>OY730184.1:36063240-39043240 GCA_963422495.1 Polyommatus iphigenia
TCTTAATAAGGCAATGATCCGATGAACCAAGTGGCGCGGTCACGGATACTTAGTAGCAATCAGGATTTGAAGTCAGCAGAAGGTCCAACAGGGAAGGATTCTGACCGTCTACATCAGTTAATTGTGTTAAGTCGTTCGCAAGGGCAAAGTCGTAGGTACAGATCTCCCAGCATGATCAGTTTTCAGGATTATGTTTTTGGTAGAATATCATAGCTTTTTCGATAGCCGTTTTAAAAATTGAATCTTTAAGATAAGCGTTATAACATTTTTGGTGCTCTTTTAATGTATACTAAAATCAAGCATTTGAATTTTATGAGTTCAAGAGTTGTTAATAAATCCGAAGTTATGAACATAACTTTTGAGCCTTTCGAGATAGACGCGAGAAAATTTCTGCATTTGAGGACGTAAAATATGGTGTTTGAAGTAGTTAAAGCTGTGGCTGATAAAATATCCACTTAATGTAAATATTTTGAAACATACTTAAGTATTAAGTGGGTACTTATTTAAATTCATCAATTATGGTTCATTAAAAAACTCAATTATGGTTACCTATCACTAAAAAGGGCGTAACTTTTTCTATTTGTAGATTTTGTTTTTCATTTATTTTACTAAAACCGAAAATACCGAATATCCCGGTTTTCGTAAAATGAATACCGGTATTGAGAAGATGTTTTTTGTGCCTATTTGAAGCGGAATCAGCGCCCCAATGCGGGGGGAAGAGAACTAAATCTGACGTAAACATAACGTTTAAAAATCACCATATTGGCGCTGATAGCAGTAGTGGGAGTACTTGGAACTAATACTCCCGTTTCCCGGTGGAGTTACCACCGTAGTGATTATATTCTCTTTGGTTTCTACAACCAATAGCGATTGAGCGGCCATTTGCAAGTTACGTCAGATTTAGTTCTCTTCCCCCGCATTGGGGGCGCTGATTCCGCTTCAAATATAAACAAAAAACAGCTAGGTATCTTATGTCCAGCGTACTTGCTTATTAGAGGTCAGTGCCAGGGATGTTGCGGATCCCGATTTTTCACATCCGCGGATGCGAATGCGGATGCGGATTTTTAGAGGTTCACATCCGCGGATGCAGATGCGGATGCGGATGTTTCGGATCCTATATAAATATGGTATACTAGCTGTCCCGGCAAATGTTGTTTTCCATATAAATTATAAAGTACGTATCCCGATTTCATCCATATTATTTTACTAGATGATGCCTGCAACTCCGTTGCGCCAAAATTTGTTTATCGCGCGGGAACCGTACATTTTTCCGGGATAAAAAGTATCCTATGTTTGCTGAAATTTGGTATGGAGATCCTTTCCGGGACTCAAAGTCCCGGGAAAGGATCTCCATACCAAATTTCAGCAAAATCGGTTCAGCGGTTTGGGCGTGAAGAGGTAACTACAGACGGACACACTTTCGCATTTATAATATTAATATGGATTAGTATGGAGTTATGGACTATGGAAGTATGGATTGAAGTGACTAAATAAATATGGCACCATGGCAACGTCCATCGCTATCCCGTCGCACAAAACATGCATTCTGTCAATTCTATGTAAAATGTCATAATGTTACATTAAAAAAATTTATACATATTATCCCAAGCGCTAAAATTAGAGTAGAAATAAGAATTTTTAATTTTCTAATTTTCCCGCGCAATTTTATAATTTTTTTCTGTCACATTCTTTTCCTCCGGACAATAGCAAACACATCAAAAAAAGAAATAGTTAAATCGGTCCAGCCGTCCAGGAATGTCTTGACCACGGGATATCGGATTCATTTTTATTTATATAGATAAATGAAGAATTAAATCAATGAAAAAGTATTATAGGTCTACCAGAATCTGATGGCAAATTTTGACTGCAGATTTTCAAAAAATATCATTGGATAAATTCATATATTTGCATAAGCCTTGTTCGTTATGTTTTTCAACTGCGCATGCGCGGCTTTTGTGTGTCAGTGTGATTGTCATATTCTAAAATACCGATCAATTTCTGTCAAAATCTGACAAGTATTTCAGAACATGACACTCACCTGACAGCAATTTATCGGTACTTTAGAATATGACACTCACACTGACAAACAAAAAAGCCGCGCATGCAGCAGCGAAACATCCCTGGTCAGTACCTACTGCCTACGTATCAACGTAAAAAAAATACTGTCAAAATTGATGTCCAGTGTGTTCCGAAATTACACAATCAAATCAAATCAAACAAATCTCGTCAAATTCTACCTTTCCTACAATAATAAGCCATCAATGGTCAAATAACACCTTCCTAATGTACTGTTCAGTTTACGAACACACCCGCAGAGTTGTCAAATGTCAAGCGAATTTGATTTTGTTGTGTAAAATTTTAAAAACATTTAATTTTATTTTGATACCTATGTTTTTAGTCTTAACTCGGCATTATAAACATTTTGAAAAATTCAAGCTTGTGTGAATGTATTGATGGAGAACTTTTGAAATATACCTCTTGTGCTAAGAACTAAAGTTGTTCGCGTAGTTTATCGATTAACACAGTTTCTGCCATGGATATCATAAAAACACCTAAGGTATGTATCAATTAATGTACTACAGTGCCTGTCCAGTAAATGTTAAAGCGGTTGGTTCTATATTCTGCAGTTAAAACAACCAGAGGCCAATTCCAAGTTTGACGTGTAACTAGACTTCGTGTTTCTGCTTTTAACTTTGCTTTGTATATATATTTAGCATTTAATGTTATAACATGATTAAATCTTCATAATAAGTATTATGTTACATAGCACAGACATGTTTAGTAGACAAGGCATGGAAAAGGAAAAAAGTGTGGTAAACTAAATAGCCCAACTTAATGGGATGGTTTGGGACCTTTTTAATGTTTTAGGTATAACCAGACGACGCCCACAACTCTGTTGCGCCAAAATTTGTTTATCGCGTGGAAACCATTTTGCGGGATTAAAAGTCTTCTATGTCCTTTCCCGAGACTCAAAGTATCTCCATGCCAAATTGTAACAAAATCGGTTCAGCAGTTTGGGCTAGAAGAGGTAACAGACAGACAGACAGGCAGACATACACAGTTTTGCATTTATAATAATATTAGTAATTATTATTAGTAATAATAATTATTAGTAATAATACTGAGATAACTTTGTCTTGTATAAATACTTTTCTGTCATAGAAATATTGTGGCCTATCATGCATTTTGAAATCTGTGTTCTATAGTCATTTATTATTTTCTTTCAATCTTTGAACTAATCCTTTGATGCCAAATTTTGGATCTACTCAGGTACTTTATTTCAATAGTATAAAGATTAAATGGTAGTAAATTGCTATTAATAACTAACTAACTAACTAACTCCGCTGGCTCAGCGACCCAAAGTGGATCTTGGCCTCCGAAATGAGCTTCTGCCATTGAGCCCTGTCCTGCGCTACCTCCTGCCAGTTACTGACTTGAAGGTCACGCAGGTCAGCCTCAACAGCATCTCTCCAGTGATACCCCACGATCCTTCCCCATTCTTTCCACGTGTCCCAGCCAACGGAGTCGGTGAGCCTTTGTTTCTCTGATTATATTGGGTTGGGCCACCAGCTCTTCAATTTCGGCATTCTTCCGGATTCGCCAACAGCCGTCATTTGTTTTGGCTGGGCCCAGGATTTTTCTGAGGACTTTCCTTTCAGCGACTAAAAGTTTGTTCTCCTCCTTTTGTGTCAGCGTCCAAGCCTCACAGCCATACATTAGTATAGGCCGAATAATCGTGTTATAGATTCGGATTTTTGTATTTTTGCTGAGAAGCTTGGACATGAGCACCTTGTGAAGAGCTGCGCTGCATCGCAGGGCATTTTTAACGCGAATGTCAATTTCGTCCTCTCGACTGTTGGTGTCAGTCACAGTACACCCGAGGTACTTAAATTTGTGTACACCCCTATACGTTGTATCTCCAACATGTAGGTCTTCACAAGGTATACGCGTGTTTTTGTAGCGTCTCATGTGGAGATACTCCGTTTTATTGTGGCTGATCCTGAGCCCTACCTTCTTCGCTTCAGTCTTCAAAGTTGTGATGGCCTCTATGACTTCTCCACGAGTTTCACCTAATAGAGCTAAGTCGTCTGCATACCCTATCACCTTATGCCTTCCATCCAGCTCCACGCCAAGTTCTAGGTGTAAAACCTTTCTCAGAACGTATTCTAGCACCAGATTAAAGAGCATAGGCGACAAGGCATCAGCAAATTGCTATTAATACATTATAACAGTGTTTCCCAAACTTGTCGGGACCGCGACCCATCAACAAGAAAGTTTAAAGTTCGTGGCCCACCTTGTGTCATGAAGACAAAAAAAAGCAGCGTTAATTCTTATCGTAGTTCACCACCATAATATTATTATCATCATCGTCAGCCTACTGACATTCACTTCTGGACTTGGGCTTTTTCTCAAGCTCGTCACCACACCCATTTCAACTATTAAGAAACGTACGTAAGTACGACAATCGTCCTATAATTTCAGGGCCCACCCAAAATCTACCCGCAACCCACAATTTGGGAAATACTGCATTATAATAATATTATAGTCTCCAAAAGTGCTAGAATTAAATTAATAATATTAAGCAAACAAAAGTATCAATGATATTAAACAACTTAAGAGTCCGTATACGAAATTTTGCCGATGAATATGAAATTGCAAAGGTTCGCTACAGATTAGACTTAAAAAAATATATATTAATTATTAGATTTAAAATATACTTAAGCGCGGAAAGCCGACACGAGCCTTGCGGCGAGTAATATAATGTGAGATTTAGGTTGTTTTGAATCGTGTTTTTTAGCACAATTTGTTTTTTTTTCTCGAATTGGATATAATTTTATCTATAGATTATTTCTGTCGTTTTCTTTTTATGAATTACAGCTCCAAGTTGCCGAAATTAACAGCAATTCTTTGTCCATTTTCTCTAAAATTTTGCCGAGTTACATATTTTTTTACTCAACTATTTCATATACTACTACTATATATGGGGATGGAGTTGCCCACGTCCGTAGAATTTATCACCTTTTCCTAGGCCCACCCTACACGTGTCCCCTGGGTGGTGCTAAACGGGCAACAACGTCGAGTCAGAGGCGGCGGTTAAATAACCTCTCAAGAAGGTGATCACACACCTAGAGGAACTAAATCTCCTCTAAAAAAGTGACCCTGGCCCTTGGGAAAGGCTAGGAGAACCACTCGGCCCTAGGGGAAAATAACCCCGATTAAAAAATTAAATCATGGAAGCAAGGCATAAAAATAAACTACCCCAGGAGGGTACCAGTCAGACTGGAGAATCCCTCCCTGAGCCCAGCTCAGGCTGCCCCATGTATTCTGGGGGGGGCGATGTTTTGCGATCGTCGAAGAACAAAATCTACACCCAACAGGTATTCCACAAAGGAATGTTTGATTACAGGCCGAGATCATTTTCAGTTGGAGACAATACACGAAGCACACTTGAAGTTAGCCAAGACATTCTGACCCAATGTAGTTCCCCGAGACAAAGCCAGTACTCAACCCAGACCCCACAACCTCCCACCTGGCAAAGGGTTCCAGAAAATAAAAAAAAGGAAAATTCATGAGGTTTCCCCAAGTTCACCGCCAACACAAACTGCCAACAGCTTTAGCGGCCTACCACTAGACGTGGAAAATGAAAATAGAGATAGACCCTCCAAAATTACGAATAAGCCACCACCTATAATGCTGTATGGCATCGAAGATGTAAATGAGTTATTCAAACTCCTGGAAACTGTAATATCAGCTTCAGATTTTAAATTTAAGATAGTCAATAAAAACTTTTAAGACTAATGGTAAACTCAGACAGTAATTACAAAAAAGTTATAGATATTGTTAGACAAAAAGGGCTCATCGGTCATACATTCACTAGCAAACAGAGCAGACCTTATAGGATTGTAATTAAACATCTACATCATACTACGCCCCATGATTCAATTAAGGAGGAATTGGAAAAAACAGGAAACAAGGTCCAAGGGGAAATTATAAATGCTAGATATGGCATCGATAAAAAGCCAACTTCTACTTTCTTTGTTAACTTGGAACCCAACATCAATAACAAACTCGTCAAAGACATTAAATACATTTACCACCAGAGAGTGACGATTGAAGATCCCCGCAAGCGTAAAACTATTGTGCAATGCCAGCGGTGCCAGCAATATGGACATTCTAAAAATAACTGTATGAGACGATACCGCTGTGTCAAATGTGGTGAAGGACATAAGACATCTGACTGTCATAAGAAAGATAGAAATACTCCAGCTAAAAGTGCCTTATGTGACAGTGATCATCCGGCAAACTACAAAGGTTGTTTGGTCTACCAAGAAATCTTAGCCAGAAGACTCAAGAACGTCCCAAAAACTCCTAGGGCAGCGATAGAAAGAAACAAGCAGAATCAGTCATCCCACACCACCGGCATCACTCCATCACAATACAAAAAGGTTGATCAATTGTCGAAACCTACATATGCAGAAATCGCCAACAATAGAGTCCCAACTGACTCATCGAACTCAATTAGTGATAGAAATCACAGCCAACAAACCAACACGGTAGAAATGCTACTGATCAAACAATCAGAAAAGATAGAAGTATTATTGCAACAAATCAGTACGTTACTGAATATCCTGACTGCTGTTTTTCGTACACTAACAAAATAATTACAAATCTACGGATTGCTACATGGAACATAAATGGACTAGCATCTAATCTACCTGACCTTGAATCCTTTCTGACAACAAATAGCCTAGACGCCGCCTTAATATCCGAATCGCATACCACAAACTACAGCTCCCTTCGAGTTAAGGGTTATGATATATATTGCACTCACCATCCTGACGGTCGTGCTCATGCCGGATCTGCAGTTATAAAAAGGAGTATAAAACATTGCTTGCTTAAGGCATATGAAACTGATCACATTCAAGCCACCAGTGTTAGACTCGAGACGCGAGAAGGTCTAATCACACTCTCTGCCGTATATTGCCCTCCAAGGCACAAAATAACTGATGACATGTTTTCGGATTTCTTTAAAACGCTTGGAAATAGGTTCATCTGCGGTGGAGACTGGAACGCCAAACATACATTCTGGGGTTCCAGAATTACTGTAACAAGAGGAAGTCAACTAAAAAGCTGCATCGATCGCCACCACTACCATCCCCTATCAACAGGCGAACCAACCTATTGGCCGACGGACCCTCATAAGCTTCCAGACCTATTGGACTTCTTCATAACCAAAGGAATAAGCGAACTCTACACCAGTATTGAATCAAGTCTAGATGGCCCATCCGACCATACCCCAGTAATACTTACTTTAAGCACTACCACTGCTGAAAGTAAGAAGCCTGAATCCCTACATAATAGAAAAATAGACTGGAACGGTTTCCGTGCTTACATCGAAGAAAAAATTAAAATCAAAAATCAAAATCAAAATATTTTATTTCCAAATAGGTTAACAAAGTTAACACTTTTAGAACGTCGTGTCTACATGAGGCCTACCACCGGTTCGGGAACTAACCCGGCGAGAAGAACCGGCGTAAGAAACTCGCTTCTAATTCTCGAAATTAATCTCAGGATTCCTCTAAAAACACCTAGTGACATTGATGAGGCTTGTAAATATATAACTAATCTTATACAAGTAGCTGCCTGGTCCAACACACCCTCAATAAAATATAAAGACTATAGTGTACAAACCCAGTCATCTGAAATTAAATCAAAAATAGCAGAGAAGCGCAGACTTCGGAGAATATGGCAGACATCCCGACACAACTCAGACAAAGAGAAACTGAACAGAGCCATAAAAGAGCTTAAAGCAGTGCTCGCTGAGCATAAGGACAATACTCTAAAGACAATCCTCGAAAATCTTACAGCATCTGGTCAGGGCAACAATTCTCTCTGGAAGGCCACGAAACATCTCAATAAGCCTCAAGAGTCGTTTCCTCCTATAAGAAAACAGCCCGGTACTGAAAGATGGGCACGGACAGATGAGGAGAAAGCGGAAGCATTTGCGCTTCACTTATCAGAAATATTCACCCCAAATGAGACCTTAAGTAATGATGCAGATGTTGACAGCGTTTTGTCTCAAGATATTCAGTTGTGCTTGCCACTTAAACCTACCACACCCAAAGAAATATACAAGGAAATAAAAGCATTAGACCTCAACAAAGCTCCTGGTTTTGATTTAATAACACCTAGAATACTGAGGGAACTTCCAAAAAAGTGTATCACTTTTCTTACCTGCCTGTTTAACTCCATACTGCGGACCTCACATTTTCCTAGTTCATGGAAAATTTCACAAATTGTTATGATCCACAAGAACGGCAAGCCACCGCACGAATGTACTTCGTATAGACCTATAAGCCTCACTCCTGTTCTCTCCAAGCTATGGGAAAAAAATTTCCTCACAAGGTTCATGGAGCTTATGAACGATAAGGATATAATGCCCCAACATCAATTTGGATTCAGAAAAGGGCACTCCACAACTGAACAAGTCCATCGCGTATATCACGTCATAAGACAATGTCTCGAAAACAAGAATTACTGCTCAGCGGCCTTTCTAGACGTGCAACAGGCATTTGATCGGGTCTGGCACAAAGGATTACTCGCAAAAATAAAAAGAGTCTTACCGCACTCCCTGTTTCACATTATAAAGTCCTACTTGAGTGATAGACTATTTCAAGTCAAACAAGGAGAAGCTAGATTATCGCTGTACCCAATAAGAGCTGGAGTCCCACAAGGCTCTGTTCTAGGTCCTGTGTTATATAACTTCTACACATCCGATATTCCCATCGTTGCCGACGTGAGTGTTGCGACATATGCTGATGATATTGCTTACCTGGCCGTTGATAAGGACCCTGAAAAAGCCAGTGAAAAACTCCAGCATGTCCTAAACTTAATATCCTCATGGTTCCAAAAGTGGCGCATTCGAGCTAGCGCCCTTAAATCAAATCACATCACCTTTACCCTAAGAAGAGGTAACTGTCCCCCGGTATACCTAGAGAACAGTGCTCTACCTCAGACAGACTGTGTAAAGTACCTGGGTTTTCATCTAGACCGACGAATCACATGGAAAAATCATATTAAAGCAAAGCGAGATCAAATCAACCTTAAGTTCCGCAACCTGAACTGGCTGTTAGGAAGAAAATCAGCACTTTCCCTAGAGAACAAACTCTTAATTTATAGCACCACATTAAAGCCTATCTGGACATATGGAATTCCATTATGGAGAGTTGCCTGTAAAAGCAATATCATGTGCCTCCAAAGAGTGCAAAATAATATTTTGAGGAACATAGCCAAAGCTCCATGGTTTACTAGAAACAGCGAAGTACATGAGTACCTAAATGTACCTACTGTGGCCACCGAGATTGAACGCTATAAAAATCAGCACGCTATACGCCTTACCAATCATGTGAACCCCCTCGCCCAGGAACTGCTCGACTCCCGCAACGTGGTTAAAAGATTGAAAAGAAACCACTTATTTAATTTATTAGAGTATGAAGCACTGGCTTCAGATCCTCTTAAACGCCATTCAATCATTCAAAACATCTAATCATAGTCTGGCGACTGATTGTAGATCGAATACAAGAAAAAAAAAAAAAAACTGTTTCATATTAAAGTGGTAAAGAGTAATTCCAACATTGTATAGACGACTTTCTCAACAGTACATTGTATTTTTTTCATACCGTTAAGACGTCAATACAATCCATAAACAGGTGATGTTCTAAACCTTTTACAGCAAAAATCACAAAACTGTCGCGGGTTTGACTTGGATTATTTAAAAATACTTAAAAAAAACTAGCTCCAACATTAGATTATAATTGAAATGATCTTACATGTTGTGCATTAAAACTTATAGAAATACTGTATTTTAACTGTTAAATCACGTCTGTAAAATCAGCGAAATTGGCAAATTTCGTATACGGACTCTTAATAGTCAAAACAGAAAATTGAGGCACAGAACTAGCATTCATTTAAAATGTAAAATTTTTAAATTTGATGCCTCATTGTTTTAATTTAGTCATATTTAAAATTAACTATTTAATCCGTCGATCACCAATTCCTGGAAATCTTTTGTTATCGCGGCCCATATGGGCCTTACGGGGCTTGATGGGTTAAATTATGTCTGATCATTTCTGCTGTTTGTTATCAGTATGATTCATATGCCACAGACAAAGCTATTTGCCACTCATATGTACCTGCTTGACAATAAAAATCGTTAGACGGTAGATAATTGTACAAAGTCTGCTTATCTCTGCCTGGTACATTGGAAAAGCCACTTCCCGGACAAAGACAGCAAACCTTCAATAATTATAATAGTATGCTGTGAAAATATCCTTGTTAGTAAGAGTTTAGTAATTTTGGCCTTATGATAATATATATTAATAGATGGCCTTATGTTTCTCCCAAAAAAAATAATTTCTTTCTTTTCATAATTATTGACACATGAAATATCTAATATTTAAAGGTTTTAAGTTTTTAAAAATTCCATTGCTTACATATTTGACAAATAAAATATTATTATGTAACATTTAAAGTTTTAAGTTTTTTAAATTGCGATTGCTCTTTATTAAGTCGTATTCATGTGAAAGAAAATCAAAAGCTTATTCTACAGCTCTAGATTCTTGTTAAAATAATCGGCCAAGTACGAGTGGGACTCGCGTACGAAGGGTTCCGTACGGTTATAGAGGAAAAATAGGTAAAAATTGTGTTTTTGTATGGGAGCCCCCCTTAAATATTTATTTTATTTTAATTTTATTATTATTAGATTACAGATAGGGTATGATATTCGAATATTCGAATACTCGTTTTATTCGAATATTCGACGATTTTATTAATCGAATATTCAGCAAATTATTTTTGGAATAATTCGAATAGTAAAAATATTTTATATTTTTGTTTAATTCATGAAGCCCCAAGCGGCCACATCCGGCCGCGATAACAATGAAAAAGCTATTGTGTCTCGTTTTGCCACGACTGATGGGTTAAAATGCTATCAAACATAAAATTAACATGGAATAAGAACATAATAATTAAGTTTATTTCAGAAAAATAATATTATTTATGAATATTCTACATCATTAATGATATGGGTCGATCAACTTTTAAGTGTACATCAATGATAAATTTCATTATTTAAATTTTATCTCATTTTTTTCATAATTTAACATATTTTCTGTAGATAATTAAATATATTTTAAGAATTCACATAGAGAAGAACGTTTTTTTAAATAAAATACACAATTTACAAAAAAACACATTTTTTCCAACTTTCGCTCTATACGGTACAGAACCCTTCGTGCGCGGGTCTAAATCGCACTTGGCTGATTATTTCCTCTTTTGCTCAGCAAAATTTCCCGGGTCTCCTTTAAGTTTTTCTCTATAGTGTCTTGATTTTTATTTTTCTGTCAAACCCGTTATCTAAAAATAATAACAAATATAATTTAGAATAGAGATATATCTATACATATAATAAAACTGTAGAAATGAAGATTTTGTACATTAAAGATATTCAAAAAATAATAAGCGGAGGGTGTCACTACATCGCTATAGAAGCCAAAAATGTGGTCAGTTTTTTTGTCTGTCTGTCTGTCTTTCTGTCTGTATGTTTGTTCCACTATCACACGAAAACTACTGATCCGATTTGAATGCGGTTTTCGCAGATATATTTGTTTTCTTCCAACTTAACATCTGATGTATAAAAAAAATTCCCTCCACCCCTCTAAAGGGACGAAAGAGGGGGTCAGATTTTGTATTTAAAGACTTGCTTTAACACGGAAACTACTGATCCGATTTGCATACGGTTTTCGCAGATATATTTGCCTCCTAACAACTCAACATCTGGTCTATAAAAATTACCCCCCCCCCCCTCTAAGGGGACCAAAGAGGGGGTCAGATTTTGTATAAAACTTTTTTCTTTTATGGACTTACTTCATATTATTATTAACTGTTTTTCCAACTTAACATCTGGTGTATAAAATTTTTCCCCCCACCCGTCTTAGGGGACAAAAGAGGGGGTAAGATTTTGTATCAACTGATGAAGTCGAAATACTTTAAATGGCAAAACAACGTTTGCCGGGACAGCTAGTTAGACTATAAAAATGTGTTCACTAAGGTAACACACAAGTTAAGTAAAAAGATGAAGTTGGTCAAAATATCAACGGTTTTGGTTGTCCAAGCGACATTTATCAGTCTTTGCGCTTCCTGGTAATAATAATAACATTTTGAATTAGGTCTCACACGTAGTGAAAAATAAAGATTAAATAGAATACATTTCACATTAATTTACTACGATGTATTAAATACTTACATTTTTGTGCTAGTTGTCCGGTAGACACTCAAAAAAGCCACCCGCTTTTTCCAAACACACTCGGCCAACTGACGCCGTGGCAAAAATGAAATCAAAATGGTTTTTGGATGAGTTTTGTCACCAAATGCATCGACTTTATCTTAAGGCACTGATCACGTCATCTGCGTTGTGGTTTCGGATCTTTTTTGCAGTTGTCCGCTGGACGTCAGTATAATAAAATATAATAGGGACCAAAATGAACATGCAAAAAACTCGCTAAAATTATAAAGTTAACATCAATATATATGTAAGCATTATTATAGACATTGTAATAAATTATTATTTACAAGCGTAATTAATTGTCATATACTATTTTCTGTTTAAAGTAATGTTTTTTTGTATTAACCTATACTGGGGGACAAACAACTCAACGCTCCATCAGAGGTTTTGTTACCCGGACAACCATTAAAATTCTAGTATAATAGTGATTTATTTTAAATAATTTAGTCGTATGTTTGCTTAATATGAAGATAAATGCGACATATGCCAACAAACCACATAATTGTCTCTATAACTGCGATTATTGGCGTGGGACAAAACATAGTGCTTACAGGACAAATAAAAGTTGATTGACCCATATATATATATATATATATAAATCTGTTTTTAGTCTAACAAATGAGTATACGACCATTCATCGTCGCAGTTGACCATGTTTTAGACGTTATTTTGCCTAAAGACATGCAAATGAAGATATGAACTCCTTTCAGTCATGGATTTCAGTTGTATCGTCAGTAATGGTCGCTCACGATCTGTATCCATTGACTTCTTTCAAGCTTTCTCAAATTTTTTGTCCACCGTGATAACTGTATATCGCGGGCTTTTTAACCCATCAATCCCCAAGCAGCACCCGGCTGTCGCATAGCGATTGAACTGCGATTAAGAAGGTAATAGACGTAAGTGCAATATTGAAAGTTTTAAAATATGTAGTTAAAATACAAAAGATCATTTTTTTAAACGCCCTTCTGGCTTGAAGCTCGCGATATGTGATCTATGATTCGACAAGTTGATAAAAATTTGCTATTTAATAGCTTTACCGCGGCGGTCCTCGACTGATAATTGAAACAGTACAGTATCAAAAATGTCGATGGCTCCTTAATATCATGTTATTGGCGTTATCAAACTTCAAGTTACTAAAGTCACCAGCTCTGGGATTGTTTCACCCTCCCACAGGGCTTCGTTGCAATTTTTTTTCTTTGTTGTGGTGTTTGTTTTCTAGTGGCCCTTTTTTATTATTTCGAGCCATATTGACACAGCCGACTAGGTGAACTAGGTGAACGTGGATCGAAAATATAGAAAAGACGGGTGAGCTGGCTTATTATTGATGAACAGATATCATTACGTCGAATATCATAATTCATATTATTATTTAATCTCAACTGCTGCCTAGCAAGACTAAGCCAATAAAAATTAACTGTGTCATTTACAAATATATTTGTTGATTATAGTAAAAATAAGAATTGCTTACTTCATAGTATTAACAAAATAGGTTGTACATCGTTGTACGAAGCTTTTTGTTACTTTTATTCAGAGTTTTCAGCATTTTTTAAAATTTTTGAATTATTCGAATAATATTCGAATTATTCGAAAACTTTTGTAAAATATTCGAATTATTCGAATAGTAAATTTGTCGAATAATAACATTCCCTAATTACAGATAAAATTAAGAATATTCTGAAAATTTCAACTGCCTAGCTGTTGCCATTATTGATTACGAGCCAAAAAGGTAAAAAAAATTACGTTTGTTGTATGGGAGCCCCCCTTAAATATTAATTTTATTTTCTTTTTAGTATTTGTTGTTATAGCGGCAACAAAAATACATAATCTGTAAAAATTTCAGAAGTCTAGCTAGAGCGGTTATTAAGTTACAGCCTGGAGACAGACAGACAGGCGGACAGACAGACAGACAGACATCGAAGTGTCAGTAATAGGGTCCCGTTTTTACCCTTTGGATACGAAACCCTAAAAACATTGAATGGAGACTCATTTTAAATGAGCCCTTAACTTTGACGTGTTATCTGGCCCATTAAAATCTCATAATCTTCCAATAGCCGTGCGACTTGCGTTGTTATTGAGACTTGCGCATGCGCCCGACTTCGCCCCTCGAAATTGATCTCTATTCCAACGTCGCAGGGTTGTTTGTGGTGTAAATCGGGCAGTGTTTTGAAGATCGCCGGGAGGTCTGTCAATTTGGCCAGTTCTTCACGAGCTTCTGCCGTCTTCTGGCGCGAATCAATCGCAGTTACGTGACAATAACGTCTTACGGGAATCGGTTATTTTTCGCTTCGATGAACTGATATTATCGAAAGATATTAACGATTGTTCGCCTTAAATGTTAATTGGAGTTTGCTGATTCAAGAATTCTTTCGCGGGTTTTTGCTTGTAGCTTAATTCAAGCTATGGCCTTCTCTCTGATGCCGTCGAGTATGCTCGGCGAGCTGGGAAGGCTGGCGAGTTGGTTCAAAGGCGACTGTGTGGCTTCTGAAGACTTCAACGGTCTTTCCGTCACTGAAAAGGTGAATATAAAAACTTTTTCTTAAGATTAATGTAATGTGTCTTTATGACGAACTACGTACTGAATGGGAATTTAGGACTGCTGAATGGGAGCATTGATATCAATTATCATGTGAACCGGAATACAAAATTTCAAAAGAAGGGGAAATACGTTACGCCAACTCTCAATACTAGGAAAGTAAGAAGTGCGAAAGCTAAGATTTTCTTCCTTTTATTTAGAAGCAAGTTAGAAATTATTCCCTCGTTTTTGCCTCGTTTCAAAATATTGGCTTTGAAAGAACTGGACCGAATTTGTTAAGTTTTGTATAGTTAGATGATTTTGTTATGTTATATTTTAAACTTAGAGGGCGTCCGCAACTCCGTTGCGCTAAAACTTGTTTATCGCGCGGGAACCGTACATTTTTCCGGGATAAAAAGTATCCTATGTCCTTTCCCGGGACTTCAAGTATCTTCATACCAAATTTCAGCAAAATCGGTTCAGTGGTTTGGGCGTGAATAGGTTACAGATAGACAGACCCACTTTCGCATTTATAATATTAGTATGGAAGTATGGATTTTTAAACCACAGTTAGAGTTACATTGTGTCAATATGTACAGTTCCACCGAAGCTTGTCGCACTCGTAGTTACGGGCAATATTTAACCCTTTGCTTTTTGATTGTCAGCCAGGGGCAACGGATCGCATACCCGTTATTGCTTGGCGCAGTGAACTCATTTTGTAAAGTTCACATACGTATATCAAGTCTCTGGTCTACAAACAATTTCTCTAAAAGCATTAACGTATGTTGTATGTTAAACCTAACTTCTAACTGCCTAATATACTGTTACTGCGTAACTGTGTAAAAAAGGTTTTTAACCGGAGTTTGTTTATTCACTAGTGGTTTTGATTGGTTGACGTCAAAATATTAACTCATTAACAACGATGTTTAATAGACGAACTAGTGCTAAAAAACCTTAAAAACTGAACCCACCAGTCGTTAAATATAGAGAATTAGAGACGAAAGCATTTCACGATACAGCAATTTCTTCTCTTTAAAGTTGTCTGAAAATTCCAGACCGAAATTGCGCTCATGTGCGGCCGATTCAAGCGGTTTAGCATGAAGATTTACTGTTTATATTTATACTGTGCTACCTGCACTAAAGTCTCATATTAAAACTTTGTATTGAAACAAACCTACAACACGCAGAAATTAAGTTAGCACCTGCTTTCATAGAGTTTCCTTTTAACCAACTTTTTAACCAACTTTTAACGAAGTGACTAGTTAACTTCTGCGTGTTTTACTTTAGTCACGGTATAATGTCTGTCCAAACCGCGTATGATCCTGCATCGCGCTATCGAAGTTTGTCTAAAAGGAGGTTCAAAAGGAGTTCTCATTATAACAACTGGAACTCCTCGACCGGTCGGAAGATCTTCCTTTGATTTCAAGCATATTCCCACAATGTACATGGCAAAACAACGTTTGACGGGTCAACAATAACTATACTAATATGTTAATTATACAGTACCACTTCTCGATCATTAATAAATTATCTCTCTGCTATCGTTAGTTAAACCAATATAAAATTAACAAAACACGTATCGTCCATTACAAAGGTTACTCACACCAAGGATATAAATAACTGTTAAGGCGACGCCTTGATAATTTGGCTGTAGCGATGCCGATTTTTCTCAGCAATGACTAAAGCTAAGAAATTGAAGTTCATTGTCAGTATTCATCATGTCTTTGTCTTTGAATTGCTCATAGCATAACACGATTGGACAACTTTTATAGCACAGAATAATCAATCGAAAAGACCTCTGTAAAAAAAGGGATTCCTATTTTTCCAACAGAGGAGAGTGATTTAAGGTTCCAAAATTTGTACATAAATTGGTTCAAGCATGCACTTTAATTTGTGCATAGCTTATATGAAATGTATTTATGGTTTTTAAATTATGCGACAAAAACCATTTTGTCGCTTACGCCCTTTCCATTTTTTGCTGTTCCATTGCTTGTTTTCTATGAGAGGCCGGGCCGGCCTCTCATAGAAAACAAGCAATCTAAAACATATCCAACATGGTTTCTTACTTTAACGCTGCGTCACCTTAAGGACCTATACCAACAAACAGTAATTAGGAGTGTGTTGAATCAGTAGCTAGTTTCCATACTATAGTCAGTCCGTTTGGTAAAGTTTTTGTACCTAATGGCTATCATACATCATCGTTCATCATAAATCCTTATGGTGTGAAAGGGACAATCTTGTTCATAATCAGTTTTTCGACAAGGCTGCAAGCATTTTCATGAAATTTAGAATGGGGGAGGAAATGCAATCATTCTTGATTTTTGGGATAAAAATATCCTATATCCTTTCTCGGGACAAATTGTCTCTATACCAAATTTTAGGAAATTTGGTATATTTAGTATAGAGTATTTGGTATAGAGACAAAAACACGCACACTTTCGCATTGTTAATATTAGTATGGAATTATGGATTATCATTTACTTGACATAATGTGTTATGTGATATATTTTCTTTGTTGTGTAATGTTTATTCGAGCTGAGCTCATATAAGCTCAGCGGAGTAAAATATACATTTGATAAAGACGAATGCGCTGATATGTAAACGGGTGGAGGGAGCGGCCTAACCCGCTTGTAAAAACAGGGATATTATCAACATCACCATTAATACAGGGTGTAATAAAACCAGTGCCTCCGTAAGGGCTACTGGTGCCTGTGTGCAAAAAAAGGATTTTGGCGCCCCTTTAGGCAAAGTTTTTGGGTCCTTGGATTTGGCGCCCCTAAAGATGGCGATTTGGCGCCCCTAGAGGATGGCGCCCGTGTGCATTGCACATATGGTAGCGGGGGCCCTGAACAAAACTAAGTGCACGTGGTAAAAAAGCCCAAAGTATTACCTCAAAGGTAATACTTTAAGCTGTGTACATAGCCTTAGATAGAGTTTACTGTGAATGTGGCAGCGCTGAAAAAGCATTTTTTTTTTGTGTTTTTTATGGGCAAGCGCCTCGGCGCGCAAGTCAGGAATTTTTCCATAGAAAAGTTGAAAAAAGGGTATTTTAACCCATCAATCCCCAAGCGGCCGGCAGCCGCATAACAATTGAAAATCTATTGTGTCTGCGATACCCTCGATGGAGGTGTTAAGCGCGGCTGCTTTGATAACATTGAACTTCATATAGGGGACTCATAAACACCCAAAATTATTATGACTCAGTTTTGTTTCGTTATGGTATAAACCATATAAATAAACCATGATATTATTATGTTTGTTATGTACTCTCGGGTAAGAACGAACGTTTATTTTTAATCACTGTTTAAATATTACTAGATCTCTGACTGTCTACATGACCCGGTCAACTCCGTGTCACTTTTCTCCAAATAAAACCTTCCCTGGACTGCTAACTATTCTTTCAAGACTAAGATTAGCCAAATCGGTTCAGCCGTTCTCCAGTTTTAGTGAGACTTTTGTATTAGATCCGCTTAAATAGCAGCTGCTGATATCATTCCCCGCTATCCAGGTACTCTATTTTACTACCATCCTACTTAGTACCATCCCACTGCTGGGCAAAGGCCTCCCCCAGGGTCTTCCACTTGTCTCGCTCCAGCGTCACCGTTGGCCTACCCGGCTGGTACGCCTCCAGCTCATAACGCCATCTTTTCCTAGGCTGGCCTAGGTACTCCATTATAACAATTTATCCAATGTAAACAACACAGTAAAATCTTACCTCTTTATAAGTGAAGACCGTAGACTTTAGTTACGTAAAATGCTCGTATTGTGTTCTCACGCGTTAAAACGCGCTTCAAAGTAAATGAAGAAACCCTTCAAGTTCTTGATACAATGTGCAAAAAACCATTTACTTGTTTTGTAAGCGGACTTAAGAAAACTCTTTTGTAATGTTTTTTGGACGAATAAGAAGCTTATGATTCCTCCTCCCAATAAAAAGAAATGCTTTGTCCATAATCACGGTCTATGAAGTTTTCATTACCTGGCATATGATTGTTAGAGGCAAAAAACTAGACTTTAGTTTTAGCATATTGAAATTTCGGTCGTAGCACTCAAAAACCACTTCAAAGGCATACTTAGACTCAAAGGATTACAGGCTACGTTGGTTCTCGGAATGGCTGGAATGTCATAAAAAACTTTTTAGGCACCCGATGCCTCAAACATAAAAGTGTCGTTAAATTCGAGAATTCACTTCAAATTCCCTCGAGCCGCATCCATAACTTGGGATCGTGGGTATTTTATAAAGTATAATTTTATGAAGCTACGATTTCCAAGGGTTTATATTTAATTTTTAAATTTAGGTTATCCGTGACGACGGATTGTGAGAATCCCTCTTCTGAAGCTCGGCCGGTGAGGCCTGGGCCTGAGCCTGATATTTGACTCGGATGCCACAATCTTCGCGATGCGCGACATTCAATAAAAACGCTAAGACTTGACCAATAACTTTATTGGCATAGACATCAACGAGTAATTATAACCCGACTACGTAAGAAAGGATTATAACCTATGTCACCCGCGGCACCATTAATTCCTCATTAATTCAGTATTCACTACTTTATCTATTGACATTTTATTTGGTAAATAATAGTTTTTTTCGTTCTGTCACCTTTTCCATAGCATTTCTTTACATTAGGTACCCATCCTTTCGGCTTCACCGTAGTCGGGTATCTATACTCTTTGGTCTATAGATTAAACACGAAACAAGTATTTTTAGTAAGTTTTTAGTAAGTACAAGTCGAGTTTTTAGTAAGTACAAGTCAAAATCTTAACCACTTCACTTCTTAGCGTAGAATGTCTTTAAGTCTGGCTCAAGTCATACAGCAACTGGGTTTGGATGTAATTGATTAACCCGCTTCACTGAACTTGATCGTCTTCAACTTATACAGGTTTATTTTACCTCGGAGTTAATATATTATGATCATTATGTCGCTGGCTTACGGGCTTGTCGGAGGCAATAAAATTCAGAACAGACTGCACTGTACAGTGATCACTGGCTTGTGAATTAACGCCTGTCACCTATGCGTACATTGTATTTGTAAAGCTTTAATTCGTTTTATTATAAACCTTAAGAAAAAAATGAGAAACTGTTGAGGTTGAGCAAAATTTGATGGATGTAAGGACTGGAATAAACGTGAAAGTTAATATGCGTATAATTACAAAAATGTTGAAAATATACAAATACAAATATTTATTTACCAAAAAAATAAAAAAAATATCAAGCACGCTTTCGAAGATTTACATTTTACACACACTAACTTGCGTTTTATTTTTGATACTCTGTCAGAACATTTGAAGTTTGAACCATTTATTTTTTTATCAAAATCAAAAAAAGCAAGCTCTATTAATTTACGAGTTTTTACCGAAAGTGAATCTTTAGTTCTTACATACCAAATTTTTGAGAATCTTAAAAAACAAAATAAATCATGGGCAAAATAACGAAAGATTAAAGATAGCGGTGATTGAGTGTCGCGTTATAATATAAGGCAGAGCTGAATAAACATATTTTAATTATTATGTTTATTCAGCTGTGCCTATCTACTCTGATCTCTTCTGATCGTTAGTAGTCAAGGTTTGATTGTTTTATATCGTAAAAGCTTTGTTGATTGGTTAATATTTTGACATTAGCCAATCAAATTCGTTTGTAAATAACATAAATTCCTCACCGGCCATTGGTCGTATCGGAGTTTTGTTTTTTTTTAAGAATTACCATAGTCAATAAAATCTTATAATCTTTTAACGTAATTTGAATGTCGCATCTCATTACTGAACTCTTTGTTTCAAAAGTTTTAAAACCTGGAATGCAAAAAGTAAAAACTCGTGACTGCGGTCCTAACCACAGAGACTCATGAAACTTTATTTTAAATGTCAAAGTTTGTACTAATTTTTAGTCATAAAACTAAAAAAAAACCCCAAACCACAAGTAACCCATCAAACCCCAAAGCGGCCACCGGCGGCCGCGTAACAAGAATAGCTATTGTGTCTGAAATTCCCACGATCGAGGTATTTGTGATTTGGGGTCTTTGGACCATAATAACGTAAAACGGTCATACGCGAGTATTACACACATAATGGTTAATCACTTACGGATTTTTTCGCGAAGTACTTTCTTCCCGACGTTTCTGTTACGGATTTAGTTGCGGAGCCTTTTTTTTATTTCCGACGTTTCGGCTGCTTTCCAGCGGCCGTGGTGGGCAGCCAGTTCACCCGCAAAATCAGCGATTAACCACAATAAACTCTCCAGCTCTTAGCCAAGATGCTTTCAATAAAAAGTCTTATTTGTCAGTCACTCATCCCATATTATGATATTACGGCACGGCATTCCGTGCACGTGCCACTTTTGCTTTTGGTTTCGAATTTCAATAGTATATATAATAATTAACGACGTCTTGTCTAATAATAATTGTCTTTATTATTCAAAATACACGAAACAAACAGAAAACATGCTGAGTATTCCGAATACTGTGTAATTTAGTCGCGGATCTCAATTTACGTTCCGTTCAACATGCCGGTAATTAATTACGTGAACGTCACGTGAATCACGTAACGGCGGTGTCTGATGGCGACGTATTTCGAATTTTCGACGTAATTGAGTATTAAAAAAAAATAATTATTGATTTTTTAAATGTATTTTAAAACCTTATTATTAATAATATTGATATTTAATGCAAAGACCTTAAAAAAATGTTTTTTCAATTAATTATAAGCAATTAAAAATTCATGAAATTTAAATAAAGTCACGTGACTTATAAACTACATTTCAATAGTATACGGCAATATTCCCTTATTTCGTTAATAATTAAGGTCAAAATTGTTTGCGCTAACTATAATATTATGCCATGTACGTAGCTAAACTATTTAGTAAATCCACAATAATTAAACTGATGCTCCTATGCTTCTTTATTGTAAAACAAACTCTATTTTAATTACTGAAGGTGTGTTTTGGTTTTCAGTTTTAATAAATTTCAGGCTTATTTGGATTTAGAAGTACGCGTCCAATCAAAACATTCGCTTCTTAAACAATTCGTGGTATGTCAGTTCTACTGTTTTTATTGTACTGTGGAAGATTAACATTATGACGTCACACGCGCTCGTGCCGGAGTGTCGGCGTGTCTTCGGTATTTACTATTTTTATTTTGAAATAACTTTTGAATTATTGCGAAAAACAAAAAAACAAAATTTGTTTGTTATAAAACTTAGATATGATCTTTCCATTTATATAAAAAAAAAATTGTTGAAATACTCAATTGTCATAATATAACATCCTTAGGCATTTTTATGCTTTAACAGATGTTACCTGTTATTATGTTCGCACTTCGACAACAACAATTTCTAAATAAGAACCTCCTTCAAATTAGTTTAACAGTTTATATACGTTATGGGGCAGTAGACAGCTAGACATGACTTACCATTAATTTTATAATATTACGAGCTTTTGCCCGCAGCTTCGCTCGCGTTAAGAAGTATTATTATATACAAACTTTCATCCCCTATTTTAACCCCTTAAGGGTACAATTGATCAAAATTCTTTCTTAGCGGATGCCTACGTCATAACAGCTACTTGCATGCCAAATTTCAGCCCGATCGGTCCAGTGGTTTGGGCTGTGCGTTTATAGATCACCATGTCAGTCAGTCACTTTTGAGTTTTATATATTTAGATATCTCGATGTTGCCGCATCGCCACAAAATTATGGTTTAAAAAATATTACATTATGAGTAACCTATAGTGGACGGCTATTAAATTCTTACGGGTAAATTACTCTACTTTACCATTATACTGTTAAATCTTAATTTTTACCGTGCGTGTTTCTTACGCCGGTTCTTCTCGCCGGGTTAGTTCCTTAACCATGTGGTAGGCGTCATGTAGACGTTCTAAAAGTGTTAATTTTTATCGCTTTAGACCTACGAATAATAAAAACTCTTTAGACATAAAAAAACTCATTTCAATTTCATTTTATTTCACTTTTAAATCATGATCTAGTAATTTGGGTACCGTAAAAATATAATAATTTTGAACAGTTTTTCCAGACGTAGCCTGGGGCAAGTGATATTGATCCCAGCGCTGAGGTCAATTGTTAGCGGACGCAAAAGTTTGGAAACTTCAATATTACTAACGATATGAACCTCTTTATAATAGTCAAGTAGCTTCGTTATCCGATCCGAAGCCTATAGCCGCGGGTCGCGGGTTCGAATCTCGCCGACGGAACAAAGGTTTCAGTGTTCCTGGGTCGTGGATGTGTATTAAATATGTGTATGATATAATAAAAATGCGTCGGATGGGCATGTAAAGTCGGTCCTGCGCCTAATCTCTCACCAGTCGTGTCGGTCTTCCGTCCCACTGGGTTATGAGAGTAAAAGGAATAGAGAGTGCTCTTGTGTACTGCGCACACACTTGGGCACTATAAAATTACTCCTGCGTAAGTCGTAACTGACCTTGGTTTCAATGAAATCGGCCACCGTCACCGAAACCGGTGTGGGAGTTATTATTATTATAAAAATCGTGAATATGTGTATAGTATAAAAGTATGTTGAATATATTTCCGTTGTCTGGTACCTGTAACACAAGTCCTTCAGGTACTTAGCACGGAGCCAGACTGACGTGGTGTGAAGCGTCGGATATTATTATTAAAATTAGAAGAAAATAGGAGTAGGAAGTAGTGATGATGATGATGTATTTAATAGCTTCACTCTAACTACTAGTAATGCCGTGAGCGAGTGTCCGGACACGGGCGAAGACTTATCGCCTCTAATACGATTGACTACTATCGCTGATTGGATTTAAGCCACTCCCATATCGATAACGCAGATGTTGTTTCGCCTATTTTATCGAAAACTAGCGGTCGCCCACGGCTCCGCCCGCGTGGATGCAGGAAAGACTCGGCCAGCAAAATGATTCCCAGGTCAATTCACAGACTCCGACACTAACATCGACGCAGTCATTATACGCAGGCTGCACACTGCAGATTGTCTTCCTCCCGCACGCGCACCCCCGCCTTGGTATTATATTAAAATATTAAAATATGACGATAGTGGGCGTCACCAAGGCGGGGGGCCTTGGTGACGCCCACTATCGTAATATTTTAATTATACCATATAATAATTTCAAAACCAAACGTCCAATGCGTGAACGTAGCACATTCGTAGCACTTCGTAGCGCAGAATTCAATGCTACGCTGTGCTACGCGCTACGTGGCTACAGTTTCGTAGCAGTTCTACGAACTTTCGGAGATCTTTCTTTTCTAGGTTATATTTCTTTGAATTTCAGCAGATAAATGGGGCTTATGTATAATTTAGACCAGCGGTTCTCAAACTCTAAAAGAGTTTGAGAACCGCTTGAATAGTGTAATTTGTACAAAAAATTTCGACGTATTGCTGTATAACTATACTACGACTAAACATTAATTTGAAATATATGGTATTTTAATTAAAAAATATGGGAAAAAAACATCGCGTCCCTTAGATGATAATGCTTAAAAACGCTCTAAATTATTCGAATTCCATTTTTTACCGATAAAAGTTGTTTTGTTAGTAAATACACATTTTCTTACGTATATTCCAATTGAAAAATGTAACTAATAACACATTTTCAAAATTCTCGTTAATTTTCTCTGTAGCGGAATGGCCCCTAACTTCTATTTACTTTTTAAATTTAATTTTTGACCGATGTTCGGCACATGTTTGACTTGGAGACATTTTTATAATATTAATTTTTACTATGTTTATATAATGTTGTTCGGTATCTTAGTCTTTAACTTTTTTGTTATAGTTTAGGACTAAAATAAATCAATTTTTTTAACATGATGTTATTGATTACCTCATTTTATTGCGATTTCGTAATATTATATACCTCGTACGTAGCCCGGAATGTTAATATTTGAATATATTCGAATATTTCTTTAAATATATTCGAATATATCCAAATGATAATATTCCCCGTTCGTACGTTTAATACTCTATAAATAATTATGAGAAAAAGACTAAGCGATTAACATAGAGACAATGTTTTATATTTACGTTTACATTAACTTGACGTAAGATGATAAATTTCCAAATTACGTAGATAATGAATACAGAGACGAGAGACGAGATTGACAAACTTGGAGCCAACTTAGCGACTTCCGAACTTACAAGGACAGATTTAATCTTTAAAGGATCACCCTCATTCCAAGAACTCTCGCCTTCACAGTTTATTGCATATTGAATAGTATACTAGATGACACCCGCAACTCCGTTGAGCCAAAACTCGTATATCGCGCGGGAACCGTGTATTTTTCGGGGACGAAAAGTATCCTATGTCCTTTCCCGGGACTAGGTTTAGGCGTGAAGAGGTAACAGGCAGACAGACACACAGTTTCGCATTTATAACATTAGTATGGAGAATGGATTATGGTTTTGTTTGTGGCTTCGCTCGTGTAATGTACCCATAGAGATATAATTTTCAGTTGAATAGCTTTTTTGCCGCGGAAGAAAAGTAATTAAGTTTTAAACGTTGTATTTAAAAGTTTCCATTTGAGGTGAGCGTCTCCATTCGTTCCGTCGTGAACTAATATCCTGGTCGCAATAAAAAAGTTCGTGGTATTTGCCCTCGCATTCAATCGCTAAACTATTGTAAACTTGTGCCATAATATACAAAAATAAGTGATAATACTTTAGGGTGATCGGTGTGTATGTATTCCTTGCATAGAGTTGTATCTAAAAGTAGCAGCACTGAAAAGGCAACTTTTTTTACTTTTGTAAGGAAAAATTCACGGCGCTGTTTCGCTTGCCCATACAAATTACAAAAAATGCTCTTTCAACGATGCTACTTTTACAGTGCTCTTTATAAGGGACACATAGACACATTATACAATACTAGCTGTTGCCCACGACTTCGTCCGCGTTAGCATAGTTAGATCACGTCCCAAATATTATTTTTCAAAAATATTCAATGTACAGAATTGACTTAATTTCCTACGATTTTATTCAGTAACCCAAATCCTATTAAAGCGAACGCCTTCATCATAGAAGCTCAAATCTTTAATAATTTCAGTTCAATCAGTCGAAAGTCTAAGAAAATTTCTAAAAACTTTCATCCCCTATTTCATCCCCTTAGGGGTGGAATTTATTAAATTCCTTTCTGAGGGGATGCCTACGTCATAGTATATTTGTGCATAATACACAGTTTCAGCCCGATCGGTTTAAAATTGACAACGTTTCATACAAACTGTCAACCCCAATTTCACCCTCTTGGGGGTAGAATTTCCAAAAACCCCTAAATAATATTCATTCAATTTTAATTAGTAACCCAATAACAAAGTTTCATGTTTCTAACTTAAGAAATGACGGACTTTCATTCAAACTTTCAACCCCAATTTCACCCCCTTGGGAGTAGAATTTCCAAAAACGCTTAAATACGTGTCTATTCATTTTTAATCAGTAGCCCAAAAATAAAGTTTGATGTTTCTAACTCAAGAAATGACGGACTTTCATTCAAACTTTTAACCCCAATTTCACCCCCTTGGGGGTAGAATTTCCAAAAACGCTTAAATACGTATTCATTTATTTTTATTCGGTAACCCAAAAATAAAGTTTCATGTTTCTAACTTAAGAAACGACGGACTTTCATACAAACTTTCAACCCCTATTTCACCCCCTTCGGGTTAAAATTTCCAAAATTCCTTCCTTAGTGGGTGTCTACTTAATAAAACAATCCTGCTCACCAAATTTCGTGGCTGTAACTTTAACAGTTTTTGCTCTGCGATGATGAATCAGTCAGTCAGTCAGTCAGTCAGTCAGTCAGTCAGTCAGTCAGTCAGGACTTGTAATTTTATATGTATAGATATACATAGTATTATCACTCAGTTTTGTTAAACCCTGATTTAGGTTAATTGTTTTGTCTGTTAGTAGATTTGGTTCGTTCAGGCCTCCGATCGAGGGGTTTATTCGCCGAAGTTACTGTAATAATTCTACAGGGTGTAACAAAACTAAGTGATAATACTATAAGGTGTGTATGTGTCTCTTATAAAGAGTTCACTGTGAAAGTAGCATCGTTGAAAGAGTATTTTTTTGTGATTTGTATTGGCAAGCGCCCCAGCGTCATAAATTCCCCTAACTAAAGTAAAAAAAGTTGCTCTTTGAACGCTGTTACTTACAGAGTCAACTCTATACAAATGATACATGCACACCGAGCACCCTAAAGTATTATCACTTAGTTTTGGTTCACCCTGTATAGTGTAAGCATGAGAAGTTTTTCACAGCCACTAGCTTGTAAGGTAATCTTTTAGTGTCTAAACACACCATGCCGAAGTTCCGCGGCGGAAGTTCGGCATGACTCCGCCTACAATGTATTTTAAATTACCGACGACACACCATGCCGAAATTCCCTCGCGTATTGTATGCGTTTGACATTGCTGACGTAATCATGCCGAATTTCCGCTGCGGAACTTCGGTATGGTGTGTTTAGACATTTAGATTTTTCGTTTGCATTGTTTACACACGCACATTTACACACGAGTGAATGTAGTGAACCACGTGTTTGTTCTTTACGATCATTTTCTCGGGCTCAAAATATTTTTTAAGGCGTAATGCAAAAGTCAAACTTGTGAAGATGATTGAGCAGAAAATTATTCAATATCCCGAATCCTTTTGCAACACGTCAAAATCGACCCACGTAAATCCTTCAACTGTTGCGAACAATCATACAAAATTCACATCGGGTACACAGCTTGTTTTATGTACCTTTTACGTACTATAAATAAACTTTACCTGTCTCTAATGGAGCAGGCTCAGAAAGGTCTTGATTAAATATTTGAGCAGTGTAAATATTAAAATATTTTGAGGCATACCTAATTTTTTTCGGTTCCGAAACGAGAAATGAAATTGTTGCTAAGGTAAAAATGTTACAAGAATTTTTTTCGAGGTTTTTTGTACTGCAAATTCATTGTAGGAAACCTTAAGTGCTCTCTTCCGCTTATAAAGGAGTACGAGGGCTGCTATTTATGTATCCGGAACTGGCCACTTACAAGAACAATATTTAAAAAGTAATTACAACATTTGAAAATAGAACTCTTTGGTTGAAGAATACATTTTGTTTCATGTGACTGTCAATTATTTTTCCATTGTGGCGTCATTTTGAAAATTGCATGTCTTCACTTGCCATGGATTTAACGCGTGAACATTTTCGTGCAATGATTTACTACGATTTTCGGCGTGGGCTAAATCAACAACAGTGCTTTATTCAACTCACCGCAACTTTTGGAGATGAAGCACCATCAAAAACCACTGTTTATCACTGGTACAGTGAGTTTAATCGTGGACGGTCTATGCTCACGGATGAAAATAAAGGTCGCCCAAAAACAGCTGTTGTCCCACAAAATATAGATGCTGTGCGGGAACTAATAATGCGTGATCGTCATGTTACATATCGCGAGATAGAGGCGTCCTTAGGCATAAGTATGACGAGCATACATAAGATATTACACGAACATTTGGCTGTAAAAAAAATATGTTCGCGTTGGATTCCGCACAACTTGACAATCGATCAAAAAACGGGCTCGTGTCGATTGGTGCAAAAAAATGATAAAAAAATACAACCGTGGTACGTCAAAAGCCGTTTATAATATCTACACAGGTGATGAATCTTGGATCTATGCATATGACCCCGAAACTAAACAACAGTCAACGGTGTGGGTGTTCCAAGATGAGCCGAAACCAACAAAAGTTACTCGTGCAAAAAGTACTTTGAAGCAAATGGTCGCCTGTTTTTTTTGGAATTAATGGACATGTGGCTACAGTGCCATTAGAGAATCGTAAAACGGTTAATTCTGAATGGTATACGACCATTTGTTTACCAGAAGTCTTTGAAGAAATAAGAAAGGACAACCGACAACGCAGAATCATATTACATCACGACAATGCTAGCTGTCACACCTCAGCTGAAACAACTCAGTTTTTGGAGGGTCAAAAGATCGAATTGACTGGTCATCCGCCGTACAGCCCTGATTTGGCACTTAACGATTTCTTTTTATTTCCATACGCGAAGAACAAATTACGTGGTCAACGTTTTTCGAGCCGCGAAGAGGCTGTTGATGCGTTCAAAATGCACGTTTTGGAGATACCTCAATCAGAATGGAAAAAGTGCTATGAAAATTGGTTCCAGCGTATGCAAAAGTGTGTCGATCATCGCGGCGAATATTTTGAAAAGCAATAAAACCATATTAAATGATATATGTTTGTTTCTTTTTTTAATTCCGGATACATAAATAGCAGCCCTCGTAATGATGTATTGTCTACAGGGGAAATTATTTCAAATATAAAGTCCTTCCGGTATTCCTCGCTGGGCCAGTTCCTGAGCCGGTGCGATCTATTTCCAATAAAAACTGCCTAAACCTCGTTCAACCTCACATTCCTGCTCATCAGCTTGGCTTCGGTTGAGTTGATAAGGCAGCATGTAAACGCGCGACACAGACGGCTCAAAATTACATTAGTCCCCAGTCCTTTCGGCGATGATGTTTAGCTTTTCAGCATATAAGATGATGTTGGAGAATAGCTTAGTTTTAGTGGCTAAGGCTGCGTCCTCTTACCACCTTTTCTGGCGCAACGAGAACTACATACCCGCGGTAGGCGTACCCAATCTCCCACGTTATGCAGAATTGCATTTCTTAGCGTATAAAGGGTTACAGTTCTTTCGATTTGCTTGAACATTTGATATGAAAGATCACGATAACGCATAACGATGCAACACAACCCAGTGACACTCAACACGGATCACTCTATATAAATGTCACGTCCGCGGCGGAAATAAAGACGTCCGGGACACGATCGATACTCCGATCTAGATTCTAGGGTTTAATCCCGCTGGAATGCCTACGTGCGAGTGCGTTCATTAACAATAATCCCAGTTCACAAGCGCTTAATCTAGTTCAGTGTTTTTCAATCTTTTTATGATGTGAAAATGTTTAGTATTTATTGTTTTTTACTGAAATAGTTATCTCGTCCTCTGGCGACCTTCCTACTTCAGCTTTGTGAACCTCCAGGGGGTCACGACCCACAGGTTGAAAAACACTGATCTAGCTTTTATACTGTTGTTTCCTATTACTATGGACTAGATACTGCCTGCAACTTTGTTGCGCCAAAATTTGTTTGTCGCGCGGGAACCCTGCATTTCTCTGGTACATAAACTATCGTATGTTCTTTCTCGGGATTCAAAGTAGCGAAGCATAATAATCAATCAAATCAGTTTAGTGGTTTAAACGTAAAGAGGAAGACAAACAGAAGACAAAGAGTGTATGGATGTAAAAAAGGTAGAATTTTTTACGCAAAAATACTGTTTTTTTTATCTCAAAATAATAACTGTGAAGACGGAATGTCAGGAAAAGCTAGTTATTAAATATTTTATGTTCATAACTAAATACTTTTTTACATACTAGTCAACATATAAAAGCATTTGTTGTCCCCTGGCATTTATTAAAATATCGTAATGACGTAATATTTTGTTCAGAAGAAATGTTAATAAAGCTCTCTCTAGTGACTGTCGCATTTTATTTCCCACTCTTCTCCTTATTAAATAAGTCGGTACATTTTTCTGCGTCACTGGTTGCTCTCGGAGGAATTTAAATCTATTACTGTGGCAACGAAGCTTTAACAAAGAGGAATGTTCTTCAATTTGTAAGTCGCCTACGCGGGCCATGGTTAAGTGCTACTGTTAGCGGTGTGGATAATTTTAATTGGCGTAATAGGTAGACAATTTCAAGTAAGTTTGCTACTTATTTGTCACGTATTTCGGAGTTATTAGATAGTTGGGGAGGGGAAGAGGGAGATCGGGAATAGCTCAAGCGTGTCAGATTAAGCTTGCATAGGCTTCCGACATGTGACTAGTTATCATGGTATAGAAATCAGATTTCTCACGTGGTGGGTAAAAAAAAATATGTTTAGTATACCCCAAAGAAGCTTCCATATAAAGCACTGACGATTCAAACGTAAGGTAAGCCTGTAGTGACATTTTAAAATATATAATAATAAAGCTTCATATTTTCTTAACTAAGCTTCGCAGATATTTTATTTTGCTCTAAACTAGATGATTTAGTCCTTGTTGTCTAAAATATATTTATAATTTACCTAAATAATCAATTTTCTGAATATATTTTCTTTTTCAAAACTTTAAAATGGCTGCAGTTTCTGAACCCACCGCTAAAATAAAAAAAAGGCTCTTATTATTTTTTATCAGCTTTACCTAATGTACAAAACCTACTAGGTCTCCATGACGCTCGAGTGACTACAAAAATAGCAGCCTCTCCTCCTCTACTATATAATAGACTTTTGATAGGTTATTTGGATGCTTACGTACGACATTTTGGGCGAGAGATTCTCGCGAAAATCACGCGATTTACATTATTACACTTTAAATTGTTAACTGTCTATACTTATCTGTAACCACAGACTCATCACTTAACTGATATGAAAATAGTTTGCGTAATGCGTTCCAGGAATCGACATTAAGTATTTTCTTCACGGAGAATGTATGTATGGCTCGATAATAATTTAAGTATACCCGAACGAAGTTATTGGCATATCATAGTAATATGTTGAAGTTGATGATGTCAAGATATATGAAGATAGTACAAAACAAGTTGGGGAGTTCGTCTTTGAAGTTGTACGCTCACTAGAAACTTGCACACGCCAGAGTATTGTCAAGTTACGAGGACGGTAGTTAGGGACAGTTGAGGAGTTCTGTAACTTACACAACTCTTCACGCAAATCAAATATTAGTTACATGACTTTCCCATATTATATTCGTTAGAGATTGAAAGGGAAATAGATTGAAAATCGTTGCAACCTAATTATACGTTGCTACAGCCATATTGCGTATTAAACATTATTGATCGAAAAAATGGTATATGCAATATGCATACTATTTATAGTCTATAGTCTATACCAAAGCTGCTCAACCTTTTTTACAGTGGGGCCAAACGGTGGATTCCGACATTTATAACGGGCCATTAACTTAGGCTTAGTTAAATATTATACTTACCAATCAAACTTATTTTTTTATATTAATGACTGATGAGATTTTTGCAGTTGTATGTATTTTAACAATTTATTTATGTTGGGTGATAAATCTGATGTTGACAGTAGCAACAAGTCAGAAATATGTTGCTCAGTTAATGATGTGCGGTATTTATTTTTAACATAACTCTCTAAGGTCTGAAAACACTTTTTCACAGACATATTATGTTGGTCCAAAACTACATAAAAACTGTAACGCTAGATCAGTTATTGCAGGAAAGTCTTCTTTTGGTACCTATTACCAGAAGACTGAGACTGTCAGGAAGTACACGGGACCGCATAGTAGGTATGGCCGCACGAACAGCGTAGTAGGTAGTTAATTCGTTCCTTCGCGACAGCCAATTAGGCGGGATTTCTCAGTTTGGTGGGATATTCCTTGTGCGGGCCATTTAAAATTCTTTCGCGGGCCATGATGTGGCCCGCGGGCCTGGGGTTGAGCAGCCTTGGTCTATACCAATATTATAAATGCCAAAGTGTCTCTGTCTGTTACCTCGCCAAACCGCTTATCCGATATTCCTGAAATCTAGTATGCAGATATTATGAGTCCCGGGAAAGCACATAGGATACTTTTTATCCCGGAAAATACATGGTTCCTGCGCGACACTAAATGTATAATTAATCCTTCGATCGCGGATTCTTGGAATATTGTTGTTCTATTGTTGTCGCGATCACCGGTACTCTTATGGGGCTTTAAGGATTAATCTCCTTATTATTTGCCTCTACAGCATTATAAACTATCACCTCAATATAAATATTTTACTACCAATATAATATTAATTCAGTGTAATTACACCATTGTTCAGAAGCTGATTGGCAGGCGACTGGCGAGCGGTGTTTAATGGCACAACACAAAAGCCCATTGTTTGCTCATAATAGATCCTGAAAGCTTGACTAACTAGCCGCCAACGCTCGAGTAGAGAACCCATCTTACAATTGTTATGAAAATATTATGTATTGTTTTAATATGTTATAATATGTTTGTATATATTATTTTTGGATTTTATAAAATTATTAGGTAATCGTAACTCCGTTGCGCCAAAACTCGTTTATCGCGTGTGAACCATACATTTTTTCGAGACAAAAAGTATACTATGTCCTTTCCCGGGACTCAAAGTATCTCCATGCCAAATTTCAGCAAAACTAATTTGGATGTTTGGGCGTGAAGAGGTAATAGTAAATAGACAGACAGACACATTCGCGTTTATAATATTAGTATGGATTATTTAAAAATTACGTTTATACGAGTAAGATATTTTGGGTGCTATCTTTATATAACAGAAACCTAATAAAAGTACATAGAAAAAGTCACTCAAAGCAGCAATATTAAAAAATTCCATCAATTAAATGTTTTCAAAAGCAAGAAATTATATTATGTTTATAAAAACTACTTGATTTCATAGAGTATACAGTAGTTACTGGCGTAACAGATTCTAAACGAACATCAGCCTAGGAATTGCATTTTCATATTTGCTTTTGATTTGCAAGCTGCAAAGAGACAGTGTCGATGTTACGACATAGTTCGCGTGTAATTAGGTTAAGGATTTCGTGGCCCGACCCGGTTAAAGTTCAAAGTGCGGTTAGTGTAGGTAAGCAATTTTAGCATATCTCGTGATTATGTTATGGGCCGCGTCAAACTTGCTAGTAGAATTGCGGTAGGTTCTATCGTACCCGCAATTCTACCTTAAGCGGGGAGTAGTAAGAGCACCACACGGTGTGTGAGACTCCCCGATGGGTAGACCCTACTGGGGGGAATCCCACATACACTGGCCGACGTCCCCAATCCGCGGAGATGCGTCAAGTATTTCCCCATGTAAGAAAGCCACGCCAAACTTAAAGGCACCAAGGATAATTTAAAAAAATATACTTGATACGAAAAACTATTATACTTAGATAACAAAAAAAGGATAAGGGCGAACAGCCCATAGCCGGCCCCAAATTTTCTTATATATAAAAATGGATTTTCAAATGTGTTAGTCGCGCTAAAATCGCGCGGATTGGGCTGATTTTAGTCTTAAAATATTCGTAGAAGTCCAGGGAAGGTTTTAAAGTGACACGAAGTTCACCGGACAGCTGGTCTTCTTCTTATATATAGAAATGGATTTTCAAATGTGTTAGTCGCGCTAAAACTCGAAAACGGCTGAACGGATTGGGCTGATTTTAGTCTTGAAATATTCGTAAAAGTCCAGGGAAGGTTTTAAAGTGACACGAAGTTCACCGGGACAGCTGGTCTTCTTCTTATATATAAAAATGGATTTTCAATTGTGTTAGTCGCGCTAAAACTCGAAAACGGCTGAACGGATTGGGCTGATTTTAGTCTTGAAATATTCGTAATAGTCCAGGGAAGGTTTTAAAGTGACACGAAGTTCACCGGGACAGCTGGTCTTCTTCTTATATATAGAAATGGATTTTCAAATGTGTTAGTCGCGCTAAAACTCGAAAACGGCTGAACGGATTGGGCTGATTTTAGTCTTAAAATATTCGTAAAAGTCCAGGGAAGGTTTTAAAGTGACACGAAGTTCACCGGGACAGCTGGTCTTCTTCTTATATATAGAAATGGATTTTCAAATGTGTTAGTCGCGCTAAAACTCGAAAACGGCTGAACGGATTGGGCTGATTTTAGTCTTAAAATATTCGTAAAAGTCCAGGGAAGGTTTTAAAGTGACACGAAGTTCACCGGGACAGCTGGTCTTCTTCTTATATATAGAAATGAATTTTCAAATGTGTTAGTCGCGCTAAAACTCGAAAACGGCTGAACGGATTGGGCTGATTTTAGTCTTAAAATATTCGTAAAAGTCCAGGGAAGGTTTTAAAGTGACACGAAGTTCACCGGGACAGCTAGTATAATATAAAAATGGATTTTCAAATGTGTTAGTCGCGCTAAAACTCGAAAACGGCTGAACGGATTGGGCTGATTTTAGTCTTAAAATATTCGTAAAAGTCCAGGGAAGGTTTTAAAGTGACACGAAGTTCACCGGGACAGCTAGTCTTATATATAAAATTCTCGTGTCACAATGTTAGTTACCGTACTCCTCCGAAACGGCTTTACTGATTTTTACCAAATTTTATATGCATATTTAATAGGTCTAAGAATCGGCTACTGGGTATTTAGTATATTGATAAAGTGCATTTGTTGAATAAATAATAGTAAATCATTACAACTCGAGACTGACGGCGACCATTGTTTGAGCGACGGGATAGCAATCGACGTTGCCATGGTGTCATACTTATTTAATCACTTCAATAAAATAATATGGACGAAATAATATGGCAAAACAACGTTTGCTGGGACAGCTAGTATAATATAAAAATGGATTTTCAAATGTGTTAGTCGCGCTAAAACTCGAAAACAGCTGAACGGATTGGGCTGATTTTAGTCTTGAAATATTCGTAGAAGTCCAGGGAAGGTTTTAAAGTGACACGAAGTTCACCGGGACAGCTAGTATAATATAAAAATGGATTTTCAAATGTGTTAGTCGCGCTAAAACTCGAAAACGGCTGAACGGATTGGGCTGATTTTAGTCTTGAAATATTCGTTGAAGTCCAGGTAAGGTTTTAAAGTGACACGAAGTTCACCGGGACAGCTAGCTGTAAATAAAAAAAAAATCTTAAAGGTCGCTTGATGAAAGTGGAGTAGGTAATTATTAGCGCATTACGATCCACTAACCACTGATATACCAATAGCGTGTTCCCGCACAAAAAGGGGATCTAACATTGCGCCTTTCCCCTCAATTTTTATCGAGCGATCTCAAAGTTTTGCTTAGCCTATACAGTCAGAATATTTTCTAAACCTTATCTTACCTTACAAGGGCCGGCGTAATTTCAAGCTTATTACACCTATATTCTTTTATCTTAGTTATTTCTTTTGTCTTCGCGAAACAAAGCTTTTGTCCTTTTTGACAAGACCCACCTCGCACAATATAATATATACAGTAGAGTAACTAAAAGTTTTCAATAAAATTAAATTTGCTCGACACAGGCACGGGACGTGTCGCTGCACTTTTTTGCCCTCGGTGACTTTCTGATCCTTGCCGCAAGCGACCGCAACCGACAATAAATAAAATTAAATGCCACTTTATGACCTAGTGCCTAGGGTATAAGTTTCATTTTGCTCTCTATCACTACAAGGCAGCAACGGCAGCTTGGCTCGCTTGACCAATGTCGGTAGAAAATGAAACCTATCAACGCCTACTTAATTAGGTCACAGAATATATATATATATATATATATATATATATATATATATATATATATATATATATATATATATATATATATATATATATATATATATATATATATATATATATATATATATATATATATATATATATATATATATATATTCTGTGACCTAATTAAGTAGGCGTTGATAGGTTTCATTTTCTACCGACATTGGGGTTTCGTTAGTGGGAATTCTGTTGGTACAACTAATATAATATATATATATATATATATATATATATATATATATATATATATATATATATATATATATATATATATATATATATATATATATATATATATATATATATATATATATATATATATATATATATATATATATATATATATATATATATATATATATATATATATATATATATTATATTAGTTGTACCAACAGAATTCCCACTAACGAAACCCCTTTAAAGAATTAACGACTCATGCTACGATACTATAAAGTTCAAATTCCGACCGCGCGGTGCTAGGTGCCTACAATTATATTTGCCTACATCTCCGCTCTCTTTCTATCGCATAACTCGTACCTTTTCTGAAGAAATCAGGGTTGTCTCTTTTTAAAAATAATACTATAATCATTATATTTAATTAACTACATTTTATTTAACTCGAAATAATCTAAGATATTATGTCTTAGTACTATGTAGATTTAATTATCATAAATTCGCGTATAACTAGTTACGCGTACTTAGATTCGATAGGTACCGTATCTTAATTATTGAAACCGGTCTTATATTACCTACTTAAAGTGTTTGTATAACTTAGTTATTTTTGTAAACAAATGAGGTTTCGAAGAGTACGCATCGCGCAATATTTCTTTGACTTTTCTTTTTATTGTCCATTGTGATATTAATATCAATTCTATGATAGCGTTCGAATAAGTTACGCAATACGCAGGTATGCAACGAACAACTCGTGCGCGTGCGTCACCGCTCGCTTGTGAGTCCCTACTGATTTGCCACCCGCGGGTGGTACTTACAGTTCGATGCCTATTCGCGCGAGTGGGACAGTCCTAATTAGGTGGCATTTTGATTGAATTTTTGTCGGTCGCTGTCGCTTGCCGCGTTGATAGGAACGGCACCTTTACGATATCTAAAATCACACCTAAGTATATGTGCATTGTGCATGTGCCGATGTGATAGCTCTAGGATGACGATGATCTACTGTCTATATTTATATTGTGTACCTTATGTCTTTTTCCTCAATCGTTTAATTAGGAAAATAAATTGGGCAAACCATTTTAGATTACCCCTGCTATACCGTAGGTAATGGTTTTCATTTAGAGAAAATGGTAGGATGTTCTTACAGAGTGACCTTTTAGCGTAGGCTGTAGCTTTAATATTAATATACCTACTGTAAAGAGAAATATAATTGTTCATAAGACGTACGGTCGAATAGGGGCTTACTCGTACCTGTGTTACTCGAGGTCCGCTTTTCGGCTCTGTTTCTTGACGATAAGGATTAAATGTGATCCACTGGGGCTGTCTTCAACTGTACATAGTGCAGCTTTGTGAATAAACGCAATTTAGCTCTACGTCTCTACGGGATTTACGTTTGACCTGACAAGAGCTTTAACGCTTTCGCCTAGGCAGCACTTTTCATAATATTATGTACCATCAGAGACCTCGATTGATAGATCTATGATCTATGTATTTTGGTTGGGTTATGTCATGGGCGTATATAAGGGGGGTGTCCTGGGGGTCCGGACCCCCCCCCATTACCATCCATCTTACTTGTCCAATCGACAATAATAAATGTCCTCGCCGATTAAAATCGGTGCGGTACATGTATTTAAAAAAATATTTTTGATTTCCTAAACACGTTGCCTATTTGCTGCTGCGGAACCCTTTATGGGCGATTCCAACTCGCACTTGGCTGCTTTTTTACGTTAGGGACCCTTATCAAAGCTATATATACGCCCGTGGGTTATGTAAAGTTAATGTTAATCGCAATAAACGCTGGATTGTCACAACTCGTAACTCAACTAAAAGTCTACATATAAATGAATTTCTATGTTAGTACATAATATTATATCACCTTGATTGTTTATAAAAATACTAGCTGTCCCTACAAACGTTGTTTTGCCATATAAAGTATTTCGCCGATATTATTTTATTGAAGTGACTAAATAAGTATGGCACCATGTCAACGTCCAACGCTATTCCGTCCCACAAACAATGGTCGCCGTCAGTCTCGAGTTGTAATAATTTACTATTATTTATTCAACAAATGCACTTAGGTAAAAATCAGTAAAGCCGTTTCGCAGGAGTACGGTAACTAACATTGTGATTTGTGACACGAGAATTTTATATATATAAGATATTGTAATTTAATTTGAAATCTCATTATAATGAGCATGTTTTTTGTTTGCAGTTGGAGAACGTCCAGCTGCTAGACAAGTACAACCTCCGAAACCCGTCCAAGGGCACCCTGTACTTTGCCACAACACACCTCATATTCGTCGACCATGAAATGAGAAAAGAGACATGGGTAAGCAATTAAGCATTACAATATTATTTTGTTTATGGCTAATGGCTATGCTTGTATTAAGGCCTCCATATACGGGGAACCCGATCGTTGCGGTCAGACTGACTGCAGGCCGGCGGAACTCCTTTTGTGCATTCCCGTGCATGAGGCAGTTCGGTTTGCGATAAGTCCGACTGGAATGATCGGCATTCCCGGATTTTTACATGTAAGAGTTTTACATGTAAATTGTAAATATCGGTCCAGGGTCTACGAATAATAAAAACTATTATTAGGGGACGTCGCGCTCAGTTTAAAAAGTCATTTCATACCGAGCGAAAATCGTTACAATAATAGTATTCCACTAATACATAACAGCTTTGATCGTCAGCCACTTCATAATGGGTGGAATAAAAATTGAGAGCATCTCAAATTTGTTGTTGGGAATCGTATTGAATTGACATTAAAAAGATCCCAATTCGCACCCAATAAAGGTTCATATCTAGATTATACACGTATTATTTTAGTTTTAGTATGTAGCAACAGATGGCGCTTTTATAGTAAAATGTATATAATTCTTTTTCACAAATATTGACTATCGAATTAATTACTTAAAATTGCTATGTGAGATAATTTTATGGTTAATTCAAACGAAAATCGCCGTCAGCTGAATGTTTGCAGGTGGAAATGTCGTCTACGCGACGCCCTAGGATACATTGAGCGCGAAGTAGGGCTATATTGGTCATAAACTCATAACTTATATCGCTGGCTGACGGTTTTTCCACCATCGTATTAGCGACTGTTGGTTTTCTTTATTATTTACAAAGTAGAAACATTCACCTGTATAAATTTTGTACGGTATAAAATGACTTTATATTCAAAAAATTTTTTTCATGTTCAGTAACGCGACTGACGTTGAATCACCCGTCTGCAATACGGCTGACGGTGATTTTTTGGTTAAACATGACCTCAATAATCATCCATCAAAGTTTCATTCGGTATAAAATCACTTTTCGCAACTATTTTTTTTACAACTTTGAAATACTCTCAGTTAACATTCCACCACGGGTGCGGCGACTGACGCTGATTATATTGACTGATAAATATTAAGCTACCGCTGGACAAAAATTTGGTCGGTATGAAATGACTTAGCAAACGATAGCACTACCTCCCCTACTATATGGAAACAACCGTTTTGAATTTGGTTCTTTTTCGCACACTAAAATATGACAATAGCTACGAAACACTGACATTCAAATTTAGGAAATAAAGCCACTGACAATAATAATTGTCACTTGTATAAAAACACAAAATTGAGCATAAAGTATGCATGTATTCGGGTCACATTTTGTCAAACATTTTGTAGACTCGTGGACAACATTTTTGACACAGCCACTCTTCCTTAATTTTTATTATTCGTAGTCCAGGGTCTTGACTCCTGAAATATAACTTCCTCCTTTCTTCAGTTTTTACTAACCGACAGATGCAGAGAAAATGTTAAAGGGGTCATTTTATGATTTAAAATGGGCATATGATTTTACTTATTCGAAGAAAAAAGTAAGTATTGGCTTGTATCCAACACAAGTATTGGACACCATTTGCAAATGCTGCCAACGGAAATGCATAACTTTTAATTCCGATTTATTGCACAAAACTGGCATACTAAAGTTTGAAATAGTGGGTAAATTCTAGTTTGTCTTGCAGATCTAGGTTAAAGGTAACCTTAGGTCAAATATCATGTAGTCTCTTTTCGTACCTGGTATTTATGAATGACTAGATGACGCCCGCAACTCAGTTGCGCCAAAATTTATTTATCGCGCGGGAACCGTACATTTTACGGGATTTAAAGTATTCTATGTCGTTTCCCGGAACTCAAATTATCTCCATACCAAATTTCAGCAAAATCGGTTGAGCGGTTTGGGCGTGAAGAGGCAACAGACAGACAGACAGACACATTTTCGCATTTAGTATATTAGCATTAGCTTGGATGTAAGTGTACCTTACAGGAAAATAGTACCAGAAGCCTAAAAGTAATACCGTGTGATATAATCGTGATTCATTCCGCAGGTTGTCTTACTCAGTCACTTGCAAATAGTTTTGTTCGTTTTAGGCCCACTTGCGTTAACCTGGGTTAAAAGTAATCCTGGGTTTATGTATTGGAACTAAGTTCTATAATGTTATATCTCTCGTTCCTCGAATTTATGACACCAAAAGCATTTTAACGCAGGATTAACTTTAACTCGGATTAAGCGCCAGGCACCTTAACGTAACGTGTCTAGGTCGGCATATGTAAGCTGGAACTTACTATTCTTTCGTCTTCCAGATCCTGCTTATGCACATATCGTCTGTGGAGCGTATGCCGATCACAACCACGGGTTCCCCGCTGCTGGTGCGCACCAAGACCTTCCAGTCGGTGCTGTTCGTGATCCCTCGAGAGAGGGACTGCTACGAGATGCACCAGACTCTCCTGAGGTTGAGTCAGCCAGGTGAGGGGATATTCTGGATATTTATTGTGATGACGGCTGTACACACTCGACGAGAGCCTTTTGCCGAGATCTTCGGCCGTACATGCTTGCTCTGGTTTTCCTCGCGAGAGCCAAAGAGATGAGGACGAGAGCGCCCTGCAGTACACACTCACTCGGCCTGTCTCGGGGTGTCTCGACGAGTGTGTACAGCCGCCATAAGATGGTTTGATCAAGAGTTGGGCTGGCGGAAGGATGTACGGATCCTAATAGTACCTGTGTTGTATGCATAGTAAACTTCAGTTCGTATGGGTATTATATATTTAAAAAAAAACTGGGCCCAGTTTTGTGATTGAAACAGATGGTAAATTTTATTGTTGTGGTAATAAACTGCTTTTTTGCGCAAAGTCTACGGGCGCTACCAACTCGTAGTCAGAGAGTTCTCCTTTTGGCGTGTTCGTCTGTGAGAGCCTAAACGGATGATTTGATCTATCTTTTCCGAAATCCAACGTGATCGAGAATGTCCCTATCCTCATCGATAGCTTACTTACTTGTTAATCTGGGATTTCCTGAGTACTAAACTCTCTTTCCATATTCCAGTGAACCTAGACGAGCTATACTGCTTCCACTACAAGTCGAGCCCCGACGAGCTGCCGCGGTCCGCCGGCTGGAACTACTTCGACCTGCAGACCGAGTACCAGCGCATGAACGTGCCCAACGAACACTGGGTCTTGTGTCCTGCTAATAAGGACTACGAGGTGAGGTTGAGTTGTACCTTAGAAGATTCAGATTTCAGGCAGTTGACATACGTTATTTGGGCGGGTTGTTAGTCCAGCCGGATGATCATGACTAAAGGTTGCTTTCAGATCCCCGCGGCACGCGACCGCGACCGACAAAAATTCAAATAAAATGCTACTTTATTTCGTAGGTCTGCCATCTTACAATAAACAAACTTTGATAGACTTTTTACAACATATACATAACAACCATTTGTTGTTAAATTGGAAGCTATTGGAAGTAACGCGTGTATACATAACTACATAAAGAGTACAATTACGGTCCGTACATAAAACAAAAACTGGCGTCGTAAAAGTAACGTAACGAAAGAAAATCGATGAGACTGTTTTAAGTTTCGTCAAGTGAGGGTATCAACCCAACCCTTGAATGCCAAATAGTTTTATTTAGCTTGTCATGATGTTATCTTCGTAATTTAGTCGGTTAAAAACGCGATTGCAACGCCACGTCTGCGGGACTTGTTTTGTGTCTAATCATACTAATATTATATTGGCGAAATAAGTGTGTGTGTTTGTTACTTCTTCACGCTTAAGGCCCTGTATTCCCAGAAGGGGACGATTTTCAAGATTTAAAAGTGACAAGGAGACATAAAAATATTGTAATTTAAATTCTGAAAAAAATATGTGTTAGTTAAGGATCTAACACATTGGAATTTATATTCCATTACACAATATCATAAACTTCACTCGATAGAAAAAAATACCGAAGTTACCTCTTCTTTTAACGAAATTGCCATACTATGTTCAAATTACTTGGAATTTTCAGGTAATTTTTGTACTGAATGAAAGACAAAGAATATATCTAGGGATTCTCGTTTTTTTGACTCGATTGAATTATGTATAAAATAACGACGATCAAAAAACTATAAAATTGCATGAGCGCCTGAGCGCGACTGAAAGCCTTTGCGCCTGCAATTTTATAGTTTTTTGATCGTCGTTATTTTATACATAATTCAATTGAGACGAAAAAACGAGAATCCCTAGATATATTCTTTGTCTTTCGTTCAGTACAAAAATTACCTGAAAATTCCAAGTAATTTGGACATAGTATGGAAATTTCGTTAAAAGAAGAGATAACTTCGGGATTTTTTTCTATCGAGTGAAGTTCATGATTATTGTGTTATGGAATATAAATTCCACTGTGTTAGATCATTAACTAACACATATATTTTTTTCAGAATTTAAATTACAATATTTTTATGTCTCCTTGTCACTTTTAAATCTTGAAAATCGTCCGCTTCTGGGAATACATTGCCTTAAACGGCTGGAACGATTTCGATAAATTTTAAAATTTTATTACGGAAAAATGTCTTATTCCACCGCCGGTAACACTGCTGGACACAGCTAGTTCTTAATGAATAAACGATTATGACGTCATCGTTTCCAGCTGTGCGACACGTACCCGAGCCACATCTACGTGCCGGCGCGCGCGTCGCAGGCCGTGTTGCTGGGCAGCGCGAGTTTCCGGTCGCGCGGCCGCCTGCCCGTGCTGGCGTACCTGCACCAGAACGGCGCCGCCATCGCGCGATGCAGTCAGCCGCTTAGCGGGTTCTCCGCCAGGTCAGTTTGAACATCTGTATGACGTCGCTCCCAGCTGTACGACACTTACCCGAGCCACATCTACGTGCCGGCGCGCGCGTCGCAGGCCGTGTTGCTGGGCAGCGCGAGTTTCCGGTCGCGCGGCCGCCTGCCCGTGCTGGCGTACCTGCACCAGAACGGCGCCGCCATCGCGCGATGCAGTCAGCCGCTTAGCGGGTTCTCCGCCAGGTCAGTTTGAACATCTGTATGACGTCGCTCCCAGCTGTACGACACTTACCCGAGCCACATCTACGTGCCGGCGCGCGCGTCGCAGGCCGTGTTGCTGGGCAGCGCGAGTTTCCGGTCGCGCGGCCGCCTGCCCGTGCTGGCGTACCTGCACCAGAACGGCGCCGCCATCGCGCGATGCAGTCAGCCGCTTAGCGGGTTCTCCGCCAGGTCAGTTTGAACATCTGTATGACGTCGCTCCCAGCTGTACGACACTTACCCGAGCCACATCTACGTGCCGGCGCGCGCGTCGCAGGCCGTGTTGCTGGGCAGCGCGAGTTTCCGGTCGCGCGGCCGCCTGCCCGTGCTGGCGTACCTGCACCAGAACGGCGCCGCCATCGCGCGATGCAGTCAGCCGCTTAGCGGGTTCTCCGCCAGGTCAGTTTGAACATCTGTATGACGTCGCTCCCAGCTGTACGACACTTACCCGAGCCACATCTACGTGCCGGCGCGCGCGTCGCAGGCCGTGTTGCTGGGCAGCGCGAGTTTCCGGTCGCGCGGCCGCCTGCCCGTGCTGGCGTACCTGCACCAGAACGGCGCCGCCATCGCGCGATGCAGTCAGCCGCTTAGCGGGTTCTCCGCCAGGTCAGTTTGAACATCTGTATGACGTCGCTCCCAGCTGTACGACACTTACCCGAGCCACATCTACGTGCCGGCGCGCGCGTCGCAGGCCGTGTTGCTGGGCAGCGCGAGTTTCCGGTCGCGCGGCCGCCTGCCCGTGCTGGCGTACCTGCACCAGAACGGCGCCGCCATCGCGCGATGCAGTCAGCCGCTTAGCGGGTTCTCCGCCAGGTCAGTTTGAACATCTGTATGACGTCGCTCCCAGCTGTACGACACTTACCCGAGCCACATCTACGTGCCGGCGCGCGCGTCGCAGGCCGTGTTGCTGGGCAGCGCGAGTTTCCGGTCGCGCGGCCGCCTGCCCGTGCTGGCGTACCTGCACCAGAACGGCGCCGCCATCGCGCGATGCAGTCAGCCGCTTAGCGGGTTCTCCGCCAGGTCAGTTTGAACATCTGTATGACGTCGCTCCCAGCTGTACGACACTTACCCGAGCCACATCTACGTGCCGGCGCGCGCGTCGCAGGCCGTGTTGCTGGGCAGCGCGAGTTTCCGGTCGCGCGGCCGCCTGCCCGTGCTGGCGTACCTGCACCAGAACGGCGCCGCCATCGCGCGATGCAGTCAGCCGCTTAGCGGGTTCTCCGCCAGGTCAGTTTGAACATCTGTATGACGTCGCTCCCAGCTGTACGACACTTACCCGAGCCACATCTACGTGCCGGCGCGCGCGTCGCAGGCCGTGTTGCTGGGCAGCGCGAGTTTCCGGTCGCGCGGCCGCCTGCCCGTGCTGGCGTACCTGCACCAGAACGGCGCCGCCATCGCGCGATGCAGTCAGCCGCTTAGCGGGTTCTCCGCCAGGTCAGTTTGAACATCTGTATGACGTCGCTCCCAGCTGTACGACACTTACCCGAGCCACATCTACGTGCCGGCGCGCGCGTCGCAGGCCGTGTTGCTGGGCAGCGCGAGTTTCCGGTCGCGCGGCCGCCTGCCCGTGCTGGCGTACCTGCACCAGAACGGCGCCGCCATCGCGCGATGCAGTCAGCCGCTTAGCGGGTTCTCCGCCAGGTCAGTTTGAACATCTGTATGACGTCGCTCCCAGCTGTACGACACTTACCCGAGCCACATCTACGTGCCGGCGCGCGCGTCGCAGGCCGTGTTGCTGGGCAGCGCGAGTTTCCGGTCGCGCGGCCGCCTGCCCGTGCTGGCGTACCTGCACCAGAACGGCGCCGCCATCGCGCGATGCAGTCAGCCGCTTAGCGGGTTCTCCGCCAGGTCAGTTTGAACATCTGTATGACGTCGCTCCCAGCTGTACGACACTTACCCGAGCCACATCTACGTGCCGGCGCGCGCGTCGCAGGCCGTGTTGCTGGGCAGCGCGAGTTTCCGGTCGCGCGGCCGCCTGCCCGTGCTGGCGTACCTGCACCAGAACGGCGCCGCCATCGCGCGATGCAGTCAGCCGCTTAGCGGGTTCTCCGCCAGGTCAGTTTGAACATCTGTATGACGTCGCTCCCAGCTGTACGACACTTACCCGAGCCACATCTACGTGCCGGCGCGCGCGTCGCAGGCCGTGTTGCTGGGCAGCGCGAGTTTCCGGTCGCGCGGCCGCCTGCCCGTGCTGGCGTACCTGCACCAGAACGGCGCCGCCATCGCGCGATGCAGTCAGCCGCTTAGCGGGTTCTCCGCCAGGTCAGTTTGAACATCTGTATGACGTCGCTCCCAGCTGTACGACACTTACCCGAGCCACATCTACGTGCCGGCGCGCGCGTCGCAGGCCGTGTTGCTGGGCAGCGCGAGTTTCCGGTCGCGCGGCCGCCTGCCCGTGCTGGCGTACCTGCACCAGAACGGCGCCGCCATCGCGCGATGCAGTCAGCCGCTTAGCGGGTTCTCCGCCAGGTCAGTTTGAACATCTGTATGACGTCGCTCCCAGCTGTACGACACTTACCCGAGCCACATCTACGTGCCGGCGCGCGCGTCGCAGGCCGTGTTGCTGGGCAGCGCGAGTTTCCGGTCGCGCGGCCGCCTGCCCGTGCTGGCGTACCTGCACCAGAACGGCGCCGCCATCGCGCGATGCAGTCAGCCGCTTAGCGGGTTCTCCGCCAGGTCAGTTTGAACATCTGTATGACGTCGCTCCCAGCTGTACGACACTTACCCGAGCCACATCTACGTGCCGGCGCGCGCGTCGCAGGCCGTGTTGCTGGGCAGCGCGAGTTTCCGGTCGCGCGGCCGCCTGCCCGTGCTGGCGTACCTGCACCAGAACGGCGCCGCCATCGCGCGATGCAGTCAGCCGCTTAGCGGGTTCTCCGCCAGGTCAGTTTGAACATCTGTATGACGTCGCTCCCAGCTGTACGACACTTACCCGAGCCACATCTACGTGCCGGCGCGCGCGTCGCAGGCCGTGTTGCTGGGCAGCGCGAGCTTCCGGTCGCGCGGCCGCCAGCCCGTGCTGGCGTACCTGCACCAGAACGGCGCCGCCATCGCGCGGTGCAGTCAGCCGCTTAGCGGGTTCTCCGCCAGGTCAGTTTGAACATCTGTATGACGTCGCTCCCAGCTGTACGACACTTACCCGAGCCACATCTACGTGCCGGCGCGCGCGTCGCAGGCCGTGTTGCTGGGCAGCGCGAGCTTCCGGTCGCGCGGCCGCCTGCCCGTGCTGGCGTACCTGCACCAGAACGGCGCCGCCATCGCGCGATGCAGTCAGCCGCTTAGCGGGTTCTCCGCCAGGTCAGTTTGAACATCTGTATGACGTCGCTCCCAGCTGTACGACACTTACCCGAGCCACATCTACGTGCCGGCGCGCGCGTCGCAGGCCGTGTTGCTGGGCAGCGCGAGCTTCCGGTCGCGCGGCCGCCAGCCCGTGCTGGCGTACCTGCACCAGAACGGCGCCGCCATCGCGCGGTGCAGTCAGCCGCTTAGCGGGTTCTCCGCCAGGTCAGTTTGAACATCTGTATGACGTCGCTCCCAGCTGTACGACACTTACCCGAGCCACATCTACGTGCCGGCGCGCGCGTCGCAGGCCGTGTTGCTGGGCAGCGCGAGCTTCCGGTCGCGCGGCCGCCAGCCCGTGCTGGCGTACCTGCACCAGAACGGCGCCGCCATCGCGCGGTGCAGTCAGCCGCTTAGCGGGTTCTCCGCCAGGTCAGTTTGAACATCTATGTATATGACGTCACTTCCAACTCATTATTCCACATAATAATATCACTTTGTGGTAAGCGACGCGGCGTTTGGTTGGAGCGCATAAAATTTTCTTACGTCCTAGTTTTAGTAGATACAGAGTTTCAGTACAACATATGCGTTATTTTTGGGCCAAAAAAAAAACATAACTCCAGTTAGATGTAATATAGCCTTAATTAATATTTAATATACATTTTTTGCAGGTGTATGGAGGACGAACAAATGCTGGATGCGATCAGGCGGGCGAACCCCAACCAACCGTGGATGTATGTCGTGGATATGCGCCCTAGAGTGAGTTGATTTCTATATTAATACTAGCTGTCCCGGCAAACGTTTGCCATAATAATATAAAATATTTCGAGCATATTATTATTTTATTGACGTGACTAAATAAGTATGTTACCATGGTAACGTCCCGTCCCGTCCCGTCGCACAAACAATGGTCGCCGTCAGTCTCGAGTTGTAATAATTTACTATTATTTATTCAACAAATGCACTTATCAATATAAGAAGTAGCCAGTAGCCGATTCTCAGACCCACTGAATATGCATATAAAATTTGGTTAAATTCAGTAAAGCCGTTTTGGAGGAGTACGCGGCCTAACATTGTGACACGAGAATTTTATATATAAGATTATAAATGCCAGTCTGTCTGTCTGCCTCTCTGTTAACTTTTCACGCCCAAACCGCTGAACCGATTCTGCTGTTTGCAGTTTGGTAAGGAGATAATTAGCGTCCCGGGAAAGGCCATAGGATATCCACTTTTTATCCTGGAATAATGTACGGATCCCCGCGATAAATGAATTTTGGACGCAACGGAGTTGCGGGCGTCATCTACTTATTTTATAATGTCACTAAATAATTTAGTACGTTCAGAGAATGCGGTTCTATATTGTATTCTCTGTTATTTTTGCTTCTGTGTTGTCTCAGCACGACTTTTTTTTTAATGAAATAATGGGACAAACGAGCAAACGGGTCACCTGATGGAAAGCAACTTCCGTCGCCCATGGACACTCACAGCATCAGAAGAGCTGCAGGTGCGTTGCCGGCCTATGATAATAATATAGGGAATAGGGTAATAGGGGAGGGTAGGGACGGGAAGGGAAGGGAATAGGGGAGAATAGGGAAGGGAATAGGGTAGGGGATTGGGCCTCCGGTGAACTCACTCACTCGGCGAAACACAGCGCAAGCGCTGTTTCACGCCGGTTTTCTTTGAGAACGTGGTATTTTTCCGGTCAAGCCGGCTCATTCGTGTCGAAGCGTGGCTCTCCCAGGTATAACTTAAGACTTAAGATCTAGTTTCTCTAGTCTGGATTACTGCTAATCGTCGTCTCGTGTCTTTTCTCTCATTCAAATATAACAACAGAGAGATAACATGATGATTCGACTGTTAACTTGTGGCGCTACAACAGCGCACAAATGAATTTCTGAGCACGGCAAGTTATATACAACGTCTGAAATGACGTCTGGGGGTTCGACCTGAACAAACATGCTATCGCTCGGTCAGAAGATCTTTCTTTGTGGTCGCCGTCTGTATCCCACATTGGAGGTACCCGATGAGACGATGTTTTATTCAGAACAATTTATTTTTTAGAATACAGTAAAGCAAATATTTAAATGACCTAAATCCATATTTTCAGATAAACGCCATGGTGAATCGCGCGGTCGGTAAGGGATACGAGAACGAGGCGTTCTACGACAACATCAAGTTCGAGTTCATGGGCATCGGCAACATACACGTCATGCGCAAGAGCCTGCAGAAGCTCGTCGAGAGTGAGTCTGTCTCTTTTACTCGCGCTGGGAAAGAGTGAGATGTAACAAAACCAAGTGATAATACTTTAGGGTCTGTGTGTGTCCTTTATATAGAGTTCACTGTGAAAGTCACGATATAGAGTTCACGTCATGCGCAAGAGCCTGCAGAAGCTCGTCAAAAGTGAGTCTGTCTCTTTCACTCGCGACGGGAAAGAGTGAGATATAAGTTATGTGTCAGGCTAGCTTTATACAAAGTGTGACAAGACTAAGTGATAATACTTTAGGGTGTGTATGTGTCCTCAATATAGAGTTCACTGTGAAAGTCACGATATAGAGTTCACGTCATGCGCAAGAGCCTGCAGAAGCTCGTCAAAAGTGAGTCTGTCTCTTTCACTCGCGACGGGAAAGAGTGAGATATAAGTTATGTGTCAGGCTAGCTTTATACAAAGTGTGACAAGACTAAGTGATAATACTTTAGGGTGTGTATGTGTCCTCAATATAGAGTTCACTGTGAAAGTCACGATATAGAGTTCACGTCATGCGCAAGAGCCTGCAGAAGCTCGTCAAAAGTGAGTCTGTCTCTTTCACTCGCGACGGGAAAGAGTGAGATATAAGTTATGTGTCAGGCTAGCTTTATACAAAGTGTGACAAGACTAAGTGATAATACTTTAGGGTGTGTATGTGTCCTCAATATAGAGTTCACAGTGAAAGTCACGATATAGAGTTCACGTCATGCGCAAGAGCCTGCAGAAGCTCGTCAAAAGTGAGTCTGTCTCTTTCACTCGCGACGGGAAAGAGTGAGATATAAGTTATGTCATATGTGTCAGGCTAGCTTTATACAAAGTGTGACAAGACTAAGTGATAATACTTTAGGGTGTGTATGTGTCCTCAATATAGAGTTCACAGTGAAAGTCACGATATAGAGTTCACGTCATGCGCAAGAGCCTGCAGAAGCTCGTCAAAAGTGAGTCTGTCTCTTTCACTCGCGACGGGAAAGAGTGAGATATAAGTTATGTGTCAGGCTAGCTTTATACAAAGTGTGACAAGACTAAGTGATAATACTTTAGGGTGTGTATGTGTCCTCAATATAGAGTTCACAGTGAAAGTCACGATATAGAGTTCACGTCATGCGCAAGAGCCTGCAGAAGCTCGTCGAGACACGATAATGAGTCTGTCTCTTTTACTCGCGCTGGGAAAGAGTGAGATGTGCTATTTATGTGCACATCCTTTAGGGATTTCCGATCCTTGCCGCAAGTGACCGCGACCGACAAAATTCAAACAAAATGCCAATTTATGACCTAGTTTATAGGTTCATTGCAGTGGTGGCACCGGTCGCTACACCGATGTCGGTAGAAAATGAAACTTATAGCCTAGTTCATAAACTAAAATATTTTATTTGAATTTTGTCGGCCGCGGTCAGGTGTCACGAGGATCGGAAAGTCACCTTCAGCAACATTTTTATGGTAAAAACTATTCGAGTTACTCGTAGCAATGAATGCTGAAATGAAGTCGTTTATAAACTTTTTAATTTTGTTTCAGCGTGTGAACAAAACACACCGACGATGTCGTCGTTCCTCAGTGGTTTGGAGTCGTCGGGGTGGCTTAAACATATTAAGTGAGTGTTACTCGAAAAACCCTTACGATTTTCTTAAACTGCAGGCGTTATTTTTCAAAGGCGTGAACGCAATGCACCTTCTATCATATTCTTTACATTGTAGTCGGAAAATAATGGGATATATTTTATATGCCATCTTCCCCATTTCTTCCCAGGTCAATCCTGGACACAGCGCGGTGGATTGCAGTAGAGGTGAGCGGCGGCGCGAGCGTGTGCGTGCACTGCAGCGACGGGTGGGACCGCACCGCGCAGGCGTGCTCGCTCGCCGCCCTGCTGTTAGACCCGCACTACCGCACTATTAATGGCTACCAGGTAGGCATACACGTATACGCTCATGTATACACGTACGTACGGTTACGAACGTACGTACGTATACGTACTGGGTGCCATAATCAACACGTCACAATGTCACACGCGCAGCACGCACACGTTTAAGCGTGAACTGGGTTCCACTATCAATGTCTACCAGGTACAGTCGCACGTGTACAGCAAGGCATACCTTTGATAAGTATCATACGTTATCTTTTTTGGGCAGCCATGTTTATAGATCTGAAAAGCTCTCAAGAATATTATAAAAGATTAAAACACTGCACTATACAATACCTCTTAACTATTTCCACAAACCTATCTATATTGTAGCTTTGATATGTAATCTCAACTGCATATTTCAGGCGCTAATCGAGAAGGACTGGTTATCATTCGGTCACAAGTTCACGGCGCGGTGCGCGCATATAGCGGGAGACAGCAAGGAGCGAGCGCCAGTGTTCACACAGCTGCTAGACTGCACGTGGCAGCTGCTAAGACAGATGCCTGAGGTTAAACTCTGCTTATTAGTTCTTGAATGCTGGATTGGACTGTAAAATTTTTAGAGCTTGGTAAAACGTCCGGGTGGAACTCCAAATGGAACCAATTTTTTATATACGAAACTTATATCTTCTATCCTTAACTAACCGAACCTAACCTTTGATCAAATGTAGTAAGACGTATAAAAGTAGATATTTTATTTATTTATTTAAATTGATACACCAACAACTTATTGCTACAAGATTACATTATTTATTAAATGTTAATATGTACACTTTAAAAAGTTTTGGGGTGATGCCGGTTTATTACACGACATAATATTTGCCAAGCTGTATAGTACCTACTGCTACAATATTCTAGAGTAAACCATTTTTTTAATTAACAAAGGGATTCAGCACCGGAATCCAGAGATACTGGTGCCTACTGTATCAACGTAAATAAGCCTTAATGGTTGTATGTGTTGCAGGCATTCCAGTTTAACGAGCGTTTCCTGTTAACGCTGCACGATCACGCTCACGCCTGCCAGTACGGTACATTCGTGGGTAACTGCGAGAAAGACCGCCGCGACTTGAGGTGATTATGATAACATTTGATTGTCTGTACAGATTTGCGTACACGTTTGCGTACCACACGTACACGTATACGCAGTATCGACCGAGACGTGGTCTATGTTATGATTTATCTTGTTGTATAGTACTACGTATTGGTACGCAAATGTCAACGTGGAATGTGTTTATAATATTGAGAATGTAAAATACTTCCACCCTTAGGGAGATCGCAGACGGCACACTTTTTGTGTGATCGAGTCTGCGGCGCACATACAGTCTGCATGGCCGCGCCTTGCAGAATGTATGTGCGCCGCAGACTCGATCACACAAAAAGTGTGCCGTCTGCGATCTCCCTTAAGCTAGATTACTACAATTTGCATGTCATTAAAGCACTGCCCCACAATATAAGTTTTATTTAATCTAAACGTAAAATCACTATTTTACCAATTTAATATACTTACCTTTGAGTTTCATTTCATGGTAAATAACTGATGTATTTCATTTAATAGATGTTTTAATACTTCAGGTTATCTGAGCGCACGTTCTCGCTATGGGGCTACATGGCCAGCCACCTCAACGAGTACAAGAACCCGCTGTACAACCCCAAAGCCCACCCCGAGCTCATCAAACCGGATTTGAGCGCGCAGAGCATCAGGTGACATCTTGCTCCGTTGGAGAAAAGAGACTTCGACCTACTCTTCTCGACTTATATGGCGTTTGAATTCAGTCGTGTTAACATAAAAGTTAAACTAGAGTTTATTTTGTCATTGCCAGTCATTGCCTAGTGTAGGACCTTTTAACTATTTCGTGGTAAGCAGCAAGCAGCAGCAGTTAGAGCGCGCTGATTCCGTGATTAAGTCAGGGACTGCTGCAAGGCGGGTAATGCTGTACTCTCAAGTTGTTACAGCGCTTGTTCAACAAAATTCTGGCAATAAAGACATTTGATTTGCAAGCTTACAGCCCACGTTATGTTTTATACACTAATTTTCTTTAAGAAAGGCTCTATAACATCCTAATTTCATCAGATTCTGGCGCGGCATGTACTGCCGGCACGAGAGCGGCGTGCACCCGCGCGAGGCGCTGGCCGACCTGCTGCCCGCCGCCGTCGACCACGCCACCGCGCTCGCGCTGCACGTCGACTACCTCGCCCGGGTACGTCACGCCCCCCCCTCCCCCTACCCCCCCCCTCTCCCCCCGCTGTATACTGTGTGCTCAGGCTTTGTAGTTTGAACCAACAAGACTATGTAAAATGACATTGACAGAAGGGCGTAGACGCCCTACTGCCTGTTTCAAGTAAGGCACAGATCATCTCTATATAGTTAGATAGGCCATGTGTATGTACTTCGCGTGCCATCGCGTTCCCAAACGATCACACATTTCAATCTTTCGAAAGTCTGTTCTTTAGTCTGCGCTCCACCGTTATCGGAATCGGACGTCAATCGGAATTCTAAAAATGCCTAATTCTGCCGTATTGGGCTGTGGAAATTCGAATAGAAACGTCGGTATAAATAGTGGACACGTTTCTTATCATCGGTAAGTAATTTTAATATTAAATCATGTGTCCTTTATTTTAAAATCAATTATTTACTGTAAATCGTGTGTCGCTGTAGTTTTTACCATGAAATCTACGTAACTGCGTGTGTGCCGCATGATTCATAATACATTGCCGCTTTAGTTAGAAAATTATAGAGTCCGTTCTGTTTGTCCGCTATTGAGCGCGCAATGGAAATAAAACAATCGATACTTTCACTCATCGCTTAGTTTCGAGGTACAGTCAATATTCTCATTTTTCTGTCAAATGAAGCAAATAGTGTTGTACATATTCTCGATTCTAATTAATCGATTTTCGAAACAGACATGAAACAGAGGAATGATAATGTTTGCTTTGGGATATTTTGTGACTCGGTAATTATATTTCTATACATTTTCTATACATAGAATAAAACTGTAGAAATAAAAATTCTGTACATTAAAGGTATTAAAAAATAATAAGCGGGGGGTGTCACTACATCGCTATAGAAGCCAAAACTGTAGTTAGTTTTTTGTCTACTGTCTGTCTGTCTGTATGTTTGTTCCACTATCACACGAAAACTACTGATCCGATTTGAATGCGGTTTTCGCAGATATATTTGTCTTCTTCCAACTTAACATCTGGTGTATAAAAAAATTCCCCCCACCCCTCTAAGGGGACCAAAGAGGGGGTCAGATTTTGTATCAAACTTTTTTCTTTAATGGACTTACCTCATATTATTAACTGTTTTTTCCAACTTAATATCTGGTGTATAAAATTTTCCCCCCACCCCTCTTAGGGGACAAAAGAGGGGGTAAGATTTTGTATCAACTGATGAAGTACAAATACTTTAAATGGCAAAACAACGTTTGCCGGGACAGCTAGTTATGTATTATGTATTTATGTTCCTGTTTAGTGATTTAATTTAGAATAATCTATACATATAATAAAACTGTAGAAATGTCGATTCTGTACATTAAAGATATTCAAAAAATAATAAGCGGACGGTGTCACTACATCGCTATACAAGCCAAAAATGTGGTCAGTTTTTTTGTCTGTCTGTCTGTCTGTCTGTCTGTCTGTCTGTATGTTTGTTCCACTATCACACGAAAACTACTGATCCGATTTGAATGCGGTTTTCGCAGATATATTTGTCTTCTTCTAACTTAACATCTGGTGTATAAAATTTTTTCCCCCCACCCCTCTAAAGGGACAAAAGAGGGGGTCAGATTTTGTATAAGACTTTTGCTTTAACACGAAAACTACTGATCCGATTTGAATGCGGTTTTCGCAGATATATTTGTCTTCTTCCAACTTAACATCTGGTGTATAAAAAAAATTCCCCCACCCCTTTAAAGAGATGAAAGAGGGGGTCAGATTTTGTATAAGACTTTTGTTTTAACACGAAAACTACTGATCTGATTTGTATACGGTTTTCACAGATATATTTGCCTTCTTCCAACTCAACATCTGGTGTATAAAAATCACCCCCCCCCCCCCCTCCCCACCAAAGAGAGGGTCAGATTTTGTATTAAGTAAACTTTTTTCTTTAATGGACTTACTTTATATTATTAACTGTTTTTCCAACTTAACATCTGGTGCTACATAACATTTTCCCCCCACCCCTCTTAGGGGACAAAAGAGGGGGTAAGATTTTGTATGCTGATGAAGTAGAAATACTTTAAATGGCAAAACAACGTTTGCCGGGACAGCTAGTATAATATATTACTAGCTGTCCTGGCAAGCACGTATCTTAAGATTTATCATTCCTCTGTCTATGAACTCGAATAATAATCGATTAAAAAATCGATATACCTATTGAAATGGCAAAAGAGGCGGGGCGCGGCGATTCCTTTGAATCGATTCCGCGCGTACGGGTATTCCCATCACTAAAGCGCTCTTGTGACGTCACAGTAGGTATGAAAAAAGTGACACGCTCGTGTTCATACAAATGGAGCGACATAGCGCTTCTATCTAGATCTTATTTCTGTGAAGTAAGGCTACGTTTACACCAAACTAACTGTCAGCCGCCGAAGCCACTTCAGATGTTAGTTTTGGATTTTGGTGTGGTAAATAAGGATGGGAGTGCATATTCCCATCCTTATTTACCTTTACAATATTATGTAACTGATTTTATGTTCTTACAGAGAATAGCGACGTTCAAGAGTCTCTTGTCGGGTCGCAAGGCTAAAAAGGAGGGCGTGGTCAACTATCAGAACGGCAACACAGACACTGGCCTCGAGACTGCCACACAACAGCTGACCATAGACAACAAGTGAGTTAAGGCGACGCCTTGATAATTTGGCTGCAGCGATATCGATTTTTCTCAACAATGACTAAAGCTAAAAAATTAAAGTTCATTGTCAGTTTTCATCATGTCTTTGAATTACCCATAGCATAACACGATTGGTAAACTTTTATAACACAGTCAATCAATCAATCAAAAATACCTCTGTAAAAAAAGGGATTCCTATTTTGCCAACAGAGGAGAGTGATTTAAGCTTCCAAAATTTGTACATAGATCGGTCCGAGCGTATACTTTAATTTGCCCATAGCTTATATGAAATGTATTTATGGTTTTTAAATTACGCGACAAAAACCATTCTGTCGCTACGCCCTTTCCATTTTTTGCTGTTCCATTGCTTGTTTACTATGAGAGGCCGGGCCGGCCTCTCATAGAAAACAAGCAATCTAAAACATATCCAACACGGTTTTTTACTTTAGCGCGGCGTCACCTTAACATGTATATTGTATAGTGCGTTGCGGGTTTTTGATAGTCTGTTTAGGCCGTTGCTATAAGGTTTAATCCCATAGAATAGTTTTATATTTTTAACCGATTTCCAAAAAGGAGGAGGTTATGTGTTCGGCTGTGGATATTTTATTGAAAGTGATCTTTTGTTCCTCGTTTATCTACATGCTTGACGACAGCAACTGACTGAGTGTCCCCTTTTTCAGACTTATCTACGAATCAAGCGGTTTATCAGAGTTAGAGTGCGCCAATCACGACCATCCGCTGAAGGAAGACACGTCAAAACCTGATCGGATACCACTCATCACAGAGGTCAGTAAAAGCTTTTTTTAGTTGACTAAGTTATAAGTTATAATTATAACATAGGATAATATTTTTGGCAATCTTATTCATGAATACTTTTTGACTTTTGTACCTAGATTCAAAACGGCTGATCTATTCAATAAATAAGTTGTCAATTGTTTTGATGCTAACATTGCCATGTAGTTTCATTCTTAGACGAATTTTTGATTACGTGCAAAGCCATAAAAACTTGCAGGAACGAATCGGTGGTAGAAAATCTGCCAATTTATGACGCTAAATTTGAACTTTGACCTACCTAGTCATCCTTCATATCATAATAATAATAATACTCCCACACCGGTTTCGGTGACGGTGGCCGGTTTCATTGAAACCAGGCCAGTTACGCAGGAGTAATTTTATAGTGCCCAAGTGTGTGCGCAGTACACAAGAGCACTCTCTGTTCCTTTTACTCTCATAACCCAGTGGGACGGAAGACCGACACGACTGGCGAGAGATCAGGCGCAGGACCGACTTTTTACATGCCCATCCGACGCATGGATCATCTTACTTGTCAGACAATCAGGTGATCAGCTTGCATTGTCCTAACCAAACTTGGAAATAACATGTTTCCAACACGGGAATCGAACCCACGACCTTCGAGTCAAGAGCCATGCTCTGATCCACGGAGGCGTTATATTAAAAGATTGTTGTTAGTCATTAACAAGTCAATTTGTCAATTCCAGAAGACGGACGCGTCAATACCGAGCACGCTGGCGCAGTTAGAGGCGGAGATGGGCTCCGTGGCGCTGGACTGGCGCAGCATTAAGAACGTCACCGAGTGTAGCTGCTCCACGCCGCTAGATCACTTTAGCAGAAAGGTATTATTGAAGTGAAAACTTCTTTAGCGGCGTTGAGCACTTTTGTGGGATGGGTAAAAACTGTGAAACTCGCGTCAGATTCTCGTGCTGATCGAAAAACCTTGGGAAAACCGTAAGACGGTTGGAGAGTAGTGTTTTGTGTCGAACTCGAACTCGAATTGATTGTAAGGGTTTCGATTAATAAAAAAACGATTTTTTAAAAATCGATTTTCATAAAAAATGGGTTAAAAATTTAATCGATTGTAAGGGTTTCGATTAATTAAAAAAATCGATTTTTTAATTATCGATTTTCATAAAAAATGGGTTAAAAAAATGCACAACGTTAATAATCAAGTTTTCACTTCTGCCGGCACTCCCGGAGTGCAACCCGTCTTTTTTTATTATTATTTATTATTATTTAGTACATTGTAAGCAGTTTTAGGATTTAAAGAAGTCGGCGTTTGGGTGCTCGCGTAATTATTTAAAAACAGTTCTCATCGATAAATCAAGGCGATCGCGCGTGCTCGAACACCCGGGTTATTTGATCATTCAATATCAATCAAGAAACTTTGTATCAAGTAAATAAAAGGAGTAGTCAATCAAGGACGCTACAGTCTATATGTCCACTGTATTAAGCCATGTGCGAGTTGTCACCACTCTCGTAATATAACTTTAATTTGTATGGCATTCAATTAGTTGCCCTTTAATGTCACTAGGGGCGTTCTTTTGATTGTTCAACGTATCGTAGTTTTACTGCGTCACGGCGAGTTTAAAATTCGCATAAAATTCTATGTGGGATGAAATCAAGGCCGTACGTAACTAACTGCCGCGTTCAGAGACGAAAATTAATAACTTAAATGTAATTAATTTAAAATTTTGACATAGGTCTCATACATTATCTGTCAAACTCTTCATTAAATTGAAGGTTAATCACAATTAAATGTATCTTGAGTGCAGCAGTAAGAACGTTATTTTGCATTAAATATCAAGTATTTGGTATATTCCAGCACCACTGCTGGGGCTGCGGTCGCTGCGTGTGTACGCGGTGCGTGACGCGGCGTGCGCTGCCCGCGTTGGCCACGCCCCGCGCCGTGCCGCTGTGCACCACGTGCGCGCCCGCCGCTACGCCCGACACGCCCGCACCCGCGCCGCCAGGTGCGTATACGTGCACAAAAAAAAAAAACGTGCACCTGTATGTGTGTGCACTTGCCTAGGAATCAACTTCTCTGTACTATCAGATCCTAGGCAGTTGAGGGACCTAGTTTGGTCGCGTTACGCCAAACCCAGCCGACAGATCACAATAGGCTACTTGACCTACTTTTTTTCTTCATGCTAATCGCTTCTTAATCATTCATTTTCACAAAAAGAAACTAATATTTCAACATTTTACACAGTAGAAACCCATAAAAATGTTTATTGAAAAATATGCCTCATAAATGGCGCCGAAAACACTGTCCGCCATAGTGTGACGTCATACGCTTTGTATTTTAAACTCTCTTTATTGAACATTTTTTTATGTGCTAAATGTACGAGTCTAAAAGTGCCCAAAAATTATAAAAGAATTAAATAAGAAATTACAAATCATTTGTAATGTTGAAAACTTTTGGAGAAAAGATTTGGCCATTTCATTTCCCGTCTACAATAAATGGAGATCCATACTATACTAATATTATAAATGCGAAAGTGTGTCTGTCTGTCTGTCTGTCTGTCTATCTGTTACCTCTTCACGCCCAAACCGCTAAACCAATTTTGCTGAAATTTGGTATGGAGATACTTTGAGTCCCGAGAAAAGACATAGGATACTTTTTATCCCAAAAAAATGTACGGTTCCAGCGCGAAAAACGAATTTTGGCGCAACGGAGTTGCGGGCGTCATCTAGTAATATATAAAACTGATGTTTTAAGTGAATTATTCAAGAAAATATATTTTACAAATCTTTCTAGGCTTATTCTTATTATTTATGTACAAATAAACTAACATATAACAAGCGCGGTAAATAAAAGATATTAAATTACTATGAGGATGACGTCACATCCAAATCGGAAGTACCGCAAAAGCGTTTTCGTCAGTACAAATCCTATTTTCATAAAATCATATTTTCAAATCGACTTTATTTATCAATCATAAGCTTTTATTTGATGATAAGGGTGAAATATGGTTTCCTAGGCCAAGTTCTACTAGAAATATGCATTTGTTCAATGAAATTGAATATAGGTCAAGTAGCCTATCAACATCGAATTGACATGATCCGACTAAATGACATATTTGGTCTGTCAACTGCCTAGGAATAAATTTCCTCAATGGTACGTTAAAATGATTTTTCCAATAGTGCCACAGTAGCTTTTCCGTATTATTCCGTTTTTCTTCTTTAAAATGACACACTACAAATGAAAAGTAGAGATTCCTAAACATCAACATCAAAATAGTGTGTTCGTACATTACGAACACCATTTTAAATACAATTTTTTTCTTGTACGCTACGTACAAGCATGGCTAAGTTAGTAATTATTTTGCGTTAAATATAAAATAAATATAATTATTCGGATGGTTTTCAAGATATAAATTATTTGTTCCAGATCTGGTGACGTCAGCAAACTAGTCATATTATTAAAAACTGTGGGCTTAAACAGTATTGTATAAAGGCTATCACAGACAGAGCAGGTAATGTAAAGATGTATATTATAGCACGATACATCTTTCTATAGAAATCGTACACAACAGCTATAATGTAAAAATATACATTATAGCTGTTGTGTGTGGTCTCCTGACGATTTCTATAGAAAGATGTATCGAAATGTATCGTGCTATAATATACATCTTTACATTACCTGCTCTGTCTGTGATAGCCTTTATGTATGATATAAAAAATCAAGTTATGAGCAAAGCATTTACTGTGTTTCTTTGGTGCACATCAGTGGCGTGGGGTGAAAAAAAATAAAGGTAAAGCCGGACCAAAAAACGGCTAACTCGTGAATAAGCAAAATTTCAATTCTTGTAAAAAAAACGTGCAATAAATTACATACCTGTATTAAGTGTGTTAGTTTACCTTTTCCATAACTACTAGGGTGCTTTGCTTGCATTGTGTGCGTTGCATGCAGTGTTAGTGTTGTTAGTATTCACCACCTTCACCATACATGACATCACTGGTATTATATGAACAGTGCATGTCGAGTATGATAAAAGTGGCTTTAAAAAAAGCCGTTTTAAGCACACGTCACTCACACTCACACACCAAAAATAAGTGAATCCTGACTTGCCAGTGTAGATGTTTGTTACTCAATCATGCAAAAACTGGATTTAGATGAAATTTTGCATGCATCCCATGTCAAACATGGAAAGGAACATAGGCTACCTGTCTGAAGTCCACGCAGACGAAATCGCGGGCAAAAGCTAGTAGCAAAGAAATATCAGCAGAAATACGTACCTAAATGTTTAATTTTGTTATTTGTCGTCTGTCGTCGTTATTTAATATTATTATAAAATATAATAGGTAATCCGTAAGACAACAGTCAATTTGTACTAATGCTGCCATTTCTCACCTAACCGTGTCACGACAAATTACAAAGTAAGTAAAACAAACCAACCTTTACGATGTAACAAACAAAAACACAACACAACACTTGGCAAGTAAAATTTCACTACTTTCGATTCTTTTAAACTATATAATATTACAATCAAGCTAGCCCACTAACTTAATAAACAAAATTTTGCATATTACAATAATAACAGTACAAAATGAGTGCAAATTAGCGCGTAATATAATTGTTTATGTGAATTGAAATGACAGCACGCGCCGGTCGCGTCGCGCGCTGCAATTAGCTCTGTTGTGATTGGACGAAATCTTTTAAAGCGAAACATGCGAAACTAAACCTTAACACATGACAAATAAAGACTAGGTAGGCTATGTGGGATCGGCTTGTTGTTCGACAATATCGACGAGTCGTTTGCATGTAGTAGTAATGTGTATGTGTGCGTGAATTTCATACATTTCAAATGTTTGGATTCCCGATGTTTTGAGCGAGTTCCCCGGCCACCGCCGCCGCACACTATGGAGCAGTACGTACGCGTTCTGAGTGCGATCGTAAAAACGGGTATGTGTGCGTTTGCGTGATTTTAAATACATGGCGAATTATTTTTATGAAATTGTAGGAAGCGGGGTAAGCTATAATTATTAATAATAAAAAATGTATATATTAAAATTGGCCAAGGTAAGCCGGTAGGAATCGTGTTCTATGGAGGCTTCGCCACTGGTGCACATAATATTATCATGTCCAAAGATTATGTAAACTGGGAGATTTGCAGAAATTGGTTTAAAAGATCTTGTAGTTTCACTTTTTCAAATTATATATAGTAAAATTATTTTTATACTCAATATATTCAGAATTTAGGACATTAGAAGACAATTTCTTTTATATTGTTTTATTTTATTTGTATCCTTTTTATGAGCCATGTTACCATTATTATTTTTAAGTGAAAGCACAATCTATGTATATAAGAATGTGTATTTTCCGATTATAAATGACTGTCTATGTAAGAAATTAAATATTTTCCAAATGCAACGATGTATTTTTTATTTCCCATTGTATGTTTTGTTGTATTTCCTGACACAACTCTATAAAATGTGGCCAATAAAGTTAATTGAGTTCATTTGAGTCCTTATATTATTAACATACCTGCGCATTGTAATGAAGACCATAAAAAACCCATAACGTATCGTTACGCGCAGAATTTTACAACTCAATTATAAAATTTAATTGGAATTTAAATAAATAACAAGAAACTGTAGCTACTGAGCACTGACTGCACGAAGAGAATGCGGGTTTTTGTTTTATTATTTGCTTTGTTTTTCGTAAGCAGTCATGTTGAAACAAAGCTGGTTAAAGACTTATCGGAGGCTGATAATACTCATTTGAAGATAGACAAAAACACCGTCATCACGAGAAACATGAAACTACATAAGAGAAAGAGGGACGACAAGAGTAAGTTATAGTTTCCTGAAATTTATTATTTTGACCAAATTATAATATTTTCTTAGGTTCTGTTACACAAATTAACATGAAACAGGTCCCTATCAAAGACTTGTTTACTATTACGAACGTTTTTCAAGTATATAAACTAGAAAAAGGATCGAGACAACCTCAGCATAGCCTAAATATGACTACTAAATTTTCAAACCATGAAGCTAAACATTTGTATACTAAGCACAAAAAAATAAACTTTTGTGACTCGTCTTATGGTTTTGACCACAGTCTCATTATCCATACGTAGATAAGCAAGAAAACCGCGATCCAGACTGGTCATACAACTCTATTCCACAAGAGGTGGCGATTCACGCGGAGCAGTTCAAGAGGAACATGTCGGAGTGCTTGAAGGAGGTGCAGGCGAACGACAAGCGAGCTGTAAAGCGTCTGTCACCGAAGACCGACTCGCCTGTGCACGGGGAGTGCCTTATCGCCTGTGTGTTGAAGCGGAATGGCGTTATTGGCAAGGGAAAAATACATAAGGGTATGTTAGGCAAAGACCAAACAAATAACCTAGGATAGGTATTTAAGTAGGGCTGTTCAGTTTACGTTTGATTCTGATTCGAAAACATACCTTGTTTAGTTGTAGTTAGTTGACTTGCGAGTCGCGACTAATTATTATTAACCAATAAACGGTAAGTTTCTCAATCCTAGTCCAACTACATAGTACATGTGTATACTTCCGGTGGTATCTATACAATCTTTAAAATAGTATTTTTTTATAAAGCTAATCGAGAGTGGAGACTCGGCGGCGTGTTCACCTTTACACACTTGCACTACTTTAAGCATCGATACAGTCGCGATACAGTAGCGACGCTGTCGCGATGCAGAAGCAAAATCAATGCAAAAATCTGTTCATTGCTGGTGTTACGCGTGTGTATCGATGCTAACGCCACAGAATACATAATAGTACCTTACGGAACAGAAGTATCACTCCCGAGTTTAGGTATGATAAACGCAAGCGTCCGGTCACCGGACTGACACTCGCTCGACTTGTCGCATACGCAGCACACGCATCCGCGAAACAAAGGTAATAGTACCCGGCCCCGCGCCGCCGCGCCGCTCGCTTGACAGCCCTGGCAGATTGAAGCCAGACGGCAGACAGTTATTGTACTATGAACTCTAAACGCTATGCAAAAGGTTGAAATTAGGTTGTTTTCCAGAATAGTAGGTAAATATCTCGGTGATTCCGCGCCGTTTGTATGGAAGTGAGACAGGCCTGCTAACGCGCAACTGTATCGATACTAACGCGCGACAGCATCGATGCAAAAATTGCAGGTGTCGCGATGCTTTCGCGCGTTTCAAAAACGCGCGCGTCTGCATCGCTATCTATATAGTGTATAGTACTTCAGTCCGGACCAACGCCTACAACTCTACAAGGCGCAGGTTCGGCCTCATATGGAATATTGTTCTCATCTCTGGGCAGGGGCGCCAAAATACCAACTGCTCCCTCTGGATCGTATCCAACGAAGGGCCACTCGAATTGTTGACTGCCATAGTGTTTCAAACAGCTTGGACCCCTTGGAGTTACGCCGAGATGTAGCTTCACTCTGCATCCTCTATCGGTTGTATCACGGGGAGTGCTCTGAGGAATTGTTCGGAATCATACCACCTGCAAATTTTCGCCATCGTCCCACGCGAAAAACATACCATCCTCATCACCTTGATGAGTGGCAGTCTTCCACGGTGCGTTTTTCGCGTAACTTTCTGCCGCGCACTGTAAAACTCTGGAACGAACTGTCACCAGCAGTATTTCCGGACCTATACGACCTGCAAACCTTCAAGAAAAGAGCGTATTCCCTCTTAAAAGGCCGGCAACGCACCTGCAGCTCTTCTGATGTTGCGAGTGTCCATGGGCGACGGTAGTTGCTTACCATCAGGTGACCCGTTTGCTCGTTTGCCCCCTTATTTAATAAAAAAAAAATCGCTGTTAAAAGTCGCAGTGTGTAAGTGACCTAAAGCTTTTAACTAGTATATTCTAATAGACTGGTTGCAAATAATTTATTTTTTATAATATTGCAAAATAACTCTTAACATGCATCATATAAATTTTCCCTTCTAAATTCACAGACAGTCTAATGAAGTTGCTGCAAAAGTTCTTTGCCAAGGATGTGAAACTGATGAAGAAGATGGAGACAAGTGTAGACCGCTGCATAGCCAGCAGCAGTCGCCTCCTGGACGAGTGCCAGATGGCCTCCCAGCTCAACGACTGTACCAATGAGTTGATGGCACACACTAAACACAAAGTTTTCCTCAATAAATAAATATTTATTACATTTGACTTTGTTTTTGGCAGTCACAAATTGTTACAGTATGTCATTAATACAATTAGAAAATGTTTTTGGAACAAACTGTTATTGTGAAGAGTCTCTTGTGTTTCAAGTGTTATTTTATTCTAATTAATCTCCAATTTCTGTTTGATGACAAATCTGAAAAAATAAGATAAGCATGTAAGAAACAAAAAGCATTCTTAAAAATATAATTTACCAGAACTTTGAATAAAATTCAAATAAAAAATAACAATCTTAGCAGTCTCAAATAAATGCACCAACCTTTTAACAGTGTATAATATTCCTCCTCATTAATTAATTCAATAACCATTTTTCCCTCTTTTATACATTCATTGAGAAACAACAATATTCTATTTAAATGGTGTTTCTCTTTTTTATTGCTATGTGTCTTCATTACATAAGCTTTCTAAAACATTTAATATTTCTTGACTAGCACATTGTGCATCCCTTTCTCTCATTGCATTCAATTGTTCTGTTACATGCCTCCCAAAAAACCAATACCGCTCATGTTCATAACCATTCTGACCAGCTAAAGGTGCCATTGCTTTCACAAGATCGTCTAAAACTTGCTTACATTTGTTTTTGTTTTTATGGAGTTTTGGTTGTTTGGTTAGTTTCTCTTTGGGTCTGACCCTTTGTCGTATATTCAACTCTGCTTCCTCTGTGTTGGTCTCGTCCTTAATTGTTGTGTCTACATAGTTCAGTTCAGGTTGCATAGGGATCCCATTCTGAAAAGTAACAATATTATAGTTACACAAACAAATTACAAATATTTTAATTCTGCAAAAGTGTGTAAGACAGCTTTATATTATAACAATAGCTCACTAAGAAGTAAAATAATATTAACAATGAAAACTTACATTAGGATCAGTATCTTTTTTATACACTTCCCTTAAAAACTGTAAAGGTTTCCATAGAGGCCAGCAAGGTACGTAAATGTCTTCTGGTGTCTTTGCTGCCTCTGTAGTTCTGTCCACTTTCCTTAAATTATGATTGAATGTATTTCGAATATTCACCCATCTGTCCCGAACTGAGCGAGCTGGAAATTGCAAGATATTATAAAGTATGTAGATGTTTTATGCAAAGCACTCACATAAGGCTTTACTCAATTGAGCAATCACATCGAGCAAAACCCTCATTCGTCCACACATTCAGCATTCCTCTATTGAGTAAACTTGCCGTTCAGTATTCACCAACCTGTTCGAGCCAAAAGATGTCTGTTTAACTCAAGAAGTCTCGCAATTCTTAATTATATGTATAAAATCGACTCGTACCACTCGAAGTCACGTTCACATGTAAAGCTCGATGGCTCGCGTCGAGTAAGTTCGAAGGAAGCATCGAGCCGGCTCGATGCGAGCCTTCAAGCTGTGAGTTTTGCGGTCCACACGGTGGTTTTTGCTCGATTTGGAGTAAAACTATCGAGTAAAATCGTATGTGAACCATACTTAGCATTAGTCGTAACAATATTATAATATTAATAAAATACTATTTGTCAGTACCTGTAAAACCGCGTCCTAACTGTGCTGCAAACTCAGCATAAGCCCTATACTTCTGTTCGATGTGGTGGTTGGTATTCCCAGTCGGTTTCCAAATGTACTCTCGTTCTCGTACAAAATTCACTAGCTCTAGCTCCAATTTTCGCGTCCAGTAGCATGGCTTTCGAGGCATTTTACTCAAAAGTTTATTATTTATTATAGTGTTAACGTACCGTTCACACACAGAACACAATATACGTTTTCAGAAAGGTTACTTAATGTGTAAAGTTTGAAATTAATTCTTACGTATACGAGGAAAACTTCAGTAAAATCTACGAGACTAACAAACATAACGTTAATTAATAGTATCTATTTTAAATTATATTTAATTTATTTATTTTGGTTTTCGGCTAATGGGTTTGTATTCTTCTTCTTCTTTTTTATACAATTGACAGTGACAATACAGTGACATTTGATTTTTTTATCTTACAAAAATTTTTAGAGCCATTCTGCCGTGCAATCACTAAAGCGCAGTAAGGCGCATTTTTGTGATTTTCAGTTTTTGATATATTCTAAATCCACATTTTTTTTTCTTTATTTCTGGCTTACTCACATTATCCTACGTTAAATGGAAGTATTTTATTTTTAACCATAAAGTTTTTTGAAAATGCAGTAACTATCCCATTTCGCATTACATAAATCGCAGTAAAATCACTTGCTGCAAGGATTTTTTTGTGATTCCAGATTAAAACGCAATAAATACAAATAAAATACTGTTTTTTAAATAGTTCCGTATACACACACAGTCACGTGAAGTATATTATGTTAACTCCATACAAACAGTTTTTACTGCATTTAATCAGTACTAGTGATTACTAATTAAAATGCAGTAAATTCAGGTATAATACTGCATTCAATCCCCGGCCGAGCACCGGTGCTCGGGGTCACGTGATACATCGTAATTCCGTCAAACCCCGCGCGAGCACCGGTGCTCGGGCTGTTATCGGGCTTTATATACCGTATTTGGCCGACTTAGAGAATATTTTTGTATGAAGAAGTTTGGTTAGTTATGATCTATGATACATTTGCCACATTCTGAATGCAAAATATTATGACAATCTGTGGTCGACGAATATTTTTCAGTCATTAGAAAATCGTGAATTTTTTCGTGTGTGTTTCGTCATTTTGTGTGTTTTTTGTGAAATAATTGATGGATTTAACGAATGTAAGTAGTAAAATAGTTTATTTTAGTAACAATAACTTATTTTAGATACTCATTTGCAAGAAATACATCGTAATAATTTGTGAAAGTTGAGAAAATAGTTGTGTGTGTTATAAGTGATTTTAACGCAAATTTGCTTCATATATTTGTAAATTAATTACATAAAACGCTTAAAGAAGTTGTAACAAAAGGTCTATAAGACTATATATATCGATAGTATTTCTTACGTTTCTAAAACAAAGAGCTAAAAGTTCGCAGGTAACCGCCATATTCTGCCGGCCGCGGCCATTTTGAACTTTATTTGTAAAGCCATAATGACGAAGTTTGCTTGTGGGTAATACGAAACTCATTTTTCGGGTAAGATTTATGACCTTTTTTTATAAACATCTCGAGTAGTAACGATGATCGTTTATGTAAGAGCTTAAAATCAGGGTTCCTTCGATAAGAATAAAACAAAATATTGATTTATTTCATGTGAAATAATCAGAAAAATATTTTTCAAAATATATACTTCTGAAAAGAATATTATATCAGACTAAATACTATATTATGATGGCTTGATAAATAGAAAATTTATTAGATAAGTATTATAAAATTCTTTACAAAAACATGAAATATAGTAAGGTTGTAAAGTTATTATATTATTTGTACAAATAGGGTAGGCCGGGCGCCATTTTTTTTAAAAGCAGGTCTGCCTAGAATCTAGGCATCCATTTTTTTTCCGATTGAGGGGTTAAAAAGTTAATTGCTATATTGATATAATCTATACTAGTTACTAAAATGCAGTATTTGTATAGTATTCTTTGAAAGAGATTGTATGTATGCAATTCGTACATCTATCTTGTACAAAAAGATATAAGTACTTGCAAGTTGCAGGCTATTGTAAATCGTATTTTGATATTCAATTATAATGATCGTTAATTAATATGGCGCCATTTTAACCATTGTTGATATAGTGAAATCTAATATTGACCTCACCATGCAATAATAATCATTATTTGCAAATAGGTAACGTGTTTAGGAAATCAAAAGTATTTTTAAAATTTGAATATCGGAATTTTGAATATATTTATTAAACTAGATGTTCCGCGCGGCTTCGCCCGCGTAATTTAGGAATGTCACGGAAACCGTACATTTTCCGCAAAAAAAGCCTATGTCCTTTCACGTGGTCTATTCTTCATGTGTGCCAAATAACATACAAATTGCTCCAGTACTTTCTTAAGATAATAAGCAATAATTTAAAAAAAATCCTCCGGTTTTTTCCACATTTTCCTCTATATCTTCGCTCCTATTAGTCTTAGCCTGATAAAATATAGCCTATAGCCTTTCTCAATAAATGGGCTATCTAACACTGAAAGAATTTTTCAAATCGGATCAGTAGTTACTAGGATTAGCGCGTTCAAATAAGCCCTTTCAAATAATTTCCGCCATTTTTTCCACACTTTCTTCTATTTCTTCGCTTCTATTAGTCTTAGCGTGATAAAATATAGCCTTAAACCTTCCTCGATAAATGGGCTATCTAACACTGAAAGAATTTTTCAAATCGGATCAGTAGTTTCTGAGATTAGCGCGTTCCAATACGCTCTTTCAAATAATTTCCGCCGTTTTTTCCACACTTTCCCCTATTTCTTCGCTCCTATTAGTCTTAGCATAATAAAATATAGCCTATAGCCTTCCTCGATAAATGGGCTATCTAACATTGAAAGATTTTTTTAAATCGGACCAGTAGTTCCTGAGATTAGCACGTTCAAACAAATAAACTAACAAACTCTTCCGCTTTATGATATTAGTATAGACAAGCTGTTGCCCGCGACTTCGTCCGCGTCAGCATAGTAGATCACATCCCAAGTATTATTAATTATTGTACAAAAATATTCCATGTATAGAATTGACTTTCCTACGATTTTATTATAAATAGATGTTAGCTTAGCGTGATAAAATATAGCCTATAGCCTTCCGCGATAAATGGGCTATCCAAAAGTAAAAGAATTTTTCAAATCAGACCAGTAGTTCCTGAGATTAGCGCGTTCAAACAAACAAACAAACTCTGCAGACTTATAATATTAGTATAGACTATATAGATTAATTTCCCCGCGCCCCTGCGACGAACTACGAAAGTACGAACGCATCGCGGTACCTACTCTTCCTATGGACACGCTCCACAGTATAATTATAATAATTATTATTTTTATACTGTGAATTAAAAAAAAATACATGTAACTCGCCGATTAAAATCGGTGCGGTAATTTTATTGTCGATTGGACAAGTAAGATGGATAGCTATGGGGGGGGGGGTCCGGACCCCCAGGACCCCCCCCCCTTATATACGCCCATGGGAATGGGTATTTGTAGCATAACGACTTGCAGATTCTGTGAGGAGGAGGATGAAACACCTATTCACCTTCTCCTCGACTGTCCTACTCTACTACAGATCAGGAACAGGCACCTTGGTCGCCACGAATACTCATCCACAGAGGAAATTCGTGGCACCAACCCCAACCATATCGTTCAATTTATGAGCAGTATTGGGTTGGGGATGATTCTCTAGTGCGAAGGAGTCACAATAGATCCTCATGCGTCGCAGTGACGTCAGGGCTATACTCGTAGCGACCTGCCTTCTTTATATAAAAAAAAAATGATTCAGGTGGTCTAGTATTGATGAAGGTCATGTATGCCAAACAGTGAACCAAACAAACCGCCTGCATTGTCTCAACCAAAGGAAACAACACTTGTTTTGCTGTCCATACGCGGGACTCGAACCCACTACCTCGAGAGCCAGACTCTAAACCAGTAGACCGCGGAGGCGGTATTTAATAGTGCGCATTACCACCAGCGTTAGCTTATCAGGCTGCGCCGGATGGTTTATAACTTCCGCTTCCGAAAGTCAAGTCGTTACGCTCACTATGACGTCACTACTTCATCCCGTTTGCACCTAATGTATCGCCCGAGTTTCGACATCCTAACAAACTTAGTTCCTACTTTACCTCAAAATATTATCATAATGCATTTATGCACTAAATATATATTGTGGGAAGGAAAACAAATAATAGGAAAGGAAATGAATTAATAAGAAAGGCTAGGCATTGTTAAATTAATATATTTTTTATAATCAAGCTCACTTTATTGCATTTCTTTTATTGTGTATAACTATAAAGTATACCTAAGTATAATTATAAGTTTTGATCGACTTTAAATAGCTAGGATATTTTTTTACGGCGATAAAAGTTTTACGTGCGTACCTACGAATTACGATCTTCATTTTATTTAAAGCTGAAATCTGATTTAGTTTTTTTTTATTTGATGTAAGCCATACTTTCTGCTGCAGTTGCCTGTTACCACACGCTTTTTTACTTGGGGCCAGATCTCTACAGTGACTGTATGGGCGCAGTCCGGAGATAGTTGTTGAGGCTGGCGAGAATCTTGTTCATGATGGGATACCAGACCGGCTCGCGGGAGAACACCGCCACCCTCTTCCAGTTGCTGTTCGCCAGCTCGTTTATCTCTTCATCTGTAAAGTATTGCTTTGAAAAAAAACTGTAACTTAGGTCTGCTTAAGGATCAATTTAACTGAGAGATACTACCTACACTGATATTTGATTTAAGAAATAAGTAAGAAGGTACTGAAACGCTAGATGCTCGAACAGCCAAAGCTCACTGTCGTTTGTTTGTTTCTCTCACAGATGTTTTTTAATTAAATATTATATCGTGCCAATATCAGAAACTTCGATAACGCGATCAGGATGGTGCGATGTTAGGAATGCTACAATATGCTGAAAAAGAAAGAAATAAAGAAGACGTCAAGAAGAGACTTACTTCTGATTATATTGTTGTTGAAGAGATGCATGAAGTTGAAGTTAATGGGCCCGATGACGTCGATGTCGAGGGAGAACCCGCCGATGCGGTAGTAGGTGCTCCCGTACCCGTCCGATACGTAGTTCAGTACGGCGTACACGCGGACTATGTATCTGCCTGAAATGTGAAAAGTTGTAGGTGTTAAAAACAAAGTGATGATACTCTAGTGTTTTTAGGGTTCCGTACCCAAAGGGTAAAAACGGGACCGTATTACTGAGACTTAGATGTCTGTCCGTCTGTCTGTCCGTCTGTCTGTCTCCAGGCTGTATCTCAAAAACTGCTATAGCTAGACTTCTGAAATTTTCACAGATTATGTATTTCTGTGGCCGCTATAACAACAAATACTAAAAACAAAATAAAATTAATAATTAAGGGGGTCTCCCATACAACAAACGTGATTTTTTAGCCTTTTTTTGCTCGATTTCAATAATGGTAACTCTTGAAATTTTCACAAAATCCTTGATTGTGTGTGTTCTTTAATAAAATTAATGATAATATTAAAATAAAATAAAAAATTAAGGGGGACTCCCATACAAAAAACACAATTTTTTGCTCTTTATCGGTACGGAACCCTTCGTGCGCGAGTCCGACTCGCACTTGATTGATTATTTGTATAAAGTTCACAGTGTAGCAGCGATGAGAAATGGACAGAGAATTAATGGACAGATATTTAGACTTATAAGATTGACGGAACAGTCAGTTATAGAATCTCGTATATTTACCCGGTAACGAACTAAAAAAAGTGAACAGCAAAACCTGTTTCCAATATTAATTTGAACATGTTTTGTACTTGACCCAATATAAATTTCTTGAACATTGTGAGATCACGCCATAATTAATTTTTAAAAATTCGTTTCTGTAGGCGAGTGGCTTCATACGTCGTTGAATGTCTACGTGTTTATTTTACTACAAATTCCAATTTTGAATTTGAATTAAAATTCAAAATTTTAGTAAAAACTTGTTCTCAAATTATTGTGCTTTTTGTATGTGCGTGTGTTTTTACCAAAGTATAATACCGTAATCGATTTCCAAAGTGCCTCTGCCGTTCATGTTCTTATACAGGAGGTAGCCCGTCACCTCGTTGGCCGAGTACAGGGTGTAGCCGGGGCAGTCCAGTGCAAAGTTTATCACTCGCCCGTCCGCGCTTAGCCTGGAAACAGAATGTTGTAGGTACAACACGGTCAAATTAACTAGACGCACGGTTTGATGACGTCATTATGGAGCTCGCATGTTAGACATTTCGATGCGTCAAGTTAATTTGAACGTGTTTTGTATGTACTTATTTTTTTGCAATTTTTGTTACATGGATATTAAATTAATTATTTTGATTGATTATTATATTTTGTGAAATAGAAAGGCAAGCATTTTTTTAGATAGAAAAGTGTTGCAGTTAATAGAATGCTATGGCATAGCATATTTTGTGATCAATCAAGATTCTAGAGTGAAATAAGATACAAATGTTCTTTTTCCTTTCTTGATGGAGCCGATATTTTGGATATTATCTCGCCTAGATTAAGAAAGTATTGAAAATATATAAGTACTACGACACTGAAGCAAAATTATAATTAAAAAACTTAATAATATTAAGTATTGGCCGGCAACGCACAGTGCAGCTCTTTTTATTTTGCGAGTGTCCACGGGCGACGGTAGTTGCTTTCCATCAGGTGTTCCATTTGCCTCCTTATTTTATAAAAATATACCACCAACTTACACGAAGTCATAAGCCGCACAGTTGCTCAGCCCCGTGACAGTGTTATTGTAGTTCTTGTACTGCAGCGTCGCGAAGGAGCCGCCGAAGTAGTTGATGTAGAGCGGGTCGATCGCCGCGTATCCGCCCTTGGGTGCGCGCGTGATGCGAGAAAAACCTTCGATGAATACTGCGGCGCGCGGGTCACCCGGCTCTACGTCTGAAACTTAGATATATTTCGGTACTAGATATTGAAAGAAAGAAAGGAGAATAAAGTAAAGTGGTCCAAATTTCCACCACTAACGAGACCCATATTGACTTATTGTCCATTAAATATGGAGTTACTTTCATTAAGAGACAAATTAAAAATAAGCTGTCAGTAAAAAGTTATGACCATATGAAAAATATTTTTTTGAGTGAAAATATTGATATTGATATTCATCTGTTTCAGTGAAAACCTAAATGAAGGAAATGCCAAGCGGCATGACATAACATATAAGATTGAGTAGTTAAAAAGTGCAATGGGTCATATTAAAAACACTCTTTTTAAGGAACGGAATGAAATTTTTAGGGATATGTTCAGGGGCGTCGCGGGGACGCCCCTGTACATATCCCGCCTAATAATATTATAATTGTGAAAGTGTGTCTGTCTGTCCGTCTGTCTATCTGTCTGTCTGTCTGCCTGTTACCTCTTCACGCCCAAACTGCTGAACTGATTTTGCTGGGTATGGAGATTATTCAATCCCGGAAAAGGACATAAGATACCGGAAAAGTGTACGGTTCCCGCGTCAGGAACGAATTTTGGTGCAACGGAGTTTCGGGCGTCAATCTATTACTTAATAATATTATTTTGTATTAAATCAGGGGTCGGCAACATGCGATTCACGAGCCACAACTCTTTGGTTCAAAGCTGTGGCTCCCTGGTATAAGAAGTAATTAATGTTCCTAGCATTGTTCGCATAAGGAAGTGGCTCTACAAAATTTCAGATTTTAAAAATGGCCATTTCAACTGAAAAGGTTGCCGACCCCCGTAAGTACCTAGTTGTTGTACTTGCACCAAAGTTCGTTTGTTAGTTTTTCTGAGACAAAAACTACCCTATGTCCTTTGACTTTTCCCAGGGTAAAGGTACATCTATACCAAAATTTCTTCAATCGGGTATGTGGTTTACGTAACGAACATACTATTATATTTTTTTGCTACATAATATTATGTTTAAGACGTTAAACTTTTATAACAATAATTTAGGTTTACACATACCTGCTCGACAGATGTAGGAAAAACACAGAACTAAAACTAAATAAACTAGCGCCATTTTGCAAAGAGAGCTGACTACACTCAATGTATATTCCTACTGTGGATGTTATAAAGAATATGGAATGCAATGATCACGTACAACACCCATAAAGATTGCTAATTACAAAAATGTGGCAAAGATAAACGTTAATATTATGTAGGTAGATAGGTATTATGTATTATGGTAAACGTGTAAATTACGCAAAAGTTAACTAAGTAATTCGTTATGTTAACTTTTACGTGACTTTAAAGAAAATAATGTTCTCAATATGTGGTGTTTTACATACATACATTAATTTTAGTGGATTATGCGTAATGAGGATAAAAACAGACCTAGACTGTAAACAAGACAATCTTTCGCATATTTTATCTTTTCGGAATTCTAGAATACTCGTAGAGTATCATTAGTCCAAGTCCATTTTTCCTGGCTACGGAACGCTAGGACCTCTTGTACATGTATAATTCTTCAGATATTTATACCGTAGCCGGCGGGGATATTAAAATAAATGGACAGCGAGCCATTTATCAAAATTAGCAGCCGGCGAAAGCACGACATGCAACGGTAAAATATCAAAGAATGAGAGACATAAAGTGTGCTATAGCATATTGGAATGAATAACTTTGGCGCATGTTTTATGAGAACAGATACTTGGATAAAAAGTAATATCTGCTGAGAATATTAATTGGGAATTGATTTATAGTCACGTAACTTGGTCGAGCAACGTCAAGCCCAGCCAACGAGCAACGTTGACTTGAAATGACTCGACCAAATTAAATAGGTCCACCGTCTATGAATCAATTTCTCCGATGACACATTTTTATGTACCTGCGTTTTGTTGACCTGCCAATAGCCATTATGTTGAAACTTGAATCCACCAATGTCTCATTACTTAAGGCAGGTTTACATTTACTCAGTAACTGTTACAGTTAGTCCACAGCCGTGGTCGGTGGTGACCTGGTCACTGCCATACTGTAAATTGATTTCAAGTCAGCACAGTACACTGACGACAGCCACTGACATGTAAAGGCAGTTTAGGTAAATGTAAAGGCAGTAAAGGCAGCTTTACACTATGGCAGTGCCAGGTCAGCAGTGATAAATCTGCCCTAAAGTGTATTTTCCCTGTCCAAAAAAATGTAAAGTACACCATAAATAAAAGTTATTTTAAGGCATAGTTAGGGAGAAATTGGCTCGTTATACATCAATTCCAGCGCCGTGATTAATGGCGAATGAGGCTGACAAGTTGTATCGTTATGGTTTCGCCACGTCACCACGTAGACGGCATTTCCCCAAGATTATACAGAATTAAACGTGGCTTTGACCGTGACCTGTATTTGATGACATTGCAGACGTTTTTTAATCCTTGAATGTCCTTGATCGATCGAATATTGTGCAAGTCTTGATTCCCTTATAAGTGTTTTAAATATCGTATGTTTCGCGTCAGCTTAGAGTCAGTTCACATTGAAGTGGTCAGATGCGTTTTTAAATTAATCATTCTGAGGAACTGGCAGCCAATACACTGGCAAGAGTGGCAACAGGAAGCAAAAATGCATCGCCACGCCTCGCGACGATGTTGCATTACCGTGGTTGCAATGAAAATAATTGACCTTCAGATTTTCGCGTGTATTAACTTATAACTTAAAACATCCATGAATCCCTTAAAAATGCCGTGACTATAGACATACACCGATTAATGTTTCGGAACTAGAAAACGTAGAACAATAAAATCTCAGAAGGTACTAATTTGCGAAAATAAGAAGTGTCAAGCTCTTGTTTCTCTTGAAGTATCGAGACTATTATAACTGACCTAATTATTATCAACTTAGGTTCTACCATAATGATTTCTTAAGTTTTCGCGAGTATCACTCATGATATTATAAGTTTAAACACTTACGGATTTTGTCGCGGAGCACTTTTATTAATCCCGACGTTTCGGCTACTTTACAGCGGCCGTGGTCACGGGCGGACTGAGGTGACAGGTGTCCAATTTCTTGAAGTTATCCAACTACCCGACGACTCATCAATATTTGTTTGCGTTCCGATCTACGCAGAACGAACTCACAGTGTCTTGAAGCCGAGGTATCATAGATTTGTGCTTTAGTTTGTTTATCACTGGATCCCAACTAGATGGCAGCACCCAACCATCTTCGCGGTTGAAATTAGGGTGTTTTTAATTTCTATGGCCTCGCGTATCATTCTTGGGCGGTATCGTGCTTCTTTTGCCAGTACTTGTGGCTTATCAAATCTTATGTAATGGCGAGGTTGATCCAGTGTGTGTTCACAAATTGCGGACTTGTTGTTGCTACGGTGTTTGACATCTGCAATGTGTTCCTTGATACGGGTTTTGATGGCCCTTTTGGTTTGCCCTATATAAGAGAGGCCACAATCACAGTCGAGTTTGTAGATTCTTGCATCTTCAAGAGTCGAGTTTGTAGATTCTTGCATCTTCAACAGTCGAGTTTGTAGATTCTTGCATCTTCAAGATGCAGGAATCTACAAACTCGACTGTGATTGTGGCCTCTCTTATATAGGGCAAACCAAAAGGGCCATCAAAACCCGTATCAAGGAACACATTGCAGATGTCAAACACCGTAGGAACAACAAGTCCGCAATTTGTGAACACACACTGGATCAACCTCGCCATTACATAAGATTTGATAAGCCACAAGTACTGGCAAAAGAAGCACGATACCGCCCAAGAATGATACGCGAGGCCATAGAAATTAAAAACACCCTAATTTCAACCGCGAAGATGGTTGGGTGCTGCCATCTAGTTGGGATCCAGTGATAAACAAACTAAAGCACAAATCTATGATACCTCGGCTTCAAGACACAGTGAGTTCGTTCTGCGTAGATCGGAACGCAAACAAATATTGATGAGTCGTCGGGTAGTTGGATAACTTCAAGAAATTGGACACCTGTCACCTCAGTCCGCCCGTGACCACGGCCGCTGTAAAGTAGCCGAAACGTCGGGATTAATAAAAGTGCTCCGCGACAAAATCCGTAAGTGTTTAAACTTATAATATCATTAGGTTCTACCAATTAGGTAGGTCAAGAGATAGGCACACTGAAGGTTAAACACTAAATAGCCTCCAGCCCGCGTTTCACGAACACTAAATGAATTTGTCCAATAAAACATCGTAAAGGTCTTATTTATGCTTTTATGATTTAGTAAGGTAATAATTTTATAGGTTCCCATCCACAAGGAAAAATAAACTTTATTTTATGGGTTTTGAGTTTATAATTGAAGTACTACGGGAGCTCATTAAGGGTTTTTGCCTGGCCGTAATGACGGGCGAAGGCGAGCGAAGCCGGGTGGGATGTAGAGCTCACTATTTCATAGTTAATTGCGACGTTATTAACGCTTTACAAATTAAATGCAGGTCATGTTCAATTAATTTTTTCTATAGTAAATAGTATGATCACCATCAGGCGAAAATATTTCATCATCACGTGGTTATGAAAATGATTTTCTATCGAAATATTATGTGTCTATCCAAATCTCTTTCGTCTATATTTTTTAGTAGTAGTATGTAGTAAATGTATAATTGTCTATTGCTGTTCAAGAAAACATTTCTGATCTTATTAGAATTAGTACCGTAGCTAAGCTAACTAATTCTTACGTAAACTCACAAAGTTACCTTTTTAAACTTAATACTTCAGGAGAAAATCTGATCTCAAAATTACGCAAGCCCGCTGCTCCGTTATTAATTTCAATCAAAAAATTTGTGTGGAACGATTTTGTAATTCTTAGAAATATTTTTGTGTTCGAAGAATTGTGCCTTTGATTAAATTGTTAAACGTCCTTTAGGAAGGCAAATAATGTAATAAATACAGTAATACTCGTAACGTATCGCTTTGATTTTATTATTGTTTGTGGCTTTACCTACCTTTAACTTTTTTCCTAAGTTGTTAGTGATATTATAAGTGATGCAATGTTTATATTGATTATTCTCTAATGGGATATATTATTATTTCAGCATGTTAATACTTAAACACTTCAACGGCCGCTAGATCTAGCTAGATTTCTTTAATATTTGTTATTAATTACTATTGTGGTATAAAAAGTAAAAACTACATTATAAATAGACATAACTCATAAGAATACTCTAAGAAAGTGTGTGCCAAAATTCTACTTGTTACGAAGTTCAATAGGGGATCAAAATATTATATTGCAGGGAAAGTTCACACGAGCGGAGCCGCGGGTAAAAGCTAATACCTCTCATCTATGTCCATACTTTAATATTATGAATGCGAAAGTGTGTCTGTCTGTCTGATACCTCTTCACGCCCAAACTGCTGAACCGATTTTGCTGAATTTTGACATGGAGATACTTTGAGTCCCGGGAAAGGGATACGTTTTATGATTTATCCCGGAAAAATGTACGTTTCCCGCGCGATAAACAAATTTTTGCGCAACGGAGTTGCGAGCGTCATCTAGTAGATAATAATTTAATAATAAATAGTAATACTCGTATTCAGTGTATTAATAATTAATGCCGTTAATCAAGTAGTGGGTAGGCAGTAGAGCTGGGGTACTAATGATCGAAGTTTGCGCCGGATCTGGCCTTCCGCGCCGGATCTCTGATATCCACTCATCATAACTTGGTAACGATCTATCACTAAGTGAAAGTTTGGATATTTGTTACGTTATTTGATACAAACACTGCACCCGACAGCATCTATAGAGATAAGGATTAATAACGAAACGTAATAATATAATCTTTCGTTGGGAAATATAGAGTAAATTTTATTTTATTTAAATCAACTTGAAGTATTATGATGATACGGAAAAAATATTTAGAACAAATGCTTCGTTCGAAAGAATAGCTGATGTAACATAATAACGTATTGTATATAGCAATAATACTACTGAAGGTAGATACTGTGAAGAATGTGGTAAAAATTTTTCATACTACATATTACTGCAAGACTTCAATGTTTTATTTTATTTGTTAGGAAATAGGAAGACTTACAGTTCATTAAAATTAAGTAATAGTGAGATAAAGTTACAATTTAGAACCAATTACAAGTCTTCACAAATATGCCAATTACAATAATTTTGAAAAGGAATGAAATTTAAAAAAATAAAAGCTTTATAATGCTTTAATGCTAATAAAATGTTCTTTAGAAAATATATATTTAAAGCGACAATGTTTAGCACCTCTTCTCTTGGTTCCGTTAGTTGTCCTAAATGTGTTAGATTTCAACGCCAAAAAGGCGCGTAAAACAGCGCGCTTTTAGAATCGGGAAACACACCGCATACATTAAAGCTATCTAGTATCATTTGGTCGCATTACGCCGCTATCGCCCGCCGCGTTCTTTATGCCTTCCCCTTCCTCTGATACCACATTATAATTCAGGGTTTTGATAACTGGAACCCACATGAAAATGTTATCTGTCCTTGGGAAAAATTTAATTAAAAATTCCGAATTTTAAGCTTCGTCGGCATGTGCAAAAAGTGTGATACAGGAATTAACGCTCGTTAAAGTTATGAGGTTCCTTCTGCAATATACTCTCAGAGACATGAATTCACAGGCAGATGATGGATTAACGTATTTTGGTAGAGTTTGTGATGAAAATGTTAGTTATTTCGATTGGGCACAAGACCACAAAATCTATTAACAGAAGCTGGACAAATTACGTAGACTTGTAATCAGCCTATCAATCTATTACTCTGATGATACAGACTACAGTGTATAGACATATTATAAACATAAGGAAAATCATGTGACTTAAACGTAACCGGTTAGAAAGAACAAAATATTCGGTCTTAAATCCTTTAATTTCTGGCTCATTGAAAGTCTCTATTACCTATGAACACCACCCTACTATACTGCCAAAAGAAATGGAAAATAATAATTCCCTGGATTATAATTTCATGGACAGTCCAAGTTTGTTCTACCGTAGCGTCCAAACTAGGATTTTAATTGATGAGACATATTATAATCTTATACAGTATACGCATTTACTAAGGCAATTTTTTTTCGGGCAATTGGCCCATCATACTTTCCCTGGCTTAAAAACTCCACTACTGCTACTCCTGTGATCGAGAGCAGTAGCCAACCACGAAAATCATATTAGTAATATTTTAATGCGATCCAGAGGCGTAGCGTGCCTTGGTGAGGGTGCCCTTTTTTTGGAGGCCCTTAGGAAAGTTAAAACTTCTTACAAAACAAAAAATCACGAATGGTGTTGCCAACTTTAAAACTCACGCTTTACGCGGGTAACAAAGGAATTGCTTTTTTAACTTTTATCATTTTTTAATTTAAAAAATCAAAAAACTTTTCTAATAGAAAAGTTTTTATTAATTTTTGCACACGTATGTTGGGACTTGGGGGCAATCATATTAGGGGCCGCTATTTGCCGTATAATTGATACGGCAAATAGCGGCCTCTGATATGATATCAGGGTAGCCCGACGGACATGCTTAACTGACTTGGAAGTCGGGACCTACAACGAAATCACAAGAAAGATAAGAGGAGCAGGAACTATTTCAGGCTACAAGTATTCCTCACAGACGTGAAACTTACAAAGTATAATGTCTTTGGTATTCCTATACTTTCAGTTCTGATCATTTGTTGAATATTCATCCCTACGTACCTGTAGTGACTGTCAAAGACCCTCAGCCCCCTCGCACTCGAGCGCGGATTATAGGCGAAAACATTACAGGGTTCATAATTTACGGCGCCGCCAGACGGATGGGACGAGAGATAAGGAACTCATTATAGAGAATTTAAAACTCCCTTTAATGATTTTTTTAGTTATTTATACGCTTTTATCTCGCCGGTAAAGTTTCGGAAAAGGTTTTTCGGATTTTAGATGGGAGGACGATGTGAAAAGGCCTGTTTTGTGCCTACTGGTTTGGCAGCAGGATTACACAAAGCCATCTATGGCATGTACAAGAGATGTTTATTATTACTTATTACTATTTTCGTAATAGCATGAAGTGATCCAAAATGGGCCAAGGCGTGGAGAGGCAGGATTCAGAACGTAGCAAAATTGGTAAAGTCTATAACATAAAAGTTTTTATTTAAGGCGACACCGCACTAAAGTGACAGGAAACGACGCACTGGCTTCCATTATACAAGTACGCTGGACTTATGATACCCTTTGAAACGACAATTTTTTTGTGCCTGTTTGAAGCGGAATCAGCGCCCCCAATGCAGGGGAAGAGAACTAAATCTGACGTAAAATCACGTTTGAAAGTCGCCATATTGGCGCTGATAGCAGTAGTGGGAGTACTTGGAACTAATACTAGTTTTTACAACCAATAGCGATTAAGCGGCCATTTGCAAGTTAAGTCAGATTTAGTTCTCTTTCTCCGCATTGGGGGCGCTGATTCCGCTTCAAATAGGCACAAAAAACAGTTGGGTATCATAAGTCCAGCGTACTTGTAAAATGGAGGTCAGTGACACGACGTGACAATTCAAATTTCATAGAAGACGTTTGTTAATCGTATGATTCCCGTTAGTAAAATAGTTCTATGGAACGTGAAGTCGCGTAGTGCGATCTTACCTTTACAGTGCTTGTTGATGAGCCATGTAAAGGCAAAAAGGTAAAGAATATCCAGATAATTACGTACGTATATTTGCAATAAAACACAGGTATCTAAATAAAAAAAATAGAACAAGAATAACATATTTTGTATAATATAAAGTATTTTATATTATGAAACAACTCTACAGTTGTATCTGGCCGATAAAAACTTTGATCATAAAAGACACTTAGAATTACTAATACTGAGCTAAAAGGCATTCTAACTGTCTAACTTAAATATTTATACTCCCGTAAACAACCAATAACTCGAGATTATCGAATACATAGTACTATCGACACAGTTGGCCGACCACAGGCTTCATAGATTTTATTGATAGTTTAGTAATTAGAATGTTTTAGTTAGAAGCATCAGAGGTTGTTGATGAAAGAATTTTTTTTGTCACTGCAGTAGTGGTCTAGTGATTCTTAAAGACCTTGGTCCTATTTATTTATTTATTAATAAACTAGAGGACCCGATGAACTTCGTATCACTTCCCTCCTTAATAACCCTTCTTTGGACTACCACGAACATATTTTCAAGAGTAAAATTAGCCAAATTGTTTCAGCCGGTCTCGAGATTTAGCAAACTAACAAAATTTAATTTATAAATGAAAAGTCTTTACCTTATCAGCTCGGTGAAGGTCGATCTAAGTTCGGATCTCAGAGAACTTTATTTACTGTATTATGTTTCGACGTAATTAATTCATGAAGCCCCAAGCGGCCACATCCGGCCGCGATAACAATGAAAAAGCTATTGTGTCTCGTTTTGCCACGACTGATGGGTTAATATTCTCTTATTCAATTGATTTAGAAGCCGACAGCTCGGAAGTTTACAGTACCTGGTTTTTAATTACGGCCAGCGGAATATTCTTTATCAACATTTAAATATGCTGACGACATTTAAAATTCTGTTTCGGCAGTGAAATTTCCACCGCAGTGATAAACATGAATTAAGAAAATAAGGTTGCTTTTGTTTAAGGGGTTAATGAAGGAGCGGACGTTGGAAATGCGACTTTAGTAAAACGTGATAAGGTGCTAATTTATTTGATTATGCGACGAGAGGAATGTACACCAGATATTTTCATGTTCACGTCTACAATAGGTTTCTTTTGAGTTAGATTGGTGTACTTAGTGAGGAATTGAGGATTATGTTTGTAATAATGACAGCAAGTTGCTTTTATTTTCGTTCTGTTTTTACGTCTTAGATTCTTAGAAAGGGAGTAAGTAGTAGCAGCTGTTAAGTATTTTACGCTTAATGAGATAAAACTTGTTTTAATCAATCTTTTATTTTAGCAAGTACTTAAATAAGGGTAAATTTCGATACAGGTTAAATCCCAATAATTCAAATAAATTGTAAAAAGGTGAGTATGCCAGACCGGACTTACCTTCTACCCAAACTTACCCTGATTTCTCCTTTATATCAGTTAGCTCTACTTAAAGCAAAAACTAGAAATATACAGGGTGTAACAAAGCGAAGATTAGTGATAATACTTTAGGGTATGTATGTGTCCCTTATATTGAGTTTACTGTGAAAGTAGCAGCGCTGAAATAGCAGTTTTTTGTGATTTGGATGGTCAAGCTTCCCAGCGTCAAATAATCGCCCATACAAAAGATAAAAAATACTCTTACAGGGGACTAATATATTTAAATAATAATTATCAGGTTGTTTTGTTGCACCCTGTAGTCAGATGATTGTAGTCACTGAAAGAAAACCAATTTATTCTCCAAAAATTCGTCATAACTGTATGATTAGCTTTACAAGCACATACTAAAAGTAAGCCGACTTTTAGTCTAAAAAACCTCATTTCCCTACAAAATTCTCCAAATGTAATATATCGCGTTATAAAACATTCAGCAGGGGGTTGACACAGTTGAAGGTCGTAAAGGGATGCGTGCCAGAGCCGGCCCTGAGCGGGTTGTTGACATGCGAACCTGGGTACTTAGACTGTTGCACTCGACAAATTAGACAGGAAATTAGTTATCAGAAGTCTATTTTAGTATGATGGATATTCCGAGAGTCTGAGCATGCGTTTCGATCATACCGGGGTACTTATACAATTTGCATACGATAAATTCGGCAGTGACGTTAGAAGTAAAAAATGTTTTTATATTATGTCTGCGATGCTTTATGTCGAATCCCAAAAATGTTGAATTAGTGGGTTTGCTGTCAAAAATTATCGAGTACTAACCGTCTAAGTACCTGTTATGACAATCGCATGCTTGGAGGCAGTCAGAATCCATCATCAGCACTAAAATAGGTGGCATCAAGATTGTTTCGTCGCACTATTTACTACCCCACGTGACAAAAGCATCAAGGCAGTGTCGTATATTTTCATAATATACAAGCTGTTCCCAGCGACTTTCTACGCTTAACATAAACTACACAAGGGACTGTGAATTTTCCGCCGTCGAAAAGTAGCCTTTGCCTTATCTGTGGTCTCTATATCTGCACTAAATTTCATCAAAATCAGCCCAGCCACTGATAATAATTTGACCAAGGAAATGAGGATTGGTTTTTATATAATACTAGATAGACACCCGCTACTCCGTTGCGCCATACGTTTATCGCGCTAGGACCGTACATTTTTCCAGGACAAAAATATCTTAGGTCCTTTCCCAGGGCTCAAAGTATCTCATGTCAAATTTCAGCAAAATCGGTTCAGGCGATTTGGGGTTCAGACGAGGTAACCGATAATCGACGGACAGACACACTTATAATATTAAGGCCGTCCCCCGAGCAAACGTTATTGACCATACATTTGCCGCGTTGCCGAGATCGCACCAAAACCCTATTTTTTTTACTTATGTTAGTTCAAAATTGTCCTAAAAAAATTTAAAACGGGGAATATGTAGTTTATGATATTGTCGATCTATTGGCGTGTGTTTCAAATATAAGTAATTTGTAAATACTAAGGAGATGCTGAATGTATGCTTGAATTTTAATAAATTGGTTTTACTTTGGAAGCTGATATCATGAGTTTAATAAACAAAAATAGAAAATTTAAAACGGGGAAAGGAATGTTGATATACTTACTGAAGACTATTCCTGTATTTTTATAATAACTTTGTAGCTTTCAAATTATGAGTTTATAAGGCTTTAAATACGGTAAATGACGGAATCTCCGTAGGGAAGGCCCTTAAGAGAAAAGTCTTTGAGGCTCAAATTATTACCTTATTCGAGAATCCAGATCAACCCACTCTTTCCAGTTTTATTTTTATAACCTCTAACTTTTAATAAGTAAATTGTGAATCTGATATTGCTTTTGGAGGCTATTTATGAAATTATTATTAAAGATTTGTTGAAATATTATCTTGACCTTTTTAAATCGATGTTAGTCGTGATTGGCAGGGCTTAATGTTACCCTACCAAATTACGTAGGTAAGCCTATAACTATTACAGAAATTATCACTTATAATATTTCGTAGATTTATTTGATTAAAGTAGTTACTAACAACGGCCAGTCAGGTAGGTACTTAAACAAAAAATAGACAGTATTTAAACATAATATTTTCAGTTACAATACCCATTTCCATCCTTGGAAAATTCTTTAGATAAATATCAGTGTTTTAATAAGCTTATATTGTAGGATCTTTTGTTAAACTCTCTCATTATACCGTTATTATGAACCTTAATTAATTTAGTGCTAATAAATACCGAGCTGAAGCCAACTAAACCGGCTTACGATTTTATTAAAACTGGTCCAAGAATGAGTCGTAATATTTCAAAATATTATAAAAATACCTGCTTTACACGGGACTGCCACGGTAAAACATAGCATTTTTATCAACTTATGGGATTATTATAATTAGCACACGTATAGTCGCACGCACACAAACACCGTGCCGAAGTCTACGCCGCAACGCTATGGCGGAGTAGAATGTGTTAGGTTTTTTCGTTACGTAATTTCTTGATTCGGTCGCCGCACTCAAAGCCCGCGATATGAGCTATGCAATAGCTTAAAATAGACAAAATGAAACCTTTCTTCTGTCACAATAATTGTTTGCATGTTTATTGTGATTTAATATGCTTAGATAAGAATCGCTCAGCTTCACATTATGCAGGCGAAAAACATCGTATGTGTTGTTTCTGCCAAGTAAGAGAAGTTTGTCGTTTGATATTAGTACGTTTTACGAGGTTTAACGCAAAAAAAAATGTCTGTAATGGCTAAAATATAAGCGATTCGAAGTCCATATTTTCAAATTTCATTAAACATAATTAAGTCTTGCGGTCTAGTCGTGAAGAGGTGACAGACAGACACACTTTTGCATTGTTAATATTAATCCTGCGATCGTGGATTCTTGGAAATCCATTGTTATTATATTGTGTCTTGCTCACCGGTGAGCTTAAGGGGCTTGATGGGTTAAAATAGTACGGATTGATCACAAACGCAACTCTATCTTACTTGAAAATATGTTTCAATGCTTTACAATCCAAGCTAGCTTTTATCATTCCTAAAACTCTAGTCATGACTAAAACGAAGCGTTAACTTATCCCAAAATATTATCCCTCCTCGATTGGAACTAATTTCAGGGGAAGTTTGTAGTTTGATTGAAAATAATCCGCAAGATATGAGGCTCGTACGTCCCGACTTTTCCAACTACCAAGTTTACCGACTCAAGTAATTCCTCCTACCTGTTTAGCATACTCCACGGGAGAATTTGTTATTATAATATTATGATGAATATTAGCAGAGACAAATTATGAAAGGAGATAATTATTTTTTCTGATATGAATAATTACATGAGTAAAACAGATTTAACAGGACAACATTCAACAAGTTTATTGGTAACATAAATAATGTGTTTTACACTGTTTACTTGTATAATACAAAGTTTTATTAAAATGCTATTAATCACTCTCTACATTTCACTGTAAAATAAAACATAGAATAGAATAAATACTATACTGTACTCGGCGAAACATGGCGGTAGCGGTCATTGACTCCCTGACAAAAACTTGTCATTTTCTATACAAAGCCGCAATTGACAACATCTGACACTTCATTGTCAATAGCGGTTTATATAGAAAATGACATGTTTTTGAGAAGGAGTCAATGACCGCTACCGCCATATTTCGCCGAGTAGAGTATAGCTTAATTTATACCTAATATTTAAAAATTCGTACTAACAGCACTTATTTTTGGGTTCATTTGAAAACAGAACATGTTCTGTTCAGTTCTCGGAGTTTCTGTGAGACTGATTTTAAGGGTATATTATTACCTTAATTTATATAAGGGCATTATAGATTTTGTCAGAAGAAGAACTTAGAAAGTAAGAAATCACTGTACAACGTAGAAGCCTTATAGTTTTTTCAAAGGGTCAAAATTTAATGAAGTCCTCCACGGGTTTTCTCATCAGGTACTGGTTGAAGATGTCATGCTGCTTCCTGATGATGGCCGTCCACACGGAGTCCTGCGTCGCTGCCGCCACCCTCTTGTAGTTGTCCCTCATGTACTGGTTCGCCATATTCACTGGAATCATAAAACATAATATCATTTACTATGTATGTGCCCCCCGTATAGCACTGTGAAAGTTGCAGCGCTGAAAGAGCATTTTTTTGTAATTTGTATGGACAAGCGCCCGAGCGTCATTAATTTGCCGTGAATTTGCCCATAGAAAAGTTAAAAAAGTCGCTCTTTCAGTGCTGCTACTTTCATAGTGAACTTAATTATAGGAACACGCTACTTTCATAGCGAATTCTATACAGGGGACTTATACATACCCTCAAGTATAGTTATTATCACTTAGTTTGGTTACACCCTGTATAGTACTGTACTACCAGAAAACGGACAATGCCGCAACTATCGGCCTCAAAAAGAAGACAAAAGCTAGATACAAACAACTAACAAGTCAGGCTGGGCTACGGTAGCGCTAGAACCTTTGCCTGGCAGTGGAACAGCATATTATGTTTATAAAATTATACGGACATAATCTATACTTATAAAATTACACGTCCTGACTGACTGACTGACTGACTGACTGACTGACTGACTGACTGACTGATTCATCATCGCTGAGCAAAAACTGTTAAAGTTACAGCCAGGAAATTTGGTGAGTAGGGTTGTTTTATTAAGTAGGCACCCACTAAGGAAGGAATTTTGAAAATTTTACCCCGAAGGGGGTGAAATAGGGGTTGAAAGTTTAAATGAAAGTCCGTCATTTCTTGAGTTAGAAACATGAAACTTTATTTTTGGGTTACTGATTAAAAATGAATGGACACGTATTCAAGCGTTTATGGAAATTCTACCCCCAAAGGGGTGAAATTGGGGTTGAAAGTTTGAATGAAAGTCCGTTATTTCTTAAGTTAGAAACTTGAAATTTTATGTTTGGGCTACTGATTAAAAATGATTGGATATTTGTTTAAGCGTTTTTTGAAATTGTACCCCCAAGGGGGTGAAATTGGGGTTGAAAGTTTGAATGAAAGTCCGTCATTTCTTGAGTTAGAAACCTGAAAGTTTATTGACATTTGCGTTTGACGTTTGCATAAGCAAACGGGACCCTATATAAATAGGGTCCCGTTTTTACCCTTTGTATAAGGAACCACAAAAAGGGGAAAATTATCCATCTTTATTATTATACTATGTTAACGCGGACGAAGTCGCGGGAAACAGCTAGTCTACCATAAACAATTATTATGCTCATTTGAAATGCATTTTGTTGCACGATAGTCCGGAAGTTTAAAATGTTAAGGGTAGTTTGTTACGTCTTGGCCTTTTTTTTACTCCACGATTTTAGTATAAAACACGTCCCAATAGCGTCCGTAGTGGGCTTTCGTGAAAATGTTCAGCTTAAGATTTCTCATCAAGGCATACCGCATAAGAAGGTCTACAATAAGATTTTTCACACTTACTCAGCCCCGAACTGGTAGAATCAGTCTTCTTGAGGGCCAGGTCGAGTGTGCCCAGCAGTTCGCAGTTGAGGGTGAAGTCTCCGAGCTGCAGGTGAGTCGCCGTGGCGTTGCTCACCTTCTCCAGCTCTGAGTCTATGCTCACTAAGTATCTGCCTGTAAAAAAATTCAATCTTGTGATGTAAAACTTACCCTGGGTATGGTTTAGTTTTTAATTCTATGTTTGCTTTATCTTTGCTTTTAAAAAAACAGTTTATGTAATTAGTTAATTTGCGAAAGATTGTGATGCGTAACAATCGATAGAAAAAAGTGGTCACCTTTATGTAAAAAGACTCTTGATTTGAAGAAAGTTTTTACGTTATTGCATATACTTTTATCGCGGGTATTGGCGCGGCGACCGAATGAAGAAAATCCGCAACAAAAAATCCTAACACAGCACGGTGTTTGTGCGCGTGCGACTAGTACAAACATAATAATTATAATTATTGTATAAGTTGATAAAAAAAGCTATGCCACAGCTTTACCGCGACAGTCCCCGAGTGCCACAAGTATTTTTGGCCTATTTGCCTGCAAAATAATGTTTTTAGAGGGGGTTATAATACAGGGCGCAATTAAACCTTCCTGCCAAATTTTGATATTATATTGATCCTTGTTAAAATTAAAATAAACGTATTTTTTCTTTTATGATCACTCAGAACTAAAATGTTGAGAAAAAGCTTCCGAAAGTTATCCTAAAAAACACTACAATTAATGGACACGACGCGTCGTCGCCCGCGCGTGACGTGCCCCCGCGCGCGCGCCTCCCGCCCGCGTCACCCCCGCTCATTTCCCCGCGCCGCTAGTGACCGTTCTGCAACGATTTTAAATGGGATAAAATATTATGACGTCAGAAAAAAAATAACACCCAAATTTTGTTGCCTTAATGGACTCCTAATGATACCCAAGCCCTGGAAAAAAATTGGCAGGAAGGTTTAATTGCACCCTATATATTTTAATAAACTAATATTATAATTATGTTTACCTGTTTTCATGGTATAGTCTCCTCGTGAGGTGATGAAGAAGAAGTTGGTGGAGACCTTGTACCGGCCCGCCAGGCTGATGTTGGGGCAGTCATACTGTAGCTGGAGGTGCGTCAGGTCCTCCGATATACTGGAACAATGAATAACTCATATAATTTATATTATACAGGGTGTGACAAAACTGAGTGTAATTAATACTTCAGGGTATGTGTGTATGTGTTCTTTTAAATAATTATAGAGTTCACTGTGACAGAAGCACCGCTGAGAGACCAATTTTTTTAAAACTTTAAGTTTTTTGGCGAGAGAGAAAGGAAAAGAGAAAGGACGTAATCTTGTGTTTGTCACGGAAAAACGGTTCCCTGTATGATGAACGATTTTACGCGAAGTTGCGAGCAACAGCTTAGAACTAAAATATACAAAACGTCTACATTATCCCAGGATCGATTGTATAATAAAGTCTACATTATTCAGGCTTTAAGCTGCCCGAGCTAAAACTTATTCAAAATATCTTGGCTTTTGCGTGAACGTAACAAAAAACCTGAAAAACTTTTGGTTTCCTAATATTAGAATCGTTTGTCTTATTTGCCTCGCGTATAGGAGATAACACTCACTAGTCACTATAAATAAGCTATATTATCATAATAATTTCCAGCCTTATATTTAAAAGAATATCTTACATAGTAAACAGATTGTCAAAGGCAAAAGACGTTGACAGTCTGTATACTATGTATGTATACAGTTTGTAACTTCACATTGCAAACTCGCGAGGCGTGCGAAGTCGCAAGGCGTCGCGTTGTAATGACTTTTTATATGAGTTGTTCAAATTTCGAACAGGCAGTCCAAAATCGAGGACGAAAAGTCTGTCAATTCATCTTGTATCATCTTACGTCGTTAATAAAGTCCAGTTTTGAATGGATCTTTTGAAAATGCATCCTAACACTTCACGTTGCCTGACCCAAAGGCTTTAACTTACCTTATATTCTTGTATTCACACCCTTGCAAACCCGTTAAGGTGCTGTTATAGAACTGAAAGTCCAGGATTGGTAGCTCTCCGTCTATGTAGCTCAGGAACATGGGGTCTATGGGCTCCATCCCACCTTCTGAGGCAGAGTACGAGACTGCCTCCTGAAGGTTCCTCACCAAACACTCTGAGTCACTTATGTCACATGGTGATTCGACTGGAAATATCAAATAATAGTGTAATTGATATAAAAGCAACGGGTTCCACACCACTAGTACTAGCAGAAGTGAAAATCAGTAAGTATACATTATATGTTTTTGCCCCGTGGTAGAAATTTCTTTCTACCAGGGGATCAAATTCTTCTCCTACGCTGCGCCAGCGATCTACTCTCATTGTGTTTTACGAATTTTTTATCAAATCACGTGTTTCATTGAAACCAGACCAGCTATATCACTGGAGTAATCTGGTAATTAGCCTACATTTCCCGAACCATAATTGGAAACAATTTTTCCCACGTGGGATTCAAACCCTAATACGATCAAGAGGACTCCACTGGACCACTGAGGCAATCTTAGTCGAACACGCCGCTCTACATGTACGCTATCGATCCATCTATAGTAATTAGCCTGCATTGTCCTTACCAAACTTGGAAATAACATGTTTTCAACGCGGGTATCGAACCCACGACCTCCGAGTCAAGAGCCATGCTCACCACTGGACCACGGAGGCAACCATAGTCGAATATGACGCTCTACATGTCAATCAATAGCTATTGATCCATCTAGAGGCTGTAATGCTATATTATTCTAAACACTGGCTGATGATGACGAGGTGTATAATGGCGCGTGGTATCGGCGCGGCTGTCAGCAAGATCGATGTGCAGGATTCCTGAGCGATGAGACCGCGCACCTGTGATCAATGTATGGACTATGACTAACGCGAATTGTTGCTGTCCCGTAACTATGATTGGACGAAATGTTTTGATGTTGTGTGTTCCATTTGTTATTGGGTGCGGTTTTAGTACAGATTTAATATTGTCTAGTATTATAAATGTTAAAGTGTGCCTGTTTCCTCTTCACGCTTAAAACGCTGAAACAATTTTGATGAAACTTGGTATGCAGGCACTTGGTATCACAGGAAAGGATACGTGTGCCCAATTTGGCCATATATACCCTATAAATAAATAAAATAAAAATAAAAATAAAATATATACCCTATACAGAAGCTTATATGACTACTTTCACAGTCAACGGCTATGTAAAAAGCGTACTCAAAGTGATTACTCGTATACTGCTATTTTGTGCTACCTGGGTTAGTATTTTTTGTTGCAGAAAAATTCCCAGTTGCGGGCGTCATAATATAGTAATATTATGGCATCAAAAAGTAACACACAAGAAGACTTATATTTTATTCTTTTACTAAAAATAGGAAATAATGAGGTGTTATTATCGGCGCTGTTGGAAAAACCATTATTTTTACTACCGCAAAATCTAAAACAGTTTCCATGAACAATATTAGAAATGAATGAAATCCATGACCTACATGAATTTTAATGTACTGGTAACAACTTATTTTCCAACCATGAGCATTGATCACGATATAATTGAATTAAGATCAGGATTATTACATTTCTATAGTATAATTTCTAAATCTGATTGTTTTCATAAAAATCGACCTAAATTCTTATCAAAGGGTACCCGAAATTGGTGATCAAGGAGCTTTGCTCTAATAAAATTTATTACATCTAAGAACACACTTGATCACTCTGGCTTTTAAAAAACTAGATTAAGATCAGTCTACTGATTGCCAATCCATACACACACACGAACACAAGTGAAACTTACAACACACCTCTGTTTTCATGTGCGAAAAATATTCTTAAAGGTATTTTCGTGTAACTTACATGGTTCGAGCACAGCTGAGCCGATTAATAAGATGAAATAGAATAGGAGCATTGTTCAGTGTTTTCCCACAAGATAGCGACTACGACTGTGCTCTACCGTGACTAACTATTTTACTATTACCGTGCAATTATAAAGACCAACACGAAGACTTGTTTTACTTAGATAGCGAGTGCTTTGCTTAGTTAGATAGCGCAGGTTTGCCGCATTCGTGGAACAAGGAATGGCTTATCGCTATACTAGGTGTGAAATGGTCGCCTTTTTGTACTCGTGTAAAACGGACATTGTAAATGTAAGGCATGATAAAAGTGACAGTTTAAATCCATACTAATATTATAAATGCGAAAGTGTGTCTGTCTGTCTGTCTGTCTGTCAGTCTGTCTGTCTGTCTGTCTGTCTGTCTGTCTGTCTGTCTGTCTGTCTGTCTGTCTGTCTGTCTGTCTGTCTGTCTGTCTGTCTGTCTGTCTGTCTGTCTGTCTGTCTGTCTGTCTGTCTGTCTGTCTGTCTGTCTGTCTGTCTGTCTGTCTGTCTGTCTGTCTGTCTGTCTGTCTGTCTGTCTGTCTGTCTGTCTGTCTGTCTGTCTGTCTGTCTGTCTGTCTGTCTGTCTGTCTGTCTGTCTGTCTGTCTGTCTGTCTGTCTGTCTGTCTGTCCGTCCGTCCGTCCGTCCGTCCGTCCGTCCGTCCGTCCGTCCGTCCGTCCGTCCGTCCGTCCGTCCGTCCGTCCGTCCGTCCGTCCGTCCGTCCGTCCGTCCGTCCGTCCGTCCGTCCGTCCGTCCGTCCGTCCGTCTGTCTGTCTGTCTGTTACCTGTTCACGCCCAAACCGCTGGACCGATTTTGCTGGGTATGGAGATCCTTTGAGTCCCGGGAAAGGACATAGGTTACTTTTTAACCCGGAAAAAGGTACAGTTCCTGCGCGATTAACGAATTTTGGCGCAACGGAGTTGCGGGCGTCATCTAGTAATTAAATATGTGAAGATTAACCTCGAAATAACGTTACGACTCTTCGCACCAGCTGTTAAAACCTGAACCGATTTTGAATAACTTTAGCCAGTGCTGAATTGCGATTTAGGTAGCCTGTGTCTTTAAACGTGGTTAACTTTTTATATCTCCATATTATGGAATAGACATTGTTGTTGTTGAAGGACAGACGCTATCTGTAATCGTAAGAAAATATTCGGTTACTGCCGCAATTTATTTAACGCGTGTGGAGTCGTGGGAATAGAGGTACTTAATTGTAATAATTGGACAGCGGTCGGTGGATAAAATAAACTGCCACTCGAAGACATCTTGTGACCCTTGAATTCTAACTACAATATAAATGTAGGGTATGAAAATTATTTTTCTACCTCAACTTAAGCATTAAATGTGCTCGTAATGTACATATCTGATTTTAACACACCTTGTATAGTATGTAAATCAGTCAAAACAGTCGCCTTTCCAGTACCTACAGGATACAAATGGCGGCAGCATTAACAATCACTTGCATTAAACACAGCCTGGGGATATTGATTGTCCTGTTTTATTGGCGGAGCGTTCCTAGGAAGCGACATTTGTAAACTTGTTAAGTGGAGTAAAATTGGATCATCAATAGAAAATCGGCTAAATCGCAGGTGAAAACACGGTGATTAATATTGATAGCAACGGATAATGGTTTAAGGTTTGCTGGGGTTGAAAAGTTAAATATAACAGATACTAAAGTTGTATGGATAATAGAATATAATATTCTATTATGGGTGTATCCCCAAAAAACTAGGTACCCATATATCAAATAATCGGCCAAGTGCAAGTCGGACTCGCGCACGAAGGGTTCCGTACCGTTATAGAGCAAAAATAGGCTAAAATTGTGTTTTTTGTATGGGATTTAGTATTTGTTGTTATAGCAGCAACAGAAATACATAATCTGTAAAAAATTCAACTCTCTAGCTATTCCCGTTCTTGAGTCACAGCCTGGAGACAGACGGACAGACGGACAGACATCGAAGTCTCAGTAATAGGGTCCCGTTTTTACGCTTTGGGTACGGAACCCTAAAAAGAAGTTCGTGAAAATGTGCTTGTCATCTCAGTATCTATCTGTGTCTGTATCTCTTACATTTTAGTTGTCGAACCGATTTGGAATTAATAAAATAATAATATTATAATAATAACTTGACTATCAGGAAAGCTCAATGCGATTTTTCAGGCAACAATTACTGTTTTTCTGCCTAACACGAAGCTGAAATATATAATCCTGTCAGAATAAAAAAAAAAAAATCAAATCTAAACAGTCTTAATTCAAAGAACCATCATAACAAAGATAGCGGCTAAAATCTGCGCAAGAAAAAAGTACAAAATGTCGTCAATCAGTGCGTAAGAAGTGAAAAAAGAAGCGAACCATTAATATCTCCGACAGAAACAGACCTTCATTACAATTAAAATTAATACACAGTAGATCGTCTTCATACAAGTGCATACGCGGCACGCAAGTATACATAAGTAAAAATACTTTAAAGCTTTAAGAGCAGAATGCACTACTATGCGATGCTGTAAGTATAGTCAGGGAGCCCTAGAACTTTTTATTTTTATTTTCTATTTGTAGCACAATGTTATTTAAGAGTAACACTGTACTACAAATAGAACAATCCATATTTTAGGACCATCAAATCAAAGTATGAAATCCTTTCTATCTCTGTTAGCTACCACTTTCAAGATTTTTCGCAGATAAAAAAGTTGTTGTCTCATCAAAATGAAGCTACTCACAAAAAATTAGCTTGTTAGTAATAAAAAAAAATTGTTCTAGAGCTCCCTGACTATACAGCATAACGCTCGTGTAAATCTTGTAGAACGAAATCGATTTCCTTCGATCGCGGATTCTTGGAAATCTATTGTTATCCTATTGTCATGGGGCTTGATAGGTTAAGGACACGGCTGAGTTACGCTACCGTATACATAATTTGTATTGTGCCTTCATCATGTACTTACCTACGCTTTGGTATGATTTCAGATAAAAGAAAGCAGACGCAGTAGGTATCACTTAGATATGCAGCACCTATCACTTATAGCGCGTGATGTTTTCACTGTAGTGGCTGGTGAGCGAGTTTCAAGGACGCGGCTAAGTTACGTTACTGTATAAATCTGTATTGTGCCTCGATCATGTCGGAGGCACTTCACGAAAATTTACTCCACCCTAGTCCCTAATTAATTTATTCTTAATAAATTCTCAGAAATTCTTACAACGGCGGCGTGTCATGTATGAAATTTTGTACGGAAATATGTTGTTAATTAGCGTTTATTATAGAAACAGATTAACTTTAGGTTAAATTTATAAAATCTTTATTAAATACTTGGCTTACAAACAAGGTAAATCTATACTAATATTATAAATGCGAAAGGTTGTTTGTCTGTATGTTGTTACCCCTTTATGTTCGAACCGGTGAACGAATTTGGCTGAAATTTGGTTTGGAGATGCTTTGAAAACGTCTATAATAAATGATCAAACGAACTTACCAAGTGAAGTTCGATCATTATTATATGAGTCGCTTCATTCAAAGATATATTAATTAACCAGGTAGTCCTTTGTTTATTTGCTAGGCAATCGCGTTTTTTTAAAGACGTATGTGGGTACAAAAAAATATCGTTCCGCTTGATAGTCTCAGCACGCTTCATGATGTTTAGAGAGAGGTAATGCAAAAAATATTTCTTTATTTCTTTGGGTACTGCAGCAAACAAAGTTTAGTGCAGACTGGGTGGGAGGGAGATTATATCTTTGAATGAAGCGACTCATATAATAATGATCGAACTTCACTTGGTAAGTTCGTTTGATCATTTATTATATTTCTTCGCTTCATTCTTCGATATATTAATTAACCAGGTAGATTTTCAGAGTAACGAAAGAAAGATTTTTTACAAAATACAATATAATATAAATATATATTATGAATAGTAATCATTATATTCCAGAAAGAATTTATATGTTAAATGCCCATAAATAATAATAATAGTCAGTAGAAACAAAACTTAAGAGACCTTTATGGTTTGTGATTCAAATGATAACGTTCTGGGATCATGGTGACTATATAACTGATTCAGCGAAACTTTGTTCGTCGATAAAATTATTATGGCTAAGGAAAATAGCGAAAGTATTGGAGTCGCTAGTCCTGCCTGTCGACTGTCGTCTTACTAATCGTGTCCAGTTTCAGTCCCCGTGTCGACGCTCGTGTCGACGCCGCGCCGCTCTCGCACAGCACTTGCTTTATCCAGCGGCTAACCGACTGGGAGATGGCTGTTCTGTGCAGAGCGTTAAACGTTAGCAATAATAACCCGTACATTATCCTATTTAATATAATCTTGAATAACCATCGCACGGCGTAATAACTTAAATATAACTTCTTCTTTTTTAATAAAAAAGAATTTCATAATTTAATAACATCAGTGATCCAATCACGCCCGGGATTTGATGTTTTTGTAATATAAATTTCGATACCGCTATTTAAACCGTAATTTTTTATTTTGCCGAGTTTTATTAGGCAGAAAGTTTTAAGTCAATTACCAGTATTCAGTAGGTACAGAGTGCAAGAAAAAACAAATAATTTATAAGTGGATCCCGGGTACTATACTACTCAGGTATGGGCTAGGATTTTTACCGGAAAGCTTCTTTTGAAAGACGCTTCACACATTCATCTGAGCCAATGACACCAACCAATAATGTCAACATTGTTCATAAGCAATGACAGTACACAGTGATGGCTGTAGAAGATATCGTATTACAGACATTGTCAAATTGTTTGGCTAAGGTTCCGATGGAGCGAATGAAGATCTCTGTAATAAGTCTATTAACTAATAAGATTGAAGAGAGTATTTATCTAAAATCTAAGTCGAAGTAAAGTATTTTAGAATAAATTTTAAGGAGTCTACTGCTTTAACTGGGTCCGGCTCTGTGGTCGTCGATAATGTGATTATTGCATTTAAATATGATTGAAAGTCGAGAATATTGTGTTCTCGATCCACCAGGCTGAATATTTTAACAATTATTATTCAAGAATAAGTATGATTCTGTTATCGTATTTATCATTGCATATTTTATTTAGTATTAAAAATTTTAATCGCTGACAACCAGTTGCATTCCGTGGCGGGAGTCAGGAATCAGGATGTGAAGGTGTCAAAACACATCTCAGTTGAGCTAGCTCACGAATAGTACACGGATTTAACTGTTCTATGTTATTCCGTTTTTAATAGGCATATATTATTATATAATATATCTAATATATAAAATTCTCGTGTCACGGGGTGCGTGGTTGAACTCCTCTGAAACGGCTCGACCGATTTTCGTGAATCTTAGCGAGCATATCGGCTAGGGTTGAGAATCGGACAACATCTACTCTTTATAATATTGATAAGTGTATAATTTGTTGAATAAATAATAGTAAATTGTTACAACTCGAGACCGACGGCGACCACTGTTTGTGCGACAGGTTAGAAATCATGGACTTTGCCATGGTGACATACTTATTTAGTCACTTCAATAAAATAATAATATGGGTGAAATACTTTATATGGCAAAACAACGTTTGCCGGGACAGCTAGTTATGTTATAATAATATATATTATAAACGTTAAGACTTAAATATTTACATATTTGTTGTGAATTTAATACACCCATGGCACTATTAACAATAAAACGTAAGCAAAAAAAGGGGCGCCTGAGGCTGAAGAATTATCGCCTAGAACACTGATATTGTTGAAGCGTCGTAAGTCTAGTAGTGATAAAGCCCGCGCCTGGTCTGGTTTTCTTCTTTATATTTTTTGTGAAAAAAAGTAAGCACATCTGATAGTCTGTACGTCAAGACTTAAGGCTCTTAATCCGTAAATTAAAATCTTTCGATCGACTAGTGAGTTAAAAGGAACCAAGAAGTAGGCTTTTAAATCTATTTTTGCTAGAAATCCACTTTTGGGTATTGGCTTGAAGCCGTACAATAATTTTCCAAATTAACATATAACTTCGAAATAAACTTACGAAGTGGTTTCTTTAAAATAATTCAAAAATTGTATTTAAAATATAATACAATATTTTCCGCCGCATTGGCTCAGATGAATGTGTGAAGCGTCTTTCAAAAGAAGCTTTCCGGTAAAAATCCTAGCCCATACCTGGGTAGTATAGTACCCGGGATCCACATATACATATATATATATATATATATATATATATATATATATATATATATATATATATATATATATATATATATATATATATATATATATATATATATATATATTTTTATTTTTTTTTTTCCATGGGGGCCACAAACATTCCCGGTCCTGGTGTCGCGGGCCGCAACAAACATTTTTAGGTTTAAAAACAACGCTATTCAAAATTAACGATTTACAAGTGAAAAAGACTTTCACGTTGACTGCATAATATTTTGCCGGTGGGCGCGAAATTTAAATCGGTTTAACATCACGCAGGCCACAAAATATAAAGTCCCGGCGGCCCGCACGAGGCCCGTGGGCCGCGGGTTGGGGATAGCTGTATTAAGCCCACAATAATTATAATTGTAACATCTACAAAATCTATAAAATATAATATATTAGCTGTTGCCCGCAACTTCGTCTGCGTGAATGTATGTTATTATCTATATATAAATCTCCTGTCACGATGTTTGTCCGCGATGGATTCCTAAACTACTTAACCGATTTTAATGTTTGTTTTTTTTTAAATGTGTGCTTTTTTCCAACTTGAGAGATAGGATAGCTTAGATCTTTAATTATAGTCGCAATTTTATTTTATTGCAAATTATTTGTCTATAAAGAGCGACCATTGTTTATGCGACGCGGGTCACGGGATAGCGATGGACGTTGCCATGGTGACATACTTATTTAGTCACTAATTCAATAAAATAATACGGGCTATATACTTTATATAATAATATGGCAAAGAAACGTTTGCCGGGACAGCTAGTAGAGATATAGATATTTAGAAAATTGAACACCCACCTACGACTATTTTATTTGGATCTATATTACACACGAAATTTTTAATTAACATCAAAGACTTGAATTTTTAATTTACATCAAAAACTTGAACTACAGATAGGTACCTACTTATCGTTTTGAAAAATCCTTTCTTCGAACACCGCTTGGCTTGGACAGGGGATGGGGGCCACAGGACAGGAGAAAGGAACATGTGACGGAGATAGAGGAGGAGGAGACTACAGAAGACGGGATTTAATATAGGCATCTATCCCTCTTTAGCCTACCTCTCACTGTCAGATTCCCAGAATTAAACCAGAATAAAATAACGCTTGAAGTTGTTTACTTACTTACCCAAAGGGTAATTTCTTTACGGGCGTTGGCCCACCGGCCACCACACATTCCCACCACTGTATCTCCTGTGTCACCAGGATCGACAGCGGTATCCAACCTTAAAACGAAAACCCTTTGATATGATCTCAGGGAGCCCGAAGGACATGCTCAAACTGGTTTGGGACCCGCAACGCAATTAATCAGAAGAAAATAGAAGTATGAAGAATTGTAATTCCTCTTTCTATTCCAAGCGGAGACAGCAAAAAGTAACAGTGACCGAATATCTAATAACTTAGGGGAAACTTAAATAAACTTAAATAAAATAAACTATAATAATAATAATTGTGACTACTAAGCTATAGCTAAATTATTAATATTGGAATTTGTTGTGTTAGAGTTTAGACTGTTTCCAATAATAATTATGACAAAACGCTTGAAGGCACGGAAGTTCCTATAGCGCTGTCCACGATATCATCGTAGTATGCGAAATCAGATTTACATTGTAGGTTGTCTAGCATTGTAGTTCTTTCGTCTTGGCAGAAAAAACTCTCCCTATGAAATTTCCACTTTCGCAAACATAGCATCAAATACAAATTGTAGCCCCTAAATTTATAAAAGAATAATTTTACAAAGAAATTGCACAGAGCCGGCGAAATAATTATTATCAATTTCGATTCTGATCCTTTTAATGCAAAGAAAACAAAAAAAAAAACAATAAAAGCATCATAATGTGGTTATGGATGGTGTAATGATAGTGGTGATCATGATGATTAATATAAGTGACATAGTGGCATTTGCTTCCAGTATTTTAAACAACGCTGAACCCCCTACATAATATATTATCTTCTTATAAGGAATCAGGAGTTCCGTTCAGCAACGGAACCTTCGGAAGCTCTAGGTATACCCTGGGATATGCCTTGGTGACAAATAGAGATGAAAATTCCTCGGAAAATTTCCTTTTCTAAGGAATACTTCCTGAAAACTTCCTGAAAACTTCCAAATTCGGAAGTTTTGGAAACTGACATTTATCTTATAAAGACTGCTGTGACATTTATTTTTAAATGTAAATAACACTAAAATTAGCTACTTTTTATAGTTTTGATTAAATTGAACATACTTTAGGTATAATAATTATAGGTATGATGTGGAAGCAGATTTGTCCAAATTATTATTCAGTCGCGTGATTCAGATAGTTGTGATAAATATTTATCTTAAGGCCGTCCCCCGATCAAACGACCTTGGCCATATATTTGCCGCGTTGCCGAGATCGCACCAAACCCCTATTTTTTTTACTTAACTTAGTTCAAAATTGTCCTAAAAAAATTTAAAACGGGGAATATGTAGCTTATGATATTGTCGATCTATTGGCGTGTGTTTCAAATAAAAGTAATTTGTAAATCCTAAGGAGATGCTGAATTTATGCTTGAATTTTAATAAATTGGCTTTACTTTGGAAGCTGATATCATGAGTATAATAAACGAAAATAGAAAATTTTAAACGCGGAAAGGAATGTTGATATACTGAATATTATTTCTGTATTTTTATTATAACTCTGTAGCGTTCAAATTATGAGTTTATAGGGCTTGAAATACGGTAAATTACGGAATCTCCGTAAGGAACGCCCTTAAACTAGATGACGCCCGCAACTCCGTTGCGCCAAAACTCGTTTATCGCGTGGGAACCGTACATTTTTCTGGGACAAAAAGTATCCTATGTCCTTTCCCGGGATTCTCCTCGCCATGGTATCTCCACGCCAAATTTTAGCAAAATCGGTTCAGCGGTTTGAGCGTAAAGAAGTAACAGACAGACACACACTTTCGCAATTTACTTATTATATTAGTAAGTATGGATAACATTATTTTTAAACATAATTATATTGCTCAGGATTGACTTTGCTTGACACTTTTCGATTAGTTATATTATTTTTCTTTGAAATGTATAAAAATACACGATGACGATAGCAAATAAAATAAAATTTCAAAATATATGACATGCCGAATATTTGTGAATAAAAACTTACCGGGCATGAAAGTACCAACCTAAAATCTAAACAATTTACCTCAGGAAAAAAACTAAAAATGTTTCTTTCCATACAAAATTTACCCCTACTCGTCACTCTTTCAAAGTGTCACCAAAAATTTGGTCTATACAACGATAATAATAACTTAGAAGTTTAACCGTTATTTCGCCCCTAAATAGCGAGTATAATAAGTACGTAAGCTTACTTTAAAAAAAATTAAGCTCGTAAATTATTCCATATTTTAATAAGGTTTCTGTATTACTATAAGAAAACTATTCTAGTTTTTTATAAAAATAATACTATTTCATACACGGTTTCAAAGAAAAATAATATAAAAAATTGAAAAGTGTAAAGCAATGTCAATCCTTAGCAATATAAATTATGTTTGAAAATAATGTTATCCAAGATAAATATTTAAGTATAACAACTATACTATCTGAATCATGCGACTGAATAATAACTTGGACAAAATATCTGCTTTCATATCCATACCTATATTTTGCCTACAGTATGTAAAATTTTATCAAAACTTTAAGAAGTAGGTAGCTAATTTTAGTGTCATTTGCGTTCAAAACTAAACGTCACAACTGTCTTCATAAGATAAATGACAGTTTTCAAAACTTCCAAATTTGGGAGTTTTCAGGAAGTTTTCGAGTAAACTTCCTGAAACTTTCCCGAAAACTTCCAAAATTTCGGAAACATTCCGGAGTTTTCACCTCTAGTGACAATCTTACTTTTTGGTGGCATGTTATGTTAATTTTACTTAAAAAACCGGCCAAGTGCGTGTCGGGCCACGCGCAATATAGGGTTCCGTAGTACCGCTAGTTTTTTTAATTTTTTGTATGGTCAATGAATGTACATTTGTAACGTGTTTTACACTACTAACAACATCATCTCAGTTACTTTCAAAGGGATTTGAACGAAAAGTTCCTTTATACTTTTTTTTTGTCGGGCTTTGGCCCACCACACATTCCCACCACTGTATCTCCTGTGTCGCCAGGATCGACAGCGGCATCCAACCACGAAAACCCTTTGATATGATCTCAGGGAGCCCGAGGGACATGCTAATACTGTCTTGGGACCCGCAACGAAATTAATCAGAAGAAAATAGGAGGAGTAGGAAGATTCCAATTTCCCTCCCCATAAAAGCGGGAGACAGCACAAAGTTGCAATGACCGAAAGTCAAAGAACTTAAGGGGGAGCACCACGGAAATAAGGTTAATAATTGTGACTCCTAAGCTAAAGCTAAGTTAATATTGGAGTTTATTGTGTTTGACTGTTGCCAATAATAATTGTGGCAAAAACGCTTGAAGGCACGGAAGTTCCTAGCGCTGTCCACGAGATCACCGTAGTATGCTACTCCAGATGTACAGAATAGGTTGTTTAGCATAGTAGTTCTTTCGTCCTGCCAGAGACTGCACTCCCAGAGAACATGATGCGCGGTTTGTTCAAACATGTTGCCTTCGGTCGAGCACTCGCACATGGGTGATGCTACTAGTTTAAATCCGTAAAGTTTGGCCTTAAAATTTCCATGACCGGTCAGGAATTGAGAAACGCAGTGATCAATATCCATCCAATGTTTGGATAGCCGTTCACGAATATTAGGGAAAAAATTATAAAAGTGTCGCCCTTTGGTGGAACAGTCCCATCGTGACTGCCATTCGGAGATTAGGCTTTGCACAGAGTTTTCTAAAGGTTCAAACAGTCTTGCTATTTTAATTTTATCGCGAGCGCTTAAAAAGAACGGGTTGTCAATGCTTTTTTTATGATAGTACATTGTCGCACGACGCTGAATCTCAAGGTCAACGGGTAAAACTCCGGCTAACACAGGTAAGGCTTCGGTGCTTGTGGTCCTGTAAGCTTTACATAAGAATATAAGAGCAAGACGTTGGCTTTGTAGCAACTTGCGACGAGCCGCGCCGATTGTTGCTCTGTCGGCCCACACGGGGGCCCCGTAGCAAATGCTGCCTAGGTAAGTAGCAGTGTAAATTAATTTTAGGGTTTTGAAGGAGAGGCCCCATGTCGACGTAGATATTTTGGTAAAGGAGTAAAAATTGCGCTTCGCTGTCTCACCGGTTTGAATTATATGTTCTAAAAATGTAAATTTATTTTCCAAGTAAAAACCAAGATAACAGAGTGACTGTTTGCGTTTAATGTTAATATTGTCAAGTTTAATGCTAGGGGAAGATATAAGGGACCCTTTTAAAAGTATTTGGTAAGTTTTATGCGCGGCGAATTTCAGGCGATTACGTTTACCCCAGCTCGATATTAAATTAAGACTATCATTGGCTTTAGATTCAATTTCGGAACGTGAATTTGCATGAACGATGAGAAAACCGTCATCGGCGTAGCCAACTAGTACGCACAGCGGTGGTAGGGGAAGACTTAATAAATCATCAAATCCGAAATTCCATAGTTTTGGCGAGATAACAGAGCCCTGAGGGCAGCCGCATGTTAAATCTTTGGCGTGTGTACAATGGCCAAGTCGAAGCTTAGTTTGACCGTTAAAAAAATAAGAACGTATTATGGCATAAATATTAGAGTAGCAACCTCGATTTTTTAGTTTTAATAATAACACCGGCCACCAAGCATGATCGAACGCGCCGGAGATATCTAATGAAATGGCGACCACGTATTTAGATTCCGAAAGATTTACTATTTTTCTAACTTCCATAGCCGCGTCAACAGTCGATTTCCCGGCGGTGAAACCGAACTGATGACTATGAAATTTAGGGCCACCGGGTAGCAGGCGAGGTACGATGAGACGTTCTACTAATTTACCTAAGCAAGGCAGTAACGTTATCGGACGGTAAGATTTTGGGTCGTCAGGAGGTTTGTTTCCCGCTTTAGGTATTAATTTTAAGCAACCGGTGCGCCAAATTTTTGGAAATATACCTTCTGCGATACATCTGTTGTAAACATGTAGAATCGATGAACTGGCCGCTAAGCACGCTTGTTTTATCATAATATTCGATATTTTATCCTCGCCCGCAGATTTTTTTATAGGCAAAAGGCTTACTATTTTACTAAACTCCTCCGAAGTTGGTAAATCTGAGGCCGGTGTATGTATGGGGTCTAGCATTCTACTCCTAATGTCGCGGTGGTGTTCATCATCCAAGGAGGGCTCGTCGTCTGGGATGAGAACGTTTAGATATGTCTTCGCCGTTTCGTCTAAGCTACAAGTGTAAGAGTTGTTAATTTTAATATTTGAGAAAAAGCTTGGCTCATTACTTCTACCGGGTTTAAGCTCGTGGTATAAAGAGGACCAGGGGCCCTCTTTATCCAGTCTATTCGCGGCATTCTTCAACATATTATTTTTCGCTAACGTAACGGCGGCGCGATAGCGTGACCTTGAAATGCGTAGGTTATTCAAACTAATTATGTAATTATAATTCGAACGATCGTGGCCAGATTTACGAAGATTATTGATTTTGCGCCTGGCCCTTCTAAATTCCCGACGAAGATTAAGAAGGTTACTGTTCCACCATTTACAGTTGTGATCTTTTTTAAGAGGTCTACGACCCAAGGCTACATCGGCACAGTAAACAAATGTGTTTGTCATAATTTCCGCGCACTCATCGACGTTTAAATCCGGCCGAGTGAAGTCTCCGGCATGAGCGGTAATGAGGGAGCGGAATAAATTCCAATCGCCGTTCTTTACGTTGTATTTATAGTCATTAGAATTGACTACGGTATCACTCGGGACCGCACGAGAAAACTCGTACACCAATAAGCGGTGATCACTACATGACGCATCAGGTAGGACACGCCAATGCCTAATCTGGACGTACGCGCTGGATAGCGTGACGTCAATCGACGATTCGCCCGTTGGGCTACTATAGGTAGGTGGTGCATCGGGGGTGTTGTGAATTTGGAGGTTAAACTCCGCAATAAAGTCTTCTACAGCGGTACGACGGTCGCGGTCAGTGTACCTAAGCTGGCCGTGCCATAAGGGCGAGGATGCATTGACGTCGGCGCCAATAATAATTTTATCACCCGCGAGAGATTGTAATACGCGGCGGAGTTGATGTAAATGTGGGCCTACGGTATCCGCGTACTGAAAGTAGCAGCTTACAACGTATAGTCTAAACTGAGGACACGATACCTCGGCTACCGCACAATGCGACGTCGAAAGGTTAGTTAAGGCCGTGACTGAAAATCTAGACTGAGGTGTGTATATACCCGCGCGAGCTAAGTTATTAATTTGTATCATTTTCGACCGAAACGACGCGAGTTGATATTGTTCTTGAACAAGTACTAAGTCTAAATTGTGGTCAGAAACTAACTTTTCTAATTCTAAAGTCGCGTGCTTGTTATTATGGAGGTTTAACTGTCCTATATTTAAACTATCCATACCTAGTAGTTAAAATAAGTTGCTCCATTTTGCTTTTATATGTTGGACAGTCTGGGGAGCCCGTGGGGTGGTCGGAGGGTTTTTTATAACGTTGGCAACTACCACAAACTGGCTTAAAAATTTCTTTATCTTTGTTGGGGCACGACAACGAGCTGTGTTTTTCGGCACAGTGATAGCAGCAAGGATTAGGATCGCGACAGAATTTAGCGACGTGCCCAAACTGTTGGCAGTTGCCGCAGCGGACCAGCTCAACGTCGTCCACGAAGCGACACATCGCCCAATCGATAAACAGTTTTTCTTTTGAATTGATCAGGTGTTTACGCACAGCGGGGTCTAATTCGATACCTATCCATTTCCTGTTGATGTAATCTTTATTTAAATTACGACGTCTTACTATTTTTGTTGAACGCAAAAATTGTTCTTGAGACATATTCATTTCGCCATTAATATTTTGATTAAAAAGTGCGAGAAGGAAATTATCATCCGTCATATGTTGCGGTACATCTTTTATGAGAATACGTGGGTTACGTCCTTTAGGCGACTCAAGTCGCAGGCCGGCCGATTTAAGCGCTTCCACGGATTTAAGTTTATTAACTTGCGACTCGCTAGTTAGTCGCAAGATCACACCCGAAATAGCTTTTTTTTTGACGCCGTGAAATTGAAAACCGTCGGCCGGGTTCCTTTATACTTCACCGAATACATTTTTTTTAGTTGATCGACTATTACTCAATAACTTATGAAGTCTTCTTAGTCGTGATATAAATTCAGCATATTTCCTACTGCCATGAATTTTGTTACATTTCAAGAAGTTACCGTTTAGCTGGTAGAAGGGGGGGACACTGGACTCTAACGATTTTTTCCACTTTAAATCTTAATATTTCACAAACGGATCCCAAAATCGGAAAATGATTTATGCATACTCATAATATTTTTAAAAAATCTATCCAACGACACCCCACACGATGGGGTGGACGCAAAAAAAAATCATCCCCGCTTGATGTGTAGGGAAGGTAACATAAATAATATTTTTTTAAGATTTCATGTAGGTACCATTTTGTCGGCGTCATTAATATGTACATTCATGCCAAATTACAGCTTTGTAGGTCCTATAGTCTCTGAGCAAAACCGCGGACAGACAGACAGACAGACTGACAGACGGACAGACAGACGGACAGACCGAAACTATAAAGCACTAGCTGTTGCCCGCGACTTCGTACGCGTTAACATAGTATAATAACAAAGATGAATGTTTGCTTAAATAGGCTTAAATACCCTATTTAAGCAAACGTCAAACGCAAGCGTCAAAAAACTTTCATGTTTCTAACTCAAGAAATAATGGACTTTCATTGAATCTTTCTACCCCAATTTCACCCCCTTGGGGGTAGAATTACCAGAAATGCTTAAATACGTATCCATTCATTTTTAATCAGTAGCTCAAAAATAAAGTTTCATGTTTCTAACTCAAGAAATGACGGACTTTCATTCAAACTTTCAACCCCAATTTCACTCCCTTGGAGGTAGAGTTTCCAAAAACGCTTAAATACCTATCCATTCATTTTGAATCAGCAGTCCAAAAATAAACTTTCATGTTCCTAACTTGAGAAATGACGGACTTTCATTTAAACTTTCAACCCCTATTTCACCCCCTTGGAGGTAGAATTTCCAAAAACGCTTAAGGACGTATTCAATCATTTTTAATCAATAGCCCAAATCTAAAATTTCAAGTTTCTAACTTAAGAAATAACGGAATTTCATTCAAACTTTCAACCCCAATTTCACCCCTTTGGGGGTAGAATTTCCAAAAACGCTGAAATACGTATCCATTCATTTTTAATCAGTAACCCAAAAATAAAGTTTCATGTTTCTAACTCAAGAAATGACGGACTTTCATTCAAACTTTCAACCCCAATTTCACCCCCTTGGGGGTAGAATTTCCAAAAACGCATAAATACGTATCCATTTATTTTTAATTATCAGTTCAAAACAAAACTTTCATGTTCCTAACTTAATAAATGACGGACTTTCATTTAAACTTTCAACCCCTATTTCACCCCCTTGGGGGTAGAATTTCCAAAAACGCTTAAGCACGTATCCAATCATTTTTAATCAGTAGCCCAAACATAAAATTTCAAGTTTCTTACTTAAGGAATAACGGAATTTCATTCAAACTTTCAATCCCAATTTCACCCCCTTGAGGGTAGAATTTTCAAAAACGCTTAAATATGTATCCATTCATTTTTAATCAGTAACCCAAAAATAAAGTTTTTTGTTTCTAACTCAAGAAATGACGGACTTTCATTCAAACTTTCAACCCGATTTCACCCCCTTGGGGGTAGAATTTCCAAAAACGCTTAAATACGTATCCATTCATTTTTAATCAGTAACCCAAAAATAAAGTTTCATGTTTCTAACTCAAGAAATGACGGACTTTAATTCAAACTTTCAACCCCTTTTTCACCCCCTTCGGGGTAAAATTTTCGAAATTCCTTCCTTAGTGGGTGTCTACTTAATAAAACAACCCTACTCACCAAATTTCGTGGCTGTAACTTTAACAGTTTTTGCTCAGCGATGATGAATCAGTCAGTCAGTCAGTCAGTCAGTCAGGACATGTAATTTTATAAGTATAGATAATAGACTACAGGCCCACGTCGAAAATGGATGGGTCAAATGAACCACCTGGGGACGTATATAGGACGATATTAGAGCATAAAATAATAAGATTTAGCACTATGCCGTCACTTGTAAGCTGTCCAACTGAGTGCTGGTGAGAATTCAAAAGTGCATGTAGGGTGAGTACATTTTGGTCATATGATCCTGTACGGCATTTTTACCATCGATAGACACATGAAAAATAATAAGAAAGCCCGCAGTGCCGTACAAAAATAATGCGCCAACAAGTCGGTATTTTTATTTTATTTTCAGCCAATTTCCATGGTAAATTTGGTCATTTGATTCAATACGTCATACGTTTCATACTGTTCGGATACAGCTTGGAATCAATTATTCCGCAACGCCGTACAAAAATAATGCGACAATAGAAAAAAATCGAGGGTTACAAACCCCCGCAAATATCCATAGAACGAAATGTAAGAAAAGTCCATACAACGAAATATATCGATATCTTTTCTAAAAAATAGTTGTTTTATTAGGGTTCCGTACCCAAAGGGTGTAAACGGATACCTTTACCTAAGACTTCGATGTCGGTCTGTCTTCAGGCTGTAACTCAAGAACGGATAACCGTTCTTGAGTTACAGCCTGAAAATTTTAAATCTCTAGCTATAAAGCTAGAGATTTAAAATTTTCAGAGATTGTGTATTTCTCTTGCCGCTATAACAACAAATACTAAAAACAAAATAAAATAATTATTTAAGGGGGGCTCCCATACAACAAACGTGATTTTTTTAAATTTTTTGCTCGATATCAATAATGGCAACAGGTAGACACCTGAAATGTTCACAAAATACTCAATTTTATTTTTAATTTCAAAATCAATAGTAACATTTTTAAGAAAGAAATAATTAAGGGGGGCTCCCATACAAAAAAACACAATTTTGTTCTATGATGGTACGGAACTTTACTTACTCTGCATTAAAATGTACGGCATAATTTTTTCCTAATTTATTTATCATAATACTATATAAGACGAAGGAAAAATGTAGAAAATTGCTTTATTTTATTAATCTATGAATATTTAAAATTTCAGATTTTGTATTTCTGTTTATTTTTTTTAGAACAGTTTTTTTCGAACGGCAATACTCTATATCAATTGTATTTTACAATATCATATTAAAAATAAAGTCGCCGTACAGAATCAAATAATTTTACAGCTTAAAAAATCAAGTATACCATGTAATTAAGATTATTATTAAAATGGACAAAAATTTTTTGACGGCATTATTTTTAATAGTACTTTTGAGTGCTAAAATAATGTTTGGAACCGAAGCCGTACTGTTTCAGATGACCCCCCGGACCCCTGAAAAACAGGGGCACAAACTCTTGATTTTTTTTATTGTCGCATTATTTTTGTACGGCGTTGCGGAATAATTGATTCCAAGCTGTATCCAATCAGTATGAAACGTATGTCGTATTGAATCAAATGACCAAATTTACCATGGAAATTGGCTGAAAATAAAATAAAAATACCGACTTGTTGGCGCATTATTTTTGTACGGCACTGCGGGCTTTCTTATTATTTTTCATGTGTCTATCGATGGTAAAAATGCCGTACGGGATCATATGACCAAAATGTACTCACCCTACATGCACTTTTGAATTCTCACCAGCACTCAGTTGGACAGCTTACAAGTGACGGCATAGTGCTAAATCTTATTTTTTTATGCTCACCAGTCCCCAGGTGACCTTGACCCATCCATTTTCGACGTGGGCCTGTAGTCTATAAGGGTTCCTTATTGATTACGGAACCTTAAACAGTGAAATTTACTACATAATGTTTTTGTTGTAAAGGAGTTCCGTCGATACCTCCCGATCCCGAGAAAATCATTATCAAGTCACTGTTTTTGCAAACATGGTATCAAATTCGGGTTAACAATCTATACAACAAAAAAAGAATTTTGAAAATCTGACCACAAACAGTAAAGTAAACATTAACTCCTCCTTTTTTGGAAGTCGGTTAAAAAAGTATCTTAGATGTTGACCAGAGATGTAAGGTATCACCATGCCAAATTTCATTGAAATCGGTCTAGCGGATTCAGAGATTAGCCTGTATAAACAGACAAACAGACAGAGAAACAAAAATTTTAAAAACAGTTAAAATGTGTTCTACTACTCTTCTAACATGCCCCTGACTCGTTTTTTCAAGTTTATTTTCAATGTACAAAAATTTTACCTCTATGATTTTATTACAAGTATAGATAAAAACTGTCAGCCCTACTGCTGCGGTGTTGAGCGTTTAGTCGCCCCAACGCTCTTCAAACTCGAAGAGGGTTTATTGTAGCGGTACAGTACTAGCGGCACCAGCCGACGGTTACCAGCTCCCCCCCCCCCCCCCCCCCCCCCCGCTTTAACGGGTAGCGGGAAGGGTTTGCCAGAGCCCAGAGCCCAAAAGGTGCCCGGTTGATGGGATGTACTAATTTGTCTCTGAGAACAAATACTGATTGTCTTGTCTGATAATATATTATCTGATAAGTCTGATAATAATTAATATCGAGATAAGTCAGATACTGTTGATAAGTCTGATAATGATAATAATCGATGGAAATGGAATCGATCTGCAACACTTATTATCAGGAATGTTTTATAAGCAGTAGCTTATCATAATCGTTTTTGGAATCATTTAAAACCATAATCTGGCGAATCCAACGAGGGTTCACCTAACGTCAGTAGGAGCCCTGGATCTATCCGGATCTGGTCCGGTTCTATCGGTGCCGATACTCAGAATCGACCGAGGGCACCTGGTTTAGGAGTGGGAAAGCTTCGGGTTCATTCATAACCTGATCGACCCGTATATCGGTCACTTCTATATATATTTCCCCGATTGTCTGGTCTTAGTGACCTAAAAAAATAAATATTGGGGTAGCATAATTGCTCGTTATTATCGACTTATTTGTCGATAAAATATGTTACAAAAAATATTGAGGGTAGTAACTATCACGTTACGTAAATATTAAGTAAGTTTCGTTATACACTCGCGGTGTATCCCGAGTCCCAACATTGGTGCAAGTTTTATTTAATAATAATAATTATATACCGGCAGACATAGTAAATTATAATCGTAGTTCTATATTTAGAACAAAAGAATCGCGTGGGACGCGCATAGGTTGTTAACTGATGAGACTCGCAGTCAATCTAGTTATTAGCTCGAAATAGCTGTTTTCTACGAAACGGCAAAGATATTAATATTATAATAATAATTATGTAGTTCTATTTATAGAACAAAGAGCGCGGGAAAAACGCGCGGTAGTTGCTAATTTTTATCTTTAAATATTGTCGGAGACTCGTAGTCAATCCATACATGTTGATTTAAAAATATCAATTTATTTTAAATTTAAATAGTAATTAACTCGCAGTTAATCCCCTCAAACTAGCCAACATATTATACTTTTATTTTGAGATAAAACATCGTCAAAGACCCGCAGTCAATTCCGATGCATAAGGATTGTGTTTAGAGACTCGCAGTCAATCCACACATTATGGCGGCTTATAAAATAACTCGCTGCTAACCCCCAAACCGGCCAACGTATAGTTCTAGTTATAGAACGGATAAAACATCGTCAGAGACTCGCAGTCAATTCCGATGCATATAAATTGTGTTTAGAGACCCGCGGTCAATCCACACATTATGGCGGCTTATAAAATAACTTACTATATTTAAACACTTGTAGTAATTAACTTGCAGTTATTTCCCCCAATCGGGCAAACATAATATTCTATTTATAGAATAGGTAAAACATCGTCAGAGATCCGCAATCAATTCCGATGCATATAGAATATAGACTGTGTAAAAGGACTCGCGGTCCAAACACACTGTACTAATTGACTCACAGTCGCAGAACATGCTGGTTACTTAAATAATTGCAGTAATCACCTGCAGTTGTTTCCCCCAATCCGGCAAACATATAGTTCTTTAATCCCTCGATCGTGGCATAAACGAGACACAATAGATTTGTATTGTTATCGCGGTCGCATGCGACCGCTTGGGGCTTGAAGCATTCTATTTATAGAACAGATAAAGCAAACACATTACACATTCCAAACACATTGTACGTTTATTGACTCGCGGTCACAGTACATGCCGATTAGTATTGCATATAATAATTGGCTCGTCTTGGCCTCGGTAGTGCCTGCATAAGTATTTAATAGTACTTACATGTATTTTCTTGTTACACAATAAAATAATACTGACTTTAGTTACAACACTAATATCTAATATCTAATATCTATGGACGCTTCACACCACGTCAGTCTGGCCCCGTGCTAAGTACCTTAAGGACTTGTGTTACAGGTACCAGACAACGGAAATATATTTAATACTTTTATACTATACATTTTAGATTACATATATACAAGATTTTTATTATATTATACACATATTTAATACACATCCAGACCCGGGAACATTGAAAACTTTTTGTTCCGTCGGCGGGATTCGAACCCGCGACCCCCGGCTTGAGCTACCAACGCGCTCACCACTGAGCCGCAGAGGTCGTCAAACACACACTGACTCAATCATTTTAATAATAATAACCAATTTTCTTCTGAGCGCTGCGCTTTGGCATGGTTATATACGTGCTCGCGTTGTCTCGCGTTAACAAAGAATGAAGCGTGCTGAGACTATCAAGCGGAACGATATTTTTTTGTACCCACATACATCTTTAAAAAAACGCGATTGCCTAGCAAATAAACAAAGGACTACCTGGTTAATTAATATATCGAAGAATGAAGCGAAGAAATATAATACCGAGCGGTATGAGAGTTATAGTTTTACGAGTATACTGTATTATGCTTCGATGGATCCATACTAACAATTTAAGAGCGAAAGAGTCTCTGTTTGTCTGTTCATGGCCAAACCTCTGCACCGATTTTGCTGAAATTTGGCATGGAGATACTTTGAGTCCCGGATAAGGACACAGGGTACTTTTTATCCCCGAAAAATGTACGGTTCCCACGTGACAAACGAATTTTTGTGCAACGAAGTTGCGGGCGTCATCGAGTATTATGATAATCTTCGCACTGTTACAAATAATGGACCGTCCATTATTTATAACAGTGCGTCCATTATGGACGTATTAACCTGTAAAGTGATCGGCACATTAAGGGCGTTCCTTCCGGAGATACCGTAATTTACCGTATTTCAAGCCTTATAAACTCATAATTTGAAAGCTACAAATAACAAAGTTATATTAAAAATACAGCAATAATCTTCGGTATATCAACATTCCTTTCCCCGTTTTAAATTTTCTATTTTTGTTTATTATACTCATGATATCAGCTTCCAAAGTAAAATTTATTAAAAATCAAGCATACTTTCAGCATCTCCTTAGGATTTACAAATTACTTTTATTTGAAACATACGCCAATAGATCGACAATATCATAAACTACATATTCCCCGTTTAATTTTTTTTAGGTCAATTTTGAACTAAGATAAGTAAAAAAAATAGGGTTTTGGTGCGATCTCGGCAACGCGGCAAATGTATGGCCAAGGTCGTTTGCTCGGGGGACGGCCTTAAATCTATCCATTGAGGCTCTTCTCGTCTCCAGTCCAGCTGAGACCATAAAGTGAATAGTTGAATTCATGAGTAGCGTGCTGACTGTCGGCCGTGGCACAGATTCGCCTCAGTGTCAGCCGTCTTTCCTCGAATATCGCACAATAGATTCCCATCTCTATTAAATTGTCTATGTTATATTGGGAGCTTTCACTGCTCACAACAATGGTGTGCTGTTTTCGTCTAGGGGCCGGCTTAGCCCCCTAGACGATTCATAATTTTATTGTGCAATATCACGTATTGTGGCATATTATTATCGACTGCCTAGCGTTGATATTGAACACGCTTCCGATCTTATTGTCAAATAAATTGTTCAATATGGTATTGTTCAATTTGGTATTGTATCGTGTAGGGGGCTAAGCCAGCCCGGCTCCTTATGCTGAACGCACATTCGTCCACAAAGTACGCGCCGTACGCGTCAAACGCACCGCATAGTACACGAAATGTGCGAGGTTTCACATCATTTCCATACAACGAATTCTAAAATGCGGCGCGTTCGGCGCGGGCGTGCTGATAAATGTGCGATCACCTTTAAATAATATTAATGTACATATTATAATAATAATAATAAATAATACCTTGCAGTACATGTATTGGTCCATATAAATCCACAAATTTATTATGATATAATTATAGTACAGATTTATACAGAGTATAACAAAATTAATAAAACTTTAGGGTGTCTAAATAAAAGTAAACCTTAGGTTCTAACACTTCTGGACACTTATGACAGATGCTTCTAATATAGCTTTGTACTTTAACTAAAGTAGTCACAATATATCCTCAAGGGTCGCAGTGACGTCAGAGCTACAATAACCTACCTTCAGGACACAAAAAAAAAATGTACACCTTTAAGGCGACGCCTTGATAATTTGGCTGTAGCGATGCCGATTTTTCTCAGCAATGACTAAAGCTAAGAAATTGAAGTTCATTGTCAGTATTCATCATGTCTTTGTCTTTGAATTGCCCATAGCATAACACGATTGGACAACTTTTATAGCACAGAAAAATCAACCGAAAAGACCTCTGTAAAAAAAGGGATTCCTATTTTTCCAACAGAGGAGAGTGATTTAAGGTTCCAAAATTTGTACATAAATTGGTTCAAGCATGCACTTTAATTTGTGCATAGCTTATATGAAATGTATTTATGGTTTAAATTATGCGACAAAAACCATTTTGTCGCTCACGCCCTTTCCATTTTTTGCTGTTCCATGAGTTGTTTTCTATGAGAGGCCGGCCCGGCCTCTCATAGAAAACAAGCAATCTAAAACATATCCAACACGGTTTCTTACTTTAACGCTGCGTCACCTTAAACACGTCTCGTTGCTTTCCAAAGTAATCGCCAAACTCCATAGTTATTACTTGCCGATCGTTACTACGTTCTTACATTACACAATATTTGGTACCTGTACAAAAAACTTTCAGCTTTTATAAAATGACGAAGGTCGAACTACCCCCCTTACTTTAGTAGGCCTAAGTCCTAACGTGACTGACCATTCACATATTATTTATTTACGTACTAACAACAGGTGTATAAATAATTTACTATCGTTTATTCAATAGGACAATAAAATAATGAGTTACGTATGATTTATTGTACTGAGCCTAGTTCATGTTGATAGCAAACGCACGTTTGTGATTTATTGTTTTGTTAAATTGTGCACACAAATAAACTACTAACTGATCCGGTAAATGTTTTACTGCCACTAATATTTCGGATATAAAAAATAGATGCTGAAGTTCAGATCTATTAAGCACATAAAATTTCATCAAATTCGATCCAGCTATTTTGGAGAAGTTTGGCAGCAGTCTTCAAACATTCTAGCGCAGATACACATAGTACCACCGAAGAAATTGATTCATGGGCAAATGACGGTTTTACGTCATTTGGTAGGATTATGTCAATTCAATGTATGGTCACAGAATTTATATAATAGTAGTACCAAGTATGGTGCAATAATATTATGTCGGCTGGATTTGACATAAACCGACCAAATTACGTAGGTCTGCCTATAAATCAATTTCTCCGATAGTACATGGTTTATCAGTCCTAAAAGAGTCACTGTAGTATTTTGTTAGAAGATTTGGATTTTTTTAAATTTTATGGTTCTATTTTATCATTTAGCTCTAAATAGTAACAACTTATTTTTTAATTTTGTTTGCTATCAGTACACGTAATAGAGGCGCGCTTGTTAACAAGTCGAATTGAATATGCCTGGCCAGCTTCGTAAGCTCGCTGTGAGCTTATCGCGAGGAACAACAGCTTAAAGCTCTCGAAACTTTTGGCAATCGATACCTTGTTATATTAAAAGGTAATTTTATCATAATATTTTAATAACATTTTAATATAATGGAACTAGCTGTCCCGGCAAACGTTGCTTTGCCACAATATAAAGTAGTTCACCCATATTATTTTATTGAAGTGACTAAATAAGTATGTCGCCATGGCAACGTCGATCGCTATCCCGTCGCACAAACAATGGTCGCCGTCAGTCTCAGGTTGTAATAATTTAAACATAAATAAATTAAAAATAAAACAACAAATGCACTTATCAATATATAAAGTACCCAGTAGCCGATTCTCAGACCTACTGAATATGCATATAAAATTTGGTAAAAATCAGTAAAGCCGTTTCGGAGGAGTTCGCGGACTAACATTGTGACACGAGAATTTTATATATAACATATCTATTGTAAAATGGATGCAAACAAACAAAACGTCACCATTTCGGCAAAGTTTTAATCCAAAGACGAAACAGTTAACTTCAACTCAAAATACTTTCAGTAGTTTCGTTATTTGTGAAAGAGTAACAACATCCGCTCATTTTAATCCTTCGATCGCGGATTCTCGGAAATGCTATTGTATTCTATTATTGTTGTCGCGATCACTGGTGCTTTTATGGGGCTTGAAGGATTAATAAGCTTTGATATTAGTAGTAGAAGATAGGTAATGATCTTAGTGCTTGTGCTCTCAAATTTATAAACCTCTGGGGCTCGCAGATATCGCTGGAGGATAAAGCAAAACTGCGATGCGACGCAATGCAAATTCGCAACGCAAAAAGTGGCGACATGAATTGTTGCGATGCGATTTCGTGCGGCAGGGCGTCTCCCTTCCCGTCAACCGTCCTGGACGTATTTTAAAAACTAGGTTGCGACATGGATCGTAAGGATCAATTTCTTACAAACATCCATACCTAATATTATAAATGCGAAAGTGTGTCTGTCTGTCTGTCCGTCTTTACCCATTTTGCTGAAATTTTGTATGGAGATACTGTGAGTCCCGGGAAAGGACATAGAATACTTTTTATCCCGGAAAATTTATGGTTCCCGCGTGATAAACGAATTTTGGCGCAACGGTGTTGTGGGCATCGCCTAATAGTTTATGATATTTGCGTTGTCTGGTATCCGAACTCTTTAAGTCTGTTGACCAGACTGACTGATGATTTGATAAATCGAATTATCGCGAAAATTCTAGGGACTTCGCGAAAACACGGATGATTAGACAATGGTGATTACATTTTTCAAACTTACTGACAAAAGGTAGTGTTTTCGCGAAAGCACAAGTTGCCTTAGTAACATTGCACATTCTTAACGCTGATTGGCTTGATTTTTACTTACTGGCCAACTCTTATTCTGATTGGTTATTATCTTTCCCTATGTATCTTTGAGGTATTACACCATAGACTTATAAAGGGTAAGAAATGACAATGCCTGTTCATAGGAACTTTACTTTTTATTTAACCTTTTTCTTGGGTAAATATCTATCACAGAAAAGTTACTAGTCATAATATAAACGCAACTATGAGTACTATATTAGTATTAAATATTTCTGTTTTAGGAAATATATAACTTTATCTCGACCGCCATGTCCCGTAGATAAGTGTGCTTGGTTAATAATGTCGTAGTACTCACTAGATGAAGGTACTTGAATGACAGGAGAGTTAATACATGCTGTCTTTTAATAATAAGATTTTTTTTATCTCCTGCGCTGATTACGTCGTATTTTTTTTTGCATTTCTATACTGTTGTTGTGTTTTTGGTTGTTTAAGTACATTAGCAGAGTTGAATCCTACAATTGAAGCTTTTACAATATTTATTCGTTCTTTAGTCCATTCAGGTTTCGTACATCCGTCCTGTCTTTTAGCGTAAAACTTTGTCGAATAGCTCTATGTCGAATCTTTCTTTATGGAACATAACCTCAGAATTAGTTTCTGGTTCTGTTGAACTTTCAGCCCTAATTTCACTTGTATCAGTCATTTTGTATTTACAGACACACTTTTAGATAACTTTTTGTACTATTTTTCAAATCCAACTGTAATTTTAAACACATTAAATATTAAAAACTGCTAGTTCGCTTACAAAATCAACCACAAACAAAACAACGCGTGACAATCAATTGACATTTAAAATGTCAACTCTTCAACCAATCAGAGAAGATGTTGTTGTGGGGCGCTTAAACCGACCAATCAGTGATTTTTTTCGATAATAACTAACGATTCGTTTCGCAATCTTACTAAGGCGACTCGTCTTTTCGTGAAAACACTACCTTTTGTCAGTAAGTTTGAAAAATGTAATCACCATTGTCTAATTATCCATGTTTTCGCGATGTCCCTAGGATTTTCGCGATAATTCGATTTATCAAATAATCCTACGACAAATGCATTATTAACAAAACTTAGGGTTCCTTCAGGCGTCTTTATAGTGACGTGGATGGATGGCCCATTATTTCAATGTCAGGGGTCGTACATGAATTAACTTGATTGTTAAGAACTGCTCATTAAAGCTGTTTTTACTACTGGTGATAATTTAGTGTCAGTATCAGCAACGCAGGTTCGGTTTCAAGCAACAAAAGTTAGGATATTTGACAGAAAATTTATAAGCTATGTCCACATTATGCAATTTCATCTTCAATTTTCGTCATCTTCTTTTTATTCAACTTTCGTTTGACATATTCAATAATTGAATGCGTCAAAATCCACCCGCGTTGAAAGAAAAGTGTCATAGCGAGCGCTACGATTTCAACGCGCGTCACGGGCATGCCTCACGTTCGCTGTTGACTGCGCTTTAACGCATGCCCTTGATGAACAAAAAAAGGCCCAGTGTGGACAAAGCTATACAGACTCACAAGGAAGCATTTTGATTTTTTGGTTGACATTGTCTTTGGAGCGTGGATGCGGGTTCAACATGCAACGTTGAAAGCAGCACGTCGAATTGAAAATGACCACAAACATCTTCAAAGATGGATATTTCTTCATTTTTGCATAAAGACGACCTTCTTTTGGAAGATAATGTGCCTATTATAATATATACTCAGGTTTCTAAGTAGATACTGATAAAGGAAATGTAACAATAATAAAGGCAGAGCAGATGATGATGATGATGATGAATTACTCTCCACAGTTTAATCATGCCTTAATTTTAGCATAACGACCGTTTAGTATGCAGCCAAATATAACTCGAATCAATATCAAAGCAAACCATAAAAGGTTTGTTTATATTGACTTAGATTTGCGTTTTGGCGCATTTGATAAGTTTAGGGTAACCCGCGTACGCCTATAATGGCGTATCCTTTGTGGCGTAGATCAAAGGCGGTGGAAGTTTTGGCGGGAACTAGCGGGACATTAGCGGCTTCCCGCCACAATGGCCCGCCAATAAAGAAACGTTTTACCGCCATTTGCATATCTTGGCGTGTATCATCATCATCTCCGTTTTTTTAAAAGCATGCTGTAGCAAAAAACACTCGTCCTTGTTGTTTTCTACAAAAAAACAAAAATTAATTGCACTGCTACAACTCTGAAGTCTTGGCGTTGGCAATTCGAGATCAGCATAAATAAAGATCAAAGGCTGTGCTTTATAATTGAAGACATGAGTGGATGAAATGGCCAATGGGTAACTAAGATTTTACAATATAATTGCAATTACTATTTTTTCCCTTTAATTTGAATTAACTTTGTAACTGGTTGTATCTGACCTACTTCATAATCTAGCTAATATTTCTAGCTATGCGTAGAACCCACTTTTTATTTCAAATCATTTTCCCGGTTCTAAATTCTCTGTTTATGCATCAAAACGTCAGTTTTCAAATCATTAGTAAGCCACTTCATCCACTTATGATTTCGATTAGGTTTTAACATCTAGCTATTTCTCTAAATCGTCAAGAGCAAAAAATAGCATGCGCATGTGTGGGTGGATTATATTAAAACTAACATGACAACATTAAACTAACTTTTGTTATTTTTAAAGCGGTCGGTTGGTAGACACAGATATTAAAATTTGTGGCGGAAATCCTCTGCAGTCACATATCATACGCATGATATCCACAAAACATGTTTTGTGGATTTATGTAGAATTAAAAGCTGCTGCTGAAAAGATTTTTAAAATATTCATAGATTAGATTATCAAATAATATAGTACCTACTACAAGTTTCGGATTTTTGACAAAACAGGAACTATAGGGTGCAGGCTGCAGCACATGCCAAGTATATAACAATGTATATGTCGTAGGATGATTTGATAAATCGAATTATCGCGAAAATCCTAGGGACTTCGCGAAAACACGGATAATTAGACAATGGTGATTACATTTTTCAAACTTACTGACAAAAGGTAGTGTTTTCGCGAGTTGCCTTAGTAACATTGCACATTCTTAACGCTGATTGGCTTGATTTTTACTTACTGGCCAACTCTTATTCTGATTGGTTACTATCTTTCCCTATATATCTTTGAGGTATTACACCATAGACTTATAAAGGGTAAGAAATGATAATGCCTGGTTTTTAGGTAAATATCTATCACAGAAAAGTTACTAGTTTTAATAATATTTTTTTATCTCGTCATATTTTTTTGCATTTCTATACTGTTGTTGTGTTTTTGGTTGTTTAAGTACATTTGCAGAGTTCAATGCTTCAATTGAAGCTATTCATATTCGTATTCGTATTCGTATTCGTATTCGTATTCGTATTCGTATTCGTATTCGTATTCGTATTCGTATTCGTTTCGCATTCGCATTCGCATTCGCATTCGGATTCGCATTCGCATTCGCATTCGCATTCGCTTTCGCTTTCGCATTCGCATTCGCATTCGTATTCGTATTCGTATTCGTATTCGTATTCATATTCATATTCATATTTCTTTATAACAATATTTATTCGTTCTTTAGTCCATTCAGGTTTCGTACATCCGTCCTGTCTATTAGCGTAAAACTTTCTTAGCTCTATGTCGAATCTTTCTTTATCGGACTTAGTTTCTGGTTCTGTTGAACTTTCAGCACTAATTTCACTTGTATCAGTCATTTTGTATTTACAGACACACTTTTAGATAACTTTTTGCACTATTTTTCAAATCCAACTGCAATTTTAAACACATTAAATATTAAAAACTGCTAGTTCGCTTACAAAAACAACCACAAACAAAACAACGCGTGACAATCAATTGACATTTAAAACGTCAACTCTTTAACCAATCAGAGAAGATGTTGTTGTGGGGCGCTTAAACCGACCAATCAGTGATTTTTTTCAATAATAACTAACGATTCGTTTCGCAATCTTACTAAGGCGACTCGTGTTTTCGCAAAAACACTACTTTTTGTGAGTAAGTTTGAAAAATGTAATCACCATTGTCTAATCATCCGTGTTTTCGCGATGTCCCTAGGATTTTCGCGATAATTCGATTTATCAAATAATCCTACGACATATATAACAAGTTTCGGATTACTGACAGTTTCCACGTCGAAGTATATAGGGTGTCACAGAACTGAGTGATATAATGTAGGGCACGTGTGAGCCACCTATGTAGAGTTAGTTGTAAAAGTAGCAGCACTGAAAGAGCAATTTTTTTGTTTCTTTACACCTTTAATATGTCGGTTCAATTTGCTATTCGATTGACTAACTAGCAGATTGCGCCAGATGTACGCGATTCCACGATTTAGAGTAATCATGTAGACGGTTATTACTTTTTTTAATGGGCCTAACGCAAGTATTCTATATTATGTCTGTGGATTGCTATCAGCATACGTAATAGGTCCGAAGTTGAATTGTGGGCAAAGTTAGTTCATTATGCTCGGCCGACTGCCCGCGAGATGTGGAGTCAAATGGCGAGGGAACAAGGGCCATTGTGAAACAATTGCCCCCGATCCGACTCCACTAATCACAACTTTTGAAGTTTTGTCTGTAATAGGCCGCTTTTGAAGTCGCTAATCAGAAACGGCCAATTATGATAAAAACCTAGAGTTAAAAATAATGAACCTTTGAAACTATGTAGTAAGTACATATTATTATTATATTATATACAGATTACAGGATGTAACAAAAAAACTGATAATAATACTTCAGTGTATGTCTCAGTCCTTGGTCCCTTCTGAGGTAGATCGGCCGGTCGTGGAGGGGGTCCTGTGTTTGTTAGATCCAGGACATATCCTTCCTATACAGCTGAAGGCGAACCGCAGGTAGTTTTAGTGGGTAAGCCCGGCGCTCTTGCCGGCAGTCCCACATACCCCCGGGGTGCTTCACATCCCCAACCTGGGGCACCCATAAGGCCGCGTTCCCACTGACGCGGAGCGGAGCTTAGCGGTGCCGAATTGACCAATCACCATGCTCGAAATCTTCGCTCCGCTTCGCTGTCATTCCGCTGGAATAGCACGATTGGTCAATTCGGGCACAGCTAAGCTCCGCTCCGCTTCAGTGGAAACGCACCCTTAAGGGTTTCCCCTGCGCATCAAAAAAGGGTATGTCTCAGTCGCCTGTATAGAGTTCACTGTAAAAGTAGCAGCACTAAAAGAATAACTTATAAAAAAATTGTATGGACAAACTCATGACGCTGCAGAGTCTGCCCATGTAATAATAAAAAATACTCTTTCAGCACTGCTACTTTTACAGTGAACTCCACCGAAGGGAAGCTAGTATTCTCACGTAGTCAGTGTTGAAGGACGAAGCAGCGATTTCCAATTTTGCAGGGAACATTTCTTAATCGGCGTTATCTAGGGCATCGAAACCCGGACCCAATTTTCAAAACCCGGGTTTTCGATTTTTCTTAAAATTCAAAGACAAATGCGAAAAACGATGCGAAAATACTTTAAATATGTTTTTCAGCGATTGCCAGCACCTTTCCAGTAAAATACTATTTAAATACCATAGTGTGCGGTCACGGCAGTTCCCAACCAAGTCTCGAGTGAACGGGCACGGCCGTATCATACTTTTATAGAAGCGACTATTTACCTCTCCTATTATATATATTGGATCTTATCAAAGCTAGGGATTAAGATTTTCGGGCCAAGGTTAAGTATTACAACAAGCTTCACCTATAAATTACATATTATATTATTAAATTTGTATTTTATGAAATATATAAAAATCTATCAAGAATTTTTGAAGACAGTAAATTGAAGAATAACCTGAAATATAAAACGTTACATGCCAACAAATATTCATTTAATCTTTTACATTTTTATTGCTGATTGTCAAGTTATTAATAATTATTTAGTCTTAATTGATGTTGGCATACTTTACACCTGTAATAAAATTTTTGTGCCTAGTTTTTACCTGAAATTGCCTTTTGTCTGCCTTGCTACGGTACGAAGCCGAATGTTCTTTGCAATTTAAGGTAACTTTTCTGTCATCTCAGTGGAAAATCTTACATTACTGAAAAATCTTACATTACAATACACCTCAAAGCTTTTTTTAGTCATTAGTTCTAGTCACAATAGACAAAATTCATGTCGGATTACCATATAATTGATCAGACGAACATAATATTATGGCAAATGCGGAAGGTTGCTTTTAATGAATTTGTAAGATTAACCATGGTGGCTCTGGTGCTGGTGCTGATAAAAACTCTGCTTGTTATATTTCATCTCGATTCACTAAAATCACATGTTTTAATAATTCAGCAGTGAGTAAGACATCCACGGCCGGCTAAAGAAAGCCACCATTCGTCCTATTATGTGTTACCAACATTAGTATCTCAAACAATGAAAAACAGTTTGCCGCATTTGCCAAACCGCAATACAAAAATATGGATTCAAAATATACTTGATGGAAACTCCTCGGCATGGTTTTATCAGTTTCTAGGGGCTGGATGCTCTCCTGGAACTTTTTGTTATGTTGTGAATATAGCAAATAATGACAAAAAGCATAACGATAAACAAAAACCTTTAAGTGTTTTAGTAAGTTAGACGACTGAAAATAATAACTTTAAATTGCAAAGAAGACTGGGTGTCATACCGCAGCAGGACACAAAAATATGTTTTTGTAAAAATACTGTATGCCAAACATCGATCAGTATAAATTATTGCTATTAATTTGACAATCAGCAGTAAAAATATCTCATTCGATTGAAATTTTCAGTTTATAAAACGAAATGAAGATTTTTTGACTTATCATTGGTTTTTTATGACTGTAGATACCTGTGATTGCTTTAGAAACGATAAAAATCGGAAAAGTGTTTAAATAATATGTTTTATTAAATACTAAAAAAATAAGCTATCATACACTGTCTTCAAAAAATCCTGACAGGTTTTTAGATATTCAAAAAATACAAATATCCCGAAGACTTTGTTGATGGGTGTATTTTATTAGCAACGGTCCATACAAGTTTCAACGTTTTGTCACCTAGTGGCTGACTTGTCCATCATCAAAAGTCTACGGTACTTTCAGCAGAATTAGAAGTTAGAACCCTTTGAAGCTTTCCACACTTTATTTTGTAAACCTTTGATCACATAATAAACAAAACTGTAGTCAATCACTGAATGTTGATTGAAAACTATAAAATAAGTTTAACTACACTTGGCTTCTATGAAATTTGAAAACTTTTTGCGAAGGATAGATTGTTTGAAGAGACTTGGCTTTTTTACATTGAATAGTTTTGGTAGGATTTTTAAAATATGTATTATTAACTATTATAATAAATATTTTTATGACAATTAGTCTTTAATGCTCTTAAAGCGAAACTTTTCCTTTAAAATATTATATTTTGCTTAATTATGACTAATATAAATAATTAAACCTATACAATATGTTATAAAAATAAATGATTTGTATGTTAGTTTGTTATAAATACCTTTTATCAGGTCTGGCCTTTAATAATTATCAAAAAAACGAAAAACCCGAAAAGCTCGAAAAACCCGGGTTCCATTTTTGAAACCCGGGTTTTTTCATGATCCCCAAAACCCGGGTTTTCCCGGGTTTTCGGGTTTCGGGAAAACCCGGTCTCGATGCCCTACCGTTATCCTCTTTATTTGGGAAGAGTGAAAACTATTTAAAAATCGCGTCAGGAGAAGTGACTTGATCAAAAACCCGTAAGACTAATCGTGAGAACAATACTGGCGCTGTGCGGAAGAAGTATCCCTCTCTAATACTCCCGTACGAGCTACGGCGAAGATGTCTGCTGCTACTTCGTTTTCTACTGGCACTCGGAATGCAAACGTTTTATATAAATCATCACAATGAATAATTGATTCTTGTGCTCTCCTGTTTCTTGTGACATCGGAATCGGAAACTTGTCCGGGATAAGATCACGGGTCCGCGCACGTGGGGTCTGCCCGGCTCGACCACACGTGTCGGAATATTCCCGAACCGGTCACAATTATTCCCCCAACCGGTCACAATTATTCCGCCAACTAATTGTTCTGGTTGGCACTGTAATAGCTGACATCTGGAATTAGCTATTTAATTGTACTTAGAGCAAAATATGTGTAAATAAAAAAAATGTAATGCTGGTTTTATAGTCCAGGTTCCATTACATATTATATTTTTAGGATCATCAAATCGAAATATTTTATCCTTTCTATCTCTGTTAGCTGCCACTTTTGAGAATTTTTGCAGAGGAAATTGTTGGGCGTCTTATCAATGAAGCTACTCACGGAAAATTAGCTTGATAGTAATCAAATGAAAAAAATGTTCAAGGGAACCTAGACTATTATTACACCTAACAAATATTATTTTTTATTTATTGATTTTTTAAAACACTCATGTTACTACACAGCTCAATGTATTGAGTTGAATTTTAAGTTAATTTTGAATTTATATGTAAAAACTTGTTAATGGCTACTACATAGTAATAGTTAATTTTATTAGTTTTAATTGTCTTTACTGCAATTTGCATAGCTGTAAGTTTTTCTTGAGAAATATAAAATAAAATAAATATTTTAATGGTAATGGTTTTAATGGTAACCTCGGACCTACGTTGTTTAGTCGGGTTATGTCAAGACCGTATTACGACTACATCTAAATTACTCGACTAAATTACGTTGGTCCGCCATCACTTGTAAGGCAGATGTCTATGAATCAGTGTCCCTGGTGGTACATTATATTATCCATATCCATACTTCCAAACTTAATATTATAAATGCGAAAGTCTGTCTGTCTGTCTGTCTGTCTGTTACCTCTTCACGTCGAAACCTTTTTTTTTTTGATTTTGATGAAATTTGGCATGGAGATACTTTGAGTCCCAGGAAAGGACATAGGATACTTTTTATCCCGGAAAAATGTACGGTTCCTGCGGATAAACGAATTTTGGCGCAACGGAGTTGCGGGCGTCATCTAGTAATATATAAAGTATACAATTAGCTCCACTAAACAAAAAATAAATATGACCCCAGTCCCGACTGTGTTTAATATTTCAATAGAAGCTTGAGCAGCCAGTAACGAATATAAAAAAAATAAAAAAATATATTTTTATTCAAAATGGGTCATCATGATACACTTTTTGAAAGTTGAACGAAGAAACTACGTTGCCTACCACAGGTTCGGGAACTATCCCGCCGAGAAGAACCGGCGTAAGAAACTCGCACGGGGCCATCTTTTACTAAGGGAAAAGACCTAATGCTAGACACCGAACTAATAGATGACACTTACGACAAAAATGCCATAAAAATAAGAATTACTCTAATTATTTCTCAACACTGTAAATTTTATAAGCTTCTTATGCTATCTGTTGATGTGAAAAAATATATTAGGGACGCCTTCGGGAACAAAATTTTAAAATGGGATCAGTTTTCGTAAATGATGTGACCGCGTCAACACGCGCTCGGCAATTTCTTAGCAAATAGGTTAAGGAAGGCGAAATTTTGCACGTAAGTTTTGAATACATTTATTAGATTTTTTGTAATTTCTATTGATTTCATTGGATTAATGGTCATGTTGTTTACACTAATTAATGTTTATTTATGATCTTTTCTCCATTTTCCCTAACAATATAAAGGGTGTCTACTATTAGTTCTTGAAAATGTAAAAAACCTAATAGATGTCATGGATCTCATCTTTTAGTTTTGCAATACATACTAAAGTTATTTTGTACTTTATTCTACTGCAAATATCATCACTATTCTCTAAAAATATAATTCTATTAACAAACTAAGAACTTAGAACTACTGTACCTAAAAATAGACATGTTGTCTAATATTAGACCTTGTACTGATCTAAAAATCGATTGCTTTAGTTTTGTAGCAGTAAAAAGAAGAAAAAGGAGAACTGGGAACAGAAAGAAGAAAAAAGAAGAGGCAAAAGAACCATGGAGACTAAAGACTGAAAATAAATTTGCTAGGAAAAAAATATGAACAATAAAAATAAAAGGAAAGATAGTTTCAGCATGGAAGAAGAATGAATAGAATCTGGAGACAACGTGGATAATATTTCTGATGCATGTAGTTACTATGATGAAGTAAATGAAATCTTTTGAAAAACGGTAAATAAAGACCTAATAATATGAAAAATGTAAAATGTTCTATGTCAACTATTAGTTCATATTGGTGTCTACTATTAGTGATGTTCGCTTATTGTGATGTCATCTATTAGCTCTTATGACCAATAATATATTTTTTTATTGATTTTTCAGAGTATAATTATAATAGTTTTATTTTGTAAGAGTTACTGAAGACATGGAAGAAGTTATCAATCCTTTATTTTCATAAATTATATATTTTATAACATTCAAATGTTTCATGTTTCCTTAAAGTGTCTGCCTTTAGGTCTTTTCCCTTAAATAAATGGAAAATTGTTATGGCTTACAGCTATGTAAAAAAATTATGTATAATATTGACTTCATTACTTAAAATCATCTTAAAATTGTAATAGTAGCCTATCCACTAGACTGGACGTCCAAAACCTGGTGTTTGTAAGTACTTTTCAGCATAGTAAATATGTGAAAGTACCTAGGTAGGTTTAAATATTATTCAGCGCGTACTTTTGATATACTTAATAATATTATTCTACCCACAAATTTCTCAGCGTGTTACGTAAAATAATATTGTGAGAAACGTAGCTAAGTAGATGCGCCGCTTCAAGTCACTTTCAATTATTGTTCCGAACTCCAGAGGGAGGGTCTAAACTCCAAAGTTTTTTATGTGCTTCGTATGGGAGGTAAAAATCAATGATTCGCTTTGGTGTAAGTAACATCACATGTTTAACCGACGTCAATAAAGACGCTAGTTACGATGAGGTTATAATTAAATGTGTGGACCTATTATTAATATTATAATTATTGTGAGGTGCCATCTGTGAGGTCTTTTATACTAAAAATAATACTCGAGTATAATAGATTTTCAATAGCAATGTAGTTTGCTAAACTTTTTGACGTTTGCGGTTTGTCGATCAAAATGGCTACTGGCTAGTGAATAGAATAATATAAACCCCATAACCCATTGTTTCACCAGACCTACAATATTATGGATCAAAGTCAACACACCCACTCTGACATTGGCAACTCACTGAGGTCGCCATAATTAAAGAAGAAGAAGAAGAAGTATAAACAAAAAGCCGAGAACTAAAATTCTTTATTTTGGAGTTTTGGCGGGCATGTGAAAGAGTGCTGTTGTGTTTTTGTATTATTTTCCTAAAATTGTGTTAGCTGGGTTTTTAATGTGTAATATTGGTAGAATATTAACCATTAGATATTCGTGTTCATGCACAAGTGTAGGAAAGTGATGTAATATCCAGAAACGTGCTATTTTGTGTTCCCTCCAAAACTCCATCGAAAGTTTCAGTAAAGCGTCTACCACTTTACTGAATCGACCGACTTGACTCCTGTGACTGTATTGACTTTTACTTAGACTTTGACTAGACTTTAGACCTGACGATACATGAAAATGATGATGAAAATTATAATAGGAGGAATATGGTTTTCCCGCCATATTCCTTACCTTTTTACCTTGTCTGTGGCACAACATACACATCCTTTGTGTCAAGTTGCCAAAAAAGAAGAAAAAGAAAGAAAGAAAGATTCTTTATTAGGAGTTTTGGCGGGCATGTGAAAGAGTGCTGTTGTGTTTTTGTATTATTTTCCTAAAATTGTGTTAGCTGGGTTTTTAATGTGTAATATTGGTAGAATATTAACCATTAGATATTCGTGTTCATGCACAAGTGTAGGAAAGTGATGTAATATCCAGAAACGTGCTATTTTGTGTTCCCTCCAAAACTCCATCGAAAGTTTCAGTAAAGCGTCTACCACTTTACTGAATCGACCGACTTGACTCCTGTGACTGTTTTGACTTTTACTTAGACTTTGACTAGACTTTAGACCTTAGAAAATTATAATAGGAGGAATATGGTTTTCCCGCCATATTCCTTACCTTTTTACCTTGTCTGTGGCACAACATACACATCCTTTGTGTCAAGTTGCCAAAAAAGAAGAAAAAGAAAGAAGAATTCTTTATTACATTTGATTACCTACATTTAATAATATCACGTGTGCTCAGATGTTTTTATATTACTTACGGCTTACCCATGAAATGTTAAAGCAAATACTTATAATTCAATGCTAAGATAGAACAAATAGAAACTTTACCACAATAGTGCTACAAGTTGGTTGCCAGGAACAAATTGGGACACTTCGCACATTATGTTCGTAAATGAAAACCGTTCGTTCGTAGTGAAAATTGCTAATTAATTAAGGGCAGTATACATTTCATAAATAAACAATACTCTGACACCACTAGATGTGCGGACACCGCAGTGTTGACCATTCACTGTTATATTACCTCCGGATTGTACATCTATAGCCCTTAATTCGTTAGCATAAGGTTCTTTTGGAGGTGATTTAATACGGAACGTAGTCTAACATACGGTGCATCAGTCAGTCGTGCGCCGATGCCCTTGGGGTGAGGTCGCGTCGCCCTTACGCGACTTTCTACGTATTTCTGTGAAGTTTCAGTGGACTGTGTTGTGTTAGTGAGTGTGGGATTGTTATGTGATTGTACAGGTGAGTCTGGCGATGGTGGTATTGGTAGAAATTTAACCCAGATTTTGGTACGTAAAAAGTAGCAGTTAAAATTTGGTAGGATGGCATTTATATTTAAGTACTTATTTTTATTAAAAAATATAAATTGATATACATAAATTATAAGTAATAATTAGGGGATTAAATATTTCATTACTTTAATAATATTTTTAACTGAAGGCCTTCGTTCTGTTACGTTTCACAGAAACGATTTTTTAACAATTATTTCATAAGTTGTAAAATGTGGGTAGTATTGAAATTAATATCATAATATAAACTAACTTTTACCATATTGCTTCAAGCCCCAAGCGGTCACCGGCGACCGCGATAACAATAAAAAGGTTATTGTGTCTCGTTTTAACACGATCGAAGGAATATTTTATCAATTGTTTTAAGTTTTTTAGGTATGTAAAATGCCTTACAAAATAAACACAACCGAACTTAGAACTTCCACCTTTTTGGAAGCCGGCTAAAAACCGTTACAACAAACTCGTTACTGTTTTAGTTTGTGAGCGGCCTTTTCTCTTTACTAATATTTCTATTGGTTCAGAAGTCTGTTAAAAACCTATGTTACTAAAACAAACTAGTTATTTTTCATTACACTTTTTTAGAAGGTTCTTTTTCTTTACCAACCTCTATCCATACTTCTATACTAATATTATAAATGCGAAAGTGTGTCTGTTTGTCTGTCTGTCTGTTACCTTTTCACGCCTAAACGGCTGAACCGATTGGGCTGAAATTCGGTACAGAGATACTTTGAGTCCCGGGAAAGGACATAGGATACTTTTTGTTCCAAAAAAATGTATGATTCTCACGCGATTAACTAATTTTGGCGCAACGGAGTTGTGGGCGTCATTTAGTTATTTATAAGTCGATCTCGATCGAAGATGAAGATGGTGAAATGTACTGAAATGTTTAGCATATTCATGTCCCTTTTTTAATAGGAATCCATACTTCCATATCCATACTTATACTCACTATTTTTTTTTATGAAATAAGGGGGCAAACGAGCAAACGGGTCACCTGATGGAAAGCAACTTCCGTCGCCCATGGACGCTCGCAGCATCAGAAGAGCTGCAGGTGCGTTTCCGGCCTTTTAAGAGGGAATAGGGTAATAGGGGAGGGTAGGGATGGGAAGGGAAGGGAATAGGGGAGGGTAGGGAAGGGAATAGGGTAAGGGATTAGCCTCCGGTAAACTCACTCACTCGGTGAAACACAGCGCAAGCGCTGTTTCACGCCGGTTTTCTGTGAGAACGTGGTATTTCTCCGGTCGAGCCGGCCCATTCGTGCCGAAGCATGGCTCTCCCACGTATATATATACTATACTAGCTGTCCCGGTGAACTTCGTGTCACAGGTCACTTTAAAACCTTCCCTGGACTTCTACGAATATTTTAAGACTAAAATCAGCCCAATCCGTTCAGCTGTTTTCGAGTTTTAGCGCCACTAACACATTTGAAAATCCATTTTTATATATATAGATACTTTAATATTATAAATGCGAAAGTGTGTCTGTCTGTTACCTCTTCACGCCCGAACCGCTGAACCTCCTGAAAAGTATCCTATGTCCTTTCTCCAGACTCAAAGTATCTTCATGCCAAACAGCAAAATCGACTCAGAGGTAACAGACAGACAGACAGACAGACAGACAGAAACACTTTCGCATTCATAATATTAGTATGGAAGTATGGATATGGAAGTATGGAAGTATGGATAAGTCGATCTCTAAGTCCATCTGGGCCGGCTTCAAAATCTAATTTGTTGTAATCTTATTATGAAAGGGACTGGGGCAGCCGAAAGCTATACACGATAGTTCCCAATTTACATAACTTGTGAGTTGTGACATGCGTACAAGATGAAGATGGTGGAATTTACTGAAATGTTTAGCATTTTCTTGTCCCTTTTTTAATAGGAATAATTATTAACTAGCTATATGACCGAGCTTCGCTCGGTATTCAAAAAATTCAAAAAACACACATAAAATGACATTTTATGAAAATGATTCCTAGCTAGATCGATTTATTGCCCCCGAAACCCCCTATATACTAAATTTCATGAAAATCGTTGGAGCCGATTCCGAGATTCCAATTATATATATACAAGAATTGCTCGTTTAAAGATATCAGATAAGCCGTAGTCTGTACTTGTAATATTGTATAGGAATTATTATTATCAGATCAATCTATCTTATAATTAAAAATGGATTTTTATGGTAAGTCGCGCTAAAACTCGAAAACGGCTGAATGGATTGGGCTGATTTTAGTCTTAAAATATTCGTAGAAGTCCAGGGAAGGTTTTCAAGTGACACGAAGTTCACCGGGACAGCTAGTCGTAGGGAGATCGCAGACGACAGACTTTTGTGCGATCAAAGTCTGCGGCGTCCATACAATCTGATGGCGCGCGCCATGCGGAATGTATGTAAGCCGCAGACTTTGATCGCACAAAGTCTGTCGTCTGCGATCTCCCTTATACTGCGTGAAATTTTAATGGTTGTTTTCCCGCAGTAAAATGATTCTATCTGAGTAGTACAATAGATTTGTGAAGTTTTTTTGTATATACAAATAGATTTTCCAATGTGTTAGTAACGCTGTTACTCGATAACGGCTGGACCGATTTGGCCAATTTTAGTCTTAAAATTATCGTGGAAGTCCAGGGAAGGCTTATAACTTATAAGTGACACGAAGTTCACCGGGACATCTAGTATTTTGATAAAAATAGTTTAATTGTTACTACTCGGAGGACTTTTTACCGCGGTCCCGCTTGTATCATATATTAGATTAGATGACGCCGGTTTTTTTTAAATGAAATTGAAAATTATTATCCTTCATTACCCCAATGTAACTGCGAATCGTTTAATTCCTTTGACAGAACTGTCTGTTCGGCATTAGGCCCTCGGCTGAATATTTTCCGTGAAATCGGACGAGAGGCTCAGCTCAGTATTGACGAAGCTTGATTTTGGGATTTGCACCCGTCAAAGGCTTTTAGCCTCAACTGGAATGCCTGTAACGATACTCTCCTTACCAAGCAGCCTTTGTGTCTAATGGTGTTAAATAAAGAGGTAACTTCTTAGATATCTAAAGGGATGTGTGAAGTTATTTCCTCAATAAAAACTTCGTATGTTACGCTAACCACCATACTCAATTCCTTTTACTGATAAAAATTGTATATACCTAAGCAGCGTTATTCAATCTTCGTTGCTTTTGTATGTTACGTGACTTTTTCAGCAAGCATGGAATGCTTGCTACGTGGTAAAGTATAGCAGGGAAGCTGTGTACATATTTTTATTCCTAAGAGGGTATGAGCACAAAATTAAAAGTAGGGTGACATTTGACAGCATAATCTTCATACAAAAACAGTTCCGCTAAATGATTGGCCATGTCAAACCCCATCGACCACACAGCCGAACAAACCCTAATTATTATTATTGCCGCACACACCCTCAAAATGATTGTTACTAAATTGCCCCATTTGGGTAGGACCACTTTTTGTCTCTATAATATGTCTATAATTCCATAGATTTAGGAAATTAACTGAACAATACTTATATGAAACTGACCATTTTTAAAAAGAGAAAGAGAGGGATATGATGTGTGTTATAAACCTATGCCTTGTAGGTAAGAGCCATTATGGCTCTCAGACATCCTCTATCATCAGCTAGACCAGTTGTTCTCAAACTTTTTTGCTGGTGGAACCCTTTTGAAGTGACATTTTTGACAAGCACACTTTGAGAATAGCTGGTCTTAAAGACAACTATTGGCTTCATTCTCGTGTCATCTCTTTAACACTGTTCTGCTAGTATTTATTTTACGGTTGAATAGATTATTTCTCTAAGTCTATGCTTAAAACACTCAACGGATTGTAATTATACTTGAAACAAAGGCTATCTAGATTGTACTGAATATTATTATATAACGATTGTTTGTTGTATATATATATATGTATATATATATATATATATATATATATATATATATATATATATATATATATATATATATATATATATATATATATATATATATATATATATATATATATATATATATATATATATATATATATATATATATATATATATATATATATATATATATATATATATATATATATATATATATATATATATTTATTTATTTATTTATTTATATATATATATATATATTGCCCAGTAGTTCTCGGAAAACATTTTGTCATGGTTGTAACTATCTACAAAAATACTCTCAGAATTATAAGGCAATACATTTAAACGATAAATAACAATGAAGGAGTTAAGAGGATACACCAAGGGCTAGAGAAATGAAAAACAAGTATTTGTAAAATCTATTGCTGTCTCCCTAACCTCAAGCCTCCCCGCATAGCGCAATATAGACAAATACAGCTTGAATTGAAAATTCTGAACGGAAAATCAACGACTCGTTGTCCCCTGATTTCTTCTCCAAAGCTTAACCGATTTAAGTACTTTTTTCATTAAAAATTAAAGTAAGGATTGAGCATTCCTATGTTTTATTTTTATTCGTATAATCTAGCCAAATTTGTTTTCTTGATGTTTGAACACAGAGGAAAATCTGGGCATTTTTGGGTTTTTGAATGTTCATTATATCTTTTATCATAATTAAATTATGAAAAGAAAGAAAACATAGGGACACATGCATTAGCATGAATATTTATGGCCACTATTAAGTGGCCATAAATATACAGGAAAAAAATTATAACATTTAAAAATATAATAAAAATTATAACAGGGGACAACGTTTGTATGGAAAAACGGCCCTAGTGTGTCTTAAGATGCCAAACCATTACTAAATATATATCGAAAAAGTTACTTCTAAGTATTATGTTTGTGTTCACTTTTACTACATATATCTTCTCCTTCTTCTAAATAAATAAAAAAGAATTCTAAGTTTCGCTAGTTTTGTTAAAAGTCGAGAAAGGCTGAACTGATTAGGCTAGTATTGGGTTTTGAAATATTCGTGGAAGTTCGGGGAATGTTAATAGGTTTATGCTAGGAGAGTTCACAGGGTCAAGTATTATTATAAAACAAAGTAGCTTCCCTCAGTCTATCCTTATTATGGCTTATGTCTTTGAAATTATGCGTTAACATTTTATACAGTAAATTTTAAAATAATGACCAGGCCACTTCTACATATTATATTATTATAATATATCAATATAAGTTCTCTGGTTTTATACCAATTGTGTCGCTTGACTGTAAACGTTTTAATTATTTTATATTTTGTTAGTATTTTACAATTTTTATTACTTATTTAGTCGCATACAACCGCGCTGGTAACAAATTTAATTAGCACAACGAAATATCGCGAACGTGTGGTAGATGTGTTGCCTTTTGCCGAGTGCCACCTAATTAAAGAAAAAAAAAACAAAATGGTTGAAATTTTAATTTGACCGTAGAATTTATATTAAAACACTTAATTTTCTAAAATCCGACAGAGTTCTCTTTGTTAAGAAAATTTTGCACCATGCTAATACACGAACCAGAACTTCTCTTTTGTTTTTTACATAAAAAATTTATAGCAAAAAAAGGAAAGTTTAGACAAGAACTTAAGTATTTTGTTAAATAGTACTTAATAAGTATCTCAATGTACTAAGTTATATTTTACGTTTAGTAATAATAAATTCCAACTTTTTAGTTTATTTTAATTCTCATCTTATATTTAAACAAACAATTTTACCATCGCGCCATCGTAGAAATTTATGCGTAGGCAGAAAGTGAAGAAGAAGTGAAGAATATTAGTCGCGGCCATATTACGATTTACGATCTATTTTCCTAGAAGTCAGTTTCCCCGACAGTAAAATTTAGTCTCACATATTTTGTACTAATATTATAAATGCGAATGTGTGTCTGTCTGTCTGTTACCTCTTCAAGCTCAATCCGCTCAACCGATTTTGCTGAAATTTGGTATGATGATATTTTGAGTCCTGGGATAGGACGTAGGATACTTTTAATCCTGGAAATATGTACGGTTCTTGCTACGGTTATCTTGCTTTGTAATATATTTGAATTCGTGAAAAACCATGAATATCTGCCCCCCTAGACAAGTGGCAAAACGCTAACGCTCACGCTATAAAATTTATGGATTTGACATTAGTATTCGCTAGCGAAGCGATGACTTATGTCAAATCGCATACATTTTGTAACGTTAGCGTTAGCGTTAGCGTTTTGCCACTTGTCTAAGGGGGCAGTTGTGTATGCGCCTTAAGGCTGCCAAGCACACCTATTGTTTACGTTTACAAAGACAGTAAAATGTGACAAAACTGAGCACAAAGCACAGACGGGATGTGGCCGTCGTCATTTTAGCTGAACGATGTACAATGTTAAATTGAGGTGTTTTGGTGCGGGGGAGATGCGTCTTTTGTTTTCTTCTTGCTTCCTTCTGTGAAAATGTTGATGTGAGGCAGATATTAAGTGAGTTTTTATTGTTTTAATTAATATATGTTGCTAGATAAAATTAATTATCACAGTAGCAGTAACCGTGCATTTTTCAGGAATAAAAAGTATCCTATGGTCTTCCCATGGTCATCCACATTGACATTAATTGATATGAAATGTTTAATTTTTTTAGTAATACTAGCTGTCCCGGTGAATGTCGTGTCACAGGTCACTTTAAAACCTTCCCTGGAATTCTACGAATATTTTAAGACTAAAATCAGCCCAATCCGTTTAGCCGTTTTCGAGTTTTAGCGCGACTAACACATTTGAAAATCCATTTTTATATATAAGACTAGCTGTCCCGGTGAACTTTGTGTCACTTTAAAACCTTCCCTGGACTTCTACGAACATTTTAAGACTAAAATCAGCCCAATCCGTTCAGCCCTTTTCGAGTTTTAGCGCGACTAACACATTTGAAAATCCATTTTTATATATAAGACTAGCTGTCCCGGTGAACTTCGTGTCACTTTAAAACCTTCCCTGGACTTCTACGAATATTTTAAGACTAAAATCAGCCCAATCCGTTCAGCCGTTTTCGAGTTTTAGCGCGACTAACACATTTGAAAATCCATTTTTATATATAAGAAGAAGAAGACTAGCTGTCCCGGTGAACTTCGTGTCACTTTAAAACCTTCCCTGGAATTCTACGAATATTTTAAGACTAAAATCAGCCCAATCCGTTCAGCCGTTTTCGAGTTTTAGCGCGACTAACACATTTGAAAATCCATTTTTATATATAAGATTGTTAGTTCAAGTGAAATCGTGATGTACCTACTTTGAAATATTTGTATACCTTGACGAAGGTGGAAATGTAGTGAAATCATTATTAAGCTTAATATCTGTTACATGAATTTACCTGCATTTCACAAAATATAAATGATATTCTATTCTATTCTATTTTATTCTATTCTACTCTACTCTACTCTACTCCACTCCACTCCACTCCACTCCACTCCACTCCACTCCACTCCACTCCACTCCACTCCACGCCACTCCACTCCACTCCACTCCACTCCACTCCACTCCACTCCACTCCACTCCACTCCACTCCACTCCACTCCACTCCACTCCACTCCACTCCACTCTACTCTACTCTACTCTATTCTATTCTATTCAATTCTATTCCCCGGGATTCAAAGCAAAAAGCATACATACACACTTTCCCATTTATAATGTCATAGTTTTACATAAGTCATTGTCGAATCAATGACTGTCGAGGGCTATAAGCAACATAGTTTTACTGCATAGTATCAAAATAGACAGAATGAACCAGTAGGCCGATTTAGCCGGCCCTTAGACGATCAATTTTATTGTGCAGTGGGCTAAATATATTGAGCATCGCGTGCCTTACAATGTCATTGTGTAACAAATTAAATTGCACAATAAATAATTCAATATTATTGTAGGTTAAGGGGATGCCGAAGTGCTTCCAATATTGTAGGAACACTTCTTCTGTCTTTTTTGATAATCTAATAATATTATATATAAAATTCTCGTGTCACAATGTTAGTCCGCGAACTCCTCCGAAACGGCTTTACTGATTTTTACCAAAATTTATATGCATATTCTGTAGGTCTGAGAATCGGCTACTGGGTACTTTATATATTGATAAGTGCATTCGTTGAATAAATAATAGTAAATTATTACAACCTGAGACTGACGGCGACCATTGTTTACATGCTACCGAATAGCGATGGACGTTGCCATGGCGACATACTTATTTAGTCACTTCAATAAAATAATATGGGCGAATTACTTTATATTATGGCAAAGCAACGTTTGCCGGGACAGCTAGTATATTATAATATTCTCGTGTCACGGGGTGCGTGGTTGAACTCCTCTGAAACGGCCCTTACTAAAATAGTATTATTTTGTTGAGGAAAAAATTATGTGAGATATGCCGAGACCCCCCCCCCTCTCCTCAACGTGAGATTAGATAAGATTTGACTCGACCCCCCCCCCCCCCCCCCCCCCTAAACACCTCACGTAATTTGTGGACGCCCCCTTATTACATAATAATTATATGATATCTATTTTTACAAATTTTAGTTTACATTAATACTTGATCTACGTTATATATTTCCTTTGAAAATCTATTTACATTTGCAAATTAATATTATTTTCTTCATTATAATTTAGTCATACCCAGTTACAATGCATGTTCACATTCCGTACTTATATTACATATTTTATTCCACATGTCCTATTACAAAAAAAAAAAAACTTTACATAATATTTTACAGTTAGTATAATATTATACGATATTAACGATTAAATAATAATGAATAAATAATAAATAATTAATACTTTTGCGAGTGTCATAAATGTTAAGAATAATTTGTAATTAATTCTCCAAATTGAATATCAATTATAATTAACGGATTGTTCTGGAAGTGGAGACACAATGAAAAGATTAATGACGATTTGGTTAAACGATAAATGGCGTTTAATTTAATTATTATAAGTGCCGTTTAACCCATTTCGAGCTTTTATGTTGAAGAGGTATAAAGTGCCGAGGAATTTATTCATAAGCTCAATTAAAAAGCAAATATAAAATATGAAAATTAATACTAAAAGCTCTAGCTAAATACGGCATTTTTAATGTTTAAGAGATATTAATGATGAAATGGTTAAAATGTGTTTCAGCATCAAGTCCGCTTCAGAAGATGTTCTTCGACATGAAATTTTTGCTTTTTTTTTTTTTTTATTAAATAAGGGGGCAAACGAGCAAACGGTCACCTGATGGTAAGCAACTATCGTCGCCCATGGACACTCGCAACATCAGAAGAGCTGCAGGTGCGTTGCCGGCCTTTTAAGAGGGAATACGCTCTTTTCTTGAAGGTTTGCAGGTCGTATAGGTCCGGAAATACTGCTGGTGACAGTTCGTTCCAGAGTTTTACAGTGCGCGGCAGAAAGTTACGCGAAAAACGCACTGTGGAAGACTGCCACTCATCAAGGTGATGAGGATGGTATGTTTTTCGCGTGGGACGATGGCGAAAAGTTGCCGGTGGTATGATTCCGAACAATTCCTCAGAGCACTCCCCGTGATACAACCGATAGAGGATGCAGAGCTTCTGATTGTACTGATTCATATATTTTTTTAAGGATTATACTTGTCAATATAGGCAATCGCTAACCAAAGTTGTGACTTATTAGGGCCCCCGCGCATTAGGCGGCCAGATCGTGCGGTCAGGTCGCTGCGACCACCCCGCGCACTTTGCGGCCACGTCTGCGACCACACTCGTATGAGTAGTGATTTGATGAGTAAACTTTGAAAATTATTTTGTTTTCTGTATACAAAACACGTGTGGCCGCGGCGACCAGTGCGCGCACACTGAGTAATTTCATACAAATTCTCGTATCTCGTTGGCCGCGGCGGCCAAGTGGCCGCGTGTGTGTCGCGATGTTTTTCGTTGGCCGCGCGACCAGAGCGTGACGCCTGGCCGCTGGTCGCGTAATGCGCGCACCTACATATATCGTAGAAGAATTAGTTGGCCGCAGCGACCTGGCCGCCTAATGCGCGGGGGGTCTTAATGTTATTATATTATTTTTTGTTTACGGAATATTAAATATTAAAAACATAATATCTAACGAACAAAAAACTAATTGTATGTGCTGTATTAGACTTACAAACAAAGTCTTTATTATTATTTACTTTTCCATAAAGTAAAGAAGAAAAGGTTAAAAAAAACCGAGTTAGATTTATAAATCAGGGTGTGAGTTGATATTTTTGTTCGGACCTTTTCGCCCGAGGGGCGGATATTCCGGCAGTTTGACGGTGAACTAGTGCAGTGGTTCCCAACCCCTTTCAGCCGCGCACTCCTAAAACTCCTAAAACACTTGGCATTAGGCATTTATTTTAGTTTCTAAATAGGTTTTAATAACTGTTTATTATAAAAATATGAACGAAATATGAACTAAATAATTTTGGTGGTAAAGGTTGGTGTTTTTAATTTACAAAATTTGATAACAAGTCATTTATATTATTTTATTTATTATGTAGATTACAACTCCCGTCCACCCCATTACACAATTATTTTTTTTTAAGTTTTTTTATTTTTTTGATAAAAAGTGGCTCCGTGCGAGTTTCTTACGCCGGGTTAGTTCCCGAATCGGTGGTAGGCATCGTATACTTTCCAGAAAGAGTTACTTCGTAACCTAATCGGAAATAAAAGTTCCTTTATTCTATTTTTTGGAACGAAGTTCTTTATCGCGCGTTGCTAAAGGGGGCTAGACGAAAAGTTGTAACGACACAAAAGTGTCGTGTGTCGCGTCACACACGAAAGTGTGTGACGCGTGTTTCTCTCTCTATCTCCCTCTCTCTCTTTCGCATTGAACAGTGTGGCGTAGCGATGACTTTTTGTTGTTGAGTGTATACAGGTTTTTTGTACATAAGAAATAACATCGTTCCATCCGGGTGTCGCTTGACACCTTTCAAGTTTTTTTATGTAGGGTTTAAGACGGACTCCCATACAATCGTGGACCCCCAGGGGTTTGCGGACTACAGGTTGGAAACCACTGAACTAGTGCGTTATGTGGGAGGAGATTGGAAAAGGTGTTATGTCGCGCCCGTGAAAGTATTGAACTAGGGCTTTTCAGGTTTATTTAGTTTTATATAAAGTTGTACAGTATTTATCCATTAAAGGCGACGGAAGTGAGAATGAAACGGCGGCAGTCTTTTCGCCGCGCGGTACAATTAAGGGCCAGCCACAACACTGCGTTGCGGCGTCGCATCAATGCGTAGAAAATGCGTAGAAATAAAGCAATGTAGTTTTTTCAATGCGACGTCGCACGTAGCGTTGCGGTCTGAATCAACCCTAAGGGTCAATTCAGACCGCAATGCGACGAGGCGAGGCGAGGCGCGGTGCGGCATAAATTTGTATGGATTTGACAGATTTCAATTGCGTGAGAACTCTGAGACGTTTTGCGAATCTGTCAAATCCATATAAATTTAGAAATGCATCTACGCGTAGCGTTGCGGTTTGAATCAACCCTAAGGTACAAATTAGACCGCAACGTGACGCGTAGATGCATTTCTTTTTTACTTAATTGACAGATTTCAATTGCGTGAAACGTCTTGCAAATCTGTCAAATCCATACTTTAGAAATGCATCTTTGCGTTGCGTTGCAGTCTGAATTGACCCTAAAGAGGGATATTACTTCCTCTTCTACGCAGCGCTGGCGGTCTACCCTTTTGCGTCGACGAATTTTCTATTAGGTCACGTGTCTTTTTTTATAAAATAATGGAGCAAACGAGCAAACGGGTCACCTGATGAATAGCAACTACTGTCGCGAGTGTCCATTAGGACACTCGCAACATCTTGATGCGAGTTTAACAATTTTACCCCTCGAGAAATGATCAAAATATATTTATTTCAAAAACATATTGTTTCTATAATAATACAGTATTTTATTTTATACAAAGTTTCTATTTTACTTCTTTTATTATTAGACATAAATAAGTTTATTTTACAATGGCATAAAACAAACTCAATCTGTAAAGTGGCCTATAAACAGAAATAGCGACTGAAGAAACTTTGCGGGGAAAAAGGAAACTACGGCTGTTTCCACATTCTTTTTCCTTAAGCGGTCTGATAAATGTATAATACATAATATATTATACAGTCAATACACTTACCTATACAAGATGTTTGTGTAAACACCGTTGTCCTTGAAACCATCAAATGAGCCCGTCAAAATGGACAACTTTTTCTATGAGAACAATGCTGGGAATTTAAAAAAATCTATCTTCATACCCATACAAATTGCCGATCCGGGCATCCGTATGGGTATGAAGACAGCATTTTTTTTTGAGTTCCCAGCATTGTTCTCATAGAAAAAGATGTTCAATTTGACGGGCTCATTTGATGGTTTCAAGGATAACGATGTTTACACAAACACACTGTATATCGGTTTCGTAATACCTCGACATAAAAGTAGACGGAAGAAAGGAGCAATTAATCACAAGGCAAGGAACAAATTTTGATATTTTATGCCATGTTCCGCTATTTGGATTTTAAATCAACAACATTCCTTAATAATATTCATTTTTAAAAGTTGTTCATATTAACAAAAGAAGGATATTACTTATTATCAATACAGAATTTGTATTCTTATGAAAACTGTAGCTGTATAACTTAAATTAACATTTCAGTAACGTTTTTGTCAAATGATTGTACTATAATAAAAGACATTGATTCATATGTACTTCGTGGACTTACGTAATTTAGTCGAACTATGTTAAGCCCACAGGACGGATTATGAATAAGTTTGATTTGATATTACCCAACCAAATGACGTAGATACGCCATATGCGGCAAATCAATTTATCTGACGGTACTCAGTCCTCTGCAATGCAGCCGTTACAAAACTGGGCACTTAAGTACCATACAAACAAAATAACAGTAGTTTTATGATGAATGATGACTCCACCTGACTTAGACGCACCTAGGTGAGCTAGAATTACTAACGGTAGACAAGAATTAATCGTTGCGTAAAAATAGCGCAGGGAATACATCACACGGCGATGCTATTTGTTGGGTAAAAAATATAACGTTTTAAAATGTCTACTATTGAAGGTATAAGTTGTACGTATCAATGGACTAGTATTTTATATAACCTAAACAATGAAAAATTATAATATTCTATTGTATTTATAACGTAACTATAAAAATCTAAATCCAAAAAAAAATTAAGATAAAAATAACTAATAGATAAAATCTTTTTCCGGACTTCATAGTATCTATAAATAGATAACAGACATACAGATGGACATATCATAGTATAGAATATATTGATGTACTCTTTCGAGCAAGGATTACCTTGTAAATATTTTATGTGCCTTGGTTAATTCATGTAACAAATACAAATATAATATTAAAATGTAATCTTAAGCCATTAAGGTTTTTTGCAATTATTGAAAACTTAATATTATCGATGAATATTGCTAACCCAAAGTAACATTTCCCTGAAAACTTAACATGAATAGAATATAAGTAAGATCATACAGTAGTGTATAGTAACCAAACTTCGCGTTATTTCAAACATCGTTACTCTTCAGGTATCTTCATAATGCATCCGTAGTGCTCAAGATAAATCTAGAAGCGCTCGTGCAAGACTAGATTTATTTTCAGCTTAATTTATACCTAGCTCAGTACTCTCTGTTTATCGCTGGCAATTGATACTTGGCAGTTGTGTTTCACTTTATTCTATCGAGCTCTGATTCGATTATTAATGTTAACACTTCGCTTGTTTTTTCTTTATTAAATCATTCACTTGTAAATAGTTTGTAAGTTACATCGAGTATCGAATCTATTTTTATTTTGTAAATTATAATAATGGTGTCTGCATAATTGCAAAGAAAAAGTGTTTTGGAAATTGTGATCTATATTTAGCTTTTGTTTTTATTCTTTTATAAAAATACATGCAGTGTTACTTAGCCGTATACTGTATAGTTATCGGCAATCTGTATAATATTGTTCTGTATATTACTATATACTACTGTATATTACTTACACTGTATCATTAGTATGTCGTTGTATTAATCCTTCGATCGGAGGTTCTAGGAATTCCCATTGTATTCTTTTGTTCTCGCGATCACCGGTGCTCGCGCGGGGCCTGAAAGATTAAGCCCTAGAGTTCATACGAAGGCCATTCTATACAAACAATATTGCATAATTATTAATAGCCTCATACCTTTATTATACGTAACCGTATAATAACGGATTGAAATTAGCGGGAAGTGTGGCGTGACGTGGGGTAGTTTAGACCCATGCAATTAAAGAATGCAGGCAAACAGGCGAGCCATCTGACGTGCGGGTTAGTAAATACTGGGAGTGTTTTAGGGTTAGTTACATTAGTCGTATTCTGCACACACGTAACGTTAAAAAATATAAATGAAATCGTTTGTGTCGATTCGGTGATGAGAAATAAAGCTGAAGTACGTAGCACGTAACATTATACTGTATGTAACTAAACTATTGCACTATATGACTATACTGTTGTGGTTAAATCATGAAAAAACCTTTCTGCAACAACTGTTAAATCAATATAAAGGAATGTACATATGTTAAGTTATTATAGATCGCATGTGCAACAATTATTTCATTGAAGTCAAACTAGTAGATATCACCTGATTCTACAAAAACTATCGCACTAGTTTGGCTTAAATAAACTTACTTAATACATACGACGATATATGATCCTTGACTAAGATAAACACACAAGCTTGCATATATTTATGCAAATGATGCTACTGGCAAAAGCTACAATATTTCGTGATGATTATACAAAGCACACTAATCCAATTCAGTCAGAACTCACGTTTTGTCAGTATTCTGACTGAATGTAAACGTATAATTAGCGCTTAACGTTTGTGTAGACACAGGTTAATAAATACACCAAACACAATACTACACTTTAAATTGTAAAAATCGCGTTCAGATAATGAATATTTAACACGACTGCAGTTAAACCGCCAGTTCAAAGGAATGCTGTTTGAATTGTTAATGAATGTAACGAATACACTTTTTATAGTGCACCCGCGGTTCTGTTTTTTTAATAATTATAATAAGCACGGCGAGACGGAGGATGTAAAATAAATCATATAATTGGAATGGCAGTATGCCGTCCTGAATTATGTATTTATTGAAAATTAAAGTAGAAAATTAAATATTATGTGCAACGCAGTTTGTATGCGCTACGCGGTTAACTATCCTATAACTATCTTCTGTATTGGGTTATCCTGTAATATTAGATAAATTTGTATAATAAATAAATAATAAAAAAAAACTTTAAGTGCTATGCAGTTAGCTACAAGTGCTACGTGTTCTGTGTGTGCTACGTCAGCTACACGTGCTACGCAGTCTGTATGCGTTACGCGGTTAGCTACAAGTGCTACGCGTTCTATGTGTGCTACGTCAGCTACACGTACTACGCAGTCTGTATGCGCTACGCGTTCTGTGTGTGCTACGTCAGCTACACGTACTACGCAGTCTGTATGCGCTACGCGGTTAGCTACAAGTGCTACGCGTTCTGTGTGTGCTACGTCAGCTACACGTGCTACGCAGTCTGTATGCGCTACGCGGTTAGCTACAAGTGCTACGCGTTCTGTGTGTGCTACGTCAGCTACACGTGCTACGCAGTCTGTATGCGCTACGCGGTTAACTATCCTATAACTATCTTCTGTATTGGGTTATCCTGTAATATTAGATAAATTTGTATAATAAATAAATAATAAAAAAAAACTTTAAGTGCTATGCAGTTAGCTACAAGTGCTACGTGTTCTGTGTGTGCTACGTCAGCTACACGTGCTACGCAGTCTGTATGCGATACGCGGTTAGCTACAAGTGCTACGCGTTCTGTGTGTGCTACGTCAGCTACACGTACTACGCAGTCTGTATGCGCTACGCGGTTAGCTACAAGTGCTACGCGTTCTGTGTGTGCTACGTCAGCTACACGTGCTACGCAGTCTGTATGCGCTACGCGGTTAGCTACAAGTGCTACGCGTTCTGTGTGTGCTACGTCAGCTACACGTGCTACGCAGTCTGTATGCGCTACGCGGTTAGCTACAAGTGCTACGCGTTCTGTGTGTGCTACGTCAGCTACACGTGCTACGCAGTCTGTATGCGCTACGCGGTTAGCTACAAGTGCTACGCGTTCTGTGTGTGCTACGCGGTTAGCTACAAGTGCTACGCGTTCTGTGTGTGCTAAGCTAAGCTAGACGTGCTACGCCTGGGGTCACCAAATGGCGGACCGCAGTCCACATCCGGACCGCCGACCCAATGTGTGCGGACCAAGCATTTTCGAAAATGAAAAATAAATTTCGGTCTCGACTTACTGATGGACCTCTCCAGGATTTAATGTCAATAGCTTGCACCAATATCAGTCCAAACTTCAGACAGACAATAATAATTAGCAACAAAAATTGTCACTTTTCTCATTGATATGTTTAATAATTAATATTTTTTTATACTTATCCACACACATTTGTGGACCACGAAGGTCATTTCATTTCTTAAAATGGACCCCGAGCGAAACTAATTGGTGACCACTGTGTGCTACAAGTGCTATGCGTTCTGTGAGTGCTACGTCAGCTACAAATGCTACGTAGTCGTTTTAATATGTAAACTATGTATTACGCGGGATGTGATACACGCTAGCTGAGCTACTAGTGTTTACGGGTAACTAAAATTCTACACAGTACAGTACTCAGTCAACATTATGTTTATGCGCTAATGGTGGCAAAATGTACATTCACACAACCGCCAAGTGCTTCATCGTCTCTCCATACCGAGTAATACGATTTTAAACGGCGCAGAATGATTTAGCGGAATCGTATAATTCACACGAGGTGCTAAATCGCGATAATTGTTAGCTGTATCGGCGCGGCTCGCCACCAATATCCTGTAATGGGCGCATGGCGTGCGCCGCCGCACTGCGGTTATTAAGACAAACCAATATGGTTACATTTTCGATTCCGATTTCTTAGATAAGGTTTGATTTTAGTTTGATTTTTTTGAAAACATTGTCACGTTGATAACAATTTGTACCTCTACTGTCTGCAACATTGCATTGCGTTGCAGCATTTTGAATGCTTTAAACATTGTTCCACTAAGAATTTTATAACTCGGCCTTTTTTTTTTGATAAATAACATTATCTGAGCATGTTGTTAAAAAATAATTAATACAAATTAGTTAAGCTTGTAAAAAGTCCTTTTTACTTACGAGCAAGAATGCTCAAATATTCCTAAATGTTGAAGATGTTTTGATCAACTTCGCGTAATGTAACAACTTCAGTAATTTTTCCTCTAATTGCTGGCAATAAAAAGAAAGGGCTTTTTAAGATGTGACTTGTCGTTACAACTGGGCCACCCCTGACCTAATTACTGCAAAGGAAAACATTTTCAAAAGAAAAATTCCATAAAATCTGCTCTGACAAATTAAATGTAATTTGTTAAATAAGTTGTGTATTTGAAAACAAGCATTAAAATTTTAAATACAAACGAGGTTATTCAATGTTAAAATCCACTTACACAGAAAATGATTATATTATGAAATCACGAATCCGAAGTCCTTCTGAAGTCTGCGATTGATTCAAACAAGTTTATCCTAATACTCGAGACTTTTCAAGTGTTTAACATAAAACAATATTGTCGAAATTTACGAAAATTGTTCAATCGAAAGTAACTTTTATTACTTTTCACATAAAATCGTTTCTACGGTGACCTCTGAAAGGGAAAGTACTTAGTTAACAGGCACGAACGGTAAGAAAAGGTTGTTATCGCGTAATCGGGCTCCTAGAGGCTTGTAAGTAAGAATTTATTTATAAGTCAAATTATACACGAAATAGCTTTTATATGCTTACCTTTTCTTAAGATGTATAAAGGTGAAACTATTTCAATGTAACAAAAAGTTCGCTCGGCATTTCCGTTACTTCTGAGCACTTGGAACTATTATTTGGATACAAATTGGGATTTATTTAGGCTACCTGTACTAGTTATCATCGTTCGTATGTTAAATCTTAAAATAATAATTTTTGTGTTACTTTCTCGTTCTTAAAAAAGTAAAGTGGTATCTTGTTACATGAAAAGCGAGACATGAATATATAAGTCATTAAAATTTCTAGGTACATGCCCATTAAATGCTAATTGATTTTATTAACAGAAGAATTAGAACATACGTCAGCAAAAGTTTTACAATGAAACACAACACACACACATCATATAATCCAGGGGTTCCCAATCTTTTTCAGCCTGCGGCGCAGTTACACGTCACAATATTTTGTCACGGCGCCCTATTCTACCTTGCTATTACAAAAAGACACATAAATAAATGTTGTTCACCTTTAATGAATATAGTTACCTTATGCAGGTAAATAAAAATAAACAAGACGTATATTTTAATCATCTACCCGCTTCACTTAATTAATATTATATTTTTTTTGTGGTTTCGGATAATGATGAAGTATCGACTCACGGCGCCCCTCTTGCCTTTCCACGGCGCACCAGGGCGCCGCGGCGCACAGATTGGGAACCCCTGATATAATCGTTAAAACGGCTATTGCAGGGTTAGCTTGAATTCTAAAACTTCCAGTCTACCTAATTTCCTAGCTGGCAAGCCACCTGGCATCCACTCGGTGTAGCAGATGGGTGCCAGCTTTTACTATTTGCTATAGTCAGGCTCAAAATAAAAGTGGTCATATATATATAAAAAAATAAAGACAAAGACAAAGAAATATTTATTGCTTAAAACTGTGTTACAAAGGTGTTACAGATTTGTTTGTTTCAACAGTTTACCCCTTCGGGCATGCAATATTTGTATGAAAGGGAAAATATAGAGCACACATCCAAGTAATTTCATTTTACAATAATATTAGAATTGAATTTATAATGAATAAATACATAATATTAAATCCTAATAATAATATGTATACTTAGTTATTAAAAGTCATTTCATAAACATTTACAATAAATTATATAAGTTAATATTTTTAAAAAATCAAACATATAATATTTGTCATTTTCCACTTTCAAAATTATACTTATACGAGTACTAGGCACAATAATTTATTACTACTTATACTGCAGTCGCCAGAGGTTTTAACCTCCGAAAATTGTAATAGTGAATGGATTTTTGTTTTTGAGGTGTCATTTTCTTTTTTACACTATAACTTGCAAAGTTTACCAAAAATTTTTTTTGTGCTTTTAATTTTTTAGTTACTTAATTAAAAATTAATATTTCACCATATAAAAACGGTCCAGAAAAATTTTTTTTTTCTTGTTCCTGTTATTTAATTACTCTTATCCGATTGTTTACGTCGAAAATTAACCAAATACACAATTTTTAAAAAAGAAAGTTTGCTTTGCTAAGCTAAATACAACTATAAGGTTTTTGCAAAGTTTTTAGAGATTACCGCTCGTCGTAACCAAGATAAAAGGGTTTGGGTGGATTTAAGGGTTGTAACAAAAAGTGTGTTAAACTTACTTGTTGTGCGTATTTAATTTTTAGAGAAATGATAACTTTTAAGTACTTAAAAACGTTTAAATATCTCCAAAAATGTGTAAAATAGACCGAAAATATTTTTCTATATTTGTTGAAAATTTATTTAAGTGAGAGCTAAAACATTAAATGCATCGACAAATGAAAGACTTTTTCTAGTCTTTGAAATATATTTAAACTTCCTACTTAAAGCCAGAAAAAAAATTGGGTGCTACAAATCTCACGTACATACTAAAGACGCATGCTGCGACCTATTTTTGGAAAATGCTTACCTGAATACAAAAAATATCAGTTATTAACCTATTTTGTACTTTTTCCTTTAAGTATGTTTTAGCAAATATAATTAATGAAAAAAATTTAATAAAAAATCAATTTTATTGTGTAAAAACATAACTAAAAGAAATAAAATACAGATTTTCTTCGAAATATCCGTGAAAAGTTTGTGCTACATTTTCAGAAAATTTAATAAAGTAAGAGCTAAAAAGTTATACACATTAAGAAATAGAAGGCTTTGTTCAGCCTAAAAAATAATTTTAAACTTCCTATTTAAAACCAAAGAAAAATAGGAACTCCATTTACCTGGCGAGGCACACAACAAGCTCATTTGGAGGTATGCTCATCTACATACAAAAATATTAATTTTAAATCTAAATTATATATTTTTTCAACTTATTTTCTTTCTTTGGAATATAAGCAACGATACAAATCAAAAAACAATAATATATTTTATTATTTTGCTATATATTTAAAAGAAAGAAATATGCAAATTTTCTTCAAAATTTTGCAGTTTATGAGTTTACTTGAAGTGGAAGAGAATAATTTAAAAATCAAAAGCACAACTTTTCAATAAGTAAACTTTATTATTTATGTTATCAGCTACACATTCCTTTTTTTCTTTTCAATTTTCATCCACTATTGCAAAAATCGGAGGTTAGCACGATTTTTACGCTCTGGGAACTCCACTATTAGTCTTTTTTAAAAAAATCGTCCAAATTATAGAATACTTTTGCAACTAACCATTTTTTTAGTTTATTTTTGAATTTAAGTCCATTTAATTCTTTTATTTCTATAGGTAAATGAATGAATGAAACTCGTATAGCAGACTCGTATAGCACTCTTGTAGAAAATCATATTATTAATTTTTGGAAGAGATATATTGTTTTTATATTTATTGCGTAAGATTCTGTTTGTTTCCGATTTGAAGCTAAAGTATTCTATATTATTTTTAACAAATAGACATAATTCAAGGATGTATATGCCAGTCAGTGTAAGGTAATTTTTTGTTCTAAATATGTCCCTTAGAGATTCTGTGCTATGCATGTTGTATATAGTTCGAAGGCATTTTTTTTGGAGTGTAAATGTGGACTTGACGTTTGTTGAATTACCCCAGTATATAATACCATAAAGCAGCAATGGGTACACGTTTCCAAAATAGGCACTTCTTGTGACATCTGTATTTGTTGTCTCGGCAATGATTGAGAGGCCGTAGCCTACGATGCATAATATTTATAATATGCATCCTTTACTTTGGTAGTTTACTACCAGCTAATAATGGAACTAAAACTGGCTTAGTGAGCTAGACTTGCACTCTAAGTATTTTTTACAAAAGAACTACACAGATATACAGACATAATTACAGTGAAATTTTACTTATGGGGTCCATAAATTATATTATTAAAACAAGCTTCTGCTCAACAAATAACTTTCACAGCTATATTAAAATTACTTGATGAAATATGCAAATAGCACTCTTCAGAAGTGAGAGGCCGAGGTAATTATATCGATCCGCCATTCAATTTGCCGGCGGTGATTGAAAGAAATCAATCTTCGTATAATTAAGTAGATGACTTGTTGAGATGACTCCCCGACCTCGTCATTTATCACCGGGACGGTTGTTTGTCGAACAGTATATCTGGGGTATTACCATAAACAATTTATGCCCCAAATTGCTTCCTGAATTTTGAAGGGAGCCCTTACTAATAACAATATTATAAAATTGATACTCTCTACAATGTATTCACGTGGTGAAACCATGACAAATTTCATGGTTTCACCACGTACGATTCCAAAAGAGATAGTTGCTAACCAAACATGAAAATAAAAGATTTTCATTTCATTAAGACATGGAAAAATTCTCTTAAAAGGCAAGCACAAAATATTAATAATTATATATGTATAGTTTATTTATTGTATATTTTTTCGTTCATTTATTTTGTTAGTGGTACATTTTTACCCGACTATGTGAAATAAACAATATTTATGATGACTTGATACTCCGACCTTTAGGACACTCATTAATTTGCGATAAATAGTTTCTATCTAACGCAGGTGAGTTCGTATTTACTTCGTTGTATTTAATAGGCTTCTTAGAAACCAGATGATCAACTTAAGGCGACGCCTTGATAATTTGGCTGTAGCGATGCCGATTTTTCTCAGCAATGACTAAAGCTAAGAAATTGAAGTTCATTGTCAGTATTCATCATGTCTTTGTCTTTGAATTGCCCATAGCATAACACGATTGGACAACTTTTATAGCACAGAATAATCAATCGAAAAGACCTCTGTAAAAAAAGGGATTCCTATTTTTCCAACGGAGGAGAGTGATTTAAGGTTCCAAAATTTGTACATAAATTGGTTCAAGCATGCACTTTAATTTGTGCATAGCTTATATGAAATGTATTTATGGTTTTTAAATTATGCGACAAAAACCATTTTGTCACTTACGCCCTTTCCATTTTTTGCTGTTCCATTGCTTGTTTTCTAAAACATATCCAACACGGTTTCTTACTTTAACGCTGCGTCACCTTAAATTCATTTGCAAACTGCAACATTCTTAAAATCCAAATCACATCGCAACTAAACTTCAATGCAAACGAATCATTGCCTCGATTTCACGAACAATGTTTAGCCCCAATTGATTTCAGCGTCCCATAGCGCCCCTCATTTAGTCCATGGCTAAGTAAATTCCGAAACCCGATTAGTTGATTAAACGTTAATACTAGCATTAATTAACCCAAATGCATCCCCGTTATTTGCCCTATCGGTTAGTTAAGGGTTCGATGTCGGCCGAATAGCACTTAATTTGTTACTTATTTACACCATTAACTCTGGAATGTTTAATTAGGGATAAGGGTTGGGCGTTGGCGATTACATTTTTAAGCTCATTGTGATATATGGTAGTGACTAGTGACCCATAGATAACAAGTAAATAACTTTCCGAATAATGACGTTGATACCAATACTTTGAAGATATTTTACGCTAAAGAACTACGACTAATTGTTTAAATAGAGCAAAAAATCAAACACCGTCCTTCTCTCTTCCCATATGCCAGGGAAAAAAGAACGATGCGAAATCAGCGCAAGTTAGTTTTTTCTTAATAACTCGATAAAAATGCAACATTTCAAAACTCCGCTAGTACAGTCCCTCGGTAATAGAATTTAGAATGTATCTTTTTGAACAGAAATAAAATATTCGTGAAAGGAGACTGGTCACGGACCATACAAAATTTACCCATGCCCGACACGAAAGAAACGTATCCCATTGTTTTCGTTATATTATGGGTGTCCAGGATATGTAATTTTTATATTCAATATCAGTGGCTAACATATTATTTTATTGCTTTCTTTTTTTCTTCAGGCGCATAATGAACAGTGCAAATAATAAGCAATTTTATTCATGTCGCATGTCGCAATTTTAATATGTCGCACCAAGTTTAACATTAATTCATAAATCATAAAATATGCCTCCGACTGCATTTTATAATCCACTTTCTTCTTCTACATTTTTCTATGTAACCTTCTATTCCCCTGGCATGAAACTCGTAAGCAAGAGTCGTATCAATTAAAACATGGATTCGATGCCTCCGGCAGAATTAGGTCTTGTTTCGTTCTTTTTAGTTAACATTTTTTTGCAGTCGGGTTTTTTGATTTTTTAATTAATTTATTTTATTTGCGACTTTTTAGTTGTAGTCATCTAACCATTTCGACAATCAATCTACTTAATAAAAATTGAAAAACTACCGTGCTGATATTTCTAAGTCTACAGGTACTATACGTAGGTACATGGGTTTGGTACTGTTTCAATTTATGTTTCTGGTTTTAAGTACCTAATCATTGTTTTTTTAATACGTTGCCATTGAATTTTCATCTTGTTTCAGTAATTTCAGTTTTTAATTATTGTATTTATCCATGCAGGCGGGTTTTTGTTTTTTTTTTATTATTTATCCTTACATTTTATTAAAACTGCAAGTTATCATAACATATTTAGAACCAGTGTTTAAAATCCTTTATTTTGATACCGTCTCGATATGCTTGGTAGAATGTTTATTGTATTCACCTCACAATATGGCGTCAAACATCCGCCATTTTGGTTTTTTTTAAATGCCACCTATCTAAGAACACTTGGACTATTAAGACAAATCTAACGATGCCTCAAATGTGAAAATCCGTTTAGCGGTTCTGGAGATACAAGGTAATAAAGAATATTACATACATACATACATACAAGATACGCGCTAAAAACATGTCCCCTCCTGGTAGTCGGGTAAAAACGTACTATTACACTTAATAGTTATGTACAATCCCACCATTGATGGAAAATATTCTATTAATGAATATAAAATAACTGTAGAGTGTAGGTACATATTGTTATCATGGAAAGCGAACATTAGGAAGTTGTGCACACGTGATAAGTATTATTATTATAGCCTAGGATGGGCTAGACATCTCGTTTTCATGTCCATTAGCTAAAGAAAAACTTATGTAGGTATCTATAGGTTTATCTCGCCCTCAGTGTTATAATTATCACGCGTGATAAAATATAACATGCTACAGAGACAGGACGTTTCTAATTGTTTGAAACTCGATGGGCATACTAGTAGAAGGTAGTGAAAAAAACCTTTTTTTTTATTGTACCTACCTAGGTAAACAAAATAATATTTATTATGGTTTTGTGTTTTTCTTTAGGCACGGTATAAAAATAATATATGTCTAAGTGTTGGCCACTGATATTGAATATAATTACATGCAAATAACGATTCTTATTTTTCGTATTAGCACTTTTCATACTGCGCCTGAAGAAAAAAAGAAAGCAATAAAATAACATGTTAGCCACTGATTCAGAATATAAAAATAACATATCTTAGATACCCATAATATAACGAAAAAAATCGGATATGTCTCTTTCGTGTCGGGCCTGGGTCACAAATGACCCGTCGCCTTTAGATGTAACACCTTTGTAATTTTTTTCTAGAGAGAACATTTTAAGATATCGTGTTTTCGCTCGTACGGACCCTCGCAAATATAATGTATATGTCACCGTAAGATTGTAAACACCGCGAGTAATATGACGAAGTGATAAACAAACAGTTTTCCAATGATTTTAAATTAATTATTTCGTATTTAAAATAACTTCTATTGCCTGAATATTTGATTTATAACATTGAATAAAATTTAGATATATTTAAAGTGCAGTTTGAATTATAAATTAGGTAAATTTTAATAACCGACCATTCAAACAGCACTTTAAATATATCTAAATTTTATTTTATGTTATACATCTCATACTATTTGGCTTTGAAGTTATTTTAAATACGAAATAATTAATTTAAAATCATTGGAAAACTGTTTGTTTACAATTCACCACTTCGTCATATTACAATCTCGCGGAGTTTACAATCTTACGGTGACATATATATTGCTTTTATTTACTCATAAAGTACAGGCGTCAGTATTATTTTGTGGTTGGCAACCCTGTTCGAAACGGTTCACCGATATAAATTATGGTCTGTAAATGAAAACGACAATTTTAATGATATTACTAGTTGCGGCGAACGCTTCAATGGCATCAAAGGTCGAAATTGAAAATATCATTATTATGTGCGACTCGTTCGCTATTGAACGAAATAGTGGTTTCGATGCGTACGAAATTAATGGAATCTCGAATGTTTGGCTTTTAATTATAACACAAGTAAATATTAATTGAAATTTAATTATAATTTTATAAACAAATGAGGTTATAGGCCTGGAGATACTGACACAAAATTCTTGGTCATTTGTACCAGTATAGCATTTTTACAGTGGTATAATTACGTAAAGGCGAAAAGGAAAATGATGGTCATAGCGCTCGCACTGGCAGCCCAAACGCGTGGGCGTTAATCGAACGTGTCGGATAAATAACGAGAGTCGAACGATTTGTTCCACAAAAATGCTTGTATTTTTAGATAGTCGAAAAAAAAAAATAAGTAGGCGAAAGCGTAATGCCATAATTGTCGGGTGCGGCTTACAGCCCGCCATACCGACGCGAATACGTTAATTTTAATAAAAAAATTGAACCAAATGTACCTGTCTAATTTTTGCATAGCTAATCATCGTCGAGTAGCCATTTACGAAAATCACCTTGTCATACTTTTCCGACAGGTCCCAATGGCCGCCGTACCACTGCAAAGGAGTAATTATTTTTTTTCGCCAAACGATTTGTACCACCCTGAAACTTTTTTTAACAGTTCCCTGTATGATCATAAATAGGAGGCGGCGAATATGAACAATATTATTTCAAAATCCTAAGATTTTATTCGTAATTTCAAACGGTTTTTCAAGTATGGCGCCACTTTTTCCCTCTACTACAAGTATGGCAAATATAATAATGGTCACATTGTATCGTATAATTTCCAAAAATCCAAATGCCATACTGGTACAAATCGTCCAATTTTTATCACTTTTTTGCTCAAGTCCGATAGTCATCCCGCCCCATGGTTACAATCTGAAATAAATTTTTTTTGGTACAATTGTCAAATGACGAGAATACAATGATGCCATGATGTAAAAAATGATTTTACGTATTTTACAGTCGTATTTTTAAGACGTGTCAAATAAATAAGTATTTCAAGTATGGCAGCACTTTTTCCCCCTACTAGAAGTATGGGAAAAATAATAACGGTCATATTTTGTCAAATACTTTCCCAAAATTTAAATGCCATACTGGTACAAATCGTTTGGCGCAAAAAAAAAACACCTTTGCAGTGGTATGGCGGCCATTGGGACCTGTCGGAAAAGTGTGGCAAGGTGATTTTCGTGAATGGCTACTCGACGATGATTAGCTATGCAAAAATTAAAGGTACAAATGGTTCAATTTTTTTATTAAAATTAACGTATTCGCGTCGGTATGGCGGGCTGTAAGCCGCACCCGACAGGTATGGCATTACGCTTTCGCCTACTTATTTTTTTTCGACTATCTGAAAATACAAGCATTTTTGTGGAACAAATCGTTCGACACTCGTTATTTATCCGACACGTTCGATTAACGCCCACACGTTTGGGCTGCCAGTGCGAGCGCTATGACCATCATTTTCCTTTTTGCCTTTACGTAATTATACTCCTGTAAAACCGCCATACTGGTACAAATGACCAAGAATTTTGTGTCAGTATCTCCAGGCCTATTAGTAAATACAACTATTATTAGGAAATACAAATATGTTTAATCAGAGAAATTAATTTACAGGCTTGGTTTTTCATGTTATTTAGTCGGGTTAGTCAAGCCTAGCCAACAGACATATCCTGGATACCAAATAACGTATGTCTGCCATTTTTAAATAATTATACACTTTCCTTGCACTTATTCCACTTTATTTTAATATATCTATTACAAAATTGTTATATACACGACCGGTTTCGAATAAATCATCATCAGGTGTGTGACGAGCAAACGGGTCACCTGATGGAAAGCAACTTCCGTCGCCCATGGACACTCGCAGCATCAGAAGAGCTGCAGGTGCGTTGCCGGCCTTTAAGAGGGAATAGGGTAATAGGGGAGGGTAGGGATGGGAAGGGACGGGAATAGGGGAGGGTAGGGACTAGGGAAGGGAGTAGGGTAGGGGATTGGGCCTCTGGTAAACTCACTCACTCGGCGAAACACAGCGCAAGCGCTGTTTCACGCCGGTTTTCTGTGAGAACGTGGTATTTCTCCGGTCGAGCCGGCCCATTCGTGCCGAAGCATGGCTCTCCCACGTATAAAATTAAGTTATTCGAAACCGGTCGTGTATATAACAATTTTGTAATAAATATATTAAAATAAAGTGGAATAAGTGCAAGGAAAGTGCATAATTATTTAATTGAACATGAATTTCCACCAAGAAGTGACAGTACATTCAATATCATATCTGCCATTTTTCTATGATCCAATTTCTCAAATAGAATAATAACACAACAATATTATATTTAGACACAAAAGATATTGGATAGCAAAGTGTCATATTATGTCATGATCCAATAATAAAAATTTCTTTACGTGTGGTGTATCAATTTTGTAGTAAGTATTTTGTTTTCAAACTTTAACATCATATCTAGTATAGTAACGAAGTTAAAGGCTACCTATGGTCCAAATATAATCACTTAAATTTTTTTTTAAATAAACTTTATGAGTTGCCATGTTTTAACCATAAATTTGACATCTCTGAAATCTGAAGCTATACAAATATTTTGTTTTCGTACAAAGCCAGCCCGATCATGGCATCATTATACAGTATTATGTATACATTATGTATACATGACCACTTTCCATAACCTGTGTAATGAGCGATAAGGTGATGGAGCGATTTTTGTTCGTGAAACTTCAGTTTTTTGTATAAACTGCTCCGTATACATTAGCATAGAGAATACGGGCGAGGCTAATAATAATCTATTGTAGAGCAACGACTAAGCGGCATTGATACTACGTGTGGTCTCACCTTAAGGTGACGCCGCGTTAAAGTAAAAAACCGTGTTGTATATGTTTTAGATTACTTGTTCTCTATGAGAGGCCGGCGCGGCCTCATAGACAACAAGCAATGGAACAGCAAAAAACGGAAAGGGCTTACGCGACAAAATGCTTTTTTGTCGCGTAATTTAAAAACCATAAATACATTTCATATAAGCTATGGGCAAATTAAAGTGTATGCTTGAACCAATCTATGTACAAATTTTGGAAGCTTAAATCACTCTCCTCTGTTGGCAAAATAGGAATCCCTTTTTTTACAGAGGTCTTTTTGATTGATTATTCTGTGTTATAAAAGTTGACCAATCATGTTATGCTACGGGTAATTCAAAGACAAAGACATGATGAATACTGACAATGAACTTAAATTTCTTAGCTTTAGTCATTGCTGATAAAAATCGATATCGCTACAGCCAAATTATCAAGGCGTCGCCTAAAGGTACAATTCCGTGCATCGCGATCGATCGCGGTCGTGCACGACCTACGACTGTCGTCGGACGCTCGCGACCATAGTCAACGTATGAAAATGTATGGCACCGCTTCCGAGGCCCGCGACTGACGCGCGCGGCCTACGACTGTCGTAAGCCGCGCGCGATCGTGTCTTGAAGTTATGACAGTCGCGCACGACCGACGACAGTCGTAGGCCCCGCGCGACCGTGTCAAAGTTATATGGCACGATCGCGCGCGGCTTACGACAGTCGTAGGCCGCGCGCGTGAGTCGCGGGCCTCGGAAGCGGTGCCATACATTTTCATACGTTGACTATGGTCGCGAGCGTCCGACGACAGTCGTAGGTCGTGCACGACCGCGATCGATCGCGATGCACGGAATTGTACCTTTAAGTCTTTATTTAGCGTTAGCGAGCGCTCAGTGTTGAGTGTACTCTTATTGTATTTTGTATAGCAATATTCTGTCTTAACACTGCCGTGTCTCAACTCTCAAGTAAGCGCTAGGTTTTAAAGTTGGTTATTTTTTAAGAATTACTAAAATTCACCAAAATTTTAAATTCAACACCTAAATATTCTAGCAAATAATTCTAGGTCTACAATATAACTAAAATTTAGTTCGACACATCCGAAAAATATCCTAACTACAAAAGGTATGACCCGAAATATTTCGTATATTTTACGCGGGAGCAAAAAATTCTCGTTTGTTTTTTATGGGCGCGGTATCCCAGAATGAACTATTCATGAAATGATGCTGGCCGCTCGCACATGATACCGAAACATTTTATTACAATCACGGGATTCATCGGGAGCGCACAATAAAATGTCCGACTGACGGCGAATGGCTTTCGTTTAAAATTCACGTTTAGTTTTGCATGAACTTTGAATAAATGACCATATTTTGGAAATTCAAAAATTATTCGCGATTTATTCGGGGTGACGTTGAAGAATCGCTTTATAAAGGTAGGCGCACATTTTGTTGAATGCATGTGTTGGTTATACGGGCAAGCTTCCTAATTTTTCCAGTCAAAGCCAGTTAACTTAATACTAATAAAATTGAGTTTTATTTTACTACGTTACAAATCATCATTCAATTGTTTTATTTCGCGACACTCCTCATACCTTAGCTTAGATTACAACGTGACGAGGCGATGCATTAGGGCCACCGCACATTAGAGACACGACAGTTTTTAGACAATCTTGTTTCACATAGACGAGTCAGCTTTACGATTAAAGAAAAACAGTTGTGTCTACCACGCGGCGCATACCAAGACGAAACTGTTTTGTCTACGACGACGCAATGCATACATCAGACTAGTTACACCGATAGACAGTTTTGTCGTTGATGTGCGCACCCGCATACACTTCAAATGGAAGCCGACAGTCGTTAGTCAGACTTGTCGCCGTGCAGTTCTTGTACGCATTAGACAACTTTGTCTATGAGACGTTTTGTTTCAAATGTGCGCGTCTAGTACTTTTTATTTTGCGATAGTCTGTCAAAAAACTGTCGTCTCTCTAATGTGCGGTGGCCCTTAGGTACATTTTTAAATTGAACCATTCAAATTTAGAACAGTCAGCACAACACAGCAAGCAGCAAGTCGGTCATTTCAATATTGTGTAGCTTCTTGTGTAAGTGGTTTACTTTTCAATTAATTTTTAAGTTATGGTTGCAAAGTCATTCTTTTGTCACTGTCACTACTGCTCATGGCAGGACATTACTTCGAAAACCGGTAAATATCATGATAATATTTACATGAATTCGGCACGCTCGTATGAGCACGTCACAAGTTGTCGCGTGTTACCGCGATGCGCACCGCTCACGAAGACATTACCAAATACACGTTAATTTCCCCGCGGACCGCAGCGCAGCGGCGCGCACTGGAGCGCACCGCGACAACTGCATAATTTTTATTATATTAAAATAACATTACCTCCTATATGTTGGCCGTAACTCGTTGTGCCGAAATTCGTTTATTACTCGTACGCAGGACCCGCAAAATTTCCAGGTATAAAAACTATCGTATCGTCCTGGGACGTATAGTATTTCCTAGTTATAATAAAGACTGTACAATATGTTCGTCTATTGACTGTACAATATAAAACAAGGACAAAAATAGTTTCATAAGGAAGTGGGTTATACCTATACAAGGTGTCACAAAAATGAGTGACAGTTAATACTTCAGAGTATGTATGTGTCCCTTGTAGAGAGTTCACTGTGAAAGTAGTACTAGCGCTGAAAGACCAAACTTTTCAATTTTGTATGGGCAAGCGCTCCAGCGTCAAGAGTTTCCCCATATAAAAGTGAAAAAATTGGTCTTTCAGCGCTGCTATTTTCACAGTGAACTGTCTATGAGAAACGCGTACACACGTAAAGTATTATCGCTTAGTTTTGTTACACCCTGTATAGGTTATATCCCGATCCAGCTTAACCATTTGCTCCTAGCTCCGAGCTATACAGTAGTAACAAGTGCAAGACTCCTGGGAATTAGCAATCTCACAAGTTCCAACAATGAGAAATATCGATTTGGACCAAACTCCACAACTCTGTTACCAAATATTGAATTTGATAGTGGAAATAGAAACAAGATATAGTTCGATCTAGTAGGAAAGCGAATGAAATAAGTAACTATTCCCAAGAAAAGTTGCTTGGAACATGCAGTTTCTTTCCTTTAGTTCAAACCCAAATAAAACGAAAAGATGCGATGCATAAACACTACTTATCCTGTACTTATCGAAACATGGCGGTAGCGGTCATTGACTCCCTGTCAAAAACTTGTCATTTTCTATATAAACTTGGTATAAGCCGCGATTGACAACGAAGTGTCAGATGGTGTCAATCGCGGCTTTGTATAGAAAATGACAAGTTTTTGACGGGAAGCCAATGACCCCTACCGCCATGTTTCGCCGAGTACAGTATAGTTTCTAAACTTAGTTAAGTAAATAACAATTTGTTATTCAAAGTATGTTTAGTTGAGGAACTAGAAAATGTAACCTAAAACAGACTTACGTAGAAATAAGGGATCAACTTGATTAAGTCAGGTAAGGTGTGAATGACCTTCCTAATATGTCGCCTGACGTACCTGAATATTATTCCCAAGTAATATAGAACCAATGGAACCTCACATTGTTTAATATAAATGACAATTTATATGTAGATGAGGTACACCCGATATTTTATCTCTTAGGGCCAACCCACACGTACCACAACCACATCACAACCAAACCACGTGGTCGGGCGTAAATTTCGTATTGTAAATGAACTGGACCATTCACACGTACCACATTTTGCAGTCGTTGTTAACCACTTCTGTGATACCGACCACATCGCAACCACAACGTGGCGTCGATGCAACGACGATGCGCGCACACCGCCCTCGCTCTTCCCCTCCTCCGTTTCATTGACTTTCGTACGTAACCACATCGCAACCACTGACGACGTGCGGCGTGCGCGCACTGTCGTTGCATCGACGTAACGTTGTGGTTGCAATGTGGTTGTGATGTGGTCGGCCGTAGTTGCGATGTGGTCGGTATCTGACAAGTGGTCGACAAAGACTGCAAAACGTGTGAATGGTCCAGACTCCAGTTCATTTACAATACGAAATATACGCCCGACCACGTGGTGTGGTTGTGGTTGCCGTATGGTTGTGGTACGTGTGGGTTGGCCCTTAGTCGTATATGCCAAAATTTTATAAGGACCACAACTTCCTTAGATATCCATATCAAGTAAAAGTAAGCGCATAACTTTACATACTTATCTTTGAAATACAATTTGGTCCATTTTCATACTACGTTTTTTGTAATACACACATACATACTTTTAATACCTTTAACAGTTAAATATTTTGTAAAAAAACACAAGATTTCAACAAATTACGAAAAAAACATTACCTCTACTTTAGTTTTAAGAACAACCAGATACATAGTACAAACGTACAGCCGTCAAAGTTTTCTTGTTAGCGGCATTTCTTGTGGAACTATTCCGTGATCGAGGCTTGAGAGCCTCTCAGTTATTTGACAAGTCGATTAGGGTTTAAGAGGGTCCGCAGTACATCAGCGCTTCACGAGATGAGATGTTAGGCCCGGCTATGTGCGTGGAACTCGAATAATTTTATGCCCGCTTACACGAGCTGACTAGTTGTTATAACTGGCTCCCGTTCGGTAACCGGCTTTGTTATGTAATGAAATTATATATTATATTTTTTCATAAATTAAAAAATGTCGGCTTCGACCAAAATTCGATTTTTAATTGGACTCTAGAAACAAAAACTGTAAAATTTGAGCCTAAAATTCATTGGGACTGACACTGAGTACATAAAACAAGGCCTTTACACCCGTTGTACAAATATTTTCAGACCGAAGTTACCACTCAAAATAGTGTACTCGTAGTACCTGAAACAAAAGGTCCGTGTGGTTGTCCAAACACATACGGCATTGTCGCAAAACTGAGTACATAAGGGGGCGTCCACAAATTACGTGAGGTGTTTAGGGGGGGGGGTCGAGCCAAATCTCACCTAATCTCACGTTGGGGGGAAAGGGGGGTCTCGGCTAATCTCACGTAATTTTTTTCTCAACAAAATACTACTATTTTGGTCCATTTCATCTAGATTGTAGGTATGCTTAAGATTTTATCGTAAGCGTAATCGTTATACAGTACTCCCAAATTAATAATTATACGACAATTAGCGAAGATTTGTATGCACAAATCTTCGCTAATTGTCGTATTCACGAAAACACCCGAATCCATGAAACGTAAGAGCCCCAAACAATGCACTTGCATTATGCACCTTGTTCAAAGGAAATAGAAGTAATTAATATCATAAGCCAGTGGCTGTCCGCTGTCGCCGGTCCGTCAATAAGTTGATACTATAACTCACCGGGAAGCCATCGCGGCGTTACCATGGTAACGTCCTAGCAACGTCAGACGCCTCTACGTCACTGCAAAGCGCTGTTTTTCTTATGGCGCATCCACACATGCCGCCGGCTTATACCGCCGGGTTTGCCGCCGGCTTTCAGCCTGCCTTGCCACCGAAGCCGGCGGCATGTGTGGATATAGCAGCATTATAGTTTAGTTTAGTTTTCGCTTGCAGCGACGTCTTCCGACGCTCGGGAAATACGACCGTTACCGAAAAATTACGAAAATTTCTATGCGCATTATCACTTTGGGAGCACTGTAGGATTAAGCATTAAGATCATTCACAAATTCGTTCGTAAGAAAATCTACTGACTGTCAAACCAAACGTTTACGTAAGAAACCCACATTTTGAAAAATCTCACGTGAGATTAATTGTGGGGGGAGGGTTGAATAAAATCTCACGAAATCTCACCAGAGGGGGAGGGGGGGTCAAAAAATTCAAAAAATCACCTCACGTAATTTGTGGACGCCCCCTAATCTAGAATAATTGATACTCACCAGTTGGTTTGGTGATAAACATTTGAGCAAAATAAATATTTTTTAAATACAAAGAAAAAGAAGAAAAAAAGTATTTACACAATATTCCTAACCCGGAGCAAAGACAGTCTGTTAATACGTTGTTTAGTTATTTAGTTATTTCGTGCTAATTACAATACTAATTTCATTCGTCGCCGCGGCGCAACCGTAATTCTAACATTAATATTTAAATTACTCATTACCACTCTGTCCTCAAAATCCAACTATGATAATACGAAATTGGCTATTTCTTGGTAATCAGAATTTATTATTATGAGTTTTGTGAAATACAATCCGTAGGTCTTCTTTAATATTGGATGAGATAACTTGAAAAGTCGCAGTTATTTCTAGAATTTTTGTGAGATTAAAGTGATCGTTGATCTAATAAACAATAAATAAGACTTCTAGCGAGTATTTTTATATAGATTCGAAGATGATATTATCTGTGAGACAATAATAATATTAAAAACAATAACTCCTTATCGTTTATTTATGAAATGACAAAAACCTTAATAATGATCAAATAAGTTCATGTTATAACTTTATAAGCTCACAAAAATATCAGGATTAAACACGTCTACACATAACATAACATCTTAACAGCATGTGAACGTAATATTTTCATACTAAGTCGTGTACGCTAAAGGATATTTTCAGTAGTATATTATTATATAACACTTTTCAGGCCTTTCGGCGTTTAAAATGTAAATATTTTGCGTCAACACTGCGTCGCGATAAAAAAGGCCCCAGCAGCTATAAACACGATCCTATGCAAATTATATATATCACTAAACAACGGGTTAGTCCCCCGCTGCTGTACGTGATACAGATTAGCATCTCCAGGGTTATTGGATTTATACAATATGGTGGTAAAACAGGGTTGCGGTAGGTTCCATCGTACCCGCAACTCTGCCTTAAGCGATGAGTGGAGCACCATGGGGTATTAGTGGGTAGACTATGCAGGAGTCCCACATACCCCGGCCGATATCCTCAATTTGCGAAAGAAAAAAACAAGTAATTACTTGACGTGACTAAACCAAAGTACGTATGTTTATCTTCTGAATATGAGTAAATTTTTCCAATGGTACATACAGCAGACCACAATAATTATATAAGTCTGCCCGAATCCGCTCACGCGAAAAAATTCTTTTTATCATTTAAAATACACAACTGTGTGTATTTATATTGTAACAGTGTAGTAATAACTTAAGTTATTCACATAATATCAGTATTCGCAGCGTCTGCTGGGAAGTGAATTAGCGGGATAACTTGGTTTAGCGCAGTATGTTATGTAATGCTGATCGCTTGATTCTGTAACTATAACATTTGTGGAAACTGTGACACTTAAATTGACGCCAGATTTTAGCTAACAGCCGCACTCAGAAAGATCTAATAAATAAAAATTTTGACTTAATCCTTCGATCGCGGATTCTTGGAAATCTATTGTTTACGCGATCGAATTCGACCGCTTGGGAGTTGATAGTTAAACTCCCTACTTAGATTGGTTAAACTCCCTACATTGTTTGACAAAATATTTCATTAAATTAAAGTTAAGTAATCTTTTAATACTTGTGACTTGTGAGTGAGTTGTTAGATTTGAATATCATGATCTAAAATTCGTAAGATGGAGGGAGAGTAGACCACGCCGCGTATGAGAGAATGTATTATACCCCTCTTTTTTAAAAGTATGCCTGCCCTGTTGTTTCGATTTCACTTGTACCGACACTCTTGGAGAATAAACTGTTATATTTCTAATTTGTTTTCTAAGAAACAACTTTTTTTAACCGACTTCAGAAAAAGCAGGTTATCAATTCGACGCGTATGTATGTAATATTTCCAGAACTGCCCAATTTTTGAATATGTTAGTCTATATCAGCGTCTAAACAAATGTGCCAAAATTCAAAAGTATATGTATGTCTGTAAGTATGTATGTATGTTTTTATGTTTGTGTTCGCATATCTCTGGAACTGCCATTCCGATTTCAATAATTCTTTTTTTGTTGTGCTAGTTATTGGTCAACTTAGGGAATAGTGCAAGTTTCGTCAAAATCGGTTCAGTAGTTTTGGAGATAGGGACTTTTAATTCCAGTCGGTCAGAAGTCGGTTTTATCTTTTTAAAATACAGTTATTTAGCTATCGAAGCGAGTACCCCCCCTTAGAATATTAACAAACCAGTGTTGAAGTTGATGAGCGTGTAAATGTGTTTCAGCGTGCAGCGCGCGATAATAGACGCAGAACTGAATATTATGCTAATGTACAGCTAACGTGTGCGGGAAATTTGCTTGCTTTTGGCTTTCAGTGTAAACACTACATACCAGGTCCGATGTTGGCACAAACTATCCTCTTTTAAATATGTAAAGAAAAATGTATTTTTCTTTATTTGCATTTTGCCGCTATTTAGATGATTATTTGACAGATCCTTCTGCTCTACGACTTCTATTTAATCTATGAAAAGAAAAGATGGCCGAATGGACTAAAAACTAGAAAGTATTATCATTGATTTCGGCGATTGTTAATTTAATAACACTAAATGTCGTTTCTTTGTTTTTTCCAGGTAAGATTTTGTTATAATTTAAATGTAATAATTAAAGCTTTATGTTATGTGGATCCACATATTTTGATTAAAATAAAAACTTTGTTTTTTCCAGAAACCCAATTGTGTTATTATTTACTACGTAATCGTCGAAAATCCCAAGAAATAACTTTACAAAACGACATTTATTGTCAAGAAAAGAAAATATGGAAAGGTTGAAATTCGCATTCCAAGTAAAACCAACATCAGACGGAAAGTCGAACCACATTGCCATAACCTCAATCAGTACACAAGATGACAAGATTTTTCTGATTCCCGAAGAATATCAAGCAGTGTCACTCCACAAACATATACAAGCCAGTAAAACCTTTAGTACAGTGAAAAATACACTGAAAAAAAGACACCAATCCAGAAATGTCTGGATAAAAACTACGGAGGACATTTTTAAAAACTTATGTGGATGAGGATAACAATATGATTTTCCAGGACAATTTCTCCAGGAGATAAGTCAAGAACAATTTGCTAAAACCAATACAAAAGTAACAGAAGTCGACCCAATTGTAAAGATTTTGGAAAAAATTGATTGAAAATCAGGAAAGAAAAGAAAAACAAAGTATGAAAAAACTGGCTGACAAATTCGTTATTGAAAAGTTTGATGGACGATATACAATCAGTGCATCATATTGGATGGAGACATTTGAAAAGGAATGTGAAAGGTTTGGAATAGTAAACGAAGATGAAAAAATTGAAATTTTCAGATTATTTCTTGAAAAATCCTGCACAGATTGGTATGCCGCCATAATGATTAAACATAGCTTACAATCAGAGTGGTCCGAATGGAAATCAAGTTTTTTACAAACCTATGCCATTAAAGGTTGGTCAACAAGCAAGTATGCATTGTCTTTTAAGTATCAATCAGGCTCTTTGTTGGACTATGCTGTAAGAAAAGAAAAACTATTGCTAGAAGTAAGAAAAACAATTGATGAAGGGACATTAATTGATATAATAGCTGCGAGCTTGCCAGACTTTATAACAGACAGAATTAACAAGGAGGAGGTTGTGTATGTAAAAGATTTATTCAATGAACTGAGAAAGTTAGAGCATCTGGTTTTAAAAAGAAGAATTTTAAAAAAGAGAGAAGATACTAAACCAAGTATAATAAAATAAAAGTGTAACATTTGTGAAAAATTAAAAAAAGGTGTACATTACCACTCGGAAGATTTATGTTGGTTTAATCCTAAGATAAATAATAAAAAGGATAAAAAGCAAATAAAACTCATCAATAATTCAGAGATAGAATGTGAACTACAGTGTGAAGATCAAAAAAACTAACTGTGCCGCCATTAATTAAAGTAAAATTAGTTCTTAATAACAATATTGAGATATTTGGAATCTACGACTCTGGTTCTAATGTATCATTGATCAACTCAAAGTTATTAAAGATAAATAATAAAGATCCTAACTTTAGTAACAATGCTAATTTGAAAACAATTAATGGTGTTAAAAAAGCGAACGTCATAATCAAAGTTAATATAAACATTTTTGATATGGAAAAGGAAATGAATGTTTTTGTGATAGATAGAAAGAATTTTGACTATGACCTTTTAATAGGACTAGACTGCATAAAAGAATTTTACTTGTGTCAAGATGAAAATTTGAAAGTACATCAGAAACTGCCTGGTTCTAAAATTCAACAGTTTTTTGAAGAAAAAAATAATTCAAATATAATAAACTTTAATGAACACTTATGTGAAGAAAACTTTCAAATTTACATAAATCATCTAGATTTCAAGGATTGAGGACAGATTGAGGAATTGATATCAAAATATAAATCTGTTTTTGCAAAAGATAAATATGACATAGGGAGAGTAACGGGTTATGAGGCACACATCGATTAACAAGTGGAAAAATATTGTAGTAAAAGACCATATCGTTGCACTATTCAAGATAAGAAGGAAATAGAAAAACAGGTTGGAAAGTTATTGGAAAAAAATATAATCGAGGAATCATATAGCCCTTTTTCAGCACCTGTTACACTCGCTTACAAAAGAGATGAAAATAAAAAGTCCAGATTATGCATTGATTTCCGAGAACTTAATAAGATAGTTGTTCCGCAATCGCAACCATTCCCTCTTATTGAAGACCTTATAGTGAAAACAAGAGACTGCAAATTTTTCTCTACGCTAGATTTGAACTTCGCTTTCTGGTCCATACCATTGCGTGTTACTGACAGATACAAAACTGCATTCGTTACGCAGGGCCACTACCAATGGACCTGTTTGCCGTTCGGTCTAATGACAGCACCGGCCATTTTTCAAAGAATAATGTGTAACATTATACGAAAAAATAAGCTAGTAGAATTTGCAGTAAGTTTTATAGACGACTTATTAGTATTTTCAAAAACATTTTTAGACCATATAAGATACCTAAAACAATTATTTGAAGCCATAAAAAATGAAGGCCTGAAACTCAAATTTTCTAAATGTATGTTTGCAGCACCATCAGTCAAATACTTGGGTCATATAATACAGAATATCTCGGTCAGACCGCTGAAGAATAATTTGATATCAATACAAAATTTCCCAATTCCAAAAACACAGAAACAGGTAAGGCAATTTTTAGGGAAAATAAACTTTTACCATAAGTATGTGCCAAATATAGCAATAAAACTACAAGAAATCTTAGAAGATCAAGAAAAAAATGAAAATATACAGTGCAAGAAAGATAAATTAATATCAAAAGACAACATATATTATAAGAGAGTAAAGAACAAAGACAAAATAATTTTATCGGAAAAATTTAGCATACAATTCATAAATAAAATACATAAAGACATGGGTCATTAGGAATTAGGCAGATGCAAAGTATGATTAGTTCATTGTATACAGCGGAGAACATCACAAAGAACATAAAAATAATTTTGTGAAAATTGCTTAGTGTGTATAAAAAACAAATCAAGAGGACAGAACAAATATGGATTAATGTCACATTTGGGACCTGCCACAAAACCGTTTCAAATATGTTCTATTGATACAATTGTATCAGGCTTTGGAGGCTTTGGAGGTACACGGTCGACGAAGAAGTATTTACATCTGCTAGTGGACCATTTTACTAGGTATGCACATATTTTAACTACAAGTACACAAAATTCAAATGACTTCATCAAACTCATAAAAAACTGTGGAGAAATTCATAATATTGAATTGATTCTATCGGATCAGTATCCAGGTATTAATTCTAAAGAATTTAAAGGATTTTTGGACCAGGAAAATATCTGTATAATCTTTACAGCAGTTAACTCGCCTTACTCAAATGGTCTAAATGAAAGACTTAATCAGACATTAGTCAACAAAATCCGATGCAAAGCAAATGAAAATGTTAAAAAAGTTGCATGGACAACCATTGCTCAAAACTGTGTAAAAAACTATAATGAGACGAAACACTCGGTTACTGGATATGCTCCAAAGTACCTACTATATGGCACAGATGTATCTCTTTTGCCGAACGAGATTTTAATTTTATAAAAGACAGGCAAAAAGCTTTAGAAAACACAATAAAATCACATAAAATCAATATCATCGATCGATATTAAAGATTCGGAAGTCAATAAACTACTTGGGACTGTCGATACCAATAAATCTGCTGGTCCGGACAAAATCTCACCATTGTTTATTAGCAAATGTGCTGATAGTCTCACTGTATCGATCTCCATTCTCTGTAAAAATGGGGCGTGATGCCCACTATATGGAAATCAGCATTTATAACCCCGATACATAAGAAGGGGCCAGAAGATAATGTCCAAAACTATAGACCGATTTGCAAACTCTGCGTATTCGCTAAAATATTAGAGAAAATAGTACATGGTCAATTGCACACATTATTGAGGCAAAGTATGAGTGCTGACCAACATGGCTTCCTCGCAGGACGATCTACTACGACCAACCTGATTATCTGTAGTGATTTCCTTAATAAGTGTATGTCAGAACGAACGCAGGTGGATGTAATATATACTGATTACGCTAAATGTTTCGATCGTCTCGATCACGTTATTTTGTTGTGTAAATTACTAGACATCGGAATAAGAGGTGATTTATTTAGGTGGTTTAAATCATATATTCGCAACAGATGTCAAACAGTGGTTCTGAACGGCTTTTCATCAAGAACTTTATTCATCTCGTCAGGTATTCCATAGGGATCTTTGTTGGGCCCTCTGTTATTCAACATATTCATTAATGATGTATCCACACAATTTTCTAATTCTAAGGTCTTACTATTTGCCGATGACATGAAGATCTTGAAACAAATCAAAAGCATTGAGGATGCTGTGTTGCTTCAAAGTGAAATTAACAACTTTTTTAATTACTGCAAATCCAATCGCTTGGATCTCAATGTTTCCAAATGCTTTATTTGCTCCTATAGTCGTAAACCCAATCCTCTAACGTACGACTACAAATTAGCTAACTCATCTTTAACACGAGTTTACGCTATTAAGGAATTGGGTGTGACATTTGACTCCAAGCTTTTGTTTGACACACACATAAATAATATCATTAATAAAGCATCTAAATCACTCGGCTTTATTTCTAGAATAGCATCAGATTTTAATAATATAAAAACTTTAAAAATACTATATTGTAGCTTCGTCCGTACTCACCTAGAATATTGTTCTCAAATTTGGAACCCCAATTATCATACGTACATTGAGAGAATAGAAAAAATCCTGAAAAAATTCTTAAGACTTGTCCAATTTAAATATCCAGAACTTATGTATCGAACTACTTATCGCGTTGTAAAAAATTTCATATTCTTCCACTATTCGAGCGCAGAAAAATTGCCGACATAGTCTTCCTATTTAAACTTCTCAACGGCATTATAGATTGTCCCGAACTCGTTGAAAAATTTAGTATCAGTGTCCCATCAGCATCACTTAGACGTCATCAACTTCTGTACGTTCCCCCAGTATCGACAAACTATCGTCGAAACTCCTATGTTTTAAGATCCAGTAGAGCGTACAATGAGGTGACTCGGAGCACAGAACTAGACTTATTCTGTACCAGTATTGGTAGACTAAAGAAGAGCCTTAGCGACTCGTTTTTTAAACAAATTAAAATCATATAATATAATATTATGTACTTGTAAATCTGATAATGTTCTATTCTTTGTTTGCTGTTTGTCTCTTTGTTTAATTCTTCTAGTGTATGTTATGTGTGTGAAAACTTGTAATTGGCCTTCCTGTGTTATTTTAAAACTATTTGTTAATCTAGCTGTAAGTTTTCCTAAATAAATAAAATAAATAAAATAAAAATAAAATAAAAAATAATTACAACAAAGAAATCTATGATAAGAATCGAATATGCATAGACATTAAAGTTTGTATTGTTTGTAGTGTATTAAAATATGCATAGACATTGTCTTTGTGGAGAATGGTAACAGACTTAATAGAAAAAAACTGGATGAATTGAAACTCGGACCTTATCAAATTATAGAAAAAATATGAAATACAATCTACAAGATAAATACTGATCATCAGAAGTCGGAGTCAAATTGTTTTCACATCTCAAAACTAACCCCAGCTCCTGATGGCATCTAGTCTGAGAGTTTGCAAGACTAAACACCTGATTATATTTTCTTTTGGGGGGGAGATGTAAAGAAAAATGTATTTTTCTTTATTTGCATTTTGCCGCTATTTAGATGATTATTTGACAGATCCTTCTGCTCTACGACTTCTATGTAATCTATGAAAAGAAAAGATGGCCGAATGGACTAAAAACTAGAAAGTATTATCATTGATTTCGGCGATTGTTAATTTAATAGCACTAAATGTCGTTTCTTTGTTTTTTCCAGGTAAGATTTTGTTATAATTTAAATGTAATAATTAAAGCTTTATGTTATGTGGATCCACATAATATTTTGATTAAAATAAAAACTTTGTTTTTTCCAGAAACCCAATTGTGGTATTATTTACTACGTAATCGTCGAAAATCCCAAGAAATAACTTTACAAATATATTATTATTATAGCAAAGGCTTCACTATCTTGCGACATTAAAATACAATAATAGTACGAGACCCATTTGCAAGAAAGTCTTCAAATAACGATTTTCGTTCAACTCATCTCCGCCCTACGAATTATTGGTATGTACTTATTTGGCATATTTTCCTGAACACGAAATTTGTTGTCACTTCCTAAGTGTATGGAGGGGGTAGCTATGACGACACAAAGATGGCCGCCGGGCCTATTCTATTGTGCGGATTATTTAATATCTACTGAACCGATTTACTTAAATAGGGTGTCAAACGAAAGGTTATTAAATAAGCATCATTTTATTATGAAGAACTATCAATGTGAATTAAGTACCAAGGGAAATATTTCGGAAAAACATAATTTCAAAAAAATTTTTTTTCCTTCATATGTATATAACTTGGTAACCGTCAGGATACTGGAAATATAGGTTATTATAAAATATTTGCCTACTTTTATCAGCTTTCTAACGAACTTCAAATCATTACAATAAAGCTATAAACAACGGAACTGCAGCCGTTTGAATGAGCCTCAGTAGCGCTGAACCCATAGCGGTAGCTAAGCTACTATGCTAGTTTTCTATAGAATGATAATAGAATTTTGAATAAAAAGCATGAATGAAGTATAAAAAATATATTAAAGTGAGCTGGTACTTATTTATAGGTTGTGTTTACAGTTTTTTTTAATGTGATCAACTTAATAATGGGTTATAGGTAGGTATGTGTTGTACTAAACTTACTGAAAAAATAATTAAAAATAATTAAAAAATATATATTTTATTAATGTCCATAACCTTATCTGTATCGTTTGAATAATTATACAACTGTTAACAAAAGTCTTTAGAAGGGACATTGCATTTGTAACCGACGTGACATAATATTCAATTATCCACAACGGGATGAACGGTAACCAGCTTTACATTGACATGATATTATAAGTTCGAGATCTTTCAATGAGATTGCATTTACGGATGAAATAACTGGCAATCAAAAAATGATTGGTATCCTCGATCTTTCAGCCACAGCACAGCCTATGTGTTCAGAAAGCGTGGGCTTTGCTACTTGGGCGTTCTGCCAACATAACGTCTGTTAGTTCGATCTAAGCACATGGCGCATGCTGTCGAAAGGCTTGTCGTGTCGGCGGTAACTTAAAAAGTTGTGTCAAGTTTTGAAGCTTGAAAAACAATTTCTTTTAATAGGAAATCGGAGAAACTTTCTTTAAGTATTAGACGTTAAGGGTGTCTGGCAGTGGGAAGCATCAAAACTTGACACAACACAGGAACTTTTATTTTCAGGTGGATATTCGGACGAAGAACATGATAGTTCTAATATATTTACAAAGAAACGTGGATCATTTGAGAAGTACTCAAGAAAAAGCTGATACCCGTTTCATACTACATGTGATTGATTGTAAATATTCGGGTTTTGTACGGTTAACAGTAAATTGTCGCGAAAATGTTGTGCTACTACTCGTTATGCACTTCTCTGAGAAACTACCAAGTGTTGTGTGGATGAAATCTGGCACTACCAAAAAACAAACAACCAATAAGAGGAAATTATTGCTGGCTTATCAGTTATCACACTCTAACTGGGTGTGCCACTACGTTGTCGTCACACAAAAAAATCAAGCTGGCCGATTTTCCAACGATATTATCAACTCCTTTCAAATTTTGGTATTAGCTCAGCTTACAGAAGAACGATTTTGTAACGCTGAAAGATTTTTCACTCTTATGTATACAAACAAGACCGCGGACTCAAAGAACTGGATAACCTAGACAACTTAAGAGCAGCAATGTTCCAGAACATCAAAGAAGGTACTTCCTACTGCCAGACACCCTTAACGTCTAATACTTTAAGAAAGTTTCTCCGATTTTCTATCAAAAGAAATTGTTTTTCAAGCTTCAAAACTTGACACAACTTTATAAGTTACCGCTGACACGACAAGCCTTTCGATAGCATGCGCTAAGATCGAACTACCAGACGTTACATTGGGAGAACGCCCAAGTAGTAAAGCCCACGCTTTCTGAACCCATAAGCTGTGGCTGAAAGAACGGGGATATCAATCTCTTATTGCCAGTTACTTCATCCGTAAATTCAATCTCATTGAAAGATCTCGAACTTATAATATTATGTCAATGTAAAAACTGGTTCCCGTTCATCCCATTGTGGATGTGTCATATCGGTTACAAATGTTATAATCGGTATTCAGAAGATCAGATTCAGGACATTAATTTGAAACATTTTTTAAAATATTTTTTAATAATGTTATCAGTAACTTTAGTACAACACATACCTACCCATAACTTATTATTATGCTGGTCACATTAAAAAAACAGTAAATACTACCAATGAATAAGTACTAGCATACTTATATATTTTTATTACCAACTTTTATCCTTTTTATTCAAAATTCTATTATCATTCTATAGAAAACCAGCCCAGTAGCTTAGCTACCGCTATGGGTTCAGCGCTACCGAGGCTCATTCAAACGGCTGCAGTTCCGTTGTTTATTGCTTAATTGGAATGATTTAAAGTTCGTTAGAAGGCTGATAAAAGTAGTCAAATATTTTATAATAACCTATATTTCCATTATCCTGACGGTTACCAAGTTATATACATAAGTAAAAAAAATTTTTTTTTTAAAATTAGGTTTTTTGAAAATATTTCCCTTGGCACTTAATTTACATAGATGGTTCTAAAAATAAAATGTTGCTTATTTAATAACCTTTCGTTTGACACCCTATTTAAGTAAATCGGTTCAGTAGATATTTCAATAATCCGCACAATATAATAGGCCCGGCGGCCATCTTTGTGACGTCATAGGTACCACCTCCATACACTTAGGAAGTGACAACAGCACTTTTCGTGTTCAGGAAAATATGCCCAATATGTACATACCAATAATTCGTAGGACGGAGATGAGTTGAACGGGAGTAGGGTAAGAACGGTATTGGGGACCGTACTATAAGGCTTAAACTGCAAAAAAGTCAAACTCAAATAGTAATTTTATTAATATTTTTTAACTAAGGTTAAGAAAATCTTAACGTCGATACTACTGATGCCTAGCATAAAAGTAAAAAGTTTTGCACCTAATGAGCGGTGTAGAAGTAAACACGCAACAGCAGGAGCTAGTTTATATTTTCGCTGCGTTGAAGAGAGAGAAAGAAATAGAGAGAGAGAGCTCTCCTACGCTCTGCTGCCGGTTTACTCTTCCTCTGTCTTATGAATTTTCGAATCTAATATTTGGCACTTAATTTATATCTATTGGGTGTAACTAAACAACGTATCTTGAAAAAGCTTAATATAAAACAAAGTCGCTTTTTTAAATCATGTTCCTTTGTTCCCTTTAATCTTTAAAACTACGCAAAGGATTTTGATGATTCTTTCAGTGTTAGATAGCCCATTTACCGAGGAAGGCTATAGGCTATATTTTATCACGCTAAGAATAATAGGAGCGAAGAAATAGAGGAGAATGTCGAAAAAACAGGGAAAATTATTTGAAAGGGCTAACTTGAACGCGCTAATCTCAGGAACTACTGGTCCAATTTGAAAAATTATTTCAGTGTTTGATAGCCCATTTATTGAGGAAGGCTATAGGCTATATTTTATCACGCTAAGACTAATAGGAGAATGTGGAAAAAACGGGAGAAATTATTTGAATGGGCTTATCTCGCGAACTACTGGAGCAATTTTTATGTTATTTGGCACAGATAAGAAGTAGACCACGTGAAGGATCATAGGCTATCGATTTTAATCATTTTTGCAGTGGCTATATATTTTATACCGTATGTATAAAATAATATTATTGTCATCGTAGGACATAATATTAGTGGTATCACAATAAGTACAAGTATACAGTAGGTTAATAATTCAGTAGTGTTTGTATGATTACGCATGCTTAGGGCCCATTATGGGGTTATGGGTACAGTCACGTTCAGTTATCAATTCATAATTATCTCTACTTGTTATACACATTAACCTTGTTTCAATTTACTTTATGATGTTCAGAACTTTATATATATGTTACAGTCATAGTGATGAAATAGCTATTATACATAATATCTGGTCATTATATATAATACAGAAATTGACTAGACAATGTGATTAATTAATCACTTTATCCGGATGTTATTCATAATAGCTGGTCGAAGTTAGCCAAAGTAATAAATACGGTATAATATATAAACTTATCACCCCTCCTTACTTGTAAGAATAAATAATAATTATACCCAGTTATTAAATGTCAGTTCATTTTAAATATTTTATTATTGTTGTACTTAAAGAGTGATACCAAATATGTGTATAATAATTGATCTCTGTAATTTTAGGGTTCCATACCCAAAGGATAAAAACGGGACCCTATTACTGAGACTGTCTGTCCATTTGTCCGTCTGTCGGTCTGTCTGACTCCAGGCTGTATCTTAAGAACCGCTTTAGCTAGACTTCTGAAATTTTTACAGATTGTGTATTTCTGCTGCCGTTATAACAAGAAATACTAAAAACAAAATAAAATTAATATGTAAGGGGGGCTCCCATACAACAGACGTGATTTTTTGGCCTTTTGCTAGTTTGTAGGCACTTGAAATATTCACAAAGTACTTAATTATATTTACACTTTAATAATTAATAACAAAATTGATAATTAAGGGTTACAACCTAAGTCCCATACAAAAAAAAAAACAATATTCGTTTATTTTTGCTCTATATTCTATAATGGTTCAGTACCCTTCGTGCCCGAGTCCAACTCGCATTTTTTTTATCTTTTTTTTATGGCTAGTGAGCTTTAAATTTACTTAATATACATTAAAAGTTAATTAACTTTATAACAATGTCTGCTTTTTAAGTTTTGTCGTTTGAAATAAATACTGACAATCTAATAGATTATCACCATTTATTGTATTTTTAAGAATTCTCTGCGACATTTAATATGCTTTTGCATGCGTTCAAACCAGTTTTTAAAACATTTATTTCACTCCGAAGTGGGGTAGTCAAAATGGCCGATTTATACACGTAAACAGCTTCTTCAGGTGAGCTGAAACGTTGACCACGAAGACTTTGCTTAATTTTGTGGAACGTAATAAAATCTTTAGGGCTCAAGTCAGGGCTGTAAGGCAAATGAATCTAAAATTTCAACGTTTGGGTTCACAAATACATATTTGTTTGACCGGCGATGTGCGAACATGCATTGTCAGAGTCAGGATCATTCGACGCCTTGAATTGTTTTTTAGAAATTCGGTGATGGCTTATGGCAAACAAGCTGTGTTATACCAGTCCGCGGTAACCGTTTTACAATCTTCTAGTACAATAGTGACGATGTGACCATCCTCTGCCACAATGGGGGCAAACAATTTTTTTGAAGTGCTCAGAAAGCCCATGACTTTTGTCGATTTTGACTCATTCTAGAAGACCCAGACAGTTGACTGCTGCTTACATTTTGGATCATAAGCATATTATATCCAAGACCATTGACCAATTTATAAACGTGCTTTGACTCTCCTCGGTTGAATCTCTGCAGAGTTTTGCGACAAAAACTAACACGGGCTGTTTTTTGGACGTCTCTAAGCAATTAAGTATCTAACGAGAAATTAACATTTTTACTCCAAGTTTTTCGTGCAGGATTTTTTGGACAGTGGTCCCTGAAATGCCCACGGATTCCTCTATTTCACGGTATATAACATGACTGTCTTCGAGGATAAGCTGCCAAACGGCTTCGATATTCTCTTGCGGTTTTTGGACGACCTTCACATGGCTGGTCACCCAGGGTAGGGTTTCCACTTTAAACTTCTAAATACCAGCGTTCTATAATCCTAAGACATGGTACTGCATCACTAAATACAGAAGTGATCTCCTTACGCTAAAGTCGTAATAACCCCCTTCATAAGTTTTAAAAAATTATCGCACGAAAATTTCCCTTTAACATTTCCATTTTCACAACCGACTTGTCACCTTTGAATAGACGATACAAAAAGACTATTCGACCAACCTAAAAAAAATATTTTGTTTTTGAAATCCAATTACAAGGAGATTAAAATCCCATATGGTTTTTTTTTCAATGATCGCGGAAAGTTTACAAACGACACAACTTAAAAGGCAGCCCTCGTAATATTGCTACACATGTAGTTAGATGCGGTATTTAAGGTAAATTGAAATATAATTTTATAATCTTTACCTACTTGTTTTATTACATTATCCAAGTCTTTGAAGATATTATATAAAATTGCTAGTTAATGTGATTACTGATTAATTCTGTGTCAATTATCACTTTATCTAAATTGAGTAGACATTATAAATAATGTCTAGATAATATAGATAATATCCAGATTTATTACTTTGGCTGTAACATATATACTATATAGTTACAAACTATACTGTACTCGGCGAAACATGGCGGTAACGGTCATTGACTCCCTGTCAAAAACTGTCATTTTCTCTATAAGCCGCGATTGACAACGAAGTGTCAGATGTTGTCAATCGCGGCTTTGTATAGAAAAATACAAGTTTTTGACAGGGAGTCAATGACCGTTACCGCCATGTTTCGCCGAGTACAGTATAGTATTATAAACACCAAATCACTGGATAACTATGGAACAAACTGAGAGCTCGTCAACAGCAGTCTTGTTAGTAATGTTTCTAAAACCACTGAAAAAATGATTAAGATCGATATTCTTCACGTGGTCTACTTCTTATCTGTGCCAAATAACATAAAAATTGCTCCAGTAGTTCGCGAGATAAGCCCTTTCAAATAATTTCCCCCGTTTTTTCCATATTCTCCTATTAGTCTTAGCGTGATAAAATATTGCCTATAGCAGTGGTCCCCAACCTTTTTTTCATGCGGGCCACAAACATGTTTTGTTCTTGATGTCGCGGGCCGCAACAAAATTTTTTTTTGGGTTAAAAAATAACATTCTTCAAAATTAACGATTTAAAAGTGGAAAAAATTTAACGACTATCACACGTTATTTTGCCGGTGGCCGTGAATTTCAAAACATCACGCGGGCCACAAACAAAGTCCAAAATGGGCTATCTAACACTGAAAGAATTTTTCAAATCGGACCAGTAGTTCCTGAGATTAGCGCGTTCAAGTTAGCCCTTTCAAATAATTTTCCCCGTTTTTTCCACATTTTCCTCTATTTCTTCGCTCCTATTAGTCTTAACGTGATAAAGTATAGCCTATAACCATCATCGATAAATGGGCTATCTAACACTGAAAGAATCATCAAAATCCGTTGCGTAGTTTTAAAGGTTAAAGGGAACAAAGGGACATGAGGGAAAAAAAAGTGACTTTGTTTTATAATAAGTATAGATACATTTAAACTAACTTATTTGATTTTTAGACGTCTGTAAAGTATTACTAAAAGCAAAGTATCAATAAAATACTACATGTACATTTCAGACCTCCAAATTAGGAATACGTATTAGCGTGTTTGCGATAAATTTAGAAAGCAAAATAATGTAATATCATAATAAACTTGTCTCATAGTTACATGCAGATTTAGTTTCCAAGAAAACATTTTTATGTTTTCTTGGAAACTAAATCTCGTTAATTAGGTATTATAGCTTTTAGATAAGAAAATCTAAAAGCTATAATACCTAGTAAACGAGATTACCGTGGCATTATAAGCTGTCAATACTTTAACCCCACTTGGTAACATGGTAATGCATTACTAATTTAGTAATCTGTTTGTTTCAGACGGGAAAGCTACAATTTTCCACTCAAGCAACATCGAAGGTAAATATGAACATTAATTTATACACAAAACTGCTGCTCTGTTGCAGTTATTCTTCCTATTTTTGTTTCGTGTTCGAGAGATAACATAATTAAGTTGTGTTGTTTTAATAAGGTGAAAAATTTAATCACAATATATTTTAAAGACTGTCTGGACATCAATTATCATTACGAAATGAAACTATTAAAATAAAGACCTAAAAATGTGTGTTACAGGTTTTGTTAAACTTATATTAGTATAAGACGTGTGCACGCACCTGTAATGTTCTTGTCATTGAAGCCTTGGCCATGGGGGTTAGGAGCTTTCTGTCACATAATCAAAATATAGTGTTAGTTTGGACTCCGGCTACACACATAACGGTACTTGGATGGCATTGACAGGAGGGCTAACAGGCCTGTACACTGCGGGAGAGGATAGATGGGCATGAGGCCATTGCTCTACGAGATCAAAAAAAAGGCACGTAAAAAGACTACAAGATTAGAGAGTTAGAGACTATCTTACAGAGAAATAATACATTACTTTGTTGTAATGTATTATTGTGTATTTGAATCTAAAATAAGATATAATGTTATACTTTACTTCGAAATGCTAGTTGCTACACAATAACAAAAAACGTAAGAATATTTCAACATGATATTATTATATCCAAAAATATGACGCGAAGGAAACTACTCGTAGAATATAAATTCACGAATACCCAGCTATAAGTTTTATTATTCTGTCCATTTGTCGTCATAACATTATTTCTATTAGTTATCTCCAACACGGAGGCTTTTCCTGGTCAGGCATTGTGAGAAAAATACCCTCAATAAAACGAAAACCCGTCAAAATATTAGTATCGTAAAAGGGACGAGGAAGATGGTGGAATTTATTTGAAATCATCAGCGGGAATCGACGTCAAAATATGTTATTTGACGGAGATTTGACAGCGCGGTCTTTTGATGACATGGCAGATATATTAGGGTCACTTCAGACTGAAACGTAACGAAACGTAACGCTGCGACGCAATTTCTATGCCCGGTGTTGGCGTTTCTGACTAGTGTCAAAAATGTAAAAGTAATCAAAAAAGTTTTTGAATAAACTACAGACTGTCAAAAAACATCAGAACTGGGTAAGTAATTTTGCGTTAAATTTCATTCAATATACAAGAATATAAGACTGATCTGATTTAATACTTACGATCAGCATCAGTCAAAAACGCTTTTGTTACTGAGGTGTCTCAGAATGTATGCCATTTGTATGCAATTTTGCTCATATTTTTATCTTTAGGGAGGTTTTTGCCTCTCAAAACAATCTAAAAATTGGAACATACGCAGCAAGACAGACATAAGGACATATAGCGAAGTCTTAATAATTTCTACCTTTTGGGTATGAAACTCTACATAATGTAGGAAAAAATAGAAAAGTTATTATGTAACCTTTAAGTGCTGTAAAACTGGAAGATTAAATTAATGACCTAAAGATGTATTTATTATTTTATTCTTATTTATTTTAAGTCTAATCCTTCCAGCATATTATAAAGTATGGCAAATTTCATACTGCTCAGTCCTCCGTAAGCAAATGTTCGTAAAAAGTAGTAAGAATTATGTTAGATACTATTATTTTCTTTGAAAGTTATCTCTTTAAAAGCAAAGACTTGTGCATTAGCAAATACCTATCATTAATCTACGGTTTTACTCGAGCAAAACACTAAAAAGAGTCTGCTTGCTCTAAGAAAATTAACGAACCAGTTAGCACTTCAGACTTTGAATTAGTAAAACTTTTTACTTCTAGATCTCTGTAAATTTTTGTGTTATTTGAATACAGTATGTGGCCGTAATCAGTGACACTCATTGATGATTATATTTTAAATCTACGAATAATAAAAACTAAGGAAACGTAACTCCCATACTATTACCGTTTTAAATTTGGTTTCGTTCGAACTATCATGTTAAGCCTGATACCGATCAAGGCCACCTAAATAATAATAATAATAATAATAATAATAATAATAATAATAATAATAATAATAATAATAATAATAATAATAATATCTATGGACGCTTCACACCACGTCAGTCTGGCCCCGTGCTAAGTACCTAAAGGACTTGTGTTACAGGTACCAGACAACGGAAATATATTTAATACTTTTATACTATACATATATTTAAGATTTTTATTATATAATAAACATATTTAATACACATCCAGACCCGGGAACATTGAAAACTTTTTGTTCCGTCGGCGGGATTCGAACCCGCAACCCCCGGCTTGAGCGTCCAACGCGCTTACCACTGAGCCACAGAGGTCGTCAAATATTGCAAATGTATTTTTTGACGGACGAAGTTCCTTTTCCTTAGTTTTTATTATTCGTAGATTTAAATTAAAGAAGAGTTTGACAGATAATAAATAGGGTTAATTCACTGACCTCCATTATACAAGTACGCTGGACCTTTGAAATGACAGCTATTTTTTGTGCCTATTTGAAGCGGAATCAGCGCCCCAATGCGGGGTATATATTATATTAATATTTTTGAGTAATAATATTCGTCTCCGAGTCCGGCAGTTAGTCAGTGATACAGAAAAGTTAGAGGCGTAATCTTTAAAAAGAAAGCAAGATTGATAAATAGTTAGTGTTAAATAGTAAGTATTCAAAGAATTGTATAATTAGGATCTTAATAACTTCTAGAGATGGACACCAAGACATATTAAAAGTAACATAAAAACTATCATATGGATGTAGCATTTATTTAATTCATCAACTTCGAATCTCTTTTTTTCACAATGGTCGATTTTATAATAATTATATCAAGGTAAGTTAAGGTACTGAAGGCATTAATTTGTTTAAGGTGATCCCACATGCTTTCAGTCAATATCGATCCCACATAGTTTCAATATCAATATCTCATATAGTATCGGTATCTATCGCGATCTGCTGAGCTGAGCACCACTCGGCGCTCTTCACTCGAGTGCTGAGCATACAAATATTGTTGCGTTAATTAACTATTTTTAGATTTATAATTATTACCTAACAACTAAACGTGCGGCACGTGTACCGATAACCTAATTGAAAGCGATTCGCCCGCCAATATAATATAACGCTTCCCACAGCGGTTTCCTTGAAATTATTCGGTTTGTTGAAGGTCGACTATGAGTAATTCTTATACTTTTCAAATGCAGTTCTCAAGAGCACTCTCTATTACATATATCAGACGCAGGACCCACTTTTTACATGCCATGCATTTTAGATGCATCAGCACAGAGCAGTCTGCATTGTCCTAATCAAACTTGGAAACTTTTTTGTTTTAATTAATACAAGACGTGTTGTACACTCCACTTCCAACTCGTTTATCCCATGGTGGTCGAACTAATCTTAACACTGAATTACTTTCAGTATACGTCTATTATTCTATAATGCAAAACAGCACTGTTTTACGACGAGTTTCTTTGTGTTTAAGGACTTCGTTAAACAAACTACAAAATGTTTTTACAGCGGCAATCGCAATGCCGCTCTATTATTAACTTTTTCGTGGCATAATCAATCTTAAATATCAGCTTGTAAAATGAATTCAACAAGCTTTTTGCAAGCGGAGTGGCGCGGCAAAATTAATGACTCGTACTACATCGGCCGCCATTAATCAGTTTATAAACCAACAGTAGGTATTGTTGTGTATACACTAATTGTTGTAGGCTACTAGCTGTTGTACATGCTGGTATCTTTAGTACTTATGTTAGTAAGGTTTTGATACTCAGTAGTTTAGTATTTTGACGTTTACTGCAGCCGATGATTGTACCTAGATAATAACTACAAGAATTATTGCTATTGCAAAAATTCTTTTATAATTTCTTTATATCTTAGTGAATAAATAAGTGAAAAAAGGCTTTTGTAGCCTACTTTTCCTTAAAAAGGAAAGTGTCTTATAAAAATCACAGGGATATCGGGATATCTTGGAATTCAAAGGAAGAGAAAAAAAAACATTGGTTTGTTAGATCATTTTTCCTCTCCTTAAAACATTCAGTAAATACTTGTCGGAGTAGCCGAGACGTATTGTAGTATAAGTTAATTACTTTTTCACGAATCACGACGAAGTTATATAATAATCACTTTAAAAAACTTCTAAGTATTTCAGTACACGACTTTCTTCAACAATATTTCTATATTTGAGCTATTTCCACGTGTCTGTCTCATCTATTTATGCAGGAGGTAGTGAAATATTCCAATGCATAACAATTTGGGTGGGAAAAATCACGAGTCATATAAATTGGCATCACGTAATGAAGAACGTGCGTCGAGTAGATATAGTGCTACCAGGTTATAATATTGAGCTTATTTAAATTACAGTTCTAATGTAGTATAAGCATGACAGATATTAAATAAAAAATCGGCCAAGTGCGAGTCAGGCTCGCTCACGAAGGGTTCCGTACCGTTACAGAGAGAAATCAGAAAGTATGCAAAAAAATGTGTTTTTTGTATGGGAGCCCCCCTTAAATATTAATTTTATTATTATTAACTAAATTATAAATATAATTAATAATTTTGTGACAATTTAAAGCGTTTAGCTGTTGCCATTATTGATTAAGAGCAAAAAAGGCAAAAAAATCACGTTTGTTGTATGGGAGCCTTCCTTGAATATTAATTTTATTTTGATTTTGTTGTTGTAGCGGCACCGAAAATACACAATCTGTGAAAATTTCAGAACTCTAGCTATAGCGGTTCTTGAGATACAGCCTGGAGACAGACAGACATCAAAGTCTTATGAATAGGGTCCCGTTTTTACCCTTTGGGTACGGAACCCTAAAAAGGGAGAAGGAAGATTTAAACGGTCGCATAAAAACCTCCTCGTTTTTAAAAAAATATTTTTTTTAATATTTAAAGTTGGAATTTTACATACGTACTATTCTTGTTGCATGACGAATCTATGATGATGATGTCATGATGCCTCCCACCACCTACTAGTTTTGGTGTTTAAATCGACACATCTGAATTAATCGTGTTAAATGTGACTTCAGTCTTTTCTACGGATTTAAGTAAAAGATAAATTAATTGAAAAATTAAAGCGTACGGATTACGGAGTGAATTCGTTAAACACAACCTTAATTTCTCAAATCAAGGAATTGAAAGAAGTATGATATCGGAAAAATATGCAAAATATAAAATAAATATTATGTGCTACATTCTTGGCTCGTGTGTGCGCCGGGGAGAGGGGGTCATCGTAAAACATTACGACCTTAATGTGCTCCGGGTACTGAAATATCGGGAATTGGTGAATTTGTGGCCGACATATTTTTTTATTTTTATTGCGGTTCATAAGAAAGGTTTCAATTTTGAAGGGGTTTTATCTAATAACATTAACATTGGAATGGCTTTGAAATGCTTAATCATTTGGCAGTTTTTTTTTCATATTACGTTATTTAGAATGGCTGCAGTGGTACATTTTTATGATTGTATTTTGGCCTAAGTAATTATTCAAGTTGATTCAAAGCTAATCAATTAAGTTATTGAATCTTGTTATATCCGTCGTAAAAGTTGTTATTTTATATTACGTCCACATATTATGCTCATCAAAAAAGGTTTTACATGAATTTAGTACAACAAACAATAAAGTGAAGGAATGCACATTTTCCTGGCTCAAGTGTCAGGAAGCAGTAGAGCGAAAATCTCGCGTCGTAGAAGTTATTTACGGCGCCGACTTACTGTGTTAAAAGTGTTCTTACAGAGGATTATGCAATAACGCCGGCGAGGCCGTGCTAATATAATGTGTTTAAAGCAGGTTTATGACCAGGATTTACTATGAATAAGTTAATGACATATTTATTATTATACTGTAGTATCGCTACCGTGCCGTACCGTAGTATATAGCTACGCATACGCAAATTACGCAAATTAATACTCTAAAAAAAGTATTTTTTACGCAAATTACGCAAATTAATATCTACTCTACAAATAGAATTTTTTAGAGTCACTATGCATTTTTTTCGTATTTTGACATAGATTCAACTTTAATTCGGATTGGCGCTTATATGGCTAAAGAACCAGTTATGAAGATTAATTAAATAATGCAGTTAGTAGGTTTAGCATAGAGTAAATATCATTGTAAACAAGTAAGCTATTTGGATATAATCATGCCCAATCTACTACTACCTAAAATATTAGGATAAAATTGTTCGGCGTGCATCCGTTGTCTGATTGCCATAACACAAGTTTTTACTTAGCATGGGATTAGACGACGTGATGTACGCTACCTAGCTTTTATACTATTGTATATTATTGCATGCTTTAATAAAGAATTCAAATTTGAATTTGAATTGATCGACAAAGAGTCTGAACCTCGGTCTAAAAACGTAACAGTATGTACAGCGTGGAAAAATCAATTTCAAACTTTAGCGTAGCTAGTAGCTTTTACCTAAATCAATACTATCCTTTGTATACAAATTATGTAAATTAGTTTTACTACTCTGTATCCTTTGTTGTAATAATAAATTTAAATTGTTTGTTTTACAAGTTTCTTGATCCCTGACGTGTCTAACGACAATTAAATAAACTTTAATTTCCTTTTAGTAATAATCGTAATATTATGAAGAATTGTTTGGTAAACAGTGTCATTATCCTAAGAGCGATTGACGACCTGCGTAAGCCGTCGTTGCTAGAGGTGGGTGGTACGTTTTATACAGGCAATGTTAAAAATAATAATACAGTTTTTGAAATTTTATGACGACTGTTCACGTACCCGCGCCGACGCAAAGCTAATAGTGGTTAACAGATCTACTTTACCATACGCTAAAATATGTCATTATAGTGTTATGCTAAGTACTCACATACAGTTTTTCTCGATAGTTTTACTCGAAATCGAGCAAAAACCACTGTGTGGACCGCAAAACTCACAGCTCGAAGGCTCGCATCGAGCCAGTTTGAAGGCTCGAATCGAGCCGGCTTGACAAATTTTTTGACACTAGTTTTTATTATTCGTAGCTAATTTCCTTCAAACTGGAGTAAAACTATCGAGAAATGCTGAATGTGTGGACGAAAGCCCGAGCATTGGTTTTTACTCTATGTGATTGCTCGATCGAGCAAAACCGTATGTGAGTACTTACACTTACATGTCGCTTTATGGATAATATGTTGCCTCATTTTAGAGGTTGTCGGCATTGTGTCAGCTGTCAAGCGGTACCGCAGCTCATGTGAAAGCGCCTTAACGGTTTCATATTCACAGAACAAAAACAATACCAGATAAACAAACATAGAAAATGAACCGAAGGCTGCGATATGAAATCCGAGTTACAAATAATATTTTGTGTAAACAGCGACCAAAAGGCCCGGAAAGGATCCCTCGATCGCAGGAAGAAAAAATATCTACGTGTGACACTGGCGATCTGCCAAATATGGCTTTATTTTTCTATGCCGAAATTACCTATGGGGAATATTCCGGCTTTGTTAGTGTTTCGCGTGTCCCAGTTCCGGCCAGTCCGGCCAGTCCGACCTCCGACATTCGCTGCAGATGCGCTACCACTAATTACTTGTGAATTTGTGTATTTGGCAAGTTATGGCGCGGACGTCATCGGAAAAATGGCACCTTTCTGTAAATGAATAGTTACATAGAAATGTTTTTCTTTGCGTTTCAATGACTTCTATTGTAATTCAAACTTAAAGAAAATGTACTGTACCGATTTTAATGAAATTTAAACCAAAATAGCAAGAATTACTTTTAATTATTACTGTTTTCAATTGTATTCTTACAAAATATAATTTTGTCGCGGAAAATGTCTTACAAATTTGGACTTTAACTCTGGAACAAACTGTCACCACGAGTATTTTCGGACCTATACGACCTGCAAACCTTCAAGAAAAGAGCGTATTCCCTCTTAAAAGGCCGGCAACGCACCTGCAGCTCTTCTGATGTTGCGAGTGTCCATGGGCGACGGTAGTTGCTTTCCATCAGGCGACCCGTTTGCTCGTTTGCCCCCTTATTTCATAAAAAAAAGTTATTTATAGCTTTTTTATTAAAACTAGTAATAGACCAAAATCATACACGAGTCTCAACAATTAAATTAAGGAAAACGAACAAAAACACGTAAACTAATGATAAGGAAAAGTATAATATTATGATATTTGAATAGCTTTATACATAAATAATAAGCTTTTAGGGGATCCCGGTAGGCGCCATTATAAAGAACGCCATGTTACGGCAGCGTTTCGGCAGTATTACGACAGACCCGGGGGACGCCGTGATTCGACAGCCACGAGGCAGGTGCTACCCGATCTGATTTATCTTCCGCATCGAATATTCAATATTGGAGTTACGAAAATTAAATTGGTAATAGTTCGCGTAGTTCGATATCGAAACTATATTGAAATTACCTGCTTTACGCGCCTACGGCGAAGCGAGAGTCCCATATTATTTTAGCAGTGTTTATTGTATTATTTGCCTCGTCAGGTTTTCAAACTGTTTAAGTTAAGTAGGACAGGTATTGTAGAATAGGTACAAGCAGGCATATAGTACAACTATATTTTTTATAGAAATGCGCCATAATGTAAACTATGCTGGTTGCCAAAATGTTCTTCAAATGGTCTAAATATCGGCTTGCAGTGCCTATCTTAAAAATTGAAATATAAAATACCATTTGGGTACCCTTTTATTCTTATGAAAACGATACAATTTTATCGCTATGTGTCCGCGTTTTACGTTGCTCAATATAAAACATTTTGTGGCAATAACAGATTTCATATTATGTATATCGTAAGCAATAATAAATGGATGCAAAAATTTGTCACAACAGCGATATCGATACTGACCGTGCGACGTCGGGGCGCGGCCTTGTATGTAAATGACAGGCGGTGATGAGGGTCCACATTACCATAAAAACCGCAGCCAAATCCCGCGGACTGTTCGCAGCCAACAGGGCTACCAACTGAAAGATAAATGTAGGACTACCAACATGAGAATACAAAGTGGCTGCGGTTAGCCGGGTTACCACCTTTATATTTAACATATTAGAACTGTTGATTCCTAGCATATCTGTTGATAAATTTATGGGTATATAAATATACATATAAATATAGGTTATCTTACCGTGATATCTTACCGTCCTCATACGTAGACACTAGACACTAGTATGAGCTGATGCTCAGTTATCGAAATGTATGATGAGCACAGTATTTGTATCAGAACCCCTCCGAAATGTCTCCATAAATTTTTATTTCATTATAATTTATGTGTTCAATAGGTTTTTGAGAATAGGTTTCTTTATATTTTACACACATAAAATATAGGGGTGCTTCAAACCCAATTTTATAGGCATCGGAAAAAGTATAATTAAATAATATTGAAATAAACGCTAATTCTAAAAATAATAATGGCTTTATTGTGTGTATTTGACCATTGAAGTTTTACTGTGATTGAAGTGCATATTTTGACCACTTGAAATTCATATTTGCAGGCATATTATTTCGGCACCTCATGCATATAATCCGATACCTATTACTTACCTAATTCTACTGGACATTGTATCTAATCTTCGGGATATATTACCAGATTTGCGCTACTCATTTATTCATGTAATTACGGAAGGGCCAGCCCTGCGGTTAAACGGTCGTTAACTGAGACTTATAATATCTTGCGTTTAATTTTTACCCCAGGGTTAAAAGTGGGTTATCCATTAATTACGGACCACCGTATTCAGGTTGAAATTCCCTTCACGGTAGAAAATCTGAACACTATAATTAAAATACGTTTATTAATTTTATATTAATATCGGTTATGGTTAATTAGTATACGTAGTTTTAACCCATATTTTATGAAACTTTGTACTAGTTATTTTGAATGTTAATTATAGAAATCAGTAGGTATCATTCTTTGCTTAGGGTCAGCTCAGACCGCAACGTGACGCGTAGATGCCGTGAGATGCAATTCTAAATTTGTAATGATTTGACAGACTTCAATTAGACTTCGTGCAATGAAATCTGTCAATTTAATATATTTAGAAATAGATCTCAAGGTATTTTCACATCATGCTGTGGTCTGATTTGATCCTAAAGAATTAATTCACAATGCAACTTCGCAAAGCGTTGCGAGGCATTTCATAGAGCCATTCACATTTGGAATATTCATTCCAACAGGCGGCAAGTTCGTTAATTCAATGTGTATTAATATTTTTATGTAGTTTTCAATTTATATGAAATAAACTTACATCAATGCGTCACATTACAATATGCAGTGATCCAGTATTTGCATATTTTCAACGACAAAAAGCATATTTTGTGCAATCAGACGTTTTAATTAAGTTCGTCTTGTAGCGTCATATCAGACAGCTGGTCGCTGCGCTGGATTTACGACGTAGATGAGTCATTGTCGCGCGCACCTGTACTTAAATTATTTTAATTTTCTCATACAAACTATGTTATGTACAGGTACGCTCAAAAGTGCTTATTTTCATACAATACGAGTTTCTTAAAATGTGAATGTAATGTGTTTTTTGAACACAACTGTAAAAAATATATTAAAATCGTCAAAGACATCCTCCATAGCATATAAATTACCTCAGCAAGTTATGAATGAATTAGGTAACGTCCAGATGTACTGAGTTAACTTTTAAACCAAAAAATTGTGCTAGTTTGTCTTTTTATTGTTTTAATTTTAATGTGTGCACATAATATTTGTTACGTTACGGTCTAGATCTTACATTTGAATACTTATTATATTTGTGTTTAGTTGGGATTGTAATGTGTTTTGTGCATTTAAATAAATAAAAAATAAAAAAAAAATCTGTAACTACATGTTAAATTGTTCAGTCGGGAAAAATGTGTTTTTCTGTAGACCGGAAAAGAACATTTTGACACTTCCATAAATAAATGAGTCCATATTAATCAGTCCGTAAGTCCGTCCATTACCACGTCTCTCGTTAGGTTCAAGTAACTCAGCCAATTTAGATGTTTAGTACAGAATATATACTTTGACTCCCGTAAGAGAACAGTAATTAGTTTCTATTCTTGCAAAATATACGGCTCATTTCCAACAACTTCTAAACAAAATTCTATATAATACTTGCTCTCACGTGCTGTTATAACATTTTCTTCAGTTTTCTTTAGAAGAGAATCAATATTTCTCTTGTGGAGCACATATTGAACCATAATAATGCTCGTTCGGTATAGAATTGAAGACATGAGTAGATGGAGCGGGTAACTTACAATTTGAACACTGTCGTTTTTGCATAAACGGAGGCTTTAGGACCGAGAAAATTATTTGAAATAAAAAAATGTGGATTCTATGTTTAGTTTAAATATATTAGCTAGATAATGAAGTAGGTCAGTTACAAGGTTTGTTTATATTTTGAGGAAAAAATGAAAGGAAAAAATTGTTCTTAGTCTCTATAGCCGACAACGCACCTGCAGTTCTTCTAATGTTGCGAGTGTCCATGGGCGACGGTAGTTGCTTCTGATCAGGTAACCGGTGACCCGCTTGCTAGGTTTCCCCCTTATTTTATAAAAAAATATTGTAAAATGTTAGTTACCCGGTTCATCCACTCATGTCTTCGATTGTTTGAGATGATTGTTTGTTTTTGTATATCGAGTACACGTGTAGTTCTCCTCTTGTATACCCCACTTAGACGATGAGAGACCTTGTAATACGTATTGTTGTATTATACAGTAGTTTAACAATACATTACACCTCTTACTACTGAAAATATTGACGCAGCGAATACAAGGGTTGCTTGTCTTTGTCTGGCGTTGGCGTTGATACAAAGATAGAGGACCTTGAATAATTATAATATTACTTGATGACGCCCGCAACTTCGTTGCGCCAAAATTCGTTTATCGCGCGGGAACCGTACAATTTTCCGGGATAAAAAGTATCCTATGTACTTTCCCGGGACTCAAAGTATCCCCATACCAAATTTCAGCAAAATCGGTTCAGCGGCTTAGCCGTGAAGAGGTAACAGACAGACAGACAGACAGACAGACACACTTTCACATTTATAATATTAATTTGTAATTAGTAATAAGTATGGATTATTTATGCTTCTTAAACATTGTTGTTACTAAGGGGTTGAGAGTTATAATTTCGTTTCGGGTCCCAAGACAGCTTTAGCATGTCTTTCGGGCTCCTTGAGGTCATATCAAAGGGTTTTCGTGGGTGGATACCGCTGTCGATCCTGGCGACACAGGAGATACAGTGGTGGGAATATGTGGTGGGCCAAAGCCCGTTTTAAAAAAGGGGTTGAGAGTACTTTTTTTATAAAATTAGGGGGCAAACTGGTCACCTTATGGAAAGCAACTACCGTTGCCCATGGACGCTCGTAAAAACAGAAGAGTTGCAGGTGCGTTGCCGGCCTATTACTTTCTAGGGAACCCCGTAAAATCGAATTGTATTTTATGTTCTATGTTGTATCCTATGTTCTTACCCGGACTCAAAGTATCTCCATACCAAACAGCAAAATCAGTTCAGAAGTTTGGGCGTGAAGAGGTAACAGACATACACTTTCGCATTTATATTATTAATGTGGATTCCCGGTATAGAAGTTAGATAAGTTGCTGTTGTTGAATATTAAGACAGTAAAAACATTTTTAAAAACGGTAATCCAAAAGTAAAACGTCGCATAACTTTACATTCTCCGGGGTTCAGCTAGACGTAAAAATGTAAATTGGTGAAGAAATAATAAAAATGCAGTACTACCAGGGGTTGTAGAGGGGTAGAGGGGTGGGCGGGGGTTGAAAACCGTGTCGAGAGCCAACTCGGGGGATGATCGCTTCCTATGAGGCGAGTTTTATTCCCTTATGCCGTTTGTCCACAGCCAGTAGCCACCGTCACCGGGACGTCACCGACAAATATTCAAATAGTAATAACTAGCGACCCGCCCCGGCGTCGCACGGGTATAAAATATATAGCTACTGAAAAAATGATTACAATCGATAGCCTATGATCCTTCACGTGGTCTACTTCTTATCTGTGCCAAATAACATAAAAATTGCTCCAGTAGTTCGCGAGATAAGCCCTTTCAAATAAATTCCCCCGTTTTTTCCACATTCTCCTATTAGTCTTAGTGTGATAAAATATAGCCTATAGCCTTCCTCGATAAATGGCCTATCTAACACTGAAAGAATCATCAAAATCCGTTGCGTAGTTTTAAAGATTAAAGGGAACAAAGGGACATGAGGGAAAAAAAGCGAATTTGTTTTATAATATGTACTAGCGACCGGCCCCGGCGTCGCACGGGTATAAAATATATAGCCACTGAAAAAATGATTAAAATCGATAGCCTATCACGATCCTTCATGTGGTCTACTTCTTATCTGTGCCAAATAACATAAAAATTGCTCCAGTAGTTCGCGAGATAAACCCTTTCAAATAATTTCCCCCGTTTTTTCCACATTCTCCTATTAGTCTTAGCGTGATAAAATATAGCCTATAGCCTTCCTCAATAAATGGGCTATCTAACACTGAAATAATTTTTCAAATCGGACCAGTAGTTCCTAAGATTAGCGCGTTCAAGTTAGCCCTTTCAAATAATTTTCCCCGTTTTTTCCACATTTTCCTCTATTTCTTAGCTTCTTTTAATCTTAGGGTGATAAAATATAGCCTATAACTTTCCTCGATAAATCGGCTATCTAACACTGAAAGAATCATCAAAATCCGTTGCGTAGTTTTAAAGATTAAGGTGAACAAAGGGACATGAGGGAAAAAAAGCGACTTTGTTTTATAATAAGTATAGATAGTTATAATATCTATGAACACTTCAAACCACATGTCCGGCCCCATGCTAAGTACCTCAAGGGCTTGTGTTACTAGTACCAGACAATGGAAATATATTTAATACTTTTATACTATAGATATATTTAAGATTTTAAAATTTTATTATATGATACATAATATGCCAGCATACACAGTCATGACCTAGGAACATTGAAAACTTTTTGTTTCTTCGGCAGATTTCAAACTCGCGACCCTCGGCTTGAGCGCTGACCACACGCTCAACCACTACGCCACAGAGGTCGTCAAAATGTCCCTTTAAGAGGTCATAAAGTGACATTTTGTATGTCAATGGCAGGTTATAGGCAGAGTAGACAGGGTTATAGAGTATGCCGACTTAGAACTGATGTTGAAATTTTTAAATTTGACGTATTATGACGAAAATCGTCGCTAGGGTTGTTGACTTGTTACCTACGAATTTAAAACTTTGACATATTCGCTGGACGTGTTCCTCTTTGGTCGTATTGTTGTTTGTGTTTTGGCACATGCGATTAAAATTGTCAGAATCCAATTTTGAAATCTTTATTTTAAATATTTAAAAATAAATTATATCAGCCAGCGTGAGGCACATTCCGTTCATAATCCTAGTGAAACCCGACGAATTTGACACATATTGAAACCTGTCCGTTTCTTTGCAGTCGAACTACTGGTAGTTATGTCTATTGTGTTATAGGTTTCATTTTACTCTACGCCACTTAAAGCAGAAGTGACATAGGTCGCTAGACCGACGTCGGTAGAAAATTAAACTTATAGTCTAGGATCTAGATTATAAAGTGGCATTTTATTTGAGTTTTTGTCGGTGACGTGCCGGTTACGGCGACAGTGGAAAAACAGCCTTAAGCCTGCCGTCGCGACGTTTTGTATTTAAATGTTTTGTATTCATGGACAATAGTTTCGTAAAATTATTTAAAAATTTAAGAAATAATGTAAATACAATTTATTTTATTTTATTATGAAAAGACGACGCAGGAGATGGTTTGGAAAAGTTTGATAATAATTGTAGTCAAGATTACATGTGATAATATAAAACTAAGGGGTAATATCATGAATTTGTTTAATTGATTAATGAGGAACCAGACGACGGGAAAATATATTTGATACTTTTATACTATAATAACCTTACATAAACAAAACAAAAATATAGTCCTAAACAACAAACATTTGGAAAGAATCATCTCGTGTGGGTCCAAACTTTTCTCGCACAATGGCTACTTAATCGTCCGTTACTCGGCTACAAGTTCGCCCATTGACGGGTCTATCAGGAAACTCGCCGCAGCGCCTCGAGCGTGTAACCTGTTTGCTGTTTAGGTGTTATTCGAGCTGTTCTGTAAAAGGTCTCACATAGGAACGACTAATCGTTAACGATTTGTCGTTTCCGACCGATGGTGACGAAATCATGATATTGTCTAAAACATAAATCGATCTAAGAATTCAAATTGTAACTAGCGACAAATAATTTAGATTTTCTTGCATCTATAATCGTAACAATCTAAGACACTTTTGCTAAAAGTGATCGGCAAACCTTGTTAGGTGCAACCTAGTAGGTTAAGAAGAAAACCTAACTATTAGTATTGATTTACTAGAATTTTTAGTCGTCGTAAAATACAGATAATTGAGCTCATAGTATGTGGATTTTAGATGTCGTACAAGACAATTTGGACGTCGTAGCGTGGAGATATCTAGTAAAATCGTTTTTAGGCTTCGTCCACATTTGTATCATTTGCGCGATCAGATTTCCGATCAGATCTCCGTCGCGTAGCATCGAAGCGATCATGATCGCTAGTGTGGACGCAAAATGATCGCGATCATGATACGCTTCGTATCATGATACGCCCCGATCGCTATTAACCGCGTATCTGATACGTGCCGTATCAAATACGCGCATGATCGGCAGAATGATCTAATAGGCGTCCACACTATGATACGCATTCTTGATACGGCGCGATGATCGCGACGGAGATCTGATCGGAGATCTGATCGCGAAAATGATGCAGATGTGGACAAAGCCTAAGGTGTGAGTCTCGTGAGTTGTCGCTCGAGACCATTTCTCAGTTAGAGGGTGTTCGGGCGTTGTTTACCTCCAAGTCCCTACGTGTTGATCACAAACACCCTGTGTAACGTGAGCAAACACTTTCAACTTCTCAAGCGTTCCTCTTTCATCTTAAATTTCATAAAACACATCCAGAAATTAAATAAACAGGTTTGTATTTCGTATACCATGATAAAAACGTGAATTTTGCTCCTATAAAAGTATTTTGCTCTTACTCATAATTTGCGTATAACGTATTAAAAATATATCGTGAATTTTGTATCAAAGAGCTATTTGTCCTTCCCCGTAATGAACTAATGAGTGCTTAATATCATCAAAAAAGGGCAAGTAGTTTTTAAGTATTTTTAAAACGTACAAATTAATAAATATCTGATCACCTAAGGCTTCTTTAAATTAGTGTATTTTACAGAACAGTACCGTCATTAAAACAACACGGTTACAAAAAACGTGTGCTAAGCGCAGTGTGGAAATAAAAGTATAATATTCCAACAGAGACTCACAGAAAAGCTGTAAACAATAGAATCCGACTCAAAGCTTACACTAGGAAAGAGAAAAGCATTTTAACGAGCTTGTTGAAATCAGTTGTTTAATAGAATTAGGAGCGATCCTGCAAACAAAGAGACTTCGCAGATTGTATTTTAGCGCTGATACTATCTCAATTTTAATTGACGTCATAATTGTAAAGTACTAGATAAGCTCTTGGTTAAAAAAGTGTTATAAATATTTCTGTTTTACACTTTTGTTGCTACGCGTATCGAGCAAATCTCTGTAAATAGAGGGAACGGCAAATATTAAAGAACATATTTTTTAATATATAAATGAAAAAAAACGTGTGACACTCGGAGACTGCCGCGATAAAGCTAATGTCTAGCATTTTTATCAAATTATGCAACTATAATTCACATACGTATAGTCGAACGCACACAAACACCGTGTCGAAGTCGGCAACTTCGCACGGACCAGCACAGTGTTGCAGTGGCGCCGCACTACTGTGCCGATCGGAGTGGGGGGGGGGGGGGGTGTTAGGTTTTTTGCGTTACTAAATTTCTTGATTCGGTCGCGGTGCTCCAAGCCCGCTATAAAAGCTATGCAATAGCTTAAAATTATGAAACAAATAAACAAGAAAATGGATTATGTTATAAAAATAAGCGACGGCCGTTGACCACACATCAGCAATACTTAATTGTTGCGAATTGCATTCCCGATGCTCAAAATGCCCACCCCTCTACCCGGTATATTAATCTAAGCTACTATATTATAACTATACGTTACATAAAGGGTTGATTCAGACCGCAACGCGACGCGTAGATGCATTCTAAATTTATATGGATTTGACAGGTTCGCAAGACGTCTCACGCAATTGAAATCTGTCAAATCCATACAAATTTATGCCGCGCCGCGCCTCGCCTCGCCTCGTCGCGTTGCGGTCTGAATTGACCCTTTCAAATCCATATAAATTTAGAATGCATCTACGCGTCGCGTTGCGGTCTGAATTGACCCTTACACAAAGCTCCTAAATAAAGAGCTGCAGCTTTTCGTAGATGTAAAATTATTTTGCTACAGCTTCGTAGCACGACTACGAAGAATCCGTAGAAGTGCTACGCCTTCGTAGTACACCTACAAAGTTCCCGTAGCACTGCTACGTCTCCGTAGAGCTGCTACACAGAACCAAATATAAATCAATATTGCTTTTACAGGGACTCTGATTCTTTCCAAGTATAGGATTATGCGACCTTCTATTTTCTTCAAATTTTCAAAAGACAGAAGACAACAAAGCTCAAGAGTCAAGATAAAATAGATTGCTTTTCTTATTTTGCAATGATATAACACTCTTAAATCATATCGCTGTGATACTTTCGCAGAAATGTAATTTTGAATGACATTCGCGGTGGAGCGTCGCGAACAGTGTGCATTTATTTTTATGTAATGTCGGGTTACTGACTTTTAAAATGAAATACGAAGCCAAAATATTTTCGTGTCATCGTATCGCGTGCCGCGTAATGTATAATTTAAATCAGCTTTTCCAATTTAAATAAAAATGAGTTCCGTTAAATTAATTTAAACAACAATAACTGAAATTTTAACTTTTACTATTATTAGTACGATACTATTACTATAGTTATATTAATATATGTAATATGTTGTTATTAGATTGTACTATGTAGTAGCAGAAAATTTATTTAGCATCTGTTTTATCTTGTGCACAAATTATTTTTTATTTTATTATGAGGTAACAAACATAATCACAACTTTTAAAGTCGTGAGTGTAGATCACCACTAAAACGGTTTCATAAATCCATTGTAGTTATGCGAAAACAAACAAAAAGGATTATTTGAAACATAGGAATCATTAGGATTATCTGCATAATAATATGTCCGTCATATTATCATCAAAATCACCATGATCAAAATATAGAAGAAAATGTGCAATGTGCATATCCAACGTGTCGCGATCTTGTTTGAATATGTGCGTGAACGACGATGCCTTTTCGCACACATAAATATAATATTTCTAGCTCTTCTGCTTCACATTTTTTTTTATAAAATTAGTGGGCAAAGAAGCAATCGGGTCACCTGATAGAAAGCAACTACCGTCGCCCCATGGGTGACTCGCATGTGTTAGAAACTGAAATGAGAATATGGAATTGAGATTATAATAGTAACAATTAAACAAAGGAATAAATAAGTTATAATAATTTTAAAAGTACGGTTATCAAAAATGTGGCAAATAACTAGGTTATTTAGCTGTACCTCGAAGAAGATAAAAGTATTTGTTATCTGTGAAATATGCACCTCGAAGTAGATAAAAATGATTATTATCTGTGAAACATGATAAGGAAGTTTTGGTTCATTTAGATTATTTATCTAATTATCGACACATATTGGTTATTTCAGTTAGATGTTGTTATTTATATTGTTGTTTTAATTAAAGATATGTTATAAATGTATTGTTCGAAATATCTAGGATATTTCGAACATAAATACTTAAATGAGAAATAAAACGTTTTGTGGTCTGATAAAATGTATTATGCAATAGAAATGTAATGGTTGGCTGATTGGACAAAGGGAATGTTTCCGGTCAAATCAAAATACTATTTAATAATTAAAATATCATACAAGATATAATATTGACTTATTTTTGATTGGTCAATGGGTTTAGCCAATAGGTGGAAATATTCCCTGGTCATAGCCAAACCCGGGATATAAATAGGCCGGATAAACAATAAGACGGTTACTTTTTCTTGTGACCTGGCAGACGGCTGAACAGTGAGTTAAGTACTTTTCTATTGTAATTATTATCCGCCATATTTTATTGTATTTGTGTTGCTTTGTGTTTCATAGGTGGATAATATTTCTTAAATGTTATTTGTATTTGATTATTGGTTATGCTTTTGTTATTATTGTTTAATGACTTGATTGTTGTGTGTTCTGTATTGTAAGTTATACTGTTTAAAAGAATATTTAGACCCACCGAGTTTCTTGCTGGTTCTTCTCGGTGGGGAGGTCACTGAACCAGTGGTAGGGCCTTGGACCGATAATAAAACATATTTTATCGTCTATATATTTTTTATTTAACTACCCTCACTTCTGATGACCATATTCTTTAATGTTAATTATTAGTTAATTTTGATATTTCTAACCTTTGATTAAGTAATTATTACATAGAGTCGTCCTATTTCTGTCACATGCATGGCATGGAGACTCGCAATATTAGAAGAGTTGTAGGTGCGTTGCCGGCCTAATCCAGCCAGTTTATATGAAGATGATCTTCCGTGGTGTGCTGTAACCAGGGCTCGGAAACCGGTTGCAGAGCATAACCGGTTTTGGTCATTGACCCCAAACCGAAATCGATTTCGGTTAAAGGTTGCACTTTACCGGTAAATGAAATATAAAAAATACCGGTATTCTGCGTTTACCGGTTTTTCTTTAATTTCGGTTTTGGTATTGAAAATTAACCGGTAATTTGTATTTCACCCACAGTTTGTGCGCCTGATTTGCCGCGCGCGCGGGAAGCGATAGCGCGCGTGGCTGGCTGGACTGGATTTTTGGTACTTACTTTGAGTTTGCTTTGAGTTACCAAGTATGCGCGTGTGGTCGCGTCTCGTTGCGACTCGCGGAGTTGTCTTAACGTGGATTATGGGAGAATCAAAAGAAAAAAAGAGTAAGCGTCGTTAAAATAGTGACGATGGCGAGAAGATATAAGTATAAAAATCACGTCTTTTGCTTTTTAATTTAATTTTGACGCCTGTTTATGTAAAATATGTATTTTATTGTGTTATAAGAACCCAGCGCTACGGACTAGGTATTTTTAGCAGGTATCATTATTATTGTTGTTTCAGAGATATTATTAAGTACACATTTACTATGAAATTATATATTTTATGGGTTGTGTATTTATAATTATGCAAAAACTAGAAATAAATCTTTTTACGACAGTTTTTCGTCATTCCATATATTTTGACTTATGGCCTGAATTCACTTTTATTAGTGCGAGTGCAGGTGATTAGTAATTAGGAGAAATAAAGAACTTGCACTAATCTCGCTCTTCACACTTGCTTCTTCCTAATTAGTAATCACCCGTAATAATCACCTGCACTTATCACTAATCAAAGTGAATACAGACCGTTACTTGAAGTACAGACGTTCTCCTGCAAAAATGAAGTCAGTTGGACGGAGCTTTTTAATACATCGTAATAACATTTTAACTTTATGTTATTTATTCGTTCTCACTTGTTCATAGAGCTCAGTGAACCTTATTTGAATCTATACTAATATTATAAAGCGGAAGAGTTAGTTAGTTTGTTTGTTTGTTTGAACGCGCTAATCTCAGGAACTACTAATCCGATTTGTAAAATTCTTTCAGTGTTAGATAGTCCATTTATCGAGGAAGGATAAAGGCTATATTTTATTACGCTAAGACTAATAGGAGCGAAGAAATAGAGGAAAATGTGGAAAAAACAGGGGGAAATTATTCGAAAGGGCTTATTTGAACGCGCTAATCTCAGGAATTTCTGGTCCGATTTGAAAAATTCTTACAGTGTTAGATAGCCCATTTATTGAGGAAGGCTATAAGCTATATTTTATCACGCTAAGACTAATAGGAGCGAAGAAATAGAGGAAAATGTAGAAAAAAGCGGGGGAAATTATTTGAAAGGGCTTATCTCACGAACTACTAGAGCAATTTTTCTGTGATTTGGGTCAGAATTGATAAGAAGTAAACCACATGAAGGATTATAGGCTATTTTATGTGGACTTATTTGTCTGTGAAATAACTTATTTACGCGGTCGAAGCCGCGCGGAACGTCTAGTCGTTTATAAAATATTAAGAGACAAAAAAGGTATATTTTCTATGTAGGCAAGTCCGTCTGCAAGTGTTCAGAATAGCACCGTTATACTTTTGAATTTCTTCATTATATTATATATACCTCTTTTCAGAATCTACACCGGAGTGTAAAAATGAAGTAGAGAACGATATGAATTTTGCGAACAAGAATATTCATTCCCCTATCAATTCAAATCCATTGTTCACAGAAGATTTTGAAAAGCATCCTCAAAAAAAAGTTAAGACTTCTTTTGGAACTCATGGAAGTGGTGATAGCGAAGGTCCAACAGGACAAAATTTTATTTTTGGGATATGTTGGGGTTGTCAATAGAAGCTTAACCTCAAGTTTGTGGGGTCACCGCTCTTGTCCACCGGCCGCCATCTTGAAAAAAGGGGTGACAACACTATTTTCGTGATATCTCGGAAACTATAAGTCTTACAAAAAATTTGTAAGAACATAATTTGTTGCAAATTATTTTGCCTACAAACATGTTACTTTAACTTTTTAGTTTTTACCCTAAATTAAAAATTTAAAAAGTTATAAGCAAAAAAGTGATAAAAAATTTTACAAGGTTTATTATCGCTCTTTAACTTTGTTTAATACATTTTACAAAAAAAATACCTTAGAACCACCTTGTAGATTATTTAAATTATGTTCTTACAATTTAAAAAAAAGTCTTACAAAAGTAAGACTTACAAAAGTAAGACTTATAGTTTCCGAGATATCACGAAAATAGTGTTGTCACCCCTTTTTTCAAGACGGCGGCCGGGGGACAAGAGCGGCGACCCCACAAACTTGAGGTTAAGCTTCTATTGACCTCCCAAACAAATCCCAAAAAATAAAATTTTGTCCTGTAATAAATGCAATATGTATTCGGTATTAATACTGGTAATAAGCGATTTAATATTATGCAGACAATATTGGAGGTTTTTAAAAAATAACAGATATACTACCAAAATAGTTTAATTTGTATGTTTGCGTAGACTAAAAAGATTTACGCATTTTGATAATCATTATAGATTTTTCCATAATTATAATTTCTTGAAACATACAGCTATGTTTCTAATATACTTTGGTAAAGCAAACCAAAAACGACTACAGAAGTTTATTCATAAGTATTTTTGAATCACATTAAAAGATAAAAATATTGTTTAAATTATTTATGTTTGTGTTCGTTATTTTTAATTGAAATGTTATAGTCATAATAGGTAGTAAATCGTATTTGTTGTTGATTCGTGATTTTAATAGATGATTAATACAATAAATATAATTATTATAAAAATATAAGTGCATTTTTCTTCATGAAATTCAAATTAAAAAACCCCCGACCCAAAAAGAATTTAACTTGCCTTTAAAAAGTAAAAGACCCCACTCGAGTATAATATTTGCAGACATTCTGTAAGTTGACAATATGTTTAAAATTTTAAAATAATTATTAAATTTTATAGAATTATTGATAAAAACTCTATTAAAACAATACAAATAACGAAAAAATAATTATTGATTTATTTTATTTTACATGGAAAAAAAAAATGGATTTATTAACTGTAAGTCACGTGATTGGAAACGCCATTCTGAAGCAGTCACGTCATCGTTCAGTGTCAAACATAAAATAAATTAATTAAAAATCAAAAAACCCGACTGCAAAAAATGTTAACTAAAAAGAACGAAACAAGACCTAGGTAATTCTGCTGGAGGCATCGAATCCATGTTTTAATTGATACGACTCTTGCTTACGAGTTTCATGCCAGGATACATAGAAGGTTACATAGAAAAATCAAGAAGAAGAAAGTGGATAATAAAATGCAGTCGGAGGCATGTCGCACCAAGTTTAACATTAATTCATAAATCATAAAATATTATGCCTCCGACTGCATTTTATTATCCACTTTCTTCTTCTAGATTTTTCTATGTAACCTTCTATTTATCCTGGCATGAAACTCGTAAGCAAGAGTCGTATCAATTAAAACATGGATTCGATGCCTCCAGCAGAATTACCTAGGTCTTGTTTCGTTCTTTTTAGTTAACATTTTTTGCAGTCGGGTTTTTTGATTTTTAATTAATTTATTTTATTTGCGACTTTTTAGTTGTAGTCAATGATATTCTACTTATACAGATCTGTTACGTTCATACTATTTTCCGGCTTAAATCTCTTCCGAACAACATTGACAAAGAGAGATAAGTGAAACAAAAGATACGAAATGCCATTTACATAAAAGAGACAGACTAAATAAAAGACGACCCAATTGGATCGTATTTGAATCTTCACAACGCGCGCGGTAGTAACATATCTGCTAAATGAGTTTTTTTATATAATATCATTGGTTGTAGTCATCTTACCATTTCGACAATCAATCTAATAAAAAATTGAAAAACTACCGTGCTGATACGGATATTTTAATTTCGCCATAATTTCAAAAACAAATGTCCAATTTTATTCATTCAAAGACCAAATATTATCTACATAAACTGTACTTAGTAATGAAATAATTTATTTTGATAAGGATTAAAAGAACGAGTAAAATAAACGCGTTTAAATGTAGTCCAAAAAAATTCAAGATTTTTAAATAAAAAAATGGTTATTGTGCCTCACTCGACATAGATAGGTATAGTGTGTCACGGATTTTTTTGTAGATATTTGTAAGTTCTACAATTGCTAAGAATTTTATGGTTCTATCTTTTAAAGTTTAGGCAGCGTACGTAAAATAAGTAACTTTTCTGGTTGATTTTTTACACCTTGCGTCCGAAGAACCCAAATATCTTACGGTACCCTATTTTTTTCCAAAATAAAATACAGCCTATGTTTAGCAAAAATAATGTAGAATTCCAATGGTAAAAGAATTTTTCAAATCAGTCCAGTAGTTTCGGAGCCAAACAAACAAAAAATCAAATCTTTCCTCTTTATAATATTAGTGTAGATTTATTGTTCTATTTAATATTAAAACTGTAAGTTATATACATATTTAGAATCAGTGTTTAAATTCCTTTATTTTGATACCCCACTCGATATGCTTGGTAATTTATTTTTTTTTACCTCACGATATGGCGTCAAACATCCGCCATTTTGGTTTTTCTTAATGTCACCTATCTAAGAACACTCGGGCTATAAAGACAAATCTAACGATACCTCAAATGTGAAAATCCGTTTAACCGTTCTGAAGATACGAGGTAATAAAGAATATTACATACATAGAAGATACGCGCTAAACACATAACCCTCCTGGCAGTCGGGTAAAAATTGACAGTTGTTAGGCTAAACATTACTCACTTTTGCTATGTCTACGCTTGTTTTGTTTCATGAACGATGACGTCACACGTGATCACGTGATCATTTTTCATCAGCGTTTTTGTGACATATTTTGAATTCAGTATTTAAAATAATTTTAAACTCATTCTAGGACATAATAATGAATAAAATATTAATTTACAGGTATTATTGTAAACAACTGAAGCGCTTAAAACTATTTTTAAAAAGTTGTCAACTCTCCTATTCTGCCCACTTTCACCCCCCACAACTTTCAAACGGCTCAACCGATTTTCATCAAACATATCTAAGAACACTCGCACGTAACTCACCTTTAATAGAAAAAAAAACTAAATTGAATTGGGCCCATGCGTTCGGGCGCTATGATGCCACAGACAGACAGACGCGTAAAACTTATAACACCCCTCTTTTTGTCAAAATCTTTTACTTGTGTATATTATGTACAACAGCTTTTGTTCAAATGGTTTAAATAAAGATATTCTGAAATTATAGACTTAACTAAAACTAAAATTGTACTGCTATGAACGCATAAGGACAGCCTTTTATCTCAATCAATTATATTTTGTCTGTATTTAAAGATACTACTACTCTTTTAAACTGTTGTAAATGTAGGTCCCTACTTTTATTTTATTATGTAACCTGGGCGAGGACACTGGCCTCTGCAATACAGTTTCTACCAGTGCAGGGGTCAGAGGCTTCTATATTGTGTAAAACAGTTTTGGTACAAATAAAGATTTATTTATTTATTTATTTAAAAATGTACCTTCAAAATGTAAAAAATAAAATGTAATTGAAAATTAAAAAAAAAAAAAAACCCGAACCAAAAATACTTACCTTCCCTTTATTGAATAAAAAAAATATAATCCTAACGTACCTAAAAATAATAAATATTTCAAAATAACTGTATTTTAAAAATATAATTACCGACTTCAAAATTGTACGTAATTGAGAATTAAAACTCCCTATCTCTAAAACTACTGAGCCGATTTTGATGAAATTTGCACTATTTCCTAACACACAAACATAAAAACATACATATAGACATACATATATATGTATGTTTTTATCTCTCTCTCTCTGTCATCTTTATATTATCCACTTATTATGTACATCGAATTTAGTCAACCCCTACAGGCTACAGCACAAGAATCTTAGTGTAGGGGTTGTGCACCTTATTGTTGTAACTTCCTGTGTCTATGTTTTGTTTTTGTATCATATTGCTTATTATGTTTTTATTGAGACAATAAACTATTATTTATTTATTTATTTATTTATACATACACTTGAAATTTGGCACATTTATTCAGACGCTGATATAGACTAACATATTAAGAAAATTGGGCAGTTCCGGAAATAAGTATTACATACATACGCGTCGAATTGATAACCCCCTTTTTTGAAGTCGGTTAAAAAAATACTTCTCGTTTCGAGACCGCCCCAAACCTAACAATTTAATTACTAACTTACGGTGTTTTCGGAAGCATCAAAATTAAAAAATATAAGTGAAAATAATTGCGAAATTAACCGGTTAATTTGGGTTTTCTAAATCGTTTGTGTGTTAGTAACCGGTAACCTTTATCATTTGGGTTACGTAAAAACCGTTCGCTTGCTTAACCGGTAAATAAAAGAACGATATATTTACCGGTTTTTAACCGAAAAGAACCGGTACTTTCAAACCGGTTCCGAGCCCTGGCTGTAACTGTGTTCTAGTTCTATTTTGTTGGTATTTCTATCTAGTTGTGCTTTTAATTCAATTTCCGGTATCGGGAACAAGCGACCTGTACATTGTAAATAGCTCGCGAGTGCAAATATATAAGCCATTGATTGTACAGTGTACACCCACTGCGCCGTGTACGGTGCATACGATAGGATTCTTTTATGGCTAACAAATATATTTTAATAATGTAATTTTTAGTACAAAGTTTAGAACTTAAAAAAAAAAACGTCTCAAATGTTCAATAGGAAATCAGGATTGTATTATATTTTGATGAAAGATCAAAAGAAAGTTAATGACAAGAATCACAAGATCGTAAACCGATGCATAAAGTGTGGATTTCATTTAAGATAAGATCTTGCATATTTACACAATATTATTGTGTAAATATACAAGTTTTGAATACAAAAAAATATTTGATACAACTCAAATGTCCAATAATAAAGAAATTTGAAATACGTGTATGAGAAAAACATCATAATATTCAGCTATAATATAATTCAACGTTACAATTAGACATTAAAATAAACAAGAAAATACTTTTTCTTTAAATAAATTTTTTACTTTATTATACTTTAAGCTTAATTGCTGTCTTAGTCCTCGGATTAGTTCCAGCGTGGTCACCGCTCCACGAAGTCAGGCTAAATAAAGTTTGCTCGAGTAAACTATTTTCTGTGTAAACCAAGAGTAATGAATGTTTCATCTTGCGTACTTAGGATGCTGTACTCACTGTCTTCTTCTGTTCGTATGTGTGTAAGAGAGATGGGAATATACAAGCCTGCTTCTGTCTGACACGATTCTACTGCAGTCGGAATTGTTGTAATGAGCCGAGCAAGGTCCAAATTTGTGTGGTACTTACAATTTTTCAAGACATTTCCCCTCCGAAACGTGTACATTTCACACGTGGTTTTCATGATTTTTCTTACAAATATATCTTACTTTAGCGAAGCGAAAGTCTCTTTTAATAGTGTATAAATTGAGTTTGAGTATTGTATTATTCCAGTGCAGCGTATGAACTATGAACTACTGACAATTTTTTTATAATTTACTGAGGAATGTTTATTGTATACCTAGGTTTGTTTCTAACCTTCGAATTAAATAAATTGAAATAGTTTTGTTTTTAATATTAATATATTATAAGATCTACATATCAAACATGAAGGTTAATTTTGATTCAGTTTCTCGTTCAAAACTGATAATATGACGACGTTTCTTAGCTATGTAGACTAAAAGTTCCTTACCTACTAAATTTTATCTATTGGAATTGAGGTCTCAGAAGTCTTTCAGAACCCTATCAAGTCTTCACCCATTCTCGGGCTGACAAAGCTTCGGGAATTTAATATTCTATTGTGTGGAGTTAGTGATAGAGAAATTCCAAGGTCACACGGCGAAGTTGTGTCTTCACGCAATACCGCCGCGAATAAATCAGTAGAATTTATGGTAATGTTTAAGCGACGTATGTGGAACTTTTTTATCTTTTAAACTATTTCTACTTCCGCCCAAGATGACTTTCTTTCTTTTCGTCTGGCTTCCAAGGGTTCCGAGAGATCTTTTCACTAGCGTTGTTAATTGGTTAAATTTTTCGCGAAATCCAATCAAAACCGACAGGGAATAGATAAATTCCTGTTAAAAAATGCTCAAACACCGGGTATTATTTCTATAGATTATTATTTTATTATTGTCAATTATTACAATTATAGTATTGCAAAATTATTGCCATCTATTCAGTTTCACAGTTTCTTGTTACAGTAGCTTTAAAACTACTGTAACAAGTTTTGCAATTGCAATTGCACTTACCTTGTAAGCCCAATTAATAGATATTATGCATGTTGACTCAAACCATACTGTACTCGTAATTCTGTTCTGCATTTTTTGTTGACGTATTCAATAAACTTTCTTTTGTTCCAGATAAATAATTCCCGGCTCGTACCTGATGACGTACAAGGTATGTACACAAATTTTTTGGCGTGCCAAAAGGAAAGAAACAAAAGGCACTGAGGCCTTTGAATAATCCATACCGAACGACGACTACCTACATTATTTATGTAGAATGGCGTTTTCCTTGCGAGAAAGAATTTTATGATGTTTGAATAATGGTCATCAGCCATTCTAGCACTTGGGTCTTCTATATCATGCAATATTAGTGTTTAAAACAAAAAAATTATAAATGTAATTGTGACTGTAACCCATTTCATGACTCACTTCAAATCTATACTTATAAAATCACATGTCCTGACTGACTGACTGACTGACTGATTCATCATCACTGAGCAAAAACTGTTAAAGTTACTGCCACGAAATTTGGTGAGTAGTAGTTTAGTGAGATTAGGGTTGAAAGTTTCAATTAAATCTGTTATTTCTTGAGTTAGAAACATCAAATTTTAGGTTTGGGATACTGATTAAAAATGATTGGATACGTGTTTAAGCGTTTTTGGTAATTCTACCCCCAAGGGGGTGAAATTGGGGTAGAAAGTTTCAATGAATGTCCGTCATTTCTTGAGTTAGAAACATGAAAGTTTATTGACGTTTGCTTAAATAGGGTCCCGTTTATACGCTTTGTATAAGGATTAAGGAACCATAAAAAGGAGAAAACTATCCATCTTTGTTATTATACAATGTTAACACGGACGAAGTCGCGGGCAACAGCTAGTCTTATATAAATTATTTTTTTCGGTCTCGCTAAAACTCGAGAATGGCTTAACCGATTTGACTAATTTTAGTCTTGAAGTATTCGTGGAATTCCAGGGATGTAATACAGTGAGAAAATTTAAGAGTTAAGTGGTACTAAGGTCATAGGTCATCTAGAAAATAAATCAAATAAATAATAGTTTAGGATTGGCTGATAAAATTGGAAAACCTGCAGAATAATGCTTAGTTCAGATTAATCGCGAAAAGTGAATAAATTGAATTAAAAACTGTCGCAGCTGGGAACGTGACTGCTTTTTTATCTGAAACGCTTAGCGCTTCGAAATGCACTTAAAGGCTCAGGCTATTGATACCGGTTTAAACTTTAGAAGGCAATTTCAGTTTCTATTCGAGAATCGAGAGTTTAATGTTTTATTACCGAATAAACGTATTCACTAATCGTTCTATAAGCGGCCGGTCTAAGCCACTTACTACTACGGGGTAGAATATCTTAATTAGCAATTAATTTGAAAAGTCAGCCGGGATAAAGTTACACGAAAACAAAATCAAGATGGCCGTCCGTTATCATTTTTGTTCTTAATTGAGTCGTTAAATAAATATTACTCACGAGTTACGAGACTTGAATTTCTTTCTCTGAAATTTGTAATCGCTTCAAATTCAGAAAATAACTTTACTCCAACATAATCTCTTTGCAATAAAATACTTGGAGAATTTGATTTATTAATATTAATTCGTTTCGAACGAGATATTGGAATAAATGTACCAATTTCGAAAGGCTTTTCGTTTATCTTGAACTTTAGGTGAGCAAATCATATTCAACAACAATTAAGTGTATAACTAAATTATAACAGGCTTTAAAGTAATATGTAATAATCATATCATTTACAACTCAGAGAAATACATTTATATAATATTATTGTTCTAAGTTTATATCACAAAATTTTTTTAAAGAATCGCCTCGTTTTATTCAGAATTTAGGTAAATTCCTATGTAAAGAAACAATACGGCGATAACATACCGGAAATAGCCTTTTCAATTTATTTGTATGTTTTATACAGTTAATCAAATTTAAAATTTCCGCCCTGCGCCGGAAAAAGGAATAATTAGATTGTCTCTGCGGTTAGGATTTGTTTTAAAAAGTTGTAAAAAAGGACGCGGAGGATTGACCGGGGGGATGATGGGTATACTTTTTTTAAATCGTAAAATAGGCTTACACTCCTTCAGTCTTCCCAAGTTTATTTAAATGATGAGGGGCAAAAATGTATGGGCTCTAGTATTATAGTGCTCAACAGGAATGGATTGTATATTTTTAATAAGGTATACCCATGTACATTAATAACCAATAGGGCGCTTGTCAAGATTCGTTGTACTTTTTGAGTAAAGCCATGTTAAAAGTGACATCAGCGCTCATACATTTCATGCTGATAACATCACTTTACATTAATGTAGTATGATTATTTTTAGGGTTCCGTAGTCAACAAGGATATTATAGTTTCGGTCTGTCCGTCTGTCCATCTATCCACGTTTTTTTTTTTAATAATGCTCCTGTCCCTGATTTTAAGTTGAGGGATTTATGATACAATTTATACACTTAAACAGTCTAATATGTCTACACTTATCTTCTATTTATATTTCCTGTTCTGTCATCGTTACCTGCTCCGCCGTCCAAGGGTGAACAGTATGAGGGAGGGGTTAAACTACTACTGTGAGCGTAAATCTAAGGTGTACTGTCTAAGACAGGACATCCGTGACCTTTCTAAGCGCAAATAAGTCTTACCACATAGACGACAAAAACTACATCGGTAACGCCGGCCTTGTACGTTGACTGCACATTATTTCAAAAAGTACAGTTGCTAGGGGCTGGGCGCCATATAACTTTTTTACCTACTCACAAAGAGCTATCTAATGGTATATATTTTATCTCTGTTGAGCAATATACCAAAATGCCCATGATCCTTTAGTACTAGATGACGCCAGCAACTCCGTTTTGCCAAAATTCGTTTATCGCGCGGTAAACGTACATTTTTCCGGGACAAATAGTACCTATCCTATGTCCTTTCCCGGGACTCTAAATATCTCCATGCCAAATTTCAGCAAAATCGGTTCAGCGGTTTGGGCGTGAAGAGGTAACAGACAGACACACTTTCGCATATTTTATAATATTAGTATTTATATTACTACATAGATACTTGGAATCCCAGAAAAAGACATAGGATACTTTTCATCCCGGAAAAATGTACGGATCCCGCGAGGATTTTGGCGTAAAGGACTTACGGGCACCAACTAGTACTTTATCTTGCTAGTTATATCGCAATCGCTTGGTATCAAGTTACAATTTTTCGATGACATACTCATAATAGTACGGGAGCCCTAGAACCAATTTTTTTTATTACTATCAAGCTAATTTTTTGTGAGTAGCTTTATTTTGATAAGACAAACAACACAACACCGTTGTCAACCAAGTTTTGTTGATTACAGAACCTTAAAACCAAACGAAACCATAACCAGCAGATTTTTTGTGTGTGTAAGTTAATACTTATGATTTAAGAGTAACATTGTCCTACAAATAGAACAATCCATAATATTTTAGGACCATCAAATCAAAGTATGAAATCCTTTCTATCTCTGTTAGCTACCACTTTCAAGATTTTTCGCAGATAAAAAATATGTTGTTTGTCTTATCAAAATAAAGCTACTCACAAATAATTTGCTTGATAGTAATTTAAAAAAAAATTGTTCTAGGGCTCCCTGACTACAACAATCAGGTAAGAATAAAAATAATTTGCTAAAGTTGTGTTCTGTAAATTGAGTAAACTGGATCCTCACGCAAACTGTCTGGAGGTAAACGCGAGGTATCGTGTAGCTAAATTATAGTTTTTACAGAATATAAATCATTTACAGTTTTAATTCAAGTCTTATTACATTAAGGGTAACTGTACTACGACTGGTAGATATTGTTCTACGTAATAGTTAAATTTTTAATAAGTATAATAAAAAGTAACAAGCAATTTTATTCATAACGCGACAACCGTACGTTTTTTGATGAAACTATTCTAATAATTTGGATAGTTCTATCAGATATTGAGTAATTTTCCGAAACAAAACTACCTCATACTTGTCAAAATCAGTTTAGCGATTTAGCTAAATACTTTCACATATTTATAATACTAGTAATATATGAAAATATATAATGAATTGATAACTAAAAGCGCTTTAAAATTCACACTACTGAAAATCCTATGATGTATTTAGTTATTTACCAACCTATAATGTTCCAACAAAAATCTAAGGTGCCAATAACAGGACAGGATTGGGTAGTTTGGCCTACATATACTATATATATGACGTGTTACAATCTTTTGGTAAAGCAACGTGGCGTCCTTGAGGTATCCGCAGTGCGGGCCGCATTAATACTCCTGGCATACATACTCGTACACTGAAAGGAGCTATCTGATATATTACTGTACAAGGTAATGTTTTAGACTTATGAAAATCTTGAAAAGTAATAGTTTGTTGAAAAGGAACAGAACATTTAAACTGGTAAATAGCACTATATGTATAATTATTTTGTTACTAGAAAATATTATAAAAGCCATGTTTTTGCGGGTTATGTATGTAGGTAGCTTCTTTTCAGGATGTTTTATCTCAATTTTGAAATCAGAATGTTAATTGAGAAAAAGTTGTTTCACACCTACAGACGCACCCTCCTGTCGATGTAATTCAAGTAATATTTAACAGGCAGATACCACGGGCGGAAGCTCTGCCAATTCAATGTGTATCTTCTTACGTAGTAAATTAAGTTTAATTTCGACTTACTCGTTTAAAAACGCCTCTCATCACCTTATCACGTTGCAATGTGACCATGAAGGGAAAGCTGATGATGAAGTTTCTATTCACAATGATGCTAAAACTCCAGAGAATACCAGAGTATACCTCCCAGGAGTCGAACGTGATTTTCATTGATAACGCAATATAGTAAGTGAATCAGAATGTTAAATCAGTTAGCTAATTAATCTGAACTGGAGCGCACGTGCTGATCCCGGCCCTGTTTACACTGTATTGTAAGGTAATAAGTCCCGTACGAGTGAGATATAGGAACGTATTGTCTGTTAGAGGCATTGTCGTACGTATGTGGTATTTACTAACTACATCTTGTATTTAAAATTCTGGGGATGTGAGAATCAATCGACATAATTTTTTAATTCTCAAAATAACGTTATAGCGTAACCAAATCGAGCACACTTCTGAATTGCGCTGTCGAATTTATTCTGAGATCGACATGACACAAACATCGTCTCCATAAAAATGTCTGAAGTAATAAAATTGGCCTCAGGTATATTGTATACGTCGTTTATGGCAGTACATACAACGTTTGCTGGATCAGCGAGTACTACGAAAGCTAAATACCACTTGACTATAGTCAAGAAGTCTCAAAAACCATAAAACCCTACAAACTTCAAAGGCTGGTGTCAATTTTGAAGTTTGTAGATTATATGGTGGTGAGAACTAACCCAATCTGTAACCTATTAGAAATTTAAGGTTTGTAATGGGATGGAGACTCGATTGATTCTTCACCGTTGCTCTGAAAAATCAATAACAGAATCAATACATTTTCAATATTCAAGCACTAAATATAAATCAGTGCGGTCTCTGGGGCAGCAACTTGATAAAATGAATATTTAACACAATACGTACAGCGGAAATTTATGGACGGAACAAACCACGAAGTTCTATAATAACAGTTTAAATGCGGGAGTTCAAGGCGACGTATAAATTTAAGTGTGACGATTATGTCGACTTGTTCTTGAGCGGAGAGTGCTTTGGGTTTCATTGTTTTACCCAGTTTTTGTTTTTTGGCGCGATGAAAGGGTTTGAAATAATAATCATCAAAAACAAAAAAAAAACTTTAAAGTACTTACTTTGAAGATTTTTGGCGTCACTCAAATGTGGCCATCAATCAAAGTGGTATCAAATCAAACCATCTTTATTTCGGGCATCGGAGGCCCATATAACAAATACCTTAAATCTAACATACATATTAATAATATAATAAATACCTTAAAAACTAACATACAACATCGATGAACGTCGATGATTGGTGATTAAATACGTACTATAGCTGATAACTGTGTAATAATATAAGATAAACACTCGAAACAGGATCAGAAAATTCTGGCACGCATGAGTAGAATTATATTATTATTATTATTATTATTAGCCGTCTGTATCCCACTGCTGGGCAAAGGCCTCCCCTCTTTCCTTCCACAAGTCTCTATCCTTTGCTATGTTTGGCCACTCTTTATCAAAAGCGTCTAGTTCGTCGCGCCACCTTTTCTTGGGTCTGCCCCTTTTTCGCTGACCTTTCGGTAGCCACTCCGTAACTAGACGCGCCCATCTGTCTGGGTGCATGCGGGCGACGTGCCCTGCCCAGCTCCACTTTAGACCAGCAGCTTTTCTACCTACATCCGTTATTCTTGTCTTGGAGCGCAGAGCGGTGTTTCGTAAACGGTCAATCCTTTTGACACCTAAAATGCTGCGCTCCATAGCTCTTTGACAAACTCCGAGCCGAGACTTCTGTAAGTCGGTCAAAGACCAAGACTGAGCACCGTAAGTTAGGATGGGCAGGATGCACATGTCGACGAGTTTAAGCTTTAGGCAAAGTGGAAGGTCCCCTTTCATTAGTTTTTTCATAGACCAAAAGCTTTTCCATGCCTTCTCAATTCTTTGGTCTACTTCCTTGTCTTGTTATTATTAAAGGATGTTATTTGGCCTTAATATACGTACTCGTCAACATAATGCAACTCATACCCGTCTACCTCGACCTTACGTTTCGTGTTGTTGGTCATGAGTTTGGTCTTTGATCGACTCATCCGAAGTCCCGCCTCGTGACTTGCCATACTCAGGTCTTGCAGCATGGACTGCAGGTTTTGTGCAGAAGTGGCAAACAGAACTATGTCATCGGCGAAGCGAAGCTTTGTCAGCCTTTTCTTGTCGATAACAATACCCTTGTCTCCCCAGCCTGTTGAGACTTTCTTGAAAACCTCTTCTAAGGCGCTCGTAAAAAGGCGTGGAGAGATAGGGTCACCCTGTTTGACACCCCGTTCAATTTTGAATTTTGGGCCTGTAGTTTCTAGTTTTACAGCAACTAAACTATGTTTGTAAACTATTTTAAGTAGGACTATGCAAGTAGGTTCGATATTTTGTTCACTGAGGGCTGAAAATTTTTTGTTATGAAATAAGCTATCGAATGCTTTGTTGAAATCGATAAAGGCTAAATATAAGGGTACATTAAATTCATTAGACTTTTCTATGACTTGGTTCACGGTGTGGATATGATCAGTTGTTGAGAAGCCTGGTCGAAATCCAGCTTGTTCAGGTGGTTGGTGGAGATCCAATTGGTAATCAATGCGATTTTGTATGACTTAAATAAAAATTTTGTACAAGTGTGATATTAAATTTATAGGTCTGTAGTTGGAAATGTCGGACTTGTCCCCTTTTTTATGCAGTAGTATAATGCTGGAATCGCAGAATTTGTCTGGAAAAATACCGGTTTTTAGAATACAGTTAAAAAGTTGGCACAAGTATGGTAGGATGGTTTGCTCGCCAATTTTCAGTGCCTCCGAAGTGAAGCCGTCTTCGCCAGGGCTTAAGAATTATATAAATAATAAAAATAAAAAATAAAATTTCTTTATTTCAGACAATTACAGTCCATATATTTTGTTAGTAGGTAACATAAATCTTATCCTATATTGTTAGTTTACATTTTAAAAGTTTTATTTAAACGAAACAAAAAGTATATTATACTGTGAGTTAGTTTATTATTTCCTAAATTTCTAATCTTATGTGATTTATGTAGCAATATTATATTGAAATATCAAAAAACCGGATGTATGTTGTTGTGAAACATTTATGCGCAGCGCAGACGACAGACTATCGGTGACGCACTTTTTAGGGAAATAGAAAGTATGCAATTATATGCAGTAACGGACACGATGCGCAAAAAGTCCGCATATAATTGCATCCTGTTCTATGTCCACAGACAAAAAGTGCGTCACGGATAGTCTGTCGTCTGCGATGCGCCTAAGTGTTACATTTTGATTGCAACTGTACCTAGACTACTAATATCGCTTGTAATTGGGTCTGTACAAACACCGATACGTGCTACATCAACTCTTAATGAGCGTCTGTAATTAGCTCCTCTCCTACAAGCTTCGTGTGACGTCACAGTAAACACTAAACACTTTAGTGAGCGAAAAATTGATTGTGTAATAGGTATACTTACTGTGTCAAAAATGATATGATATGAAAATATACTTAGAACACTGGATCATCTTCAAAAGCGTAAAAGGGAAAAATATGTTTTTTATTTTACATCTTTATGTGAAAAAAAATACAATATGCATCTCTAAGTGATATCTAATTTAACTCGTGGCTAATGGCTAAAGTTACTTAACTATAACAACGAAATACCTTTACTGTCATATTTTATAAAATTACATCAGTTACCATAATATTCAACTTTATAGCGGTGATCTGTAGGGTGATCTGTTGATTATTATATGTATAGTTTAGGTTTATAAATCAATATTATGTTTATGATATAGACGCTTGTCACCAATCGGTGTAACCTTTTGTCCTCTATAGTCTGTATTAATATAAAAATATCGATTTTTATGTATAGCCAGACGCGACAAGGTGACCGTACCAGCCAACAGCTAGTGTTTGTCGTAGTTATTACACCAATTGTCTATTATTTGGTGTCTTAATGATATTTAGTTGCGTAAACTATTTATCCTTTTGATTGTAAAGAAAAATATAACCGCAACTCCTTTGCACCAAAATTCGTTCATCGTGCGGAACCGTCATTTTTCCGGGATAAAAAGTCTCCTATGTCTATTTCCGAGATATAAAGTATCATGTAAAGTACCATACCAACTTTCAGAAAAATCAGTTCAACGGTTTGGGCCGTGGGCCCACGGCCGTGAAAAGGTGACATACATACAGACAGAAACATTTCGCATCAAAAATATTAATAATAGACATCCTTTATCACAAATTATAAAGTAAGGATCAGTTAAATTTATAATAAGTAAACTTTCTTGCGCCCTTCTTTCATAAAAATTACACCAATGAAAAAACCTAAATAACAATACTAAGAAATTTTTGCTGGGGGTGGTTTTGTGTTAGATTTTCGAGATACTTTAAAATGAGGCGACATTTTTAAGCCGGCAAAAGTAGGGCGTACGCACACTGATAACATCTTAAGGGACGAGAGAGCACTAGATTACAAGTTCTTATCTTGATCTAGAAATATTATGCAGAATTTCTCCGAATACGATCGTCGATATAGCTGAATAAGATATTACGAAAATAAATAATTTAAATTATTTTGCGTAACATATTGATGACAATTTTCTATAGAATCCTTTTGAAACGTGGGAATTGAACATTTTGCTGCAATAAGCAGGTACCTATTCCAGCAACGCACCTGCAGCTCTTCTGATGTTGCGAGTGTCTACGGGCGACGGTAGTTGCTTTCCATCAGGTGACCTGGTTGCTCGTTTGCCCCCTTATTTTATAAAAAAAACGTAATGATTTATATTATTTTTAAGTATTTTGATAAGCGGCCTATTTTGTAGGTATCAATATTACCTATATTGTATTTGGTAAGTATAGTTGGACCATCCTGCTATTAGCGGCCTACAATTTTTAATTTCTGGGTAAAAAAGTATTATTAAGCGACTGACATGGTTAAACTGAAATTAGAATTAGTCCTGTTTTGTCCTTAAAAAAGTGAAGTCTATAAAAATGTTCAACAAAACACACCACATTTGGAAATTTCAACGAAATCCATTATGACTTTTAAGCATAATTGCATAACAGACGTGCTTTATTTTAAAATATTAGAAAGGATTTTAAATTTTCTAGTTGAAACTTTAATTTCAACTAGAGCGTCAATTAATTGTTTGTGAAATGTCAGAAATAACTCGCATGGAAAGGTTTTTCTAGAACGTGGTGCGGCGGCAGTAAAGTTGGAAAAAATATACACCGCTGGCTAAAGCTTATATTGGATTACAGTTTTTCGTCGAGTTATTTTGTGATGGAGGTCTTTTTATATCAATAAAAAATATAGATTCCACGTACATGTTATAAAGTAAATATAATAATGTCATCCAGGTCGCTACGGTGGAAACAATGCAGTATGCAATCCATATTGACAAAAAAATCATTACGCTTTTATTCGCTTCGCAGCTTTTGGCGTAATCGGGCAAAAAGGCCAAAATATTTAGCCAATCTCAAGATATTTATAATGTCTGCTTTAATTCATTATAATTTAACAACTAATAAGGTAATATTTTCAACCAAACCAAACGGTAATATTTTCAACTTTAAATGAAGAATGTCCATTTCTTATGGTTCCGTAATATTTTTGGTACCATGTCAGTTAACAACGTGGATCGTCATTGTTTAGCCGGAAGTAGCGTAAGACAGCACAGAAGGCATGGAATAGTCCCCCGGCTTTGATAAATACAAACGCATTAATTCCTTTAGACTGCTTCAGAGTACTTTAACCGGAAGTCTAAAATCGTTACGTACGAACACTGTTACGTACGAAAGACTTTGTTATTAGCTTCTAAAACTTGTTTAGCCCGTAATATACAAACGCAAATAAAAAATACGTTTGGCACTCGAGGACTGCCGCGGTAAAGCTATTGTATAGCATTTTTAAACAACTTATGCAATTATTATTCGCATACGACTAGTCGCACGCACACAAACACCGTGCCGAAGTCTAGCAACGCCGCACCGACCTTTACCGCTGTGTCGACCGGATTGGGGTGTAAGTATTAGGTTTTTTCGTTGCGGAATTCCTTGATTCGGTCTATGCTATACAATAGCTAAAAAATATATATTACGACTTGAATACCGGTAGTGTTCGTAGAAGGGAAAAAGAAATAGCAGTCCAGGCAAACATTTTCGCAGTACTATAGATAGAGAGAGAGAAGCACCATTAATTCATCTCCAATACCGCACCAACGATCTACAATCCCTGCGTCTTTTCGAAAGATTTTTTTATTGCTGTCATATTTTTAACAGCATGAAGTTGTAGCCCGTACTGAGATACTGAATTTGTTTAGGTGGAGATCAACTACGATAACATGGCGCGCCCCTCCAAAATTCAAAACGTTTGAAGTGCGTTGTCAAAACGTTTGAAGTGCGTTGTCAAAACGTTTGAAGTGCGTTGTCTTGCGCGGTCGGCTAGTTATGATTAGTTGACCAACAAATCTTGGTAATAAGTGACATTAAGTGAAATATTACGAGTGCTGTGATTGGTTGAATACTTACTACATACAAACTCTTTCATAAGGATGTGACTACACACATTGAAACAGTCATTTGGAGGGGCGCGCTATGTTATCGTAGTTGATCTCTAAAAAGAGACAATAGTATCTCATATATAAATAAAAAGAAAGATTAACCAGCGCCTACTAAATTGTAGTTGGCAGTAAAAATGCAGCGCTAAAAATCACATTGTTGCCAAAGCTAAGAACAAACCACTAATTGCCAAATTACTGCTTTAGTAAAACACAGTATTGTTCCAACACATGGCCTATTTGTACGGATCCCAAAATGGGAATTGTTTTCGAGCAAGTAAATTGTGAATTTCACTTTTCGATGCCAATTACGAAGTACAGGTATCTTTAGGTGCTGGCAATTAAGGCTTGGGTCGAATCAACCTCGTATGGAATTAAGCCAGATTTCAAATTGGCATTTGGTGCTTCAATTTGTGACTTTGTTAAGGATGATTGTTCACAATGACAATGTAAAAGAACAATTGGTTTTTTAATGCGATGCTTTACTGATATATTATGTGCTTCTATTGACAACCCATCCATACTATAATATTATAAACGCAAAAATGTGTGTGTCTACTGAAAATTATGATTATACTAAAAACCTGCGCAATAAACTTAGCGCATAAAATTTGCGAGCAACACCCAGTTATTAATATAACAAGGAGCTTAATAAAACACTAGCTACTAGAATAATCAAATAGGTAAGGGATAGGCGGTGGTAGATACCTCATCTTGAGGTCTCTGTTTAGACAGAAAACATTCGTCACACACGGACCCCAAGAGACTGGACTTGTAGAGAAACGCCAGGAATCTTCAAAATACTATTTTTAGGCCGGTACATAAAAAGTAATAATATTATATTATATTTTGATAAACACTTTACTGGTCTCTAAGGCTTGACCACACTTACCACAACCACATCACACCGTCGCGACAAAATGTGGTCATCTGTATCACAAACGCGGTTGATAACGACTGCAAAATCACCATATTTTGCAGTCAGGACTATTCACACGTACCAATATGTGAATAGTCCTATTCATACTCAATACAAAGTATACGTCCGACCACGTGGTGTAATTTTGGTCGTGGTGTTATTGTGGTACGCGTGGAACATCCCTAATCACAATATCAATAACATTTAATATGTCTATACATAATAATAGTTAAGTTAAGAAAAATATATTATATTAGACATTCCGCGCGGCTTCCCCCGCGTATATTAGATATTTCACAGACAAATAAGTCCACAAAAAATAGCCTATGATCCTTTACGTGGTCTACTTCTTATCTGTGCCAAATAACAGAAAAATTGCTCCAGTAGTTCGTGAGATAAGACCTTTCAAATAATTTCCCCCGTTTTTCCACATTTTACTCTATTTCTTCGCTCCTATTAGTCTTAGCGTGATAAAATATAGCTTATAGCCTTCCTCGATAAATGGGCTATCTAACACTAAGAGATTTTTTAAATCGGACCAGTAGTTCCTGAGATTGGCGCGTTCAAACAAAAAAAAACAAACAAACAAACTCTTCCGCTTTATAATATTAAGTATAGATTATACAAGACAACCTGTGTAGGCCAAGTTCTGTGATATGAGGGTAACTTGTGAGTTGACGATCCGTATTGCTCCGCAGTTAAAAATAAAATTGAAGTACAAAAAGTGACTAGTTTGTGAAGAAATTTTAACCAGAAGACAACAGTGCGTGCTAACCGAATTGCAAATTATTTGTGAGTTTAAGACAATATTTATATCGCCAAAAGGACTTATTTAACAAAATAATTTAATTAACTACCGTACATAATATTTTTTACCAATATTCGAGTGCCTGGCAAAAAGATATAGCAAAACCCAAATTCAAAACTGCCGATAAAAAGCAAAGAGTGCCTTTATTAGTGAGAAAACGCCTGCCAAAATTATAAAGCAAGCTCTTTTATGCTTTTTTTTCTTTAAAAAATAGTATTTTGACGAAACGACAAACAGGATATTTTCTGTAAGTGGAAGATGAACATCGCATTATAAGGTACGCTGTCACAGTCTTACATTGTGTTGTGCTGAAACACAGCTATGTACGATACAATGCGTTATTCGCAGCGCACCAGAGCAGTGTGGCCACGCCCTAAAGCGATAGTCCACTATATCATAAACGGGACCACAAAGAACAGACCTACAAAAACAAAAAGAAACTTATGCTAAAAACCCTTCAACCGTCTCTAGGATACTTGGCCCGATGCAAACACGGTACAGTTCGCTACGGAAATATAAAAATAACTACTACAATTTTGGAGGCACGAGTGGATATGCAAAATTTTTTGAAGATTGCGCACTGAAAGGGTTAAAACTGCGTGTTGAGATATCCTCTGACTTTCTATTTTATGATGCAGGATCAAAAGTCTATAATTTATTATTTATCCATACTAATATTATAAATGTGAAAGTGTGTCTGTCTGTCTGTTACCTCTTCACGCCCAAACCGCTGAACCGATTTTGCTGAAATTTTGTATGGAGATTCTTAGAGTCTCGGGAAAGGACAATAGGATACTTTTCATCCCGAAAAAATTTACGGTTCCCGCGCGATAAACAAGTTTTGACGCAACGAAGTTGCGGGCGTTATCTAGTATAATATATTATTTATAATGGAACCATATAATATTACAATATGATTATTTATTGTCATTTAGACACAATTTTTATTTAAAAGCAAAACAAAAACTTCGTGCGCGTGAAATGTGTAAAATGATTTTAGCGGGTATTTCTAAAGCAAAGCACTTTGTGATACATCACGTAGCCGTGCGTGAGCTGTGATCACGTTCTGCCCAGACAGCCATAAAACTGTCCACCGGGCAAATGCACTGTCCGATGTATAGTGCAGGTGGAACAGCTAGTTAGTCTGTTTTACTCCACCACAGTGAAGCCAACAGAAGCGTAGTTATTTAAGTGCATATTTTACTTTCTAACTTATACTAAAGTGAGTGCTGAATGTAATCTATACTAATACTAGCTGTCCCGGCAAACGTTGCTTTGCCATAATATATTTGCCATATTATTAATGAGTATGTCACCATGGCAACGTCGATCGCTATCTCGTCGCACAAACAATGGTCGCCCTCAGTCTCGAGTTGTAATAATTTACTATTATTTATTCAACAAATGCACTTATCAATATATAAAGTACCCAGTAGCCGATTCTCAGACCTACTGAATATGCATATAAATTTTGGTAAAAATTAGTAAAGCCGTTTCGGAGGAGTTCGGTGACTAACATTGTGACACGAGAATTTTATATATCTATACTACTTATTATAAAACAAAGTCGCTTTTTTTCCCTCATGTCCCTTTGTTCCCTTTAATCTTTAAAACTACGCAACGGATTTTGATGATTCTTTCAGTGTTAGATAGCCCATTTATCGAGGAAGGTTATAGGCTATATTTTATCACGCTGTGGGAATAAGCGTGGTGGCCACAAAGGAAGATCTTCCGACCGAGCGAGGTGGTATGCTCGGTCAGGCCGAAGCCCACGTGATACATTTCAGCTGTCGTATATATACCGACGCGCTCAGAAAACTTCGATAGCGCGATGCAGGAATGTTAGGCGAATTGTGGGTACCGCCACAACGCTAAGACTAATAGGAGCGAAGAAATAGAGGAAAATGGGGAAAAAAACGGGGAAAATTATTTGAAAGGGCTAACTTGAACGCGCTAATCTCAGGAACTACTGGTCCGATTTGAAAAATTCTTTCAGTGTTAGATAGCCCATTTATTGAGGAAGTCTATAGGCAATATTTTATCACGCTAAGACTAATAGGAGAATGTGAAAAAAACGGGGGAAATTATTTGAAAGGGCTTATCTCGCGAACTACTGGAGCAATTTTAATGTTATTTGGCACAGATAAGAAGTAGACCACGTGAAGGATCATAGGCTATCCATTTTAATCATTTTTTCAGTGGCTATATATTTTATACCCGTGCGACGCCGGGGCGGGTCGCTAGTAAGATAATAAATGTGAAAGTCTGTCTATCTATTACCTCTTCGCGCTTAAACCGCTGGATCGATTTTGATGTGTATGGAAAACTTACGTTTCGATAGTATTAGTTATATTTGACCTTTTTGTCTTTTAAAGACCTTCATATACGGGGATAATAATAATAAGAACGCCACATATTATATAGCGTTTTCTAGACAAGTAGTATAATATTATATGCTACAATGCCAATCAAATCTGATCGGACTGACGCAGGCCAACGTGACCAGACAGGCTTTGTGACCAGTCAGGGCAGTGCGGCGGTACATTTGAGACCGATCCCTTTATAAAGAGGCTTTCATGATCCTTTTTTTTTTGCGCAGGGGAAACCCATCATGGGTCCCCCGGGTTGGGTATGTGCCTCAGTAAGCTGAAGCACCCCGAGGGTATGTGAGACTCCTACTCACTAAAACCACCTGCGGTTCGCCTTCAGCCGTATAGAGGAGGGATATCCCGGATCTAAAAAACACGGGACTCCCTCCACGACCGGCCGGTCTACCTGGGACCGGACTTCCACCAAAAGGGCTTTCATGATCCTGCCCAATGACCTATAGATATTGTTAAGAGTTTGGTCGTAATATGCGAGTATATACATATCATATTTCTAGGCTATCTTTCCAACAGTTTCCAGTACCTAATACTGTCGAGTCCGCCCATTGTCAAAACACGGCTGGCAAAAAATAGCTTATGGTATTTTATTTTAAAGATCGTGATTCATGGCTCACGATAAAGATATAAAGCCTGAAATAGTAATTGCATACATTGTTATATTTCCATAAAGTCACGGAATTCGAGGCATGCAATACGAGTATGAAATTCTGTAATAAAAACCTACAGTATTTTATATTTCATAGCTGGAAAACTAGTATTTCTTTATTAGGACTCAAGAAGTTTTTGTTTTGTCATAAAAAAGTATAGAAAAGTGACTGGATTTATATGCATTCGCTCGAACGCGCGTTCTGGCCGCTACACCGCGAGAACATAAGCAAATGGCGTGCAGTGACGATTCACTGGAATGGAAAAGTCACTGAAGCGCCATTTTGCTCATATAGAGTTATAAATATATTTGGAATCAGCAGATTTTTCTGCGTCGAATAATCGGGGTATCAAAGCAATCAGAGTAATTTTGTGGTCAGTTAGCAAAATGAAAATTGGCATTATTTTATAAATCTTTTCGCTGAACGACGCTCAAAACGGTCTTTTTTACACCTATGTTGCTTAAGTTATTTTTCTATTACTTATTTGGAGCGTGAATAACACTTCAGCGATTATTCCATTAGCTCGTATTGCTTACTATGGCACATCAGCAATTTTTGCTTTCTCAAAAAAGTTAAGTTATGGCGGTTAAGCGAAAAGGTCCTCTAGTCATTTCAATAAAGATATTGTTAAGTCAAAAGTGTCTACTGATAAGAGGAAAATGCTGCGTTTTAATCATTTTTACCTATATTTTTTTATAGTTCCTGTGATGTCAGATATTTTAATCGAATAAAGATTGTTTAATCAAAGTGACAATAGCGAAAATAATGCTAAATTCAAGACTTTATAAATGGACTTCAGACATTGATTACTGTATCACCCTAGTAACAAAGTTCTCCTATAGTGCACAGTTTATAGGCTTGCAGCACTTGTAACTCTTTCTTAATGGTTCCAGGTTTTACTACTAAGCTTATAACAGATTTCACGGAGTTTGTTTGGGTTTGTAGTAGACCTGTTCTAGAACGATATTATAGGCGCAGTAAAGGCTAAGATGGCCTATACAAGTGTTTCACCGGTGTAAATATAGGTACTTGAGAAGACTTGCTCCAATCAGTTACATTTGTAATAGACTACAAGAAGTAATTATAAATCCGCTATAAGGTCATACACCAGTAATAGTAATTTATAGAACGAAATGCACTTAGTACCATTTGACCTTGTTACTTGATCTTATAGTGGTGTATATAAGTCAACTTTATGTGCCAATTATAAGTGAATTACTTAGTTCTACAGTAGTTTTGGTATTATCTCTCGAATGTTGTTGTAGTCTTAATTACTATATAAAGGTTTCTTGAAAACTATTTATTAGTGTCCAAAGTATTCTTCGTGATGTCCATCTGAGCTTTTTAAAATTTATCGCACCTTCAAGGCCATTTTGAATGCTGTTAGTACTAATATTATTTTTAAGTACAACTTAGTAAATACGCCGTGTTCAATGGGCGAACAAAAATTGAGATGTAAAACACAATATACTTCAATGGAAATACTTGCGCGTTTGGCAAGTTCAAAAAATTTTTCGCACCTTCAAGGCCATTTTGAATGCTGTTAGGACTAATATTATTTTTAAACACAACTTAGTAAATACGCCGTGTTCAATGGGCGAACAAAAATTTATTTATTTATTTATTTGTTATGAACAGCCAACAAAACTTACAATTATACATACATTATATTATAAAGGTTTAAACATTGATCATGGTTATTGCACTTTTAATCAAAGGCTATTACATCTTGCTATTAAATCAGCTACAAAAAATTAAAAAATGTTAAATGTTAAAAAATGTTAAAAATTTTAAGATAGTAAAAATTGTTATTAAAATTAAACTCAATTAAAATTAAGCTAAATTACATTAAATTAAGTAAATTACATTAAATTAAATCAAAATCAAATAAAAGAAATATCAAGTCATACCAAATTACAGTAAATTAAACATAAAAAATAATAATAAAAATAAAAATTACATAAAATGAAATCAACCTAAAATAAATCCAATTAAATTAACCTAGACCAAATATAAATTAAATTCAAATAAAAGAAATATCAATTCATACCAAATTACATTAAATTAAATATAAAAAATAATAATTAATATAAAAATTAGATAAAATGAAATCAACCTAAAATAAATCAAATTAAATTAACCTAGACCAAATACATTTAAAATCTTATAAAATAAAATTGCATTAAAATGTTGTACATACATATTTTATCAATTCAAAATAATAATAACAATGATAATAGCAACAACGAAAAAACATGTTTATACTCCTTTGCTCAATATAATAATAATAATCATAAAAAATGTAATATAATATATCAATTGAGATGTAAAACACAATATACTTCAACGGAAATACTTGCGCGTTTGCCGTTCAAACATGTATGCACGTACACGTGCGAAATACTTACTTGTTAATACATTTTATTTAATATAGATTAACTTTCATTTATTTTTTATTTTTTTCATCAACCTCACAATACAATTCACAAATGTTTAAAGTAAGTATAGCTAGTGATAGAAGCGTGGAGTACTGGCCTGTTATATTTATTTATTTATTTTACCATTTATTTCAGTCATCTAGGCCCATAATACAAATACCTTACAGAGTAACATACATATTCATATTCATTATTATATGTTATAGTAGCCTGTTATAGTCCTGGCCCATGAACAACATCGTTCATCGTTTTCATACATTTGACGGCATCTCTCATCACAACAAAAAAAGTATCTGAAAGTAAATTTCAGCTTAAAGAAAACAAGGAATCATCGAAACCTCATTTCAAATTAAACAATTCCTACAAAAAGTTAAGGAAATACTGATTCTTAGTTGATAGTAGTAGTTGTTATTACTATAATATAACCGAAATATTTTAATCTACACTGTAGTACTGTTTATTTAAATTAACACCTAATTGTATTATTGTAGTCTGCAGTAGGTTGCTATAAATATAGGTACTATTATTTTTTTTCATTAATTAGAAAAGGATAGGTACGTAACATTAAATGAATATTCTGTCCATACTTTCATACTTCCATACTTACTATACTTATTTTAATTATTACTTACTAAGTTACTAATATTATAAATGCAAAAATGTGTCTGTCTGTCTGTTACCTCTTCACGCTTAAACCGCTGAACCGATTTTGCTAAAATTTGGCATGGAGATACCTTGAGTCCCGGGAAAGGAGTTGCGGGCGTCCTAGAGGACGCCCGCAACTCCTTTCCCGGGACTATAGTCTATACATATATCTATACATATAGACTAGAGTCTACACAAATAACATAAAAAATAGAGGAAACCTTTGTATTTTTGTATTTGTATTTTTGTAATGAATAAACTCAAAAACTACAAAATCGACTTTAAAGTTACACATTTCACCATTAGATTGCTATATTATTCCTGAGTAACAAAGACTACTTTTTACCGCCAGAAAATAGCTTTTCCTAAGGGAAAATTTATTTTTTCCGGGTGACGCAGCGACAGAAAGTTAGTTTTTTAATAAATTACTTTAAAATGGTTAACTAAATATCTTAATATGAGTATATGTAATATGATAGATAAAAATTTATATATTTTTATTAACTAAGTATAAAGGTTTTCTAAACAATTACAACTGGAGCCTTCTCGCAAGCTTTGTTTTAGAAGGTTCCACTCTTACAATGAAAACAAAGACAAACCTTAGGTAAAATTATAAATAAACATGTTTTACAAAATCTTTATTTGATTTGATTTGATTCAATTATGCAGTCAACTATTCTTCTCTTTTTTCTCTTCTATTCTCAAAAATTTCTTTGAATAAAAAAGTATGACTTAATAAATTATATTATAAGGTATAACCACGTGTTTTTTTTTTACTTTCTGAAAAAATAGTTACCAAAGGACAGAGTCATGTACCAAAAGAAAATACTAGAGCTGCCTATGAAGAGTCAATTGACGAGTATTGTGGTAATGCTAAAATATTGTCACCGGAAACATCTGCGAATCAATCATCTACCCCTTCAAAACCATCGTCACCTAAGCATATTACGAAAAGCACTGTTAACGAATCAGTTGACGAGAAATGTGTTGATGACGACAAGACTAAAACAGGAAATTATACGTCAAAAATTTCATTTGTTTTCAGGTCGCTAAGAAAAGAAACAGTTATTTAATATCACAAATTTATTACTAAAAATACAAACTAAAATAAAATATACAAATATATACGGTTATTTAATTGAATTGCTTGTACTTTAGTATTCGATTACTACATTTTAAAATATCTTAAAACACTTTAGCTAATTTAACCAGGTCATGTTGGTTCATTTTGGACGTTAAGAATAAAATACCAGCTGATAAGAGACAATAATGGGCGGTAAGCAAAAATCACTGTTAGAAATATATAAAGTGATGGTAGTTCAGCGAAATTGAACTTTTCTTTTTTGGAGGTTAGCTACTTTTCCAGGCTCTAAATTTTTAAAGTTAGTACTGATATTCGCTGAAGCGCCACTTATTTTCCAAACTAATGCGATATTAGATTAGGTATTAGCTTCAAAAAATGATAACAAAATCATCCATACAATAGGTTTTGGAATTTCCAAAATCGGTTAAAGGGTTGCAAAGATATGAATTTTTTTCCAAAAATTAAAACTTTAAAACGCTTTCTCCTAAAGTTGCCTATATGGAGGTTAGCGAATTTTCCATTCCAGTGACGGTATGTAAATGACAGCACGTCCGCGCCGCTATACCCATCAATTTATTCAATCCCCAAGCGGCAGCCGGTTGCCGCATAACAATTGAAAATATATTGTGTCTGCGATACCCAGGATGGAGCTAGTGCAGCCAAACCGCGCGTCTGGGCGGACGCATATAAATCGAACCTGACTGAATCAAAAAGGTTCTACAAAATGCATGCCAAGGTGAGGTATGCATTTCGTAAACCTTTCTTACTTTTTGTTGGTACTTAGGTCGGTCATTTCGTTGCCCTACTACGTTTCAATTAATAAGAACTGTCGTATATTTGTAATATTTCGATGGTTTATATTTATATCCTTACTTCCATATCCATACTAATGTTATAAATGAGAACGTGCAGTATGTCTTTCTTTCTGTCTGTCTGAGGTAACAGACGGACAGGTCTGTTACCTATTTACGTTCAAACCGCTGGACAAATTTTGCTGAAATTTCGTGTGGATATACTTTAAGTTCCGGGAAAGGACATCTATATATATAAAAATGGATTTTCAAATGTGTTAGTCGCGCTAAAACTCGAAAACAGCTGAACTGATTGGGCTGATTTTAGTCTTAAAATATTCGTAGAGGTCCAGGGAAGGTTTTTAAGTGACACGAAGTTCACCGGGACAGCTAGTAGGAAATAAAAAGTATTTTATCCCGGAAAAATGTACGGTTCTCGCGCGATAAATGAATTTTGGGGCAACGGAGTTGAGGGCGTCGATTCGACCAGATCGAGCAGGACCAACAAAATTGAAAATCCATATATATTTATATATTTTATATGTATTTATACGTGTTATAATTTTAGTAGCGGAGTGTACTATCTGCAGTGTGCTTGTTTGTGTGTCACAGTGAAGACCACTCCACCTAATGAGATGGCTTTTTAGAGCATAAAGCGACCCCCGCGGCTATACAAATATTTTTAATTGGCCACATTTAATACGCCAAAATAGCTTAGCATAATAACTTTACAATATAATATTTGATATCAAATGTTTTGTCGTAGAAAGAGTATTGTGAAATATAGTGATTGTTTTGATTTTCTTTTAGGTATGAAATTAATATTTTCACGATTCTTCTACATGATGACCCCTGAAAGAAAATAAGTACTTCAACAAACAAAATATTATTAGTTATTGTAGTAGGAGGTTATTTTGGAAATTTCAGTAAACATTCTAAAGCCTCCAAAAAGACGTAAACTACGTTATTTTATCGCATGTACGTACATAATTATGTTTTATTATTGCAAAGTTTTGAAACGTATTTTCTGTAATTCGTTTTTAAAATATCTAATTTCTAATGCAATAGGATATTACATTTATGATTTTTAACTGCTATACCATAATTATTCTGAATTAAAAACTATCCCGAGACTTAATCACACACACACATACAATCAAGACAACACTCAGATTAGTATGGTTATGACGACCTCTGTGGCTCAGTTGGTGGCGTGTTGGTAGCGCAAGCCGGGGGTCGCGGGTCCGAATCCCGCCGACGCGCGACGGGACAAAAAGTTTTCAATGTTCCTGGGTCTTGGATGTGTATTAAATATTAAATATAAAATTCTCGTGTCACAATGTTAGTCTACGAACTCCTCCGAAACGGCTTTACTGATTTTTACCAAATTTTATATGCATATTCAGTAGGTCTGAGAATCGGCTACTGGGTACTTTATATATTGATAAGTGCATTTGTTGAATAAATAATAGTAAATTATTACAACCCGAGACTGACGGCGACCATTGTTTGTGCGACGAGATAGCGATCGATGTTGCCATGGCGACATACTTTTTAGTCACTTCAATAAGATATTATATATGGGCGAAATACTTTATATTATGGCAAAGAAACGTTTGCCGGGACAGCTAGTATTAAATATAATAATATGTATGATATAATAAGAATTTTAAATATATGTAATATGTATAGTATAAAAATATTAAATATAATATTTCCATTGTCTGGTACCCGTAACACAAGTCCTTCAGGTACTTAGCACGGGGCCATACTGACGTGGTGTGAAGCGTCCATATATATTATCTTATATATATAATTCTCGTGTCACAATGTTAGGCCGCGTACACCTCCGAAACGGCTTTACTGATTTTAACCAAATTTTATATGCATATTCAGTGGGTCTGAGAATCGGCTACTGGGTACTTTTTATATTGATAAGTGCATTTGTTGAATAAATAATAGTAAATTATCGAGACTGACGGCGACCATTGTTTTTGCAACGGGATAGCGATGGACGTTGCCATGGTACCCATACTTTTTTAGTCACTTCAATAAAATAATAAAGAACTACATTACAACTACAAAATTTATATGGCAATACAACGTTTGCTGGGACAGCTAGTTATATTATATTATTGACTATATAAATTAGCCAATATGAGGCTTGTACCACCAAGGATCCCGAACTACTTTACCCTTTTAATTCTCAGTTCAACACGTCCCACATTAGTAACACACGCTCCCACGTCGGAAGTGTCGGGTGTTGTCGGTACGGTCACCGGTTCTCGGAATTATAACACAATATGGTGTTGGCGTTAATTGCTTCTACTAATTACTGTGAAGGTCGTTGACCTATGTGGGAGCTATGTGAAAAGTTTATTGAATTTTTAACCTGTTTTACGAGATTAACACGCGAAGGTTTTTATGAACAACAAAAGTGAGCCACTTACTTACTGATTTAACTTAAATTTAACGAAGAGTTTGACAGAGAGTGTATGGTGTCTACCTCAAAATATTCATCAAATTAAAGTTAATTAACCAATAAATGTGTGAGTGCAACAGTTAGTAAGTAGACTTATCAGGAACCTCACTTACCAGGTTACAACGCCACATGATAAGGTCAGTGTCAAGTTTGCGGTTACACAATGTTGCTAGTCCTAAAGCTGCGTAAATTTTCTTCGTTAGAGTCAGTTTACATTGCAACGCGACGCGTCGACGCAATGCGATGTCTTACTAACCCATCAACTCCCAAGCGGCACCCGGGTGCCGCATGACAATTGAATATCTATTGTGTCTGCTATTCCCACGCTCGAGGTATTATATTCGATCAATTTTTATGACACAAGAAGATATAAATCGAATTGACAAACTTATCACCTACCGGACTGCTTCCAAATTTGAAAGACAAAAAAATACATCGCATCGCCTCGCTACGTTGCAATGCGATCTGGGTCAATTCAGACGGCACCGCGACGCATGCACTCCTAAATTTGTATTGAATTGACAGGCTTCAATTGCGGGAGAGTTGAGACCATATCTATCAATTCAATACTTTAGAAAATATGCATCTACGCGTCGCGTTACGGTCTGAATTGATCCTAAGCCAAAGCGTGGACCCTGAGAGTTGATTAATCAATTTCAAGGATTCAATCTTGAGAAGGCGGCGGGACTATTACGCTAATACCATATGAGCTGATTTACATGTAAAGTAAGTTTACATTGGCAGTTGGCGTGACTGCGGCCTGTTAACCCGAGAGGGGGGATGGGGGATAGGGGGGCAGCGACGTGCGATTCCTCTAGGGATGTAATTACGAATGATCGAAAGTTTTTTGTTTTTTTTTGTTGGGTTATTGGGTGATATTGCGTATCAATGTGTGGCAAAAAAAGACTTCCATTTAAAATTTTTTTGGTGGCAAAGCGTAATTTAAAGGTGTTAGATAACTCCAAATTTTAGGGATCTAAAAAGATAAATACTATTGACTAATAAACCACGAATTCTCCGAAACTATAATAAACCACGAATTCTCCGAAACTATATCAGCTACAATCTTAAAATGTGGAAGGTAGGTAGGTTATATCTCATAAGAAGTCTAAGCTACTACAGCTCAGATTTCTCATGAGATGAAGACACCCGCTAAGAATGGATTTTACTAAACTTCACCACCAATAATTTTATTTATGTCAACGGGGCTTGAGGTCTTATTCTCAGACAAATAGTCTTTACAAATACAAAACAAGTGGTCGTCAATAATTAGTTACCCGATAAGCGGCCTCATCCATTTGTCTGACCCACACAAGAACCCCCCTAAATCGACCCCATTAATAACTGCCTGATAGAGATTACTAGATATTGGCCCGCCACTTACGGCTAAACTCAATTATCCGAACCATGCATTTTTTAGGAAAAAATACGATATAATTTCCCGGACTCCGATTATTCTGTATATTGGCAAACTTCATCTACGTTGGTTTAATGGTTTACGCATAAACCGATAGATAAGTACTTTTGCTTTTATTACATTAGTATGTATGTAATTATATACACATTATATATTATATATTACAAAACATACTCGTAAGTATGTATTTATTAACAATGCAAGTCACGACAAAATTAAACAGCATTTTTGAATAATTTTGTTTCTGAAAATATTAAGATACGAGGAGGAAATGCAAAAACAATGGTTTGATTTCCGCGAGGCATGAACCTATAAAATGAAAAAAGATTCGACACGAAAGTAATATCAGGTTGTAGCGCGGATGGGGCACCGTAATTGGCCCATTTTTATGGGGGAAAGTAATTTGGGAACTTTCGTGAAATGTGTTATTCTAAAAACTTTTTTCTAAGAACGAAGTTTTTGAGGTTATGTTAATAATTTATTCGACGCGAGGCAAGTTTGATGCGTTACGATCAGGTGTGCTTTTTCACGGGTTATTATAAAATTTTGGCAATTTCAAAAATGAAAAAAAAGTAGTTATTTTTACATATTTTATAAGTTTTTTGAGAGTTTTTAAAGTGGAACCTTCATCAGCGATTACACTTTTTGGATGGGTAAGAAATGGTAAAATTGTGTCAGGACACCTGATTGAAAATTTGCAAGATAGAAGGAAAATAAACAGCTAGCGTGGCGTAGGAAAGGAAGTAAAACCCTTTTCTATACTGCGCGACGAAAACCTATATACCTAATTCAGATATTTCGTTTTCAGATTCAAGTCCGGACAATACCAGAGTAGACGGAACTAAGACAATACTTAACGCGCCAAAACATCCTTGTTTATTTACTTACAATATGACATTTATCACACAAAAGAAATATTTGACAATATTATCTCATTCCGTCAATGTCACAATCATCATAATATTTTCATGTTCAGTAATAACACTTTCCCGAAGGTACCTGTGGCGTGGGCGGACGTGGGCGGCTTACGTCTCAACTGTTCCGTATGAATTGAGTTTACAAGTCATTATTAGTCTTATAATGAATCGAATGCTTTTATGTACGACGATGTGACGCACAACACATTATCAGGGCGATCGAAGCGATATACCCCACAACCTGAACAATTTGTGGTACACTTTACGGAAAAACTATCGCACCTATTTATTTGTGCTTTAACATAGAAATTTTTATTTATATGTAGATAATATGTTATCATCAGTCAGTCAAGGTATGACGACACGAGCACTCACAAAGCTCGGCTTTTAGCTAGTTATTTATCTGATTGGAATGAAATACTGCGAGTTAGTATTTCAGTCCGATCTAACGCCTACGACTTTACAAGGCGCAGGTTCGGCGTCGCATGCAATTCTCTGGGCAGGGGTGCCAAAATACCAACTGCTCCCCCTGGATCATATCCAACGAAGGGCCGCTCGGTTCGTTGATTACCATAGTGTTTAAAATAAGCTGGAATTACGCCGAAATGTGGCCGCGCTGTCCATCCTCTATCAGTTGTTTCACGGGGAGTACACTGAAGAATTGTTCGGATCATACCTCCTGCAAATTTTCGCCATCGTCTATAGAAAGGCTTTGAAGTTTTCTTCTATTCTATTCAAGAAATATTTACTTTAAGAGGACCGGATACTGTTTTTGTATATAAGGTAATACAATTTATATAAAAGTAAATATTTTTATAAATACAGCCGAGGGTGTATTCAATTTATTTAGCATGACTATTTGAATAGCTGAAAAGGTCTTAGGGTCTGAATTGTCATACCATAAGGATATTCATGTTAAATAAAAACAAACTATAGTGCCATTGTATTAAAGTACATAATACTTTGCAATAAAACCCCATATTTAAGCATACTATGGGCTCCTTGGGGGCCACTTCACTCCCTATCCAGACACATTCAAGTGAACTGCATGGTACAACCAAGTCACTGCTTACAGCCTTTTGTATTTTCAAATCTCAGCATAATACTTTGTTTATTATAGCATCGCAATTTAACATAGAGTGAAATAGGTTCTGTTGCGTTGCTCGAGAAAGGTAAGAAACGATAATAATTCTTTCTTTTTATGGAGGTATATAATAATAATAATAATCATATCTATGGACGCTTCACACCACGTCAGTCTGGCCCCGTGCTAAGTACCTGAAGGACTTGTGTTACAGACCTGTACCAGACAACGGAAATATATTTAATACTCTTATACTATACATATATTTAAGATTTTTATTATATCATACACATATTTAATACACATCCATGACCCAGGAACATTGAAAAACTTTTTGTTCCGTCGGCGGGATTCGAACCCGCGACCCCCGGCTTGAGTTGCCACTCACTCTAACCATTGAGCCACGGAGGTCGTCTTATATTATGTGTGAGTTCAATATCTGTAGTTTACATGCCTTGAAAAATGAATGTGTTCCTTGCTTAAACTACCGTAGTAGGTACAACATGTACCATCGAGGAAATTGATTCCTATGCAACTGATAGACCAACGTTATTTGGTCGAATATGTCAATTCAATGTTAATTGTGATCTGTCGGCTGGGTTTAACGTAACGCAACCAAACTACGTAGGTCCCTGATCTGCATAGGAATCAACTTCTCTATAGTATTATACTACCCCTGATACAACATGTATATTGTAACGGTTAGTATATAAGTTTAGTTGAATTGGAAGTCGGAACAAGGAAATGTTAAACGTAGTTTCAACATACCCGGTGAAGTTGCCAATAACCAATATCCAGGTGCATGTTACTTCTATGATTTGCAACGCTATTCCCGAAAACATTGATATTTTCTTTCGTATTTTCGTCTAGCAGCTAAATTGGCGTTCGTCGAAAACGTTTCGGAAAATGGAAATGGGTTTTCACATATTTGTGTAAAAGTGAACTGCAAATTGTGTTTTGTTTTGAGTAAATATTAAGAGTAAATTTTTATTTTAATTTAATAGGTTCCCAAACTACTTGTCCGCTTTTTATTAAACGCACATAATTATGCAGAGTAGATCCTGGAGAAGAACTTTTTACTCATTTATGTTAGCAGAATAGTTCCAGCAAGACTCTGCTTTAGGGCCAATTCAGACCGCAACACGAAGCGTAGAGATGCATTTCTAAATTTATACTGAATAGACAGATTTCGTGAGCGTGAGATATCTTGCAATTCTGTCAAATCCATACAAATTTATAAATCATGGACTGACGTGGTATGAATCGTCCATTTAAAAAAAATGCATCTACGCGTTGCGTTGCGGTTTTGAATTGACCCACGCATAAGAATAACACAGTCTAAATTAAAGATAAAAGTGGATAATTAATTAGTGAGTAACTGACACTTTGAAAACTGTCGTTTTTTTGCATAAATGGAGGCTTTAAGACCGGGAAAATGATTTGAAATAAAAAAGTGGAATGATGACGCATATAAGTTACAATGTGTGTTTAAATTATATGGGAAAAAATGAGTAATTGCTCTTATGTTGTAAAATGTTAGTTAGTGACTTCATCCACTCATGGCTTCAATTATAATATAATTTGTACAAAATCTAAGTGCCCATCGAAAAATCTTACCTCATTGTGATGTTTTTCCTGTATACCCTCCTTTTCCGGTAAAAAAACTTCCGTCTCACCCCACTCAACCTTCTTTTGACTTTTATTCAGTTAATTTACGATTGCGAACGGCACAAGTACTCGTAATTTATGCCGACATTCCGACAGGATACTGCTCCATAAGCGTTTTATTGTCATATAAATGTGTATAAGAAGTCATTATCAGTATTTACGAATCGCTTTTACTTACAGATACACTAGATGACGCCCGCAACTCCATTTCGCCCAAATTCCCACCACCCGTACATTTTTCCAGTATAAAAAGTATCCTATGTTCTTTACCGGGATACAAGGTATCCCCATGCCAAATTTCAGCAAAATCGGTTCAGCGGTTTGGGCGTGAATATGTAACACACAGACTCACTTTAGCATTTATAATATTATAGCATGGATAGGGAAAACCACCCAAACATACCCTATGTTTTTATTCTAATTTTATTCCAATTGTTGGCACCTAATATAAACCAATAATGATAAATGGGTTTACTTTCACAGTCAAATCATATTCTGAATTGTGAATAAAACATTTTGAGTTTATATTTTAGTGTTAATAAAGTGAATGTTATACGTATATAATTATGTTAACTGAATTTATTAACGTAAAACTTAGCGAGTTCCTAAGTTGTTTACTAACAACTAGGTAGTTTACTAATAAACTATTAACACTTTTAGTTTTAACTTCGCCTGAATTCTCGATTTGCCGCTTTATTCACGGAAGTATTTCTCCATTTCCTCATATCACCGTCCATCTATGAAAAATTATGCAAATTATATTTTTCTGCTCGGCTCGGCCCTTTTCTTTAATTTAAATGTTCCCTGAATCAAAGGGACGATATATGGGGTCCCCATAAGTTCTCCCTTGAATGACCCTATAATCCTGCCGGAAGGGTAGTGAATACATTTCCTATTGAGAGTACACCAAATCAAAGCCCTGGGATTCACTTAATGCCTTCAAAAAGCCCTTTGGGGTGCACGCGCCATGAGATAGCGTGTTTACTCACCACTGGTTGGAAATTGAAAACAAGGATATGTTTGACTTTCTAAAATCATGTGTATTTTTTAACCCCCGACAAAAAAGAGAGGTGTTATAAGTTTGACGTGTCTGTCTGTCTGTGTGTCTGTCTGTGGCATCGTACCATCCAAACGGGTGGACCGATTTTGGTCTAGTTTTTTTTGTTTGAAAGCTCACTAAAACCACCTGCGGTTCGCTTTCATCCTTATAAGGAGGGATATCCCGGATCTAACAAACACGGGACTCCCTCCACGACCGGCCGGTCTGAGACCGGACTTCCACCAAAAGTAAGGGAACGCTTAGGCATAAAGCGTTCCCCTCGGCGCCGGGACTGGCTAAGCCGGGGAAGTTCCCATCCTCTCCCGGAGCCCCGTTAGACGAGAGTTAGGAGGTTCGCATAGCGTCGCCTCCGCACTCCCGTCCTACGCCGGCGGAGCCGCAGAGAGGTGGGATCGTCCTCTCTGTCCCGCTCCGTGGCCTCTTTCTGCGATATAACAAATTCGCAGAAAGTGACCGCCGCCTGCCAGGCCTCATCGCTCTCGAGCATGCAGCGTTTGTTTGAAAGCTGACATAATCGAGAGTGTTCTTAGCTATAGTTCATCATCATCAGCCTGCTCAGTGATGGAAAACCGCGGTTCATCTGGTTCGTGAAGGGCCGATCAGCAACTTGTAGTCGTTTGGTGGGCTTTATATTTTGCATTCTAAATAGTTCGTGATATTTATGAATCTAATATATTATACTAGCTGTCCCGGTGAACTTCGTGTCACTTTAAAACCTTCCCTGGACTTCTACGAATATTTTAAGACTAAAATCAGCCCAATCGGTTCAGCCGTTTTCGAGTTTTAGCGCGACTAACACATTTGAAAATCCATTTTTATATATATATATATATATATAAGATATACATTAATCGAAAGTTGACCTGGTGCTGCAGCATCACCTGGTAATCAATAGGATACCCAACTCCTCAAGTCCTCACCAACTTAGAGCAGAGGTTTCGTGTTTGGGCTCATTTTAATTGTGACAACTAGTAAGACGTAGATAAACAGTAAATATTTCTTTAGGAGCCGAGCTCCGAGCCCAAAGTGGAGGATACATGTTTGGACTCATATTGACGGCCTCATCCAAAAGGACATTTATAGATGGTATTCATTGGGATCCTGTTGATAGGAATTATTCTGCACTAAGTATAACCAACATAAGTTTAAAAAACATGAAATAAAATTAAATTAAGAAATTTAAAAAAAAAAAACCCGCCAAACAACTTTAAAAAGTAATAAAATAATACTTACTGACTTTTAAATAATTACTAAATGTAAAGTAATATTATAGTCCTTAATTGTTGTCAAGGTGTATCGGGTTTTTTTATAGGAGTTTATCTATTTGCTTGCGGTTTTGCTTGGCTAACTCTAAATCTTTATACATCTAGTGTACTAAACAAAGATCTTAGCTACTGAGTGTTCCATACTGATATACTTAATTAATTCAAAGTCAAGTTAGTTTTTACGTATTAAGGCTCAAACCTTCACCGATTTTGGTAAAATATCGAGTTCCGAAAAAGAACATAAGGTACTTTTATTGACGAAAAACAGATTTTGGTGCCAAAAAAGTCGCGGGCATCATCTAAAACTACTTGTGTATACTGTATAATTAACTGAATGTTTACTTTAGACGTGGGAGAGCCATGCTTCGGCACGAATGGGCCGCCTCGACCGGAGAAATACCACGTCCTCACAGAAAACCGGCGTGAAACAGCGCTTGCGCTGTGTTTCGCCGAGTGAGTGAGTTTACCGGAGGCCCAATCCCCTACCCTATTCCCTTCCCTACCCTCCCCTATTCCCTTCCCTTCCCATCCCTATTCCCTCTCAAAAGGCCGGCAACGCACCTGCAGCTCTTCTGATGCTGCGAGTGTCCATGGGCGACGGAAGTTGCTTTCCAAAGTTGCTTTGGGCAAACGAGCAAACGGATCACCTGATGGTGATCCGTTTGCTCGTTTGCCCCCTTATTTCATAAAAAAAAATGTTTCTTTGATTAACGCTGATGTTTGATCTAACTACATAAACATATAAGGAGCATATTACATAACTTACACTTTGTAACGACTAAAACACGACAAAAATTTTTGAAAACTCGATTACTCCATGATATAACATTTAAATTGCATTTTTAAAACGCGCGTTCATTCTGTATTCATATATCGATCATGACAATTACCGTCAGTGACAACTACTGTCGGTGACAACTGGCACTCGGTGACTATCGCAAATTGCATCTATTGGGACGATAGACAATGGTACTCCAATTAATACAATTTTGTGTGGCTCAACCCTTTTTTGTCGGAATCCGCGGGATTTTAAAATAAAATTGTACAAATTCTGTGCTCTATTCGTATCATGTTGTTTTACGGAATTTCAATACGTTTTTTAATACAAATAAGGGTTGTGGTATGGCCATTAATTATTAATGTTTCTACTTTTTTTACTAATATTGGCATTAAATTTTTATGGCAATATCCGTACTAATAATATTTTTCTTAATTCAAAAGTATGTCTGTCTACACTCTACAATCACGCTTTAGCTGTTGAACAAACTTAGACGAAAGGCGCTAGAATTCAAAATGTCTATTTGAGTTCAAAACATTAGACAAGATAGTTTAATGCCACAAAATGTACGACTCCCGTGCGAAAGCATCAATAAGTTGCTTGAAACATTCTGTAGTGAATAACCGGTAAGGTCTATGACTTTATGACACGTAGTATTACTAAAATCTTTTAAACATTTCTCTTATTCATTGTCGAGAATTACTTGCACGATTCAAACATTCCCATGCGCTGTGCAATGGTTAATTAAAGGAAAGAGATGGCATCTTCTGTCTCGCTCTAGAGAGCTCTCAGGCCGAACATTGAACAAAGGCAGGCCGTGCTCGGAGACTGGGCTCCATTGCCGACCTGTCTCGCTGTCTCAAGACTGTCTTAGGTTACAGAGAGCTTATAGCTGGACATTTTGACGCATGACTTCTAATGTGCTCTATTTACAGATGTGTTGGCTCCATAAAGTTAATATACCTATCGGAATAGAGCAGGAGTTTTGGCGGGCATGTGAAAGAGTGCTGTTGTGTTTTTGTATTATTTTCCTAAAATTGTGTTAGCTGGGTTTTTAATGTGTAATATTGGTAGAATATTAACCATTAGATATTCGTGTTCATGCACAAGTGTAGGAAAGTGATATAATATCCAGAAACGTGCTATTTTGTGTTCCCTCCAAAACTCCATCGAAAGTTTCAGTAAAGCGTCTACCACTTTACTGAATCGACCGACTTGACTCCTGTGACTGTATTGACTTTTACTTAGACTTTGACTAGACTTTAGACCTGACGATACATGAAAACGATGATGAAAGTTATAATAGGAGGAATATGGTTTTCCCGCCATATTCCTTACCTTTTTACCTTGTCTGTGGCACAACATACACATCCTTTGTGTCAAGTTGCCAAAAAAGAAGAAAAAGAAAGAAAGGAATAGAGCAACAATCTCGAGCTGTCAAACGAAACCAAAATTGGTTTTCATCTGTGTGAAAAATATGTGTACGTATACACTTACACAAGCATGATTGAACATGAATTCTATGAGATTAAATTGTCAACGTGCGGCACGTGCCGACTGGACGTCAAAAAAAGAGTGCTGCTGTCATGTATCACACGTCTCTTTCTACCACGCAGTGTTACTGATAGTGGCATCTCTCTTGCTCAGGCCATTGTTCCTCTATTCCGCTAGGTATATTAACTTTATGGTTGGCTCCTACGGTATTGGAATTTGCAACGTTTATAAGTACCTATATAAGTACAATTAAAATAAAATAAATATAACATAAAAGCAAAATACTCACTTATTTACGAAATATCGGAAATTATAACACCTACAAACTTGTAGTAGGTGGGTAGACACTAGACATCCGTGGCAAAAACTGATTTTACAAAAGTCTACCCCTAAAAAAGTTAAGATAAGTAAATTAGATGAATAGAATTATTTGTACAGTTTTGTACAGTGGCTATATGTATGGTTCCTGCGTGAAAAACTAAATTGGACCCAAAATAATGTGTGTAAATCTTTTATTTCTCATTTTTAACATTTTGTTAATACGTAAATATAGATTTATTAATTTAATAACATAAAATTTCAACATCAAAGCGTGTGAAATAATACATTAGAAAATAACTAAAACATTCCCGATCATAACTTTCAAACGCTTAGCGTACAAAATCGCTAGACGCTACCGCCCTTAGCGTGGCCACGTCCTAGTTTCATGACTTAACAGGATTTGGAGTTCAAATCACAGACACAAAGATTAAAAGTTTAAAACGCCTAGCGCATGATAGTCGCTATACGCCCCGCTACCGCCCGTAGCGTGGCCACTTCCCTAGAGATTCATAGGACTTAACCGGAGGACTCTTAAGTGAAATATGGCTGAGTCGCCACTGTATTAGTGCGTCCTATTTATGTGGAGCTTACTCCAGAAAAACGCGGTAAGCCGAGAATACAAAGACCCATATTCTGAGGATGTTATAATTTATAGTTATAAGGAAAATATTTTTATACACTGTTAAAAGACTTTGTTTTCTTATTATTGTTTCTTAGGATGTGTGATGTTGTTGTATTGTATTCTGTTTTAATACAACTTTGGAGTTAATAAGTATCTTGATCTCCGTCTTTACATTATTATGTGATTTGTGATGACCTTTAGAAAACTGTTAATACATTTAAAAAAACATGTTAAATGAATTAGATAAAAGGCCGTGTTCACACCAAACCGACTGTGAGCCGCCGAATGTGAGCGAACGTTACGCAGTTTATTGTATTTCCATACATATTTATTTTTTCGTTCACACCTAACCGACAATACGCTATTACGCTAGGCGTAGGCGTGGACATTCGATACCGTATATTTCCACGTTCACACTGGGGCTCACAGTGAGCCTGCTCACATTCGGCGGCTCACAGTCGGTTTGGTGTGAACACGGCCGATTCTTGATAACGCAATAAGTATTTTATGATGCGGTCAAGAAGCATTTTTGTAAAATCAACGTTTTGGGAATATTGAATTGTACTCAACGAAATCAGTTTGAAGAATCGTCGTGTGTGCTTTTGAATAATATTTTGGCCTCGAGCCAGCGCCGTCTCGGACGAAATATAAAAATACTGTATTGATTCTCCCGCTGAAATATTTAAACGGCCGTTTTACGTCCGTGCCACGTGTACCTAAGAATCTCACCCTAAGCTTTTAGTATTTTAAGCAAAAAATTTGAGGCTATGAATATTTATGTTGTTAAAAACATTTTTGAACACACCTCGTACAAAAGTATATTTTTTAAGTTGCTTTTATTTGCATGAAAAAAACAATTTTGCTTTTAGAGGTGCTTCTAAAGGTGATTGCACATTTATCAGCAAGCACACGCCATACGCGCCGCATTTTAGAATTCGTTGTATGAAATTATATGAAACCTCGCACATTCGTGAACTATGCGGTGCGTTCGGCGCGTACAGTGCTGACAAACACATATTGTGCGATCAGATTTAGTGGATGTCTACGGGACGTCGTAGCAAGCCGCTACGTCGTAGGCAACCTCTACGAGATCATCATAATAATAGCTTTTGCTATTCAGTTAGTAACAGAATAATTATTTCTATTCTATGCAATATAAATTCATAAGATATCTTAAGTAACTGCATATTAAAAGAAAATAAGCCCTTTCAAGACTCGCAGAGACGGCCTTTCTTAATGAAATTATGGGTAATGAGTACATACGCTTACGGCGATAACAAAAATTGTTAGTCAGTAACGCTTATCCACTGGGGTTTCCTAAGCCCACTAGTGGGGTTTCAATCTGCCACCTTAAGTAACTGTTCGCATATAAACCAATTACTATTACTTGACAGCTGTTAAGGGCTAAAAATCTTAGATAAAATAGTCACTGTTTTATTTTAAGTTAACTGAAAATATTCGAATTTCGAAGTAAATGTTCATAAATCCGTACTAGCATTATAAATGCATACTTGCGTACTTACAAATAATCCTAATATTATAAATGCGAAAGTGTGTCTGTCTGTCTGTCTGTCTGTATGTCTGTCTGTCTGTTACCTCTTCACGTCCTACCCTTTTATCCAGAAAAAATGTGCGGTTCCAATGTAATAAACGCATTTTAGCACAATGGGTTGCGGGTGTATCTAGTTTACCACAATATCTTATTTCAAAATGTTTGCACGTAATATCGACAAAGGTTTAGTATTATTTCTGAGAGCAGGATCTTTGTTAACAAGAATCCCCCTGGACTTAAGCCGAAATCTAATCTAAAATTCTAGATCCTAAACTGAAAGAGCAATCTCGCCGATATAAAAATATAATGAGACCTAGACCACGACAAGATTGGTTTGTTACTTGGTTGTTTCATAGAATATTCTCTTCTAGATAATCAAGTATATAAACAACTTAATGACGCCCGCAACTCCGTTGCGCCAAAATCCATTTATCGCGCAGGAACCGCACATTTTTCCGGGACAAAAAGTATCCTATGTCCTTTCCAGGGACACAAAATATTTCCATACCAAATTTCAGCAAAATCGGTTCAGCCGTTTGAGCGTGAAGAGGTAACAGACAGACAGACACACTTTCACATTTTAATATTAATTATGGATACTAGGCAAGACTAGGCACAAATTTGTTATAGCTGCGTGTATAAAACACCTAGTGATAGGCCTAGATATCAAATTTTCGTATTTAATTGAACGTATTTTTACAAATTCGTTCGTGCAGTTGTCAATCGTGCACAAAGCGTACATTTTTGCGTGATTAAACTATCCTATGTCCACCGATTTTAAATAGTTAATGGAATCAGGCGTTACTTTGCGGAAATCCATAGTTTAAAATTTAGTTTCTTATTATTTTTAGCAATATTCCGCGAAAAAAACTTCCACCTGTAAGTAAATGAGTGAGTGTACGCATAGGCATGCGTACAGCACCTCCCTCCTCCCACACTGCCTATGCGTACACTCGCATGCAAGAACTTGCAAACACCACCACCACACAAGCAATAATGTTGGCAAATCCGTGCAAGGCCCCTGACCACCATGCAGGTTGAAAACCTCGACGCGCGTTTCGCTCCATATATATATATATATATATTCGGGGGTACTGGTGAGGGTAGTGGGGGTAGTAGAGGGGCTCGATAGGGTATAAAAGGCGGTGTTTTGGCCGGTGGCGGCACTTGACGGACGTTGTTCGTAGAGTCCACATCCTGAGGATGCTCCGGTGTTGGAGCGAAACGCGCGTCGAGGTTTTCAACCTGCATGGTGGTGAGGGGCCTTGCACGGATTTGCCAACATTATTGCTTGTGTGGTGGTGGTGTTTGCAAGTTCTTGCATGCGAGTGTACGCATAGGCAGTGTGGGAGGAGGGAGGTGCTGTACGCATGCCTATGCGTACACTCACTCATTTACTTAAAGGTGGAAGTTTATTTCGCGGAATATTGCTAAAAATAATAACAAACTAAATTTTTATTTTATCCTATGTCCGTTTGGGATCGTAATCATTTTAGCGATTTAAGCGTAAATTAGTAACAGAAAAGTTGTTTGACGAATGATAATAATTAATTAACAGGCAGATTTCGACAACACATATCATGTAAATTAAATGATCTTCTATCATAATTGAATCTGAAATTATCGTGTATTTACTGGAACGTCTTCTGTATGTTTACATCGAGGGTCGAGGCTTCATAACATGTCTGATAATCATCTCATGGTTCAATTCCCTTAATAGATGCTCCATTTGGTCCCTTGCGTTACAAACACATTCAACTTTTGCCCTACATTGAGCGAGGACCGGTTTTTAAATTAGGAACATGATACGTAGCGACGTAACGCACGATTTGCGGGCGCCACGGTCCGAACGAATTTCATTCTGTTACTCTTTGAAATAATTGTGAGGGCTCGCGTCTTCACACCTTCCTGCCTAGCATAATATGCCAACGAGATATCTCACTCTACATGTTTTCTCGATGTTTGATAGTTTGTCTCTTCATCTCTATTGACCCTAGCATGACAAACATTTTTCCTCGCGTAGATCTATCATCGAAATAACACATTTTTATGGAGTTTTGTCGAGATAATGTCGAGATTTTGACATTATGAGACGAGTAGTTTTTAATTGTCTCGAGAGTGAGATATCTCGTTGGCGTATGCTAGGCAGGCAGGACTGACTGATTATGATAACACATCTACATGATATAAAAAAGATATTACTTACTATGTAAAAGCACAAATCAATAGGCGTGATAGTTTTTTCCGTAAACTGTACCACAAAATATACAGGTTGTGGGATATAATACTAAGGCTCGCTTCGCTCGCCCTAATTAGTTACTAGTTAGCGCCCCAACTCCGTTACGCTGGCTGGCATCTGGTAGATTCGACACAGAACGATATCTCTTTAACACCCTAGAAACTCCACCCAGCTTGAGTGACCCCTCTCCACCAAGCCAATGTCACAACATCTAAAGGCAAAGGGTGGAGCAGCATAATATCTAAGGAAATCGGAAAATGTCGGATCTACTGGCCGCCACACTGGGACCACACCGTTCAAAACACTAACATTATAATTATGTAATTTATAAAACAATAAATAAATATTTATTTATTATATGTATATATTATAATCTATTCTATTATTTAAAAAAAATCCATGGCGTGATGGACTACAATTAATTAAAATTACTTAATAATATTATTTCAATTATCCTTGGTGCGAAAAATCTATAGAATAAAAAAAGGATATGGGCGAACAGCCCACAGACGGCCCGAATTTTTTTATAATAAAAAAATCCGTTACGCTGAAATTCGTTAATGGCGCGGGAACCTAATTTATCCAAAATAAAAGTATCCTTTGTTCTTTTCCGGGACTCAAAGTATCCCCATACCAAATTTCAACAAAATCGATTCAGCAGTTTGGGCGTGAAGAGCTAACAGACAAACAGACACACTTTCACATTATAATATTAGTATGGATGTTTCTCACGAAACGTACCAGTTTGTTGGCTCTGATTGGAGACATCGGTAGGGCATGTGAACTTTCCCCGCTCCAGGCAAAGTTGCGGAAACAATTCTCTGTAATACTCGTATGCGCTATAATTGACCAACTAGGGATATTACAATTGCGTTCCAAATTTGGATAAACTAGAGTGTTATTTCCTGTCAGTAACTGGAGCCTCTGATGTTTATCTTGGTGCTGGTCCACTCGTGACAAAGCAAAGCTCTCATAATAGACCGGACTAGAAACGTTTACACTAACAAGGGCTTAGGCCTTGAAATAGTCTCTGAACGGTAAATATCGGAATAACAAAGATTTCCAAACAACTAACGTTGGGAGGAAATTGCTCGTTATTGCTCCGTTTAGATTGTCGCAGCAAACAGGTTTATCTGCCGTTCACGTGTTCCTGTATTTTAAATGCTTAATGGAGGCATTGATTGATAAAATCAGGAATATTGTGGTTGTATTTTAACTGTAAAACTGTTTTTACATTTAAAATACAACCACAATATTCCTGAACTGATTAAAAATTCAATTTAATTTCTTCAAAATACACAGTTCCTATTCCGGCATTAACTTTATATACATAATATTATATATTAGTAATTCCTGGCCATTAAATAAAAATATTTAATGGCCACGAATTACTTTTACCTTATAAAGCAGAAAGCTTTAGAAAGCACAATATAATTCACTAGCGACCCGCCCCGGCTTCGCATGGGTATAAAATATATAGCCACTGAAGAAATGATTAAAATTGATTGATTCAGCAGTTTTATATTCATTTAATACTACCCGTGGCCCGCATTAGTCGGTACCGCCACAAAAGCTACGTCTCACAGGAAATTGGAGCCTTTTGCAGGGTAAAGGCAAAACAGTAGGGATCATTGGTATTCTCGGTATATGAACTAATTCACCAGCTGCAGGGCCGGTAATAATCTTCGTTACTGCGCATCCCCGCCTTGGTAAGTTGGTAGCGCCCACTTCGAAACGGGCGTAAATAGCAATTTTTAATTTCACCATAACACACACTAAACAAAACGTCCAATTTTAATTATTCAAATACCAAATATTATCTACACAAACTGTACTTAGTGATGAAATAATTAATTTTAATAAGGATTATCAGCATGAGTAAAATAAATGCGTTTAAATGTAGTCCAAAAAAATCAAGATTTTTAAATAAAAAAATGGGTGCTGTGCCTCATTTGACATAGATAGGTATAGTGTGTTGCAGACATTTTTGTAGATATTTATAAGATCTACATTTACTTAGAACATTGTATGGTTCTATCTTTTATAGTTTAGGCAGCGTACGCAAAATAAGTAACTTTTCTGGTTGATTTTTTTTTAACCTTGTGTCAGAAAAACCCAAATATCTTACGGAACCCTATATTTTCCACAATAAAAAGTAGCCTATGTTACTCGTAAATAATGTAGCTTTCGAATGGTGAAAGAATTTTTAAAATCGGTCCAGTAGTTTTTGAGCCTATTCATTACAATTAAACAAACAAACAACCAAACAAAGTTTACCTCTTTATAATATTAGTATAGATAATGAAGCAATGGTAGCTAATTTAAGCATACCAGAAATAATTTAGTGCCGACAAGATTAACTGCTCTTTTTTACGTTTTTCTGTAACAGAATACTTTTTAAAAATATGTTTCCACATGATTCGCTACATAAAAGCTGGCGCTGTTTAAAACAGCGAACGAGCACTTATTTTGTATAAGAGGCAACTGGCAAGAAATACAAATGGACGGAATAAAAAGGTTCCGCGTCCAAGTTTTTACAAGTTTCCTTTGAAATACCGTACCTTAGTGTATAGAATAATACGCAGAATTTGTTGGTGAATATGTAAGCGAACATTGGCTCAGGCACGGTTTGTGATTGTGAACTATGACATCGAGATCTAAATACACTAAGCCAAATTTCGTTAAATTCGATGCAGTTTTTTTGAAGCCCTAAAATCAAACCAACATAATATTATGTTGAACCACGTACAAGAGGTCATAACTCATAAACATATTTATGGTTAGATATTTCTTTTCATTTTTGTGTAGGCAAAAAAGCCACGCTATGCTCTATACTTTTGCCATTGCGCAATGTGAAAAAAAAATGTGAATTGAATAAATAAAACAATTTATATTGTTCGACACACACGAAAGTACTGCATTTTATACGGCCGTGTGTCCGCCAAAATTCAGCGAGGGTTCAGTATCCTACGGCTATTTCGTATTATCTCCTCTTTATATTGTCCACATCCACATCTTCGGGGCAACTGGATCAAAAAGATCCTCAAAAATGTTCATTTCCTCAAACCTCCTTGTGTTTTCCTTTTGTTTCCTCGAAAAGTTTTCTCAATATTACTTTTCCGTTCCATTTCAGCAATGTATAAAATTAAATTTACCACAAATATGTCGAAGGATGATATCGTTCTGTGTTGAAGTTGGTTCCCATTGGGCGCTTTCAACGCGCTTGTTGTTATCGAGCGCTTGGTGAACAAAACGTTTTGTAAAAAGTAAATTACTTAGTTATTTTTTTACAAAACGCTTGATTAACCAAACGTTAAGTAACAAGGGACTGTTACTAAAGATAGCTGTTTATAAACTATGCCTTCCTCGGCTTTAATATGGCTTAGATCCGGTTAGATCGAACACAGGCAATGACAACATTAGATTTTAGTTTCTCTAACTCATGATACGTAGATGCCACAGAAATAGATCAAGATAGATACCGCATGTGTATGTACCATCGAGGAAGTTGATTCCTATGCAATTGATAGACCAACGTTATTTGGTCGAATATGTCAATTCAATGTTAATTGTGATCTGTCGGCTGGGTTTGACGTAACGTAACCAAACTACTTAGGTCCCCGATTTGCATAGGAATCAACTTCTCTGATAGTACTTCGCGTGCCATATCGCGTTCCCAAACGACGAGCAATGCTCGTCTTTCAAAAGTCTGTTCTTTAGTCTGCTATCGAAATCGGATGTTAATAATGCTTTTATGCCTAAAATTGCCGTATTGAGCTGTAGAAATTCAAATAGAAACGTTGGCCTTGTTAATGGACACGTTTCTTATCATCGGTACGTCACAGTGGTAGGAAAAAAATGACACGCTTGTTTTCATACAAATGGAGCGACATGCGGTATCTATCTTGATCTATGTCTGTGGTAGATGCTTATACAGACCGATTACAAATGCGCCGTACAGTATAAGTAATGTAACTTCCCCAGTACATTCTTTCAGTGTCCCATTTTAATATAGTAACGCGCACGTGCGGCAAACGCCCGTATTAAAACCGCACACAGTACCGTATAAATACAGTATCGCAGTATTTAAATAACGTGTAATAACGCCCCGCCGTGCTGACCCACTTCCCAAATGTAAATAATTTTTACCAATGTTTCTTTAAATTCTGTTTTGTGATACGGTTTAGTTAGTGGTATAAACGTTAAAGTTAAGGGTGGTTACTCATTTGTTATAGATGGTTTGAGCCTGTCACAAATGAACTGACCCATTAGTTTTAGGCTGTGTTTCTACCTGAGCTGAGCGGAGCTGTGATTTTGAGAACCAATAGCATCGCCGCTCTGAGTGATGTCATGGCAAAGTCATGTCAATGAAGCGATTCTATTGGTTTTCAAAAACACATTCCTCGCAACACAGCTCCGCTCAGCTCTGGTGGAAAGACAGCCTAAGGGTAGGGTTTAGTTTTTAATTCTTTATAATATGTCGAATCTATAAATGTTTAATTTCCAAACTGTCAGAATGTTCTTATGCGAGTTGACCTAGATACCTTGTGAGTATGAACAGATTTTTTAAAATAAAATATATGAAAACGAGTTCGTCCTACCACTGGCTGCCCTAAAAGCTAATGGAGCTAGCCCATACACGTAAATGTACATGACAGGTTTGGACTGGTTTATGTGTAACTGCTCCTCTCAAACTAGTATTAAGGCTACGGTTATAACAATACTGTTACATCTAACATATTATAAACTATTATTATAGACCGTTGTTGGTCTGTCTAGATTTTGAATCCGTAACTAAAAAAAAATATAAGCTTTTCTCAGAATCGTGTCGTTCGGTGACCCTCATTTGAGGCTCTCAAGCATTTTCTCACAACATAGCATAACAACCGGGTCAATTAGTATTATTATATTTTGTTGAATAGTACCATATTGTATGTGTAAGTCCTTAACCGCACAAAGGCTTGTTCAGTATAATTTTCTCTGGTCCCGGGTAACGTTACATTGTATTAACTTTGGGAATCTAGGACGATCTCAGGTTGCCCGCAAGAGGCTTAATTAACTATACGTAAAGGGAACCATACGTATTTCGTTATCTGTATTGTATATAGTATGTTTGTTCTTAGAAAATTTAATGAAATTAATACTTCTCTATAAAGGAATCTATATAACTGCTAAATGACGCCTGTAACTCCGTTGTGTCAAAATTCGTTTATCGCGCAAATACCTTAAATTTTCTGGGGTTAAGGGGCCGGGTACGTAATTCCAAAATCATTTTCTCATACGAAAATATTTAACATGTTTGAGTTGTTTTTCAGTTTAAACTAGTAATTATCTAGGTTCCTGCACAAAAATTTACTTCAAAATATTTAAACATTAAAAAAAAAATTTTGTTTTTAATTTTTTTTAGTAAATTTAGTACTTAATATTTAAACACTAAAAAATAGAGTAAAACACTAAAAATATATAAATAAATAGTAAATTTACTACAAAACATTTAAATACTAAAAAATATTTTTTAGAGTTTAAATATTTTGTAGTAAATTAACTATTTATTTATATATTTTTTAGTGTTTTACTCTATTTGTTAGTGTTTAAATATTTAGTAGTAAATTTACTAAAGAAAATTTTAAAGCAAAAAAAAATATTTTTGTGTTTAAATATTTTGAAGTAAATTTTTGTGCAGGAACCTAGGTAATTACTATTTTAAACTGAAAAACAACTCAAACATGTTAAATATTTTCGTATGAGAAAATGATTTTGGAATTACGTATGTATGAGAAATTCCAAGTGTACCCGGCCTCTTAAAAGTATCCTATGTCCTTTCCCAGGACTCAATGTATCTCCATACCAAACAGCAAAACCGTTTCATTGGTTTGGGCGTGAAGAGGCAAAAGTGTATGTCTGTTTGACATACACACTTTTGCATTTATAATAATGGTGTTAAATAATTAATTTATAATTTATTATTCATATTATGGATTGTGCCAATAAATAAATCAGTCATTTTATCACTTCGAATCGAGAAAATAAAACTTGATACAGGGAAAAGGTGGTAATGTGGCCCCTGCACATATATGGGCCCCCTTCAATATTTTAATTTTTAACAACGCTATCCAGTATAATTTTGGTGGAACGGGATGCTCGCGGCATGCTACTAATTTAGCACCGTACAAATCCAACGGAGGCTGTAAAGTTCAATTGTCATTCGATCGAGTTAAACTTGCGACCGGCGAAACTTTTGAGTGTGTGTGATTTTATTACGATAGCTGTTAATAATAAACAGAAATATTTGGCTTTTGTGTTCAAACATCGGATACATCAAACTGTTCTCCTACGGAATTTAAAAGGTAAATATAAAATTATACATTTAATAAATATTTTTGGTACGTTTGTTTAAATATTAGCAATGATTGTAATTTGGCCCCCTCACATAGGTCGTAATGTGGTTCCAATGACAGTTGGGGAGCCATGGGTACAGTATTAAATTTTTGACTAATGGGCTATGTAGCCTGTGGAGGCTACAAAGGTGACTATTACATTTGTGATTTTTGCCGTTAAGTTTCACTTGTGCAATACATTTAATGTGACATCCCCGGGGGGTCACATTACCATCACTTGATCTCAAAATACCAAATGTGATTGATTAAGAATAATTAAATCTTTCGATTATCCTGCATGAGTTTTATTTATTCCCTAATAAGACATGTTTAAACAAATGAATAAGAAGTCGCATAATGTATTTTTTAAATTTCTGACTCCTATATTTTTGAAATAATGCTTGATAAACAAAGTGGGGGGCCACATTACCACCTTCTCCTATATAAGTTAATTATTTCATTATAATAATTATTACGAAACCTACAAAGAATAACAGAAATCATTTCCGTAATATTCTAATGAAGCTCAAATAACGAAATCCCAAGTATATGATTTATTCAAAGATATCCGTAGTTATTTCAAAGTATGAAAATACGATTACTTCCTTACTCGTATAATATTCCTTCTCTGGAATAAAAATACAGCAAGAAAATTGAGTCGTTGCGATCTTTCGTTAGAGTTTGTTTAACCGTTTCAATTTAACATTTTATGTAGCAAATACCATTACAATAACGAGAATACCACTAGTTTAACTTTTTAAAGAAGCTAAGAGGGCTTTGTGGTAAAGTGGTTTACTAAAACCCGTTATTATTTTTTTATTTATTTATGCTTTTTGTACAATTATGTTGGTACATAGGCGGACTTAATGCCACTTTTACACGTGACATAGATTTTCATGACACAATATTATTTTGATACTTTTCCATATTCTAAAAGTTCGAAAGTAACTTCGAAAGTATGTCTGTACCTCTTTACGATCAAACCGTGGAACCGATTTTACTAAAATTTGGTATGGACAATTGGACATTTACTTTGAGTCCTGGGATTAAGGATATATACTTTTATCCTGAAAAAATGTACGGTTCTCGCATGAATTTTGGCGCAATGGAGTACTTTATTATTTTCCTTCGTACTTTATATTTAACTTCGTAGTTCGTATTTTATGTTAATTATATGAGTAAGTACTGGGAGTAGCAAAGTCGTCGACCAGTTATGCGATAATAATCAATTCACAGAACCGTTGAATCGCACGATTGCACTCTTGTTATTACTGAGTTTTGACATGAAAAAGATCGTATAGACTACAGTGTCTATGCGACCTTTATTCGATATTATATTAAGGGCGATTATAATACATGGGGAGGCCAATCCATCCGATCGGACAGATCGCATATCGATCTGACTGGAGTCAGCGATTGTCGGGACGGTCGGCTATCAGTCCGACTGGAAAATCGGCCTCCCCGTATAATATGGGGGTTAGATTAAGAAGTCTACTGTAAAGGCATATTGTGAAAGTGGTAGGGACTCGGGAGGGTATTTCGAGTATTCCGTTGCTCTGTCTGAAGCGGAAAAGCAGGAACGCTTTTGGGGTTTTAGTGGGTATGCCCAGGCACGGCATTTATCGCCCCCGGGGAGTCCCACACACCTCGGTGACACTCTTTAGCCTGCCGCGGATGCATAAATGCATTTCCCAAACGGAAAAAAGGACTTGGGTGGGAAATTTTGTGGATGTTATACATCTGTCTTCGTTTACCTTTCCCCATATCGCCGCCGATAAGTTATCACTGATGTATCGTCATTATTGTCTCAAAGAAATACATTTCCTGGATGTATATTTATGGCGGCACGTCACGCTACGTTTCTAATGCTCTTTTCACACGCTCTATCTATATATAGGCCAAAAGGGAGTGTGATACCTGTATCCAGTTACAAAATAACGATTCGTACAGATATTAAATAACGAAAAAAAAAATCATTTGTTTCAATCTACGCCTAATATATTTTTATTTAAAAATGAAATCGTCACCCAATAAAGATTTATTACATTTCAAATAAAATTTGCAAATAATGAAATTTAATAAGAGAACGAACACTCCTCCGAGGAATGTAAAGTTTAACTTTACCTTCGAATACCTTTTCCATTACTTGATGTCTAAACATTATGACAAATAAAAATGTTTATTGATATTACCGACGCGACGCTAGGCTTATGCATGCTTTTGTACATTTCAAGCCGACGACGAGCGCAAAGTATAAGCGAGAGTAACACAAACACATAAGGTCCAAATTCCCCCGCGCCGCGTTAACATAGATTACATTACACAAATAAAAATCTTTTTATACCTTCATTCGGAATATCTCGAGAGACATACGATAAATTTGAATTACGCACGTATTTCTTTACGTTCTTTATTTGCAGTCAATAAGTATAAAGTGTGAAATTTATTGTTATTTTCTCGTGTAAACTACGAGTGACGTTGAGGAGGATGAAATTCGGGAATAACGTCGGTTCGGAATTCTATTCGCTGAGGATGTGCCGCTCCGTTTGTCTCGACTACATCTCAAGTGGGTTTGCAAATGCAGTGTCAAATTTATTCATTGCTTTAGTGTTTGCGTTTCGTGTGAATATTTTGCAAGCACTGTCAGAGAAGTTGATTCATAGACAGACGCCGCGCCGGACCTACGTGATTAGTTCGCGTTGTATCAAATCCCGTCGATAGATCATGGCTTCCGTTGAATTGACATAATCCGACTAAATGATATAGATTGTAGATCCACAATCTGCCTATGAATCTTCGAAGGTACTATAATATTGAATTCTATAGCAACGTCATGTAAATTTAAGATAGGTTATCTATGTTTTAAATTCGACAGATGCAAAGAACTTGAATCTTGATTTCGGTATCTTCAACTAGCTATTGTACAACTACTAAAATATAATATTATTAGTAGGGAGCTACGAATAATAAAAACTAAGGAAGAGTAACTCCGTCAAAAAACATGCTCCAAAATACTCGTCAAAAAAGTGTACCTTAGGTACACATTTCAATACATTTGCAATATTTAGGTGGCCTTGAGCGGTATAAAGGCTGACGTTACATGACAGTTCGAAAGGAACCAAATTTTAAACGGTAATAGTATGGGAGTTACGTTTCCTTAGTTTTTATTATTCGTAGGTAGGGAGGGATATAAAGAAACATAAGAAAGATGTTTAAAAAATCTTCAAATCTTTATAGAACTAATGATACCTAGCATTGTAAATATGCATGACCTCTAGTCATTCATAATGACATAGTAAAAGCTTACCGTTATTTCCGAATACACTCCGGTGTATCTGGTCATTGTATTATACAAATATGATGAAGATAAAGTTGTCACCGGCAGTCCCCTCTGTATGATTCATCATACACAGTATGCTAATACGCCCTCTATGATTTATGTTAACACACTTACGCGGAATTGGGGGGAAAATTGTTTTTCCCCGCGCTTTGCTCACGTCAATCTGTTCCGGTGCTAAACTGTGACATTGTACAAATACGAAAAAGGGAGAGAGAGTAGGTTTATATACCTACTCTCTCTTCGAATATTTGTACTTGAGGATGGTTCAGAGATACTGTAATAAGTAAATAGTAAATTGTGCATTTAATAACGATTGAAATAATTGAAAGTTAAGGTTATGGTTATAATTTATTTACTTATATAAAAATTAAAAAATGAATTAAATTTTGTTGGTCTCTAAAAATCGAGAACGGCTGAATCGAATTTGCTAATTTTAGTCTTGTAATATTTGTGGATGTACAGGGAAGGTCATCTAGTACGGTTATAAAAATTGTGTAGCCTATATTACCAGAATTATTATTTAAAATCCATTTTCGTGTTATTATTTATTTAAATCATAAGTAATATGAGAATGTTAGGTGACTAAGTAATTTATTACATAGACTGCCAATATATATGTACTTTCTTTACCATAATCGGGTAAAAAGTCCCCCGACATCCTGAAAAAGTTTGAACGTGAAAACCATGCAATAAAGTTTATTTGTTACAGATTTGGCGCAAACTCGGCGCGTCTCGCCACGCTTAGTTTGAGGTAACTTTAGCTTTACATACTTTTCTATTTATTGAGATTGTTTAATAAATACTCGTACATACAAGTTATATACTATAAAACTCGTACCTATTAAGCTCTTCTTATTAGTCATTATTAATAATATTCTTATAAAAATAATGTTTTACCTATCTAAAAATACGAAAAACGATCCTAACTCTAGTTGACTAATTATTATTGTATAAAGTTCTTTACTATGAACTATTTCATTGAAATTTTGACATTTATTTTACGAATTAATATTATCTTGCGAAGCTGATGTAATTTTTGCTGCAACAAGTTACATACTTATCGTGAAACAATTTTCGCATTAACACCAAATCATATATTATTTAGTAGGATCAGCTGCCGAAGTATTCGCGGCCAATATTTAATTACTACGATTCATCCTCATTATCATTTTGATTGTGCACATTGTTTGCGAGGTATTTTCAATTAACGTGCTTATCTCCCGCGCCGGAGCGCTAATAAATTCGTTACATTTTGTTTATAAACTTCAACTGATTTCGGTGTTTCACATTAGCATTGGCTTCCACACAAAAAAACAAAAACAGGAAAACAGACAGACATAATATAGACAGACAGACACACTTTCGCATTTATAATATTAGTAGATAGAAGAGATATTAGTAGATTCTCGTGAGGCGATATTACCATACCCCTCTGAAACGGCTGGACCGATTGTTTTAAAATATTATTATGTTATTATAAATACATCCTGTTGGTCTCAGAATCAGTCAATATCTGTAGTTCATACCTGACATAGCTTAGCATATTAAGGCTGCTCTCTCGAAAAAAGCGTGCAGATGAAACCACTTTTCATCGGCATTAACAGAGAAATAATATCTGAAAAAAAAATTAGTAATCTACATGATATGATACGTAATTTGGTTTTGCCATATTTTTTCTATCGGTATCTCATAATAAACAAATAAAAAACCAAATCACCTCCAAATCGTTGAATGAAACCACTTTACTCCTTCATTATTTATCAAAAGAATATATAAAAAATATCTACTGCTTTGCAATACATAAGTTAATAATTTGGTTTGGTTACTTTTTTGAAATATGTATTATATTAAGCCTTAAAAAGGGTTTTTCTCCTATTTCGCCCTATCATGGACGCGGCGAGCGTCGTAACCGCCACCGTACAAGGCGCGCTGTTATGAATGTTATTTTAATGTCATTTACGTCGATATTCGCACTGACAGACAATCGACCTGCTAATTTAGGAAGAGAGGGCCCTTAAACAGCGCACAATCCTGAATCGCAAATATCGAAATTTCTGAAATCGGTGCGACATAGGCAACGTCCTAAATAACAACAGTGGGCTCAAGTAGTCCCAATTAGTAAATATACTCATAAACAGGAATACTATCAACACCCTCTGCCCCTAATATGCAGGACGCAGGTACTAATAAAAAAGTGTCGAGGTCAAATTATATCGTTCTGTCTAGCCTCCTTTCGCAACGCCGAATGTGCCATTAGGAACTTCGTTCCAATAATAAAATCTTCGATTACTTACCGGTATCTTTTCATAATTAGTTGATCAAAAAAGAATAATCCAATTACATATTATTATGAAACAAATGTTGATCGTTGTAGCTCTTTTGTAATTGTTAATTTTCGTTTGGAAAGGGACAAACAAACAGGGTGTCACCCCAGGGACAGTCAATTCATCATGTTCCTTCTAAACAAAATGTTTAACAATTTTATTAAAACGAAACTTTCCGAAAATTATTTATAAACAACGTATTGTCAGCTATGTTGTCTGTGCTATTTGTGTATCGAAAACTTTTTTATTTTAAACACTATACTATATCCTTTCCTTTTAAGTGTCTTTATAGAATGTTTTATCTAAAATATAGGTTTAAGCGTGAAGCTGAAGTATACTGCAAGGTAAAATTCAATCGTATAATATCATAATATTATTACCATCACAAAGTAGCCATCGTTTTTTACGTGGTACTATTTTATTACCCCTAGACCCCTTAGAAATCGACCCCTTTACAATATTTTGTCTGAATAAAATAAGGGATCCAAAAGTAACAGTGTTTCAAATTCCTCTACTTATGTAAGAAAGTTTTAAGTGCCAGCTTAGAGGAATTGACGTTGCTCGAGAGTTTTTTCGCGACGTGGGCTGCTTTATTGCCCTAACCTTGCCGCTCACTTTTATGTCACTTCCTCAAACTCAATTTCGTAATAGATGGGCAAGAACATAATAATATAAAGAAAAATCTGTACGTAAAAAATAATAAGTAGTATACATTTTTAAACTGAAAATGATATTTTTGCTAAATGTGGTCAAGCTAAATGTAACGGTCTGTCCACGTTACGACGTCGTCAACGTGGAACGGTGAGGTAATGTGGCACGGTACGTTGTCGTGACGTGACCATTTACATCAACGTAACGTAAAAATGCACATCACGTTTTACCAATATTGTACGTCACCATGCCTAGTTAAACTGCTACATTCTCCACTGCTTATCTAGATATGGACCGCACAATACGTATTCTGCTTCTGCTATAGTTTAAGAAGACGGAGAGAGAGATTTTAGAAAAAAAAATATTGCTACACCGTGACGTGCATTTTCACGTTACTTTGACGTAAATTTTCACGTCATGACAACGTACCGTGCCACGTTACCACACCGTTTCACGTTGACGACGTCGTGACGTGGAGATGTGGACACGCCATTACTAATTGTCATTAAAAAGTGAAGTGTGTCTGTTTGATACCTTTCAAGCCCAAACCGCTGAACCGATGTTGCTGAAATTTGGTATGGAGGTACTTTGAGGTCCGGCAAAGCACATAAGATGCTTTTTATTCTGAAAAAACTGTACGGTTTTTTCTCAATAAACAAATTTTTGAGATAAGGTTTTACATATTGTAATATTTAATTACAGTATTGAAAATTAAAAGTCTTAGAAGAAAAGAAATCTCAAAGTACTTTGGCTATGATATTGTGGATGACAATGAGAAACCATATTATATTATTTAAAAACTGACCAAAATTCTACAAAATGAGAAAAATACTATACTATTTTTTACTGTCCCTCACTGCTGGCTAAATTAAACCTTAAAGTCCCCAACAATACGCATCCTCGCTATATTAACACTCTTCACGTCCCACTATCTCACACTAGATTCCGTGCTAACTCCTTCTTTCCCAGATCGTGTGCGTCCCTCAATGAATTAACGAAAAACAATTACGATATAGACATCTTTTGCACCAGTGCTAAAAATACAAGAAAACATCTAGCGAATATTTATTTCAAATCTTTCCCAAATTAATGTCAGCTTAGTACCACCGTTGCAAATTTACATCTTGTTGTTCGCTTATTCTTTAGATCAATAAGTAGCCTTAAGTGAGCATATTTCCTTTTCAAAATTTTAATTTACATGTGAAGACTTGTAATTGGTTCCAAATTGTAACTTTATCTCACTTTTACTTAGTTTAAATGAACTGTTAGTCTTCCTAACAAATAAAATAAAAATAAAATAAAAATATTTTCATGTTTATGTACGCAGTGTTATTATATATTTTAAGAATGATTGCTCGAGAGAAGGCTCGTAGGTACTGCGCTACATTTTCAATTTGTAGTGCACACAGTAATATCTGCGAAATGATGATACTCAAATGGAAGGCAACATTTTAATATTGCATTTTTAATTCAAAGAAATATGTATAAAGTGTAATCTGTAATGGCTGCCGGTGCCGGTACAGAAATAAAAATGGCTTCTTATTCGTTTTTTAGTTGAACTCGGCGCCGCTAAAACTCCCAGCAAACCTGCCAACTATTGAACTTTGCAAATTAAGAAAGTACTTTTGAATTCTCCCTCTTTTTCCTTTCAGTTGCGCACAGTAAAGGTATTTTTGTTTCCTAAAAAGATAACAGATTATTAAAATACGTGTAGAATGATGTTTATATAATATGTTCTAAAGACATTCCTTTACCACAAAATAAAAACAAACAGAGGTTTCCCGCAACGTCGCGAGCAAAATGAAATATACATTTTGTGCAAGAAAAACTTATATCCGGTCTCTACAGCTGTATATTCATTTTTTCCTTGTCTTCTACTCGGTATCTGTGCAAAATAGCTCCAAAATGACCAACACTCTCTTGGCCTTTTGGATTATTGTATTCTTTAACTTGTAATAACACAACTATTTATCTCACAATATCACTTTATTTACTAATTTTTACATCTTGTCAATATGAGGGCCATACTTTTCGACTACTTTTAACTTCAGACTATTCGAAGTACTAAATTTATTAAAATTTTCTAAGTTCCAACTCACTAATACTTAAGGTTCAAAATTGTCTGTACTTATTTCGCTTCGATTATTCTCTTTATAAATGGACTGTAAAATGTACTCACAACTTTTCACCACACTTATCTGTTTCACTGTTGAAGACCTCTATCTTCAATCCTCTGGAATAGTGCAGCCTGGCAACACCTTCCGACGATCCGTCCAACTTGCAGCGCCCCTTGGCGCCGTCCACCGGAACTGCCTCTTGTCACCAACTTGTTTGCTTGGCTCGGTGACAACTGCCACACAGTGACAGTGGTACCAACTACAGCTTCTCCTTGCTGCACATTGATACTTCAGTACCGACGTGATGCGCTTCAATGCCGATCTAGCATTGGTTTCCACGCATTGGACAAAAACCACTTCGGAATCCGGATCTTCAAACATCAAAATGATCCGCCTTGTCACGGACCAAAATGATCCGCCTCGTCACGGACCAAAATGATCCGGCTCGTTAAGGACCAAAAATGACAGCTCGCTAGCTGGCCTGGTTTCAGTGAAACCGGCCACCGTCACCGAAACCGGTGTGGGAGCTATTTTTATTATTATTATTATTATCTGTGCAAAATATTTAATCAAAATGGTTCCGATATTTTCAGAGTCAATAAGATACAAAGGAACAATTATTGGCTCTTTACGATAACATTAAAGATGTTACGGTATAAATACCGGATTTAAATGGAAGTTAAATAGTCAAATAATTATTATTGTTTTGTAACCGAAATAGCGGCCATTAATAAACGATCAACAAAACTTTAATCTAATTGGATTTGTCGGCATAAATATTGAAGCAAAACAAATCAGGGACTATTTGGGTTTAATTAATCTGATTTTGGTTCCATCAGGCATTGATTTTGACTACTATAATGCAGCTACTATGTTGTGGTCACATTCGTTCTATCTATACTTTCATACTAATTTTATATCTGTCTGTTACCTCTTCACGCCCAAAACCGCTGAACCGATTTTGCTGAAATTTGGTATGGACATACTTTAAGTATCCTATGGGATGCTTTTTATCCCGGAAAAATGCACGGTTCCCGCGCGATAAACGAATTTTGGCGCAACTAAGTCAAGTAGTAGTATGTAACCATTGTGTTTATCTTTATTACTGTTGACTATATTACCGTTTTGTATAATCCATACTTTACTTATACTTTAAATGCGAAATTGTGTCTGTCTGTTACCTCTTCTCCTTAAACCGCTGACGTGATTTAGATATATTTTTTAAATAATAATAATAATCTTTATTGATGACTAGATGACGCCCGCAACTCCGTTGCGCAAAAATTCGTTTATCGCGCGGGAACCGTACATTTTTCCGGGATAAAAAGTATCCTATGTCCTTTCCCGGGACTCAAAGTATCTCTATGCCAAATTTCAGCAAAATCGGTTCAGCGGTTTGAGCGTGAAGAGGTAAGAGACAGACAGACAGACACACTTTCGCATTTATAATATTAGTATGGATAACAATATAGGCCGCATAGGTAGGTACATTGTTTACATTGTTGACAGTAATTATTGTTACAATAATATCTTAATTTTAATATAAACAATTTTATGGTACTAAGTACCTAAACTAGGTCACATGACCTGTTCTTATAGCCCTACGAGTTATCTTGGGATGGTAATTGCTTCCTATAGGATCCATATAGTTTTATCTGTCTTAATTATACTTTAAGTTTTGGTTAAGAATAGTCACGGAAAATATAATAATAAAATCTATACATATAATAAAACTGTAGAAATGAAGATTCTGTACATTAAAGATATTCAAAAAATAATAAGCGGACGGTGTCACTACATCGCTATACAAGCCAAAAATGTGGTCAGTTTTTTTGTCTATCTGTCTGTCTGTCTGTCTGTCTGTCTGTCTGTCTGTAGGTTTGTTCCACTATCACAAGAAAACTACTGATCCGATTTGAATGTGGTTTTCGCAGATATATTTGTCTTCTTCCAACTTAACATCTGGTGTATAAAAAATTTCCCCCCCCACTCTTCTAAAGGGACGAAAGAGGGGGTCAGATTTTGTAAAAGACTTTTGCTTTAACACGAAAACTACTGATCCGATTTGCATACGGTTTTCGCAGATATATTTGCCTTCTTCCAACTCAACGTCTGGTGTATAAAAATCACCCCCCCCCCCCTCTCCTCTAAGGGGACCAAAGAGTGGGTCAGATTTTGTATCAAACTTTTTTCTTTAATGGACTTACTTCATATTATTAACTGTTTTCTAACTTAATATCTGGTGTATAAAATTTTTCCCCCCACCCCTCTTAGGGGAGAGAAGAGGGGGTACGATTTTGTATCAACTGATGAAGTAGAAATATTTTAAATGGCAAAACAACATTTGCCGGGACAGCTAGTATAATAATATATAGTAGCCTCATGTAGCCATAATATTATATTCGTTTACGAATTTCTGTGCGCACGAAATTGCGGACATGTAGTGAGCAATATAACTGTTACGTGCACGTATGCAGGAATCAAAACTCCGAGTAGTCGCCGAGTTTAACTGCGAAGTTTCACTTCTCTAACCACACTATACAGTCAGCTGATTTTGAACTTTATTCCCTATGCGTAAGATCGAAGTGTAACATCACAGTACAATGCAATCGTACATTTTGTAAGCCTTTGAACAATAAAGGTTTCAGGTGAACAGGTGACATATTTGACTTTGTAACAAAACTTGTGTATTTGACCAGTGGCTATCGCAATTCAGATGAAATTTAGGACAGGGTTAGTTCACACCGGACTGAGATAAAAGTAAAACATTATATTAAACAAAAAATTAAATAGGAATCGGGTAACATACACAGGTGGCATAGAATGCGTATATTCATGGAGACGCTAGCATTCTTAATTCTTTATACGAGTATTATGATCTTTATCAAGCATACTTACTTTATTTTTATTATTATACAATATACAGGATGTAACAAAACTAAGTGATAATACTTTAGGGTATGTATGGGTACCGCGACGCCTCGCCACTCCCGTCCTACGCCGGCGGAGCGGAACTGAGGATGGATTATCCTCTCTGTCCCGCTCGCGACCTCTTTCTGCTAAAGGACGGTTTCGCAGAAAGAGACCGCCGCCTGCCAGGCCTCATTGCTCTCAAACATTCAGCGAACTATGCTCGACAGCTAGAGGTCCTGTCCAAGCACCGCCATGAGATCATGGCGCTGCACGGGCCAACGATCGCACACCTCGAGGGTGTGCTGGGTTGTGTCCTTCGCAGCGCCGCACTCATGGCAGGCTGGCGTAGGCTCCCTCCTGGCGACCTTACACAAGTACGCACCGAAACATCCATGTCCGGTGAGTACCTGTGTAAGGCGGAAGGTGAGGGGTTTTCGGCGCATCCACGCCGCAAGAGAAACTGGACGCAGATCCTGAGCAGTACATTGACCGTACTGGGCTACCTACTGGGACCGTACTAATAATAATAATAATAATTTACATAAAAATGTATTCGGGCGATGGCAAAAGCGGAAAATCTAGCTCCCTGTAGGCCGCTTTTTAAGAAATTTAAAATACTGCCACTAACATGTCAATACATTCTTGATACATGTATGTTCGTAAAAAAATACAGCCATATATTTGAGAAAAACAATAATCTAAAAGTAAATAGGTATGTTAGTTAGGGATTGCAATAAATATCATATACCTCGTCACAAGAAACAATTATATAGTGAGAACAGTTACTGCATGTCAATAAAAAAATTTAATCGTTTGCCTAAAGACATAAAAAATATATCTGTAATAAATAAGTTTAAAACAAATTTATTTGACTGGTTGTTGGACAAATGCTTCTATAGCATTAAGGAATATTTTGAACATTTTAATAATGTAAGAAAATTTGACATTAAATAGTTAGATAATTATATTGTAGGTAATTTATAATTATGTACTTAATAATTTAAAATGAATAATGAATTATACTTGAATTATACTTACTGACATTATTGTATTAATTATTATTGTAAATTAAATTAAATTGACTTTAAATATATTATGTAATTACTTTAAGAAGTAATAAATTGTGTGATAAATTATGTTAAATGGTATTAATTGAATAATGTAAATGACATAATAGGTATACTTACTATAATAGTATATAATAATAAACTGACATTAGTAATAATTGAAATGGAAAAATTTACTAAATGACTAAATAATTTTTAGGGAAGCTGTGTGATTAATTTAATTACATACCTATATTAATTGATTGATTGAAATTATTATTCTTAGAATTTCTAATATAAATTTTAATAATAAGTCTTGATTTAATATGTACTTAATAAATTAATTTTAGATTAGGTATGTCACCAGAGGGACATAATATAAACTCTTAACATTTCCACACCTCATTGAGGTAGAAATTGTAAAACGTAGACCTAAGAACATCATTGTATCATGTTGGGGACGCTGATGGCTCCGTCCATTTTGATGTAATTTGATGATCAGAATTTAAGATAGATCATCATGGTAATTGGCGAACTGATTCCAGAGATGTTGAGAGTTTTGTGCTTCAATTGAGACAACGTGAATGTGAATCTAATAATTTTTTAACATTATACATAAAAGTTACAATGAAAAGTTTTAGTACAACTCTTTGACAGAGAGCTCAGAGAGAGGAGTTAAAAAAGGAGGCAAGCACCGGTGACAGTTGTTCAATTGACAAAAGGTTGTGTCAAATATCCCGCGCTCGGTCCTTCTTCTTCTTCGACATACCCCCGGGCGTTGAAAATTTAATTTTCAACCCTTAATAACTGGGCAGTGGACATATCTTGCTGAAGGCTCGACGGATGACTCCAGCAGAGGTGCGGACGTCGGCCACTCGAGCAACGCCGTCAGATCCAGGGAATATTGCGACGATTTGGCCCAAACGCCACCTAAGCGGTGGTAAATTGTCTTCTTTAACAACGACCAGAGTGTCGAGTTTGAGTTCGTTCTGATTGAGACGCCATTTTGTTCTAGTTTGGAGCTCAGACACGTACTCCTTACTCCATCTCGCCCAGAAGTGTTGACGGAGCTGCTGAATCTGGTGAAACCGCGACAAATAGTCCTTGTTATCAATTTCTGTCTGCGGCAAACTGGTTAAAGGGCGTCCAATTAAAAAATGTCCCGGCGTCAAGGGTGTGCAGTCTGATGGGTCGGATGATAGGGGGGTCAGCGGCCTTGAGTTTAATATGGCTTCGATCTGTGTAAGCAGGCTATACAATTGTTCGTAAGTTAAATGACAATTGCCCAATACTCTTAGCAAGTGAAATTTGGTTGACTTCACGCCCGCCTCCCAGAGACCGCCAAAATGAGGAGTATACGGTGGAATGAAATGGAACGAAACGCCTTCGTTTGCCAGACTCTCACCCAATGAATTGCAATTAGATTTTAAAAATTTTGAAATATCGTTAAAAGCACCGACAAATGACTTCCCGTTATCTGAATAAATATTGAGAGGCTTTCCTCTCCTCGATATAAACCTATTCAGTGCTAATAAGAAACATCTACTCGTTAAGTCCCCCCACTAATTCCAGGTGAATAGCTTTTGTAGCGAAACATACAAAAATCACAATGTACACCTTCACTAGCCTGCATCCGCGACCTTGACGACTGGCAGACATGATAGGACCTGCGTAATCAAGGCCTACATTTTCAAAAGGAAAACCGCTTGTAATGCGATGTCGCGGGAGATTGCCCATAATAGGAGTAGCAACCTCACCTTTCATACGGCAGCATCGCACACATTTATGATAGCAAGCTTTCGCCAAATTGCGACCACCTATAGGCCAATAAGTTTCTCTAATAGTAGCGAGCAATAATTGTGGACCTGCATGAAGTAGTCTTTTATGTTCTGATTCAAACAACAACCTAGTAAAAACGTGAGTGGACTGTAATAGTATAGGGTGTTTTTTATCATATGAAAAAATCTGAATTATTAAGACGGCCCCCAACTCGCATTATGTTATCATTATCTAAGCATACGTTGAATTAAATTAAAGGACTCTTTTTAGGTAAGTCCTTCTTAAGTAGAAGTAGTTTATACTCGGGGAAAGACTCTCGTTGGCACGTTTTAATTATTAATTGCAACGAAGTCTTCACTTCCTGACTACTTAAGAAGTTTGATAGACTTGCTTGCCCTCTGCAACGATTAATAAATCTCAAAACATAGGCGATAGAACGCAATAGACGATTATAATTTGAAAACCGACTAAAATCAATAAAACCGTCATTAATGTTACTATCTAGAACAACACACAACGATAGATCAGGTTTTGTTTCCGGTAAGTCATTTTTCATTATATGTTTAGGTTGAAAAGGCATAATTATTATCGGTTCCTGTTTTAAATAGTCTGGTCCTCTCCACCATAGGTCAGAAATCTGGAGGGAATTTATATCTAAGCCACGAGAGATGAGATCTCCTGGGTTCTCTTTTGTCGGAACGTGGAGCCATTGACAACTTCCGGTTCTTTCTAAAATTTCAGCCACGCGATTCCGCACAAAAGGTTGAAGCTTGGAAGGAAAAATTTGCAACCAACTCAACACTATGGTGGAATCAGTCCAAAAATAAGTGCTATTTACCTTACACCGAATTGAACTAAATACCTTCTCATAAAGACGAGCTCCAGTAAGAGCTCCGCATAATTCCAACCATGGAATCGTCGTTGGTTTGATTGGAGCGACTCGACTCTTGGCTGCTAACAAACGAATCGTAACGTCATTGTTATTATTGACAGTACGGACATAAACGCACGCACCATACGCGCGCTCCGAAGCGTCGGAAAAGACATGTAATTCAAACCTTTTATACGACTCACAAACAACTATACGAGGTACTTTAATTTTATTTAACAATGGAAGTTCCATTAGGATAGTCTTCCAGTGTTATAGAATGTCTGCACTAGGAGGCTCATCCCATGAAAGTTTTTTCAACCACAGACTCTGTAATAACATTTTCATAACTATCACGGCAGGTGCTAACAGACCTAAAGGCTCAAAAATTTGTGCGATGACTGACAGTAAATCTCGCTTGGTATTTCCATTCGGAAAATCCAATTTTGTTGGAAAGTAAATTTCATCATCATCAGCATTCCAACCGAGACCTAAAAGCTTACTTGGCTCATGAGACCCGAGACTTAAATCAAGTGGTGTGCAAGAACTTGAAGGCACTAAACGAGGGTCATTAGACTTCCATTTTCGCAAAGTCATCCCAGCTGACGCAAGCTCCTTCGTCACTTTCAGCCGAATATTTACAGCATCATCAAAATCATCACTTCCTGTAAGCAAGTCATCGACATAGAAATCATGTATAATTATTTCTGAAACTTTAGGATCACTACAATCAATACCAATTTGCTTCAAACATCGAGTTGCTATGAAAGGGGCACTGGCGGTGCCATAAGTGACAGTGTTGAGCTGAAAAACCCTTAATTGACTCGGATGGATCGTCTCGCCAGAGTATTTGCTGCAAATACCTATCATCTGGATGAACAACCAGCTGGCGGTACATCTTCTCTACATCAGCTGATAAAATGTACTTATGTTGCCTAAACCGGAGTAAAATAGACATTAAGTCATCCTGAACGGTCGGTCCGATCATTTGAATTTCATTAAAAGAAATGCCTGATGATGTAGGAGAACTAGCATTAAACACTACCCTTAATTTTGTTGTAGTGCTACTTTCTCTTAAAACCCCATGGTGAGGTATAAAATATGCTTTATTAACTTCAGGGTGATGACATTCAGACATATGAGAAAGTGATTGATATTCTGACATAAAATCATAATACATTTTCTTTAAGTTAGGATTATTATTTAACCGACGCTCTAAACTAATCAGGCATTGTGTAGCCCGCTGCATTGATTTTCCTAAAATATCAGAATTTTGCTTTAAAGGAATGCGAACACAGAAACGTCTATCATCTAAACGGAATGTGTTCTGAACAAAATGTTCCTCGCATAACTTCTCTTCGGGAGAATATTGTGAAGACTGCAAGTTGACTTCGTCTAGTTACCAAAATTTAGTTAAATCAAATTCACTCTTATCAGTCTCCACATGAGTGCCAGATATATTAGTAAAGTTACACTTAAGGTCGTTGCCAAAAAAAAAACAAAATGACTTTTGGATATTATAGGTCCTGAAATGACCCAACCTAATTTGGTTTCAAAAAGGACAGGCTTTTTATCACCTAACTTTAAGTTCCTTGATCCCATTAAATTCCAAAAGATATCAGCGCCTAGTAAAATATCAACTTCACCTGGCTTATAAAATAAAGGATCAGCTAAACAAATATCCGAGGGTATTTTAAGATACCTAATGTCAACTTCATGATTTGGCAAACAACTAGTAATTGATGGTAAGATGAAACAATTAATGTCAGATGCAAAACTATTATCCATAGATTTCATGCTAACCCGACACATCTTACTTATGTGAGATGACACATTATTAACACCAAGAACGTTTTTATTAATTTGACAAGTCTTTAAATTTAACTTTTGAGAAAGCCTCTGTGTAATTAAACATGATGTGCTACCGCTATCTAATACCGCGCGAACAATATGTTCACGATTATTGGCATCAAATAATTTAATTAATGCGGTTGACAATAATACATCATCATGTTGCTTAACATCACATGAAGGAGAAATCTTAACAGACAATGTCAAATTTTTATCATTTGAGCCACTAGATATAGTGGGTGGTTGCACCGCTGATGATGATGAAACACTAACAGGTAAGTGACCTTTTTCATTGTGAGTGTTAAAACCTTTAAAATCATCTAAATGCACAAGTGTATTGTGCCGGCGCGCGGCGCTTACAAAATTTACAACCTTGCTTTTTGCAACGGTTTGCAAAATGGCCTGGGTGAAAACAATTATAGCAGATTTTATAACCAGCTAACAATTTTAAACAAGCTTCATTACTCAAGCCAAGAAAATTAGAACAGTTTGATAAACTGTGATCACCTTTACAGTTCGGACAACATACTTTATTCACTGACTCTGAATGGGTATTATTTTGTACTGACACCATAGATTTAAATTTAGAACCTTGCCTACCAGTGGTTGAATGATTATTACGTGATAATTCTAATGTTTCAATTAAGTCAGCTCTGTTGCGAATGAAATTGATAAACATGTCAAATGTGACTGCGACTTCCTTGTCAATGCGACCCTTATACTTTTCCCACTCTCTATAAGTTTTATTATCTAATTTTTGAGTGACAATGTATATTAGCAGAGTATTCCACTGCTTCACAGGCTCACCTAAGGACTCCAAGGCCCGAATGTTTTTATTTAACAGGTCAATTAGTCGCTTTAATACATTTGATGACTCCTTAGTAATATTATCAATACTAAACAAAGCTGAAATATGATTTTAAATAAGCAAATGTTTGTTATCATATCTTTCACATAATAACTTCCAAGCAACTGAATAATTACTAGCAGAAAAATCAATAGACTGAATGACTACAGATGCCGATCCCTCGAGGGAAGCCCGAAGATAATGGAACTTATTTATTTCATCGATGTCATTATTTGAATGAATGAGGCTAGTGAATGTGTCACGAAATTCAAGCCAACGTTCATATGTTCCATTAAATTTTGGTAACTGAATAGTGGGGAGCTTAACGAGCTGATGACGAGCACTAGCACTGATACTCCTATCACTGATATCAGCGTCAGCTGTGTCTTTATTATAATGACTTAAAATATCCTGAGCACTTGCTAGAGCTTGATAATACTGAGACTCAAACTCTGCTCTTACTACAGTATACTGAGCTTGAACATCCTCGACTAAACATTCTAATTGTAATTGTACCTCATCATATTTATCATATAAAGATTCTAATTTACCCATACGTAATTGCAACTCCTTGGCGTCTGTACTAAGCAAAGTTTGTTTCTTACCCAATTCCAAGCAATAATTTATGAAATTAGTTAGTTGTCCTTTATAACTCCCTCTCTTTTTGGCCAATTCCTTTATCTCCTCATCTTTGGCCATCCTGGCAGTCGAGCGTGGTCAACCTGGAATTGATACAGTTAACTAGTTAGCCAAAAGCTTAAACAATAATGTATAATATATAACAAAGTTGGTTATATCTTAAAATAGTAATAATAAGTAAAACTAAGTTCACAAAAGCTTAAAACATTACTATTATGACAAGTACAACTTACAATAGTTACTTTTGTGTTGACAAATTGATAACCTAATAACTTAGTTACCTAATAATACCTATGTTCTTAAACTATGAAAGTTTAACAAAACTTACTTGAATACAGTTAGAACATTACTTAGTACATATTTCTCGGAAACAAAGGATATATGAATATGGGCCTGCCCAGGTCCTCACCCCACCTCCTCAACAGCCACTGCTCTCCCAGCCTTTGGACCCGCCGGAGCTCCTCCCAATGCAGATCTTCGCCCCGCGACCTCCTCTCTGAAACGAGGAGGTGCAACTCGGCAATGACCGTCGCTACACCCACACACAGTGATACACCCTAAAGTATTATCACTTAGTTTTGCTACAATTCTAGAGTTGATTTTAGAGTATGTAATCCTTTCTGCTGGGCTGACTTCTCTGGCTCTACTGTCTGTAGGCTTAGCACAACATGAGAAACGGGAAAGAATCGATATACTGACAGATTTTAGTAATAAAATGGCGGATTACCTTTGTCAATCTGACACTTTGTCTATTCTTCCGAAGAATGAAATCGCTTCTATGGTGACCATGCTAAGCCTAGTAGAGGTTTAAGTTAAACCAAGTTCCTACAATGTTGCTTTCCAAAAATATAGTCATATTTTTGGAAACCGAACTGGATATCTTCTTGAATATTTCAAAGCTTGTCGCAGACAGGTTACTGGGCTGTGTCAAAATTAAGCGTCAGTTTTAATTTTGTAACAGGTATTGGAGGCACTTTTATACCTGAATTTTGAGGATTTTTTTACGAAAATTCTTCACGATACTAATGTTGATTGATAAGCATTTTAAAGTTAAGCAACCGAAAGCGCTAGAGAATAGATGAACTTCCGACAAAAAACCTTAGGAGCCGGGTATTAGTTGCTATTATTTTTAAGTTGTAGTGCTATAGTTGCTGTAGCTATATTTATAGAAACTCAACCTCACAAAATATTTTAAGGGCATCCTTTTTATCGAAAATCGTAGAATAGTCAATGCAAACTCCAAAATCGATAAAACATCAATTCACCACTATATTACCACAATAATATTATCATTAAAATTTTTATTATTATTTGTGGCATTAAATAATATTATTCGTAAAGACAATAATAATAATAATAGCTTAGATGGGCTAGGGAAATTTTGGGACTGAAGAAATGATATTAAAGTGAAGTACGTAAGTACTAAAACTTATTTAATTACCATAAATCGATTGAATATAAATAGTTTATTCCACAATAAGTTTACAAAACATTAAATTCAGTCGGTTTGTGGTTGAAAGACGTCTGGAAGACGTTGAGTTTTGTGGGTGTGGTTATTATAGTAGGCTCAAGTGGATATTCCAGATAATACCAATAAAATTTAATTTCTATTATAGGTAATTATTATAAATACATTTGACGACCTCTGTGGCTCAATTGGTTGAGTGTGTGGCAGCTCAAGCCGGGGGTCGTGGGTTCGAATCCCGCCGACGGAACAAAAAGTTTTCAATGTTCCCGGGTCTGGATGTGTATTAAATATGTCGCCCATGACTATTAACAATGTCGGATGTGCAAAATCGACAATTTTTTTTATTTCATAAAACATGTTCTTATAACCAAGGCTATCATTAGCTGAAAAGAAAAAATCTATATTTTGTATAGTTTCTGAAATAGCTACATTAGAAATGTCGTATATTACTAAGAAAGTCCGCTAACAATGTCGGATAGTCACTACCTACGTTGTTAACGGGACGCGGGGGCGAGTGAGAGCGCTCGATGTGCCACTTCCGACTATGTTAACGGAGGGAATGAACTTCGCGCTGTCACTTGTTTTTTTTTGCAACCAAGTTATATTTTTTTTATTTTCGACGCCATTTTTAATGTCTACAAGATCAGCACGGCTAATCAAAGTAGGTACTCAACGAAATTAAGAAAAATATAGTAACAGAGAAAAAAATGCTGATGGAAATATTATGATCGAAGCTAATGCTAGTGCGGAAAATGGTATTTACTATTCTTTATTATATTTTTTAAAGATTTTGAACAGTATAGCTTATGTTTTTATTGCTTTAGATTTGATTATAAGATAAACACTTACCTTCATTAAAATTTTATCGTAGGTTATTTAAAATTGTCGGATGTGCCACATCCAACGTTCTTAACCGGTTTTTCAAATGTGTGAAAGGTCGGTTGTACCACATACGACATTTTTAATCGGTCTTATAAATGGTTAAATTGTCGGTAGTACCACTTCCGACATTGTTATGGGCATTTATAAATTGGCAAAATGTCGGTAGTATTACATCATAATCATTTCACTTATTTTTCTAATTGGTTTAATGTTACTTGGAGTTTGTTTCATATCTGTCGTCGCTTACCGACTTTAAACAATTTTCAGAAGGCTTAAATATGGGTCATTTTTGTACGAAAATTAAGTTTTTGTAGGCACACATACACAATGAATGAATATAATTTTTTATTTCTATAATCGTGTTTTGGCGATCTGGTGTCTAATAGCTGATTTTCTCGGCATTTTTCTAGTACATAATAGTAATAAAACATAAGCTATACTGTTAAAAAACGTAAAAAAAGAAACCAAAAGGACCTTTTTTCACACTAGGTTTAACTTCAGTCACAAGATTTCCATGAGCATTTTTTTCCTTAGATACTACTATTATAATTTTCTCAAATTCGTTGAGTAGCTAGTTTGATTAGCCTTGCTGATCTTGTAGACATTGTAAATGCAGAGCTTGTAATATGTCTTAACAAACATATAGATTTACTCAGATTATGTAAAAGTGAAATAATTCTCAAAAAATACCATAGAATAATTAATAGAGAATTTCGGATGAAGAAGACTGCTTTTGATTAATTAATCTAATAAATAATTATCTAAGTTTTTTATGAAAATGGAGGCTTTGGTAGTACGTAAGTGCCCTAAAAATGTAGAGATTTTTAAGAACTACCTGAATCCGTAAACTTCGTTTCGCTGACAAATTAATGGACCTGCAAAACAGTCAGTCCTTTTTCAGTATTTTCTGTATTTTTCACATAATATTTGGGCAAACTCATCTCTCCAGCGTATTTGGCAGATCATGTCGATAAGATCCATAGCGAGTTGTTCGACTTGGAAAATATCGATGGCCCCAACGAATAAACGTGCAATCGAAAAAAGACAACTTTTCAGGAAGACGAAAAAACGTTTGGAACCACATAACTTTGACTACATAATAAATAGACAGATATAATGTATGATCAAATTAAAGGTAAAAAAAAATATCTCAGCTCATATATTTATTAAAAATCAAATATTAACGGTTTACTACATATTTAAGAAAAACCATATTAAAATATTATTCTAGTGAATAATTGTGACTTCTTAACACTATTGTATCAATGTACGTTTATTCGTGTCATAAATGAAGTTTTAACAAGTGCAGTGAAATGTTGCATGGTTATTCCACGTATATTATTTTCCTCCTGAGCCATGCTCTAGTCATTTACACGCTTATTCTTGTATATTTTGTTGCTTTTACATGTTTGTAAAGATAAAAGCCCGTATATTAGTGTTAAGAAGTTGAATCATTATTTATGTAGTACAATCTTATTAGTGTATGGTAAAAAATGTAAATCTATACTAATATTATAAAGTAGAAGAGTTTGTTTGTTTGAACGCGCCAATCTCAGGAACTACTGGTCCGATTTGAAAAGTTATTTCGTTGTTAGACGGTTCTTTATCGAGGAAGGCTATAAACTATAAATTATCACTTTAAGACGAATAAAAGCGAAGAAACATAGGAAAATGTAGAAAAAACCGGCAAAATTATTGGAGGGCGCTTATCTCGCGAACTACTGGATGAATTTTTAAGTTATTTGGCACAGATGTAGAGTAGACCATGATGTGAAAGAACATAGGCTATTTTTGCGGGAAAATGTACGGTTTCCGTAAAATTTCTCATTTATGCGGGCGAGGCCGCATAGTTAGTTAATATTTTCTTGTTGACGGATCAGTAAAAAATATTGTTGACCTATTGTTGTAGTTGATAAATATTGACCTACCTCGCGTCTATGCGTGGACACATACATATAAAATGGAGTACAACCTTGCCTATAGATCCTTCAAGAGAGAGATCAATCGGGCAAAGAAACAGCACGTCAATAGTATTAGTGAAAGACTCGAGTGCCTTCCTTTGGGAACCCGTGAATTCTGGTCTCTGGCCTAAGCTATTGAAGGGTATTTTTGAAAGCCATCCTACCATCCCTACAAGAAGGAAAGGAATCGTTGGCCCATGACGCAAAATACAAAGACGATCTTCTGGATAAGCTCCTTGCGTCAAACTCGACCCTTCATGACCTTGGGATAAAAACCGCCGACCACACTACGATGCAGGGGCATCATATCGGATATTAGGTTACATCAGCGCTCCGTGTGAATAGCCCTGCGTGCCCTTAATATCCAAAAGTCGAGTGGGCCTGACGGAATCCCTCCTATTGTGTTGAAAAAGTGTGCTCCAGAGTTGCCTCCGGTCTTAACGCGTCGTTTTTGGTTCTCCTACTCTTCTGGCATTGTCCCGGTTTCTTAAAAGACAGCCTTAGTGTACTCGATCCCCAAAAAAAGGTGACCGCTCAAATCCTTCCAACTACAGACCAATTGCTAAGACCTCCGTTATCTCGAAGATAATGGAATCCATTATCAGCTCTTTCGATACTTGGGCGGCCAGACATTACAAAGCGACAAACACGACAAACAGTACGGGTCGCTTGGCTGGTTATCTCTTGGCGTACCAAACTCATCGTTGGGCTCAGGTGATTGTGTGGAGAGGAGAGGCATTGGCTGTTAGTTTGGACATTGCGAAGGCCTTTGAGCGGATTTGGCTCAAAGCGCTACTATCAAAGCTTTCACCATAATAGTATGGTGGAAGCTTTGATAGTTTTCTAAAATAAAATTCTCGGGAAGCCCATATGGGCTTCCACCATATGATATTTCTCGGCTAAATGTCATCGAGAGTCGAAACGAACTTATGTCTTAAATAGAAAATTCACAGAGGAAGTCCCTGAATGGGGTAGACGATACTTTTCTGATTCTGTTCTAAACAGGATGAGACAGTATTTCAGTCTGGACCAATGCCTGCAACTCTACAAGGTGCAGATTCGGCCTCATATGGAATAATGTTCTCATATCTGGGCAGGGACCCCAAAATACCAACAAATCCCTTTGGATCGTATCCAATCCAAGGGCCGCTCGAATTATTGACTGCCATAATGTTTCAAACAGGCTGGACCCCTTGGGATTACGTCGAGATGTAAATAGCTTCACTCTGCATCCTCAATCGGTTGCATCACGGGGAGTGCTCCGAGGAATTGTTCGGAATCATACCTCCTGCAACTTTTCGCCATCGTTCCACGTTAAAAATATACCATCCTCATAACCTCGATGAGTGGCAGTCTTCCACCGTGCTTTTTTCGCGTAACTTTCTGCCACGGACTGTAAAATTTGGAATGAACTGTCACCAGCAATTTTTCCGGACCTATACGACCTGCAAACCTTCAAGGAGAGAGCGTATTCCCTTTTAAAGAGACCGGCAACTCACCAGCAGCTCTTGTGATAAACTTTACAATAGCTCTTCGAATAACCTTTACAAAAGCAGAAGTTAGTAAGAGATAATTGAATAGCTGTGATTTTAATATTCAAAGTTTCGCCATCTGTAATGAGGCATTAGTGATAGAAGTCGCTTGCATTTTTACACGAATAATCGTGCAAGAGTTATAACCCAAAGGAAAAGATAGACACGAGCGCCAGATTGTTTTAACACGTTTATTCTGGTGAACTCAAATAAACAAATAATCTGCAATAAGCGCATGTTTTATTATTAATGTGATATATGTTATTATTTTTTCCGTACAATAAAGGTTTACATTGCTATAAAATCGTTATTTTAAGTCAAAAAAAATTCAAAAAAATATATACATAGGTGTATCATAGTCCACGCAAACGAAAAATCCAAAAAAATTTTTTTGGTTAAGAGCTCTTGCACGTTTATTCGTTGGGGCCATTGATATAATATTTTCCATTACAAATTCGTGGTAGCCACCGCCGTTGCCGCGTCGGCGTCTTGTTTTGACCTTTAATCAAACTGCCCTAACTTCTAAAATATTTGCCCCATGGTTATAATTTAAAAGACAATTCTATTCTTTACAGAATCACAATTAATATTTTGATATTTATATAGGTAAGGATCAATTGTTAATATGCAAAAAAAAGCCACGCTAGTAGGAGATGATTTGAAGTTAATTTTTAATGAAGGAAAATATGGTTATTATTCGTTAACCATAAAAGATACATTTATGCTGTCCGGGACTTTTTTGTAGATAACGATAAATACTATAAGTATTTGTAATATAATTTCTATGAATCAGCTGTATTTTTCGCAGCGCAAGCGAAATAATGTAATATATTGCAAATTTTTACCACTTTGGGTCATATTTTTGCGATTTTCGATATGATCCCTACTATTTTTCTGAATAATACACTGCCTATGTTCTTTGCAAACAATGTAGCTTACCAAGGGTAAAAGAATTTTTAAAATTAGATCAGTAGTTATTGAACCTATTCAATACAAACAAAGATACAAAGACTTTTCCAAACACTAAACAAACTTTTCCTTTTTATGATTGATACAAAAAAGTTTATTAATTTTGTTAAGTTAATTTAAGCTATGGTATCAAAAAGTCAACAAAATAGTGATGGCAATAATTTTTAATTTCAATGTTTTAAGTTAATTTACATTTTGGATGAAAATTTGATTTTCCCAATTATTTACGTCATAAGAAATGTTTTGTATTTACATACATACATTGTTTTTACGTTTTATTTGACAGAAGTCCATAAAAAAGATATATTTTCTTTAAATTGTTGTCATTTTTGTTGGTAATTTCTACATGCGACATATTTTTAAATTAAAAGTTATCACTTAACAATGGCGTAAGTGCCACTTCCGACAAGCAATCATTGATTTTGTACAAGCAACAACGTCGGTTCTGGCACTTCCGACAAATCAGCATTACTCGTACTCCGTTAAAAAGGCCAGAAGTGACTTTTCTCATATTTATTAATAAAATACGGGATACTCTTAGTAATATACTAAACGTAAATAACTTATAGAGCACAACCCTGAAATTTCATGATTCTACTTGAAATAAGTAAAAAGTTATTCACAATTTAGACTTTGAATCGCTCTCCTGTAAAGTTGCTGTTTTTCACATCCGACATGTTAATAGTCATGGGCGATGTGTATGATAAAATAAAAATCTTAAGTATATATATAGTATAAAAATATTAAATAAGTATTATATTTCCGTTGTCTGGTACCTGTAACACAAGTCCTTCAGGTACTTAGCACGGGGCCAGACTGACGTGGTGTGAAGCGTCCATAGATATTATTTAGTGCTTTTGAAGGGATTTATCGCAAGTTGGTTTAAATACCATTTTTAGAATTTATTTTTACCCCAATGCATCAGAAGAAAAATAATGCTACAAAGTAAAGCTTTACATAATTTTATTATCTCTTACACGGTCCTAAACAGATCAGATTTGAGTTTGGGAGAATATATCATTTATAAATTCATCTTAATAGAGTCATGTGAGTACGACACTAGGTAAACACCACCCACACACCACCAAATGATTGGTACACACTACACACGCCTCCACCAGGAATCGAACCTGCACCCCCTCGAGTCCGAACCAAAGGTTTACCAACTAGTCCACGAACGCGCTTTTTTGGTAATAACGAGGAGTTATAATTAAAGTCACAGTATACAATATAATATATGGCATGTTATAATTTATATGGCATAAAATGAGCTGCTAAAGTGATATTTTCGCCGTATCGATCGTTTGGTCTGACTAGTCAGAATGAATAATTACTAGTCCCTGATTTCATGATTAGTTGTATTAGGAGGCGTTATTAATAAATTCTATTCCTGCTGCCATTCGTCCATGAATTATATAGAAAACAGCGTCCGATTTTGTAATACGGTGGTGGTAGGTTAGCTTTAAAATAGAACCTTAGTCAAAGCCTACAAATAGACTTAGGTTCTATTTGTAGGCTTTGTTTTTCTTTCATAGGCTTCAGACTACAGTCCAGACAAGCCTACAATACAAAAGTAATTATTACTACTATTTTTCAACATGACTTTACAACACGTTTAAACATGATTTTTATCGTCTTTCAAAATGTTTTAGCTCAAAGTCTGTAGAAGGCTAGTTTTTTTGCAGGGCAGTATACTACCACTGGCATGAGATAAAAGTCAAATTGATATAAAAATCCAGCCACATTTGACACGTATGTTTGTAGGGTGCCCTTTCATCAGCCGCCTTTGAAAACACCTTTGAGCGTCGAGTGCCACACGTCCGCGAATTGCCATAAACGTGGCAGACACGACCATTTCAATGCGAACACTATTTTCGGTGTCAAGGCATACAGAGGAAATACGTTGCGTAAAATAAGTTACGTAACTTTTTTTATCCTTTTTGTGACCACGGAGAGGTACAACACAGAGTAAAAAAAAAAATAGCGCGGCGGCAGAAGTAAAAAACCAAAGAGAAAATTCTTTGGATGCTGCCCTTTCCAAATTTGAATTTGGTTTTTGGCTCTTTGGTTCTTGCAGGCAGCAGCAGTCGGCAAGTCTGTCAATTCGATGTGTATCTTCATGGGTAGTAATTAAACTTAAGTTGTTAATGCATTCTTAAAAAATGTGTAGCATTTTGTCCTCACCGTCAATTTCTTCCGTGGCCAGGTTAAATACGTATTGCGCTATGCACACAGTAAAGTCTAGACTACAAATTGTAAGAATAAACAAGCTAAACCCTATTCCAACCCTGTATTAGTCTCATTTGGTATAATTACAAACTTATCGAAGTCATTGTTTGGTCAGTATAATGCGCCCGCATAATGACGCCTAATGGTTGGACGTGTACATACTCGTACATAGCGGTCAGACATGCGACTGCAATCTGTGAGCTAATAATTGAAGAACCAAAGCAATATTTATAAGGGGTAAGACGGTCTGAGTCTAAGGGCCTGTTTCACCACTTCCTAGAGATAGAGTAAGGAGTATCTGTCAGATAAGTTGTGGATAGCCTATCAGGCACTTATCAGTAACTAGTAAGACAGCCCCTAGGTGAGCCACAAATCCATCCAGACGCTTAGGACCGATTTCAATCAGCCTACACTTAACTACAAATTATTATGCATATCGGCGCCGCTGAGTAAATTTAATTTTAAGTTTTGTTATATAACATTATCGTATAAAAAGAATATTACGTATATTATAATACATTGCAGCTTTTTGTAGAGTAATACAGTACATAATAAGTTTACTTGATGAATCCAAAGGTTCCATAGAAAAATAACTAAGAACCGCTACAAGTATTTTTCACTAGGGTGTAGGTTCGATCAAGAAATATCAGAAATATTATCACCTCCTTTTTAAAAAGACTTGTTATCTATACATTTCTGTACATTCTGTACATTAAAGATATTCCAAAAATAATAAGCAGGGGGCGTCACTACATCGCTATAGAAGCCAAAAATGTGGTTGGTTTTTTTGTCTGTCTGTCTGTCTGTCTGTCTGTCTGTCTGTCTGTCTGTATGTTTGTTCCAGCATCACACGAAAACTACTGATCCGATTTGAAAGCGGTTTTCGCAGATACATTTGTCTTCTTCCAACTTAACATCTGGTGTATAAAATTTTTCCCCCCACCCCTCTAAGGGGACCAAAGAGGGGGTCAGATTTTGTACCAAACTTTTTTCTTTAATGGATTACTTCATATTATTTACTGTGTTTTCAACTTAATATCTGGTGTATAAAATTTTTCCCCCAACCGAACAAGAGAGGGGGTAAAATTTTGTATCAACTGATGAAGTAGAAATACTTTATATGGCAAAACAACATTTGCCGGGACGGCTAGTTTAAAATATAATTTAGTGAACGGGCTTAAGCGTCGAGTTGAATTTACCTATCCGTTGGCCAATTTACCTAGCTACATAATGCATTACACGAAAACCACCCCAAAACACCTAATTTAAAACCACCTACAAGGCACTCAAATTTACAATTAGTCAAATAAATATAAGGTGCTTCAGTCCCTCGTTATTAAAACATCAGCCAAAGCTTTTGAGCCTTTCAAACAAATCAATGTTCGACATTTTGGCCTTTTAAAAATACAATGAAACAATCTCGGGAGTCAAAACTCTAACGAGCTCGTCGTCAGGAAGTTTACTTAAAAGGTGCCGGACTTGAAGCATTAATGAATACAAAATTTATGAACGCCTATTTTTCACCGGAGTTTCCGAATTTATCGTCGTAATATTGTAAGGGCAGGCTAAGTTTTAGCTTTTATGAGTTTACATATAACCTTTGAAGAATTTTAGCGTGTTTTTTGTCGATAATGAGAAAAGTAAAAGTGAGTTTTCACAGAATATAGCTAATTGCTATTTGAAAATATTGATAGATGTTAGGAGTATCTTCGTAAATCTCATATTATGATGCGACTAATTCACAATAGATCCTTATGGGTCGCAGTGACGTCAGGGCTACAGTGACTTGACTTCTTTATAAAAAAAAAAAGATGCGACTAGCGAATAAAAGGCCTCTGAAAGGGCAAAATATGAATACTATCTAAATGTTTTTACCATAAATGGAGCTTTTAAAACACTGAAAATATTTTTTAAAACTAGTTTTGCGGTAAATGGTAAATCTCTCTGGAATAATTTTTAAAAGCAGTCCCATTTTAATGTTTGCTAGGAAATCATTTATGAACTTTTTACAGCCGCCTCGTCTTAATAAAGTTTGTTTTTACAGAAAATTTCTTTATCTCACAAAGAAGGATGGTTCTTGTACTCGTAACGTTTCAAGTTGTTTAACGTGAAAAGTCCTTAAAAGGTATTAGATCGTTTAAGTTTTCTTATTTATATCTCGCTTATCCCGAGGCCCGAGCGCAACCACAGAGACCGCTTTGTGAGATTAAATTGTATTAATTTTCTGTATTTATACAGAAATGTGTTCATTGTAGATGCATAAAACTTTAAAAAGCGGGCTTGTAGACTACCCCAAGAAGATAATATGGAATATTTACAGTGTGAAATGACAAAATATGTAATCCTTGCTACGAATATAGACATTTGGGGAGTTATAGGTTCGCCGCCTATTCGATCATGTGATTTTATCAAACTAGACAAGACCTTAATAAAAAAATAAATATTTTCATTAGTTAAAGAGATAATATAAAATATTCAAATTTTGTTGAGAGTACCAACCCATAGCTAAAAAGTTTTTTACAACTGATGACACGAATATAACGCAACATAAAAAGTTACTGTAGACACGGTGAAGTAGCTTAATCCAACTATAAAATATATCGATTAAAGTAACCCGAGTAACGATGTTCTTATCGAGCAAATGGGGTTTAAATCGATCCGCCGGTACAAATCGGAATATAATGGACAGATCTGGTGCTGCCCGGGGCCCCCATAAATATTTATTTACGACTGAATCTCGCCAATTTTCGAACGTTTACTTCGACAACGGAGGAGTAACACTTCGGTGTTAAGCGATTACTGTTATCGATGTTGCGACGGTAATGTCATTGTTTTATCTCCGACGATTTGAATCTTCGTGTTTCTGAGCGAAAGTGAAACAGGTTTATTTAATAAATGTACTACCGAACCGGTGGTAGGCCCCAGTAGCATCAACGTTCAGAAAGTGTTTTAAAAAAACTTATTCTGAATAAAAAAATTTGACTTTGACTTAATTTTTGTAGTGTTTTGTACTGTTCATGATTTCATTATAGCATTGCTTTTCTGAGATTTGCCGCAATGAGGGCAATAGTGAAGGTCAGAATGCAACATAATGGTTGTTTTACAAGGCTCTATTATAGTCTGAATTATTGGGTTGCGAACAATAGACTAAGTCAAATTTTCCTACATTAATTATAAGAAAATCGGAAGGTTACATCCTTGTTGTTAAAATAAAGTCGCCATTTGAATTCGACGCTATTAACCCTTAACCACTGACGTACGTATGTGGTACGTCACCCACGCGGTTTTTCATTCAAAACTCAAAATTTCACGGGAATTTCTGCGTGTCGTTTTTGGTAGTTTCCTAGTTGCCAATGATGCGTCAATGGCAGGGGAGATCGGATGCAGTGCATATATGCAAGCAGGTGACTTCGACGACCTGACGTATGAGGTACGTAGCGTCAGTGTTAGTGTGACTTTTTTCAAGTAATTACTTTTTGTTTGTCCGTAGATAAAAATGAATTGTAGGCAGTCTTGTTCATCTTGGGAACCCTCTACGTCTAAAAAAGGCCAGTTGAACAGAATATTTCCAAAAACGACGAACAAATTGTATTGATACCGTAGCTTTCACATGAACTCTCTAGCCTTATTGGTTGGCCAAGGATAAGGGTGATGAAGTTGGTCAAAAATGCAAAAAGTCAATAATTTTACACAATGAAAATTTGCCATTATATATTTCAAAGAAAAACGTCGCAGAACCCGAAACGGCTGTCAATTGCTTGCAATAAATAGGTTTGCTTGCAGTGCTCTAAGTCGACCTGCAACAACTGTCGTTAAAAAGTGCCTTATAATTTGATTTGTGGTGATTGTTATTTTTTCCTATTAAATATAATTCTTGATAATTAATACAAACCAAAAAAAAGTTCCTATGCTTAGAAAATATTTTTTGTTAATTTTATATAAAAAGTCTATCCTACTTTGTAAGTCACTATAAGGTTTTTGTTACATAAAAATTTATTTATAATAAATATTATTATTTTTTAAATATCCATATATCATTTGAAAGTATCCGAATAAATAGACTGCTATTGTCACCAGAATTAAACTTTATAGACTCATCAGGAGGCGTTCAAAATTGCATACGTATCCCATACGTACGTCAGTGGTAATGTAACTAAATTGCACGTCAGTGGTTAAGGGTTAAGCATTTGTGTAATATGCAATCATGTTCTTTAGATCATTTAGAACAAGACTGCACTCATAGCTTAACAAAAAAATGTGGGTTAGCACAAAAATGCTTAACAGCGACCATTATTATCATCTCACTAAACACTGGATGCGGATATATTACGAGTTAATTTGACTTTTAATGGTAAATTATTGAACGCATAAAGATATTAATCACTAGCATTGTTTTATTCTTACATTTATTTTTTACATTAAACTACAGTAGGTCACGAGATCGCGTGTTCTCAAATCCAATTGTTTTATTAACCGATCACTCATATTATTTTATACCATAAATTATAATATTTTGTACCATAAACAATTTTATTTAATTATGCTTGATGTCAGTTATGAATATTATATGTAATTTTCGTTAATAGTAGTAGCTAAATAGTACTTTAGGTATATTATGTGTGGCGGCTGAAAAGGAAGATCTTCCGACCGAGCGAGATAGCATGCTCGGTTAGAGCGAAAGTTGCGAAACCCACTGTTGTATACATCTTGCCGTTTTCAAAAACTTCGATAGTGCGATGCAGGATTGTGACGATAGTTGTGGGTACCGCCACAGTATGTTTTTAAATTAATTTTAGTTAAATATTTCAAACAAATATTTTTTTACATAGATAAAAATTCACTACATAAAAGGTTTTAAAGTTAACCTTTAAAGTGGTTTGAACAAATCTATTAAGATCTTTTAATGGTTAGCCTCCCTCAAGGTTTAAATAAATAAGCAGTGAAGTAAGCCGTTAATTTGGAATCCATACATAAAAATTAATTCATGTTAATAATTTATTTGTCTGTCGGTCTGCGTGCCTGTTACTTCTACACATTTAAACTGCTGAACCGAATTTTGGCTTGATAAATTTACGAGAAAAAATTACTACTTCAATAAGTCACTTCTTTTCTCTTCTTGGTTCTGACAATAATAATTTCAACACCGTAATTATTCAAAACATGATACTGCCTACTAGCTGAATTCAAGCCATAGCTGTAATTTTGATGTGCTGAAGCCAAGTATTCAGCTGTTTCGTTTTAAAGCTTATAAAAGTTAGCTTTTTGCATAATCCGTTCAGCAAAAGAGTTGGCGTCGCAATAAATGTGTTGAATAATGTGATGTTTGAAGGATTTGTTACAGTTATATAAAACGTGAAAATATTTTAACACAAAGATAATTTTGTAGTTTTTAGTGTAGCGGCAGTAGTCTTTTGTCAAAATGTAGCTGTTTCATCCATGGTTGTTTTAGTCAGTCACTTTTACTCTGGGTTGATTCAGACCGCAACGCGACGCATAGATAGATTTCTAAATTTATATAGATTTGACAGATTCGCAAGACGTCTCGCGCAATTGAAATCTGTGAAATACATACAAAATATTTATGCCGCACCGCGCCTCGCCTCGCCTCGTCACGTGCGATCTGAATCAACCCTAAATGTGAAAAGCTGTGTAGGCTCAGCAACATTTAAATAAATGATTATATACAGGGCGTAACAAAACAAAGTGTACTTTATGAGGTATCTGTGTTATAAGACACACATTGTATGTGTCTTATGTTTGGACACTGTTAGGCATTTCTGTATCATCCCACATAAAATTACGTAATGAGTTATGAGAGTCATGTTCTTTAGGTCATTTAGAACAAGACTGCATTCATAACTCAATAAAAATGTGGATCAATACACAAAATATGCTTAACAGCGACCATAATGAGTTCATTGTGATAGTATCAGCGCTGAAAGATTTTCTGTTGGGATCCATTTTAATAAAATTCTCGTGTCACAATGTTAGTTACCGTACTCCTCCGAAACGGCTTTACTGATTTTTACCAAATTTTATATGCATAATATTCAGTAGGTCTGAGAATCGACTACTGGCTACTTTCTATATTGATAAGTGCATATTTTGTTGAATAAATAATAGTAAATTATTACAACTTGAGACTAATGGTGACCATTGTTTGTGCGACGGGATAGCGATGGAGGTTGCCATGATGCCATACTTATTTAGTCACTTCAATAAAATAATATGGGCGAAATACTTTATACGGCAAAACAACTTTGCCGGGACAGATAGTGTTTCTATAAGAAACATGAACTTCAACTAGTTCCAGAGAACTTCGTGTAAAAATAATCAAATTGCATTCTGCAGTATTTTAAGCAATTTGAAGTAAAAAGCAAATTGCAGTGTTCCAACTTCCAAGTAAACACGGAAACAGAATCAAAAGCCGATCCGTTTCACCTCATTTCAGATCTCGGTCAATTGAATACCTGCTACCTCTCGCTACCTCTCGCTACCTCTCGCTACCTCTCGCTACCTCCCTTTCCCTCCCGCTACCTCTATTCCTATTTTATTGTAATAAAATTTTATTGCAACAAAACAGAAATTGAGAGTTTATTGCAATTTGCAATATCAAGTTTGTTTCGTTGGAATATTTAATTTTGTATCACGGGCTTTGTAGTAGTGTCGTAGTACGGGCAAAATCTTGTGAGCACCGTATATTGTATTTTAATGAAACATGGGTCATTATATTGTATGGCTGTTTACACTTCTACCCAGTAATGCATGTCACATAATATGTCGCAGTCATCTGGTTCAATCTGAAATTAGATTGAATGACACCATTTACTTGAATTCGCCTCTTTACACTGACCAGATTTTGATGAAATTCGGTATTAAGATAATTTGAGTCCTAGTAAAGTATATATTATACTTTTTATTCCAAAAAGTGTACGATTCTCGCGCGATAAATGAATTTAGGCGCAACAGAGTTGCAGGCGTCGTCTAGTAGATAAAATAAAAAGCTACACAATATGACCCTGGTTTATTTCGTCGACAAATTGAATGCCAATAACAATTACTTGCGCTGCGTCCAAATTGTTTGTTTGATTTTATCGGTATTCTGTTAATTACAATGATTGTATTAGTTCCTGTTATATTTTCATTTGCTACAGTTTTGCGTATTTCTTAAAACATACATAGAGGAAGAGAGAAACAGAATAATTGACAACATATATTTTTATATTTTTATTTTAAGCGAGCAAATATTATACAACACAACATACTGAAATTTTGAGATTTGCATTGATGGCTCATAGCAAAATATAGTCAGGTTAGTGATACTGAATTAAAACGTTAACCACCCTTGATGTTTCAGGGTTTTTGCCCTAATCCTTTCTCTTTAGGTTCCCGTACATTCAAAGTTAGAACTACGTAATACACGTCATGCGTGGTTACGTCGGGTCTACGAGACCCGCATGGTCTGTCACGCCCCGGGAACTCGATTACGGCCATTAATTTGGAGTGGTGACGAAGCGCGAATACTAAGTCCCTTTGGCTAGTATTTTTGTAGTTATTCTTTAATCTTCTTTGTACGTTGAAATTACTTTTTGTCTCTAAAGGGCCCCCGAGACGGTCAAACGGTTTGATTCAAACCTTACGATGCGACCGTTTGATGTCGGTTTGAACGGTTTGTCAAACGACACTGTGCAGTTTAATTCAATACGCGCTGTCGAGCACTTGTGATTCAGAGAAAATGCTCTCTAGAGTCTAGATTCTAGAAGGAGGATCGCGATTTTCTTATGTTTTTTTTTGTCAAAACAGAAAAAAAGAAAACGACTTTGGTCCAAAGAATGGTATGAACTAAGATATCGTTTTACCCAAGAACATCTACAGAAAGTGCTAGAAACTACCGTCTACTCTCAATCATTCTGACGATTTTATCAGGTCATCTCAAAGCGGACAATGCCATCAAAGAAGTCATAAGACTTCAAGAACGAAAAATCCAGATTTTCGAGCTCATTCAATGAAATTCCTCCTAATTTTATGATATAAAAGCAAGCAATAGTACCAGATTAGCCAAAACAGGTCATACTACTTAGTAGTAGTGTACTGAACCCTAAAACGGCCCCGGCTTACTCGACACCAGCGTTGATTCTAGGCTCAGAATAAGATTAATAATTCAGAGGCGCACTGCAGCTGTGCCTTGAGTGTGCGACTGGACGTTTGTACATTTATATTTTACGTTATACATTGTGTATGTACTTAGGCAATGTATTGCAGTACGTGGGTAAGCTTAGTTTTAAAGTCGTAGATTTGATGTTGGAGTTAGGATGGCAAAAGTTGTTTTTAGGTTTCGACAATATAGGCTGATGAAGTCATCAGCCTATATTGTCGAATCAAGTGATTAGCAGTAAAATTACTGCGTCGGATGACTATGTAAAATATCAGTACTGTCTGACCTTCATTACCTGTGGCAGTTTTGTAAATTCGAATTACCCAGGAATGGGGATTCACTATTTCTTGTTAAAAACTTTTTTTCTCTTTCTACTCTATGGAACATATTTCCTGGACCCATATCATCTCGATAGCTCATTTAAAAACGCAATAAACCTAAAGTAATCTAAACAGATACTCTAATATTTAAAATATTCTTATGAATAAAGTATAAAGTGGACAAACTGACAGATGGATAGAATGTAAGTTACATTTAAAATATTCGTATGGATAGAGTACATATTCTACTCATTGACAGTGAAAACAATTTAATATTGTCGTGTCGGGGTGCCATAGAGGTTGGTAATAAGGTCGACCTCTAAAAACCAATTAAAATCGACCTGCTGTGGGCGCGGCGCTCGTGCTCAGAGGTGTTATATTGCTTTGGCTTCCTAATGGATAAAAGGTTAAATGACCAAATACGGGTGATCCAGTAGTATATAATACAATTAGTGTACTAATTATATTATGTGACGTATATATCACTAGATGACCCGGTCAACATATCACTTCTCCACTCCACTCCACTCTCCACACTCCTAACATAAACTTTTTTAAATGTCCTTAATAATATTTATTTTATAAAAAAAAGGTTTTCGTGGTTGGATACCGCTGCCGATCCTGGCGACACAGGAGATACAGCGGTGGGAATGTGTGGTGGGCCAAAGCCCGTTTGAAAAAACATAAAACTTCTTTGACTTCCACATATTAAGAGACTAAAATTAGCGAAATCGGTTCAGCCATTCCCAAGTTTAAGCGAGAGTAACAAAATTGAAAGTTCATTCTTACTTATATAATGTGTCTCGACACCGGTGTTTGTATAAATAATATAAATTCACTACAGGTATAAAAACCTCGCAAGGAAATCGGCTAAAACTTTTAACATTTTCTTCTCAAAGTACTGTATTTTCAGCTTATGCAAGACGTGCCGAAAATAGCATTCTAAGTGCAGCTTAAATTTGTACCGAAGTGCCAAACTGAATTTCCTGCCGGCCCCTCCGCGTCTCAGCTTGGCGCCCATTACTCGCTACTAAGTCATTTCTGTGCTCTATTATCCTGGTTTCGTTTACATGTATGGGTGTATGTTTAAATAATAGTATATTTTAGAAGCATGAAAACGATAGTAATAATAGTACTGGAGAAATATATAACACATAAATAATAGTATAAGAGAAAGTAAGTGTAAAGCCTGATGGAAAATGATTACCTTCGTCTATGGACACCGAAGGAGTTTGTATATGCCGCACAACTACGCTACACTGCTACGGCTTTGCTATATACTGCTATATATGCTATAGCACTGCTACTCAGATCTGCTACACTGCACTGCTAGGCTGCGCTGCTACACTGCACTGCTAGGCTGCGCTGCTACACTGCACTGCTAGGCTGCGCTGCTACACTGCACTGCTAGGCTGCGCTGCTACACTGCACTGCTAGGCTGCGCTGCTACACTGCACTGCTAGGCTGCGCTGCTACACTGCACTGCTAGGCTGCGCTGCTACACTGCACTGCTAGGCTGCGCTGCTACACTGCACTGCTAGGCTGCGCTGCTACACTGCACTGCTAGGCTGCGCTGCTACACTGCACTGCTAGGCTGCGCTGCTACACTACACTGCTAGGCTGCGCTGCTACACTGCAAAGGTAGGCTGCGCTGCTACACTGCACTGCTAGGCTGCGCTGCTACACTGCACTGCTAGGCTGCGCTGCTACACTACACTGCTAGGGTCAATTCAGATCGCAAAGTGACTCTAATGAATATGGGTATCTTTAATGTTATATTGGCTGAACCGGATTCTGATTATGCAAAATTATTGTACTCTTTTATTATAAGAAGTTAGTTTTAAGTTGATAAGACGGGATTGACAGCCACTATGTGTGCTAAAATCCCTAAATAAAAAGAGACTTGCATAATGTCTCACGCAATTATTGAAGTTTAGCAAATCCATACTTTATAAATAAACTAGATGACGCCCGCAACTCCGTTGCGCCAAAATTCGTTTATCGCGCGGGAACCGTACATTTTTACTGGATAAAAAGTATCCTATGTCCTTTCCCGGGACTCAAAGTATCCCCATACCAAATTTCAGCAAAATCGGTTCAGCGGTTCGAGCGTGAAGAGGTAACAGACAGACAGACACACTTTCGTATTTATAATATTAGTATGGATTAGTATGGATATGGATCTACGTGTCGCGTTGCGGTCTGAATTGACCCCTACGCTACGCCGCGCTGTACCGCTACGCTCGAGTTAGACTGCTACACCGCGCCGCGAGCCATATCGCTAAGCCGTAGACAGCATAATAATATTTTTCAGGCCCAGCGCAGACGACAGACTGCTGGTTCGTGTCTCGCATGCGATCGGCTACAATCGTCGTTCGTTCGAGTGACCAATCGATGCGCGGTAAAATTTAAAAAAAATTGGAAACGAATATAGAAACGATACACTATCCGTGACGCACTTTTTGTCTGTGGAAATAGAACCTATGCAATTATGTACGGACTTTTTGCGCGTCGTGTGCGTTATTGCATATAATTGCATAGGTTCTATTTCCCACAGACTAAAAAGTGCGTCACGGTTAGTCTGTCGTCTGCGCTGCGCCTTACTGTAATAATAAATGTTTTTCATTTGCATTTACATGAAACCTTTTATAACGTTTATTTTAATGCTGTTTACAACAAATTACATCGTATATGCGTTCTCGGCGAGGCTCGAGTATCGTTTGTGATTTTAACCCTTCATGGGGCCGATGGAACAGGGAATTTTAAATTGCGTCGTGTCAACACATGGTCCTACAGGACCGCTGCACTGATGGGTTATTGAAAGCTGCATCCCGTATTATTCATGAGAGTATGGTCCAATGTATTGGCTTTTGTTCAAATCAACTAGCTACTTGACTGGTCTAATAATGGATGTAGGTTAAAGTCTATTGTTAATAATTAATTATACATTTTTAATTACAATCATGGAGACGATTGTCTGTTTTTCTACAAACGACATATTATTGAGATCTCATAAATTCCCTTTGTCTATAACGTGAAAGATGCTACTTTATGTTGATGTAAAATTATTATTTCTTGCGGTATTTGAGTTTGTGAAAATAATTACGATGACAGCATTAACTCACTTTTAACTCAGTATACGGGAGGGACTCTAAATGATCTAAGTATATTATTATCTAAATCAGTTATTAAATTATTATCTCTATAAAAACAATATTGAATATAAATCTATAATGATTCATAAATAAATAAATAAAAGCGTCTTAACAACGCTTAAGCTTGTGAATTGGACCACACGATGGAGTCAGCAGTCACATTGTCGCAGACAGATTGACTTTCATGAGGCGATGCTGATATCTTGGATCACTGTCAGTATGTCTGTCTGTAATCTTCTGACTCGATAGATCCGAGAGATATTGGAATAACTTTCATAAGGCAAAGATGCGAACATTTAAAAAAAAGATATTCTTTCAAAGAGTCTTACAATAATACTAGCTGTCCCGGCAAGCGTTGCTTTGCCATAATATATTTGCCATATTATTTTATTGAAGTGACTAAATAAGTATGTCACCATGGCAACGTCGATCGCTATCCCGTCGCACAAACTAATGGTCGCCGTCAGTCTCAATATGTAATAATTTACTATTATTTATTATTCAACAAATGCACTTATCAATATAAAAAGTACCCAGTAGCCGATTCTCAGACCTACTGAATATGCATATAAAATTTGGTTAAAATCAGTAAAGCCGTTTCGGAGGAGTTCGCTATCTAACATTGTGACACGAGAATTTTACATATATGACTAGCTGTCCCGGTGAACTTCGTGTCACTTTAAATTTAGGCTGGACTTCTACGAATATTTTAAGACTAAAATCAGCCCAATCCGTTCAGCCGTTTTCGAGTTTTAGCGCGACTAAGACATTTGAAAATCCATTTTTATATTTAAGAAGATAGTTTCGATGCGGTCTCGGTATAATAAAATCAGAGCTCAAAATTGATTAAGTTTGGCACCAGCGGTCATTGACCTTAATAGGCTAGAAGCGATGTGCAAAATACTCGCACAATATTCTCTATGGTGCAAGCATTTTGCACATCGCTTATAACTTAAATTAACTATGAAGACACCGACTGTTAAAAAAATTGGAAAGCCTCAGAATAACTCATCTAAGAATGATAATCTCCAAATCAAAATTGTATCAATGCTGGAGAAATATTCAAGAATCAGACTAGTGGTTTCTTAAATCTTTATAAAAGTTTGATATTCAAATAATTATTAAATTCTTGATTCTATAAAAGTAAAATTTAATACGAAACCAAATCAAGAATAGACCGTTACTGATAAAAGTTTTTACGTTAAAAGTATTTGAAATCCAAAGATTTGTGTAGTTCATTATCTTCTATTAATTAATATCTTTGTAATTAATTAGCGAACTCTATTTCAGGTTCATGGCTAATGGCTTTTGTTTTATTTATTAAGGCAATTAGTCGTGACCTTGAATCATATTTTTTGTAACTTCATTAATGTTATGTAAGCAGTATTATTCCGTATAATGTAATAAAAGAAAGGGTTTAACTGAAACATTCTTGCACATTGTATAGGTACAGCACGTGCACGCACCTTAGCACTTGTCATACATCGTCAGTCATTTATAGACAAGCAAAGCTCTCGATTTCTGAGAACTACCTCTATTTATTCTCAAACACTTTACGAGTTACACCAGTTCTCGAGATGACGTATGCGCCTAATTCCCCAGCAACATTTCGCCATAACTCAACTCCACTGCATGAATTATTCTTGCTCAGTTATCACGGTTTATACCCGGATAAGTTTAATTCCTCCTTATTATGTACAAGTTGGATGCTTATGAATTGCACAGTTTACTCAGATGTCGGTGTTTTCTATCATACAGAGAAAACAATATATTAGTAGTTGTGGTATGATATTGTGTTGTTGTATTATGTAGAATACAGCTTTCAAGCTTTCTAGTTTAACTTGAAATACGGCCAGTTTCATCGAACAAAAAATTCATTCATAGTGCCTAAGTGTGTTGGTAATACACAGAAAAACTACTTAGCTTTACTTCACAGGTATATTAAGTTATTAATGTATATTTTTTCCTTCCTAGTTTTATAAATTTAAATAACACACAAGCTAAAACTAACTTAATACCGAAAAAATTCAGCTATTCGTTCAATGTATGAAATCGTCGACCTAAGGACCGCGATCGATTCAAATCTAATGATAGGTCCAATTATTCTCAGCTATCAGGCTATCTATCGTCCATAGAATATTGGTTTCATAGATATTACTGCACTGGCTGAACCTTTTAGTTGAATGAATGCTTCAAGTTAATCCTGGAATAGGTCGAGTCGCATCAGAATTTTGATTTTAAAGTAAGGTATTAATACTTTATACCTACTATAATATATCTACTCATTACTTTATGTTAAACCTATCAGAAAATGAATACTACTTTTGAAAAAGTTCTCTGAAAAGTTAAAAAGAAAAGAAAAGCTACGTTTTTTTTAAATTACGTTTGAACATATTCTAAAGTCTAAACGGTTCCGACAATGCACGCCATAATACTCATTTATGAGTAGGTGAAATAACTACTTTTAATATGGTGTAACCAATCAGTAATACAGGTTTAATATGATGTAGTAAAATAAGACGACGCCATATAAACAGGTGTGGGCTACGGAGCGCAAACCACGGTCTGCGAGTGCACCTTGAATTACTATAATGCGTGACGATAGGGCTGTCCAACAAAGTAACGAAGTAAGAATAATGAAGAAAATAGTTATCTATTAATACAGATCCAATGAGCTTAGGTGTATTCATAATAGTAGAGGAGGGGAAGAGGGGATTTCAGGAGTAGCTCGAGCGTGTCAGGTTAAGCTTGTATAGGCTTCCGACATGTGTCTAGTTATCATAGTATAGAAATCAGATTTCTCACGTGGTGGGTTAAAAAATTATTTTTGAGTATTGAAATGTCATCCGATCTGTCAGATTAAGATAGGGGATGTTTAGTATACCCCAAAGAAGCTTCCATAAAAAGCCCTGACGATTCAAAGGTTAGGTAAGCCTGTAGGGACATTTTAAAATATAAAAATATAAAGCTTCATATTTTCCTAACTAAGCTTCGCAGATATTTTATTTTGCACAAAACTAAATGATTTAGTCCTTGTTGTCAAAAATATAATAATAACTGACTGAAATAAGCAATTTTCTGAATATATTATTTTCTTTTTCAAAACTTTAAAATGGCCGCAGATTCTGAACCCACCGCTAAAACAAAAAACGCTCTTATTTTTTTTAATCAGTTTTACCTAATGTAAAAAACCTACTAGGTCTCTATGAGTCCATGACGCTCGAGTGACTACAAAATTAGCATCTTCCCCTCCCCTACTATAACAGGTCAGTTTACATTGCAAGTTGCAACATGATTGAGGTGATGGGATAGATTTTAATGAGCTATTCGGAATGGGCAAAATAGGCAGACAACGCCGCGGGCTTCAAAAATTGTCAATACAATGTGTTGCTTCTTAGTTATGGATGGTTTCCTTGAAAATACATCGCATAACTTCGTCACGTTGCAGTGTAAACTGACACTGAAGAGTTTGGTGACGAAACTAAACAAAACGACATTGTATACAAATACAAACTTTTTGCGCATCGATATTTGCATCGGCAAACTTTTCACAATTCATTTACAATTCTCAACAATGCCTATTACCTAACAATGTATTATTTGTACATTGAATATAAAAGGACTGATGACGCGAGGCAATTCTTTACACAATAGCGTAGACTCGTATCACAAAAGGTATTGGATGTACCGTTTTCAGGTCATGTGGCAGCCCTAATTACAGCGCGCAAATGGTAAGACATTACCACGTACATTCCGCATGAGATAGGTTCCGTAATGATTTTTGTTACGGCTAATTGAATTTGTGTTTGTATGGACTAGGTCGTTCTAAAGATTTTACTGTTATAGCAAATTAAGAAAGTCGTGTAACTTGAAATTTTGTAGAAATTAATTTTCTGTCGTTACTAATATTATGATATTTTCGCAACTAATTTTTCTTCTTAGTCTTTTAGAATATTATGACATATAGAGGTAAAGAGTTAGATTCCTTGTCCTAACAAAGTCTGATTATTGTCTGATCTTCTGATTGTCTGACAGAAACAATGGTCCATGCGTGGAATTGGCATGTTTAAAGTCAGTCCTGCGGCCAATCTGGGCTTTGAATGTTAATTATTATTATGTAGCCATAGTGTATCCTGAAGAGCTGCCAAATTTGAATATAGGAGTCGAAACCACGCAATCTACAAACACGGCTAAAAGTTTCCGCATATTTATCATTCACGCCAAGTTATTACACTCGCGAATAAATAACCCTTCTTTACACTAATAACCCTCGGGAAATTTCATGAATTATGACCGCCCGGTGAACCGAACAAAGGGTCATTTTGACCCCCAACTAGTTTAAAAATCATAATGAACGAGATTTAATCTTGGACGAGTAAGTTATGCAGCATAATTTATGTTGTACTGTCAATCTTGAATATCATAAATGCTTTTATTTAATTTTGAAAACATTTTGTTATGATTTTTTATCATAGTTTGATTTTATCTTGGCATATTATACATAATATTATAATATATTGGAAAAGCATTCTCATCACGGCACCAATTGGTTGATGATAAAAATAATAACAATAGTTTACTGGCAAAAATATTTTCCAGAAATAAAGCTGTGTTTATTTTCCTAATGAAAAGAAATAATACCATAAATATTAGAATCTAAATTCCTTATATCCTAGTTATTTCATCGCGATATCCTCAAATAATGTTGAGTGCGTCTATACCAGCACTAAAACTTTTATTGTAAAAAGCCATTTTTCCAATATAATTCCGACAAAATTTTATTTCATCCTCACTAAAAGGGACGTAAAAATATGTGTTCTCCTGAGAAATGGTGAGTGCACTGAAATAAAATGTTGCAATATGTTATCAAAACGTGGGAGAGCGTTTATTGTCCTTCAGAGAAATGGCCGAGTGTCGGGGAACAAAATTCTTTACGAAACCTTCATTTTAACATTGCACGGTGAATTTTTAATCGCGAGCATAAAGAGCTGGAGTTCAGAGTGCCTTTGTTTAACTCGTAAGCAATACGCTTAAAGTGGAGTTCGTGTTTCGAGGAGTTCAAACCTCATTGGGCACGTATTTTAGAGGTTTTACTGACCTTAATTTATTTATAACTCGTTGAATAAGAGAACTAAGACGTGAAATGAAAACTAGTTGAAAGAATTACTAAGGACAATAGGAACAGACCGCAAATATAATTGCTCAACCTATACAGGGTGCAGTTAAACCTTCCTGCCAATTTTTTTCCGGGGCTTAGGTATCATTAGGAGAGTCCATTTAACCAAAAAAAATTGGGTGTTATTTTTTTTCAATGACATATTTCATCCCATTTAAAATCGTTGCACAATGGTCACTCGCGGCGCGGGGGAATGATCGGGGCTACCGGTTAACGCGGGGGGAGGTGCGCGCGCCGGGGCACGTCACGCGCGGCCGACGCATCGTGTCCATTAATTGTAATGTTTTTTAGGATAACTTTCGGAAGCTATTTCTCAACATTTTAGTACTGAGTGACTATAAAAGAAAAAATACGTGTATTTTTATTTTTCACAAGGATCAATATATCAAAATTTGGCAGGAAGGTTTAATTGCACCCTGTATTTTTGTAAATTTTTGAAAATTAGGTAAAAAGGGTTATAATTTTTGAAAACTTATCCTATCGCGTTACGCATAATATGAGCAATTCAAGCGAAAATGATGATATTTTATGACGCAATATATAATGTACATTAACCCAAATCACGTTTTGGGGTAATCGAGCGTGGCGTCCCTTGAAATTATTTAAGAGAGGGATATATCGCTGATGTTCGCGGAATCCACAATCGGAAAAATTTCTCGCGCTTCCCTTCAAACTGGCCATTATAATAATTAAAATGTATCAATTTTAAGTAACATTTATCTAATGACAAGTAAGAATAACTGTACAATCATAATATTTGCAGGTAATTTTTTCTTTGCATTGGCTCTGAAATTATTTCAGAGCCAATGCAAATGATATTGAATTTGGCGGTAGGTATTAAAATACTTTTTATCTTGGTAAAATGTAAAGTTTTCATGGGGTGTAGGTTATACTATTTTTTACTGACCAAGTTGCGGAAAGATTGTATGATTGATGATTTTCACAAAAATACTAAAACTTTCAAATAAATTATGTTCTACTGACGGAGTATTTTAGTCTCTCATTCCCACCGATGTAAGATACATGTTACAGTACACATAAAATTAACTATAGATAGCAGAGGCAATGCTTCCTGAAATAGAGCTAAACTCTATATACTCCAGAAATAGAACTATCGTTTCAAATTGATTGAATTAATTTTATCTACTGCATATAAAATTCTTTGCCCTTCCGAGAGACTATAGCAATTTTAACCACGCTCCGAGTAGAATATTCATGCAAATTCGAAGAAAAAATACACCCAGAATTGAGTAAAACATTTCGGAGCGTTTACGTAGGTAGTATAGGGAATTCGCTACATGGGCGTGTATAATAAGGGAATCAAAGGGAATGGAATTGCTGGCGCGGGAATAGAAGGTGGGATGGAGGGGTGAGATCTTAAGATTATACGTCAAGTCAAACACAGAGATGACAAACATTTTTAGTCAAAGGCGCCGATAAAAACTCGAGAATTCCCAGCGTCAGTTCAAGTTTAAAACGTATTTTGTATTTTATAAGATAGAAATTAGGAATACCTAAAAATAAGCAAAAATGTACAAAGTTGGGAACTAAGACTATGAAATTATTATGTAAAGCTTGGTTAAAAACATACGGACAAATAGTAGAGTCTTGTAATATATTGGTAACCTCTGATTTATAATAGTCTATTAGGAATGCCCGGTGCCTGAGAATTGACAGGAGTTTTACTATTATATTAGTTGTTTATTGTTCAGTACCTTAGTCAAACAATAGCGCGAGTGAGTAGAAGAACTTCCGTTTGAAAATATTAGAGACCATAAAATAAATTTTATTGTCGCCAGCAGTATTTCCGGACCATTACGACCTGCAAACCTTCTGGCGTATTCCCTCCTAAAAGTCATTGGGCGACGGTAGTTGCTATCCATCAGGTGGCCCTTTTGCTCGTCTGCCCTTATTTTATAAAAAACGGGCATAAGTAGGATCTACAACCGTATTTCAAGATCACTTGTTCCCGAATAAACTGGATTTTATTTCATCGCGATACAAAAACACCTTGTTAAGCAGTTACTCCTTATTTCACTTCCTCGCTTCGTTATTTTCTTTTCCTCGGCATCAAGAATAGCTTTTGTAATTTATCCGGATAACCCGATGAATTACTGAGTATCGAAAGTTATCATTACCATTCGTACTGAGTTACGTTGTCATTTTATAGTTCAGCATTTTTCTAACATTTGAATATTAAAGGTGGCTTCCTGATCAACGCGGCAAGCGATCGCGACCGATAAAGATTCACATAAAATGTTACCTTATGAACTAGGCTGTAGGTTTCATTTTGCTCTACGCCACTACAAAGCAGCGGTGGCATGGGTCGCTATTCGCTACACCCATGTCGGTAGAAAACGGTCTATTAAAATGATAATCAGAAAGTCACCTTAAAAATCAATTTATAGTATTCTAATGCCTTCCCGATTTGAAGGAAAGTTAGTTATCAGTCAGTCATAGTGTAAAGACAAATTTTTAAACCTAAAACAGAAATTTTGTCTAGAGAAAATGGCAATCGGACTACATAACTTGATTCTGTTATTTTAAGACCAGCCATCAAATCACGGCCAACATTATGTTTTGAATAAGGTATTAGGTATGTCCGCCAACTGCTAACCAATTTCTCTGATACTACCTATCGAGTAAAATAAAGGTGCCGGTTGACAGTGGACGACATGAAGCAACCGCAGACGACGTGTCGTCGCGATACTACTGCTTTCTATGTATTTATATGAAATACCTGCGCAGCTAGCGACACGAAGCTAGCGACACTTGTCATGATGTGGCGGTACCCACAATAGAAATAAATAGAAACCAGTAGTGTCGCGACGACATGTCATCTGCTGTAACTTCATATAGCCGGCTTCCAACTTGCACCTTTAACTTTTTCATCTTACTTACCCATTGTAAATGGGATTGACATGTGGGTTTGCGAGTCGTTTCAATAATATCGAAACTCTGACCACATCGTCGTAATACGTGACAACACTGCCGAGACCACCCCGACCTTATATTTGTCCGTTTTAATAGAATATTCAATATTAGATGTAATTTCGGAAGGTCCATTGTCCCCGTCTATCGCGTTTCACAAAAAATCGTTTTATATGGAATTTTCAACAGTCATGAATAAATCATATTTTGTTTGCATATCTGTATAGTTTCACGGAAATTAAAATGACTCTTTCTGTCGTAGAATGCGAAGTTTATTTAGTCTGTTTCATTTTTTTTTTGCCAAATATGATAAAACTGATTGGTGTCAATGGCATAGGTACTGGATAATAATGTCGTGGCGCTAATGTTGCAAGACAATTTGCACAACAACTTTGCCTCGAAAATGTTGCACGCTAATGATTAATCGACACTTGATACAGAAGATATATCTTCTTCTTTAAAGAAAGTGAAATAAAAATATACTTTTACCTTAATAATAATTTTACAATAACAACTTTGAACAGAAAAAATTAAGTTTGACATTATTCCTTGTGAGTCTTGTGAGCTCAAGTCCTAGGAGAGCTGCAAGGCATATCGATGCTTTTATCGTAAACGATAGCTCAGCGTGTTGTTGACATGAATAGAATATTATTTTGTATATAATATTCATAGGTACTTTGCTTTATCGCGTACATCCATTGGCTTTCAACACGCGGACTGTTCGCCTCTCTGAGTTATGACTTACGAGATGCCTGCCGATCAATGGAGCCAAAATTCGTAACCGTACCTTTTTCTGGATAAAAAGTATCCTATGTCCTGTTCCGGGACTCAAAGTATCTCCATACCAAATTTCAAAATCGGTTCAGCGGTTCAAACGTGAAGAGTTAACAGACAGACGGACAAACAGACTTTTTTTCGCATTTATATATTACTATGGATTACATACCGAAGCTATAAATAACCTTTAATTATAATATTCTGTTATGCTTTTATATGTTTCACTATAAACAATAATTTAATTCGAATTTACTTAATAACATTTTATCATTTATGAATATTTATGTAATTATCGAACAAAATAACAACAATTTAATCCTTCGATCGGAGGTTCTAGGAATTCCCATTGTATTCTTTTGTTCTCGCGATCACCGGTGCTCGCGCGGGGCCTGAAAGATTAATGTGATTAAAACGGGCATGCTTCGATGAAAGCAAATCACGTGATATATCATTTTAACTTTCAATAAAATAAGATAAAATGCTAAAAGCCATTTGCAAAGCCAGACTGTAGAGAAACATCGTTGTTTCTGTTGGGTATGAGAGCTAAGTTCAACGTTCATACTGGCTTACATCGGACAAAATAATGTGTGTTATGATAATCTCACAATTTTCATTATTACTTATTATATAATTAATTATAAAAATAAGAATAACATATTATTTCTTACAAAATTTGTTAAGTCTACTATTGCCCATATAAATCACAAAAAATACTCTTTCAGCGCTGCTACTTTCACAGTGAACTCTATATTATATTATTATCACTTAGTTTGGTTACACCCTGTAGAATGAATGGCAGAACAACGTTTGCCGGATCAGCAAGTCACAATAAAACAACAATTATCCCGTTGCCTATAATTCGAGTTACAGTTCTCGTAACTTGGTAAATGGGAAATTTAAATATATTTGAACTTGGGAGGTTCGTATTATTACGTACCTAATGATCCTTTTCGTACGGCAAAGATGATTACCATACGTTAACCAAAAGGAATGCGTAATGTACGAGAAATTGCTACAATTTAAATATACTTTGGCTACAAAATTTAACATTGTTATGTTGTTATCTCTTATTATTTGATACTCAAAGGAATGCCAGATGTTGCTTGCGGCTCTGCTCGCTTAAATACTTGGAACACTGAACTTATTTTAAATGAAAGGTAGTGTGTTTACTATAAAAAAGAAACATACATACAAACTAGTATAATAATATCGTTGTAATCATTATTTTCAATATTTAATTGGTAAAGGGGATTCTAATGTCTTACGCTGTGATCACACTGATGCCATCGTGAACTGTAATAAAGCAGCTGATAGAGCTTAAGATCAGCCGACAGATCTAAAATATATACCTAATTATTATCAGCTGACTATGATCTATGATCAATGATAATATCAGCTGAATAATATGATCTGAGATCTGTTATATTATATCAGCTAACTATGATCTGAGATCTACATATAATAATATATCAGCTGACCTATGATCGACTTTTAACATCTATATTATGACTATTTTACATTGATTCGTGATGGATTACCATGATTACCACTACGATGACGGAGCTGTTTATATCAGGCCAGTCGATTTTTATGAGCATACGTCGTGTTTGTCCATCATGGAACAAAGTAGAGACATATTCTGTTATCTTCAATTTCGCTCCCACGCTTTTTCGTGGTTCGTTGTGTTGATTTACTGAAGGCCTTTGTAATTTCAAGCCTTTTTTTTAAAGTATTTATTCAAAAGTTTTACAAATTTGTGACTTAACCTAATAATCGCCAAACTGAATGACAGTTTGTTGGCGATATAAAATTTAAAATTATATTAGAATTCATTCTAATATAATTTTAACTTTTGTTTTATAATATAATTTTTAAAAATAATATAATTTTAATTTTAAGTTTTGTTTCAACAAAACTTAAAAACTAACTTACAAAATAGGTACATAATTTTACTTAACTTACAATATACATAATTTTAACAAAACATCTAAAAGTTACTTAACAAGATCTAGAAAAAGCCTCTTTAATTTCTTTTTTAATTTTGGTATACTTAAGTCTTTATTCTCTCTTATAAAATCAATTTTATTATATATACTTGGAGTCATGTATTTCCTTGTTCTTTTGCCATAATAGTTTTTTATTGCCGGTATTATATATATTATATATTTTCCCTCTGTAGTGTACCTAGTGTTATGTTGATGATGATCTATTAGTTTCTTATATGTATCTTTGTTGTATTGTTCTATTGCTAGTAAATATTCTACCTTTGCATGTGCTGTTAAAATTTCATAGTTATTAAATAATTGGTCATAGTTGCCTCTGCACTCTCTTTTTACCTTTTTACTTGCAAAGTATTTAATAAGTCTTACTTGGAGTTGTTTGATCTTGTCTAATTGCGTTTTAAACGTAAGCCCGTAGCTGTTGATAACGTAACTAATGAGTGAATCTGCAAGTGCGTAATAGACTACATACAATAGTTTTCTACTTAAAAACTTGCTAAGGTGATAAAACTTTCCTAAAATAGATTGTAATCTGTTACATACTTCGTTCACGTGCCCTTTCCAACTTATATTGGTGTCTACTGTCAAACCTAAGTATCTGTATTTATTTACTATTTCAATCTGTGCGCATTGGAAATTATTGTTCTTGTTATTATGTAAACATTCGTAACTATGACCAGTGATGTTAATATTTAGGTTATCCTTCTTGACAGATTTACTGTGTGGTGATATTATATGCATAACTTTCGTTTTACTATTAAACAACTCTTGCAATGTGTATTATATTGTTTATATAATCAACAGTAATAGACCTATGTAAGCGTATTATTTAACCATTAAATATTGTTTATGTTCCTGTTTAGGAATTATTAATCATTCACAAACATAATTAGTTATTTGCTTAGTTTAAGCAGAATAGTTACAATTTCACACGTATTATGTTGTTTGCACAAAGCAATATGTTATGTTCAGTGATGTTGTTTTAGTTAATACTATAATGTGTCCTGATTAAAACAATTCGTAAACTAATTATGGAATTCTAATTGGAGAATTAGAAAGCTTTGACAATATTTTGTTCATATCTATAATTATTATCAAATAATAACAATTTGTAAAAAAATGTTTAACATTAATCTAAATTATTTCAGTACACAAAACGAGCCCCCTTTTTCTAATATAAGAACGTTTCCTATGAAATAATCAGAAAATACTTCCGTAAAGTAGAATTTAGATAGTCCATTATACAATGTAGAAGCGAGTAATAGGTAATGCTTAGTATTCCACGTAGAAGTGACCCGGCGGTGGTTTCACTTGATGAGAAATTTTCTACATTCCCCGGCTCCAACCCGACTAAAATGTACCCACTGGACGTACATGCACAATGGACATATTAATTAAAAGTCTTACTTTCTAATAATATTAAGAATTTATAAAAATGATAAGGAGAGATTAGAGAAGGATATCTGCCTATACTACAATCAAAACAAGACACAGAATTACATACAAATTTTGACATCTCAAATTTTTGATTTTTGCATCGATTCGTCATTGGGACTTTAAACAATGAATCGATTTCTTTCACCCATCCAGTTGCAAGCCTCTTAATTCTAGTCTTTGTTTTTCATTTTTCCAATATTTTGTTAAAAAAAGACAAGCAGAAACAAAATGTCGTGAATACAAACTCCGAGAAAAAAAGTGCCTAAACCTACGAAATATACAACGCTAACTACCAAGTTGAAACAAACGTGATTAATCCGACCCGTAAACGGTGACGAAACACAAATCCTCGAGTTAGGTGGACGAATAAAATCGACATGTGAACGGAAACCCTAATGAGGGTAATGGGCACTTCGCTCCCCCTCAGCTGTTACAACCTTTGTGGCCATTCCTTTATTACATCTTTATATTTCTAACGAAGTCGTCCGCGCGATTTCGCAGGCACCGGATATTTTTCATTGTAAAAAGTATCTTAAATCGTTATATTTATTCTAAACGATCTTTAAGTGACGCTACTTCTCTTGAAGAATTAATATTTTAGAATAGAATAGAATAGAATAGAATAGAATAGAATAGAATAGAATAGAATAGAATAGAATAGAATAGAATAGAATAGAATAGAATAGAATAGAATAGAATAGAATAGAATAGAATAGAATAGAATAGAATAGAATAGAATAGAATAGAATAGAATAGAATAGAATAGAATAGAATAGAATAGAATAGAATAGAATAGAATAGAATAGAATAGAATAGAATAGAATAGAATAGAATAGAATAGAATAGAATAGAATAGAATAGAATAGAATAGAATAGAATAGAATAGAATAGAATAGAATAGAATAGAATAGAATAGAATAGAATAGAATAGAATAGAATAGAATAGAATAGAATAGAATAGAATAGAATAGAATAGAATAGAATAGAATAGAATAGAATAGAATAGAATAGAATAGAATAGAATAGAATAGAATAGAATAGAATAGAATAGAATAGAATAGAATAGAATAGAATAGAATAGAATAGAATAGAATAGAATAGAATAGAATAGAATAGAATAGAATAGAATAGAATAGAATAGAATAGAATAGAATAGAATAGAATAGAATAGAATAGAATAGAATAGAATAGAATAGAATAGAATAGAATAGAATAGAATAGAATAGAATAGAATAGAATAGAATAGAATAGAATAGAATAGAATAGAATAGAATAGAATAGAATAGAATAGAATAGAATAGAATAGAATAGAATAGAATAGAATAGAATAGAATAGAATAGAATAGAATAGAATAGAATAGAATAGAATAGAATAGAATAGAATAGAATAGAATAGAATAGAATAGAATAGAATAGAATAGAATAGAATAGAATAGAATAGAATAGAATAGAATAGAATAGAATAGAATAGAATAGAATAGAATAGAATAGAATAGAATAGAATAGAATAGAATAGAATAGAATAGAATAGAATAGAATAGAATAGAATAGAATAGAATAGAATAGAATAGAATAGAATAGAATAGAATAGAATAGAATAGAATAGAATAGAATAGAATAGAATAGAATAGAATAGAATAGAATAGAATAGAATAGAATAGAATAGAATAGAATAGAATAGAATAGAATAGAATAGAATAGAATAGAATAGAATAGAATAGAATAGAATAGAATAGAATAGAATAGAATAGAATAGAATAGAATAGAATAGAATAGAATAGAATAGAATAGAATAGAATAGAATAGAATAGAATAGAATAGAATAGAATAGAATAGAATAGAATAGAATAGAATAGAATAGAATAGAATAGAATAGAATAGAATAGAATAGAATAGAATAGAATAGAATAGAATAGAATAGAATAGAATAGAATAGAATAGAATAGAATAGAATAGAATAGAATAGAATAGAATAGAATAGAATAGAATAGAATAGAATAGAATAGAATAGAATAGAATAGAATAGAATAGAATAGAATAGAATAGAATAGAATAGAATAGAATAGAATAGAATAGAATAGAATAGAATAGAATAGAATAGAATAGAATAGAATAGAATAGAATAGAATAGAATAGAATAGAATAGAATAGAATAGAATAGAATAGAATAGAATAGAATAGAATAGAATAGAATAGAATAGAATAGAATAGAATAGAATAGAATAGAATAGAATAGAATAGAATAGAATAGAATAGAATAGAATAGAATAGAATAGAATAGAATAGAATAGAATAGAATAGAATAGAATAGAATAGAATAGAATAGAATAGAATAGAATAGAATAGAATAGAATAGAATAGAATAGAATAGAATAGAATAGAATAGAATAGAATAGAATAGAATAGAATAGAATATCATTTATTTGTTAAATGCAGGTAAATACAATATGTAACAGGTGTTAAGCTTAATAATGGTTTCACTACAACTACAACTAGAGTAGTCAAACGGCGGACATTATAATATTATGTGTAAGACACACATAATATTATTATGACCGCCATTTAACTCGAACTTAGAAGTTAGAGTTCTGGGTTCAACAATGCAGAGTGCAGATTGTTTACTTACCTGATCGATATTAAGAAATGTTGTTAAGTACAAAAAAGATTTTGTGCCTGATTTCTCGCTGCTTATGTTGGTTTATTTGTTCTACTGGGTAACTAGAATAAAAAAAGAGAGAGATACTTTTGTGTACGTACTTAGGCACTATATTACTGCTTGGTTAAATTAGTGTTTACGAAGCTATCATCACCGGCATGAGCCTTCTAAAATAAATGTAAGTACGATTACTGTGGTGTTATGTGTAGTCCCGATGTATATGAAACACAGCCTAATAGTCAGCAGGTGCAGTTGTTAATTGGTGCAATAACTCCGTATTCTGCAAATTATGGCGATTAGAGATTCTATTCTATTTCTTTGGCTCTCTTCGGCAATGGATGTCCATAATAGCGTCGATTATTACGCGGTATCCTGTTAAGAAACTCCATTCGGTAGATGTTCATCAAAGTGTTTTGTTAAGTTTATACTAAAATACATATTCTAAAACAAAGTCGCTTTTTTCCCTCGTGTCCCTTTGTTCCCTTTAATCTTTAAAACTACGCAACGGATTCTCATGATTCTTTCAGTGTTAGATAGCCCATGTATCGAGGAAGGCTATAGGCTATGTTTTATCACGCTCAGACTAATAGGAGCGAAGAAATATAGGAAAATGTGGAAAAAACGGGGTAAATTATTTGAAAGGGCTAACGTGAACGCGCTAAACTCAGGAACTACTGGTCCGATTTGAAAAATTTTTCAGTGTTAGATAGCCCATTTATTGAGGAAGGCTATAAGCTATATTTATCACGCTAAGACTAATAGGAGAATGTGGAAAAAACGGGGGAAATTATGAAAGGCCACGCGAAGGATCATAGGCTATCGATTTTAATCATTTTTTCAGTGGCTATATATTTTATACCCGTGCGACGGGGCGGGTCGCTAGTAATATAAATAAAATAATACTTTTTACTTTAAGTTTCTCATCTACTGCACGGATTTTGATAAAAATTAGTAGGGGATATTAACTTATATTGTAAAAAAAGGAATCATGGGCTATCGTACTTAAATCAGCTGGTAGCATCTTATAATATATTATAATATTTTGTCTTTCCCGTTTTTTTCTACAAAAAAATGCATTTAGGCCGTGTTCCCACCAAAATGACTATACGCCGCTGAATGTGAGCGAGCGTTACACAGTTTATTGTATTTCCATATATTATATTCACTTTTTCGTTCACACCTAACGGACAATACGCCATTACACTAGGCGTAGGCGCGGACATTCGATGCCGTTTATTTTCACGTTCACACTGGGGCTCACAGTGAGCCTGCTCACATTCAGCGGCGTATAGTCAGTTTGGTCTGAACACGGCCTTACTGTACACAGCAGCGAACGTAAAAATGGCAATTCCCTTAATGTCCTTAATAGTACAATTTAAGGGCACCTTAAAACACTTATCGTCAGAGTTTCCCAAAAGTAATAACGCCATTACGTTCCAACCATTTATCTTCTAAATGAGCGAGGACCTTTATATCTCTAATTCTTTCAAAAGTGCCCTCAGATTCTATTGATGACTCAGTGAGGGGAGCATTAGGACCTCAAAACGATTGAACATAATGTTACCATTTTCTGTGTAATTAGGCTTAGGAAAAGCCAGGAGTCGTCGAAAAATGCTTTCGGGTCAAAGCAATAATAGGGATTAAAAAAAGCACAGATTTTTTTGCCCACAAGTTCTATTAAGGTAGTTACTGCTACCTAAGTGGATATTTTGTGACGGGTATATTGACAGTACTTCCATTCAACCAAATGGCAGGTCGACACTCTAAAACCCTTACATCCGCTTGGGTGGAAGATCATGTTTGTGTTTCATTTCATTGGAATGTGTTCAAAATATTCCATCATTGCCCAACGAATGTATGTGATAAACATTTCGTACATGTTAAAATTGAAGAACAAGTATTTTATTACATACTAGCTGTCCCGGAAAACGTTGCTTTGCCATAATTATAAAGTATTTCGCCCAAATTACTTTATTGAAGTGACTAAATAAGTATGTCGCCATGGCAACGTCGATCGCTATCCCGTCGCACAAAGAATGGTCGCCGTCAGTCTCAGGTTGTAATAATTTACTATTATTTATTCGACAAATGCACTTATCAATATATAAAGTACCCAGTAGCCGATTCTCAGACCTACTGAATATGCATATAAAATTTGGTAAAAACCAGTAAAGCCGTTTCGAAGGAGTTCGCTGACTAACATTGTGACACGAGAATTTTATATATAAGAAGATATAGTTTTTTACTGTGTCTTAAAAATATGCACTTTTATCATCGCTTTTACCGGAAGTGGAACATTTTGCAACCCCCAGTTCCATTTATAAACTTTGCGTAGGTTTTTCATAAATATCATTGGCATTAAAAAGCCCAAAAGGGTTTTCCCTAGGCACGCTCATCTCGTTAACACCATAATCTCCGAGCTTAGCGCTTGTTATTTATTAATTTAATATTCATAATGAGGAGCAGCTCAAGTCTCGCGTTCATGGAGAGGCTGATACCAGAAATACGTCACAAACTGCATAGCTGTGACGTCACGTCACGCGGATTTACATGTTATTCATGGACTATTTGTTCAAATGTGAACGGCATAAAATAATATTCATCCATACTAATATTATAAATGCGAAAGTATGTCTGTCTGTCTGTCTGTTACCTCTTCACGCCCAAGCCGCTGAAGCGATTTTGTTGTTTGGAACGAAGGTACTTTGAGTCTCGGGAAAGCACATAGAATACTTTTTATACCCGAAAAATGTACGGTACCCACGCGATAAACGAATTAAGTCGCAATGGAGTTGCGGGCGTCATATTCTAGTTGTTGATAATTAATATTTTTTAAGGTAGGACAGATCACTCAGTGATTAAGATTTGAAAAGTTCCTAATAGTCATTACTGTACAGTCTACATCTACCGAGGATAAAACCATTGGAAAACTTATTTTAATATAAAATAACTATCCCATAGTAAATAAAGAGGTGAGTCCACTTACATTCGCCAATTATTAGGGAAAATAAACCGGCAATGTGGGTCACCCGCTAGAGTGCACTTCGGGGATTCTGCGCGAGATTGCGTTTTAAGATTAATTCGTCGGCTAAATAAATTGTGGCGTGTTTGTTCTGGTGATGGGAAATTAAATATGACAGTGGCAACTGGCGTGTTTGCCCAGCGTATTTGGTTTCGGATAAGAAGCTTATTGTGTGGATTTTTACTTGTGTTTGTTTAACTTTTAAGTGGCTATTATGCTGGCGGTTTTTAGTTGGAAATAATTGGGATTTTTATTTTGGTTGTTTGGTTTGTTTTGCGAGAATAGTTTTTAGGTTGATTGATATTAAATACAAACAACGCAGCTATAAACAACTACATGTATCCACTATCCATAGTACATGTTTCAATCCAATTTGGATTTCACGTTTAACATTTTATGAGACAGCATTGACACAGTAATATCCAAACTGTGTTATTGTAAGATATTATAGAACAGAAAACTAGTATGAAATACGATATGGAATATAGAGTGAAGAGATTTCTCATATTCGCTAAAAAAATCCTACACTATGTACGAGAAACAATATGGCGTAGTATGAACAACTGTAACAATACACCAAAAGTAATTAAAAAAAGTTTAAAACTTCAATTTGGGCGGTTTCCGTACACGACACGTGAAACAATGCTCGCTGACAATGGGCACACGCTCATCCCGGGAAGCGTCCCAGTTTTGTTTAGTCCGCAACGATCAATGTATGCTGTACTTTTTATTGTATCCTGCAAACGGATGTAAAAATATGTTGTACTCTGGGTTATTTATTTAAATAATACACAGAGCTATTTCTCTTCTTTATGTGATCAAGGATTTCCTTGAACGAAAGTTATGGGAAAGCCTACGAATAATAAAAACTATATTATTATTCGTAGGGGAAAGCCTATTAAATAACATCAATGATTTTACATAATATAAACAGCCAGTTGTGTGGAAATAATATATTGTTTTAATGCTTAGACGAATAACATTAGTTCACATAATATTATGATGTTCTAAATAAGATGAAATCCCAGTTTAAGCTTGTCATATACATAATATTTTGATTTAATTTGATTACGTTCTGATCTTCTGATCAATACGAGTATTTATAGAAAAGGGAACCGATAAAGACTGATGGATTGACATCGGTCCGGTATTCGGTCGGCTCGACTAAATATAGCGGATAAGCTTGATCGGATCAGCTTGATCGTAAGGATCAGATGGATTTTTTGCCCAAATCTTGTTCATGAAAATAGATGAATTTATGGCCTTCCCTACTAATATATTTAAATTTTAAATGTCAGTTTATTTACATTTTCACGCGAAGACCGCTAAACCAGTAATCATAAAACTTTGTGTATGTTACGTGTAAATACCGAAGTGCGGCTACTTATAGTTTTAGTCGGTTAAAACTAGGTGTAACCAACACTTAGTTAAATCTTGATTCCGATAAGTAAACGACATAACACCAGTACGCCCTTCGTACTGTTACATCCCTAGTTACTTAGCACATTCTGTTTAATAAGCATTTCTATTATTCCTCGATATTTTTCCGTTTGCGTTGCAGTTTTCATTTAGCATTCATTCTACTTCAATTTCTCAGTCAGTTAGATTCTGGAAGCCGGGTAAGTAAGGTGTGGGAAGTCGTAGTAAAGTGTAACTAATTAATTTTGGGTCAATAAATTAGTTGGGGTGAACTTTTGTTTTTTTTTTTAAGCTTACACAGAGGGTACTGCAAAACAGTACGTTCAAGAAAATCAGTAAACGTAGCTACGTAAAGAGTTACAAACATCCACGCGCACATAATGGGTAGGGTCATAACAATGCGAGAGGAACACAAACACTCCAAGATTACGTTTGAATTGGACGCCTCCGCAAAGGAAGTCGGTCACGGAACAAAAGCACAGCCGACAGAGTCCACGGCGCGGGCTTTGTGACGCATCAACACTTCCTAAGGGCAAAGAAAGTTGTGGAAGACTCAAAGGATAAAAGTTGTATTCAACTCGCGTCTTATAAATCTCGCTGCTAAAGTTGTTTATTACATCTATTCTAATATTATAAATATACTAGCTGTCCCGGCAAACGTTGTTTTGCCATATAAAGTATTTCGATTTTCGCCCATATTATTTTATTGAAGTGACTAAATAAGTATGTCAGCATGGCAACGTCCATCGCTATCCCGTCGCACAAACAATGGTCGCCGTCAGTCTCAAGTTGTAATAATTGACTATTATTTATTCAACAAATGCACTTATCAATATATACAGGGTGCAATTAAACCTTCCTGCCAAATTTGGATATATTGATCCTTGTTAAAAATAAAAATACACGTATTTTTTGTTTTATAATCACTCAGTACCAAAATGTTGGGAAATAGCTTCCGAAAGTTATCCTAGAAAACACCACTAAATATGGACGTCGCCGCGCGCTGCCCCGCCCTCCCGCATAAACGTATTTCATTGATAACAATAATAATTTTTGTTATTGTTGTAGTATCAGTGTAGATGGTGGTTGATACTTAATGTGATGTTGGGTAAATAACTATTATTTCAATTCTAAACAGTAAACAACGTCATAAATCGTCGGCTCTATTCTAAAAACAATAACGTATTATTTATTTATTTATTTATTCGGTATAGTAACAGACAGCAAAGTGAGTAATATAGCTAACAAAAATATACGAAAAGAAGTAACAATTTACCATGCAATCCAATAAAAACTATACACAACATTAAAAAAAAATCAATAATAGTAATAATATCAAATGTCAAGTACTCAATTACACTAAAATATTTAAATAAGTCATTCAACAATAATTATTAGAATTATGATTGTCACAGTCACACATGTTTTTAGTACATAGGTAAATACTTAATATCAATAACTACAAAAACAAAGAATAATAATAATAATAAATTCATTGTGAGCAAGAAGCCTAAATAAAAATATATTGCAATACAGAGAAAAAAAATAAAAATTAAATAAAACAAAGCAAAACTCACACATTCCCTAAAAATAAGTCAGATTAGAGGATTATATTAAATTAAATAAAAATTCATATAAAAATAAAGTTATTTGTAAATGATGTCAATAAATTAAAATAATAGTAACAATAAGAAAAATATACAAGTTAATTAATTAATTTAACAATAATTCATAGTAGGTAACAAATAAAATAAGAATTTGAAGTAGATATGTCAATTAACTAATTAGCTATATAGATTTAAATAAAGTTGGACTTAAATAGTAATCTAATATTAAAAATTACTTATTTACAATTTATATATTTTTTAATTAATTTATTTTTAAAAGATGGTAAGCTACCAAAAATATGTCATAGTCGGAACAAATATTAATGTAAGATGTACACATTCGAACCAAAGGGTTATTTTTTGATACATTATTTTTACATAGTGGGATGTCAAAGAGTTGTGGTATACGCACGGATCGAGTAGGTATCTTTATAGAGATATTTTTTAACATTTGCGTGTCTAGGGTACCATTTACTATTCCATGCAATGTACATAAATCAGAGATTTGCCTACGTCCCTCCAGACTCATAAGACTGAATCTTTTAAGTCTCTCTTCATACAAAGGTACTTTCTTTCTAATTCCACACTTTATGCAAAGAAGTCTTACAAATCTACGCTGGATAGATTCTATCCTGTCATTGTGGATATGATACAAGGGATACCATATCGTTGAGCAATACTCAAGGATAGATCTGACCAGGGAAACATACAATATGATCAGTGTCTCAGGGTTCTTGAAAGGTTTAGCTGTGCGGTGAATAAATGAGAGCATTTTTATTAGCTTTACTACATATATAGTCATAGTGATGTCTAAATGATAACGATGAGTCAAAGATAACACCTAAATCCCAAACTATATTTACTTGAGCCAATGCATCATTACCAATTGTATATCTAAATGAAACTGCTTTTTTGTTTCGTTTAAAAGATATCACCTGACATTTTTTTATATTGAGCGACATGTGATTTAATGAACACCAAGCTACCAAGGTATTTATATCTTTCTGAAGAGCTAAACAATCCTCGATATTACGAATACGTCGGAATATTTTAAGATCATCAGCATATGCCAGACATTCACTCATTATCTCCCACAACAAATCATTAATAAATATAAGAAACAGAAGAGGACCCAGATTCGAACCTTGGGGTACTCCAGATGTAACCACAAAAGGGACCGAGTCATACCCTCTTAATGCAATCAATTGTGTTCGATTTTTAAGGTAAGAGGTCAACCAGCGAAGTAAATTGCCATGTATGCCCAGGTGTTGGGCTTTTGCAAGTAAAATGTCATGGTTTACGCGATCAAATGCCTTTGAAAAATCTGTGTAAACTGCATCTGTCTGCACTCTGTCATTAAAGGCATTACAAATGTATGTACTGTAGGTCAATAAATTAGTCTTGGTAGACCTGTTGGACACAAATCCATGTTGTTTTTAGACCTGTTGGACACAAATCCATGTTGTTTTGGGCTTAAAATGTATTTGAAATTATTGTAAATTTCATTATGAACAAAACTTTCTAAAATTCTTGCAAACCAGCTAAGTATGCTTATAGGACGATAATTAGAAACTGACTCTCTGCTACCATCCTTGTAGATAGGCGTGATTCTAGCTATTTTCCATAGAGATGGAAAACAACCTTCATTTAATGACTTATTGAAGATCAAGGTCAAAGGTAATGCTAACGTTGAAGCACAGAAACGTATAAATATAGGCGGTATTCCATCAGGACCAGCACCCTTTGATAAATCAATAACTTTTAATTTCTGTAAAACATCATCTAGTTTTATACTAACATTAGGTATTGTTAAATGGGAAGAGTCAAAATTTGGTATATAGTTGGCTACTGTGCTATTTTCATATACCGACGAGAAATAGTCAGCGAATAATAGTCGGGTATATATACTAGGCATAAGTTAAGTGTTGTAGATCTGTTGATTTTAATTTGTAACCATAGATCCTCCATCAGACTACACTGCCAATCATCTCGAACAACATAATTTAGATCCTTAGACACAGCAATCAGCACACCTCCACCATGGTGTTTATTATAGTGATTGAGAAAAAATTTACTCCGATCCCTTCGTATCACATTGTACCTATCATCAAACAGTTCAGAGGAATAGACAGAATCATCTAGCCATGTTTCACTAAGACAGATAATATCATAGGTATTAACCCATCAGTCGTGGCAAAACGAGACACAATAGCTTTTTCATTGTTATCGCGGCCGGATGTGGCCGCTTGGGGCTTCATGAATTAATTAAAACTTCATTATAAACTTTATCCACTTTTGTCTTTAAGCCTCTCACATTTTGATAATAAATCGTTTATGCCATAATAATTACTACTAAAATAAAACTAAAATCTAATTATAAATTAAAATATAGAATAAATTAATGTATGAGTTGAAGGCTGTCCAAGTTTTTGATTAATATCATCGGCGAGTCATGGTTCTTTCTTACATAAATTCTTCCATTTCGAACCCATATAAATTGGTAGGCACACTCTTTGACCTTGCGACGCGCCATTGCATGCAGCGATTTATTAACGGGAGAAAGATGTTCCGATATGTATACCGGTTTTTGGTCACCAGCAAGTCCTAGCAGAGCATAGTATTAAGTTTATTCTTTGAGTTTGCTTTGTTATATCTGTGAACTGCTGAATAGAAATCATCACGATATCTAACATTTCTAAATTTAACAACTATACTCCTTGGTTGCTTGCTCTCTTTATTTTGTTTGGTAACTCTAGTGCAATAAACCAAATCACCCTCATTCATTTTGTGACCAATAACATTAGAGCATTGTTGAACCAAATTAGATAAGATTTCATTGCGGTGTTCCGGTACGCCATGTATTTCCAAATTATTTTCGCGTAGATGTTGCTCCATATTATTAACACGGTTCGAAGTTCATTAACCGAATTCTTAAGTGTAATATTTTCATTCTTAAGGGTTTTGTTTTCATCCAATAACTTTTCGGTATTCTTCTTTAAATCGTCATGCATAGAACTTAGAAAGTCTACGGAACTGCGCAGGTCTTGTAGCTCTTGTTTAAAAGCAGATATTTCCCTTTTAATTATCTGTTCTAACATCGCTGGTAATTCAAGTTTTAACGCTTCATCGCGGATAGTTTTAGCAAGAAGTTCGTGGACTAACATTGTGACACGATAATTTTTTATATAAGATTATGTCTATTTCTTAGAAACTTTTTGTTAGATTTCGTTCCTGTCCTTTTCGTAGAAAATCAAAGATTCGACGTAACCTGCAAACCTTCAAGAAAAGAGCGTGTTCCCTCTTCTGGCCAGCAACGCCCCCGCAGCTGTTCTGATGTTGCGAGTGTCCATGGGCATCGGTAGTTGGTTTCCATCAGGTGACCCGTTTGCTCACTAATTCTATGCACCATTCGAACTTATATTGATGCTTAAGCCGCTGAAAAGAGCCCCGGGGAAAGTTTTTATCACGAAAAAATGTAGTTTCCGCCGGTTAAACATTCTATACAATACTAGCTGTCCCGGCAAACGTTGCTTTGCCATAATATAAAGTATTTCGCCTAGATTTCGCCCATATTATTTTTTTGAAGTGACTAAATAGGTATGTCGCCATGGCAACGTCGATCGCTATCCCGTCGCACAAACAATTGGCGCCGTCAGTCTCAGGTTGTAATAATTTACTATTATTTATTCAACAAATGCATTTATCAATATATAAAGACGTATCCAGTAGCCGATTCTCAGACCTACTGAATATGCATATAAAATTTGGTAAAAATCAGTAAAGCCGTTTCGGAGGAGTTCGTGGACTAACATTGTGACACGAGAATTAGATAAGATGATAGTGTCCCGTACTACAACAATTTTTTTGTGATTAGTGATTACTAACAAGCTAATTTTTTGTGAGTAGCTACATTTTGATAAGATGAACAACATTTTTATTTCGAAAAATCTTGAAAGTGGTAGCTAACAGAGATAGAAAGGATTTCATACTTTGACTTGATGGTCCTAAAATATGGATTGTTTTATTTGTAGGACAAGGTTACTCTTAAATTACATAACTATTAAGCTACCAATATACATAAAAATTGCTGGTTATTGTTCCGTTTTAGGGTTCATCAACAAAACTTGGCTGTTTACGGTACCCTAAAACGGAACCCTAACAGCTAATTTGTTGTATATTGGTAGGTTAATCTTATAATATACAAAATTCTCGTGTCACACTAGCTAACAAGCTAGCGAACTCCTCCGAAACGGCTTTACTGATTTTTACCAAATTTTATATGTATATTCAGTAGGTCTGAGAATTGGCTACTGGGTACTTTATAATACAAGATGTTTGTGTAAACACCGTTGTCCTTGAAACCATCAAATGAGCCCGTCAAAATGAACAACTTTATGAAAACAATGCTGGGAATTAAAAATAATCTGTCTTCATACTCATACAAATTGCCGATCCGGGCACCCGTATGGGTATGAAGACGGCATTTTTTTTTGAGTTCCCAGCATTGTTCTCATAGAAAAAGTTGTTTCTTTTGATGGGCTCATTTGATGGTTTCAAGGACAACGGTGTTTACACAAACACACTGTATATTGTTAAGTGCATTTGTTGAATAAATAATAGTAAATTATTATAACCTGAGACTGACGGCGACCATTTAGTTTGTGCGACGGGATATAGCAATCGACGTTGCCATGGTGACATACTTATTAAGTCACTTCAATAAAATAATATGCCAAATATATTATGGCAAAGCAACGTTTGCCGGGACAGCTAGTAGTTACATAATTTAAGAGTATAGCTACCACTTTCGAGATTTTTTGAAAATAAAAATGTTGTTCGTCTTATCAAAATGTAGCTACTCACAAAAAATTTGCTTGTTAGTAATCACAAAAAAAATTGTTCTAGGGCTCCCTCACTATGAGGGATGAACGCATGATTAACGTATGTGTAATTTTTGTTATTATTTCTTTTTTTTGTCAAAAGTGAAATAAACTCGCAGATATTCAAAAGTCAGATATGCATTGCCAATTTTTACGGTGTTTCAGCACATAAAAGGGCAACAAAAATAACTCAAATATACAAAAATACAACAGAAGCGTACAGGATACAAAATAATCGGCCAAGTGCGAGTCGGACTAGCGCACGAAGGGTTCTAAACAATATAACGGTAGTTATAAAACAAAAATAGGCCAAAAGTTGTGTTTTTTGTATGGGATTTAATCAGTCGCGCGCGCGCCTTCGCATGCGCAGGATGTGTTCTTTGTGTCGCGAGTGAGAATAATATTGCTCCGTAAAATGTCGAAAGTGTTGAAATGCAGTAATTGCAACATCGTTATCGATGAGATGCTTGCTTACATCCAGAATAAAGCCTCTGTTATTGATGAACATACCTTAGTTCGAATATGTCTATCAGCATTTAATAGTGACGAAATTAAGAAGTCGAAATCCCTTCTGTTTGATTCCATATCAACGGATCTAAGGAAGATAATCAGAAAAAACAAAGGCAAGGAAGAACGGGATATTTTGGATATTGTTCAACTAATTAAATCAACGGATCCTGATGAAATTCCCGTATTTGTAGCCAAGAAACTTGAAAAATTGCCCCCAATTTTATTTGATCATTTGTATTGAACAAAATTATTACGTGACATATTAAAACTTCAATCTGCCGTAGATGAGATAAAAAGTACCTATGCTATGCTTGATAATTTGAAGGAACTAAAAGAGGATTTCTGTAGATCACAAAGTGAGTTTCGTGTCCCATCATCTGCGCTAAAAGTAAATAAAAATCGTGAGACCTGTGCCTTAGACAGTGGGCCGGTGGGGCTCTCACAATTATTACCTAACTCACCTTTAAATATCTCAAATAATAATGCAGAGGGTGAGGAACATCAAAATACGAAAAATTTTGAAACTAACCAAAAATCTACGAGGGTGAATTCAAAAGAATACGAAATATTGCAACGATCGCCTCGCGCCGTCGGTGTCGAAACTGGTTTGCTAGTGACGTCAGCGCAGGCGAGCCCGGCCGCGGAACCGATGCATCAGCTGTTTACGTCAGCTGAAAAAAGCGATAATGATGAACGCGTGCTACAGAAATCGACTTATATCAATGAAATCTCGGAAGATAAAATGAATTATGTACAAAATGAATGGAAAACGGTTCAAAAACGTAGGAAATCCATAAATACCGTTATATAGGAAAGTCTGGAACAGCGCGGGATGGTAGTTTTAAAGAATTTAATTTTAAAGCTGCCGAAAGAAAAATACCTATTTTTATTACGAATATACATAACGATACAACGAAGGAGAGTACTGAAAAATATATACATACGAAAACTCAGGACTATGTGTTCTTAGAACCAATTATTATGAAAAAAGACAGGGGCCATAAGGCATACAAATTTTTTGTAAATGAAGCCAAGCTATCTCTCTATCTCGACGAAAAACTGTGGCCAAAAGGCATAGTTTTTAGACGATTTGTGAATTACAAGCGTAGTCAAGATCGAGTAACATTTCATAGCGGCCTAAAATTAAATGAAATGAAATGAAAATGGAAAATAATAATTCTTCATTTGCAACTTTTAATTGTAAAAATGTTAAGCGGTCAGGTCATACTATCCGTATTAGAGAGTTATGTGGTGTATGTGACTTGATAGCACTACAAGAAACATGGTTGTTGCCGGAGGAAATTCCTTATCTAGGTACTATTGACGCACAATTTAATTATACGGGAACATCAGCTGTGGACACGTCCATGGGAATACTGCGTGGAAGGCCCCACGGAGGTGTTGCCATACTTTAGAGGAGTATAGTTTTTCAACAGGTGTCAATGTTAAAGTGTGACAATGTTCGTATTTTTGCTATCAAAATAGTAACTAAAGACCGGTCTATTATAGTGATGAGCGTTTACATGCCTACCGTGTCTGCGATAAACCTACCTGAATTTACTGACTGTCTGAGTACTATTCGTGCAATAATAGATGAGTACGGACTAGAATCGGTGATAATACTAGGTGACTTTAATGCCAACGTGGGTGAATTGTTTTATCAGGAACTAATTTATTTTTGTGATGAGCAGCTGTGGTCTTGTTATGATGTAGAGTACTTGGGTGTGGACTTCGGTACATATACGTTCATAAGTGATGCTCACGGAACCTGCAGCTGGCTCGACCATTGTATACTGACGCAAGCAGCTAAGCAAGCTGCTGTAGAAGTGTATGTGGATTATGACACTTTCTGGTCGGACCATTTCCCGCTCATACTGGTATGTAATTTTAATTTACAACTAAATTAATTCCAAGTAAGATTGATGCATGTAACAAAGAGGTGGCCTGGGGGGAAAGAAGTACTGAACAGGTAAATGTTTACGCCAGAGAGTGTCATAAACGTCTAAGATGTATTGATTTTCCACTAGAATTTGTTAAGTGCGCTGATAGTTTTTGCTGTAATGTTGGACATCGGAAGGTGCTGGACAGACTATACTCCGATATTGTGTCAGCTCTTCGAAATGCTGCTCGTGCTAGTCGAGGGAACCTAAATAGTGGTGGACGTGGCCGACGCACGGTGGGTTGGAATAGACATGTCATTGCTCACAGGAGGGCTAAATGTAAGTTTACAGAATGGGTGATGTGTGGCAGGCCTAAGTCTGGTATCGTGTACAATGAGATGATTAATAGCAGAAGGGTCTTTAAATCACGCTTAAAATGGTGCCAAAATAACGAAGACCAATTAAAAATGGATGTCATTGCTGAAAAGCACGCGGCAGGTGATTTCAAAAGTTTTTGGAAAAGCACTAAAAGGTGTGACTTGAGAGCTGGCCTTCCTGGGAGTGTCAATGGCGTTAGCGATCATAAAATGATTGCAGATATTTTTAAAAAGCATTTTATGGTGCAATCAGAGGTGGGGTCAGCCGCTGGGATGGTCGATGGGGGTCATGCTAGTGGAAAAGTACATTTCAAGGTTAAAACCAAAGAAGTGAAATCAATTATTAAAAATATGACAAAAGGAAAGTCCCCTGGACATGATGGCCTCAGCATCGAGCATCTTCAGCATGCTGGACCTCATATTTACAGAGTTCTTGCGTTATTTTACTCACTGTGCGTGAGTCACTCCTATCTTCCTGTGGACATGTTGAGGACAATTGTGGTTCCTATTGTCAAAAATAAGACAGTTAATGGAATCAGGCGTTACTTTGCGGAAATCCATAGCTTCAAATTTAGTTTGTTATTATTTTTAGCAATATTCCGCGAAATAAACTTCCACCTTTAAGTAAATGAGTGAGTGTACGCATAGGCATGCATACAGCACCTCCCTCCTCCCACACTGCCTATGCGTACACTCGCATGCAAGAACTTGCATACACCACCACCACACAAGCAATAATGTTGGTAAATCCGTGCAAGGCCCCTCACCACCATGCAGGTTGAAAACCTCGACGCGCGTTTCGCTCCAACACCGGAGCATCCTCAGGATGTGGACTCTACGAACAACGTCCGTCAAGTGCCGCCACCGGCCAAAACACCGCCTTTTATACCCTATCGAGCCCCGCTACTACCCCCACTACCCTCACCAGTACCCCCGAACATATTAATAAGCGGTGACGTAGTCAAGCAAGTTTGGTCATTCAACAATGCAAATCTATTATTTTTCTTTTCTTTTATGATCTCTAATTGTTCCAACACGCTCAGCCGAAAGCCTTTATCGCATTTATGTAAAACTTTATAGGAATGGCCATCGGGCACGGTATGATTCCTATCTAAAAGATGTTTAGCAAAATGTGACTTATCAGGATGACCATTCCTATAAGCCGCGATATGTTCTTTATACCGAGTCTCAAAGCTGCGTCCAGTTTGACCCACATATACACTATCGCATTCAGGACAATCGATCTTATAGACACCGGACTGATATTTTTCATCAATCCGGTCTTTGTTATGACATAAATGATGTTTTAAAGTATTATTTGTCCTGAATGCGACATGCATATCGTTGTTTTTCATTATTTTGGATAAGCGTGCAGATACCTCTCCCATGTAGGTCAAACTGGACTTATATCTAACTACCTCCTTATCAATAGGACCTGCGTACAAAAACTTAACCAGTTCTTTCTTGTTTTTATTTTTCAAAATATTATTAATAATTTTTGGACTATATCCGTTGGATATCGCAATTTGGAAAATGATATTAAGCTCATTTTGATAATCATCTTTACTAAGAGGGATCGATAATAATCTATGAATGTAACTATGAAAGGCCGCGAGTTTGTGTTGCCAAGGATGACATGACGATGCATGAATAGTAGTATTAGTATATGTCGGCTTGCGAAAGATTCCAAAACTGTGTTTATTATTAACTCTAGTAATAGATAAATCGAGAAAATTTAGGGTGTTATTATCTTCACATTCTAATTTGAATTTAATTTTAATATGTTTTTTATTTAGTTCTTTAACAAATACGTCCAGTTGTCTCTGTGTACCCGTCCAACAAAGAAAACAATCATCTACGTATCTAAAGTAATATAAAATACTTTTATTAACGACGATATTTCTTTGTTCAAAATCGTCCATAAATATTTCGGCCATCAAAGGACTTAAAGGTGAACCCATAGCTAGACCGTCGACCGTCGTCGGCGGAAATCCAGCATAGTTTTGAATGTTATTTTAGTATTTTAATTTTATACACCTAACCACTGATTTTAATTTTAGACAGAATGAATTATTATTTATTAATTTTAATTTAATCGATTTATTAATTTTGTTTTTATTTATTGAGTTCAATTTTATTTATGACTTCTAATCAATTTAATTTAAGTCTATTTTATCATAATTATTATGCTGCATAATCTTATTGGTAATTTTAGTTGTGAATTGTGTGATGCTAATATTAATATTATTCTTACATGCTATGGGTCGTTGAGATACATTTTATTTATTATTTTAATTATTCCCTATTTTTTAAATATTATTTTTAATTATTAAAGTGCAGTATAATTAAGGCATTTTTGAAAATTCCAAGTACCTACCTGTTTCCATTAATGATAACGAGCAAAAGAGCCAAAAAAACACGTTTGTTGTATGGGAGCCCCCCTTAAGTATTAATTTTATTTTGTGTTTAGTACTTTTTGTTATCGTGGCAACAGATATACATAATAGCTGTGAAAATTTCAGAAGTCTAGCTTTAGCGGTTCTTGAGATACATCCTGGAGACACAGACGGACGGACGGACAGACGGACAGACAACGAAGTCTCAGTAATAGGGTCCCGTTTTTACCCTTTGGGTACGGAACCCTATAAAAGAGCAAAACACAACGAATATTTTTTATTTATTTCGGCTCAACCTACGCAGATTTCGCTGAAAATGACACAGAAATCGGCTTTCAAAGTCGGCTTACTGCGTCACGTCTGCGGAGCTGTGTCCGCTCGTAACACCAGTTAAAACGCAGTGACACCAGGGTGGCAGTGTGTGACACTGGTGTGTGGCGTGACAGAGGTGTGTGCAACGTGACAGTTGTGTGTCTGTGTGTAACGTGACACTGTTGTGTGTGTGTGACACCAGTGTGTGACGCAAGTGTCACTGGATTAGGGGCCTCCGGGATTACCGCGACAAGACTCCGCCGGCCTGATGAATTTCATTGTTGTGACAGTGTCTGGTGAATAGACGTCTAGATTTACATCCCATGTAACGTGTGAGAGGGCGATCAAAATATAATAGTTTCCGATTTTAAGATTCCTTTTTAATAGGTTTAATTCTTCAAAGAAGTTTTCACTTTAAAATATTCGGCGGAATCAATGTAATATGTATGATATATGGATAATCGAGAGCAATATAGCTAAGTTACCAAGTAGATGGCTACTGCTCCTTTTTGTGATGACCACCACACCACACCATATACCAGATGACCTGGGAACTTCGTATCACCTAACTTCTAAATTTTCTAACTACAAAAATTTGGTAAATCCGTTCAGACGTTCTCAATTTTTAGCGGGACTAACAAAATAAAATTCATTCACACATCAAAATTAATGAATATAATTAATTTTGCGGTATTGTAATACCGCGTAGAACTATCTACAACTAGTATTACTGTAATTGTTAATACAACAGCTTAAATTCGGATAATAACTTAAAACGGTCTCGAATGCTTTGTTCTAAATAACACACTAGCAAGAGGCCACGAAGTTGAGCGGCGCTGAACGGTGTCACAAACTAAAAGTTGTCCACCCGCGACACTTCGCCATTAATCTTGTAAACACAATGGCGGAGGTTGTGAGCGCAAAAACTTACATCATTTTTTTAATGAACGACAAAACAAATGAATCCATTTCATTAATTATACTATTCTTTTTGATGAAAACATTTTAAGCTTAACGGACCAAGTGAGTGTCAGATCACTTACAAGTAGTATAAGGTTTCGTAGCTCTTTATTTTTTTTATAATCGTATTTTTTAAGAAATCTTGTTACAGCACGCCCCGATGTACAGACGGACAGAACGAAATATGAGTTCCTAGGCAGAAATATGGAACCCTAAAAATGATTCATGTCGAAAACGAAACTTACGCAAAGAATGAATGAATTTATTTATGGGAGTCTTATTAAGAATAATGTCTGGAGAATATTATATATCCAAACAAGAATATATGTACAATAATTATAATTTGATAACAAAATAAATTGGGAATATAATATTTTATTTTCTATATTCGTATTTAGAATGTATTATTACAGTATAATAATATTATTATTAGGGTAATACATAATTATACATAGACAATTAGTTATGTTCATCCAGATAACATAATATTGATTGCACCCTCGGGACCTGCTGCTGGACTGCAGAAGATACAGTTACACAGTATATTGTTATGTATAATTATAATATAACACTAGACGTTTCGCGCGGCTTCGCCCGCGTAAATTAGATATTTCACAGACAAATTAGTCCACAAAAAATAACCTATGATTCTTCACGTGGTCTACTTCTTATCTGACCCAAATAATAGAAAAATTTCTCTAGTAGTTCGTGAGATAAGCCCTTTCAAATAATTTCCCCCGTTTTTTTCCATATTTTCCTCTATTTCTTCGCTCTTATTAGTCTTAGCGTGATAAAATATAAATTATAGCCTTCCTCGATAAATGGGCTATCTAACACTGAAAGAATTTTTCAAATCGGACCAGTAGTTACTGAGATTAGCGCGATCAAACAAACAAACTCTTCCGCTTTATAATATTAGTTTAGATGTGCAGCATCTACAGCTGCCTGTAGTACATAAGAAATTAAAAGCATAAGTACTAAAAGTATTTTTTTGTCAATTTACTACTAGGTACTTACTTCATTTCTTTTGTTTTCAATCAGGTACATCGAAATATTATTAGAACATTAACTTGTATTTTTTAATATTATTAATGACCATCATAAATTATACTAATGGTATAATCCAAATTCTTCTCATAATTTTAAACAGGCTTTTTATTGTTACAGAAAAATGAATTCACCTGCAAATGAACATTAAAAAGGTAAGCTTTTTTCACTATATCTATTAAAAGATCGCACAAAATTCTAAGAAAGCAGTTGTTTTTTCGTTAGAATTTAGATTTTAGTACGAAAATATAATTTTAAAAACCTACATTCGTTCAAAAGTTTATACATTTTTAAAATTCATGAAATAAACGATCCCTCAAAACAATGCAACCCAATTCGTCTGATACCTTGGACATGATAAAACAAAACAGCTGATTGTCATTTTTCGGCTCGCGTTTTTTCACTAAAATGCGCCGTTTTTGTGAAGATTTTGTATGCAGCGCGACTTCGCTGTTATGGAATTGGATTTGCGAGCAGATGCCGGTGCTTTTTTGTTGTTTTTCGCTTTCAAGTCTGAAAAACCATTGTTTTGTGCATATTTTCAATGATAAAGCGCTGCCTCTAAAGTATTGGTGGCTTATCCGTATAAAACTGTGCAATCTGTGTTTCAAGGTAATATTTTTATTTTCTAGAGTCTATAGTAAAAAATAAAGATAATATAAAATACTTGATTGCGGGAAGTTACTTTTAAATTGTTGAAAATATCTTAATTACCGAATACAGAAAAAGTAAAGCTGTTCGCACGTCTGTCAGCACCGTACGCGCCGTACGCGTCGAACGCACCGCACAGTACACGAAATGCTGCGCGTACGACACGCACGCACACTATTTATAATTATTATTATCTTATTTTCACACAAATTTTCATAAAACGAATTCTAAAAATGCGGTGCGTTCAGAGCGTGCGTGCTGATAAATGTACGATCAACTTTAATGTTTAATTTGAGAACAGAATGCAATTTAACTTACAGAACTACAATGCAACTTAACTATACTTCAATGCAATGAAATATCTGGTGCTTTAAACATAATTAAATTAAATCCGAAATTCTTGATACTAATATGGTCGCGCCGGGCAATCTTGCATGAAACCGTGGAGTCAGTGGCTCGGAATGATCAGTTTAAATTAATTTCCATTGTTGCCCGGTCTAGAAATGTATCTGCCTTTAATTAAAACCTATACTGTAATTAAGAAACAGAGGTTAGATAAAACCAATAAAGATAAGTAGACACTTTAAACCTTAATTGTCTTTTTAGCTTGATGATTATCTTAATCCTTCGATCGCGGATCCTTGGAAATCTTTTGTTATTCTATTGCTGTCGCGGTCACCGGTGTCCTTATGAGGCTTGATGGGTTAAAAAACGGATTATGTGATGACTTTAAGTTTAAAGCTTTATTTAACAGTCAGAACTTTGCCAAAATTATTCAAGTAATTTCATGGGTAAATAAAGAAACAATAAACAGATTTTTTAAAATTTCAGTCACACTTACATATTGTGCATTGTGTTAAAATCTGCTTATTCAAAGTAACTAATAGACGAACTTCAATTTTATTTATCTGTGTGACTTATATTCTGAACATTTCATCGAAACATAAATATTTACGACAGAACCAATAAGAATAAACTGTGCCATTAATACAAAAGCAAATAAGATGAAAACTCGAGCGATACTCGCGGGGAGGTCGGGTACACAAGTGCACTGTTAAATTTATAAGCTCGTGAAAGATGCCCCATTATCCTCTCCTGAACTCCGTCTGGTGCATAAGTATGAGTTAGTGATACAAGTTTGTTGGTGACTTCTGTGTGTTTAAGTGTCAGACCAGGATTTAAACTTTGGGAGAGTGGATGAAAATATCTCATTGCAGCGGTGACAATTTTATGTAGAACTAGATGACGCCCTGTTACAACGCACAAGGATTTTGGCTTTTTAAAAAAAACCATTTTTGATTTTTGATGCACACGTCTAGCGCGGTTGGATATTGGATGGAGAGTGTGGGACTGGGAATGCAACCGAAGCTGCTACACAAAGGAAATGCTGGATAGGTAGGAAAGGGGCTGACTAAGGGATGTTACATACATACTAAAGCTATAACACCTCCCCGGGGTAGAATAAACTTCAGGGGCCTATGTTCCTGAAGTTTAGAAAAAATTAAGAAATTTAAATATTGATTCTAATGCTTGGTGAGGGTATTTCACGTGAAGGAGTTTTCGAATTGCTAGGTGTGACTATGGAATTTTCATCAACATTTCTTTTTGAATTAACTGTGTCGGAAGTAGCTAAATCTGGTATTATTATAGCATTAGTAGTATTTTGAGGTGATTGAAAGGGCCTAGGAAAACGATAGGATAGACGGTGCTCTTTAATGTAAAAATATAACCTAATTACAAAATAAGTACACATTAAAATTAACATTACAATTAGAACAATTGAATAATGGGTCCCATATTTAATTATTGGTTGCTGATTTAGGATTTCATCTGTTTCTTTCAATAAGGAATTAAATTTAGAATTGGCGTCTGATGTAAGAATGTCTAAATCAATATTCTTAAGTTTAATAGGGGACTCATCACGGACTTTAGGGATCTTATCTAGAATACAACAAGGATCCTTAATTATATTAAAAGTAGGGTGAAAAACTGTAACGTTAAGTTTAACATCAGCGTATCTAGGTATTAATTTTGTATTTTTACAGAATGCTACACAATTTTGCGGCACCTTCAAGATGCCTGTACCAATTACATCTAGCTCTATGATCTTTTGGTCAATACAGTCTAGATAAACTTTAATGTTTTCGGATTGTACATATATCCAATTATTATCGGAAATCGGTTTCCATACGTTGAGTATTCCACTAATAGAATCGGTTTGACACTGCACTGGTAATACACTGATAACTTTTGACATTAACTCACTTTCACAGCTGGGGTTTGCACTTGTTGGGGAGACGGTCATCACATTGCAGATGTAGTCGTTGACGTCGATTGCCAGACAGTCCGTGAGTGAATCGAGTTTACAATATTCTGATTTATCTCTGGTCATTGCGATAAATTTACTACTGGGCCTAATAAGACTAAAAGTGTCTGGTTTAACGTCATCATGCGGCGTTGGTAATGCTATATTATGATATAGATCATACAGTTTAGGGGACACCAAAGGTAATCTTATTACAAATACTATCTTAGTGTTTAGGCTAAAACAACTTATACTAGACACATTCAATAGTTTATAAATGTTTCTTAATTCTAAACTTAAAGGTAATGTAACGTCAGCTGGTAGGTGCCTATAGTTGTCGACGAGCTCTTTATACAACTGTTTTGGGGGCAAAATAGCTGGATGTAAAATGTTTCGGCTACCAAAAAGAATGGCATTTGTTATATCTTCCATTTGGAAAGACAGTGTTAGTAGTGACGCTTCCAGATTTGTTAATATGGAATCAATGCTAGTTTTAAAGTTTAGTTCCATAGAATTTTTTGAAATATTTTTCATCTTTAGTGAGAGGTCGTCGACAGCTTCAGTAAGACTAATTTCATTGAGCTTTATTTTAAAAAGTGTATCGTTAAATTTTGACAAAACTGAAGTCGTAACCAATATGTTTTCTTTTATCAATAAACTTAGTCTTTTTTCGTTATCCTGTACATCTCGTATAGCGTTATCGTATCTGATAGCGTCATCTTCGTTTAAAGTACCAAATACTGTTTTAGACAAAGATCCTACGGCACCTATCCAAGCACGCTTAAATCTCTTATTACTAATAAGATGTGAAATGGAAGAATATTCCGAAACAACATCATTGTATCTTACACTCAGTGGCTCCAGAATATTATGGCATTCCAGGTCTTTTATTGTTTCAATTTGAACTTGGTTACATAAAAACCGTACTGTACCTAAGATTGAGTTAATGGTCTTAATGTTCGGTTCCATATATGATATATCATAAGGTGTGATAAGATCTAAGCGGCCAACATTGATCTTGAGTTCGCCAATTGGATCAAAATATATGCCCGGACTCGTGTCGATTCGACGGGTAAACTCCTGAAGAGCGTGAGCCAGTATGCTGTAAGGGAAGATGATTGCTTCCGTTAGGTATTTCCTTATCGACTAAGGTAAGTATGTATAATGTATAATAGGTAAGTAATATATATTATATTGTATAATTTTGTATAAAGTGTAAATTAAATATGTAAATAGTATAACCCTTTTCTTTTCTTTTTCAGGTTTTCAAATTGGAGTATCTCCTTGGATCTCTGCAAGTTTTACTTCGTCATAATGGTGTTTAACATGACGTCTGTTAATTAGTAGCGACAATGTGTGATTGCCGTGTATTTTAACTACCTTGTACGGCCCTTTCCAAACAGGAGATAGGGCTTTTCTTAGTCTTAAATGATTTTTGAGATATACGAAATCTCCGACTTTGTATTCTACTGGGCGAGTATGCGAGTCATAGTAATCTTTTGATGTTTGTTTAGACTTTCTAATATGTTCTAAAGCATTTTCGTGGGAATATTTTAAACGGTGTTGCAACATTTTAACGTATTCCGGGTAGGTCGTGGATGATGTATCGTCGTAAACTGATGTCGGGATGTGGGCTTTGTGTCCGAATAATAATTCATAAGGTGAGTAATGCGTAGTGGAATGTACAGCGGTATTATATGATAATACAGCTGTATATACGTAGCGAGCCCAATTGTCCTGATTTTCGTTAATATATGATTTAAGATATTCTTTTAAAGTGGAGTGCGATCTCTCTAAAGCACCTTGAGTTTGGGGATGATAAGGAGATGAGAAAAGATGTTTGATTTTGAACAGTTCACATGTCTTACTAAATAACTCTGCAGTGAAATTTGTGCCCTGATCTGTGAGTATGCGCTTGGGAATTCTGAATAATGAAATGCAGTGTACGAGACACTCACTGGTCTCTTCAGCGGTGATGCTCCGCATCGGATATGCTAAGCTAAATTTTGTAAGGTCGTCTTGCATTGTTAAAATGTATTTTAATTTTGCAGGGCCGCATTCGGGAAGAGGTCCTACAATATCTATTGCCAACCTTTCGAAAGGAGATGTTGAAGTAGACGTAATAACCATGGGTGCGCGATTAATTTTTCTTAAGGCCTTATTTGTTTGGCATGATGAACAATTTTTTACATAATTTTCGATATCGCTACGCATGTTTGTCCAGAAATACTTTTCTTTTATGCGACTAAGCATTCTGCTCTGCCCTAAATGTCCAGCAATAGGAATATCGTGATTTTCTTTAAGGATTTTTTGGATTTCAGATGGAACAGGATAAATCAAGCTATTATGGTAAATGTGGATGGAAATATTTGTTCCGTCGAAAATGTGACCAAGTATATTATAGATTTTTACAAACGATATCCTATCAAAAGGGTTTCGGAAGTCTGTTATACTAATATCGTTTACGGTTGGGTGATTTATCATTATTTGATCTCTTATAGTTTTAAGCGATTTGAATATATCCGGGTAAGTGCAAGAATCGAAATGGTGTACTTTTGTAAACAGGAAAATATATATTTTATTATTGTATTCGAGTGACAAATATTCAAATAATGTCCTTTCGAGTTTTTCGAAGTCGTTGCGTATAGGTGCAGGACAATTGTTGATAATTTCTTGGACGTAAGGTATATTTTCGTCCATGTCTATTGAAGTTGGTATAATTATGATTTTATAATTGCTTTTCAGGATGCTGCTGTTATGTTCTAAAATTCGGGTATTAAAAGATCTAGAAGGTGATTTAAGGAAATTATTATAGGTTTCATCCGGTGTTGTTGACCGTTCTTGAGGTGCAGAAGGCTGTTCCGAGTGATCAGTTGGCACCAAGGGAGCGTGACTAACTACAGGGCTATCGATTTCGGGTTGTACAGTAGTTTGTCTACTGGTTGACGGTTGTGGATCAAATGTCAAATTCAAGTCAGGGTTAAGATTGTCAGTTACAGGATTTTGAAATTGCTGATTTAGAGGATCGGATTCAACCGGAGTAGGAGGATTCAGTGGTGAGAAGTCTAAGTCTTTTTCGTCTATTGGGCTAAACGTTATTGTGGTCCATTCATTATCATCGAAAACGTCAGAATATGGCTCTGTAGGGGGTATAGGATTGTTATTTTCAGTTGGTGTAGGATTTTCAGGATATATGGGATTAACTGGATATCTTGATAGGGCGTCCGCTGCTGAATTGAGCTTTCCTTTCCTATACACTATTTCATAGTCGTATTCTTCGAGCTTGAGACGCCATCTCTGTAATTTGCTGGACGGATCTTTATGATTGAAAAGCCATTTTAAAGGCCTGTGGTCAGTGACTATCTGGAATTTTTGTCCATACAGATACGGTCTAAACTGTTTACAACCAAATAGGATGGCTAGCAACTCCTTCTCTGTCGTACTATAATTACTCTCGCTCCTGTTAAGGGTTCGAGAGGCATAGGCTATGGGGCGCTCTTGACCTAAGGGGCCTTGGGAAAGGACAGCTCCGAGAGCATAGTTTGAAGCGTCTGTTGTTAGTATAAAGGGTTTGGTATTGTCGGGATAACATAGGACGGGTGCGGAGGTAAGTTTATTTTTAAGTGCTTCTAGGGCTAGTTGCTGTTGGTTTTCCCAAATAAAGGGCTGATCTTTCTTTAAAAGGTTGGTTAGAGGTTTAGCTAGTTTTGAAAAATCTGGGATAAATCTTCGGTAATAGGGTACTAAACCGAGGAAGGATTTGACGTCTTTAGGACTTTGCGGGATAGGAAATTCGACAACAGATTTGATATTATTCGGGTTTGGTTTAACGCCATCTTCTGTGATAATGTGGCCTAAATATAAAACTTCACGACGCAGGAATTCGCACTTGTCGGGTTGCAACTTCAGGTTAAATTTTCTTATTCTTTGGAAAATGAGTTCTAAATTTTTAATATGTGATAACAAGTCGTGAGAATAACAGATAATATCGTCTAAATAAATAAAGCAACGTAAGCCTTGCAATCCGGAAAGTGCGTTATTCATTAGTCTTTGAAAGGTTGCCGGTGCATTTTTCAGTCCAAACGGCATCCTTAGAAATTGATAGTGACCTTCTGGTACAGTGAATGCAGTTTTGGGTTTGTCTTCTTCATTTAAAGGGATCTGATGGAAACCTGATGCTAAATCTAACGTGGAAAAGTAAGTACTTTGACCCAGTTGGTCCAGGATTTCAGTAATTTGAGGGATAGGATATGTGTCACCAATAGTCACGTCGTTTAGCTTCCTGTAATCTATTACGACTCTCCATTTTTGAACGTTTGACGCATCTAGTTTCTTTGGTACCACCCAAATCGGGGAAGACCATGGTGAATTGGATGGTTCAATTATATTTTGATCCAACATCTTGTTGATTTGGTTACGGACTTCTGCTTTATGCACCTCAGGAAACCGGTAAGTTTTCGTGTGGATCGGGATGTCGGTAGTAGTTTTAATTTCATGTTTAAGAGCATTTGTATAAGTAAGCTTTTCATCGGGTAAATGAAATATGTCTGAATAATCGGAACAAAGCTCCATTAATGCATTAGCCTCTTCTTCATTAAGGTGTGTAATACGTAATTGTTGTAGAACTTTTTCAGTGCGTTTTGTAAAATTAGGAGGTGAGCTACTTAAATGATTTACAGAGGCAGTATGATAACAGTTTAAATTATTGGATTCTATCGGTATTATTTTTAAATTAAGGTTTGAATTTAGAGTAACTTTTTTTTCTGAAAGATTGACGACGGACAAATTTATTCTGTTATTTTGCTTTACACTAACAACACAGTTTGCAATTAATAAGGAGTCAGAAATTTTTTGGTCTAAAATAAAACCTTCCTTTATTTCAGGATTTGATACTGAACACTCAATAATTTGTTCGGTCCTGGGTGGAATTAGATATGCCGGTTCATTGAAATTTAGTTTTAGTGATGATTCTCCGATATAAAGTAGGTCCTTGTTGTAGTCTATGTTACAGTTAAGAGCATTGAGCATATCTGACCCGATAATACCATCATAAGGTAAATGGATTTTATCAACAACGTGAAATATGTGTGATACGGAGGATTTTTGGATTTTTAGCTTAAGTTCAAAATGTCCATTAGTAAGGATAGGATTTTCAGAGGAGTCAATGCCTTTGAGTTGTATAAATTCTTTTTTAAGGGATGGATGAATCTGTAGGCAGGAATGTTTAATTAGGCTTACGGATGAACCTGAGTCTACAAGCAAGGATATAGGAAGCTTGGATATAGAAGTTTCGACTAGTACATAAGGTAAGAGCATAATGCTTGGGTCATTAGTGATTTCAAATGTTGACAATATTTTATTTTTTTGATTCAGTGAATTATCAGTAATCAAGGAGACTTCAGTTTGGGGCTGGTTACCCTGTCGCGTGTCTCTAGAGGATACAGTGGATGATTTAATACTTTTATAAATTAAGGAGTCTTCAGTTTGGGGCTGGTTACCCTGTCGCGTGACTCTAGAGGAAACAGAGGATAATTTATTATTTTTATTAATTAAGGAGTCTTCAGTTTGGGGCTGGTTACCCTGTCGCGTGACTCTAGAGGAAACAGAGGATAATTTATTATTTTTATTAATTAAGGAGTCTTCAGTTTGGGGCTGGTTACCCTGTTGCGTGACTCTAGAGGAAACAGAGGAAACAGAGGATAATTTTGTGCCGATTTGAAGTTTTTTAGGTCCCGCACGGCAACAGGACGAGACGCTTATGCGTTTTTTGGTCCGATATCGACAGTGTCGTAGCCTTCAGTAGGGTTAGTGTCTTCGACGGAATCAATTTCGGTAGGTTCAGATATGAAATTAACCCGTTGCGATCTCGGATTTTGATTGAGCCTAAATCTTTCATTATTAAATTGACGCTTCCTACATTCTTCTAGGGTGTGCCCGGGTGCCTTGCAGTATCTGCATATGACCTCCGACGCACTGCTTGTTTGATTAGGTTGTGGTGATCGCGACTGCATATTATTACGATTGAATCTAAAGGCTGGTTGGTTGCTAACGAAATTACCGGGGTTTGGCTTAATCATTCGCGGTCTTTCCGGTCGCGGTTGCGATTGAGAATTTTTATAAATAAATTGTTGGAGTTTTTCCTCGGATATGGCAAAATTCACTGCTTCGTTAAGAGTACGTGGTGCTTTGCACCGGACGATGTTTGAAATTCTCGGCGTGAGACCCATCTGGAAGTGATGGAGTGCTAGTTCCTCCATCGCAGCTGTACGACCTATCATTTCCCTACTTTTATTTCCATGGGCAATTGAAATTTCTGTTAATAGTTGTGACAAACACGTTTCTACCCTTAGGGCATATTGGCTCACGGGTTCGTTAGTTTGTTGTCTACATTCTTGCAGATCGGTTAGTAAGTGGGCGTAGTGTTTGCGCTCACTAAATTGCGTCTTCAAGAATTCTTTAAGTTGCGCCCAATTTACGAATTCCTTAATAGAACATGCAGTTTGTGCTCTCCCTTGTAATTGGCATAAAATGTATTTAAATATAATATCTTTTTGACTATCTGTGGCGAGATCGTGGGCATTGCTACAATTTACTAGAAAAGAATTTAGTGATTCCCTAGCACCGTCGTAAGGCTTTATAAATTTTAATAATGTTGATAAATCTAACTCTACCTTAGGTGCAGCAGTGTTTTTATTTTTTTTCTGGGACCTAGTGATCGGTCCCGGTTGTGAGGACGGACCTGCTTCGTCATCCATGTCATTCACATTTATTTCAGGTCTTTCAAATTTAGGGCTAGGGGCTCTAGATTCAGACATCTTAAATTATATTCAATAGAAGTTAGCTGTAATTTCTTTAAAACAAAACAAAAATATTTCTTAATATTAAATTGCAATGACCAGAAATAGAATACTAAATCACTCACAGGAATCTGGCTGCGGCGATGCACCTTATCATGTTTAGACTGGAGCTCGGCTTATCTCGATGCAGTCGTCGGGCTCGGCGGGTCAGGTTACTTCGGCGAATGCACGACGTATTTAGGATTAAAGTTCGATATTTAACTAGACTTAAAGTGTGCAAGAATAGAAATAATTATTTTTTATGTAAGAGTTCGACTTGTGGTTGATTGGAATTAACACTTTCACGAAACACTTTTCACTGGATATAGAAGATTTAGGATACTGAGGATTTAGAAGAGTTTTCGGAAGACGTTTTCCAGGGACTTTTAAAATCCCCTTTCGCTGCCACCAATGTTACAACGCACAAGGATTTTGGCTTTTTAAAAAAAACAATTTTTGATTTTTGATGCACACGTCTAGCGCGGTTGGATATTGGATGGAGAGTGTGGGACTGGGAATGCAACCGAAGCTGCTACACAAAGGAAATGCTGGATAGGTAGGAAAGGGGCTGACTAAGGGATGTTACATACATACTAAAGCTATAACAGCCCGCAGCGGTATAATGTATCTTGCGAGAGCAATGCGATAGCAATTATTGCGCGATAATTGCTCCAAAATCGCAATTTCGTATCACGTATCAGCCGAAACAATACGATTGCAATCGACCGCTATACATGACACCCATATACACAATTATTTTTATACCCACTTATGAATACACTCGAACTGTCATTTAATGTCACCCAGTTATGAATACACTCGAACTGTCATTTAATGTCACCCAGTTATGAATACACTCGAACTGTCATTTAATGTCACCCACTTATGAATACACTCGAACTGTCATTTAATGTCACCCAGTTATGAATACACTCGAACTGTCATTTTCAAACAGAGGGCTATCCGAAATCATAGAGCGAACATCCCATGGATGGCTTGCAACCACAGATTGTAATTTCAATCTGTGGATACATTATTGGCACACTCAAACACAAATATGGATTCAAATATCGATCTTGGATTGGTAAAAACGGACTAGGGTCGTATATTGGGTTCGGCCGTTACTCACACACAGACACGCACACACACATACACACACACACACACGCACACACACACACACACACACCCACGCACAACTCCCAAAGAATTATTGTTAGTTATAAATAAGTGACTAATGTTGTTGGCTATACAAAGTATATTTTTTCTATGTAACTAGTTTAAGAAAAATTCTGTGTAAGCTGTTAATTGGTCCCTCAATAAAAAATAAAAAAAATACTAGTGGATTGTTGATCGATATTTTTACGCGATAGCCCTGCGGCAACTCCGTTGCATAAAATTTCGTCTATCGCTGGGGAACCGTACATTTTTCCGGATAAAAGTTTCCTATGTCCTTTCCAGGACTTAAAGTATCTTCGTACCGAATCTCATCAAAATCGGTTAGTGATTTGGGCGTGAAGAGGTAACAGACACACAGACAGACTTACGCATTTATAATATTAGTATGGATTACGAAAGGAAATGTCTGATGTAGAGATCAACAACATGGCGCGCCCCTCCAAAATTCAAAACGTTTGAAGTGCGTTGTCAAAACGTTTGAAGTGCGTTGTCTTGCGCGGTAGGCTAGTTATGATTAGTTCACTAACAAATCTTGGTAATAAGTGACATTAACTGAAATATTACGTGTACTGTGATTGGTTGAATACTTACTACAGTCTACATACAAATTCTTTTATAAGGATGTGACTACACACATTGAAACAGTCATTTGGAGGGGCGCGCCATGTTACTCGTAAATAGCAGCCCTCGTATCGTAGTTGATCCATCGAGGAAATTGATTCCTAGGCAGTTGACGGACCTACGTCATGTTGTGGTCGGCTTATGTCAATTCAATTTTAAAAGTGATCGGTCGGATGTGTTAAAAAGTGTTTGACTTAACGCGACCAAATTACTTAGGTCCGCCATCTGCCCCGGAATCAACTTCTCTGATAGGACCCTCTGCAGCTTGATGGACCGGTTTGAAGAAGGTGCGACTGGACGAGGACAGCCCAAGATCTGGACGGTTGACGCTCTTTGGAATAGGCTTACGTTCATAATAGGTAGGTATCATATAATGAAAGATATGTTACCTACGAAAGTTACAGTAAGATAATTTATAAGATATTACATTGAGTTTTAACAGCGTCCAAATCAAGAAATTCCGTAACAAAAAATAACCTCACACCCCCACTTCGGCCGGTACAGCGGTATACCGGTCGGTGCGGCGTTGCCAGATTTCGGAACGGAGTTTGTGTGCGTGCGACGTATGCGAATTATAATTGCATAAGCTGATAAATGCAATAGATTTACCGCGGCAATCCCCGAGTGCCACACGTATTTTTGTTTAAAAATGTTAAACATGCTTTATGTCTAAGAAATGTAATGTATGTGAAGACAAAGCACACAAAGGGCATACTGTACTCCCATTCCAGTTTCAAGTTACCACAGCATGGTGTTACCTTTCTTGTTTGAACGTTCTATTTGATGCACTTCAATGTGGAGGTATCTTTTTTTATGAAATAAGGGGGTAAACGAACAAACGGGTCACCTGATGGAAAGCAACTACCGTCGCCCATGGACACTCGCAACATCAGAAGAGCTGCAGGTGCATTGCCGGCCTTTTAAGAGGGATCTTATTGCCTATTGAAATTAAATAATAATCAGTGATTTAGGCGTCTTATTTTCAAATTAATGTGAAAGTAAAGTAATGTCATATTATATTTTCGGCACAGTCTCCAAAATTTAATTACAGTTCAAATTGAGGCTATTATATCCTTTTAAAAATATTTATTTCAAATAAGTTCAACCCGTTACATAATATTAATAATATTTGAAAAACTTTTTTATTGGTTGTAAAATGAGATTTACTCCCGCTTATCCCTTTTATAGAAATTCATTTTTGTAGAGAGTTCTACAATTACCTTTTATTAAATTTTATGAGATTCTAACACGGCTTATCTCGTTTCAAAACTGTTATACAAAATAAATGTTCTAAAAATCCTTTAAAAGACATAATCGCCTTTACTTCATATTAAAACTTATGCCCTAGTACAGGGGTTCCCAAAGTGTGCGCCGCGGCGTGGTGCACGGCTGTGGAAAGGCAAGAGGGGCGCCGTGAGACGATCCTCCATCATTATCCAACATCACAAAATACGAGTATATTGTAAAATAAAATTTATAATATTAATTATGTGCAACTAAATACAGGGTGCAACTAAACCTTCCTGCCAAATTTTGATATATTGATCCTTGTTAAAAATTAAAATACACCTATTTTTCCATTTTTTTTTGGTTAAATGGACTCTCCTAATGATACCTAAGCCATGGAAAAAAATTGTCAGGAAGGTTTAATTGCACCCTGTATTTAGTTGCACATAATTAATATTATAATTTTATTTTACAATATATTTTGTGATGTTGGATAATGATGGAGGATCGTCTCACGGTTCAGCGGTCAGACAGATCGCATATTTATATGCGATCTGTCTGACCGCTGAACCAATTTTCCTGAAATTTGGTATGGAGATACTTTGAGTTCCGAAAAAGGATAGATGATACTTTTACCGCGCGATAAACGAATTTTGGCGCAAGAAAGTTGCGGGCGTCATCTAACTAGTTATATTATATTCGTACTTAAAACGGTTTTGAAAGACTTGTTAGAGTAGTTACACAAATGAACTAGTAGGGCGTTAGTTCCGCGCGAGTGCGTACATCCATTACGCCCGCAACAGCGCGAGATGAAACTAAACCGCGGTGGAAACGAGAGATGTAACATGAAATAGAAATAACAGCGTAGATTGTTGTTACAAGCGATTTTATTGGTGTTAACCTGAAATAATAACCGTCAGCAACTTTATTAGTGAGGTCCGTTTATTCGTTTGTCTTTTTTTAAAGGATTATTATTAGCATCTGTATTATTGGTCAAAGTTCAGAAAGTTAAGAGATGAAAGATGGACAAAACAAAATATAATACAAAAAATATTATACACATAACATGATATAAAATTTTTTTTTAAATAGATGATTGATAAAAATATTCAAAGTAACTTGGCTAGGAATTTTTCAAAATTGGGCCTCAAGGGGGTAAACAGGAAATCCTCATTTGCTTCCTAGGATTCTTAATACGCCAAAAAACCGCGGTATAAAGCCAGTATTGTATAAAATAGAGCTGATAGTACGTCATCATCTATTCAACACAATATACGCGGGTAGTTTTCCACCGAACAGTATGCAGCTAAAACGAGCCATTACTCACTGTTATCTGCACTTCGCTCGGCGCGGCCCGGCGCAGCTCGACGCGGCTCGGAACAGCCCCGTGCGGCTTCAGGCATCTCGGTGCGCTGCAAAGAGTTTTGATTTGTTGCCCCATTCACAATTCAGACGCTAACGTTCAGAATTTTCACGAGCACTATACGAAACACATCAACGAGAAATATTTCATCCGCCGGGATTACTAAACAGAAATTTTGGATGAAATTAATTCAGTTTGTAATTCAGTACGCCGAATCATTAAGCGCGTAAAAATCCTTAGAGATTCACGCAACGAGTTCTATTATTATTAATTGAGAGTAAAGGCCTCGAATGATTTTTTATGCAGAAATTAATTTTTATTTCGACGAAGAGCTATCGACAGTCGTCGCGTATCGTACATCGTCTGACGTTACGTTGCATTAACGAAGTTGCTGCGAAGTGGTTTCGATGATTTTTTTTTGTACTTTATTATTCACTTGACATGTGCTGCCACCTATAATAATAAAAATAATAATAATAATATCTATGGACGCTTCACACCACGTCAGTCTGGCCCCGTGGTAAGTATCTGAAGGACTTGTGTTACAGGTACCAGACAACGGAAATATATTTAATACTTTTATACTATACATATATTTAAGATTTTTATTATATGATACACATATATAATACACATCCCTGACTCAGGAACTTCATAAACTTTTTGTACCGTCGGCGGGACTCGAACCCGCGACCTCCGGCTTGAGCTACCAACGCGCTCACCACTGCGCCACGGAGGTCGTCAAAATCCCCGGGCAGTCTAAATCCCCGGTTTCAGAAGCTATGCTCAGAAAAGCAAGCTCAGCCTTCACATTAAATAAATAAATATCTTTCATAAATATCTCTTTTAATAATTTTTATGTTTTGATTTGGCCATTATTTCCTAATTAAAATATAAATATCCAAATAGTGTTTATTTATATGAAAACCTATGTAGACTGGTTCTAAAATTATAAAGTCTTTTTGGGTGCTAGGTTGAGGGGCGTCGTAAGGAAATGGCAAAGTCCCAGATAAGTACAAATAAGTTTGGGAAGCCCTGGTCTACGCGGTCACCGTAGCACGCTACAAAAGCGCTATGTCGTTTCTGCGCATTCATTTCTTCATTATTCTTCTCTTCCGTAGTATTATAACTAATTGTTTTAATTATATTAATATACTATGTAATCCAATTTAATCTATTAACATTCACACTCACATTCGGCGGCTGACAGTCAGTTTGGTTTGAATACGGCCTAAACATTACACAAAAATAAGCATAGTATAAAAATATTTGTGTGAATAAATTGTATTTATTAGCCACACAAATACACTTTTAATCACATTGAAATACAAATGAATCGAGTTTACCCGATTTCCTCCAAAACTTGTACTTTTGGAAACTTAATGGCTTGGTAGTTCTGTAACACGGTGCGGTCTCGTCGCCTTTCAATACTACATCACTTAGCTGCAGCCACAACCGCTAAATCGCTCCTCGATTAAGAGCTTTAAGAGCTTCTCAACTGACGTATAGATTTATTCGTTTTAAGAATTCAAATGTATTCCTTTGTAAAAATTTTTAATCCATATTTAGGTTGGTATGTCTGAGGGATTCGTTTTTAAGTTTTTAAGTTTGTACTCTCAAGCTTAAGCCGTTGAGCCAATTATTTTGATGAAATGTAGTAGCTCTGAATAGAGAGCCCGCGCGCGGGACATAGGATGGAAAATGTACTATTTCAGTAATTAAGGTGACGCCTTGATAACTTGGCTGTAGCGATATCGATTTTTCTCAGCAATGACTAAACCTAAGAGAGTAAAGTTCATTGTCAGTATTCATCATATCTTTGTCTTTGAATTACCCATAGCATAGCACGATTGTTCAACTTTTATAACACAGAATAATCAATCAAAAAGACCTCTGTAAAAAAAGGGATTCCTATTTTGCCAACAGAGGAGAGTGATTTAGGCTTCCAAAATTTGTACATAGATTGGTTCAAGCATACACTTTAATTTGCCTATAGCTTATATAAAATGTATTTATGATTTTTAAATTACGCGACAAAAACCGTTTTGTCGCTATGCCCTTTCCATTTTTTGCTGTTCCAGATTGCTTGTTTTCTATGAAAGGCCGGCCCGGTCTCTCATAGAAAACAAGCAATCTAAAACATATCCAACACGGTTTTTTACTTTAACTCGGCGTTACCTTAATGAGCGTAGTTACAGGCAACAATATTTAGTTTAAAATATTGTAAAAAATTGAATTGTACAAAAATTTTAAACCAGGTTTAGTTATTGCAACAATTGTTTAAAATAAACGTTTGAACAAATAAATAAAATAAATAAACGAAACTGAAAAATACGGCACTGCGAATTGTAAAGCAGTGATCAAACAAAAGCAACTATTTCTTTGACAGCTACAAAGCTATAGGCAGACTCACATGTCGAACTATATTATGAGAAGAAGAAGAGAATAGAATAATCGGCCAAGTGCGAGTCGGACTCTCGCACGAAGGGTACACAAAACACATACCGTACCGGTATAGAGTGAAAGTAGACCAAAAATTGTGTTTATTTGAATTTTATTATTAATTATAAAAGTACAAATATAATTAAGGATTTTGTCCAAATTTCAAGTGTCTAACTGTTACCATTATTGATTACGAGCAAAAAAGGCCAGAAATTCACGTTTCTTGTATAGGAGCCCCCTTTATAATATTATACCCTATACACAATTTGTGAAAATTTCAGAAGTCTAGCTATAGCGGTTCTTGAGATACAGCGTGATGACATACAGATGGACAGACGGACAGACATCGAAGTCTTAGTAATAGGGTCCCGTTTTTACCCTTTGGGTACGGAACCCTAAAAAGGAGACAAACTATATTTTACATCACTACGTTATTGCATACAAAATTATAAGTAAAGTTTGCCTAGTTGATTACAAAATTTGTTGGGAAAGTTTTAACATTCATTTACTAGTCAAAATATTCTAAAACATTCAATTTAATTTGAAGTTGGGTGAGTCGACGCGAAACTACTTTGGATATTAACATAACAGACACCGGCCTAAATACATAATAATAACTACTGAGAGCTACTTACATCCTATTCTACTGACATTATAATTGTGAAAATATGTCAGTCTGTTTGTCTGTTACCTTTTTACACCCAAACCGCCGAACCGATTTGCTTTTTGGTATGGCGATACGTTGAGTCCTGGGAAAGGAAATAGGATACTTTTTATCTCGGAAAAATGTACGGTTCCGGCGCGATAAATAAATTGTGGTGCAACAGAGTTGCAGGCATCATCTAGTCGTTTATATAAAACAACGTGCTCAGCTGACTTGGACTCCGGCAAAAAGTTGTTTAGCCATATATACGTTATTTCAGGTTATAATAATACTCCCCACACCGGTTTCATTGAAACCAGGCCAGGTACGCAGGAGTAATTTTATAGTGCCCAGGAGTATGCGCAGTACACAAGAGCACTCTCTATTCCTTTACTCTCATAACCCAGTGGGACGGCAGACCGACACGACCGGCGACTCCGGCGAGAGATCAGGCGCAGGACCGACTTTTTACATGCCCATCCGACGCATGGATCATCTTACTTGTCAGACAATCAGGTGATCAGCCTGCATTGTCCTAACCAAACTTGGAAATAACATGTTATTTCAGGTTATAATGGTGGCATAAAGAAAGTTTCATATCGATGTCTTATCATACTATTTTCACTGTACTGCACACATTTTACGTGCTGAGATAATTATCTCACAATTTTCCTTCAATTACAAATACGCCTTTCTTCCTGCTAAGCCCACTATACTTAATTTTAACCAAATTTGTGTTAGAGTCTCGCTGCTGCTCTTAGATACCATTTACTAAGTAATATTATATTTCCTTGGAATTACCGCGAACGTTCCCAAATGCTTAAATTAAATCAACATATTATTATCCTCTTAGAAGCTCGAAGAGTACGAGAGAAGTCGCGAACTAATATAGTTAAAATTCGGTAACAAGAAGGTCTTTAGCGTGAGATTATAAGTCAGACTCCTAATTTATGCTCTATGCTGATCGTCATAAAGCTCAAAAAGACGTGGCTTAATATTTTGTATATTCGTTAGGCGTAAACACAGCTTCTGGAGCGGAAAATGGTTACAAATTTGATCATTTCTTGAAGAAATATAACTCGTATTTTCATTTCTGTTTAAATGCTATTAAGAGGTTATAAAGCAGTAAGTTTACGATACATCAAGAATATATACCTGAATTAAATCAAATGAATGTGCGACGTAATTTAAAAGGTAAGCGTCATCTAAGAGTCTGATTAACCAACCATTAAAATATTAAAAATTAATCCATGCATACTAATATTATGAATGAGGAAATTAGTCTGTCTGTTACCTCTTCACGCTCAAACCACTGAACCGATTTTGCTAAGTATAGGAATTTTTTATTTTTTTTATGAAATAAGGGGACAAACAAGCAAACGGGTCACCTGATGGAAAGCAACTTCCGTCGCCCATGGACACTCGCAGCATCAGAAGAGCTGCAGGTGCGTTGCCGGCCTTTTAAGAGGGAATAGGGGTAATAGGGTAGGGATGGGAAGGGAAGGGAAGGGAATAGGGGAGGGTAGGGAAGGGTATAACGATTGGGCCTCCGGTAAACTCACTAACTCGGCGAAACACAGCGCAAGCGCTGTTTCACGCCGGTTTTCTGCGAGAACGTGGTATTTCTCCGGTCGAGCCGGCCCATTCGTGCCGAAGCATGGCTCTCCCACGGATACCTTGAGTCCAGAAAAAAGGACATAGATACTTTTTATCCCTGAAAAAAGTGTGGTTTCCGTGCGAGTTGTGGGCGACATGTAGTTACACATAACGTTGTAAGAAATAAATACGCAGCAAAATAAAGTTGGAACAAATTACTTAAACGTAAGTGAAGGTCACGTAATCTCCAGGGACAGGTCACTTGCTACGTAGTTCATTATTAAAAGTTTACGTGTCTGTCTTTAATAAACACAACCCTGGACATACACATAAATTAACCCTAAATTATACACTGGACCTATACTGGCTTGTAATTTTCTACTTTACCCCTAACATAGAAAATTAAAAGCCAAAAAAGTCCCGTTGTGCATTAAAAACAAAGTGCTTTGAATTTCGATTGTATTTGTCAATAAAATTTTATTGATAATAATTTTAATACATATCGCCGCGATTTGTTTGTTTTTTACTATACACATCTATGACCCAGGAACATTGAAAACTTTTTGTTCCCTCAGCGGGATTCGAACCCACGACCGCCACAGAAGACATAGTAATTCTATCAAGTAAAATCTAACAAGCAAAGGCTTAAATTTTCACACAAGGTGTGTATTTGTTTGAGGTTGTTAGTACAAATTAATGCTCAGAGTTGGTCGTACGCAAGTTATAGTTATTCCGCAAACAAGATATTAAGATCCAATCTATTAGAACTTGCACTGCAACTTGTAGTTTCCGACAATTCTCGCTGTTATAATCAACAATAATGGAGATGAACAACTCGCTAACACAGATCAATTCAGAAGTTCACAATAAATTACACAAGCCAATAGTTTTTTCACATAATATAAACTTGCATTTAAATAAACAAGGTATAAAGACTTAGCTATAGTTAAATATATAAATAAAAGTTTTATTCAATAATTTACCTACGACTTTTTGTAATATCAAAATTATTAAGAGAAAAAAAAATTGATTAAGTATAATATAGCACTTGGAGACTGTCGCGGTAAAACACAGCATAGCATTTTTAGGGTTCCGTATTTAAAGGGTAAAAACGGGACCCTATTACTGAGACTTCGATGTCTGTCCGTCTGTCCGTCTGTCTGTCTGTCCGTCTGTCCGTCTGTCCGTCTGTCCGTCTGTCCGTCTGTCCGTCTGTCCGTCTGTCCGTCTGTCCGTCTGTCCGTCTGTCCGTCTGTCCGTCTGTCCGTCTGTCCGTCTGTCCGTCTGTCCGTCTGTCCGTCTGTCCGTCTGTCCGTCTGTCCGTCCGACCGTCTGTCTCCAGGCTGTAACTCAAGAACGGTAATAGCTAGAGAGTTAAAATTTTCACAGATTTTGTATTTCTGTTGCCGCTATAATAACAAATACTAAAAATAAAATGAATTAAATATTTAAGGGGGGCTCCCATACAACAAACGTAATTTTTCAAACATTTTTTGCTCGGTATCAATGATTACAACAGGTAGGCACTTGAAATTTTCACAAAGGCCTTAATTATATGTGTACTTTAATAATTAATAATAATATTTAAATAAAACAAAAATTTAAGGGGGGCTCCCATACAAAAAAACACAATTTTTGGTCTATTTTTGCTCTATAACGGTACGGAACCCTTCGTGCGCGAGTCCGACTCGTACTTGGCCGATTATTTTTTATCAATTTTTGCAATTATCTCTAGTCTATCCGCACGCACACATACACGATTCACATCCCGGAGTAGGTGTTAGGTTTTTTAGTTACGGATTTTCTTGATTCAGTCGCCGCGCTGAAAGCCCGCGGGCCGCGCCGCGATAAAAGATATACAATAGCTTAAAACGTGACACAGACAAATAACTAATATTTAAAACAATAAAGATATATTATTGTAGTAACGGGACAAGCAACGAATAGGCACATTTTAATAAGACCTAGTTTATATGACGTAAAAACATGTTTTTCTGCCGGAGCGCAGCCAAATGTTGTTTTGCCATATACGTTTCGGGGCTTGAGAACCTCAAAGGAAGATCTTCCAACAGATCGTACCACTTCTGTTTCTCGAAGATTTTTCCAAAAACAGTAGCAGCCCAACATTATAGCAGCTAATTTTTAAACAAGCAAGAGGTATTCTAGTAACGAGCTCGGCTCGCAACGAGCTGCTAATCCAATATTGTCGGGTGTATGATGAAGTCGTTATTACTTTACACCGAGGATATTATCTACCAATAGTTTAAGCTTCTCCATATTACTCGTTGAATCAATTCTTATTATTATCATCCTTACTAATAATAAATGCGAAAATATCTATGTTACACTTCGCACTTCAAGGGCTGAATCTATTAAATGAAATTCGGTAAGGAGATGTTTTTTGACGTAGGACAGGATAAACTAACAACATTTCCGCCGGCTCTCCGAAAGGGTCTCCAGGACAGCAGGCGGTCTAGCGTCGCTCCTCCCGAATCTCGGGGGGCCGAGCATCGGACGCCGGCGGCTGTATATGGGGGTCATACGGTCAATGACCATGTATGGCTCGCTGATTTAGGCCAACCATCTTTTGCCCCAAAACCGGACTATACTTGGTAGGTTGCAGCGGTTGATGGCTACCCGAGCAGTGCGTGGATACCGCACAGTATCCAAGGATGCGGCATGCCTGCTCGCGGGAAGCATCCCGTGGGGCCTTGACGCTCGAGCCCTCGCCGACGTATATTGGCGTTGCGCAGCTGTCCGCGCGGAGGGTGGCAACCCTCTTCCGGACGCCGTACGTCGGTGGAGGAACTCAGCAGAAGAGAGGGCGATAGACCTCTGGGCAGAACGGCTCGAAGAGCCGACCGTTAGCATTGCCCTAGTGACGGCGATCCGCCCCATATTCAGGGAATGGATCAAACGCACACATGGTGCGCTATCCTTCCGCCTCACGCAGATGCTGACTGGGCACGGTTGCTTCGGTCGGTATCTGTGTGAGGTGGCGCGTAGCGAGGTCACCACAGAGTGCCACCACTGTGGAGAGGAACGGGACACGGCCGAGCACACCATCACGGCCTGTCCCGCCTGGGCGACTCAACGCGTGGCGCTAACTGCCGCTATCGGCGAGGACGCAACTCTCCCAGCCCTCTGCAGGGCCTTGGTCGAGAGCGGAGAAAAGTGGTCTGCGGTCGAGACGTTCGCACATAGCGTCATCTCGACCAAAGAGGAGGCCGAGCGCATCAGGGAGCGAGAGGCGCACGACCACCGGCGAAGACGGCCAAGGCGAAGACGTCGCGTCGCAACGGGCGCGATATTCCGCCTTAGCCAGGGAACTCGGGGTGACGGTATGGGGATGCCGCCACTCACTGCACCGAGTCCCCGAGAGAGTCGCGATGCGCGTTGTGTTCCTGCGCATCGCGACACAAAGAAGACGACCGGCCTATGCAAGCCCCCCATGTGGGGCCTCTGTTCGGCCTAGGGGGACAAGAAACCTCAACAGCGTGGGCCTGCTTTGGGTGAGCAGGCAAGCGCGGACGGAGGCCACTGCTGCGGCCACTTACCATCTCGTCGGCCGTAGCAAGTCCCGCATACCCCGGTGGTCCTTCCACAATGCTGCCGGGGATGCGCAATAGCATTTCCCGACTAAACAAAAAAAAGAATAAACTAACAAAATGACGGAGAACCATCAACTGCCTACGAATCAATATCGGTACTTTGTATATTATTTGGTTAAGTAATGTCAATTAAATGTTTGGTTGAACGCGACCAAATAACGAAGGTTGAATTAGCTAAAATAGACGTACGTAATTTGGTTGCGTAGATACGAATAAATTTTTGGATTGGATTATATTGTACAAATTTTACTCTTAATTACTTTAATGACATAAAAAAATATTTATTTTTACAATATTGTAGTAAACATTATTGTAAATTTCATCTGGCGGAACCATTAGTTCTCGCATGTTATAATAGTGTTTTCGCTGTAGGCCCGGCTTCCCAGAGGGAAATAAAAATCAATCATCTGTTCCACTCAATATATACTCTGTGAGGCTTCGCTGTTTGCCCCAATCCAGGTGTTTGATTTCAAATATTAACACATTTTAGGTTCAAAATGTTTGCAGCAGGTTTAGTTCAATCAGGTTAGCAAACGGTGTGGTGACTAGTTATATTGTTGATTATTGATGTGCCGTTTTTAATATTCAGAAATGCTGTTTTGAAACTTTTAGCAACATTTCTATTGTGATAGAAACTATAAAATATCATAAAAAACAAGCTTATAATAATGTTATTATGTATTCTGTTAATTATTTTAAAAGATATTTAAAAAATGTAAGATTATTCACTTCGGATCTAAATAATTTAGAGGAAATTAGATGTAGAATAGGACAGGCGAAAACGGCTTTCTTTAAAATGAGTAAAATACTGTGTGATCCAAAACTAGCATTCTCAACAAGATATCGGGTTCTTAAATGTTATGTCTCGTCCATCTTTTTGTATGCTTGTGAAGGGTGGGTTTTAAATAAAGCTAGTTGTCGACGGATACAGGCGTTTGAAATGTGGACACTACGTAAAATGTTAAAAATCTCTTGGTCACAAATTGTATCGAATAAAGAAGTTTTAAAAAGAGCGGATTGTGAACGCCAGCTAATGAATATCGTAATCCAAAGAAAGGTCGCTTTTTTCGGTCACCTACAAAGAGGATCCCTATATGAATTTATACGGTTGATCATAGAGGGTAGATTTCCGGGAAAGAGACCACCTGGTAGACCAAGAAGAAAATGGATAGATGACATAAAGGAATGGACCAGATGTAGCTACCCACAATTAAAGAAATTAGCCCAGGACCGGAAGAAATTCAACCAGCTGACCGCCGAACTTCGTTATGAAGAGGGCACTAAATGATGATGATGATGAAGATAAGCTTAATGTTATAAACTGTTATGTTACCTATACCATTCTAGACGTAGGTATCTTTAAATGTCAAATCATAGGCATTCGGTAGACTTTGATGCTACAGTGAAAAAGACGTCGTTACTCTTTAATCATTCCTCCTTTTGGCTCCGCCATAATCGGTTAAAAAGTAATAAATAGGTTTCAAACATAATATTGCAACTGCACAAAAAATATACCGCCACACCGCAGCGAGCTGATCCATCGACCGAATTAGTTCACAGATGAGGTCCGACCGCCACCGCAATATTTCGATAAACGTCGTTTCAATGAAAACCTAAAATGAACGATCCGATTGCTTTTGCATTTAATTCAAATATGGAATGTATTTGAATTGAAATTTAATGTTGTTTCGAAGTTGAAAAGCAAGTGATAACTAAAGAAGCTATTCTTAAAGTGTGAAGTGAGTCCAGCGGGGCTAAATTGGTCGCTTTTTTTAAATAATTATAACCACTTTAACTTCAAACACTGTTTATTTTAATAGTACTATAATTATTGAGAACACAAAATATAATCAAAGTACAACAGAGTAACAACTAGATATTTTGCCACTAAAAAATAGAATAATAATGGCTACGCTGCCGCCCGTCTATTTCCGTTATTTTATAGGGTAAACCGGTGGGGGAAGTTCCGACTTGTTTCCCGTTTACACGAGTCGTCGCTAGGTGGCGCCTCGAGTTGCTAACACGGCCATGCCGCATCGTGTTTGCCCCCAAGCACGACACTCTCACCTAAAACATACAATAACCAGATTAGTAACACATTTATATTTTCTCACATTTAACCGTCTCGGTTATCATGGCTTAAAAGTTGAATTAGTTCTAAACTCATCCGCACACTATGTTATTGTACCTTTAGTCTTAGGTTCCAATAAACGTACGAAAGAATTTAGCACCATCGTGTTCCTTATCCATCTTTCATCTCCAAGGCCACAGTTTACCTTTATGCTTAGGGAAACCTACTAACTTTTAGCACCGTACCTTTAGTCTTAGGCACGTCTAGCAGTTAGTTTCTATCAGGCCAATAAGAAAAATGAAAGAAAGAGCTTATCAACGTAATTTTTCAATTTAATGACTTTAAAGTTTAAATAGAAGATAGAAGTCATTAATTGACTTATTATGCATTTATTATCAACGCTGAAAGTAATTAAGTTTGAAATATTATAGCAATGTTACATACCCAATCAAAAATTATATTGTACTTGCTAACATGAGCCATCGACCAAGTCCAACTCGTCAATTTTGATCCAGGGTTTCATGTTTTCGGCTGCTGCAGTTCCATTGTATGGCTTAGAGCACCTCTCACTGCCCCTTAGATCCGTCACTTGATACCTATCGTTTCCTAAAACCTTTTTTACCTGAAACGGTCCTTTGAACGATGGCATTAGTTTTTTGCTTCTTCCATCGTTTGATTGACTTCCTATTTTAATTAGCACCAAGTCTCCTTCTTGATATTGTTTAGCCGTAATCCGAGTACTATCATATCTCTTTTTCTGATAATCTGCACTAGCTTTTATGTTTTTGTCTATCCTTTTGCGCAATTCCGTTACATCTGTATGTTCTGTATCACTTTCTACCACCAACCCGTCACTGTCTGTTCTCAATCTGTAGCCCAACAAAGCTTCACATGGCACTGCCTTTATAGTTTTATGGTAAGTACTATTTAGCGCTTGCTGCAAGTGTTTAATGCATTGGTCCCATCTATCTTCGTCTAAATTTGCACCCATAATTTTCATTGCATCTAATATTGTACGATTAAATCGTTCCACCTGTCCATTAGAACGTGGCATGCCAGTGGCTATAAAGTGCAACCTTATGTTTCTATTTTTGCAATAGTCATTAAAACTGTGAGATGTAAAAGCGGATCCAGCATCAGATATTATGCGACGCGGATTACCGAAAACCTTAGTTATATTTTCTATCTCGCGAATAACATTTGCACTATCGTTATTTTGCACTGCGCTAACAAATACAAATTTCGTAAAAGCATCAACTGCTACAAACAAGTATTTATTATGATTTTTGGTAGTAATAAAGGGGCCCAAATGATCCACATTTAACGTGTGGAATGGTTGTGCATGTTTGGGCAATGGATACAATTCCCCTTCTTTAGCTCCACCTTTACATTTATAGTAAACACAAGTTAAACAATTCTTGATGTACTTTTTAACTACTCGTCGCATTTTAGGAAACCAATATCGATGCGCAATCCTTTCTAGAGTTTTATCCAGAGCAAAATGACCCAAATCGTCATGTTTCCCTCTAATTACCTGCCAAATACACTGTTTTGGCACTACCCAGCGACGACCTTCATTAGTTCGTCTATATACTTTGTTCCCTAACAGCTCGTATTCTAGGGCCTTACGTATCTTAACTAAGTCGGGGTCTTGGAGTTGAACAGACAGTAACCAGTCCGCTTCTGTTATTGACAGCACAAGTTCTGCTTCTGTTTCCTCCCCGCTAGGTATAGGGTTTCGACTAAGTGCATCCACATGTTGCATACGGGTGCCTTCCCTATGTATGATGTCAAATACGAATTCCTGGGTGGAAAGTATCCAGCGTGCTATTCGAGGGATTATCTCTTTTTTGGTTAATGCGAACCTAACTGCACTACAATCGGTTACGATTGTAAGCCTTTTGCCTAGTAAATAAAGCCTAAACTTTTGTAAGGACGTGACAATATAAATTAATATATACAAATAATAATTCAAGTTCGAAAGAATGGTACCTTTTCTCATCTTTAGTGGTCTGTCGACTATAGTAATGTATTGGCTTTTCACCCTCGTCTGTCAACTGCATCAAAATTCCCGCTAGCCCGTCCCTACTCGCGTCCGTGTGAAGAACACACTCCTTGTTGGGATCGAAAATAGATAAAACATTTTCGGAAGTCAAAGTATGTTTAAGCGTCTGAAATGCCTGTTCGTGTTAAGGTTCCCATGTCCATACACTATCCTTCTTCAACAAATATGTTAGTGGGCTCGACAAAACTGCACAATTCTTAATAAATTTACGAAAATAGCTAATTAAGCCCAAAAATTGGCGAAGTTGGTGAATATTTGTTGGAGTAGGAAAGTCTTTTACTGCCTGTACTTTTACTTCGCTAGGCATTATACTATCTTGTTTAACTTTGTATCCTAAAAATTCTATTTCATTCTTAAGAAAATGACATTTTTTTAGGTTAAGCGTCAATCCGTTTTCTTTAAATATATCGAGGACCTGTTTTAAAAGCTGCAAATTCTCTTCAATAGTTTTACTAATTAATTCATGAAGCCCCAAGTGGCCACATCCGGCCGCGATAACAATGAAAAAGCTATTGTGTCTCGTTTTGCCACGACTGATGGGTTAATAGGATATCATCTAAATAAATTATTAAATTTTGAATCGAAGATTTCCTAAAACCTTGTGCATCATCTGCTGGAAGCATGACGGTGCATTGGCTAATCCAAATGGCATACGGAGGAATTCGTAATGCCCATCTTCAGTCATAAATGCAGTCTTTGAAATAGAATCATCGTCCTCACACATTTTTACTTGATAATACCCGCTTTTGAGATCCAAATTCGAGAATATCCTACAACCTTGAAGTCTATCGATAAGGTCTTCTATACGAGGCATGGGATATTTATCTTTTAGAGTGACTTTATTAAGAGCTCTATAGTCTATGCAAAGACGCTTCTCCCCGTTTTTCTTATTCACTAAAAGAGCAGGGCTCGAATAGGGTGAATTACTTTCGCGAATTATTCCACTATTTAAAAGTTCATTTACCATTTCCCGAATTATATTCCTATCCGCCGGTGAAGCTCTATACGGTCTAAACTGAATAGGTTTAGGATCACTTACTTTAATCGACATCTCATACGTATTAACTTTACCCAATTCTTTTACGTTAGATGCAATGCATTCGCGATATTCATTAAACAAGCTCAACAATTCATTATGATGTGAATCCGCATTAAATTCTAGGTCTAGCTCCGCGATGGCGGTACAAAATTCACTGTAATTATTGGCATAAACAAATCTTTAAAAATTTCCTATTCGTGAGTAAATGAGATCCGATCGTTCGGTAATATTGCGGTCAATCAATATATCGCATCCCGATAATTCATTTAAAACATACATCTCTACATCTTTTAGATACACTGAATCTAAATTTACATCAACTTTAATCATTTTGTAAACAGTCTCCCTACTATCATTGGAAAAGCCTTGTAAAGTCACGGGACTTTGGAGAGACACGGTGGGTATCAAATAATTCTTTACTAATTCTTCTTTTATAATAGAACAACTACATCCGGTATCAATAAATGCATCATGAGTGAAATTATTTATCCGTTTACTTTTGCAGAATCTATTTTTAGATATTTGTGAATTTATAAATTTTGTTTCTTGTTTTTCATTTTTATTCACGTTAGAATTAGCAGATGTATTATTTAAATTATTTTTAAAACATATTGATTCGGAGTGTCCCCTTTTATCACAAAATTCACACTTAATAGAACATTGAAATCTTTTATGATTACCCCCGCAATTATAACATTCAAGAGGTTTGCGTTGTTGGGTCGAACTTGTGTTTTGATCAGAAATAGAAGGTAGTGAAATTGCATTATTCGAAAGAGTTACTTGAGATGACGTTTGATTAGTTGAGGATGACTTAGTAGTTTCGCGATTTGTAATATTAATATGTTGAGATGTATTTGATTTTGTTACCCTAGATCTATAAGTACGACTGTGTAAAAATCCTGCCAAGCTATCGCACGATTGAAAATTGCTAGCTTCTACTGACGCGCTAATATTACTGTCACCTATATTACCGATAATTATTGAAATAATATCATATTCCGAGAAATTCAGACGTAAGCTATCAATTTTTGCTTTTTGCTCAAAGAAAAATGCATATAAAGATTCATTATCCATTAGTTTGCGTTCTATAATTTCTTTAAGAAGCTCAAACATGTTTCGTTTCACTTGAAAAGTTGATCTGATTTTCTCTTTCCAATCTACCCACAACCAATTTGTCCAATTGTGATTATTGCGTAATAACGAATCATACCAGGTTTTTGACGAACCTTTCAATTTATCCAGGGCTTGATATCGAATCATACTATCACTCCAAGAAAATGTATTTGCATAAGATTCGATAATATTTAGCCAGGCAGTGACGTCATCACACAAAGGATTGAATTCAGGTATCATGTTATGCAATGTAACGGAACTTGTACTCACAGTTTCGGCACCAGTTGCACATTGTACCTTTTGTGACCGTTTTGCCTTCTTATTCCTTTTCCGAGTCGGGGGCGAGGGCGTGCGTGCCTGACTTGAGCTACTCGAATAAGAACTGGAGCTGGAACTTCGTCTGGAACGTGCTCGCTTCTTTTTACCCATGATTATTATTGGCACGACACTATTAACAATCCCACTTCTGATTTTAAATAATTATAACCACTTTAACTTCAAACACTGTTTATTTTAATAGTACTATAATTATTGAGAACACAAAATATAATCAAAGTACAACAGAGTAACAACTAGATATTTATCATATCATAGCGTAGCCATTATCATTATTATAATAATGGCTACGCTGCCGCCCGTCTATTCCCGTTATTTTATAGGGTAAACCGGTGGGGGAAGTTCCGACTTGTTTCCCGTTTACACGAGTCGTCGCTAGGTGGCGCCTCGAGTTGCTAACACTTTGGATAATCATAATATTATTTTGATTTATTTTTTTTTATCGCAAAATGGTCACTCTGCTTGCAATTCATGTCTAGTAATTCGTACTAATTTGACATTCGTTAGTTTGAGAATTTTGTCTCTTCATTTGTTGAATTGATTGAGAGGATTTGCTAAATGTGACCATTTTAGCCCCGCTGGGGCTCTGAAAAGCATTCATAGGGGCTCCGCGAGCGATATTTATTATGAATATTTTTCAGAAATGCCATCAGACTCCAGTATGATGGCATTTCTGAAAAATATTCATAAGTGGATGTCACTTTACGAAACAATGCCAGTCAATATTTTTTCGGTGCAATATCCGTTATGCTTAGCCACTTCTTCCCTCAGTGGCTGACCTATGAGCAACTGTGGCAAGTGGCAAAAAGTGGCAAGAACTGCAGCTTATACTTTTCCCCTTATTTTGGGTATGCGAAACGCTTTAATAAGCTGCGCATTTCAAATATTATTATTGATAAGGCGTTCAAAACTGTATATTATAAATTTCAAACTGGTCTGTAATTATTTATTGTAAAATAAACTAAGTCTTTACGGAGTTTAAAACATAAATATATGTTCCCGAAAGTGTGACAACACGAACAAGTAACAAACAAACTTGCGAGTAATACGACACGTCGAACTTCGTCGCGGTGAAACTCATCGTAAATTTATACGGAGATTTCTGAAGTAAATGTGGAATTAATTTGGCGGTGATAATTTTGCCGATGTAAACTCGTTTTTTAAGTGAAGACTTTGGCGATGTGTACTTTTTTGGGATGGATTAAAAATGTTGAACTTACGTCGGGGCAAGCCACGGACTAATTGAAAATTCGTAACGAAGTTAGATTAAGGAGACTTGACGCGTATCAATACGGCGAAAATGTATGCCAGTTATAACGGGAAATTTTGACTTCTCCCGGCACTTCTGAAGCGCCCGTTTTCTAACTTTGGGAGAGCCAGAGAGATATTTTGTCGTGATTAGATCAACTCGACCACTTCAATAACATGGCCCCAAATACTCAATAATAAAATAGTCAAGTCCCTGGCTAGTGTCTATGAACAATTGAAACATCAGAGGAGTTACACATACTTCCTTGAAGTTACGTTTCTGGTCCCTAAACCCCCAGTGTTCGTAGAGTCCACATCCTGAGGATGCTCCGGTGTTGGAGCGAAACGCGCGTCGAGGTTTTCAACCTGCATGGTGGTGAGGGGCCTTGCACGGATTTGCCAACATTATTGCTTGTGTGGTGGTGGTGTTTGCAAGTTCTTGCATGCGAGTGTACGCATAGGCAGTGTGGGAGGAGGGAGGTGCCGTACGCATGCCTATGCGTACACTCACTCATTTACTTAAAGGTGGAAGTTTATTTCGCGGAATATTGCTAAAAATAATAACAAACTAAATTTTACCCTAAACCCCCATTCTCTTTACGTATTCATTTTACTTATTTGGTGAATCCAACAATGTTTCACGACGATTTTTGTGAGGCCATGTTGTATAATTAGACCAGCCCAATCTTAAGGGGAGCTAGTTCAAGAAACGGACGATTTTCAAGATTTAAACGGGACAGGGGAGAAAGTGTGTTGAATGAAAGCACCAGCTGAGCCTCCAATTTTATAGTTTTTTGATCGTCGTTATTTTATACATCAATTAAATCGAGTCAAATAAACGATACTCGCTAGATATATTATTTGTCTTTAATTATTCAGTACAAAAATTATCTGAAAATTCCAAATAATTTGGACATAGTATGGCAATTTCGTTAAAAGAAGAGGTACCTTTGGGATTTTTTTCTATCGAGTGAAGTTCGTAATATTGTGTAATGGAATATGAATTCCAATATATTAGATCCTTAACTAACACATAATTTTTTTTTTCAGAATTAAAATTACTATATTTTTATGTCTCCTGTCCCGTTTAAATCTTGAAAATCGTCCGTTTCTTGAACTAGCTCCCCTTAACAAAGCGTCCTAAACTCTCCAACGCTTTTGATTGTATTATAATATTATCATTTAATTTTATTATATTTTTACTATCATCATTCCACCCCAATTTCCACTATACTACAAAGTAGGGTGAAAAGATGTAATTTTAAAATCAGTGCTATAAGTGACTATAGCACTAATAAATCTAATGTCAGCTATAAAAGATTTTCAATACATTGTTCTGATAAATTGTGTGTTAAATTCTCTTATCCCGGAGCCATCCATCTCGCGATAGATCCACGGGAGACCAGCTATAGATCATCCCAGCGTCTGGGATACGTCATTTACCACGCTAGATTGATTGTCTACAGATTCTAGACAAATATAGAAAAATGTCGTTGAAATTCTCTAAAGGTTTCAAGAACTTGTAGTAAACTTCGATCTATGCAAATGGGAATCGAGCGATCGAAGAGGATGTGACAATTGCATTAATATTTTGTTTATAAAAAACCATCTATTTTAAGGCTCCTAATAACCGTTTTGTCGCTGTTTAGTTTTTACTATACGACAGAGACTCAAGATTAAGATAAGTGTGTAAGTACTTGTTGAAATCGCCTTTGGAGGCAAGAGCCTAGACTAGAAAGAACCCCACAATATAATATGGATATCATGAGGATCTTTCTGGTCTGTCTGACTATCACAGGCCGACCTTACTGAAGTCTTCGACATACAAGGGAAGGCACAAATAGACCTTTTATTAATTATTCATTTAAACTACAGTTTAAATGAATAATTAATAGTCATTTAAACTGTAGTTCACACCATTAAAGCCTTAGTTGCCTTTCAATTGTCAACCAAAGCTCTTTACAAAGACTTGAGTAATTTACCATCCAACTCTAAAACCAACATCTGTAGATGTGTGTATAACGTTATTATGACGACACATTAAACTCCGGAACGATAAATAGCTGCCAGCACTTTCCAATGTCTCATAGTTACACAAACACTCATTAGTAACTCAGTTACGGGTAATGTAAATATTTAAATAATAAAAGTTATTTGCTGTGAGATAATAAATGTTTGTTTGAAACATAAAGTCGTAACTTAAACTGTTAAATATTATGAAAAGTTTTCAAGCTAAAGTTTTAAAGAATCGTTACGAGTTTCAACGTAAAAGTATCAATCCGTCTGTTATTATGTTTCACTATTGCCTATTCACAATTAAATCACTGAAGTGGTTACTGGTTAGTCTAAATGGAGGAGGCAATTCTTGGAGTCTCGGTTTTTTTTTTTTTGATGGAAACTATCTGTTTTAACAAAGGACAGTTTTATAGCGATAAAATGTACAGTTTCTACGCGGCTTTTTGGCAATGTTGAGTGGGCCATAAAATACAGATTTACATTTTAAAGGTAAAATTCTTAGGTGCGACATAAAAAAATGATGTTTAGAGCCTCAACTATTTCACCGAGTATCTGTCATACGATAATTAATTTTCGCGTCAAGGGATCGCCATGATTATATTTTCATTGTTTAATTAATTAACTTGGAAACTTCTGGAACATAGACAGGTTCATTAGTGAGTTTTATTCAAGTTGATATTAGTTTCAGACGTTATTTGAATATTTTTGAAAGTTCTCGTTTTGTTTGTTGTTTTGGATTGTTTTAATTAAATGGCCTCCAAACTTTAATTACCTAATCGATATTGGAATTTAAAGAGACAGCTCTTTAAATTCCAGTACATATAGTATAGTAAACAGTTACATTCTTATTTTTTATGGTACAGATCGGCAAATGAACTAACAGATCACCTGATACTTTATATTCAGAGGGGCACATTTTAGATTAAACCAACAGTGTGGGAAATATTTTTTTCTCACCTCCGGGCGGAAAACGTCAACTTTCTTCCCGCTGCGCTCACTGATGTTGCCGTTTTCCGCCTCCGTCCATGAGAAAAATAGTATAGGTACACACCATGGGCAGTAAATAAGAAAGCCTCAGATCACATGTTTGCTGACCTCGGCTTCGCCTCGGCCAACAATTACATGTGATCTGAGACATTTCTTATTTTCCTGCCGTAATGTAATGTACTACATGCTACCCTTTTGAATAGAGGACTATTGGTACTTCTTTGGTCCAAAATATGTTGAAATGACTCGTCTCGTGGTTAAAGATATATTATTAAATCAAATAACTCGCCATTCGATGCCAAAATATAATGTTACTTGATCCTGCGGCCTGCCTTTACAAAACGTTTGAAAATTTTCTCATCGTATACAGCTAAGCAGAATACCATTATTATTCTTATAGGTTCTTGTATATACAATATATTATATACAAGTATTAAAGTTCACCTATATGCAACGTCATACTCTACCAATATTCAATAAATAACGTTCACAAAGGTATTCAATACAATACTTATTGTTGCTTCTATCAAAATAAGATCTTAAAGTTGGTCGGGGTATTGCGGCATAAATTCTAAACATTATTACAATACGGTCTCATATCTGGCTCAAGTGTTTTATTGTGGCCCGATTCTAATGTTATTGGATTCGATTCTATTCTGCCGGTGGATTCAATTTTATTTTGCTTCAAAATATTTCGAAACGATCCTTTTAAAATTTGAATCGAGATGTAATTTTTGTCTGTGTTTGAAAACGGATTTGTTATGTTATTTTATTGGACTTCAAGTTGGTACTCGTAATAAAAAGGTAATAAAATGTCTATTGAATTGTTACACTGATGTTACAAATGAGAATATAAGTTTGTTACGCGAAAACTACTAAATCGTTATCATGAAACTTTGTACACGTCACATTTAAGGGGGTTCCCATTGTGAGACATACAACCGGTAAAAAAAGAAACGTTAGCTTTCTAAAAGACCTATTTCATGGTGGATACCCCGGATAAGGTTGCTCGCTAAATCTATATCCTTGGATCGTGGATTCTTGGAAATCTATTGTTATTCTATTGTGTCTCGCTCACCAGTGAGCTTATGGGGCTTGATGAGTTAAACTTTTTTTTAATTATTTTAGTCTTAAAATATTCGTGGACGTTTTGTGAGGGTTTATATTAGGAGAAATGTGATATTATAAAGTTCAGTGGTTCAAGTTTCCTGGGTCTTTGATGTAAATTAAAAATTTCGTGTGTAATATAGATCCAAATAAAATAGTCGTAGATTGGTGTTCAATTTTCTAAATCTCGATTATAGTAACATACATTTACGCGGACGAAGTTGCGGGCTACAGCTATTAATAAATCACAGAATGACTCATGATTATAATATGGTTTTCATTCAGTATCTTCTTCCTCAAACGTTTACCCAAAAAACGTTCTGAAATAGTTAAATGTGCAAATCGTTTGGTAGTAAAAACGTTTAGGTGGTGATTTAGCTGGAGAGGATTTCGGGGATCACTCGATCGCACAAAATAGACGACATCAATTATTGACGATTTGATCAGATTCTAACGGGAAGTCTTGCGTTCGTTGCTCCTTATTTGGACTGGTTTCAACGAATGTAAGATAGTATGGCTGAAGCTAGCCAAACACGAGGCGTTAATACAAGTGACATGAGCAAGGTACGAAAAACTAGTAGAGTAGTGAGCTATTTCACATGAAAACAAGTTGAAAATTAATGAAAAATTAAAAAAAGGTTTACTCAATATATTATCATACAGCTATCATACATTTTTTTATCTGCCAAACTGTACAGCACTTTGTAGGCAGATTTAGCTCACAACAATTAGATTCCTTACAGTTAAGGCTCCATTCCACCGCTGCGCACGCTGTGCACGGCCACGCACACGCGTGGGCGTGCATGGATTTATTTCTTTGACTTGACACAATTCGTGCGTAGCGTGTCCGTGGGTTGCAGTGGACACAGTTACATATATTTTCTTACAAAGCGAAGCTTGACGCACGTGCGTAGCCTCTCCGTGCGCCGCGGTGGAATGGAGCCCTTATTAGGGTTGCGCGGAATGCAGCCTAATTGAACGGCTCATGCTAATTTTACCTTTTCTTACATCTTAAATTATAAATTATTTATTTATCATTAAAAAAATTAGTAGTAAGAATGAATAAAAATGAGGCATACTAATTTATTATATAATAAAAAAATTTAAGCCACGATTCGTTATAATATTAGCCATGAGACCTAATATTATAACGAATCGTGGCTTACATTTTTTAACCGACTTCCAAAAACGAGGAGGTTATACGTTCGGCTGTGGATTTTTTTTTTATGTATGTTCAACGATTACTCCGACGTTTGTGAACCGATTTTCAAAATTTTTGGTTTGTTGTATTAGGTTTCACTCCAATTTGGTACCATGTTCACAAAAGTGGTGACCTGATGATGGGATCCATGAGTAATCGAGGGAACTCCTCAAAATTCAAATGGAAACATATGTTTTTTTTGGTTTCATATGAAGTATTCCAGGCATATGTTACCAAAAAGTAAGATTTTGCACCAGGATATACCATGGTTCAAAGGTGGTGAACAGAACTCCTTACTCCATAAAGATACATGTTTGGGGGTTTCGGCGTTGTTTTAAGAACTGAAAGCATATACTACTAAGCTAATTACATTAATCATCATCATCATCATCACCACCATTCCACCATACACCTTCACATTATGACCCTATTATAATTGGTAGGTATTTTTCATAGTATTTTTAGACCAAAACGGATCACGGATGTCTTTAAACATTGTTCTGTAGAAAATTAAGCTGTTTTGAAAATTACATTATTATTTCGACTTGATGATAAGGTCCATGAGTGATCGAGGGAACTCCTCAAAATTTATATGGAAACATATGGTGATTTCGATTTTATGAGAAGTATCCTAAGCATATTCTACCAAAAAGCAAAATTTTGCACTAAGATATACTTACCTTGGTTCCGAAGGTGCTAAGAGAACTCCGGATTCCTTATAGATATAAGTTTGGGGGTTTCGGCTTTGGTTTAAGAACTCAAAGCATATGCTACTATGCAAGCTACATTCATCATCATCATCACCACTACCACCAGTCACCACACCATGAATCATTAAATCATAACTCTTAATTTGTCGAACGATTTCAAAAATTATATTGGTGTTATATTGTTATGTCAAAGTAAATGATTCAAACTTGGTGATCAGGTTACCAAGTTAGCAATTTGATCATGAGATCTATGAATTATGAGGTATGTCCGTATGTAGGAAACTCCTTATTATTGGGAAAAAATAAATAGTTATATTAACGTAGTTCTAAGTAGTTTAAGCATTTAAATATTATATGAACAAGACTTTCCAGGAGTGTTGTGATAGGAAGAAAGTCACTGAACAGAACTTTAGAGCCTTTAGAGACAGGCGCATGAACATTAATTTCATCATTGCTTGATTAACGCCAAGCTTATATTATACAGTGATACGAGTACATTCTTGGAGTTGCTTAATATGCAATTCTCTATTCCGAGAGGGCGCTAGGTATATTAACTTTATGGTTCTCATATCATAAATGTGTATCCTGGCTTCAAAGTCATTTAGTAGAACACATTAGTATTTACAGAAAACCTTATAAATTACTAAAAAGAGTGAAATTATTATTTTTAACAAAAAATTAAAACCGACTTCCAGAGTAAAAACAATAATAATTATTATAATGAACAAAAAAATTGCTTGATTAACGCCAAGCTTATATTATACAGTGATACGAGTATATTCTTGGAGTTGCTTAATATGCAATTCTCTATTCCGAGAGGTTAGGAGTATTTCTGTACACAATTTTCATAATTATGAAGTCGGTACCAGTCTTTAAAATTAAAAATATTTTGTCTAAGAACTCACCATTCTTAGCTGGTATCGACTTCAAAATATTGAATATTGTGTACAGAAATAGTAGAGGTTTAGGAGTATTCTGCATAAGGCACTATTAAGAGTAAGAATTATTTCATACTTTTTTGTTCATTATAATATTTATTATTGTTTTTAATCTGGAAGTCGGTTTTAATTTTTTGTTAAAAATAATAATTTACTTAAAAATTAAAAAAAACTTTTCAATTTCCTAGAGTACTCGGTGCAGAGATTCAAATTGAAGTCCTAAAACATTCTACTCCATCGCCTTTGTAAGACAAAATGTAAACCAAACATAATATTTCAAAGCAATTTTAAATCCATTATGATTCCCGGGGCGAAATTCGAACCAAAAAGACCATTCGGAGAATATACCCGTAATATATTGTTTCGGACAAAATCGAATCTTATGGAAACAAAGACTGGCCATTCTTTTGTATCGATGTTCCGGAGAAAATGTATTTTGGAATCAATTCGGAAATAGAAGAGTGAAGTGAATTTGTAATGCTGTTTGTTGTAATGGAATTTTATTTGGCGGGATTGGCTGGAGGATTGATTCGATATGTTTTTGCAGGTAACTCGCGGGTGACCGCACCTTTTTGTAACAGGATAGATGAGACATGTTTATGTCTAGATTTTAATCAAGAAAAATCCTAGATTGTCTTAAGTATTAAATTGAAAATGATTTTTTAGATTTAAAGTAAAGTGAAAATTACAGAAGCACGACCAATTTCTATGATTAATTTATTAAGTTTTCAAAATTAATTGACCTATCTTCTCAACCATAATTAAACAAAAATAATAATGATAACACACTTACTACATACATAAACTAAATCGTATACATGAATATTGAATAGTCATTTAAATCAAAATTAATCGTTGTATCTAGTATTATCTTATTACTAGATGATACCCGCAACTCCGATGCGCCAAAATTCGTTTATCGCGTGGGAACCATACATTTTTTCGGAACGAAAAGTATCCTTTGTCCTTTCCCGGGACTCAAAGTATCTTCATGCCATAGCAAAATCGGTTCTGCGGTTTGGGCATGAAAAGGTAACAGTCAGACAGACAGACGAGACAGTCAGACAGGCAGACAGACAGACACACTTTCACATTTATAATATTAGTATGGATTGTTTCTTTACTCACGCATCACGCAAGTTTGCTCTAAGATTTTCACTGAAGCGCGAGTAAAATTCGGTAAAATATCAGACTTATCCGGTGAGAAAGTTACGGTAATCTCTTCTACGTTCCAGACGCTCACAGGCTTAAACTCAGTTTACTTATAAAATTTAATCAGGGAGGGTTTAAAAATGTGTTTACGTCGAGTCAGTGATTAATGCATTAATAAAGGTTGTATTTCCAGCTATAAATTACAAAATATTGTAGCAGATTTTCTTTTGTAATAAAATAAGCCTAGGATGAGCCTAGGTATAAAAATATGTATTATGGTTAAGAAACCAAATAAGAATCCGGCCCTTTTTGCCGGGTTTGTTTCCGATCGGGAGATATTTTAACAAGAAGATTTAATTGAATATTATTTGAATGAATAAATTGAATTATTCTAAGAACATTTGTTTAAATTTTATATGCGGTTTGATTCAGTTTTTATAAAACAGACACGGTAAAAATTGCGTGGTCCCTCTACAACTGAACAAAGCCTAAAATACAGTATCCAGTATTACAAATGAAATCACGTTAGAGTCGTATTTTTTTACATGAGGTTCACATCCAGCGCAAAAACGCTTATACGCCTAACAAATAGAATCGCACCAGCCATATATTCACTATCCAATGGATTGCTCCAAATGTACCAGTTGTTTATAAAGTTTGCCGTTTACAAATTATTTCCTTATAATGTTCGCGATGAGCTATATATGAGCTAGACTGGCCTACGGCTATTTTGATTACTTAAAGATTTTGGAGGAAGCCTTTGCACCGCAGTAGGACGGCATAGGCTTTTAAAAATATTATTTTTTACATAATCACAATTTGTAGTCTTTATAAGTTCAGAAATAGTATCAAGTAAAAACTTTTAAATTATTACAAAATAGATTAAAAACTTAACAAATTATATTACTTCGCTTAAAGTATAATAAGTATATGAAAAGTACACGGCAAAACGATGCGATTTTGTCTTCGAAGTTTCATAAAATTACAAGAACAAATAATCGGCCAAGTGCGACTCGGACTCGCGCACGAAGGGTTCCGTACCATTATAGAGCAAAATTAGGCCAAAAATTGCTTTTTGTATGGGAGCCCCCCTTAATTTTTTATTTTATTTTATTATTATTAATAAATTTGGGGGCGATACCGGTCCGTCCACGTCGTGTCCCTGGGCACCTCCCCCGTGCCATCGTAAGCTTTTTCACGGTGACACGGGAGGGGTGGCTGAACGCCGGTATTTGTCCGTGGGAGAGCCATGCTTCGGCACGAATGGGCCGGCTTGACCGGAGAAATACCACGGCCTCACAGAAAACCGGCGTGAAACAGCGCTTGCGCTGTGTTTCGCCGAGTGAGTGAGTTTACCGGAGGCCCAATCCCCTACCCCCCTAGAAATGCCGCAGTTGAAAAACTATTTGTTACCCCAGGAGGGTACCAACTGCGTTGGAGAATCCCTCTCTGGACGTCCATGCTCAGGAACAACTGGAACTGAACGTGGACGTCCAGGCTGCCCCTCGTATTCTGGGGAGGGCAAAACTGTGCTCCAATCTGCTCGGGGCAAGAGCAAACACACAAAGGCACCCCCCTCGATATTAAACGTGGACTTTTGCAATATCAGGGGATTACACTCCAACCTTAATGCCGTCCATTACCACCTTGAGACGGCAAAGCCGGCTTTGCTCTTTTTAACCGAGACGCAGATATCATCTCCGAGTGACACATCATACCTTTCCCACCCAAGGTATTATCTCGAGCACTCCTTTCTACCCAAAGCTGGAGTGTGTGTGTATCTCAGAGATGATATCAGCTCTCGCCGCCTCAGCAATCTTGAGGTCATGGACCTGTCAATCTTATGGCTCCGCATAGATTGCGACGACCACCCTCGCGTCTATGCACAGGTCCCATAGTGGTGACCCCGAGACGGACCGACTCTTGGAGCACCTGCAAGCTGCTTCAGATTTTGTGCAGCAGCAGATCCCATCCGCAGAGATCATAATACTTGGCGACTTTAATGCCCACCACGCCGACTGGCTTAATTCCAGTAAAACTGATCATGCGGGGAGATCTGTCTGCAACTTTGCTCTTGCGAACGACTTGACACAACTGGTTACTACGCTTACGCGTATCCCAGATGTGGATGGTCAGAATCCTTCCTTGTTGGACCTCCTGCTAACTTCAAATCCTGACGGCTACCAAGTATCCGTAACTGCACCACTTGGTTTATCGGATCATTGCCTTGTTAGGAGTTCTGTGCCTCTTACGACGGTGTTAAGACAGCGTGCTGTTAAATATCGTCGTGTGTGGCACTACAAGTCAGCAAACTGGGATGGGATGCGGTTGTTTTTTGCATCCTATCCTTGGGGGCACGTGTGCTTCTCGCCGGATGATCCCAACAACACTGCCAACTCTGTTGCCGATGTGGTGACGCAGGGGATGGAACTTTTCATTCCGTTCTCTGTACTGCCAACTGGCGGCAGATTTCGTCCCTGGTTTGGTTCATCTCCCAAAAAAGCTTCTCGCCGGAAGCAGGAGGCTTACCAATCCTGGGCCAACGCAGTGTCTGCTCGGGATTAAAATACCAGCACATATAAAAAGGAGTACAACCTTGCCTCTAGGTCCCTCAAGAAAGAGATTACTCGGGCAAAACTGGCACGTCAATAGAATTGGCAAGAGACTTGAGCGCCTCCCCTCGGGAACCCGTGCATTCTGGTCTCTGGCCAAAGCTATTGAAGGAAGTTTCTGCAAACCAACCCTACCATCCCTTCACGTAGGAAATGGATCGTTGGCCCAGGACGAAAAAGACAAAGCCGATCTTCTGGGCAAGCTCTTTGCGTCAAACTCGACCCTGGATGACGGGGGGCAGAAACCGCCGACCATACCGCGATGCACGAGCATCATGTCGGATATTCGGTTGCATCAGCGCTCAGTGCGAAAAGCCCTCCGTTCCCTTGATATCCAAAAGTCGAGTGGGCCTGACGGAATCCCGCCTATTGTGTTGAAAAAGTGTGCTCCAGAGTTGGCTCCGGTCTTGACGCGTCTTTTTCGGCTCTCCTATTCCACTGGCATCGTCCCGGCTTCCTGGAAGACAGCCTTAGTGCACCCGATCCCCAAAAAAGGTGATCGCTCAAATCCTTCCAACTACAGACCAATCGCTATAACCTCTCTCTTCTCGAAGATAATGGAATCCATTATCAATAGCCAGCTTCTTCGATACTTGGACGGCCAGGGATTACTAAGCGACAAACAATACGGGTTCCGTAAGGGTCGCTCGGCTGGTGATCTCTTGGCGTACCTGACTCATCGTTGGGCTCAGGTAATTGAGTCGAAGGGAGAGGCATTGGCTGTTACTTTGGACATTGCGAAGGCCTTTGATCGGGTTTGGCATAAAGCGCTGCTATCGAAGCTTCCATCATACGGGCTGCCCGATAAATTATGTAAGTGGGTCACTGGTTTCTTAGCAGACAGAAGCATAAAGGTCGTAGTTGACGGCGAATGCTCGGAAACTCAGTCTGTCGATGCTGGTGTCCCTCAGGGCTGTGTGCTATCGCCTACTCTATTCAAACTGCATATCAATGACATGTTGCAGACCAGCGGCATTCATTGCTATGCGGATGATAGTACAGGTGATGCTATATATACCGGCTCCCCCAATATTTCTCGGCAAAATGTCACTGAGAGTCGAAACGAACTTGTGTCTAAGGTGGAGAATTCATTGGAGAAGGTCTCTGAATGGGGTAGACGTAACTTGGTCCAATTCAACCCCGCCAAGACACAAGTCTGCGCGTTCACCACTAAAAAGTCACCAATGGTCGTATATCTTCGTTTCGAGGGCACATCTTTAACCATCTCCCCTAGCATTGAGATACTTGGCGTCAACATATCGAGCGAAGTCCAGTTCCGATATCATCTAGAGGGTAAGGCCAAATTAGCCTCGAAGAAGCTTGGTGTTCTTAACAGAGCGAGACAGTACTTCAGTCCGGACCAACGCCTACAACTCTGCAAGGCGCAGGTTCGGCCTCATATGGAATATTGTTCTCATCTGTGGGCAGGGGCGCCAAAATACCAACTGCTCCCTCTGGATCGTATCCAACGAAGGGCCGCTCGAATTGTTGACTGCCATAGTGTTTCAAACAGCTTGGACCCCTTGGAATAACGCCGAGATGTAGCTTCACTCTGCATCCTCTATCGGTTGTATCACGGGGAGTGCTCTGAGGAATTGTTCGTAATCATACCACCTGCAACTTTTCGCCATCGTCCCACGCGAAAAACATACCATCCTCATCACCTTGATGAGTGGCAGTCTTCCACAGTGCGGTTTTCGCGTAACTTTCTTCCGCGCACTGTAAAACTCTGGAACGAACTGTCACCAGCAGTATTTCCGGACCTATACGACCTGCAAACCTTCAAGAAAAGAGCGTATTCCCTCTTAAAAGGCCGGCAATGCACCTGCAGCTCTTCTGATGTTGCGAGTGTCCATGGGCGACGGTAGTTGCTTACCATCAGGTGACCCGTTTGCTCGTTTGCCCCCTTATTTAATTAAAAAAATATATTAAAGTACATAATATTTAAGTAAGGACTTTGAGAAAAATTAAAGTACCTACCTGTTGCCATTATTGATATAGAGCAAAAAAGGCCAAAAAATCACGTTTGTTGTGTGGGAGCCCCCCTTAAATATTAATTTTATTTTGTTTTTAGTATTTGTTGTTATAGCGGCAACAGATATATCTGTTGCCGCTGCCGCTATATACATAATCTGTGAAAATTTCAACTCTCTAGCTATTTCCGTTTTTGAGCTACAGCCTGGAGACAGACAGACAGACGGACAGACAGACAGACAGACAGACGGACATACATCGAAGTCTCAGTAATAGGGTCCCGTTTTTACCCTTTGGGCACGGAGCACTAAAAAGGGAAAAGGCACCAAAACCCGTGACCCACATTAAGGTGGTTCGTTTCCCATACAAAAAAACAATCGACATTAATTAGCTAATTTCATACTATTACTACATAAATTTATGTGCACATCTATTTATTTTGCAATACCATTCCCGCGAAATATATTTAAAATACTTTATTTCACACAGAAGTCACATTTTTATTGATTTTTTTATAAAAAGTGACATTTGTGGCTTATGTCACTTTTTATGAAAAAATCAATAAAAATGTGACTTATGTGTGAAATAAAGTATTTTAAATATATTTCGCGGGAATGGTATTGCAAAATAAATAGATGTGCACATAAAGGTGAATACCCAAAAATGTATGGACCAAAAACCCGTAATCGATTGAAACCATTTATATGGGGCATAGTAGACTACATCTACGGTATCCCAAATACAATGTCCTTTTTGGATTAAACAATCACCAAGTACTTTAAAAACGATCCTAACCAATTGACTTTTATCTTAAACGAATCTATGATTTTTAGGACGACATGATGCTACAAACGATATTGTGACGATTAGTACGTAGTAAAACACATTTAGATTTGTCTACTGATTATACATATTCATTATTCATGTATTTAATATTAAAATATTTATCACTTTTATATCTGAAAGTATAGAATGCATGGGCGTGCAGTCTTTATAGGCAAAAAGGCAGTGCTTGCCATTCACAGATAACAGATATTTTAATTTAACTTTCGTACTTTTTAAATGACTCATGACGTTAATTTTTTAATAATAATAGTAAAAAATATAGTAAAAAAATAAATAATACACATTTAAAACGCCTCAATTTATAAAATAGCAACATGTAATCAGGTACACGCGCGAACGGGTTCACGAGAGGTCAAGATAGGCTCAGTGTTGAGGTGCCTGCCTTGCGCGTATGTGTGAGTATGTCCGTGCACAGCCGAAAACGCACACAACCATGAATATCGAATGTGATTATTGTACTGCAAGCTCTGCGGAAGACCCCAGCAGTGTTGCCAACTATGGGGATATCCCACTTTTAGTAGGGAAAAATTAAATATATAGTGCGTATTTTAGGGAGTAAAAATATTATATTATATTCATGGGCGTGAAATTTTTTAAGCAAAAATGTATATTTATTTGGTTTTTATTACTGTTTTTATATAAATAATGACATCATGAGTGACGTTTTTGCCGCAAACAATAATTGCGGTCGGCTGAAGTAGTATTTTCAGCGTTTTGATCTCTCAGTGGAAAGTACCCCAAGTAATAAATAATATATTTAAATAATAGTTGGGGAGTTCTGGTTGAAATTCAATGGTATCACTGGCGCCGCGGCCGGTGCGGGCGCCCGCGCCATCCATGCCGACGGCGATCGGAACTACTCGTGAATAGTCGTGAGCAATCGGATATAATCCGAGTAAAATGAATAGACGCAAATCTAACTAATTACGTATAATATGTACATTATGCATTTTTGTTTTGTGAGGCTTATAATATTTGTTTACATTTTACATAGCTGAAATTTTTTATGTTTTGGGAGGCCATTTGCTTTTTTCATGTGATCGAGCACTGTTAGTACTATATTATATTATTATTTTTGGTTTTATAGTTTTCTAAGAATATTTTAGATTTTAATATTTGAAAGTTTGTATAATATTTAACAGTTTAACATTAATAATTGCGTACATTCATAAGTATCACTCACTTGGATAAGATAATTTGTGGTGGCCAAAATTTTGCATTTATTTACATCGGATTATGGATCGGATCTCAAGTAACCGGAACCTTGATTATGTGAAAAGACAAAAGTTAAGCTGATTATGTGAGTACTTAAAATATACTAGATATAAAAATGAAAAAGTTGTAAAAGAAAAAGTTTTTGTTTTGTTTTGTTTCATGCCAAAACTAATGAACCGATTGTAATAAAATTTTGTACACAGTTAGTCTAGAGCCTGAGAGAGCCATAGGCTACATTTTGATGAGGCAAAAATATATTATCTAATTTCCATGGAAATATATTTAGCTTAGCGCACAATATTATGTTGTATGGTAATTGGTATATTTCCATGGGTTTCGATGAAATAAACTCTCATTGTAGTTCCAACGCGTGACAACAGATGGCGTTTTTTTTATTTCTTCATAACAGAACGTAATTATACTAATAGTTTAGAAAACATAGTTTTTAATTTATATCCACACTATTATTATAATTTATGCGAAAATATCTCTTTTTGTCCGTTTGTCTGTCTGTTTTGCTTTCACACCAAAACTACTGAACCGATATCGCTGCATTACCAGTGTCAAAATCTTGTGCACGCCGTTGATAGAATGTCAGTTTGGTATAGAAATGGTATAATCTGTACATGTATTTTTAACGATTATTACATGATATCAGTTAAGTATCTACGTCTTTTCGAAAATAAAAGGGCAAACGAGCAAACGGGTCACCTGATAGAAAGCAATTACCGTCACTCATGGACACTCGCAACATTAGTAGAGCTAGAGGTGCGTTTAAGAGGGAATACGCTTTCTTCCGAAAAACGTACGGTGACATATCTTTTTAGGGTTCCGTAGTCAACAAAGAACTCTTATAGTTTCCGTCCGGCCGTCTGTCTGTCCGTCTGTCTGTCCGCGGTTTTGCTCAGAGACTATTCAGACCTACAAAGCTGTAATTCGGCATGAATTCACATATTAATGATGACGACAAAATGGTATATAAGATCTTTAAAAAAAATGTTTAAGGTACCTCCCTAACATATTTTAGCGGGGATGATTTTTTTTTTCGCGTCTACCCCACCGTGTGAGGTGTCGTTGGATAGGTTTTTTAAAAATATTATGAGTATAACATACACTTTTCCGATTTAGAGATGTGAAATATGAAGCTTTAAAGTGGAAAAAATATCTTTAGAATCCTGCAGTGTCCCCCCTTCTACCAGCTAACCGGTTGCTTCTGGAAAAATATTCATGGGAGTAGGAAATATGCTGAATTTAAAAGAAAAACTATCACGGCTAAGAAGACATCATAAGTAATATAGTCGATCAACTAAAAAAATGTAACTATTCTGAGAAGTATTAAAGGAACTTATAATTTAAATTCCTTTAAAAACGTTACTGAGATGATGTTGTTAGTAATGTTATAAAATGTGTACATACATTGACCATTAAAAAGTATCAAAAACTAGCGGTCAACGGAACCTTATAGGTATTCCGCGTGGCCCGACACGCACTTTGCCGGTTTTGTCTTTATTTTCTCTAAATTGTATATTCTTATACGTGTCACCATCGTTTTTACGAGGAAAACACAAAAACAAAGGAAGAAACTACATAGTTGATTCAAAGCGCTGTCTCAAAATCTCAGATTTATTTTTTCAAATTATCCGTTTCGGTTATGGTTTTGAATAAAATGAGTTATATATTTACAATCTACTATTAATGGTCTACTTTGCTGTATATAAATAATTTTAATCGACTATGGGTTTTTTTTGGGCATTCACCTTTATGTCGTAATAGTATGAAATTAGCTAATTAATGTCGATTATTGTTTTGCATGGGAAACGAACCACCTTAAGCTGTCTCAGACACAAGTTCAACAACTTCACCGAATATAACCTAACCATAGAAAAACTCTTTGACGACCGTACATTACTTTGAGACGATTAAAGGCAGATATATTTTATTACTAGTTAGCGGCTGCGAATCGGTTGCGTCAAAATTCGTTCGAACCGAACATTTTTCCGGGATAAAAACTATCCTATGTTCTTTTCCGAGACACAAAGTATCTCCATACCAAATTTCAAAACAATCGGTTCAGAGGTTAGGGCGTGAAGAGGTAACAGACAGACCGACAGACACACTTTCGCATTTAAAATATTAGTCGTATCTTATATATTTAAACGAGCACTTCTTGTATTATAATTGGAATCTCGGAATCGGCTCCAACGATTTTCATGAAATATCTAGCTAGGAATCATTTTTAGAAAATGTTATTTCATTATTCGTTTTATCGAATACCGAGAAAAGCTTGGTCAAATAGCTAGTGGATTATAATTACATCCAACACATTTATTGAATACGTAATCATGGCCAAAATATAGATTTGGCTAGAATAAAAGCTAACACGTGAACATGTTTGAATAACACGATGTTTAGGTAAGCTATACAATGATATTTTGGTGATATTTTGTCTCTGGGGAATAAATCGATTGATTTAGAATTTAGATGAAAATGTTAGAGCTTTAAGCTTGCTTTCAATAGATAGACTTACTACACTATTAATACCTATAATTTAATGAATTATAACAATATTATTAGTACAATATTATTTTGTTTTGCAGATGATCCAGTCAAAGCCAGGCTATTGCTCACAAATATCACAAAGCAAATTAATGTAAAATGTGCATGTATTTAGGTCAAACTCTACAATTACTAATGTAGCGATTACTTAGAACAAATGCTAGTGCTTTTAATTAAATGGATCTGTGGGCCGACCAGTCGGACGATCGTTCGCCGAGTCGGTTGTATAAAACGCTCTTTAACGTCTGGCTTAGTTCGTTAATACAATTTTCTTTAATTTTTTCTTCACTGAAAAATATATACTTTCATCATGAACATATTTAACGTATCTTTTTTTGTTAGTTAATGTTATGTTTCCCTACTACTTTATTCAAATCTAAAGTTATGTATTTTAAATTTTATTTGTCCTTTCTACTGACTGTAGCCCACTACAGTCTACACGAAATCGAACAATGTGCAATATTCAATATCAGTCGATATCATCACGACTCGACATTTATTCAGCGTCTAAGAGTTTATTACGAATTTCATTACTAACGACTTTCAGAGAAATTCAATCAACTTTATTATCATATTGCACCGGAGATTCGACCAAACCAATATTCTGGAATTCCAAATTATTATTCTATTACTCCCGGACCCCGGTATTGGTGGTGAGGCGTAATCTCCCCCCAGGGACGCCAACAATCCACCTACATATTGTATGAAGTTATTTACACAATATGACCGTGTACGACATGCGTCCCCCGATAAATTATCTCTCCGTCGTCGGATGTACGGCGAGGGAGCAAGTTTACGAGGCCCCGACTGTACGCGCGATATGAGAGTGAATGACCGCTGTAAAGCAATACTGCCTGTTGTATATTTCATCGCAATTACTTTCCGTTGTAACCAACTTCGAAAATGGAGGAGTTTATTGTTGTTACTATGAGATGTATAATATAGGCAGTCGCACTGCTAGATTTTGGTAAAAGAACGAACGAACGAAAGAACTGCAAATTCACTCACATATTTTATTCAGCGCCTAAAGCTAAACCTTCAAAGCTTGGACCATATTTTGTAAGCTACAGGAAGTTTTGAATAATATAAAAAGGTGCTTAATATTTTTTTCGCATTCTAAATCACAAGGTTTCATATGCTTGCATAAACAAGTTCCTAAAATCTAATTTTCGAGTCACTTTTTTAACGCTTTTACACCACTTCTTAATTAAACTACCTAGACACTTCACACTTTACTTTTAAATGAAACCTAGTTAATGTAAGAATTTAAAATATTAACTGCCATGCATTTCCACTAAATCCGGTCCCGTACTTCGGAAAATTCATAACAGTTTTAAAGATATTCCCAACCCAACTCACTCGAAACTTAAGGAATACGAATTAGGTAAACTTTTAACACGCAAACTGCATTAAACTTTCTTATTTATGAACAACAGTTTATATGCAGTAGTTTACAGCGGTTTGCGAGGAATGTAAAATGGGTCCCACTTGTAATTGGTAAAGAAGTCCATTACTACGTCCTTATTTTATTTTTTAATAATTGATTCACAGGCATATATAGTTTGTGCGTTTTATGATAATATGCGTGACACATTAAAATTGACAATAGTAGGGAAGTTACCCAAAAAAAATTAATCGAATAATTTAAAAATATCGAATCACCTCGTAAAGGAATTGCAATCGAAATTATCGATTTCGTACTGATGTTTCAGAGTGACGCCGGCGATTTAAGATGGCCGCCCTTTTTTATCGATTTGATTTCGATTCAACTGTGTCAATCTCTATTGACATAAGTTCTGTTTCATGCATCTGTCATTTTTCAAATATTTTCGTAACAATAATTTTATACTCCTATTTCAGAGTTAATATTTATAATTTTATATCAATAAGTTACCATTTAGCAACTTTTCATTTTTATTCATTTACAATTATAGGAAACATTTGTTTTTGTAGATGGAATATAATTTAATACATTTTGTTTTATTTTTGTTTTCTTGTAAAACAATCCGTAGCATGGAATATGAGAACTGTCACCCATATCATCTTAAAAGAGTTTTGGCGGGCATGTGAAAGAGTGCTGTTGTGTTTTTGTATTATTTTCCTAAAATTGTGTTAGCTGGGTTTTTAATGTGTAATATTGGTAGAATATTAACCATTAGATATTCGTGTTCATGCACAAGTGTAGGAAAGTGATGTAATATCCAGAAACGTGCTATTTTGTGTTCCCTCCAAAACTCCATCGAAAGTTTCAGTAAAGCGTCTACCACTTTACTGAATCGACCGACTTGACTCCTGTGACTGTTTTGACTTTTACTTAGACTTTGACTAGACTTTAGACCTTAGAAAATTATAATAGGAGGAATATGGTTTTCCCGCCATATTCCTTACCTTTTTACCTTGTCTGTGGCACAACATACACATCCTTTGTGTCAAGTTGCCAAAAAAGAAGAAAAGAAAAAATCATCTTAAAACGCACAAACTATAGTTGGCCTTCGTAACTTGGTCGTGTATGTCAAGCCCAGCTGACAGATAAAATTGACTGGACATCACCCGACTAAATGACGTAGGTCTGCCATCAGCCTATGAATAAATTTCCCTGGTGGTACATAAAGTCAATGGCTTACAACTTCAAATATCCAAAAAATTTGGCCATAATAATCTTATATTATATAAAAATGGATTTTCAAATGTGTTAGTCGCGCTAAAACTCGAAAACGGCTGAACGGATTTGGCTGATTTTAGTCTTAAAATATTCGTAGAAGTCCAGGGAAGGTTTTAAAGTGACACGTAGTTCACCAGGACAGCTAGTCTTCTTATATATAAAAATGGATTTTCAAATGTGTTAGTCGCGCTAAAACTCGAAAACGGCCGAGCGGATTGGGCTGATTTTAGTCTTAAAATATTCGTAGAAGTCCAGGCAAGGTTATAAAGTGACACGAAATTCACCGGGACCGCTAGTCATATATTTAAAGTGGATTTTCAAATGTGCTAGTCGCGCTAAAACTCCAAAACGGCTGAACGGATTGGACTGATTTTAGTCTTTAAATATTCGTAGAAGTCCAGGAAAGGATTTAAAGTTCACCGGGACAGCTAGTAAACGTACTGAATAAGTATATTGTCTGCTCTTCCAAAAAAAAAATACGTTTTGTAAAAAAAACAGTATAGAAATACTTTACATTCGAGTTCGAGGGAATAAGCCAATAGGTGAACCTATCAGGTTAAATCTGTCCCGTTATCATAGCTTCCCATTGGCGGCCATTCCTGGAATATTAAAATCCGAAGTTCAAAGTTAAATTGTTCGGAGCGCCAGCTGCACGTAAATGGTTTTAAAGTAAATGGTATTGAAAAAAAAAACATTTATTCTGACAATTTTTTTTAAGTTGGCCCTATTTTTTACTAGATGACACCCGCAACCCCGTTGGGCCAAATTATAAATAATCAGTGTATTGCGCGGGAACCCTACATTTTTTGTGACATATAGTAACCTATGTCGTTTCCCGGGATTCAAATGATCTATCTCCATACCAAACACCAAAATCGATTCAGCGGTTTGGGCATGAAGTGGTAAAAGGCAGACAGACATACCTATATTTTCGCATTTATAATATTAGTATGGATAATAGTACTACTACACCAGCGGGCACGGTGGCAGGTTTCATAGAAGCCAACACAGGATTTTATAGTGCCCAAGTGTGCGTGTACACAATCACTCTTACTTTCTTTACTCTTACAACCCACATGACACGACTAGTGAGAGATCAGGCGCAGGACTGACCTTCTAGATAATAATAATAATACTCCCACACTGGTTTCGGTAACGGTAGCCGGTTTCTTGAAACCAGGCCAGTTACGCAGGAGCAATTTTATAGTGCCCAAGTGTGTGCAAAGTACGCAAGAGCACTCTCTATTCCTTTTACTCTCATAACCCAGTAGGAAGGAAGACCGACACGACTAGCGAGAGATCAGGCGCAGGACCGACTTTTTACATGCCCATCCGACGCATGGATCATCTTACTTGTCAGACAATCAGGTGTGCAGCCTGAATTGTCCTAGCCAAACTTGGAAATAACATATTGTTTCCAACACGGGAATCGAACTCACGACCCTCAAGTCAAGAGCCATGCTCTGAACCACTGGACCATGGAGGCGTGACCTTCTAGATACCAACCGACGAATAAATCATCTTTCTTTACAGAATCAAGTGAAGCCGGCATTGTCTATTTGTCTTTGTCGCGATCTAAGCCACAATAGTGACTAGACCAATGAGGTGCAACTAAAGTAATAACTTTCCTAACCCAACTTAGAATCACTTTTTTCCGCTGAATCTTCGGAACGTTTTCCTTAAATTCCGCTCTGTTCCTTATAAATGTCACAGCTACAATTCCAGTAAATACAATTCTCACCTGAATCATTTGCTGAAGACGGAGAATATTCTAGTTATATAATGGCCGTTCCGAAAACTTCATTAAGATGCACTTTATTTTAAATGTTCGTCGGATGTACAATCGGACGTGGTCGGGGGCAAGAAGTAATAATTAACTTCAGCTTAATTTTAAACGGTCAGCGATAGTTTTATTCTATTATGGATTTTATTGGCTTGAAGCCGCCTGTAAAGACTTTTATAGGATTCGCTTCTTGCTCTAAAACTGCACCATCAGAGAAATTGACAAATGGTGGACTTACGTTATTTGGTCAGCTTAAGAATCTAAAATTCTTCTGTTAGCATCACCACATTTAAGGGACGTTACGAGTTTACGACTTTCTAGAAGGACTATAATTCCACACGCACCATCGAGGAAATTAATTCCTAGGCAGTTGTTAGACCAACGTCATTTGGTCGGATCATGTCAATTTTAATGTTATCTGTGAATTGTGATCTGTCGGTTGGGTTTGATGTAACGCGACCAAACTACGTAGGTCCCCCATGTGCCTAGGAATCAACTTCCCTGATAGTACCACAACCACACCACATGGTCGGGCGTTTACTTTGTATTGAAAGGACTCGTCACACGTACCACATTTTGCAGTCGTTAACAACCACGTGTGTGATACAGATGACCACAGTTTGTCGCGACGATGTGGTGTGCCTGTGGTACGTGTGGGTCAACCCGAAGTGTATAAAAATATTGCAGTTGAATCTGTACATTTTGTGATTAAGAAAATTTGACTTATTTCCCACAGCTCTTTCTATATATTTGCCAAAAAATTTATATAGTAACTACGAAACTGGTAATGCAAAAAATATAGTTATAATATTAACAGTATATTTTGTGTACTTAAAGGATTTTAAAGGCACTTAATAAACTTCACAGAGGATAAAATAGACATTATAAAACGACACTGGAACAGTAATAGTTTATTATGGAAGGCTACAAAGTACAGTATTATTGACAGAGCGCTGAAAACAGCATCAACTTAAATATCTATTTACATCTCCAAAGGTCAGTTTAATCGTCTTGTATTTCTTTTGTGCTAGTTGAAATTACCGCTCATTTTATAACTTTTGTTATTAGCCTAGGATCCCTTCATAGAAGGACCTTCACCGAGCTGTTTACTGGATGAAAAGTATTTTATATTCAATTTCGTATGTCAACAAATTAATTGCAGGTGGGTTGCCTAAAAAATTTCAGTCCAGAATAAAAAAAAATAGAAAAAAAATAAAAACTTTTTTTTTAACATTTCGCTGGTTTAGTTAAAAGACAAATTCTATACCAATCGAAAGTATGGAGCCCGTAGAGTATGAAAACGTTAGATTGTCTATTTTTTTCCTGTCATAACTCTTGGGTAGGCAGGTAAATCGATACTACTACTAATCGGTACCGGTCTGGTTAATGCTTAATGCATATTCTATGGGCTTCATACTTTCGATTGGTATGGAATTTGTCTATTAACCAAACCAGAAAAATGTAAAAAAAACTTTTTTTTTGTTTTTTTTTATTTTTTTATTCTGAACTGAAATTTTTTAGGCAACCCACTTGCAATTAATTTGTTGACATACGTAATTGAATATAAAATACTTTTCATCCAGTAAACAGCTCGGTGAAGGTCCTTCTATGAAGGGATCCTAGGCTATATGAAGTAGATGACGCCCGCAACTCCGTTGCGCTAAAACTAGTTTTTGCGCGGAAATAGGACATAATTTTGGGATAAAAGGTATCCTTTATCCTTTCCCAGGACTCCAAGTATCTCCATACCAAATTTCAGCAAAATCGGTTCAGCGGTTTGGGCGTGAAGAGGTAACAGACAGAAACATATGGAGGCGTCCCACATGACCAGCGCACCGGCCAGCGAGCGCTACACTGAGTCCGCTACACACATTTTCGTATTTATAATCGAAAAGCGTCCTTCCTGTTTAGGAGATATTTTATAATAGATGCTAGTCAGATAGGAATAGGCTATTGGGAAAAGAATAAATGTTAAGTATTATTGTACCTATAAAATAAATTAAGTTATATCTCATTCTAAACAACCTGTTTATTGTTCCTACCCACGCAGTTATGTTCATTAAAATTTTTGCAATGGTCACTTAAATTTTTTGGCTCAATTTCATATTTTATTTTGTTTCATCAATTTTATTTCGCAGGAATTTCAATTGCAATTCAATTTGTTTGCGAGCAATTGAATTTCATACAGTCATTTCGCCGATATTGACGCTCAGACAATGAGCCTGATTCGAGATCCGTCGGGATTTGCCTCACATTCGGTTGAGCGCTGGAATTATAATTTCATACTAATTGGGACTGGATTGTGCAGAACTTACGTATCGGTGCTCATAGAACAGATTTCGTTGAAGTTGAACTTAGAATTAAGCTGGAAGAACTTTCTTTAGAGATAAGCAGTACAGGTGTTGTGACATTATTCTTTTTATGTATAACTTGTTCAATGTTTTCATGTGCAATTAAGTGTCAAAATGAAATAAATAAACAACTTGTATTTAATAAACAAAATCCGTACTTACCAAAAACCTTAGAGTTCGTCACTTACGTACTTTTATCACTCCACCTGTTGTAACGTCAACACCTATAATAACTTTGTCGCATCGTCATCGGTGGAAACGCTCTATGCGTGCCCTGACTTATGGATGTACCTCAGTTAAGCTGAAGCACCAAGTATATGGGACTGGCCAACGAGAAGCCAGGCGACCCACTTTTTAGTGGCTGGCACCACTTGCGGTTTGCTATTGGCCATTGAACGGACTTTTGTCAGCCTACCTCTACCTTCTCTGGACGTAGCATTACGGGTTAGAATTAACATAAGTCACGAATTGTCCTCGGCATTAAGTATTCATCGCGATAATTACCGCCCGTCCTCGCGGCATTGTTCGACGCGTTTTGTTATGCAGAATAATGAATCCAGCTCCTGCATTATACATTTGGATAATAATTAAGTTCTCTTAGATCCCGAGGAGTCTGGATAAAGTTGGGAACTTACGCTAAGGGGTTGGTGATTACGCTAGTTTGGAGTTTCGATTTTAAATTTTGATTTCATATTTCAGAGAAACGTCGGATTGCTTACAAATTTTTCTTCTACATAGAGGCAGCAAGTCATTTACTTTATGACATGTATGTTAAAATACTAGTAATTGTAGATAACTCAAATCACGTCCTTAAACATTAATTCCAGATTATAAAACACAGTGAATATAGTACCGAAAGTTTTATAGACTCTGAAAATATTGCAAACTTTGTAACATAATACTTTCTTAGTATAAATAAAAATTCTAGTTTAGTACACCACAGCTAGTTTTTATTATTCGTAGACCACAGCCTTAGTACACCAACAGACATAATGTTTATCTATATATATATAAAACTCAAAGGTGACTCACTGACATGTTGATCTATCAACGCACAGCCCAAACCACTGGACGGATTGGGCTGAAATTTTGCATGCAGGTAGATGTTATGACGTAGGCATCCGCTAAGAAAGGATTTTGATAAATTCCAACCCCAAGGGGTTAAAATAGGGGATGAAAGTTTGTATATAATAATACTTCTTAACGCGAGCGAAGCCGCGGGTAGAAGCTCGTTGATCAATAAAGTCAATGTAAAAATCGTAAATATTTTATAACCCTTAACTTTTGCAAGCTGCACATTATTTTACAGTCTGCCTGAACCACATCAGCCACCTTATTAAGTCTACTAGTTGAAGTGTCGTGGCATTTGCATAATATTTCGTAAACCCAACTGAAAATTCAGACGTTCTAAGATTTAAATTTTAAATGTAAAGTTCGGATAATAAGGATTTAATAAAGTTGTTAAATATTTTAGTACGCTTTAAGACCTTCTGTCTTAGTACTGAGGTACTATATTGGCTTATGCTGCTAGTCTTGTCTTCGACGTTCACAATTATTCAATATTCAGATCTTCACGTTTGGCTATGATGGATTCTGTAGACACCTGTCTACAGTTTGAATGCTGGACATCGATTATGGACAAATATACTCGTCGATTATACTTGCACAATCGTTCACTAAGTTGTGGTAAATGGTGTGGATATCACAATCCACAATCAATTGTATGTAAATAGGTACTTTTTGTAAACCAAATTGATCTCGCATACGACACCCCAGTGGTCCTTGTCACTGATACCAAGACCTCGTGTCGAAGGGCTAGGGTGCCGCCTGCTAATCAATCAAGGTTACTAACCTTGATTGATTAGCAGGCTAACTGATAGTTACTGAATAATCAGGTAACACTTATAATTTTGTATTTGCTGTAAATATGTCCTTTACTTGATGTTAAATGTAGATGTGTGAAAACCTGAGGTGAAAAAAAAAACAATACTTACATCAAATAAGAATCTCAACCTGATACTAATACTACTTATAATTAAACTTAAAGAACATTTTACATATTATGATGTGGATATCACGATCAATTGTATAGAGTAAGACTGTGTGATAATGTATCCTATTGTGATATTGTTTTTTTTACCCTAATAAACAATAAGTTCGCAATCGTCTATGTTGTTCCCAGTACGAGAGGCCGTACATATACATTTCGACTGTGTATCTAAGGGCGTTTATCCATTCATGCGTGTCGTTTACAGCACGAGCTTCTAGTCTGCATATAAAATTACCCTCACCCTATCATATTTTCATAGATCTTTTTCCTGTCATGCGGGCAACATGCGCGCGACTAGAGTCTAAGGTGTGGGTGGGTTTTTGGCTGTCTGTCTACCCGTCTGTTATCCACACCAGAGAGAAGTCGATGTACATGATATAATCCGAAGTACCAGGAGATTATGGGATTGAAGGAATTGACAGCAAACCGACGTGATTATGGCACGTTAGGTAATACAATAGGCTCAGCTTAGGTAACCGCACACAACAATGCCGCTAAATACTCATGTTACGTTACGTCATATAAAGCCGCCTAGATTATCCGTTGTCAGAATTAAAAGTACGTATATTATTTAACAAATTATCATGATAATAATTGTAATTTGTAACTAAAATAATAATTGCTAAGGTTTCTAAAAATTAATAAAGACAAGCAACAATCAAGCAAAAATGATCGGTTATACGAGTAATAGCTGTAAGGTTACTAGCTGTAGCAATGATGCATGTAACATGTTTAAGATATTATATTATGCTATGAGTATGCAAACTTTGTAACTGAATATTTCAAAACATAAAATTGTCTATCATATTTTTGTATTACAGTAATTAATATAATATTTAAACCTGTATTTTATTGTTTTCTAAGTAAAACATTTTTGTCAACACAGAACCAGAAATAACATAGGTAACGAACTTGTTACTCAAAACTCCCAGGCATCTCATTAAAATGTACACTTAATTATTTCTTAAATTTCCCCTTTTGTGCGCTGACCCAGGAGCAGGCAGAGCGACCGCAGACAAAGCCCAACTTGCTACCAACTTTCACCGGTTTCACCTGGGCGAATGTACAAAGTATGTTATTTTAACTAATTATATTATTATAAATCTAGCTATATAGTTGTGTGTGTACGGTGAATTATACGGTTATTAATGAACCAAAGATTTCCTTTGGTAGGATTGGTCCTTATGGCCCAAGGATGGATTTAAGATGTGGAGCCACTGCGATTTTTTGACCGACTTCCAAAAAGGAGGAGGTAATATGTTCGGCTGTATGTATCTTTTTTTTTTTTTGTATGTTCCACGATTACTCAGCCGTTTGTGGTCCGATTTTCAAAATTCTTTTTGTGTTGTATAGGGTTTAACTCGAATTTGGTACCATGTTCACAAAAGTGGTGATCTGATGATGGGATCCTTGAGGAATCGAGGGGACTTCTTGAAATTTGTATGAAAACATATAGTGATTTCGATTTTTTTCTGAAGCATTCGAGGTAAATGCTACCAAAAAGTAAGACTTCGCACCAGGTTATACCCTCGATCCGAAGGTACCGAACAGAACTTTTGAATGCTTATAGGTACAGGTTCGGGGATTTCGGCGTTGTTTAAACAACTGAAAGCATAAGCTAATACATCAATTTGATTAATCATCATCATCAAAACCATCATTATACCATGGGTCATCACACTATGACCCAATTATTGGTACTTTTCGTGATATTTTGCATCGAAGCAGACATTTTTGATAATGATTTCGCTGTTTGTGGACCGATTTTCAAAATTCTCGTGTTGTTGTATAGGATATAATCTTAATTTTGTATAACAATTACGAGTGGTGAGCTGACGATGGGATCTATGAGCAATCGAGGAAAATCCTTGAATTTTATCAAAACACTCATAGTGGTTAAAATGTTGTTTCTAGTAAGTTAAACATATGTTACGAATAAGAGAAATTTTATACGAAGGTGTCTCTTCGTCCAAAGGCACTGAACAGAACTCCTGAACCTTTAAAGATAAAAGTATGGAAATTGCAGCATCGCTTAGATAACTGCAAGCATTTACCACAATTTCGCTTACAGTGACATAATGTGAATAGTTAACATTCGTATTGGTTATTTACGCATAAAGCCTAATTTTGTAGATACTTAACTAAAAAAGAGTAAAATTATTATTTTTAACAAAAAATTAAAACCGACTTCCAAGGTAAAAACAATAGTAATATGAACTAAAAAGTATTAAATAACTCTTACCCTTTAATAGTGCCTTTTTCAGAATTCGTCTAAATCTCAACTATTTCTGTACTGTATATTACAATCTTCATTACTTTGAAGTCGGTACCACTCCCAAAAGTTTCAGATAATCTGACATTACTGAACTCACGATTAAATTAGCTGGTACCGACTTCAAAATAATGAAGATTGTAGTATACAGTACAGAAATAGTTGAGATTAAGACGAATTCTGAAAAAGGCACTATTAAAGGGTAAGAGTTATTTAATACTTTTTAGTTCATATTACTATTGTTTTTACCTTGGAAGTCGGTTTTAATTTTTTGTTAAAAATAATGATGTTAGTTTTTTTTAATTTTAGCAGCTTCTGCTCTGGAGGAAAATAGAGTCTCAATCTGTATAGAGGCATTAATTATGGTACTATTCCAAGTTCGGTACCATATTCGGATGATTTAAGAATGCTAAATTCATTTTAGGACTCATATTTGCACGATAAAGATGATAAACTACGTAAAAAGAAGAAGAAGAAGAAGCATTATTTAAACGCGCTAATCTTAGTATGAGTCGGTAATTACTGGTCCGATTTGAAAAATTCTTTCAGTGTTAGATAGCCCATTTATTGTGGAAGGCTATAGGCTTAATTTTATTACGCTAAGACTAATATAAGCGAATAAATAGAGGAAAATGTGAAAAAACGGAGGAAATAATTTGAAAGGGTTTATTTCACGATTTTTTCAGAAATTTTTCTGTTATTTGGCACGGATAAAAAGTAGGAACGTGAAGAATCATAGGCTATTTATTGTGGACTAATTTGCCTGTGAAATATCTAATTCACGCGGGCGAAGCAGCACGGAACGTCTAGTAATAATATAAAGCTGAAGAGTTTGTTTTTTTGAACGCGCTAATCTCAGGAGCTACTCATCCGATTTAAAAGAATCTTTCAGTGTTTGATAGCCTTTTTATCGAGGAAGGCTATAGCCTATATTTATCACGCTAAGACCAATAGGAGCAAAGATACAGAGGAATATGTGAAAATAAAGCTGAAGAGTTTGTTTGCTAGTTTGTTGGTTTGAACGCGCTAATCTCAAGAACTACTGGTCCGATTTGAAAAAATCTTTCAGTGTTTGATAGCCTATTTATCGAGGAAGGCTATAGGCTATATTTTATCACGCTAAGACCAATCTAAGACCAATAAGAGCAAAGATACAGAGGAAAATGTAAAAAAACGGGGAAAATTATTTGAAAGGGCGAATATCTTACAGACTACTGGAGCAATTCTTATGTTATTTGACACGAATATATAGTAGACTACGTGAGATATGGGTTATTAATTTGTGAAAAATATACGGTTTCCGTGAAATTTCAGATTTACGCGGACGAAGCCGCGTGGTACGTCTAGTAATATTAATATGTTTATTGCTCCATTCATCACCATGTCTTTGGTATGCAGAATAATGCGGCTATCAGCCTCCTTATATTAATTAAGCCTTCTCAACAGCGTTTTCGTTGGTTGAAAATCATATATTCTAAATTTTTATTTTATTTTATTTTTACTGTATTTTATCTAAATATTATTCAAAAACTGGCATTTAAACATTCGATTCAATCGAAAATGATACCAAACTCGCCTATATACCTAAATTCCACGCAGTTATTGACCTCATACCTTGTTAAAGCTAACCCCCCCCCCCCCCCCCTCCCCCACCTGCATGAAATATTCAGGTGGCTCCACATCGTAAACCCATCTTAGGAATATAAAGATCAATCCTACCAAAGGAAATCTTTGGTTCAGCAAAAGCCGTATTCCTCGTTTTTTTGTCTTGTACGCACACGACTAATATAGTCAGGGAGCCCTAGAATAAATTTTTGTTTGATTATCAAGATTTTTTGTGAGTAGCTTCATTTTGGTAAGACATACAACATTTTTATCTGCGAAAAATCTTGAAAGTGGTAGCTAACAGAGATAGAAAGGATTTCATACTTTGATATTTTGATCGTCCTAAAAATATATGGATTGTTCTATTTGTAGGACAACAATTGTTTATATATACAGAATTAAGATAACAGAAATAATTTGAAAACATAATTCTTAAAGGCCTACTTATTATTTTAAATTCTTGTATCGCCGATCGCGGTGCTTATTGCCAACTAAGGTACTACGAAACGACTGGCCCCGTTGTGTAGTGTGATTAGCCTCTAGTTCAAACAATCGGTCAACATCTATTTTTCATACCCGAAAGTCCCGAAATTACGTAGTAGACCGTAGGGGATCCAACATGGCACTCCTGAATTGCGCCCAAAGGAATATCTGAGATCGGAGTGACGCGAACGTCTGGAAATGACTATTTCTCGTCGAATCCGAAAATCGTCATTTTAGGAACCGCAAGCATATTCCCACACAGTATATGGCAAAACAACGTATTTTATATGGCGATAATAATAGCACGGGTAGAGCTTGTCTAAGGGACAATTCAGACCGCAACGTGACGAGGCGAGGCGAGGCGCGGCGTGGCATAAATTATTGTACTGAATTGACAGATTGGCATGTCGCCTCGCGCAATGAAATCTGTCAAATCCATACAAATTTATGCCGCATCGCGCCTGGCCTCGTCTCGTCGCGTTGCGGTCGGAATTGACCCTAACTTAAAATCCCCCCCCCCCTCCCTCGTATTCACAGTACACATTTTTTTATTATCAACTAGTAAAGTGGTGGGGCGCGTCATTTCAAATTGGACAAGCTATACCGCAATTTTACATCGTGAAATCCATTTAGTAGTTTAAGTACTGAGCCGGAATCATTTTTAATGCAAACAAAATTATATATTTTCTCTTACTATTACAATATTACTATAGGTCACTTAAGACAAGAAAATAACATGAAAAACTATTAATTTCAGTTACAATTTAGAATATAACAACTGTTAATTCAGACACGTAGATTAAACAAATAAGTTTCACCAATATTAAAGCCAAACTCCGAAGTATTTTAATGATCCTGCCATTCCTGTGCCCCTCAAAGTACAGAATTTTGTATCAAAGCCTAAAAGGTTGTATGTACCAGCGCCGATCTTTTGAGCGAAATGTCCGATTTGAATATTTCAAAAGTAATCTACGAATGGCGAAATAGTATTGGATTTGAAGTAATTTACTCCGAAAGGATTAAATGGAGTATTTTTATTAAGAGGCCGTTTTGATGATAAATGTACAAAAAGAAAAGGCGGCAAATATATTGTTAAATTAACTTTTTATAATATTTAAGATTTGTAATCCTTTCAGATATTGCCGTAGAGTGATTCTTATAACGCTAATCAAAATGTTTAAAGGTAAAATAACTCTTGTTAAACTCCTTTTACTATCAATAATTGTCGCATGCCCAAAGCACTATATACTATCAGAGAAGTTTATTCCTAGGCAGATGGTGGACCTAAGTAATTTGGTCGCGTTAAGTCAAACCCATGAGACCGATCACAGCTAACATTGAATTGACAAATTAAGCCGGCCAAACGACGTAGGCCCGTCAACTGCCTAGGATTCAATTTCCTCGATGGTACTTTTAAGAACGTTGAGCTAAAAGCATGCGAAGTTGCAGTGATCATAATTATTAATTTGCTTAATAATTCAGTTTATACAAGAGTTTACCTTTTCTTCTAGGACCAATACACATAACCACTTTGCGACACCATTACTTTTCTGCCCAACCTAATAGTTGGGGAGGGGAAGAGGGGATTTCGGGAGCAGCTCGAGCGTGTCAGATTAAGCTTGTATAGGCTTCCGACATGTGTCTAGTTATCATGGTATTGAAAATAGATTTCACATGTGGTGGGTTAAAAAATTTTTTTTTTTGAATATTGAAATGTCATCGGATCTGTCAGATTAAGATATGTTTAGTATACCCAAAAGAAGCTTCCATATAAAGCACTGACGATTCACAGGTTAGGTAAGCTTGTAGAGATATTTTAAAATATAAAAAAATAAAGCTTCATATTTTCCTAACTAAGCTTTGCAGATATTTTATTCTGCACTAAACTAAATTATTTAGTCCTTGTTGTCTGAAATTTATTTATAATTTACCTAAATCAGCAATTTTCTGAATATATTTTCTTTTTCAAAACTTTAAAATGGCTGCAGTTTCTGAACCCACCGCTAAAATAAAAAACGCTCTTATTATTTTTTTATCAGTTTTACCGAATGTAAAAAACCTACTAGGTGTCCATGACGCTCGAGTGACTACACAAATAGCACCCTCCCCTCCCCTACCAACCAACAATTAAAATCCCGCACTTTATAACTCACTGCTACTTTCATCTAACTTCACATGTCCAAAGCACTAGTAAGTACTTTGTGCTAAAAGCCGGCGAAGTTCCGGAGATCACAAGTTGTGTAATGACAGCGGAGCTGAGCGCCACGACTAATAAATGCACCGCGCGTGCTCACACTTGCGAAACTTGGAGCTGCGTCGCGTTTGCACCTCATTTGTTACTAAGCGTTTTATACAGCAGCTATAATGCTGCTATCAGACTACGCTTTAATGTAATAGCATATTAAATAGCAGTATTTTATTTATTTTTATTTTATTAAATTCGTAAAACTTACATCTACATACAAATGTAAACAGAAGAACACATGTACATGAAGGCCAATTAAAAGTTTTCATATTAACAAGAAATACAAAGTCGGTAGTTAATAATACACAAAGAGTAACAAACATAACACAATATTAATAAATCACGCACAAAATATTTTTTTAGAGTAAGGGAAAAGACCTAATGGCAGACACTTTAAGGAAACATGAAACATTTGAATGTTATAAAATATATAATTTATGAAAATAAAGGATTGATAACTTCTTCCATGTCTTCAGTAACTCTTACAAAATAAAACTATTATAATTATTCTCTGACAAATCAATAAAAAAATATATTATTGGTCTTTTTGTAAACTTAGTCATAAGAGCTAATAGATGACATCACAATAAGCGAACATCACTAATAGTAGCACCAATATGAACTAATAGTTGACATAGAACATTAAATTACATTTTACATTTTTCATATTATTAGGTCTTTATCTGCCGTTTTTCAAAAGATTTCATTTACTTCATCATAGTAACTACATGCATCAAAAATATTATCCACGTTGTCTCCAGATTCTATTCATTCTTCTTCCATGCTGAAACTATCTTTCCTTTTATTTTTATTTTTCATATTTTTTTCCTAGCAAAATTATTTTCAGTCTTTAGTCTCCATGCTTCTTTTGCCTCTTCTTTTTTCTTCTTTCTGTTCTCAGCTCTCCTTTTTCTTCTTTTTACTGCTACAAAACTAAAGCAATCGATTTTTAGATCAGTACAAGGTCTAATATTAGACACCATGTCAATTTTTAGGTACAGTAGCTTTCTAAGTTCTTAGTTCGTTAATAGAATTATATTTTTAGAGAATAGTGATGATATTTGCAGTAGAATAAAGTACAAAATAACTTTAGTATGTATTGCAAAACTAAAAGATGAGATCCATGTCATCTATTAGGTTTTTTACATTTTCAAGAACTAATAGTAGACACCCTTTATATTGTTAGGGAAAATGGAGAAAAGATCATAAATAAACATTAATTAGTGTATACAACATGACCATTAATCCAATGAAATCAATAGAAATTATAAAAAATCTAATAAATGTATTCAAAACTTACGTGCAAAATTTCGCCTTCCTTAACCTATTTGCTAAGAAATTGCCGAGCGCGTGTTGACGCGGTCACATCATTTACGAAAACTGATCCCATTTTAAATTTTGTTCCCGAAGGCGCCCCTAATATATTTTTTCACATCAACAGATAGCATAAGAAGCTTATAAAATTTACAGTGTTGAGAAATAATTAGAGTAATTCTTATTTTTATGACATTTTTGTCGTAAGTGTCATCTATTAGTTCAGTGTCTAGCATTAGGTCCTTTCCCTTAATTAGAAATACTTTTTTTAAATGTAGAAACGCTGGTATTAAATAAGTCTATGTTTGGATACTCGTACGAAATTTCATTGAAGCCTCTGCTGGCTCGTATCAGGTAGCTGTTTTGCCTATAAGTGCTGTTTACACATGGGATGTGTAATAGTTTGGGCATGCGCTTCAGAAATGAGCGTGTTACTAAATCTATTTCACCTAGCAGCTCGGGACAGTTTACCGTGCCGTTTGCTATTTTAAGAAGATAAGATGATAGGATAAGATAAGTATTATGGAATTGTCGCAACTAGGCAAACGTAAGGTAGGATGTTCTGCAGTTTGACCAGAGCAGTTTGACAGACCGACGATTTGAAGAAGATGGCAGGGGATGAATGCGAAAAAATGCAGCTACCCAAAATTGTGATCGAGAATTCTAAAATTGTGCTGTAACAGCTTATAATCAACTAGTTTGATATTGTTCCATTAAAAATAATTAAAGATTGCAATAATCACAATGCAAATTGGAAATGAGCCATAGGATAGTTGCGTTTATACAACAATACGACTACAATATTTCCTTTGAGATTTTATATTTACTTTTCTGCACAAATCTGCAAAATGAAATCTGCACGTTCGCGGCACATTTCGTAAGCTGAAAGCGAATAATCTGGCTGTCTACTTGTCTGGATGTCTAGTGTCTGAGTGTCGAGTTGTTTCCGTCTTGGAAATTGTCTACGCGACGGAAATCAACTGTTTGCGGTGAAATTCAAACCTGAATTCGTGACAAGTGTTTAGTCATTATCATACAATTTATGGATCGTTTAGGGGCATTTACCCAACTTAGAAATGTTGATAACAACCCTAAGGGCCTTTTACACATTTTAAGCAATGCATATTTTAGGCACTATTCACAAAATATATGGACCAAAATTGTAACTCTACAGTTTGACACAACGCACCACTTGACCGCTTTCACCAAAGTAATGAAAATAATTATTCCACAACGACGACGCCAAAATAGTTACACAAATATAATATAGGGGTAAACATACGCCCCTGTGTTACGCTGATAGTACACCGTATGAAACTTGTTCTGAATTTCGGCGTGTTTGCTTAAAGTATTTTTGATATAAGCGTGCTTTTGAGGCGGGCAGTCGGCTCAGCTTTGGTTTTAAGCTATATGGCTATAGACACAGGAGGTGGCCTAGTGCGATATTGGAGATATTATGGCTATATTTTGTAGTAAGATTACTTGATAATACCCGTACTCATAAAAATATTTAAACAGCGAATAGCCTATAGAAGGCCCACTCATTTATCTTTGTCTGGCAATTTTTATTACCCTGGTTCTTCTTGCCATTTCGGGTCGGATTGACAGAAGGCCAAAAGTATATTACTTAAATCTTTATTAAGAAAAACTGTATTCATTATTCACTTATAATACCACAAGAGCTTCAAAATTATCGGGTATTTTCCGATAGGTTCGTTGCAAACAAATGAAGGATTCAAGTTTTTCAGGTTAAAAAATCACGAGCGCGAAGCGCGAGTGATTTTTCCTGAAAAACTTGACGACTTTATTTGTTTGCAGGGAACCTTGAAGGAAATGCCAGATAATTTTGAAGCTCGTGTGGTATTCGGGGGATTATTTTTCCGTCCCAAATGTCGGCCAATAGAATTGCACCATGAGACGAAATGTACAGTTAACAAATAAGAATTTGTACCTTCCTTATAGTCTTCTCCATCCATTTTCTTCATATTGTAAGCGTAATCTTTCATAATGTTTGCCAATTGCGCTTCACTCGTTTCAGCACTCAATGTGTATTCCCTCTCAGTACAAAAAGTAGTAAATTGGTTCCAAACTGTTTTTTTTGCCTTCTCCGTATTAATGGGAACATTTCCTTTGACTTTTTTATCGATGGTGGACAGAGAACAAACTCCAAATCGACTCATTTTCATGCAAAATCTCCAATTTTCACAATTGAATTCAACCTGTCAGTTTGACGTGTGGTTAATTTGACTGGATCATGTTTTGTTTTTTATATATAGCAACGACCAGAGAAAATTTTCAAAAAATTATCAGTATAATACCATGTAGGTTGTACCACGTGACGTCGAATGGTGCAATTCTATTGGTCGATATTTGGGTCGGAAAAATAATCATTTCAAATCACTTTTCACGCAAATAGTTTTCCAGCAAAAAATGCCCAGATTACCGACAAATTCCTCCCAAATGTCTCCATATGACCTCATCCTCCTGGATAGAAGCTATTCCGGTGAAATAATAGGGGATGTAGGTTGACGCGTGCTTACCGACGACAAATGAAATGAATTATATTATCCTGCGTGTCAGCGCAGAATGAAACGTTAATACGGAAAAATTGGACCGCCACAATCCACATATTTTATTCCGCGGAGAAATTGGGATGTGTTGGTGTTAAGTGATTATGTTACAATTAGAATCGTGGCCGTGTTTTGTGTGGATCATGGTTAACATGTTATTACGTCATTAACAACTGTATTTAGAGCAATTTAATGGTTACCTAACCTTAATTTAATGAAGAGTTTGATAGAAAATAGAAAAGGAGTTTATGATCCTGCTATGGCATCACGCTTCAACGTAGTATGGTCAGTTTTTGCAATGTAAATAAAAGTTGAATTCTTCAAAAACTAATTACAAGTAGCTACTGAACATTTTTCTCGGCGAACTAACAGATAAAAAAGAATACCAACGCCACGGGCGACGGGAGTAATTCCAGAAAAACCATTACAATGTCTATCAAAGAGGAAAGTTGAAAAACACGACACCCGCGACCAAATTACTGCGGAATGAAACTGTAGACTACTTTAGACACGCAGCGCGGGATCAACCCGCTTTATTGCATGCCGAGTTTCAAAATACACTGTGAATGAATATGCCAGCGTTTGGAATAGACGCCCAAATAGTGTAAGCTTTTAAGAAATGTATTACTGGTATTCGAACCACAACACAGTACACACCAAACTTTTTAGTAAATTTAGTGACCCCGCAAATGATGCTTTGTCTATAATATTATACCTAAATGTTATTTTGGTATAAAAATTTAAAAATGTTGAAAATATATTCTAGATTAAATTTTATTTTAGATGTTGGCTGATTATTATTATCAGACCTGTACGACAGCCACATAAACAAAAGTTTTATTTCATAGTAGATTTAGTATGGACGTAAAAAAAAGGCGGACGGAGTCTTATACACAGCACTGTGTCTTCAGAGTCGGCCACGCACACATTCTTACGGCTGTCTAATGGCCGGACTAGCGTAAGAATGTGTGCGTGCGGACCGTGTACATGCAGTCAGCCTGGCCGACTCTGAGGACACAGTGCTGTGTATGGTGGGACTCCGTCCGCCTTTTTTTATACATCTATGAGATTTAGATAATGATTTAAAAATCCTCAATCTAAAATAAAATATCATATTTTACCAGTGGAAAATTAAAAATTCCAACCCAATTTTCATACATGAAACAACAAAATATCCAGTACCACTTCATCACTGTTTCCGAGGAATACAATATTCTATTGTTAAATTTTAGCCACACGAGCCTTTTAAAGTTGTAATCCTTTTAATCTGGCTGTTCTGGATGGGTAATTTTTAACAGTTTAACTGCGAAAAAAGTGGTCTTTCAGTGGCCATAATTTCATAATACGAGTTTTCATGAGCGGTTACATTTTAACATGCCTTTCAGTCTTGTCTTTATTGGATAAGTTTTAAAAATTTCTAGTTGTAGCCGATTACATTTTTATTTTGCTGTTGCTTATACTGCAACAATAATAATTATGTGCTAATATTATTACATCTGTATAAAGTATCAACTTGGTGTTAACTATAGAAGGTTAAAATAAATATTTTTATTCCCATTTCCTTTCTAATAATATTATTGTTGTTGTTATAAACCCAGAGGCGATTCTGAAAATGGAAAACGGGTTCTTAAAATTACATCTACGAGTACAAATTCTTCAGACAAATACCATACCTACTTGTATTGTTTGTAAATGCGAAAATTTGTCTATCTTTGAGTTTATTTAGGTATGGAGATAATTTGAGTCGAGAAAGATTTACGAAAATAGTATTTTAATTAGAAACGTGACAAAACCAGAGAGGTATTACGTACTAGGGTAGGTACAACCATAACATATCACTGAACAAAACCGACTTTGAAATTGTACGTAATTCAGAATTAAAATTCTCTGTCTCAAAAACTACTAAACCAATTATGATAAAACTTGCAGTATTCTCTAAGTTGAAAAATATCGAGTACAACAAAAATGGAATGGAAAAGGAATTACTCAAATCCGACTTGTAGTTCCGGAGATATGCGAACACAAATATAATAAAAATATACACACATACATACATTTTTGAAAGGCACATTTTGTTCAGACGCTGATGTAGACTAACTTACCTAATTAGCTATACAAATACTAGGCAATTCTGGAAACATTACATACATACGGGTCAAATTAATAACCTCCTTTTTTGAAATGGGCATTGTCCAAAAAAATCACATGTATTTTTTATATTTTTTTTTTCGTTAAAATAGGGTATTTTAAGAATATAAATTAAATAATTTTGAAATTCATTGGCTAGTTTTTTCTCAAACATTTTTTAAAGTTTCGATCTGACGTCATCATCGGCGGCCAATTGACCTCTGCAGTATGTTTTTTTCCTTTCAATCTTATTTATAATGGCTGGTTCGTCAAATGCAAGTTCTCATTATGTGAAAGCTGATACGAGAAGCTTACCAAAAGTTCGAAACGTAATGTTGGTCGAATTTATTGCTAATTTAACGCCATTGAAGGTCAAACTAAGGTTAAACATATTTGTTCAAAAATATAAGTAACTAATGGGTATTTTTTTCGTTTATATACAGAAAAACGATCACTGACCTTATTCCTCGAAATGTTTTTGTAATGAGCAAAATTAAAAAAAAATGGACAATCCCCATTGTCTGAAAACAAGCAAGGAGTAGTCTTGTACAATGTTATAGTACCCTCATACTAAACTAAAGATATTCCCACAGCGAAACCTTAACAAGGTCTTCGTCTTTGTCTCATATATTGGAAAGTAACATGATATACAAAGACAGTGGTCTTGAAAAAAATTACGTGTGGCACTCGGGGAATGCCGCGGTAAAGCCATTGTATAGTAATTTTTATCAACTTATCATTAGTCGCACGCGCACAAATACCGTGCCGAAGTCTGGTAACGCCGCACCGGAATGGGGACTGTTAGGTTTTTTCGTTACCGAATTTCTCCTTTAATGGAAATAAAAGCTATGCATGGCTTAATATCTTTATTTACAGGGTTCGTTCTTTACAATAACAATTAAGACGTTTCACATTAACCACAATTCTCTCCACGGATCATTTATTAACAAACGCTTTGATCCTTAATATAATTAATATCATCTTGTCAATATTAATCGGATATCGGTGGTGAATCAATACATTATTTAATTGAAGACAATGAGATTAGCGCTAAGCGGCTCAGGCCGGGCGGACAAACAATTTGATAATGTGCTAATACTACAATTTATTACACTTATCTAATACTATACATGCGAAAGTCTGTTACCTCTTATTTATCCCGGCAAAAAGTACGGTACGGTATGGTAAACGACGACGACGACACGAGCGTTATCTAGTTCGTAATATAAAATGCAAACTGCATTTTATACAGTGTGAAAAATTTACGGAGAGACACAATTACTGATTTATTGTCGCAGTATTATAACTATTTTCAATCTTATAAAATATTATATAGATGTCACTGTTAGTCGCCAAAATTTCCGGAACAGCTGGACCGATTTTGTAGAAATGTTGTGTAGTTGACATCATCTGAAATAATAAAATGGCTCAAGCGTATTGCACAAACCGTATATGGCAAAATAATGTTTGCTGGTTAGCTAGCACAAGTATAACATACTAGTTTTTGCCAGCGGCTTCGCTCGCGTTAAGAAGTATTATTATCAATAAATCAAAGTCTCAGCCCGATCTGTTTAAAATTATTGACAAAGTTTCATACAAACTTTCGTCCCCTGTTTTATCCCTTGGGCTACCCCCAAGGTTGTTCAAGTTGATCAAAATCTTTCTAAGCGGATGCCTACGTCATAACATCTACCTGCATGCCAAATTTCAGTCCAATCCGTCCAGTGGTTTGGGCTGTGCATTGATAGATCACCAGCCAGTCAGTCACCTTTAAGTTTTATATAATATATTTAGATTATATCAAAACGGCGTGGGCAGTTTGTTAGTACATACAACTTTATAGTAATCTCATAACTCAAGGGTTCAGGTAGCTGTAAATCCCACTTATAATATAGTTCGACTTTCTAAAGTTTGTAAGTATCTGATTGTACAGTGTACACATTAATTATAATATTTATTTTTAAATTAGATTGTAAAATCGCTAGTAATAGTGACTCTGCTTTACACAAACAATACAAAAGTAATTTAGCATATTGTTTTGTTAAGTAACATACAGCAACAAAAGTCCCGGATGGATAGGCGATTGTAAAACAGTATAAAAAAGCAAAAGCATATACATAGTATAATATTTTCGCCCTACACTAGAATAAATGGGAGTTAATCTCTCTCTACGTCTTGCATATTTTTTTTACCAATCTTAAAAAAAAAACATAACGCTAAAGCTATTTTCACTTAAAAAACATTGAGGTACCAACCCAAATTCGTCATTTTTGTTCACATTTTTCATTCTCGAAAATGTGAATTCGCGAAACAGTCGTAAATTCGGCGGTGCTAAGTCGCAGATGTGTATTATTCATCTGCTTTGGCGGCGTTTTGTAGATTTATCGGCACACTTGGGCCGGCCCGTAATTGTCAGGTGAAGTATTTACGACTAGCTCGTGATTTATAGAGGACCCTCCTCGGAGTTTTTAAGATACTTTTAACTTATTAGCCTGCACGTGGATAGGGACAGGTTGAAGCGGTGTGGGGCGCGACGGGCGGCAGGGCGGTCCCCAATGGACGAGTGGATAAGAAACTCTTACGATTTTGCAACAGCTAGAATTTAGAATATTTTTTAACGTGGGAGAGCCATGCTTCGGAACGAATGGGCCGGCTCGACCGGAGAAATACCACGTTCGTTTCGTTCGTTCGTTTCGCCGAGTGAGTGAGTTTACCGGAGGCCCAGTCCCCTACCCTATTCCCTTCCCTACCCTCCCCTATTCCCTTCCCTTCCCATCCCTACCCTCCCCTATTACCCTATTCCCTCTTAAAAGGCCGGCGACGCACCTGCAGCTCTTCTGATGCTGCGAGTGTCCATGGGCGACGGAAGTTGCTTTCCATCAGGTGACCCGTTTGCTCGTTTGCCCCCTTATTTCATAAAAAAAAATATAGTATGTGGTAGCGTATTATTTATACAAATACTAGCTGTCCCGGCAAACGTTGCTTTGCCATAATATATTTGCCATATTATTTTATTGAAGTGACTAAATAAGTATGTTACCATGGCAACGTCGATCGCTATCCCGTCGCACAAATCGTCAGTCTCAGGTTGTAATAATTTACTATTATTTTTTCAACAAATGCACTTATCAATATAATATAAAGTACCCAGTAGCCGATTCTCAGACCTACTGAATATGCATATAAAATTTGGTTAAAATCAGTAAAGCCGTTTCGGAGGAGTACGGGGACTTATAGGCCTGGAGATAGTGACACAAAATTCTTGGTGATTTGTGCCAGTATGGCGGTTTTACAGGGGTATAATTACGTAAAGGCAAAAAGGAAAATGATGGTCATAGCTCGCACTGGCAGCCCAAATGCGTGGGCGTTAATCGAACGTGTCGGATAAATAACGAGTGTCGAACGATTTGTTCCACAAAAATGCTTGTATTTTCAGATAGTCGAAAAAAAATAAGTAGGCGAAAGCGTAATGCCAATGATGCCATGATGTAAAAAATGATTTTACGAATCTTATAGTCGTATTTTTAAAACGTGTCAAATTAATAAGTATTTCAAGTATGGCAGCACTTTTTCCCCCTACTAGAAGTATGGGAAAAATAATAACGGTCATATTTTGTCAAATACTTTCCAAAAATTTAAATGCCATACTGGCACAAATCGTTTGGCGAAAAAAAAAATCTTACACCTTTGCAGTGGTATGGCGGCCATTGGGCGCTGTCGGAAAAGTATGGCAAGGTGATTTTCGTGAATGGCTCGACGATGATTAGCTATGCAAAAATTAGCCTGGTACAAATGGTTCAATTTTTTTATTAAAATTAACGTATTCGCGTCGGTATGGCGGCCTGTAAGCCGCACCCGACAAGTATGGCATTACGCTTTCGCCTACTTATTTTTTTTCGACTATCTGAAAATACAAGCATTTTTGTGGAACAAATCGTTCGACACTCGTTATTTATCCGACACGTTCGATTAACGCCCACGCGTTTGGGCTGCCAGTGCGAGCGCTATGACCATCATTTTCCTTTTTTTTTGACCGACTTCCAAAAAGGAGGAGGTAATATGTTCGGCTGTATATATCTTTTTTGCCTTTACGTAATTATACCCCTGTAAAACCGCCATACTGGCACAAATCACCAAGAATTTTGTGTCACTATCTCCAGGCCTATTACATTGTGACACGAGATTATATACAAGAAGATAATCCAACTACATTATATACATGATACTAATTGTTGTCGCCACACTATCCTAAAGTGTAGTTTTTCAGATGTGATGCTTGTCATATTCGATGATGGGGGTTTTTTGAAATTCGATATTCACCGTATTGTAACATACCTGCTTATAAAAAATGTAACATACTATAATATAATATAACTTGTAAATAGTAATAATATTATGTGCGTTGTCTATAGAAGCTGCACGGGGAAACGTGGTTATTTAGTTAGTTTTAGTTTTTAGGTAGAACTTAATTTATAATTTGTTAATTTTCCAATATAAGGGTAAATAATAAATGATCAAACGAACTTACCAAGTGAAGTTCGATCATTATTATATGAGTCGCTTCATTCAAAGATATATTAATTAACCAGGTAGTCCTTTGTTTATTTGCTAGGCAATCGCGTTTTTTTTTAACACGTATGTGGGTATAAAAAAAGATCGTTCCGCTTGATAGTCTCAGTACGCTTCATGATGTTTAGAGAGAGGTAATGCAAAAAATCTTTCTTTATTTCTTTGGGTACTGCAGCAAACAAAGTTTAGTGCAGACTGGGTGGGAGGGAGATTATATCTTTGAATGAAGCGACTCATATAATAATGATCGAACTTCACTTGGTAAGTTCGTTTGATCATTTATTATATTTCTTCGTTTCATTCTTCGATATATTAATTAACCAGGTAGATTTTCAGAGTAACGAAAGACGATTTTTTTTAAAATACAATATAATATAATATAAACATAATGAATAGTAATCATTATGTTCGAGAAAGAATTTAACATTATGCCCATAAATAATAATAATAGTCAGTAGAAACAAAACTTAAGAGACCTCTATAGTTTGTGATTCAAATGATAACGTACTGGGATCATGGTGATTATATAACTGATTCAGCGAAACTTTGTTCGTCGATAAAATTATGGCTAAGGAAAATAGTGAAAGTATTGGAGTCGCTAGTCCAGCCTGTCGACTGTCGTCTTACTAATCGTGTCCAGTTTCAGTCCCCGTGTCGACGCTCGTGTCGACGCTCGTGTCGACGCTGCACCGCTCTCACACAGCACTTGCTTTATCCAGCGGCTAACCGATTGGGAGGTGGCTGTTCTGTGCAGGGCGTTAAACGTTAGCAATAATAACCCGTACTGTAGCATTATCCTATTTAATATAATCTTGAATAACCATCACACGGCGTAATAACTTAAATATAAGTTCTTCTTTTTTAATAAAAAATAATTACATAATTTAATTACATCATTGATCCAATCACGCCCGGGAGTTGATGTCTTTGTTATATAAATTTCGATACCGCTATTTAAACCGTATTTTTTTTATTTTGCCGAGTTTTATTAGGCAGAAAGTTTTAAGTCAATGTGGTCATTGACTTAAAACTTTCTGCCTAATAAAACTCTGTACCTACTGAATACTGGTGTATTCAGTAAGTACAGAGTGCAAGAAAAAACAAATACATAATTTATAAGTGGATCCCGGGTACTGTTCTACTCAAGTATGGGCTAGGATTTTTACCGGAAAGCTTCTTTCGAAAGACGCTTCACATATTCATCTGAGCCAATGTCACCAACCCATAATGTCAACATTGTTCATAAACAATGACAGTACACAGTGATGGCTGTAGAAGATATCGTATTACAGACATTGTGAAATTGTTTGGCTAAGGTTCCGATGGAGCGGACGTAGATCTCTGTAATAGGTCTATTAACTAATAAGATTAAAGAGAGTATTTATCTAAAATCTAAGTCGAAGTAAAGTATTTTAGAATAAATTTTAAGGAGTCTACTGCTTTAACTGGGTCCGGCTCTGTGGTCGTCGATAATGTGATTATTGCATATAAATATGATTGAAAGTCGAGAATATTGTGTTCTCGGTCCACCAGGCTGAATATTTTAACAATCATTATTCAAGAATAAGTATGATTCTGTTATCGTATTTATCATTGCATATTTTATTTAGTATTAAAAATTTGAATCGCTGAAAACCAGTTGCATTCCGTGGCGGGGTCAGGAATCAGGATATGAAGGTGTCAAAACACCTCTCAGTTGAGCTAGCTCACGAATAGTACACGGATTTAACTGTTCTATATTATTCCGTTTTTAATAGGCATATATTATTATATAATGTATCTAATATATAAAATTCTCGTGTCACAGTGTGCGTGGTTGAACTCCTCTGAAACGGCTTGACCGATTTTCGTAAATCTTATCTCATATCGGCTAGGGTTGAGAATCGGACAACATCTACTCTTTATATTGATAAGTGTATTAATTTGTTAAATAAATAATAGTAAATTGTTACAACTCGAGACCGACGGCGACCACTGTTTGTGCAACGGGTTAGAAATCATGGACTTTGCCATGGTGACATACTTATTTAGTCACTTCAATAAAATAATAATATGGGTGAAATACTTTATATGGCAAAACAACGTTTGCCGGGACAGCTAGTTATGTTATAATAATATATCTGTACCTCAGAGGTATACAACATTAACTGACAAAACAAAAATTTTACAGGACAGGCAAAATGCGCGGAGCGAAACTTTAAATGCAATTTTGACATAGTAGCTTTAAAGATATTGCAACAAACTGAACATTGTTTTATTATTATTTGTTGAAATTATATTATATTACACAATATCATATTAAAGTCAATTCTTGTCTGATTTTGTGGACTTGAGGTTATTTACCTTGCGACATAAATTAACTAAGGTGTTTAAAAAAAGCATTAATCCTTCGATCGGAGGTTCTAGGAATTCCCATTGTATTCTTTTGTTCTCGCGATCACCGGTGCTCGCGCGGGGCCTGAAAGATTAAGTTAATATCATACTTCTGTTTACCTCTAAGTAAACCGTGTGGATGTTATTGGAATTCAGCATTTAGAAACATTATGTCTCTAGTCAGTATGTAGCGGGATAGAATTATTATAGATTTTCTGAGGGGCTTACTAGCAAAATGAAATAAAAGTTACTTCACAAAGCTAAAATACAAGTTATTTTAAACTAGATGACGCCCGCAACTAGTTTATTGTGCGGGAACCGTACATGTTTCCGGGACAAAAAGTATCCTATGTCCTTTCACGGGACTCAAAATATATCCATGTAAAATTTCAGCAAAATCGGTTCAGAAGTTTGGGCGTGAAAAGGTAACAGGCAGATAGACAGACAGACAAATAGACAGACAGACATACACAATTTCGGATTTATCAGGGCGAATGAAGTGAGACCTAGTATATCCCACAACCTCTACATTTTGTGGTACACTTTACGGAAAAACTATCAGGCCTATATTGATTTGTGTTTTAACATAGTAATTTTTAGGGTTCTATACCCAAAGGGTAAAAACGGGACCCTATTCATGAGACTTCGATGTCTGTCTGTCCGTCTGTCTGTCCGTCTGTCTGTCCGTCTGTCTGTCCGTCTGTCTGTCTCCAGGCTGTAACTCAAGAACCGCTATAGCTAGACGTCTGAAATTTTCACAGATTGTGTATATCTGTTGCCGCTATAACAACAAATACTCAAAATAAAATAAAGTTAATATTTAATGGGGGCTCCCATACAAGAAACGTCATATTTTGGCCTTTTTTGCTCGTAATCAATAATGGTAACAGTTAGGCACTTGAAATTTTCACAAAATCCTTAATTATGTTTGTACTTTAATAATTAATAATAAAATTAAAATAAAGTTAATATTTAAGGGGGGCTCCCATACAAATACACAATTTTTTGTCTACTTTCACCCTATACCGGTACGGAACCCTTCGTGCGCGAGTCCGACTCGCACTTGGCTGATTTTTTATTTATATGGAGATGAGTGCTATTATCATTTTAGCATTTAATACCGGAAACCTAATATGATATGTAAACAAGAATTCTTGTAGTAAAATGTTGTTAGGTAATTACTATGAGTTAATATACCACAAGAATCATGTGAATCAAACTGCTTACAATTTTTGTCATTGTAAAAAGTATCTTAACACCAAGAAATAAAGATCAATGGCATAAGACGTTTTAGGGAGATGCTATTGTTTACCTCTCGTTGTGTCGAATGAAAGTCCAATGAATAACATTAAGTTCGCGATAAGCGTAGAGGTAAATAATTTTATGGTCATTTGAGGTCCTTTACCAGTTAGACTTTAGTGGATTTAATGTCATATACGATTGAATATTTCTTTTCCTAGATGTAATAGGATTTAATGTCTTATACCATTAAGTAGAACTGGTTCTCACGATTTTAATGGTGCAAAAAACATATTTTTTAAAAAAGTGGAGTTACTATTGCAGTATACCTCTGAGGTACAGATATATTTTAAACGTTAAGACTTAAATATTTACATATTTGTTGTGGATTTAATACAACCATGGCACTATTAACAATAAAACGTAAGCAAAAAAAGGGGCGCCTGAGGCTGAAGAATTGTCGCCTAGAACACTGATATTGTTAAAGCGTGGTAAGTCTAGTAGTGAAAAGCCCACGCCTGGTCTGGTTTCCTTCTTTATATTTTTTGTGAAAAAAAAGTTAGCACATCTGATAGTCTGTACGTCAAGACTTAAGGCTCTTAATCCGTAAATTAAAATCTTTCGATCGACTAGTGAGTTAAAAGGAACCAAGAAGTAGGCTTTTAAATCTAGTTTTGGTAGATATCCACTTTTGGGTATTGGCTTGAAAGCCGTACTATAATTTTCCAAATTAACATGTAACTTCGAAATAAACTTACGAAGTGGTTTCTTTAAAATAATTAAAAAATTGTATTTAAAATATAATACAATATTTTCCGTCGCTTTGTTTGGGGAAAAGAAAATCTTTGAAATAACCTTGGTACCTACGGTGGGGGTACACGAAGATAGTTTAAAATTCTAATAATTTATTGGTGTCATGATGTATAATATATTAAGCCAGTGGTACCCAACCTGTTTTTGTTTTTGGAACGAAGTTCTCAATTTTTTTTTCCCATGGGGGCCGCAAACATTTTTGGTCTTGGTGTCGCGGGCCGCAACAAACATTTTTAGGTTTTAAAATCACGTTATTCAAAATTAACGATTTACAAATGAAAAAGACTTTCACGTTGACTGCATAATATTTTGCCGGTGGGCGTGAATTTCAAATTGGTTTAACATCACGCGGGCTACAAAATATAAAGTCCCGGTGGCCCGCATGTGACCCGCGGGCCGCGGGTTGGGGATAGCTGTAATAATTATAATTGTAACATCTATAAAATCTATAAAATATATATAAAAATAACTGTCAACACTACTGCTGCGGTGTTGAGCGTTTAGTCGCCCCAACGCTCTTCGAACTCGAAGAGGGTTTATTGTAGCGGTACAATACTAGCGGCACCAGCCGACGGTTGCCAGCTCCGGTTCTGGTCTGGTCTGGTGCTGGTCCGGTTCTATCGGTGCCGGTACTCAGAATCGACCGTTGGCACCTGGTTTAGGAGTGGGAAAGCTTCGGGTTCATTCGTAACCTGATCGACCCGTATATCGGTCACTTCTAGTGATATTTCCCCGATTGTCTGGTCTTAGTGACCTAAAAAAATAAATATTGGGGTAGCATAATTGCTCGTTATAATCGACTTATTTGTCGATAACATATGTTACAAAAAATATTGAGGGTAGTAACTATCACGTTACGTAAATATTAAGTAAGTTTCGTTATACACTCGCGGTGTATCCCGAGTCCCAACATTGGTGCAAGTTTTATTTAATAATAATAATTATATACCGGTAGACATAGTAAATTATAATCGTAGTTCTATATTTAGAACAAAAGGCTCGCGCGGGACGCGCATAGGTTGTTAACTGATGAGACTCGCAGTCAATCTAGTAATTAGCTCGAAATAGCTGTTTTCTATAAAACGGCAAAGATATTAATATTATAATAATAATTATGTAGTTCTATTTATAGAACAAAGAGCGCGGGAAAACGCGCGGTAGTTGCTAATTTTTATCTTTAAATATTGTCGGAGACTCGTAGTCAATCCATACATGTTGATTTAAAAAATATCAATATATTTTAAATTTAAATAGTAATTAACTCGCAGTTAATCCCCTCAAACTAGCCAACATATTATACTTTTATTTTTAGATAAAACATCGTCAGAGACCCGCAGTCAATTCCGATGCATAAGGATTGTGTTTAGAGACTCGCAGTCAATCCACACATCATGGCGGTTTACAAAATAACTCGCTGTTAACCCCCAAACCAGCCAACGTATAGTTCTAGTTATAGAACGGATAAAACATCGTCAGAGACTCGCAGTCAATTCCATTCCAAAGAAATATAGGTTTTTATAAAATATTTGACTACTTTTATCAGCTTTCTAAGGAACTTTAAATCTTTCCAATAAAGCAATAAACAACGGAACTGCAGCCGTTTGAATGAGCCTCGGTAGCGCTGAACCCATAGTGGTAGCTAAGCTACTAGGCTGGTTTTCTATAGAATGATAATAGAATTTTGAATAAAAAGCATGAAAGTTGGTATTAAAAATATATATAAGTATGCTAGTACTTATTCATAGGTAGTATTTACTGTTTTTTTAATGTGACCAGCATAATAATAAGTTATGGGTAGGTATGTGTTGTACTAAAGTTACTGATAAAATCATTTAAAAAAGAAAAAAAAATGTTTCAAATTAATGTCCTGAATCTGATCTTCTGAATACCGATTATAACATTTGTAACCGATATGACACATCTACAACGGGATGAACGGGAACCAGCTTTACATTGACATGATATTATACGAGTAAGTTCGAGATCTTTCAATGAGATTGAATTTACGGATGAAGTAACTGGCAATAAGAGATTGATATCGCCGTTCTTTCAGCCACAGCTTATGGGTTCAGGAAGCGTGGGCTTTGCTACTTGGGCGTTCTCCCAATGTAATGTCTGGTAGTTCGATCTTAGCGCATGCTTTCGATAGGCTTGTCGTGTCAGCGGTAACTTATAAAGTTGTGTCAAGTTTTGAAGCTTGAAAAACAATTTCTTTTGATAGGAAATCGGAGAAACTTTCTTAAAGTATTAAGACGTTAAGGGTGTCTGGCAGTAGGAAGTACCTTCTTTGGTGTTCTGGAACATTGCTGCTCTTAAGTTGTCTAGGACCTAGGTTATCCAGTTCTTTGAGTCCGCGGTCTTAATTAACTATAAATAACTTACTATATTTAAACACTTGTAGTAATTAACTTGCAGTTATTTCCTCCAATCGGGCAAATATAATATTCTATTTATTATATTTATAGAATAGGTAAAACATCGCCAGAGATCCGCAATCAATTCCGATGCATATAGAATATAGACTGTGTAAAAGGACTCGCGGTCCAAAGACACTGTACTAATTGACTCACAGTCGCTGTACATGCCGGTTAAATAAATAATTACAGTAATCACCTGCAGTTGTTTCCCCCAATCCGGCAAACATATAGTTCTTTAATCCCTCGATCGTGGCATAAACGAGACACAGTAGATTAGTATTGTTATCGCGGTCGCATGCGACCGCTTGGGGCTTGAAGCATTCTATTTATAGAACAGATAAAGCAAACACATTACACATTCCAAACACATTGTACGTTTATTGACTCGCGGTCACAGTACATGCCGATTAGTATTGCATATAATAATTGGCTCGTCTTGGCCTCGGTAGTGCCTGCATAAGTATTTAATAGTACTTACATGTATTTTCTTGTTACACAATAAAATAACACTGACTTTAGTTACAACACTGACTCAATCATCTTAATAATAATAACCAATTTTCTTCTGAGCGCTGCGCTTTGGCATGGTTATATACGTGCTCGCGTTGCCACGCGTTAACAAAGAATGAAGCGTGCTGAGACTATCAAGCGAAACGATATTTTTTTATACCCACATACGTCTTTAAAAAAACGCGATTGCCTAGCAAATAAACAAAGGACTACTTGGTGTATTAATATATCGAAGAATGAAGCGAAGAAATATAATAAAATATTACCTCATACCACAGAATATATATTAGTTGTACCAACTCATGCCTGGAATTTGAAAGGTATTCCGATATGGAGCGGATATAACCCCATAATCTTCATGGGGTGCGTCTTAACAACTTTTACATTATCAAGTAGAGCTAACTGCTACATAAAAAGTACATCAAACCTTTTATCTTAAGGGACCGAACACAATGGGGGAACCGTCGAACTTTATGGATTATTTGCGTAAGAAAAAGGTTTATAATTTATATTCCACATAGACCTATTTTTATTATACACCTAGAATTCGCGGCTCCGTCAGCGTAGAAATAGTATCTTTCGAGAACCGTAAATTTTCTTGCAACTAAAAGAATCCTATGTCCTTCCCTGTGGTATACTCTGCTTTTATGACAAATTTAATAAAAATCGGCTCTGTACTTTCGGAAGCTGTTAGACGCAAACAAGCAAACAAATTGCTCCACTTTAAAAATAATAATTAGTATAGATTAGGTTTTTACGCAGCCCTGTTAAGAAAATTAAGACACTAATGAAAGACTTAAAGTGGGCCCAAGGTTTACTACTATAAAAGGTGTAACAAAACTAAATGATAATACTTTCGGGTGCGTATAATAATAATAATAATCATAAACTTTATTCTCACTTTAAAACATTACACAACCATACTTGTATGAGTCCCCTGTATGGATTTCATTGTGAAAGTAGCAGTGCTGAATGGGAAACTATTTTTAAAACTTTTATATGGGAAAACTCATCACGCTGGGGCGCTTGGCCATACAAATCTAAAAAAAATAGTCTTTCAGCGCTTCTACTTTTACAGCGAAATCTATACAGGATACAACCCATACACCCTCTAAAGTATTATCACTCAGTTTTGTTGTATATAAGGTGTATCCACATGATAAACGCTGCAAACTTGAAGCTTCAGGAAATATCTGGTACACATATTATTTCCTCTACCTCTCAAATATATATTTCTGGAAGCTCTAACAAGAACGTCGGCGTCGCGGCAGAAGGTAACGATTTTATAACAATTTCGCGACACCCGACGTGTTTTGTTACGATGCACCTGCGGCATCCGATGGCATTCTTAAAATATATCGTAAGAGAATTTCTAGACTAGCAAAAAACCGAGCTTTGTGAGGGCTCGCGTCGATTTTCTGCGTGGTAATAATCTTTAAGGCAGTTTTTTTATATTTTAATAGTAACCAAACCTTGACTAACTAATGATTACACATCTACCTATAAAATGAAAAATACTACGTTAAAGCACAAATCAATTGGCGTGATAGTTTTTCCGTAAAGTGTACCACAAAATAAGAAAGGAATATGTATACGCTTACTGTTGGTGTTCATTTTCACTAGCGAGTTTACATTATTCCAGTAGCAATCCACCACTGTTTATGGCCGGTTTATATTGGAATAATATAAAACGGTCATAAAACATACATACAAACGAAATATTTCTTCACAGTAGGTATACAACATGACTGGTGAGACATGTTCAATAGGAGAGTACTCTGTACTCGATTCTCATTATTATTTTATGTTATAAAATTAGGTACTTAATTTTTTTCGAATAATAAATGAATCATGGACCCCAAGTAAATTACGTGGCTAGGCAAGTATAGTACGGTCCCCAATACCGTTCTTACCCTACTTCCGTTCAACTCATCTCCGTCCTACGAATTATTGGTATGTACTTATTGGGAATATTTTCCTGAACACGAAAAGTGCTGTTGTCACTTCCTAAGTGTATGGAGGTGGTATATGACGTCACAAAGATGGCCGCCGGGCCTATTATATTGTGCGGATTATTGAAAGATCTTCTGAACCGATTTACTTAAATAGGGTGTCAAACGAAAGGTATATAACTTGGTAACCGTCAGGATAATGGAAATATAGGTTTTTATAAAATATTTGACTACTTTTATCAGCTTTCTAACGAACTTTAAATCTTTCCAATAAAGGAATAAACAACATAACTGCAGCCGTTTGAATGAGCCTCGGTAGCGCTGAACCCATAGCGGTAGCTAAGCTACTAGGCTGGTTTTCTACAGAATGATAATAGAATTTTGAATAAAAAGCATGAAAGTTCGTAATAAAAATATATATAAGTATGCTAGTACTTATTCATAGGTTGTATTTACTGTTTTTTAATGTGACCAGCATAATAATAAGTTATGGGTAGGTATGTGTTGTACTAAAGTTACTGATTAAATCATTTAAAAAAGAAAAAAAAATGTTTCAAATTAATGTCCTGAATCTGATCTTCTGAATACCGATTATAACATTTGTAACCGATATGACACATCCACAACGGGATGAACGGGAACCAGCTTTACATTGACATGATATTATAAGTTCGAGATCTTTCAATGAGATTGAATTTACGGATGAAGTAAATGGCAATAAGAGATTGATATCGCCGTTCTTTCAGCCACAGCTTATGGGTTCAGGAAGCGTGGGCTTTGCTACTTGGGCGTTCTCCCAATGTAACGTCTGGTAGTTCGATCTTAGCGCATGCTTTCGAAAGGCTTGTCGTGTCAGCGGTAACTTATAAAGTTGTGTCAAGTTTTGAAGCTTGAAAAACAATTTCTTTTGATAGGAAATCGGAGAAACTTTCTTAAAGTATTAAGACGTTAAGGGTGTCTGGCAGTAGGAAGTACCTTCTTTGATGTTCTGGAACATTGCTGCTCTTAAGTTGTCTAGGACCTAGGTTATCCAGTTCTTTGAGTCCGCGGTCTTGTTTGTATACATAAGAGTGACAAATCTTTCAGCGTTACAAAATCGTTCTTCTGTAAGCTGAGCTAACACCAAAATTTGAAAGGAGTTGATAATGGAAAATCGTCCAGCTTGATTTTTTTCTGTGACCTGACAACGTAGTGGCACATCCAGTTACAGTGTGACAAGCCAGCAATAATTTCCTCTTATCGGTTGTTTGTTTTTTGGTAGTGCCAGATTTCATCCACACAACACTTGGTAGTTTCTCAGAGAAATGCATAACGAGTAGTAGCACAACATTGTCGCGACAATTTACTGTTAACCGTACAAAGCCCGAATATTTACAATCAATCACATGTAGTATGAAACGGGTATCAGCTTTTTCTTGAGTACTTCTCAAATGATCCACGTTTCTTTGTAAATATATTAGAACTATCATGTTCTTCGTCCGAATATCCACCTGAAAATAAAAGTTCCTGTGTCAATCATCAAGTTTTGATGCTTAAATAGTAATTTCTTTTGAGCAACAAATGACATGAAACACTTTTGGACCAAGAGCCTGCGACGGCCAGACTTTCCTCCTTTTAGAAAACCTGAAAGTTTGTCTGTTTGTGACCTTAAAAGAGGTAAAAACGACCAGCAGCTATGGAGTTTCGGTCACGGTTACTTAAGGAGGTTTCCAGTTCTGAAGGGCTACCTGACCTTCAAGAAAGAGTAAAGCTCAATTTTTTAGTTTATATTCTTCGCAGTAAGTGAAGGGATCTTGTCTTCCAGTGGTGCTTCCCACTGCCAGACACCCTTAACGTCTAATACTTGAAGAAAGTTTCTCCGATTTCCTATTAAAAGAAATTGTTTTTCAAGCCTCAAAACTTGACACAACTTTTTAAGTTACCGCCGACACGACAAGCCTTTTGACAGCATGCGCCATGTGCTTAGATCGAACTAACAGACGTTATGTTGGCAGAACGCCCAAGTAGCAAAGCCCACGCTTTCTGAACACATAGGCTGTGATGTGGCTGAAAGATCGAGGATACCAATCATTTTTTGATTGCCAGTTATTTCATCCGTAAATTCAATCTCATTGAAAGATCTCGAACTTATAATATCATGTCAATGTAAAGCTGGTTTCCGTTCATCCCGTTGTGGATAATTGAATATTATGTCATGTCGGTTACAAATGCAATGTCCCTTCTAAATACTTTTGTTACGAGTGTAATTATTCAAAAGATACAGATAAGGTTATGGACATTAATAAAATAAAAAAAAATGTTTAATTATTTTTAATAATTTTATCAGTAAGTTTAGTACAACACATAGCTACCTATAACCCATAATTAAGTTGATCACATTAAAAAAAAACTGTAAATACAACCTATGAATAAGTACCAGCTCACTTTAATATATTTTTAATACTTCATTCATGCTTTTTATTCAAAATTCTATTATCATTCTATAGAAAACTAGCATAGTAGCTTACCTACCGCTATGGGTTCAGCGCTACTGAGGCTCATTCAAACGGCTGCAGTTCCGTTGTTTATAGATTTATTGTAATGATTTAAAGTTCGTTAGAAAGCTGATAGAAGTAGGCAAATATTTTATAATAACCTATATTTCCATTATCCTGACGGTTACCAAGTTATATACATAAGAAGGAAAAAATATTTTTTTAAATTATGTTTTTCCGAAATATTTCCCTTGGTACTGAATTTACATTGATAGTTCTTCATAATAAAATGATGCTTATTTAATAACCTTTCGTTTGACACCCTATTTAAGTAAATCGGTTCAGTAGATATTAAATAATCCGCACAATAGAATAGGCCCGGCGGCCATCTTTATGACGTCATAGCTACCCCCTCCATACACTTAGGAAGTGACAACAGCACTTTTCGTATTCAGAAAAATATGCCAAATAAGTACATACCAATAATTCGTAGGGCGGAGATGAGTTGAACGAAAATCGTTATTTGAAGACTTTCTTGCAAATGGGTCTCGTACTAGTAGGCAAACACCACGCCGCTACCCTTCCCGCGCGCGGTGTCAAATTATTTAACTTTAAGAGGCCGGGCACCCTTGGAATTTCTCATACATACGTAATACCAAAATCATTTTCTCATACGAAAATATTTAACATATTTGAGTTGTTTTTCAGTTTAAAATAGTAATTACCTAGGTTCCTGTACAAAAATTTACTTCAAAATATTTAAACACTAAAAAAAATTTTTTTGTTTTTAATTTTTTTTTAGTAAATTTACTACTAAATATTTAAACACTAAAAAATAGAGTAAAACACTAAAAAATATATAAATAAATAGTAAATTTACTACAAAATATTTAAATACAAAAAAATATTTTTTAGAGTTTAAATATTTTGTTGAAAATTTACTATTTATTTATATATTTTTTAGTGTTTTACTCTACTTTTTAGTGTTTAAATATTTAGTAGTAAATTTACTAAAAAAATTAAAAACAAAAAAAATTTTTTTAGTGTTTAAATATTTTGAAGTAAATTTTTGTGCAGGAACCTAGATAATTACTATTTTAATCTGAAAAATAACTCAAACATGTTAAATATTTTCGTATGAGAAAATGATTTTGGTATTACGTATGTATGAGAATTTCGAGGGTACCCGGCCCCTTAAGCTACATTTACTGAGTGATCAATTGATATAATTTTTTATATTATTTTTTTCATCTAATATAATAGCCAAATATCACGTCCTCTAGTATTGAACATGTCTGGTGAGACATGTTCAATATTCGAGGACGTGATATTTGGCTATTACATTGACTGGTGAGTCAGCAGAGTCACGCAGTATAATAATGAATTAGGTAGGTAATGACTAATAATTTAAGATTTTATAAGCAAAAATTAACGTTTACTTATGAGAAATTTATGTTGTATTCGTTTATAAGTGCCGATAGTAGAAATATGTTCTACTGAATGTTTTTAAATATTTCTAAACATTTTTATTTGCTTAAATCTCATCTGAAATATAAATAAATTACTCATTTTGCTTAAAATAATATCAAAGCAATGCTTTATTAACTGCTCCTCACAAACATTTTAATTGTCTACTCTGGTTTATTTCAATCCCAAAATAGACGTTCTCATAATTAAATGTACGAAGAAACAGGAGATTTTAGATGTGAATTCTCTTCTTTAAATTTAAATTAAGTATGCAGGAGTTATATTTAATAATAGCACCTACTTTGATATTGTTTTAATGTATAATAATTTATCATAAACGTAGAAAAAAAGGCGGACGGAGTCTTGTTATATACAAAACTGTGTCTTCAATTTTCTTCGGAGTCGGCCACGCACACATTCTTACGCCTGTCAAATGGTATGGACTAGCGCAAGAATGTGTGCGTGCGGACCGTGTACATACAGCCAGCTGGCCGACTCTGAACGACACAGTTTTGTGTATGGTGGGACTCCGTCCGCCTTTTTTTATACGTCCATGTAATTTATTTAATCATTGATAGACTTCTACAATTTCGTTCTCTGAGATATTTTTTATTTCACGGAGAGCACAACTTCAGGTAAAACGTTGTAATTCTTCTTTTATTATTATTATATTTCCAGTATCCTTAAAATATTATGACCGGTCAAAACTAACGGATATTTCCTATATCAGAATCTAGATACTTGCAATATTCGCCAGAGTTTGGAGTGCATATATAAATTTTATGAGAATTACAGGCTTACATATTTCGAAATATACTTGAGCGAAAACGACTGCTCGCCTGTCGAAACGCGAGGCATTAAAAGTTACTCGTGCTGAATATCTGAATATCGAATGTGCTTAAAAATACATTTGTATAATATCATCATTTTTTACCTTACAATTTATTTTGTCGATCATATCTATGTAAGAGATTGAGGAAATGATTTAACGAAAAGCAGTGAACCAAGTTATTTTTGTGGTTTTAAAATACATTAATTATATTTTCTATTCAAATTGGCATGGGCAAAAGAGTATTCTAGAATGACTCTTTCGACAAAGGCAAACATTTGAACAAAGTTGAATTCAAACAATTTGCTACTTTCTAAGTTTGCGGGTTCACGCATACGTAGCATTCAACTTGTAAACTTATTATAATATTAGTTCAACTGCTCCACTTTCCTGCAGTTTTAGATTCATGGCTTCCAAGGCTTTTAAATTATTTTTTTGCTTTGAGTTACCGTGAACAATTCTAACTTATAACTAAGAATTTCTCTTCCATAGATTTTAATGCATTTCGCGTTGATTTATGTTTGATTTATTTTTAATCACTAATCAAAATATTGTCAACGTATAAATAAAGCATCTTTAAAATAATAATTGTTTTATGACGTAATTATATCATAAACTTTTATCTACAAGTTGTCCAACAGAAATTCTCTTTGTTTCAGATCACATATGCTTTCATCGAGGAGTACTCACCAGGTATGCGACAAAACGAAGAAATGACTAGCATCATAGCAAAATGGCTCACAAATGTTGGAAAACATGGCTGAGGGTGTGGACCGTCGCGTGCCTGGTGCTCGCCGCCGCCGACTTCACCACCGAGTGCCAGCGCCCCTGCGACTGTCGCTGGCAGTCCGGCAACAAGGCCGCCGTCTGCGCCAACGCTAGCCTCATCGCTGTTCCCGGCAACCTCAGCTCCGACATACAGATCCTCGACCTCTCCAACAACAACCTCCTCCAACTCCACCAGGAGGCCTTCAGAAAGGTCGGCCTCACCAACCTCAAGAAGCTGTTCCTCCGGGAATGCAGCATCGAGGTCGTCCACAAGGCCGCGTTCGTCTCGCTCGCGATCATGATAGAGTTGGATCTATCGCGAAACAAAATCCACCACCTCCACCCCGAGACCTTCCGGGGCACCGAGAAGCTGAGAATGATAAACTTGAATAACAACTTCATAGATAAGCTGGAGGACGGGCTGTTCCGCAACTTGAAGTACCTTCAGAAAGTCGAGGTGAGCAACAACAGGATCACGCGGATCGCGACGCGGACGTTCGTCAATTTGCCCCAGCTGAAGATACTGAGGATAGACGGAAACGCCCTGACTCACATAAAGCCGGAAGCTCTGATGGCACTGAGGAACCTATCGGGCCTGGACCTGCACAACAACCCGTGGCGGTGCGACTGCAACCTGCAGACGTTCCGCGACTGGGTCATCAACCACAACCTGTACACGCCGCCCACGTCGTGCGCGGAGCCCGCCGCCGTGCGGGACAAACTTTGGAACGAGTTGGACTCCTCCAACTTCGCCTGCCGGCCCACGATATTGGAACCGCTGCCGGATTCCATCGTGAAAAGTTACGACGAGAACGTAACGCTCGTCTGTAAAGTCGTCGGGAATCCGACCCCGGAAGTCGTTTGGCGATACAACGGGCGAACTATCGAAGCACGATCGTTCGGCGAAATTCGATACGCCACGAACGAGAATACCGTGGACCTCATTCGCTGGGTGAATCTCACGATAATTAACGCGCGGTACAGCGACCGAGGGAACTACACCTGCGTCGCGGAGAACCCCGGCGGAAAGGATGAGCAGACGCTCACGCTCATCCTCACGAAGTACAGTGGAATGGGGACTTTGATTGGCCTAGGTTCGGATTCGTTCGCCATAGTTGTAGGATGCCTAACGGCTATAGTTATAATTTTCGGAGTCGTACTCGGCGTATGCTACTTCACATCGCAGAACAGTAGCTTGAAAAGACTGATTAAAACCGACAATCGTTCGACTAATGGAGAAGCTCTGATAGAAGCGTCGGTGGCCTCTGAAGCCGAGAAGAGCTACAAGCTGGATGTGAATCCAATTTCTAAGCCGCCGAGAAAATATGAACCGGCCACCCTCGCCAGTACTGCGACGGAACTGGCAGAGCTGAACAAAACTCTGCTTAATAGTGAAGCTGTCGCAGGTAGGTCATTAACACATTAATATAGGTCTACCAGAATCTCATGGCAAATTTGGATGGGAAATTTTCAAAAAATATCCTTATTCACTGGATATTTTTTTTCCATTTGCATGTATCACACACAGAATCAGCCGCTATAAGGAAAAAAGTATCAAACGTTTTGCTCCAATTTCCCCAGTATTGGTAGCGTCAATTTCTTTTTTCCATTTTTTGCCATCAGATTCTGGTAGACCGATAGTTATTTTGTACATAATATTATGTAATAGGTTTCTAGTCCCTAATATACTTAAAAAAACACACTTGGCTGGTTATTGACTGAATGTGCGTGGGATGGACGTTAATAGATTGCTCAGTCATATTGTAATACCCAATAGTTTATGTGCCGGTTCTTAAAATATATGAGTAGAAAAGGAAAATTCCCTACAAAATTTATAATTCGTAGTATTTTGCCGTAATTTATTATAACTGGGTGAAATATTTTCATAGAAACATTCTTTTAACATTGGCGTGCTTTGAACCATAAATTTTAACGAGGCTTCCAGTCCTTTCGCGCTTAAATTCAGTCACAATGCAAATAGAATTGCTGCCAAATTTTGTATAATTTTAAAAGGGTTGAAATTAGTTTTGTCTGTGAAATTTCTTGCGGTCGAAAGAAGCGAACTTCTGGAACTAACGAACTGACGAATTTTATCTTACATAATTACATTTTGTTTACCTACAAGAAATTGTATATTTCTCTTCGCGCTTTCATATAAAAAAGTATCCCACGAAGAAACTGTAATACTTTTTTTTTTTTAAAGTATCCTAGATTTATGTATACAAAGTCAAAGCTAAATAGTTTATATCATGCCAGTTTTGATCAAAATACGTTCAGTATATTTGGGCGCCGAAGGAACAAACACACACTCTTGTAACAAGTTTCTTTTATTTCTTTCAGCGGCCAAGGAGGAGCTGCTACAACATGAGGTTGAGCTCCCGAAGGTCACACAAGAAGTCATCGTCAGCGCGTCTAGCGACACCCAAGCGTATCCTCCAGACCTCCTCACGTTTCCCCTGCGGAGTACCAGCCAGGTGTCACCGGCTAGTGCCACATCGTCAGGGAAGGACAGGGTCGTCCTCACCAAATTAGACAGCCCCAACTCGCCTAACTACAGGATATCGCCCGCAACTCCCACTCTCTACAGCAAGTTCCAAAACTCCAACTTCCAGAATATTCCTTTTTCGAATTCAAAGGGCTACGTCACTCTGCCTAGACGACCCCGATCCAGTTTCCCGGAATCAGCTCTCGGACCGCAAATCTACAGCACGTTGAATGGTGTCATACCCTACTACGACACGTTTAACATGAAGCTGTTCGGGCACGGAGGGAACTACTACAGCATTAACAAGAGCGAGATGGATTTAGGTCCCGTAAACAAGTCTAGTTTTCTCAATGCATCGGATGACCTGGAGCCGGCTCCGTCTCCAGCCCCCGGGACTCCTCACGCCAACATACCCAGGAACAGCCTGAGCTCGCCCAACATCCACAACCAGCTCATGGCGCAGATGACAAACGGGAAGAGAGAGAAGGCCCTGACCGTTCGATTAGAGAATAACTACCCACTGAGAAATTCAAGCGCCGATCTGAAGGCGTTTTTCAACGTGTCGAGCGGCTCGCTCGGAAGGGTGCGCGGGCACAAAACCAGCAAGCGAAGCTCCGTCGATATTAAGGAACAGTTTCTGAACACCATCGAGAACGCCACTGAGGTGTAATTTGGTACACGAAAGGACATGATTAGGGTATTTCCCTCGACCATTCTGTTTCGTTACATATTTATGGGCCTTTATAAATTCTGTCAAATTGTCTTTTAATCTTTGAAAGGTATAATATTGTTAGAGGCTTTTTATATATTTCCCTTAAACTTTTTACTTTACAATATGTTTATCTAGTTAGTTACTATGTTATTAATGTTTATAAAAGTTTACGCGAAGTTACGATTACTTTACGAACCGCTTCTAAATTTTTGAAAAAGAAACAGAAAAACTGAAAGCATTATTTTAACCGTGAATTATCAAATTACTTGAAATGAATGCACAACAAAATAAATATAACATTTATTAATTTTAGCATATTAAGTATTCTGACTTTGTTTATTTTGTAATTTGAGTAATGTTTAGTTGTTATTATAATATACAAACTGCATATGTACTGTCCAAAATATGGGAACTTACATTTTCCTAATATCCGTTTGAATATCGCTGTCAAATCGCTGGGAATTGAAAAACTATAAACGTTATTAATTTAACTGTTCTTCTGCGACTCAGGGCGGCTTTTACCAAACCTTATTTAAAATAAGTTGAAACGCATTTAGTTAAATATGTTTTCATTTGTAAACACGCTTAATTTAAAATTATTTAAGTTTGTCTTGCACCACGATGTTGAAGCTTGAAATTAACTAAATGCATTTTGGGGTGTTACCGCATTATGTCTTGTGCGTTCCATATCACGATTTGAGCAGTATCGTTACAAATAACGGTATTTCACGGTTGTTTGACGAAATTTGGTTTGTTTTTTTGCGTAAAACGAGTTTTCTATCAATGGGTCAGACGCGGCCCGCGCCCCGCAGGGCGCAGGTAGTATCCTTAGTAGTCTGTGACCGGCAGTCGCCCGCGCTAGGGTTTGTTTGAGATTTGAGATGTTTGTATTGTTGTACACATGTTGTTTTTCGAGTAAATCGCGTTTAAAGTTTTGAAAAAACTTTTTATGATTTTTCATCACAAATCAAGTAATGGCTTTTGTTAATTGTATCAGGAGGTGTAAATATCTTCCGTTTTTATTATTGTGTTAAAAAATATACAAAAAATCTCCATTCTAGGATAAATTAAGAAAAATGTGAAGTTACTCGGTTCGTCACTTTTAAATGCAACAAAATCTGTAAAGACTGTCAATGCATAAAGTAAACATAAATCACTTTTTTTATTGAGATGAAACAAGACTCAATTCAAAAGTCAAGAAATTCACGACCAAACAGATTAAAAAAAAATTGGATTATACTTTTGAAAGACGGGAAAGATTAAGGGAATTCCACCTTAGAAAACTCAATGTAAACAAAACTGAGTTGCAGGCGTCATCTAGTAGGAATTACAGAAAACGAGATGATGAAAGTACCTTATAATCCCCAAAGCAAATTTCGTCGCAATCAGTTCAGCCGTTTAAGTGTTAAGAAGTATTTAAGATAGACATACAAACATGATTTCCCAATTTATAGTTTACCTACTAGTAAGATCAATTTATTTTTTTAAATCAGCGCCATCGCTCTTGTCATATCTTGAGTTTTTCAAAGTTGATATATTACGAGCATTATAGATTATTTAAAATAAACCCTTACTTAATAAATAAATTTATATTAATAATAATAACTTAAATTATGCACTATTCAAATGTTACAATTAAAAGAACAATATAATAATTCAAGTTTTAAACTGCGTTTTCACGACCATGTCTTGTACGTCATAATACCTAGTAAAAAAAACAGTCAAGTACTTGCAATAAAAAGTTCTTTGTCGTGCATCTAGTTCGATTTTTAAATAGGCCGCTCCCGCCATTGGCTCCCGCGCGCTCATTTGAAATTTGAATTAAGTTTGGAATGAAGTATCGACGCTATAAAGTAATAGCACAGGATAAATGCAAACAGCCAAACTGATGCCTAAATATTTTTTATATTTCCAACAACATAATATTATAATAAATAAAAACAAAAACAAAATATTTTATACGTACTGTTTAAGTTACGATAGCTTTTTCCAAAAATTTTAATTTGTTTGGAAACAGCGAAAAGCGCCTAGTCTTTAATAAAATAATTATCGTAGTTTATAAGAGTAAACTATAAAATTGTAAAAAAAACTAAAAATTAAATAATTATTAAATTATATTATATATACCCGGGTCCCGGGAATACCCACTCTTTGAAGCAAATTGTGCATTCAAATGTCATAAAAAATACAGCTGAATATTTTTTTATTGACAACCTCTGTGGCTCAATTCGTTGAGTGTGCCGGCCGGGGGTTGGGGTTCGAATCTCGCCGACGGAACAAAAAGTTTTCAATGTTCCCGGGTCTGGATGTGTATTAAATATGTGTATGATATTATAATAAAAATCTGTATAGTATAAAAATATTAAATATATTTTCGTTGTCTGGTACCTGTAACACAAGTCCTTCAGGTACTTAGCACGGGGTCAGAATGACGTGGTGTGAAGCGTCCATACAAATTATTATTATTATTAGATCGATGGCCCCAACGAATAAACGTGCAAGAGCTCTTACCCAAAAAAATGTTTTTTTGATTTTTCGTTTGCATGGACTATGATACACCTATGTAAATTTTTTTGAATTTTTTGACTTAAAATAACGATTTTATAGCAATGTTAATCTTTATTGTACGGAAAAAATAATAACATACGAGTATATCACATTAATAATAAAACATGCGCTTATTGCAGATTATTTGTTTATTTGAGTTCACCAGAATAAACGTGTGAAAACAATCTGGCGCTCGTGTCTATCTTTTCCTTTGGGTTATAACTCTTGCACGATTATTCATGTAAAAATGCAAGCGACTTCTACCACTTATGTCTCATTGCAGATGGCAAAACTTTGAATATAATAATCACATCTATTCTATTATCTTTTACTAACTTCTCTTGTCTTTTCTGCTTTTGTAAAGGTTATTCGAAAGCTATTGTAAAGTTTATCACAAGAGCTGCTGGTGAGTTGCCGGTCTCTTTAAGAGGGAATACGCTCTCTCCTTGAAGGTTTGCAGATCGTATAGGTCCGGAAATACTGCTGGTGACAGTTCATTCCAAAATTTACAGTGCGCGGCAGAAAGTTACGCAAAAAAAAAAACACGGTGGAAGACTGCCACTCATCAAGGTTATGAGGATGGTATATTTTTAACGTGGAACGATGGCGAAAAGTTGCAGAAGGTATGATCCCGAACAATTCCTTGGTATTTTGGGGTCCCTGCCCAGATATGAGAACAGTATTCCATAATGTGAGGCCGAACCTGCACCTTGTAGAGTTGCAGGCATTAGTCCAGACTGAAATACTGCCTCGTTCTGTTAAGAACAGAATCAGAAAAGTATCGTCTACCCCATTCAGAGACTTTCTCCTGTGAATTCTCTATTTTAGACATAAGTTTGTTTCGACTCTCGATGACATTTAGCCGAGAAATATGGTGGAAGCCGGTAGATAGGGCATCACCTGTACTATTATCCGCATAGCAATAAATGCCATTGGAATGTAACATGTCATTGATCTGCCAAAAAACTTGTGACCTATTTGCATAAATTCTCGGGAAGCCCATATTATGATGAAAGCTTTAATAGTAGCGCTTTGAGCCAAACCCGATCAAAGGCTTTCGCAATGTCCAAACTAACAGCCAATGCCTCTCTTCTCCACACAATCACCTGAGCCCAACGATGAGTTTGGTACGCCAAGAGATAACCAGCCAAGCGACTCATACTGTTTGTCGTGTTTGTCGCTTTGTAATGTCTGGCCGCCCAAGTATCGAAAGAGCTGATAATGGATTCCATTATCTTCGAGATGACGGAGGTTTTAGCAATTGGTCTGTATTTGGAAGGATTTGAGCGGTCACCTTTTTTTTCCCTTGTGTCTTCTAAGAAGCCGGGACAATGCCAAAAGAGTAGGAGAATCAAAAAAGAGGTGTTAAGATCGGAGCCAACTCTGGAGTACACTTTTTCAACACAATAGGAGGGGTTCCGTCAGGCCCACTCGACTTTTGGATATCAAGGGCACGCAGGGCTATTTACACTGAGCGCTGATGTAACCTAATATCCAACATGATGCCCCTGCATCGTGGTATGGTCGGCGGTTTTTATCCCAAGGTCATCAAGGGTCGAGTTTGACGCAAGCAGCTTACCCAGAAGATCGTCTTTGTATTTTGCGTCGTGGGCCAACGATCCATTTCCTACTAGTAGGGATGGTAGGATGGCTTTCAAAAATACCCTTCAATAGCTTAGGCCAGAGACCAGAATTTACGGGTTCCCAAAGAAAGGCACTCGAGTCTCTCACCGATACTATTGACGTGCTGTTTCATTGCCCGATTCATCTCTCTCTTGAAGGATCTATAAGCAAGGTTGTATTCCATTTTATATGTATGTGTCCACGCATAGACGCGAGGTAGGTCAATATTTATCAACAACAACAATAGGTCAACAATTATTCTACTGAACCGTCAGCAAGAAAATATTTGCTAACTAGACTCTCCACGCGGCCTCGCCCGCATAAACGAGAAACCGTACATTTTCCCGCAAAAATTAGCCTATGTTCTTTCACATCATGGTTTACTCTACATCTGTGCCAAATAACTTAAAAATTCATCCAGTAGATCGCGAGATACGCGCCTTCATATAATTTTCCCGGTTTTTTCTACATTTTCCTATGTTTCTTCGCTTTTATTCGTCTTAGAGTGATATGTTATAGTTTATAGCCTTCCTCGATAAATGAACCATGTAACAACAAAATAATTTTTCAAATCGGACCAGTAGTTCCTGAGATTGGCGCGTTCAAACAAACAAACTCTTCTACTTTATAATATTAGTATAGATTTACATTTTATAACATACACTAATAAGGTTGTATTACATAAATAATGAATCAACTTCTTAACCCTAATATACGGGCTTTTATCTTTACAAACATGTAAATGCAACAAAATATACAAGAATAAGCGTGTAAATGACCAGAGCATGGCTCAGGAGGAAAAAAATATACGTGGAATAATCATGCAACATTTCACTGCACTTGTTAAAACTTCATTTATGACACGAATAAACGTGCATTGATACAATAGTGTTAACAAGTCACATATTATTCACTAGAATAATAATTTAAAATGGTTTTTCTTAAATGTGTAGTAAACCGTTAATATTTGATGTTTAATAAATATATGAGCTGAAAGATATTTTTTTTACTTTTAATTTGATTGTACATTATATTTGTCTATTTATTATGTAGTCAAAGTTATGTGGTTCCAAACGTTTTTTTGTCTTCCTGAAAAGTTGTCTTTTTTCGATTGCACGTTTATTCGTTGGGGCCATCGATATTATTATTATTATTATCTGAATAATATGTCATTATTAATATACTAGAGTTTTGCCTGGAATGTGAAAGAGTGCTGTTGTATTTTTTTGTATTAGTTTTCCTTAAATTGTGTTAACTGGGTTTTAATGTGTAATATTGGTAGAATATTAACCATTAGATATTCGTTATCATGCACAAGTGTAGGCAAATGCTGCAACTTTCAGAAACGTGCTTTTTGTTTCCCTCCAAAACTCCGTCAAAAGTTTCAGTAAAGCGTCTACCGCTTTACTGAATTAACCGACTTGACTCCTTGACTGCTTGACTTGACTTTTACTTAGACTTTGACTAGACTTTAGATATGACGATATAGCAAAAACAAAAACGTTGATGAAAATTATTATTATTATGAAGAAGACTGAATATACCTGTGGCAAAGTACACCCCCGGTGTCAGAGCCAAAAGACAACAAAAAAAAAACTAAATTATCTATGCCTTTGAACACTAAAAGTCGACATATTCCTTATTTAAAAAAAGTATGATATTTAAGCGATCTCCCGTACTGCAACGCATTAAAGGGCTGTTACCCGCTTCTTGCATAGTCATTTGGACGAACCTTGTAACTTACCTGCTTCATCATCCGGCTAACTTTGTAAGCATACATAAAATTCAAATTTTTTTGATTGCAAATCATTTTCCAAGTCCTAAAAGCTACATTTATTCAATAAAACGTTACTTAACTCATTCTTCCACTCACCTCTTCAATTATGAGTGATATACTTAGGTAAAAAGTGGCCCCCGTAACTTTTCCGTTTTAAACAATAATCTAGATTCAATTATTTCTAGCAAAATCATCGTCGTCTTCTTGGATAGGCGAAATCTTCTAAAGAACTTTTTCTCCGTCAGTGTTTCAAACAAATTTGATCTTGCCTCAATAACCCTGACATCTCGAGGCCTGCTCATATATTTTCTTCGTCGTCGTCATCAATATCATCAAAAAGAAACTCAAACAAACTCATTAATATTCTTTTCACACTCAAATTATTCGCAAATTATTATTCTCAACCAAAAAAATCTAAACTCAAATTCAACTGTTAAATACGTTTAGCAGCTTAAACAGCGATATTTGGCTGTTTAAATTTTTACAGATCTATAATCATGTTTAACTTGTGGTGCAAGACAAATTGTGTAGTTAAACAGAATTTTGTGCTTAAATAAAATTTTAAACATGTTTAACCGCTTGGTAAAAGTCGCCCTCAATCGCGAAAGTATTAGGCTAGTTTTCCGCAAAAATCGAATAGCTCACTGTGAAATACCATTCAATTTTACAATAAGTATACTAAGCGTTGTAAAATATATCTTTAGAAAATTTTAAGCACAATATTATGTCGTTTAAGAGAAATAATATAGAGTTATTATAATAGTTATATGAATCGTTAACGTAAGACGCCTACTTGAGAATTTATGTTCCGAACTGTAAAAATGTAAATACAGTGTAAAGTATGAACACGATGAATGTAAAGAGATGAGTATGAGTTGACCAAATATAACGGGATGAAAACTACGTAATAAATGATGCAAAATTAGTTGTTGGGTTTTCTTTCTGTACCTTTTGCCGCTGCTTTAAATTTTGCGGCGAGCCGTGCGTGTGCTGGGGCCGTACCACGAAACCGTTTTGAGACTCAAACTATCGTAAGAGAATGCCGCGTCCTGCTCTAACAAACGTGAAATGACGTTGCTAGAGCAGGACGCCGCATTCTCGTCCGATTGTTTGAGTCACAAAACAATTTCTTAGTAGGCCTAGTTTGCGCGTCGCGGTGGGGGGCGGCCAACATCGACGCCACTGGATTTCAAGAATAGCTGGCTGCGTTTTTGCCAATAATATCGATTTCAATCACCCTGCGGTTGTATAAAAATTCATGCCAATTATCCCATGTCCACTGCCGGACCAGTCACAAGATTTGAATTTACTACCACTATTAACACTAACCAGCTACAGCACAAAATATGACGTCATAAAAAACTGCTTTCGTTACATTTGGAAGGAAATATTAATGATAATGAACTGAAATTACACTAAGCAAATCGAATTAGCACACAAAATATTATGTAACAATACGTTGAACAAATGTAACAATAATAATAAAATGTATAGAAAATTTAACAGAGCGAATACTAAAAGGCTCCATTACTACATTAAAATTAACGCAATACACAGACAGAATTACTGAGTACTAAGTATGTCAATTGAAAATTAGGAATTTTAGTGTTATTGTTAGATAAAATAATACTGTGAAATATAAGTGAGAGCCCCATAGAAGATCTTTTGATGCTATGTCAGGCCACAGAGCTTAGGCCTTAGACGCTGAATATGCGTAGGTACTAATTAATCCTCCGATCGCGGATTCTTGGAAATGCTATTGTATTCTATTGTTGTCGCGATCACCGGTGCTCTTGTGGGGCTTGAAGGATTAATTAAAGGGGCGACTAATCCAAAATTTACGATTTTATAATTCATTTTTATACTTGAAAATAAGCCCCGAATTGTTTCATTTTCTAAAATTAGATACTTATACATTACATACGTTATATTTCCAAGAATTCGATCTGAGCAAAAACACGATATCTTAAAATGTTCTCGATAGAAAAAAATCACAAAGATGCACCTAATTTTCACGAATTTTTTATTTATTACCATAACCGTGCATTGAACTAAGTTAATATTTTAACACATTGTATAAAATGCGCGGAAAACGCTAACGGATTTTTGAAATGTTATATATTTATCGAGTTATTGAGAAAAAAACTAATATTGGCGATAAATCCGTGTCGTCCTTTCTCACTGGCATATGAAAAACGGACGTGAGTGTGAAGAGAGAAGGACGATGTTTGATTTTTGGTTAGTCACCCTCTTAAAGTAAGAATACCTCAATAATATTATGTAAGTAGTGGCTGGTTTACACGTGTTAAGTTGATAAGTAGTTAATTACTAAATTTTAACTTAATTTTAGCTTAATTTTAAGTTATTTATTGCATGTAAACACAACATTTAGTAGTATGTAGCAAGTTAAAATTTAGTTAAGCACTAAACAAGGAAATAGAATGTTGACTATTTTCTGTTAAGAGTCCGTATACGAAATTTTGCCGATTTTGCCGAAATTGCAAAGGTTCGCTACAGAAATATTATTAGGTTTTTTCCGCTTATTAGACTTAAAAATATATATATTCATTATTAGATTTAAAATATATTTAAGCGCGGAAAGCCGACTCGAACTTGCGGCGAGTAATATAATGTGAGATTTAGGTTGTTTTGAATCGTGTTTTTTTGGCACAATTTGTTTTTTTTTTCTTTTTTCTCGAATTGGATAGAATTTTATCTATAGATTATTTCTGTCGTTTTCTTTTTGTAAATTACAGCTCCAAGTTGCCGAAATTAACAGCAATTCTTTGCCCATTTTCTCTAAAATTTTGCTGAGTTACATATTTTTTTACTCAACTATTTCATATTAAAGTGGTAAAAAGTAATTCCAACATTTTATAGACGACTTTCTCAACAGTACATTGTATTTTTTTCATACCGTTAAGAGGTCAATACAATCCAGAAACAGGTTCTAAACCTTTTACAGCAAAAATCACAAAACTGACGCGGGTTTGAGTTGGATTATTTAAAAATACTTAAAAAAATAAAAAATCTAGCTCCAACAATAGATTATAATTGAAATGATCTTACATGTTGTGCATTAAAACTTATAGAAATACTGTATTTTAACTGTTAAATCACGTCTGTAAAATCAGCGAAATCGGCAAATTTCGTATAGGGACTCTTAAGTTGGCAGGCGGGACTTGTCACTTGACACATTGCGGGCAGGCACTTCAAATTAAGTTAAAATTTAATTACTACTTAGGTATCTACTTAATACGTGTAACCAGCCCTAACTTAAAAGGTGACACTGACGCTTTTTCCATAGATAATTCAATCTAGGAGCAAAACGTTTAACCTGTCCCAAAAAAAAACTCACAACAACAAAATAATTTTTTCTCTTAGAATTAATAGATAGCACAGACGAGACATTTAATAACACTATAAGATAGTGCAGTCCACGAAGACGCGCGGCGCGCCCCACCAATTTTAGGGCGAGGGGATCGCGGCGCGGCGTACGGGGAGTTTCACCGAGGGTCAGTCGCCAACCGTCAGCGGTTCGATGTGCACGAGTGTACAATCTATGTTGTAAAAATTCAGACTTGAAACGAAAGTTGCTCTACTTTAATTTTTATTTTAAAATGCCGAAAAAATCTCAGCGTCCTATACTTAAAAGCCAGGTATGTTATTGATATTTACATTGTTTAGAAAGTAGTTACTAAAACACATGAAATAAGAAGAGGAAAATAATTTAATTTTACTAAAAGAAGACTTTGTTTCATGTTTAAAAATAAGTATTTTTTTTAATGGTTTTCTTAATTTTAGGCAAGAGAAATTATTTCAAAAGTTTATGATTTTATGAAAAAAGAAGCAATAAATAATTACGCAGAAAAACTCACTGATGCGCGATGGAGAACCGCACAGGCTGTTGGAGTATCTGAAAGAACAGTGACTAGAATTCTACGCGAAAGAAAGGAACATACTAATACTATGGAGCAAACTACAGCACCTGCTATGGAATATAATGTACCTATAGAAACGATTACTATAATTCCTGTGGTCCAAAGTATGGAGTGTAAAACGGAGCCTACTTCGGAAGCGGATAGTGAGTCCGAAAATGAAGCGAGTACGTCGCAATAATTACAATTCAATTATGACCATTTTAAATGAAGCATTTGCTCGAGTAAATAAAGATGTCCGGTACTTTAATACCTACTTGTCAATACGAATACATGAGACATTGTGGTCTTGATTTCAGTTTTAATATAAACGTTGGTGATTCATCAGACTCTGAATCAGATATTTCTGAAACGAGTGATTAACGATTTTGATTTTTCAATAAATTTCAATAAAACTTTTTACGTATTTCATTTATTTCTATAATTACCTCTTATTGTAGAAATGGTAAAATCACCATATTATTATATTAATTAATAATTACATCAAATATCCACACCTAAATATAATTCACAATTAATTTGAAATTGAAGTAGAGCATCTTTCCTTTTGACCGTGACGCTTAATTATTGTCCTATTTATTGTAGTGTGCGCGTGCACTCATAGGTAGAGATAAACTACGATAACATGGCGCGCCCCTCCGAAATTTAAAACGTTTGAAGTGCGTTGTCAAAACGTTTGATGTGCGTTGTCTTGCGCGGTCGGCTAGTTATGATTATAATTGACCAACAAATCTTGGAAATAAGTGAAATATTACGAGTACTGGTTGATTGGTTGAATACTTACTACATAGAAACTCTTTCATAAGGATGTGACTACACATATTGAAACAGTAATTTGGAGGGGCGCGCCATGTTATCGTAGTTTATCTCTAAAAGGGGTACCGATAAGTGTCTAAACACACTACGGAACGCGACGGAATAGTGTGTCACCCCTCGCGTTCCGCTCGTATTTTGTATGTGTTTGAAACGCGGCGGAATTTACGCCGGCTCAATTCAGCCTAGTGTGTTTCGACACTTTCACTCAAACATTGGCGAAAGCTTGCACACATGTTATTATACTATAAACGATTAGGAGGAATAGTGGGGCGCTTTTTTGTGGATTGCACTATGTATAATGAACTAAGTAATATTTACTATTATTTCGACTTGACCCTAACAGAGTACAGTATGGTGTAAACACCGTTATCCTTGAAACCATCAAATGAGCCCGTCGTCTTCATCAAAGAATTAGTCTTCATACCAACTATATACCCATATGGATGCCCGGATCGGCAATTCGTATGGGTGTGAAGACGGATTTTTTTGAGTTCCCAGCATTGTTCTCATAGAAAAAGTTGTTCATTTTGACGGGCTCATTTGATGGTTTCAAGGATAACAGTGTTTACAATAACATGCACTATGACATCTTGCATATAAAATATGAGAAGTTAAATCGATATTTGGCACTATCGGGGCATTGGCAAAAGGCTCCGAGCACTGAGACCGTCTTATTACTATTTTGAAGGCTATTTTTAGGTTGGCAACTGCTAACTAGCTAAGTCGGCTGCCAAGTTGCGACGATTGGGGAAAATAGGCTAAGTTATTGACAGCTCCTGTGCATATTCCCTGCCTTAAAGACCACTGCTGCGACTGCTTTATTAGAAATATAAGATGACGCCAGCAACTCCACCACCACCCACCAACCACACTTTTTTAGAGATGAAAATTATCCTATGTCTTATCCCGGGATTCAAACTGCCTTATTCATAAAAATTTGTTGATTAAAATCTTAAGTATTGCTTAACTAATCAAGTAATTAAGCTTAAAGAAATGTTTAAAAATTCTTTATTCATAAACGAAAGTTAAGTTTTGCTTAGTTATAAGATACTCGGGAAAAGTCTATATATATAAAAGAAAGTTGTATTAGTTACGCCACTTATAACTCAAGAACGGATGAACTGATTTGGCTGAAAATTGGTGGAGAGGTAGCTTAGAACCAGGAATAGGACATAGGATACTTTTTGTCCCGGACAAATGTACGGTTACTGCACAATATACTTTTATGATTTGCGCGTAAACTACTCAATCGATTTTGATAAATTTTGGTATGGATATACTTTCTCATTGCTGATCATTTTTTTTCTTTCAAATTCTTTATTAACCATACAATAATATACAATAGTATAAAAGCTAGGTAGCGTACATCACGTCGTCTAATCCCATGATGGCAATCAGACAACGGATGCACGCCGAACAATTTTATCCTAAAATATATTATTTACACATTCACACACACAATCACACTACACTTTATCACGTAATATATTCGTTCGGGAGCCTCCCCCGGAACCTTCGGTAAACTACATCGGCGGGCCAGAACTCCTCCGCCTCGAAGATGGATAACACTTGAGTCGGCACTCTCACCACAAAGGAACTGTAATTCCTTTGTGGTGAGAGTGCCGACTCAACTTTGAGTCTCGGGAAAGGACATGGGATACTTTTTATTCCGAAAATGTACGGTTCCCGCACAACAAACTTTTATGATTTTCGCCTAAACTATTCAATCTATGTGTATGTTTCTTTGGCATGGAGATACTAATTTTAATCTTTAATGTAAGTATCTATAATATATCAATATCTATATATATAAAAATGGATTTTCAAATGTGTTAGTCGCGCTAAAACTCGAAAACGGCTGAACAGATTGGGCTGATTTTGGTCTAAAAATATTCGTAGAAGTCCAGGGAAGGTTTTTAAGTGACACAAAGTTCACCGGGACAGCTAGTATATATATAAATGAATCCACAAATAAATGAAACACCAACTTGCAACCTTTCGAGAAATTGCGCGATGGCCAAAGTGTTGCAGCAGAGCAAACTCATAGTTTGGGATGAGTGCACGATGGCACTAAAAAATAAACACACTTTTTTTTATTAATTATGCCAATTCGGATTAGAAAATTATCGTTAAGACAGGACAACGTCTGTCGGGTCAGCTAGTAACGATATAAAAGAAATCGATCCTCAAACTGTCGAGTGAATCAAAAAAGGTCTTCCGCCTCTAGTGTGAACAACAATGTCGTCCTTCACAAGATCTTAGATTATTTTCAACATACATATTTGGAAAATCTGCACTTTTTTCGAAATTCTGCATCATCATCATAATATTATATAACCATGGTACCCAACCTTTGCTTATAAACTTTCACCATATTATGGCGATTAAATGAATGTACATCCAACATATCCCGCTAGAAGTTATGTATATCTTCACCAAAATCAAAATAGTCCACGTAAAATCAATAAAATCAAAAAGACTCTTTGTAACAAAAACACACAATCGTACAATGACTGTCTACCTGCTCATGACCATTTTCGCCAGAACATCTGTTTGCTAGGCCGCCGTTTTGATATTTAAGCTCTTAAACATGGGTGTGAGGGTGTTTTATCTGACAACAATTTAAGCAATATAAGTAGATGATTAACTCACTAATTAAATATCATTAAAAGTGTTGCTTAAAACTTAATTAACGTTTATGAATAAGGCAGAAAGTAACTCCAAACTAAATTTCAGAAAAATTGGTTCAGCAGTTTGGGCAAGAAGGCGGTAACCGACATACACTTTCGCATTAACAATATTAGTATGGATTTTCGAGCTATCCGTATTGGATCATATGGCCAGTTTGCTAAAAGAGACTTTTGCGTTCCATTTTCTAAATTTAAGGGGCCGGGTACCCTTGGAATTTTTCATACAAACGTAATTCCAAAATCATTTTCTCATACGAAAATATTTAACATGTTTGAGTTATTTTTCAGTTTAAGATAGTAATTACCTAGGTTCCTACACAAAAATTTACTTCAAAAATTTTTTTTTGTTTTAAATTATTTTTAGTAAATTTACTACTAAATATTTAAACACTAAAAAATAGAGTAAAACACAAAAAAATATATGAATAAATAGTAAATTTACTACAAAATATTTAAATACTAAAAAATATTTTTTAGAGTTTAAATATTTTGTAGTAAATTTACTAAAAAAAATTTAAAACAAAAAAAAATTTTTTTTTTGTTTAAATATTTTGAAGTAAATTTTTGTGTAGGAACCTAGGTAATTACTATCTTTAACTGAAAAAAAACTCAAACATGTTAAATATTTTCGTATGAGAAAATGATTTTGGAATTACGTTTGTATGAGAAATTCCAAGGGTACCCGGCCTCTTAACGTTTGCCACGTCTGTTAGGTACAGCGCAAAATGCAAATCATTTCGTCGTTCTGTCAAAACACCGCGTGCGGTGTAAGGGTCAATTCAGACCGCAACGTAGCGAGGCGAGGCGAGGCGCGGCGTGGAATAAAGTATTGATTTGACAGATTTCAATTGCGTGAGACGTCTAATTGTATTCATGCTAAAATTATTATTAATGTGAAAATCCCGGAAAAATTGACGGTTCCCGCACGATAAACGAATTTTGGCACAACTGAGATGCATTGTCTAGTACAATAATATAAAGTAGAATACAATTACAGCTGCTGATGATGATGAAGTAATAATAATTTGCAAAGTATACAAACGCCTCGATAGGAAGACTCGATAAGCACAAACAATAAAAATGCTTTTCACAAAAGGGCAGCGCAATAATATAACATTTAAATATCCTAATAGCCGATAAGGGAAAAATAAATCTCGAAAATGACAGAACATCGAAAGGGCGAAGTTAACGACAAAGGACATTTGTGGAGGGTAGAATGAAATCACTAATTTGCTGAGATTCGTTTGACTTAGTGAAAATGAGATTGAATTTGGGACCTATTGTTTTTAACCTTAATCGACTTACGGATAACTGGTAGCGTTGTTTGTTCTCAGTTAGAATTTAATCGCTTCTATTAGGTAAATAATTGCTTAATGTTTATTTAGACTTGAAGTGGATTAGGTAAACAAGAATCGAGCTGAGTGGATCTTGAAGGTTTTCATAAATACAACAGAAATGTTGTGTTATCTATTTTAATATACCCTATATTAATGAAGATATTTAATAATAAGGAAAATAAATCTCGATTTATATAATATTGTGTCCGCACGAACCTACTGATATCATGATTCACGAGCAATTGTAACGATGACGCGGTCACGCCACTATTTACATTGCTTGTAGAGATGTGCCGATCATGACTTTGGCCGACTAGCCGATTAGTCGGCTGCAAAGTAGCCGACTAATCGACCGACTAGTCGGCCAAGCCGATCATGGTTTCGGAAATTTCCGTAACGCTTTTTTACTGCTGTTTCGCGGGTAAGTCGCACATGCCGCCTGCAAACGTGTCGAATCGTGTTATGTTTACTTCGTGTACGTTACTTTATTTTGTTTCTATGATACAGTTGATGGTTTTCATGAAAATATATTTCATATTATGTACATGAAATCTCTATTTAATAATACGATAAGTACATAATTTGTTGTTAAAATTACATTTATAAAAATGATTTCTTTACTAGCAAGTAATTTCATAATCACTTCATTTAATTTTAAAATGTGTAACACTGATTGAGTGTGATGTGAACACATTATAAATAATAATCAAGGTTTTTCTTTAATGTAATTTCAATAATAGCAAAAAAGTAAAAAGCCGATTAGTCGGCGCTTTTTGCCGACTATTCGCCGACTAGTCGCCGACTACAAAAGTGGCTGGATAGTCGGCTTTACCGACTAGTCGGCACATCTCTAATTGCTTGTGATCTCGTAGTGTTGCGACCAAACCGCTCGATCGCGCGGACGCATAATATAAGGGTCAATTCAGACCGCAATGCGACGAGGCGAGGCGAGGCGCGGCGCGGCATTTTGTATGGATTTGTCAGATTTCAATTGTGTGAGACGTCTTGCGAATCTGTCAAATCCATATAAATTTAGAAATGCATCTACGGACTACGCGTCGCGTTGCGGTCTGAATCAACCCTGTCGGTCGGTAGTGTTTTGACTTCACTGTATATCGAACAAACAATATATAATTCTCTGCACATAACTGAAAGCAAATATCTCTCTTTGAGCTCAGTAATGATATGATAATATATTTTTTCGCAATACGAAAACGCGTGCGTCTGACAGGAACGAGTGACAGACATTTTGATAAAGCCACAGTCAATTCCATTTTTATATGAAACATTTTTCGTATACTTATTTCAAATTCGAAACCGTATAAAAAACAGAAAATAATGAAAAGTAATAAATTAGTGCCTTACTTGACGATTCAAGTAGGACCAACTACTCAATTAGGTGCTAATTATCAGAGTACGTCAAGTTTCAAAGACCATTTCACTGTTACAAACACCAATTTATGATTAGTTTAACTTATGAAATGCCTGAATATTTTAATAAAACAAAACTACAAATTTGCAGGCATTTTTTCAACCAAATGTATGGCACGTACGCCACCTTTCATAAGGCCTAAACCTCGCAGCTAGCTGTATACAATTAGCTCGACGCCTAGTTTATAAAGCCTTCGGGCTCCGTCAAAGGAAGCTGCTCAACAAGTAGACACGGCGAGTAATTAAGTTTGTGACGTCACTTTTTGCGTGACGTCACGTCCTTTGCTGCGTAATGAGAGTGCACAATGCAGGCTTTACTTTAATAACTGCGGAAACACTTCGCGCTTACGCTTAAGCCAGGAAACTGGGATACAGCGGTTATATGCGCATTAAGGCTGTATGCACACTGACGGCAGCGAGCTATTGCAGCTATATCCACACTATACACTTTCATCTTCAATTTTCGTCATCTTCTTTCATTGAGCTTTCGTATTGGCGCATTCAATAATTGAATGCGTCAATGAACGCAACGCCAACATTGTCATTATTGTTCAGTTGCAGTGTCTGTCCGAAAAACTTTCGGATGCGTCGCATGCGCCGCGACGCATGGGTTTCGGACGCATGCGTCGCGGGCATGCCTCACGTGCGCTGTTGACTGCGCTATGATGAACAAAAAAATGAACCCTTAATGAACAAAAAAAGGCACAGTGTGCTTTTTTTGTGCATAGCTAATGAGATAGTTTCACTGATGCATTAACAACACATTATGTGGTTTTTTTGGCGGGCATGTGAAAAAGTGCTGTTGTGTTTTTGTATTATTTTCCTAAAATTGTGTTAGCTGGGTTTTTAATGTGTAATATTGGTAGAATATTAACCATTAGATATTCGTGTCCATGCACAAGTGTAGGAAAGTGATGTAATATCCAGAAACGTGCTATTTTGTGTTCCCTCCAAAACTCCATCGAAAGTTTCAGTAAAGCGTCTACCACTTTACTGAATCGACCGACTTGACTCCTGTGACTGTATTGACTTTTACTTAGACTTTGACTAGACTTTAGACCTGACGATACATGAAAACGATGATGAAAATTATAATAGGAGGAATATGGTTTTCCCGCCATATTCCTTACCTTTTTACCTTGTCTGTGGCACAACATACACATCCTTTGTGTCAAGTTGCCAAAAAAGAAGAAAAAGAAAGAAAGAACACATTATGGCCCCCATATACCAGTAGGTTGATTGACTCCGGTTGGACTGATCGCAGCGCAGGCCCACCTAACTGGACTCGTGCCTTTACTGTTTGACGTGTAAATAAATCTGACAGCTTGTCGTTATAGATTTTCGGTTTGAGTGTATCCTCATAAACAAATGAAAAATATTTAATTTGCAATATGATATTTTTAAGCCTCCGCCCGTACCGTAATTATTAAATGGCTCCCAGGGGCCAGTGTCTGCTGAAAAACGTCCACTGCTAGCAATGGATACTCGTTACAACAAATTAATTATTCCTATTGTATACCTTTCAAGAGCAGATTTAACCATTTAACCAAGACCAAGATTTTACGAGAAATACCAAAACCAAGACTGTCTTGGTCTTGTTTTGACTTTATGTTACCACGTTAATGGAAGGATATTATAATACCGTATTGTATAATATTATATTACATATTTTTACCACGCAAATAGATTCCAACATATTATAAACTCCCACCGTCCTTTCAGAAAAATATTATTAAGCCCAAGATCTCACATGGTGTGATAATTGTAATACCTTTCTTAGAAGGGCAAAATTAACACAATTTATGAGAAATATCTTTTATAATATTAGACTTTTATAATATTACAAAAGTCACAATTTCATCAATACTGAGAATTCAAATATTAAGCTTAAAAATTATTTTATATTCTAGCTTCTTAACAAGGCTAAAATCCAATGTAATTTATATTTTTTGTGGTTTCAACACTCGAAAAGGGCTAAACAGATTTTTAATCTTGAAATAGTCGTGGAAGTCTAGGGAAAGTTTACACTATGAGAACATTTTGAAGTTCGCGGGTAATAAGTAATATTAAAAACGGTGTGTTTTCTGGGGCCGTACCATGAAACCGTTTTGAGACTTAAACAATTGTACGAGAATGCCGCGTCAGGTACTCTAACAAACGAAAAATGACGTTGTTAGAGCAGAACGTAGCATTCTCATTCGATTGAGTCTCAAAATGGTTTCGTAGTAGGCTTACTGGAACGAATAGTAATTATTTTTGTCCTTCAAATAATTTTGTTTGAAATTCACGAAGTTGATTACATTTAAAACGTCATAAGTTTAAGCTATGTTCGTCCCAATCACAACATATTTTTTATCCATTAGCAGACTTCGAAATTATCCATAACATGACTTCGTCGTTAAATGCGAAAATAATTTGTCTCCTACACGTCACCCATGTACCAAATTGCAAAACTTCGAGAACGATGTTTTCACAAAATAATTATAGAAGTAAGTGGAAGAACCAGGTAAGTAATAGTTAAAAATTGCTGTTTTTTGCATAAAATAATATGTTGGCTTTAGGGCCAAAATGATGTGAAATATAAAAACTGTGGATTTCATGTGTAGCCAGATATAATATAAGCCATATGATGAAGTAGGTAAGTAACAAGGTTTGTTCAAATTATGCGGGAAAAAGAAGTAAATGTCCTTATGTTATAAAATGTTAGTTATCTGCTTCTCTTACTCACGTCTTTAATTTAATTATAGTTCCGTGACGATGAATTTGCTGCGTGACGTTACTGACGTGAAGTTTTTGGTGCAATAAAAACAGGAACACCGTCACGGCATCGTTTATAAGATAATCATATTATTATGATTGTCACGTTAGCTATAAATAACGTTATGGCGCATTTTCACTGGTCCATAGGGCCCGCATGCGGGGTGCGGGAGATTTCTGAAACGCATGCCACGACCAATGACAATGCGCCATTAGTTGTCATAGACTCCCCGCATGCTGTATACCGTACGAGTTAGGGCGCATTTTCATTAGTCGTTAACTCGTACAGTATACAGCATGCGGGGAGTCTATGACAACTAATTGACAACTAATGGCGCATTGTCATTGGTTGTGGTATGCGTTTCAGAAATCTCCCGCACCCCGCATGCGGGCCCTATCGACCAATGAAAATGCGCCATTAACGATTAATGAAAATGCGCCCTTATGATAATGACTTTGGTTTGATACAATGGCATGATTTTAGGTTCGAGCTTCAAAACCAGTCCAAAATTATGACAGATAACATAGACACCGCCCAATTTACGTTTACGATTTAATTAATCCCTCTATTAAATTAAATCTATTGTTATTCTATTGTTATTCTATTGTTATCGCGGTCGAATTCGACCGCTTTGGGCTTGATAGGTTAATAAGCCCACATTTATGTTTTTTTTAGGTTTAGTTTTAGTAATTAACATGATTGTACGTAATTTAAAATTAAAAGCAAATCATTACCAATTTAATAACAATTTAAATTACAGTTCATTAATATAAATTGTAGATAGAGTTTAAATATCCAATCGCGCTTTTTATGGAGCCTAACTACGTATTTTTTGCTGCGTGTTATGAGTATACTGTCAAAGAGAACTTATTAAAATGTATATCATCACAATCTAAACCTTGCAGCATATCTATGCTCCAGCAAAATAATATGACATAATGCCCCAAAAAGCAGAAAAACATAAGTCTAGAATATAATGGTATGTTTCAAAATATTATAGAATTATATAATATTAGATGTCATAACCCTAAAGTGATAAGCAGAAGGGGTAACATGTTTTTGTTGTTTGCGAACATCAAAGAGATGCACTCTAAACTTCGCTATGACGGACGACAGACTCGCAAACTTCCATTCTTCAGGACACCAACTTTCAAGACGGGTTAAACGTTATAATTCCATATTTAAACTACCAGATTTTACTTTTAGGGCCAACCTACACGTACCACAACCACACGACATCGCAACGACAAAATGTCGTCGAGCAGTGGTTGTGTGAATGGTATCGCTGCAGCTATTTGTAGTTGCGTTGTGGTACCGACAAAATGCCGACGTGGTTGCGTTATGGCCAGTGGTTGTGATGTGGTTACGTACGAAAGTCAATGAAATGGAGGGGGAGGGAAGAGAGCGGGCGGTGTGCGCGCACTGTCGTTGCATCGACGCAACGTTGTGGTTGCAATGTGGTTCCGATGTGGTTGCGATGTGGTCGGCCGTGGTTGCGATGTGGTCGGTACCACACAAGTGGTCGGCAACGACTGCAAAATGTAGTACGTGTGAATGGTCCAGTTCATTTACAATACAAAATATATTATAATTATGGCCGATCACGTGGTGTGGTTGTGATGTGGTGGTGGTGTGGTTGTGGTTGTCGTGTAGTTGTGGTACGCGTGGGTTGGCCCTTAGTTTAAAGTTTAAACCCTTTCATAAAATTTGTGTCATAAGGTGCTACTGCGTGAATCACCGTGGAGAAGAAATCACGAATACGTTAATCTGATGAAAAGGACCGGTTATCTATCTACTTCAACAAATTGCCTGTTATGAAATACCCATCTCGTTGTTAGTACACAAAATATGACAAACAAATACAAACGTATCGTAAAGTATAGTACCAATCCTTATTAATATTATAAATGTGAAAGCGTGGATGTTTGTTACGCTTTCACGCAAAAACTACTTGACGAATAATCATGAAACTTTGTACACATACTCTTGGATGTATCAGAAGTAACATAATAAAAAATATTTCGAAAAAAATTGTTGACGTGGACACGAATGGCGTCGCGGGCAACAGCTAGTATACTTATATTTTAAAACGAGCTTTTTCCCACGGCTTCGCTCGCGTTAAGAAGTAATATTATATACAAACTTTCATCCCCTATTGGACACGAATGGCGTCGCGGGCAACAGCTAGTATACTTATATTTTAAAACAAGCTTTTTCCCACGGCTTCGCTCGCGTTAAGAAGTAATATTATATACAAACTTTCATCCCCTATTTTAACCCCTTCGGGGTAGAATTGATCAAAATCCTTTCTTGGCGGATGCCTACGTCATAACACCTACCTGCATGCCAAATTTGAAATTTCAGCCCGATCCGTCCAGTGGTTTGGGCTGTGCGTTGATAGATCACTATGTCAGTCAGTCACTCAACCATAAAACTCAAAGGAACTTTGAGTTTTATAGATTTAGATGTTATAATGCGAAGTCTGTTTGTCTGTCTTTGCACCATTGTCATTGTACCATTCGCTCTTTCGCTAGTATTGCTAATAATAATAATAAACAATTTCTCTTAAATTCAGTGATAGTGGCCCTCGTACAATTAAAAAAATGGGGCCCCACTGCTATGTAAACTGATTAGGTTTTGTACATCTATACTTATTATAAAACAAAGTCGCTTTTTCTTCCCTCATGTCCCTTTGTTCCCTTTAATCTTTAAAACTACGCAACGGATTTTGATTGTTCTTTCATTGTTAGATAGCCCATTTATCGAGGAAGGCTAAAAGGCTATATTTTATTACGCTAGGACTAATAGGAGAATGTGGAAAAAACGGGGGAAACTATTTGAAAGGGCTTATCTCGCGAACTACTGGAGCAATTTTTATGTTATTTGGCACAGATAAGAAGTAGACCACGTGAAGGATCATAGGCTATCGATTTTAATCATTTTTTCATTGGCTATATATTTTATACCCGTGCGACGCCGGGGCGGGTCGCTAGTATTTAATAAAAGTATGAAATATACAAACAAAAATGCTATTTCTTGTGCACTGCAAAGGCAGACGTACTAAAAATATTAAAGAGTAACAACCTACATTACAATTAATACTTGGTTTGGGCTTAGCTAACAGAACGAAACAGAGAAGATTCAATGAGCCCACATGGTCTAGTAGGGTCTATGCGTATAATATACTACGATCGTTATCTGCAATAAACTTCGTTTGATATCTATCTAGTCGGATTTAGTTTGTTAAAGTGGTGTCCGATTTTCCAGTAGATACATGGTAGATCCCAACGTTTGATTTTGTTTCCGAAAAGGTTATAGAAATAATGCAACGTTGCGAAATAAATCTATATTTTCACACAACTACTAACGAAATCAATTTATCACCAAATTTAAACTATGAGTGGCACAATGTACGTGGGTACTCTGCGTTAGGCTGGATATCCTTATTCAGTTTTTGTACATTATACACACCAATCATCACACTGGCTACATCATATTTTTGCCACGAATTTTTTTATATCAATATTTTGTCGATGTTGCTATGTTTGATGGCTGCATAAAAGCTTATATAAGAGACACTTCTTTTACTTCTGTATCAATTGGCTGTCCATTTACCGATCTGGTTATTACTGCATACTTCACAACAATCAACAATGCTTAGCTGATCTACCTTCGATATGTCTTATCTTAACTCGAATTCACAATAAAACGCACATCAATTAATAATAAAACGCACAATAACCGTCAAATTAACAACACTGCCAACCTACAGAAAGAATTTAAGCGAATTCCTTAAAGGGATAACTTTCGAATTTCTCCAAATGAGTTGTCGTGATTAAAGTGGGTTTGCAACTTGCAACCTATCATATATTTTTTTATTTTGTTTGAAAATGGGAAAAATTTTCAAAAGTTCATTTTGATTGAGATTTTTGGTAAGGATTCGAGGGCCCCCTGAACTTGAGGGCCCCGGGGCACTGCCCCGCCTAGCCCCTTAGTAGCTACGCCACTGAGTGTACGTTACAATCAAGGAAAGGTTAGATTTTTGCATTTTATTTGATTTTTCATACATTTATTTTAGATATGAAACAATATAATAAAAACAACACTTTCTTTAAGTTTGTAGTTGTGGTTGTAGTGGAGTTAGATACGATAACTTTTCAGACATTATTCCAAAAATTGATACAGGGTACTTTTTGTTTTTTTTTTCTTCTGCCCTCGTTAACTTTTTTTACTTTTCAAGCTCTTTCATTTGATATATTATGTGTGGATGTGAAAATGATAATCTGTGTACATTTAACGAGCAGGAAATTTTCAAAGAGTAATGTAATGAGTGTTGTTAAAATAGAAGTAAATTCAGAGGTAGGAAACCAACAGCAGTATGTTAAGAGCCTATGTTATTAAAAGTATTTTTACTGTTGAATAAAATGTTTGTTCCGTATTTCAGGATGTTTTATTTACAAAGATTTTTAGCAAACAAATAATTGAAATCTTTATTATATGAGTTAAGTTAGTTCCGTAGTTAGTTTAGTAATGGGAAACCTCTATTTTTTCTCAAATTAATCTTAGTTTGGAAAATGAATTTAAATTTTAATGAATTGAGTTATATATTAATTATTACATACTAACTGTATGTTTTTTGTATTTTTTCATGCACCAGATACTTATTTATTTATTTTATTTAATAATACTCACTATGTAAAACTTTTTTTTTTATTACGCAGGGGAAACCCATCATGGGTGCCCCGGGTTGGGTACGTGCCTCAGTTAAGCTAAGGCACCCCGGGGGTATGTGAGACTCCTACTCACTAAAACCACCTGCGGTTGCCTTCAGCCGTATACGGAGGGATATCCTGGTTCTCTCTACCATAGGACTCCCTCCACGACCGGCCGGTCTACCTCAGAAGGGACCGGACTTCCACCAAATTAGGGAACACTTTAGGCAAGCTAAAGCGTTCCCTCGACGCCGGGACTAGCTAAGCCGGGCAGGTACCCATCCTGACCGGAGCCCCGTGGGACGGAAGTTATTGGAGGTTCACATAGCGACGCCTCCGCACTCCCGTCCTACGCCGGCGGAGCGGAACGGAGGAAGGGTCATTCTCTCTGTTCCGCTCCGCTGCCTCTTTCTGCGAAAGGACGGTTTCGCAGAAAGAGACCGCCGCCTGCCACTCTCGAGCATGCAGCGAATCACGCTCGAGAGCGTGAGGTCCCGCCCAAGCACCGCCATGAGATCATGGCGCTGCACGACCCAACGATCGCACACCTCGAGGGTGTGCTGGGCCGTGACACTATGTAAAACTACTCTAGTAGCGTCTAGTAGCGTCATACCAACTCTTTGTTAATAAAATATGCAGTCCTGTTAGTGGGAATTCTCTGGTATTATAAGCCAATAACTGGATTTATGATTGAGTTTCTCATAATTATTGGGTTAAACTGCCGCCTGCCGATCTGTTCAGGAGATGGTTTTGAATGAAACGAGTTGCATATTTACGATCTACAAGTACTATTTACGGTCTACTTAGCTGTTCATAAATCATTTCAATCGATTCTGGGTTTTTTTTCGTCCTTTTATTATAAAACCAATTTGCCCACAGAATCAAAAGAAAAATAATGCAAAATGTATATTTCTTATGTTTCCAGGAAAAGCGAGATAAAGTTTTATAATGGCGAGCGTTTCAGCGTCGTGCTGACAGACGTGGCCTAAATTCTACCTCTCGTCTGAATATCACAGGTAAAGTATACACCAAGCACTTATAAACAGCTATCTAGAACGAAATAATTTGGTAATAATCCTTAGTGATAAGAAAAAGAGAACTTTGTGTTATTGTGTATTATTTTATGAGTGTAATAAAATCACAAGATTTTGAATTTGAATATTCTAAAGGTACGTTTATATCTTTATTTTTATACCAATGAACCAATGTTCTTAAGTATTGAGTCTCTTGAAAGAAAATAGGATCGTTTTCAATATGGCAAAATTTATAACCATGAGCAAATTTCAATACGAACGCAATAACAGAGCTTCTAGTATCTAAGCGGGTGATTTTCTATTCGCGTAAAAGACTGCTTTACAAAATATACATACATATTGCTAGAATGTTTTCTGTTTAAATCAATATCAAAACGCGTTCAACAATCAAAGCTTCCATAAACATCTTTCAACAACATCCAAAGAAAATTCAACCGTCAAAAACATCGCTAAAACAATTTCCGCGAAGTTGGAGTGAGATTTTAAACCGCGATCAAAGTTTACAATTTATTCGGATCTCCTCCGAGTTCAACTAATCTGCATTGTGCGAGTTCCACGACCGCTTCGGATAAATTGATTTTTACACTCCGATAATTTCTGGACTGTCTTTCGTGCAGGAATTTGTTTAAATTAGCTTATATTAATGTCCTATACACCATAGACATGTAACGACTTGATCAGCCCTCTGTACAGCGTTGCCAGACGTCCCGATTTTGGCGGGACGTCCCGATTTTTTCATCAAAATTAAATGTCCCGCGCGGGACAGGCTCAGTCCCGCTTTTCGGGGAAAGCCCAAGCCACGTACGTGCAGCGTGCTGAGAAGAAAGGTGCGTAATGAAGATAAGAGAAGATAGAGGGGTGGATTTTCTTTGGCTACTTTTGCTACCTATTGTCACGTAAACGTATTTTAAAGATAATAAAAAGATAAAAATTCAAAAAACTTTTGATTTTATTCCTTTTTTTACTTTGTCCCGCTTTTGACTGAAGAGTCCCGCTTTTTCACTCAAAAAGTTCCAAAGTCCCGACTTGGCACGAAAAAAATCTGGCAACGCTGCCTCTGTACTACCATGAGACTTAAAGATATTTTTTTTTTCGAAAGGGTCTAAGCTACTGGTCTGGTTAAGACCATGGTAGTTTAATCGTGGCTATAACTAGTCTGTTGCTAGTTGGTTTGGAGATAAACAATTAGGGGGCCTACCTAGCCCCCTCCCCTAAAATCACACGTGTGACATTCTAATCGGGCAATATTGGGGAGAGCTACGAAAATAAGCTATTTTTATCTGACGTGGAGACACGGGTCCCCCCTGCTCTTAAAGAATGCACAGGGTGTTTCCTTTCCAACTGTGAAACAAAAGACGTATCCATACTAATATTATAAATGCAAAAGTGTGTCTGTCTGTCTGTTACCTCTTCACGCCCAAACCGCTGAACCGATTTTGCTGAAATTTGGCATGGAGATACCTTGAGTCCTAGGAAAGGACATAGGATACTTTTTATCCCGGAAAAATGTACGGTTCCCGCGCGATAAACTAATTTTGGCGCAACGGAGTTGCGGGCATCATCTAGTTATATAATATAACTTATTATGATAGGAATTACTTAATTTAATGTGAGCAATGAAGTGTCTATCTATTTTTCTATAATAGGAATGTGTTGTTTTGTATGCTAGTTACATGGTTATTAAGATACGAGATGCATTACCTTTGCCAAGTTTCTGCGTCTTTTCGACAGGTGAGTTCATCTACTCAGCAGTGTTTTTTTTAGAATTTTGACGTTAGCCAAGCAATAGCGCTGCATAGATAAAGTCCAATTGCAAATCCTCAGAAACCGGGCACTTTAATCTTGCCTATTTGTAAATTAGTAAAGTAAATACAAAGATTAGTCTTTAACTAGCTGTGCCCGTGGTGTTACCCGCGGTTGTTTAGGGAAAATAAATTGTGAGTTTCTTACGCCGGTTCTTCTCGCCGGGTTAGTTCCCGAACCGGTGGTAGGCATCATGTAGACTTTCAGAAAATATTTGCAAAAATTTATTCTGAATAAAAAAATTTGAGTTTGAGTTTGTGATATTTTTCCACGGTAAAAAGTAGCAGTGTTAGTCCAGGGTATCATGTTATTATAACTCCATACCAAATTTTATTAAAATCGCTCCAGCCGTGAAGAAGTAACAAACTTTCACCTTTATAATATTAGTGTGAAGCGTCTTCCTAAAATATCGCAAGCAAAACTCAGTTACCAATTTGTTTAATAAAATCAATCGGAACTATCGCTGCGACGAATGAGTCGGATTCATGAATTATGCATCGAATATCTTCATCTGGGCTACATTATGTCTGCGAGTGGCAGGAGAATCGATCCGAATATTTAACTTTATTAGTGGTTATGTTTCATCAGTCATGACTATCGACATCCGGGTGAGCAAAAGGTGCATACAAGGAGGCCGATCGAATCCGGGAAGACCTATAGGATCGAGTATGCTCTGGATTTGCCAGGCGCGTACACCCGAAAGGGACATGAGGAAGGAGCTCAGTACGGCTTTTACAGTTGGTTATATGACAAATAACCATGTTAAGTTTATGCAACAATTAAGTACGTCTTTGTTTCACCACATAAATTACTGTAAATCACATAAATCACATAAATAAACGAAGTAAATATCAGTCGCAACTGATTTGTTGGTCGAAAGTTTTCCTTGTGACAGAAATTATTATTGTGACCAACAGAAATTCTGACAAAGACAAAAAATGTTGTTTCTGTCCTTTTCATTCCTTACTGTTTTCGTATGTTGTGATTTCGTCGTTCACACACGGTAATAATAATTGCGTAGCAAATCCAGAGCATACTTGATCCTTGAGGAAGACTGATCACAGGCCGACCTGTGCACAAATACGTGAATTCACAAGACGTGTCCGGTCAGGGCAGCCTGCCATCAGTTCGATCGGATTTAACAGCCTCCTCGTATGAGGAAAAAGCCCTTATTGGAAGAAGAGTAAGGGAATCCACCCGGAGAATAAACTACATTTATATCCACACAGGAAATATCTAGAATATTTTGGCAATACGGTTCAGTTCAGTTCTTAACTTGAGATGGTTTTTGTTTGATTCCGTGTAGCATACGAAACCAAATAACGAGAATATGATGCTGCATGTATTATTGTCCAAAAACCCTGTCACCGTCCACAGTATTGGCCACAGAAACTCATACGTGGCCTACTGAGGCTTAAAAATTTGATAACGCACTCTGCCCGAGCCCGACAATAAAAACGACATCAAAGGCGATATTCCCGCAAAATATTTTCCATTGCATCGCCACCGGCTGAGAACTTTGTTATTTAAAATCAACGGATCTTAGTTCGGGAGTATTTTTGAAAGCCGCACGTGTCGGAACAAAGCACAATATTAATTGGCTTCGTAACATGTTATATTGGACTCGATGGAAGCCTTAAAATATATTTAGTTACAATTATTGTAACTTACTTTTTACAAATTATCTACTTTTTTACCTCAGTTAATGAGATTAATAATTTTTTTATAAAATTTTCGCAACTTTTGAGCTTTTGTTACCTACCCAGTGACCAATTTATTAAGAGTACCTATCTATATGCTATATATTTTGTAGAATATGGATTAATAAGGGCGTTTCACCACTTCCTGATAAAGTGCTGGATAGGCTATCCACAACTTTTTTGAAAGATTGTCCATACTCTATCTGTCAAGTTAAGTGGTAGATAATAGCCTATCCGGCACTCATCAGAACGTGGCGAAACATGCCCTTAGCGAGCGCCTTCTTTTCTTTGGCTAACCTTACCTCATACCCGTTACTAACATGTATATAACAAAGTATCATGCAAGATCTTTAGTAACATAGCAATAATTTTTTAATTTAAAATTTATTCGTTTTGTATTAAAAATGAAAAGTTAAAAGTAAATATTCCGGAAAAACTCACCATTCGCGCCGACGGGCGACGTATTCAAAGGGGTAAATTGATCAAAAACATGGCCGCCGTGCCCGGACCTCATTTACTAATCTAAACGCGGGGTCAGCGGTGCGAAATAAAAACGACAATAGCCGGGAACGCAATTGGTGATATTAACTCCGTACATCGTGGGCCGAGTGTGCGGAACAGTTTTTGGTGACATTGTGGAGTTCAAGTTTGGTTAGTTTGAAATTTGTTGAAGTGGCACGTTAAATTAACGCCGGAGGATTATAGGAGTAAGTTTTAGAGCACTGGTTAATAGAACCCACTACTCGTCGTAGTGGGTTCTATTCCCGTGTTACAACAAAAACTGCTAGTTCTAACTAAGTTAGGACAGTGCATCCCCTAATAATAGCGACTAACCTCTCATTTGCATATCCACTCTGACACTGGAAACCTAAAACTGGAAGACATACAGCAAAAGAACAAAAGGACTCTCTCGCCAGTCACGTCGGTTACCCATCCAGTTCGAGACTGTATTCGCCCATAGGTTTTCGCCGCTGGCTCAGATCGGACTCGAAGACCGAGGCTACACCGGTAATCTTGCAGAGCGGGGGCGTAAATAAAACACACGAGAGTCGAGGAGAACATTGCTCCCGAAACGCACCTCGCTTACCTGGCTCGGGCGAATGCCATATAGTAAGCCGCTCCGATTCGCATGTTTTCTGTCTCACTTTTGCTATCGGAGACGGCTATTTTCCGTGAGCCAGGTAATTAAAACGCGTTTCGGGAGATTATTTATTCATCGTTCCACAATATGTACCTTAATCTAAGTATCACCACTTATACTTTAACGTAATTATAGCTAAGTAAACATAAAAGTTAATAGAATTTGCACATTTTTACACACAATTTTCTTTATATTTTCCAAACTACATATGTTACACAACTAATTTTTCCTGTATTTATTAGATAACTTATTAACTTATTAAATTAACTATATTTTATCTCTTAGGGAGCCACAGATTTAACGTAATTCACTTTTTAAAGTCTATTTGTAAAGACACTGATTTGCACTAAGTCTATTTCTCACATTTCACTTTAATTAGTTTATATGCACTCACTATACGTTTTTCGGGAGCGAGGCCGCTGTCCTCAACACATCCCATTAGTCTATAAGAGAAAATAGATTCTATTATATAGTCTTTTTATTTTTTAAACACACTTAGGCACTATAAAATTACTCCTGCAGCTAAATCTTAATGATAACGGCCACCACATGGTGTGGTAGAGAATATGAGACTGCGGCTCGTGCGGCTAGATCTGCGTCTACCTTTAGTTGATTCAGGTAGTGTAAAAAGGTAATGTTATTGTTTGTCCGGTCATCTCGTATAAATCCGTGTCCGTGTCGGTTTACCCGGCCCGGTTGAACCGCAATTACGGCCCGGTCGCCCCTCGGTTTAACCGGCTCAGCCACTTTTATAAACGTCCCGGCCCATTAGTTCTGAGTCATTCTGATGGCTTTATAATTAACTTATAGTTTAAACTCGTGGTTTCTTGTTTACCTTTTTAATACTTTTACACAACAGCTGTTTATTTTGATAATACTTTATAAGCAACTAAAGTAACTCGTTAGCAAGATTAAAAAATTAATATCTTTAGTCGCCTCACATCAAGTGATCTTATCATCATTAGTCATAACAAAGAGCACTTATCCTTAGCAAAACTTATACAGAAAATATAATATTATTTTTATTATATTCTATTTTTTAACAGTGATGCTACGTCGTAGCATGGCTACGTCTAATCTACGTCTACGTTAAATGTCGTAGCGTACAAGTTCATTCCACGGGCTTAACAATAAAATTATGAAAAATAGACGCACTTTAGTAATACAGCACTTATTTAAAAACTAGTCACATTTCTTTACTTTGGTAAAATCGTTTTCGGTTAAGTATAAAAATTTTAATATTTGCGTCCAAACTTAAGCTGAATCTGTGGTTTTTCGAGCATGTTTTGCCATATTAAAAGCGTATACAACCGGCACACGTTAGCGAAATTTTTCAGCTCTTTAACTTTGTAGCTGAAATTCTAAAAATGTTGTTAAGTACACCATTTTATGACGAGACTCTCTCCCGGGACATATCTCTGCTTGCGCTTAATTTAATGCTCCTAACATGTGTATTTTTCGAGGAACGAGCAATATTTCAACGGGTTGAAACTTTCCAGTATTCAGAGGTCTTCTAGTATTTAGTGTTTACGGTCTGCTAAGTCAGCGATTTGGATTTTATTACTTCTTTCTACAAAAGAGTTTAAACACTATGATTTGAGAACTTGAGACTAAATTACATATTGGTACGAGTGATTCAAAACCTAATAATCCTGTATTAACTAACTTATAGGGTACAAGAGACTAGAGAGTATTTTTTGCACTTGCACTTTGACTTTGATAATACTAGCTTTTTATAGGGGTTTCGCTATGTTTCTCCCTTAAATGGAGTTTCTTAAAATCAGTTCAAAATGGGTGTCCAACCCTATAAAAGTCGGCCTGCCAAAATTCAAATTTGTAGATGCCGTAGTTTCTAAGACTTCTTAACAGATTAATCAATAAGGTATATAAAGCTAGATAATTATACATAAATTAGTAATTTAGGATGTTATACTTCTTGTCTATCGTACTGTACCAAGACATTTCCTGTATCGCGCGTTTAATGTCCGCGCTCTTATCGGCCACTTCAGACTTCAATAAATTTTTATCTTTCAATTTTATTGCCTCTTGAGCTCTTTGCGTAATATCACTAGATTTATGCCTCAGGAAAGTGTTCATATAAGAGGACTGTATAAATATTAGTATGCACTTAAAAAATGACGCGTTGAACATAATAATATTATGTTTAGGTACGTTAACTTTACGTGCGTGCGGACAAATTAATACGCGATGCATTTTTAAAGAGCCTTTGGAACTGATAGTATTAATACTGTAGGTGAACAATAAAATATAGTGTTATAAATGAAGTTTAATCTTTAAGAGCCCCTTTGAAATTGTAATACTTCAAGCACAACACAATAAACGACCTCTGTGGCTCAATTATTGGTTCAGTGTGTGGCAGCTCAACCCGGGGTTGCGGGATCGACTCCCGCCGACGGAACAAAAAAAAAAGATTTCAATGTGGAAACATATAACAACATGGGTCTGGATGTGTATTAAATATGTGTATGATATAATGAAAATCTTAAATATGTGTATAATATTAAAGTATTAAATATATTTCCATTGTCTGGTACCTGTAACACGAGTCCTTCAGGTACTTAGCACGCCAGACTGACGTGGTGTAAAGCGTCCATAGATATTATTAGAAAAAAACAGACAAAAGTGTAATCAGATGACCCAGGAGAGCAGTACCATGCAGCATCACGACGCGCGTGCTAAATAGAGCTATATAAATAAACTTCTCTTGAATTTGATTTCAAGACTAAGTTGTACTACTGCACACATTTGTATTGTGTTCGCTCTTCCGCGACGTTTGAACCATTGTCAAAGTTTAGTCTGAAGTCAGTTAAATTCAAACACCTGTGTGAAAGACGACTTAATTACCATTGTGTGAATCTCATCCCTTTGTTAAAGCTGATTTATATAGTGGAGCTTATCTCAACTTTACACATTTTACCTTCACACCTCTTTCTTCAATATACAACGCGTGAAACATAATACAACACATACATGTAAATAAACAGGAAACCTCGTTAAAAATGTACAAATATTAGTCTTGTGAAAACCTTTTTGAATTACGAGTTAGGGTCAATTCGTGTAATAAACGTGACGAGGCGATGCTATTTTAATCAAACGTGCTATTCAAAACTTAACTTTATTTACTACTGCACACACATTGAATTGACAGCCACGCCGCCGGCGGTGCAGCGGGGCTAAAATGGTCGCATAGCAATTCCTCTCAATCAATTCACAAAATGAATTGTCAAAACTGTCAAACTCACGAATAATTTAGACCAATTCAATTGGTCTAAATTCGTACTAATTTGACATTCGTGACTTTGACAGTTTTGACAATTCATTTTGTGAATTGATTGAGAGGAATAGGGATGATAACAAGGTCAAAGATTAGCGAATTTTGTTAATAAAATAAATAAATCACGGTAAAAAATAAGTGTTCCCAAAATTTCAGCTCGATAGCATTTGTATTTTTTTTGTTATGCGCCTTCAAAGTTGGATAATCAAGTCGATTTTTTTTTTCAATAAAATTTCTTAATATTTGTATACCATTCAATAATTTATGCAATTAAAAGCAACTTTTGTTATGAAACCACTTTCATACGCAATATTTAATATACCTTTCGAACAAAGTTCTCTCCCGGTCCATACAAACTACGAAAGAGTGACGTCAGTCTTTCGTAGCACTTTGTATGGTTGAATTTTTAAGCTATCAGAGTAATTCTTTCAGCGATGTATCTAATTTTTAAGAGTCTTTCAATTACCAATAAGAAAAAAAAAATAGTCAATAAGCCTATTGCTATGCGACCATTTTAGCCCCGCTGGGTAGACCAGCGGGGCTAAAATGGTCGCAATGGTTTCAATTTTAAATCCATACGAATATTATAAATGCAACAATGTGTCTGTCTGTATGTCTCTTTCTGTCCTCTTCACGCTCAAACCACTGAACCGACTTTTAGTCCTGGGAAAGGACATAGGATACTTTTTATACCGAAAAAATGTATGGTTTACGGAGTTGCGGGCGTTATGTATCTAGATTCTAGTGGCTCATAAATTACATTGTAGCACCTCATCATATTGCAATGTTAACTAAACCTTGTGTAAAAATATATTAAAAAGAAAATGTATTTTTAATTACATAAAATAGGTAATCAACTGCAGCTCTTTGATTTAACCAGCTTGCTAAATTTGGATTCCGAATTTCCGGATACGTCCTGTAGACTGTAGAGCCTACGTAATATGTTCAATTCCAAATTTCTAGTTTGGTGCGTTTATAATTTAATTTACAGTCAGACATTTCCTATATTAGCGTGTTATGGCCACGTGCAGTTGTATTTTAATTTTTTTTTACAGTTTTACCTTAAAAATAAAGATTAATACGACATGAAAGTAATCCCATCTTAAAATATTATTATGTAAAATCGCTGTTGTGGTGTCTGTCGAAATGGCTGAACCGGTTTTCTTGTGTTATACCGGTCTGAGAATCGGCAACATTTTTTTTCATTCCCGAAATAACGTTTACAAATAACATTAATTGCCGATTCAGCTAGTCCATAGTAATTGACTAGACCAGCTATACTCTAAGTGTGTTCCGCGGAACCCTAGGGTTCCGCGATACCCCTGTAGGGGTTCCGTAAGAATTTAGAAAAAAATATCAAAACACCTCTCTCTGGTCGAACGTTTTGACTCCGCCCGCCGCGCCGCTTTGTACATTTCTTCTTTGGACTAAACTTAGTCTCTTATAAGCAGTAACGATTGTGAATTATTTTGACCCCACCATCCTGATTCCTGACGTGTAACATTATTAATAAAGAAGAATGGAACGTTGGCTTAAAGGCGTTAAACGTGTTGCAACATCATCTTCTAATGACGCTGAATGTTCAAAAGCAGTACGCGCGGAGAATGCAGCAATTACCGATCCAGACGATGATGCCACGACGTCAAGCTCCACGGTTTCAAAGACGAAAAAAAGGAAGTATGATGAATCATATATCAGTTTCGGATTTGTTGATTCCAACGGCTCACCTCTCTGCATGCTATGTAGTAAACTGCTTCCTAATAGTTCCATAGCACCTGCCAAATTGCGCCGACATTTAGAAACTGTACACCCCGAGTCTAAAGACAAGAATAAAGAATTTTTCAGAAAAGAACAGTTATTGGAAAGTCAAAAAAATATGATGCATGTAACACAAACTATCAATGAAAAGGCCACGGAGGCATCATATTTAGTTAGCTATCGCATTGCACAAGCAGGTGAAGCGCACACTATCGCTGAAAATTCAATAAAGCCATGTGTGTTAGACATAACAAAATGTATGCTCGATGAAAAATCTACAAAGCATCTTTCTACTGTACCGCTATCAAACGATACTGTGTCACGGCGAATCCATGATCTGGCAAGCTACATCAAACAAAAACTAGTTACACGTCTACAAAAAACACGATTCGCCTTGCAAATGGATGAGTCAACTGATGTCGCTGGTCTGGCTATCTTGCTGGTTATCCTGAGATATCCATATGAAAGTTCTTTTGAAGAAGATATGCTTATGTGTTCACCGCTGCCCACAAACACTACCGGGGAAGAAATTTTTAATAAAATAAACATATTTTTTGAAGAAAATAATCTCAGTTGGAACGATTGCATTGACATTTGTACAGATGGGGCCAAGGCGATGACAGGTAAAACAGCAGGAGCAGTGTCACGCATAAAAAATAAAGCGCCTTATTGTAGTTCCAGCCATTGTATTCTGCATAGACAAGCACTTGCGATGAAGCAAATGCCGTCAAATCTAAAATTACTTATGGATGAAGCGGTAAAAATAATTAATTTTATCAAATCAAGACCACTACAATCCCGATTGTTCTCATTATTGTGTGAAGATTATGGCAGCAAACATAAAACACTGCTGCTCCATACAGAAGTGCGATGGCTGTCTCGGGGTAAAACTTTAACAAGGCTATTTGAACTTAGAGCGGAGTTACAAATGTTTCTTTCAGCTGATACTTCTTTTAATTTGAAAGACCGTTTGTATGATGAAACTTGGTTGTTCCGATTGTCTTTTATGGCTGATATCTTTAAAAAACTAAACGAATTGAATTTATCATTGCAAGGTAAACAGACAACAGTGTTCCAGGCCTATAACAGAATAACTGCCTTCAAAAGAAAATTAGATTTTTGGATTGTTTGCGTTGATAAGAGAGAAATAGAAAGCTTTACGTCACTCAGTGAGTTTGTTAGCGATAACAACTCAGAAATGTTTCAAGATGATATGTTTGAAGAATTGGTCCAATATCTCACTTCGATGCGCGCATCTTTTGAAAAGTATTTTCCCGAAGAACAGAATACAAAAATAAAACTGAATTCATGGATTCATAATCCTTTTTTACCCAACTTGCAAAAGCCCGAAAGTATGTCAAACGAGATATATGAATCTCTTTTAGAAATGTCATCAGACACAAGTCTGGATGGATGAATGGAGTCACTGTTCAAAACGATGCCTCTCAACGATTTTTTGTGCAGAATTCGTAATGAATATCCAATGCTTGGCAAAATGGCTCTGAATATTCTTCTCCCGTTCCCAACAACATATTTGTGCGAAACAGGATTCTCAACATATGCAGCCACGAAAACAAAATATCGCAATAGACTGGACGCCGAACCTGATATGAGACTGCAACTGTCTTCTATCAAACCTGAATTTATATAATAATCAACCAATTAATGAAAAATAAAAAACAGTTTCATACCTCCCATTAGTTAGATTTTTTCTTTTTTAATATCTTGTAATAATGTACTTGCCATGTGGCATGGCAAAGTAAGTAATAATTAGTAACTGTTACATTATACTTTTATTATGTTTATTAATAAAGAATACACTTTTAAAAACTATTCTTTTATTGTAGGGTTCCGTCAAGTATTTTGCTTTCCAAAAGGCCACCAAAAAAGTTTGAGAACCGCTGGACTAGACATACTAATTGACAGACAGACACACTACTTTCGCATTTATATAAAATGCGAAAGTTTGTCTGTTACCCCTTTTTACTTCAATCGCTTAATCGATTCTGATGAAATTTGGTATGGAGATAATTTGACTCCCTCGACATCGGATACTTTTAATACTGGAAAAATCCATGGACCCCGCGAGATATTCGACTGATTTATTTGCGTCAATTAGCATTCAATAAAATAATTAATAGAACGTCAGATAGTCAAATATGAGGTAAACTCACCAGCTGTGTGCTCATTAAGAGGCCGGGTACACTTGGAATTTCTCATACATACGTAATTCCAAAATCATTTTCTCATACGAAAATATTTAACATGTTTGAGTTGTTTTTCAGTTTAAAATAGTAATTACCTAGGTTCCTGCACAAAAATTTACTTCAAAATATTTAAACACAAACATTTTTTTTTTGCTTTAAAATTTTTCTTAGTAAATTTACTACTAAATATTTAAACACTAAAAAATAGAGTAAAACACTAAAAAATATATAAATAAATAGTTAATTTACTACAAAATATTTAAACTAAAAAATATTTTTTAGTATTTAAATATTTTGTAGTAAATTTACTATTTATTTATATGTTTTTTAGTGTTTTACTCTATTTCTTAGTGTTTAAATATTTTGAAGTAAATTTTTGTGCAGGAACCTAGATAATTACTTTTTTAAACTGAAAAACAACTCAAACATGTTAAATATTTTCGTATGAGAAAATGATTTTGGAATTACGTATGTATGAGAATTTCGAGGGTACCCGGCCCCTTAACATACATGCTCATTGATTTTGTGAGTAGCACCCCGATCCCCGACGATCGGACGATGTTCCTTATTATGCGTCCACTTCGAGTGTGGATGTTTGTGAGATTTCTGGTAAAGCGTTTAATTTACTATTTTGAAAAAAAAATGTAGAATTATAAGTGAAATTTTAGTTTTTATAAGATAAGTACTTTAGTTAATTAACTTTCAATAATTTGAATTTTTGTTATTCTTAAGAAACTGTTTTATTTGTGTAACTAGGTATATCATTAATGTAAAAATTTCGGTGACCTGCAGGACAGGCTCGGCCTAGTGCAGGCGCCAATATAACGCAATACCTGTAAAAATCTGTTTATTAACTGAATATATTATAATGCAAATAAATCTACACACAATTTGTACTAAGCTTGTCATAATATTATGAAACACTATAATATAAAGTTGTTAATATTAGTAGTAGGGTGTAGATATTATGAGTCTAGTCTACTATTTATAAATATTTCAATAATTTTAAAATGTAAACCTTTAATAGCACTCATATTTTGATTATTGAAAACCCAGGTTCAGGCACCGTAGGAAAACGTTACCTTAAAATTAAAATGCCCAGCGCCGTCACATTATTTCATAGTTTTATTTTGTACAAGATAACGCCCGCAACTTCGTTGCGCAAAAACTTGTTTATCGCGCGGGGACCGTACATTCCGTACAGACCGGACAGAAAGTATCCTATGTCATTTCCCGGGACTCAAAGTATCTCCATGCCCAATTTCAGCAAAATCGGTTCAGCGGCTTGGGTGTGAAGATGTAACACATAGACAGACAGACGGACAGATAGACAGACAGACAGACACATTTTCGCATTTATAATATTAGTATGGAAGTATGGACTGGTATGGATACTGGATAGCTCCAATTTAGTAGCAAGACGTAATTGACACTATTGACATGGGATTGTTTAACCAGACAACAGTTTCTTTCATAAAAGATTTTCACTGTAAAGAGGTTGCTAGTAATCTTATATTTCCATATTTTATTCTAACCTTTACTATATTTTCATTTCATAAGGCTTTCATAACGCAAAGCTAGGAACATAACCTTCTGCTAACGTGGACGTAACGTGCACCGGCGTGATAATATTCCTCTATTATTCAACAAGTGTGGTTAAATAATCCCAAGCAGCCGGGGGTAGAAACTATTGTTCAGCAGCATTTAAAGTAATTTCAGTTGAGATAAAAGAAGCCAAGCCTTGGAATTTAATTTTCCTCTTACAATTTATAACTTTTTAATCTATATGCAGATCTTGGCATTTATTTAAAAGTGGAGTTACGTAACTTCTGGTATTTAACGCTTTCTCGAACCTTTTTAATAACATAATATTAAAAATGTCATACAACTGCTGGTTATACAATGGCTGGTTTACACGTATTAAGTAAATAAGTAGTCACTAAATTTTAACTTAATTTGAAGTGCCTGCCCGAAATGTGTTAAGTGACAAGCCCCGCCTGCCAACTTAACAGAAAATAGTCAAAATTCTAATTTTCTTGTTTAGTACTTAACTAAATTTTAACTTGCTACTTGCTTTGTGTTTACATGCAATAAATAACTTAAAATTAAGTTAAAATTTAGTTAACTACTTATCTACTTAATACGTGTAAACCAGCCCTAACTAAGCTGTGTCCTTGAAATCAAAGTAGTTCTACTAGAAACAAGTTTTATGCTCGTGCGACAAAATATAGACACTGTATTGTTTTGATGCTTCTTGTTCATTAATTTTTGCTTGCGCCGGATTTGGTAATTGATGAAGATGATATTAAAATTTGTATTTCACGAGTCTGTTATGTTTTTCTATGTGAGCTTAGGTTTTGAAGTAAGTAAAAATAAATTGACTAAGAAATCTAAAAGTATAAATTAATAAAATGATTATTGCTTTTAAAATATCGAAAATCTCACAAGCGGAAAATCTCATAAAGTTACAAAAAGAGTGCATAAAAATGTATGTACTTATTCCCATTAAAAACATGAAAGCCCGTAAGCCCTTTAAAATTGGAGCTAGAAATCTAATTCGAAGTCTTAAAGTGAACATTTTTAGAGCTGAGCCATCCCTGTTTTTGCATCCGTTCGTTTTCAATCCGGGAAGCTCGGGTATGCCTTGCACTTTAATTTCATACATAAGTGGTTTCGAACGAAGATAGAATTTGGAGTCAAATTAAATCCCACACTATTCTGCCCACTTCCGGCCAACTGTGTGTTCACTTCGTAACTTTTGGTCACAACTTGGCCGTTGTTGGAATTTCGTGATGTGTATTTCACAACAGAATTTCTCACACTTTAACTAGGTTATAACTTATAACATATTCCTTTGATCAAAATCAAAATCGAAATATTTATTTCCAAATAGGTTAACAAAGTTAACACTTTTAGAACGTCGAGTCTACATGAGGCCTACCACCGGTTCGGGAACTAACCCGGCCAGAAGAACCGGCGTAAGAAACTCGCACGGGCCCACCTTTTACCAAAAAGGTTGAAAATTACAATAATATTATAGCTTAAGCTAATTTTCAATAGGTATGTAAAATGTGGTACATATATAGAAGCGGCCTACGGTCTGTCATTAGCTTGCGAGGTACTATTAATAAGTTAATAGTACCTCGCAAGCTAATGACAGAAAGAAAAGAAAGAAAGAATGACAGTAATTAAAATAAGTAATATCACTTGTTACCTACACCTATGGTTTTGGATTTGAATTAAGTCTTTTTTTATAAAAGTTGGAGGAAAAGTCACCTATGACCAAATGGAAAGCAACTACCGTCACCCATGGACACTCGCAACATTAAAAGAGTTGTAAGTGCATTGCCGGGCTTTTAAGAAGGAATTCGCCCTTTTCGCTCTTGCTCAGAAGGTTTGCAGGTCATAATGACCCGGATGAAAATACTGTTAAAGTAAATTCCAGACTTTTCTGTTTTTATCACTATAATCATTCATTTATTCACATACTTTCTCACGTGCGTGACAAACACGCATGACTCTAAAAGCAGAAATAACAGCTTGGGCTTCATAATTTGTTCCTATTCTAATATTAGCCTTCCATTCGAGCTATTTAAGTCCAGAATTAGAGCTGCCAATCGCAATACCAACAGTTATACAGCTTCTGGTCAACACAAGAATCAGTTATGATCGATGTAATGAAGGAGTTGTGTCCGATGATCATAAGTCATGGTCGTTCATTACCGCGGGCAAACAGCCGCCATGATGGATCGGCCCATCTGTCATGACGTCACACCACCTCCACTGCTCAGAATTAATCAAACTCATGCTAATGGAAGATTAGGATGAGATTTGCAATATGGTATGAATGGGGTATATTAATCTTTGAAGAGATAACTTGGTGCTGCTTGTAATGTCTAGAGGAGGTTCTATTGTAATTTATGAATGATAAACGCGAAATGACTCTTACTGCCGTACTCAGAGACGCATTTTAATTACCTAACTGTTTTGAATAAAGATTCTGACATAAGCCCCATACAATATCTGTAAAACTCATTAAATTGAAGTTTAATTATCAGTAAATATCTCTGAGTGTGGTCGTTACAAATATAATATGGTTAGTATTTTTAACTCCCCCACAAATTACGGGGCATGTTGAGAATATAGAATATTATAATCAATATTTTGACCTGTCAGAAATAAAAGTTATATTTCCAAGTACTGTCTTATTAAAATAATAATTAAATACATAAATCAATCGTAAAAGACTTTCTTCCGGTTGCAGAGCTTCTTGTGAAAAGCTCTGCAAACGGAAGTCTTTTTATGGTAATGTTTTGCCATATTTTATAACGCACTGCGTATCCTAAATTAACTTCCTTCACATTTAGCGACATCAGACACACGTAACGAGGACGATTTAATCCAAGTTTGATTTGATAAAGTACCCCCGGGAGTCGCAACCTGATCCGTCGCCGCTAATGACCCGAGCTGGGACGAGCAAACACGTCCCGTTGAGGGACTTGCATCTTTGATATTTCATTTGATTCCCGGCGAAGGAGCTGAATTTTAGTTATTTGATTTGCTGCTTTTATAAATAGATTTGGAAACTGATACTTATTTAAGACCGGGCTGCCAAAAATATCAAAACACGCTAGCCCCGCCTACATACCCCGCTAGCCTCCAATCGTGATATAATGATTCCATGAATCGTTCCCGCATGAATTGTACTTTGAGCCAGCTAGACAAGAACAATATGTTCACTAGAACAATATCGCGTAACAAGTTTTTCCGCATTATAGCACGAAAGTAAAGGTCGTAAGTCCCAAAACAGTTTTTTGATGATTACTTAAAAACTAAATGCAATACTAATATTTCCTTTAGCTATGATTTTACAAAGTGTGTGATTGTAGTAGTGCAAGTTATTTAATGATAGTAACTGAATAAGTGTAACAGATATTTGTTGAAAAGCCCAGAAATATTCATAATTTCGAAAAATAAAACTATCGAGTCAAAATAAGTGAATAGTTTTTTCCGTTAGGCTGGTATCAGATAAATAATATACAATGATGAAATAAATCTCAATTTCATTTAAGTCAATCGTCTTCCGGGATCGTAATACTTATTAGAAAACACAGCAAAATTTGACAGCTCGCTCTTAACTGATACATACAAAACTACAGGCAATTTTTTCCAGTACGGTTAAATGAAAGGAAGTTTATTCAGAGTTCACCATTGTCAAGACTCATGTTTCCATTTTAACCACTTACGACTATGCAATTATACATCATGATACATTAGTGGCTTTTCCAAGAGAATATGAGTATAAAACAGCAGTTTTTTAATTGACATTTCACAATATTAGTTTCAAGTTTGTCCACGTGGCAAAATAGACTTTTAAGTACCTTCTATATCTACAAACTAAAATAAATTTTCTACAATTTTTGAACGTATAAATCCACGCGGTATTGCCATCTTAAAACCGTCTTTTAAACGTATAAAATACGATATAGCCCTTCACACACTCAAGGAGAGAAATGAAACGTTCAAAGACACTTAAGATTCATTTCCTTTTTAATTTACACTCTTATGAGCCGGGGCTCACATATTTCATCCGCGACAAAGCCCCCGTAATCTCTATATCTATAGAGGACTGTTACTGTCACAATAATACTTCAAGAGGGCCCCTAATAACGTCCTTACGAGTGATTGCCACGTTAGAAATTGTAGAAAGTAGGGCTGCCAAGGACGGCTTTTTATGAATGCTCTGTTAAGAAAATATAAGGGTAAAATGCCAGGTTCAAAATTATGTACCTATATCTTAAACCTGTATTGTGAGGAGAAATAAAGATTATTATTATTATAATGCTCTGTTAAGAAAATATAAGGGTAAAATGCCAGGTTCTCGGTTAAGAAAACTAAACATCTTCTACTAATATTCACCATTTTAAGCAAAGACCACAGCTTAAAAGTATACTAAGTATTAATATTATAATAATTATGAGCCTTTTATAATTTTATTTAGGGTGCCAAATTGTAACTCTATCAAGGGATATTACTGGAAAAACTAAGCTTACTGTCTTTTATATAGCAATAACTTTTTCAGGTAACTTACTCTATTAAAGCTACAAATTTTATATTATTCCGGTACATGCACAAAATCTGTTTCAGAAATTGTGAAGTTTGAATGAAATCGTTTGCGGAAAAGCTTTCTGAAATGTTTCTGTAAATGTTTAAGCCAATGTATGACTTACAATAGCGGGCTTCCGCGCATTGCTGCATATTCATGTTCCAGCAAAATATCTCTCGGTTAAGGAATTTTTAACATTAGCTACGTTTCACTCGGCTATAGCAAAGTTAAAAGGTAAGGATTCGGGCATTCTGTGCAATCTGCATACCCCTTAATAATCTATACATATTATAAAACAAAGTCGCTTTTTTTCCCTCATGTCCCTTTGTTCCCTTTAATCTTTAAAACTAAGCAACGGATTTTGATGATTCTTTTAGTGTTAAATAGCCCATTTATCGAGGAAGGTTGTAGGCTACATTTTATCACGCTAAGTGTAAGTACTCACATACGGTTTTGCTCGATCGAGCAATCACGAATCACGATCATAGAGTAAAATCGATATTAATTAGTTATTTTATCTATCTATAATCTATATATTTTTATATTATTTTATATATAGTAGTTTATTCTATACATATTTATACATATCATGTAATAGTCTGATTAACAAGTGCCATTTTCGTCAAAACCTGATCTCATGCACCGAAAATTATGATTTTGGTCTCATTCGATTCGGAATACCATCTAGAATATTCTTTCAAAATTCCAAGAGGGGCTGAAAAAAAATGCAATAGTTATAAACAATTAAGTAAACATAAAAAGAAGGGTTTGGATCTATTTTTATATTTCGAAAACTATTTGAGATAATCAAAATTTGAAAAAATAGATCCTTACAGAGCAGGAAATTTCCTAACAAAACCTTAGATCCTGGAACCTTACCAATAATTCTTATAGCTTTAAATGAGCGGCGAAAGTAACGGTAAAAACGCGTAGTTCGGGTTTCGCGTGAATTGCCGCAATCTGTCACGCGAACTAAAAAATATATTTTAACTGATTAAATATTAATATAAAGAAATAAAAATAATTTGGGTACTAAGTAGACATATCAATAAACAATAATCCGTCAACAAAAATAAATTATCACAATTTGTTTAAATGTCATGCTTTTGTTCATTTGTTAATAGTCACCATTTTAATGTTAACATAAAAACGCTGATTATTTCTAAACAAGAAATCTAGAAAATTTTATTATTCTTTTGAGCTAATCTTAAAAGGGCTTAAAAAAGATATCCGGTGGAAAAATTCAATAATTTTGATTTTTCACTTTTTTATGAACAATCAAAGACATTCATGAAATTTTCATGTAAATAAAGCAATTAGGGTTTTATCATCAATAAAAATGATTATTTAAATTTTATTAGTTATAAATATAAAAATATATATTGTTATCTGGCTTCTAATAACAACAAAACAAAATAATAACAATAATTGGATATAAAAGTACCGTAATTGCTTTATTTACATGAATAATTTTGGAATGCTTTTGAATGTTAATAAAAAAGTGAAAAATAAAAAAAAATGAATTTTGTCAACGGGAATCACTTCTAAGCCCTTTTAAGATTAGCTCAAAAGAATAATAAAAATTTCTAGATTTCTTGTTTAGAAATAATCAGCGTTTTTATGTTAACATTAAAACGGTGACTATTAACAAATTAAGAAAAGCATAATAATTAAACAAATTGTCATAATTTATTTTTGTTAACGGCATATATATATATTTATACTATCATAATGTTATTTATAAGATAGGTATTTTAATCCCTCTGTCCTCTAAATGTTTGCATCTACCTCACTATCTCTGCAACACCTTAAGGTTTGGCTGGAAGAAAATGCCATAAGTAGTCGTGTGCGTACAAGACAAAAAAACGAGGAATACGGCTTTTGCTGAACCAAAGATTTCCTTTGGTAGGATTGATCTTTATATCCCTAAGATGGGTTTACGATGTGGAGCCACCTGAATATTTCATGCAGGTGGGGGAGATTCAAAAACTGGCATTTAAACATTCGATTCAATCGAAAATGATACCAAACTCGCCTATATACCTAAATTCCACGCAGTTATTGACCTCATACCTTGTTAAAGCTAAAAAAAGATGGTTTTTAGTTTTAACAAGGTATGAGGTCAATAACTGCGTGGAATTTAGGTATATAGGCGAGTTTGGTATCATTTTCGATTGAATCGAATGTTTAAATGCCAGTTTTTTAATAATATTTAGATAAAATATAGTAAAATAAAATAAAATAAAAAATTTAGAATATATGATTTTCAGCCAACGAAAACGTTGTTGACAGGGCTTAATTAATATTAGGAGGCTGATAGCCGCATTATTCTGCATGCCAAAGACATGGTGATGAATGGAGCAATAAACATATTAATATTACTAGACGTACCGCGCGGCTTCGTCCGCGTAAATCTGAAATTTCACGGAAACCGTATATTTTTCACAAATTAATAACCTATATCTCATGTAGTCTACTATATATTCGTGTCAATTAACATAAAAATTGCTCCAGTAGTCTGTGAGATATTAGCCCTTTCAAATAATTTTCCCCGTTTTTTTTACATTTTCCTCTGTATCTTTGCTCTTATTGGTCTTAGCGTGATAAAATATAGCTTATAGCCTTCCTCGATAAATAGGCTATCAAACACTGAAAGATTTTTTCAAATCGGACCAGTAGTTCTTGAAATTAGCGCGTTCAAACAAACAAACTAACAAACAAACTCTTCAGCTTTATTTTCACATATTCCTCTGTATCTTTGCTCCTATTGGTCTTAGCGTAATAAATATAGGCTATAGCCTTCCTCGATAAATAGGCTATCAAACACCTAAAGATTTTTTTAAATCGGATGAGTAGCTCCTGAGATTAGCGCGTTCAAAAAAACAAACTCTTCAGCTTTATAATATTACTAGACGTTCCGTGCTGCTTCGCCCGCGTAAATTAGATATCCTCTATTTATTCGCTTATATTAGTCTTAGCGTGATAAAATTTAGCCTATAGCCTTCCTCAATAAAGGGGCTATCTAATACTGAAATAATTTTTCAAATCGGACCAGTAATTACTGACTCATACTAAGATTAGCGCGTTTAAATAATGCTTCTTCTTGTTCTTCTTTTTACGTTGTTTAACATCTTTATCGTGCAAATATGAGTCCTAAAATGAATTTAGCATTCTTAAGTCATCCGAATATGGTACCGAACTTAGAATAGTACCATAATTAATGCCTCTATACAGATTGAGACTCTATTTTCCTCTAGAGCAGAAGCTGCTAAAATTAAAAAAAACTAACATCAAAAATCGCGGTGGCTCCACATCTTAAATCCATCCTTGGACCATAAGGACCAATCCTACCAAAGGAAATCTTTGGTTCATTAATAGCCGTATAATTCACCGTACACATTCAACTAAAGGCATTAAGCCCGCCTTTGTACTACAGCGTGCAAAAAGTTTTTAAATAAAATAAAATAAAATAAACAAATAAATAAAACCCACGGCTCCATTCAGCATTGCTCGATAGTTTTACTCCAGTTCGAAGGAAATTAGCTAAGAATAATAAAAACTAGTGTCAAAAAATTTGTCAAGCCGGCTCGATTCGAGCCTTCAAACTGGCTCGATGCGAGCCTTCGAGCTGTGAGTTTTGCGGTCCACACGGTGGTTTTTGCTCGACTTCGAGTAAAACTATCGAGCAAAACCGTATGTGAGTACTTAGCATAAGACTAATAGGAGCCAAGAAATAGAGGAAAATGTGGAAAAAACGGGGAAAATTATTTGAAAGGGCTAACTTGAACGCGCTAATCTCAGGAACTACTGGTCCGATTTGAAAAATTCTTTGAGTGTTAGATATCCCATTTATTGAGGAAAGCTATAGGCTATATTATTTTATCACGCTAAGACTAATAGGAGAATGTGGAAAAAACGGGGAAAATTATTTGAAAGGGCTTATCTCGCGAACTACCGGAGCAATTTTTATGTTATTTGACACAGATAAGAAGTAGACCACGTGAAGTATCATAGGCTATCGATTTTAATCATTTTTTCAGTGGCTATATATTTTATACCCGTGCGACGCCAGGGCGGGTCGCTAGTGTAGTCGCCTCCGTGGTTCAGTGGTTTAGAGGGCGGATCTGAGTTCGAAAGTCGTGGGTTCGATTCCCGTGTTGGAAACGTGTTATTTCCAAGTTTGGTTAGCAGTTAGGACATTAGAGGCAGATCACCTGATTCTCTAATTGAATAAAACGATTCATGTGTCGGATGGGCATGTAAAAAAGTTGTTCCTGCGCCTAATCTCTGTTTCAAAATCTCGACAGTCGTGTCGGTCGTCCGTCCCACTGGGTTATGAGAGTAAAGGAAAAGGGGGTGCTCTTGTGTACTGCGCACATACTTTGGCACTATAAAAAATTAGCCTTGCGTGACTGGCCTGGTTTTTATGGAAACCAACCACCGTCACCATAATCGGTGTGGGTGGTATTATGATGCCGTTAAGTAGGCGAATATCTATAAGCTAACTTTTTTACTTGTCAATTATTATGATAATACTTTTTGTATCTCAGTAATTTAATCTCGAAGATAGCATTAATTTTGCAGACTTCTTTTTCCACTTGTATATTTTTTAATCTAAAACTTTTCCTGTAAGTAACAGTGCTTTGAACACACGGGAAATTATTTCATAAGGATTTATGTTCTGCGAGTTTTAATTTAAATTTTTACAAATTCAAACTTACTTTTTTTAATATGTCAGCTATTCAAATTGTGGGAATACATGCGTGGTAGCCGGAGAGGAAGATCTGCCGATCGAGCGAGGCGGTATAATTCTTCTGAATTCTGACCACGTGATTGATTTCAGCTGTCGTATACGGACGAACACTTCGATAGCGCGATATAGGACTGTGGCGGCCACAAATCATGATGGACAAAATATACTGGCTGTTACGTTTTTTGTAAAGAAGCATAACGTTTCTAGGATGGACGCCGATTGTGCATAGAGTATAGATAGCTGGTGAAATCATGGTGACAGTTAGGGCCTGTCCACGTCATCTCCACGTCACGACGTCGTCAACGTTTAACGGTGCGGTAACGTGGCACGGTACGTTGTCGTGACCTGAAAATTTACGTCAACGTAACGTAAAAATGCACGTCACGATGTAGCAACATTGTACGTCACCATGCCTTGTAAAACTGCTACATTCTTCACTACTTGATATGGACCGCTCAATACGTATTCTGCTTCTGCTATTGTTATGAAGACGGAGAGAGAAATTTAAGAAAAAAAAGAGGCGTAAAAAGTTGCTACACCGTGACGTGCATTTTCACGTTATGTTGACGTTAATTTTCTAGTCACGACAACGTACCGTGCCACGTTACCGCACCGTTCCACGTTGACGACGTCGTGACGTAGAGATGTGGACAGGCCATTATGGTTGGCCTTTTTAACTAATATCTCTGATATTTATTGAATAATTTTCCTACACATAACGTAAGTAAATTATAATTAATTATTTACATGATACTACCGAATCGGTCATGTATGCCTCATTGCATGCTATACCCACAGGCTAGGCTTTATTTAGTTTCATTTTGCACTGAAAATTTACTGATTTTAACGATCAGTGATTCCATCTACCAATTTTGATCGCTCACATTAAATATCAACACAGTTTTTAATTAAAAATCATTTTATTATAATACCAATTCGTGAAATATTGATGAGTTTACGACTGCACCATTTTTGTTGGTAAGCATTTTTAATGTTATTTAAATCTTCCGACTGCCGTACAATCCATCGTACTTACTTCGATCCTGTTAATAAAGATTGTGTTCTTATACATTATAATCATTAAACCAACAGGCTAACCAATGATAAAATAATATTATGCTGTGTTAAAAAACTGAATTGTGTTTCTTTTTCATTTTTACTACGAATTATTGGTAGATTTATCTATTTGAGTTAAAAAAAGAACTTGTAATTTTTACAAAAAACTTACCGCGATTATAGTCTTACTAATTTATGTCGACAGCCCTACGTGTCGGCGCGTGCCGGCTTCATCCCTTTATCGTCAGTGGCGTTATAAGGTGCTCGTCATGTGAAAATTTATTGTTACGTCTCACTCCCATTCCATCGGCCGAGTGTGCAAGTTTATTGATCGTAAACAAAAGTTACGGAAACACTAAAACTCGTCACATACGACTCGGACTGGGTCGAATCGACCCGGTCAAATGTTCGCAATGTATCGTGTACGAGTCAGAGTGGGTCGAATTGACCCGATCAATTCGTGACTCGGGTGTGCCTAATGTAATTGGAGATTAATGTAGAGAAATTGTTTCATAGGGTGTTGACGGAGTTACGTAACTAAGTCGCGCTATATTATGATCATTACTAAAATTTACTGGACAGAAGCCGACTAAAATATAGGTCCGTCAACTACCGATGAATAAATTTTTCTGATGCTCAGGATAATTTTAGTAAAAAATACCTGTTTTCTTGGTCTACTTCAAATAATATATTTTACATACTATATAGATGCTGATTGCTTATCCGTGCACTACACTCCATTGCGTTGAGTGAAACCTGAAGAAATAAAAAATAGTCTTCATATTATACTTTAATATAATATAATTATGATTTGCTTTAAATGCAAGTCAAAACAGCATAATCAAAACTCAACACATTTTATCTAAAATGTTTCAAAGAAGACAACTTACTGAATTCCACGCCAAACTTTGAATGAAACCATATAAAAGTCCATATATTCAAAGGGCATAAAAGGGCCTTGGGCGAAATATCAGGGCATATAACCTATGGTTTATAAGGACGGAAGTACCGCAGTGCGTGCGCCACGCGCGGCCCTGTTCAAGGAAATATTTTGTTAGGTGAGCGATTTCTTTTGACATTTTCAAGGGTTGAGCCTCGGAAACGTAACTACTAACTCCCATACTTCAACCATTTTGAATTTGGTTCTTTTTCGCACAATAAAATATTACAATAACTACAAAACACATTCAAATTTAGGAAATAAAGCCGTTGACAATAATTGTTGTCACTTGTATAAAAACACAAAATTGTGTACCGAATACATGCATAAAGTATGCATGTATTCGCGTCAGATTTTGTAGATTCACGGACAAAATTTTTTACACAGTTACTCTTTCTTAGTTTTTATTATTCGTAGGGTTGAGCGAAAATATTTTTGATATAGATATTATTGTTAAGGATCCTGTAATGTTCTAATTCTATGGCGTAGGGTAGGAGTATTAACTTTTTCGCCATAAAGAGAGGTTTTTTGTTGTTGACTTTATTGTCCACCTTTTCTAAATTTTTAACGTCATGTGTTAGTACAAAATAAATAATTTCCTATAATCATAAACTTATATAAACTATGCATCCAGCTACCAAGCTTCTCCTCTTGATAACATCAAATGGATAGTTTTACAATCGGCCTTTATGAAGGCATTTTATATTTATAAAATAAAATTAAAGCAAACGTTGTAATCCTAATTCATTTCTTCTGTATTCTGTCTCGTTGCCTTTGGTTTCTTTAATAAAATTGTATACAAGCTCAATATTGTTGAGAGCGGATTATTATAAAATAAAGTTTTCTCTCTCATTGTGTTTCTAGTATTTCAACCGGGCAAGACCTAACATTTTCTATTGGCTTTCATAAGCTTTTTCGTAATAGATTCGAAAGAATAGATTGTTGTCGTGCATCGAAATTTAATTTAAGTTCTAATCTAATGGTGTATAAATTATTTATCTTTACTCAGTAATGTTTTAAGCACTACAATGTTCTTGTCTTCAATGTCAAATGTCATTGATCTTTATTTGCTAAAATTAAAAGAAGAAAAAAACATTTTAAAAATTCTTAAAATATAATCTGGCTTCTTACAAATGAAAATATTGTTGACACGGCAAAAAACTATACAAAGTCAGGTTGTCTTTATCTGGCAATTTGGAAAGGTCACAGGGCGGACATTGACAGTGGACCTTGAATAATTATACGTTTACTTAGGGTGGGTTGCACCAGAGGCGTGGTTAAAGTTAAAGTGAGGGTTAAAGTTATGGTTATAGTTAAATATGGCGTCCTTTAGCTTTAACTTTAACCTTAACTTTGACCGGAAAAATTGACAGATGACAGCTGGTCCAACAAGGTTATAATGCTTAGCATGTCAAATGTGTGTTTTGTATTGACGCTGCCGCTTCGCAGTCGCGTGGTCGCGTAGGTTTGTGCTGGTAAAGGAGAACTCTCAAAAATGGCGTTTTTGTATGATGACAGCGTTGGTTCCTTTTCTCGCCACGTGCATTTAAAACCTTGTCGAGCTCTATTGTTATGGTTAAATATGGCGTCTTGATGGCGTCCATTTTTAACTTTAACCAAAGATTTGACATTTTGCATTATAGTAAAGTTATAGTTAAAGTTACAGTTATAGTTAAAGTTAGTTGGTGCAACCCAACCTTAGAGGATAATGTCTGTCTGTCTGTTTGTCTGTCTGTCTGTGTGTCTGTCTGTGGCATCGTAGCATCCAAACGGGTGGACCGATTTTGATCTAGTTTTTTTTGTTTGAAAGCTGACATATTCGAGAGTGTTCTTAGCTACAGTTCATCATCATAAGCCTGCTCAGTGCTGGAAAATCGCAGTTTATCTGATTCGTGAATGGCCGTTAGCAACTTGCAGTTGTTTGATGAGTTTTATATTTTGCATTCTGGTTCGTGATATTTATGAATAACATACACATTAATGGAAAGTTGACCTGGTGCTGCAGCATCACCTGGTAATCAATAGTATACCCAACTCCTCACCAACTTAGAGCAGAGATTTCGTGTTTGGGCTCATTTTGATTGCGACAATCAGTAAGACGTAGATAAACAGTAAATATTTTCATGCTGCTGCTGCAGCATCACCTAGATTCTATTCCTATAGCCTATAGCCGAGCTCCGTATGAACCCAAAGTGGAGGTTTCGTGTTTGGGCTCATATTGACGGGCTCATCCAAGAGGACATTCCTAAGTGTAAAGTGATATTTTAGTCCATAATTGTTGTCAAGGTGTGTCGGGGGAGCGCTAATGTACTATCAGAGAAGTGGACTCCTAGGCAGATGGGGGATCTTTTCTTTACTTTCTCAAGTTTTTTGGCGGGGTTTTTTTTTTAATTTCTTAATTTAATCACTAATCGCTTCCTAACTCCAAGTGTACGGTGTTTTAGAGTTAACGTATCTCTTTAAAATAAATAAAAAATAAAATACGTTTATTTTAGGTTGTTTGAACCAATATTTAGTTAATGAACAATAAACCTAAAAATTGTGTTAGTATCAGTTACAAAAAATAAATTAGTTTAAGCAGACACATATTTTAAAAGAAACAACCAAAAGCAAACCAACCAAACAACATTATTTCTTACGCCATTTGGTCGTAGGTGACACACAAAAAATAGTGAAATCTTGAAAGATATGTACTTTTAGTGGCCGCTAGGGAACACTTTGCGTGGAAGTGGTTGATGAAAACAGGCATAACGCTCTTACATGCCAAAAATTACGCAGCAGATTTCATAACACTATGTAATATTTGCTACATTAAAACTACGAGGGGCTGAGCTGACAAAATTTTAAAAAGTTTGCAAACACCAACTTTCTAAAGCCTCAAACTATAAAATTGAGTTCGCGTCAAAGCATGTTAAAAATTTACCGCATAATATACCGTCACCAATATCAATTTAGCGAACAATTTGATGTGGGAGCTGCACGGCTCAGCGCGCCCCATATACACACTTCGCAAAAGGAAAAGTTTCCCAGCATTAACCCGCTTTATGGTTTTCATTTAATCTACAGGTTTTAGTGAGTTACAGTTTTTTGCAGCGTTTTAGGGAAGTTAGGAAACAGTATTTGTAATTTGGAGCTTCTGGTATGTCTTTTGAGAGTAAAAGGACTCGTATTACACGTTTATTAGTATAACTATCACACAGTACCTATAATTCTCAAAGGACATACCACCAAGTCCTTTTACCCTCAAAAGAGGTTTGATTCTCGTGTCACAGTGTTTATGCGGGAACTCCTCCAAAACGGCTCAACCGATTATAATAAAATGTTGTACTCGTATACTTAATAATAATAATCATTTATTTATTTGCAGAAAGAAGTATGTACACATTTGTTATGTCTGAGAATAGGTTTTTATCTACTTTTTACATTGATATACTAGAAATAATTTATATGACAAAACAAAGTTTGCCGGGTCAGCTAGTATATGTATAAGATATATACGAACAAACCAAAGTTCAATTGAATCATAATATCATTTCCGGATATAATTATATGGCTCGATTATCTTGTTAATGAGTTACACCAGTGTTTTTCAATCTTTTTGATTTCGTGACCTCTTTACAGATTGAAATATACTGGCGACCCCCTCGACCCTCGTGTCACAGAAAGCCAAAGAAATAATTTTATTAAAAGGCTACGTTAGGTAATGATTTTTCCTAGTTTGGTATATTTACCTATTATAATTTATACCTTAACTTTTTCTTTCTGTAGGCGACCCCCCGAGTAAGGCTTCGCGACCCTCCTAGGGGTCGCGACTCACAGATTGAAAAATCGAAATAATCGAGACAACGAAGCCCAATACGAAAGACCAATTAAATTCGGTCGGACTGATTGCAGGCCGACTTGACTAGACGTGAGCATACATCATGTCAGGTCAGGTCGAATTGAATAGACCTAATTCGTATACGGGAGCCAGTACATGAGACACAAAATTTCATATTAAATACCCAAAATTTGTGACGTTGTGACTAGCCTCGTGGTATTCCACGTGCATAGTCTCTGGCTACTATAGTAGCTAGCCGTTTTCCTAGTTAAAGAGCTGGCGTACAATCTCAAACTAAAATACGAGTTCGCATGTTATGACTCGTGTAATGAGCCCGCAAAAAGTTTCGTCACTGCGGCCGCGACGCGCCGTTGACTCGTCAGTGGTTCCCAACATTTTGCGAATCAGAGACCAAATAAATATTTAGCTCTAACTCAATAGGAAATACTAAGACATGAGTGGATGAACCCGGTTAGTACTCGTAACATTCTACATTCTACAACATATTAAGAATGATTACTCATTTTTGCCTTATAATTTGAATAAACCTTGTAACTTACCAACTTCCTCATCGGGCTAATATAACTAGCTATATAAAGAATCCACATATCTGGCCAAGCCATCAGATGCCATGATCAAGGTGCATAGCTTTTCGAAGCGATACCAGGTTTTTATACCTTCCAGGGAGGACTGGGAAAGAAAAATCCCAATCGATGTCCGCCTAGCTACATAGTTTGGTTCTCGGATGGATCAAGGAAAGACAACCGTGCGGGAGCCGGATTATACGCCTGTTTGGGGGAGTTTGCGATCGTGTTTCAGGCTGAAGTCTTCGCTATCCTCGGTTGTTCACTAGAAAGCCTGGAGATGGCCCTAGTTAATAAAAACGTTTTTATCTTCTCCGATAGTCAAGCTGCACTTAAAGCACTGACTGCCGCAGAAGTCTCGTCCAAATTAGTTCTGGAATGCATTGAGACGTTAAACATGCTGGGAAGGAACAACAACATCCGCCTAGTATGGGTCCCGGGCCACAGTAACGTCCCCGGAAATGAAACCGCTGACGAACTGGCTAGGCTCGGGGCCGAGAGTCTCATATGTGACCCAGAACCAGTCTGTGGTATAACTCCCAGTACCACAAAGCAAGTGCTCAAGGAATGGGGTCACAGACTATGCAGGAAGCAATGGGCTGAGACCCCTGGCCTTGAACACTCCAAGGCACTAATTCCTGGCTTCAACAAGAAACTATCAGAATTAGTGCTCACCTCGGGTAGGAACCAATTAAGAATCCTTACCAGAAGCCTAACTGGGCACTGCAAGCTCAACAAACACCTAAACAGAATGGGTATTTGTAGCATAACGACTTGCAGATTCTGTAAGGAGGAGGATGAAACACCTATTCACCTTCTCCTCGACTGTCCTGCTCTACTACAGAGCAGGAACAGGCACCTTGGTCGCCACGAATACTCATCCACAGAGGAAATTCGTGGCACCAACCCCAACCATATCGTTCAATTTATGAGCAGTATTGGGTTGGGGATGATTCTCTTGTGCGAAGGAGTCACAATAGATCCTCATGGGTCGCAGTGACGTCAGGGCTATAGCGACCTGCCTTCTTTAAAAAAAAATACACAAATTTTATATTAAATTATTTGGCCGGTCCTAAAGCCTCTATTTATGCAAAAAAAGTTAGTTCAAAATGTTACTTACCTGGTTTATCCACTCATGTCCTGAATTACAAAAGGAAAAATTACAACTTTGGTATTTTATTAATAATGAGATTACTGATCTTGCATCTTCACTACTATTGTTGTTAATCAAAGCTTTTAAAATTATTCGCGGACTCTATTTTAGTTCCTGCGGCCCACAGGTTGGGAACCGATGCTCTACATAGAGATATCTCTACTGATGACACAAGGCTATATGAGAAAAGTTTCGGGTTCAACTCAAAACACCGAGGCTTCTTTAAACTGGCCTTTATACCGTTTGATTAATGAGGGATTGGGGGTAATTACTGGGTTTTCCTCGAAATGTCTCAATTGCGGGTATATTTATCCAAATAATTCGTTCCGTTGCCTATAATAACGCTTATTGGCGTTAATATATAGTTCAGAATAATTTAGGGCCAGTCGCACATTATAAGAATTTCTGATCAAAAAAATTAGGACGCCCGCCGGAGCACCACATCACACACCTATCCGAATTTTTTTTCCGGCGAGTCCGAGCTTAGTACAAAATGTATAGAGAGAGCGCGATCCGAATTTATTTCTGATCAGAATAATTTATGTCATCCGATCGACGGCATCTGACACTCATCCGAATCGGAGGTCAGACACGTCAGAATTCTGATAGTATGCGGGGTCCACAACAAAACATATGAGCAGAGTGGGTTCCGGCGGGTGTCCGAATTTTTCTGATCAGAAATTCTTACTAATTTTTTTATAGATTCTAATATATTCTTAAGCACAATTAACACGTCAAATAATTCGGAAATACAAAAATGTTAATTCAAACTTTAAAACGTGAAATACTTGCCAGCCCAAGCAATAATAATTGTTACCGTATAAACGGGCAAAAACTCAGAAGTAACAAAACAAAGAACATTTAAAAAGCGCTAAATAAAAATATATTAGTCGTAAAGCAATATAATCCACATAAACATAAACGGCTTTTAAAATCCCCGAAGTTTGGGCGAAGTTAGTAAATGAGTATTCCAGGATCCATTTATTACGAATACGCCTTCCCCCGGGAACACCTCGTTTGAAGTTCAGAGACAAATTTTACTTTCAAAAACTTGGCCTCACCTTTGGCACAATACGTGTAATATACAGTAGAGTATATGAACTAGAGCTCATTTAAGACACGACAGTCTTACGACAGACTTGCTTTATTAATGAAGACGCGTACACATTTTCTTTTGTAATTTAAATCTGTCTTATGATTACCGTGTCTCAAGTGAGCGCCTGCCCTTAAGGACTCAACACAAAGTTAAGCTTGCTAGGCGAAACTTTGAATAGTATAAATCTATGAGCTACCAATACTAATAGACTAATAAGTAATAACGTGTCACTTTCTGATCCCGAGTCCCGACATCAAACTCTTTCAACGTATAATTGACAAGTTTTACGCGAACACACTGTTATACCTACTGCGTTATTTTGCACTTTAACCCATCAATCCCTAAGCGGCAGCCGGTTGCCGCATAACAATTGAAAATATATTGTGTCTGCGATGCCCACGATGGAGGTGCGAAAGTTATCTAAAATCACGTTCATAATATGTGTGCGTGAGATTTGAGCAGAGATCGCGTACAAAGATCTACTGTATATTATTTATACTGTGCCTTATAAAAATTTGAACTATCTTCCTCTATTCTCAGTTCACATTAATTCTTTAATACCTAAACCATTACAATTCCAGTCAGCTAGTGCAGAGAAGAAAACTAGAACTCTGTGCGTTGCATCACAAAGTCCTTCCTTCTTAATAAGGCTGAGGCGACGGCACGTAATGAAAAGAATTCTTAGCGCATTTAAAATGACTTTTAAATGTAGGTTAAGTAGATGATGAGCGAGTTCGGATAGTGGTACAAAAATAGGATTTTTATAATATTTAAGCAAACGATTTTTTTTTTATGTTGGTGTACGTGTGTTTGTATATTTATTATACTATTATACAGGGTGTAACAAAAATAAGTGATAATACATTAGGGTGTGTACGTGTTCCTTGTAGAGAGTTCACTGTGAAAGTAGCAGCGCTAAAAGACCAATTTTTTTTTTAACTTTTGTATGGGGAAACTCGTGACGCTCGGGCCCTTGCCCATACAAAAGTGAAAAAAACTTTCGTCTTTCAGCGCTGCTACTTTCACAGTGAACTCTCTACAAGGAACACGTACACACCCTAAAGTATTATCACTTATTTTTGTTACACACTGTATAATTAATCTGAAATAATAATTATTATTAGTATTGAGTTGTTCTTTAATGAAATGGCCTACTTAATTAAGGAACCGTCAGATTGTCTCTACACTAGCGAAGTTACGTATTCTGCACCAAGCACTTATATTATTTATGAAGCATAATAAAACTATTCAAAGTTTGCTGTCGTCATGTGAGGTTAAAGACTTAACATACCTTGCAGAGTTATTTTATGTACAAAATGTAATATACTTAGTGTTAATCTGTAAGGATAGCTGGAGGCAATTTTCAGCCATTCAAAATGGCCACAACGCTATATCGGATATATTAATGTGGCGCACTATATTGTGGCGCACTATAATGTGGCGCACTATAATGTGGCGCACTATAATGTGGCGCGCTATATTGTGGCGGCTTCTGCGCCATAAAACGAGTTATTGGCCTCCCAGGCCAGAATACTTAGCCCGCAACTTTTCTCTATTTATTTCATTTCTTCCAACTTCCGTATCTGAAGCGTTTATAAATTCTAGATACACTTTGTAGTTTTCATTTTTCTGGTTAAAGTTTCTATGTTGTTTTCCTTTATTGCGCAGTGTTTGAAGAATATAACTTGAGCCACTCTGGGAGTTTTGTATCTTTTTTAAAGTTAAGAGTTTTCTTTTGCAAACACCTGTCTTTTATTTTACTTTGTTATCACAATCAAATATTATAAAATCAACTATCTGTCCCGGCAAAAATTGTTTTGTCATATAAAGTATTTCGCCCGTGTTATTTTATTGAAGTGACTAAATAAGTATGGACCATGGCAACGTCCATCGCTATCCCGTCGCACAAACAGTGATCATCGTCAGTCTCGAGTTGTAATAATTTACTATTATATTTTATTCAACAAATGCACTTATCAATATAAAAAGTACCCAGTAGCCGATTCTCAGACCTACTGGATACGCACATAAAATTTGGTAAGAATCAGTAAAGCGGTTTCGGAGGAGTACGGTAACTAACTTTGTGACACGAGAATTTTCTATATAAGATTTTAAATTAGTGTGGCATATGATGTTAGCAACAAAATAGCGCGTTGGGGAAGCGCGGTCATGACACGTTTTCTGCCTACATCGGTCTAGCGTCCCATGCCGCCGATGCTTTGTAGTGGCGTAGAGCAAAATGAAACCTATAGCCTAGATCAGGGGTCACCAATGGCGGACCGTGAATTTATCCGGACCCGCGCCGACCCATTGTGTGCGGACCAAGCATTTTCGAAGATGAACTTCGTTAAAAATCGCTCTCGACTTACTGACGAACATAATAATATTATTCATCAGGATTTAACGTCATTCCATTTCACTTTAAACAAGCAACAAAAATTGTCACTTTTCTCATTGATACGTAAATACATATTATTTTTACAAAATGTGTGAGCCGTGGACGGTGGAGGTCATTTCATTTTTTAAAAAGGACCCCGACCAAAATTAATTGGTGACCCCTGGCCTAGATCATAAAGTGGCATTTTATGTAATTTTTGTGGTTCGCGATCTCTTGCGGCATGGATCGGAAATCTTTTGTAACGCAAATTACTGTCGCTGATGTGGGCGCGTCTTGCAACTCCAAAGGTTCGCATCCTAACAGCATTAATAAAATATGACGTCTTGACACATTACAGTGTGAATTGACCCTTATAATTCTCTCCGTTAATTCCCTAATCTGACCCAGTACGTAATACCTCGTATACCTCACATCGTATGCACGGCGCGTCTTTGTGGTGTTCCCGTGACTGCAGGAACGGTACCGCACAAGGCCTAACTATGTTCATTAGAATTTACTTACTATAACTTTAATCATTAAAATCATAATACCTACGGACGCTTCACACCACATTAGTCTGGCCCCGTGCCTGAATATGTAGTACCTGAAGGACTGTGTTATGGGTACCAGACAACGGAAATATTATGTATATATTTAATACTTTTATACTAAACAATATATCTAATATATGTAAATCTGTCACGATATTTGTCCGCGATGGATTCCTAAACTACTTAACCGATTTTAATGTTTTTTTTAAATCTGTGCTTTTTTCCAACTTGAGAGATAGGATAGCTTAGATCTTTAATTATAGTCGCAATTTTATTCTATTGCAAATTATTTGTCTATAAAGAGCGACCATTGTTTATGCGACGCGGGTCACGGGATAGCGATGGACGTTGCCATGGTGACATACTTATTTAGTCACTAATTCAATAAAATAATACGAGCGATATACTTTATATAATAATATGGCAAAGAAACGTTTGCCGGGACAGCTAGTATATAAATGAAATCATATACATATTTAATACACATAATATCCATTACCCAGGAACAATGAAAACTTTTTGTTCCGTCGGCGGGATTCGAACCCGCGACCCCCGGCTTGAGCCGCCACTCGTTCAACCATGAGGCTACAGAGGTCGTCATATTTATTTACGTTGTTCCTATGTCGTAAGTAAACGATGAACTAATTATGCAAATTATAAGGGACGGAAAGCCTTTGCCTTTAAGTGACTTTAGAATGTGTGATGAAGGCTCCTACATACTGGGAGGCCGATCAATCTAGTCGGACTGATCGCAGGCCGACTTGAATTTACACTGCTTAAATACATAATATACATGGTGTAACAAAACTAAGTGAATGGACATAATATTATTTCGTAAATTGTATGGGCACGCGCCCCAGCAATAACACTTTGACCATACAAAAGTTTTTTAAAAGTTACTCTTTCAGCGCTGCTACTTTTACAGTGAACTCTATACGAGGGACTTATACATAACCTAAAGCACAATCACTTAGTTTTGTTACACTCTGTAAAGTAAACTAATACTATAAACGCGAAAGTATGTCTACCTGCCTGTAAACTCTTCACCAATTTTTATGAAATTTGGAATGGAGATACTTTGAGACCCAGAAAAGGTCATAGGATACTGGAAAAATAAAAATCGGCCAAGTGCGAGTCGGACTCGCACACGAAGGGTTCCGTACCGTTATGGAGCAAAAATAGGCCAAAATTTGTGTTTTTTTGTATGGGGTCTTAATTTTTTATTTTCTTTAAATATTATTATTAAACATATAATTAAGGCTTTTGTGAAAATTTCAAGTGCTGTGTGCAAATCTCTTGTCATCATTGATACCGAGCAAAAAATGTTTGAAAAATCACGTTTATTGTATGGGAGCCCCCCTTAAATATGTAATTTATTTTGTTTTTAGTATTTGCTGTTATAGCGGCAACAGAAATACATAATCTAATCTGTGAAAATTTCAACTCTCTAGCTATTACCATTCTTGAGTTACAGCCTGGAGACAGACGGACAGACGGACAGACATCGAAGTCTCGGTAATAGGGTCCCGTTTTTACCCTTTGGGTACGGAACCCTAAAAATGAACGGTTCCTTCACGATAAATGAGATAAACAGTGTTGCGGTTACAAGTTTATTAATAAGGAAGAAAATAACGTGTTTTACCCTTTTCAGCTTCTATTGTGAATTCCATATTATACCCTTCTATCTACATCCATCAATGTTTGGCCAGTATTTCGAGGACTGTTGGGGTTTGTGGGATATTATATTGACATTGGCGACTAAGCTGTACGTTTGTGTTGTGTCAACTAATAACGTCAAAAGAGGAATTGACTGCGGCTCTGGTCAATCTATACGAGTGTATTTGGCTCATTCTCTTGAAGATATTAACGCAAAACTTCTGATTTAGATCACCCGTTGTCGATGATTTTAAGGGCGAAGTAACCAATTTTTAAATACTGTTATGTAGTGCTTGGGACAAAATTTTCAAATTTAGAATAATAAGGAATCACATATAGTCTGTCAAGAAAGTCATGACAGGCGGGAAAAGTTTCTAAACGTAATCACGCTTAGGTGTATTTTTTTCTTTGTATTTTCACAGAGAACGCTTATTACATTTCAATTATTGTCACCTTGCAAATTTTTATCTCGAATTAATAAAGTTCTCATAATATTATTTATTTCATTTAAAAATTTTCCCGCCTGTCATGACTTTCTTGACAGACTATACTGTGTAATATGGCATCTGCACCTCTTAATTCAGTAACAGAAACATAATATTTCTCCAAGAAAACGTCAATCTTGTACGTTGATTCTAAAAAACGAATTGGGTATAGTTTTTGCACGCATTTTACTGTGTCTTAGTTTTTCTATTATTGTATTGTATATGTGTAATGTGTTTACATATCGATTAATATAATTAACATATTATATTTAGGATTTACCAGTTATATCTCTCAGCAATATTCAATATAGCAGATCAGGTTTCTGGCTCAGCCAACACCACTATAGTACACGAAATTACTAAAGACTTGATAGTTAATTCAATAACAATTCTATCAATTAACATACTAGGCTGAATATTATAATCACCTGATTATACCTACACAATGATTTTTTTTTTATAATATAATATCATAGGTAGCCTACACATAATAAATAAATAATATGTAAGTACAAATTAAACTTACTACTAGGCTATGCGGACTTGATCTATGTCTGTGGACACATCCGAAATTGAAACGCCTCCGTGGTCGTGGGTTTGATTCCCGAGTTGGAAGCATGTTATTTTCAAGTTTGGTTAGTACAATGCAGGCTGATCACTTGATTGTCTGACAAATAAGAACCATGCGTCAGATAGGCATGTAAAAATTCGGTCCTGCGCCTGATCTCTCGTCAGTCGCGTCGATTTTCCGTCCCACTGGGTTATTACTTGTTACAGTAAAGGAACAGAGAGTGCTCTTGAGAACTGTGGACACACTCGGGCAATAAAAACTGGCCTGTTTCAATACAACTGGCTACCATCACCGAAACCGGTATGGGAGTTTTTATTATACATACGATAACCGAGTATAATATCATACTAATTGTGAATATAATACCAACTTTAAAATAATACTTTCAACGAGATCTAGTCACACAAACTGAGTGTACAGTAAGTACCTTTGTTCCATCGTCTGGATGTATGATCGATGTTCGGGTAATCGCCGCGACTATTTGATTTATTTCCCATTTTCTCGTAAAATAGTTTTGTGATTGAATTTCCGTGCCTTAATAATTGTAGACGTGAGTGGAAGAATCGAACAAGTAACATTTCGTAACATTCGGACAATAATTAATTTTTTTCCCTAATTATTATTTTAATAAAACTTGTAACTTATCTACTTCATAACCTAGCTAATGTATCTGGCTACACATATAATTCATAGTTTATCCATTTCTAATAATTTTTCCGGCCCTAAACCCTCCATTTAAGCAAAAAAACAGGAAGTTTTTTCATGTTACTCACCTTATTCTTCCACTCACGTCTTGAATTGTAATGATAATATTTCATTTAAAATAGCAAATGACATTTTGTAAAAGGGTGTTGGATAGGGTGAGCACTATCGGATAAATGCCACAGTTCCACAGAAAACCGGCGTGAAGAAGCGTCATTGTGATTCGTCAAGTGGGCTTACCTGGGGCCTGAGTCAAGACGAATTAGTAATCACTTCGTTATAGAATCGCCGATCAAAATGTATGGAATTGACATAAGACGAGTCGAACGTCAACGTCATATTAACGAACGCTTATGTCAATTCGATACATTTTCATCGGCGATTCTATAACGAAGCGATTACGAATTCGTCTTGACTCAGGCCCCAGGATCTAAAGGAAGTTGTGACATTTCACTTTTCAGTATCAAAAATGAAAAGGTTCCAATAATGTTACAATTTTAACTCAGATTGTAAATCTAATTAAGTACAGTCTTGAAACAGGTTGCAACCTGAATTCATAGATATTCATTTCAAGTGTATAAGAAAAAATAAAATAATTCGACGTTTACGGTAATACTTTTCATAATTAATTGCAGTTAACAGAGAAATATTATGGACATCAAAACCAGATAAAAATATTCATTTACTTTGAAGCAATTCATTGAAAAACTCTAAACATAATTTGAATATTTAATTTGAATTAATATATTTTTAATTTTTATATTTCCTCGTACTCTGAAAAGGATCGCCCACAAACATAATTAATATTTTCAAGATGTTGAAGTTTTCTGCGGAACTCATAAAATAGGTTCTCGTCGAAATGGCCGAAGAAAGTAACCAAAAAGATTCTTATCATATTTGTGGTTTTTATACTCAAAACATATTGAGCTTCTTAAAAATGTTTTTCATTAAAATGGCGCTATAAGACATTATTTCAGTGAGTGTTAAAGTGGTGCTACGGTGGTGCTACGGCGGTGCTAAGGTGGTGATACGCGATTGTACTATCAGAGAAGTTGATCCCTATGCAGATCAGGGACCTACGTAGTTTGCCCAGCCGACAGATCACAATTAACATTGAATTGACATATTCGACCAAATAACGTTGGTCTATCAACTGCATAGGAATCAATTTCCTCGATGGTACCTAAATTAATAAATACCTTGTGTCGTTAAAACATGAGCTATGACCTCAAAACCTGTTATTATAGTAATATATTATAGCAAGTAGGATGTTCTCACGCACCAATATATTATTATTAATTAGTTAACAAAAAAAATCACGGCTAGAATAATCTAAAAAGGTATTTGTGATCTTGGTGAAAAATAAGTGGCCTACTAAGTTATATTAAGACGTATATGTATATTACTTAATTCGGCTTTTTAAAATCGTCGGATCAGTTCACATTGCAACGTGGCGAGGTAGCTACGATGTGTTTTTAGCAAAACACATCGTAGCGCTCTACCTCGCTATGAAGAAATTCAAAATTGAACTTCATTTACTACACAGTAAGATACACATTTTATAGACAGACTTGCCGCGGTGTTTATCTGCCTATTTCAATTTTGTATTTTTCACCCTAAATGCATCGCATCACCTGTCATATTAATTATTGTAACGTTGCAAATTAGCTGCCCCTTATTTGCATTTGTTTAGATTTATAATAATCGTATTTTGTTTAACCCATCAATCCCCATAGCGGCAGCCGGCTGCCGCATAACAATTGAAAATCTATTGCGTCTACGATACCCACGATGGAGGTGTTAAGTTGAATATAAATAGCGACTGCTGTTTGACTGTTACTCCATAATATTTTTTTTTTTATTAAATAAGGGGGCAAACGAGCAAACGGGTCACCTGATGGTAAGCAACTACCGTCGCCCATGGACACTCGCAACTTCAGAAGATCTGCAGGCGCGTTGCTGGCCTTTTAAGAAGGAATACGCCCTCTTCTTGAAGGTTTGCAGGTCGTATAGGTCCGGAAATACTGCTGGTGACAGTTCGTTCCAGAGTTTTACAGTGCGCGGCAGAAAGTTACGCGAAATATTATGAACCTCGTATTAGGTTATAGCCCTATTCCAAATCTTATATTGAACAACTTTGAGCTATCCGTGGCCGAGTAAAAATTCTATTCCAACTGCATCTGACAATATGCAGATCCGTTATAAAGGCATGTTCGGCACAAAGTGGCCCACTGGAGAGCTCGGCCTTAATACGCCTCTGAGTCTCTATATTGCTCGTTGTCAGATTAAACTTTTAAGGATTCTAAAAGCTGCGTGATTTATTTTTCCTTCGTATTATCACTTTACGGCTATTTAAGTAAGGAGTACTTTTATGTTTTACCTTCATATCAAAACTATAAGCGTACTTTAGTCAAGCAGATTTTATCACAAGCTAGAGGACACCCGCAACTTTGTTTCGCCAAAATGACTTTATCACGGGGGAACCGTACGTTTTTTGGCAAAAAGTATACTATGTCCTTTCTCGGGACTCAAAGTTTCTCAACTTTTCAGAAAAATCGGTTCAGCAGTTTGGGCGTAAAGAGGTAGCAGACAGACAGACAGACAGACAGATAGACAGACAGATGGACAGACAAACAGACACACTTTGGCTATAACTAACTAAAATATAACGCTCAAAGTTTTCATGCGAGTTTCTTACGCTGGTTCTTCTCGTTACAACAAGGAACTAAGCAACAAGTACAGTGTAGAACAATACAGTAAGCTGACAAATATTTTATGCGGATCCTCCAATAATTACTGTACGAAGTTGCGGACAACTTGACAAACAGAACGATATCAGCTTGTCCCGCTGGTTGTCTATATAATATGCTTAGATCTTTAAAATACCACGCGACAGTTTTAAGCCCGCTTTTAGAGTGATTGTATAAAAAATTTATTAATATAGTATAACGTGTACCTAATAGCAATACACCGTTTTAGTATTTTAGTATTAGAATTTAGAACAAATGAAGATGCCAGAAACACCTAATATCTCACTGTCGGTGAGTATGAGTATTCATAAAACGAAACAAATACCTTTCAAGGTAAACCGCTCGTGAAGAGAACAGCTCGAGCAAACCAAGGAGGCGCGCCTAGTGTTTAATAAAAGTGAGATTAAAAGCGAGGCCTGTGACGTCAGACACAGGAGGCTAGGGAGGGGTAATGTAATTTTTCATGTATATCGATATCGATAAGAATTATTTAAATAATTTGACTGGAATTAATTTATTAGGCATTAGATGATGCCCGCAACATCGTTGCGCCAAAACTCAATTATTGCGCGGGAACCGTACATTTTCCGGGATAATAAGTAGGGAGTGCCTCCGCTGCCGGCGCCGGTTGCTGAAATGGCTGCCGGCGCCGGTTGCTGAGATGGCTGCCGGCGCCGTTTTCCGAACTCCGAAGTTTGCCGAAGTCACGCGATGTTTGCCGAATAGGCTGCCGGCGCCTATTCGACAAACATCGCTTGTCAAATGACAGAATAATGATCAAAAACATCAGTCTTGAGCTGTCTTGAGCTAAAGTACTCGTACTATGAAAAGTACAAATAATAAGGCCATAAATAGTCATATTGTAAGAATGCATATTTGAATCCTTCGATCGGGGGTTATTTATTTATTTATTTATTCGGTATAGTAACAGACAGCAAAGTAAGTAATATAGCTAACAAAAATATACGAAAAGAAATAACATTTTACCATGCAATCCAATAAAAACTATACACAACATTAAAAAAAACAACAATAATAATAATATCAAATGTCAAGTACTCAATTACACTAAAATATTTAAATAAGTTATTCAACAATAATTATTAGAATTATGATTGTCACAGTCACACATGTTTTTAATACATAGGTAAATACTTAATATCAATAACTACAAAAACAAAGAATAATAATAATAATAATAAATTCATTGTGAGCAAGAAGCCTAAATAAAAATATATTGCAATACAGAGAAAAAAATTTAAATAAAACAAAGCAAAACTCATACATTCTCTAAAAATATGTCAGATTAGAGGATTATATTAAATTAAATAAAAATTCATATAAAAATAAAGTTATTTGTAAATGAGGTCAATAAATTAAAATAATAGTAACAATAAGAAAAATATACAAATTAATAAATTAATTTAACAATAATTCATAGTAGGTAACAAATAAAATAAGAATTTGAAGTAGATATGTCAATTAACTAATTAGCTATATAGATTTAAATTGAGTTGGACTTAAATAGTAATCTAATATTAAAAATTACTTATTTACAATTTTTATATTTTTTAATTAATTTATTTTTAAAAGATGGTAAGCTACCAAAAAATATGTCATAGTCGGAACAAATATTATTGTAAGATGTACACATTCGTACCAAAGGGTTATTTTTTGATACATTATTTTTACATAGTGGGATGTCAAAGAGTTGTGGTATACGCACGGATCGAGTAGGTATCTTTATAGAGATATTTTTTAACATTTGCGTGTCTAGGGTACCATTTACTATTCCATGCAATGTACATAAATCAGAGATTTGCCTACGTCCCTCCAGACTCATAAGACTGAATCTTTTAAGTCTCTCTTCATACAAAGGTACTTTCTTTCTAATTCCACACTTTATGCAAAGAAGTCTTACAAATCTACGCTGGATAGATTCTATCCTGTCATTGTGGATATGATACAAGGGATACCATATCAGGATAGATCTGACCAGGGAAACATACAATATGATCAGTGTCTTAGGGTTCTTGAAAGGTTTAGCTGTGCGGTGAATAAATGAGAGCATTTTATTAGCTTTACTACATATATAGTCATAGTGATGTCTAAATGATAACGATGAGTCAAAGATAACACCTAAATCCCGAACTATGTTTACTTGAGCCAATGCCTCATTACCAATTGTATATCTAAATGAAATTGCTTTTTTGTTTCGTGTAAAAGATATCAACTGACATTTTTTTTTTGAGCGACATGTGATTTAATGAACACCAAGCTACCAAGGTAGTTATTGGAAATGCTATAGTATTCTATTGTTGTCGCGATCACCGATGCTCGTATGGGGCTTGAATCTTGATGGGTTAATGGTGGTGATGATGATGCTGATAAATGTGATCTGCATTACTATGCAGATTGTATTAAGCTACTGCTTAATACAATATCTTTGCTTCTTTAAACAACGCTGAAACTCTCTAACATGTATAAGGAATCTGAAGTTCTGTTCAGTACCTTCGGAAGTATACCACGGGGTTTTTAACTGTAGCTGTGGTGCAAAATCTTACTTTTTGGTACCTGAAAAAAGGTAGCTAAGGTAAAGCTAAGCTAAGAAAATGCATCACAAAAAACTAAAATATGCACAGCTGAGCAAATAGGTACCTAACCTTCACCTTTTGAAGTCGGTAAAGTCGAATATATTTGAGATTATAATTATTTCTTTTTAAAATTTGTGTATCGGCACTGGAACCTAGCGCTTTACGCATTATCACCGGCTCCCATTTTGAGTGCCGGCGCCGGCAGCCGTTGTTTTATATCTCGGCTGCCGGCAGTGTACTTACCGCCGGTTCCCATTACTGATATTTTTGGGAGCCGGCGCCGGCAGCGGAGGCACTCCCTAATAAGTATGCTATATCCTTTTCCGGGACTTAACGTATCAATATGACAAACAGCAAAATCGGTGATATGGTTTGGGCGCGAAGAGGTAACAGAAATACAGACACACTTTCACATTTATAATATATAAGTTATGGATAAGTATAATATAGATGTCAACTTTAAAAACAAACGCTCACAAAGATAATAATGAGTACTTGAACCCTTTGACAGTGTTCACATCATTTGAAGACATAACACTTTATAAAACAAAATATAGATTGGAATATTTATGTAATATCTTTTGTAAGTACCTACATATTTTATAATGTGTGAATTGAAGCTACATTACTACACCCATAAATAATTTTCATAACTAGTTTTTAACGCCTGAAAAGGAAGGACATTTTTTAATTTTCCTAAAAATAAAATTATTGAGTAATCTATCCACGGTAGTGGGTGCACTCTACCTACCAAAACCTACATACATCTCACCTGCTTATAATTTCAAATACTGATTGAAGATTTAACCTGCAAAAACTAGTTTACAACTACAGAACTATGGAACTGGCAATTCATTGGTATCTCATATTTATTTAAGAGCATAATATCATTTGAAATAAATATACATTAGGTTCTACAAATAAAACGTTCCTTCTATACAAAGACGGAAGCAATTTCATCTTGAAAACTTTGCCTGAAATAGCAACAGTCTCTTTAAGCATTTAAAAAGGCTTAGAGTGCTTTATGCAAGACATTTCGTCGTATATTACTTACCCATAACTATTTACATGAAGTATTTAAGCTCTGTGATATTTAATATTTAGTAAGTGAAAATATTATGTTATTATTATCACAAAAATGTTAATAACTAGATGATGCCCGCAAATTCACACTCGTTTATAGCAGGTTGCACCAAAACTCGTTTATAGCGCAGGAACCATACCGCTTCTTCCGTCCTTTCCCGGGACTCGAAATACCTTCATACCAAATTTCACCCAAATCGGTTCAGTAGTTTGGGCGTGTAAAGAGATAATGGACAATTCCGAATTTATAATATTAGTATAGTTTGTACATTAAAATTTTTAAGATATATTTTATTTCATCGAAACTGTAAATACATTTAAACTTTTCATCGATATACCCTTTCCTCAACCCTAAAAATTAAGAACAAAACAGAGCTTTTAGATTGCTATAATTTGCGCGGTAGACTACTCTTAAGAGAAGCTATCATCAACTAGACATCAGCTGTAATATCCTACTATCGTTCTTACTCTAATATGACCTACTTTTTCATCTATGCCAATAAGGAAGCACCTGGCTCAGCGTTTTTATATGGAGGTTATTAAAATGGATATTTGAATTGCGTTCTTAGGAAAGTTAATAAAACTGAGTATATTTAAAACGGACTTGAATACTGCTACGCCTCTTTTTAAGCGACTTCCAAAAAGGAGGAGGTTATTTCTATAAGTATATTAATTACTTCCCATGTCTACTTTAGCATATCCTTTGGGGCATCCCTGAGGCCATCTGAAAAAGTTCATGTTTGGATCCTGTGACTAGTCCTAATGACGTAGGAGATGCAGTGGTGGCAGTAAAATGGTTGACCAATGCCCGTTAAAGAAAGAACAAAAAGCCGCTAATTTTAGTATTGTTTCACATCTTTGTCTTTGTATTCCTGCCAACGCGAACGTATTGAATTTTACTTTTGGGGTGTTTAAAGTTGAACCTAAATTATTCATTCCACAAAAATGGTATGAATTTTATAAGTGGGGTTAGTAATAGCACGTTGGAAGCAGACGGAAGATTTGTAGTCGACGAGCCGGCCGCGAAATGATTTAAATAAATTACTTTGACGCGTGGTGCGGAATGGAAATCGTACTTCAGCACTTAGCGCGATTTTATATTCATTTAATATATTTTGATTACGCTAACAACGTTGCTCGGTAATGTTATGTTCCGGGGAAAATTTGTGGCGAGCTAAAAGTTTGTTGTTAGTTTTAATCCAATTGTAAGACGGGAATTATAATGAATGATTGTCCGCTTATGTCAAATTCTCTTCTTTCGTCTGGTTTCAGAACAGATTCTTTGGGTCTCAAGTCTCAACACACTAGGCTTAATTACGCCGGCGTAATTAACGTGGCCGAAATTACGTTCAGCCGCTTACGTCTGATGCGACACACTATAAATTACGCGAAGAGCCGAAATTTCGCGGCGTAATTTCCGTTGCGGAACGCGCGCGTAAGTAAGTATTTAAAATTCTCAGACAAACGGACAGAATTTCAACTGCAATCCAACCGCAAATTGCAGTTCAAGTGCAGTTTGAATGCAGTTGACACGACTGCAATAGAACTGCAAACTATTATCAACTGGATTTGAATTGGATTGCAGTTAAAATGCTGAACGTCTCTATAGACCCTTTGGAGTTAGGGTCTATACAGACGAACTGCAATCCAACCGCAAATTGCAGTTCAAGTGCAGTTTGAATGCAGTTGACACGACTGCAATAGAACTGCAATCTGCGGTTGGATTGCAGTTGAAATGCGGTCCGTCCGTATAGACCCTAAAGGTTGGATTTGCTATGTTCGGTTTTGATAATTCCGTCGCATATAGTGTGTTGCTATACAAAACATTACCGCCGAATCGCTGCCGCGGCTCGCGACGGAATTTCGGCATAGTGTGTCGTCCATCGCGTTCCGTCCGTATTTTGTATATGTATTTAAAACGCGGCGTAAACGCGGCGGAATTTACGCCGGCGTAATTCAGCCTAGTGTGTTTAGACACTTTAAGTCGGCATAATTATTGCATTCTTTAATAAGTTTACGCGAAAGATGCACTTTACCAATCATAGTTTGTGGCAATAAGTAAAGGCAGTGTTCCATAATGCGTAAACAAATAGGATTCCGGAAAAGTTACACCGGAAAACCCGTAAAATGGGAATGTAACGGTTAATTATGTTACCGTGTCGGCACGGTAAGCAGCACGTAACTCACCGTAAGCCAATCACAACCAGGTTACGACACGCTTATAAAACACTGTCAAATAAACCTTTATGGGATCTGGCGCGGAATGAAGATAAACGAGTGCACCTGGAGAGCCGCGGGCTCTTACACTATTTTATTACTCGACTAAATTACATTAGTCTTAATTTTGAATGTTTAAAATAATTTAGAGAAATTTTGGAGTTGAGAAATATTTAGAGAAAAATATTTTTTATTTTTTAATTTTGAAAATAGTATAAAAATAGGCATAAAAAGATTTATCCGAATTCATTAATATTATATTTCTCTTTAATAGTGATTTAAACATTTTTCTAAATATAAACCATATACAAAAGTGTTTTTTTTTTTTTATATATAAAAAAAGTATTAGTTTAGGGATTAAAAATGGTTAAACCAAAAAAGTGATAACTAAATTTAATTGACTTTTCAATATATTTTTTAAAGCATCACTATGTCGCATCTTCCCTCTTACCCTGAAAACTTCCAAATTCCTTGTTATCCTACCTTAAAATCGCGCGTTTAAATCCGTGCCTTAGTTTAATTATCAATTTTAATTAAACATACTTTAGAAGATAGCTTTGAGCGTGGCTATTTGGGGCAGAATGTAGCAAAGCGGGGAGTTTCGGGGAATTCACGTGACAAACACACACCCAAGCTCTCTAAAGTATGCGCGCTCATACTTTAATGTATGCTTAATCTTTAGACTTAAGAAGTGCAGCTTCTTTATTACTCTACTGCGAAGGAAGGCCGTTACGTTTTTTGTAGTATCTAGAATAATACATATTACGAGTACAATATCATGTAAAATTCGTGTTGCGGTGTTTATTGCCAAACTCCTCCAATTTGGCTGAACTGATCGTGTTGAAGTTTGGTGTGTTTATCCTGTAGGTCTGTGAATCGGCCAAAAATATTTGTCATCGCCGAAATAATAAACACTGACACACACACATAAAACGGACCAAGCAGTCAGAACTCACTCAGAAGTAACTACTCCCCGCTCAGTTGTTGAGATTGTAAACTTCATATTTTCTAAGTAAATTTAGTTCCGCAATTCAACAATAGATGTCGTTGTTAAGCCTCTGCATCGCGGTATCGCTTGCTCGACGGCATTTGATATAAGTAATTCGCTACAATAAACTTCTCGCTCACACTCACTGGTTGTTTCATTTGATAATACGCCAGAGGGATTTACGTCCCAACCATAAGACCTATTTCAGGCGTATTGACGTCTGTACACAGTAATAACAATAAGATCTTCCTATCAGGCTACCAAGCACATTGCCGCGACCAGTCTCCTGGCCTATAATAATAATGGCATGTAGGCTTTATTCTTAATATGCGTTAACTATAATAAATAAAGTACTATAAAATGATTTCTTTGTGAAGGTTACAGGCCTTGGCCTTTAACATTATAGCTTTATGTGAATCTAAAGTAAATTCCAAAGCATTATAACCAAACAAATCTCAATGAATACAGAACTAAATCAGAATAAATATTGGCAAGTACAGCGCGTGTTTGCAAAATATTATTGGAAAAGTTGGAGTGCAGGTTGTTTGTACATCGCAGGCTGTACACACAAATTGACGCGATCGCATAATGCTCGCGATTAATATAAGTCAATATAATATGCCGATGGATATATAGCAGATGTTTTTGGGTGGTGCACTTATTGCCAAAAAAAAAATCCACAGACAAACGTAAAGTAGACCGTTGGCGCAGTGTGAAAAAAAGTAATGTCCACCTATAAAGTAATATTAAATTATCTTTTTATATGGCGAAAGTCTATGCTTACTTCTGCTATTTCGATTTCTGTCGGTACAAAAAAGAGATTGCAGTCCGAGCTGCAATCTCTTTTTTCTTTCATGTAGGTACTCTCTTGATTATAATAATTATTAAAAAAGATATGAGATGGCGCCCCAGCCACATAAACTTTAGCTCCGTATAAATCAGTGCGTAAAAAATAGTTAGCTCTGTTAAAACTTGTTGAAAACTGAAAATATCTAAAGAATATACTGCAAATACCTAGTGAAAGTGTTATCCAAGCAAATTGTTACTGAACTATTAAGCAATTTGCACTAAAAACCCTGAACGTTCCAGTGAATATATTTTACAAGTATCATCACGAAATTTCCAAAATCAAACCAGTGCCCTACCATATTGAGTGAGTAGACTTCTCATTAATAGCAACTAAGCATGTGATAATTGTGAATTCAAAAAATCAACACGAATGTCCAAATTTCAAACCGCTCAAGAGACATAACGGACGTGGAGCAGCTGCCATCTAGCGAAGAATCCTTAAACTAAAACGTAGGTCGGTTCACAAATCGATCGGAATTCAAAATATCACCAACAGAGGGCGCTAGCATCCACGAATTAATTCATTACGTCTTATAGTTGCTCAAGAAGACAAGAAGCGGCCGTTACAATGTCTACCAAAAATTCTGCTGGATTATGCGCTGATTGTCCTAACACCATAAAGGATCGTGAATACCTATCCTGTTGTAATTGTAAGTCTTATTTTGACTTACTATGTGCCAATATCAACGAGAAAAATTATAAAGCCCATATTGACCAAGGAACAAAAAAAAGCTTGGATCTGCCCAGTTTGCCGTTGTAAGAACCCAAAAACGGACAATAGCAACACTCCGATACGTCCTCACAACAACAATCTCATGACGAACTCTCCGATTTCCGACGGCGACACTAGCGACCACTCGAATAACATCACCTTTCGTCATAAAAAATCAACAACCGATCTCACGAAGAAAACCTCAGCCTTGGATCCCTCATTATTATTGACCATAAAGCAAGAAATCCAGATTGCAATTAATGACTCTGTCAAATCAGCTATTGACATATTCTTTTCTAAAGAATTTAACCTTATAAAAAACGAATTAAAAAAACTGAATGAGCTTAAAGAATCCGTGGAGTTCCTGAACGCAGAATACGATCGCATGCACTCTACCCTAAAAGAGTCCGAAGAACCTATACGACACTTAACTAAAGAAAATCTTAACCTCTCAAAAACAGTCGAAAATCTGTCTACTAGACTCAACTTAATAGAATAACATTCTCGGGAAAATAACATCGAAGTACACGGAATACCAGAGTCGAAATCTGAAAATCTCTATTCCGTCATGTCGCAGCTCGGTACAGCCATCTCCCATCCTATCTCGGAAAACGACATTTTATCCTGCACGCGTGTGAGAAAAATGGATGAAACCACCAAAAGACCTCTCAGCTTGGTGTTCCTAAAGTTATAGTTAAGTTTAGGAACACCAAGCTGAGAGACTCAGTCATTGCAGCCGTTAGCAAGTTCAACAAAAGTCGCATTAAATATGTATGGATCAGAAACGGTCGTATTTATATCAGACGTGATGATCAGTCGCCAGCCAAACAAATAAAATGCTACGACTCACTGAATAAGCTTTAATTTAACTTAACGACAGACTAATAGACCGTTGAAATTTACAATAACTCAATATGGTTTATATTTAGTATCAAAACTTCCCCGGAATGAACTCAAAACTTAAAGACATCCGGCTAGCTACCCTTCAATGTAAATTTGACATAATAGCTGTAACTGAAACATGGCTCGACAAAAATGTATTGGATAGTGAACTTTTTACTGCCGATTATACTAAGTACAGACGCGATCGTGAAACAACGGCTTCTTGTTCTAAATCAGGCGGTGGTGTGCTTCTCGCTATATCCAAAAAATATGTAACTTGTCCGTTAGAACAATTTGAAAGTGAATACGAAGACCTCTGGATTAATGTAAAGCTGGGAAATAGTAATCTCTTGATTTGTGTACTCTACCTACATCCCCCAGTCAATATTAATACTTTAAACGCAGTTCTAGATAACATAAGTATTAAATTACAAACTTATCAGGGAAATGTCATTGTGCTCGGAGACTTTAATTTAGGCTTCATTAACTGGACACTCGACACATACAACCCACTCCAATTGCAGCCCAGTAACTATAATAGCTCTCTCGGATTTTCTCTAATAGATTTTATGTCCTTGAATGACTTCGCTCAATACAATAGTATTCAAAACCACAACGGGCGCGTACTGGATCTAGTCTTGTCCAACTTCAATAATACCAAAGTAACAAAATCTTCTGAACTGCTAAGCAAACTAGACCCCCATCACCCCCCAATAGAAATTGAATTAACATTTGACGGCTCAAACACCAAGTTTCTACGTAATAAATCCTTTGCTACCCACAACTTTAAAAAATGCGACTACAACCTTGTCAACACCGAGCTTAGTTCAATCAATTGGAGTAATGAATTGTTAGAATGCAATAACGTAAATGATATGGTTGCTTTATTCTACGAAAAGATAAATAAAATAATTGAGACTTGCGTACCTAAATCCATACAAAAAAACAGAAAGTATCCTGTTTGGTTCTCACGTAATTTAATAAAGTTGATTACTGAAAAAGAAAAAATTAGACGGCGCCTTAAAGCCCGTAAGAATCCCAGAGACCTGTTGGAATTTAAATTGGCGAAATCTAGAGTCGGTGCTGTATTAAAATCGTGCTACGCTAATTATATATCCAATACCGAAAATTCCATACATCGCGAGCCGAAAAAATTTTGGTCATATATTAAAGAGAGACGAACTTCCCTGTCTTCAATCCCTTCCGAAATGATTCTTGGCGATAGCGTGGCTAGATCAGGTAGAGATATAAGCAAATTATTTGCTGAACAATTCTCTACCCTATTTTCTAAACCAAATCCTAATCATTGTACTAAAACACACGTTGTACCTTACCCTCAAAACTCCCTCTCTTTTCTAAAAATATCAGAACGCGAAATCTCAAAAGCTCTAAAAAATATTGACTCATGCAAAGGTGCCGGATCAGATGTTATCCCTCCTCTCTTTATAAAAAAGACGTACAAAAACCTGACTCTACCCCTGAAAATAATATTTAACAAATCTATTGAAAGCTCTACCTTTCCAAGCATATGAAAATCCGCTAATATACTCCCAATTTTCAAAAAAGGCCCTAAGAATAATGTTTGCAATTATCGTCCGATCTCAATGATCAGCGTGCTCGCCAAAGTCTTTGAAAGCTTGATTTGCCCAGCTCTTACCTCTTACTTCAAAGGTATAATTTCCGATTGTCAACACGGCTTTTGCAGAGGCCGCTCTACTATTTCAAACCTAGTTAGCTACTTAAGCGATATAACTAAAAGTGTGGACAGCCGTCAGCAAATTGATGCTATTTACACCGACTTCAGCAGCGCCTTTGATAAAGTAGACCATAATATATTAATCGCTAAGCTACATGCGTATGGTATTCAGGATCCGCTACTCTCATGGTGCCGTTCCTATATTGAAAACCGAATTCTGAGAGTGACGGTCAATGGATATACTTCAAAACCCTTTTTTGCCACCTCTGGAGTTCCCCAGGGTTCTCATCTCGCCCCCATCCTCTTCCTGGTCTTTATAAACGATATCTCGTTATATTTGAATTTTAGTAAGTACTCTATGTTCGCTGACGACCTTAAAATATACCGAGAAATCAATTCAATTGAGGATAGTATCATTCTTCAAACAGATCTTAATGCTCTCCAGAAATGGTGTAACAAAAATAGAATGTGCCTCAATGCTCTAAAATGCGTCCACATAAAATTCTCACGCAAAAGAAATATAATTCAATCCCGTTATTTCATCCAGGGCCAGCTGCTTCAGGAAGTGTCAGTAATTAAGGATCTAGGTGTCATTCTTGATAACAAATTATCCTTTGCGGAACACCTAAACCAGATACTAGCAACATCATGGATGCTATTGGGTTTTATTAAACGTAACACCGCTGAATTCAAAAAGGTAGATAGCATTATCACAATCTTTAAGGCTCTAGCACGCAGTACTCTGGAACATGCATCACCGGTCTGGAACCCTCACTAAATAAACCCTCACAAAATAAACCCTCACTAAATTCATAGCGATAGGATAGAGAGCGTCCAAAAAGCCTTCACACGCTACCTCTCCTACAAGGATAAGTCCCCAAGTAACAAAATCTGGTCTTGTAGTGGTTCCGGGGCCAGGACTATAACAGGCTAGTAAACGTTTATAACCACGGAAAAGGGCCCATTTTATACGCGTACTTTTGCTAATAAAGCACACATAGTAGACTTGCCTAGCACTACTTAGAAAAATAATACACTTATTGTTGGACTACGCAGAATTATCTACTCCCACGAAGCCAACTATGAGCATCTTATAGAACCCCAGGCAGGCCTGTTACGTACTCCGCGCTTCTATTACTAGCTACTTCAAACATTAATTTTGTGAAATGTGTTGTGAGGTGGAAAAGGTAAGTTAATCTACTCACTCGCGGAGGTCAACTTGGAGGGTTAACACTCGCTGAATTTATGTTCTGACAATAACAAAAATCTATTACAACTATATAAATGGCATTCGTGCAAGCAATAGCGCGATGTAGAAGCACCTCAGCGACATCTAGTGAAAACAACATGAAACTATTTTTAACATGAAACTATTTTTCTTATGCAATTTAAATTGGCTCTATAAATTACTATTACTGGCGTGTGACCTTAAAGCGGATTTATAATTACTTCTTGTAGTCTATTACAAATGTAACTTTCTGGAGCAAGTTTTCTCAAGTGTATTTACACCTTAGAAACACTCGTATAGGCCATCTTAGCCTTTACTGCGCCTATAATCTCGTTCTATACACGACTATAAGTCAACTTATAAGAACATTTTTACTACAAACCCAAACAAACTCCGTGTAACCTGTTATAAGCTTGGTAGTAGCACCTGGAACCACTAAGCGAGAGTTACTAGTGCTGCAAGCCTTTAAACTGTGCACTATAGGACAATTTTGTTACTTGGGTCTTGCCCTTACAGAGCTAACTACCAAAGACGCCTGAAACACTTTAACATCCACTCTCTCCAACAACGTAGGCTAGTAGCTGACCTCTGCACTCTTCATAAGATAATTAATCGCACCCTAGATTGTTCAAATATATTAGGTCTCGTCAACATGCACGTACCCCGTTGTCTTCTTAGGCCCCCCCCCCCCCCCAAAACATTCACACCAATCCCCGTAAGAACCAACCTAGGTAAATACTCTACAATTAACAGACTCATATACTCCTATAACAAACTCGCTGACTATGACATTGACATTTTCCATGATTCCCTCGCAAACTTTAAAAAAAAACTGTTAGACATTGATATGAATTGTATATTTTGACTTTTGTGATTAATAAATATCTGTATTTTGTATATTTTAATGTTAAATGTAGTTGTAAAGCTTAGTAATAATAATGTTAAATGTAAGTCCTCTAATAGGTAATTGTAACGCCCAATAATGTAAATACATTATTGGGCGTTACAATTTAATTTAATCTGATTTAATTTGATTTAATGTAATTTGATTTAATTTAATTTGATTTAATTTGATTTAATTTTGATTTGATTTAATTTAATTTAATTTGATTTACTTTAATTTATTTGCTGACATGTTAAAACTTATTCTTATTCTAATACTTTTCATTAGAATTAGCTTTTATTATTGACCATTTGTTATTAATTATTATCATTATGTAAACTGATTGTGTAAGTTAAGTAGTCGTATTAATAGGGTAAAATTTTTTTCCTGCATGAATTTTACTCTTAGTTTTAATTGTCTTTTATCTTAAATATTATGGAGAATCTTTGTTTCAGTTGTATATACCAGTAATAGACTATTGCGTTAGATCTTATCATAACTGTAGTAGATTTTAATTATGAATGTTGCCGCAATGTGTTGTTGGTATATCTTTAATAAATAAATAAATAAATAAAAGATAACGGTAACAAGTATTTATTACTAGAATGACGCCCGCAAATCCGTTGCGCCAAAATTCGTTTATCACGCGGGAACCGTAAAATTTTCCGGGATAAAAAGTATCCTATGTCCTTTCCCGGGTTTTAAAATGTCTCCATACCAAATTTCAGCAAAATCAGTTCAGCGGTTTGGGCGTGAAGAGGTAACAGATAGACAGACAGACACACTTTCGTATTTATGATATTAGTATGGATTAGCGTAATCTCTAAGGACTATTAGATTAGTTTTACTTTACCTTAGATGCCTAATTTAATATTTCGTACGGACAATTCACGTAAAACACCACCTCTACGAGTAATTTTGCTCAGCACGATGACAACTAACATCCGCATAGCACTTACATTAATCTCGCCAACTAAATTATTTACCTCTTATCATGGCGGCGCTTATTTTAATTCCTCCGCAAAGCCTTAAAATGTTTACAGTTCCAGGCTTAATTACTTAAAAGTTGGCCGAGCAAACTTTCTGAGGGGATAATTCGTTGTTATCTCGCTGCGGAATTTATGATTTCCCCTGCTGGAGTTCGACTTTCATAATTACGAGGGACTAAATGTGGAATGCTAAATCGATAGGCTGGTTGGGATCGCAGGATAATGGATGTGTGCTCCGTTTTAACTGATTTTAGGGCTATATTTCACCTGCAAAGTGAAATATCTTGCGATAAGCAACAAACAGACTGACAAACTGCTTGTTGCTTACCTGAATTTCTAGAAAAATGTAGAAATATTTTGAGAGAAATATAATATTGTGAATTATCTGCTGATAAACAACGGTTGCTTAGTGTCGTTAGTAACGTGTTGCACACGGGCCACACGCGACAGCCACAAACGCCGTTTAAAGCTAGTCTATTTGTCGTAAAGTGAATCTTTGTAGCGTGCGACGGCCAACGGCGGCAAAAAATATATGAAAACTACAGAAAATATGCCGGTAGCGGCGTTTTGTGGTTGTGTGTGCGGGAGCCCTTACGTCTTCTCTTACGTAATCACTTAGTTGAACGCAAAGGCAGCGCAGCCAGTCGCCAAGGCAGCACCGTCAGTCGCCTCTACCAACGAAATATATAGAGATAGAGCGCAACCAGTCACCAGGTGATTAATGTTCTATATAGCTAGTGTTCTATTGAGCGATATACTCAATGTGTGTGCTGACCCTAAGACGATGCTAACACCGCCAAATGCACATTGCTATACATATTGAATGTGCCAGTTAACATTACCCGAACAACTCAATTTACCCACAAACAAACCAATCAACCTCATCACGTGTCAAATTGTCTTGCCCTAGCACAGACAAAAGGATCTATTAAACCTATTATATAATTGTAATAATGATAAATATTTATTTAATCAAAACTTAACACAAAATATTTTATAATATTAAACAAAGGTTGATCTATTAAATGCTAGGAGCACCTATGTCAGGAAATACCACTCTTCCTCAGCACACTTATATTAGACTAATGAAATACAATTTAGATTAAAACTAAAAATAAAGAAACAATTTTTATATTATTAGCAGAGGATATGTGTGTGAGTGTGTGTGTGTGTGTGTGTGACGTGTGTGTATTGATTATTATATAAATCTTCTGTATTAGCCGTTAATTGGTCCTTAAATTATCCATTGGTCAAACTCATCTTTGAAATAAACTCTGGCCTAGACTGCAACCGCAAGTGCTTTTCACCACTTCCAGCTGTTGCTGGGTAGCAAAGGCTAGCTACTAGCTAGGTGGCGAAATAAGTAGTACTGAAAGCGCTTTTGCTTATCTACTTATCCATAATATTAGGGTTCCATGTAACCCCATAACCGGAAGGTATGAAAAGGGCTTCAGACTTCAACTCTCGCTCTTTTTATCCCGAATAGTGTTGTCTTGATTTTTAACCTATCTGACAGCATCTACATCGTACTAGTTCCATTCAAGTTAAAGTTTAATAGTTAAAGTCGTTACTCGTACGTATACGTTTAATATCTATACATATAATAAAACTGTAGAAATGACGATTCTGTACATTAAAGATATTCAAAAAATAATAAGCGGAGAGTGTCACTACATCGCTATACGAGCCAAAAATGTGGTCAGTTTTGTTGTCTGTCTGTCTGTCTGTCTGTATGTTTGTTCCACTATCACACGAAAACTACTGATCCGATTTGAATGCGGTTTTCGCGGATATATTTGTCTTCTTCCAACTTAACATCTGGTGTATAAATTTCTTTCCCCCCACCCCTCAAAAGGGACAAAAGAGGGGTCAGATTTTGTATAAGATTTTTGCTTTAACACGAAAACTACTGATCCGATTTGAGTGCGGTTTTCGCAGATATATTTGTCTTCTTCCAACTTAACATCTGGTGTATAAAAAAAATTCCCCCCACCCCTCTAAAGGGACGAAAGAGGGGGTCAGATTTTGTATAAGACTTTTGCTTTAACACGAAAACTACTGATCTGATTTGCATACGGTTTTCGCAGATATATTTGCCTTCTTCCAACTCAACATCTGGTGTATAAAAATGAGACCAGTGAGACCATGAGAGAGAGAATAGAAAATGAGAACCCACCAAAGAGAGGGTCAGATTTTGTATTAAGTAAACTTTTTTCTTTAATGGACTTACTTTATATTATTAACTGTTTTTCCAACTTAACATCTGGTGCTACATAACATTTTTCCCCCCACCCCTCTTAGGGGACAAAAGAGGGGGTAAGATTTTGTATGCTGATGAAGTAGAAATACTTTAAATGCCCAAACAACGTTTGCCGGGACAGCTATTGAAGACTATATTTATATAGTATCAATCCTATTTTGGTAAAGACTTTTCATATCCACACCTAATATTATTATACTAATTGACAAGTATACGGTATGGCAAACAAGGATATTCAGGAGTGACACGAAAATAAGGAGCATAAAAATTATGTTAAATTAGACAATATTGTATTCAAGTGATTCCTCTTGAGTTTAATTGGACAACGAGTGACGTCGTGATCCGCGGGGGCTGGCAGTTTGCCAGCGAGTATACTCGCGATATTACGATGGTATCGAGCATCTCTGAAGGCTGTCACAGACAGAGCAGGTAATGTAAAGATGTATATTATAGCACGATACATCTCGATACATCTTTCTATAGAAATCATCAGGAGACCACACACAACAGCTATAATGTATATTTTTACATTATAGCTATTGTGTACGATTTCTATAGAAAGATGTAACGTGCTATAATATACATCTTTACATTACCTGCTCTGTCTGTGATAGCCTTGATGGAGTCGATGAAAGCAATAAAAGTATGTATAGACGTTTTTATTATATTTTTTTCTGGATGATAAACTAATACTAAATTCAGCTGTGGAGACTGGACTGTTTTTTAAAATTGATTTACAATTAGATGTTTTAATCTTCGCAAGAATACTTGCGAAGATTAAAACATTCCCCTTTTAAAGTGGCTGATAAATTGATAATGCATTTTGAATGTGCTTTACTTCATTTTCACTATGCGCCAGTTATGACATCATCAACGTAAAAATCTTGTTTGATAATTTTACCTATCAATTTATCACTACATACATGTCCTAATTGCCTGGCAAAAAGTTCTAGTTTTTTGTTATCTCTGGAGATAACGTGTGGCCAAAAAACTAGAACTTGCAAGACCATAAGTAACTGTTTTTAGACGTAAAATTTTAATCGTATCACTTTCGTTTTCTCTCCATAAAATTAATTGCAAGTTTTGATGTTCCTGATGTAAATGAATTTGTCGATAGTGCTTCTCTATATCAGCTGTTAGTAAAAATTTGTATTGTCTAGCCCTAATGAGGATAGCAAATAGACTATAGAGAGTCTTGAATTTTAGGTCCAACCATTTGGATATCATTAAGCGAAAAACCTGAACTAGTTGGTGCTGAACCAACAAAATAATTTTAGTAGACTCACTATTTTCTTTAAGTACTGCGTGATGACACAGGAAATGAGATAATAATAAACTTAATAATAAACAAATCTTTATTTCCCTCAAATAGAATTTTACACGTTATCTTTTAATAAAACACTGCTCCCCACACTAGGATTCCCTGTGCCGTGGAGAGCAGTCTCTTCCATCATGCACATAGATAGTTTTGGAGAAGCTGTATTTGGTAGCTCTTCTAAATGCCCTATTTCATAATATTTATTGACAAAATTGGAATATTGTGTTTTTAATTGTGGATACTTCCTAAAACGTTTTTCCAGATCCAACGTCCATACAATTTTGGGCTAATTTTAAAAGTGCCGGCCAACGCAAATAAACCCATTATTTGAATAGAACATAATCTAAGGAATAATTTTTATTATTACACCAAAGTTCTAAGTCAAGTCTCCGAGTTGTTATTCAAGGTCAAACTTTTTTTTATAACATGTAATCAAACTTATTTTATTAATTAAAAGTAATAAGTAATCGATCCCAACGTCCCTATCCGAGTCATAGAACAGATTAGAGGCCAAATACTTACAAATGATTTGGAAAAATTGACGGACGGAGTCACAGGAGCCACAACATTACATCCGCGACTCCATCGGCGGTCGCCTGCTGTTTGGGGTATAGCAGGCTCGTCTTGGGGGAAGGTTTATTTACCTTCCGTCCGTCAATTTTTCCAAATCATTTGTAGGTATTTGGCCTCTAATATATTCTATGACTCGGATAGGGACGTTGGGATCGATTACTTATTACTTTTAATTAATAAAATAAGTTTTATTACATGTTATAAAAAAAAGTTTGACCTTGAATAACAACTCGGAGACTTGACTTAGAACTTTGGTGTCATAATAAAAAATATTCCTTAGATTATGTTCTATTTAAATAATGGGTTTATTTGCGTTGGCCGGCACTTTTAAAATTAGCCCAATTCGGACCTTGTCCTTTAAAGATCTTTGCAGCGCCATATTATATTAGAATTACCTCAACAATCAGGTGTATCAATCAAAGGAAGTTGAACTGCAAATCTTCCACTAGGTAAGCGAATTGTATTTTTTATAAAATGTTGCTTACAGTCTCTGTCGACTTTGGTAAGCTTAGCTTTATTAGGAACTTCTTCGATAGACCATATTTTTTGTAATAGATCATTGATATTTTCGTTTTGTAAATTGTTAGCTAGAATTGATTTATGACATTGAATTTTCTTAAAGCGGGGAATTGACTACCGGGTACGGGCCGCCCGTCACGGGCAGGTCTGTCGCATGTCTGCTCGTCAATTCCTAGGTACGGACACAGACATGCCCGCCGGCCCGTGCCCGCAGCCTGCCCGCGAGATCGCATTTTTCCCGCGCGGGCACGGGCAAGTCTGTACATGAATGGTCGCAACGGGCGGCCCGTCGTCATTTGCGCCTTGGAGAGCGACTGGAGTGCACTTAAAATATAAACATATTATTGTAAACAATACAAACACTAAACATAAGAAAAACCAACAAAAACAATTTTGACATAGTTCGTTTATTTCCATTTAGCGGTCGTATCATTGTTTGTGGAAAGTTAAAAGCAAGGATTACATGAACACCGATCTACGTAACGCCGCTTACAGCGAACTTATTGAAAAATCCAAAGAAATCAATGCCGATGCTGATCTATCATTTTTTACAAAGAAGATCGAGTCCATGAGTCCACGACCGAGCTGCAGCCCTCTATCTATTCGACTGACTTGCCCGTTCTGTGTGTGTTCAATAGGGGCAAGCGGCAGACTTGTGCCAGACCGAGCGACCCGCGGGCAGCCCGGTAGTGAATTCCCCGCTAGTTAAAGTTGTTGAAATAGAACCTGTGCTTAATTTTAATGTTAATGTTGTGTCTTGAATTTATATATTTTACATAATTACCGAGAACATCCCAAAATAAGTCTGCACCTATAAGACAGTATATCGAAGGACTCATATTATATATTTTATGCTCACCCTTACAAATAACACAAGATTTAAAATTGTTACCTTTATAATTGTTACCTTGTAAGAAAGAAAAGGAATTCGTATGAATTCTTTCACTGTTAACATTAGATCCTGAGGTCCGCGAACAGCCACTTGATGCTTTCGTCTTGTCGTTACGATTTAACATCTCAAGTATGTCGGCTCGATCAGTTAAAAATTTATTAAATTGTTCTAACGTAGGTACCTCATCCAAAGAGTTACACATTTCCTCCCAGTTAACTAAAGTGCACGTGTCTAGTTTCGAAGAAACCATGTGAATTATTAAAATGTCCCAATACTAAGTAGATTGCCCGAGACTAGACAAAGCACGCAAATTTTTTGTAACATGGTCCACAAGAAAGCGCAAAGACCGTTTGGACTCGCGACTCAATGGTTCAATCTTGAAGAGAGCATTCAAAATTAAATGATGATTTAAAAGCTGTCGTTTATTGTCGTACCCCTCACAAAGTAAACGCCACGCATCATTATAGTTAGCCTCGGAAACCTCCAAATTTGATATATTAACATTGTGCAGTTTTCTAGACGTATGTATTTCATTGATTGGCACAAAAAAAATATGTGATTTTTGATTATATTTGGAAAAGCTTGTCTAATTTAAATAATATTAAAATGATCAAAAAAGTATGAAATAATTCTTATTCTTAATGAGTGCCTTTTTCAAAATTCGACTAAACCTCAACTTATTCTATAACAAATTTTCATTCTTTTGAAGTCGGTACCGACTAAATTCTATGTCAATTATCTCAGTTTGAGTCGCGAGTCCGAACGGTCTTTGCGCTTTTATCGTAACAAATTAGACAAGACGAAAGCATCAAGTGGCTGTTCGCGGCCCTCAGGATCTAATGTTAACAGTGAAAGAATTCATACGAAATCCTTTTCTTTCTTACATTGCTTGTTTATTGCTTGTTTATATTTTGTGAACTTTTTCTGCGTAATATATTTCATTTTACAGATATTATGGCGACGCGTGGTGCCGTCTGGATGAACTGGCGAGACAGATGTATAAACTGTTCATTATCGATACTCAGAAATCAAAATAGACATACTTTACAAGAAGTGTCTACTCCAATATTTAACCTATTACAATCGTGGATAGCTCCTACTCAAGTAAGCAGACCATAATTTACATAATTCTGAATATGTAGGTAAAGAACATTAGTCTAAGAAGTAATAAGGCATCTTCTATGTGCTTCGTGATAAATGGTTTTCTAAGAATTGTAAAGAAATCTCTATCATTCCAAAGAAATATTTTAAACTAGCACCTGAAAATATAACATTACAAATAACATTAAAAGCTTAGACTTAAACATTAAAGACTTTAAGTCTTTGATTTTACAATTACTATTTAGACTTTAGAGTATTATAGATGCTATTTCTATTACAAACTGCTGTATTACAAACACTATTTAATTTATTGTTTTATTACAGCTGACTTCAGATCATGTACTCTGTACAGAGTGTTTGACACTCCTTGAAGACAGAGTGAATACAACCAGTGTAGGAAGTTTGTCTTTACCTGCTTTTGGTCATAGAAGAGTATGTTTTCCTTGTGGCCGTTCTATTGTACATGCTAGAAGAACATATCCTGTGCGACAAGATCGGCAAGAGAGAAACAATATAATTAGATTAGTTCCGGTGCATTTGGTAATATTTTATGTTTATATTAAATTACATCTTATTAATATTTTTCATTTTCAATCTCCAACATTTGATACTGCTGGTAGTGCTTTTAGGCTTCGTTCAAACCTACGCGACCAAGCGACTGCAAAGCGTCAAGTTACGTGAAGTTGTCAAATGTGTGTTTTGTATTGACGCTCCCGCTTCGCAGTCGCTTGGTCGCGTAGGTTTGAACTAAGCATTATTATTGTGTCCTAATAAACATGGATTCACAAATAATTTCATAAATTATTATTATTTGTTGTCACAATTATTTGTAAGATTTAACAATACAATGAATATATTACTATATTACATATCACTTTTTAGATCTTAAGATTAGAAAGAGTTTGTGGTGCTTGCTGGAGGTCAGCTCAAAGAGAAGTGCGACGTCATAATGAACAAGACTACAATCGCTCTGGACTAAGAGGTATTTTGACAGATGCTGGATCAAGTGCAGATCTCAATATACCTCAGCCTACCAATATAAATCGGATTATGTATAGTCCAGAGGTGACACCGCGGACCCCCATACATATACGGACCACAGATTGGGAAACGCTGATTTAAGCATAACTATTAAGTATTTTTCTTTTATGTAAAACAAATGAATCTAATTTAAATGTTTGTGTGATCATGTTTACATTTTGAAAAATGTGAATTACTGAATTATGTGTAATTATCCATACACTATACTTAATAGGCTTCATTTACATGTAATATTATTTTATTGAATAATTTTTTTTGAACAATAATAATTCTAATGAATTAAGCCCTTTGTGTTTCTGCCCATTTGTTTCTTTTCTTTAGATCTATGTGGTCTTTTTTTTTTCAAATATATACCACATCATGCTGCTATACTGCAAAATAGGTTTATTATGTATTAATTCATACACTATTAAAGGCTTCATTAACATGTTATTATATATTATGTTATTGATCAATTATTATTGTTCTTAGAATTATTATGAAGCCCTTTGTGTTGTGATTTTGTTTCTTAATACAGCTGTCTTCTTTTTTCAAGTACTATCCCTTAAAACATGCACTGCAAAATGTGACCACTAAATTACATAATACTGTTTATGTAAATGCGTTGTTTTTAAAACATTATATTAGTTTACTTCTACACACTTTAATTCTCATTTTTGATTTACAATTATGTAAGTAACTATTACCTTTTTTATAATTATATTAGATTATGTTTATTGACATTGTAATGTTTCTTACATAGCTGTAAGCCATTGTAATTTTCTGTCTTTTTAGTAAAAGATGGCCCCGCTGCGAGTTTCTTACGCCGGTTCTTCTCGCCGGGTTAGTTCCCGAACCGGTGGTAGGCACCGTAGATTCCACGTTCTTCTTTTATGAATAAAAATAATATATTTTATTAATTTGTTTTTTTGACGTGATAACGTCTTATAATTCGATATGGGCTGCGCGCACGAAAAAACATGACGCAATATGCGGCGTTACCTCGCTAATCGCTCTGAGGCGTTCCATTTATCCTCTCAACAACCGTAAGGCCTACCTGGGCCGCGCTCTTTGTTTCGATTATATTACGTATTTCGATGACTTAGAGAATACTTTTGTATGAAGAAGTTTGGTTAGTTATGACCTTTGATACATTGACCACACTCTGAATGAAAAATAAATAAACAATCTGTGAGCTATTAGTATTATTTCGGCTATTCAAAATTGTGCTCTATTTCCTACGTGTCAAGGTATGACTTGTGCTTTGTTCGAAGATTTTACTGGATTTCACGAATGTATGTAGCGTTTTGTATTGCGAATAGTTTATTTTACTCATTATAAATATTTTTAGACAATCATTTGAAAGAAATACATCGAAATAACTTTAGTTTACACTCGAAAAAGTTTGTTTCTATTTATAGAGATTCGGAAGCGATTTGCTTATTATGCTTGTAAATAAATTCAGTTAAAAGCTTGTAGAACTACTAGTCACTATTGTACGAAATGATTTATTGCTCTATTAAGGCTATGACGTTGTCACGTTCAACTATCGTCAGTAAACCGACTTTACAGACAACCGATTTTTTTTTATTTAATGATAAATCCATCATACAACATACTCCAACTCTCGAATCATAACTTTTGATTAACTGCACCAAATTGTATGATGTATTAACAAATAGACATATTACATTGTCATTTATATTGGATCCTAGATCATTGAGTCATTCATATTGGACGATGACATATTATGATTCATTTCTTCCTTGATTTATATTGGATCATATAATATATGATCCTTTAAATGATGAATATAAATGATAATCTAATATGCCCCTTAGAATATGCTTATGAATGTTTGGATAAAATAAAATACATTCTCTTTGTTTTATTTTTTACTCCAGTTAACAGCATCATCATAAGTGTCCATTGTGAAAATTATTGTGGGTAACGGTAACCATGAGCGGGTAACGAGCATTAGGTTAGTAAATACCTACGCTTTAATTAGAAATTATTACTAATTTAAGCACCCTACTATGTTTTCAGAGCAATAACGTTCGCACGTGTATGACATGTCAATGAAAAAGGTGCTTTGAAGATTTTGAGGTTATATTAGATTTTATCAAATTACTCCGAAACCACAGTTTTGTTTACAAAGAAATTTTTATAGGAGCTAATATGATAATTATAGACTGAAAAAAAACAAGTTTGGTCGTGAAGCAAAATGGTACATGGTTCCATAGAGTTTTGGGCATTATCCTTTTTAAAGCATAGATTGTATTATTACTTTAGTTAGAACTGTTTAAAGTTCCTGAAAGATGTGACTTTGGTATTTTTTTAAATCCAGTAGGAGTACATTATTTTTAACCGATTTCCAAAAAGGAGGAGGTTATATTATGTTCGTCTGTTTATATCTTTTTTTTTGTATATTCAACGATTACTTCGCCGTTTGTGGACCGATTTTCAAGATTTTTTCGCTATTGTATCAGGTTTAACCCAAATTTGGTACCATGTTCACTTACTACTAAGACTACTTACTAAAAAGATAGAAAATTACAATGGCTTACAGCTATGTAAGAAACATTACAATGTCAATAAACATAATCTAATACAATTATAAAAAAGGTAATAGTTACTTACATAATTGTAAATCAAAAATGAGAATTAAAGTATGTAGAAGTAAACTAATATAATGTTTTAAAAACAACGCATTTACATAAACAGTATTATGTAATTCAGTGGTCACATTTTACAGTGCATGTTTTAAGGGATAATACTTGAAAAAAGAAGACAGCTGTATTAAGAAACAAAATCACAACACAAAGGGCTTCATAATAATTCTAAGAACAATAATAATTAATCAATAACATAATATATAATAACATGTTAATGAAGCCTTTAATAGTGTATGAATTAATACATAATAAACCTATTTGGCAGTATAGCAGCATAATGTGGGATAAATTTGAAAAAAAAAGACCACATAGTTCTAAAGAAAAGAAACAAATGGGCAGAAACACAAAGGGCTTAATTCCTTAGAATTATTATTATTCAAAAAAAAAAATATTCAATAAAATAATATTACATGTAAATGAAGCCTATTAAGTATAGTGTATGGATAATTACACATAATTCAGTAATTCACATTTTTCAAAATGTAAACATGATCACACAGACATTTAAATCAGATTCATTTTTTTACATAAAAGAAAAATACTTAATACTTATGCTTAAATCAGCGTTTCCCAATCTATGGTCCGTATATGTATGGGGTTCCGCGGTGTCACCTCTGGACCATACATAATCCGATTTATATTGGTAGGCTGAGGTATATTGAGATCTGCACTTGATCCAGCATCTGTCAAAATACCTCTTAGCCCAGAGCGAGTCTTGTTCATTATGACGTCGCACTTCTCTTTGAGCTGACCTCCAGCAAGCACCACAAACTCTTTCTAATCTTGAGATCTAAAAAGTGATATGTAATATAGTAATATATTCATTGTATTGTTAAATCTTACAAATAATTGTGACAACAAATAATAATAATTTATGAATATTAAATTATTAACAAACGAAATTTTTCTAATATGATTGAAAGTTCCGTAACTTGAACTGTAGATAACTCTTTCTTTTTGTCAATCAGACCAATACAGTTTTTAAATTTAGTAATACGCCCTTTTAAAGAAGAACGCTTGGCAAGTAATGCCTTTAATTCACTTTTGTCGGTATCGTTAGGCATTTCAATAGAAAATCAAAAGTAAATACCAAAACTAGTAACTTCGCCTTAAACAAATATTAATATTTTTGCTTAGACTTCGCTTTAAGTGTAAAATTATTTTTATAATAGCTTTATAAGCAAAGGAAAGTAAGATCAAATTGCTCACACTCCTTAATTCGGTGTCACCAGCTGGATCTCCACAAAATGGCGGCTCGCGTTAAACTTTGCCTTAATTGATATGTATTTCTAAGCGACATTCCAATGTTTTTCCAGATTATGCCTGAAATAGCCTGAAATAGTCGGCAAATAACAATAAGTTTATGTTTTCTATAAATTCAATCGACCGATAACGATCGTAGATAAGTAAAATATTTGAAAAAATAATTTTAAATCAGTTACTATTACATTTTAACTTAAATAATTTATTGCACAATAATCAATATGGTTTTACTAAGTGTCGATCCACAACGGAGGCTGGTATAGGTTATAGTAAATTTGAAGCATGGGAGGACTCGCAGGATGCCCTAAGGGTTTTTTGCGACCTCTCCAAGGCTTTTGACTGTGTTGAACATGCTACATTAATCAGGAAATTGCACCACTACGGCATTAGGGACTCAGCACTCAACCTTTTGACATCTTACCTCAAAAATAGAACTCAAAGGGTTGACATTAATAGTAAAAGGTCCAATGGGACCAAAATAGAATTAGGCGTCCCACAGGGATCCATTTTAGGTCCATTCCATTTTCTCATCTACATAAACGACTTACCTTATCTTGTTAAGGATAATGATAATGAGATAGTACTTTTTGCTGATGACACTTCACTTATTTTTAAAGTGAAGCGACAATAGTCAAATTACGACGAGGTAAATAGTGCTCTCTCAAAAATAGTACATTGGTTAACGTTAATAACTTACTTCTAAATTCTAAGAAAACTAAATGTTTAAAATTTACTTTGCCCAATGTTTGGCAAGTTAAAACCAATATACTATTAAATGATGAGAAGATGGATTTGGTGGACACCACTGTATTCTTAGGCATTACACTAGATAGTAAACTATAGTGGGGTCCTCATATTGCTAATCTTGCAGATAGGCTCAGTTCTGCAGCATAAGCAGTCAGAAAAATACGGGAAATTGCTGACGAAAACACAGCAAGACTAGTTTATTTCAGTTATTTTCATAGTAGAATGTCTTATGGCATCCTCTTATGGGGAAACGCTGCCGACATTAATACGATTTTTGTGCTGCAGAAGCGAGCTATACGTTCAATTTATAAAATATCAGCTTTTGAATCTCTGAGAGAAAAGTTTGAAGAAATTGGTATTCTAACTGTTGCTTCTCAATAAATTTTGGATAATGTTTTATATGTTAGAAAGAATCTTAGTAAATTTACAACCAAAAGTGACAGTCACGGAAGAAACACTAGAAATAAATACAAACTAGAAATACCGGTGATCAGACTTAGTAAAGTTAGTAAATCTTTTAAAGGTCAATGTGTACGCCTTTACAATAAAATCCCAGAAAACGTTCAAAATCTTTCCATTAATTAATTTAAAAAAATAGTCAAAGAACGTTTGTGTGCCAAAGCCTATTATAAGGTCAATGATTTCATAAACGACGGCACATCTTGGGAGTAGGATGGCTACTTGCAAGGCTACTTGTACATTATTTTATGACTTACAATTATATATGTATGTTGACATTGTATAATTTTAAGGGGCCGGGTACCCTCGAAACTCTCATACATACGTAATTCCAAAATAATTTTCTAATACGAAAATATTTAACATGTTTGAGTTGTTTTTCAGTTTCAAATAGTAATTATCTAGGTTCCTGCACAAAAATTTACTTCAAAATATTTAAACATTAAATTTTTTTTTTGTTTTAAATTTTTTTTTAGTAAATTTAGTACTTAATATTTAAACACTAAAAAATAGAGTAAAACACTAAAAAATATATTAATAAATTGTAAATTTACTACAAAATATTTAAATACTAAAAAATATTTTTTAGAGTTTAAATATTTTGTAGTAAATTAACTATTTATTTATATATTTTTAGTGTTTTACTCTATTTTTTAGTGTTTAAATATTAAGTAGTAAATTTACTAAAAAAAATTTTAAAGCAAAAAAAAAAATTTTGTGTTTAAATATTACTTCAAAATATTTAAACACAAAGTTTTTGTGCAGGAACCTAGGTAATTACTATTTTAAACTGAAAAACAACTGAAACATGTTAAATATTTTCGTATGAGAAAATGGTTTTGGAATTACGTATGTATGAGAAATTCCAAGTGTACCCGGCCTCTTAAGTTACAGCATTGTAAACTTTATTTTAAAAGATTAATTTTTTTCTTACTTTTTTTGTAAATAAAGTGGGCCCGTGCGAGTTTCTCACGCCGGTTCTTCTTGCCGGGTTAGTTCCCGAACCGGTGGTAGGCATCATGTAGACTTTCAGAAAATATTTGCAAAAATTTATTCTGAATAAAAAATTTACAGTTTGAGTTTGAGTTTGGAAACTGAATGTAACTGGTTTTTAAATTTACTAAAAATAGTTAATTCGAACTGATTGGGCAATAAAATTATAAAATATTGATGTATTATGTTGTAGAACAAAGGAATATAGGATATCTAGATTGGAAATAAGGTTATTAGGGTTATAATTTGGGTTAGGTAATGGTTGTGAGGTTGAAGAATGGGAAGACACTTATCTGAAAACGCCGAGTCGTAGCTAAATCACTCCACAACGTCCTCAGTTTCGTGCGACGCCGGGGTTTTCGTCCCTCTTCTTCCAGAAATAAGTAATACTTTCCAGCTGGAGCCTCTCTGACCAGGTTGATGCAATAGTTGGATCGTCGAATGACCGCCGAACGTAATATTGCTTATTTCTCGTCGAAATTCCTCGTAATCCTCCGATTGCGAATTGTAGTTTCGTATTTTGCACGGTCGCCAAAAGTTCTGACTTGTATGTTTGGTTGGTTGGTAATTAAAGATAGACTTTGACAAAATTAGTTTATTGTAATTTGCTTGTGCGAACAAAGATAATGAAAAAGTGAATGGACAAAATGGCAAAGCAAATACATTAAAATATTAACAATTGGTAAGGTTAAAGGTAGATGAAATATTAGTTTGTCGGTAGATAAAAATGTTAGCGTGCCGGTGATTGTAAATTTATTGTGTTGCTATTTAGTAACTGAAGGCGCTCGAACATATATTTTTTCGCGACAAAAACTACATCCTAAATAGTTTCTCGTCTTTCAAAGTATCTCCATACTGGATTTTGTCTAATTCGGTTCAGCAGTTCAAACGTGAATAGATAACAGACAGAGAAATCATTTTCGTGATTATCATGTCAATGATATTATTAAGTGGGTGGCCGATCAAATCTGGTGGGCAGGCCGAACTGATCGGATATGAATCCGGTCAGTTCGGCCTGTTCACCAGATTTTTATATTCGCGTGAATGTGCTCAGGCACACTCACGCGAATATACAAAACGAGTCCGGTCAAATCGGCCTGTCTTGATAGACTGGATCCAATCTGCCTCTCAGTATAGTAGGAGACCTTTGCATATCGAAATACAATATTAGTTACTAGATAACGCCTGTTACTCCGTTGTTCCGAGATAAAAAGTATCCTGTCCTTCCCCGGGACTCAAAGCATATTGATACCTCAGCAAAATCGGTAATAGACTATCTACAATATTTAAATGGATAATTTTATGTGATAACATTCTACACATTTTACAGTCTACAGATTATCCACAGAACCAGACAAACTTCAAAAGATTTCACACGCAAGTAGTTTAATTAAAGTCTGCAAATGTTAAATTCGTTAATCACCAATAAAGTGTGTAAGTTACATACGTTTAGTTCTAATTAAAAGTAAAATGGCGGCGAGACAGTCATTGCCTCGTCATCCCGAAGATAACAATTAAGATTTTGTATACAGATTCTCCGAATGGGTATGCTACGAAATCTACAAAAATTTTTAAGAATTTATGGGAACCTTAATATGTATAAAAAGGTAAGAAAGAATCATAAAAAATATTAAAAGCAGCTACTGCAAGTCACCTGCAATATTACAATACTAGCGACCCGCCCCGGCGTCGCACGGGTATAAAATAGCCTTATAAATAAATAGCCTTAAATAAATAGCCTTTAGCCTTCCTCAATAAATGGGCTATCTAACACTGAAATAATTTTTCAAATCGGACCAGTAGTTCGTGAGCTTAGCGCGTTCAAGTTAGTCCTTTCAAATAATTTTCCCCGTTTTTTCCACATTTTCCTCTATTCCTTCGCTCCTATCAGTCTTAGCGTAAAAAATATAGCCTATAGCCTTTCTCGATAAATGGGCTATCTAACACTGAAAGAATCATCAAAATCCGTTGCGCAGTTTTAAAGATTAAAGGGAACAAAGGGACATGAGGGAAAAAAGCGACTTTGTTTTATAATATTATGTATATGTCGCAGTCATCTGGTTTAATCTGCGATTCGATTGAATGACTAGCGTATTCATTGAATGATTCCATTCAATTGAATGACTCGGCCGAACGTCGATTGAACAATCGTCATCCAACGTCCAACTAGTTCGCGGATTGTAACATAGCCCTTTGAAAAGAGCGGACATAAAATCAGTCAGGCTATTAAATAATTTTAGTTCATTTTTTTCCATTGCGGCGCTAGTAGTGGCCAATACCAATATGGCCTCAAACAACTTGCGCAAAGAACACTGTTGATATTTTTTCCGATTGAGTTTTCTTAAAGTGCTTTATTGATTATAAAACAGTGTGACAAATGGATTTCACGATTATTACTCCGCCGCTGGCTACGAAAAATTTGAGGCGAAACTGGCCAAATACGAACAACAAAATCAAGGTTCGTATATTGTTATTGTTTATATTTTGTGATATTTAGGGGTTTGTGTTTTAGTGTTCTTGATTGCGTGAACACAAACTTAAAATACAATAGGTAGGTACCTATAGAATTATAATATATTATGGCCGTGTCCCAATCGTTATTTAATATCACTAATTATTGTTATTCAAAATAAGGTTGCAAACTCTTGGTCACCCTAAACAAGCATTACAAAGTCGGCTATATCGCCTTTGAACCATTCAACGTCTTCACTATAATGACGTTTAGTCAAGACGTTAAATGTTTCAGTCAACGTCTTGACTAGTTGTCCTTCAGTCATTCAATTGAATGGAGTCATTCAATGAATACGGTAGTCATTCAATCGAATCGCAGATTAAACCAGATGACTGCGACATATAGATAGATAATGATCCTGCAGAAGTCTGCAGAAGAAATTAGTCTTTCCTCGAATTTTATCGCACAAGGACGGCTAAGTTACACGTACCATTGTTAATTTCTTATGTATATTATACAACTACTAGATGACGCCTGCAACTCCGTTGCACAAAAACTCGTTTATGGTGCGGGAACGGTACATTTTTCCAGGACAAAAAGTATCCTATGTCCTTTCCCGGAACTCAAAGTATCTCATGCCAAATTTCAGCAAGATCGGTTCAACGGTTTAGGCGTGAAGAGGTAACTGACAGACAGACAGACACACTTTTGCATAATTATTATAACATTAAGTATGGTTAGTGTAACAGGTATGTATAAGTGTAAGTACTCACATACGGTTTTGCTCGATCGATCAATCACGTAGAGTAAAAACCACGGCTCGGGCTTTCGTCCACACATTCAGCATTGCTCGATAGTTTTACTTTGTTATTATTTTTAGCAATATTCCGCGAAACAAACTTCCATCTTTAAGTAAATGAGTGAGTGTACGCATAGGCATGCGTACAGTGACAACGTCCGTCAACTTGACGGACGTTGTTCGTAGAGTTCACATCCTGAGGATGCTCCGGTGTTGGAGCGAAACGCGCGTCGAGGTTTTCTACCTGCATGGTGGTGAGGGGCCTTGCACGGATTTGCCAACATTATTGCTTGTGTGGTGGTGGTGTTTGCAAGTTCTTGCATGCGAGTGTACGCATAGGCAGTGTGGGAGGAGGGAGGTGCTGTTCGCATGCCTATGCGTACACTCACTCATTTACTTAAAGGTGGAAGTTTATTTCGCGGAATATTGCTAAAAATAATAACAAACTAAATTTTAAGCTATGGATTTCCGCAAAGTAACGCCTGATTCCATTAACTATTAACGATAGTTTTACTCCAGTTTGAAGGAAATTACCTACGAATAATAAAAACTAGTGTCAAAAAATTTGTCAAGCCGGCTCGATTCGAGCCTTCTAACTGGCTCGATGCGAGCCTTCGATCTGTGAGTTTTGCGGTCCACAAGGTGGTTTTTGCTCGATTTCGAGTAAAACTATCGAGCAAAACCGTACGTGAGTACTTAGCATAACAGTAACAGAATTTAAACTAGTTATCCATGATAATGATTCACATAAACTAATATTTAAGGGGCAATAATAAAATACAAAATAAAATTACAGCGACAAAAAAAATTGAGCGGATAACACAATACAAATCACTTATTCAAGGATAAAATTATTCTGTTAGAGAATAAAGAGATTCTCGAAAGACATACGTTTCGATTAGAGTAAATTGGACGTGAAAGACGCCGAAAAACTTGCGAGATGAATCTGGCGGGTGATAAAGTTAACAATTTGAAGGTCCTTCGAATGGGGACGATCTACGGAGGAATTTAGTCATTGTAAAAAATCTTTGGCGCAGGCTGAAATTTTAAGGGGGGTAGATGATCATTTATAGTAATGCACAATAACTTTTCTGTGTTCCACGAAAACAATGAAGTTTCAGGCAGATCGTTATTACAGTATACGATGATACCTGAAACTATACTCTATTCGGCGAAACATGGTAGTAGCGGTCAATTACTCCCTGTCAAAAACTTGTCATTTTCTACATAAACCGCGATTGACAATGAAGTCTCAGATGTTGTATATCGCGGTTTATGTAGAAAATTACAAGTTTTTGACAGAGAGTCAATAACCGCTACCGCTATGTTTCGCCGAGTACAGTATAATGATAATAATTATTGACATTATTTTTACTTAGACAATGAAGTGTCAGATGTTGTAAATCGCGGTTTATGTAGAAAATGACAAGTTTTTGACAGGGAGTCAATAGCCGCTACCGCCATGTTTCGCCGAGTACAGTATAATGATAATAATAATCCAGTCATAAAATTTTCTCTGAAACACTGATAGCATTACACCGAATGTAGAATAGAGTATTTAAATAATTAATATCATCATTAGACCCATACTAAATCAAAAGAATTTGATTTAGTATGGATCTTAATAAAATATATAATATATAATATACATATCATTTTCATTTCATTCTGAAATCCATACTTCCATACTAATATTATAAATGCGAAAGTGTGTCTGTCTGTCTGTCTGTCTGTTACCTCTTCACGCCCAAACCGCTGAACCGATTTTGCTGAAATTTGGTATGTAGATACATTGAGTCCCGAGAAAGGACATAGGATACTTTTTATCCCGAAAAAATGTACGGTTCCCTAATTAATTTTGGCGCAACGGAGTTGCGGGCATCATCTAGTAAGTAATATTATGTGATGAAACATTATTCCAGCATAATTTAATATGACTAAAACGAACCTGGAGATTTGCGAATTTTAAATATTTTAGTTTGAGACGTTCTCAGTCTGAAGATAACTCCAGTTGATATTAATCTAATAAGAAAACTTTTCAAGTATTTAACAACTTAGTGGAATTAATTTGTTAGTTCAATAATCGAAATTATGTAAAGAACTTGTTCACCTGTGCTTTGTTGCTATTATAAAGCTGAAGAGTTTGTTTGATTTAACGCGATAATCTCAGAAACTACTGGGGCCTGAGTCAAGACGAATTCGTAATCGCTTCGTTATAGAATCGCCAATCAAAATGTATGGAATTGACATAAGACGAGTCGAACGTCAACGTCATAATTAACGAACGCTTATGTCGCTTATGGCGATTCTATAACGAAGCGATTACGAATTCGTCTTGACTCAGGCCCCTGGTCCGATTTGAAAAATTCTTGCAGTGTCGCACTTCGCACTTTCTTTCTCGATAAATGCGAAGAAACAGAGGAAAATGTGAAAAAAAAACGGGGAAAATTATATTTCATACAATTTTAGGGTATACTTATCACACGAACAATTTTTATGTTATTTGGCACAGATAAAAAGTAAACCACGTGAAGGATCATAGGCTATTTATGTAGGCTAATTTGTCTGTGAAATTCTTATAATTTACCCGGGCGAAGCCGCACGGAACGTCTAGTTAATTAAGTTAGTTAATATAGGTGTTAGAAACTTTTTAGGTTTGTCCCGGGTTCAGCGTCTATAATCAAAAGCCCCACACTGAAATCGTTTCAGCAATTAACTTTTAAAATGAAACTTTTTGTATTATATTTATTTTCGTCACATAATAATGAAACGCCTACGCCACCAGTTTAAACATGAGACGGTCCTGCGTATGATAACTACTGCCGCGTAGCTGGCCAGTAAACAGTCGTGGGAGGCAATATTATGATCTAAATATATAAAACTCAAAGGTGACTGTCTGACTGACATAGTAATCTATCAACGCATAGCCCAAACCACTGAACGGATCGGGATGAAATTTGGCATGCAGGTAGATATTATGACGTAGGCATCCGCTAAGAAAGGATTTCGATCAATTCTACCTCCAAGGGGATAAAATAGGGGATGAAAGTTTGTATGAAACTTTGTCAATTTTAAACCGTTTTTTAATGCTTCTCAACGCGAGCGAAGCCGCGGGAAAAAGCTCGCTATTATAATATTTTAAGTATGCGTGGTCTACTCTATATCTGCACAAAAATATAACTAAATTAGTCCAACTCACTCACGTGTGAAGCTATGACTAAGGAAACTAAGGATTTATTTTTAGACACCCAATTATTTTCAACATGATTTGTTGAAAAATGTCGTGACAATTCTGAGGTGCTTTATAGATAGGGAAAGATAATATTGTTGTTTATTTTCAGCCGTACATTTCACGAGGAAGGGTTATAAATTGAGCTGAATTGAGCATTTCCTCCGTAATTAAGTCGGGCAATAGCTCAATTACATGAGACATCTCATTAACGGCATCTGTGACGATTTCGTTACGACTCCACGTTTAAATTGCTCGTGCCGTCCAAAATTCTCACAATAGCTAAGGAAACATACTTTTGTTACGTTATATTCTTACTACTCTTATTTCCTTTATATTTTGTTATAATTACAAATATTACGTGCAACCTATACTCGGCGCGGCGAACCCTTGATCCCTATGACACTGACAGTGGCGTCACCATTAAATTAGGATCATAATGGCTATAAGAATTCCATTTATAATTTTTACGTAGCTTTATGCCATTACAATGATATTTCGTTGGAATTTTTAACATTTATAAATGACATTTTTAGACCAAGGTTCGCCGCGCCGACTATAATGACTTGACTCGTTGAAAGCTACAATTCTAAAAATACAGACATCCGGATACATCAAATTATCATACATCAAACTTACGCAAACAAGTTGTTGAAATTGCGTTTCGGTCTTTGCCGTGTGCTTTGTTAGAAACGACCTAAAATTACATGAATAAATTCAACTTTTGTCATTGAATATTATGTTAAATTATTATTTTAATATCAAACTTCTGATTGGAAAATATTTGATCATACTATCGAATAACTCGACAATACCAGACGTTGAAGTTTGTGGACAAAGAAGCAATTTCTTCTCGTCAAATATATTGAACGGGTCGGCCTATAATAACCGATCACAGATGTAACTGTGCAGAGGCGAAAAATAGTATTTATGTTACAGAGAGTTTATGGTGGTATAAGGGTTAATTAAAATATCAATTATAAAATTAAAAATTAAATTGAAAGAGCCATGATGACGTTGGTTGTGAATACATATAACTTGTGTTGTATAAGATTTGCAGGTCCGAAAATACTGCTGGCGACAGTTTGTTCCAGATTCTTCTATTACAACGATATATCGCTTCAAATAAGTTGCACCCAAATTATTTCATTGTGCAAAAATCGTATTATCTTTCCGGGATAAAATGAACTAAAATTGAAATCGGTTTAAGACCTTAGGCACGATTATATGCTGCCTCCCCATATAGACGAACGCACCGCCAACGCGTTGGCCAACGCGTTGGCGGTGCGCTTGCAACGGCGTTTGCGAGTAATCCACACATTGGAAGGTCGTTCAGTATGCTTTGGATCGCGCCAATGTGCAGACAGATTCAAAATGGATGTTGAGTCGCTAACAGCTGCGGCTGTATATTTATTCACAGCTTATAATTACTTTATAAATGTGGACAACAAAAAGTTTTTAAAGGGTATTCTCGAAATAAATAAGTAAAAAGCGAGAAAACGTAACAAACAAAGAAATAAACTCACTTTTACATATTTTATAATATTAAAATAATATAATTATTTTATTAAGTAATTATTATTTTTTATATTATAAAATAATTATTACCTTATAATAATTATAATTATCATGATTAATATTATATATTTATTAAATATTTAATTTATTTTGTTTTAAGTATATTTATTGTTAATAGCGACAACAGATATAAGTACACAATCTGTGAAAATTTCAGGAATCTAGCTATAGTGGTTCTTGAGATACAACCTGGAGACAGACAGATAGACAAACAGACAGACAGACGGACGGACAAAAAGGCAGACAGACATTGAAGTCTTAGTGATAGGGTCCCGTTTTTACCCTTTGGGTACGGAACCCTAAAAAACATCGTGAGGAAAATAGCATATCCAAGAACCTTATTTTTTTAGCACTTTTGATATGATTTTTTTGTTCCACAGGCAGATTTACTCTGATAGTTAACTCAATAAATGTTTACTCGATACTTAAATTGTTCGCTATTTCGTCAAGTTAGATGTTAATTCGCCACAAGAAGGAAACGTGCACTCTTCAGCGCTGCTCCGGGCGAACTGATCGCGCGACCTATGTTTGGTACAACTAATATATATTATGTGCCTATGTGTGGATGGAACGCAAGCCTTGCGACAAGCCTTGCGACAAATTTCCTTTGATCATTCCGACACCGCGCGGCAAGCTCGCAAACGCGTCGGCCAACGTCTAAATACCTACCGCGAACGCGCGAACGCCTGTTCTACACATTGGGCCAACGCGTTGGCCAACGCGTCGGCCAACGCGTTCGCCTATTTGTAGTGCCGACAATACAAGAGTCCACACCAGCAAAGACCGGCATACATATTATTATTACCTAGTATGGATATTATGGATGTCTACGAACGTATCATTCTGTGTTGTTACTCTATGCCATCAGTTCTACCTCTCGACCTTACGATTGGCGATCTTTCCACAAAGTTTTAAACAGTTTCGGCGCAATTTACGTTATTAAATATACCTTCGCCCGGAATATTACTTCCATTATAAGACATCTTTGTGACCAAAGTTTACAGAAGTTTCGATTGTTAAAATATGAAGAAATTGTTTTTATCGTTTTTTTCTGCTTTTGCGCAAGGTAAAGTAAGGTTTTAACTTTGTCGTTTGTAGTATAAAATGGTAGATTAAAATTTCAATTCGGAATAATGTACAAAATAGCATAGTTCCAATAAGGAAGATCGCACACGTCACACTTTTTGTGTGATCGAGTCTGCGGCTTCCATACAGTCTGATGGCGCACGCCATGCAGATTGTATGTAAGCCGCAGACTCGATCACACAAAAAGTGTAACGTGTGCGATCTCCCTATATAGCATCTGGTGATCTGTGAATTGTACTGTACAGACAGCACCGAAATTAGAAAGCATGAAAGATTATTTTACCAACTAGCTAGAACTTCATATACCATTTTTTGCACCCTTAACTTTCTTCGCAATGAAACGAAAGTGTCACTTTTTTATATTTACTCGGAGACAATCGGAGCGGGTGACGGCTTCATTTGGCTCTGTCGCGACAAATTGAATTTCTGTCTCGGCAACTCAGTCACACCACAATAGACATAACTACCAGTAGTTCGACTGCAAAGAAACGGACAGGTTTCAATATCTGTCAAATTCGTCGGGACTCGGGTTTCACTAGGGTTATCATTTATTTTTAAATATTTAAAATAAAGATTTCAAAATTGGATTCTGTCAATTTTAATCGCATGTGCCAAAACACAAACAACAATACGACCAAAGAGGAACACGTCCAGCGAATATGTCAAAGTTTTAAATTCGTAGGTAATAAGTCAACAACCCTAGCGACGAATGACGATTTTCGTCATAATACGTCAAATTTAAAAATTTCAACATCAGTTCTAAGTCGGCATACTCTATAATTCTGTCTGGTCACACCTCGTCAGTCTCATACAAACTAAGGCTTCAGTCTCTAAATATACTACGCCGCGCGCCGCTCGCCGCGCGGCTGGGTGACGCAGCGTTAAAGTAAGAAACCGTGTTGGATATGTTTTAGATTGCTTGTTTTCTATGAGAGGCCGGCCCGGCCTCTCATAGAAAACAAGCAATGGAACAGCAAAAAATGGAAAGGGCGTAAGCGACAAAATGGTTTTTGTCGCATAATTTAAAAACCATAAATACATTTCATATAAGCTATGCACAAATTAAAGTGCATGCTTGAACCAATTTATGTACAAATTTTGGAACATTAAATCACTCTCCTCTGTTGGAAAAATAGGAATCCCTTTTTTTACAGAGGTCTTTTCGATTGATTATTCTGTGCTATAAAAGTTGTCCAATCGTGTTATGCTATGGGCAATTCAAAGAGAAAGACATGATGAATACTGACAATGAACTTCAATTTCTTAGCTTTAGTCATTGCTGAGAAAAATCGGCATCGCTACAGCCAAATTATCAAGGCGTCGCCTTTCCATATAAATCTACATAATATGAATGCGCCGCTCCCGCGCCGCCATCGCTCGCCACGTTGCTGCCTTTGAGGCCAGTTCCATATAAATCTATACATATGAACGCGCCGCTCCCGCGCCGCCGCCGCCGCCCCGCTGCCCACTGATTTCGAGGCTGAACCTTACAGTCATAAGGTTTCCACGTTGGTCTATGAACTACGGAGGACCTTTCAATCTCTGGTCCTTTTTAAAAACTCTGCTTTACAGGAGAAGAAACGAAAAAGCGCATACGTACTTCCAAGGCCAGTGTCCACGTCAGGAAACGATAATGCGGGAGGCATAATCGTTTCCCGACGTGGACCGTCGGACACTAGGTGACTGTGACTGTGAAAGTGATTTGATAACGCCAAAATGTGTATAGCTTTGTCCACATTGTGCCTTTTTCTGTTCATCAAGGGCACGCCTTGTAGCGCTGTCAACAGCGAACGTGAGGCATGCCCGTAACGCGCGTTGAAATCGTAGCGCGCGCTATGACACTTTTCTTTCAACGCGAGTGGATTTTGACGCGCGTCACGGGCATGCCACACCTTCGCTGTTGACTGCGCTATAACGCATGCCCTTGTTGAACAAAAAAAGGCACAATGTGGACAAAGCTTATGCAGTGTGTGCAATGCGCACCGCGAGTGTAATCTTGTGTTAGTTCCCTCACGGTCCCTTTACTCTCATAATGAGAGATAATAATATTATGAGTATAATAGTACAATAGTCTATTACAATATTGTATATACCAGTAATAGACTATTGCGTTAGATTTAATCAAAACTGTAGTAGATTTTAATTATGAATGTTGCCGCAATGTGTTGTTGGTATATCTTTAATAAATAAATAAATGGCTATGTTTGAGAGCTATCTATAGCACGCGCAATCCTCTGCGATCAATGATCATATACGGATTTGCCCCTCTCGCAATTGCTTGTATTTGTCTATCATGGAAACGGAGCCGGATATTTTAACGTATAAAATAAAACAATAATATTGTAATATTATACATTTATATACAAATATTTGCCATCATTTAAATGAAGGCAACCACAAACTCCTGCTAAACTTACCTTCTGAAGTAGTGGCCCTTATTAGAGCAGCCCTCTCTTACAGTAACAGGATCCCGACTTGGGACACGGAAAAATATTGTCAAGTTATCACGACAAAGGGGGGATTAATCTTATTAAAAATGTCGGTAGAATTTTGGCGGGAATTGCAGCCTAATTGGGCTCGAGTGTTGTAATTAATTTCTTATAAACCATTATATTATTTACGCCATCTAGCTTCACACACTCAGCTTTTAAACACATGCTAAGTTGTACCAACTTATGCTAGTAGTCTTACGACTCGAAACGAATTTCATAAAAAAAACTACAATAGTTAATAATAATAAAACATTAATATTTAATTCATACACGTAACCCCAATTCAATAAACATTATTCAAGAGAAAAACAATAAGTACAAAAACAAAAATAACACATAATTAGAACAAAACAAATAAAAATTGGCGTGCACGAAGGGTTCCGTACCATTATAGAGCAAAATTAGTTGTGTGTAAAGTGTTTTTTGTATGGGAGCCCCCCTTAATATTTTATTTTATTTTATTATTATTATTAAATAGTACTCATATAACTAATTAGGACTTTGTGAAAAATTCAATTACCTACCTGTTGCCATTATTGACATAGAGCAAAAAAGGCCAAAAAAATCATGTTTGTTGTATACCCCCCTTAAATATTTATTTTATTTTGTTTTTAGTATTTGCTGTTACAGCGGCAAAAGATATACATAATCTCTGAAAATTTCAACTCTCTAGCTATTACCGTTCTCAAGTTACAGCCTGGCGACACATAGACAGACAGACAGACGGGACCCTATTACTAAGACTTCGTTGTCTGTCCATCTGTCCAAGACGGACAGACAACGAAGTCTTAGTAATAGGGTCCCGTTTTTACCCTTTTGATACGGAACCCTAAAAAAAGGCATTAAAGAATGATACATTAATGATTTATAGTTTATACTTTATAAAATTTATTGTATCTTTAGGGCCTGTTTCACCACTTCCTGATAAGTGCCGGATCGTCTATCCACAGCTTAATTTCACAGATAAAGTATGGAGAATCTGTCAAATAAGTTGCGGATAGCCTATTTAACACATGGTCAGGAAGTGGTGAAACAGGCTCTTAACCTTTTGAAAAATAAACCACTTAATAATATAGCAAAATTAAGTAGTCGGCATCCATCGGGGTACTTAAATCGTACTTTTTTTCTTTAGTGGGGCAGTCAGGTTTCTCATTTTTATTACAATTAATATTATTACTTTTCCAAGTTTATACCTTAGTATTATTCGTAAGAGAAATCTTTACACAATACGACAATATTATCTTGCAAGCCCCTAAAGACTTCGCATCTTGAGCGCGATGTTTCAACAAACTACACTAACTGTCAAGTTGGTCCTTTGAGCCGGATATCCGCGATATTATTTACATGTCCCTTTGAAGCCCTCAACCCTTTGATTTCTTTTATGGGACTTTTATTTAGATTTCACCCGGATAAACACTTCTTGCAATACCCTTTATTATGTTTTTCGTTTACACTGTAATAGATTTTTTGCAATTCATTTTGTGACTTCTTTTATAATGTGATCTGGAAAATATGTCGTCTTTACAAGTTCTTGGTGTGATAAAGTCGCATTTTCTATGTCTAATATAAGGCATTAATGTAAACAAAGATATAAATGTGGATCTGGTCGATGCATCGTAGTTCCTAAATGGCTTCGTATAGTAATACGAAGTTTTTATGTTTGGAGGTTAATGTTTTCTACTGTATCGTTTGCGTGGGTTGCCAATACTTTTTATTAATGTTACACTGTTTAATATTATTAGTTTATATTAAACTAGCTGTTGCCCGCGACTTCGTCCACGTTAACATAGTATAAGAAAATAACAAAGATGGATAGTTTTCCCGTTTTTGTGGTTCCTTATACAAAGGGTAAAAACGGGATCCTATTTAAGCAAACGTCAAACGCAAACGTCCATAAACTTTCATGTTTCTAACTCAAGAAATGACGGACTTTCATTGAAACTTTCTACCCCAATTTTACCCCCTTGGGGGTAGAATTACCAGAAACGCTTAAATATACGTATCCATTCATTTTTAATCAGTAGCACAAAAATAAAGTTTCATGTTTCTAACTCAAGAAATGACGGACCTTTATTCAAACTTTCAGCCCCAATTTCACCCCCTTGGGGGTAGAATTTCCAAAAACCCTTAAATACATATCGATTCATTTTTAATCAGCAGTCCAAAAATAAACTTTTATGTTTCTAACTTAAGAAATGACGGACTCTCATTTAAACTTTCAATCCCTTTTTCACCCCCTTGGGGGTAGAAATTCCAAAAACGCTTAAACACGTATCCAATCATTTTTTATCAGTAGCCCAAACATAAAATTTCATGTTTCTAACTCAAGAAATAACGGACTTTCATTAAAACTTTCAATCCCAATTTTACGCCCCTGGGGGTAGAATTTCCAAAAACGCTTAAATACGTGTCCATTCATTTTTAATCAGTAACCTAAAACTAAAGTTTCATGTTTCTAACTCAAGAAATGACCGTGGAAATGACGGATTTTCATTCATACTTTGAACCCCTATTTCACCCCCTTCGGGTAAAATTTTCAAAATTCCTTCCTTAGTGGGTGTCTACTCAATAAAACAACCCTACTCACCAAATTTCGTGGCTGTTACTTTAACAGTTTTTGCTCAGCGATGATGAATCAGTCAGTCAGTCAGTCAGTCAGGACATGTAATTTTATAAGTATAGATATAAAATTCTCGTGTCACAATGTTAATTACCGTACTCATCCGAAACGGCTTTACTGATTCTTACCAAATTTTATATGCATATTCAGTAGGTCTGAGAATCGGCTACTGGCTACTTTTTATATTGATAAGTGCATATTATATTGAATAAATAATAGTAAATTATTACAACTCGAGACTGACGGCGACCATTGTTTGTGCGACGGGATAGCGATGGACGTTGCCATAGTGCCATACTGATTTACAATAGTCACTTCAATAAAATAATATGGGCGAAATACTTTATATGGCAAAACAACGTTTGCCGGGACAGCTAGTAATAATAATATTAAATCCGTAAATTGTGAGCATAAACTTAAGCTTCAGACGCAAAGGAACTCGGTCGAGTTTATAACTTGGAGGAATCATGTTCTAATGCAATTTAGTCGCTTATTATAAGTTGTGTTGTCGGATATTGCGATGGTTTTGAGACAGTTGATAGCGTTAAAGTGTACTTAACTTTATAACGTTATTCTATACTTGTTTGTTTCATATATACATAAAATTTCAATGTTTATAGAGTTTATGGGATAATAATAAAGATATACCTTTAAAATTATGAAACAATAAATATTATTATAATATTATGTACCACTTTTATGTATGTATGTGTTACGCTCAAAGAACGAAAACGCTCAGTGAGCGAAAAAATGTCTCACAACGCGTTGTGGTCATAGTGAAACGGCCACGACGCGTTCTGGTATTCGAGAAAAGCCATGACGCGTTCTGAGCATTTAAAAAAAATCGGTTGTCTGTAAAGTCGGTTTACTGACGATAGTTGAACGTGACAACGTATGACGTTGTCACGTTCAACTATCTCTAACCCCTTAACCCTCGCTTCCGAATCTCTAAAAATAGAAACAAACTTTTTCGACTGTAACCTAAAGTTATTTCGATGTATTTCTTTCAAATGACTGTCTAAAAATATTTATAATGAGTAAAATAAACTATTCGCAATACAAAACGCTACATACATTCGAACAAAGACAAAATCCAGTAAAATCTTCGAACATAACACAAGTCATACCTTGATACGTAGGAAATAGAGCACAATTTTAAATAGCCGAAATAATACTAATAGCTCACAGATTGTTTATTTATTTTTCATTCAGAGTGTGGTCAATGTATCAAAGGTCATAACTAACCAAACTTCTTCATACAAAAGTATTCTCTAAGTCATCGAAATACGTAATATAATCGAAACAAAGAGCGCGGCCTAGGTGGGTTGAGTACGGTTGCTGAGAGGATAAATGGAACGCCTCAGAGCTGTCAGATAGGCAACCCCGCCTGAACTGTCATGTTTTTCGGGCGCGCACCCGAAACCCATATCGAATTATAAGACGTTATCACGTCAAAACAGCCACGACACGAAAAAAGTCGGTCTTGCACCTGATCTCTCGCCAGTCATGTCGGTCTCCCGCTCCATTGGGTTATGACTTATGAGAGTAAAGAATAGTGCTCTTGTGTATTGCGCACACACTTGGGCACTATAAAATTACTCCTGTTTAACTGGCCTGGTTTCATTGAAACCAGATTGCTCTTGTGTATTGCGCAGGCACTTGGGCACTATAAAATTACTCCTGCGTAACTGGCCTGGTTTCAGAACGCCTCGTGGCCGTTTTCATTAGGGCCACAACACGAATTCGCGTCGTGGCTGTTTTTAAATGCTCAGAACGCGTCTTGGCTTTTCTCGATTACCAGAACGCGTCGTGGCCGTTTTCATTAGGGTCACGACGCGAATTTCGTGTCGTGGCCGTTTCACTATGACCTCAACGCGTTATGAGCCACTTTTTCGCTCACTGAGCGTTTTCGGTCTTTGAGCATAACATATGTAAGTACCACAATTTGCTTGCTGTCAAAATATTTCGTCTTATCTTTTCATTTTTAGGGTTCCGTACCCAAAGAGTAAATACGGATCCCTATTATGTAGACTTTGCTGTCTGCCTTCAGGCTGTATCTCGAAAACCGCTGAAGCTCGATTTATGAACACATATTGTGTATTTCTGTTGCCGCTATAACAACAAGTATAAAAATAATATTAAAGTGGGCTTCTGTCTCCCATACAAACGTGTTTTTTTAATTGTTTATAAAATAATTAATGTAACATCCTAGACAGTGATTTATATAAAAAATATGAAATTCATTATTGTAACGCAGTTGTCAAGTAATTCCTGATTACCCCCCTGTTCTTCGGAATAGCAATTCAACTGACTTTATATGAGTGTATAGTACGTGGCACATGATTGACAGTATCCCCGTTTTTGAGACAGCTTGACAGCGCCGTGTCGTGTTTTTGTGTCCCGGCCCTGACGTAGAAATTCAAAGATGAGTTTCTACGACGCGACGTCATACGACCTCGTACGGTGTCGTAACGTAGTTTTTTACGACGCTCGTCGTGGATTCCCATGACGCGACGTCGCATCGTGAAACGACGCCGCGTCGTGGTACGACACGACGTCGTATCGTGTTTTTGTGTCCCGGCCGTAAGTAACGACTGAGGGCCGGGACACAAAAACACGACACGGCGCTGTCAAGCTGTCTCAAAATCGCGGATACTGTCAATCATGTGTCAATCAAAAACACTCGTTACTACCTTAAGTAACGACTGAAGACCGGGACACAAAAACACGATACGACGTCGTGGATTCCCACGACGCGACGTCGTTTCACAATGCGACGTCGCGTCGTGTTTTTGTGTCCCGGCCCTGACTCAGTATATTTGGGGGATGTGTCGAGGCATCGTGCTATTGTGTAACCACAATACCACGATGCCATGAGTCGTGACACATCCCCCAGTGGCGGCATAGTACCTATATATTTTAATATCATAAACATAAGCTGCTATAGCCTATGGTTGCAATAGTACGACGGCAATGGAAGATCCTAGGGCGACCTTTGCACAGCAGTAGCACAGGCTCTCAAAAAATTGTCAGTTGACGACATACAACTTTTATCTAGTACTGTTGTAACCTAAAATAATAATTTCAGCCAACTAACCTTAAGGTTTCTGTAACAACAATACACGAAAGCCTTCAATACCATTAAAGACGTACAAAGTAGCAAATAGTATCGTTCTCTGTAAGGAATTTACGGGCTGCGTAAACTGCAATAAAACGGATCGCCCGTGAACCAATTGTCTCAGCTGACCCCCCGACCCGAGACCCCCTGCCTCACCCCCCGGTAGCCCCTTTTATGTGTAACTGGGCTATTGATACGTTTACCGAGTTTTGATGTGATAGTTTTGACGTGAACATCTGGATACGTTTAAAATGAGCTTCTTGTATTTAGTGATTTAGGTGTTAGTAGTACACGTAAACGTATCTTCTTCTCGGTTAAAAAATTAATGACGCAACTCCCTTTAAGTTGTAAGACTTGTTGCAATTTACCATATTTAAGATGCTAGCTCCATAAGAATTGCAACTCATAATATTAAAATTCAGGTTTATTAAAAAGCATGCATTAGTTTAAATTAATATGGAATCGTTCCATCGGTTTTATTGTCAAGCTACGGTTCATTTTCTAAACTGTTCCTGACTTTACTATGATATACACAATGTTAACTGTTAGGTTTAACACCGATCCTTAAAACCAGCATTGTTCTCATAGAAAAAATTGTTCATTTTGACGGGCTCATTTGATGGTTTTAAGGATATTAACAGTGTTAAACCTAGCACCCTTTATCTTATATCTTTAAACGAGCAATTCTTGTATATATATATATATATATATATATATATATATATATATATATATATATATATATATATAGTGCTTTCTAAAAACAAGAAGTGAAATAGTGACAAAATATAGATAATCTGTGTTGTATTTTAAAATTCAGTAAAATTACTGAGATGTATTGGCAAAAAATCGACCTCGATACTAGTGTCATCTATGTGATACTGTTGGAACTAAAATAACTACGACCTTACAACCGTGCTAACGTTGTATCGAGTGACTGTAACTAGTTCTGTAAATATCCGCGAGAGGGCTCCCCCTGTTTCATTATTTTACATATATATATATATATATATATATATATATATATATATATATATATATATATATATATATATATATATATATATATATATATATATATATATATATATATATATATATGTATATATATATACAGGGTGACCGGTAATAGGTCTGTTTCCTTTTAACATGTAAAAATACATCACTTTTGCAGCCTAAAAAGCTATATCATACCCTGTCCAAAAGCTAACGGTTACCGAGATATTCAAGATTTTGTATTTTTTTCAAAAACACCCGATTTCAAAGGAAAACTTTAAATAAAAAAAAATCTACCTATTAATTTCTTAATCTTTAACATAATTTTAGTTCTTAGGTAGATAAACTACAAATACAAAAGTTATTTATCCATCTAAACAGGAAACAAAAATTAGCAGAGTGTTTCAAAAGTCTTAACAAAAAAAAATGAAAATGATTTTCCCTCATTTCACCCCTTATTGTTTAAAAAATCAATAAGACATTAGTCGTACAAATTACTTAATTAAATTCCTTATTTATTAAGCTATCCAAAAAGGTATAATTTGTGTGCAAAAAATTCACAAACATCTGGTAAGGTAAGATAATAACTCTCAGCACAATTTTTTTGGCTCACAATTTGTTCAGGGTTAGGTTGCCAGGTAGTCAAATTCTTTTGTTATCGGAGGAAGAAGCGATCTATTATTGGTCGATTTAAAAAAATCCGGTTTCTTCGTAACTGTTCGCGTCGGTTCGTAACAGTTCGGGTCTGTCTAAAGAGCAATATGTAGAGTTTTTGTTTAGTTAACGCTTCTCGTCCTGAGCGCGCTGACGTTTTATTTGCGATTCCTTTTGATCAAGTTTGTTTATCAAAAATGGCATCTTTTAGCAATGAAGAGTACGCTGACATACTGTACTGCTACGGTTTTTGTGATGGCAACGCAGCCGCTGCACGGGAAGAGTACCGGCGTCGTTTTCCCCGTCGAATTAATGTACCAAGTGCTGGAGTTTTTTCCGCGGCGTACCAACGCGTGCGGGAAAGTGGCTCTGTTCATCAAAGGCGACGTGATGCAGGAAGACCTCCTCGTTATGTTGCAGAAGACGAAGAGAGAATATTGGAACGTTTTGCAAGAGATCCGACCACCTCTACAAGAATTGTAGCGAAGCAACTGGGTTTAACGCAGTGGAAAGTGTGGTTCACCGTACATAGCGCTCGGTTATACCCTTTTCACTACACACCAGTACAAGCATTAGAAGAAGGAGACCCTGCAAGGAGGCTCGATTTCTGCCGCTTTATGCTGCACTCCGATGAAAACGATTATAACTTCTTAAGAAAGATTTTATGGACCGACGAGTCGAAGTTTGAGCGTGACGGCATAACAAACTACCACAACATGCACTTTTGGGCTCCCCAGGGTGGAAACCCCCACTTGGCAAAAGAAGGTGCTCATCAAAGGAGGTTTTCCCTGAATGTTTGGATGGGAATTTTGCATAATCATTGGGCATTGGGCCGTTTTTTCTACCGGACAATTTAAACGGGGAGTCGTATGAAAATTTCCTGAGAAATAATCTTCACGAGCTCATGCAAGATATACCAGTTGAAACCCGAAGAGGTATGATATACCAACATGATGGATGCCCGGCACACTACAGAGTGACAGTTAGGCAATGGCTGGATCAAAATTTCCCGCAGCGTTGGATTGGCCGCGGCGGTCCAATACCTTGGCCCGCAAGGTCTCCAGATTTGACTCCTTGCGATTATTATTTATGGGGCCACATGAAGTCTTTAGTATACGCAACACCTATTAGCGATGTACATGAACTGAGGAGAAGAATAATTTATGCAGCAAACGAAATCCGAGAAACTTTAACAAGTAGAGTAACGCGATCTAATTTTCGCTTAAGATTACGCAAGTGCATCAGAAATCGAGGACGACAATTCGAACAGGATTTACCGTAATAATTATCAACTTATTATGTAAATAAAATATTAATTTTTATTCAAAGACTTTTATTTAACTTAACCTGACGTAGCAAATGTTTATTTAGACTTTTCCAATTTGCTAATTAGAATTTTACTACCTGCTAGTTCAGGTAGTTAGCAGGTTCTTCATTTGGACAAATCGGCGTAGGGTCCTTAATATTCCCTAAGTAAGATGTTATTTAGATTTTTGCATTACAAATTATACCTTTTTGGATAGCTTAATAAATAAGGAATTTAATTAAGTAATTTGTACGACTAATGTCTTATTGATTTTTTAAACAATAAGGGGTGAAATGAGGGAAAATCATTTTCATTTTTTTTTGTTAAGACTTTTGAAACACTCTGCTAATTTTTGTTTCCTGTTTAGATGGATAAATAACTTTTGTATTTGTAGTTTATCTACCTAAGAACTAAAATTATGTTAAAGATTAAGAAATTAATAGGTAGATTTTTTTTTATTTAAAGTTTTCCTTTGAAATCGGGTGTTTTTGAAAAAAATACAAAATCTTGAATATCTCGGTAACCGTTAGCTTTTGGACAGGGTATGATATAGCTTTTTAGGCTGCAAAAGTGATGTATTTTTACATGTTAAAAGGAAACAGACCTATTACCGGTCACCCTGTATATATATATATATATATATATGTATAATTGGAATCTCGGAATCGGCTCCAACGATTTTCATGAAATTTAGTATATAGGAGGTTTCGGGGGCGATAAATCGATCTACCTAGGAATCATTTTCATAAAATGTCATTTTATGTGTGTTTTTTTAATTTTTTGAATACCGAGCGAAGCTCGGTCATATAGCTAGTATCATAGTAAAGTCAGCAACCGTTTAGAAAATGAACTGTAGCTTGACAATAAAACCGATGGAACGATTCCATATTAATTTAAACTAATGCATGTTTAGTTCCAATTCACCACAAAGTGTCAACATTAAAACCACTGATAGTAACAAGTTAATTAAATCAGAGCTATTGAAACAAAGTGTGCGTGTGACGCTAATGATAACCATACGACTGACAGGCGGCCATTAAGTGCAGTCAAAGTGCAATAATGTTGCAGGCATTAATCACCGCCGCCTGCGCGCGACGCGTCACTGTCACGTACACAGTGCACTGTGACACAGAGACGCCTGTGAAAACATTGTGACATAGGGTTAATGTAAAAGGACATGTAGAGGGTTAAATAAAACAAAGAGACTACTGCTTCATCAATACAATCAGTAAACTAAATCTTTTTACAAATAAAGGGGGCCAAAAATTAAAATTTTAGACGTGAACAAATTTTGTGACCGATCGAAAATTCAATTTCAATTTCGTATACCTACTTTAATCAATTTCGGTTAGACACTAGAAATAATAACATTAATTGAGAAAATATAAACAATTTAAAACACCATGCATGCTTCTTAGCAGATATTTCATTTATTTGTTTCTTTTAAATACTTTATGACAATGTCAGTCCCGTAGCATAAGCAAAGGAAATCCAACCGGTACTGAAAGTTGAAACTCGCTGGTGTTTAAAATTTCAAATGTAAAATACATCGCGCGGGCCTTTCACGCGAATACTTCATCCAATTCATATTGGAAAACCTGTCAATAGAGATTCGCCTGTAAATACAAAAGTGCGGGCATGAATTTACAATATTGTGTGTACATTTTGAAAGCTCATATTTGTCACGGTGATATTTGAAGGCGCCTTTGAACGAAATGTTACACCTAAACGGATATTGTTTTACTCATCTATATTTTGTGATAAATATAATCGTATTGTAATGCAAGTAAAACATATATGCACTAAACTATATATATATATATATATATATATATATATATCTCTTCCGTTCAATATATTATAATATATAAATTCGGGCCAGCAATCCCGAATTTTTGTGACGCATCTGGCTAACTACTAATAACATAATTTATTTTGAAAAAGTTTAAAACTATCGTCATATTTTAAGCAAAGTGTCTGTGTACAGACTGCCCTGTGGTCTTTAATTTACGCATATTAAATGCATTATTTGCAGACACGTCCGTCGAGATGGTGTAATGATGTCGCGACACTCACACTGCGGCTTTTGGTGTCATTTATACCGTTTATTTATAGCGGTTATGATAATATTATATGTCACTAAAGTCTCCCGCAAACGATCAAACATCAAACCGTCAAACACGTCAAAACACGTAGTAATCCAAATTTTCTTCAAACACGTCAAACACGAAGTTTGTATGTATTTGAGATGTTTGACGTGTTTGATGTTTGATCGTTTGCGGGAGACTTAACATCTGTACACCATTCTGCGATTTAACCTCGAATATTTTTAATACCTCGATCGTGGGAATCGCAGGCACAATAGATATTCAATTGTTATGCGGCACCCTGGTGCCGCTTGGGACTTGATGGGTTAAAAACACACACTTAATTATTATACAGCAATAATCTAGCCTAGATCCTATAAGCTATGTCCACATTATGCAATTTCATCTTTAATTTACGTCATCTTTTTATTCAACATTCGTTTAGCATATTATTCAATAATTGAATACGTCAAAATCCACCCGCGTTGAAAGAAAAGTCTCATAGCGAGCGCTACGATTTCAACGCGCGTCACGGGCATGCCTCACGTTCGCTGTTGACTGCGCTATAACGCATGCCCTTGATGAACAAAAAAAAGGCACAATATGGACAAAGCTATAGCGAGCGCTACGATTTCAACGCGCGTCGACACGGGCATGCCTCACGTTCGCTGTTGACTGTGCTATAACGCATGCCCGTGATGAACAAAAAAAGGCACAAAATGGACAAAGCTATAGCGAGCGCTACGATTTCAACGCGCATCGACACGGGCATGCCTCACGTTCGCTGTTGACTGTGCTATAACGCATGCCCGTGATGAACAAAAAAAGGCACAATATGGACAAAGCTATAGCGAGCGCTACGATTTCAACGCGCGTCGACACGGGCATGCCTCACGTTAGCTGTTGACTGTGCTATAACGCATGCCCGTGATGAACAAAAAAAAGGCACAATATGGACAAAGCTATAGCGAGCGCAACGATTTCAACGCGCGTCACGGGCATGCCTCACGTTCGCTGTTGACTGTGCTATAACGCATGCCCTTGATGAACAAAAAAAGGCACAATATGGACAAAGCTATAGCGAGCGCTACGATTTCAACGCGCGTCGACAACGTCATGCCTCACGTTAGCTGTTGACTGTGCTATAACGCATGCCCGTGATGAACAAAAAAAAGGCACAATATGGACAAAGCTATAGCGAGCGCTACGATTTCAACGCGCGTCACGGGCATGCCTCACGTTCGCTGTTGACTGTGCTATAACGCATGCCCTTGATGAACAAAAAAAGGCACAATATGGACAAAGCTATAGCGAGCGCTACGATTTCAACGCGCGTCACGGGCATGCCTCACGTTCGCTGTTGACTGTGCTATAACGCATGCCCTTGATGAACAAAAAAAGGCACAATATGGACAAAGCTATAGCGAGCGCTACGATTTCAACGCGCGTCGACACGGGCATGCCTCACGTTAGCTGTTGACTGTGCTATAACGCATGCCCGTGATGAACAAAAAAAAGGCACAATATGGACAAAGCTATAGCGAGCGCTACGATTTCAACGCGCGTCACGGGCATGCCTCACGTTCGCTGTTGACTGTGCTATAACGCATGCCCTTGATGAACAAAAAAAGGCACAATATGGACAAAGCTATAGCGAGCGCTACGATTTCAACGCGCGTCACGGGCATGCCTCACGTTCGCTGTTGACTGTGCTATAACGCATGCCCTTGATGAACAAAAAAAGGCACAATATGGACAAAGCTATAGCGAGCGCTACGATTTCAACGCGCGTCACGGGCATGCCTCACGTTCGCTGTTGACTGTGCTATAACGCATGCCCTTGATGAACAAAAAAAGGCACAATATGGACAAAGCTATAGCGAGCGCTACGATTTCAACGCGCGTCGACACGGGCATGCCTCACGTTAGCTGTTGACTGTGCTATAACGCATGCCCGTGATGAACAAAAAAAGGCACAATATGGACAAAGCTATAGCGAGCGCTACGATTTCAACGCGCGTCACGGGCATGCCTCACGTTCGCTGTTGACTGTGCTATAACGCATGCCCTTGATGAACAAAAAAAGGCACAATATGGACAAAGCTATAGCGAGCGCTACGATTTCAACGCGCGTCACGGGCATGCCTCACGTTCGCTGTTGACTGTGCTATAACGCATGCCCTTGATGAACAAAAAAAGGCCCAGTGTGGACAAAGCTATTGAACAACAAAAGAATAAGTGTGGCACTCGGAGACTGCCGCGGTAAAGCTATTGCATAACATTTTTATCAACGTAGTCGCACGCAAACAAACACCGTGCGAAGTCTGCCGAACTGAAACGACATTAGACAATGCAGAGTAACGCCGCACTGACCGGACGGAGTGGGGGTTATTAGGTTTATTTTCACTAAGGAATTTCTTGATTCGGTCGCCGCGCTCAAAGCCCCCGATAAAAGCTATACAATAGCTTAAAATAGATATTTTTTTCAAAGATGTTTTTGATGTTTTTCCGGCGGAAAAAGCGGAGACTTACGTTGTCATTGAGAATAGTTTTATGACTCCAAGACTGCATAAAAAATTTAAACTATATCACAGCTGTATTAGCAGAATCAATATTTTCATAAAATATTGCCAGCAGTTAAACAGGTATTTATTACCTAAAAAAACCTCCGTAAATGCTTTTTCTCTTTCTTTCTCACTTCTTAGAATATTTATTTACTACTTTATTTATTGTAGCAACAATTTTGTCGTTCTATAACGTTCCTAAGACTCAAAATCAGGAACAAGAAAGACGTTACCTAGTTAGAACCTATGCTTTTAAAATGAACTATTTCTCGGGTTGAAAATTTAATGGTTTAGTGCAATAACTGTATAGTTTACTTAAGAGCCTGCTGCCAAAAATTTCAATGCACGCTAGCCCCGCCTACACACCCCGCTATCCTCCAATCGTGATATAATGATTCCATGAATCGTGCTCCCAAGCAATGTGCTTTACGCTGCAACTAATAGTGAACAATATCGCGTAACAACGGTTCCCGCAACGAAAGTGAAGGTCGTAAGTCCCAAAACTATTTTTGATGATTACTTAAAATTTAAATACAATACTAATATTTCCTTTGCAATAATTATTTTATAAAGTGTGTGATTGTAGTAGTGCAAGTTATTTAATGATAGTAACTCAACAAATGTAACAGATATTTGTTGAAAAGCCCAGAAAGATTCAAAATTTCGAAAAATATAACTATCGAGTCAAAATAAGTGAATCGTGTTTTCCGTTTGGCAAATATCTAATGATTACATAAATCTTAATTTCATTTAAGTCAATCGTCTTCCGAAATCGTAATACTTATTATAAAAAACAGCAAAATTTGGCAGCCCGCTCTTAACGAGAACAACTCTGGGATCCAATTACTATCATCTTAACCATTATCACAGAGCAAACCTCTGCTTGAAAATGAATTGTGTGACCAGCAGAGTGCCACAAAATGGGCGGTAAAAATGGTTGGTTTTTATGTACTTTTGTCTTTTATAATAGTTTTCGTCAAAATTTACCTGTTTATTTTCAATAAGGGTTTTTAAGCATAATTTATAAAAGATAAGTTTCAATTATTAATAACAATTACATTTTTGGTTAACAAAACATTCAATAATATTATCTATAGCAACAACATTCAATAATATTATAAATCTTATTTAAATAATTGCTTTGTGTAACCTTGATGATGTATGGAATCTAAAATAAATAAATAAATAAATAATAAATAAAATATATTTTTATTCAAAATGGGTATCATTATACACTTTTTGAAAGTCGAATGAAGAAACTAAGTTGCCCACCACTGGTTCGGGAACTACCCCGCCGAGAAGAACCGGCGTAAGAATATAATATATATATATTATATAAAACTAGCTGTCCCGGCAAACGTTTCTTTGCCATATTTTATAAAGTATATCGCCCGTATTATTTTATTGAATTAGTGACTAAATAAGTATGTCACCATGGCAACGTCCATCGCTATCCCGTGACCGCGTCGCATAAACAATGGTCGCTCTTTATAGACAAATAATTTGCAATAAGTAAAATAAAATTGCGACTATAATTTGGATCTAAGCTGTCCTATCTCTCAAGTTGGAAAAAAGCACACATTTAAAAAAAAGACATTAAAATCGGTTAAGTAGTTTAGGAATCCATCGCGGACAAACATCGTGACAGGAGATTTATCATATATATTAGATATCTATAATATAAAATTGTGATTTACAAAAGACGTTAAGATCACAAAAAAAAAAACAGTTGTTTAATAAAGTTTAGGTCATTTACGTCTAAAGATACCTGCAAAAATATTAGAATGTAAAATACACTGAAATGCAAATCTTATTTACTGGACCGATTTGTACACTACCCCGATTCTGTATTATCAACGTAATGCATTTACGATTCAGTCTCGTTAAATAAATGATTGTTATACACCAATGTTAAACCAATGCGGCAACGCCAAACACGGTTCATTTCGTAAGTCCAAAATTATTCAGTCCTTTTGATTTTTTAACCGACTTCGAAAAAATGAGGCTTTCAATTCGACGCGTATGTAGTACTATATTATATACGTGAGATTTCCAGATCTGCCCAATTTTCGTATATATATCAGGTCAGCGTCAGAACAAATGTGCCAAATTTCAAAAGTGTATGTATGTACGTATGTATGTTTTTTTTATGTTTGTGTTCGCATATCTTTGGAACTACCATTCCGATTTCAGTAATTCTTTTTTGTTGTACTAGTTATTATTCAACTTAGGGAATACTGTAAGTTTCATCAAAATCGGTTCAGTAGTTTTGTAGATTGGTTTTAATTCTCAATTACGTACAATTTTGAAGTCGGTTTTTTTTTTAATACAGTTATTCAGATTATTAATAAATATGACTTTGCGATGTGCCAGACAAAGACAAGATTAATTTCTTTAATACAATATTGAAGATTATGCGTTGTGTAAAATATAATATTCTTATCAGTAATATTTGTATTTGTATTGCATGGGAAAATGTATTTAAAAGATGTGGGACTGGACAGTATCTGTATCAATGTTGGGTAGAATCAGGGTACATAGCCGCCGTGGAAAGCCCAGAACTGGGATAAATATTCCCGGTGCTTCCTTTTCAGCCAATTTAGTGATTGCCTTTCAACCGGGCTTTGGTTTGTTTCGATTTTTATTTGATTTTCGAATGTCGATGTGATTTGCTTTGATTCAATGATTTCCTTCGAAATGGCCATTTACTTTCGGCGCTGATTCTATTCGATTTGGTCATTTCGTTGCTGCATTACTGGGGTGATACCAAACAATTTTCTTCTTTATTTTACAGCAAATAGCTTTTTACGCTTTGAAGTAAGATACTTCGATCGCGGATTCTTGGAAATCTATTGTTATTCTAATTATAATTATTCTATTGTTGTCGCGATCGCCGGTGCTTTTATGGGGCTTGATAGGTTAATAATTATAGAATTTCACACAAATTTTGACATTTTCAACGAAGTCTTGTGCTTCGATTCGCCGTCTGAACTATACAATCCCGTAAAGTTCAGTGTTACCGTGAAATATTGATGTATGAAGCCGTGGTTAAAATGTAGTTGCTATATGAAAATTACGCCCACGGGTAGCAAAGTTCTGAAGTAAAAATAACAATGCCGTAACCGAATTATATTTTGTCAGTAAATTACATTGTAATTAGCGAAGTTACGTGTGGCCGGGTGTTGTGTCCGGACAACTAACTTTAATTAATATTAATTTCCTTATAATTGTGCTATCGAACTCTAATACAGTAATATGATTTTAAAACTATTAAATTAGTTTCAAATTAGGGAAATACTTCAACAAAGTATAGTTTTATTTCCCGTAAAATATAATAAATGTAGCTTTTCATAGGCTTAAACACATTCGTATTTTAACATAGTTTCAACATAATAATTTCTTAATTACATCCAGATCAAATTAATGTTGAGTTAATGAGTACTTTAACCATACAATGTATTAAATGAGACTTGTTAAATAAAACACTGTATCTACGTTATAAATCACAGAGATTGTAATAAGCTCCTCTTTCAGTAATTTAAAATAAATTGGATTTCAGTGTAATTTTACCGATTACAGTTTTTGCTAATTATTCCAATAAATAACAAATAACGTAAAAAAGCAAGTTTATATTTAATATAAGTATACCAAATTAAATTCATTTTAATGTAAATTTGAACAAAAAACAGAAATATACGAACAAAATATTATGAGACAGTTCATTACATGCCTTTGAATTATCGTGGATTTGAGGGATTGATGTAACCCGACCAGATTAAGGAGGTCCTCCTTAATCTGGTTGGGTTATGTCAATCCCAGTCGATAGATCATGAATTACACTGACTTGGCATTACCCGTCCAAATTGTAATAGAGGTCTGCCATCTGCCTCTGAAACAATTTCACTGCCACTATGTATTTATTGAAATTGCTAACAGTATAGGAGTACTTACTAACGATTACATCCAAAATTAATTGAAACCCAGTTTAGTTAATAAGCAAGCTAGCTATAACTTAACTCTTCAACGTCATCGACTTAATATTTGGCATACTCTCAAACTCGGCAAATCTAATTCCCTTAAGCAAATACATCTAATTTACCTTATGAAATATTAAGCAGAAATTGTTTGTTTACGAAATCCCAGTAGTAAGTATTACGAGTATAAATAGGAGTTATAATTAAAGTATGAATAGGGCTTTGGAAGTTTCGAGAACGGAATGGGTAGGACGCCAGATGTTAGAATCAATCAACAATTACTTTATGCCTTTGATATTAATATTAGTAAAATTATATTACAACTCATGCTTTGGTGCGGAAGTTTTTTGACAGTTTAAATTTTCAATACTGTTGTTAATTAGTTCTAGCCTGTAGGAGGTCGTGGGTTCGATTCCCGCGATGGAAACGTGGTATTTCCAAGTTTGGTTAGGACAATGCAGGCTGATCACCTGATTATCTGACAAGATGATCCACGCGTCGGATGGACACTAAAACTCGGTCGTCTGTCCCACTAGGACCTAGGTTATGAGAGTAAAGGAATTTCTTGCGTACTGCGCACACTTGGGCACTATAAAATTACTCCTGCGTAACTGGCAGTAACCGAAACCGGTGTGGGGGTATTTTATCGTTTTAACTTTTAACGTTAGCCGATTTAAACAACAAGTTTTTTGCTTTTGTTATAACGGGTCACCTGATGGAAAACAACTACCGCCGCCCATGGACACTCGCAACATTTGAAAAGCTGCAGGTGCGTTGCCGACCTTTTAAGAGGGAATCATGAGGGAATACACTTCTTGAAGGTTTGCAGGTCGTATTGGTCCGGAAATACTGCTGGTGACAGTTCGTTCTAGAGTATAAAATATAGTCAGAAAATCTGAGAAATCGGGCATTATTTGTCTTGTTTTCAGATGAATTTTTGAAGAAAGTTGAAGTTATACAAAAATTATTATTAGTCATCAAAATGTTTGTACAACTTCGTCGTTCTGTAACGTTCGTCTAAACTCTAAACTCTTTGATCAAGCCGATAATAAAAGGCCATAACTTTATTTTGCTACATAATATTATTCTCGTTCAGGGCCCTTTTATTTTTAGCTTTATTACACTTTTATTATTCCACTTTATTCTAATATTATTCATAGGTTAATGTAGTTATTATTTGCTACAGAAATTGGATTTTTAGTTACGTAAGGTTGGATGAATATCAGGTTTTTTTTTATAATAACAGAAGGTAAATGAGCAAATGTGCCACCTGATGGTACTTACAACGCCGGAAGGGTCGTTTTTAGTCAAATCCGGTACTGGCCTTTTAGGATACTTAGGGTTTTTAGTATCTGTTGTTATAGCGGCAACAGATATACATAATCTGTGAAAAATTCGGCTCTCTAGCTATTACCATTCTTGAGTTATAGCCTGGAAATAGACAGACAGATGGACAGACAGACGGACAGACAGACGGACAGACAGACGGACAGACAGACGGACAGACAGACGGACAGACAGACGGACAGACAGACGGACAGACAGACGGACAGACAGACGGACAGACAGACGGACAGACAGACGGACAGACATCGAAGTCTCAGTAATAGGGTCCCGTTTTTACCCTTTGGGTACGGAACCCTAAAAACGGATTGCATAGAAAAAAATCATATAGCAGGCACATTCACATTTTCTTTTCGTCATGCGGTAGAAAGAGTATCTCACTTAATCGTAACACGAAGTCCCTAACGGGGCGTAGAAGAGGACTTCTACGCCCCGTTAGGGAATCCGTCTTCCGAATTTTCGATCAGCTCATGACGTGTCCTTTGGCGATTTTAACATTTTTTTCCATCCCAACGTGCAAAGTGGAGAACTAAAGATGTTTTCACTACAATACATCCATACAGTTTATTATAAATGTGAAAGTACGTCTGTCTGCCTGTATGTATGTCTGTTCAGCATTCGGCTGTCAAAATAAAGAGGTAATCTTCTTCACGCCCCAACCGCTGAACTGATTTGGTTCAAATTTGGTATGGAGATATGGTGAGTCCCGGGAAAGGACAGGTTTTTTATTACTTTTATACTTTGGTGTTATGGGCGTCATCTAGTAGAGAAATAAATACCCATCACCTGAGTTATAGTCAAAACAAAACCGGTTTAACAACCATCAATTAACGTCATGAGGAAATAGAAATAACTTGAGACAGTCGTTAAAAGGTAATTTTAACTTTGATTGTTTATTGGTTTACGAAATTACGAGTGACAGAACTTAATGATTTGTTATTCATAAGGTTTAACTCTTATTATTATGACATTGTTAAAATTATTCTTACAATCTGTTTTGTATCATAAATACTAGATGACCCTATGAACTTCATATATCACTTCCCTTCTAATGCAAACCTTCCCTGGACTTTCACGAATGTTTCAAGACTAAAATTAACCAAATCGGTACAGCAGTTCTCGAGTTTTAGCGAGACTAACACAAAACAACATTAAAAGTCATTTTTATTTACGTATATAGATTATGTACAAAAATATAATATGATCAGATTCTGAACAAAAAAATATGAGCTACTTATAAAAAGTTTCCCGTACCGGGAATCGAACCCGAGCCTCCTGGGTGAAAGCCAGGTATCCTAGCCACTAGACCATACGGGAGATGATGAGAAGACGCGATTTATTCATAAAATTGTATGCGACATTTTAGAACGGATCTGATGACCTTGTGCGTATGAGCAATGCAAAATATCAATGCTCAGCAGGCAATCAAATATCTATGTCCACACTATGTGCTTTCATCTTCAATTATTTTCGTCATCTTCATTGTATTCAACTCTTGTTTGGCGCATTCAATAATTGAATGCACCAAACAAGAGATTATAATAGATATATTTGGGCATAAGAGATTCCAGAAAAAAGAACAAAGCGAAATGGCGAAATTTTTGGATACGGTCCACGGTACGATTTCCAGTGACATTCAAGAAAGGTATACTCGTACTTACAAATCGGCCTTCAGACCATTTCAATTACGCACGTTTTAAATATTCTTCGTCTACCATTTCAAATATCGTCGCTTGCCTCTCTAACTGACGTATCTGACATTTTTTTCGAAACTGAGTTATCTACACCATCCACTGATCTCTAATATACAAGTACGCTGGATCGACGATACCTACTTTTTTTTGTGCCTATTTGAAGCGGAATCAGCTCCCCCATTATCAGGGATAGGAACTAAATTTGACGTAACCATTGGTAACCATGTATGTATTTTAATTCTCTATGGCTTAATTGTTTGAATTGTTTTCGTGTTTTTAAAGTGTTTTAAAAGGTTTTACGCGATTAAGTAATATATAAATAAGTGGTGGTAGTTCATAGTTAAACTATGAAAGAGTGTATGTTATGCTAAACGCGGCACAAAAAGGGACGTGGGGTTACATTTCACAAGTAAGTGATTTTAACAGCTAATTTCTACGATATTAAACTTTTATTGATAATATAGGCACTTAAAAATGTGGCACTAATCTTATTATACCGTATTCACCACATATTTACCTTTGTTTTACCGATTTTTGATAAACAATAAAATTCAATAGTGCTGGAGTTTTCTGTCGATAAAACTTATCGATATCTATAATAATTGTACTGAAATCTCCGATAACCGATTTTTATTATCAAATAAATATTAAGCTCTTAAAATAATTGACAGGTTTCCGTCTGACGAAGGAAGACTGGAATTATGATTGAAAAAATTAAAAAGCCTGGTTGGCGTCCGAAAATTGCTACTACCGCTGTCCGCTTGCCGTTACCATTTGAAGTGTACAAACGTTCTCTGTGAAAATACAAGGCGCAAAAACTACCATTTGATCGTGATTATGTTTGGAAAATTTATTTCAGCGTCTACTCTTTCTTGACAGACTGTTACTGTGTAACGGTAACTAATAAAATATAATGTAAAAGTATCGCACATATATTTTTATTATTTATAAATACCTTACCTACTCCGCTCCAATAAAAAAATGTATTCAAACGTTCCATATTTATTTATGGATCGCATTATCCAATTAGGTAATTTCCCTCGCACTTCTGTAATCAGCGCCAAAATGGCGAAAATCAAATGAGATAAAGTAAATCGATAAAAATTGGCTCGCTAGATCCATAAATAAATAAGGAAATTAATTAATATTATTACTAGTCGTTCCGCGCGGCTTCTCCCACGTAAATATCTAATTTCACAGACAAATAATTGGTCCACAAAAAATAGCCTAGGTATATAATCCTTCACGTTATACATTCCCCCGCTTTTTCCACATTTTCCTCTATTTAGCTCCTATTAGTCTCAGCGTGATAAAATATATAAAATGGGCTATCTAACACTGAAATCATTGTTGAAATTGGACCAGTAGTTTTGAACTGAGATTAGAGCGTTCAAACAAACAAACTCTTCCGCTTTATAATATTATATGATGAGATTAGTTAGGGTCTAATCACACAGAACACTTATTCAGCTTTGTTCAGCTTTAATACGATACACTTTAGCACTACTTTGATAATATTAGAAATGAAATTAGAAAATACAATACAACAACGTTTTTGTTAGAAGCTTATCTTCAGTTTTGTTTTTAGTTTTTCGTAGTGCTAACTGGTAAAAATAAATGGATTATAGATAGGTACTGCTACTTCACGTTATTTACGTATGGAATCGTTGTTAATTTATTACGCCTATCTAAATTACAGAGAGGAAAGGTGTAACCTTTAATACAAATATGTAGCGTTTGTATTATTCAATTTAATATTTTTGTCCTAATGGTCGACATTATCTGAATCTGGAAACATTTCATCGATAATAGAAAAGACAGTTGTACATCACTAGTATTAGTTCCAAATACTCCCACTACTGCTATCAGCGCCAATATGGCGACATGATGGCGACTTTTAAACGTAATTTTTACGTCAACTTTAGTACCTATCCCTGATAATGGGGGAGCTGATTCCGCTTCAAATAGGCACAAAAAATAGCTGTCATTTCAAAGGGTATCATTAGTCCAGCGTACTTGTATAATGGAGGTCAGTGACACCATCTGACTTCTTTTTCGAAACTGAGTAAAACTACGTAGATAACTCAGTTTCGAAAAAAAAGTCAGATACGTCAGTTAGAGAGGCAAGCGACGATATTATGCACGTCTTTTATATTCTTCATATTCTCCATCTTTGTAAATGATTATTTTTACATTGATGTAAGATTGGAAAGTTTATAATCGAATTTCGGTTGTGAATGTATAGCTTGTATCGATTTACAGCTTCAACAAAGAGAGAATCTCAGAAGAAATCAGAAACTTCGTCGGCTACTATATAATGCATTTCAGGGGAAAAGAAAGTTTCACTTTACAAACACTGTTGAGAACTCAACACAATAAAATACAGTATTTTGTTCGGATGTATGACAAGAGTCCTTAGAATTTCTCTCCATCCGTTTGTTTGTATCTTCGCCTACTTACTTCCGTAGTAACATTAGGATAACGAAAAAAAAAAACAAAATATTACTATATCTTGTCATTGCGCAAAAATTGTTCTAAAATCTAAGGTATCAATCAAGAAAAAAATGTAGTATACCTAACTTTGAGAATAACTATAGTTGACGTCGGTGTGGATCTTTATCAGGACATTTTATTCGTTTCCGTTTTTCCTACTTATCTTATACGCACCACACCGGAATGTCAGCGGCGCGGCGAGCACTTTCAGTGTCTTAATAATATATTATGATTTTAAACGCTATCTTCATTATTGTAATACATAGTATCACTTGATCACTTTCCGGTCGCTTTTGGCCTGTCTGTTTGGCCGTGAGTTTCTTGTTTTTTCAATTGAGTCTTGTTTCATCTCAATTACGAGTATTATAAAAAAGTTATTTATTGTTTACTTCATGCATTGACAGTCTTCACAGATTTTGTTGCATTTTTAAGTGAAGAACCCAATAACTTCACACGGAAGATTCACACTTCTGATACAATTAACAATAGCCATTAAGTACTTGATTTGTGATGAAAAATCATAAAAAAGTTTTTTCAAAATTTTAAACGCGATTTACTCGAAATTCGAAATGTGTTACTTGTTAGATTCTTACACTCATGTCTTTAATTATTATGACACTGAAAGAATCATCTTTTTTAAAAGAATATTAAAATAATCAAGACTTGGATGGATCCATTCTCTACCTTCTTTTTTAACTTAGACAAAACACTTTCGCAATATTTTGGTGCAACTATTTTCCTGTCTGAGCTGCAGACGGGGGCAGGTGAACCCAGCAATCTCCTGGATAGCACGTTCCGTCGCGGCTTGCTTGATCCACACATACGATACCCAGACATGTTGACGATCACACACATAATATATTGCAGCCAGCACGTAGAAACCCTCGAATCATCAATAATGTATTTTGAAATAATTTTCAACTGTCGTGCTATAGCTGTTCTTGGGATACAGCCTGGAGACAGACAGACGGACAGTAGAAGTCGCATCAATTTGGTCCCGTTTTTACCTTTTAGTAACGAGACCCTAAAAATTCAAAGAAGATGTTTTGTATTATTATACAATATACATTTTAAAAAAATCGGTTGTCTGTAAAGTCGGTTTACTGACGATAGTTGAACGTGACAACGTCATAGCCTTAACCATTCAGTTCCGGGAAAAATCTATGCAAAAAAGTTGGCAGGTCAATGTGCAAAAAAAATGGCGCCCGGCCTACCCTCTTTGTAAAATTAATGTAATATCCTTACATACAATCCATATTTTATGTTTGTGTGAACTACATTATAATATTATATGTTAAATTTTCTATCTATCAAGCCATCATAATATAGTATTTAGTCCGATGTGATATTCGTTTCTCAATTATAAACTTTCAAAACTATAATTAGTGACTTGTTCAGAAGAAATAAACGAATACTTTATTCTTCATATATTAAGTTATACTTTGACACGTAGGAAATAGAGCACAATTTTGAATAGCCGAAATAATACTAATAGCTCACAGATTGTTTATTTATTTTTCATTCAGAGTGTGGTCAATGTATCAAAGGTCATAACTAACCAAACTTCTTCATACAAAAGTATTCTCTAAGTCATCGAAATACGTAATATAATCGAAACAAAGAGCGCGGCCCAGGTGGGCCTTACGGTTGTTGAGAGACTTGAGAGTGTAAATGGAACGCATCAGATCTGTCAGCGAGGTAACGCCGCATGAACTGTCATGTTTTTCGGGCGCGCAGCCCACATCGAATTATAAGACGTTATCACGTCAAAAAGCGAATGACGGTCAGAACCACTAGCACAAAGCACTGTCGACTCAAAAAAGTACTTACTTTGCACAGCAATAATGGTCTCTCTGATAATAATTTGGATATTTTTATTGCATGTCTAGATGACGCCCGCAACTTCACTGCGACAAATTCGTTTAACGCATCGCACATTTTTCAGAGATATAAAGTATCATATGTCCTTTCCCGGGACTAAAAGTATCTCCATATCAAATTTCATCAAAATCGGTTCAGCGGCTTGGGCGTGAAGAGGTAACAGACTGACAGACAGACACACTATTGCATTTATAATTTTAGTATGGATAAGGAAAAAGATTCCACTTTGATCAAAACTGGTTTTGATCAAAGTGAAATCTACTAGTACGAGTAGTCATACTAGGTAGGTCTGGACCTAGCTACGGTTTATTTACGCTTGCAAAAAGTTATTTTCCCGTACCGGGAATCGAACCCGAGCCTCCTGGGTGAAAGCCAGGTATCCTAGCCACTAGACCATACGGGAGATGAGAATAGTCGAGGAAACGACATTAGCGATACGAAAAAACATCTTTTAGATTAGATAACCTTCAAAATAAAATGTCAGTCTAATATTAGATCCTGTTTTGTTTCAAAATAGATGAAGCAATAATTTTATTGCTGCGCTTACGAAGTATAAAAATACGCAAGCGTGTCTATCTGTCTACTTCTTTCCGCTGAACAGGTTTAAATGAATTTGGGTATAGACTATAGCTTTGTCCACACTGGGCCTTTTTTTTGTTCATCAAGGGCATGCGTTATAGCGCAGTCAACAGCGAACGTGAGGCATGCCCGTGTCGACACGCGTTGAAATCGTAGCGCTCGCCATGACACTTTTCTTTCAACGCGGGTGGATTTTGACGCATTCAATTATTTAATATGCCAAACGAAATTTGAATAAAAATAAGATGACAAAAATTGAAGATGAAATAATTGCATAATGTGGACTCTCATGGATACGGCTCGGGACATGACACAAAATAGTTAAACGACAAAATGTGCCGTTTCCACGCGACAAACGTATGTAACTGTGTTGTAGACATCAACTCCCATTATATTTCTTCGCTTCATTCTTCGATATATTAATTAACCAGGTAGTCCTTTGTTTATTAGCTAGGCAATCGCGTTTTTTAGGGTTCCGTACCCAAAGGGTAAAAACGGGACCCTATTACTGAGACTTCGATGTCTGTCGTCTGTCTGTCCGTCTATCTCAAGGCTGTAACTCAAGAACGGTAATAGCTAGAGAGTTGAAATTTTCACAGATTATGTATTTCTGTTGCCGCTATAACAACAAATACTAAAAACAAAATAAATTAAATATTTAAGGGGGGCTCCCATACAACAAACGTAATTTTTCAAACATTTTTTGCTCGGTATTAACGATGACAACAAGTAGGCACTTGAAATTTTCACAAAAGCCTGAATTATATGTGTACTTTAATAATTAAAAATAATATTTAAATAAAATAATAATTTAAGGGGGGCTCCCATACAAAAAACGCAATTTTTGGCCTATTTTTGCTCTATAACGGTACGGAACCCTTCGTGCGCGAGTCCGACTCGCACTTGGCCGATTATTTAAAGACGTATGTGGGTGCAACAAAATATCGTTCCGCTTGATGGTCACTCGGTCGTCAGCGCGCTTTATTCTTTGTTAACGCGAGGCAACGCGAGCACGTATATAACCATGCCAAAGCGCAGCGCTCAGAAGAAAATTGGTTATTATTATTAAGATGATTTAGTCAGTGTTGTAACTAAAGTCAGTGTTATTTTATTGTGTAACAAGAAAATACATGTAAGTACTATTAAATACTTAGGCAGGCACTACCGAGGCCAAGACGAGCCAATTATTATATGCAATACTAATCGGCATGTACTGTGACCGCGAGTCAATAAACGTACAATGTGTTTGGAATGTGTAATGTGTTTGCTTTATCTGTTCTATAAATAGAATGCTTCAAGCCCCAAGCGGTCGCATGCGACCGCGATAACAATACAAATCTATTGTGTCTCGTTTATACCACGATCGAGGGATCAAAGAACTATATGTTTGCCGGATTGGGGGTAACAACTGCAGGCATGTACTGCGACTGTGAGTCAATAAGTACAGTGTGCTTGGCTCGCGAGTCCTTTTACACAATCTATATTTTATATGCAGCGGAATTGATTGCGGATCTCTGACGATGTTTTACCTATTCTATAAATAGAATAAATAGAATATTATATTTTCCTGATTGGGGGAAATTACTGCAAATTAATTACTACAAGTATTTAAATATAGTAAGCTATTTTATAAACCGCCATTATGTGTGGATTGACCGCGGATCTCTAAACACAATTTTTATGCATCGGAATTGACTGCGAGTCTCTGACGATGTTTTATCCGTTCTATAACTAGAACTATACGTTGGCCGGTTTGGGGGTTAACAGCGAGTTATTTTATAAACCGCCATAATGTGTGGATTGACTGCGAGTCTCTAAACACAATCCTTATGCATCGGAATTGACTGCGGGTCTCTGACGATGTTTTATCTAAAAATAAAAATATAATATGTTGGCTGGTTGAAGGGGATTAACTGCGAGTTAATTACTATTTTAATTTAAAATATATTGATATTTTTTAAATCAACATGTATGGATTGACTACGAGTCTCCGACAATATTTAAAAATAAAAATTAGCAACTACCGCGCGTTTCCTCGCGCTCTTTGTTCTATAAATAGAACTACATAATTATTATTATAATATTAATATCTTTGCCGCTTTATAGAGAACAGCTATTTCGAGCTAATAACTAGATTGACTGCGAGTCTCATCAGTTAGCAACCTATGCGCGTCCCGCGCGATCCTTTTGTTCTAAATTTAGAACTACGATTATAATTTACTATGTCTGCCGGTATATAATTATTTTTATCAAATAAAACTTGCACCAATGTTGGGACTCGGGATACACCGCGAGTGTATAACGAAACTTACTTAATATTTACGTAACGCGATAGTTACTACCCTCAATATTTTTTGTGACATATTTTATCGACAAATAAGTCGATTCTAACTACCCCAATTTTTTTTTTAGGTCACTAAGACCAGACAATCGGGGAAATATCACTAGAAGTGACCGATATACGGGTCGATCAGGTTACGAATGAACCCGAAACTTTCCCAATCCTAAACCAGGTGCCAACGGTCGATTCTGAGTACCGGCACCGATAGAACCGGACCAGATCCGGATAGATCCAGGGCTCCTACTGACGTTAGGTGAACCCTCGTTGGATTCGCCAGATTATGGCTTTAAATGATTCCAAAAACGATTATGATAAGCTACTGCTTATAAAACATTCCTGATAATAAGTGTTGCAGATCGATTCCATTTCCATCGATTATTATCATTATAGATTTCACCTGAAAAAGTCTCGATATTATCAGACTTATCAACAGTATCTGACCTATCTCGATATTAGTTATTATCAGACTTATCACATAATATATTATCAGACAAGACCACTTCGTAACGGAAACCTATAACACTCAGACTCGATAAGTCTTGTCTCAATATCAGACCGAGATTAATATTGTTTCGCTGGATAGTTCCAGTATTTGTTCTCAGAGACAAATTAGTACATCCCATCAACCGGGTACCTTTTGGGCTCTGGCAAACCCTTCTCGCTACACGTTAAAGCGGGAGGGGGGGGGGGGGAGAGCTGGTAACCGTCGGCTAGTGCCGATAGTACTGTACCGCTACAATAAACCCTCTTCGAGTTCGAAGAGCGTTGGGACGACTAAACGCTCAACACCGCAGCAGCTGTAAGGCTGACAGTTATTTTTGTATATATTTTATAGATGTTACTATTATAATTATTGTGGACTTAATACAGCTATCCCCAACCCGCGGCCCGAGGGCCACATGCGGGCCACCGGGACTTTTTATTTTGTAACCCGCGTGATGTTAAACCAATTTGAAATTCACGCTCACCGGCAAAATATTATACAGTCAACGTGAAAGTCTTTTTCACTTGTAAATCGTTAATTTTGAATAACGTTATTTTTTAAACCTAAAAATGTTTGTTGCGGCCCGCGACACCAAGACCAAAAATGTTTGCGGCCCCCATGGAAAAAAAAAAGATTTGGGAACTTCGTTCCAAAAACAAAACAGGTTGGGTACCACTGGCTTAATATATTATACATTATGACATCAATAAATTATTAGAATTTAAAACTATATCTTCGTGTACCCCCACCGTAGGTACCAAGGTTACCTTATTTCAAAGATTTTCTTTTCCCCAAACAAAGCGGCGGAAAATATTGTATTATATTTTAAATACAATTTTTTAATTATTTTAAAGAAACCACTTCGTAAGTTTATTTCGAAATTACATGTTAATTTGGAAAATTATCGTACGGCTTTCAAGCCAATAACCAAAAGTGGATATTATCTAGCAAAAATAGACTTAAAAGCCTTAAGTCTTGACATACAGACTATCAGATGTGCTAACATTTTTTTCACAAAAAATATAAAGAAGGAAACCAGACCAGGCGCGGGCTTTATCACTACTAGACTTACGACGCTTTAACAATATCAGTGTTCTAGGCGACAATTCTTCAGCCTCAGGCGCCCCTTTTTTGTTTACGTTTTATTGTTATTAGTGCCATGGGTGAATTAAATCCACAACAAATATGTAAATATTTAAGTCTTAACGTTTATAATATTATATATTATTATAACATAACTAGCTGTCCCGGCAAACATTGTTTTGCCATAATAAAGTATTTCACCCATATTATTATTTTATTGAAGTGACTAAATAAGTATGTCACCATGGCAAAGTCCATGATTGCTAACCCGTCGCACAAACAGTGGTCGCCGTCGGTCTCGAGTTGTAACAATTTACTTTTATTTATTTAACAAATTAATACACTTATCAATATAATGAGTAGATGTTGTCCGATTCTCAACCCTAGCCGATATGCTCGCTAAGATTTACGAAAATCGGTCGAGCCGTTTCAGAGGAGTTCAACCACGCACACCGTGACACGAGAATTTTATATATTAGATATATTATATAATAATATATGCCTATTAAAAACGGAATAACATAGAACAGTTAAATCCGTGTACTATTCGTGAGCTAGCTCAACTGAGATGTGTTTTGACACCTTCACATCCTGATTCCTGACTCCCGCCACGGAATGCAACTGGTTTTCAGCGATTAAAATTTTGAATACTAAATAAAATATGCAATGATAAATACGATAACAAAATCATACTTATTCTTGAATAATAATTGTTAAAATATTCAGCCTCGTGAACCGAGAACACAATATTCTCGACTTTCAATCATATTTATATCAATAATCACATTTTCGACGACCACAGAGCTGGGCCCAGTTAAAGCAGTAGACTCCTTAAAATTTATTCTAAAATACTTTACTTCGACTTAGATTTTAGATAAATACTCTCTTCATTCTTATTAGCTAATAGACTTATTACAGAGATCTACGTTCGCTCCATCGGAACCTTAGCCAAACAATTTGACAATGTCTGTAATACGATATCTTCTACAGCCATCACTGTGCACTGTCATTGTTTATGAACAATGTTGACATTATTGGTTGATGACATTGGCTCAGATGAATGTGTGAAGCGTCTTTCGAAAGAAGCTTTCCGGTAAAAATCCTAGCCCATACCTGAGTAGTATAGTACCCGGGATCCACTTATAAATTATTCACTCTGTACCTACTGAATACTGGTTATTGACTTAAAACTTTCTGCGTGATAAAACTCGGCTAAATAAAAAATTACGGTTTTAAATAGCGGTATCGAAATTTATATTACAAAGACATCAACTCCCGAGCGTGATTGGATCGGTGATGTTATTAAATTATGTTATTATTTTTTATTAAAAAAGAAGAAGTTATATTAAAGTTATTACGCCGTGCGATGGTTATTCAAGATTATATTAAATAGGATAATGCTACAGTACGGGTTATTATTGCTAACGTTTAACGCTCTGCACAGAACAGCCACCTCCCAGTTGGTTAGCCGCTGGATAAAGCAAGTGCTGTGCGAGAGCGGCGCGGCGTCGACACGAGCGTCGACACGGAGACTGAAACTGGACACGATTAGTAAGACGACAGTCGACAGGCAGGACTAGCGACTCATATACTGTCACTATTTTCCTTAGCCATAATTTTATCGACGAACAAAGTTTCGCTGAATCAGTTATATAATCACCATGATCCCAGTACGTTATCATTTGAATCACAAACCATAGAGGTCTCTTAAGTTTTGTTGAACTACTGACTATTATTATTATTTATGGGCATAATGTTAAATTCTTTCTAGAATATAATGATTACTATTCATAATGTATATATATTATATTGTATTTTGTAAAAAATCTTTCTTTCGTTACTCTGAAAATCTACCTGGTTAATTAATATATCGAAGAATGAAGCGAAGAAATATAAAAAATGATCAATCGAACTTACCAAGTGAAGTTCGATCATTATTATATGAGTTGCTTCATTCAAAGATATAATCTCCCTCCCACCCAGTCTGCACTAAACTTTGTTTGTTGCAGTACCCAAAGATATAAAGAAAGATTTTTTGCATTACCTCTCTCTAAACAAAATGAAGCGCGCTGACGACCGAGTGACTATCAAGCGGAACGATATTTTGTTGTACCTATTACGTCTTTAAAAAAAACGCGATTGCCTAGCAAATAAACAAAGGACTACCTGGTTAATTAATATATCTTTGAATGAAGCGACTCATATAATAATGATCGAACTTCACTTGGTAAGTTCGTTTGATCATTTATTATAGACTATAGTACTGTATTCATTTGATATATTTTATCCCACTATTCGCAACACAAATCGACTCAGTTAGAGCGGCAAATGAATATGTCAATTATACTAAAAGTTGAGAGAAAGTTGGTATTAAGACGAAGGGTGGGTCTAGGGAGGGCAGGGGAGCTCATCCCGCCGAGGAAATGAGGAGCCATCGAACAAACGATCGACCATAAAATAAGTATTTGCGGATCTGGGGTGACGAAACGAAAACACCAATGTTATACCGTCACCGATTACTTTAATTCAACAGTCAATTAATAATCTATCTGACAGACTATAAACAAATCTTTATTTTTAAGTCTGTCAGACATACCTTTGTCTAGATGTCTATCTATAAAGCCAGAGAAGGGTAAAATGCCCTTCTCCAATTGTGGCGTTATGGACAAACATAATTTTTGCTGTCTGTCTGTCCTTAGCGTTCACAAACGACGTCGTTCATGGTTAATATGGTGCTCCCACACCGCAGTTAGAAAATGCTTAGTAACGTTAGTAAAGATATGTCAGCAAACATTTAATCACTAATGTTAAAAAATGTTAAAAATGATTTCATGTTAGAAAATGTTTAGTAAACGTAAGTTAACAAATTATAGCAAAACAAATTATGTATAACAAAATAAAACATAATATTGTGTTACCTTTTGTTTCTAAACCTTTTATAAAGGACGACGGGGTATGCGGTGAGCCAATACCAGGTTTAAATTTTATAAAATGTTAGTAAACGTTACTAAACATTTTCTATTAGTGTAGGAGCACTTACAAGATTTAACAGTTCCTAACAAAATGTAACATTTGTTAGTAAATGTTTTATGTTAGAAAATGTTTACAAACATTTTCTAACGGCGGTGTGGGAGCACCAATAGACAGACGTATTGCTCGACGAATTCGTAATTTTGTTCCATCATTTTTATTCGTAAATTTTGGTCCGTCATAGGCCAAAGCGGAGATGCCACATAAGACTAAGGGTCTATCAGTCTGCCCGAGTTAGGTTACGAGTAGAAAAAACAATAAAGACGTAAATGGAAAAACCAGATAACTAACATTTTATAACATAAGCTCAGTTACTTATTTTCCCTTATAATTTAAACAAACCTACTTCATAGTCTAGCTAATAATATATCTGGCTATACATAAAATCCACATATTTTGTTTCAAATCATTTTCCCGGCCCTAAATCCTCCATTTATGGCCGACAAAACTTTAACTTCTTACTTACCTGCTTCTTCTACTCATGTCTTCACAAGTTGGTTGGTTGGTTAAAAACGACAAAACTTTAACTTCTTACTTACCTGCTTCTTCTACTCATGTCTTCACTATTGTGCACACAAACTTGGTCACCATAAAACTAGCTCCTGTAGCTAACCAAGTTTCAATGAATTTTCCATCGTTACCGAAGCCAGGCATAACGTAGGAAAACAAAAAACGAACTCGATTCAACAATATTCAATCCCATCATACTTTGGTCTAAAAAGTTTCAATTTGTAAGCGAAAACTTCGTACAGTATACTTCGCTATACAGTTGGTATACGTCGCTATACGTTCCCCGTTGAGCTCGAGATAAGACGTATCGACGCCATTTGCTTCATATCTGATAATTTCCGTCGTAAGATGGTGTCATTTACGCCCTCGGAGGGTGGGGTGTGGCCCCACTTACAGCGGACTTAACATGTTATGCATATTATATCTGGGAGAGTTCTATGATATTGTTACGGATACGGACACGTAGTGCCATCTAGCGTCAACTCTGGGGAACACAGACAACCTAAATCCCCTACTCGATACTAGATGGCGTTAGCTGTACCTACGCGTATTCTCTAGAAACATTCCACACTTGTTTACGCGAATTAGGTACGATCTAGAATGGAACTCTCCAGAACTCCTCCAGCCCATATAAATAGCCGCTAGTAGACGAGCCGGCAATTCAGTTTAATCTGAGCGATCTTTGAGGCGACTTCGAAGTGAAAACAAGTGATCAATAGTGAGTGAACCAGTGAACCTACGACTCGGCTACGACCTAGGACAGTGATAGTGCTTAGTCTTTGGACTTAGTGCTCTGTGTGACCTAGCTAGTGTTTGTGAATAAAGTCTTCAAGAGAGTCAGCAGTTCTTTCTCTCCAAATCTTTCGAACCCTAGCACGTAACAATATGAATAAAAAATACCATGAAACTCATAGGAAAAGTATGAAAATGTATTTTGTCAAATGGTTTTTGAAGGGTTCTTCTAATGTTACTAATTTGAATGGACGTTCATTAAATAATATATTGCTCAGTAGCTTCAGTCAGTTTATATTTTTATTGACAATTTACGCACTTTTGCAATTCTAGATAGAACATTAATATTATTACTAACACAATTAGCTGCAGCTTAACCACTAGCCAATTAAATGAATATAACCGTTAGCTTCACTATTTATATTTTCAGACTTCAATCAGATTTTATATTTATTAACCTCTTCTGTTCGACAGAATTCAACAATTCAAAAACAGTACTCCGTATAAAGTTATTTTAGAAAACAAATTATAGTACTGTTTTAGAACTCCAAAGCAATCTAAATCTAGAATTAGTTAATTTAGCACAAGCACTAAGTATTTTAAACTTCGCCCGCCCGAACTTGGGCGCTACCCTTTGCAAAATTGATTTCATTTTATTTGAGAAAACCTTAGAATATTATACGGGTCTCTGCATTGGAAAATAATGTTGTTATTTTGGAACACATTTCAATTGCCACTCGGCGCTGTTTCCGAGGGTCGGAATTGCAAATTGGCGTATTATAATTTAGCCTAATCTTAACCACCATTATTTTTAACCGACTTCAAAAAAGAGATGAATGTTATAGTCGTACACGCTCGAAAAATAATTTAAAAAAATATTTCACCTATCGTTCGCGTTATAGACAACACTATTAACCGACTGTGCCAGAAGAAGAGTAGCATTTTCTTGCAGGTGTTTTGTACCTATATATTATTATGTTAGAGCCTAAAGGAGTCCAAATTCTTGAGTTTGTCGTGAGAGTCGCACTAGGCGCCTTATTTAAATAAAATAAAACAAGGTTATTAATACTCACATTCCACTTGGGTCTATTTTAGTATCCGGCCCTAGGCGGGGTTAAAAGTTTGTTTAATCAGATCAAAGACTTAAAGCCGTCAATGAGAATGAACGGAAGCTGTAATTTAACATCAGAAATTAATTTCTTAGACTTACACGTGTCTAGACCTAAGGGAATGACCTAAATTCTAAACCAAGCGTAACCCTAAATCTACACGGGGGACCCATTTTCTATCATACAGATCTGATAAGCCTTCCAGTTCCATATTATGAAAACTTAATTTAAAGATTTACTTCATTCGTGATTTCGTAGTTTTGTGGAAGGAAAGCTTGGGGAAGTCGTAGATTTTTGGCGCCAAAATTATTTTCGGAGCCTTTTTTATAGATAACAGAAATAATATTTCCACTCTGCTATAAGTAAGCACTTTTGTTGCTTGGTCATTACTAAAGATTACTCCTAATCTATCACTTTCTACCACAAGCCCCTTGACTTGGCAACCCAAATTGCGGTTCGAGTCCGGGCAGTCAGTAGAACCATTGTATCCTAGTCCGCCATAATATTACTTTTATGATAATCCCCGGTCCAGCAGGTGTACGGAACCACGGCTTCGAATAATAAATCGAAATTTATCCGCGCGAGCGCTTCCAGAAAATATGCTTTGGTGTGTAAAAATATGTTCGAGGAATATTTTAAAGCGACGAAATCGTAGCGCAGGATGTCGGCAGCTTATTGAAATTTCATGTGACGAATAATCTTTATTATAAAAGACTTTTATAGCTGTGTTACCGATATGTAAAAATGTGTTCCTTTAAAATTTAAATTTTATTTTTAAAGTACTCTTTATTACTAAAAAAAATTAGACTGTGAATTATTGACGTTCGTTTTTCTGGGTTCGGTACCCAAAGGGTAAAAACGGGACCCTATTACTAAGACTTCGTTGTCTGTCCGTCTGTCTGTCCGTCTGTCTGTCTCCAGGCTGTAACTCAAGAACGGTAAAAGCTAGAGAGTTGAAATTTTCACAGAGTGTGTATCTGTTGCTGCTATAACAACAAATGCTGAAAAAAAAATTAATATATAAGGGGTCCCCCATACAAAAAACACAAATTTTGGCCTATTTTTGCTCTATAATGGTACGGAACCCTTCGTGCGCGAGTCCGACTCGCACTTGGCCGATTATTAATATCTACGTGAATTTACTATGTTTTGTCCTCGTGTAACGTATCAGAACAAGTAGATACATAGGTGTCACAGTAAATAGAAGCTACATGGTTAATATAACGGCAATACAATCAAAACTTCAATATTTTAAAAAAGACGAGTACCTACCGAGTACATACCGACCCAAAAATAAAAGTGATTTAAATAACTCAGAAAAACAGTCATACCAAGCAATGTTAAAATGACACTTATATTCACAAGAGCTGTAATGAATTACTTAATCCAAAACCACATGTTGGACTCTATCGCCTGCTCATGTAGGAACATAAAGAAAGCGATAAATATATTGGCCTTACAAATCGTTCCGCCACGTACACACCAAGACCAATATCAAGATTGGAATCACACAAGATCTATTTCCCGAATTGCTAGCCAAAAGCCTTTCTACAGGCTTCAAAGGTATATTTCACATTCAGGCTTACAAATACAAATATTCGCTTTAAGTCTTAAGAAATTACTAAACTGATATCAGATTAGTACTACGTCGATGTACTATCAGAGAAGTTGATTCCTAGGTAGATGGCGGACCTACGTAATTTGGTCGCGTTAAGTCAAAGCCTCTGTTCAAGTCAAATGCTCTCCATTCTGCCAAGGATCGCAACAGATGGCGTAATGTGGTCGTCACTAAACTCCAAAAGGGGAATCACGACTCTCAGCAATGAGGAACACGACGCGAGGAGGAGGAAGTCAAACCCATCTAACCGATTACAGCTAACATTGAAATGACATAAGCCGACCAAATGACGTAGGTCCATCAACTGCCTAGGAATCAATTTCCTTGATGGTACAACTATTTGGTCAGTTCGTATTGCGAGGTGAAGCGGCAATGTGATGCATATTCAAATAACCCAATAATACTGAACTTTATCTATTGCATAATTTGTATTGAATAGGGAATAATATGCAAAGGTTGGCGCAGAGAGCGCTTAGAGCATATACGGTAAATAGTCCGATATTTTACAGGCGTCATATTAGAAATATTGACAGAATCGTTGTCAAACGTCAACCAAACCTTTTTTTTCTGTGCTGGTGCTACCCTCTAGCGTGAAAATATTTGAGTAATATTATATTAATATCCTATTGTCAGATTAAAGGTGCCGGTTGGCGGAGGGCGACATGAAGCGGCGGCAGACGACGTGTCGTCGCGACACTACTGGTTTCTATGTATTTCTATGAAAAGAGTCGCTAGCTGCAGAGGATATTTCATAGAAATACATAGAAACCAAACATTCACTTCGCTCTGACACAGTCGAAAGTAAATCCCGTACAGAAATAATAAACATAGCCACAAAATTTTATGCTTCACTATACAGCCAAATAGACTCTACTGACACAAAGAGCAATAGTACTTACGTCTCTCTAGATACAAACCCAATAAAACCATTTTCAGAAGAAGAAGTCCTGAAACAGATAATGAGACTAAAGACCGAAAAAAACCCAGGACCGGACGGGATAATAAATGAATATATAAAGTTTGCTAGAGCGCTACTACTAACACCAATCACCATTCTATGGAACAAAATATTGGAATGCGAGGTCGTACCAAATCTATGGAGACAATCTGAAATAATATTGTTGTACAAAAAAGGAGACCCAGCTAACATCGCAAATTACCGACCAATAAATCTCATTTCCTGTTTTTATAAATTATTTTCTTCGTGTCTCCTGGAAAGAATGTCTAACGATATTGACAAATACCAGCCAATAGAACAAGCTGGATTTAGAAGTGGGTTTTGTACAATAGACCATATACAAGTTGTCTAACAAGTAATAGAGAAGTATATAGAGTTCAACCGACCCTTGCTTATGGCTTTTGTAGACTATAAAAAAGCTTTTGACACAATATCACACGAAAGCATCTGGGAAGCTCTACATTCTCTTGGTATAAACGAAAAATACATCAACATTCTAAAAAACATCTATGAAAATTGTACAAGTAGAGTAAAACCAGATAAAACCGGCCCGCCAATAAATATAAAGAGAGGACTGAGGCAAGGGGATCCAATGTCCCCAAAATTGTTCATAGCCGTCCTAGAAAAAATTATGAAATACCTTGGATGGAGCAAACAAGGCAACATAAATGGTAGATTCTTGAGCCATCTCAGATTCGCCGACGATATTGTATTATTTTCCGAAGACCCACAGAAACTCAATATAATGATTAATGATTTATATCAAGCCAGTACAAAAGTCGGACTAGAGATGAATTTAGAAAAAACAAAGATTATGACAAATCATCAAAATACTAACACAACAATCAAGGTCAATGATACACCATTAGAATTTGTGCAAAAATATATATACTTAGGCAAACAAATATCATTCGAGAAAAGCCGAAACGCAGAAGAAGTAGAGCGGAGAGTAGCAATAACTTGGAATAAATATTGGGCCCATAAAGATATATTCAAATCGCAATTACCAATATCCACTAAAAAGATTGTTATGGACACGGCCTTACTACCATGCCTAAGTTACGGGTGCCAAACGTGGGTATTCGACTACAAAACAAGAAATAAAATCCAGACAACCCAAAGACGAATAGAAAGAAGCTTTCTAGGCCTAAGACTCAAAGATAGAGTAAGAAATACCGACATCCGGAAAAAGACCAAAGTTAGCGATGCTCTAACATACATGCTACAAAGAAAATGGAAGTGGGCAGGACACATAGCGAGATATGACGACAACAGATGGACTCAAAGGTCGACAGAATGGCCTGGCCCAAGAGGAAAAAGGTCTAGAGACCGCCCGATTGCTAGGTGGTCGGATGAAATAGTAGCAACAGCTGGTAGAGATTGGCCGAGCATCGCTAAGGCAAGAGACGAATGGGTTACCTTGGAGGAGGCTTTTACCCTTAGGGGGTCCATAGAAAAATAATAAACAATAATAGAATAGAATATAAATAAATATAATTATTACGAATTAAGAATAACAAATGCATGTAAAAATTAATTTATTATGTACTAAATTTATTTTAGATCTGATTATGTCCTATAATAATAAAATTAATATGTAGTAAATATTAGGTAACTATTTACAACGCCTGATAATAATTTGTATAGAAAATATTAAAAATTAGCGACTTTCATTGAACTTAAAAAATAAATCTTTAGTACTTACCTATTAGATTTACAATAACAAAAATCTACATAAATAAAAAATAATTTAACAATGATAATAATTAGAATATAATAAAAAAAAAAGGAAAAACAAAAGATCTTAATCAAAAAGGCCACCCCGCAGCGTACCATGCTCAAACGTCCCCATCACACTGGCCGCGTTACCGCGCTGAATGGCTAGGGAGACGTAGTAAATTATAAATGAAATATTCCTATAAAAATCAAATGTCTTAAAACAAATTTATATAATGTATTTTTTAATGGAAATCTATAAAGCTTTATTTATTTATTTACATAGAAACCAGTAGTGTCGCGACGACACGTCGTCTGCTGCCGCTTCATGTAGCCGGCTTCCTACTTGTACCTTTATCGCTTGCGGTGTTGGATTATTATGAAATGCATCCAAACGCCCCATCAGAGCAATGTGAATTGCCGACATCGATTATGATGCGCACGATTCAGCACTTTCTTCACGTGAATACTACCGTGAATAGAATATTTTATAGTGATACTTAAGCCCGTAGCTCTAGTAATTCAATTAACTGGTTCAAATCGTTCCGGCGAATAGGTAATCGTGTTAGGAATTGGACGTAAAATCTGCTGTGAACGTAAATAAATTGAGTAAGCTGCAGTGAGGCTTTTGATGAGCTAAATTCAGTAAAAAAAGGTGTTTTTGAAAGTGAATTTCGTACCGAAATAGCTGGCATACATTCAGTTAAATGGACCACGTAATTAGGTTGAGTGAGTCAAAGGATGGCGCATACGAGCGACACCGTCCACTTGCTCTGTTGTTTTGTCGCTACATAATATTTTATTACTAATCTAGCATCAGATTATTGATCCTAGTAAACTTATAAAATTTAGGTTCTATGTGCTGCAACATACCTGTATAATGTATATACCATACGGTACAATACATAACGTATATATATACGTTAGACTGTATCCTGTTTTGCTCTACACCAAAGCATAAGCTGGTAAAACATTGGGCGCTACGATATTCTTCCAGAGGAAATTCTTCCAACCCCAATAACGTCGTTCAATTCATGAGCAGCATTGGGGATGCTACTGTAATGCGAAGAACAATCCTCAAGGGTTGCAGCAACAGCAGGGTTCTAATGACCTGCATTTGAACAAACAAAATCATGTCACCACAATCGTAGATTTTGGCGAATTTGAGATGTCGTGCATGCAGTTTCAACAATTATTTAAACCTGCAAAAAAGTTGAAATTGCATAATACTAGCTTGACGAAACTACTGCAATACATACCTATATTAGGTATATAAATGCGAAAGTGTGTCTGTCTTATCTCTTCACGCCTAAACCGCTGAACCGATTTTGCTGCAATTTGTTATGGAGATATGTTGCGGGCATTATCCTAGAAGTGTTATAAAGTACTACAACGAACGAATACAATCTTTCTCTGGCCACCAGTCCACTAACAAAGTATCCCGTCTGCGCTTAACCTAAATGCTAATTACAAACAAAAATACGTTCGCCGCAGCTCATTTGTGAGTGCAGTATGAGACGCGTTTACTTTTTTCACGTTTCAAAGGACAAAGGTTGCTTTGACACCGCCACTTCTGAAATTGCAACAATATTAAGTATCTAAAGCTAAGTTCTCAACTATCTAAAGCTAAGTTCATCATCAACAATACGAGTAACATCGATGAAAACTACATTACAATAATTATAATCTTATGCATCTTACGTTATAGTCGAGGTATAAGGGAAAGATCCTTGCAAGTATTTGTTACATTAATAAAAGTCACTATCACGAATTTTCAATCAATTCCAAAGGAAGACTTAAATATTTTGACCTTTCCAAAAAGTGCACAATGCAACAAAAGAAGTTTCCACTTTAAAAGTAGATGCACATTTTGATTTTTTCTCTAAAATTACTGATTCCTTAGTCTTACTAAAACCTTAGAATACGTTAATATTTATATTATAATTGACTCTTTGAAAAATATATTACCTCCTCCTACTGTTTACTATTAGAATTCAGCACTAACAACGTGAATGGTCGTTTTCCTGCACCTTAAATTACGAAACAAACCCGTTAAAGTCCGAAAGTTATTTCTCACCTTGGAGTACTTGTGACCCGGGGCACGTCCTTAGTGTTAACCCCCCCACTGTTCCGCTCGTCATCCAGGTAATAATGTCTTTTTAACCCGTTGGCGAATTTTCGAGTGTCAGGGAGGAAATTTCGGGAATGCGGCGCAAATGGGATATCTGTAAAGTGTTATTTTATTGTTGTTTTCATGAGTGCACAGTGAAATTGCGCTTATTTCTACCCAAAGTACGTTTAAGCAAAAAAGGGTGGTTGTGTGGGAATGTATGTTCCACTGTATCTTATAAACTACTTATTACTTGTAAAAAATTTAACAGTGAATAATCTTATAATATCACATAGTAAACTCGACGGTGATCTACAAATCGAACTCGGTTACACAGAGACATACGTGGAGGCCTAGATTCATTCAAAGAAAATACAAATCATTATTTTTTTAGGGTCAGTCAAGAACGACACTTCTTAAAAGGGTTCCGTCATCAAAAAAGTTTGAAAAGCTCTGGTCTACTGTCGGGTATATCTTTATAGTGATTGCATGAACTGACCGAAACCCTGCTTGCTACGTTGTAAAATAATTACAGTCAACGATAAAGTTTAGCCGCGAAAGTGCTAATTATAAAATTTACATTTGTTTGTTCCAGCCCCGCTTTGTTCCTGCTATTTGATATTTTGTTCAAATCTAGAATAATTAAAAGTTACAAAGTCGTAAAAACAAAGGAGAATTGTTGTAACAATCATAATTTTACACTAAGTACTGTAAGTTGCCTACTGGGATTTGGAGCATAGTATTTTTAATGAAGGCTAAAGTTGTAACAATTTAGGGCTTGTTTTGCTATCTACAGGGTGTAACAAAACTAAGTGAAAATACTTTAGGGTGTGTATACAGAGTTTACTGTGAAACTAGCAGCGCTGAAAGAGTAATTTTTTGTGACTTTGTATCATATTAGGGCAAGCGCGCCAGCGTCATGAGTTTGCCCATACATGATACAAATTTGAAAAAAGTTACTCTTTCAGCACTGCTACTTTCACAGTGAAGTTTGCAAACCGCTGATTATAGTATTTCACCTTGTGGCAACAGTAACCTTACCCTTTTATTTTTAAATATAACCATGCCCCACCCTGGGAACTATACCTTTATAATGTTAATAAGCAATAACACAGTATGCATGGCTACGTTGCAATGTGTTTCTTGCAATTAATACATGCCCCATTAATCAGTGTCAGCGCCCATCTTGGCACGTTGTCCGCCATAATTGATATTTGTCATTATTATTTCATTAGGAAATGGTCGTATATGCGATAATGCCAGAATAAATGGCTTTATGCTCCTATCAGATGACACCCGCAACTCCGTTGCGACTTGCGCCGAGCCTACGTTTTTCGGGATAAAAAGTATCCTATGACTTTACCCGGGACACAAAGTATCGCCATAATAAATTTCAGCAACATCGGTACAGCGATTTAGGCGTGTAGAGGTAACAGATAGATAGACTGACACTTTCACAAAATTAGATTAATAAGTATGGATTTCAATGCGACGTAAACGTTGTTTCGTTTCTTCTTTTATTTAGTAAGTTTACACGTACATGTTTTCAAACATATTATGATAGTTTTTTGACGTATGTGAGAAAACTATTTTCTCACTTCCGGGCGGAAAACGTCAACTTTCTTCCCGCTGCGCTTACCGATGTTGCCGTTTTCCGCCTCTGTCGATGAGAAAAATAGTATACGCACCATGGGCAGGAAATAGGAAAGCCTCAGATTACAATATTATGTGATCTGAGACATTTCTTATTTTTCTGCCCTAGGTGCGTAATGTACTATTTTTGTTTTAATAAAAACAGATGCAGATCGAACAAGGAACGAAACTATAAAATTCATGTGCATTATAATACTCTAACTGTAGAAACTCGATAAACCGGCCCTCAGTTATCCGAAGTCGCGATCTGAACTGTCATCGGAAAATGTTTGCTTTGATCCTTCGATCGCGGATTCTTGGAAATCTATTGTTATTCTATTGTTGTCGCGATCACCGGTGATCTTATGGGGCTGGATAGGTTAATAAATTCTTAACAAGCTTTATTAATTTCTTGTCTTTTTTTGCCAAACACGTAATATTATGTACTGTACATAATATTAGCACCGAACCCGCTTTTCTTCATACATTCGAATATCCGGAATTTCAATTATCCGAATACCTAACGACAACAATTAGTAGGGTTAATCGAGCTACAACTGTATTTAGTATCGTATAGAATAGAGAAAGATATTATGTCACGGCATATTACTGTTTCAGAGCACCTTTGTGATACTATCTCTTCTATTGAAATAGAGTTAAGAGATTCTGAGTATTCGTAAGACGTCGTCAAAAGAAAGCCGGTAATATGCACCAGGCTGACGCAGACAGCGCAGCACCAAATTAATGGAGCACATTTTAATGAATGAACATCTGGTTGCACCGTATTACTCACTTTACTGGGCTAGTGCTGTACTTACTAGTAGTATCGATATAACATCGTGTCTGTCTGTCTGTTACCTCTTCACGACCAAACCACTGAACCGATTTGCTGTGCAAAGATACTTTGAGTCACGGGAAAGGACATAGGATACTTTTAATTCCGGAGAAATGTACGATTCCCGAGACTAATTTTGGCGCAACGGAGTTGCGCGCGTTATCTACTCGTAGCTTAGAAGAAGCTACTTATTCTGGCTTTATCGCCTTCTCTACGATTACTTTCTAATGATAACCGAATTTTAGCGTAACGTAATCGCGGCATTTCTAAACTCACTTTAATATAAAATTATCGATATTTCGTAAGCTTCTTGTGGCACATCACTACACTTAATCGTTTCATTATAACAGTAAAGACTTAGATACTGTGCTTTTGTTTCTCATTACTGAGGTTACGTTATAAAATAATCTCTACAAAGTACAAAGTTTTACTAATTAAATGTGAAACATTATTTGAATAAAAAAGATTACCTAAGTATTTTTATAGTAATATTATTAAATGAAAAGGTATTGGTTTTATAACTATTATCTCATGTATTAGCTTGATTACTGTTTCAATAAGCAGACACTTAGGTATTAGGTAGATAATTCTTATAAAATCTCAAACCAATCTTCCCAATAGTCTGATAAAAAATATCTGGCTCAAAATGAATAACAACAACAACACGTCAAACTTATAACACCCCTCTTTTTGGTCGGGGGTTAAAAATAATTTTAAAAATCGGTCAACAAATGGCGGAGATATCCGTGAGCAAACAAAAGAATAGTGACATAATAATTATATTATACCGTATACGGTCGAAATGAGAAACCACCTCCATTTTGAAAGTCCATTAAAAATAGCTTCAACCGATACTATTACAAGTTTTGTAACAAACAATCGGAATTGTAATCTGAATTCAATTAAGCAGGTTTTCCGGAATGTTTCGTGGGTTTGACGGTGAAGCTAATATCATTTTGGAATTGTTGGATGTTTGTTGAATAGCATTCTTCATCAGACCCGCGACGTACTGACCAGATGTGTGCCTCAAGTGATCAAAGAGAGCGTTTAGAGATGTCAATCGCAAAGTGAAAATGAAAAATATTAATTAAGGTTAAAACTTAGTAAACTTGATTAAGAGTCACATTGCGACGTTAGGCAGCCTAATCCAACGTTGAATGGATTATATTTGTTATTATGCGTAGTATCTCCTAGTCGTGAAGTGGTGTGAATTGGTGCTAACGAAAACTAGCTCGTGTCATTTTCAACGCAGGAAAGCAGCTTTTATTGTGAATGAATGGTGATGTCAGCACTTTTTTCGCCTTTTCTGAGTCTTAGCCACAGACATCTAGATCTATTTCTGTGGTCTTAGCCAAACTTTTGTCGCCTGTTCTTACTTTTAGACGAGAGCACTCCTTACCTTTCACAACGTTTATAATTTACCGTGGTACGTAGTATTTTCCGCCTGTTTTACCAAACAGGAGAGCAACGAATGACCATTACCAGCATTATGTACATTTTGTTTCCTATTCTATTTCTCTATTTTACCGTATTTTCTATTTTTTGTGCCATATTTTTGATATCACGTGACCAAACATGGCACTTTTATTCCTCAAACGCAATATTAACTTGTGGCAAGCCCGAACGAATTTACAGGCACTATTCAAAACCGCCCTGGGCCATTATTGCATCGGCCAGGGTAAATGTTGCACTTCGTATACTCAGAGATATTTTACATCATTCTGTGAGATTGATCCTTGTGTGACGGGCATAAAGGTTTTCAAAGGGAAAAATAACTTCGAACGGACCGTACGTGTATTCGCGGAAACACGGCGAATGTAGTAAAGAATCCTCTTTGTTCTACTTTTGGTATTTTATGATGTTAATAGTTAATGGAATCAGGCGTTACTTTGCGGAAATCCATAGCTTAAAATTTAGTTTATTATTATTTTTAGCAATATTCCGCGAAATAAACTTCCACCTTTAAGTAAATGAGTGAGTGTACGCATAGGCATGCGTACAGCACCTCCCTCCTCCCACACTGCCTATGCGTACACTCGCATGCAAGAACTTGCAAACACCACCACCACACAAGCAATAATGTTGGCAAATCCGTGCAAGGCCCCTCACCACCATGCAGGTTGAAAACCTCGACGCGCGTTTCGCTCCAACACCGGACTCTACGAACAACGTCCGTCAAGTGTCGCCACCGGCCAAAACACCGCCTTTTATACCCTATCGAGCCCCGCTACTACCCCCACTACCCTCACCAGTACCCCCGAACACATTAATAAGCGGTGACGTAGTCAAGCAAGTTTGGTCATTCAACAATGCAAATCTGTTATTTTTCTTTTCTTTTATGATCTCTAATTGTTCCAACACGCTCAGCCGAAAGCCTTTATCGCATTTATGTAAAACTTTATAGAAATGGCAATCGGGCCCGGTATGATTACTATCTAAAAGATGTTTAGCAAAATGTGACTTATCAGGATGACCATTCCTATAAGCCGCGATATGTTCTTTGTACCGAGTCTCAAAGCTGCGTCCAGTTTGACCCACATATACACTATCGCATTCAGGACAATCGATCTTATAGATTTTATGATGTTTGAACATCGTGAAGATATTAATGAATGATCTATTTTTGTATTACTTTACACTTTTAGTTTTCTTGTGTACCACCTAAGTTTATCTTATCTTTTCAAGACGGTGTTACAATACATAGTTCTACTCTTCAAAGTTATCTGAAACCACACAAATGTGAGGTTTTCATTAATTTACAAACGTTTTCACCATTTAACTTTTGTTTTTGTGTAGCTAACCTTTGATTGAAATGTTCATTCGTTTTGTAACAATACCAACACCTATCGTTGTATCGATGAAGGTATTGTGTGGGTCAATTTGGGAACAATGGCGTGTTTCGTCCCCAATACTTGTTCGACGCGTTAGCTCGTGTAAAACATAAACCTATTATTTTGTTATCGATGTTGCCAGATGTAAAATTCGTTTATACGAATTTTTATCTAACTTTGGGAAATATCATTAATATTGATATTATGTACTGTCGAGGAAGTTGATTTCCTGGCAGGTTCCTACGTACAGTAGAACCCGTTTAAGACGATTACGCTTAATACGATTTCCCGCATAATACGCTATTTTGCATGAGTCCCTGCAACTTGAGACATGTTTTCATATATCCTTTAACGCTTAATACGACCGTCATCCCGTTTAATACGCCCTAACGGCCAACACATATTACCTCTTACCCATCGCCACGGCATTGTGTAACGTCAAATCAGTGGGAATTGAGATGTTGATAGTTGACACGTGGATGGCAAGTGGCAACACTTCCCGAATTGTAGCAAAATTACGAACCGCGAGACATTTTTAATGCAGACGAATTCAGTTTATTTTTTAAATTGGTGCCAGAAAAATCCTATGTTTTCAAGGGAGAGAGTTGTCATGGTGGCAAAGCAAATAAAAAGAGACTGACTGTCCTGGCCTGTGCCAATTCTGATGGGTCAGAAAAGTTACGTTTGCTGGTACCAGCAAACGTAACCTTACCAATCGGTAAGGCGAGAAATTCACGTGGTTTCAAAAACGTAAAATCGCTTCCTGTAACATATTATTATGATGCACAATCTCGTGCTTGGATGATCGGCATTCGTTTCATCGATTGGTTAAAAGCTCTACTAGGTGATCACTTCCAGATTAAATGTAGTCGCATAATAATTATTAATTATCTTCATGGATATGAACACCTACATCCGAAAAAACATAATAAATACCTATTAATACAATACGTATGTAGAAGGTTCGTTTTTCCAATATCCCGCATAATACGCTTTCCCGCATAAAACGCGTTTTTGGTTGAGTCCCTGTGAAATCGTCTTAAACGGGTTTTACTGTAGTTTGGTCGCGTTACGTCAAATCCAGCCAACAGATCACTATTAAATTAAATTCACATGATTCGACCAAATGACGTTGGTCTATCAACTGCCTAGGAATCAATTTCCTCGATGGTACATCCTGGATACTTACTAATGTTATAAATACAAATGTGTATTTTTATATTATTAGTGTTTAATAATAATTCTACACGTATATACCGCTGATCTGAACCAATTCGAATGAAATTTAAAATGGAGATATTTAGAGATCCCGTACATGAAAAACAGTCATCTTCGAGTTCGTAGTCATCGTCGCTTTTATTCCGGAAAAATGAACATTTCCAGTGTGACTTCAATTTATTAAAATATAATATGAATTTTCAATTCTATGATTACGTTTTTATAAATTCATCCAGCACTTTTAGATATAATTGACCCGAATCGTTCCGTATGGATATTTAATGGAACGTTTTATATTTCGCACAGAAAGTGAAAAAAGAATGTTATTGATGGCTTTTCATCGCACGTGCGTTACTTTTTATTGGAATGTCACATTTAAATCTGCTCTCACTATATTTTATTATTTACGTTTCACATTTTAATTATTAACCTCCGACGAGAAAAGTGGGGTGTTATAAGTTTGACGTTCTGTCTGTCTGTGTGTGTGTCTGTCCGTGGCATCGTAGCATCCAAACGGATGGAACGATTTTGATGTATTTTTAGGGTTCCGTACCCAAAGGGTTAAAACGGGACCCTATTTCGGGACTTCGATGTCTGTCCGTTTGTCCGTCTGTCTGTGTGTCTCCAGGCTGTAACTCAAGAACCCCTTTGATTGTGTATATCTATTGCCACTATAACAACAAATACTAAAAACAAAATAAATTAAATATTTAAGGTGGGCTCCCATACAACAAACGCGATTTTTTGCTATTTTTTGCATGTAATGAATAATGGTAACAGCTAAGCACTTAAAATTTTCACAAAATCCTTAATTATATTTGTACTTTAATAATTATTTATAATAAAATTAAAATAAAATAAATATTTAAGGGGGGCTCCCATACAAAAAACACAATTTTTTGTCTACTTTCGCTCTTTACCGGTACGGAACCCTTCGTGCGCGAGTCCGACTCGCACTTGGCCGATTTTTTTGGATTAAAAGCAAACATAATCGAGTGTGTTCTAAGCAGTCTTCAGCCTGTTCAGTGCTGTAAATGTTGGGTTTATCTTTTTCATGAAAGGTCGTAAGCAACTTGCAGTGATTTGATATTTTCAGTTTAATTATAATGTATGATAAGGATTATATTTTATCGACTATTCTAACGGAGACCTTGAAATAACTAGTGAGACAGCAATAAAAAAGTAATTTTTATCGCAAGTGTCTTCGTTATCGTTAACTGAACTTAAATTCGTTTATCAAATTGTACACTTTTCTCGGGACTCGAAGTATAGCTCTAAATTTCATCAAAATCAGTTTAGTATTTTATGGCCGAATGCAGAAGAAACAGATAAAGGAGAGTACATCAAATAGTCGTTAAGCGGCTGCCTACTGCCTACTCTATTGTGTCAGAATACCCTTAATCCCATGATTATGAAAATTAACTCCCCCGTGATAAGGCAATGCGAAGAACAAATTTTAAACCTTATTGCTCTTAGGATTGTTTTAATTATGATCAGCATTTGAATGTGTGATTAGTCTGTGCAAAACACAGATGGTAACCTTATCACACACTGTATATAAACCATAGAAATTAACCATATTATGCTACTAGAAAGAGATAAAACGATTTTGGGGTCAATACTTTGTTTTGAAGATTTGTAATAATGAAATCTTCGTTTCATTTCTCCACTCCTATCCGTATTTACATACTTTATATTTGTATCGAAAATACTCCATTTTCCTTTGAGAAAATCCTATTTAAGAACTATTGATACTGTAAAAGTCGTGAAACAAGCGTCACCTATCGCCCAAACGCAATAACAATATTCCCAATAATTGCGCAGACAAAACACCGGCTCATCAAAACAAAAAGTAGCCACTACCCACGTAACAAACAATTTCAATAAGCGTTTAAGCCAATAGAACCAACAAAAACTCATAACTTATCTGCTTTGATATTGTAAAACTCCCAACAAACCGGCCATAACTTTAAAAGTGGCAACTTTACAGAACAATGAGCGCAACTTATATTGCCTCGTCTCTGCCCCTAACTATTCCAAGTTCCACCATAAATTTAAATATGAATATGTCGTTGGAAAGAAAGAGAAAAGTGGGGACGGATGGGCTGAAGTAAGGGCCGGGACACAAAAACACGACACGACGTCGTACGATGTCGCACGACGCCGCACGACGCCGTATCGTGTGAATCCACGACGCGTGTCGTAAAAAACCACGACACGGCGTCGTATGGCGTCGTACGACGTCGCGTCGTAGAAACTCATCTTTGAATTTCTACGTGAGTTTCACGTCGTGTCGTGGTTTTTTACGACGCGCGTCGTGGATTCCCACGACACGGCGTCGTGCGGCGTCGTGCGGCGTCGCGCGACGTCGTACGGCGTCGTGTCGTGTTCTTGTGTCCCGGCCCTGAGAGAGCGAAAGACTGTATTGAGCGTCGTGAATTGCGAACAAAATGTTTTTAAATATTATATTATTACATACTTATTAGTATGGGTGGGGCCGCCAATTTTTGCTGATATGACGCAGAAAAATTTTGCGAGAGAAAGAAAATTGGCGAATATCTACGCTGCTTGTGACGTTGGAGCACCAAAATTGTAGGGAATTTATTCCTCTACGCTATCATAGCGTTGAGAAATATGAAAATTTGTCCTTTTCTATTAAATTTAATAATAGTATTGTTTTACAATCATTATTATAATTATATATGCTTTTGCTTCTTTATAAAATAATCGCCTAAAAGCAACAATAGCTAGAAGAAGAGATCATAAGATCAAAAAGTAGCACGATTATTTTCTGAAAGTTTGAAACTGATTTGAAAAAAGTGTGTCCGTCTGTCTGTTACCTCTGCATGCTTTAACCGCTGAATACTTATATTTTGTTGAAACGTGTAAGATATATTTTGTTGAAACGTGTAATGGAGATAATTTGAGTCCCGGGAAAGGACACGTGATACTTTTTATCTCGGAAAAATGTATGGTTCTCGCACGACAAACTAATTACTGCACACCGGAGTTGCGAGCTTCATCTATACCGTACTCGGCGAAACATGGCGGTAGCGGTCATTGACGGTGACGGTGACGGTTGACGGTCAAAAAACTTGTCATTTTCTATATAAACCGCGATTGACAATGAATAAGGGCTGGTTTACACGTATTAAGTAGTTAAGTAGTAACTAAATTTTAACTTAATTTGAAGTGCCTGCCGGAAATGTGTCAAGTGACAAGCCCCGCCTGCCAACCTTACAGAAATTAGTCAAAATTCTAATTTCCTTGTTTAGTACTTAACTAAATTTTAACTTACTACTTGCTACTAAATTTTGTGTTTACATGCAATAAATAACTTAAAATTAAGTTAAAATTTAGTTAACTACTTATCTACTTAATACGTGTAAACCAGCCATTATTGTAGTCCATTGTCAATCGCGGTTTATATAGAACATGACAAGTTTTTGACAGGAAGTCCAATGACCGCTACCGCCATGTTTCGCCGAGTACGGTAGTATTTTTAAACGCGTTTAAGCGAATAACAGAAACTCAATTTCATAACCGTATGAGCCGCGCTGGAACACAAATCCTGATTTGCGAAATTGGTACAATGTAGCTCTCCCCTAATGATGGAATATTCTCGAATTCTCTCAAATTTCCGAACTCGTAATATTTTAATCCCAACATTTCACTACTTATGAAACATTAACGTAGGCTTAACGTTATTGAATATTTATATTAAGTTAATTGTATTTTAATTATTAACAACACGTTTCCTCCGTTTGCGCAATAATTCGTATTTAATTAATATATAATTAATATATAAAAATAAATTTGGTGCGGAAATTGTATTTTTAACCAACTTATAAAATGGAGGACGCTAATCGACAATTTTTTTGTTTTTGTGGTTGTCATCTAAATTATTTTTTTTATTTAATTTTTTATTTAAACATTTATTGCACACAAGACACAATTTACATAAAAATTGACATAGAAAGACGACACAAAGGGCTGCTTATTTCTAAAGAAATTTCGTATAGCAGCCCTACGGAGAGAGATTAAGATATCAGATAGGTAGGGCGTGCACAAATACAAAATTAAACTTTGAATCTATGTTATATACTTACAAAACCAATAATGATAATAATAAATACTACATAATATGTCTTCAATACATAATTTATATTACTACTACTTAAATGGATTGAGATTCATGAAGATAGTTATTATGTTTCATCCTAATAGTTTTTTCGATTAGTGTGAAAAAGAACAGACGAATAAGTTTATAGAGCGAATAAACCTTACTTTTTTCAGGCAACTATTTTTATTGATTCTAAGTTGTTCCACCAAACTTCATCTAGACTCTAGAATCAAAAAAATTCAGACAGAAAGTAACTCGGATTTAAATTATTTCGTAAAACTTACCTTATATAATTGTAATGTCTTGTAAACACACAATGGTTTTCGTGGCTGAAAGGTATTTTAATCAACAGAGTTGGGTGTCACGCCGTGATTGTTTAGCCAGTTGGCGAGTCACGTTCACCTTTTTATTAAAAAATGTTATTGTACCGCATTGACGGCACAAAAGAAGGAAAATATGATAATTTTTGCGCCGACGCCTCGTGCTTCCCGATGAGTTACAAAACAACAGTTTAAGGTTCCTTAAGAATACCTTACGTAATATGTTTTACGAATAAATAAGGGTATAGTCCTAATAATAAGGCATAAAATTTCATATCAAATCTTATAATTTGTATGAAAATCTGTGCCCAGTCTTGTCGGTTCGATTATGGTTTGTGCACTAATTACAAGGAGCTTTAAAAAGGAGAGTGCATGATTTCATAGAAAAATTAGGCTTCTGGGTTCTTGGGCGACCCCATACTCGACCATTCTCCAAGCCCATAATTCCACGAAGTTTTAGCGCGGGGTCTATTTAATTTATAACTGAGTTTAATTTACTCCTAAGTCTTAGCATTTATTATTTTATAATAATTATAAACTTAAAGAGCACAAAGAATTTATGTTCGCAACAGTATTTTTTGTCAAGCTTCGTTTTTCAACCGCAGCATTATTAACACATAGCTTTAAATTAAGGTTATTGATTGCCTAGTTATTGCATAAGTCACCGCAAATAATTTTCCTGGAAAAAAGTATTAAGATTTAATCTGAGTGCACTAATTGCATGCAAATGAAGAAGATTTGTATAATTGCAATAGGCTCCGAAAGTACAAAACTTTTAATGAGATTCAAGCACAAATCACGTGGACTTGTTACTTTTTCAGCCCCATGTTTGCCACATTTTCAGCCACATGGATGGGTTTGTCCGTCTGTCTATAGAACTGTAAAAAATGGAATGAACTAGAGTGGAAAGTAGAATTTCAAGGTAACTCAGTTAACCGACACCTTCAAAAAGAGAGCTGTAACTTGTAGGCCTCAGACAGCACCAATATTAAATTATAATATAATATATATAATTATAATAATATAATTTAATATTGGTGCTGTCTTCGGAGGAGGAGTCATACTTTTTTTTTGTGGGTCGGGAAATGCTTTTACGCATCCCCGGCAGCATTGGGGAAGGACCACCGGGGAATGTGGGACTTGCTACGGCCGAAGAGATGGTAAGTGGCCGCAGCTGTACCCACTAAAACCCGACCGTGTTCCTACTACCGCGCAGGACGGAGACGCGAGGGCCTATTACATATTGTCTTCCGTGGCTTCCGTCCGCAGGAGGAGTCATACCTGGATAAAAATCATGATGTCTTTTATGTACACAAAATGAAAGAGACACAACATAATATTAAAGAAATAAACTTCACACAGACTGGCGTAAATAGACCTAAAGGCATCAAATTACAGCATGGCGTCAATACGTCGTGTATACTTTTAACACAAATTTAATTTACGCGGGAGCAGTTCTTGTAATGAATAATTTAATTGATTCCTCTTCCCCCCTCGATGGGGGTCAATTGATAATTTGACATTTTAAAGGCCGCGATCAAAATATATTTATATATGAAAAGGATTAATTTAAAATATATAAATACTTGAATAAATGGATTATTCAAGTATTTATATAAACATTATTTTTAATACGCAATTAAGTGATTTTCGAATGTTTAAAAAATAATAAGATATAATTAAGGATTTTTAATTAACTACAATGATTAGATATAATGTCATGCTTATGGCATGTAATAAAAAACCGCTCTTAAGTCTTAATTAATAAATGATTAATAAGTTTTGTACTTATGTACGGTGTATTAACCCATTAACCGCCAAAATGAAACCAATAGTAATTTTTAACAAAACTTGCATTTATCTGCAGTTTATATGTTACATAAATGAAAAATAAAAGAAAAAATAATAAAATTGAAATCCTCCCCTTTAGGGGGGTGTACTCAGTTAGGTACAACGGCGTGTTATGGGGTACTTAAGTGTGATAAGGCTTAGAACTAACTTTTTTGATAAATACTTTTTTATTACATTTTTTGCACTGACAACGAACTCCTGTATGATGTTTTACATTTTGAAACTATTTACAAACATTTTTGGGGTAGTAATCGATACAATCTTCAGGTAAACTAGAGACTGGCGAGGAGGATAACTTCATTTTTCATTATGTTTTCTGACATAATTAAAATGTTACGATGTTTCGTCGAAACAGAATATAAGCCATGCTAGCATCAAGAGTCGTAAGTGGTAAATACAAACGCTAATCATTGATAATAACAAAAGAAAAAACATAATTCAAATAAGTAAATAAAATCTATCATCATCTTTACCCAAAGAGGTGATTTGCGTTCCGTCTTTTCTCATAATTAGTAGTAGTATCTGTAGCTGAAGCTAGTAAACTTTTGTCCTTGATATCCACTAATAAGTATAAGAAGTAAAAAGTATACAGGATGATTTCTGGAGTCATATTTCTTACTTACGAAGGAGTGTGTACCTAGTCGGTCCCAAAGTTCTGTCATAAATTAAAATAATGATTATAACAAAAGTACCTATCAGATTTTAATGAATTATATATCAATTTAAAGAACATATAATAGGAAATCATAATAACTTAAAATTATTCAAAATGCCCTCCCTTATTTTAAACACAGGCCCTTAATCACCGCGGCCAGTCATCTATCGCAGCACGCACCATATTCATGTCGATTTCAGCGACTGCTTTTCGTAACGATGCCTTCAGGCTCTCCAAATTTTTATGGGGTTTATTACAGACCTTCCCCTCTAAGACCTGCCAAATTTTATAGTCCAAAGGATTAAGGTCCGGGCTGGAGGAAGGCCAATCCTCGTGACTAATGTAGTCGATTTTGTGACGCTCAAACCAGGATTGAGTGCTCTTTGCTTTGTGTGCAGGCGCAGAGTCCTGCTGTAACACGAAATGATGTCCGGAAAATAGCGTGGTGGGCAGGTCTTTGACAGCTTATCCAAAACCGTCTCTTGGTACACTTTTGCATTGGTTTTGACCCCTTTTTCACAAAAATGAACCTGAGTTGGGCCGTAATAGGATACTCCCAACCAAACCATCACTGATGCTGGATGATGGCCATGTTGCACCCGCGGAACTTTTTTTGCTGCTTCTTCAGAGCTCTAAGCGTACACTCTATCATTTTGTTTGTTGTACTTTTCTTCAATATCAAAAATTTTTTCGTCTGTAAAGAGGATATCACGGTGTCGATTTTTCGAGTTAAAATTAATGAAACTCAATATTAAAAAATTCTGGAATTTGGAAAATTTTGCTAGTGGATTCGGCCGTTGTACCCAACTAGGTACAGTAGTGTTTGAATCACAATTTTTCCGTCTATTTCAATAATCTACTACTAATTTGTTATTTATTTTATAGACAACAATGTATTGAATAAAAAAACAAACACATGAAGTGGCTGAATATTATACGATTTAAATAAAGAGAGAATTTATGAGCTTACTCCTACAGGTCGCAAAACTGTTAGTTTCAAACCTACCTTATGACTAAAAATATTGGTTGCCAGTATAAATTTGCTAGAAATGTTGAAGCTTTATCTTTATCTTTATTCAAATATATAAAATAGAAAACTGAGATGTGATACCACAAAATTTTGAACTATCCTTAATTTTGTATATGTACCCAATTGGGTACAGCGGCGGTATATGGGTTAACTGAGTATGGAAATATTAACAAACTAGGAAACTCGGTACTCGATTACTGTACTCTTAAACTGTTACTTGAGATACTGTTCATACTGATTTTTAATATTATCTACTTGAGTGTGGTCAAACTTAAGTTTCTTATTATTTAACTATTAAACAAAGACACTTAAGATGCTGACGTTAGTCAGTCAATAGTTTATAACAGGAGTATGACAGTAATTCATTTATTATTACGGGCCCAGTGCCTTATGGCTGGTTTACACGTATTAAGACGACGTCTTGATAATTTGGCTGTAGCGATGCCGATTTTTCTCAGCAATGACTAAAGCTAAGAAATTGAAGTTCATTGTCAGTATTCATCATGTCTTTGTCTTTGAATTGCCCATAGCATAACACGATTGGACAACTTTTATCGCACATAATCAATCGAAAAGACCTCTGTAAAAAAAGGGATTCCTATTTTTCCAACAGAGGAGAGTGATTTAAGGTTCCAAAATTTGTACATAAATTGGTTCAAGCATGCACTTTAATTTGTGCATAGCTTATATGGAATGTATTTATGGTTTTTAAATTATGCGACAAAAACCATTTTGTCGCTTACGCCCTTTCCATTTTTTGCTGTTCCATTGCTTGTTTTCTATGAGAGGCCGGGCCGGCCTCTCATAGAAAACAAGCAATCTAAAACATATCCAACACGGTTTCTTACTTTAACGCTGCGTCACCTTAAGTAGATAAGTAGTTAACTAAATTTTAACTTAATTTTAAGTTATTTATTGCATGTAAATACAAAATTTAGTAGCAAGTAGTAAGTTAAAATTTAGTTAAGTACTATACAAGGAAATTAGAATTTTGACTATTTTCTGTAAGGTTGGCAGGCGGGGCTTGTCACTTGACACATTTCCGGCAGGCACACGGCCCGTTGCATTGCGTCGCGTCGTTGCAACGCAAACATTTTGACGCATAGCCGGCCACACAGGCGCTGCGTCATCGCAGCGTTATTACGAAGCAGTCTTAATGTCTACACCCCCTCCCGCTTCGTCTCGGGGGCTGCTGTCATTGGTGGCATGGGTCACTACGATGAGTAGACGGTAGAAAGCTTATGTCACCAAGTGAAATTTTATTAAAATTTTTGTCGATTGGTGAAATAATCGCGCAGCAAAAAGTCGTAGTTGCGTTTACGTACTCGTAGCAGCAAACGTTTCCCGTAGCTCGTAGCACGTGTGTGCGTAGCACTCTCTAAGAAATGGGATGAAATGCCCGCTTAGCCGATTTCGATGAAATTTGGTTTGAAGATACTGTAAAGTTTGAGTCCCAAGTCCAAACAAATAGTTTAATACGTAAGTATAATATTATACTTATTCTGCAATATTGTGATTGGATTATCTATGGCCCAAAACTCTTTCAAAACATTATATCGAGTCATGCGTCGAAATTTATGCGTCAGTGTGTCAGTGCATAGCTGTTGAACTAAATAAGTGAGTTTGGGCGTGATGATTTAATATCATGTTTGTACATCGCACAGAAATGTACATTATTTCGACCGTAATACAGTATTATTAAGGTTCAAAGTCACTAAACTGTCTGTATCCGCGGCAGTGCTATCTAAATCATGCCCAGTCAGCGGCGAGCGCTGCCATAAATCGCCCGCAGCCACCGTACGCTTTGCCGGAGCTGACGAGGCGCTCTGTTGTCACGCGGCATAACTCATCAGTAAACATGTAATTAATTGTTTCCAAAACGTATTCATTTTAGATGCACATCGCATATAGGCAAACTAGCTGATTCGGCAGACGTTGTTTTGCCACATACGTTGTTGGGATTCCAACAACGTATGTGGCAAAACAACGTCTGCCGAATCAGTAGCAGATTTGCTATGGACACTCAAAGGAAGATCTTCCGACCGAGCATTCATTCAGACATTCAGACAAACCTTGATAATATTATAATAATACTATTAATCGCATCATAAAATAAAATTATTATGCTCCACACATATTCTAAAAAAACCATAATCTGAAAAAAAAAACAATTTCATCAAAATCATTAAACCACAAGTTGTTGATGCATTTTAGCACTTATCTATTATCTCATACAGAAATACGATACTGTTATCGAAAGTCAAAGATAAGGGGGTGTAGATTATATTACTACTGTGCTAAACGTCGACAAACTCCCACAAATTTAAAATTAGACTACTCGATAAAGCAAATAAACCTCAAAATATGTAAGCATAATATTTTATTATCTTCTCTGACAAAACTTATATCCATTAGATTAGTTTTTACACGCTTATAATTCCTATTATCTAGATAAAAGGAATTATAAGCGTGTAAAAACTAATCTAATGGATATACTAATCTAATAGGACTAGTCCTAGCAGAATTATTGATTAAATTTTTCTTATAGTTGGATAAGTGATAAACTAATTAAAATAAAATAACATATTATTGAAATCAAACATAATTACGTTCAAAGATGTTTGTTTTAATATACTTTGTGGTAGCTTTTGTGAGTGTATTTGCGAAAAATGAATTTTATATGGGGTAAGTAATTGATAATGCAGATTTTTTTGTATAAAAACTTGATGAAAAATTGGAAAAGGTCGATGCAGTGTTAGGTAGACCTTTCCAAAACTGTCTGGCCATGGTAGAAAGAAACACAATACCTTTAGAAAATCATCAACATAATAATATCACAGTCTATGGAACTTAATATTATGAACTGAGTCCCTAAGCTAAACTTCAAACCATCATTGCTAAACAAAAGTTATATATCATATACTACATTTTACATAAAAATATATCTTTGTCTATCTCTTTGATGTACCAACTTATCAATAACCAAAATTGAAAATTCCAAGTGATACAAAAATAAAATATAATTGAAAATTGTAAGTGGTACAAAAATAATTATACAATTTCCAGACACCGCGTCTACAATGTGAAGTTAACAACGCAAAAGCAGCAGGGCCAGTTCTACCTGTTGAAGAGTGACATCGTCGACTACTGGAGGAAGCCGAACTTCAAACACAATGTGACGGGCAGAGCCATGGTCCCTCCCTCCCACTACTTGTGGTTTGAGGAGAAACTTCAAGAGTTGGATATTGAGAAGGATGTTTATATTGAGGATGTTTACAGGTAAATTTTTAATGATCTATTTAAAAATACTGAACCGGCCTATCGATAGAGCAGACTGTCCATTGACCCTTTGTTCTTCTGGTGATATGGTCAACCCACTTCTTCGGCTGATATTCTTAACAACCAATATAACTTTTGTTATAAACGACGAATGACATACTTACAAAGATTATAATAATAATAACTCCCATGGACACCGGTTTCGGTGACGGTGGCCGATTTCATTGAAACCAAGGCCAGTTACGCAGGAGTAATTTTATAGTGCCCAAGTGTGTGCGCAGTACACAAGAGCACTCTCTATTCTTTTTACTCTCATAACCCAGTGGGACGGACGACCGACACGACCGGCGAGAGATCAGGCGCAGGACCGACTTTTTACATGCCCATCCGACGCATGGATCATCTTACTTGTCAGACAATCAGGTGATCAGCCTGCATTGTCCTAACCAAACTTGGAAATAATATGTTTCCAACGCGGGAATCGAACCCACGACCTCCGAGTCAAGAGCCGAGCTCTGAACCACTGGACCACGGAGGCGACAAAGATTATATTATTATATTCATAAATTGTATTACAATAAGCAACTGTGAGGTCGTACTAAGTGATTGAATTCATTTTGTCATAATTTCAGTTACTTGAAGGACAAAGAATCAAAAACACAATCTACCAGAAACGACGAAAGCAGTGGATTTGATTTTACTGGATACTATAGATACTATCAAGTAAGTTGTAATTTATTATTAAGGTTACCATAAGCACAAGTAAGTTGTAATTTATTATTAAGGTTACACAGAGAAAAGAAGTGTGTGAATTTAAAATCACAAAACTTTGATAGTGAAAACATTTAAAGGATTACAAAAATGTATTAAAATAATCAGAGGCTTACACAAACTATAACTTTATTAACAGATACTAGAATACATGAGAGCATTGGAAGAAGAATATGCAAATTCGGACGATATCAAGGTAACCTACGTAGAAGCTGGTCTCACTGATGAAGGCAGACCGTTAGTGTACTTGGAAATAACAAACAATGATGACAATGAAGACAAACCTATTGCTATAGTAGAAGCAGCTATAATACCACGGGAATGGATAACAGTATCTGCAGCTTTGAACATAGCGAAAGAAGTAGTTGATCAAAGAGAATTGCTGGTTGGACTAAAGTGGATAATTATACCAGTACTGAACCCTGATGGATATGAATACACTCACACGAACGTAAGTAATTTTAAAGTTATATTTACAGCAAAAGTAGACAGAACAAGCATTATAGTATACAAACAGTCCTCTAATCCTTAGTTTTGAATAGTTATAAACATTCTTCTGCCTTTAGTAATAAAAGGGTCGACATTCCTTATAAATAGCAAAAGTAATAGTAGTTACATGTACAATTAATTAATCAACGAACATTATGTTATCATCATATTAGTGAAGATTTAGATTTAACAATTTATCAATAACAACAAAATTGACAAAATTCCTAGTCAATGGACACGTGCTTGTTTATTATTTAAATCTCGATATATTTTTACATTACAGTTGAGGCTCTGGTCAAAAACAAGAAGCACAAAAAGCAATCTCGGTTTCATCTGTCCCGGTGTGAACATCAACAGGAACTTCGGCTTTGACTGGCTCTTGTCAGACTCCAGTTCAAGTCCATGCAGCCACCTCTACGGTGGAATCGAGCCGTTTTCTGAACCAGAGACGAGGTTCATCCAGACACTAGTCGAGGAGAACGGCAGAAGAATCAAAATGTACATCTCCTTGCAAAACGGTGGAGGCTATATTGCCTATCCTTGGCACTACGAAAGAGCAGCTAGTGGCATGTTCAGACAGCACCATATGCTTGGAAGAGAAATGAGGAGCATACTAGGGGAAGATTATTTACTAGACATTGGATCTTTGGCTGCTGGGGACCGAGCGTCAGGAACCAGCACTGATTATATAATGGATCATGACGTGATGTACACTTTCAGCATCAATATAGAAGGACAGGGGGATGATGGAGTGATTGTACCGGAGACTGATATTGTCACTATTGTCGATAAGGTGTGGAGAGCCGTAGCTTTGGTCGCTAATACAGTACTTGCTTCTTAATTGTCTGTTATTTTATTTGCTAAATGCTCAAAGTATTTCAAACAAAACCAAATTATTATTAAAGATGAAGAGTCTAATCAAAACTTTAGATCATAAAAGTATATGTATGAAAATAACATTAAACAAATTTACTAAACGAGAATTTACGTTTCGAAATAATTCTAAATATTATTTTAAAAATACAAGATAAACAAAACCGTAAATTTAGTCTAGGTCCATTAGACAAGACAGCATTTTAAAATCCAATTTATAGCAAGAATTTGCAACGAAAAATTAAATTTGGAGCTGGAAAAATTTAATCAACTATAAGACTTCAGATAATTTACTTTGAAATTATTTATTTGATGGATTCGAAAATATCATCGTCGAAATGTTTAAATATTTAATTGTATCCTTTCGACATGCGCCAAGAAGATAATGATGTAAATATTCGTAATGAGTTTAAATTTTCAACGAGTTTAAGTGTAAGGTGGTAATTGAGTATATTGAGTTCGAAGTCAACAATATCACCAAATTGAAAATTAATCCGTCATTCCTGAGCATTTGGTCCAAGAGCCAGCGACAGCCAGATTTCCGTCATTTTATAAAAGCTGAAAGTCTACCTGTTTATGACCCCAATAGAGGTAAAAACAACCAGAAACTATGGAGTTTTTTGTAGCGGTTACTTTAGGAGGTATCCAAGATTTTCGTCATTTTATAAAATCTGAAAGTTTACCTGTTTATGAGTTATGACCTATAGAGTTGAAAATGACCAGAAACTGTGGAGTTTCGGTAGCGGTTACTTTAGGAGGTATCCAGTTCTGAACGTCTACTTGACCTTCGATAATATCTTATTTTCTTCGATGTAACTGTAGGAGTCTCGTCTTCCACGTCCGGATATTTTGACATTCTTCCCATTGCCAGATCACCTCAAAGTATTTTAAGGAAGTTTAATTTGGCAAAGTCGGGCTGTGTCTGGCTCTTACTCTAACTGCAGAATTTCGGGATCTCGATTTAACCTGGCCGCCCGCGGCGCGCCGTACGCTGTATGTAGTAATTTAATATGCCTTAATACAGTAGCACTCGGGTCACTTTACACTTGAATTGTTGTTTTCCACTAATTGGTTATTCAGAAATAGGTATTTTATGTAGGCGATGAAGCGGAGTAATTAAAATATGACTTAACCTATGAGTCCTAGTCTTTACGTTACCTATGAGTACTTCTCACAGTGTGTAACCACAGATAGAAAAAATAATTAACAAAAAGATCTAATATATCCCGTGAATTATTATCCTGTAGCTTCGCAGGACTCAAACTGTCTAAATTCTTTATATTTTCTTTCATCTCAATCGGTTCAGCTTACCTTAGGTTAGGTTCACACGGCACAATCCTACACGTTTCCTGCACGATACGTCGACTGCAGTATACGTCTTAACAAATAAACAGTGGCGCATACAATGTATATAAGCTGTGTCCACACTGTGCCTTTTTTTGTCCATTAAGGGCATGCATCATAGCGCAGTCAACAGCGCACGTGAGGTATGCCCGCGACGCATGCCCTCGGACCGTATCCAAAACTTTCGCTTTGTTCTTTAATGACAATTTTGACGTTGCGTTCTTTGACGCATTCAATTATTGAATGCGCCAATACGAAAGTTGAATGAAAGAAGATGACGTAAATTGAAAATGAAAGTGTACAGTGTGGACATAGCTATAGAACCATTCACACGTCAATTGCACTGCACGATTTGTTGTGTCATTAATGTCATTATAATATATTGTATGCGCCACTATGACGTATACGGTATACTGCAAAAAACTTGCAGGATTATGCCGTGTGAACTTAACCTTAGTCTGCATAAGGCTACGTTCAGACGTGCGCGTGTTCTGCGCGTGCTCTGCGCGTGTTTTCCCATACGATATAGTAGAACACGCGCAAAGCACGCGCAGAACACTCGCACGTCTGAACGTAGCCTAATGAGACAACAAGACAGAAAGAGAGAGACTCCCGCACTCATATTACTATCAGTATCATTCAGTAGTACTTGTTTCTAAATCCATCTCAAAGTAATATAGTTCATTAAGGATTAACAACTAAGTAGATCAATCTTAAACAAAAAGCGGTGAGTTCTCTGAACGTTGATCCATATCCACACTAATATTAAAAATGCGAAAGTGAATCTGTCTGTATGTCTGTTACCTTTTCACTCCCAAATCACTGAACCGATTTTGCTCAAATCTGGTATGGAAATACTTTGAGTCCCGGGAAAGGACATAGGCGTCATTTAGTTTCTTCTAAAGTATCTGATACAGGGTCGTCAACGGCGGTTGACAACAGCAAAAACGGGTAAGCGCGTTGCCAGCATTGACTTTTATAGAGTGGACTCGGCATAATGGTCTATACCAAATCAAAATACTGTGGCCGGTCCGCCATTTTATGTTCCGGTTGATTTTATGTTGATTGGTTGACGTTTAGTGATGTACTTTTTTATCGAACTTAAAAAATATAAGGTGAAGAATCTGCTCATATAATATTTTAAAGATTTTAACCTTAATCCGCCTGGTTATCTGTTTGACAATACATAATCATAACAAAATCAATGTCATTTCAATAGTCGCTTTGTTTTCATTCTAATAATAATAATTTTACTCATTATGTAAACATCAAACTTCTATAACCCAAATTAAAAGTGATAAGACGTACATCAGTTTATTTAAAGCATCGCTGTACTATAGTGTTTGATGTTAATTACACTTAAAACATCTTAGTTTATCGATATCCTCGACAAATATCAACCGAGTGTCCCATCACTATAGACCGCCATGTTTAGTTCCAGGCAATATGGCGCCGGCCACACTTTTTTGTAGTTATGTCACTTCCATATGTTTTCTTATTCATTGGTTGCCAGCCACACTGTTGTCAACGTGTTGTCAACCACAGTGTTGAATAGATTTTGCGTGGTCGTCAGCCGCCGTTGACGACCGTGTATCAGATACTTAAAAACAGAGTGTCTGAAACGACTTGATGATGAAATTAATTACATAATAAAACTTTATGGTCCTCGACTATCCCCTCGAGAAAGGTCCTGGATTAATAACGTGTTACATTGCCAAGTAAATAAGGTCTGCATAAAGGCTCTAAATAAGTTCTGAATTACTATACGTATTTAGTTATTTATTTATTTTTAAAACTATAAAGAAAATACAATCATAAACTTAGTCTAATACAGTGTAACATAAACCATTACTGGTTTTTCCGCACACTAGTAATTATTTAGCACTGATAAAATTTTTAAATCGGTACAAAATATCCATTTAGAAATTCAAATTCAAAACGACAGAGCTGCCGCTTGAAAATTTAATTTCGTATTATACTGTTATATTATCCTAGCGTCACGTCTTGTTTTGATAAGCTGTTTAAGTGTTTAGTCTATTTTTGAATTAGGCTATTTTATATTAGCCTACATTCCACTCAGTCCAAGAGTTTCAAATAAATTTGAATTGTAAAACCTAATTCTAAAATCCTTTGGTAAATCAAATTAACACCAAAATTGAAAAGTTGAAGCATCAACTAAACAGAACAAACTTCTTGTTTAAGGCGTGTTCAGCAGATCGACCTCACCTGGCGGACTATCACCCTTATGGCCTTACAATAAAGGTGATTTCAAAGGTAAAACAACTGTGAACGCAATAGTTATTCAGTAGTATAGAATCCGCTGTTTGAGTTACAATTTACGCCTCTCAGTACACAGAACAAGCTGCGGACCATCGGTTTATTTACGGCAATACTGTGCGATTTTTAACGGAAGTTTATCTGAACGTGGTTTAGTTTAGAATTGTGGTTAAGTGGGATTTATTTGAGATTACATTTATTCGTTCTAGTAGTAGGCTTTGTTTAGGTATTTTTAAAATGTGTTTTCCTATGTGATAATTCCAAGAGATTTAAGCCAAGAAACAGTTTAGAGGTTTGGGCGTGAAGAGGTAACAGACAGACTAACGAAAGACAGAGACAATTTCGCAATTATAATACTAAGCGCTCTTATGGTGCTCCCAGGCAGAAGTTATATAACATTGTGTAACACGATAACATTTTATAACATCGTGTACCTAACATACGCTACAACCTGTCAAAAAATAAACGTGTCTTTTGTTATAATTTGTTACAAAATGTTTTTATCACGGCATTCCCACGGAAACGGGAACCACTGTACGCTATAAACTAAAGTCCACGCGGACGTAGTCGCGGGCAACAGCTATATAAAGTTTAAAGTCTAAAAATTAAAGTAAATTAGTACTTAAATAAATGAGCCAAAAAGAATCTGACCGATAGCTCATAAATGAATAAAAAGTTACGTATTGTATAGAAAACTTATCAGTCTTGAATTTACTGTCAAATTAAGTTAGTTCCAAAAATTCATAACAGATGTCGCTATATCGCGTCTACATCGCGCTATCGCTTGCTCTTATGTTTTTCTATAAGAGGTGGACCCATTTAAAGCTTCGGTCTTCGACTCTTTCGATTCTTTCGATTGTTATACACGCTTTCATTTAACTAACTACTCAGTACTTTATCTATGCAGTGACGTAACCATAAACCTATCAATGATAAATTATAGTTTATGGATAAAGTTGTGTAATGGGGGGGCTAAAATATAAGCTTTAAAATTTGTCATAAATAAAGTTTAATTTAAAATAATGAAATATTATGTGCACACTGCACAGCTGTTTTTGGGTATTTTGATTTATTTTAAAAAGCTTTTGACAACAATTTTGTTGACACCGCGCGCTATAAACTGAAGTCCACGCGGACGAAGTCGCGGGCAACAGCTAGTGTTATATAACTTCTCTATGGGAGCACCTTTACAGACGAACGGCACTTGACGACGGCAGTCGGCGGCACGTGTCGACGGCAGTCGCTGGATTTTTTTTCATAGATTTTTTTATCTTTGTCGACGTATGCCTAGGATATCACCTACAACTCCATTAATAATATTATAATATTGATGATTAAAATCGGACCAGGAGTTTAGTCGTTACGAGAGCACATACATACATAGACTCTTATATCACAGAAAATCTTACCCTTCCTTGTGGACTCGCCGTATTCTAAAGGTAACGATGATGAAACCCATAAACAGATCACGAGCCGAGCGCACGTATATCAACGTCGTTTAAAATGTCTTCGCCAAACATTCCCCGTATTTCCACACAATCCCGAATTTACCCATTACAGTTTACCTGCGCGGAAAAAAGGCCGGGAACCGAGCTGTTGTGTTTGAGGAGCGCTCGAATATAGATAGTGTACTGCATTATTTATTCCGCTTTACCGATTCGTGTACGGAGTGTATCCGCTTTTGGTGGAAAACATATCCGCATCACTCATATTTCTTTTGAATATTCGGAGAACGAGGTATTTTTGAGGAGAAAATTTGATTTCGGAGTTTTCTCCGAGCGTTACACGGTATTATCCTAGATAAGAGACATCAAATCTTTGAAATAAATCCTTTTGTTTTTGGAAAAAGGTTAGCCATTTACATGAATCGGTACAATCTAAACGTTCCTAAATCGTCAAGAAAAAAGGTAGTCTTTCTTTCAATATTTATTCATCGACAATCTTGGCTAAATAATAGAGCATAACATTACAATATTATCTTTTATTATTCATTGAAAATCGTTGGGTAAAAATGGAGCATATTATAATAAACAATATTATTATCCACCTTCGCAATTTCAGAAGTTTTGGACTACATAGCGTACGGCGACCTTGATTCCTTCCCAAGTCTCGTAACCTGCTTGCTCAATGAACTCAGGGTCGACCAGGAATCCCAGGATGGTGTTGACCTGGTTCTTGTAAGCCGGCAGCTCGTAAGTGTAGGATAAGCTGTTTCCGACGATCTGGGCGTAGTCGCTCGCGCCACCGGATGCCGGGTATAAAACGCTGGCGATGTTACCAACTAGGTAGTTGCGGTTGGTCTCCCATTTTACTCTGTCTATGGCGTTAGCCATGTTGACTCCAACCATGTGGATGATCAGGCCGTTCGGAGGCAGCTGCCCAGTGCCGTAGCCGTACAGGATGTAGCTTCCGAAGCTGTGGATGTCCAGGAATAGACCAAGGCGATGTCTGTGGTCGCTGAGGATGTCCCTGATGATCTGCGTCTCCGGCTCGGAGAATGCGCTTCGTCCGTGGAAGGTGTCCATGCAGGTGAGCCCGCTGGAGGCTGTTCCCCAGCTGGCGTCGAAGTTCCGGTTCAGGTCGACGCCATCGCAACCCACATAGTCAGTGGCGCGGTTCTTGCGCCAGATTCGACTCTGTAATGAATAGAAAATTTTATTTGAACATGTGCCTAGCGCGATATTTGAAAAGAATTATGAATATGAAAAAAGTATGTCAATTATCATGTTCGTTCAAAGTCGTTGTTTATTCAAAGTTTTAAAAACAATTTGCGTTAGGGATCCCATCGAAAATCTTACCGTGGTATGAGTATATTCGTATCCATCGGGGTTGGCGATAGGAAGGATGATCCAGTCCACGTCCCTGATCAGGTCCTGGTCGGTGATGTCCTCCACCAGCTTGTGTATGGCGTACAAGGTCACGGGAAGGGTGATCCACTCCCTAGCGTGGATCAGGGATTCGATCATTACCACGGGTTTTGATTGATCCTAAAATTATAAAAAAGCCATTTATTTCATCTTGTATTACTGGATTCAAATATTCTTAGAAATTAGAATAGAATCTTTCAGAATGGAGTGGTGTAATAGAGGTTAGATAATTAGGTATGTATTGACGATAATAACCAATAGGCTCTCGGGAAAACGCGTGACGCATTAGTGACCAATAGCTTTGTCCACACTGTGCCTTTTTTTGTTCATCAAGGGCATGCGTTATAGCGCAGTCAGCAGCGAACGTGAGATATGCTCGCGACGCATGCCCTCTGACCGTATCCAAAACTTTCGCTTTGTTCTAATAATGACAATGTTGGCGTTGCGTTCGTTGACGCATTCAATTATTGAATGCGTTATGCGCCAATACGAAAGTTGAATGAAAGAAGATGACGAAAATTGAAGACGAAAGTGCATAGTGTGGACATAGCTAATGAAATCACTGCCGTGCAAGCTCAACTCCAACAGAGCCAAAGCAGAATTTGATAACTTTAATAATATCATAATTCATAACATTTTATTATACGAGAATGCTCGCGTAAGCAACAACAAAACAATTCGGAGAAAAGAAATCTCGCTCAACATTTTCCTTTATTTCTTGAATTGAACTAACCATGTTTCCCGTTCAACAAATCTAGGCCTGATTTATACAAAAAAATTAAAATAACTCAAAACAAGAACTCAGATGAAACATAAAGCAGGGGTGAGCACAATCAAAATAATGAACTCCGCGCCGGGGCGAAAACAAAAAAGGGAAAATTAGACTTTTTATAATTCCGTGAAACAAGACTTGACCTTTTTGCTGGATTACTTGTACTTTTACGTCGGGCAACTTGTACAATGCGAAATAAAATAATACTTCAACAACGTTTTACGGGTCTATTGCTAGGCGAGTTTGTTTAGCGAACGTGTGTGGGATGTTGGAACTATTGTATATGTGCTGTGTGCATATAAGAAAGTTAAATACTAGGTTTTTGGTGTTTGGTAACTACCGCAAATTTAGATTATAGTATGTAACCAACATGATAAAATATTATACTGAGGGCCTGTTTCACCACTTTCTGATAAAGTTCCGAATAGGCTATTCACAACTTTTTTGACAGATTCTCCATACTTGAACTGTTAAGTTAATCGGTAGATAGCCCATTCGTCACTTATCAGGAAGTGATGAAACAGGCCCTTAGTGTGTTAATGGTGCTGTTAATAATATAATTATCTCCTATATTGTGTCGTCCCTAAGTGCTAAGAAATATTAATCTATCTTTTAGTTAGCCTAAGTCCTAAGTTCTTATGGTCATCTTATATATAAAATTCTCGTGTCACAATGTTAGTTACCGTACTCCTCCGAAACGGCTTTACTGATTTACACCAAATTTTATATGCATATTCAGTAGGTCTGAGAATCGGCTACTGGGTGCTTTATATATATTGATAAGTGCATTTGTTGAATAAATAATAGTAAATTATTACAACTCGCGACTGACGGCGACCATTGTTGTGCGAGATAGCGATGGACGTTGCCATAGTGCAATATGGGCGAAATACTGTATGGGCGAAATACTGTATATGGCAAAATAACGTTTGCCGGGACAGCTAGTATTATTCTAAAATACTCTTGGTAGTTGCAGAAGAATTGAATTGGAAGACACTATATTTTGAATTATAGATGTATTACTTGGAAGTTGGTGGTGGAAATCTTCAGGTACTTGATGTCGCGACCCTCGAAGCTCCTGCCCCCGGAGACCACCTCCACGTGGTCATACCTGTTCGCCAAGTCCACCAGATACCTGTCCACCTGGAAAAATCATTAAACTTTTAAAAGGCGACGCTCCTACTTCTCAGAACGGTCAGTTTTAATCAGGCGATCCTTTTACTCGTTTAATTATTAGTCTCATGAGGAAAAAATAAGAAATATAGGAGTTTTCTTATAATTAGGTTTTTTTCTGATGCTGATGATGACACCAGTATCAATGTTCGGTCTTTTGTAGCGAACCTTCCAGGTATCCTCTCGAGCCTAAATGGGCCTATTGGGATGTGGACCTATTTTGCTCGACTAGTGTAGCGAATTTCTCAGATCAGCTCAGATCTCTATGGATATAGTTTGCATAAATTTATTATATTATTATGTTGCGTATAATTTTGTACAGCAAAAAGAGACATTTTTATCCGTTGTAGATGATTTATGACAATATTTCTCGTGCGATTATGTAACCAATAGAGAATTGTATTTTAAACGTCCAACTGGTTCGGCAAGGACACACGGCATTCTGGCAACTTAGGTCGCCTACTGCCTAGTATATGCCTACATTGATTAATGTGAGCTTGGAAGGAAACCTAAAAGTGACTTTCAAATAAAATGCCACTTTATAACATAGACTCTAGGTATCATTAGTCCACACTGTGCACTTTCATCTTCAATTTTCGTCATCTTCTTTCATTTTGTGTGGCGAGACCCATGCTGCCGCTGCTTGTGGGCTGTGGCGTAAAAGCTAGTTGTGTAGAGTAAAATGAAACCTATAGCCAATGTCATAAGGTGGCACTTTACTTGAATAATTTTCAAAAAGATCGGAAATTCACCAATGCAATGATAATCACTCGCAATCATAATCACTCACTTCATCGTAACGACGGACTTCTTCGAAGAAACCACCGAAACCTGACACGTTACTTCTTCCTACACTTTTCGACAGTAGCTGCTCTTCCAGGTCGATAGAACTGAAATAATAAATGATTTTGTCATCCAAACCAAGACCATTATCACCATATCGACACGGTTTTTTTTTAAATCTAGACAAGAAAGGACTTTATCGTAAAACGTTAATGCCGTCTCGACAGGGTTTGTGTGTACGTTCCATAAAGTTAATATACCTTATACGTTCTTATTACCTAATAGCCGGTCAACACTAAAAAACGAACGTAAAAATACGTCCGTCCATTTGGGTGGAAACCAGCCATGATGGTATTGGTTCACGTTAGAAAATCTTCTAAGAGGCCGTTCTTAAAGCAGATTACACGTACCAATCCACTCTTCCTATTTGCTATTTACTGTCCACGCAGGGGAATACCGAAGTACCTTACTAAAAGAGCTTATATTTTAATCCTTTCGAATGTCAACTCATTATGTTCTTCCGGTTTAATCTTTTAAAAAAGATTCCTAACGAGTCCCAGAGGCAATGATTTAAAAAAAATCTAAAGAAATGACTTATTTTTTGGCCAAATCAATAGCAAGCTGGAGCGTTAATTGTATTGAATTGAATTAATTAATTATAATGTAAATCGAATCGGAACTTGCGACGAATTTGCTTTTCAATTATTATCGGCCATTGTTAAATTCAGGAATCGAAAAGGTTACCCATTTTGGTGTTTTAAACTGTTTAATTTATACAAAAACCCTAACATGCGCATCAGCCGTATATACGGCTGAATTAACGGTATAAATAAACCGTTTATGAATAAGGTTCATTTTCATTCGTTTTTCTGTGTTAAAAAAGGATAGGTGATATTGTAAGTACCGCGGAACGCTATTGGTTGAATGTGTTTAATCATGTCACAACGAGAATTACGCGCCATTTTACGCAAAAATTATCTTATCTGCGTAAGACATAAGATACAAGATAATGTTATTTAATCCTTCGATCGGAGGTTCTAGGAATTCCCATTGTATTCTTTTGTTTATTCTCGCGATCACCGGTGCTCGCGCGGGACCTGAAGGATTAATGCAAGTTCTCCGCCATTTCTTTATTATTGTTTTTTACATTCTGTCTTTCCTTGATATTGATTTGGTAAAGAGCAAAAAGTTAATAAAGAGGCGGAATTGTAATTTAGTTCAAATTATTAACTTGCAGTAAATAAACATGCCAAAGGGTAAAAAAGATGCAGTGCACAGACATTTTACTTATAGCGAAGAAAACAATATTAGCCAGTGTAACTTTTTGAAGATTGCAGTTCGTCTGTATAGACCCAAAGCGTTAACGCACACATTAGGGTCTATACAGACGGACCGCATTTCAACTGCAATCCAACCGCAAATTGCTGTTCAAGTGCAGTTTGAATGCAGTTGACACGACTGCAATAGAACTGCAAACCAAACGCGCAGTCGGATTGCAGTTCAGTTGCAGTTGGCGTGCAGTCGTGTGAACTGTTTGGTTTGCAGTTCTATTGCAGTCGTGTCAACTGCATTCAAACTGCACTTGAACTGCAATTTGCGGTTGGATTGCAGTTGAAATGCGGTCCGTCTGTATAGACCCTTACATCTGAGAATTTTAAATACTCACTTACGCGCGCGTTCCGCAACGGAAATTACGCCGCGAATTTTCGGCTCTTGAACTGAACTGCACTGAACTGAACAACTATCACCAGGATTTTTTATTTCAGGAAATGAAAAAAAAAAATGTTTATCCATACAAATTGTCTGATCGAGCAATTTTTTTTTTTCATTCCTGAAAATAATTCCTCATTCCTGGTGGTATTTGTTCAGTTTCGTTGACTGAGCAACCCCTATAAGTTTGCGGGACGCTGTCCCTTAAGCGGTCCATTCACTATCCTGCATTGCAGTCCTGCTGCAGTCCGCCGTGCAGGCCTGCAACGCCATTCACCATTCAGTCGGCAGGCCTGCCCGGCGGACTGCAGCAGGACTGCAATGCAGGATAGTGATAGGACCCTTTTACACCCCGTATAAGGCATAAAGTTTTACATAAAAAGGTGCACTATGAAATCGACCTTACATACTTTACTCGTTACTTTCGCGTTACTTTTACGTTACCGTAACATAGAAGTATCTATGTTAGGTACTCTATGTTACTAACGGCCGTTCCCAATATTTGATCTATCTCTGGTTTTGCCCTACTAGAGATAGGAATAGCTGAGAGCTAGACATTAGAGACACATATTTTATGTCAATTCAATGTTAGCTGCGATCGGTCGTATGTCAAACCAGAGATGGATTGAATATTGGGAACGGCCGTAAGTGTAAAAATTCTCGGCCTTACCCATAAGCTACTATCCAAGTTACATTCATCATCATCATCATTACTACCACCAATCACCACACCATGAATCATTAAATCATGACCCTTTTATTGGTACTTTTAATCGTCTTTAAGATCAAAAACGGTTTGTATCGATATCGCTACAGCCGTATAGCGGATTAATCGGTCCCTGGTTAAATTATTTAAATCCAGTAATCGTTGTAAAATTCGTCTCCCGTCAAGTATTGTGATGGGAAATTCGTAATTTATGGAAAATAGGGTTATGCTGTAATTTGATGAATATAAAGCACTAGATGACGCCCGCAACTTCGTTGCGCCAAAACTCGTTTATCGCGCTGGAACCGTACATTTTTCCGGGACAAAAAGTATCCTATGTCCTTTCCCGGGACTCAAAGTATCTCCATGCCAAATTTCAGCAAAAGCGATTCCGCGGTTTGGGCGTGAAGAGGTGACAGACAGACAGACACACTTTCACATTTATAATATTAGTATGGATGAAGTTTTAAATTGTATCACATTATCTAGATTTTAGGAATTAATAGCCCGACAATCTAGGCATTTACACTTACAATAATTTTTATTTTGCCTTCGAAATTAGCTTTTAGTTAGTCTCAAAAACTTGAATTCAAAGTTAGGTGTATTTCTTATTCTTATTCATGAAAGTTATGAATCACTTTAGCGTTTGGATAAAGTTGATATTACTATTTGATACTCACTCTTTGATATTGTTGATCTCAATTTCGTACTCTATCCCCAGAGCATTGAGTTCATTTTCGAAGAACAGCTTATCCTGTTGGTCAACTAGGATATACCCGTCTCTCTCTGGTAGAGGGTGAGACCACACGTCCAGGTGGAATATATTGACCAGCTCATTCAAGGTCTGTGCCTGGTCAACATCCTGAACCCTTATTTTGTATAGTGAATCCCTGGAAATGAGGCAAAGCAAGCTTCTTTAGTAATACAAGTACTGAGTACATTCATCATGTAGGTTGGTAGCCAGATATAGAAAATAGCAGAACTACATAGTTTAATCACAATTTACACACAGTAGACAAAACAATGTTGATAATACTATGGGTTGCGACTTGCGCCGTTCCGTTGGCAACAGCTGTACCAACGAAACGGTACAACGAAACTAAATATTATGTACAACTAAATAAGTACGAAATCCTCTGAAAAAGCGTGTAAATAACCTGCACACTCAGATGGACACACTCGTATTATGAATAATCATCCATACTAGAATAATTAAAACCTGTAAAGCCCGCTCTACACATTGGGCCAAGTTATGAGTCAGCGCATTGGGCCAACGTGTAGAATACGGGAAGTTACTCCCAAGTCCCAACTTATGGCCAAGTAAGCCCAATGCGGTGGCTCCATATTACGTTGGCCCAATGCGTACTTACAGCGGACTTAAGATATTTTATTAAACATGTTAATTTTGAAATAATTTACCCTTCCAATTCTTCATTTTTTCCATAAACGGAACTAACCAGGGCTAGCACTAGCAACAGACGCATTTTCGGTCACGTACGGTCACACAATCCAAATATTAATTAAAATCATTACAAGCATTTTGATATTAAGTAATCCTCATATCTTTGGGATTAAAAATTCCAAATTTTTAATCTGTTATACACGTGATAGATAAAATTGTATAGGTAAAGTACTGTTAACGAGAAAAGTTGTTGTAATGGGAAAGATGCCGTATTTTTATTTTGGCTTGAATCAAACGTTCATGTTAGTAAAAGATTACTAGAGTGTGATAAATTAAAAATCACTAAAATAATACAAAATTTTAAGGGGCCGAGTGCCATCGAAATTCTCATGCATATGAGTACGTAATACCAAAATCATTTTCTCATACGAAAATATTTAACATGTTTGAGTTATTTTCCAGCTTTAAATAATTTATAATTTCTATTTACATGTTGTTAGTTTTTTTAGTTCTTTTTTTTCTTATTCTGGTAACTTGACTGGCACCTATACAATTTTGTTCCTGTATGGCCCAAAGGTTGACTGGTAGATAATGCCATTAGGCATTAAGTCCACCTTTGTACTTGTATGTGCATAAAGTGTTTAATAATAATAATAAAAAATTACCTAGGTTCCTGCACAAAAATTTACTACAAAATATTTAGACACTAAAAAATATTTTTTTAGTGTTTAAATATTTTGTAGTAAATTTACTATTTATTTATATATTTTTTAGTGTTTTACTATATTTTTTAGTGTTTAAATATTCTTATACTAAATATGTCATAATACTAAATACCTATCAATTGGTTATAATAATAATATTTAATATCTATGGACGCTTCACACCACGTCAGTCTGGCCCCGTGCTAAGTACCTGAAGGACTTGTGTTACAGGTACCAGACAACGGAAATATATTTAATACTTTTATACTATACATATGTTTAAGATTTTTATTATATCATACACATATTTAATACACATCCATGACCCGGAAACATTGAAAAACTTTTTATTCCGTCGGCGGGATTCGAACCCGCGACCCCCGGCTTGAGTTGCCACACACTCTAACCATTGAGCCACGGAGGTCGTCAAAGTTATATAAATTAAATCATGTCAAAAGTACATACTATGTCAGATATCTAATAATAATTCACTTAAAATAAATGTCCAAATTGTCATATCAATAATTATTACAAAAAATCGTTTAATCAGTAGAAACACTTATCTATCAAGTATCAGCCAATTAGAGTTTTTTTGATTGGTCGATTTGAGATTAATTTGATTGTTTTCAATCAACAACAAACGTAACGTTTCACTACTTAGTGCCAAATTCATAATAATCCCTGCTAATATTATTGTGAATACGAAACTGTATAATATGTAGGTATATCTGTTTGTAACAGCCGCGAGCAACTGCGACCGACAAAAATTCAAATAAAGACCGACAAAAAAAGCGTAGTGTTGCCTAGTGAAGTTTCACCTTAATACTGTTGTTATAGGTGAAACTACATATTAGCGCTCATCAAGTAATCTCCATCTGTAATTACTGATAACGTATCACCTCGATCTACGGCCACTCTAATTGAATCTGCCTGATCCCACAAATCCTGGTGGTGAGCCAAATTTTGATTAAATTCCATCAATTGCTATCCTGACGTGGATGAAGGGATGTATGACAATTACATTCCGCATATAACTGATCTGTTATATCAATATATTTTATCTCCCTGGTACAGTGGTTTAGAGCGTGGCCCTTGACTCGGAGGTCGTGGGTTCGATTCCCACGTTGGAAACGTGTTATTTCCACGTTTGGTTAGGACAATGCATCCAGATCACCCGATTGTCTGACACGTAAGATGATCCATGGGTCGGATCTCTCGCCAGTCGTGTCCGTCGTCCGTCCCACTTGGTTGTGAGAGTAAAGGAAGAGAGAGTGCTCTTGTGTACTGCGCACACACTTGGGCACTATAAAATTACTCCTGCGTAACTGGCCTGGTTTCAATGAAACCGGCCACCGTCACCGAAACTGGTACGAGTTATACATACAGATGTAAAAGTTTTATTTACTTGAAATACTTCTTTTTTTAAGTATTTCAAGTATAAATATACTTGCATGAAATTGCTATTAAAATATAAACTATTATTAATATAGTATTATGAAGTAAGTACTTAACTCACTATGCTTGTTGAACCACTAGACGAAGAAGAGAAACTTCATATACAATTTAATTTTGAACCTTTAATTTTAATAATACAAAATGTCAGTATTAAATCTGTGCCAGTTAATTCAATTATTATGCTTATTAAAAAAAATATAGCGGGTTAACACTATTCCAATCCAGTTATCCAATCCCCTGTCCCCTGTATGGATTTCAATGTAAAAGTGGCAGCGCTGAAAGAGATTTTATTTAATTTTTTGTACTTATGAAAAAACTCATCATGCTGAGGCGCAAAAAATTTTAGTCTTTCAGCGTTGCTATTTTCACAGTGAACTCTATACAGTGAACCTATACACACCCTAAAGTATTATCACTTAGATTTGTTACACTCTGTATAAAGATCTTCTCAATAGACAGACGGATAAACTTATTTATAATATTGTTAGTAAGGATTCAAGCAAGTGTGTGGCTGTAGGCTTGATTTATGTAAATCAGAGGGCCAATCAGCCGCAGTATCTGGGCCCGACATGCCATAACTTACACTTACTACTGTCGCGATATATCGTAGCCTATGTCGTAGCCAGTATCACCGACAACATTTTAAACGTTCGCGTTGCAATAAAATTAAAACTTTTAAATCGGGACTTAACGCGACTTATTCTAGTAAAGATACACAATTAAATGTTGGACAACTCGAGGGTAGTCGCAGAACAGACCGCCCGGTGCAAGCGAAGACGTCGCGCTCCTGCAGTCCCCTCGTGACCACGGCCCACACTGGTCCCAAAGTAAAATAAATGGGTCATTAAGAATTTTCGGATCGAAGGTCAACGGATCAGGCTGATACTTTTTTTGTAGACAGCTGGTGCAATTACAAGTCACTTTTATAGATGTCATTTTTTTCAAATATGCCGTATATACAGAGATAAAAAATAATGTTTTTTTTTTTGTATGGACGAAATCATAATTTTGTCATTTTCATCCAAGATTCAAACGTATTCAAAATAAATCATAGCATAGCTTATAGAGGGACTCTTGTCGTACATTTTTGTCATACACACTCAACTGCGATTTTTGTGCCTTTTAGAGCTACAGGCACTTGATTAATTTTTTTTGGTCAGTGGATGAAGCTGATTTTTTTTGTAGCATCTGATGCAATTACAAGTAACTTTTATAGACGTCGTTTTTTTCAAATATGCCTTATCTACAGATATAAAAAAATATGAATTATTTTTTGTATGGACGAAATCATAATTTTGTCATTTTCTTCCAAGATTCAAACATATTCAACATACATCATTGCACAGCTTATAGAAGGACTCTTGTCGTACATTTTTGTCATAGACCACTTAACTGCGATTTTTTGCGCCTTTAGGAGCTACAGGTACCAGTGGCGAAGCCTCCATAGAACACGATTCCTACCGGCTTACCTTGGCCAATTTTAATATATACATTTTTTATTATTAATAATTATAGCTTACCCCGCTTCCTACAATTTCATAAAAATAATTCGCCATGTATTTAAAATCACGCAAACGCACACATACCCGTTTTTACGATCGCACTCAGAACGCGTACGTAGTACGTACTGCCGGGGAACTCGCTAAAAACATCGGGAATCCAAACATTTGAAATGTATGAAATTCACGCACACATACACATTACTACTACATGCAAACGACTCGTCGATATTGTCGAACAACAAGCCGATCCCACATAGCCTACCTAGTCTTTATTTGTCATGTGTTAAGGTTTAGTTTCGCATGTTTCGCTTTAAAAGATTTCGTCCAATCACAACAGAGCTAATTGCAACGGCCGACCGGCGCGTGCTGTGACCAGTGTTGCCACTTTAGCCAATTTTTAGCTAGATCTAGCCACATTTACAGAATAGTTAGCTACATTTTAAAAATATAATAGCTAAATTTTTTAGCCACACTTTATAGCTACTTTCAACACTGTTACTTATTAAATAAGTTACCACTAGGTATTGGTTCAATCAATTTTAATTTGTTATGTAAAACGTACCTAGGCGCGAATGAACAACAGCTGTTTTGGTAAGTTTTTAAATTATGAGATGTGTAACCCTACATAATATTATGTCTTTGGTCTAACCGTCTAAGTACCCACGGCGGACTGCCGTGAATGGGCCCTTTAATCCTGCCGTATTTTATTTCCTTTTCGCCGGGGAATACCCTGCATGTGAATCAAAATGTGAGTAGTGAGTTGGTAGTTAGTTGGTTCGGTGCATTACCACTTGCGTTGTGTGTATTTCGATTGTGTATTAAGTTGATACTTGTTGTGAATTACAACTTTTTTTGTTTAGCCACTTTTGGCAACTTTTAACATAGTAATTTATTTCGAAACTAGCCACTTTTTACCGTATGCTTAGCAACTTTTTCTTTGGGCAAGGTGGCAACACTGGTGCTGTCATTTCAATTCACAACAATTATATTACGCGTTCATTTGCACTCATTTTGTACTGTAATATGCAAAATTTTGTTTATTAAGTTAGTGGGCTAGCTTGATTGTAATATTATATAGTTTAAAAGAATCGAAAGTAGTGAAATTTTACTTGCCAAGTGTTGTGTTGTGTTTTTGTTTGTTACATCGTAAAGGTTGGTTTGTTTTACTTACTTTGTAATTTGTCGTGACACGGTTAGGTGAGAAATGGCAGCATTAGTACAAATTGACTGTTGTCTTACGGATTACCTATTAAATGACTTAAATTCGTTCTATTAAATAACGACGACAGACGACAAATAACAAATTTAAACATTTAGGTACGTATTTCTGCTGATATTTCTTTGCTACTAGCTTTTGCCCGCGATTTCGTCTGCGTGGACTTCAGACAGGTAGCCTATGTTCCTTTCCATGTTTGACATGGGATGCATGCAAAATTTCATCTAAATCCAGTTTTTGCATGATTGAGTAACAAACATCTACACTGGCAAGTCAGGATTCACTTATTTTTGGTGTGTGAGTGTGAGTGACGTGTGCTTAAAACGGCTTTTTTTAAAGCCACTTTTATCATACTCGACATGCACTGTTCATATAATACCAGTGATGTCATGTATGGTGAAGGTGGTGAATACTAACAACACTAACACTGCATGCAACGCACACAATGCAAGCAAAGCACCCTAGTAGTTATGGAAAAGGTAAACTAACACACTTAATACAGGTATGTAATTTATTGCACGTTTTTTTTACAAGAATTGAAATTTTGCTTATTCACGAGTTAGCCGTTTTTTGGTCCGGCTTTACCTTTATTTTTTTTCACCCCACGCCACTGACAGGTACTTTAATTTTTATTGTTTTGTACAATTCATTTTCGAGTATTTCATAAGGATTTTAATAAATATTGTTAAGGATAGACAATGTTTTCTTTATTGACAAGTGAAGTAACTCTTACTAGTAATGTCTTATTTATAAAAAAATCCTATATATACTTAAACTAAACAAATTATTAAAGTAGAAATCTCAAAACATGTACGAAGTAGGTAAATTATTTTATGACTCATCCAGTTTGTACCCAACAAACAAACTAATCTTATAAAATTAAGTCAATAAGGTCTAAACTCTTATACTTGTTATATAAAAGAGCATTCATTATGCCAATGTTACTAATAATGGCACATTATTAGGTGATTTGGCTAATATTACCTTTATTCTTATAATAATTTGGTTAGGTAAACGTTAATAACTCTAATTTATACGGCAACTATAAGGCTTCGAAATATGTTCATCTTATAGTGGCTAGTTACAAGGCTTTTAATATGGTTAATTATTCTTATAAAAGTAATGCACAAGGTAACTATATAATGCTTTTAACTTATAGGGGTATTTAATAAGACATCTATCCAACAAACGAATGCTAACATTTTATATGACCTTAAAAAGATGATAGCAATCCCTATTCTCTTATACAGTGATTATAAATATATTATTCTCTTTAAGGTTACGATAAAATGCTTTACATAACTACATTCGCCATTTTAAACGTACAAAAGATTGTGTGAATATCTTGCGGAGCGGAATAATCGGCCAAGTGCGAGTCAGACCTGCGCACGATGGGTTCCGTACTTTCATAGAGGGATTCAAAACAATGGAAGAAGTTGAAAAGGAGCGATGGTTACAGAAGAAAAGTAAAAAATAAAACAATTCATTTGATAATCACGTATCTTTGATAATATTTCAAACTTAAAATTAGTGCACAAAAGTGAGCTAAATTATCCTTATAAAGGGGTCTCTTTCAGCCAACCCAACTACAGTGGAAAAAAATCATTTGTATATAAAATATACGGGAATAACACTAGCTAGGTGCGATTTTTTAGTGTGAAAGGAACCCTAACTATATGTAAAATGGCGATATCATAATAAACAATTGATGCCGTTATAAAGTCTTTACTCTCATAGACTCATTATAGACGATGTGTGAATCCTGTTGTTCTTTTAAAAGCACTGTACTTAACTTGACTAAATAATTAATGACGTTTTTAGCTTAAAAAGCTGCTTAAATTCAATACCAAAACACACAGCGTATCACATTTTATCATGCATTTAAATTCCCATACATTTTTCACTAGAAATGAGCACTAAATCAGGTAAATAAACTATACATAAAATAATGACTTATCGTTTACTTGACAGTAAAATGGCTGACGTTTCTATTTCTTCTCCAAGCTGTTGCGAAAATGTAAATCACTTATGACGGCAAAAAGGGGTAACGGATTTTAAGAGCCTTTGATTTGCCGCATTGAGTTTAAACTCCTTGTATCGGACAATAATATAACACGTATAAGGGTGATCGCCCGTATTAACGCTTTCCATATGTTTCTTATTAGTTGAAGTACCTTGTTCTTTGAAATTATATAACACGTATAAGGAAAAAAGCGGACAGTAAAGCAACTATAAGGAGGGTATAAGGTATCTTTATAAATTGTGCCCAAATGCACCCTTATTAGCGATAATACGACTCCTGTAAGAATATTATTTTTGGCTATATAAGCCACAACAAGAGCAATTTTTGTTAGTTGGGTAAACATTGTTTGGTAATGACTCATTGTCTAATTACCTCTATGCTTGGAAAATTATGATTTCGTCCATACAAAAAATAATTCATATTTTTTTATCTGTAGATAAGGCATATTTGAAAAAAACGACATCTATAAAAGTTACTTGTAATTGCATCAGATGCTACAAAAAAAATCAGCTTCATCCACTGACCAAAAAAATAAATAAAGTGCCTGTAGCTCTAAAAGGCGCAAAAATCGCAGTTGAGTGTGTATGACAAAAATGTACGACAAGAGTCCCTCTATTACCTATGCTATGATTTATTTTGAATACGTTTGAATCTTGGATGAAAATGACAAAATTATGATTTCGTCCATACAAAAAAAAATCATTATTTTTTATCTCCGTAGATACGGCATATTTGAAAAAAACGACATCTATAAAAGTGACTTGTGATTGCATCAACTGTCTACAAAAAAAATATCAGCCTGATCCGTTGACCTTCGATCCGAAAATTCTTAATGTCCCATTTATTTTACTTTGGGACCAGTGTGCGGCCGTTGCAACACGGCCGAAACGTCGAGAAAAAGTATGTACTCGTAGTAGCATTACTACTAGAATAAGTCGCGTTAAGTCCCGATTAATTAGTTTTAATTAGTATCACCGACAACCTAAAAATAGATACAGACATATTTTTGATATATATATCCAGTATCCACACTCCACAGTACAACAAAAGTGGCCCGGACGATTTTTTTCGCCTATTTTCCTTAGCGGATTCTCGAAATGGTATTATACTCTACATCCATATTAAAACAGGCTTTTGCTATACTATGCAAATTTTTGCCGAATGTTCGAAAGGGCCAGCAAACATCTAGTATTGTCATGTTAACTGTTAAGTGTCTGAGACTCATTGGATTGATGTTTTTTAGTGTTCCTACCAAAAAAACTGATTTAACAGACTGTGATGAAATGTTATGGTATTAGTGTATTATATGTTCTCGAACAACACAGGCCATTCATACCAAAATAGAAAATGGAAAAAGAGCTTCAATCACCTGATACAACATTAACGCGAACGAAAACGGCAAAACCGAGTTATTTAACTGTTTTTAACACAATATGCAACATGGTAGATAACCATGAAAATGTGTATAAATTATTATTAATTAATGCCAAAATGTGCAGAACATTTTAAAATAGCACAATTACTGGGCTTGGCACGGTTCACTCACTATAATAATATTATGTATTTTGTAAAATTACGTATCACTCGTGAATAATTTACTGTAATATCGTTAAAAGTATAAAAATATAAATTTTGAAATCTCAGAATTAAAGTTAAGTTAAAGTTAACGTAAGTAAAGACCGGTCTCTAACAGTTACATACGTCTAATATAAGACTTTGAAGTGGTCTGGCAATGGGAAGCAACTGTTAAAAATGTTTGGAAGTGGAAGACGAGATTCCTACGCTTTTTCCGAAGAAAATAAGATTTAAAAAATTAAGCTTTACATTTTATCGAAGGTTAGGTAGGACTTTTGAACTGGATCTAATAAAGTAACCGCGACCGCAACTCCATAGTTGCTGGTAGTTCTTACCTTTTATAGGGGTGATATACAGGTAAACTTTTGAGCTTTTATAAAATGTCGAACGTCTAGCTGTTGCTGACTCTTGGGCTCTTTCTACGTAGTCGGGTTCAATAGATTCTACAACTTATTGCTTGTCAGCCAGAAGTTAAAAAGGATCAAAGTTAGGCGTATATTGGACTACGTGACTACGTGTGATTATTATTTGAGTAATTTCGGCATCATAGTGATTGTATAATAATACGAGTAATTAATACGCAAGACAATAATTATTGTTTCACTTATCGCAATAATATGAATATTAAAGAATATCCGCTCGATAAATCTAATAACAATAAAATGATGATAATAATATTTACGGTTTGCATGCCTGTAATTCTGTACTAAGGGTAGGTTCTTAGTACCCACATCACTCTGCTGTCCAGTGACCTGTCTGACTACAGGAGACATCAGTAACAATTTGTAGTTGTTTTAAAGCTATTGCCATAGCTTTTATCGCGGACTTTTATTCCGTAACGAACAAAACCTAACACGCCACGCCAACGTTTTCACTGGTTTCGGAGGTCAGTGACAAATACAGGTTTAATTATTATTAAACATAGACTAGCTACGAAAGAGTAGTTCTAGAAGTGTATAAGTGATGCACAAGAGCACTCTCTCTTTCTTTACTCTTAAATCCATCCGAATGGGCGTTTGTACACTGCACGATAACGACACGACACGATACCACAGAATAGAGGGCCACCGCACATATTATACAATTTCAAGTTGGCCGACTATCGTACAAACTGACTATCGTACTAATTCTAATATTCTGTCACTTAATATTGAATGCACCCAAAACATTCTCCTTTCTTTTCGCCTTCGTTTTATTAGTGCCACAATAAAAGCGTGCTTTTTACGCATTTTAACACGCACGTCGCTAGGCTAGCAACACCGTTACCAACTAAATCTAAAAGTCTCCGGCTGGCAGCGTACACAATGAAGTTGTCCAATTAAATTGTGACACTACGCAATTTAGTTTGTACGATAGTCGGCCAACTTGAAATTGTATTATATGTGCGGTGGCCTTTATCTATTCTGTGGTATCGTGTCGTGTCTTTACCGTCGCAGTGTGAAAACACCCAATGAATAACCGACACGACTGGCGGTTGATCAGGCGCAGGACCTTTTTCGTGCCTATCCGACGCATGGATCATCGTTCTTCCCAGTCAATTGAGCTCGATTGAGGAAAAGCCAAACTTCAAAATTCATAGATTATAAAAGTATAACAACGAGAATAAAATAACATTTTTGTAACATTTGTTTTGTTTTCACAGTAAAATACAAACAAACACTATTTCGATCAAAATTGGATTATAGATTGACGTAGGCCCTTTGGCCTTCACGTATCTGACAACGGAATACGTGTTATCTCAGATCCCTTATCAGTTCAAAACAAAAATATCTACACTTCATTCTCTGTTTCTGCTTCATAGACATAAGGGTGAATATTGCGGGCACCTCTATGTCCATGCGAACACCGTACAATTTTCTTTATCTATTGAGAGTGTTATAAAACTGACCGTAAGCAGCAAAATGTGGAAAGATGAAAATTTTGGCAATAGTGTTACTGACGGTGGCGGCCGTGTGCGCCAAGCACGAACAGTATATAGGGTGAGTATTCATTATTGTTAAGTAGCCTCAAGTCTAAAATATGGTGAATCGAGGTTTAAAAATTAGAACTTCATATAATGTTTCTTAAATTGTATGAAATTCGGTGACTCGGTATTTTGATTATATTATATATTTTGTTTAGCTTTATAAATAAAAATTTGAGTGGAAATAAAATCGAAATAAAACAGGACGTGTATTATTATTTCATTTAGAATAAAAATAATCGTTGAGTTAAAGCAGTTAAACTATGGTGGGTTTCATTTGAATGGAAGGCTTGCTACGCGGGAATTCTTTCGCAAAATATTTTGTTCATGCCATTCTCGGGAGCTAAGCTAAGTTAACGAAAAAATTGAACAAAGAACATCAAAATATCGAAATTTGACATAAATATTAAATTATTCTCTTTAATATCAATATATTTTCCTTCAGATGGAAATCCTACATCGTGCAGCCGTCCTCCCTGGAGCAGGTGAAGGCTCTTCATCAGCTGGAGCCAACACTCGAGCTGGACTTCCTCAGCCACGCCACCACCAAACGCGAGGGCGTGATCCTCGTCAAACCGGAGCACCAGGCCAACTTCATTGCAGCCTTGGCCAAGTTGGAAATAGAGTACAAAGTCCACGCTGAAGATATTAAAGAGTGAGTAAAGTTATAATGTTGATGATAACCACATTGGAACTTGGAAGAAACTGTAGAAACAATCCGAAAAAAATCTGAATGACAATATAAAGTTTACATTTTACATAATACTCGTATAGTTTGTTATTAAAGTTAGGCAGAGTCTATAAAATCTAATTGATTGTAAATGAGTTAATCAAACTTCTAAGTATGAATTATGATTGAAACGGATGGAACGGAGAAAAGGTCTCAAGAGGCGTGAGTCGTGACTTACAACCGTGATCTTTTCTTTGAGTTTGTATTTTATGACATTATGTACGAGCCAAAAAATAAGACAAAATTGGAAACAAAACCAGCACGCAATGGTGTTGTTTCTATCCTTATAATATTATTGCACCTTTTAACTTTTGAAGTTGTTTGTCGCTGATAAAAGCCATGATTCATTGAAGCCAAAAGCGACGAACGGTCTGACGATAAAATTTTCAGAGTAGATTAAACAGCAGCTAAAGTAAATATATTGAACTCTATGCCGTTTCTATAAATGGATTAGTTTGTTTCAATATTAATTCTAAAGAACTAAGAGTTTTTTAAAGAACATGTGACCAGTTTACAAACAAAACAATTGTTTAGTGCCCCTTTTTTGAGTTAACTGCAATTCTATTCAGAAAATCTATTTACTAAATATTTTGGCAGTTTCCAAAATTTCTTAAATTTTAATCGCATATTTTATTGCATAAAATATTTTCTATATTTTGTTTTTTTCCTTATTAAAAGCGAATTTAAGGTAATTATTTAAAATTATAGTAAAATGTATCATGAGTTATCTTTGTTAATCACATAATCGGTACTTGAATTTACAAATGCTTGATGATCATCTTCAACCAAATCAGTACCTACCTAGATGATTTCTATCAGCGCAATTATTGCCCGAATTATGATGTTTTATCTAAGTATCTATACATATAATAAATCCGTAGAAATGTCAATTCTGTACATTAAAGATATTCAAAAAATAATAAGCGGAGGGTGTGACACCCATCACTATAGATGCCGAAAAGTTAGTTAGTTTTTTTGTCTGTCTGTTTGTCTGTCTGTCTGTCTGTCTGTCTGTATGTTTGTTCCAGCATCACACGAAAACTACTGATCCGATTTGAATGCGGTTTTCGCAGATATATTTGTCTTCTTCCAACTTAACATCTGGTGTATAAAAAAAATTTCCCCACCCGTCTAAAGGGACGAAAGAGGGGGTCAAATTTTGTATAAGACTTTTGCTTTAACACGAAAACTACTGATCCGATTTAAATGCGGTTTTCACAGATATATTTGTCTTCTTCCAACTTAATATCTGGTGTATAAAGTTTTTCCCCCCACCCCTCTAAAGGGACGAAAGAGGGGGTCAGATTTTGTATAAGACTTTTGCTTTAACACGAAAACTACTGATCCGATTTGCATACGGTTTTCGCAGATATATTTGCCTCTTTCCAACTCAACATCTGGTGTATAAAAATTACCCCCCCCCCCCCCCCCACCTCTAAGGGGACCAAAGAGGGGGTCAGATTTTGTATCAAACTTTTTTCTTTAATGGACTTACTTCATATTATTAACTGTTTTTCCAACTTAACATCTGGTGTATAAAATTTTTCCCCCCACCCCTCTTAGGGGACAAAAGAGGGGGTAAGATTTTGTGTCAACTGATGAAGTAGAAATACTTTAAATGGCAAAACAACGTTTGCCGGGACAGCTAGTACATAATATAAAACAAAGTCGCTTTTTTTCTCTCACATCCCTTTCTTTAAAGCTACGCAACGGATTTTGATGATTCTTTCAGTGTTAGATAGCCCATTTATCGAGGAAGGTTAAAGGCTATATTTTATCACGCTAAGACTAATAGGAGCGAAGAAATAGAGGAAAATGTGAAAAAAAAAACGGGGAAAATTAGTTGAAAGAACTACTGGTCCGAATTCAAAAATTATTTTAGTGTTAGATAGCTCATTTATTGAGGAAGGCTATAGGCTATATTTTATCACGCTAAGACTAATAAGAGAATGTCTAAATAACGGGGGAAATTATTTGAAAGGGCTTATCTCGCGAACTGCTGGAGCAATTTTTATGTTATTTGTTTATATTATTCGTAGTATTTGGCACAGATAAGAAGTAGACCACGCGAAGACTGAAGGATCATGGGCTATCGATTTTAATCATTTCTTCAGTGCCTATATATTATATTTTATACCCGTGCGACGTCGGCGGGGATATATATAAGAAACTTTTACATTATGCAATGATAACGAGTAATTATATTAGCATTATTCAGATTGCGACCTAAAATATATATTTATTTTTTTAATTAAATAATAAAAAAATATGCGATAAAAACAGGAAAGTAAACTTTCCTGTTTTTTATCGCATATTTTTTTATTATTAAATGTACAATTTGTTTCTTTCAGGAAGCTGGACTTCGATGATTTTCTGATTGAGAGCAGAAATCGTGAGACCCGCGCGAGAAACGGCCGCAGTCTTCCCTACGACAACTACCAGACTTTGGAAGTTGTAAGTAGACCTAAAAATGAATCTTCAAACAATCATTTAACTTTATAGTCGCTAAACAGACAACATTTTGGTAGACCATTCAATGGTAATTATTAAAATGAACAGTTTTATACTACGGAATATATTCATTACATAAACTACTTTGTCCTAGATTTACGCGTACCTCGATGAGATCGCAGCAAAATACCCCGATACAGTGACTCTGGTGGAGCCCGCCAACTCCTTCGAAGGTCGTCCCATCAAGTATCTGAAGATCTCCACAACCAACTTCGAGGATCGCAGCAAGCCCGTCATCTTCATCGACGGCGGCATCCACTCAAGGGAATGGATCTCCCCACCAACCGTCACGTACGCCATCCACAAGCTGACTGAGGACGTGACCGACCGTGACCTCCTGGAGAACTTCGACTGGATTATCCTACCCATCGTCAACCCGGACGGCTACAAGCACTCCCATGACTCTGTAAGTTTGGATCGTACTATCAGAGAAATTGATTCCTAAATCCTAAGGAAATGGCAGACCTGCATAATTTTGTTGACCTATGTTAAGCCAACGAAATAATTAACATTGACTTGACATAAACTGACAAAAGATGTAGGTTTGCCATCTATAGGTGCCTCTTCACAATGGTCCATGATGGCCCACTACAAGCCTTCGCCATTGGTGTATGATGGCGGATGATTTCCAGGCGTGGCGCGCAATGGCGTGGCCTGCAGTGGGCCATTGTACTACCTTAAATTGCTTTTTCACAACGGTCCATGCTGGCCCACTATAAGCCATCGCTAAGCATGGCGATGGCTTGTAGTGATGATGGCGAACGATTTCCAGGCTACTTTAGAATTTTTTTTTGATAGTACAATATTATGTCACAAGTTCTTTAATATTTCTGATTAAATTACTAATATTGCTTATTATTTTAGAGCCGTTTCTGGAGGAAAACTCGCTCAACCGATCAGCACAGCCTCAGCTCTGTCTGCCCCGGGGTCGACGGGAACCGAAACTACGACTTCGCTTGGAACACCGTCGGCACCAGCAACAGCCCCTGCAGCGACATCTTTGCCGGCAGCAAACCCCTGTCGGAGGTTGAAACGCAGGTTGTAGCAGAAATCATCAATACACATTTAACCAGAATGACCTTGTACCTGACGATGCACAGCTACGGAAGCATGATCCTGTACCCTTGGGGCCACGACGGGTCCTTATCCCAGCAGGCGCTCGCTCTTCACACGGTCGGCATTAACATGGCCGACGCGATCCACGAGCGTGCTCTACCAAACTTCCCGAGGTACCAGGTCGGGAACTCCGCCCTGGTGATTCAGTATGGGGCGTCAGGCGCATCTGAAGATTACGCCCACTTCCTGGGCGTCCCCCTGTCCTACACCTACGAGCTGCCCGGCCTCGCGGTCGGCTACTGGGGCTTCCACCTGGACCCCGCGTACATCCCCCAAGTGTGCGAGGAGACCTGGGCGGGTATCGCCGTCGGCGCCAGAAGATCTCGGGAGCTGTTCGGTTGATCTGTGATTTACGTTGATTCTGATTATGTATAAGTTAAATAATAAAATATATTTTTATTTTGACACAAATTCTTATTTTACATTAGTTATAGCTAGCTGAAGACAAAACTGACTGGATTTTAGAGCTATGACATTAAATGTAGAGATTTACGTTATCATAAAATCCCTTTGAAATAAGCTCACAATACCCTCGATCTAATTTTCGATACATCGCAAATTAATTAGCGATTCTGTACACAGATTGTGTAAACCTAAAAGTGCATCGCTCGATAGCGCTCGAAAATATTCAATTTCGCAGAATATAGCGCTCAAAGCGTATCGAGAGCGAAATCCAATAATCTATACTAATATTATAAAGAGGTAAACTTTGTTTGTTTGTTTGTTTAATTGTAATGAATAGGCTCAAAAACTGCTGGACCGATTTTAAAAATTCTTTCACCGTTCGAAAGCTACATTATTTACGAGTAACATAGGCTACTTTTTATTTTGGAAAATATAGGGTTCCGTAAGATATTTGGGTTTTTCTGACACAAGGTGAAAAAAATCAACCAGAAAAGTTACTTATTTTGCGTACGCTGCCTAAACTATAAAAGATAGAACCATACAATGTTCTAAGTAAATATAGATCTTATAAATATCTACAAAAATGTCCGCGACACACTATACCTATCTATGGCAAGTGAGGCACAACAACCATTTTTTTATTTAAAAATCTTGATTTTTTTTGGACTACATTTAAACGCATTTATTTTACCCATGTTGATAATTCTTATCAAAATAAATTATTTCATCACTAAGTACAGTTTGTGTAGATAATATTTGGTATTTGAATGATTAAAATTGGACGTTTAGTTTAGAAGTTATGGCGAAATTAAAAATTGCGTTACGCCCGTTTCGAAGTGGGCGCTACCAAGGCGGGGGTGCGTAGTAGCGAAGATTATGACCGGCCCTGCAGCTGGTGAATTAGCTCATATACCCGTTGCATATACCAAGAATACCAATGATCCCTATGCTGATTTGCCTATACCCTGCAAAAGGCTCTAATTCCCTATGAGACGTAGCTTTTGCGGCGGTACCGACCAATGCGGGCCACGGGTAGTAATAATGAATACAAGTCAAAACTGCCGAATCGATTTTAATCATTTTTTCTGTAGCTATATATTTTATACCCGTGCGAAGCCAGGGCGGGTCGCTAGTGAACTAATAAAACAAATAAGAGCTCCTTAAACTGTAAACACATCTGAAATTTGTTTGTACATAATATTATCAAAGCGAAGTTAATTGTTTTGTTTCGTGTTTACGATACTTCGATACGAGTACGTGATTATGTAGACGTCAAAGGGGTGGAATTGATGATTGATATTATTCGTTTGATTACGACATAATAATTATAATAAACAAAAATTAATTTTCAATTTTGTTAATCTCGCTAAAACTCGAGAACGGCTGAACCGATTTGGCTAGGGAAGGTTTATGTGGCGAGAAATAATCCAAGCAGCACAAGTATTACATAAGAGTCAATAATCCCTGAAGATATCCTGAAGATATCCTATATACCGAGTTCAGTAAAAATGGGCACCTATCTACACTATGATGACAAGAGCAGCATAAGAATTCATCATTAGATAACGATAAGAGCAATTTATATTTATCTATAGGCAATATCTACAAAACTATTATAAGAACTTAATAAGTGGCACATAAGAAGGGAATTAGGTTTTGTAGCCAACATTAGTCATTAAGATAACACCATTACTCTACTGATGCTCTAGAGGTGAATATTTTTAAAACCACTAATAATCAATATCAACTGAATAAAAACATCAACAAGAGTTATTTCTTTTAAAAAGCATTTCCTATTTTCTAATGGCACACCGTACTTCAAAGTATTTTAAGTTATAGCTTTAATGGCGAAATGAAATGAAATAAGTACATATATAATAAATTTTTTGTTTCGCGCGAACAGAGGGCTCAAATTCCGTGCCGAATTTATTTTATCGTAAAAGTTGATGAAATAGTTTTAAAAAACTTATGGGCCTATTATTGATGCACATTTTTTAAATATAATATTTTGTTAAAATAAATACCGAAACAATGTAATATTTTGATAATAGTTTCATATATTTAAGTATTTTTATGTTTACAAATAAATAAATCGCATATTTTATTGTAACAATTTTTTTTTTTTACCGAAATGGCGATTATCGTCGTATTCTATTAATAAAAATGGCCTCTAGATTAAGTTATCTATAAGTAGAAGATTTACTTCTAAAATTGAGCTAAAGGTAATTTTAAGAGCATGACAAGTCAACTTGCATTTTCACCAGAAAAAATAATCTTTCAATAGTATAACCGTTCTTAAAACCATCCTATCGTATTCTATAGTAGAGATGAAACGGATATCCGGCAACTATCCGGTATCCGGCCTATCCGGCGGTTTCAATACTATAAAATAATAAAAAAAATAAAAAATCCTTTATTATGTCCTTAAAAAGATTAACATTACATTACATTTGGATACAATAATATTATGATATTATGATAGTTTGCATAACATCACAGATAAATTAATAATTTATGTTTGCATAGATTATAATAATTATTCTATTTCTGAATATTTTATTTTGTTATATGATTAATGATTATTTTTTAGCAATACCTATTGTTTATAACTAATATCGATCTTTATTTTTATTTCTTATAAGTATATTAAATATTTCTATTATGTACCACAATATTTATTTATATTTCCTAAAGATACTTACAATATTTACATTTCTAGTCATTTTATTTTTAATAATTTATATTATCATTTATTTACATTAATTTTATTATAATTTCTAATTGCTTAATATTTAGCACTAAACAATATTATTATCACAATATTTATTTACAGTTTGCATAATGATAGTGAGTAATTTTGATAGAATGATAATATTGTGATAATTTTTTAACAATAATAATTGTAATATAATATTTCAATCAAATAAAGATCTCAATATTATTTCTAAACTCAAACTCAAACTCAAAATTTTTTATTCAGAATAAATTTTTTCAAATATTCTCTGAACGTCGGGTCTACACTGGTGCCTACCACCGGTTCGGGAACTACCCCGTCGTAAGAAACTCGCACGGAGCCATCTTTTAATTAAAAAGATGGAAAATTACAAAAAGTATATAAAACGTACACATATACAAATACAAATACAAATATTTATTTACCAAAAAAAATTAACATAATATGCGATAACGGATCCCCACACTAGGCGATGCCTGTCCTGTGGGGACGAAACGAAGTTACTATATTAGTGAGTTAAATTTTTTTATAATAATTAGTAATATAATTACAATAAATTCAAAGTTGTTTTATTGATGTTATTAGTGTGTGTGTGTGTGTGTGTGTGTGTGTGCATGACTTTATTCCATAATTTTGATCAAATTTTCAGTTTCCTCGTACGAAATTCCAAGAAGAGTATCAAAAAGAACAGTCTTAGCTTTCATAAAAGATAACTTATCAATTTGGCATAATTTAATAAGGTTATTGTATATGTAAGGCAAGAGAAACAAGCCAAATTTTTGAGCGAACGAAGTTTTGACGGCGACTGCGAGAACCCTAAAAGACCTTTGTTTCAGTAGTGTTATGTACTGGGAGGAGCTAAGGATATGCTTGTGCATAGCCACTCCTGCTCTTAGAATGTAGAGTTTCCTAACACTTAATACACGAAATTCTTGATACAGAGCAGAAGTGGGATATCTTCTCCTCTTGTTCAGAGCAACTTTAAGTAAAGCACGCTGAGCTCTTTCGGTCGCGATAAGGGTGGTAGACGCTGCACCTCCCCACACAGGTATGCAGTAGTTTATGATGGACTGACAGAGTGCTAGGTATATGGTTCTTAGTAAGTGAGGGTCCGCTGCGTTGCGTAGATTTTTCAGAACTGGTATTATTTTCCGAATACGGGAGGTCAGTAGGCAGATATGTTCCCTAAAGGACAACTTCTCATCTAAAATTATGCCAAGATATTTTACGTTTGGTACTCTTTGAATTTGGGGACAATTACAGGACTCTCGCTCATTGGCAGAACAGCTATGTATACTCAAATAGAGTAAAGATTTGCAGTTTGAGGCAGCTGTTTTATGAAAAAACACAAATTTTTTTTGAAAGAATTTTGTTTGCTTATTTTAAATGTCTACTAAACTTATATTTTTGTACATTTTTGTGTTACATGTAATTAACCACAGTATTTATTTGTAAATTTTTACAGATACAACATTATATTCCTAGATAGTCATTGCAGTTTTCTATATTTATAATTACAACATGATTTATTTACATTTTTATACAAAATCTTGATGTTACACGTTTGATTTGCCAGTATCACTATACCAGATACCTACATAGTATGTTGTCACAATAGCTATTCGTAGTTTTTAATCTATAATTCTATAAGTTAATCATAGTACATACATAAGTCAGTTTTCATTTTAAATGCTATACATATAATGATGTTGACCTGTACATATTATGTTAATACAGTATAGTTTATGTTCACGCAAGATTTTATTAATTCTACATTTTTATTCTTATATACATACATTACATCTCAGTAATTTTTAGGGTTCCGTACCCAAAGGGTAAAAACGGGACCCTATTACTAAGACTTCGTTGTCTGTCCGTCTGTCCGTCTGTCTGTCACCAGGCTGTAACTCGAGAACGGTCATAGCTAGAGAGTTGAAATTTTCACAGATTGTGTATATCTGTTGCCGCTATATCAGCAAATACTAAAAACAAAATAAAGTTAATATTTAAGGGGGGGCTTCCATACAACAAACGTGATTTTTTTTGGCCTTTTTTGCTCTATATCAATAATGGCAACAGGTAGGTACTTAACTTTTTCACAAAATTCTTAGTTATATGTGTACTTTAATATTTATTTATAATATTAAAATAAAATAAAAAATTAAGGGGGGCTCCCATACAAAAACACAATTTTCGGCCTAATTTTGCTCTATAATGGTACGGAACCCTTCATGCGCGAGTCCGACTCGCACTTTGCCGATTATTTCCATACATTTTATTATTAATATAATTGTTCTGTGTATGTCATTTTAATCACAATATCTATTTTATAGTTTTTATTTACAATATACATAATATTTACACGTAGGTATTAATACATAATATTTATTTTCATTTTAAATACTTAATATTTTAGCATGATTTATTTACTTACATTATTAATGCCAAGTCATAATGTTATACATTACTATTCAATATATACATTACAATTGTCACAATATTTATTTACCATTTTTATCATGCTATTTTTTTAGTTCAGTTTTTTTTTTTTTTTTTTTGTATATATATCTTTAAAAGGACCTCTCTACAGAGTGAAGGCCTCCTCCATGCTGGTCCACACCTTTCTATCTTTTGCTTTCTCAGTCCAGTTTTTTCCTGCTATTTTGAGTATTTCGTCAAGCCATCGGTCAGCTGGTCTGCCTCTGTTTCTCTTTCCCATAGGACCTTGCCACAGGGTTACAATTTTTGCCCAACGGTTTTCGTTCATGCGTGCTACGTGTCCAGCCCATTTCCATTTAAGGTTCTTGCAGTGTGTTAGAGCGTCTATTACATTTGTGATGTGTCTTAAATCTGTGCTTTTCTTTTTGTGTTTCAGTCTCAGTCTCAGCAAGCTTCTCTCCATGGCTCTCTGAGTTGTAATTATTTTATTTTTTGTGAATTTGTTAAAGATCCATGTGGTTTCAATACTATCCGGCCGAATACCGGATAGCTGCTATTCGGCCGGATAGGCATCCGGCCGAATAAAAAAAAGATCTGGATAAAAAAAATTAAGCATTTTTAAGTAATTATTTACTTTATTTAGTTAGTCTTATGAAATATAAGTAGTTTTAGTTTAAAGTAGAAAATGAATTAATGAGTATTTATACTGCACTAAGGGCAAATTATGGTGAATAAAAACCAACTTCTCTGAATTGAGAGGTAGCGGTTTCGCTTCTATTCATAAATAAGGCCAGCTTCAGAAAAAGTCTTTCGCTGTACATACTGCTACAAGGTGCTGAAAGTATGTGTGCTTTGCACCAAACGGCTGAGTACCACCGGATATTCGGCGGACGGATATCCGGCTATCCGGCCAGGTGGTTGGCCAAATATCCGGTATCTGGTATCCGGCCAAACTACTATCCGTTTCATCTCTAGTCTATAGAAAAAAATGTTTGTAAACTAATCTTCTCTTAATTATCTACCAGAGTATATTCAGACTGGCATAAGAAGAAGGTGTTTTGTTCGCGTTTTGGTAATTTTTCAGTGCAATATCATAGAGAACCAATATTTCTGGTGCCCTTCCTGTTTTATAATAAATAAAATATTCGCAATATTTTATTGTCTGTATAAAATCATTAAGTAGGTAGTTCCTTATTACACGTATTTTTAAAGCAAGCAAATTATAGGCACCTCTTCATCGCCAGAATCGTCACTTTCACTATCATTGTCAGTCTGTAGTTCATAATGGTTTTCATCAAGAATCGATTTTCGAGACGGTGTCAATTCTTCTTCTTCGCAGCTTGATGATTCGTTGCTGAAGTGATGACTGATGACTTTGAGGGCAAAGAAAGTTGATGTGACTGTCTACTTACTGCACCACATACTCTTAAAATAAAATGTTTTAAGCCTAAGCTCCCTAATGAAGGAGGAAACTGAACTTTCACTAGAGTATACACTATTGAGTATCTAGTCATTGATTCTATTAAGTATAGACTTAAAAAAGTACCTAACAAATCCATTTAAAAACCTTTTTGATTACTTTTATAGTAATTGTTCTTCAAATAATTTCAATTCCTAAAAAGTATTTGTGATAATAAGTCTATAGAATAATTGAACTACAGCAGCGCTTTTAACACAGCAAATATAGTCCATAACAAATCAATTTGCTCTTAACTCAGTGTAATGAACTAGTAAAGGTTTTAAAACAAGGAACACTAGATATTTTTTTCTATTAGAAACTTTGTTCTTATTCAAAGCCATGATTAGTACTCCTAAAGCATAAATAGATTTAAGGCGTCTGAAGTGTGCTACTTGGGAATTACGCTAGGAAGGAAGCGATACGTCACCGGGTCATATAGTTAATATTATAACGCATTTATTTTCATTCTAAACTTGAGTATTTTATAAGTAAATATCTGTACTAATAATATGTATTCTGTGATATTACTAAGGGCGGCATTATATACATAGTTTTCCTGGCAGTCCTGTTTTTTTTTAAATAAAATAACTATTTATTATTTAACCTTGCTTTTTCACTTTTTGGGTCACGTTTCCATGAATTGTTTTTACCTATTTACAAGCTTTCCAAAAACTCCAATAAACAATGAACACAACGTAATCAATCATAATAATCCTCAATTTAACTAATTAGGATTGTTTACAACACGACGCGCGACGTCACGGTCATCATATGATAGGGTATTTTTTTAAACACCTGCTGCTCCTAGCAACAATACATTATTATAACAATATCTACAGATTGTGTCACAAATTAAGATGTAATACTTTAGGGTGTGTAATGTGTATGTATCCCTGGTACAGAGTTCAATGTAAAAGTTGCAACTTGCAGCAATGAAAGAGCAATATGTCATGACTTTTTCCGTACGCAGGTACAAAAACAATTATTGCTCTTTCAGTGCTGTTACTTTCACAGTGAATTCTATATAAGGGTGTGGTGCAGGTACCCACAATTGTCAATTCACCTAACAATCCTGCATCGCGCTATCGAAGTTTCCGAGAACGGCAAGATATTATATACAACGTCTGAAATGACGTCAGTGGGCTTTGGCCTGACCGAGCATGTTATCTCGCTCGGTCGGAAGATCTTCCTTAGCGGGCGCCACGCATATCCCACATTAGTGACCCTCGACAGAACTTCACCATCATTTCTTCCCGCCCCTCCGCATCACACCAGCCAGCATCGCCTCATCGGGTACCTCGTCCACTAGCCATAACGTACCGTGGCCTGGGTGACTCCGCATCGGCATCATCGGCCTTTCTGACACCAACCGGTCAGCAAGCATAGCACATCTACCCTGGTCAGCACGTAGCATCAGCCCCGCACGGCAGCTATCGGACTCACTGGATCCCGTGCAGCAGCTTACAGTTCCGACTCACTGGAACTCTCTGATACTGGTGACTGAAGCGACCAGACTACCTATACGTATGCTCTGACCACTTAAAGCTTGACTCTCGTAGCATACATTTAATATGCTACGAAGGTCGCGCATAAACTGGTCGCACCATAACTCTAGTCAGGAGTTCCTAAGCTGTTAAGAAAATAAATCCGTGTTATGGAACCCCTCTCCCTGACTTGGCAGAGGTAAAATATACGAAAAATAAATATTTTTATATTATAACATATATTTTTACGCTATTTAATATTTAAAAAAAAATGATGTTATCTCTACGGAAACTCTGCCATGAAACCCACGCTATGCGGAACCCACTTTAGGAATCCCCACCCCAGAATTTCCACCATCCACAGCTAATGTTTTCATAATTTTCTTAATTTCCTTTTGTGTCCACGTACCATAATAATCAGGAATGTAATAATAAATAATTTTAGTGATGAAAATCTAATGACTTTTTTATCAGGGAATGATATATGTTTTGATATTTCAAATCGCTCGCTTATCATGACAATCAATCACGTTAAAAATGCGTATAATTTAATAGCATCAATCGATTTTATGGTTAGTAGCAATGCCACTTAATTTACCCTACTGTGTTATGATTTATGAAGTTATGAGTTATGACTTATGAGCTATGACCTGGTGTGGTTATGAGACTTATGACATACGAAAAGGTAAAATTATTTTGAGTTTATGTTTGTACTTTCAGAGAAGTTGATTCATAGTGTGTCATAGTTATCATAGTTGACTCCTCGGTGTGTGTACCGGCTGGCCGATTCTGTAGGCCTACTACGAAACTGTTTTGAGACTCAAACAATGGGACGAGAATGCCGCGTCCTGCTCTAACAACGTCATTTCACGTTTGTTAGAGTAGGACGAAGCATTCTCGTCCGATTATTTGAGTCTCAAAACAGTTTCATGGTACAAGGCCTGTATCGTACATTTGTGAGTTAATCACTGAGTTAGTAACGAAACGGAGGAGTGAGTAACTTGCATACACTTACATAACTTTTTTTAGTTAGTACTCCGTTGCGCCAAAACTCGTTTATCGCTCAGGAACCGTACATTTTTCCGGGATAAAAAGTATCCTATGTCATTTCAGCAGTTGGGGCGTGAAGAGGTAACAGACAGACAGACAGACAGACTGACAGACAGACAGACAGACAGACACACTTTCGCATTTATAATATTGAGTATGGATATGGAAGTATGGATTTACTGAAATTAGCAAGGAAGAAAAACAGAAGGGCAGAAGTAGACAACGGATGGACAGAGTAAAACTATAATATCTGGGTTACCTGTACCTATTTAGAAACGCTAGACGTTACGAAAAATACGACATGATTTTCAGTGTACCTAATCATGAAATGTATTATTTAAAGTAGTTATACGTGGGAGAGCCATGCTTCGGCACGAGTGGGCCGGCTCGACCGGAGAAATACCACGTTCTCACAGAAAACCGGCGTGAAACAGCGCTTGCGCTGTGTTTCGCCGAGTGAGTGAGTTTACCGGAGGCCCAATCCCCTACCCTATTCCCTTTCCTACCCTCCCCTATTTCCTTCCCTTCCCATCCCTACCCTCCCCTATTACCCTAGTCCCTCTTAAAAGGCCGGCAACGCACCTGCAGGTCTTCTGATGCTGCGAGTGTCCATGGGCGACGGAAGTTGCTTTCCATCAGGTGACCCGTTTGCGCGTTTGCCCCCTTATTTCATAAAAAAAAAGTACCATAGGCATTTAGCATATAAACCATTTTTGTATTAACATGGTTTTAGTACAAGGAAGAAAATAGTAATTTAATGTGTGCGAATAAAATATAAAGTCAACCTTTGACTAGCTATTTATGTTTTAAGCTTTTGACTTCATTAAAATATATCTCTCAAAGAAATTATAAGAGTTCTTTGCAAAGTAGTTAAACAATAAAAAGTACTCGGTGTCAAAGAGCTAAAGTGGACGAAGATAATTCTTTCCTGCAACCTGAGAAAATAAAATTCAACAAAATCACACCATCCATGCGATGTAAAGTACCCTATGTCCATCACCATCCTCTATTTATAGAGGATGGTGTCATACTGCTATGACAAAATATTTCGCGATTTACCCTTTGGGGGATTGTGACCTACAGATTCAAAAACACTGCTCTATATATTTACCGGAAACAAAGGTTAAACTTGAAAATGTTTAATAATAAAATTTTCTTTTTCAGATGGAAATCTTGCTGGGTGCAACCACACGATCAAAATCAAATGAAAGCTTTCCATGAGTTGGTTGTGGTGTTAGTGAAACTGGAGTATTCATTTAACGACTTATGTAATGTGGATAATGTAAAGGAGTAAGTAATACTATCTAATATTTGCGAGAATGTGTTGTCTTTTTGTCTGTCTATTAGGTACCGATTTTGAGAAAATATAGTATAGTGAGTACTTATGAAGATACTTTGAATTCCGAAAGTGGACGTAGGATTATTCCGGAAAAATTTACGGTTTTCTAGTGATAAACGCCGTGACAAAGTTTCGGCCTCTAGAGTCTGTACTATCTTTAACATAAAGCAATTTCTCTTTCGAAAGGAAAAGTAGGTTACTTTGAATAAATAAGCCTAAGGTCCAATTTACAAGGAGACAGGCATCTCAAATTCACCCATCCTATGTGTATATTCCTGAAAAAACTACCCTCTTTCCAGAATTTCAGATCCAATACTAGCATTCTGTCAATAATATGTTTTTATGTAAGAGCGTACTCATACAAATGCGGCTGGCTCTCTATTTGATTGGAATTTGACGCATTGCGAATCTCGGACAATGGAATAGACTTGCCTCATTATTATTAATGATCTAATATCCGTGGTCCAGTGGTTTAGCGCGTGGCTCTTGACTCGGAGGTCGTGGATTCGATTCCCATGTTGGAAACATATTGTTATTTCTAAGTTTGCTTAGGACAATGAAGGCTGATCACCTGATTGTCTGACAAGTAAGATAATCCATGCGTCGGATGGGCATGTAAAAAGTCGGTCCTGCGCCTGGTCTCTCGCCACTCATGTCGGTCGTCTGTCCCACTGGGTTATGAGAATATAACCCTCCCGGCAGTCGGGTAAAAAGGAATAGAGAGTACTCTTGTGCATTTGCACACACTTGGGCACAATAAAATTACTCCTGCGTAGCTGTCTTGGTTTCAATAAAACCGGCCATGACGGTCACCGAAACCGGTGTGCGAGTTATTATTTTTTGACCGACTTCCAAAAAGGAGGAGGTAATACGTTCTGCTGTATGTATCTTTTTTTTATTTGTATGTTCAACGATTACTCAGCCGTTTGTGGTCCGATTTTCAAAATTCTTTTTGTGTTGTATAGGGTTTTAACTCGAATTTGGTACCATGTTCACAAAAGTGGTGATCTGATGATGGGATCCTTGAGGAATCGAGGGGAATCCTTGAAATTTGTATGAAAACATATAGTGATTTCAATTTTTTCTGAAGTATTCGAGGTAAATGCTACCAAAAAGTGAGACTTTGCACCAGGTTATACCCTGGATCCGAAGGTACCGAACAGAACTTTTGAATGCTTATAGGTACAGGTTCAAGAATTTCGGCGTTGTTTAAACAACTGAACGCATAAGCCAACACATCAATTTGACTGATCATCATCATCACAACCATAATAATATCATGGGTCATCACACTATGACCCAATTATTGGTACTCTTCGTGATATTTTGCATCGAAGCAGATGTTTTTGATGATGATTTCGCTGTTTGTGGACCGATTTTCAAACTATCGTGTTATAGGACATTTAAATCTAAATTTTATATAACAATTACGAAAGTGGTGAGCTGATGATGGGATCTATGAGCAATCGAGGGAAGTCCTTGAAATTTATCAAAACACTCATAGTGGTTAAAATGTTGTTTCTAGTAAGTTAAACATATGTTACGAATAAGAGAAATTTCATACGAAGGTGTCTCTTGGTCCAAATGCACCGAACAGAACACCTGAACCTTTAAAGATAAAAGTTTGGAAATTGCAGCATCGCTTAGGTTACTGCAAGCATTTACCACTGTTTCGCTTACAGTAACATAATGTGAATAGTTCACATTCGTATTGGTTATTTACGCATAAAGCCTTATTTTGTAGATAACTAAAAAGAGTGAAATTATCTGGGGGCACGGTAGTGCCCCAGCCAAGCTTTTTAGCAAAGGCACGGCCGTACCATACTTTTCTCGAAGCGGTTCGCAGCTATTTCACACCCAATTATCTTCGATGTTAACAAAGCTAGGGATTCAGAATTTCGGTCACTAGGAGCAAGTATTAAAACTAGCTTAACCTCCAAATTATATGAAATTTCTATAAATAGTTTAATAGTTACGGATGGTCAAAGTTACTACATTTTGTCACTAACTGACTTATAGATCATCAAAATTCTAAGGTACTTTTAGCAGACTTAGAACCTTGAAATTTGGTACCCGGATAAGTCTTTGTTTACAATGAAAGTAAAAATTATGAAACCGGCCAAGTGCGAGTCGGACTGGCGTACATAGGGTTCCGTACCGTAAATTTGTATGGGAGCCCCCCTTAAATAATAAGTATATTTAACTTTTATTATTAATTATTAAAGTTAATATACAGCTGAGTATTTTCTGAAATTTTCAAAAACCTTACTGTTACCATTATGGATATAGAGCAAAATAGGGGAAAAAATCGTGTTTGTTGTATGAGGCTCCCTATTAATAATTTATTTTCTTTGCATTGGACTATTAGCTTTTATAACGATACCAGAAATACATAATTTGTGAAAATTGCAACTACCTAGCTATGGCGGTTCTCGAGATCCAGCCTGGTGACATAAGGATGGACGACGGACAGACAGCGAAGACTTATTATTTATTGATAATAGGGTCCCGTTTTCATCCTTTGTGCAGGGAAACCGAAAAACTGAAAAATAATATACATAATAATAATATATAGTAGTTTATTAAATAAAAGAAAACATTTTTATGTTTGTAACTTTGCAAGAACAGTATGAGTTTCGACTGCATATTTGTTATTATGAAATGGTATTGATTAAATAAAAAATAGTATAAACAACGTTAACAATGAAACAATAGTTAAATTCGACTAAAATATAAATGCAATCAGTACTGCGATATACACTCCTTACTCGCTCGATATATACTCGTAATATGGGAGTTTTAAGTTATCACATGAAATAAGGTGTGCTCCTTTCCTGCGAGGAACGTTGACGCTTACATCAGTCCTGCTATGTGTTCAACGCTATGCTAAAAATGACCAACTTCAAGTATTAAAGCTTAAAAGTCAATTAAAATATATGAATAATGATTTCTTAAGTTTTTGCGAGTATCACTCATGATATTATAAGTTTAAACACTTACGGATTTTGTCGCCGAGCACTTTTATTAATCCCGACGTTTCGGCTGCTTTACAGCGGCCGTGGTCACGGGTGAACTGAGGTGACAGGTGTCCAATTTCTTGAAGTTCTTTAACTACTCGAAGACCACCCGTGACCACGGCCGCTGTAAAGCAGTCGAAACGTCGGGATTAATAAACGTGCTCCGCGACAAAATCCGTAAGTGTTTAAACTTATAATATCAAAATATAGGAATATTAATAATCGACTCAGAACTAACGAAGCCTCAAAAAATAATATGAAGAAGATAGGGAATGAGAACCAAGCTAAGTACAGAAAATTTATAACGTGACCTGAAAAGAAAATAAACAAAAACCTTAAAAAAAGAAATTAAATCCCACCAAACCATGAAATGTAAAAGGAGCCAAGCAAAATATTGCATAGCTGTAATACTTCTGTCGTAAAAAGTTTTCAGATCACATTCAAGCCAAGCCTTCAACTTATTTTGTAATTTAAATCAACATTTAGTAAATGTATCAATAGATTTTTTTATTTTATAATTATTATAGTGGCTTGGCAATGAGCACAAGATAAACAAATTTAATATAAAACTGCATAATTGAAGGAGTTCATACTTATACAGACGGCAAGCATAAAATGTTTTAGTATGTAACGACGCATGTGGCCGATGGTACCCAATATATTATATTATTTCTCTTATGCTCATTGCCAAGCCACTATAATAATTATAAAATAAAGAAATCTATTGATACATTTACTAAATGTTGATTTAAATCTATACATACTCGTATAATAAAATCGTAGAAAAGTCAATTCTGTAATTGACTTTTTTTGAAAAATAATACTTGGGACGTGATCTACGATCGACATGGAACCCAAAAATATAGTTTTTAGAATTTTTGTCTGTTTGTCTGTTTATTTGTATGTATGTCCGGGATAAACTCAGAAAGTACTGAACGGATTTACTTCAAATTTTGCACGAATATTACTTAGAGGTCGGGTCAACACATAAGCTATAAATTATAACGATATCACCCATCGCTTCTCGGCCTTTTGGCTAAGATCAAAGTGTAGGGTGGGGAGAAGGGGCTCAAGTTTCAATATTTTTAGTTTTTTGCTCATATCGCTTGTAGAGAAAAAATGTCCCATACAAAAAGAAAGCTCATAAAATTTCCTACAAATTCGTCCTTTACACTATGTATCTATCTCCACTCCTTGCCTTGCTATCAGCTTTTATGTATCTTATCTATACAGATTTCAGTGTCGTTTTATTACTATGCGGTGAGCTTTGGCGCGCCTCCCCTAAACCCCCCCCCCCCCTTCCCTGTCATGACGCGTCTTATTTCTCCTTTTTAGGAACAAAGTTAGTCATCTATACTGTGCATAGACTATTTTTGAAAAATAATAATTGTGACGTGACCTACTATGCTAACACGGACGAAGTCGCGGGCAACAGCTAGTTACAAAATAAGTTGAAGGCTTGGCTTGAATGTGATCTGAAAACTTTTTACGACAGAAGTATTAATGCAATATTTTGCTTGCCTCCTTTTACATTTCATGTTTTGGTGGGATTATATTTAACAAAAAAAATAAAACCGACTTCCAAGGTAAAAACAATAGTAATATTATAAACTAAAAAGTATTAAATAACTCTTACTCTTTAATAGTAGATACCTTATTCAGAATTCGTCTAAATCTCAACTATTTCTGTACATACTACAGTCTTCATTACTTTGAAGTCGGTACCAGCTAATTTAATCGTGAGTTCAGTAATGTCAGAATATCAAACTTTTGGGACAGCTGGTACCGACTTCTAAATAATGAAGACTGTAGTATGTACAGAAATAGTTGAGATTTAGACGAATTCTGAATAAGGTACCTATCTACTATTAAAGAGTAAAAGTTATTTAATACTTTTTAAGTTCATATTACTATTGAAAATTTTACCTTGAAAGTCAGTTTTAATTTTTTTGTTAATGTATTTCACAATATCAAGACGTGTAATCGCTTGTCTGTGAATTTGCCCTTACAAACGACAGCAAACAATGTTTGTAATCAAACGTGTAGAGGACAATGGATTTATTCGTCTATTTCCATCGAACTTCGTAAGCCTAAGCTTTACTCAAGCGTGTGGACGAATTGTGAGACTTGCTAAATGTCGTCACCGTCTCGTTACTTGAACATCGAACAGCGAGACAGTACTTCAGTCCAGACCAACGCCTACAACTCTACAAGGCGCAGGTTCGGCCTCATATGGAATATTGTTCTCATCTCTGGGCAGGGGCGCCAAAATACCAACTGCTCCCTCTGGATCGTATCCAACGAAGGGCCGCTCGAATTGTTGATTGCCATAGTGTTTCAAACAGCTTGGACCCCTTGGAATTACGCCGAGATGTAGCTTCGCTCTGCATCCTCTATCGGTTGTATCACGGGGAGTGCTCTGAGGAATTGTTCGGAATCATACCACCTGCAACTTTTCGCCATCGTCCCACGCGAAAAACATACCATCCTCATCACCTTGATGTGTGGCAGTCTTCCACAGTGCGTTTTTCGCGTAACTTTCTGCCGCGCACTGTAAAACTCTGGAACGAACTGTCACCAGCAGTATTTCCGGACATATACGACCTGCAAACCTTCAAGACAAAAGCGTATTCCCTCTTAAAAGGCCGGCAACGCACCTGCAGCTCTTCTGATGTTGCGAGTGTCCATGGGCGACGGTAGTTGCTAACCATCAGGTGACCCGTTTGCTCGTTTGCCCCCTTATTTAATAAAAAAGAAAAAAAAAACATATTTTGGCTCGAACGTTTCGGTGAATAGTGAACTGAACGGCGAGCGTCATTCGATAGAGTAATGCTGTTACTTTATCAAGTGACGCTAATTAATTAGTAATGATCAAATAATTATGCAAGTGCTTGATTAGATTACTATTGATCAAAAGATGTGATTATGTCAATTCTATTTTCAGAAAACTGGACTTGGAAGATGTAGCAATAGATAGCTCTGCCTTAATATGACAATTGACAACTACCACTGAAGCGGAGCGGAACTTAGCGGTGCCGAATTGACCAATCACCATGCTCGAAATCTTCGCTCCACTTCGCTGTCATTCCGCTGGAATAGCACGATTGGTCAATTCGGGCACCGCTAAGCTCCGCTCGCACCGCTCCACTTCAGTGGAAACACAGCCTTAGAAGCTGTAAGTACTAGAAAATTAGTGTCTATATAATAAGCGCAGAGCTTTTATAACTCCATTCCTATTGGTTTCTCTTACATTTTGAAGATGGTCATCCAAATCGAAACTGATTAAAGTGGCCCTCTAAAGAACAACTAGCTATCGCCACTGCTGTCTGGAAGCAAATGAAATTATAGTATAGAACTGTGTAAATAGTAGGCTTTAATGTGGTTAGAACAGAGGTTCCCTGTTGTATTATGTTGTATGTGTTTTCCCTGGTGCGCCGTGGAAAGGCAAGAGGGGCGCCGTGAGTCGATCCTCCATCATTATCCACACCACAAATATTATAAAATAAAATTATAATATGAATTATACCAAGCAGGCAGGTGATTAAATATTTGTTTATTATTATTTACTTGCTTAACCTAACTATACTAAATAATTAAAGGTGTTTATTTACGTATCTTTTTGTAATAGGTAGCTAGGCAGAGTAGGGCGCCGCACCGTGACAAAATATTGACATGTAAGTGCGCCGCAGGCTGAAAAAGATTGGGAGCCCCTGGGTTGGAATATAATGGCGCATTTTCACTGGTCGATAGGGCCCGCATGCGGGGTGCGGGAGATTTCTGAAACGCATGCCACGACCAATCAAAATGCGCCATTAGTTGTCATAGACTCCCCCGTATGCTGTATACCGCACGAGTTAACGACTAATGAAATAGGGATGATGACAAGGTCAAAGATTAGCAAATTTTGTTAATAAAATAAAGAAATCACGGTAAAAAATAAGTATTCCCAAAATTTCAGCTCGATAGCATTTGTATTTTTTTTGCTATGCGCCTTCAAAGTTGGATAATCATTAATCAAGTCGAATTTTTTTTCAATTAAATTTCTTAATATTTGTATACCATTCGATAACTTATGCAATTAAAAGCAACTTTTGTTATGAAACCACTTTCATAAACGCAATATTTAATATACCTATCGAACAAAGTTCTCGAACAAAGTTCCCGATCCGTACAAACTACGAAAGAGTAACGTCAGTCTTTCGTAGCACTTTGTATGGAGCGTTTCGGGCAGGTCTATTTTATGAGATGTTTGAATTGTCATATCTTGGTGAATTTTTAAGTTATCAGTCATTCTTTCAGCGATGTTTCTATTTTTAAGGGTCTTTCAATTACCAATAAGAAAAAAAATTAGTCATCAAGCCTATTGCGCCCTTATTATTCTGTGCTTGAGACTTTTGAGAATTAATAAAGGCACTGTTCCTGTCCTGCCCGCGGGATCAAAAGCATTTTGTCACCTGCATGACCAGATGCGGACCAGATCCGCGCAAGCACACGCATGACAGGAAAAGCGCCCTTATAATTAAAAGAAGTGGTTTCAAATTCGACGATATCGAATTTCCTATCAGATTGAAGCTTACCTCGATGAGATAGCTGCTTGGAAGTTCCCTGGCACCGTTACTTTGGTGGTGGAGGTAGATATCGACAAGGAACTTTGAGGATCTGAGCAAGCCCGTAATCTTCATCGATGGAAGCATCCACTCAAGGGAATGGATCTCTTCACCACTGGTGCTACTTTCAAAGTGAACTCAATGTAAGGGACAATTCGTATCACTTAATTTTGTTACACTCTATATAACTATGTAAAACATGTGTAATACATAGACTGAAAGAGTTATTTTCCACGCCATTTTCCGTTTAATATCGAGTAAATTGTAATTACTTAGCGCTTAATAACGCGGCGACCGCGCACGTGGGCTGTGTTTTACAGCCATTTGTCAAATCGGCATTAAACTGCCTCGTGAGTTAACTTTAATTTTAACGTTAGCAATTTATTACATGAGCATGAGTTACTTAATTATTATTATTTTTTTATGAAATAAGGGGGCAAACGAGCAAACGGGTCACCTGATGGAAAGCAACTTCCGTCGCCCATGGACACTCGCAGCATCAGAAGAGCTGCAGGTGCGTTGCCGGACTTTTAAGAGGGAATAGGGGAGGGTAGGGATGGGAAGGGAAGGGAATAGAGTAGGGGATTGGGCCTCCGGTAAACTCACTCACTCGGCGAAACACAGCGCAAGCGCTGTTCCACGCCGGTTTTCTGTGAGAACGTGGTATTTCTCCGGTCGAGCCGGCCCATTCGTGCCGAAGCATGGCTCTCCCACGTTGAAACGTTTATGCATTAGTATGAAAGATAAACAATTTTCGCCTCTAATTTTGTTTAGTTAGTACTTTTCGGCTGGTCGAATGGTGGCTGAATTTTCAAGAAAAGCTCATCAAAGGAATTTTTAGAGGTATACGAGTTAAATTTAATTGGTTTCAAAACACTTGTACTTATTGTGTTTTTACGCTTATGAAGCTAAGGGTTACAAACTTCTACAGACTGAAAATTGACTTATCTCTTTCCAAAATCAACTCAAACAGCCCTTTCTTAGAAAAACAAATAAAATACTTTACCAGCATAAAAACGCTGCTTAATACCAGCCCAAGGCCGCGAAGGTGTCAAATACCCCGCAAACAGTGATTATCCCATTAAAAAGGGCTAATTTCTTGGAAGTAAACTCTCAAAACCTTATGATCGCTCAAAGGATCATGTACCTTCGTTAATATTGACAGGAATGAAATATTACTTTAATTATTCTGCTGAGGTGGTTATCACACTGCGACGAATGATTGCGATTAATCGCACCTACCGAGTTGCTGAGGGTATCATTTTAGGAGGCAGGATTTTTCGAGTTCAATAACACTGTTGCTTTATTAATATTTTAGCCTTTTATGTAATCAAAATCGTTGGTTAATAGTGCACAATATGTCTTAAAAGTCCAGAACCCGGGATTTTTTGATTGATAAATTACAATCAAAACAAAATAATACTGTACTTGTTCTATATGCCCATGAATGTCCATGCGTTAATTTAGCCTAAACCAATACCATACTAATTTGCATCCAAACTTTCACTAGTTTTTATAGGCACTGATTTAATGGGGCAGTTGTAAATAGCAGTTTTGGTAAGTTAAAAATTATAAATGGCACGTTCAATAACTACTTTAGCAGTTAAAACTAAGCAGTAAATTAAACAAAAATGAGTAGTAAAAAATAATGAAATGGATAATTGAAAACATTATTGAACAGTAAAATAATTAAATGAGCAGTAAAAATGAATGAATGAGCGGTTACGTCTGGGCAGTAACAAATCGGAATTTGTCAGTAAGAAATCTCATTCTAAGCAGTTCTCCGCGCTAAAGTAAAAACCGTGTTGGATATGTTTTAAGGGCCCCCGCGACGGTCAAATGGTTTGATCCAAACACGTAAATTTTGGTTCGACTCAAACCATTTTGATCGTTTACAAAGCTAGCTTGAACGCTTTTTCAAACATTTACGTGTTTGAAGCTCGTTTGATGAAATTTCATATTTTTGTTGTGTTTGACGCGCCGTTTGATCGTGTTCCGACTTCCAATGCGTTTGAACAAACTCGGCTTAGTTTAGTACTGGATTTTGAAGTTTGAGAGCAATCTTGTCTGCATCACACACGTCTAATTATGGCGGCGCACTGAACCAAATGCGCAATGCCGTTTGACAACCGTTCAAACCGACATCAAACGGTTTCATCAAACACGTTATGTTTGAATCAAACCGTTTGACCGTCTCGGGGGCCCTTTAGATTGCTTGCAAAAAATGGAAAGGGCGAAAGCGACAAAATGGTTTTTGTCGCGTAATTTAAAAACCATAAATATATTTCATATAAGCTATGGGCAAATTAGAGTGTATGCTTGAACCAATTTATGTACAAATTTTGGAGCTTAAATCACTCTCCTCTGTTGGCAAAATAGGAATCCATTTTTTTTGAGAGGTCTTTTTGATTAATTATTCTGTGTTATAAAAGTTGACCAATCGTGTTATGCTATGGGTAATTCAAAGACAAAGACACGATGAATACTGACAACGAACTTTAATTTCTTAGCTTTAGTCATTGCTGAGAAAAATCGATATTGCTACAGCCAAATTATCAAGGTGACGCCTTAGACAATGAGGTAGTAAAATAAAATAAAATCGGCAAAGTGCGAGTCGAACTCGCCCATGGAGGGTTCCGTACCGTTATAAAGCGAAACTAAGGCTGGTATAAATAGTCAGTACTCAAGATGCATCTCGGTCTCAAGACTCAGTTCAGGCTCTGTGATTGGTTGGCTGTCAAAATTTGGACCAATCACCGAACCGAACCGCGTCTTGAGACCGGGTCGCATCTTAAGTACTGACTATTTATACCAGCCTAAGGGCCGGGACACAAAAATACGATACGACGTCGTACGACGTCGTGTCGTGGGAATCTACGACGCGCGTCGTAAGAAGCTACGACACGGTATCGTGCGGCGTCGTACGACGTCGCGTCATAGAAACTCACGTAGAAATTCAAAGATGAGTTTCTACGACGCGACGTCGTACGATGTCGTACGACGCCTCACGCGCATCCCTATGTAGTCGATGATGATTCGAAATGTAACAAAATGGCGGCTTTAGATTTCAAAAGCGTAGTATAATATGTAATCTATCTATACTTATTATAAAACAAAGTCGCTTTTTTTTCCCTCGTGTCCATTTGTTCCCTTTAATCTTTAAAACTGCGCAACGGATTTTGATGATTCTTTCAGTGTTAGATAGCCCATTTATCGAGGAAGGTTAAAGGCTATATTTTATCACGCTAAGACTAATAGGAGCGAAGAAATAGAGGAAAATGTGGAAAAAACGGGAAAATTATTTGAAAGGGCTAACTTGAACCCGCCAATCTCAGGAACTACTGGTCGGATTTGAAAAATTATTTCAGTGTCAGATAGCCCATTTATTGAGGAAGGGTATAGGCTATATTTTATCACGCTAATACTGATAGGAGAATGTGGAAAAAACGGGGGAAATTATGTGAAAGGGCTTATCTCGCGAACTACTGGAGCAATTTTTATGTTATTTGGCACAGATAAGAAGTAGACCACGTGAAGGATCATAGGCTATCGATTTCAATCATTTTTTTCAGTGGCTATATTAAATTTTATACCCGTGCGACGCCGGGGCGGGTCGCTAGTACTTATTATAAAACAAAGTCGCTTTTTTTCCCCTCATGTCCATTTGTTCCCTTTAATCTTTAAAAATACGCAACGGATTTTGATGATTCTTTCAGTGTTAGATAGCCCATTTATCAAAGAAGGTTATAGGCTATATTTTATCACGATAAGATTAATAGAAGCGAAGAAATAGAGGAAAATGTGGAAAAAACGGGGAAAATTATTTGAAAGGGCTAACTTGAACGCGCTAATCTCAGGAACTACTGGTCCGATTAGAAAAATTCTTTCAGTGTTAGATAGCCCATTTATTGAGGAAGGCTAAAGGCTATATTTTATCGCCCTAAGACTAATAGGAGAATATGGAAAAAACGGGGGAAATTAATTGAAAGGGTTTATCTCGCGAACTACTGGAGCAATTTTTATGTTATTTGGCACAGATAAGAAGTAGACCACATGAAGGATCGTGATAGGCTATCGATTTTAATCATTTTTTTCAGTGGCTATATATTATATACCCGTGCGACGCCGGGGCAGGTCGCTAGTAATGTGAGTAAAACATGCTTCAGGACCGATATTTGCTAACAAAACATACAAATAGCACCCTGAACCCTCTGTTTTAGCCCGAATTTATTGAAGCCCAAGCGTGCGTCGTGTGATAACCAAGACGAACCGCCCGAAGTTGGAGGAGTTGTAAACTAAATAAATCAAAGTTAAATCTTGTAATAAACGCATATCTCCCAGTTCCGCTACAATTACTGCCTATCTCCACGTAGCCTATCTAACGTAGCCTGATCTCGATGAGGACTTCGAGATACATATAAACCAACCGATATCTGTTACGTTTTCAATAATATTCTCTGGTGATGTATGATCTTGTATGTTGCCTTGGATTGTGCGCAATCTTGAGCATTCTTGCTTTTTAAGTGAAATATAATATAGGAGTTTAGAAATGCATTGTGAAACATTTCAAATGTAAAAATCTAGTACAGATACCGACGTGTACGGTATAACTTATGAATTAGCAACAATACTTTAAAGTTTTGCTGAAATGTTTTATAGGCGTTTGAAAGAACAAAAACGAAATCTAAAAAAAATAATAATGATAAGATACTGATAAAAATCATTCGACAGATAAGAGATTAGAGAACAATTTTATAAATAAATAGATACACAATGTATTTTTTGTTATTAGAGAATGGGTATTTTACATGTATCCAACATACAATCTTCTTCACTTCTTCACAAGCTATTAAAGAAAATATTTCAAAATTTTACTCTAAAGCTTAAATTGAGTAACATCCTTCATAATTTTATATTTAAAACTGTATGAAATCCAACCCGGCGTCTTAACCCTTAAATCCAATACTATAAAGACTTTACTGGGCCGATTTTAATAAAACTTTTGCTAGTTCAGCGCATTATATCGCCGATTTCGAACTTACAAGAACTCCCGTACAACTTGTATTGGACAAACTTTCAATATTTAGAATACAAATATTAAAATAGAGTTTTACAAGTTTTTACTTATTGTATTTGAAATTCGAATGTTCTAGAACAGTTTAAGATAATTCAACAGATGGCTAGAATTGCCAATGCAAATTAACGCCTGAAGTAAGCTTAAGAAGTTTGTACATTATCTTAAGGTTAGGTGGCACCGAGCAACGAGACTAAAACTAAAACTTGAAAACGCAGAGCCGAGTCTCAGTGTAAACTGACCCTTATTGTACTCAAACTCTAGATGTTACCCGCGCCGTTTGTTGCACTGGAACCGTACATTTTAATTCCCTAATATCTCGGGACTCAATGAATATTTATTCAAAATTTCATAAAAATAGTTTCATCTAAATTCTAAGTCGTGAAGACTGAAGACTGAAGAGGTATCGTGAAACAGACACTCTTGCGCACTCCGATAAGACTTTTGACTATGTTTTTTAGATAATAACAAACGTTGTTTTGTATAATGTTATAGTTTATATGTTATACATTTTAGTATAACGTTATAATTTATACTATATTATGCATATTGTGCATGCATTATACACAATAGAAACCTTCGTAATTATTCTATGTATTGGGAAAAACGATCAAAGTCAACTGCGCAGTATGAAGACCTAAGCATAGTGCATACGTAATGACAGGCAATGGGAAGCGTCTTTACACTCAGCCCCGGATTTATAAATAGGCCGTATAGGCCGCGTCCTGGGAGTGGCAGCGTCCATATGAGGCCGACAGGTTTCGTACATTGGGCAGCGGAAGTAAAGTGACCTACACTCATAAAAATATAACTTCGGCTCTGTTTATTCTATGTAGTATATCAAGTTATAAGGTAGACTCAGTGTAAATATTTCTGCGCGAGCTCTCTAGCTGCCAATGAGTGATAAGCAAATTTCCCCAGCGTGGCATCGAACCCCACAGTTTTTATTGCGCTCAGAAATATGAGACAACGACGTGTGTAGATAGAGATACACGACTGTAAAGTGTGTTAAAAATTATCCAAAAAAATAATGAACTTAAAAATGAGTTAAACAAGTTAAATCTAAATTATGAGGAGTTATACCAGAAAACAAAAGAATTACAGGAAATCGTAGACAGCTTTGACCAGTGCAGAGATGAGTATGTGGAGGCGCTGAACAGCACTAGTTTGTGGAAGCGAAGATGTGATGAAGCCCATACACAAATCAAGTCATTAGAAAGCCAAATACAAGAGTATAACTCCTCTAAAACACAAAACTTGTTTCAGGAAATGTTTGGGAAGGATTCTGACATTTCTGAGAATAATGTCACTAAACATAAACATAATATTCATAATAATTTACCAATAATTGACTTGACTGGTGACGACACTATGCCCTCCCAGACACTTCACTCATTTCAAACCAAAAATAAATTAAAAAAGTATTTAAAAGTTAGAAAGAACATTAGGAAAACAAGTAAATTGTTAATAAGAAACCAGCAAAAACTGTCTAAAATAACAAAGTTGTCCAAAGATAACATTTACATCAAAAATAAGTACCGAGAATGTGCTAAACAACTTGAAAATACCAATTGTATGTATGAGGCGGAAGTATGCAGCCTCCAGACTGAAATCACCTATCTACATGAGTCCCTTAAATCCATAACAAAAACATACGAACTTGCTCAAGTGGAAATATCTAGTCACATATCGGCATTGGGCACTTTGCTCGATGACTGTCGATACAATGAGGACAGAGTTATGTCTTTATTGAGACATAACTCGTCTTGTCAATGTCAGGTGAACTGTTCAAGGAACCCTGATAACAATATTGATAGTGATTTGGGTATGGAGACTCATACAAAGCAAATGGAAAGCCTGACTGTGTCACCGGCCTCTGGCCCATGTTCGGTGGCTATTTACAGCGATGAACTTGGTCGAGGAGTCGGGGTCCAGTTGAGTAAGTTATGCGTAGAAGAGTCAGTGACATTTAGTAACAACTTGGAAAATATTCCAAATAATAAAATTTTAACTACGGCTTCTATTGAGCAGTGTAGTAGTACTAACGAGTTGGAATATGTTCCAACAAATTATTTAAATTAGATAAAAAGACAATAGAGAATGCCTCTTGCACAAATAGTCTACTTTTGCAAAACCCTACTAAAAGTAATACAAGGAAAATAAATAACAGTAATAAGTATGTATTTAACTTGGTGCATCAGAATTTACAAGGAATGGTAGGTAAAGATCTTGAAATTGAGTTGTTTCTAAAAGAGTTTAATATTGATATTATTTGTATTTCAGAACACTGGTTTAGGGAACATGAACTCATTTTCAATCTCCATGATCACCAAGTAGCAAGTTCGTTCAGTAGAAAAAACGCCATCAGAGGTGGCTCTTTGATATTAATTAGAAAAAATTTGAAATATAAGGAACGTAAAGATATTGTAAGTCTTTCTACTGAACGGATAATAGAAGTGGCCTGCATAGAGTTAAGTCAGCTTATTATTATTAGCGTATACAGGCCTCCATCAGGGTTATATGATTTGTTTGAACAAACTATGGAACAAATATTGTCAAAAATATGTGCATCTAACAAAAAGGTTATCATATGTGGAGATTTTAACATTAACTTATTAGACTTAGACTCCAATACAGTTAGATTCACATCTTTGTTTAAATCGTATAACCTTTTTTATTTGTTCGATGAGCCGACAAGAGTGTGTGACACAACGGCTACTTGTATAGATAATATATTTACTAATCTCACACCATGTAAAAAAGAAATAATTAATAAGCTTAGCTCTGATCATTATGGTCAGTTAGCATGTTTTGACATTAATTGTGAAAGTAAACAAAAACAAGAGCTTGTGTTTATTCCTGTGAACACAAAACGTATTGAGAAATTTAGAAGCAATCTAAATTCAAATATTCCATTATTGGGTGAATCTTATAGCTCCGATGAAGCTTATAATAAATTATTCAAAGAAATAAGAACCCAATTTAATTCTATATTCACTTCTAAGACGGTTAGAACTATTAACAAAAAAAGTGACTTTATTAAATGGGCTACCAAAGGAATTAAAATAAGCAGAAATAGGCTCTATGAATTATATGACGATAAAACTGTAAATAACAATGAAACATTTAAATTATATGTTAAAAATTATTCTAAAATCTTTAAGAAAGTATGTAATGCTGCTAAAGTTCTTTATTTCAAAAATAAAATCAAGGATTCTAAAAATAAAGTAAAAGCAACATGGAAAGTTATAGCTGGTGAGACCGGAAACGTCACCTGTCGTAACTCAGATTTTGAACTTTATTTTGAAAATAAAAAAATTACTACTGACATAGAAGTTGCGGCGGTTTTTGAAAAGTTTTTTGCTGACATTCCGGTCTCAACAACAAAAAATTTAAATTCTTCGTCTGCAGAAGCTGAAAAATTACTCAGAGAGTATGTAAAGGAATGTGATGTCAATTTTAAGTTTAGAGAAATTGATTCTAAAGACATTATTAAGACGTTTAAATTATTGTCCATCAAAAATACTACAGATCTTTGGGGTCTGTCTACTAAGATTGTTCAATCAATAATTGACATCGTAGCTCCGTACCTGGCCAATATTTTTAATGACTGTATAAAGAATGGTGTTTTTCCTGATTTAATGAAGCATAGCAAGGTGGTACCTTTATTCAAAGCCGGAATTAAATCTGATCCAACAAATTATAGGCCTATATCTATTCTACCGACTTTTAGTAAAATATTTGAGAAAATAATATTAAAACAATTGTTAGTACACTTTAACTCAAATAATTTATTGCATAATAATCAATACGGTTTTACTAAGGGTCGTTCCACTACGGATGCTGGTATAGGTCTTCTTTGTAGTATATTTGAAGCCTGGGAGGAGTCGCGAGATGCCTTAGGTGTATTTTGCGACCTGTCTAAGGCATTCGATTGTGTTGATCATGCTACATTGATCAGGAAATTGCACCACTATGGCATAAGGGACTCGGCACTCAACCTTTTGACAACATATTTAAGGAACAGGACTCAAAGGGTCGATGTCAATAGTAAAAGGTCCACTGGGACCAAAATAGAATTAGGTGTCCCACAGGGATCCATTTTGGGTCCGTTTCTTTTTCTCATCTATATAAATGACTTACCTTATCTAGTTAAGGATAATGATAACGAGATAGTACTTTTTGCTGATGACACTTCACTTATTTTTAAAGTGAAGCGACAACAGTCGAATTATGACGAGGTAAATAGTGCTCTCTCAAAAATAGTTAATTGGTTTAATGTTAATAACTTACTTTTAAATTCTAATAAAACAAAATGTTTAAGATTTACCTTGCCGAATGTTAAGCAAGTGCAAACCAATTTACTATTAAATGATGAGAAAATGAATCTTGTTGACACTACTGTGTTCTTAGGAGTAACACTAGATTATAAACTGTAGTGGGGTCCTCATATTGCCAAACTGGCCGACAAGCTCAGTTCCGCAGCATATGCAGTCAGAAAAATTAGAGAAATTTGTGATGAAGACACGGCGAAATTAGTTTATTATAGTTATTTTCATAGTAGAATGTCTTATGGCATTCTATTATGGGGAAGTGCTGCTGATATTAACACAATATTTGTGCTGCAGAAGCGAGCTATTCGATCTATTTATAAAATGTCATCATTTGAATCTCTCAGAGAAAAGTTTAAAGAAATAAGAATTCTGACCGTAATATCTCAATACATTTTGGATAATGTGTTATACGTGAGAAAAAATGTAAATAATTTTAAAACAAAAAGAGACATTCACTGCAGGAACACTAGGAATAAGCACAAGCTAGATATACCTATAACCAGGCTGAGCAAAGTAAGAAAATCTTTCAAAGGTCAATGTATACGCCTATTCAATAAAATCCCAGAAAACGTTCAAAATCTTTCAATCAATAAATTTAAAAAAGTTGTTAAAGAACGTTTGTGTGCTAAGGCTTATTATAAGGTTACTGATTTTCTCAATGATAGCACACCTTGGCAAAAATTAGCTGACAGACCATAGGTCACTTCTATATAAATGTACCACATTTTCACTTACTTTACTTACATACTTAGTGTAAATTAGCTTAAGCTACCTTTGTTATTTTCCACCTTTTTGGTAAAAGGTGGACCTGCGCGAGTTTCTTACGCCGGTTCTTCTCGCCGGGTTAGTTCCCGAACCGGTGGTAGGCCTCATGTAGACACGACGTTCTAAAAGTGTTAACTTTGTTAACCTATTTGGAAATAAAATATTTTGATTTTGATTTTGATTTTGATTGTAGTGTGTGTTACATAATACTGCAGTTTTTATAGTAGTAGGAGACTATAACTTTTTGTAAAATATTTAGAATTAACCTTTAGGGCCTATCATAAAGTTAATACACCTATATATTACCTTTATGGGGCCAATCCAGACCGCAACGCGACGCGTAGATGCATTTCTAAATTTGCACTGATTTGACAGACTTCAATTGTGTGAGACGTCTTGTAAATCTGTCAAATCCATACAAATTTGGAATTGCATCTACGCGTCGCGTTGCGGTCTGAATTGACCCTCACTGTATTAGGGTACAAAAATTTAAAAGTTTAGAAAGTAAGAAAAATAGGAAGCTTAAAATATAACTGCTTACCAAATTATTTCATCCAAATCCGTCTTATGGTTTTATAGTCAGTATGACAGACACACGCAATTTCACATTTCTAACGTATGGATGGATGTCACGACTTTCCAAACCTAATTATTTTTCTTGGTTGCCTCGTGCCTAATTATTTTTCTTGGTTGCCTCGTGCCTAATTATTTTTCTTGGTTGCCTCGTGCCTAATTATTTTTCTTGGTTGCCTCGTGCCTAATTATTTTTCTTGGTTGCCTCGTGCCTAATTATTTTTCTTGGTTGCCTCGTGCCTAATTATTTTTCTTGGTTGCCTCGTGCCTAATTATTTTTCTTGGTTGCCTCGTGCCTAATTATTTTTCTTGGTTGCCTCGTGCCTAATTATTTTTCTTGGTTGCCTCGTGCCTAATTATTTTTCATGGTTGCCTCGAGCCTAATTATTTTTCTGAAAAGCTCTGAGCTCTCCGATATTCTACATCTAGAATAAACCCATCTATGTGCTCACGAAATGATATGCAAGCAGAGTCGCGTTATCAACGCGAGGAATAATCGAGAGAAATGAGATTGAAAATAAAAAACCCACGAAAGAGCCACAGTATTAAAATTATACAGTAAAGTAACTCGGCCGTGTCCTTGAAATGAAGCTCGCCTTACACAAAGACCTGTAATTTACATGTCAAGTGCTTTGCTTTTTATAAATACTTCAAGCTATCTGAAATCATGCTTATGTGAGCGTGCGCCTGTTTTGGGAGGTCTAGTTCTCAGTTTTTTTTTTGCCCTCTAGCTGACCCGCCCAACTTTTAAGTTATACCAGTTATACTATGTATTATTATTATGCATGTTTTGTGCGCATAAACCTCTTAAAAATCTCTATGATCTAGCAAAAATACCGCATACAAAACCGTTGCTTAATTAACGTATTCAAGTATTTTTCACTATTTTGTCTTGAATCTAACAATCTAGGATGATCTACTGTATAAATTATTATATTGTGACAGGTGCAGAGAGCTCGATATTTTAAATCGTTTCACTTCACCGCTTACACCTTATCAAGAAGAAATGAAGACACTTCGCTGGTGTTCATAGGATATTGGAGCAAGTTGACGGAAATTCTCAAACTGTACGTATGTTTTTTTAATCCAAAAATAGAGTCGTCTATAATAATTAAAAAATTTAAGTACACAAAATCGGCTAAAAGCGAAATACTTAAATAATATTATATACATATTTTAAGTACAAAGGTAAAGTACATTATAGTATGTTATTATTATTATTTTAATTCAATATTTTGCTGTACATATTGTAATAATACTGAATAACATAGTAATAATTTTAAAATTATATACTTTTCTGTTTATCTGTGCATATCTGATGTTTTTTTAACAAATTTCTCTTCTTAGGACTGCTGGAAGAAATTTCTTTAAAAATAAGCAGTACCTTTCTGGTTAAAATGGTCTTTCTTTATAAGTATAACTTGTTAATTAATGGTTTTTTTGTGTGCAATAAACGGTTAAATAAAATAAATAAATAAAAATAAAGCTAAGTAATAAGTATTTCTTTTACAAACCACGCCATAGAGCTTTTCTTACTATTATTATCTTATGCCTATATGTCTATGGTATGGTAATTAATTAAGTAGATATTTAAATAATGTTTTACATTGTAGAAAGGAAGAAAATGTATTAAATTATTCAATTAAATTTGAAACTAAGTAAAAATTAATGAAATGAAGGTAATTTTTAATAGGTACTTATATTATTTCCATTAAAAGTAAATAGGACACTTAAATAAAAAATGTTTGTTAGGTGTTGAAATTTTTTTATTTCTTTTTTTCTCAAAAATTGTATTAAATCGTAGTGTTTTATCTTCATTTTTAGTTCTTCTTTTGTCTTACATACAGTCCAGTCCCATTCTATTCTTTTATATTAGTAGTTTATTATGTATAATATGTACCTATAGATAAAATTGTTTGCATATTAGACATGTTATATACTTAACGTGACCATTTATTTTTATTGTCAGAGCGGGACATCTACGGAATAACCCAATGCCTATCTGTTTTATCAAGTTATTGATATCCAGCAAAATATGGTAGCATAATTACGTTTCTTGCATGGGAGTGCGTTACTTTCAGGCACTGCAGGGACATTGCAAACATAAAAATACTTTTAAAATATTATTGTCGTTTGGTCTGTTTGCAAAAGCGGGACAATTTCTGCCTCGCGGGGGACAGCGGGACAGACTGCCTGAAAGCGGGACTGTCCCGCCCAAAGCGGGACGTATGGTCACCTTATATATACTAGACAGATTTCGGACGAACAAGCAATGTCTCCTGTTCGTTTGGCGCAGCTTCCTGAGCGGCAAAGCATCGTTCTCTTTGATGAGGCTCCCAGGGTCTTCCTTCATCACAGTAGTTTCGACCAGGCCCACATTGACAGTAACCGTGTGGTTCAAACTCATTTGGTTGATAGATTTCTGGTCCACAATTCCTTTGTCCATGATTAGAACCAAGAGGTGGTCCGCAGTTGCATTTTGAGTCGTAGTGTTTTGGTCCATGGTGCGGCTCATTTCCAGGTGGTCCTAAAATATCGTGGTGTTCTGGTCCCTCGTGTGCTTGATCATAATGTGGTCGATATTGCTCTGAATGATCTCGATGATCACAGCACTTAGGAGGTCCATGGTGTGGCAGATCATCGAAAGGTCTATTATGCCTTGGTGGTCCCCAAAAGTCGTGATGTTCTCTCGGAGGTCCCGTAGGACCATAATGGTCCGGTCCACGGTGTGGTGGACCCTGATGTGGCCCACAGTGCTTAGATGGTCCAGTATGTCTGCAATAGCCTGGCCCTGAGTTTGGAGATCTATTTCGTGGCCTGCAGTGCTCTGGTGGTCCCATAGGTCCACGATGATCCGGTCGATGGTGTGGTGGCCCATGATTTGGTCCAAAGTGATAAGTAGTTCCCATAGGACCGTGATGATCTGGTCCATGGTGCGGAGGACCATGATGTGGTCCAGAATATTTAGATGGTTCCGTTGGACCACAATGATCTGGTCCGTGGTGTGTCGTGGTGGTGTCATTTGGTATATGGTGAGTTGGGCCATGATGTGGTCTACAGTTCTTACATGGTCCCATGGGGCCATGATGATCTATTCCATGGTGTGGTGGTCCATGATGTGGTCCACAGTGGTCGGATGGTCCCATAGGGCCATGGTGATCTGGGCACTGGTGTGGTGGTCCATGATGTGGTCTACAGTTATTTGGTGGTCCCATGAAGCCATAATGATCTGATCTATCGTGTGGTGGTCCATGATGTGGTCCACATTGCTTAGGTAATCCCATGGGGCCATAATGATCTGGAACATGATGTGCTCCACAGTGCTTAGGTGGCCCCATAGGGCCAAGATGATCTGGTCCATGGTGTGGTCCACAGTGCTTAGGTAGTCCCATAGGGCCATAATGATCTGGAACATGGTGTGGTCCACAGCGCTTAGGTAGCCCCATAGGGCCATGATGATCTGGTCCATGGTGTGGTCCACAGTGCTTAGGTAGTCCCATAGGGCCATAATGATCTGGAACATGATGTGGTCCACAGTGCGTAGGTGGCCCCATAGGGCCATGATGATCTGGTCCATGGTGTGGTGCTCTATAATGTTGTCCACAGTGCTTGATCAATGGACCCATAGATCCATGGTGATATGGATCATGGTGTGGTGGACCGTGATGTGGTCCATAGTGCTTAGGTGATCCTATAGGGCCATGATGAACTGGTTCATGATGTGGTTCACAGTGCCTAGGTAGTCCCGAAGGACCAAAATTATCTGGTCTGTAATGTGGAGGGCCATGATGATGTCTATAGTGCTCAGGTAGTTCTACGGGGCCATGATGATCTAGTACATGATCGGGCAGGTCATCAATTGGTCCGCAATGCTTAGGTGATCCCCAAAAATTATGATGTTTTGGTCCGTGGTGTTTAGGATCTTTAGGTGGTCCATAGTACCTGGGTGGTCCCATACACCCATGGTGTGGCGAACTATTAAATGGGCAACCGTACTTAGGTGGTCCCCAAGGTGATCTTAAATTACCGCGATCGTTTGGTCCGATGTGGTCCCTAGGCGGTCCTTGATGCCAGAATTCGTGAGGTGGTGGTCCGTGGTGGCCTCTAGGTGGTCCGTGATGCCAAAATTCATGATGTGGAGGTCCGTGATGGTGTTTAGATCCGTGATGTAAAGGTCCTTCACGTCTTGAACAACCCATCCTAATCGTTGGACCGCAATACTTTTCAGCGTGACCCCATGGTCTTGGTCCTTGAAATGGTCTTTGACACTCAAACATTTTGCACAAAAGACAAAATGATACTGACGCTACTCGATAAGCTATCGGCTTATATAAGTAGGAATTGCGCGGTGTTTGGAAACGGGTGACTCATTCGTTTCGGTTGAAATGTTTTGGCGATAAGTGATAACTGAAAATTTGGGAATTATTTCGCAAAGGTGTGACTGGTTCTATTATCGAAAACTACTTCCGTTGACACATCGATTTATGTTCACTGTTTTATATATTTATGTTGGTATTTGTTATCAACTCTAGGTACGGTTTTTTCAGTTTCTTGTGGTGTTAACTATTATTATGTCTAAGTATTTGAGTATATTGGGAATGAGAGACTGAAAACGGAATATTTTCAAATTAGCTGCTTACTCAATATTATGAAATTGCAGATTACAACATATTTCACCAGGATAACGTATGCCGGGGTAGGATGCCGGAAGGGGCTTTCAAGATTTTCTTACAGAATTACCATGCCATTTTTCAATATTCTGTTCGATTATTTTGTTACTTTGTTCCTTTTTGAGTCTACATCAATTTTGGTGTAAGAGAATTCTACACAATTTCTTCAGACTGGAAGCTTAAAAATCAGTCTTTTCCCAGAATCCGCGAACTGGCTTCGCCTTAATCATCAAGTCTTAACGACATGGATATCTCACATTTTCTCTGAGACAATGGTATTCAACTACCTAAGATTTAGGGAACACAATGTATCCTAGCTACTAAGGTAATTGCTGGCTGAGCTAGGCAGGCCCTGATGCAGCGGGCACAGGCGGCGCGCGATAAAGTGATCACACCCACAGCCCCAATCCCGGCCCGTGGTAGAATTAGCACTATGCTCGGATTATTAATGTGCATACGGCGGGATGGGGGACGGGCTTTAGTCACGCAAATTAGCTATTTAGATCCATAATACTCAGACAGGCAGACGCATTTCGCATTTATCCATACTAATATTATAAATGCGAAAGTGTGTCTGTCTGTCTGTCTGTTACCTCTTCACGCTCAAACCGCTGAACTGATTTAGCTGAAATTTGGCATGGAGATACTTTGAGTCCCGGGAAAGGACATAGGATACTTTTTATCCCGGAAAAATGTACGGTTCCCGCGCGATAAACGAATTTTGGCGCAACGGAGTTGCGGGCGTCATCTAGTATATTATAATTGTCTGCCTGTCCGACTGTCTGTCTGTCTGTTACCTCTTCACGCCCATACCGCTGAACTGATTTTGCTGAAGTTTCGTATGGATATACTTTGAGTCCCGGGGAAGGACATAGGACACTTTTTGTCCCGAAAAAATGTAATGTTTGACAATACAATATTTTATTTTGTAAATAAAATATTGTATTGTCAAAATTATTTGTTCAAGTAACATTTCAGTTTAACGTAAAGACAAAAGCCGGAGCTCAAAATCACATTTGAATTTTATAATGGAGTTCCGAGCTACCTAAAATGGACTAGTAGGTAATCGAACAAAAAAGTTTGTCTACAAGTTCAGCGACCTATAAACAAAATATGTTTAGCTCCAGTACTTATGTTCTTTAACATTTTAATTTGACTGTGTAAGCACCGGAAAATCGACGCGAATTACTCACAAACACTCGTCAAACGTGAGACTCCTAACACGTTAAGGCGACGCCCTGATAATTTGGCTGTAGCGATATCGATTTTTATCAGCAACTAGCTGTCCCGGTGAACTTCGTGTCACTTTGAAACCTTCTCTGGACTTCTACGAATATTTTAAGACTAAAATCAGCCCAATCCGTTCAGCCGTTTTCGAGTTTTAGCGCGACTAACACATTTGAAAATCCATTTTTATATATATAGATGTCAGTATTCATCATATCTTTGTCTTTGAATTACCTATAGCATAACACGATTGGTCAACTTTTATAACACAGAATAATCAATCAAAAAGACCTCTGTAAAAAAGGGATTCGAATTTTGCCAACAGAGAAAAGTGATTTAAGTAGTAAGTTTTTAAATTACGCGACAAAAACCATTTTGTCGCTTACGCCCTTTCCATTTCTTGCTGTTCCATTTCTTTTTTTTCTGAAAACAAGCAATCTAAAACATATCCAACACGGTTTTTTACTTTAACGCGGCGTCACCTTAATATTGTAATTTGTCGCTTTTTGCGCGTCAATTCTTCTGGTACAAAGAACCTTTGAAATAAAATTGGGGGTTAATAGCGGAAAGCCACTGTACATTTGTTATGTCTCAATAACCCTAATAATGTAGGAAAGTATTGATACCTTCGCATCAAGAGCTAAAATATGTTGATCTTATATGTTGAGCAGGAAGCAATTGAAAAAAATCGGCCAAGTGCGAGTCGGACTCGCGCACGAAGGGTTCCGTACCGTTATAGACCGAAAATAGGGAAAAATTGTATTTTTGTATGGGAGGGGCTCCCATACAAAAATAATTATTTATTCTTACCTTACCTTAATTATTTATTTTATTTTAATTTTATTATTCCATTTTGAAGTACACATATAATTGAGGATTTTGTGAAAATTTCAAGTATCTATATGTTGCCATTATGGATTACGACCCAAAAAGACCAAAAAAATAAAGTTGTTGTATGGGAGCCCCCCTTAAATCTTAACTTTATTTTATTTTTAATATTTGTTGTTATAGCTGCAACAGATATACATAATCTGTAAAAATTTCAGAAGTCTAGCTATAGCGGTTCTTGGGTTACAGCCTGGAGACAGACAGACAGACGGACAGACATCGAAGTCTCAGTAATAGGGTCCCGTTTTTACCCTTTGGGTACGGAACCCAAAAAATTTATAAAAGCCGGCCAAGGGCGTGTCGGGCCACGCACAATAGAGGGTTCCGTAAACCGTAGTACCGCTAGTTTTTGATAATTTTTGTATGGTCAATGAATGTACATTTATCACGTGTTTTACACTACTAACAACATCATCTCAGTAAAGTTACGTTCAAAGGAATTTGAACGAAAAGTTCCTTTATACTTCGCCGAATACATTTTTTTAGTTGATTGACTATAACTCAAAAACTTATCAAGTCTTCTTAGCCGTAGTGATAGTTTTCCTTTTAAATTCAGCATATTTCCTTCTCCCGTGAATTTTTTCACATTTCCAGAAGCAACCGTTTAGCTGGTAGAAGGGGAGACACTGGACTCTAACGATTTTTTCCACTTTAAAACTTAATATTTCACAAACTGATCCCTAAATCGGAAAATGATCTATGAATACTCATAATGTTTTTAAAAACCCTATCCAACGACACCCCACCCCGCTTGATGTGTAGGGAAGGTACCATAAAAAAATATTTTTTTTAAGATTTCATGTACCATTTTGTCGGCATCATTAATATGTGCATTCATGCCAAATTACAGCTTTGTAGGTCCTATAGTCTCTGAGCAAAACCGCGGACAGACAGACGGACAGACGGACAGACAGACGGGCGGACAGACCGAAACTATAAGGGTTCCTTGTTGACTACGGAACCCTAAAAACTCGTTTTCAATACTAATTACGAAATTTCATTGACATTTAAATAATAATATTTAAATGTGAGCACGACAAAATATTAAATAAATTTTGATCAATATTTACATTTAAATAAAATCAAATACAAACGAAACATACAAAATTGTGTGCACTACAAATAGTCGCATTTACTTTAACGTTCGGGAGTCGAGGTGTGGTTTACAGTACTTTAGCGATAGCGCGCTCCACGCCTATTGCGAGCTGTTCCGAGCTATTCCGAGCTATTCCAAGCTATTTGAATATCAAGCTGCCCAAATACAAAGGTGTACGGTAATCGACACCGTTTTATTGAAGCCGCAAAGCCTTTATGCCGGTAGATTGGCTAATGGCTACTTAAATACTTAGGTGCAAGGTAGAGTAGACGCATTTATTTTTAACAAATACTTAAGTTAATGATCACTTGAATTTCTTGCAGCTCATTACGATTGACTATGAAGTTATGAACAGGCATTCGTTTGGGTATTAAGTAATACCTAAACTTTAATTCAAAATGCTGGCAACACACTGAAAAATGAACAAGAATATAAAGGGTGTAACAAAACTAAGTGATAATACTTTAGGGTGTATGTGGGCCCCCTATATATAGTTCGTTGTGAAAGTAGCAGCACTGTAAGAGTTTTTTTTTTTCACCTTTGTATGGAAAAAATCATAGCGCGGGTTTTTTTTTTGCCCATACAAATCTCAAAAAAAAATTTTGCTCGTTCTGCCCTGCTACCCTTCCCCTGTGAAACAGTGAACTTCTATATAAGGGATACATACACGCCCTAAAGTAATATCACTTAGTTTTGTTACACCTTGTATTTTGTGGCCGTATAACTTAGAAGTGGCTCTGCTAACCACAACTACTGGCTTTCTTGTGGGCTGTGGCAAACTCAAGAAACATCTTCAATGTAACTGAAGTTTCTTATAAACTTCATAACGCCGTATTCATACAAGCATGGAGTTATTTTTCTTTTTAATGCATAATATTTCCGTGAAAATATTACAAGTCTCCTGAAGATGGTTAAGTGTTGTTGCAAAGTGGACTTTATGTGGACGTGTCAAGGTTTACACTTAATTTTCCTGCTGAAAGGAAGTCAAGGACGTGACATCACGTAGGCACTTAAAAGTCCGTAGTCACCTTTGTGTAGGGTGGCCACGATGACTTAATATTACACTTGATAAAATACAGATTTTTCCAACCAGAACTATAATTGCCTACTTAATTAATAACATTATTAAATAATTTTTATCCAACATATTAAGTGGAAAAGTAGGCGTAGTACTTACGCGACTCAAGCTCTCAAGTCTTTGGATTTATTTCGTATAGAGAGAGCTATTTTAACACCATCATTATTAACATTATTTAACAAAAATTTTGCGTTTTATATTTATGATATTATCTTAAATATAAAATTCTCGTGTCACAATGTTAGTCCGCGAACTCCTCCGAAACGGCTTTACCGATTTTTACCTAATTTTATATGCATATTCAGTATTATTCAGTAGGTCTGAGAATCGGCTACTGGGTACTTTATATATTGATAAGTGCATTTGTTGAATAAATAATAGTAAATTATTACAGCCTGAGACTGACGGCGGCCATTGTTTGTGCGACGAGATAGCGATCGACGTTGCCATGGCGACATACTTATTTAGTCACTTCAATAAAATAATATGGGCGAAATACTTTATATTATGGCAAAGCAACGTTTGCCGGGACAGCTAGTCTTATATATAAAATTCTCGTGTCACAATGATAGATAGCGAACTCCTCCGAAACTGCTTTACTGATTTTTACCAAATTTTATATGCATATTCAGTAGGTCTGAGAATCGGCTACTGGGTACTTTATATATTGATATTAGTGCATTTGTTGAATAAATAATAGTAAATTATTACAACCTGAGACTGACGGCGACCATTAAGTTTGTGCGACGGGATCACGTAGTGATTATATTCTCTTTGGACGGGATAGCGATCGACGTTGCCATGGTGACATACTTATTAATTAGTCACTTCAATAAAATAATATGGCAAATATATTATGGCAAAGCAACGTTTGCCGGGACAGCTAGTAGTAATATATTATTTTATAATATTTTACATACGTCTTCTCTTTGTGTACAAAAAGCGATTTTCGAGCGGATTGATAATAATTATTGATATAAATATTATGTTAAGGTACTGTACTTATTTCGTGGCACACAGACGGTGTGCTTCAAAGTTTACTTAAAAATCGTGATTTAACAGTCACTCAACAATATTATTATGGTGAAACATCCGATAGTAGACACTTTTTTAAGTGCTTACTACAGAAAATTCTATATTATAGGCAGTCCTATACTATACTCGCCGAAACATGGCGGTAGCGGTCATTGAATAAATTTTAATAAATAAATAAAATAAATAAATAAATAAAATAAATAAATAAATAAAATAAATTGACTCCTTGTCAAAAACATGTAATTTTCTATATAAACCGCGATTGACAATTAAGTGTCAGATGTTGTCAATCGTGGCTTTGTATAAAAAATGACAAGTTTTTGACAGGTACTCAATGACCGCTACCGCATGTTTCGCCGAGTACAGTATAGTATCTTCTAACAAAAATCTAAATGCCAATAATAGGATGAATGCCAACGATTATGAATTTTATCCTATATCAAAAGTCCCAAATAATCCTACAAATTTAAAAGGCGTGGCCACCGTATCGGAATGTTTACACACGACAGAGTTCTGTAGTGTTGATTCTGCGAGCATTCCTGAAGGCCCAGATGATAATGCACAGGATTAATTAATGCCTCGTTTTGTTTGTAATACAACACACACTTAAACCACTGAACGAATACGATATATTACTGTAATGTTTTGACGCTAGAAGCAGCACCAGAACAGACAGTAAACAAAAAGTTTTGTTCGGCGTTTGACAACGTTTCTGTCAATATTCTGATATAACGTGTGCAACTCATCGGATTTTGGTAGGAATATTTAGTGTCTTAACACACTATGCCGAAGTTAAGCGGCGGAATTTCCGCATGATTCCACCTGCAATGTATTTTAAATGCTTTGTTCAAACCTAAGCTACGCGACCAAGCGATAAATTATCAATGAAACACCATGCCGAAATTCCGTCGCGATATTGTATGCGTTTGACATTGCTGACGTAATCATGCGGAATTTCCGCCGCGGAACTTCGGCCTAGTGTGCTTAGACCAGCGATTCCCAACCTGGGGGTAATTACCCCCGCGGGGGTAAAATAGCTATTCTAAAGGGGTAACAGAGGTGGTACCTAAAATAAATGAATTGGCAGAAAAAAATTAAAAACTCTGTACATTTTGGAGAAAAACAGCTACAGAATACCCTATCCCATTGCCGACAGAGATCTGAAAATGTTGGTACCGTTAGCTACCACTTGTAAATGCGAGAGCGGCCTCTCAACTCTGGTAACATTTTAAAAAAGGCATGAAACCGTCTGAACGTGGAGCATGATATGAGATGCGCGTTAAGTGTAACTGAAGTCTGAATTTAATTATATTAAAAAACTTGCGAATGTACCATTACAAATTTGTAAAGTTGTTTTTAATTAGTGGGGGGGGGATTAAATCAGTTTCTCTAACAGGCCATAGGGGTAACAGCTCTAAAAAGGTTGGGAACCTCTGGTTTAGACACTAACTGTACGTGCCAGTAGCGGCCTCTGCTCCGATCTTTGCGTGATATTTGATTCGCTGAAATACAGTGAAAGTCGTAGACGTATTTCGTAGCTGGTGCTACGAAAGATTTCGTAGAACGTGCTACATTCATTAGCCAAGTGACTCGCTTCTTCCGAAACCACTGTACCGATTTTGATGAAAGGTGGAGATAGAGAATATATTGCGAGAAAGGATATTATGACGCTACTTTTTATCTTAGTGATATGTACTGTTGTTGTAGCGGAAAGAGAAATACATATTCTGTAAAAAGTTTCAACTCTACTAATCGTTACTACCCTACGATTGACGAACACTATCCATACTTAATATTATAAATGCGAAAATGTGTCTGTCCGTCTGTCTGTCCGTTTGATACCTATTCACGCCCAAACTGCTGAAACGATTCTACTGAAATTTGGTACGGCGATACTTTGAATCTCGGGAGAGGACATAGGATTTTTCCCATAAAAATCTACGGTTCCCGCACGATAAACGAATTTTGGCGCAACAGACAGAGTTGCGGGCGTTATCTAGTTGTGATATAATTATGTGACTTGTTGTAAATATCATAATTATTTTTATTATGTGCCTCGTCTCTCGGTTTGAACCATAGTCATACATTACCAGTCCGTACATATTACGCCGAGTACTTCCCAGCTTATTTAATTATGCACTAGATTATGCGAATGCCTTGCTTCTAGTTTCGCATTTACAACTGTATTTGTTAAGACATAAAGGCTATTTTCCTTCCACCTTTTGTACTCATCTGTGCCCATGCAGTGTGAAAATGCAAACAGGGAAAATAGAAAATGTACGGGGAAGTTTTCCGTCAATATTAAATCGAAATAGAAAAAAAAATGAGATAAGTTACGCCAATACATTATGCTAATAATAAGTTTAGACTTATTTAGTGAAATATTCCTGAGCAACAAATAAAGTTCAAAATGCTTTAATCACTTCATTTTGTCACGGAGCACTTTTCTTATTCCCAACGTTTTGCCTGCTTTCCAGCTGCCGCAATCACGGGTGGACTATAAAGGTAACAGAGGACAAAGTCGCTGAAGATACAATTATTATGGTGGCACTTCACATGGCTATTTGTATTTGCTATTGGCTATTTATTGCATTTGACAAAATAATTGACGTATACACAAACGAGCAAGTAAAGGCAAATAGCCTTCCTCGCATGGACGTCAAATACCAAACTTTTATTTGATTTTGTTAACTTGCCTATTTGACTCTTTTAATGTGCGTCAAAAACCGACAAAGGTACGGTTACGTATATTTGGTATTAGTCATATTTGTCAAATAGGCAAATAAGCCCAATGCTTTGTCAAACATACCGTCTACACGTCATGGTGATTGTTTGGCGAATACATCAAATACGCAAATACAAATAGCCATGTGAAATGCCACCATAAAACTTTGCGAATACACCTGTCCCTTTACTAATATTATTTTATTCTGGACTCTGGACGCCTTATCGTTAAATAGCGAATTGTATTGTCCTTTCCTGTTTATACTGTTCACTTATATAGTTTTGTGGAATGCAATAAAGTTCAAGTTTAAACGGCTGAACCAATTTAAATTTTTGGAATGAATTTACTTTGAAAAAGGGGAAGGGCCGGTTGCATGTACGGTTTTCACGTAATGAACTAAGTTTCGGGCTACATCTAGTATTAAATAAATCTTACAATATCCCCCCGTGTGTTGTCACCTGCCAGCTAATCGCTCATCCAGTGCCGGCAAGCGTGACTGGCGTCAAGTCCACTGGAACATGCAAGTAGCTCGAGCGTACTCGCTTGTACTGGCGCAATCACTCCGCTTCTGTTCGTTCAGTTTCGATTTAATCTAAAAGCGAAAGTGTGTCTGTCTGTCTGTCTATTACGTGTTCACACCCAAACCGCTGAACCGATTTTGCTGAAATTTGGTATGGAGATACTTTGAGTCCCGGGAAAGGACATAGTATACTTTTTGTTCCGAAAAAATGTACGGTCCCCACGCGATAAACGAGTCTTGGTGCAACGGTGTAGCGGGCAGCATCTATCTCGTATATAAACATTAAACAGCCAGATGTTCCGCGCAGCTCTGAACGCTTAAATAAGGAGTTTCACAGGAACCGTACATTAAAAAAATAGCACAGTACTTCCCCAAGGTGTACTCTATATCTGTGCCAAATTACATCAAAATCAAAATCGATTAAGTATCTCGTGAAAGGCGCACAGACATACTCTTCAGCTTCATAATTTGACGAGATGATGCAATGGGGACGCATTTTCTAAACTGATTTTTTTTTTACAAAAGATACATATTAAATTGACAGACTTGCTGACAGCTATGTCGGGTCGAGATTCGAGTTTTCAACATTTTAAATTCATTTTTATTTAAATAGAAGATGTTATAAAATCTATATAATATATAAAACTCAAAGGTGACTGACTGACATGGTGATCTATCAACGCACAGCCCAAACCACTGGACCGATCGGGCTGAAATTTGGCGTGCAGGTAGATGATATGACGTAGGCATCCGCTAAGAAAGGACTTTGATAAATTCCAACCCCAAGGGGTTAAAATAGGGGATGAAAGTTTGTATATAATAATACTTCTTAACGCGAGCGAAGCCGCGGGCAAAAGCTCGTATAATATATAGGTACTACAGCAGACAGCTTAACGTTTTATTAATCTTAATCAAGAAACAACGCACTTTTTATTACAAAATATAAAAATAAACTGTAGCCCATAACATATTCCATTATTTTACGTTTAAATACGAGTAATACTACGAAATAGGTTTTTTAACCGTAATGTAGAATTACACGTTAAAGTTTATTTCATTTATACAATTTATTTTATGTTTGTATCGCGTAGACTAGAAAGATATCGACCGGACAGAGTAGAATATACATAACCGAATTTATTATTTTAATACATCTTCGCTGCTAGTTTAATTTAGTTTAGGTATATATTTTTTATACAGGATGTAACAACGAAAGTTAAACAACAGATTTTTTTAGTGTTGACGGACTGGATCGATCGACAAAACTGCACTAATATTGCAATAAAATAGTAGAATAATCCTGGAGTATATTATTTTCAATATTTTTGGATAATTTTGTTATCAGGACTACCTAACTACCTATGTCCATTAACCTAACTAGATGTCGCCCGCAACTCCGTTGCGCAAAAATTCGATTATCGCGCTGGAACTGTCCATTTTTCCGGAATATTTTGTTCTATGTACTTTTCCGGCACTCAAAGTATCTCCATACCAAATTTCAGCAGAATCGGTTCAGCGGTTTGGACGTGAAAAGTTATCAAACAAACGGACTTTCGCATTTATAAAATTAGTAGGATTAGACTAGACGTCGTCCTCAACCTAGATCTATCTAGGTTGCGGTAAACCTACATTAAACTCTATCTTTTTTTTTTGATGCGCAGGGGAAACCCGTCATGGGTCCCCCGGGTTGGGGATGTGCCTCATTAAGCTGAAGCACCCCGGGGGTATGTGGGACTCCTACCCACTAAAACCGCCTGCGGTTTGCCTTCAGCCGTATACGGAGGGATGTCCTGGATCTGTCTAACGCAGGACTCCCTCCACGACTGGCCGGTCTACCTCAAAAGGGACCGGACTTCCACCAAAGTAAGGGAACGCTCCGGCAAACTGAAGCGTTCTCCTCGGCGCCGGGACTAGCTAAGCCGGGCAGGTTTCGGAAGGAAGTTTGGAGGTTCGCGTAACGACGCTTCCGCACTCCCGTCCTACGCCGGCACATTAAACTCTATCTAGACCAGTGTTTTCCAACCATTTTCAGCCACGGACCCCTAGTATATATAAACAGCTCAATAAATTGGATCATATATGTACAGAGATGACACCACGGACCCCCAGGGGTTCGCAGACAACAGGCTGGGAAACACTGATCTAGATCATACATTTCGCTCTTACTATCCTATTTCGGTGTCTTAATCTCCTTATCTGAATCGGTTCGGCAGCTAAAAGACTAAAAGCAATAGAAAGGCCATTTCAACTGTCATCTCTACAGTTCCTTAGCTCTACGTTTGTAAAGTTTATAGCTCCGAGATTGTTGCAGAGCTTTGCCGCTTAGCCGACCAATTTCAGTCATGAGTGACAGCTCATATACCTGCTAAATGCTCAGTGCTCAATGTCACTATCGGAGATAAGTATCATGATATCATCTCAGACTTTAGGGTGTGTAGGCTATGGTGTAGGTGTTGCTTATAGTATAGAGTTCAATGTAAAGTAGCGCTGAATGAGTTTTTTTTTTTTTTGTGTAGAAAAATTCATGACTGGGTCGCGGCACAGAATACATATTAGTTTAACAAGTCGCGGGTAGATTTTAGGTGGGCCCTGAAACTATAGGATGATTGTCGTACTCGTTCGAGTGTCGTTTTACTCGTTCGTTCGTCGTCGTGGGTGTATGCGGGACGGGGGCGGGGCATTCGAACGCAAACGTAATTGTAAGTAAGGCTGACGATGATGATATGGTGGTGAACTGCGATAAGAATTAACGGGTAAATGCTGCGACAGCAACATACCGCTGCTTTTTTGTCTTCATTACACAAGGTGGGCCGCGAGCTTTAAACTTTCTTGTAGATGGGTCGCAGTCCCGACAAGTTTGGGAAACACTGCGCTAGGGCATTTCTCATAAAAACATACTAAGTGAAAAGTTACTACTGCAGCGTATATGAGGTACACATCAAACATACACACAAACTACAGCAGATTTTTACTTTTTAGGAATATTATCTAGTATTTGCGCCTTACTACTTAGTACTGTGTAGACGCTAAGGAAAAAAAATATTATACTTACTCGAAGTAAAAATATTATCTCTCACATCAAAGCAACTTTTTTATGCATTAGCAGTAGAATACATTCCTAAAATGTCCGCAGTTTACACACCTTAATGCTTCCTGTAATTTCTCCTGAGTCACGTCCGCCATACAGGTAGAACAATTGATGCGAAATGAAACGGAATTGATGAAACCGCAGAAGAGTCAACACCTCAATACTCCGACCGCATCACACAGAGTAGCTGGACTCAGAAGAGAGTCTTGGCTCAATTTACACCACCACGGAATGGAAGCGTCAATTTCGCCTCATCGCGGGAATTGGCATCGGAGAATTCTCGAAAGTTCCGCAGAAGACGCGCGTCCAATTTTTTTTTTACAAAATAAGGGGGCAAACGAGCAAACGGGTCACCTGATGGAAAGCATCTACCGTCGCCCATGGACACTCGCAACATCAGAAGAGCTGCAGGTGCGTTGCCGGCCTTTTAAGAAGGAATACGCTCTCTTCTTGAAGGTTTGCAGGTCGTATAGGTCCGGAAAAACTGCTGGTGACAGTTCGTTCCAAAATTTTACAGTGCGCGGCAGAAAGTTACGCGAGAAACGCACCGTGGAAGACTGCCACTCATCAAGGTGATGAGGATGGTAAATTATTTGGCTCGTGTTTAATCTGTGTGTTATACTGTTCTCATAAAGTATATTGTGCTTTGTACAGTTTCGTCGCAAAAATTCGTTTCCGTTCCATTCCTCGGCGGTGTAAATTGAGCCTTAGGGTCAGGTAACACTAATATTAGACAAGGCGCCAGGATAAGGTGTAAAATAGTATAGAAAAGTGACGGTAGTTATGATACTGTACAAGTTAATATTGTGTAAGCAACTGTTATTCATTGCCATGTCGTCTTTCGTTTCGATTTGAAATTACCCTTTAGATTTAGCTTAAAATTACATCATAACTGGCACTATTGTGATAAAAACTACGATGATAAAAACAATGTGATTGTATCTCTTCTGTCTGTTAATTATTCTGTGTAGCTATCGGATATCGACTGAAGGCCACTGATATGACGTGGCCTCATCATTACTGTGGGTTAATAGTTCATTCATTTTCACCAATTCATTTTACATAAATCGAAATGGTGGTTTCACAACTTTGAAACCAATTTAAGGTGACGCAGCGTTAAAGTAAGAAACCGTGTTGGATATGTTTTAGATTGCTTGTTTTCTATGAGAGGCCGGCCCGGCCTCTCATAGAAAACAAGCAATGGAACAGCAAAAAATGGAAAGGGCGTGAGCGACAAAATGGTTTTTGTCGCTTAATTTAAAAACCATAAATACATTTCATATAAGCTATGCACAAATTAAAGTGCATGCTTGAACCAATTTATGTACAAATTTTGGAACCTTAAATCACTCTCCTCCGTTGGAAAAATAGGAATCCCTTTTTTTACAGAGGTCTTTTCGATTGATTATTCTGTGCTATAAAAGTTGTCCAACCGTGTTATGCTATGGGCAATTCAAAGACAAAGACATGATGAATACTGACAATGAACTTCAATTTCTTAGCTTTAGCATTGCTGAGAAAAATCGGCATCGCTACAGCCAAATTATCAAGGCGTCGTCTTAATAACACTTAATTCGTGTTAAGTGCAAGCTTATCGTTTGTCGCTCTTAATTTGTCATTTTGGCAGCCACAATGATGACTTCTTTCGATAAGCCCAGTAAAATAATATTTATGCAAATAGGTACTTCGCACTATCCATACTAACATTATAAATGCGAAAGTGTGTCTGTCTATCTGTTACCTCTTTACGCCCAAACCGCTGAACCGATTTGGCTGAAATTTGCTATGGAGATACTTTGAGTTCCGGAAAAGAAAATAGGATGCTTTTTATCACTGAAAAATGTACGGTATCCGCACGATAAACGAGTTTTGGCGCTACGGAGTTGCGTGTGCCGTATACATACGTATATGTAATCTCCTAATGATACCTAAGCCCCGGAAAAAAATTGGCAGGAAGGTTTAATTGCACTCTGTATAATATATATAATACTAGCTATTTGACCGAGCTTTGCTCGGTATTCGATAAAACACGAATAAAATGACATTTTCTAAAAATGATTCCTAGATCGCTAGATCGATTTATCGCCCCCGAAATCCCCTATTACACTAAATTTCATGAAAATCGTTGGAGCCGATTCCGAGATTCCAATTATATATATACAAGAATTGCTCGTTTAAAGATATAAGATAAAAGTTGTCACGTAAACCACGAATAAGCATAACTCTCTTTTATCGCGTCGGTTAATGCATCAGTACTGTATTATCTTAGTACTACTTTATATTGCAAAACATTGTGCAATCGTTCACAATAAGGATGAGTCATATAAATGAGTCATAATATATAGATGAGTCATTCCTATGTTCATAGGGGCCGTCTATAATTTACGCTAGTTATTTAGTGGGGAGGGGGTTCAGTCAAATCTCTCCGAATTTCATGTGGGGGTGGGGATCTCGTTAAACTCATATCATTTTTGGGGCATAATTTTAGATGAGTTAGATGACCCAATACAACTCAATGTGAACCATAAAGTCATCTTATTGAAACGTGTTTTTTTTAATTACAATTTTAGTATTTGTAATGTACGGTATTATATTTTTTTAATAATTATTATTATATTACGTACTACGCTTAAACTATAGTAAGGTAAATGACTAGTAGATTGGACAGTACCAGTCATTGGAAAAAGCACAAAAACACAATATTTATTAATGATGCTTTAAAAATTTCTTGTTTTTAAAGTAAAAGAACGCCTGTTTTTAATGAAAACAGTCAGTTTTTAAAGCAACATTAATAAATATGGTGTTTTTGTGCTTTTTCCAATGACTAGTACTGTCCAATCTACTAGTCATTTACCCTACGTCTACGATACGAGTCGAGGCGAATTTCACGTCATCTTTCCATAGGGGATAAAAAAAAATTAAAAATGTCTGACGACAATTATGGACGCCCCTTAAAGTGGCTAAATATTTTCGGTTATTTTAACGGTTTCTCGTAAGCATTTGAGGGTATTCACTAAAACTACAAATGTACTTAGTTAAGCAAAAAAAAACCTAATGTTTTGTTACATAAAGCCGTTGATTGACACAAGAAGAATTAAATAGAACGTTTGCAATGTGATATTATAGTTAAATTATAGCATGACAATAAACCACAAAATATTATAAGGATTCTAGCTAAAATAGATTTTGGATGCATAATTTGAATAACTACGAGTATACTTAAGTTACTTCTAGTTATACAAAAAGGTTCAAGAGTAAGTAGATAACAGACACACTTGCACATTTATTTTATTACATAATATTAATAAACATAATTGTTGTATAATACAAGTATTACTGAGAAATTATTCATTTACCTAATCCTTAAAACGTATATTAATTATGCTATCACTTATCACTTATCAGTAACTTCACTCTAAACTTACTCTAAAGTCTAAACAATAATAATAAACATTGTATTAAATCATCGCCTATCGATCACAGCCTTAACGAAGCCATTGCAAAAGATTATGAAATACGTCGACATATAAAAGCGTGTTGCGTTCCCTTGTCGCCAGTACATCATGAGGCACCACAAGTGTACGCTGTTCCGTGGAATGAAGAAGCATGGGAGAGGACCAAAGGGTTTCGGTCCTTGTAAGTTTGGTCCTGGATTTGGTCCTGAATTTGAGGGTTGCAAACGCGGCCATGGAAAACCTCATAAATGGGGACATGGACACCGCCATGGCTCCTGGCATCATGAAGCTGAGGGGCATGGACATATGAGTCATCACCATGGCTTTCATGGACCACATGGTCATGGACCGCATGGTCATGGACTACATGGTCACGGACCACACGGCCACGGACCACATGGCCACGGACCACATGGGCACCACGGACCTCCAGGTCTTCATCATGGTGGTCCTGGTCATCATGGACCACATGGCCACGGACCACATGGTCCTCACGGACCAGGCCATCGTCATGGACATGGGCCTCACCACCATGTTGGTGGTCCTCATCATAGACCAGAAAAGCATTGCTGCAGACCCGGCCAACCCAAACTCTTCAAGAATTGGTCCAAGGAGGAACTGTTGATGGTTCTGATAAGTGCGATAGAAGATGCTCCCAAGGTCACAGAAGAGTCGCAGACAGACTGTCAGGAGGAACAAGGAACAGAGGAATCTTCTGCCCAAGCTGATGATTGTCAGGAGTGTACCAATGAGCAACAGGAAAAAGAACAGTCCTCTGCCCAAGCTGATGATTGTCAGGAGTGTTCCAATGCTGAGAAGGGCGATAATGTGGCTATGGATCCCGAACCAGAAAAAGAGTAATTTAAGGTTAGATTCTTACTTTTATCTAATTATCAAAAACAATTCTAAGACTGTGTTATCAAAAGAAAAAAACTTTGTGAGCATTACCAGAGTAGACAGATGTCTGTTCTGGCATTACGGTTTTTACCGACTTCGTCAAAAGAAGAGTTAAAGTGTTTTGAGTTTAAGAATAGTTATATTTTAGATGTCGTATGTTTTTATAATAGTAGCATATTCTTAGCACGTTCTGGACACTAGAATCCTAGTTTCTAGCTCTGAATCCAGAGCTTTTAGTGTTAGAGCTTGAGATATTATATAATTTGTCTTTGGGTCAATTCACACTATATAAATTTTAAATAACCTATTCAAGACTAAACTTTATTTATTACACAAGAAGATGATACATAATGAATTGACTCTCGCAGTGTAGAGTCTGTTCCAATTTAAAACTCGTTTAAAAAACGCATCTCGTTGTTGCAATCTGAACTGACCCTTAGTCGTGTTACTCGTATGTCGCGGAGGAACCGTACATTTTTCCATACAAAGTATCCTTTGTCCTTTCCCGGGACTTAAAGTATGCTTATACCAAATTTCAGTAAAATCGGTTCAGCGGTTTGGGCGTGAAGAGGCAGGCAGACACACCTTTACATTTATAATATTAGTATGGAAGTATGGATGATGATGAAATAATAATACATATATTTAATGTGCCATGTATATTTTATTCGCTATCAGCTTATCAGTAATGGCACACTTTACGCGGATTTGCTTATCTGGTTTATTTCAATAAACAAATATTTATCTTAGAAGGTTGAATATACTGTGTAATGTGTTACATTGCAACAGGTTTTGTTTGCTGATTGAATATTTTATATTCATAACATTGTTTATGTGTTTATATTGTTATGTATTCATTTATAAAGTACAATTAATATAAAAAAATCATTGACAAGTAAAGGAAATATAATTTAACCTTTTTTACAGTAAAATTATACTAATTGTCTAACACAGAGTTCCACGATAAGTCTCGTCTGTACAATATCTTACCAATCTATACTAATATTATAAAGGCGAAAGTGTATGTGTGTCTGTCTGTTACCTTTTTATGCCCAAACCACCTAATCGATTTTGTTAAAATTTGGTATAGAGAATGAAGATACTTTGGGTCCCGGGAAAGGACATACGATACTTTTAATCCCATAAAAATGTACGGTTCCAGCGAGATAAATTAATTTTGGCGCAACGGAGTTCAGGCGTCATCTCTAGCATCAATTTAAACCACGAGACGAGTCAAAAATATTAAAATTATATATTATCAGTTTTTACCCTTTGGGTACGGAACCCTAAAAAATAGGTAAATCTTATTAATTGCTACGTTCGTGTTACCAAGTAATAAAATTTTGTTTTTCTTTACAGATAATATTGACGCTGTAAAATGAAGGCTTCAACCTCAGCGCCAAATGAAAAATATAAACAGCGTGGAAAATCGAGAAAAGAAATAAAAAAAAAATAAAGTAGCGCCAGTTCTGTATTTTAAATATTTGTTTTAAATATTTTATGGTAAGTTATACTTAACACTAACTAACAAAATAATATTGTTTTCATTTAACTGATACGGTAAACAATTATTTGTTTCGTTCCTGTCTTATAAGTTAGAAAAAAACACTTGTTAGATGAGAATAAAACATTAATAATATTATTATTAAACTTACCTTTTTCTAATTCGCTGATATAATATTATTGTTTATCAATATTTATATTTTATATTATTTATGTATTTGTGTTTTAGAATAAACTCATAAATATAAAAAAATTGAAGTGATGATGAAGTAAAAACAAAAATAAACAAGGAAAACAATAATCAGAAATTTCCAAAAAAAACTGGTTACTTAGATTTGTAGAGACGGTTTAATAATACCGGAAGGATAAGTACAGCGGTTTCCAAAATAGAGATACCTAGCGACTAGCATACCAAAACAGAGAGGAAAGAAACCAGCAAGAAGAAGAATATTAGACAAGACAACAGCATCAAGAAGGACAAAATATGACGAACCAGAATCATAACAATTATTTGAAAATAATAAATACCAATTTAAAACTTTCCTGTTTTATTTCAACCCCTTTAAAATATATACAATATAAGTCTGTTATGATTATAGCCAGTTAAATGTAAGAAGAGTTTATGTTTCAAGTTTTCCACTTTGCCAGGAAAACTTTGGCGCTATTCTTTGGATTTTATTACAAATTGTATTACAGCTAATATCATGTAGAGGGGAATACTACCTTTACTTTTTGTGATTAATCTTTGAATGTAAATGAATATACCGTCACAGAAATTGATTCCATCGACCTACGTTATTTAGTCGCGTTATTACTTTAGTCATCCTACTAGTCCTACTAATATTATGAAGGCGAAAGTTTGTGTGTATGTTTGTTGTACTCTTTCACGCGAAAACTACTGAATGGATTTTAATGAAACTTTACAATAATATAGCTTTGAAAAAGAAAGGCAGTTCGCGTAGCAACCGTAGCACTCCGTAGCAGTCGTAGCAAGCACGTCTTCGTGACTTTGAGATTCCCGTTGTTAAGCGCAACACACACTGAGCCCGCCGGGCCGCCGACATATGTCGGCAACTTTTTGTCGGCGGCCTGGTTGGCGGCTTCACTTATTATAAGTCGAAACATTTTGTCGGCGGCATGTCGGCGGCTTGAGATGAGAAATTTAATTGGTCAGTGATTGCCGCGGGTCTATAAAGTTGTGTCGCCGGGCAACTGAGCGCAGGCGACCCAAGCCGCCAATATGTCGGCGGGTAACACGCGCGGGCGCATGTTGCCGACATCATTCTTTTCATACAGGCCGCCGGGTTGTGTCGCCGACAAATGTCGGCGGCCCGGCGGGCTCAGTGTGTATTGCGCTTAGCGTAATGTTGCGTAATTTGTGAGTCGCAGAATTTCGGTCGCGTAAATATCTTTTCATAGAAATCATGACTCACAAATTACGCTCGTGTGAATCAAACAGGACTTTTGCATGAAACTGAATGCAGCAGAATTTCTGCCAGCCGAAATTCTGCGACTCACAACTCACAAATTACGCTCGTTTGGCTTCACCCTAAGAGGCCACGACCGACAAATAAAATATCACTTTATATGGGACTTAGATATAGATCCGATCAAATAACGTAGAGTATTCATCAACCTAATATGGCGGACTATGACCAATTTTGTCGAGTTATATCAAGATTCAAGCCCAGCCACTAACACGGACTTGACATAATGCGACTAAATATAGGACGTAGGTCTACAACTTTCTTCCTTTTTTTTATCACCTGCAATTAAATCAATTGAAACAAGGAACTGCACTGAAATAGTAGTAATATATCACAAACAGGTCCATATATGGTCATAATCGATCTCCAATAGCTCCGATACCCCATAATATTTAGCCCCATTCCCCCATTAAGACGGGCTGCGGGCTGCGATGGGCAGCTCGTAGGCCATAAACCGGGAGTGCTGGCCGCAGATAGCGGGGACAAACAATATTAGATACATACGGGTAAGAAGAGGAGCGAGCTCACTAGTAGTTAAAACTAGTTAAAGCTTTGTGAGGGCTCGCGTCTTCACACCTTGACTGACTGATGACAACACATCTACATCATCTTATATATAAAATTCTCGTGTCACAATGTTAGTCCACGAACTCCTCCGAAACGGCTTTACTGATTTTTAGCAAATTTTATATGCATATTCAGTAGGTCTGAGAATCGGCTACTGGGTACTTTATATATTGATAAGTGCATATTTTGTTGAATAAATAATAGTAAATTATGACAAGCTGAGACTGACGGCGACCATTGTTTGTACGACGAGATAGTTATGGACGTTTCCATGGCGACATACTTATTTAGTCACTTCAATAAAATAATATGGGCGAAATACTTTATAATATTATGGCAAAGCAACGTTTGCCGGGAGAGCTAGTATTATATAGAAAACCTTGACTGACTGATAATAACAGATCTGCACATAAATCAAAATGACTATGTTAAAGCACAAATCAATAGACGTAATAGTTTTTCCGTAAAGTGTACCACAAAATGTTCAGGTTGTGGGATGTACTAGGGCTCGCTTCGCTCGCCTTAATAACTCCCACACCGGTTTCGGTGACGGTGGCCGGTTTCATTAAAACCAGGCCAGTTACGCAGGAGCAATTTTATAGTGGCCAAGTGTGTGTGCAGTACACAAGAGCACTCTCTATTCCTTTACTCTCATAATCCACGAACGGAAGACCGACACGACTGGCGAGAGATTAGGCGCAGGACCGACTTTTTACATGCCCATCCGACGCATGGATCATCTTACTTGTCAGACAATCAGGTGATCAGCCTGCATTGTCCTAACCAAACTTGGAAATAACATATTTCCAAGTCCAACTTAGTCAGACTTTTTACTGTATACTTTTTCGCCAATGTTCGCAGCCGTGTGTCCCACAATATAGCATACGGCGCAGAGACATTACCATAACAAATTACACACTTACTTACCGGCATAGAAGCCGTGTAAGCAATCCATACTTCCATACTAATATTATAAATGCGAATGTGTGTCTGTCTGTCTGTCTGTCTGTTACCTCTTCACGCCCAAACTGCTAAACCAATTTTGCTAAAATTTGGTATGGAGATACTTTTAGTCCAGGGAAAGGACATAGGATACTTTTTATCCCGGGAAAATGTACGGTTCCCGTGCGATAAACGAATTTTGGCGCAACGGAGTTGCGGGCGTCATCTAGTAACACTAACGAAATCAGATTTTAAGTATGTTAAGATTCCCATTTTAGCTTTCACGCCAAAATAACTTATTGAAGATAAAAAAATAAGTTTTACTCTTTATCGAAGGTCAGGTAGACCTTCTGGATACCTTCTGAAGCAGTACAAGCAGGGTCTACCTGGACCCAAAGTGGTCCAGGTAGACACCCAGGCGCCAGGGGTCCACGGGAGACTCGACGGGGGTCTACGTTGTGCGTGACAAAAACTGGGGGTCCACAATCGCAACCTGGGAGTGCATGAAAATGTTATTTTATTTCTATAGTGAAGAACTAAAATGTGGACTTGATTACAGTTAATAAATATTAGCTGCCTATTGATCTCTAAGTTTAATATAATAATAATTAATAATATTATGTTTTTCAAAATTTACAATAATACAGGGTGTAACAAAAATAAGTGATAATACTTTAGGGTGTGTACGTGTTCCTTGTAGAGAGTTCACTGTGAAAGTAGCAGCGCTGAAAGACCAATTTTTTTTCACTTTTGTATGGGGAAACTCGTGACGCTCGGGCCCTTGTGAAAAAAAATTTCGTCTTTCAGAGCTGCTACTTTCACAGTGAACTCTCTACAAGGAACACGTTCACACCCTAAAGTATTATCACTTATTTTTTTTACACACTGTATGTATGCAGTATGTACATTGTACAGTATACATATTATAGCTAATCTTTATTTTTAATGATATTCAGGAATTGACAATATAGCTTTGGGGGTCCAATTTCCATAGGATCCAGAAAAATTTTGAAAGTGGTCTATAAAAAAAAGGTTGGGAACCTCTGCTCTAAAGTAACCGCAAAGTGAAAAGCGATAGTTGCTGGTCGTTTTTACCTCGTATGGGTCATATACATAATATACAGGAAAACTGTCAGCTTGTATATAGCTGTTGGTCCTGGGCCATTATTATTTGAAAACGCGAGAACACGATAACAAATACTTAGTTTAAAAAAATGCTGTTTTTTTGCATATAAGATGGAGGCTTTAGGGCCGGAAAATGTTTTAAAATTAAAAAAACCATACATTTTATGTTTAGCCTGTTATAATATTAGCCAGGTGTAGTATATTTAAAAATTCATCCCAGTGATCCAACATTCTGTCTTCTAAAAAATAATGTTTTTGGAGTGTCAAGTTGTCAACTGTCAATGGCAAAAACAGAAAGATTAGAAAACAAGCAATTCATAAGCTATGTCCACATTATGCAATTTCATCTTAAATTTTCGTCATCTTCTTTTTATTCAGCTTTCGTTTGGCATAATATTCAATAATTGAATGCATCAAAATCCACCCGCGTTGAAAGAAAAGTGTCATAGCGAGCGCTACGATTTCAACGCGCGTCACGGGCATGCCTCACGTTCGCTGTTGACTGCGCTATAACGCATGCCCGTGATGAACAAAAAAAGGCCCAGTGTGGACAAAGCTATTGGTACACAACAGACGACTTTCAATTTATAATCATATTATTAATACTAGCTATTTGACCGAGCTTTGCTCGGTAAGTATTCGATAAAACACGAATAAAATGACATTTTCTAAAAATGATTCCTAGCTAGATCGATTTATCACCCCCGAAACCCCCTTTTTACTAAATTTCATGAAAATCGTTGGAGCCGATTCCGAGATTCCAATAATTATATATTAATATATATAATTGGAATCTCGGAATCGGCTCCAACGATTTTCATGAAATTTACATACAAGAATTGCTCGTTTAAAGATATAAGATTTAATTCTATTCAGTTATTTGCGTTCAATAATTAGTTAATTTACGTAGCAGACTCCAATCAGCTCGAGTTCTGAGTGATCTGCTGTCCAAAAATCTGTATGTATGTATGTATGTTTGTTTTATTTGAAAACATGACCTGTAGTTATCTTTAAACTATATAGCATTATATCGTGCAAACGATAGTTTGTATTTAACGCGTTGTAGCGACACCTAATGGTGATTTGTTGCACTACTTGTTAAACATAGTTACCAAGTTTATCCTGTAGATGGCAGCAGAAGCATGTACTAAGGTCAAGACTAGTTTGTAGTGATATTTTTAGATAGGTAATAATTTAGTTAATTTAGATAAGTTCTAGAATTTAGATAATATTATGTAATAATTATTTTCTAAATAAAAATTATTTCAGTGTTATATAGCTCATATTTTATCGAGGAAGGCTATAAGCTACCTATATATTATTATCACGCAGACTAAGGAGCGAAGAAACAGAGGAAAATGTGAAAAAAAAACGGGGAAAATTATTTGATAGGGCTTATCTCTCGAACTACTGGAGAAATTTTATGTTATTTGGCACAGATATTATAGAGAGGAGTGGGGACTGCGTGAAGAGACAGACTGCTTTTTGCGGGAATATAATTTTATGTACGGTTTCCGTTAAATTCCTAATTTACGCGGGCGAAGCCGCGCGGAACGTCTAGTTATAATATAACTTTATAGATAGGAATTAGGATGGATGAATACCGCCTCCAGGTATAATCAGATGAGCTAGGAGCGTAGACGAGTGATCAATACTCTCACATCGAATCTAGACTCGTAAACAGGGATATTGCCTGCCGACTAGGGATGTGAAGCACTAAATAAAACTTTCAACAAAATTAAAATGTTACGTCGTTTTCGAAACATACATATTTTTTAATTTTTAAACTTACATTTATTATTTACTAGCTGTGCTAGCTAGCTGTGCCCCGCGGTGTTACCCACGCGCACGGTTTATTAGGGAAAATAAATCGTGTACCTACACACAGTGAAAAGTAGCATATTATCATGTGTTAATCCAGGGTAGCAACTAACTCTGCATGCTCGAGAGCAATGAGGCCTGGCAGGCGGCGGTCTCTTTCTGCGAAATTGTTATGTCGCAGAAAGAGGCCGCGGAGCAGGACAGAGAGGACGATCCCACCTCTCTGCCGCTTCGCCGGCGTAGGACGGGAGTGCGGAGGCGTCGCTACGTGAACCTCCAATAACTTCCGTCCCACGGGGCTCCTGGTCAGGATGGGAACCTGCCCGGCGCCGAGGGGAACGCTTTAGTTTGCCTAAGCGTTCCCTTACTTTGGTGGAAGTCCGGTCCGAGGTAGACCGGCCAGTCGTGGAGGGAGTCCTGTGTTTGTTAGATCCGGGATATCCCTCCTCTATACGGCTGAAGGCGAACCGCAGGTGGTTTTAGTGAGTAGGAGTCCCACATACCCCCGGGGTGCTTCAGCTTACTAAGGCATATACCCAACCCGGGGGACCCATGATGGGTTTCCCCTGCACATCAGAAAAAAAAAGGGTAGCAACTAACTTCATACCAAATTTTGTTAAAATCGCTCGAGCCATTTAGACGTGAAGAAGTAACAATAAACAAACATACACACATTTAGATAAGTACCTCTATAAGTAATATTAGTGTGATCACAATCAGCAATCATGAGTATAGACATCATGGATGATGGAGGGCAGTTTTAAATTAGCTAGCTCGGAGTATTACTTATTCCTTGGTACTGTCTTATTCTTCTTATCTTGCTAGCTAGTGTTGATACTTCAAACGTGAATTCCAAGATCGTTAAAATCTTTTAAAACAAAATATTGTGAAAATAACAATGAACTATCATCGCAATAGTATATATTTCTTCCCCAAGTCCTGTATCGTCCCCTTGAGAAAAACAAAAGGTGACAAAACATGAGATTATAGGGCACATCCCTTTGCACGTGATGCAGGTATATCCAATACGTCGCAGTTACATCGTGACGTCACAGCCTTGAGCATGCAAGTTAAGAAATAGCTTTAGTACCTACTAGACTAGATAGACACATTAATAGAGTTCATTGTGAAAGTAGCTTTGCCGAAAGTTACGTTTGGCCTCTATGTTTAACTAAGAAATTTCCTCATATTGTCATGAATTTGTCGGTACTATTAAATATAATAGGTACTACAATTTCAGCGATGCTACTTTCACAGTATACCTCTACAATATAAATAACACCTTAAACTTTAAAATATTCTCTATATACTATAATTCTTAAACTCTAAAATATGTACCACCCGAATCTAAAATATGTAAAGTATTGTCAACATACTCCTGCATAACATAATTTTCAGATGAGTCTATTGGTTTCTAACTTGCGAGCTTTAATATGGCGTCGTCTATAAGGAGGGGTAAAAAGTTATAATTTAGTGTCGACAGTCGACAGTCGCCCGAGCCGTGATAAACTGCAAATTGAATTCTATCAAATGCGTTTGATCGTAAAGTTTGTACGTAAACTTTATAATGACTTCGAGGAGGGCACACTGTCAATATCGACTATATAGTCATAATATTGGGTGTAATTTAAATAAGTTAGTACAATAATATTAAAACTTTGTATTATAATAACTTACTTATAACAAAAGTTCGGCCCCGGATTCATAAATAGGCCGTTATAGGCCACGGCCGGGCCTAGGGGCGGCAGCGTCCATAGAGACCCTACAGGGGCTACAGCCTACAGGTTATGGGGCGGCGAGAATAAAGTGGTCTACTCTCATAAAAAATATAAATTCAGCACTGTTTCATTAACCCCCGACAAAAAAGAGGGGTGTTATAAGTTTGACGTGTCTGTCTGTCTGTCTTATTTCTGTCTGTCTGTCTGTCTGTCTGTCTGTCTGTGGCATCGTAGCATCCAAACGGGTAGACCGATTCTGATCTAGTTTTTTTTGTTTGAAAAGTGACATGATCGAGACACCCCTCTTTTTTGTCGGGGGTTAATAATAAAATTAGACCGGGTCACAGCCGCTCGCGCCTAACTATACATAATATGTATGTATAAACCGCGATTGATAAAGAAGTGTCAGATGTTGTCAATCGCGGGTTTGTATAGAAAATGACAAGTTTTTGACAGGGAGTCAATGACCGCTACCGCTATGTTTCGCCGATTACAGTAATGAGTTTAGCAAAAAAACGGCGGCACCAAAAATATGCAGTACAGTAATAACTATCATCTCCCTTTTTTCGTAGTGCTATTACCTATTTGCATATTAGTACTATGAGGTTATTGAGACCCCAATGTAGAGTTGCAGTCTCTACTCTCTGTGTTTCTAATTTAATTATATATCACGCTTCTGGATTCTAATTCAATTAACACACACATAAAACATTTGACAGGTCGTAAAATTTATTATTTAGAGCACACTGTAGTCTTAATTTTGCTTTAAGTTTTTGGTTTTCGGTTTATTGATACGATTCGCAAACGACAGGAAATCGAAAACGATAGCCAATCGTTTCCGAATCGTATCGTATAGTGTAAAGGGTTTCGTAATTCTGAATTCTCACTCCCAGAGCGAACTCTATCTCTCTTTGTGAACACTGAATACAGAATTTTTGGGAATCGTTTGCCGCCGAACTGTCATTACTTTTTTGTAAAGTCGTTACAGTGATGCCGCAGCGCTGCTTTTCACTTTTTTTTTCTTTTTATGCATGTCTGAAGGTGTCTGAATGCGGTTGATTTTAGCCACATTCGGATTCAGTAATGTAAATTCATGTGCTCTTTAAATGGAAGTTCAGGTCTGAATGTTACTTTGCTAATGCTTACGGCAAAAATTAAATTTGAAATTAGGTGCTTGCCCAAGTAGCAACCAAGCGTAATGAACACCTAAAAAGCAGCCAATATAGCACTTGACGCTGTTTTACAGCTGTATAAGAGCGTTGAAGAGATGTTGTAGTGTTAGAATGTCGGTTTAGGAGTAATTATTCAGCTCTAGCTGTATTAAGTCTGTATTAAAAAGTCAAAGTTCTAAATCAGTGTATCGAAACTGTCATGTACAGCTTTAAGTTTCCTGTAACGCTTTGATCCTCATTTTAGTATTAAAGCTGCATTTTGCATACCGTCACTTACTTAATACAGCTAAGAGCTGTATAATGGTGGTACTCAAATCTTATTTCTGTATTATGAAGTAGGCAAACTCTCTTCTACAGCTCTTCTTTTTATGGTGTAATTGTACACCCTTTTACAGACTAAAGCTGTATAATTTCTCTCTTTGAGAGCAGCAATAAAAATAAATGACGCCTATAGTTTTTTTTTGTTTTCAAATAGCATTAATAGCAAGCATTAATAGTAAATTTATTCGTTTATACAGCCCATCAACCGCTTAAAGCTGAATACTATATCCATTACCTACATAGTACAGCTATTAATGCTATAAGACCATCAAAATAGAATTTAGGCTGCTTAGCAAATTGTCGCCATTTTATCAATTACAAATCGAAGATTACGAACATGAGTACATAAAAATTAGACTAATGTTTTTATATTTACCAATATTTTCAGTTTGTCCAACAACCTTCTATGCACCAACGAGGCTCTACGTCCATTAGAATTCTAACCTATAAATTTTTTTAATTCTAACCTATAAAGACCATATTTAAATTATTATATTTATTTATTTTAACTGGGTGTTTAAAGTCTTTAAACAGTAATTTATGAATATAGTGGAAAAAGTGCAAGTAATATTGTGTTTCATTTGTGTATACAATTAATTTATTTTTGCACGATAATGCACTGTATCCTGCGCCTATCGAATCTCCTTAAACACAGCGTTTATAATATGTTACTTTGATCAACAGTTATTAATTATTATAAACGCCATTATTAAAATATATCTTCTGTTTCGTTTTAATTCTTTTGTTACTCTGTTCAACAGAATTTTTACAGCGTAAAGCTTAACAAGTGAGTTACAATGTAGTCATTGGAGTGTACAAGTTTCTTCGTACACCATAGTACATCCGCAAAACAGCTATTATGCAGCCTATTAGGGCCAATTCACACCGGATCGGCAGCGGCCGGCAGAGGCGGCTCGCGTCGCCGCGGGCGGACGCTCGCGGCCGCTTGTGGACGCTAGCGGCCGCTTGTGGACGCTCGTGGCCGCTGGCGGCCGCGCGCTACCTCCAGAACACGCGTGCCTTTCAGTTTAGATTCTACATTCGGCAAGGAAACTCGTGTCGTGTGTTTGCAGCAACATGATGGAATTGGTTATTATTGCACTTATTGCCGAAGAAGAAAAAAAGAAAGAAGAAAAAAAAGAAATTAAAGAAAAAAATTAAAAGAGATTTATGTGGGTCCATGACATAAGGAAGAAACGACGTCACTTTGGAGAATTTCAAACATTTTGTACAAAGTTGCACTCTTATCCAGACATAATATTTACATACTTATAACTACTAGTATCGCTTGAAAACTTCTAAAAGGGCTCGAGGCGCCGCTGGCGGCCGCGCGGCGCCGCGCCGCGGCGCCGGCGCCTCGAGGCGCCTCGCGGAAGCGCGCGCGGCCGCCAGCGGCGCCTCGAGCCCTTTTAGAAGTTTTTAAGCGATACTAGTAGTCATAAGTATGTAAATAAAGTTTAAAATTATTTCACACTAAAAGTGCTCTTCGCGCCGCTGCCGGCCGCTGCCATTCCGGTGTGAATCGGCCCTTACATGCTTAGGGAGATCGCAGACGTCACACTTTTTGTGTGATCGAGTCTGCGGCTTCCATACAGTCTGATGGCGCGCGCCATGCGGACTGTATGTAAGCCGCAGACTCGATCACACAAAAAGTGTGACGTGTGCGATCTCCCTTATACAGCTACTGTACAGCCAATATAACGCAAAACCCTGTATAATTTGTGCCCATTTCAGGGGTATAAGGGCTGTATGAGCGCTTATACAACCTTTATGCAGCCTGGAAATACAGCATTAAGAGTATAAACGAACTTTAATAAAGCTGTTATACAGCTTGTGATGCTGCTTGGGTGGCTGGTATTAGGTATACTTTTTTGACAAATCAAAAATTTCAAGGCTTAGGTAGGTACACTTCGCAGAAACCAAGTTGTTTTGTTTTCAAGAGTACGTAGCAATATTTTTACACAATATCTATTAGTTAAAAACAAGAAAAATTAAACAGAATATTAACACTAATTAATCAAAGTACATTTATTTATTACTAACTGACCTGTGGCCTGTGGGATAAAATATAATAAATATATATTTTTTTAAATAAATTTTATTAAAAAACCGTAAGTTTAAGAAGCGCCATCTGTCAGCAAACTGCTACACTACGATGTGAGGTAGCTTTTATTTAAAAATGATACAGTGGCCTATACAATACCGAACACGGTGTGTCAAAGGTACACTCTTGACGGTCATAGATGGCGCTGCTTTATATTAAGATTTTAAAAAATGCAAAAATAAACCCGTACCACAAACCAGTTTAATTAAAATAATTAAAACAGCTAAACGAGCAAACGAATTGACTGATGATAAGCGACACCCGCAGCGCCTGGAAAACTTCATGAATATTTTCCGGCCGGCTACCCGCCGCTGACTTTCCCCCTACCTACTGCCAATACTGGCCATACATGTGTGATATTATAAATTATAATATTGATATTATTACCAAAGGATCCATGTAAGTATGTAGGTATCTACCTAAGGGTGGGTTGCACCAACTTACTTTAACTATAACTGTAACTTTAACTATAACTACAGTGCAAAATGTCAAATCTTCCGACGCCATATTTAACCATAACCGCTCATACTTATAAGTATCTAATTTTTTCGTGAAAATTTACAATATTTCTCAGTGTTATATTTTTCCTGTCGATTTTGACGGATAATTAAATTTTTTATACTCTCAATCCCATTACCTGTAGCTTTAAAAATAAACGCAACAGCCATCTGTCAATTTCTGTGGTCAAAGTTAAGGTTAAAGTTAAGATTAAAGTTAAGGTTAAAGGCTAACTTAGCCTTAACTATAACCATAACTTTAACCTTAACAGCTATAACTTTAACCACGCCTCTGGTGCAACCCACCCTAAGGATCCAAAAAACCTAGGAGACACAAAAACAGCAACTGGTTTGAATGTTTTAGGTTTAGTTTTCCGCCTCCGGCCCCGAGGCCTTGATCGTGACACAGAACACACCACACACAGAGATAACAAAATATATTATGTTAAGTTATGCCATCACGTCATAATAGGAAGTTAATTCAACCGCCCAAAATTATTCGCAACAGTTTCGCGGTGATAGTGAGAAAAGATGACGTTAAATAATAGTGTTAGTGTTATTCTAGCTGATATTTGTTTTTTGATAGTATTTTGTGAGAGCTAAATAGCTACTTATGTTATATTTTGATATTTTGTTTTGAAAGAACTGCTATAAGTTTACTGTGGTGCAAAATTGTGGTACAAAATGAAGTTTTATAGTTGAGACGTTAGCGAATTGTAGAAATTTCAAAATGGCAGCGAAACACAGACCCTCGAAAGTACAAAGACAGAGGAACGGGCGCGAAGAAGCGAAGGAAACCAGTAAACTGAATAAATTAATAAACAAAGAAGCGAAAAAAGAAAAAAACAAACACAAAAAGAAACCGGCTCCGAGCTTTTTAACTTTAGCCTTTATTGTAAGTTTTTCATTTTTATACAAGATTTTCTTAGACTTTCCAGAGGATTACTTGAGACAAAGACTTTGACGGTATAATATTTACGACGTTAAATACATAGAGCTTATCTTGCTTATCCACTTAGCTACATCCTTTACTATTTTATAAAGCCACTAGAATCTAGAATCTAGATGATGCTGGCTACTCCGTTGCGCCAAAATACGTTTATCGCGCGGGAACCGTAATTTTTTTCGAAATAAAAAGTATCGTGTGTCTTTTCCCGGGACTCAAAGTATCTCCGTAGTCCGTACCGAATTTCAGCAAAGTCGTTTCAGTGGTTTGGGCGTGAAGAGGTAACAGACAGATACACTTTTGCATTTATAATATTAGTATGGATAACTCAGTAAGTACCTACTTAAAAAGTCTTCTTTTAATTTTGTAGCATTTAATTTTATTATTTTAGATGCGGTGTCAACATCTTTAAAGTTATTACGTCACTCACGTCTTCAATTATTATAATAATAATTGAAGACGTGAGTGGAAGAATCGAACAAGTGACATTTCGTAACATCGGACAATAACTAATTTTTCCCCTAATTATTTTAATAAAACTTGTAACTTATCTACTTCATAACCTAGCTAATGTATCTGGCTACACATATTATCCATAGTTTTTCTATTTTGACAAATAAATTTTCCGGCCCTAAAGCCTCCATTTAAGCAAAAAAACAGAAGTTTTTTCATGTTACTTGCCTCATTCTTCCACTCACGTCTTGAATTATTATTTTTGTATTAATCTTAATTTGTATCACGTGTAGATACTTGTGAGTTTAACCTCTTTATATTTGAGCCGTTTGAGCCTACAACAGTATTATGCTAAGTACTCACATACGGTTTTACTCGATCGAGCAATAACGTCGATCAAAACCCGCGGCTCGGGCTTTCGTCCACATATTCAGCTTTGCTCGATAGTTTTATTCTAAATCGATATATTTCATTCCATCAATCCGGCTCGATCCGGTTCCATCAATCCTTCGAGCGGTTCGATGCGAGCCTTCGAGCTGTCAGTTTTGCGGTCCACACAGTAATTATTACTCGTTTTGGAGTAAAACTATCAAGCAAAACCGTATGTGAGTACTTAGCATTAGTCATATTATGCTGTTGTCTATTCTTTTTTCCGATCCTGCTCTTTCCAGAGGTTTTACTGACTATATGTGAGATAAACTACGATAACATGGCGCGCCCCTCCAAAGTTCAAAACGTTTGAAGTGCGTTGTCAAAACGTTTGAAGTGCGTTGTCTTGCGCGGTCGGCTAGTTATGATTAGTTGACCAACAAATCTTGGTAATAAATGACAGTGAAATATTACGAGTACTGATTGATTGGTTGAATACTTACTACATACAAACTCTTCCATAAGGATGTGACTACACACATTGAAAGTTAACAGTAATTTGGAGGGGCGCGCCAATATGCTATCGTAGTTTATCTATATCTACTATAGTCAGTAAACATTCCGCAAGTTTTTATTACTAGTATCATTTTACATTATAATTTTAATAGCAACTAAGCAATCCCCAGCTGACATATTATTATAAACCATTAAACATTACATGGCAAAACGTAATTTTTCATTACTCTAAAAGGATTATTCGGGGAAAAACATTTATAAATTACTAGCTGACCCGACAGACGTCCTGTCTTAACGATGATTATTTAATTCGAATTGGTATAATTTAGTAACAATAGATTAAAATTAGTATCTCCATGCCAAATTTAATCAAAATAGATTGAATATTTTAGGCGAAAATCATAAAAGTTTATTGTGCGGGAACCGTACATTTTCCGGAACAAAAAAGAATCCATTGTCCTTTCCCGTGACTCAAAGTATCTCCGTACCAAAATTCATCAAAATCGATTGAATAGTTTAGGCGAAAATCATAAAAGTTTATTGTGCGGGAACCGTACATTTTCCGGGACAAAAAGTGTCCCTTGTTCTTTTCCGAGACTCAAAGTATCTCTATACCAAATTTCAATAAAAAAAAATCGGTTGTCTGTAAAGTCGGTTTACTGACGATAGTTGAACGCGACAACGTCATATCATAATAGCCTTAACCCCTCAGTTCCGGGAAAAATCTATGCAAAAAATCGGTTGTCTGTAAAGTCGGTTTACTGACGATAGTTGAACGTGACAACGTCATAGCCTTAACCCCTCAGTTCCGGGAAAAATCTATGCAAAAAAGTTGGCAGGTCAATGTGCAAGAAAAATGGCGCCCGGCCTACCCTCTTTGTAAAATTAATGTAATATTCTTACATACAATCCATATTTTATGTTTGTGTGAACTACATTATAATATTATATGTTAAATTTTCTATCTATCAAGCCATCATAATATAGTATTTAGTCCGATGTGATATTAGTTTCTCAATTATAAACTTTCGAAACTATAATTAGTGACTTGTTCAGAAGAAATAAACGAATACTTTATTCTTCATATATTAAGTCATACCTAGACACGTAGGAAATAGAGCACAATTATTTTGAATAGCCGAAATAATACTAATAGCTCACAGATTGTTTATTTATTTTTCATTCAGAGTGTGGTCAATGTATCAAAGGTCATAACTAACCAAACTTCTTCATATAAAAGTATTCTCTAAGTCATCGAAATACGTAATATAATCGAAACAAAGAGCGCGGCCCAGGTGGGCCTTACGGTTGTTGAGAGACTTGAGAGTGTAAATGGAACGCCTCAGAGCTGTCAGCGAGGTAACGCCGCATGAACTGTCATGTTTTTCGGGCGCGCAGCCTATATCGAATTATAAGACGTTATTACGTCAATAAAATTAAATTAAGAAATTTAAAAAAACCCCCGCCAAAAAACTTTAAAAAGTAATGAAATAATATTTACTGACTTTAAGTTTAAGACGGTGTGTCGGGGGACCGCCAAGTAAACTACCACAACAGCGACTTTTGCATTTTGTATCGCCATAATAGCCGCTGATTCTCTCGATTCGGCTCGCTGTGAACTGACCCTCAAACTATAATGTTTTATGTTATGTGAAATCAAACATCTACATTAGCGGTCCCCCGACACACCTTGACAACATTTATTACTTTACTCTTAGGAATTATTTAAACTTAAAGTCAGTAAATATTATTTCATTACTTTTTAAAGTTTTTTGGCGGGGATTTTTTTAAATTTCTTAATTTAATTTTATTTTGTGCTTTTTAAACTTGTACAGAATAATTCCTATCAACTGGATCATATCCCAATGAATATCATCTATAAATAAAATATGTCCTCTTGGATGAGGCCGTCAATGTGAGCCCAAACATGAAACTTCCACTTTGGGTTCATACTGAGCTCGGCTCCTATAGAATCCAGGTGATGCTGCAGCAGCAGCATGCAAATATTTACTGTTTATCTACGTCTTACTGGTTGTCGCAATTAAAATGAGCCCAAACACGAAACCTCGGTGCTCTAAGTTGGTAAGGAGTTGGGTATCCTATTGATTACCAGGTGATGCTGCAGCACTAGGTCAACTTTCCAATAATGTGTATATTATATTCATGAGTGTCACGAACCAGAATGCAAAATATAAAAACCATCAAACGACTGCAAGTTGCTGATCGCGGCCTATCACGAACCAGATAAACCGTGATATTTCAGCAATGAGCAGGCTGATGATGATGAACTATAGCTAAGAACACTCTCCATCATGTCAGCTTTCAAATAAAAAAAAACTAAATCAAAATCGGTCCACTCGTTTGAATGCTACGATGCCACAGACAGACAGACAGACAGACAGACAGACACGTCAAACTTATAACACCCCTCTTTTTGGTCGGGGGTTAAAAACGGTTGTCTATAAAGTCGGTTTACTGACGATAGTTGAACGTGATAACGTGCCTCTTTGTCGCTCGTTCCGCGCTCTCGCTTGCAGTTCAAGCCTTAAATGGAACGCCTCAGAGCGAGGTAACGCCGCATGAGTCATGTTTTTTTCGTGAGTGCAGCCGGCTCCATTTTAAGAAATTATAAGACGTTGGCACGTCAAAACTCATTTCCCCAACTGTACATTTCTGCTTAGCACAATTTTCCCCGACTGTACATTTCTGCTAAACAACTCATTTCCCCGACTGTACATTTCTGCTTAGCACAATTTTCCCCGATTGTACATTTCTGCTAAACAACTCATTTCCCCGACTGTACATTTCTGCTTAGCACAATTTTCCCCGACTGTACATTTCTGCTAAACAACTCATTTCCCCGACTGTACATTTCTGCTTAGCACAATTTTCCCCGACTGTACATTTCTGCTAAACAACTCATTTCCCCGACTGTACATTTCTGCTTAGCACAATTTTCCCCGACTGTACATTTCTGCTAAACAACTCATTTCCCCGACTGTACATTTCTGCTTAGCACAATTTTACCCGACTGTACATTTCTGCTTAGCACAATTTTCCCCGACTGTACATTTCTGCTTAACAACTCATTTCCCCGACTGTACATTTCTGCTTAGCACAATTTTCCCCGACTGTACATTTCTGCTAAACAACTCATTTCCCCGACTGTACATTTCTGCTTAGCACAATTTTCCCCGACTGTACATTTCTGCTAAACAACTCATTTCCCCGACTGTACATTTCTGCTTAGCACAATTTTACCCGACTGTACATTTCTGCTAAACAACTTATTTCCCCGACTGTACATTTCTGCTTAGCACAATTTTCCCCGACTGTACATTTCTGCTAAACAACTCATTTCCCCGACTGTACATTTCTGCTTAGCACAATTTTCCCTGACTGTACGGTGCTCTGTGCGGTGTACTGACGATAGTTGAACGTGACAACGTCATAGCCTTAAATGGAACGCCTCAGAGCGAGATAACGCCGCATATTGCTTCATGTTTTTTCGTGCGCGCAGGCCCCGTCGAATTATAAGACGTTCTCACGTCAATAGACTGAATAGTTTAGGCGAAAATCATAAAAGTTTATTGTGCGGGAACCGTACATTTTCCAGGACAAAAAGTATCCCTTGTCCTTTCTCGAGACTCAAAGTATCTCCATATAAAAAAAACATTAAAATCGATTGAATAGTTTACGCGCAAATCATAAAGTTTATTATGCAGTAACCGTACATTTTTCCGGGACAACTTTGGTCTTCGGGACTCAAAGTATCTCTATGCCAAATTTCAGCGAAATCGGTCCAGCCGTTCAGGCGTGATGTCGTGACCACGCGAATATGGATTCATCTTATATATAAAATTCTCGTGTCACAATGTTCGTTCCCGTACTCCTCCGAAACGGCTTGACCGATTCTCATGAAATTTTCTTATATATAAAATTCTCGTGTCACAATGTTCGTTCCCGTACTCCTCCGAAACGGCTTGACCGATTCTCATGAAATTTTGTGAGCATATTGAGTAGGTCTGAGAATCGGCCAACATCTATTTTTCATACCAAAGGTTATTTATATGGAAAAATAACATTTGCCGGGTCAGCTAGTTTTTTTATATATATGAGATAAATTTTTTGGAAAATGTCATTTTTAATATATTACTTATCCCCTCTGCAGGTACTGAAAAAAATATATTTTATTGCCAACTGGTAGTCTCACTGACAGCTCTAACTTTTTTAAAGTAAATATTTGGTTCTAATTGGATTTCCCAGATTCTAATTGGAATGATGTTAATTGGCATTAAAAATCATAAAGTATATTAAATACTCTTTATTTTCTTCTAACTTTGTGTCTGGCTAAATATAAAAATGAATCTAGTACAGAACTTTAAAAAAAAGATAATAGGAAATCTAAAAAAAAAATCTGATTTATATTTAAATAAAACAAAATAAAACAATATTAGATTCTCAAATTCTATTTTATTTACACTTCAGCACATTAGGTATAATATACAAATAAAACTTCACATGCCACCATACATTTTATTTACACAACACATGTTTTAAAATAATCACAATTGTCAGCCACTTGAAGGGGATTAGGATTCTATTAAAAATAATTATTTGTTTACTTTCAATACATTACGAAACTATTGTGTCCATTTTCATGTAAATTGACGTAGCTATAATACATATAATTTTATACAGAGTAGACGGAACAGAATATTTCCATATTATAAGAAATACACAGTGTCACTATGTTGTATACTGTACATATTATGATATTTTTACTAATATTAATTTATGAATTTTATAAAGCTGAAGAGTTTGTTTGTTTGTTTAATTGTTTGTTTGTTTGTTTGAACGCGCATTAGCGCGTTTTTAGAATTTTTCAAATTGGACCAGTAGTTCCTGAGATTACTCAGGAACTACTGGTCGGATTTGAAAAATTATTTCAGTATTAGATAGCCCATTTATCGAGGAAGGCTGGAGGCTATAATAACATCACGCAATGTGGAAAAAGCAGAGAAAATTATTCATCTTTGAGAGCTTCCGTTGCGTGCGCTGCAGAAACGGTCCAAGATGCCCAAAAATATGTATGGAAGAATTATTCCTCTTTAATGATCTAAAAAATGTCCGTGATAGTACGTGTCTATCTTTTAAGATTAACTCAAAATAATCGTTTTTATATTATGGTCTAAGAATCGTTGGTCGAAATGAATGCATTAATGAAATAGACGCAGACAAAGCTGTGGATAACAGCTATAATTTATAAAGCTGTGGAAGTTGTTCGCCAAAATAAATATAATGCCCATAATTACTATTCCACGTGAACGAAGTCGCGGGCACAGCTAATTAGAGTTTAAGAATTCTAAGTCTGTGTTATACGTATTAACTTTGCATGTGGCGGTTGAAGTTGAGGTCGTCACAGGAATTTTATTATAGTGGACATCTGCTCCACAAAGTTGTGTGGCCTCGGAATGTGTCTTTTGTTGAAAATGGTGCCAGATATGTCCACAGTCCAATACTTGCGAAGTCACTACGGCTCCTATATATATAATCGTGGTTTTCGACGGGTATCCATTATGACGCTTCAGGAAAAAACACCAAAAGCTCTGAACGTCTCCATAGAGTTGGAGCAAAGTCCTCCCTGTTATCTTTGACGAGACAACCATTGTTTCAGTTGCTCAGGATAAGTTCCTATTGAATGACAGGAACAAAGTTAGATTCATCAACATGCTGAAGGTGCAACTGGAGAGGAACAATATTCTTACACTACAAGCAGAGGAGGATGCTGACCGACTAATAGTAACTACAGCCATTTCCAATATTATGTTTTCTACATACGACGTAGTGAATTTTAATTTCTTTTGAGATTTTGCAAACATTTGAAAAACTAATTTGTCTGTGAAATATCTAATTTACGCGGGCGAAGCCGCGCGGAACGTCTAGTAAGTCATATTATTTCATTTTGTTTACTCACCTCAGCAACTTTGAACAGATGTAGCTAGGGAACTATCAGATTTTAATAGACCAAATTGGTCTCGTTTTGTTGAAAAATGTGTTTTCTTTAATAACGTATATTAATTTATGCCGTCAAATAGATCAATAATTGACCACATTGACGAGAACTTGTAAAAACTCGATAAATAAATGTTTTTTTGGAAAATTTACAAACATTTGAACAGCTGTATCTTTAAAACTATGCAGTTTATCGAGACCTAACTATTTTCATTTTGTTGAAAATTTTGTCTACTTTAAAGTAATTTCTGATAACTTCTACCATTAAACAGGTCCTTGGTGGTAAAAAATGGCAAAAACTGAAAACTGATCAAAAATTTAATGGTTTCTCATGAATTTTACAATGTTCCGGAAGGATTCCGAGGTGGAAAAATTATATTTGACATTACCACCTCATCACATACAACATATAAAAAAATCAGAACTACCCCATTTGATGCAAGTGAAGACCCCTTTTATTGTACGATTTCCATGGACTACAATACCAGATGTTAGAAATAAGTTTAACTATATTATTATTATTATTTGACGTCGTCAACTACGATGACGACTACTACTATGACGACCTCTGTGGCTCAGTGGGTGGGCTGTGGGTAGTTCAAGCCGGGGGTCGCGGGTTCGAATCCCGCCGACGGAACAAAAAGTTTTCAATGTTCCTGGGTCATGGGTGTGTATTAAATATGTGTATGATATTAATATAATAAAAATCTTAAATATATGTATAGTATAAAAAAGTATTAATTAAATATATTTCCGTTGTCTGGTACCCGTAACACAAGTCCTTCAGGTACTTACCACGGGGCCAGACTGACGTGGTGTGAAGCGTCCATAAATATTATTATTGTATTATAATATTATAAAAACTACGACAAAATATGCGATCAACTGAAATGTTCATAACCATATTCTATCCAAATAAACATCATTTCATTTCAATACTCAGTCTGAACTCTGAAATAAGTACCTTAATTTTACTAACATTAAAATCGTTTAAAATCTGAACGAACGTAGCTCTCTCTACACATTCTTTTTGCAAAAATATGTTTGTTATTGTAATAAGTTTGAGATCATCAGAGAATCAAATGAGACACAAAATGCTTATATTAAAATCTGGTTAGACATTAAATGTAACCTTTGGCAACTCTGTAACCTTTTGCAACTCGTTTTGAAGAGTGGTTTACTCGATACTTGTTAGGTGGGTTACAAAAACTAGAGGAACAAAAAACATTGTGTTGTAATCGAAAAAAAGTAAATATACACGTGTTTATTTGATTACATATTTACACCTGTATACAAAATACAAATACAGAATGTAAATAAACAATGTGATAGTATTAGTGAGGGAGCCCTAGAACAAATATTTTTTTTATTACTAACAAGGTAATTTTTTGTGAGTAGCTTCATTTTGATAAGACAAACAACTTGTTTATCTGCGAAAAATCTTGAAAGTGGTAGCTAACAGAGATAGGAAGAATCAACAAAACTTGTTTGACTACGGTACCCTAAAACGGAACCCTAACCAGCTGATTTTTTGTATATTGGTAATTTGGTAGGTTAATAGTTATATAATTTAAGAGTAACATTGTCCTACAAAATATTGAACAATCCATATTTTATAACCATCAAATCAGTCTGTTAGCTACCGCGAAACATGCCAACTTTGCCAGCTTTTTTCGAATAATTTGAATTCTTGTAAAAAAAATGTATGGAAGTGTAAGTTTTTTTTTTTGCCCTCTGCAACTACAAGGCTTCATGTGCAGGTGTAGGAATGTCAAAAACATTACTTCTGTTCATTTAATTCTATTTATGATTGATTTTCATGCCGGGTAAAGTTACCTGGACTTGTAGCCAACATTGCCCACCTCGATTTTTCACGTAAATAAGAACTTTGCGCAGGTGGCATCAAAATCCAGTAAAATAATTTTGGAAAAGATGGCGTTTACTATAGAAATTTAAACGATATCGCGAATAATATCCTACTAAATTGACTGGGCAATGTTACCCTTACATTTTTTTCCTTTTCCATACAATTTGCATTTTGGTCTGTAAGAGTACTAGGGCTGCCACATATCTATAAAATTACTTAATCATCTTTTACATTATTATCAGGAATATATTATAAATGTTAAATTGCTTCTGTTTATTTATAAACCCATTACCATCATTATATTATTTGGTTGGCTGAGCAAGGCATACAGTAATAAAAAATGACATCGATTTTTAGTAAAGTATTTAAAAATGTCCGATTTGACAACCGTAAGGATTTTTTGATACCGGGCAATGTTGTCAATCGATGATCGGAACACTGCTGGGTTAGTTTGCCCACCATCATAAGTTTTATTATATAATTCCCTGATTAATTACATTATCACTATAATACTCTATAGATAATATTTTATAATATACCAAAAGCAAACTAACCTGTGGTTTCACCATCACGCACCATTTACTCACAAATCAGCACCACAATTTGCCCGCAAAAATACGTACCGTTTTTCAGAAGTTCCAACAAGTTACTGAATAAAGTTAGCACTACGGGTTATTGTCAATGTTATCAGTCATATAACCTATTTTCCGCCAAATTAAACAAATATTGCCATAATATTAAAATACCTCCGTACACCAAAGATTTGCTTAAGAATGGATCTTAGGGCAAAGTTATCCTATGTGGCAAAGTTGGCATGTTTTACCGGTACCACTTTCAAGATTTTTCGCAGATAAAAAAGTTGTTTGTCTTATCAAAATGAGGCTACTCACAAAAAATTAGCTTGTTAGTAATCAAAAAAAAATATATTCTAGGGCTCCCTGACTATATATGGGTAGTATTTAATCGAGTGACTGTAAATTGCCGTTTTAAGAGTCAAAATTAATTAATTTGGGTTATAGAATTACTATTTGAGCGACTGACTGTGAGTGACGAGAAATTAACAAAACAGCAACTTACAAATTATTTATTTGAGTTAATTAAAATACAAAATGAGCAGCTTCATAATATTTGAGCGACATTATATCTGTTTGAGTGTCAACATTGCGTCCTGCATTTTTTTCAATATTTGGCAAATGTATTTTTTATACTGAGCGGCATTTTATCTTAAATGAAGTATTTCGAATACTAAAACCACTTTGAAAAATACACTAATGAGCAGAGTATAATGAGCTCATATTAAAACAAAAAAAAAATGAATATTAAATAACTATTTGATGAAACACTATTAATCAGGGATCCCTAAAACATTTTTTTTTTATTACTATCAAGCAAATTTTTTGTGAGTAGCTTAATTTGGATAAGAGGAACAACGGTAAAGGTTCGGAAACCTACCCCAAAATTGATGGGAAGTGGGGGTGAGGAGGGGTAAACACCCCCCGTACCAAATCCACACTGAGAAACCCCCCAGTTTTGGAGCTACTCACCTTTGAAATTTTCGGAATAATAATTCTGAGGCCACATATTCTAAGTCTTTTGGTCGCCTTTTTTAACGCCTTTAACCTAATAGCATGTTTTGTGATGGTCGCCGGCTGCTGCCACAGCACAGTCACAGTTCTAACCTACTTTTGGACTTTCTGGATTGTGTTTGTTTTTGTTATGGCGGGGGGCTGCACCCCCCGAGCCCCCCGAGCCCCCCGCTTCGGTGACCTTGGAGAAGTAGGCCTTCTGTTAAGAGGCCGGGTGCCATCGAAATTCTCATACATACGTAATACCAAAATAATTTTCTCATACGAAAATATTTAACATGTTTGAGTTGTTTTTAAGCTTAACATAGTAATTACCTAGGTTCCTGCACAAAAATTTACTACAAAATATTTAAACACTAAAAAACATTTTTTAGTGTTTAAATATTTTGTAGTAAATTTACTATTTATTTATTAGCTCATCTGTCAAACGCCCAAAATCTTAACTATTCAAAAGTTCTTCTTCTACTTTGCAGACCACCGATTTAGTATTTTGTTTCAAATATAAAACTATGTGTATTTGCGACTAATAGCTTATTTATTAATTCTAATAATTATATAAAAATATAATTAAAAATATAATTTCATGGTAATTTCTTTAGATAGTTTAATCAGTTTAATGAGAAATTTTCGAAAATGGTTTGACAGTTCGTGACAGATGAAAGGTTAAATATTACGCATGCTGCGTGCGAGCCAGTGATGCAAGCGCATGGCAATCGTAAACACGCAATGCTATTGGTCCGCAGCCCAAAACACCTGACTGCAACGATTCGTCGCCCCGCCCCCATTCGAATTCGCGCGCATTTAACAATCTGTAGTTTTCATTAACACACGTATCAAAATATAAAATATTATAAACCCTCAAATAGAATATCAGTAACCAATAATCATTAATAAAGCAGCTCACAAAAGTTTGCTCAAAGTGAACTTTTTAGTAGTTCGTAATGTATAACCTCACTTAGAAAAATTGAATCTATCTTTAATATTGAAGTTGCCCGCTATGTATTTCCAGTCGCTCACTTACTCAGTAAATTGTAAAAAATAAAAAAATAAAAATTAAAAGTCGCTCAGTAATACAGTCGCTCGGATAGAATTTTAATATCTGAAATAGATTAATCACAATCCACTTTTTGTGAGCTCGTTCTGGATTTTATTATAAATCAGTATTAGTCGTTAGTTTAGTTTATTTTTCGCTTACTCAAATTCATACCGCTCAAGTTATTAAAACAGTATGTTCATCATCAGTCGCTAAGTAATTTTTTATTCGCTCGTTTTATTATCCCACTATATATTAGGGTTTGAGGTTTCAATGAGTTTCCTGTATAGAGTTCACTGTGAAAGTCGCGGCTGGAAGACTAACTTTTTTTAAAATGTTGAATGGGCAAATTCATGACGTTGGGGCGCTTGCCCATAAAAATCATAAAAATTATATTTCAGTGCTGCTATACTTTCACAGTGAACTCTATTTAACTATTAAGGGCCACATACACACTTTAAAGTCTAAAGTATTATCACTTTGTTTGGTTACACCCTGTGTATTAGGGTGGAGCGAAATTTTTTTTTTCACTAAGCGGTGATGTAATAGTCAAAATTTGGTGCCTTTTAGGCTTAAATTAACTGATGCAAAATATTATTCAATTTGGATTAAAGTAACTGCCTCCGCAACGTCATAGAATTTTTGAAAATTTTAGATTTTCGTCTCAACTTGGACGGTATTTCAATGTACGATGTTTTATTAAACAGGCCAATTTTTTATCACGAAACGTTTACTAGTATTTTATACTTTCGACAGGGAATATTATAAGATGCTTGTTCTTGTGTTTATAACTTAAAAAAGGGGCACCCTCCTGGGTGTGCGGGAGGGGTCATTTCGCTACAACTTGGCGCGTCGTCACTCGTCAGTAATATTGTATTATCTATGCTTGTGGCAGATATGGTGTGTCAGATGGAGCAGCAGCAGCAATAGCGTCATCTTTTTTGTTTGACATTGGGTCTGATATGCTGTTGAAGTCATTGATTCACATGAATGAACTGCCTTTGAGACACTTGTTTCTTCACCTCGACGGGTGTACTTCAGGACCTAAATCTTACGTTGGTCGAATGGGAAAAGCTCTAGAAACCTGTGAAAAGCTGATTGTTAAAAATTCCGACGCATTGAAAGACAGATGCTTTCAGAAATTTTGAGTACAGATCAACTCTACCTGCACAAAATTGTCTCGGCGGTAATTTCAGGTGAATTTCCAGAAGATCGAGAAAATAAATCTCCAGGCAAACTATCACGTGCTCGTTGGGTCACACGTGCCAAGCGGATACTACGTTTGTATGTAGGAACTGAAGAACCATCGGAAAATTTGAATACTCTGGCTACTTTCATAGTAAAAGTTTACGCACCTTCTTGGTTCTTAATTAAAAATAAACCATCACGCAAAGATGGCACGCGTCATTTGTTTAATATTATCATGGTCTCCAGATACCTGCTAGAAACTCTAAAAAAGTTATTGATACGAATAACCAAAGAAACAGCTATTTTGCACATCTCGAGAGCATTGCTTTTGCTATGATAACAGATGATAGGAGCTGGCAGTGCGCCGTATACTAAAGGCACACAGTAATACTCAACCTTCAACACCTAGACTGTTTTGCGTTCACCATCAAGCTTTATGCAGCAAGATTATGACGCTTCTACTTAAATTGATTTAATAAATTGGCAGGAAAACTTAACCGAGCCACCAATTTTGAAAAACTTATCTGATCAAGAAATTCAGCACATCGTCGAATCTGTGGTGCGGAAGAACTATTATTTCTAAGGCTTCCCTGCCACACTCAAGCTGAAAGAGCTGTAAAGGTTGCGACAGAAGCTTCCACATCTCAGTGCACTAAAAAAGTCTCGATTAGGTGCAATAAAAGCCAAGTTGGAATCGCGGAACGTAATGCCTAAATTTGAGACAAAAAAGGATTTTAAAGCTAAATAATAATTGTGTATAATTTGTCAAGATATTCTTAAAATTCCAATGTTTTTTTACAGTAGTACCATAATTAATGTCTCTATTATATATTGACTATAGTTTAAATCTATTTACTAGTAAATTAAGCACAATGTGTCGCCTTATGTAAACTATTTATTTTTAATATAATTATAAAACTTTGAGGTCACTGCGGAGGCTGAAGATGTTAATGAAATTGGATGAAAAATTACATTTATCTTTACTTTAATATAAGGCACCATTCCCGCACTATTAGAACACTGAGTTAAAAAAAAAATTCCATACATCCGTGCTCCACCCTACTGTGTATCACTTAGATCAGTGGTACTCAACCTTTTTTATACGGGCCACAAACACGTTTCAGTCTTGGACCTTGGTATCGCGGGCTGCAATCAAAATTTTTTACGGTTGAAAATCACGTTCTGTAAAAACTTCGATTTATAGTCAAATAAATAATAGTTTAAAAAAACTATAAAAACACGCTTTTTAAATAAAATAAAACATTCAGCGAAATCGGCTTAGAGGTTTAGGCGTGAAGAGATAACAGACAGACAGATACACTTTCGCATTTATGATACCAGTATGGATGAGGTTTATATTTTATTTATCTTTAATAATATAAAATTAATCTCTTATACTCGTATTAGAAATATGTATAATAAGATATTTTTTTAGCCGCTTGAAAAACACAATTGTTATTAATTATGATTTGCTCTTTACAATTATTACTTGCTATTAATGTTTAGATTTGTTTATGAAAAGGCTTTTAGTTTTCAGACCCTACAAGGAATTAAAGACGTATCAGGAAAAGATCTCACATTTTTAAAAAACAGGAATTATTATAATTGGTATCCAATAAAGCAAAGAAATAGAGTATACTTGTTCATAATGTTATTAATATAAGTACATATTATTAAGATTTTGCATAGAACTTGTCACTTATTTAGACCTCCATTCTTTTTGCGGCGAAGCCCACAGCCAAGCATAATTTTTGTATTTAACTTGGCTCTCCTTTTTTACATTAAGTAATATTTTTGGTGGGATTATTATATTATGTTAAATCTATAATAAATAGAGAATAATAAATAAATAAATAGTGAATGAGAGGTGTCAAGGGACACCCGGATGAACGATGTTATTACTTATGTACAAAAAACCTGTACACACTCACCAAAAAAAAGAGACAGAGAGAGAAACACGCGCTACCGCACGGCTTAAAACTATAGCAAAAAGCACAGACATAAATCAAGATAAAGCCTATTACTAAAAATAACATCAAGATAGATACCGCATGTCCCGCGAATTACATACACATGCGGTATCTATCTTGATCTACGCCTGTGGCAAAAAGTGTCGTTACAACTTTTTGGTCTTAATTTTTTCGTAACCCCCTTTCGCAACGCGCGATAAGGAACAAACAAAAAAAGTAGTAGGGTTCTGTAATATCAACAAAAGTTGGTTGACTACTGTACCCTAAAACGAAACCCTAACCAGCTGATTTTTATATATTGGTAGGTTAATAGTTATATAATTTAAGAGTAACCTTGTCCTACAAATAAAACAATCCATATTTTAGGACCATCAAGTCAAAGTATGAAATCCTTTCTATCTCTGTTAGCTACCACTTTCGACATTTTTCGAAAATAAAAATGTTGTTCGTCTTATCAAAATGTAGCTACTCACCAGAGACCAGATGCTACTCACAAAAAATTTGCTTGTTAGTAATCACAAAAAAAATGTTCTAGGGCTCCCTCACTAATAGTTTTTATTATTCGTAGTACAAAATATTTTTTTTACCAACGCCCTAAATACGTTTACCGAAAATTCTATGAAAATTTCATGCGATGAAAAATTGATGTTAACGTTGTGGAAAACAATTTTATTTAATTTTGAAAATAAAACATCCTAAATAACCATCGGTGAAATTTCGGTGAAACGAGTTAATGATGGTTTAAAAGCATTTTAAATGTTTTCTGTCGGACGGGTTCTGCATGTTATTTATACGAAGGATGTTTTATATTTTATGTAATAAAACTTTTCTGGGTATTAATTATTAAAAACAAAACCGAGTTTTTAGTAATAAGATGACACGTGATTCGTGCCCTTTCTTACCAATTCTTAACAGCTTATGCGATCCGATGGTAGGTGTTTCTTTGCGGTTGGTTTATCATCCTTTAGGCGGATAGTAGTACACCATGATACCACGCTTCGAGAGTCCCACAGCCCACCCCCACTGCCACATACTGTAGCATATGTCCTCAATTTGCCAAGTAAAACATTTCCCCAACTTCTTCCTGAAAATTTAGCGTGACCGCCAAGGAAAGGTTTTTCGTATGCAATAATGCAAAATGTGGTAGGTACATTGACAGGGGAAATATGTTAGTTTGTCTCTAGCCAGGTTTTCTATTCTTATTGTTTTTACCCTGGAATTCGGGTTATTAATATTTTTTTGTAATTTACATTAAGAGTTCTTAGAATCATTTGGAGTGAAAAATTTTGAATGAAAGAGAAAATCCGTCGATATCAACTTTAGTAAAAGAAAATAGTTACGCAGTCTATGAAACCCCCGTAGTCTGTTCACCGTTCTGCTATCAGAGCATCCATTGAGACCTTGACTTGGTTCAATTCACCTTACCGAAATAATTCTGGAGAGTAAAAACTAAAAAGCCATCTTTAAAGACAGGGGCAGGCAGCAGCCAGTAAATGGCGTCTACGAGAAAAAAATAAAACCTATCAACTATTTGGAATTTTTCCGTAATTTGCTGCAAGTTTTTTAATAATTTAATGGTGTCCACGTGTTTTTTTTTTTCCTTATTTTCGTACATGCGAAATAGATAACACATATAAGGTCGAGACCGCGAGTCTGCGCATGCGCCAGTGTCTTAGACGACCGCGCACACGCCGGTCTGATTCTAAATTTTTATAAATTTTATTTAGTTTCTTTTTTTGGAGTAATTGGCAAACTACAGTAAGTGTTTTCATTATTTTATTTAGATTTAATCAAGCTACTTTGGTGAACTTTTAACATATCTATTCTAAAATTTCATAGATGAATTTATTTCAAAAAATCGGGCTATAAAAATTGCTAAAGTATTTAACATAGTTAAAAGATTTTTTTTACGACAAGACGCAGGCTTTCGCTCTACCATCTACAAATGTATATTATATTATAATAATATACTCAAATCAATCTCTATAACTATGATTGAGGAAGTTGTGTTTCCTAATTATTATTATACTATTCTTACAATACTGTGTTCTCTAACTGGTATAACAGTATCAATAATTACAATTTAATTGGCAATTAGCATAGTGCGTTATGCTATTAACATTACTCTCGTGATCTCGTGTCAAAACAGATTGTACAATTAACTAACGGTGGACTGGCTTATGAAGTTTTCTGACAGGAGTTCATATTATATTCAATAGCACTGTTCATTGGTTAGAGCGCTTAGCTAATGCCAATCAAAAGCGGTATAGTAAATTGACAGATTCCGGTCAAATCAAATAATTTTTAAAAAGAGTTAACTTTTTATAATTTTTTCTGATCTTCGGAACTATGATGCCTACCACCGGTTCGGGAACTAACCCGGCGAGAAGAACCGGCGTAAGAAACTCACACGGGTTAGAAAACCTTGGAGACCTATCTTTATTGCTCTGAATTGTCTCTGAAGTTTGAACACTAATCATATGTGTTTTGAAGACGAGGCCTTCATGATACAGTGTTTTGGAGATTAGATCTTGAGTCAGCGGTTGTGGGTTCGATTTTGTGTTTCATAATGCTATTTTTAACTTTGGTTAGGAGTTAGGGCACCGCAGACTCATCGCATTGACAAGATGGTCCTTGCTTCGGTCAACCAAAAAGTGCTGCACTCTTGGTAATCTTGTCGGTCATATTTAATTGTGCCACTGCAGGGTTACTGTACATAATAAGAACAGAGACTATGCTAGTATTCTCGCGATTAAGAAAATATTACGAACCCTTTTCTTTCTTCTCCACTTTTGCTGTAGAGTTGACTGTTAGTTTAGCAAACATGAAAATCTATTAAATTGGATCAGGTGACATTAGGTATACTGTTAGTGATATTTGTTATCGAAAACGTTATAAAAAGTTTATACGATCATTATATCGTAGATTGTAATAAGATATATAAGTCTTATTTAAAATATCTATACATATAATAAAATCGTAGAAAAAACAATTCTGTACATTGACTATTTTTGGAAAATAATACTTGGGACGTAATCTACGATCGACATGGAAGCCAAAAATATAGTTTTTAGAATTTTTGTCTGTTTGTCTGTATGTATGTCCGGGATAAACTCAGAAAGTACTGAACGGATTTACTTCAAATTTTGTACGAATATTACTTAGAGGTCGGGTCAACACATAGGGTATAAATTTTAACGATATCGCCTAGGGTGGGGGGAGGGGCTCAATTTTCCATATTTTTAGTTTTTTGCTCATATCGCTAAAACGGCGCGTCGTAGAGAAAAAAGTCCTGTACATAATGAAAGCTCATAAATTTCCTACAAATTCGTCCTTTACACTATGTATCTATCTCCACTCCTTGCCTTGCTATCAGCTTTTATGTATCTTATCTATACAGATTTCGATTGTCGTTTTATTACTATGCGGTGAGCTTTGGCAACGGTCCCCCCCACCCTTCCCTCTCATGACACGTCTTATTTCTCCTTTTTAAGAACAAAGTAAGTCATCTATACTGTGCATTGACTATTTTTGAAAAATAATACTTGGGACGTGACCTACTATGCTAACGCGGACGAAGTCGCGGGCAACAGCTAGTTTAAAATACATGTTAATTATAAACAATCACCATGTCAACATAACTGCTTTTAACAACAGTTAAAAGAACCTCGTTCAACAACAGAGGATTTATTATGTAAGTTTGTCGTGTCTGTCTATCACCTCTCTTCTGAAAGAATCAGCCGATTTTTACCGACTTCCAAGAAGGAGGAGGTAATATTGTGTTCGGCTGTATGTATCTTTTTTTTTTGTATGTTCCACGATTACTCAGCCGTTTTTGGTCCGATTTTCAAAATTCTTTTTGTGTTGTATAGGGCTTAAATTGAATTTGGTACCATGTTCACAAAAGTGGTGATTTGATGATGGAATCCTTGAAGAATCGAGGGGACTCCTTGAAATTTGTATGGAAACATATTGTAATTTCAAATTTTTCTGAAGCAATCGAGGTAAATGCTACCAAAAAGTAAGACTTCGCATCAGGTTATATCCTGGATCCGAAGGTACCGAACAGAACTTTTGAATGCTTATAGGTACAGGTTCGGGGATTTCGGCGTTGTTTAAACTACTGAAAGCATAAGCCAACACATCAATTTGATTGATCCTCATCATCATCATCATGGGTCATCACACCATGACCCAATCATTGGTACTTTTCGTGATATTTTGCATCGAAGCTGATGTTTTTGCTGATTGTTTTGCTGTTTATGGACCGATTTTCAAAATTCTTGTGTTCTTGTATAGGATGTAATCTTAATTTGGTATAATGATTACGAAAGTGGTGATCTGATGATGGGATCTATGAACAATTGAGAGAAACCCTTGAAATTTATTAAAACAAACATGGTGGTTAAGAAGTTGTTTATAAAAACTTAAACATATTCGTACAAATAACTATAAGTGAAATTTCATACGAAGGTGTATCTTGATCCAAAGGCACTGAACAGAACTCCTGAACCTTTAAAGATAAAAGTTTGGAAATTGCAGCATCGCTTAGATAACTGCAAGCATTTACCACAACTTCGCTTACAGTAACATAATGTGAATAGTTAACATTCGTATTGGTTATATACGCATATAGCCTTATCTTGTAGATAACTAAAAAGAGTGAAACTATTATTTTTAACAAAAAATTAAAACCGACTTCCAAGGTAAAAACAATAGTAATATGAACTAAAAAGTATTAAATAACTCTTATTCTTTATTAGTGCCTTTTTCAGAATTCGTCTAAATCTCAACTATTTCTGAACACACTACAGTCTTCATTACTTTGAAGTCGGTACCAGTCTTGGATATTCTGACACTGACTGAACTCATGATTAAATTAGCTGGTACCGACTTCAAAATAATGAAGACTGTAGTGTGTTCAGAAATAGTTGAGATTTAGACGAATTCTGAAAAAGGCACTAATAAAGAGTAAGAGTTATTTAATACTTTTTAGTTCATATTACTATTGTTTTTACCTTGGAAGTCGGTTTTAATTTTTTGTTAAAAATAATAATTATATGGACTTTTTGAATGCCGACGACAGATGGAATTTTAGCCGTACCTTAATAATATTATCAGCTTACTGCTTGTCTGTTCAGGGATATTTTACCTTTTGGCTGAAATAAGGGCTGAATCCATACTAATATTATAATTGAGAAAATTCGCGCTCTTATCGCTCAAACCCCTGAACCAATTATTTCGAAATCAGGTATGGAGATACTTTGAGTCAGGACCCGGAAAAGGACGAAAGGACAGAGGATACTTTTTTCCCGGAAAGATTAACGTTTCCCACGCGATAAACCAATTTTGGAGTAACGGAGTACAATAAATGATGATATTGTTGATTTGTTGCTTGTAAAAGTAATAAATACTGTAAAATACAGCCAAAAAGCCACAAATCCATTGCGGGAATGCAAAAGTCCGATGCAGTTTAGGTCCAGACATCTGAGATGTAGTGTTAGGTGTCGGCTGTGACCTAGATTTTACTGGTAGCTTACGCTTGTGCACACTTCCATCTGACATCCATTCTTACGATTTTACCTCTGAAATCTAAATAAATATCTTTAACTAAAGTTATTCCTGAATAAAGTAATATCCTACAAGATTAAATCTACTCTAAATATATTTTTGGTAGTCATGCTAAAACTCGAGAACCCGAACCGATTTGCCAGATTTTAGTCTTGAAAATTGAAATATTCGTTAAAGTACAGGGAAGGTTAATAAGGTGAGAAAATTTAGGAGTTAAGTGTTACGGAGTTCATCTAGTTATCAAGTAAATGAGTAAAATGGATTGACATTAATACTAAATACTAATACTTATTATAACCGCAAAAATGTCTGTCTGTTACGTGACTTACAGGTAGACTTAAAAGGTAAACAGACAACAGTAGTACGCTGATCCAATGGTGATGAAATTTGGCAAGGCGATACTTTAGATTCCCGCGAAACAATATGTTAGGGAACATTTTCAAGATTTGCCACGTCGCGTCTTGGTGTGACCGATCCTTAGACTTATGCGGTTCTTACGCAGCTCACACATAGGTATTATTTTTTATAAAGTACTAGCTGTCCCGGCAAACGTTGTTTTGCCATATAAATGGCGCTGTATGTGAAAAATGATTTTCCTTGTTTTCCTACTTCTCTCTTAAAGTTTTTTCTGTTTTTTTTTTCTATAGACCTTACGGAGCCCGAGACCTTTCCAACGAATGCAAAACCGTGGAAATCGGTTCGTGCGATCTGCAGTTATAGCGTCAGGAAGGAAAACCCGACTTATTTTTATACATAACTAGCTGTCCCGGCAAACGTTTCTTTGCCATATTATATAAAGTACATCGCCCGTATTATTTTATTGAGTTAGTGACTAAATAAGTATGTCACCATGGCAACGTCCATCGCTATCCCGTGACCCGCGTCGCACAAACAATGGTCGCTCTTTATAGACAAATAATTTGCAATAAAATACAATTGCGACTATAATTAAAAATCTAAGCTATCCTATCTCTCAAGTTGGAAAAAAGCACACATTTAAAAAAACATTAAAATCGGTTAAGTAGTTTAGGAATCCATCGCGGACAAACATCGTGACAGGATATTTATATATATATATTACAAATAAATAATTTACTTAAAATACACTTTTAATATAAATTAAATAATTTTGTTATCACAACGCTCGACAGTGGCTCCCGTATCATAAATTAATTGTATTATTAATTGCAATTATTAAATTTGATTGACAGCCTAATTATTATTGATAGTTACGTTATCTGTAGTACGTCTTCGATTGATATTTTGTACTAGATGAAGTCCGCAACTTCACTGTAAATTCGTCTATCGCGCAGGAACCGTACATTTTTGCTAAGAAGGTTAAATTCGCCATCGAGTATACCAGGCCCTTTAGCCAAGACCTTTTCTTTATCATTTCCTTATATAATCGCCGGTCAAAATGTATGGAATTGACATAAGACGAGTCGAACGTCAACTTCATAACTAACAAAAGCTAATGTCAATTCCATACATTGATCGGCGATTCTATATGAAAGCGATAGAGAAAAGATGTTGGCTACAGGGCCAGGAATGATAAGAGCAAAGCGAAGTCGAAAAAATCTTGTTATTTACCTACTTAAACGTAAAAAGAATAAGGAAATTACTCACAAGCTCTACCTAACTATAACGATATGAATCTGTAAAACGTTCACTAGATAAAATCTCAATCCTCCAGATTTAAAGCAAACGTATTTTAAAGTAAAGGTTAAAATTGTACAATTTCATAGTTACTTTGTTACAAAATAGAGTTAAAAGTAATTCAATTACTTTAATGTTAACCTAACTTGTTCAACTTTCAGTCAAGGTTCTGAACAAAAGTTTAATGATATTTGCGATGCTGGAATTATTTTATCCTGATTGTTTTAATTTAGTTGAGTAGATCATTATGATCATCAGCGTGAGATTTAATTAGTGCATGGATGAACCTACACTGATAAATTATAATACAAATACAAATACAAATATCTTTATTGCAGACTACTATGGTCCATTGTAATTGTATTACATACATTAAAATTATTTTAGGGTTAGTTAACAAAAAATATTACTCTAATACTAAATCTAAAAAACTAAGTCTAAATTCTATCATGCACCCAATCAGAACTATGAGCGGATGTATCCTGGAGGTCTGCTCTCGAATTCATTCATTATCCGCACATAGTTCTTCAATAAAGGTGCATGCGGATCATCTGCCACAATCTTCAGGATGCTGTTGTCATCCTGAAGAATAATACTAACTACTAATATAATACTTGTATAATAATTATAAAAGAGATAGGGCGTTTGCACACTGCACGATAACGACACGACACGATACCACAGAATAGAGGGCCACCGCACATATTACACAATTTCAAGTTGGCCGACTATCGTACAAACTAAATTGCGTAGTGTCACAATTTAATTGAACAACTTCATCGTGACGGCCCTGAATCACATAATAATAAAAAAAAATATTAGTATGGAAATATGGATTATTATCACCTTTTTATCTGGATTTTTTCATTAAAATTTATCTGGATAATATCGAAGTTTTAAATGCAAGATATGATCAATGATTTTGTTTAATTAAATTGTGACACTACGCAATTTAGTTTGTACGATAGTCGGCCAACTTGAAATTGTATATGTGCGGTGGCCCTTATCTATTCTGTGGTATCGTGTCGTGTGACGTGTCGTTACCGTCGCAGTGTGAAAACGCCCATAGTTTGCTTAGTGCTAAAAGCTCCGAAAGTAGTCCTTAGTTTATCGCGCGGGATCCGTACATTTTTCCGTATAATATTATGTCCTTACTCCATAGACCATACCCCACCCTCATAATATGAGGCTCATAATACGGATAAAATTAACGAATTTTGGTGCAATGAAGTTGCGGGCATCATCTAGTTAATTCATATCTTATGTTTGCATTTATAACGACAAAGTTCTGGAACACGAAAGTTTGTAGTTCCATTAACATCAGCAGGTCTAGATTATTATGTAGGTATCTCAAGTTACGATTTGAACACAAAATGAATACAACTAACTTCTTAGTTGTTGAAACTTCTGTGCAATAATCGCTTCAGAAGTTTGTGGATTTGTGTATCTTGTGAATTAAGGCTTAATTTAAAGAGATTTAATCATAACAAAAAGATATATTTTATAATCAAACAGTGCATGAGGTTGCTAACAATTTATAACCTCCGAATCTCCGAACTAAATTTTATCAAAATTTGTTCAGCGGTTTAAGTGTAAAGATGTAACAGACATACAAAGATAGACAGGTAGACGTTTTCGATTTTATAATTAAATAATATACTAGCTGTATGATATTTTCCCGCAGTAAAAACTAGCGAATGTATGAATCCACGATATCAACTAATATTTAAACACCTTTCAAAATGTTATTTAAATCGCTAGAAGTACCAAACTTACAAACTCACAAACCTTTGCTGTTAAATAAGGGTTATAATTAACTGATCACCAGAAATAGTAACATTTCACAGACAAAAATAGTAAACGATCACCAAAATACAGACCACCATTTTAATGTTTAAAAATGATAACCAAAGATTTAACATCTTAAAACCAAAAATAGTAAATGATCACCAAAATTAGTAAATGATCACCAACATTATACTAGCATTTTAATGTAAAATGATCACCAAAGATTTAACATCTTAAAACCAAAAATAGTAAATGATCACCAAAATTAGTAAATGATCACCAACATCACATACTAGCATTTTAATGCAAAATTATAATATTATAATGAATCAAAAAATCATTGCTAACCGGAGAATAATAAATAATAAAAAGCAAATAGAAACAAAAGAATTAAATCTCGTTATTTGACTATCGTAAACAGCGTTGCCAGATTTTTTTGTGCCAAGTCGGGACTTTGGAACTTTTTGAGTGAAAAAGCGGGATTCTTCAGTCAAAAGCGGGACAAAGTAAAAAAAAGAGATATAAAATCAATTTTTTTTTCATTTTTGAAGTGAAAACTTCTTTAGCGGCGTTGAGCACTTTTGTGGGATGGGTAAAAACTGTGAAACTCGCGTCAGATTTTCGTGTTCATCGAAAAACCATAGAAAAACCGTAACACGGTTGGAGAGTAGTGTTTTGTGTCGAACTCGAACTCGAACTGTAACTCGAACTCCAAAACTCGAAAACTCGAAAACTCGAAAACTCGAACTCGAAAACTCGAACTCGAAAACTCGAACTCGAACTCGAATTGTAAGGATTTCGATTAATTAAAAAAAAACGATTTCTTAATAATCGATTTCCATAAAAAATGGGCTAAAAAATGCACAACGTTAATAATCAAGTTTTCACTTCTGCCGGCACTCCCGGAGTGCAACCCGTCTTTTTTTATCTTTTTTGCGTTAAAATAACGTTAACGTGACAATAGAATATAGCAAAAGTAGCCAAAGAAAATCCGTCCCTCTACATCCATCTTCATTACCTACGCACCTTTCTTTCTCAGCACGCTGCACGTACGTTTCGGGCTTTCCCCGAAAAGCGGGACTGAGCCTGTCCCGCGCGGGACATTTAATTTTGATGAAAAAATCGAGACGTCCCGCCAAAATCGGGACGTCTGGCAAAGCTGATCGTAAATAAATAATAATAACATAATGATAACGGGACTCAGTATAAGTATCTCCATACGCAGTAAAATCGGTTCAGTGGCTTGGGCGTAAAGAGATTACAGACAGACAGACAGACACACTTTCGCACTTTTAACATTTCTTATTAGTATGTAAAACTCTCATCATCAGCAAGCTAATATTTTAAATTGGAATTGGTAGGTGTCCGTTTGTTATCTCTTCAGGTCCAAACTGCAGAATATAACAATAATATTATGGAGTTATAATATTTCCTTGTTAATTATAATATGCTTAAGTACATTTTTTGTCAATCGTAGTAATTTATATGGACAAAAATATCGCATTGATTTGCTCGCAAAGATTTGGTGATCATTAACTATATTCGGTGATCATTAACTATATTTGGTGATCATTAACTATATTTGGTGATCATTAACTATATTTGGTGATCATTAATTATATTTGGTGATCATTTACAATATTTGGTGATCATTTACAATATTTGGCGTTCAATTACAATTTGAGGTGTAGTCGTGACTAAAATTGCTGGTAGTATTGCAATTTTAAACTTTATTTTTTTGGTGTTAAGTAACTTTTTTTGGTAAACAAGTTTAGGGTATCAGAGCATTTTTTGGTGGTCATTATATTTGTTCCCGTTAAATAATGTTAGCTGTTTTATCAGGAATGATGATATAACTAGTTCCACTTTTTTTACAGTTCTTTCAGTAACTCTTTCGTTCGTTTATTATGTCTATTAAAATTTAAGAGACACACTATCTCATGTTTACATTACATTGACTTGTAGATTGTTTTATCATATTTTTAGCGACGTATTTAGTGCGGATAATGATGATGGCTGAGGTCAACTGATTGTTGATAACACGTGCAGATTAGCTCGTTCATTGAGACCTTACAGTTCTAACACTGGTTTTACTCATGCTCATTAATTCTGACACGTGACTTTGTTTGTATTTTCCTGTATCGTTTGATTATTCTCTTTATTTTTATTATAAAGCTATTCTAAATATGTTACAGTTGTAGTCTCCATTAATTGCTTAGGCTTTTCCCCAAACAGTATTAAGTAGGCATCTAACAGCTAAAAAAATAGATTTAAAGAAATCTGCATAACTTCATGAAACTCCAATTTTACCAGTCACCGACTCTACAGAAAAAAGTAGTATTCTGTAAGCAGCATACTAACAGTAACCAGTGACCATGTGCGAATCGCAATATTTCAGCAAGCGAAAGCGGAAAGAGACATGACTTCGTAACTGTAATGCTGGGGCGTCACAAACTAGAAATGCCATTAATTATTGCATTATCGCAATAATTAATGGCATTTCACGTTAATGTGGCCCTGGCATAGCAACTAACACAGACTCTGCTTCTGCCAGTAATTAATTTGAACTCTAAAATCTATACTTATATTGTGTTCCAGACCATGATGTTCCTGTTGTTTCTTCTGGCGCTAGTGCGGCTGGAGCTGACGGACGCCTCCGTCACCAGCCGGCGAGGCCAGGATCGGGAGATGCTGCTGGCTTTCGTGGTGAGTACAGCTTGTCAAGGATTTGGGGATCTATTGGAGAATGGGGTATAGGCACGCTGAAATGGTTGTCGATTCGTCTCATAACTCGCCTTAGATGCTGAATCATGAGTTATTAGTATTCGTCATAACTTATCCAAGATTCGTTATACGAGATGACTGTTGAAGAGTTGGTCCGAAGCTTAGAGTATTAGTAACAAAGGTCCGAAGGAACAAAAACATACAATGCCGCGTTGCTCTATGTTTCTATGTTAACCAATCTTTTCAGCTCTTCTAGAGTGCTTCATTTTCAAATTGATCATGTTAAAATTTATACAAACACAAAAAATATGCTGAAGTTTTTATTTGCTTTGTGCATTTATGATGCACGTAACATAATAGAAAAATTATATCTGTACGCGAACGACCTCGGTCAATGACGTGAGAATGTTATTGTTCAGTTATCTAATACAAATTACAAAGAAAAAAACAAAAGGTGATAATGCGGTTTTGTTCAAAACAAATCCGCATCTTCATTGATTAATGATTATAGTTGGGGAGGGGAAGAGGGGATTTTGGGAGTAGCTCGAGCGTGTCAGATTAAGCTTGTATAGGCTTCCGACATCTGTCTAGTTATCATGGTATAGAAATCAGATTTCTCACTTGGTGGGTAAAAAAAAATTAATATTGAAATGTCGTCGGATCTGTCAGATTAAGATAGGGGATGTTTAGTATACCCCAAAGAAGCTTCCACATAAAGCACTGACGATTCAAATGTTAGATAAGCCTGTAGGGACATTTTAAAATATAAAAAAATAAAGCTTCATATTTTCTTAACTAAGCTTCGCAGATATTTTATTTTGCTACTAACTAACTAAATAATTTAGTCCTTGTTGTCTAAAATATATTTGGAATTAACCTAAATAAGCAATTTTCTGGATATATTTTCTTTTTCAAAACTTTAAAATGGCTGCAGTTTCTGAACCAACCGCTAAAATAAAAAAACGATCTTATTATCTTTTTATCTGCTTTACCTAATGTACAAAACCTACTAGGTTTCCATGACGCTCGAGTGACTACAAAAATAGCACCGTCCCCTCCTCTACTATTATTGATTAGGCACAAATAGGTCAGTCTGCTAGTAAAAAAATATTCATTCTTTGTTTTGGCCAATCTATACAGGGTGCAATTGCTACCTTCCTGCCAAAATTTTTCCAGGGCTTAGGTATCATTAGGAGAGTCCATTTAACCAACAAAAATTGGGTGTTATTTTTTCATGACAATAATATTTACGGTTTTCGGCCGCTAGAACGGTTACTAGCGGCGCGGGGGAATGATCGGGGGTGACGCGGGGTGAGGCGCGCGCGCGGGGGCACGTCACGCGCGGGCGACGCGCGCGTCGTGTCCATTAATGACGTGACGGGGTGAATCTACTCAAAATGTTATTTTAGGCCAAAAAATGTGTTTTTTAAAAAACCCTTAAATATTGCTCTGAATGTTTCTGGTGTTAAAAGGCACCGAAATAGAATTCCCTTTCTGTAAGAGTCACGAAAAAAAATTAAATAATTTAAGAGATATTTAATATTAAGTAAAAACTGTTGTTCATGACAATGACGAAATTTGTGGATACTCGTAATGACGTGTTTACTTAGAATAATGACAATTTGTTGAGAATAATGATAATTTAAAAAATCTTATCCATATTCGTGCTGATTATGTTATTATTATTATTATAAACGCCTCCGTGGACCAGTGGTTAAGAGCGTGGCTGTTGACTCAGAGGTCGTGGGTTCGATTCCCGCGTTGGAAACATATTGTTAATTGTTATTTCCAAGTTTGGTTATGAAATTGCATCACCTGATTGTCTGATACTCAGAACAGGAAAATATGGTCTGACAAGTAAGATGATCCATGCATCGGATCACGGATGGGCATGTAAAAGTTGGTCCTGCGCCTGATCTCTCGCCAGTCGTGTCAGTCGTCCGACCCACTAGGTTATGAGAGTTAAAAGGAATAGAGAGTGCTCATGTGTACTGCGCACACACTTGGGCGCTATAAAATTACTCCTGCGTAACTTGCCTGGTTTCAATGAAACCAGCCACCGTCACCGAAACCGGTGTGGGGGTTATTATTATTATTATAAGTAAGAAATAGGATTTTCAATAAAACTTGTATGTTAGTAAAAGTATTGATTTATTATAAAAATGTATACCCTAAAATATAGCTAATACCAAAACCTACCTTTAAAAAATATATTCTACCTTTTCGAGTCACCTGCAATAAAAAATGTACACCTGTTAAATAATAATTCTGATATTTATTATTTCTCAAATAATATTTTATTACCAAACATATTTAGATTTAGATATTTCACAGACAAATTAGTCCACAAAAAATAGCGTATGATCCTTCACGTGGTCAATTTCTTAATTCTTATCAGTTATCTGTACCAAATAACAGAAAAATTGTTCCAGTAGCTCGTGAGATGAGCCCTTTCAAATAATTTCCCCCGTTTTTTCCATATTTTCCTCTATTTCTTAGCTCCTATTAGTCTTAGCGTAATAAATTATAGCCTTTAGCCTTCCTCAATAAATGGGCTATCTAAAACTGAAAGAACTTTTCAAATCGGACCAGTAGTTCCTGAGATTAGTGTGTTCAAATAAGCCTTCTTTCAAATAATTTCCCCCCGTTTTTTCCACATTTTCCTCTATTTCTTGGCTCCTATTATTCTTGGCGTGATGAAATATTCCTTATAGCCTTCCTCGATAAATGGGCTATCTAACACTGATATAATTTTTTAAATCGGACCAGTTGTTCCTGAGATTAGCGCGTTCAAATAAGCCCTTTCAAATAATTTCTCTCCTTTTTTTCCACATTTTCCTCTATTTCTTCGCTCCTATTATTCTTAGCGTAATAAAATATTGCCTATAGCCTTCCTCGATAAATGGGCTATCTAACACTGAAAGAATTATTCAAATCGGACCAGTAATTCTTAAGATTAGCGCGTTCAAACAAACAAACAACCTCTCCTGCTTTATAATATTGAAGTTTAGATAACATTTTTACTACTTTTCATACTATTCTACTACTACTTTTCGAAAAGGTGTCAAATAATTACTTAATTGTAATATCGACATTGCATCGATTCGATATATTTATCCCTGTTTTCCAGAAATACAGTTACAGATTTGGTCATTATTCTGAATGATCGTCATTATGCTTTTAGGGCTATTCAGGAAAATGACGTTCAGGAAAATGACGGATTCACTAAATTCTTTTAATAATTAAGTATTGATATATGAAAACTAAGAAAATTATTAAGAACTTAGAAATGTTGCGGGCCTTTATAACTTGGTATAAAAAAAGTAGTGAAAAACAGACAAATGTTGGTACACATCGAGAAAGGTAAATGACGTCTAATTTGGAAATTTTTGTAGAACGTATTTCAAAGACTCACCTGCATAAAACGAAGACCTCTATCCACACCAAAGCACTGCGATCAAATAAAGTGAGCCAGCAGATTTTATCGCAAAATAGGTTTCAACCCGTCACGTAGAGTATATCGGCAAGGCATTCAAAACAAACAATGCGTAGGACAATGACGCGAATCTTATGAACATTTTAAAAATAGAATTTTTAGTTATTGAACGTAAGTTGATGTGTTATTTGTTGGTATCGAATAGTTTATTAGTTCTTTATCTTCAAATTAACATTAAGTTTTTATTCCTTTCTAGCTCATTTATTTTTATAAATAATAAATTGTAAGCGGCAGTATCGAAACGACACGCAAAAATTTCACAATTTGGTCCTTTTTTTTATAATAACTTTTGAAATATTAACTCTACTTTAAAATAGTTTTAGCAGCATTTTCGTAAGTTAATTAGACATTGAAATGTGTAATGTTTCAAATTTACGAAGGCGTTTTGGACCCAACTTCAAAGACATGAATTTTGTCTCTCTCAAATATTCGCCCGACGACGTCTTATAATTCGATATGGGCTGCGCGCACAAAAAACATGACGCAATATGCGGCGTTACCTCGCTGATCGCTCTAAGGCGTTCCAAGGCTGTAAAGACGTCATACGCCTAATACTGGCAGGGTTGCCAATGCTAATTATCAGATTTCCCCAAAAGTCATGGTCAAATTCCCCAAATTGGGGACAAAAATTTGCTGATTCCCCACAAATTCCCCACACATGTTTTTTTTTTCAAATGAATCAATATTCTACTACGTGAGTATAATTTGCATTAGTATAATTAATAATAAGTAGTAAAAACTTAAACAGTTATCATGATCAATAAGTTTTATTTTATTTGTGTCAACTTTCACGTTACCTTCTTTATTTTTTCGTACAACAAGAACCTTCAGCTGAAAAAAAAACACTACAAAAAAAAGAATAGTAGCAAAATTGGTCTATGGAAATAGCGATACATTTTTTATAAATAGTTAGATTGTAGAAATAATACCTCTTTAATATTATAAATATTCTTTTCTATATTTTGTGGAAACCATTTTCTTTGAAGGGTTTCACTTAACACTTCCCCCAGTTTTTAATTCCTTGTCTTGCAGCCAGAAATTGTACAAAGCCAGCGCATTTTAATATGTGGGCATCAGACATCAAACGCTTAAGAATAGGAGAAAGCAAATCCCCAGATCATAAACAATATTGTCAATCTACTACGATCAATCGATTGTAAAAATGTTCGATACGTCAATGTACAATGATGAAATATTTGCTAATTATTGAAAAAGATGTCAAAATGTTAAAATCCCCGCATTTTCCCCACATAATGCCAATCCCCAATCAACTGAGAATTCCCCGCAGTTTGGGGAATACCCCACAAATGGCAACGCTGAACACTGGTCCAATCCGTTCTGTAGGGTTACCTGGGACGCAAATCCCTCTGGCGTAATAATAAATAAAACAACCAGCTAGTGCCAGCGAAAATGCGAATAATCATTCCATTGAATTACTTATACCAAATGTTGTCGGGTAAGCGATAGCGCGATCTAGAGACCTAACAGCGACATCTGTTATCAAATCGCGGAACTAAATTTACTTATAAAATATTATGAAGCTTACAAATCTCAACAAAGGTAGTTGTCACGTTCAACTATTGTCAGTAAACCGACTTTACAGACAACCGATTTTTTTAGGATAATTTTCGGAAGCCTTTTCTCAACATTTTAGTACTGAGTGAATATAAAAGAAAAAATACGTGTATTTTAATTTTCATCAATATATCAAAATTTTGCAGGAAGGTTTAATTGCACCCTGTATATAGGTTACATTGGAGTGGATAAAAGAATTCGGGTTTGTTCGGCAATGTATATTCCACGAGATCAGCAACTATTGCATCTCTGACAGACTTCTTGGTTTAAGAGCTTTATGTACCCGTTAAAGAGTTAGTACCTGTTGAATGATTTCAGGTGAACAGGCACGGTGAGAGGTCTCCTGACGCGGACGAGCTATCCCTGGCTGAGGAACCAGAGAGGATCAGGAATATGACCTACATTGAGGGACTGGAGGGACTTACCAATGTGAGTGATCACAACCATTCTTTGAATAATACCTATCAGAACTAAAAAAATAGAAGGTCTTCCGCCATTTTACAATCTACAATAATCGGCTAAGTGCGAGTCGGACTCGCGCACGAAGGGTTCCGTACTGGTATAGAGCAAAAGTAGACAATAAATTTTGTTTTTTGTATGGGAGCCCACCTTAAATATTTACTTTATTTTAATTTTACTATTAATTATTAAAATACAAATATAATTAAGGACTTTGTGAAAATTTCAAGTGCCTAGCTGTTACCATTATTGATTACGAGCAAAAAAGGCAAAAAAAATCACGTTTCTTGTATGGGAGCCCCCCTTAAATATTAACTTTATTTTATTTTTAGTATTTGTTGTTATAGCGGCAACAGATATAAACAATCTGTGAAAATTTCAGAAGTTTAGTTATAGCGGTTCTTGAGTTACAGCCTGGAGACAAACAGACAGACAGACAGACAGACAAACGGACAAACGGACAGACAACGAAGTCTTAGTAATAGGGTCCCGTTTTTACCCTTTGGGTACGGAACCCTAATAAAAAGGAAATGCTTAACTGTTTCTTTGCACTAAATAAGTTTCGAAGTGTAGCACGATTTCAATTTTGGCACAGACACAAAAAATACTAGGAAAAAGGACAACATCTATATCATCAAAATGTACACTGCATTTTTTTTACGCTGGCAATATCTACAACCTTGTAAAGGTAAACTGTAGCATGAAGTATACAAATCTTGGATTTCCTTGAGCATCAGTCGAGCAGAACGTATTGACCTAATCAATTTAATGAGAGGTTTTTATTACCGATGCTTGTACTACCAGGATCGATTACTATGGAATATGGATACCTTAAATTTTATTTCTATGCTAAATCTTTCTCATGTTAAAAGTCCAGAAAAGTAAAAGAGGAATGTTTCGTAAGTTCCAACTTATTTTTAACTGTAGATATAGTTACATAATATTATGCTACGTTTTGATGCTTGCCGAGCCACGGCAAGCCTCCACAAGCCCGAGCGTGAAAACAGGTAAATTAGCTTGGCTTGCGTGAGCTTGCGGACGCTTGTAGACGATCGGGAGTAGTGTCGGTTTTTGGACAGAGACCAAAGGACATTTGCGGCAAACGTTTGCGACGTGTTCACACGTTGGCTCGCGCTTAGTAGCCGCTGTGATCTCGCGACGAACGCACGTCATGCACAAAATGAGTGGCTGGTCGACCGAAGAGAGTTTATCGTTTTTGGAATATTACCAAACCGAAACGTGTATCTGGAACCCCAGGGATGTTAACCATAAAGATATAAAGTTCATTTGTTTATTAATTTATTTTAACCGACTTCAAAAAAGGAGGTTATCAATTCGACCCGTATGTATGTAATATTTCCAGAATTGCCCAATTTCCGTATATTTAGTCTATATCAGCGTCTGAACAAATGTGCCAAATTTCAAAAGTTTATGTATGTATGTATGTATGTTTTTATGTTTGTGTTCGCATATCTCCGGAACTACAAGTCCGATTTGAGGTTTTTTTTATTATACTAGGTATTGTTTAACTTAGGGAACAGTGCAAGTTACATCAAAATCGGTTCAGTAGTTTTTGAGATAGGGAATTTTAATTCTCAATTACGTACAATTTTGAAGTCGGTTTTATCTTTTTAATTAATAGAATACTATATTATGTGATGATACTTTTGGTGATAAGAGCATTAAAAATAATAGGAAACCAAACGTAATAGCCGACACAAGTTCGGTGTCCGCCATGCTTGGATGTAGGTACGTAATACACTGACGCGTTCACGAGCGTGAAAACGACTTACAAATGCAAAGCGAGATTTGTGGAGGCTTGTGGCTTGCGGAGGCTTGCCGTGGCTCGGCAAGCATCAAAACGTAGCATTATCCTTGGCTTGAAAACCTATTACGAGTATTATAGATAGCAAAATAGGATATGGTCGAACAGCCCATAGACAGCCGCAAAATGTATAAATAAAAAAATCTTATATCTGTCTTTCCATTGGAAAGTAATTTCTGTCTTTACAATGGAAAGACAGAAATAAGTTTTTTTTTTTGAAGAGGAAAGTTCCATTGCAGAGACTTATAAAAAAATATCCAAAAATTTCAGGTCGGCAAACGCAGGGCGTACCAGATCGGCAAATTCCTGCGCCAACGCTACGGATCTCAAGGCTGGAAGCTGCTCTCCAACATCTACTTCCAGGACGAGATCATGCTGAGGAGCACCGACAAGGAGCGGACGAAGATGACCGCTATGATGGCCATGTCGGCGCTGTACCCACCGGCACCGGAGCAGCAGTGGGACGAAGGTCTGGGGAAGGTCTGGCAGCCCGTGCCGTACACCGCCGTACCGCTGTCGGAAGATTATGTAAGTAATAATAATCATGCTCAGTACTCACATACGGTTTTGCTCGATAGTTTTACTCCAAATCGAAGGAAATGACATATTTGACATTTAAATTCCATCGAGCCGGCTCGAAGCGAGGGCCCCACACATTAACAGTTCACCGGCAGGCCGCCGCCTGGCAGTTAATCGGAAAAGATCACGGACTCGCAGTTCCCTTGACGATTTTGTAGATTTGTATCGGCGGTCAATGACAGTCAGGCAGCCTGCCGACCAGAGCCTGCAGGCGGACTGTTAATGTGTGGGACCCTTTAGAGCTGTCAGTTTTGGCGGTCCACACGGTGGTTTATATTGCTCGATTTGGAGTAAAACTATCGAGCAAAACCGTATGTCAGTAGTTAGCATAAAATATCTATGGACGCTTCACACATCACACCACGTCAGTTTGGCCCCGTGGTAAGTACCCGAAGGACTTGTGTTACAGGTACCAGACAACGGAAAAAATATATTTAATACTATACATATATTTATGATTTTTATTATATCATTATATCATAAATTCATACACATATTTAATACACATCCATGACCCAGGAACATTGAAAAACTTTTTGTGCGAGATTCGAACCCGCGACCCCCGGCTTGAGTGGCAACTCAAGCCGGGGGTCGCGGGTTCGAATTGAGTTTTGCGGGTTCGAGTGTGTGGCAACACACTCTAACCATTGAGCCACGGAGGTCGTCAAGTGAATCCTCGAAATAACACATAGAAGTGTTACTGAGTCAAAGAATCGGTTTTAAATGCTAGGCGTACTAAATGGATGGCATACTTGGATTGGAGTTACAATTTTAGTGGCCTTACCTACGTGTAGCCTAATAGTTAGCTCCTGTAACTGTCATATGACAGTTACAGGAGCTAAATTTAAGCTATCATCCCTCTATCTATAGGATGGTATGTCGATGATGAAAACCTTATCACCTTAAAAAAGTAAAACCTGGGAGTAACTTTTAAAGATCACATAACCTTATCAAAAATGGAACCTTAAAAGAAAAGATACTGATATTTCTGGTGCCATCTATTCAGGGTTACTGCATAATATCAGTCATCATTTCACCTGCTTGTTAGCCCCTATGACCTCAAAGATAATGAAGGCCACGTCATAAAATATCTTCAGAATTCGCACCCGTCTCTACACGTCACTCAATATTTTTTCCGATTCAGTGGCAAATGCCAATATCACATAATATATTGCGTATTTTACATAATGTATAAAATGTAACACAAGCGTGCGATAGCTGATAGAGCCGATATCTTATAAATATTTAGTAGCCTTGATCTCCAGGCGATACCTACTGCGTCTGCCAATAACGTTTACCTCAAAATTATATTCTTCGGCACTAGGTATATAATCCGTATTTTTAAGTCGCATAAAGGCGATCATTAAATGGGGATTACAAATTTTTCAAAGCTTTAGTAGCCGAATGTCAAACTTCAAAGTAACATTTTTAAAGGTGAATTTATTTTTAGAGCTGAGGAAATATCTTATCTGGAAACCGCTTCAAGGATAAATTCAAATTTGAACTCGTTTTAGACTTTTAAGAAATCTTTTTAGGACTTAAATATTTTGACTTTCTGCCTTTTATAATTGCCAACTATTAAAGCTTCAATGCCACTTTAAAAGAGCAAAATATTATGCTTACATCATTTGCCCCACTAGCAGTAGCAGCGACTGGCTGAATAAAGAATAAACCCCTTTTATTCCTGCTACCGTCCACCCTGGACTATAGGACTATAAATAGGCTGCAGTATAGGATAGTTGCAGACTTCTACCTACATGAATATTGAATATCGTGCTTCTCTAACTCTTTGTAATAAAGAGTGAGGTAACCGTTCTTCTCTTTCCAGCTCCGCTACTACTCCAACTGCCAGCACTTCAAGCAGCTGATGTCGGAGGCGAAAGTCCAGGCCCTTCGCGAGGAGTTCGCCAACTACACCGACCTGATCGCCGTGGTCAAAGCCAACACTGGACGGGACTTCGCTGAAGATGTCACTCTGTTCCAGATCTTGTTCGATTTGTACCGGAGTGAAGTGAGTTTTTACTAGATGTAGTCAACAACAATTCGTTTTTTTAGCGAAAACCGAGCAGTATCTATCTTATGTTTTTTCTCAACTTCCCAAGTCTAAATTAATAACTTATTCATAAAATCAATTCAGCAGTTTAGACGTGAAGAGAAGGCCGATGCTCTTTCGCATAAATAACATTATTATGGTAGACGAAAAATGTTGTAGATATAAGTACTATCAGAGAAGTTGATTCCTATGCAGATCGGGGACCTACGTAGTTTGGTTGCGTTACGTCAAACCCAGCCGACAGATCACAATTAACATTGAATTGACATATTCGACCAAATAACGTTGGTCTATCAACTGCATAGGAATCAATTTCCTCGATGGTACTATAATACTCTTCTTGAAATTCCCACTTGAAAACCCAAAAAATGTGAAACATGTTCACAAGTTTGCTGGAAGTTCAAGGCTCTATTTCTTGGCGAATCACATCTTATGTATCGTCTGGATCAAAAATTTTTATTCCCACAAATACATATCAGTAGTCAGTAGATAATTATCTTTTTTTAGTACTTTATTAACTTAAAAACGCCACATACGCAGTTTATAACTTCGGATCTTCGAGTCAGCATTAGTATTTTGGAATACAGATTCCATGTGATTTATTCCTCTGAGTATGCCGAGTTATAGGGGTCGGGGTTTATGGGCTATTTGGTTGGGATATCATTGGATTAAATGGTTATGGAATTTGGGTAATTGGATTTAGAGAGTCCCGAGCGAGGGTCACGAGATCACGCTAGTTTGATATCCGTAACGCGTCTCAAAGGTTATTATGATTACTAATTAAATAAAAGACGGAATAAATTCGACTGCTCTTATAAAAGTTTGTTGTGTTCTTTAAGTACCTCGAAAGAATAAAATAAAAAGATGCAAAGCTATGCTGGCATTATTTTAAGCTCCCTCAGAGTAATCCATATTATGGCAGGCCTGGATTTATAAATATAAAATAGGCCGTGTAAGGGATTTTTAATAGGCCGTATAATATCCTGAGCAGTGAGCAGCGTCCTAGGCGGGCGGCAGATTTCGTACATGGGCCGACGGAAATAAAGTGGCGTAAACTCATAAAAAAATACAGTATTTTGGTCAAATATTAGAAAGTTAAACTCTTCTTTTGCAGGTAGCCATGGGTCTGGAAATTCCGGGATGGGCTAAGCCCTTGATGCCAAGACTGGAAGAAGCGGCCAAGTTGGCGTACAGACTATACTTCAGAACAGACGAGATGAAGAAACTTGGCGGAGGTAGGCCAGCGACTTTGCTTAATTGCCACCACATTGATTTCATGACGACATTTGCAACTTTTAAGATCACAACAGATTTTTGTAGCAATAACACAACAGGGCTATTTACGTTTCACGTTATAACATTTTGGCGCTGTAGTGGAAAATAAATTAAAATTTAAATCAATTTGCAGTTACCTAAAATCGGATGGAGTTTATGTATAATGCAGATATTATAATATTTTTGAATAGATTAGAAACAAATACTTTTAGAACTTCGTTACTACTGGTGCTTACCACCGGTTCGGGAACTAATCCGACGAGAAGAACCGGCGTAAGAAACTTGCACGGGGCCACTTTTAAAAAAATTGGGAAAAATTCATCGTTTTGAAATATGATATGATCTAATATTGTCCTTTTCCACACTTAGAGGTATAAAATACATGCAGAAAGCAATATCCCCCTGACTTGGATCTCATCCAACTACGTCTACCTTTCAGGCGTGATCCTCAACGACTTCTTGGAGGCAGCCAGCGCCCTGGCCGAGGGTAAGACGGTCAAGAAGCGGTTCCGCATGTTCTCCTCCCACGACTTCAACATCGGCTCGCTGATGGAGGTGTCGAAGGTGCAGCGTCAGGAGCAGAGCATCCCCGAGTACGGCTCGCTGTTCGGACTCGAGCTGTACAGATCCATTAGCTCGGGAGAGCTGACAGTATTAGTGAGTATACAGAATATTAATAAGGCCTTTTTATGGCGAGAAAATGCTTTTAAATGCTTTGCGGGAGATGAGGAGTCCTGTCGGCAAGTTTGTGGGTCTTTACTGCGTCTGAGGATGGTGGTGGACGCAGACCCTACCCACTAAAAACTCGGCGGCTCTCCACAATACGCCCCTACTCCCTAGAACCGCGGGATCGCGTGAGCTTATACCACAGCTCCACCGGCGAGCGCCTGCTGAGTGCTGGCTCTCCTCTGAAAGCAGTGAATATTCTGCACTGTTTTCTTCGGAGCTAGTATGATAGTACATATTGGCTTTTGATCAGGTTGTCGGACTGAATATCCTATCAGAGGTGAAATTGTTCAACTAGCGTAGAGAAGCGAAGCGAAATTCTTCTAAAATGTTAATGCATTTAATGAGCAAATTCACACTTACGGGCGCTAACAGTATGCACATGCCTATCCCTTAACTTCTTATAATTCCACCTCTAATATAAATCAATCTTCCAGCCGATCTACCTCCCTCACGCCGGCGAGTCCAGGGTCCAGCAGCTCCACTTCGCGAGCGGTGAGACCAGCTTCGACCGGTTCCGAGAGAGCACCCTGGAGTACGCCCTCCCCGAACACGACTACTATAAGATCTGCAACATCAAAACCGAACTGTGATACGTATTGTTGAATATATTTTTTTACAGTTGTGTGATGTTTGATTTAACTTCTAATAGCTAGTTATAGCTTGTAGTAGGTAGACTATCACTTTTTGCAGTTGTTAGTTTTATTGAACGCAAGCTACTGCACACTACTACACCAGGCATTAGTATCACTTAGGGTTCCCGCACACGGGCCACCGACCACAACCACAAAACGCCGCTACAGGCATATTTCCTGTTATTTTCATATATTTTTTGACGCCGCGCCGGTGGCCGCCACACGCTACAACGATTCACTTTACGACCAATAAACTAGCTTAAAACGGCGTTTGTGGCTGTCGCGTGTAGCCCGTGTCAGCCACAAACGCCGGCGGCGACACTTAGTACTCTGTAGTCAGTACCTACCGTGTGTACTTGTGTAGTGAAATAATGTTTGACAGTCATAATTTTTCATGTTAACAGACTTAAAAATATCTTACAATACAAATATTATGTACCTCTGCTGCTAGGCAATCAACTTCCTCGATCGCACTGAAAATGGGCGTTGCACACTGCACAATAACGACACGACACGATACCACAGAATAGAGGGCCACCGCACATATTATACAATTTCAAGTTGGCCGACTATCGTACAAACTGACTATCGTACTAATTCTAATATTCTGTCACTTAAGGCGACGCCTTGATAATTTGGCTGTAGCGATTCCGATTTTTCTCAGCAATGACTAAAGCTAAGAAATTGAAGTTCATTGTCAGTATTCATCATGTCTTTGTCTTTGAATTGCCCATAACATAACACGATTGGACAACTTTTATAGCACAGAATAATCAATCGAAAAGACCTCTGTAAAAAAAGGGATTCCTATTTTTCCAACAGAGGAGAGTGATTTAAGGTTCCAAAATTTGTACATAACCCATTTGTACAAAAACCATTTTGTCGCTTACGCCCTTTCCATTTTTTGCTGTTCCATTGCTTGTTTTCTATGAGAGGCCGGGCCGGCTCCTCATAGAAAACAAGCAATCTAAAACATATCCAACACGGTTTCTTACTTTAACGCTGCGTCACCTTAATATTGAATGCACCCAAAATATTCTCCTTTCTTTTCGCCTTCGTTTTATTAGTGCCACAATAAAAAGGGTGCTTTTTACGCATTTTAACACGCACGTCGCTAGGCTAGCAACACCGTTACCAACTAAATCTAAAAGTCTGCGGCTGGCAGCGTACACGATGAAGTTGTCCAATTAAATTGTGACACTACGCAACTTAGTTTGTACGATAGTCGGCCAACTTGAAATTGTATTATATGTGCGGTGGCCCTTATCTATTCTGTGGTATCGTGTCGTATCGTTACCGTCGCAGTGTGAAAACGCTCAATGTCGTAAATTTCCCGTTAAAAATATACTTATTATAACGCCCGCAACTCTGTTGCGCCAAAATTTGTTTATCGCGCGTACGTTTTTCCGGCATAAAAAGTAACTTTCTCGGGACTCAAAGTGTCTCCATAGGACTAGGTACTAAAATTCATCGGTTTCTGCGTGAAGAGGCAGGGCTCGGAACCGGTATTTTTTTAACCAGGTTAAAACGCCCTATAACCAGGTTTTTGGATAAGTGTTCGTTCGGAGCGAAATAGAGATGCGAGCGGTATTGTTTTTGAAATTAACCTGGTTAATTTCTCGCGGAAAGTAACTAGTGCAGTGATATCTTCTATCCCTTTCTAGTGCACCATCTAATAGCCAATAGGCCATAACTTGTTTATGTGTGGACAATGGGTGATGGTCGTGGTGTGTGTGTGAGTGGGCGGGGCGAACATAATCGCGAACGGTTCTAACCGGTATTTTGAGCAGTGAGCAATTTTAATTTACTCTTAGAACAAAACCAGAAATAATTTCGGTCCGTTCAGAGCGGAATTGAAATGAAATCGAATGAAATATTTTTAGGTATGTACTATGTTGTAGTAGTACGGAAGTATTTATATGGAATATGGATATTAAGGAAGTATTGATTACGTGGTAACTGGGTAATGGCCAATGAGTATCCTTACACCAACACTCACAGTACTAAGTACACTTAAATTTTATTATATTGTGTTATCTATATCTATATCTATATCCATATCTATATCCATATCCATATCCATATCCATATCCATATCCATATCCATATCCATATCCATATCCATATCCATATCCATATCCATATCCATATCCATATCCATATCCATATCCATATCCATATCCATATCCATATCCATATCCATATCCATATCCATATCCATATCCATATCCATATCCATATCCATATCCATATCCATATCCATATCCATATCCATATCCATATCCATATCCATATCCATATCCATATCCATATCCATATCCATATCCATATCCATATCCATATCCATATCCATATCCATATCCATATCCATATCCATATCCATATCCATATCCATATCCATATCCATATCCATATCCATATCCATATCCATATCCATATCCAATCCATATCCATATCCATATCCATATCCGTATCCATATCCGTATCCATATCCGTATCCATATCCGTATCCATATGCGTATCCATATCCATATCCGTATCCGTATCCGTATCCGTATCCGTATCCGTATCCGTATCCGTATCCGTATCCGTATCCGTATCCGTATCCGTATCCGTATCCGTATCGTTATCCGTATCCGCATCCGCATCCGTATCCGTATCCGCATCCGCATCCATATCCGTATCCGTATCCGTATCCGTATCCGTATCCGTATCCGTATCCGTATCCGTATCCGTATCCGTATCCATATCCATATCTATATCCATATCTATATCTATATCTATATCTATATCTATATAAGTATATAAAACTCAAAGGTGACTGACTGACATGGTGATCTATCAACGCACAGCCCAAACCACTGGACGGATCGGGCTGAAATTTGGCATGCAGGTAGATGTTATGACGTAGGCATCCGCTAAGAAAGGATTTTGATAAATTCCAATCCCAAGGGGTTAAAATAGGGGATGAAAGTTTGTACATAATAATACTTCGAAGCCGCGGGCAAAAGCTCGTAAATTTATAATGATTACTTAATAAGTAGGTATAATATTATTAATTATTATTATGTCTTCGATAAGATTTTTAATAATTAACACCCATGACCGCGGACTCGAACTGGTGACCGCACTTATCATCCAAGGGCTCTCGATAACACAAAATATAGGTACTTATATAACTAATTTAATTATACAAATCCAAATAATGTTGCTATTTAAATCCCCTAATCGTGCAGAATTGAATTAATGTTGTGATTTTGTATAATCCGCGTATAATAATATGTTGCCGTGTAATTGATATTAGGGCCAAAGTCCTCCCTGGCCCTCCCTGGCCCTCCCTTGGCCCTCCCTGGGCCCTGTTTGGGTATGATGAAGGACAGTCGGAGAAATTTGACGAGGCAATAATGCCACCCGTACGCCTTATCGTCAACTCCAAATTATTTTAAGCTTTTATTTGCATGATTTATTTGTATGAAAATAAATTATTTCGTGAAATTCATCTCAATGGTGAAATTATTTTTAAAAAGCTTTTATGAAACTCTTGAACAGACAGAATAGAAGTAGTCGACACAATATACATAACTACGTCTACTCTGTAGTCGGCGTCAAAATTCAAGTGCTATGCGACCCTGACACTTCCATTTATTGAATCTTCTGTTCCTTTCTTTGAACAACTTGACCGTCCCACAAAAAACCAATAAACGGACGTCACTTCTCGAAATTTCAGATTCATAAGCACTCAATAATTTTATTATTTTATCACAATTAATATGAGCAACGGTTTATCCTAGCAAGTGATATTAACGAGGCGAAAATTTAACAATGATATTAAATTTTAAATTTTATTGTATTTATTTTATCGCTTAAAAATGAGCAATTCAATGCGCCTGTATTTATTTATGTAAGGCGTTGAACCGTGCTAAAATGTATTTATGCGTATTGCTATTTTTATTTCGCAGGCATCCATCTTAAAATAGTACAATAGAATTTATTCATTTCAATACTGTTTACTTTTCGCTTATTGAATAAAAGTATATTTATTGGAGATTGTTTACGGAAGAAGGGACTTGAATGCAATATAAAAGTGTATAAAACATTTATTTATCTGTACACCGGACCTCTGTGATGATTTACACCTTGCAGCGCGCAAGGAAATTGCTTTCAAGACCTCCGGAATCTCACACTTTACTTTTATAGCTGTTATATAAATAAGATTTTCCTTAATAAAAATATTTATATTTTATTAAAGAAAATCTTTCCTCCTTACCTTTTTACTTTATTATAGTTTCAAAATCCGGTCAAATGATTTGCGAATCGAAAACAGTCACCAAAAATGTTAGCCCTTTAAGAGTAGGTACTTACTTACATATATGGCGAAAGTTGGTTCATCATCAAAAGAATTTAGCCCTAGCTTAGCACAGGTATTCTACTCATTTTGGAAAGCCGCCCACTGACTTATATTATATTCCTTCGATTGCGGATTCTTGGAAATCTATAGTTATTCTATTGATATCGCGGTCGAATTCGACCGCTTGGGGCTTGACGGGATATTACTAGCGTATTTTATAAATCAATGCGGCCATCAAAATGTAAGAGGACCTAAAATCTAAATAGACCGACCGACTAGATGACGCCTGCTGGCAGCGTTGCCAGACGTCCCGATTTTGGCGGGACGTCCCGATTTTTTCATCAAAATTAAATGTCCCGCACGGGACAGGCTCAGTCCCGCTTTTCGGGGAAAGCCCGAACGTAACGTGCAGCGTGCTGAGAAAGAAAGGTGCGTAATGAAGATGAGTGTGGAAGGTAGAGGGTGGATTTCCTTTGGCTACTTTTGCTATCTATTGTAACGTAAACGTTATTTTAACGCAAATAAAAAGATAAAAATTAAAAAAAAAAACTTGATTTTATTTTTACTTAGTCCGGCTTTTGACTGAAGAATCCCGCTTTTTCACTCAAAAAGTTCCATAGTCCCGACAACGGCAGTTGGCACTAAAAAAAATCTGGCAACGCTGCCTGCAGCCTGCAGGCCGCAACTCCGTTGCGCTAAAATTCGTTTATCGCGCGGAACCGTACATTTTTCCAGGATACAAAGTATTTAGGCTAATGCGTATCGCGGACTTTGAGCGCGGCAACCGAGTCAAGAAATTCCGTAACGATAATAAACCTAACCTCCCCCCCCACTCCGTCGGTGTGGCGTTGCCGTGCATCGTACGTCGTTTCAGTTCGGCAGACTTCGGCACGGTGTTTGTGTGCGTGCGCCAAGGCCCAAGGGCCAAGGCCCAAGACGTATGCGAATTATACAGGCCACAGGGTGTAACAAAAATAAGTGATATTACTTTAGGGTGTGTACTGTGTACACAGAAATAAGATCTAGATAGAGATATGTGACTGTGTACGTGTTCCTTGTAGAGAGTTCACTGTGAAAGTAGCAGCGCTGAAAGACCAAAATTTTTTTTCACTTTTGTATGGGGAAACTCGTGACGCTCGGGCGCTTGCCCCTTGCCCATACAAAAGTGAAAAAAAATATAATATAATATGTCTTTCAGAGCTGCTACTTTCACAGTGAACTTTCTACAAGAAACACGTACACACCCTAAAGTATTATCACTTATTTTTGACGCGACAACGTCTAATAATTCGATATGGGCTGCGCGCACGAAAAAACATGACGCAATATGCGGCGTAACCTCGCTCTGAGGCGTTCCATTTGAGTTGTTTAGCAGAAATGTACAGTCGGAGAAATGAGTTGTTTAGCAGAAATGTACAGTCGGGGAAAATTGTGCTAAGCAGAAATGTACAGTCGGGGAAATGAGTTGTTGAGCAGAAATGTACAGTCGGGGAAAATTGTGCTAAGCAGAAATGTACAGTCGGGGAAATGAGTTGTTTAGCAGAAATGTACAGTCGGGGAAAATTGTGCTAAGCAGAAATGTACAGTCGGGGAAATGAGTTTTGACGTGACAACGTCTTATAATTCGATGGAGCCGGCTGCACGCACGAAAAAACATGACTCATGCGGCGTTACATCGCTCTGAGGCGTTCCATTTAAGGCTTGAAGTGCAAGCGAGAGCGCGGAACGAGCGACAAAGAGGCACGTTGTCACGTTCAACTATCGTCAGTAAACCGACTTTACAGACAACCGTTTTTGTTACACACTGTATATATTTTGCAGTTGATAAAAATAATGTGCAATAGCTTTAACACGGCGGTCCCCGGGTGCCAGTTGCCACACGTACCTATTTAGGATATTATACATATAAGTAGATACGTACTACGTAGGTACCTCGATCGTGGGAATCGCAGACACAATCGTTTTTCAATTGTTATGCGGCACCCGGGTGCCGCTTGGGGATTGATGGGTTAAAATTAGGGGGTAAACGAGCAAACGCGTCACCACTCACCTGTCATGGAAAGCACTAATGGCAGACACTGTAGGACTAGGTATGTCCTTTCTTTCCGGGACCCAGAGTGTCTCCATTTACAAATTATTAAACTTACTTATTAGTACCTGTACGGTGTACCTACCCTACTACCTATCGATAGTCATAGAAAGAAACCGTTTCTATGGTGACCATGCTACGCCAGCAGGAGTCAGGACATCAAATGTACGTTTTGTATAAGTACCTACCTACTGTGTATTATGCGATTTGGATGTATCAAGTTTGTAAGTAACATCCAACACGGCATAGTTTTGACTTGAGTTTTGAGCAGCTGAAATTTGTTGCAAAAAATATTTGTACCTACAGTTTTTAAGGCATCTAAAGCGCATCACACACGGTGAAGATAATATAATATTTTATCTTAAGATGCCCAAATATAAAATATTATAGTATCTTAAGCTATCACACACGGCTAAGATACGATAATATTAAAAAACTGTTCATTTCCTTACGAGTCTGCGTTGGTGCCACACGTATTCCTTGTTAGAGTTCTATATACAGGTTGATAACTGATATTGCCTTACTTCTTGATTTGTTAGACAACTCCTCAGACGATGATTCTAATATAGAATGTGAAATGCAGATTGCAGTAGCACATTCCAAAAGGAGAAACATTTGGATAGAGCCTCACATAAAAAAGAGAAAAACCTGCGGCGTATTTAACCTTTATCAATATATTCTGTCAACGAAGAAGTTTCAGGAGTATTTCAGAAATTCAAGAGAAACATTAATTTCGATTCGTGAGCTTTTTAAGCTAGCAATAAATTATAAGTCAATTTTATTTAAAACTAGCTGTTGCCCGCGACTTCGTCCGCGTGGACTTCAGTTTATAGCGCGCAATGTCAACAAAATTGGTGTCAAATTAAGCTTTTATAAAAAAACCCTAGTACCCATTAAATCAAAACACCCAAAAACAGCTGTGCAGTTTGCACATAACTTATTTCATTTTTTAAAATTAACCTTTATTTATGCCAAATAAAGTATATTTAGCCCCCCAATTACACAACTTTACCCATAAACTTTGTCATTGATACGTCACTGCATAGGTAGTTAAAATACTGAGTTACTTAATAACGTAACATAGAAATAACAATCGAAAAAATCGAGAAATCTTATGTAAGATGATACCACCTCTTATAGAAAGACATTTGAGCAAGCGTCATCGCGATGTAGGAGACGCACGGCGCCATCTATTATGAATTTTTGGAACTAACTTAATTTGAACAAATTTACGCATTTTCACCCCCTCACAACTATTTTTTGCAGTTAAAAAGTAGCCTATGTCCTTTCTTAGGCTTTAGACTATCTGTGTACAAAATTTCATTACAATCGGTTCGGTAGTTTTGGCGTGAAAGCGAGACAGACAGACAGACAGACAAAGATACTTTCGCATTTATAATATTAGTATAGATTATCCGAAATGTTACTTTTTCCCTCAAAATGTTACTTTTCGAATGAGACTTGAGAGTATGTAACTTTCTTATATCGTTTTCGGCATCTGCACTGCCCCGGGGCAGGGTGGGTCGACAGGATACGGAAACAGCCGAAATTTGAATTAAGAACATAAACTACGTATTGCACTATGATGATCCACGAAGCACGTGGACTTAGTACTATACAATATACATAGTTTATGTTCTTAATTTAAACTTCGCTTATTTCCGTATCCTGTCAGCCCACCCTGCCCCGGGGCAGTGCAGATGCCGAAAACGATATCCACTAGTGCGTCCGATCAGCGATGAGCCCGCTGACCGACACAAAAACACCCTGTATTCATAAAGATGTATATATTTCGCATCTGAAGATAACATAAAATATATATTTCGTATCTTAAGATAACATCTTAAGATACGAAATATATATTTCCATATCGCTCGGTATCTTAAGATACAAAATATAAAATATAAATTAACTTCGTCGTGTGTGATGGTTCATAGGATTTGTATGGTGAGCGATATTCTAAAATATGCTCTAAGATAATCTATATTTTATATTATCTTCACCGCCTGTGATGCGCTTAATGCTACGTTTTGATGCTTGCCGAACCACGGCAAGCCTCCACAAGCCACAAGCCTCCACAAATCTCGCTTTGCATTTGTAAGTCGTTTTCACGCTCGTGAACGCGTCAGTGTATTACGTATATGCCCTTTGATCTCTGTCCAAAAACCGACACTACTCCCGATCGTCTACAAGCGTCCGCAAGCTCACGCAAGCCAAGCTAATTTACCTGTTTTCACGCTCGGGCTTGTGGAGGCTTGCCGTGGCTCGGCAAGCATCAAAACGTAACATAAAAACGATTTAAATCTATGTTGTAGTAAGCTGTAAGGCACGCCATTTCTATTATCGCCACTTGTTGCTGACCCTACAAAATTCCTGGAATTATGGAGGACTTTACATACCTATTAAGGGAAAAGCACTAATGGCAGACACTGTAAGGAAACATGAAACATTTGAATGTTATAAATATACATTTATGAAAATAAAGGATTGATAATTCTTGTTTCTTCCATGTCTTCAGTAACTCTTACAAAATAAAACTATTATAATTATTCTCTGTCAAATCAATTAAAAAATATATTATTGGTCTTTTTGTAAACTTAGTCATAAGAGCTAATAGATGACATCACAAAAAACGAACATCACTAATAGTAGACAGCAATATGAACCAGGGATGTTGCGAATATCCGCATCCGCATCCGCAAATGCGGAGCATCCGCATATATTTGGACATCCGCATCTGCATCTGCATCCGCAATAAATCAATGCTGATTTTTATGCGGATGCGAATGTCATACGAGTTGCGACAAGAAAAAAAAAGCGGCGGGGCCTGTGAAAGGCGCGTGCCGTTTGCGCGTGACAAATGACCAATGGGAGCGAAAAAGCCGGCCAAGTGCGTATCGGTCACGCATAAAAGAGGGTTCCGTAGTACCGCCAGTTTTTGATAAGTTTTGTATGGTCAGTGAATGTACAATTATAACATGTTTAACACTACTAACAACATCATCCCAGTTATATTCAAAGGAATTTGAACGAAAACTTCCTTTATACTTCTCAATAACTTATGAAGTCTTCTTAGCCGTGATAATTTCCTTTTCATAGGATATTTCCTACTCCCGTGAATTTTTCCACATATTTTTCAGAATCAACCATTTAGCTGGTAGAAGGGCCGGGAGACACTGGACCCTAAGGATTTTCTCCACTTTAAAATTTCTTATTTCACAAATGGATCCTTAAATCGGAAAATGATCTTGGAATACTCGTAATATTTTTAAAAACCCTATCCAACGACACCACACACGGTGGAGTGGACGCGAAAAAAAAAAGAATTATCCCCGCTTGATGTGTAAGGAAGGTCCCATAATTTTTTTAGAGATTTTATTTACCATTTTGTCGACATCGTTTATATGTGCATTCATGCCGAATTTCGGCTTTGTAGGCTATATTCTTAGACAGACACACGGACGGATAGATCGAAAATATAAGGGTTCCTTGTTGATTACGGAACCCTAAAAACGGAGGATCCGACGCGTTTCGTTCCGCGATCAATTGTCTTGTATAAATTAATCACTACGTGCTTGTTTGTGCTTCATACTTAATATTACTATTTAATAATTTCAGTGCTCCTATTTATAACTTCGTGTACTTACTAACAAAAAAGTGGTTGAGGTTAATACAGGGGAATTAATGTAATTTTCATTTACAAATTATTATCTCTTTAATACAAAAGTTTTATTATAGGACAGGTGAACCTGTATAACGATTTTTTTATTACTATCAACGTAATTTTTCGTAAGCAGCTTTATTTTGATAAGACGAACAACAATTTCTTCTGCGAAAGTGGTAGCTAACAGAGATAAATATGATTTCGATTTGATGGTTCTAAAATATGGATTGTTCTATTTAAAATGCGTTTCAAAATGAAGCCACTCACGAAAAATCAGCTTGATATTTATTTAAAAATTGTTCTAGGGAACTTGTAATAGATATTATGTTGTCCATAGATATTATTATTATTATTTATGTAGGATCCGAAACATCTGCATCCGCATCTGCATCCGCATCTGCATCCGCGGATGTGAACCTCTAAAAATCCGCATTCGCATTCGCATCCGCGGATGTGAAAAAATCGGGATCCGCAACATCCCTGATATGAACTAATAGTTGACATAGAACATTACATTTTACATTTTGACCTATTATTTGGTCTTTATTTGCCGTTTTTCAAAAGATTTCATTTACTTCATCATAGTAACTACATGCATCAGAAATATTATCCACGTTGTCTCCAGATTCTATCCATTCTTCTTCCATGCTGAAACTATCTTTCCTTTTATTTTTATTTTTCATATTTTTTTCCTAGCAAATTTATTTTCAGTCTTTAGTCTCCATGCTTCTCTTGCCTCTTATTTTTTCTTCTTTCTTTTCTCAGCTCTCCTTTTTCTTCTTTTTATTGCTAAAAACTAAAGCAATCGATTTTCAGATCAGTACAAGGTCTAATATTAGACACCATGTCCATTTTTAGGTATAGTAGTAGTTCTAAGTTCTTAGTTTGTTATTAGAATTATATTTTCAGAGAATAGTGATGATATTTGCAGTAGAATAAACTACAAAATAGCTTTAGTACTTATGTATTGCAAAACTGAAAGATGAGATCCATGTCATCTATTAGGTTTTTTACCTTTTCAAGAACTAATAGTAGACACCCTTTATATTGTTATGGAAAATGGATAAAAAATCATAAATAAACATTAATTAGTTAGTGTATACAACATGACCATTAATCCAATGAAATCAATAGAAATTACAAAAAATCAAATAAATGTATTCAAAACTTACGTGCAAAATTTCGCCTTCCTTAACCTATTTGCTAAGAAATTGCCGAGCGCGTGTTGACGCGGTCACATTATTTACGAAAACTGATCCCATTTTCAAATTTTGTTCCCGAAGGCGTCCCGAATATATTTTTTCACATCAACAGATAGCTTGAGAAGCTTATAAAATGTACAGTGTTGAGAAATAATTAGAGTAATTCTTATTTTTATGGTATTTTTGTTGTGTCATCTATTAGTTCCGTGTCTAGCATTAGGTCTTTTCCCTTATTTAGATTTTAGATCATCCTTCGTTTTCATATTGTACCTATTGTTGAAGATCTTGCAGACTGGTGCAGACCAGTTAATATTTTATGGACCAAAAAACCGGGCCATAAAACGCAGGTACAGCTACCCCTCTCTTTCTAACGCGGAGCCAGCAACAAAAATAAATCGCGAACTCTGTGCATGCTCGAGCATAGAGTTTGTACAAAACTAACTTGGCTTTATTTATAGCTCCAAGTTCGTGCCTGCTGCAAAAACAAAACACGAACCTGTTGTATTGACGCTTAAAATCACGCACCATTTTAATAAACTATGATATAACAATTGATTTTTATTAAAAGTAAAGTGAGCGAGCAAAAGTACAAAAAGTTTTTTAACTTGTTTATAGTTTCACTTGCGCCAACGCGACCAAGTTGAGAAGTGATCTGAGATAAAGAGAAAGATCGCGTGCGCGTGGGTCTTTCCGACTCGGCCGGGTTATACTCGTTTGACAAGTCGAGCAGTCAGCCGTCGGGTGTGATGCGGGGCACGCGCGTCGCGTTTTTTGCTCCGAAAACTTTGTCATTATCGAATATTTGGGAGTGCGTCTCCATAATCGATTCAAAATATGCCGAGTCGTAATCGTGGTGTTACTGGTTATGTTTTGTGTTACTTTGTGAAAGTTTTCTGAAGTTTCGTCCAGTGCATTCTTGGTGATTCATCTGTGGCGAACGAGAAGTTCTGTTGGTGTAGATATACATAATAATATACGTGTTCTCAAGTTGTACCTAAAGGATATGGTCGGACTTCGGCCGTAGTCGGAGGAAAGTTGGAAACTCGTCAGAATAAGGTAAGCTTCAAATTACTACGGTCAGAACGTGACAACCGATGTATGACGGCGCGTTATTCACGAAACAATAATTTACCGACCTCGAAAAGAGGGGTTCTGCTCGTGTCCGAAGTATTAATTTGCCGTTAACGTTAATTTGAATGTCAATGGCCGCACTTCCAATACGGAATTTTATCAATCCTTTATTTGCAGTCATTAATATTATCTACAAGACTCGAGAGTCGAGACACAATAATATCTAACTGTATGCCTGGAACTAGTTTTAAGAAATGCGACTCGCGTGAATCATGAGGTATCGAATCATATCGTTCGGTGTGGTATCGTGTATCAAGATCAGGGGTTTTTCTTTTTTTTTAATCGCCATGCCGGGTTACTGCCATGCCGGGTTACGAGATTGACCTGACGGCTGACAGTGCCGGGTCAATCTCGTTTCTTTCCATAATGCCTAGTTCGTGAGGATCTTTGTAAACTCCTGTAGTTTATCTTTACAAAAACGTTGTTCGTTTATTAAGTTTTAACGATAATCAATCAAAAAAGCTAGCGAATTCAAAATCCATTAAATAAACCTCAAAAACTAGATAATTGGTTATAATAATATTATATTGATTTCAATGAGTGGAAATTAGCTGCAGTTCGACAAGGCTGTTTATGATCGTGGCGAGAAAAGGAACTAACGCTTCTATCATACAACAACGTCATTTTTGACAGTTCTCCTTTACCAGCAGCGCCCATTGACATCATTGACATATGTAATTAAATTCATTTAAATAGCCTTGTCGAACTGTAGTGCCAGCTAGTGAATAGTCAATAGATCCTCCTGTCAATAAACTTTAGAAGCCGGCCATCACAGACTTTACTAGCGAATCTTTTGGGGATCATAAATTCAGCTAAAAGCAACATTTTACAGGCACATTAAAAGGAAACCGAAAATCTTTTAAACTGTACTTAGTTCGTTGCCTTAGGGCTTCAATTTTAATAGCCACTGTTCTATTGTATTTATTAATTGTTAATCTAAAAAATACGGGTAGACTTATAATACGGGAGAATAGTAACTATTCTCCCGTATTATACCAACTGTTGGTAGCTGATATTGCAGATAATATCTAAGAAGGCTCTAACTTAAACTTTTAAGAAGTTTTAAGTAAGCTTCTTCCATCCATAGAACTTGTGTAAACTCCGAAAAGGCATTATAAACAAAGAGAAGATAAGTACATACTGGTATGGTACTGTAAACAAAGACTAGATTTAAAGTAGTATGGCATGGTTTCTACTTTCTGTTAATTTGACAGAAGTCTATTACGTTCAATAGCTTGATTGGCTATTAAAGCTAAACGCGTAACCAATCAGAAAGAATAAGCTTCAAGAAAACCACAGACAACATGACTCATGAGTGTTGATTGAGAGACAACTAGATGACTCCGTTGCGCCAAAATCCGTTTCCGGGTCCGGTCCGGTCCGGGAACCGTACATTTTTCTGGCATTAAAAGTAATCTATGTCCTTTCCCGGGACTCCGAGTACCTTTATTCCAAATTTCAGCAAAATCGGTTGTGCAGTTTGGGCGTGAAGAGGTAATAAAAAGACACACTTTCGCATTTATAATATTAGTATTGATTTTCTAGTAGTCTTTGGCAGTTCCCTCATGCCAGTTTGCTTACTTCGGAAGTTGTACCGGTCAATGGATGCTTTGTATTCAAATGTAAAGCGGCCTATTGTACAAGGTCACAACTTCGACAAGAATATTTAGGACACGATGTTCAACTAGCGCCAATAGCTGTCATAGTAAAGACAATCTGTATATTGTATGTACTATCGAAGAAATTGATTCATAGGCAGTTGAGTAATACAAAATATTACCCTAGGGAAAATCACATGATTTATTTTAACCAACTTCCAAAAATGAGGTTCTATGTTCGGCTGTTTTGTAATGCTACAAATAGACGATCGAGTTGACATACCTACATCACTTGGTCCGTTTATGTCAATTCAATGTAATTCGTGATCTGTCAGCTGGGTTTGACAAAACGCGCCCAAATTACGTAGGTCCGCTCTGACTATGATTTATGAATTAACTTAGTTCTGCAGCTTTGTGCAGTTGGAATATCCCAAATGTCAAACTCATAATGTCAAACCAACTGCAACGCAAAATGAGTTCTTAAAGCCAAAACTACAAGATTGAAAATGTGCTATTTTGGAATTAAATAGGAGTTCGGGGTACTGGGCCGTGTTCCTAAACTGACCCAGTGGATGCGCGGGTATAAAGCAGGATGCCTGAAGGATGCCTGAATTTCTTGATATTTTTTTGAATAAGATGCACTTTTGTAACTTTTGATAAACTTATTGCGAGTTAGCACGTGCGTGTGAAAAACTATGGCTGCACTTGCCGCGTAAAAGTTTTAGAATAGAAAATTGCACTTGTCGAACGTCCTGACGTCACATCAATAGCCAATGGGAGCACTCAAATGTCACTTTTAAGTAAGCGTTCATTGGTTGCACTATACATCACAGATTAAGTAAAAAGTTCAATGCCAGATAAATGCACAGTTTTATATCCACCCAGCAAATAGCAATACCGGCTACTGAGATTTTAAATAGGAAGGGAAAATATTTCGTAAATTCCATAGCGATTTGTCCATCACTGTTTTAGTTTAAGAACACACTCCAGTCTCCAGATTTATGAGAGAAGTATCTACAATACAAAGATGTAATACATACTATACAGTAGCGTAACTTAGCCGGTGTGAATGAAATCAAATTCGGACTGGAGTCAGGACACAATCAACTGATTAGAGCAGGGGCTCCCAATCTTTTTCAGCCTGCGGCGCAGTTACACGTATGATATTTTGTCACGGCATCCTACTCTACCTAGCTATAATAGAAATATACTTAAATATAAATACCTTTAATGATTATAGTTGGGTTAAGCTGGTAAATAGTAAATAAACAAATATATATTTTAATCAGCTAGGTACCTACTTTATATGTAAATAATATTATAATTTAATATTATAATATTTGTGGTTTCGTATAATATTTTAATGAATAATGATGGAGGATCGACTCACGGCGCCCCTCTTGCCTTTCCACGGCGCACCAGGGCGCACAGTTTGGGAACCCGTGGATTAGAGTCTTTATCGACGTTATATTATATTGCATTGTTTTACTCTGAACGAAAGTTATCTGAATTCACGCTCATATTGTATGACTAGCTGACAGGCGAGTGGCGACAGCACGATGAGTCCAAAGGCTACTGTATCTATACTAATATTATAAAGAGGTAAACTTTGTTTGTTTGTTTCTTTGTTTAATTGTAATGAATAGGCTCAAAAACTACTGGACCGATTTTAAAAATTCTTTTACCATTCGAAAGCTACATTATTTACGAGTAACATAGGCTACTTTTTATTTTGGAAAATATAGGGTTCCGTAAGATATTTAGATTTTTCTGACATAAGGTGAAAAAAATCAACCAGAAAAGTTACTTATTTTGCGTACGCTGCCTAAACTATAAAAGATAGAACCATACAATAATCTAAGTAAATGTAGATCTTATAAATATCTACAAAAATGTCCGCGACACACTATACCTAGCTATGTCAAGTGAGTCACAACAACCATTTTTTTATTTAAAAATCTTGATTTTTTTTGGACTACATTTAAACGCATTTATTTTACTCATGCTGATAATCCTTATCAAAATAAATTATTTCATTACTAAGTACAGTTTGTGAAGATAATATTTGGTGTTTGAATGATACAAATTGGAAGTTTGGTTTAGAAGTTATGACGAAATTAAAAATTGCTATTTACGCCCGTTTCGAAGTGGGCGCTACCAAGGCGGGGGTGCGCAGTAGCGAAGATTATGACCGGTCCTGCAGCTGGTGAATTAGCTCATATACCAAGAATACCAATGATCCCTACTGATTTGCCTATACCCTGGAAAAGGCTCCAATTTCCTGTGAGACGTAGCTTTTGCGGCGGTACCGACCAATGCGGGCCACGGGTAGTAATAATGAATATAAATCAAAACTGCTGAATCGATTTTAATCATTTTTTCAGTGGCTATAATATATTTTATACCCGTGCGAAGCCGGGGCGGGTCGCTAGTAATTTTTATACTGTGGCAGCATAGCCCGCACAGCTCTCTATGGGAACTTTTAGATGAAAGTTATCTTCATATTAAATATTCTTAAACGACATTATGTACTTTAAATTCTATTGTTATTTAAAAACTTAAGTTAGAATTAACCGTAATGATGATACAAATAGTTACAGTGCTTTCTAACATTCACCAAGTTGTTCATGGACCATGGTGGATATCCAAGATTGCTATTATGATTGTAATGTTGTCTTTGTCAATAATAATTTTGCTCTAATAGAATCACCATGATAAGGCAATTACTCTAAACGCACTATGCGGAACATGTTACATGTCGGATTTTTGTCTATGTGCTGGTACTCCCTCTGCACCTTTGCGTAGTCTATATTATTTACATTGTGTGCGAGTGAACATCCTGCGATCGAAGTGACATTCGAATTATCAGAATTGGCCCCTTGGCGAGATGGTTCATTAGCTGCCGCGGTTCGGCGGTTGTGGTAACTGGTTGCGTGTGATTATTGTTAGGTTATTCATTCAGGTTTTACCTCAGTTACTCAGTAACCAAGGTTACGTAAACCACACTAAACAATGCACGTATTGTATTGTTGTTTATTATGAATTTTATTTTTCTGTGAACGTACAACTATTATTTGAAGAGACTCATTTGATTTAGTGGGCTCCGAAGCTACTGGGCTGAATTAAGGGCTTTAATTCATGAAGCCCCAAGCGGCCACATCCGGCCGCGATAACAATGAAAAAGCTATTGTGTCTCGTTTTGCCACGACTGATGGGTTAAGGGCCTAAGATTCAAAGCCTATAGGTACCTACAGAGATCTGAGTAGACCACGGAGAAAGACAATATCAGCTAAATATTTTGTACACTGTTTTTGCACGCAACTTAACAGCCGCAATCATAGACGAATGTTAATTATTTAAGGCCGTCCCCCGAGCAAACGACCTTGGCCATACATTTGCCGAGTTGCCGAGATCGCACCAATGGGTTATTTTTAGGGTTCCGTATCCAAAGGGTAAAAACGGGACCCTATTACTGAGACTTCGATGTCTGTCCATCTGTCCGTCTGTCTGTCTGTCCGTCTGTCTCCAGGCCGTAACTCAAGAAAGGTGATAGCTAGAGAATTGAAATTTTTACAGATTATGTATTTCTGTTGTCGCTATAACAACAAATACTAAAAACAAAATAAATTAAATATTTAAGGGGGGCCCCCATACAACAAACGTGATTTTTCAAACATTTTTTGCTCGGTATCAATGATGACAACAGGTAGGCACTTGAAATTTTCACAAAAGCCTTAGTTCTATGTGTACTGTAATGATTAATAATAATTTTTAAATAAAATAAAAATTTAAGGGGGGCTCCCATACAAAACACACATATTTTGCCCTATTTTTGCTCTATAATAGTACGGAACCTTCGTGCGCGAGTCCGACTCGCACTTGGCCGATTATTTTACTTATCTTAGTTCAAAATTGACCTAAAAAAAATTAAAACGGGGAATATGTAGTTTATGATATTGTCGATCTATTGGCGTGTGTTTCAAATAAAAGTAATTTGTAAATCCTACGGAGATGCTGAGTTTATGCTTGAATTTTAATAAATTGGCTTTACTTTGGAAGCTGATAAGTGATATCATGAGTATAATAAACGAAAATAGAAAATTTAAAACGTGGAAAGGATTGTTGAGAGACTGAAGATTATTGCTGTATTTTTATTATAACTCTGTAGCTTTCAAATTATGAGTTTATATAGGGCTCTAAATTCGGTAAATTACGGATTCTCCGTAGGGAAGGCCCTTAAATGAAGACTTTGATTTTGGCCCCATACATAATCTGTCAAACTCTACATTTAATTGAAGTTTTATCATCATTAAAACATGTCCCTGAGTACGGCCGTTATTGGTTATGTAATTTATGCAGCACTAGTTTTAACCAAGATCCCATTGGCAATTTGATTTTAAAACCGATATCTTCTACGTATAATAAAAGTCCATTGGATACGTTCAAGTCGACTATTACAGCACCAATCGACGCACATGAAGTTTCATAATTAGCTCGCATGACATGACGTAGTGTACTTAATTAGGTAGTAATTGGCTGTATCCGTTCCTAGCTCTAGGAGACGTTAATTATTAAAAGATAGTCGATAATTACAAGTCGGTATTGTTGATACAATTACAAGGCAGTCCATTACTCTAATACCGTGGTTCCCAACCTTTTTTTCATACGGGCCACAAACATGTCTAGGTCTTGGTGTCACGGGCCGCAACAAATTTTTTTTTGGGTTAAAAAATATGATGTTATTCAAAATTAACGATTTAAAAGTGGAAAAAAATTTACGTCTTTCACGACGACTTTGCATTATTTTGCCGGTGGGCGTGAATTTCAAAATCGTTTAAAACATCACGCGGATCCCAGATAAAGTCCCGGCGGGCCGCGGGTTTGGGATAGCTGCTCTAATATGTATTAGAGTACATGACAGCTAATAGTAATGTTTTGAGGCTACAAAATTGAAGAGATATATTTTTTACTGTATTTTTCCTTTTACTGTATTTTTTTTTTTTGTATAATAAGGGCCTGTTTCACCACTTCTTAATAAGTGCCGGAAAGGCTATCCACAACTTAACTTGACAGATAGAGTATGGAGAATCTGTCAAAAAACTGTGGATAGCCTATCTCGCACTTTATCAGGAAGTGGTGAAAAAGGCCCTAAGTAAGTATTGTAAAATAGAAAGTTTATTCATATTGGGTATACAGTATACTATATGCATCGAATAGTACCGAAACTATGGTCAGGTAGAGTAGACCGCGGAAAGCTAATTTTTAGCTTGGAAAGATGTATGGTCCACGTTGGAACGAGAATATAATATTTTATTCTGAATACGCAGTCAAATATTTTCTTTAAAAATCTAGTTTTATGATCAAGTTAATAAGATCTTACCTATTAGGTCAGTGAAAAATGCCGCTCTGCTGCGCCCCTTAAAAACGTGAGCTTTCTTAAGTTGGCAACCTTGGACCAATAAATGGATGGAGTAATAATTATTTTACTCCCTTATAAATACACCCTGTGAAAATAAAATTCGTGAAATCGGAGCTCACATTACTTCCGTATGTCATAATTTATGAGCCCCGCTTTGATGCCCCTGAGCCATCCGACTGCCCTTATTATTAGATTTTGAGATTCGGGACAAAGAGACCCCTTAGTGGACGAATTTTGTACTGAGGTACAAAATCGGGCGGGGGGTGCAAAATCCACGGACACATTTGTTTTTGTAGTCTGCCTCCTCATATTTCTTTTTATTTTAGCTTTAAAACATTTCAAAAATAAAATAACATTTTTTCTAGTTCTATAATAGCGCTAGTTAAAATATAAGGCTGTTTACACAACGATGTCACGAATCGCAAAAAAAAGTCTGAAAACGTAAAGGTGACTTTCCGACCTTTGCCGCAAAACCTATGGCCTATCGCCTAGGCCCTAGACCTGATAGAGCGGCATTTTATTCGAAAACTTTTGTCGGTCGCCGTCGCAAAATAAAAATATGGGTCGTTCTATTTTTTCGGTCCCATTTGCTTTCGGGGTCAAAATTTGATATTTACGAAACAAATTTTGTCGATCAAATACTTTTAAAATGTTAAGTCTATAGTGTTCTACTTTGCCACGTATTGTGTATTACCGTAAGATAATTAATCAAAAAGATATTTAACATCAAATAGCCAAAATTTCATTTCCCACGCTTGTGCATTCCCAGATTGCTCAGCTTAGACACAATTTTCTTAGAGTTTTCGTAATTAATCTTATCATGTTTTGTACTGGAACATTAGCTTAAGGGGCCGGGTACCCTTGGAATTTCTCATACAAACGTAATTCCAAAATCATTTTCTCATACGAAAATATTTAACATGTTTGAGTTATTTTTCAATTTAAGATAGTAATTACCTAGGTCCCTACACAAAAATTTACTTCAAAATATTTAAACAAAAAAAATTTTTTTAGTGTTTTACTCTATTTTTTAGTGTTTAAATATTTAGTAGTAAATTTACTAAAAAAAAATTTAAAACAAAAAAAAAATTGTTTAAATATTTTGAAGTAAATTTTTGTGTAGGAACCTAGGTAATTACTATCTTAAACTGAAAAATAACTCAAACATGTTAATTATTTTCGTATGAGAAAATGATTTTGGAATTACGTTTGTATGAGAAATTCCAAGGGTACCCGGCCTCTTAAATACTCATATTAACAATTTTAATAAACATAAGAATGAACTCGTGCATGTACAACATTGAGAGAACGCAGGTTTTAATTTTGTCACGCAAAATTTTTCGTATCGTTCCGAGCAAATGGTTTTTATGTTTTTGACAAAATCTGCATCTGTAGATCTACGTGCAAACATGTTTCGGAACCCCAGCGCCCATGTCTGCCATCACAGAACAATAATATTGTTCTGTGTCTGCCATACATTATAGGCGAGATAAGATGTGCGCATTGTTTCTCGGAGAAAATTTAATTTTTAGTTGCAAATTCTCGTTTTGTCACGGGTAAGCCTTCATTACCATTCATTGCTTATTTAAATCACTTTTGTTGCTAGTGATTTTTATAATACACTAGCTGTCCCGGCAAACGTTGCTTTGCCATAATATATATTATTATGTATTTGCCATAATATTATTTTATTGAAGTGACTAAATATGTATGTTACCATGGCAACGTCGATCGCTATCCCGTCGCACAAACAATGGTCGCCGTCAGTCTCAGGTTGTAATAATTTACTATTATTTATTCAACAAATGCACCTATCAATATATAAAGTACCCAGTTATAGCCGTTACTTACTCAATCCAGTCGAAAAGTATCGACATCTGTTGGAATCTTTTGGAGTTAACAGATAAATGTGACTGTCAATTAATTATAGACAAATAATTTGCAATAAAATAAAATTGCGACTATAATTAAAGATCTAAGCTATCCTATCTCTCAAGTTGGAAAAAAGCACACATTTAAAAAAAAAACATTAAAATCGGTTAAGTAGTTTAGGAATCCATCGCGGACAAACATCGTGACAGGAGATTTATATATATTAGATTATGATAAAGGCTATTGAAATACCTTCTAAAGATATGTTGCAGGGCTTTTGAAAAATATAAGAATTCAACAAAAATTTAAATTAAATGCCAAAACTTCAATTCCATCCACTTCATTCCCATCCATTCCTTCCGATTTTTAAAGCAATTTTCCTATTTTTTTGGTATTATTTAGTATTTTATAACAGATTTTGTCCAAATCCTATCTATATATTACATTCAATTTTTAATATTTCTTGCTGCGAGTCATTTTGTACCAAATTAACTCAAAAACAGAGAATGGATTGCTTCATCATCAGTTGGTTCACTTGAACGGTTCCATTTTGGGGGTTCGTTGTCTGTCTCATCACTGTTATCTGCCATTAGATAGAAAATGGGGGCTTAATTACGTCTGAAACAATATTTACTTAGGAGAAGTCACTGACGTTCAAAACAAATATTTTTACCTAGCATGTGGATTGTGGAACTCTATATAGATATTGTAGATTTACGCCCTGTCAAAGATATGCTTCTGGAGCCTTCAAGGAACCGACGAGCACACATTTCTGACAAATAAATATGGAAAATATATCTCATAATGAAACTAAATATGTGATTATTTTCAAATAACTAGTATTTTTAGTAACACACGGATAATAGATTTATTTTCCTTTTATTAAGTACCTATCCATGTAGTACAAATCTAGCTAGTACTTAATAATTAAGTGATTAAACATAATATTTAAGATTTAAAACTGTTTTTTAAGAATTTAAGATTTTATTAGTTACAGGAACATAATACATATTTTTGTTGCTAAACATCACTATAATATCTAATGCTTGTTAATGTATGAAGTGATGTGTAACAAATTGGGATATTATTTTCAAGAGTTTACTAAAGTTTACTAAACTAGTCGGCGCTAAATTGCATAGAACTGCGATTTGTGAAACTATTTCTTAAAATAGTGTTTTCCTTAAAAATCTCTAGTAGGGGAGCCCAGCTCCAAGCGGCCATAGGAGGCAAAGCGGCCACGCTTAATATTTCGGTTATTTATTAAAGCAGAGCAACTTTGCTGCTCTGGCGCATAGTGAACATCTCGCCCAGCCCCGCTCCATAATGCGGTAGCGGTTGGGGAAGGCGCGAGCTTATAGCATCAAAAATATTAGAATTGCACGTTTTATTAAAAAAGTGCAAGGTATATTCTTTCTGTTTTAATTATTTTCTTGTGTATTTGAATGCTTTGTTGTGAATGTGTCGTTGCTTATCTATTTAGCTTTATCTGTGTTGTTTTTATTCTGGAATATAATAAAAAATGCGAAAAAAAATATGTTTAAAACAGAACGGTTGCCAAAGGGCAAAGCGGACCGGGCAAAGCGGCCAATAGGCCGATGAGCTAAATGATAGTTTTATATGATAATTACTTAAAACTATTTTTAGATGGTGAACAAACTATTAAAGAAAAACTATCCAGGGGTCAAGGGAAGAGACTACGATGAGATTTTCAAGAAAATCGGGGTTAAGTCAAATTAGTAGCCAATAAACATGGTCTCTCTCGTCTCCTTAAGGAGACATTTAAAAACAGGAATATTATATCGATAAAACAAAGTTATATTGATTATTTTTATTTTAGATTTTTATTGAATGTTTATTGACTATTTTTATTTTACAAGAGTTGATTATTTTTTATAAAAAAATGTTATGATTGTTGGAAGATAAACTCCTGTCAAGAAACCTCAGAAACCGGGCATAAGCGATATAGGTAGCAGTTTACAGAATTGTTTTTAGTAAATACCTATTTTCGAACATTTTTAGCATTCATTTTATCAAAAAATATATATAAATATATTTTGTAGAAAGTGTTTGTAAGAAAAAAATACCATTTTGTGTGAACATTTGGGCTGGCCACTTTGCCCTTACCCCTGTGGCCGCTTCAGGCGGGCCCTCGGGCAAAGCGGTTTATTGACAGGTTGTCGTAATATGTGAATTATGAGCTAATTTTAAGATTTGGGTCAATATAAATAATACATAGCAGAAATATAATAAATGCACTATCTGGTAGCACATTTTTTATTTTTAAATATATAATATTTCGTCTTTTTTTCAAATTGAAAGTTAAGGTGGCCGCTTTGAGCTGACCTCCCCAAGTTAATAGTTAGGTAAAGTACATGGAATGTTGATTGTATACGATCATATAGTAGAACTAAAGATTGGTTGCATTTTTTAAAATAAAATAATAATGTCTGACTTGTTCCTACTTTTTAACAAAAGTCTTATATTTTTTAGTAGAGGAGATTTAAATAACTGACACTGGTCTTATTACTCATAAAAATAAAACAGTAATAAGTATTCTGTTTATCTAACATGAAATTCCTTAATTTTTTTCGCTTCCATATAACTATTTTTCATTTCCATCCAATCTTTTCAATTTCCATCTTATCGATTTTCATTTCCGTCTGTTGCATCATTACCATCCGTCTATTTATATCGTAAATATAAATAGCAGACTAAGGCAATTCAGGGATGAGAGTAAGTATACGTACACAAGCCTAAATACAAAGTTTTGTCGTAATATCTTTAAAAAAAAATGATTCTACAAAAATGGCCAAATGGGACCGAAAAAATAGAACTACCAGCCTGCGGTAAAGATCGGAACACCTAAGGGTAAATTCAGTAGGATTATTTTATTAAGTAGACACCCACTAAGGAAGGAATTTCGAAAATTTTACCCCGAAGGGGGTGAAATAGGGGTTCAAAGTTTGAATGAAAGTCCGTCATTTCTTGAGTTAGAAACATGAAACTTTATTTTTGGGTTACTGATTAAAAATCAATGGATACGTATTTAAGCGTTTTTGAAAATTCTACCCCCAAGGGGGTGAAATTGGGGTTGAAAGTTTGAATGAAAGTCCGTTATTTCTTAAGTTAGAAACTTGAAATTTTATGTTTGGGCTACTGATTAAAAATGATTGGATACGTGTTTAAGCGTTTTTGGAAATTCTACCCCCAAGGGGGTGAAATAGGGGTTGAAAGTTTAAATGAAAGTCAGTCATTTCTTAAGTTAGGAACATGAAAGTTTATTTTTGGACTGCTGATTAAAAATGAATGGATAGGTATTTAAGCGTTTTTGAAAATTCTACCCCCAAGGGGGTGAAATTGGGGTTGAAAGTTTGAATGAAAGTCCGTCATTTCTTGAGTTAGAAACATGAAACTTTATTTTTATGCTACTGATTAAAAATGAATGGATACTTATTTAAGCGTTTCTGGTAATTCTACCCCCAAGGGGGTTAAATTGGGGTAGAAAGTTTCAATGAAAGTTCGTCATTTCTTGAGTTAGAAACATGAAAGTTTATTGACGTTTGCGTTTGACGTTTACTTAAATAGGGTATCGTTTTTACCCTTTGTATAAGGAACCACAAAAAGGGGAAAACTATCCATCTTTGTTATTACTTATTACACTATGTTAACGCGGACGAAGTCGCGGGCAACAGCTAGTGTATTTCTAAATTTCTTCTTCTTCTTTAAGTTATGGCGGCCTCAGTGAGTTGTCAATGTCAGAGTGCTCTTGGGTAGACTTTGCTCTATATTGCAGGTCTGGTGAAGAATATTTCTAAATTTGTACTGAATTGACAGATTTCGTGACAGACGTGAGACGTCTTGCGAATATTAGGTATGTCAAATCCATATAAATTTAGAAATGCATCTACATCCTACGCGTCGCGTTGCGGTCTGAATCAACCCTGTAGTAGGGGAGGGGAAGGTGCTAATCTTGTAGTCACTCGAGCGTAATGGAGACCTAGTAGGTTTTTCACATTAGGTAAAACTGATAAAAAAATAATGACAGCGTTTTTTATTTTAGCGGTGGGTTCAGAAACTGCGGCCATTTTAAAGTTTTGAAAAATAAAACATATTCAGAAAATTGCTTATTTCGGTCAGTTATTATTATATTTTAGACAACAAGGATAAAATCATTTACTTTAGTGCAAAATAAAATATCTGCGAAGTTTAGTTAGGAAAATATGAAGGTTTATTTTTTAGATTTTAAAATGTTCCTGGGTGAATATTTTTGGGGCCACAAATTTATGTCTCGCAATAAAACTCTTCAATGTTAAAGTATTTAGGGACAAATGATCTTGATTCTACTTCCTAAATTAATAATAAAGAAGCAATCGAGCCCGCTTAGAGCTTGATTGACTACGAAAAAAAAAATTAAGAAAATTCTGTCCAAAATATCATTATTTGGGATGTTCCCTACGCATTGTTTTCGTTATTTCATCCTACAAAATATTCACTGACAAAGATTTGTAAAACGAAGTACATAAATATTTTAAACCATTCAATGAACTATCCTCTTCTTAAAAAAAATATATATATTAAACTAATTTCAAGTTAGTCAAAAATCGTACCAAACAATGTTCAAAGATTTTTCATCATTGACGGCAACACTATTGATTTATCAAATTACGACGAAACGAAATGCACTTAAAATTTCTTTTTGACGGCTAACGACGCTCCCCCCCGCTCCTCGGTCAGCCGACACGCTTCAAGAGGCAATGGCGCGTCGCATTACAAACAGTAAGTTGTCCAATTCGATTCTCCAAAATTTGTAATTTCAATCGTCATTCATATTTTTAACTGTATCTCAGTTATTTAAACATGATGAAGTGTTATTATTACCTTAAACAATTAAAATCGCTAAACTAACAACACGTAGGCCATATTTCGTTTGATATCTACCTTACACTCTTCGCCGCGTGGAATTTTCTAGAATTCGTCATTATTGGCAACGTCATTGTCAGCAACATTACCGGAGCCGACAATGACGCGTGTTGCTAATAATGATAATGTGTGTAGAAATCAAAGATGAATGGTTGCTAACAATGATTTTAGCGTACTTGTAAATGGTTAGGTTATGTTAGCAGGTCAAGGAGCATACGGAGGAGCAGATTGCGAATGGCAAAGTGGTGTTGGCGGTGTCTTTTGACATCGCCAATGCCTTCAGCACGTTGCCCTTCGAAACCATCGAGGAAGGCCTTCGATATCACAACGTGCCATGGTACCTCCGGGAGACCATCAGACTCGTACCTTAGAGGCCGTGTGATAATCTGCGTCGGCCGCGACGGTGTTATAGTCCGGATCGCGACGGAGTGCAGTGTTCCACAGGGGTCCGTCCTCGGCCCTCTCCTGTGGAACATTGGATTCTCGCCTCCTGCGTGCGGCACTACTCCGAGGGCTCAGAATCGTCCCTTACGCCGACGACACTTTTACGCTGGCTCTAGGCGAGACGTACGAAGAAGCCATCCGTCTGGCAAGACTCGGAGCGGCACTGGTGGTGGCACGCATTGAAGCGCTAGGGGTCCGAGTTGCGCTACACAAAACGGAGGCCATTTCCATGGCCCCCAAAGGCCTGCTAACTCGATCCTCCCCATCGGAGACATTCAGGTGCCGATCGGAACGGAACTGAAATACTTGGGTCTGGTGTTAGACTCCAGGTGGTTATTTGCCGCTCATTTCCGCCGATTGGTACGTCGACTAAAGAAGACGGCCGTGGCCCTTGGACGCCTCCTGCCCAACTTGGGGGGTCCTGGGTCAACTTGTCGGCGGCTCTATACCGGGGTCCTTCAGTCCCTGGCCCTGTATGGAGCTCCCGTCTGGGCGGACCATCATAACGCCCAGAGCAGGGTGCTACTACGAAGCCCACGGCGATCGATGGCGCTGCGAATCATCCGCGGATACCGCACCATATCCTGCGAAGCAGCGCTCATCCTCGCCAGAACCCCGCCTTGGGATTTGGAAGCGCGGGTTCTGAGAGATATTTACTATCGCACGGCGGAGTTTAAGGAGAGAGGAGACAGAGTTTCCCCTGAACTGAATACACGGTGGAGGCTGGCATAATTATAATGCGCACTTGGGAAGATAGGTTGGCGACTCCAACGGCTGGACGTGCAGTGGTGGCGGCATTTCAACCGCACCTGCAGACGTGGGTAGCCCACTGCAAAGGCGCCCACCTCACCTTCCGTATGGTGTAGATGTTGACCGGGCACGGATGTTTCGGCCATTACCTACATCGTACGGCTAGAAGAGAACCGACAACGCAGTGCCACCACTGCGATCACGAAGACGACACAGCGCAGCACACGCTCGAGGACTGCCCAGCATGGGCGGAGCAACGAGCGTTGCTCTGCGCAACCATCGGATACGACCTCAGGTCTCCCGGCCATAGTGACGGCTATGGTTCGGTCGAGCGAAGGATATGACGTTATAGCCGACTTCTGCGAGGCCGTCATCTCGCAGAAAGAGGCTGCCGAACGGGAAAGAGAAGCGGATGTGGCCGCAGATCCCTTTCGAAGACGGCGCGGAGGGCGCAGGCGCGCCATACACGAACGCCAGCCCCAACAACCAGCTTAATAACAAACATAATACATGTTTGTTATTAAACAAATTTAATCATTTTATCAGAAATAAATTATGATACAATAAATACTATTTTGTAAGATTAAAAGTAAAAGTACATTGTAATTTATAAATTTCCTTTTATTTTTGCTATACTTACCTAACCAGATTGTAAAACAATTACCCAATAAGCGTCATTGTCGTCAACACTAAATCATTATTTTCTACTAAACGTCATTTTTCTCAACAATCGTCATTATCGGCAACATTGACTTTTACAAAATTGATAAATATTTTCAAAAAATGGTGATTGTATGGAGTGCCCTTATTTGAAATAGCATAAATTTCACATAATCTTTAAATTGAACTTTGAATAGAAGGTTTTCCGCGAGGTTTATAAAATCATTATTTTTTTATCAAGAATAATATTTTGCGGAGAACCAGGCTTACCTTATCTTTGAATCGTCAGTGCTTTTTATGGAAGCTTCTTTGGGGTATACTAAACATCCCCTATCTTAATCTGACAGATCGGATGACATTTCAATATTAAAAAAAAAAAAAAAAATATTAACCCACCACGTGAGAAATCTGATTTCTATACCATGATAACTAGACACATGTCGGAAAAAAAATTCTCTGGCTTCATACTAATCTGACCTATACTTCATAAGAAAATCGTTATAGAGAGCATTGAAATAAAGAAGTTATTTAATATGAAAATCTCCTCTATCTTTTTAAAACAAAAAAGAACCAGTTTAATGCGCTAGATTTTTCACAAAAAGCCATTAATTAAAAAATACACAATTTTTTTTCTTAAAATTTTGTTTTTCAATGTTTAATTCCACGAAATTTATAACATATTGTCTATGTAAGCGTAGTCCACAAGTTTAGCTATCAAATGAGACCTTTTTTATCTTCATAGGATATTTACATGAGAAGTACTGGTCAGATTTGTGTGAAAGCCCGAGAAAAACTAAAATGGCTGCCATTTTACAACCATGAGAGAGAGAAAAAAATTGAGAGCCAATTTGTCGATAAAATATGCCATAGATCATGACATTAAAGGATCGGACACCGGTGTCGGGACACATTGTATACCTAGTAATATTATGTAACATCTATACTTATTATAAAACAAAGTCACTTTTTTTTCCCTCATGTCCCTTTGTTCCCTTTAATCTTTAAAACTACGCAACGGATTTTGATTATTCTTTCAGTGTTAGATAGCCCATTTATCGAGGAAGGTTATAGGCTATATTTTATCACGCTAAGATTAATAGAAGCGAAGAAATAGAGGAAAATGTGGAAAAAACGGGGAAAATTATTTGAAAGGGCTAACTTGAATGCTTTAATCTCAGGAACTACTGGTCCGATTTGAAAAAGTCTTTCAGTGTTAGATAGCCCATTTATTGAGAAAGGCTATTGACTATATTTTATCACGCTAAGACTAATAGGAGAATGTGGAAAAAACGGGGGAAATTATTTGAAAGGGTTTATCTCGCGAACTACTGGAGCAATTTTTATGTTATTTGGCACAGATAAGAAGTAGACCACGTGAAGGATCGTGATAGGCTATCGATTTTAATCATTTTTTCAGTGGCTATATATTTTATGCCCGTGCGGCGCCGGGGCAGGTCGCTAGTTATGTAATAAATAAAAAAATATGATATTTAACTATTTCCGACACTAGAATGTCTTAATATTTAATAATTATAATAATATGTTGCATGTCTACGTTGTCACATCACTAATATTATAACGTAATATTACGTTTTACAAGGCCACCGCGACTATTTGCCTTCGTCGTAACTAAATATTAAATTGTTTTGGTTTTACGTTTCATATTACATTCTCAGTATTAAACGCGCTACTGTTGCTGGGTGTATTAAGGTACTTTTATTTAACTGGGTTTTCCTCGCGTTATCGTGCATCCAAAACTGTATTCTTCAGAGCATAGACGAATTATACATGTATTATATTATTATTTACTCCATGTCCAGAGGGCTAATTCACGATTTCCGTACGACTCGGATTCGGAAACTTCGCGTGCGATCATTGGTCAACGGGTGTTTAAATTGCATGTCGCACGGTGAAGTTTCCGAACCAGATAGTCGAATGCGCATAGTGAATCAGGGCCCAGGAACCACTATAAAAAGTAGACTTCTAAATGTTTTGTCCGTTGTCTACTCTACACCAGGGGTTCCCAAACTGCGCCGCGGTGCCCTGGCCTGGTGCGCCGTGGAAAGCCTCCATCATTATCCGAAACCACAAATAATATAAAATTATTAAATAAGCATTGATTGGCAACCCCTACTCTACACAATCTACAATCTCAGTCCAGTCGTTCAAGCGTTATGATACCTAATCATTTCCATTTTGAGTAGACTTTTTCTTATGCATAATATATTATATCCAATTATATAATAAATGAAACGTTTAAAATTTTAATGTAATATTTTAAGACATGATGTAACGAATTAAATGAATATTTTATGTTAATTATGTCTTTTAAATGTATTTTCGTGGGAAATGTCTTAAGATTATTTCTTACACAATAGCATCCGAGACGAACAAAGTACTTAATATTTTGACTGACATTTTTTTGTTGAAAACGTAAATCTGAAACATTTTCTGACAAATCCGTACCAACTAGGTATCCGATTTGTGATTTTTTTTTGTATTTACCGTACTTTGATTCTTTAGCAGTTTAGCCAATCAAACGCGCCACTGAATAAACTCCTGTCAAAAGTAACTCAGAAACCGGGCATTAGTCAGTCAGAATGGCGGAAGAAATAGCATGTCAGATGTCGGACAGAGGGGGAATGTCAGATAGTAATGGAACCCATTACAGCGGCGGGTATTAATTGATTGCGCTCCTGAAGCTCCCCCGCCCCGCGCCCCCGTCATTACTGAAATAGAATGCATAATGAACTGCTTCAAGACATTATTGAATATTAAAAATATCCCTCTTGATTAAAGGTGTCCATGGTTATACATAATTTAATATTTTTACACCAATTGATTTAAGTATTAAACAATAATTATTATTTAATAATTTATAATATTAATATTAGAAGTTGCGTGACATATTGTACTTTGCATTGAATTAACTTCAAATCTAAAATTACTAGACTGATTGTGATGATTTTATCAAAATACATGAAATCCAGTGGCGTTCGCCGCACATCCTAATAAGTCTCCTATCGGCTTCAGTCGTTACTTTAAATTTTGTAGTTCTCCAAAATGTTCCAATTATGTAGATTGTAGGCTAAAAGTTTTCTCTAAAAAGAAACATCAGTGACGAAGACTTAGGCTAAGTTATCGCTGAAAAATTTCAGTTTACCATCAGCCCTACCATGAGCTCTTATAGCAGTATTACTTTAACATTACTTTCAGATTTCGCACAAACAAAAAACATAGCTATATTTATACAAATAGAGATCATTATTGTTTATGCGAAATTCAAAAGTAATATTAAAGTAATACTGCTATAAGAGCTCATGATAGGGGGGGGGGGGGGGGGCAGGTGCTGGGCTTACAAATAAAAAGTCAACATAAGTCGGCGAAGTTTTGATTAGATAGGGCACTTAAGTCCCAACTTACTGGGAAAATGTTTCCAAACTATTTAATATTTCCAACAATTTGCTGTAACTTGTTATCGAATACTTCTGTTGTTATTGAGGTTTTGAACTTTAAAAATAATTTACGATTCGTGGTATTCTTAGTATACCTTTAAGTTTTAGTATACATTTAATTTTCAAGTACCTACTACTTAGTAAAGGAATCTTGGAATTAGGTAATAAATAAGACAAAACTTTTTCCATACGACCTAACTAAAACATTTGATTACTATATATACTCATCAAAATATACTTGAACCACTACTTTTCTATTCGACATAGGAATATATTATATAATATTATACTTGCAGTCGCCGATAAAGTACCTATTTAAATAATAAAAATAATCTCATTAAAACATTTCTCGTTCTTCCACTTATCGTATAATTAAAGTCACTCGCAAGAATACTAAAATTCAACGATATGACTTAAAATGTCGCAACAAAGCATCTTCAGAACCCCGAGTCAGCATCTCACCTATATTTCGAAAGCCCACAAATGAGAGGGTAAAATGACACCCTATCGGCCCTTGAGCACGTCTAGTTACTCAGTGATAAGGGAAGGGCGCACTCGAGAAGGTTTCGATACCCGTGCGTCGAGTGCTGCACTGCACGTCACTTAGCTTATACTTACGTACTTGACTGGTAAAATATAGCGGTTTTTCTAGTCCAAATAAGCAATGCGTCAGGCCTCTAGGAAACATTGAAGGAATATCCTGAAATCAACCGAAATATTATTTTATACCACCGACAATGCGGTCGAATACCCTGTGGTAGGCCACCTTTTATACCACAACGGGCAACTTATTTTATGAAGCCTTGTAAATGATATCTATAGCAGAAGTTAATTTAAGTGTTTGTTTTCATTAAAGTTAATAAACTGCAACGTTTGAAAACATATTTCAAAACGAATTGCGCTGCGAAAGGCGATCTTTTCTTTTCACCTGGTCAGGGTTTTCTGCTGAACCGCCCGAGTACACGCGGTAAATCAAAGGCACCGCTTTAAAACGTAAGGTAAATACGTCTTTGTAAGTTTGAACATTGGTTAACGCTTAAATTGCTTTTTTGCAAAAAACAAAGGCAAGCTATTTGATGTAGAAATCTTTGTGTAAGACCAATCATTTGCATTTTGATACCTTCTGATAGAGTTAAGACATGCATCTAATTTGTTATTTTCCCAGTTGGTGTTGCTCATCCAATATTTTCTTAACACTATTTACATGTCTCGTAATTTATATTCAAATTTTAACCCACATACATAGTAATGGAAAATATTATGTTTTCTGCTTAGCTTCGGTGCGATCTTTGTTGGTAGTATAATTTTAACTACAAACGAACTGCCAGGAGGCGCTCTCAGAACAAAGATACGTATAACATACGTCGAGCAAAGATACCTATGCTTCGGTCATTAATCTGAGGCGGCGCTGGCCTAACAAAGAACACTGTCAAAACGATTATGAAGTAAGAAACGAACGAAATAAGCCAAGTGATTTAGCGACGAATCGTAGCCACAAATACCATAAATATTGTTTTCTAACTACGCTATCGTTTTGTATTGTTACTTAAAACTTTATAAGCCCCCAGTATTGTTGGAAACGTTTCATTGTATTCGTGCCTCGGAATTTAGACGCATTGAAGAATTGAGCTAGAAAGAGAGCCGGCGGAGCCCGGGGCCTTTCGCAGAACCTAGCGTATGTCTATTGTAAGATTTATAGTACAAATTCGCCCGCAGGCAATAGGTATTAAAATATTGATATTCCTAATATAGCCTGCACCTCGCAGCATCTGTGCGGTACGCGAGCTGTATTATTCATTTCACCGTTATTCTTGGTACTGCACTTCTATTTACTGGTGCTTATATACTATATTATGACCATCAGCATCAGGACTTACTAGTTTCAAATTTAGATTTTTGAGAAGTCAAAGATTTCAAACCCAACCACCAGTACTTTTTCACGATAATTTCACGAGCACAAAAGAATTCAGTATCGAAGTTAACAGGCTGAAAATTCTCCCTGTATTTTTAAACTCCAATTTTCCGCAGCGCCAAGGAACGACGATAAATTGGGAGCTGATGCGTCAGATGTCCGAAATTTTGTCAGTTGTTTACAAACATCCGGTAATTGGCGCGGGCAAACTGCATTAATGCAAATTAGTTTATCGCCGCTGTCAAAGCAATCTCGAACATGCCGTCAGCCCCGCCGACGAAATTAAAACTCCCCTCGTCGCGTATCCTCCATCCCTTAGATCTTTCCCTGGAAATTACTGGGAATTGACACACCATTAGAGTGCAAGTGATTGAAAGAACATTCTTCACATTTTTTTCCTCGAGTCCCTAAAACCTTTTAAAAGCATTAAATCCGTTAAAAATACTCAAATTTTAAAAATACCCTCAAGTGAAAATGAATAAACTAATGTTTTGACACCAAACTAAGATTTACTGCTAATCCGAAAGGATCTCGAATGAAATGTCCACAACCGTTGTACAGATCTCATTTAATCCGTCGCAGTAAAGTCGGGGGGTAGTTTGTATCTCGTGCTGTCTACGGCTCCGTCGACTGTCTAGTGTCTACGTCGTAAATCGTCCGTTACGACCTGTCGCGCACTTGTCTAATTTAAACTGATTGTGTCGTTAAACTCGCTCTCTGAAATAGATATTTTATGGATAACTCATTGATGCTTGTGCATCGATTTGTTTCATTCCCCTTTGAATATTTGAATATTTATTTAAGATCGAATGCTGAATCTGAAATGCGCTACGAGTTTCCAAAAGAAATCTTTACAAATCTTCAGGTTACTTATAGCATCATGTACCGAAACATCCTTCATCGCTAGTTCTATCCAAGCGAGCGGATTTAATCCTCGGCTGTTGTATTCAATTTCAAAGCAGAATTTCAATCCGCGAGCCCAAAATTGTGTAAACGCGAAACACCCAGTCATTATCCTTTGTCCTCGCTCACTTTATCATGCTAAATCTCGGCCCATAACCGTGATTCTGCAGTTCTTGTAAAAATTCGTAAGCGAGCGTCTCGAATGGGCGTTATTTAGCAGGTTGCTGGAGCAGGAGGCGCGGAATTAAGGCTCGGGGCGGCTTATCTCCTGGACCCCGATGGGAAAACTGGAGGAATATGCTAAAAACTAGAGGAATATGCTAATGCCGCGCTTATGATAAAATTCATGGCGATCCCTACTTGTTTATGTTTGGATATAAAAATTCTATGACGGAACACTTATCATGACTTTTATGGGCCCAAAAGCTGTTTTTAAGTTTATTAGATACAGTTTGTAACTAATCAAATTACAAGACTAATAAGATGCGGGATAATTTAGGCATTAAGTGATTTAATGTTCCACCTGTGTCCACTTCATAGAAAACATGCTTAGAGCCATCTTAAACTTTGCAACAATCATCAGGTGTACTTCAGACACGTGCAAATAAGTAAATACAAAGTTTTGTGGAGCGGTAATTTCCCGGGCGAGTAGCGAGGGCCATAGCTTACTGAACTAGTTCGCAACTTGGCCGCTACCTTCTAGTAACTCTCAGCAAATACCACGCATGTTCTAATGTTTTGTAGTTTACAGACTATCACGATCACCATCACTACTATCATTATCGCCATAGTCACGTCCTTTAAAGTCATCACCTCTTCCACCGACATAGCTTATCATAATATCAAAATGCAGGCAGACTATAAATAATAATGGACAAGCAGATAATATCATAGTTATATATTATTTCCTTTTGGTTAGATGCATGAAGGTCAGTTCACAGTAACGAAATGTGACGAAGAGATGTGATAATACATGAAGAATTCATGACTGTTTGCTGCACCGCGGATGACGAGTGACGACGCATATACAAAAATATGTTAACAAGGTTGATAAATGCTAATATACCGCCCTGCCCTGTGCCGTTCTGTGCCGTGGATCCTCTGTGTGAACAGACCCTGAAGTCAGCGTTCTCCTACATTAATTTCTTCTCGATTAAATTGGTTACTTTGAAGAAAGGAGTTAATTTCCATACTAATTTCCCGTTGATAATACTATCCATTACAATGAGAGGACGTTGTAATTTTACTTAGCTTCCTGTCTTTGTGTTCATCGATATCTTGGCCGGTGAAATTAATAGACTTTATTAAGTTGTTAATACATTGTCCTCATTGACTATTAAATAACTTATTTCTATCTATAAATTGCTAGATGATGGGAGCAACTACACCAAAATTATTTCCAGAATAAAATCTATTCCATGTCCGTTCCCGAAACTCGAAGTATAAAAGGGGTGACAGACATACGAACTCAAAGTACGCGGGTTTTAAGTTTGCGAACTTACTCGGCTCGCGTCGGTGACACACGAGAATCGCTCACACTGGATTACCATGCCCTCAGGCTCGCGATAATTTTATCCGGCTTGGTTCAATCGGCTTATGCGTGAAAAGATGAGGAGGCAAGGACTGCAGACTGACGGATTCACTTGCATTTGTAGTATATTAGTAGGAATAGATATAATGTACCACGTAATGTATTTTGAGCAACGTGTGAATCAAAATTTGAGTCCACGGTATAAAACTCCTATCTTGCTTTTATCTTTATTTAAAACTAACCGTTAAATCCTCAAAACAGTTATCAAATAACGTATCCACTAACCAAAATGCATTAACAATAACTCGATACATCCATCGATTAAGCAATTTGAAGATAGCCACACCTTTTTAAAGTCAATATTTGTGCAGCATTCTGCAGGGTATTATCACACGTATCGCACGGGTTTAGAGGTGATAGTGGCGTGAGTGTATGCAGTCAGGTCGAGGGACGGGTTTATCTGAAGTTATCGTTTGCTTATCAGTTCGACGTGCGATATCTGTGGCACACGTATTGATGTAAAGTTGTAAACCCATCATCATGATCATCATCGGTTTTGGTTAAAATGTCAGATAGAGCATAGAACGTAAGGTACAAGCTGTACTAAAAAATCTTTAAGAATATATTGTAAAAAAGCCTTTCTGTAAAGAAGCACTTCTATTATTCTAAGATCTAATTTAAACCGATAGTAATCATAGTAAATTGCCTATAAACACAATTTTCCGAGAAGTTTGTATATAAATATCTGGTAAAACTGAAAGTATTTAATGCATATTTTGTTAAAAAAATGGTAACAAAAATAACGAAATTGGTGACATCATACAGATTCGGCCATCCAATATTTACAACGGCTCCCTTCAATCTATGGTAATTCTACTGTGCATGTAATTGGCGTTTTTGTTCGTCGATCGTGGACACTGTGATTACAGGCCACAGGCATACGATCATTGACGATTAGAAAGGGCAGTACCTTTCTCTTTGTCAGTTCTGGCGCATACTCGTTACCAAAACAAAGGGAAGAATAATTCTACTTTGAGAACAATCTTCTTAAAGTAAGGTACTTTCTGAGAATTATTCTACAAGAGATCAGAGAACTACGTTGGAACGATGCCCTATACTCCCTGGACAACCGACCCGTTTGTGAGCCGATTGGATTAGGTCAGGCAAATTGAATCAGTATCCACTTTAGATCACCCTGATCTCGGATTGTTCGTAGCCTGGTTGAGTGACCTGCCTTTATAATCAAAACTCATCAATTGTGATGTTAGATTTTACCTTAGATCTGGTAGTTCAATATTATAATTATCAAAACTATAATTATTAAAACGAAGTTTTTTTGTCAATATTTTATAATTAGATAATATTTAAATGTGTAATCTTCAATTCCTATTTGGATGTAGATGAAAACAGGACTTCCAAAAGTTTCGTGTATATCTACAATACAATAAACCCGTGTCCATTAATCACTGTAGTCACTCCACGTGGAGTAAATACAATATTCATTAAAGTTGACTTACGCATTGTACCGGAACGTATAAAAACCGGGAAAAAACGTCAGCGCCGCCGGTGGTTTAAGCGAAATGCGTGGCTTAAGTTATTGGTCCAATACGAGTGTAACAATGGCTGAATGTCCATCCAGTAATGTTGCCGCACAATGGATAATAAATTGCCGGGCTTGAAAAAATATCCGCCGCAAAACCGACTCTCTGCCCGGTGTTTTTGTTCCAGTTACAGGCTTTTGAATGTACGCAACGCTATATAATTCGAGGGTAGTTGGACTTTTTTCGCGCATCAGCAGACATCAAACTATTCGATCGACGTTTTAAATCGCTAAACTGTAAAATAACCGACTAGAAGTTTGCTATCGTCGAATCGATTTTCATAAGCTCGGGAATTTCAATGAAATCTCGAAACGGTTAAATCCCGCTTACCAGTTTAAGATCTTTTACCGGGTACGTAGTCGTAACAATAGTGCTACCGGGGTCTCCGACGTTTCAATTTACAAAGGAATTTTTGTAAACCCATCGGCAGGTAAAGAATTCGAGGTTCCGCACCGCAATTGTGTCACCCTCGTGAATGTGTAGTAAATGCTAATAGTACTTCGGGGCGTCCGCCGTCCAGTATGGCCAGCGCACAATGAATCCGCAATTGCTGGGTATTTGCTATTTAGGTGGTAATAAACTTGAATAGAATTTATTGGCGCAAGCTCTTCAATCAAATTGCATTAAGAGCTCAGGTCGAACCGCTTTGCGGGTAGTCGTTAAACCCGTTTCGGTTGCGGCTGAATGTACAACGTGCGAGCTCTCGCAAATATTATATTCCCAGTCGTATCAACTATAATTTTATCGGAATTGGTGTCTCCATAACACCCTAAGGGCCAGTTCGCAGTTCGCACGTCTCGATGCGTTATGCAAACATTGCGCACTGTCAGCCATGCAAATTATGTTGCACCGTCTGGACGTCCCCTAGGCATCCTAGAGACTGTTGCGTCAGCGTTGCAGCACCCGGAGTCCCTGCATGGTTTTGCATACTTATTAATTAATAACTTTCATACGTCGCATTGCGTCGACACAATGCGGTGAGTTTACCATTGTTCGGAGTTCTTTTTTGCTTTGCGCTGCGGTTTACAATGTGGATTATCCTTAACACTTTCTAGTTTAATGCCCACATTTGTTTCCCGGAGCGGCTAATGTATATTATCTGCGATCCCATTTCCTTGCGTAACATAAGCAAATGCAGAACGAGGTACCGAGGATGCTGGTGTGCTTTAGAGCATTAATTTCGTCTATTATAGTTAACCGGCTCCGTGCTAATACACTTAGCGCGCTCCCGGACAAATCGAGTTTTAGACTCAAAACGCTGAAAGGACGTGCTAGGTGGAACTATTCCTCAGACGGAACGAAACTTTATCTATTTTTAACTCTCCCGCCCATTGTTTTACTTTTGAAGTTGGACCATTAATTTTGAAGTACGCGGGAATATAATTTTCCTTTTTCAAATAAACGTTGCGGGGATTTCGCAATATTTTCTCTAGCTTTATGAAAATACTAGCGTTAAAAATATGGAAGTAATTTTACCCCCAAGGATTTTATAAAATATTTACTTTAATCGGATATGGAGTTTGGATTCTGCTGCTTCGTAAAAGTTCAAAAATTGAATACATTATTAAGCTTTGTGAAACCTGCATTGTGAGTAGTAAGAGCAAAATATTCTCCCAATATTTGGGGTATTTGGCGTTTCCCTGAGAACTGGCAACCCTGTGTGGCATGTTCGCCCGTCACGATAATACGCGATTTTTTACTTTATTGCCGTGTCCTTTTCAAACGTCCGCCATTTCCCGCGTTTAAATGGCTACTTCGGTAATAAATGCTCGAGATTATGACATTAGGGGGTCTTTTTCTGCCGTTCGCGAAGAAAAAAACTCGTATTTTTGCATCGATGACCTTCGCTAAGTACTTTCTTTATCATTCATTAAAATTCATGTGCTTTTTAACCGACTTACAGAAAGCAGAAAGTTATTAGCATCCCCTCGTGATTTGGACCGTACTCGTACGCCGTGAATTTACAATATTTTGTTGTAACTTTTAGGTGTTAAAAATAATATTGCTGTGTATCAGAAATGAAATGAGGTCAACATCGGTGAACTCATTAGCAATTTCCGTCATTTGCGAACATTTCGCAAACTTCACATAATCGAAAAAATTCCCCCTTACTTGAATTTGATTATGTTTTCCTCTTGTACTCGCAGCTGCGAGTAAGCTGGGATCATTATAATTATAATACAGTATGTTTTGTTACTTCCTCTTAACAAAAATATGCGGCATAATATGTTTAAGTATTTGTAGAGATATTTTTTGATTTCTGGTAAATCAGTTAGAATTGTTACCAAATGTGAATTTTCACCATATGTTATTATGGTGCACAAGTGCACAACTGCAGACACGGAATACAATATTATGCATATAATATCCGATATTTTCTTATGTGTGCAAGAAAGATTCAATAATATAAGTTAATAAGACCTACTCCTCTGGAGTCTGGATGTTCGGCTTGGTAGAAGTTCCACCTTCTGCCCCTTATTCTACCCAGAAGAGTAGGTGTAGGTCCGCCATCTGCCTATGACTCAATTTCTTCGATAGTACCTACATCATGTCGGCATCGGAATGATGTCTCACTCTCGGGTACGAGAATCGTTCTCCAAGTCGGTAAAAGATTTGCTCCAGGTGTTCTGTACCACTAAAGGCACGTATACATGGGTCTGTAAGCCCCGTAATTCACGTTATGCAAATATTCCAGTTTATTTTGCGGCTCGTTCACCGGCGGAGCACCTGCTCGGGGCCCGATTCTAAGACCTCGAATGTAGGTTCAATTGCTTACCCCGCCTCCTTCACGCGATCTCTCAAGCGCGAGTGAACTTATTAGATTTATGAGAATCGAACTCTGCTCCTGGGTCGTGACTCGCCCCCGGCAGCGATCGCAATTTTACATACGAATAAATCTTAAACCCACCTATCAGACGCAGCTTCGGTTTAGAAAATAGATTCGGTTTAGAGAATAGAATCGGCTTAGAGAATAGTTTACCAAAAATATTTAAAATCGGCCATTTTTGGTTTCGATGCTAAGTTTCGTTCGATGTTTCGTAAGCGAAATAACGATAATAATAATTATCCTGCTTAAATATTATGTGACTAGTGAATGCTATTTTAAACATATTTTTAACCGACTTCAAAAAAAGGAGGTTATCAATTCGACGCGTATGTATGTAATATTTCCAGAACTGTCCAATTTTCGTATATGTTAGTCTATATCAGCGTCTGAACAAATGTGCCAAATTTCAAAAGTGTATGTATGTATGTATGTATGTAAGTATGTATATGTATGTATGTTTTTATGTTTGTATTCGAATATCTCTGGAATGACCATTCCGATTTCAGTAATTCTTTTTTTGTTGTACTATTATAAGGGAAAATACCTAATAGACTACACTTTAAGGAAACATGAAACATTTGAATGTTATAAAATATATATTTATGAAAATAAAGGATTGATAACTTCTTCCATGTCTTCAGTAACTCTTACAAAATATAACTATTATAATTATTCTCTGACAAGTCAATTAAAAAATATATTATTGGTCTTTTTGTAAACTTAGTCATAAGTACTAATAGATGACATCATAAGAAACGAACATCACTAATAGTAGACACCAATATGAACTAATAGTTGACATAGAACATTACATTACATTTTACATTTTTCCTATTATTAGGTCTTTATTTGACATTTCTCAAATGATTTCATTTACTTCATCATAGTAACTACATGCATCAGAAATATTATCCACGTTGTCTCCAGATTCTATTCATTCTTCTTCCATGCTGAAACTATCTTTCCTTTTATTTTTATTTTTCTATTTTTTTTCCTAGCAAATTTATTTTCAGTCTTTAGTCTCCATGCTTCTTTTGCCTCTTCTTTTTTCTTTTCTCAGCTCTCCTTTTTCTTCTTTTTACTGCTAAAAAACTAAAGCAATCGATTTTTAGATCAGTACAAGGTCTAATATTAGACACCACGTCCATTTTTAAGTGCAGTAGTTCTAAGTTCTTAGTTTGTTAATAGAATTATATTTTCAGAGAATAGTGATGATTTTTGCAGTAGAATAAAGTACAAAATAACTTTAGTATGTATTGCAAAACTCAAAGATGAGATCCATGTCATCTATTAGGTTTTTTACATTTTCAAGAACTAATAGTAGACACCCTTTATATTGTTAGGGAAAATAGATAAAAAATCTTAAATAAACATTAATTAGTGTATACAACATGACCATTAATCCAATGAAATCAATAGAAATTACAAAAAATCAAATAAATGTATTTAAAACTTACGTGCAAAATTTCGCCTTCCTTAACCTATTTGCTAAGAAATTGCCGAGCGCGTGTTGACGCGGTCATATTATTTACGAAAACTGATCCCATTTGAAAATGTTGTTCCCGAAGGCGTCTCTAATATATTTTTTCAATTCAACAGGTAGCTTGAGAAGCTTATAAAATTTACAGTGGTGAGAAATAATTACAGTAATTCTTATTTTTATGGTATTTTTGTCATAAGTGTCATCTATTAGTTCAGTGTCTAGCATTAGGTTTTTTCCCTTAATATGTACTTAAATTATAATTATCTCTGGAATGTTTAACCTTAATTTAGTTACGAGTAATTTTATGAAATAATTTAGACAGATGTTCTCATAATTTAATTTGAATCTTGCTATTTTTCTTTGACTTCGTTTTTCTGAGTATGATGTTGTTAGATACCTTTAATATTATGAAATAAAATGGTGCCCAATTCGATTTAAATATTTCATTTTATGATTTAGGTTACTTTGAGTCCCGGGAGAGGACATAGGATACTTTTCATCCCGTAAAAATGTACGATTCCCGCGCGATAAACTAATTTTGCCACAACGGAGTTGCGGCCGTCGTCTAGTAACTTAGTTGTATTATCTTTTGTTATCAAAAGGCATTCGTTGATTTCCTTGATGCAGATTTTATAAGAAATAGGCCGTTTAGTGCAAGTTTTTGTCAGAAGCTAGATTTTGTAAATTAGTCACTGTGTTGAGGGAGCGAGTGTGATTTTAATTTTAATTATACGGCTAAGTTACTCTGTCATGATATTTATACTGTAGGTACTATCTCATACGAAACTCCAGAGTAGAATAACTTTGAATACACGCGCACTGCAGTAAACGCAAACAGTATGGCCCAGCTGTCAAGTCCATATTGTTTACACTGTCAGCGCGGGTTTCTCACATGTATGTTTGTTCAGAGGGTTCTCTACCCAATCAATGTATCGATAGATCGAGTGATTGTTTTTATAATTGTCTATGAGTTGATCAGAGAAATTGATAGCACAACAGAGTGCGGAGTTATCTTAATCTCTTCTGCGATTTGCCATCGCCGTAATACTTATATAACTATTAACGAAGGGTGTCTTGGATCTGTCAAAAACAGGAACACCATCCATGACCAGCCGGTCCACCTCATAAGGGACCGGACTTCCACCAAAGTAAGGAAATGCTTCGGCACGAACTGTCACCAGCAGTACGCCTATACAATAAAATCCCAGGAGATGTTCAAAATCTACCTGCAAATTTAAAAAAGCAGTTTTAAGAACGTTTGTGTGCTAAAGCGTATTTTATAGTCAATGATTTCATCGAGGACAGCACACGTTGGGAATAGGGTGGCTCCCATGCAGGTTACTTTTCTTTTATTTTTGTTACATAGCTGTAAGCCATAACATTGTAATTTTCCATTCTTTTAGTAAAAGATGGCCCCGTGCGAGTTTCTTACGCCGGTTCTTCTCGGCGGGGTAGTTCCCGAACCGGTGGTAGGCAACGTAGTTTCTTCGTTCGACTTTCAAAAAGTGTATCATGATGTTACCCATTTGGAATAAAAAGATATTTTATTTATTTTATTTTATAGTATTTCCGGACCAATACCACCACACAATTCAAATCTTCAAGAAGAGAGCGTATTCCCTCTAACGAAACTACGCCTTCATTTTTGCGGTGTGCATTGTGCATGTATGTAGCTAGGTGCTCTGTAATCCGAAAAAATTAGAACATTAAACTTTAAAGCTAGCAGCAAAAAGTGATGCTGGTACACAATAATTGTAATTGAAGGAGGTATAGGTATATATTAAAGTTAAAATATAGGCATCTACTATGTAAAATGTATATAAAATGTTATTAAAGTAAAGGTAGCAGACGTCCTTCGGGAGTCCCGATATTTTGTAATAGGCCTTCTGCGCAAATGTTTCTAGTTTCATTATTAGGCTGTGTTCAATCTTAAGGTTAAGGGTACAAAATCAAATTATTTTCCAACAATAATGGTTAATGTGTAATGAAACACTTTTTCTTTGTTAAAACTATTCTAAGTCTTGTGCTGACGTAAAGTATCTTCATTCCAAACATTGAAATCGGTTATTCAAAGTTTGTCAGGGGAGGCCAATTGCTCCAGTCGGATTGTTCACTGGCCGATCACACATGAGTCCGGTCAGATCGCCCTGTGATCAGTTCGATTTGTCATAATTAGAGACCGGATTATATGCAACATAAAAAGCTTGTTATATGCATGCAAATATGCATGAAAAATGCTAGAAATATGCACGAAAATTCTCAAAATATGCAAAATTATATGACAATATGCAAATTCAAAATCTGCTTACAATTAGTAAATTATTTTTTGAAAGGCGATAATAGACCGTACATAACATTAAAATTATTTAAAAAATTTGTAAAGGTAAGCAATCAAATATTTTTCTAAATTTTCAGTAGTAAGATTGTGTCTATGATAAATGATAATTTAAAATATTTTTGTAAATAAAAAAAGGTTCGCTCCACATTCACTGAGGAAACTGAGCAGAATTTGAACTTGGGTGCTATGTAGCACTGACAGTTTCTGGCAAAAGTTCTGCCGTTTAATTTGTAGTTAGCGAGCGCGACTTTCTTCTGTCTCTTTCATTTTATTATCGTAACTGTCAAAACAAAAGGTGCGCGCGGCTACAGACTGCATTCGAAATGCAGTAAAAAGTCACAAATATTACTCGATAGCCCTTATGTTTTGTAACTGTTATTGTTATTTTTGGTCGCATCTCGGAACGCAGCATTAGTGAAAAATGTTGTAAATGTACCGATAATATGCATCATAACTAGATCTTAGGTAAAATATGCTATTACTGCTGAGAATGGCTAAAATATGCAAATGCATATGAAAATATGCAAATGCATATAATCCGGTCTCTAGTCATAATATTAATATCAGAAAGTTAAAAGCACAGCCATAGTGCCCCAAACTTTGGCTCTAGTTTTGGTCCGTTATAGACTACAGGCCCACGTCGAAAATGGATGGGTCAAATGAACCACCTGGGGACGTATATAGGACGATATTAGAGCATAAAATAATAAGATTTAGCACTATGCCGTCACTTGTAAGCTGTCCAAGTGAGTGCTGGTGAGAATTCAAAAGTGCATGTAGGGTGAGTACATTTTGGTCATATGATCCTGTACGGCATTTTTACCATCGATAGACACATGAAAAATTATAAGAAAGCCCGCAGTGCCGTACAAAAATAATGCGCCAACAAGTCGGTATTTTTATTTTATTTTCAGCTAATTTCCATGGTAAATTTGGTCATTTGATTCAATACGGCATACGTTTCATACTGTTCGGATACAGCTTGGAATCAATTATTCCGCAACGCCGTACAAAAATAATGCGACAATAGAAAAAAATCGAGGGTTACAAACCCCCGTTTTTCAGGGGTCCGGGGGTCATTTGAACCAACATAAAATTAATTCATTTATTAGGGTTCCGTACCCAAAGGGTGTAAACGGATACCTTTACCTAAGACTTCGATGTCTGTCTGTCTTCAGGCTGTAACTCAAGAACGGTTATAGCTAGAGATTTGAAATTTTCAGAGATTATGTATTTTTGTTGTCGCTATAACATCAAATACTAAAAACAAAATAAAATAATTATTTAAGGGGGCTCCCATACAACAAACGTGATTTTTTTTCAATTTTTTGCTCGATATCAATAATGGCAACAGGTAGACACCTGAAATGTTCACAAAATACTCAATTTTATTTTTAATTTAAAGAAATAATTAAGGGAGGCTCCCATACAAAAAAAAAAAACACAATTTTGTTCTATGATGGTACGGAACTTACTCTGCATTAAAATGTACGGCATAATTTTTTCCTAATTTATTTATCTTAACACTATTTAAAACGAATAAAAAATGTAGAAAATTGCTTTATTTTATTAATCTATGAATATTTAAAATTTCAGATTTTGTATTTCTGTTTATTTTTTATTAGAACAGTTTCTTTTGAACGGCAATACTCTATATCAATTGTATTTTACAATATCATATTAAAAATAAAGTCGCCGTACAGAATCAAATAATTTTACAGCTTAAAAAATCAAGTATACCTTGTAATTAAGATTATTATTAAAATGGACAAAAATTTTTTGAGGGCATTATTTTTAATAGTACTTTTGAGTGCTAAAATAATGTTTGGAACCGAAGCCGTACTGTTTCAGATGACCCCTCCGGACCCCTGAAAAACAGGGGTTTGTAACCCTCGATTTTTTTTCTATTGTCGCATTATTTTTGTACGGCGTTGCGGAATAATTGATTCCAAGCTGTATCTAAACAGTATGAAACGTATGCCGTATTGAATCAAATGACCAAATTTACCATGGAAATTGGCTGAAAATAATATAAAAATACCGACTTGTTGGCGCAATATTTTTGTACGGCACTGCGGGCTTTCTTATTATTTTTCATGTGTCTATCGATGGTAAAAATGCCGTACAGGATCATATGACCAAAATGTACTCACCCTACATGCACTTTTGAATTCTCACCAGCACTCAGTTGGACAGCTTACAAGTGACGGCATAGTGCTAAATCTTATTATTTTATGCTCTAATATCGTCCTATATACGTCCCCAGGTGGTTCATTTGACCCATCCATTTTCGACGTGGGCCTGTAGTCTATTACAAGCGCAGCGCGGGCGTATTTAACTGAGAGCCCGCGACTGCGCGCACTCCTTCAAAGCCGGGCAAAGAACCTTTTAGCGAATATGAGCTTCTTTTCAATCCATCCATTCCAAAGTTGGAAAATCTTCAAGTTAATAATGAAAACTACGGAATCAATCTCTTTGGACGTTGAGATATAAGTGGTGTGTTGCCAAAAATACGGCTCGTATCGGCTCGCGTTATGTCACGTTTCGGCAATAATGGCCGAGGCACGTCCCGGGTAATCCCGCGAAACAATACTACGTACAGTTTGGGAATTGAGTGATTAGCTGGACTCTACTGAAATTGGCTTCGTTAGGCTGCATGGCTGTGTAGTCATGTAGACTAGAGAATGGGATAACGTAGGCTGAAATTTTTTTGACCCACAATTTCGTTGTGCCGAGATTCGGCTATCGTGCGGGAACCGTTAGTTTTTTCGAAACATAAACTATGTCCTGTCCGTCCCTTAAAATACAGGACCTACTTATATATATTTTTATACCGAATTTCATTTGAAGCGTTAAGAGGAGGTAACTTGTTGTCTGGTTAGACAGACACACTTTTGCATTTATAATATAAGTAAGGATGATATTTTGGTAGGGTTATGAGCCCAAGCGAGGTATCACCAACATTAACTTGACATAAGCCGACAATGCAAACTGCTATCTGCCTACCTTTTTCTGATGGTATCATCGAGGAAATTGAATCATAGGTGGTTGACGGACTTCGGTCGGACGGTCTTTTGGTTGGATCATGTCAATCCAATGGTGATTTGACCAAATTACGCAGGACCCCTATCTGCCTATGAATCAACTTGTGTGATAGACGATAGTACATAACGCATGCTAAACACCGATTTCCCCGACCGAACAGTGTGCCGGATTAGGCGAAGATGTTACGCGTTTGGCAAACGAGCGCGCGGCTCCGGCCAGAAAACTTAATGGCAATTAACTTGTCAGAAGTTTTTCACTTGGATCGATCGCTACGCCGAGTTAAGCTAGTTTGTGCTCGTTTGTTGAGCCAGTTGAATCAACTATTGATACTGCCAATTTGTCTCGTTCCAGCGACTGTTGAGAACCGAGACGTCGTAGGAGGTTTTTCTACAGGGTTTGAATATTATGAAATAGTGGTTTAAAGCCGAGGTAGTAACAACAATATCGTTTATGCCACAGGTTAAATACAGTTTTTTGGTAAATTTGGTAATGAATTAAAATGTAATAAAGGTTCTTCTTGGGGTGACAACTCTGGAGTCTCGAGTTTTATGCTTCAACAGCTTCAACGGAATGTTTTTGAATACCGAGTTTTTTTTTCTTCATTTTAAGGCTTGTGTCGAAACCGAAAATGTCAGCCTTATAAAAATCAAAATAACCAAATTCGTATGCGTAATTGTTTTGCAAAAAAAGTTGTGTTATAAACCACGATTTTGTTGTCTACTCCTCTACTACAGTAATAGAACATAGATAGCTTTGCATATCGAGTAACTTTAAAACACGTAAAATGCACCGAAGCTTTCGGAGTCCAGTTTTAGTGCAGGGCATCATCGGGGGAATTTAAAAATGCAGATCGAATGAACGTTAGAAAAAGATTCCAATTGTCTGAGTGAATGGATTTGCATCGTGAACGAACGATAGCACGGTATCGTTCAAATCCAACGATGGACGCTAATTAAATTGATGGTAGTTGGAAATTCCTTACACCGCTCGCTTCTTTGCGTCGATTTTAACGAGATTTAAAAAGAAAATACGGATGGAATTGTAAGTTTGTTGGCGGTATCTACCAGTTACCTACCGAAACAGCAAATCTGTTTCGCTTGTTGAGGTTGAGTTGCTCTAGGACTCTACCGTAAAATTTTGGTGACGTTCCGAGAAAGCTTGCGAAAAGCTCGAATAGATTTTCGTTTCGAAAAATTTTTGTTCTCTTTATCATAAATTTAAAGCAGGCAAAAGTTTTGTGGAAGTTATCTCCTTTGATTGGCTAAATGAATAGCGCTGCTTCAGATTTATTTCAAGCAATTTTGATATTTGGAGTACCCTCCACGAGCTTGACGATTTTCGTCAAGACTCAAGATCCTAACTTTTTCTTTCTGCCATAATGCTTCAACTCCCGAGCGGCCACATGCGGCCGCGATAACAATAGATAAGCTATTGTGTCTGGTTTTTCACGATCGAGGTATTAATATAATATGTTTAATTATCTTTCTCGAGTTTTGATATCTTTAATCGTAATTTAATTCACAATAGGATCACTATCACTGTCGACATCAAACGTCTTTGTTACAGAATATTCCAGATCTCATTGCCTGATAACTGATGATGAATCACTGGTACCTACTTATTGTTGTTGCAGAAATCACTGTATCAATGAGTATGTCTTAACTGCATAGGTAGGTAGTAAACATATGTTTACTACCTACCTATGCAGTTAAGACATACATGTGTATACTGTGATGATGGCAATTATGGGTATATCCATCATAATATTACACCTAAAATAACGGTTGCCCAAAACTCAGATTTAAATGATTTAACTTAATTGTCGGTGTTGCTTAAATGTAATTAATATAATTGTCTCGATTAAGTGGGTCTGATACTGTGGTGATTGTCGAGTAGTACTTACACGTGAATATAATTAATTACGCCAAAATATTTATTAAATTACTCTTTACCACGAAGTGCGTGACCTCCTGATTATAATATTCCAATTGTTTTTCACCCGCAAACTAAATACTTATTTTATTTTATTGAAAAAAGGATTATGATGTATTCTACTCTACATTTTACGAATATCTGAATGGACTTTGCTCTATGATCTATCCGACTCCAACTCTACGCAACTCACTCTATGCAATAGATAACTTAATATTTAAAAGTATGCAACATCATTTTATGTGCCATTTAATAAATAGTTACACACAACAAACAATAGTTACAGTTTTTACTTTAAAACTAAATGATTATAAAACAATCACATCGTTATTAACCGAAATTCGGTATTCTACAGTCTCTACAATCAGCGCTGCGCGCTGTTGGCTCGTAATATCACGAGCCGCGACGCTCCAGGTCGAGACACGCGCCGTGTGAAGGGGGTGGCTCGAGGTGGCGCGGGCTGGCTCGAGAAGTCGGTACTCGGTAACTTCAAAGGCGCGGCTCGGCGCGGCTCGAGCGGCTCGTGATATTAGGGTTAATTCAGACCGCAACGCGACGAGGCGAGACGAGGCGCGGCGCGGCTTAAATTTGTATGGATTTGACAGATTTCAATTGCGTGAGACGTCTTAACTGTCAAATCGACATAAATTTAGAAATGCATCTACGCGTCGCGTTGCGGTCTGAATCAACCCTTACGCGCCGTGAGAACGGGTAGCGCGGACTCGCCCGTTGGCTCGTCGCGGCGCAGCGCGGTTCGTGATATTACGTGCCGTGAGCCAGCATTTAAATGTAAACAATATTATATAAGTTGGAAGCCCGCTACATTAAGCGGCAGCAGACGACGTGTCGTCGTCTGCAGTTGTTGCGCGTCGCTCGGTTCCAACTTCCAACTTGTACCTTTAGGCTGCGTTCCACTGAAGATGAGAGGAGCTTAGCGGTGCCCGAATTGACCAATCGTGCTATTCCAGCGGAATGACAGCGAAGCGGAGCGAATATTTCGAGCATGGTGATTGGTCAATTCGGCACCGCTAAGCTCCGCTCCGCTTCAGTGGAAACACAGCCTTAATGTTGGATGTCACTCAGATGACGTCATAAAATCAGCTTCTTTCAAAGGTACAAAGCTGACACATTAATGTGATTACATTTGACCCAGCCGAAAGTTGTACAAGGGTCAACATTTTAAAATTCGGCGCTGATCCGACAAGAAAGTTGGTAAAGGTCGCATGTAAACCTTTTTAACTTTCTCTCGCTCCTAAATAGGCATTATTCGAGGTCCATTGTAGTTAAAATGACGAAAGTGCCACAGTTTAAATATCATACAGTAGAGTGAGACAATTTTTATTTGAAATTGTTAATTAGATTACAGGTTTTTAAAAAATTGGACGAGTGCGAGTCGGACTCGCGCACGAAGGGTTCCGTACCGTTATAAAGCAAAAATAGGCCAAAATTGTGTTTTTTGTATGGGAGCCCCCTTTAAATTTTTATTTTATTATTATTATTACGTATTAAATAGGACATATAATTAAAACTTTTGTGATAATGTAATATGTATGAAGTGCCTGGTGCCTACCTGTTGCCATTATTGATATCGAGCAAAAAAGGACAAAAAAATTACGTTTGTTGTATGGGAGCCCCTTAAATATTAATTTTATTCTGTTTTTAGTATTTGTTGCTACTTGCTATAGCGGCAACAGATTTACACAATCTTTGAAAATTTCAGAAGTCTAGCTATAGCGGTTCTTGAGATACAACAGCCTGAAGACAGACAGACTGACAGACAACGAAGTCTTAGTAATAGGGTCCCGTTTTTACCCTTTGGGTACGGAACCCTAGTAAAAAGTGTAAAAACCTTGTTAAATCGATGACTTTGAAAATTCGGCGTCTACTCCTTTTGAAAAGCTGCACGCGAGTGCTACTCTTTATTGTTCTGCTCTTTTCTATCTACTATAAAAATACTACTGTATGTAAAGTTACATAATTATATATATATTTAATATTGTGAAAGTACCTTCAACCGGTGAATAATCCTGACTCGAACTGTTCCGTAGTTATTTTTTGCTACGAGAGCAATCGCCTTGCAGGCCAGACACTGGTCGCACCGGTTTACGCGCCTTAGCTTCGAAACGATGCATTGTTGTTCCACACGCATTGAATTTCAACCTTATTCTGTTATTTATAAGAAACAAATTTGAATGGTGCGCAAAGTGCACTATTTCACGGGGTTATGCGTTGTATGCAGTGGAATTAAGGTCGATTTTCGCATGATGTACGACCGGGGCCCGCGACCGCGGCCGCAGGGCATATTTTCGGGTTTTATTCTTGTCTAGATGTGTAATAGTGTGCCATTGTCGGGATTTTTCATATTGCCGATAGAAGAGCAACAGAATTAGAAGATAAATCTCCAGAATTCAAATTGATGTTTTTGAAATAAAAATGAAAATGTTTTGTTTCTAAACGGTTAAAAATTTACATTTTCAGTACCTCTGCATGAGGCCTACCACCTGTTTGGGAACTAACCCCTAATGACCATCATTACATCTCTTATAGATAATGTACGTCAACTTGTAACTTATTTAAAGCCTATAACGTATTTCTACAGTCCATTGTATACGAGAGAGATTTCCTCCCTTCAAGTATTTTCTGCTTCAAAATGTGTCTAGGTATTTTAAAGTATTCTAGCATACCATTACATACAAGAAATAGTTATTATAGTAACATTCAGTCAGTCAGATTGTATTCCTAGTATTACAGCCCGGAGTTGAAGAAGCCGACAGTGATGTATGAATATGTCTAGCCAGACTCAAGAGAGTTGTTCAAATATAAATGTTACATTACTGAGTAAATAGAAAATTTGATTGAGTCTCCATTTTCAACCGACTACCGAAAAGGCGGTGCTTTATATGGCTGTATATTTTTTCGTGAACATAGTTACTGTAGATGAAGTTTAGATAGAACGTAATTTCGAAAATTGGTTCATAACGAAGAACTATTGCCTTCCCGTTCTGGATCCTAGTTCACCAATTATGGCGCGCTTGTGCGATAATTTTCATGTACGAAAGCTAGAATAGGAAAAAATGAGCAAGATCTCCATTGAAACTGACAGACTTACTGTCCAGACAATAAAGACATACTGACAAATTGAGAAAGATCTTCGTTTCTCCATTGTAATTGACAGACTGTCCAGACAGACTTACATAGTTTTTGCGTAGTAAAAGTTAGAGTAGTAGAACTGACGCCGATACAGAAAGAGCGTGACGGAAGGAAGGAAGCAATCCAATCACCAAGGCCCTTCCTTGACCCTATCATTTGACCAAAAACATCCATGAAAGTCTGATGATGATGATGCTATCCGTGTGTATGTATGTATGCCTCCCTCATCCTCCTTGACCATGCCATTCGACCAAAACCATCCTTGAAGGTCTGATGATGATGATGTTAAATACGTGACGCTATCTTCGCTCCCTGCCTCACCCTCCTTGACCGTGCCATTCGACCAAGACCATCCTTGAAGGTCTGATGATAATGCTGCATGACCCGGTTTCCGTGGAACCCGGCTGGCTGGCAGGGTGTGATTTATCGTGGATTATGCCCCACGTCCCACCACCTCCGTCATCCCAAGCTAAGCCGGCCGAATGGTGACGATTTACCATTTTTATCCCGTTTCAGCCGTGGCATTTACAAAGGTAATTTTAATTAGGAGTAATTATTATAAATTCGAAAGTATGTCTGTTTGTCCCTTCGCGATTCTGTCTGCCTTTTAAGTTACGAAGATGAGTACTTTGAGTCCCAGAAAGAGCATCTAGGGTAGTTTTCATACCGGACAAATGTTGTTCTTGCGCTGTATTAAATGAGCTGCTGCTGCGCTACGCAACGAAATCATTCATCAATGATAACTTACCGACTACTATCAGAGAAGTTGATTCCTGGGCAGATGGCGGACCTAAGTAATTTGGTCGCGTTAAGTCAAACACTTCTTAACACATCCGACTGATCACTTTTAAAATTGAATTGACATAAGCCGACCACAACATGACGTAGGTCCGTCAACTGCCTAGGAATCAATTTCCTCGATGATACATAATACCTAGGTAGGTACATACATAATAATCTAAAGTTCTAAATTATGAACTAAGATGACGAATGTTGTGATGTTAAACGATCCATTTTAAAGAAAATATTAAATAATACTACTTGTACTAATATATTATGTATCCTGTGATAAATAATACGTGTTTTAATAGTCTCGATATTACGCCAGTTAGCTGGTATTCTTAAGAATCCGTATACGAAATTTGCCGATTTCGCTGATTTAACAGACGTGATTTAACAGTTAAAATACAGTATTTCTATAAGTTTTAATGCACAACATGTAAGATCATTTCAATTATAATCTAATGTTGGAGCTAGATTTTTTTAAAGTATTTTTAAATAATCCAACTCAAACCCGCGACAGTTTTGTGATTTTTGCTGTAAAAGGTTTAGAATATCACCTGTTTATGGATTGTATTGACGTCTTAACGGTATGAAAAAAATACAATGTACTGTTAAGAAAGTCGTCTATACAATGTTGGAATTACTTTTTACCACTTTAATATGAAATAGTTGAGTAAAAAAATATGTAACTCGGCAAAATTTTTGAGAAAATGGGCAAAGAATTGCTGTTAATTTCGGCAACTTGGAGCTGTAATTCATAAAAAGAAAACGGCATATATAATCTATAGATAAAATTCTATCCAATTCGAGAAAAAAGAAAAAAAAAACAAATTGTGCCAAAAAACACGATTCAAAACAACCTAAATCTCACATCATAATATTACTCGCCGCAAGGCTCGAGTCGGCAGTCCGCGCTTAAATATATTTTTAAATCTAATAATTAATATATATATTTTTTAAATCTAATAAGGGAAAAACCAAATAATATTTCTGTAGCGAACCTTTGCAATTTCATATTCATCGGCAAAATTTCGTATACGGACTCTTAATAACATTCATACTTGATACATCTAATAACAACAAATCTAATAAGTAATAAAATTTATATATATTATACTTGATACATCTAATAACAACAAATCTAATAAGTAATAACATTTATATATATTATACTTGATACATCTAATAACAACAAATCTAATAAGTAATAACATTTATATATATTATACTTGATACATCTAATAACAACAAATCTAATAAGTAATAACATTTATATACATTATACTTGATACATCTAATAACAACAAATCTAATAAGTAATAACATTTATATATATTATACTTGATACATCTAATAACAACAAATCTAATAAGTAATAACATTTATATATATATTATACTTGATACATCTTATAACAACAAATCTAATAAGTAATAACATTTATATACATTATACTTGATACATTTACCTAAATCTTAAAGTTCTGAATATAGGCTGTCTACGTCGATAAAGGTCTAAATATTATTCAAATTCAAATTTATTTATTTGCACGAATGTATATGTCACACAAGATTGTAAATACCGTTAGATTATAATCTATCTCGCGAGATTGTAAACTGTCGAAAGATTGTGAACCGCAACACACTGCTTACAATTTAACGCATTATTATTCGGTAGATTGTAATATATCGAAGTGAAACCGTTAAATCACAATCTTAAAATTGTCAAATTATATACTTTTCTTATGTAACATAAGTGTGATATAAAATAAATAATATTAATTAAATTTACGTATAATAATCATTAATAAATTATTAAATTACATAAATAGCATAAATTGTAATCCTTAACGTACGATAACAAACGAATAAGACGACACGGGGCATATACCGTTCAACCAATCAGCGCCCGAGGTGCGTTCCGTTTCACAATTTGGCGGTTTTACTTCGATAGATTATAATATTCCGAATAATAATACGTTAAATTGTAAGCAGTATGTTGAGGTTCACAATCTTTTGACCGTTTACGATCTCGCGAGATAGATTATAATCTAACGGTATTTACAATCTTACGGTGACATATATAAAATAAAGGTATTAAAAGTAATAATAATAATATATTACTAGTCTACTATAAATCATAATTAATTTAAGTAAGTATATACGAAAGTCAAAAACTTTGGGAACATTAATTAACCAAATTCAATATTTTTTCAACGAAATTCAAAATTAGAGAAATTGATTAATATCCATAAGGGAGACCTACGTAATTTGATCGGGAACTATGTCAAATCCAGCTCTATATTAGATATAGTCGAACCAAATTATGTAGGTATTTGTCTGTAATTGCATTAGTCACTTTTTAACCCATCAACCCCCAAGCGGCACCCGGCTGTCGCATAACAATCGAAAATCTATTGTGTCTGCGATTCCCACGATTGAGGTTATTAAAACAGCAACTTTTAACGCTCACATTTGATGTCAATGTTTGATATCAATTAATTATTATTATGAGTATTTGCGCAAAAATGCTGAGACCACAACACCCCGAACAAATTAATCAAACGAATCAGGCGATATTTGTAATGACGTATCGGCCGAGTCATGTTGCTGTGATTGCTTATTGTTGCCCCAAATTGGGGTAAAGCTGGGGATATCACACGTTCGTGATATTATTTGCTGGGTTCGCTTGCTTAGAAAACTTTTACGCCATCTATAAAATATATAATTCTTTCATTCTTCATAGTACAAACGGTCTTACTGCTTATGCTTACTGATGTTTCTTCATTTGAGCACAATCATGTATGCCCGTTCTTCTCCCCGGGCTAGTTTCCAAACCAGTGGTAGGCATCGTAGTCTTTCCAGAAAGCGTTATTTTGTAACCGTAGGCCTACTAGTTACGAAACAATTTTGAGACTCAAACAATACGATTGAGTTTCGAGGTACGGCCCCTGTTCGGAAATAAAACGAATTTCGTGTCATTTCAGTCTTTTCATAAAGTACCTACATTAGTAGATAATAAATAAGTGCCATACGCATTATTGTATGGTACAATCCAATAATATTATAGAAAAGAATAAAATATAATGTAGCTATATCAAACTACCAGAGATTTTAAAGTTAGTTCATCGTCAGTCACGGCCGACATGACTTATGAGCTCAGACAGATCAACTTACAACCGCAAACCTCTAAACCTTTTAGCTGCAGACTGAAAAATACACACCACATGCCAAAATATACACTGTTTACTTACAAGCGTGAGCCGGGTGAGCGCACTAGAATTCCGTACAAAACTGTCAAAAAGACGTTTGATGTAATATAATTTATTTTATTTTTAATGTGTACTGTGCGTGATTCAAACTTGATTGCCGTAAAATATTTGACGTGTTTTCATGCTGTACCTATATGAAAAACTAATATAATTGGTCCATCAATTATATTAGTTTTAGAGGTACAGTCTTATATGACTTACCTTCATTCTGGTTTTAGACTTACAGCGAAGTCTTGGTAACGGGGTCCAAGCATCTCTAAAAAGGCTTTAAACCTTAAATTGAGTTTTATTATTTTATTTTTATTAAAAACTTTATGCACATAAAAGTACAAAGGTGGACTTAATGCCTAATGGCATTATCTACCAGTCAACCTTTGGGCGATACAGGAACAAAATTGTATAGGTGCCAGTCAAGTTACCAGAATAAGAAAAAAAAGAACTAAAAAACTAACAACATGTAAATATAAATTATACAGATAAAATATATATTAAACTATACTTATCATAAATACACTGATATATAAGATATATAAATAAAACTACATATAATTATATACTTATATATTATAAATATATATTAATATAATATACATTATTATAGTTAATAGTAATATTTAATGTTTGCCAAGATATAATGGGTATTAAATTAGTTTTGATATACTTAACAGCTTACTATAATAGATTATTAAAACTAAGAGTCCGCCAATTGCTTCAACTCAGAATACAGAACAAATGAATTTGTTCTGTATTCTGAGTGCTTCAAGTAGAAGTCACGAACTCTGCGCTTTGAGTCTGAGTTTTGGGTACGGAACAATAAAAAATCTCTCATAAGAACGTACTCAACTTCTATGGCGATTACTACGGGGGAATCACTATTCATCGGCCGTTTGGCTTTACCCCATAAAAGATTTGTAAGGTTTGTTCATTGTTAAAGTCGCAGGGTTTGTTCCCTTCGACCTCTACTCATAAAGTTGGTAATTGATTTCAACAGCATGCAGGCTTTGAGCCTCACGAAAGTTTTAAAAGGTTTCTGAAAAATCTCGTTCGAGCCGCTTCAAAGGAAAATTAAATTTGATGCTCACGCTCGCTTTTTTCATCCAAGAAACAGGTTTAAAATGAACACTTGAAAGAAATTAGGTACTCAGTAGTTATTCACTGACTTAAAACATTTTAAAGACATAAAGAGAATTCGTTTTTGAAGACCAAGATAAAAGATTCATGAAATTATTTTTATTCACTTAACATTGTTAAGTTTGCACCTGGAGGGTTTTTTAAAGAGTGCGTATAATTACATGTATATATTATGTCATACGTTGAAGCAGAATTAACGTTGCCATAATAATGACAAAAAACCTTTCTTTGTCAAGTGATAAAGTTTGTCTCAGTCTCAGTATTTGTTATTTTAGCAAGGGTTTAATATACAATATAATATTATACTATGTTACTAGCTGTCCCGGCAAACGTTGTTTTGCCATTTAAAGTATTTCTACTTCATCAGTTGATACAAAATCTTACCCCCCCTTTTGTCCCATAAGAGGGGTGGGGGGGAAAATGTTAAGTTGGAAAAACAGTTAATAATATAAAGTAAGTCTATTAAAGAAAAAAGTTTGATACAAAATCTGACCCCCTCTTTAGTTCCCTTAGAGGGGTGGGGTGGGGGGGGTGATTTTTTATACACCAGATGTTAAGTTGGAAGAAGACAAATATATCTGCGAAAACCGCATTCAAATCAGATCAGTAGTTTTCGTGTTAAAGCAAAAGTCTTATACAAAATCTGACCCCCTCTTTCGTCCCTTTAGAGGGGTGGGGGGAAATTTTTTTACACACCAGATGTTAAGTTGGAAGAAGACAAATATATCTGCGAAAACCGCATTCAAATCGGATCAGTAGTTTTCATGTGATAGTGGAACAAACATACAGACAGACAGACAGACAGACAGACAGACAGACAGACAGACAGACAAAAAAACTGACCACATTTTTGGCTTCTATAGCGACGTAGTGACACCCTCCGATTATTATTTTTTGAATATCTGTAATGTACAGAATCTTCATTTCTACAGTTTTATTACTCGTATATGTATAGATATCATAATTAGTAAGTAAAACATTTATGAATTAAATTCAAACAACAAAAACAAGATACATTGTACTATGATAATAGTGTGTTTCAATTTGAATAAAATTTAGGTCAGCGTTCTTATTATAACTATCAAACACGTTAAAAATTCATTTATAATTATTAATTACTTTAATGAATTAGAACATACATAATAATATTATACTTAAGAATATTATAAAGAGACGAAATTCTATTGTTCGCATTGAGTGGGCTCTTAAACTACTCGACCGATTTTGATGAAATGTAGAGAATGAATATTCGGCCACGGTAAGGACAAATTCGGCCACGGTAAGGACAGATTCGGCCACGGTAAGGACAGATTCGGTCACGGTAATGACAAATTCGGTCACGGTAAGGACAGATTCGGCCACGGTAAGGACAGATTCGGCCACGGTAAGAGCTGTCCTAGCTCTAGGCTTGTTTCCTTCGTAATAATGCACAGTTGATGTACGATTTTTGACCCACAATTATTCAAGAAGTTGCGAGGTGCTTCTTGTACTATCAGTGGAGTTGATTATTTTTGAAGTGAAAACTTCTTTAGCGGCGTTGAGCACTTTTGTAGGATGGGTAAAAACTGTGAAACTCGCGTCAGATTCTCGTGCTGATCGAAAAACCGTAAGACGGTTGGAGAGTAGTGTTGCAACATCGAAATCGATTAATCGAACAATCGATTGTTTTTTTTCGATTGTCGATATTTTTTAATCGATTGTAAGGGTTTCGATTAATTAAAAAAATCGATTTTTTAAAAATCGATTTTCATAATAATGGGTTAAAAAAAATTATGCACAACGTTAATAATCAAGTTTTCACTTCTGCCGGCACTCCCGGAGTGCAACCCGTCTTTTTTTTGGCATTTGCATATGGGGGAGCTACGTAGTTTGGTCGCGTTACGTCAAACCCAGCCGACAGATCACAAATAACATTGAATTGACATGATCCGACTAAAGGACGTTGGTCTGTCAACTGTCTAGGAATCAATTTCCTCGATGGTACATACAGCATACTACATAATAATTAAATAATAAATATGTAATAATATTTAAATTACCTTTAAAATATTTAATGTGTGAACTTATTTAAAGTTAGTCATATTGTAACCACCTCGAGTCTTGACCTTGTTCTTTGAATAGTTGTACAATTAATAATATTTTAGACGATAACAACCAATATAATTATAACATAAAGTTAAGTGTTTCTTACCATCTGACAGGGTGTTTAAGTTGTAACACATACATACGTATAATTGTCTATAATAATAATAATTCTAAGTATTTTCCTATAGGTGCCTAATAGTCTGAAGTTCTGAACGCAATTATCTCCCTCCATACATTTTAACCAAATAATCTTACAACATTTTATAGGTAGTGGGTGTGAAAAGTGTACGTTCTATAGACAGAATATTGTAATTAGTATGGAAGTATAAATTCACCAAGTCTAATAATACTTTACTCACATCTTAGATGTGTGTGGTTATTCGTTAAATATCCGTCTAGGCATTTCTATTTTATGTCACACCCAGTCTTTGAACCCGTGAACCACCAATCAGCCATCACAACACCAATTCCGTACAACAATTTGATTTTGTCGTTGCAGTTCCTTTGTTCCGCTTATTTCGCTTCAACAGTAAATCTTTTAACTTTGTAAAACAAATGTACAAGCCCGTCGCCCCCGAGTGCCAACTCATAAATAAAGTGGGTCCTACAATGTAATAAAATTTCTGCTAGACCTCTGCTAAATAATCTTACAATAATAAAGTTTTCATATCTTCATGCATTGAAACTACAAAATAGCTTCTTTTAACAATATTAGTGATATGCAAAAATTTCTTAAGAAATTAATTTTTGTTTGGTTTGGACGTTGGTTTTAAATAAAATCGGCACTTTATGATGCCTGCAACTCCGTTGCTCCAAAATTCGTCTATCTCCCGGTAACTGTACATTTTTCACGCCTTTCCTGGGACTCCAAGTATCTCCGTGCCAAATTTCAGCAAAATCCATTCAGCGGTTTGGGCGTGTCGAGGTAACAAACAGACACACTTTCGCATTCATATTTTTACATTTATTACATTCGCATTTACATTTATTAGTATGGATGTATACAGTATTGTATGTAGGCATTTTATATCTATTATCTAGATAGACTACATAGGCTGCTATTTATGTATCCGGAACTGGCCACTTACAAGAACAATATTTAAAAAGTAATTACAACATTTGAAAATAGAACTCTTTGGTTGAAGAATACATTTTGTTTCATGTGACTGTCAATTATTTTTCCATTGTGGCGTCATTTTGAAAATTGCGTGTCTTCATTTGCCATGGATTTAACGCGTGAACATTTTCGTGCAATGATTTACTACGATTTTCGGCGTGGGCTAAATCAACAACAGTGCTTTATTCAACTCACCGCAACTTTTGGAGATGAAGCACCATCAAAAACCACTGTTTATCACTGGTACAGTGAGTTTAATCGTGGGCGGTCTATGCTCACGGATGAAAATAAAGAAGGTCGCCCAAAAACAGCTGTTGTCCCACAAAATATAGATGCTGTGCGGGAACTAATAATGCGTGATCGTCATGTTACATATCGCGAGATAGAGGCGTCCTTAGGCATAAGTATGACGAGCATACATAAGATATTACACGAACATTTGGCTGTAAAAAAAATATGTTCGCGTTGGATTCCGCACAACTTGACAATCGATCAAAAACGGGCTCGTGTCGATTGGTGCAAAAAAATGATAAAAAAATACAACCGTGGTACGTCAAAAGCCGTTTATAATATCTACACAGGTGATGAATCTTGGATCTATGCATATGACCCCGAAACTAAACAACAGTCAACGGTGTGGGTGTTCCAAGATGAGCCGAAACCAACAAAAGTTACTCGTGCAAAAAGTACTTTGAAGCAAATGGTCGCCTGTTTTTTTGGAATTAATGGACATGTGGCTACAGTGCGATTAGAGAATCGTAAAACGGTTAATTCTGAATGGTATACGACCCTTTGTTTACCAGAAGTCTTTGAAGAAATAAGAAAGGACAACCGACAACGCAGAATCATATTACATCACGACAATGCTAGCTGTCACACCTCAGCTGAAACAACTCAGTTTTTGGAGGGTCAAAAGATCGAATTGACTGGTCATCCGCCGTACAGCCCTGATTTGGCACCTAACGATTTCTTTTTATTTCCATACGCGAAGAACAAATTACGTGGTCAACGTTTTTCGAGCCGCGAAGAGGCTGTTGATGCGTTCAAAATGCACGTTTTGGAGATACCTCAATCAGAATGGAAAAAGTGCTATGAAAATTGGTTCCAGCGTATGCAAAAGTGTGTCGATCATCGCGGCGAATATTTTGAAAAGCAATAAAACCATATTAAATGATATATGTTTGTTTCTTTTTTTAATTCCGGATACATAAATAGCAGCCCTCGTATGTGTGCGTGAGTCCGATTTCACGGAGCTGCTAAACATTTTATACATAGTCTGATTGAATTTTTGAAGTGAAAACTTCTTTAGCGGCGTTGAGCACTTTTATGGGATGGGTAAAAACTGTGAAACTCGCGTCAGATTCTCGTGCTGATCGAAAAACCTTGGAAAAACCGTAAGACGGTTGGAGAGTAGTGTTTTGTGTCGAACTCGAACTCGAACTCGAATTGGTTGTAAGGGTTTCGATTAATTAAAAAAATCGTTTTTTTAACTATCGATTTTTATAAAAAATGGGTTAAAAAAATGCACAACGTTAATAATCAAGTTTTCACTTTTGCCGGCACTCCCGGAGTGCAACCCGTCTTTTTTTTGTCTCTAGGTTTCAGTGTGAAATGTCCGAGCTAAAATTAATGAATGGAATTTACTTTTACACCTAATTGAATTGTTCTTTGATACCCTTTTAATTGAAAGTTCTTATTGGACTAAATTACGACGATTAATTAAATTACTTTTATTACACTACTAAATAACTAAGTTAGTAGTTTGCCTTCGAAATTAATAAAAATTTCAATTAGTACCTGAGGTAATATTACTTAAAGTAGGTAAGTAATAAAATATTATTGTTGGCTTAGATTAGGTATTATAATAACTATAATATTAAGCCATTGCATAGCTCTTATATCGCGGACTTTGAGCGCAGCGACAGAATGAAGAAATTCCGTAACGAAAAAACCTAACACCCTTCACTCCAACCGACACAGCGTGGTAGAATTCGGCACGGTATTTGTGTGCGTGCGACTAGACGTATGCGAACTATCATAATTGCATAAGTTGATAAAAAAATGCTATGCAATAAGCTAGTTTACCGCCGCAGTTCCCGAGTCACTTATTTTATCTTTATATATATTATGTTACGCTCAAAGACCGAAATCGCTCAGTGAACGAAAAAATAGCTCACAACGCGTTGTGGTCACAGTGAAATAACCACGACGCGAAATTCGCGTTGTGGCTCTAATGAAAACGGCCACGACGCGTTCTGGCAATCACAAAAAGACCATAACGCGAAATTCGTGTCGTGGCTGATATGCTATTCGTTTATTTGTTCTTGATTGATTAATCGTCCAAAGGTATGGAAGATTATATTTGAATTACCACAAAGGGAGGCTGATCTCATCGAAAAACATGTCTTTGAACCATTTCCTTTTCAAAAACTCTATTTAGTATTCTAGCCTCCTCTATCACAATTGATAGAAACTATTTTAATAAAACCGTCCGTAAATCGCAAAGCGGAATTTTTCCAAGCTTAAACACTCCGTTGTTCGCGGCCATAAAGTTTTTAATAAGCGCACTGTGGAACTATTAACGGGAGCTTTTTCAAGCTGGGAAGCTTCCGCCACAATATGAATAATACAGTAGACTATATACTGCACACGTGAACGTAATATGAATCGGCGCACCACACATTAGCGAGATTTCAGGTAACTTCAAGTAGCAATACGTAAAGCCCTCAGTACACAATGGCCCCCGAAGGCACACTGCAGGCCATCGTGAACTGTAGACCACGACCACTTGGTGTTAAACACAATGGCGCATGGCTCATTACTGCCTAGCAATCCCAGTGGATGGCCAGTGCCATCGTCCGCCATCATACACCATTACCCCGTCTACACAAAGGCGATGGCTAGTAGTGAAGAGAATCACGTCTCCCGCACGTCAATTTTGCTTCTGTCAAAGCTAGTTTTCGAAACACAGCATAGTTACCCTACTGCGTTTATACTGTGGGTCCACCTGCAATATTTCAGCCTACGTGCAAGTTCCGGCTAATTCGGAGGTTTTGGTCCCGTTCCAGGTGCATATTACCGATGGCTATATTTCAATTTGTGACTTCCCAACGTCGATAAGCTCGGAAGAGGAAATTTAAGAATACTGATTGTATGATGAGCATTATGTAAGCACATCACACATAAAAGGTGTAAAAAAATTAAGTGATAATACTTTAGGGTGTATAGGAGTCCCCTGTATTGAGTTCACTGTCAAAGTATCAGCGCTGAAAAAGCAAAAAATTTTGAAACTTTTGTATGGGCAAACTCATGACGCTAGGACGCTTGCCCATACAAATTACAAAACAAATTTTGCTCTTTCAGCACTGCTACTTTCACAGGCAACTCTATATGTATAGGGGACCTATACACACCCTAAAGTATTATCAGGTGCATATTACCGATGGCTATATTTCAATTTGTGACTTCCCAACGTCGATAAGCTCGGAAGAGGAAATTTAAGAATACTGCTTGTATGATGAGCATTATGTAAGCACATCACACATAAAAGGTGTAAAAAAATTAAGTGATAATACTTTAGGGTGTATAGGAGTCCCCTGTATTGAGTTCACTGTCAAAGTATCAGCGCTGAAAAAGCAAAAAATTTTGAAACTTTTGTATGGGCAAACTCATGACGCTAGGACGCTTGCCCATACAAATTACAAAACAAATTTTGCTCTTTCAGCACTGCTACTTTCACAGGCAACTCTATATGTATAGGGGACCTATACACACCCTAAAGTATTATCAGCAGTTTTGTTACACCCTGTATAGCGCACTTCTAAGGGTCAATTTAGACCGCAACGACGCGTAGATGAATTTCTAAATTTGTATGGATTTGACAGATTTGCCAAACGTCTCACTATGGTCTGAATTGACCCTAATGCTTAGTAGTGTGGTCACTGGGAAATGCATTTGATAGTTTCAACAGTAACTTAAAAAAATATTGAATTTAATAAAAATAATCCCAATCGGCGAGTCACTTAGAAATTATTACGTTGTGCGTTACTTTGTGTCGAAACTCATTTTCCATACATTTCTAATATCTTCATTGTCGAATTAGTATAAGTTGCGCAATGAACATGCTCTAAGCTTTTTGACAAGAGTTGACCTATTGTAGGGGGCTACTGCTGCAGCCTGCCTTACACCAATATTATAAGATGTATGATAAAGTTAAATGATAATTAAGGGAGAACGATTGAGGATGATAAAATAAAACCGCTCCCTTTGATGGATAAATGATAACTGACTTTATTTCACATAATACAAATGAATATGATCCGCGACATTATTGAATCTTACCGTGTAAGCATATTTATGTACGGTTGGCAACAACCCGTACACCTATCCAACAGCGTTGATTGGTAACTTTTGACGTTGGCCAATTAAAATAGCTACGAACAAAGTCTTGAAACCGGGCACGTGTACCCTATTTTCGGCTGTTGTAGGTAATAGCAACAAATCTTGTAATCCGGTATGTAATCTGTAGTAATTCTGTCGCACGGCATTCGAATTACGCCTCAGCATTGATTTACGCCGAGATCACTTGTTCAAATATTAACGCCGTCATCTCCCCGAGAATTATGCTCTCACTTAAGCCTCACCTGTGTTAATTGTTATTATATTATTGTTGTAATTAAACCTCATCACTCGTGAGAAAAGGTTACCATGTGATTTTATTAAAGTGGTTTTGTCATATTATGTCGGTCACTATTTATATTCTTACTTATTCATGCCCGAAACTCCGTTGCGCATTCAATTAACGCATGGGAAACGTAAATTTTTCTAGTATAAAAAGTATCCTATACGTCCGTTCTCGTCTTTTCTCAGAACTTAAAGTATCTCCATACCAAATTTTAAAAAATCGGTTAAGTGGTTTGGGCGTGAAGAGGTGATAAACAGACGTGTCGCATTTATAATATTAAATAAGTATGGATATACAATTTAGCTTAAGTTTTCTCTTATTTTCACCAGCCACACCTTATTTATGTGCTAACTGCTAACAAGTCTCCATTAAGTAAATGCGCCATAGCTCTGTAAAAGTTAATGAATCATTCCAAGCTTAACGATACCCATATGCCTGACATTATTTCTAAAAAAAAAATATACAGTTGTACATAATAAATTACAAATGTATTTTTTGTCATCAAACCTGGGTTCAAAAACAAAGTATTAAGGCGAAGACAGCTGCCAATTCGACATCTTTGTGCAATTTTCTAGACGTATGTATTTCATTGATTGGCACAAAAAATATATGCGATTTTTAATTGTATTTGAAAAAAACTTGTCTAATTTAAATAATAAAATAATGTACTCGTACTGGATGAAAAAAAATACCAAAGTCACATCTTTCAGGACCTTTAAACAGTTCTAACTAAAGTAATAATACAATCTATGCTTTAAAAATTTGTTTATTTGATACCTTTTACAAAAATCCAAAGATTGCCCGATTTAATTTTCGGTTCTGACATCTAGATTTCCCATAATATTTATTTTTTCCTCTAACAAACGAAAAATGTATCCACGCTACCGAGTGAACATTTCACATCTCTGTCTCTGTGGCATGAAAATCGACAGTGGTGCGAGAGTGATGCGAGATCAAGGTCATTGGCAGTTGTCAGCGCCTTAATATAGGTATCAAAGCATGATGAATAACCATGATAGCTTTGCAAAGCTATCTGTAGCATGCACAATCGATGGACAATCATAGACGAACATGTCCCCTCTAGTTGTCCGCAATCGCTTGTATTGATTTATCGTAGAGAGGCATTATAAAAGTATTCATTGAAATGTTCATAACATCCAATAGTAATGGTGGAACATTAAGACGCTGAGTTGGAGCTCATTTTCATCCGTTCCCCTCCATCCAAATGGAATACGGATGATTTGTAACAAGTTTAAAATGGCCCAAGAGCCGGCGACTGCCAATGCTGCATTATTCCAGACGTTTAGATGCCAGATAAGACGTTTTATGCCGCATAAAAATGAAGGGTGCCGAGGGCAATAACGATAACTTCTGCCGTCTATGAATATAGATTTTTTTAAAGTTGAGACTGCGACTGCAAAGATTCCAGACACTTTTGACAGTTGAGTCTTCTGGCCAGACAAACAAGTTTATTTGCCAAGGCCGAATCAACTTTTGCCATCAATTTATCCGGAAATTGAACTGCAGAAAATTCTGAAAGGTACGGGCTCTCGGTGTAAAGCTCGGAGGCACCGTAGATTTTTCTTATTGTAAATAATCTAGCCGCTGGAACGAAACGAGAAGCTACGGCCGTCCCAGGATCCTTTGTTGGAAACGGATTCATCGACAAATGTTTCGGATTCGTTCGAAACTTTTTGTTTGGGATCGCATTTACGGCTCGCCTTTTAACGATTAAATTGTCTTTAAACTGGCCAATTCGAGGTTGGTTCTGTAAAGATTTTCAGTCGTTTAACTAATTCCTCGATCGTTTCCTTTCATTGAAATGTGGTTTGCCTGAGATTAACTGCACTAACTTTTTATTCCTTAGCTTCTCTTTTCTCTTTTCCTCACTTTCTGTTTTGCTAATTCATTCCTTCTGTTACTTTGTTTTATTACACGAGGCCTGTTTGTCATACACATTCAAGAGATTAAAAACAATAATTTGAAATATACTGCAGTCAAAAACTTCGTTAACTCTTTAGTCATTTCTTAAGGCTAAGATATAAATTACGGTTTCGCATTAAGGGCCCTCTCTCCCTAAATTAGCAGGTCGATTGTCAGTGCGAATATCGACGTAAATGACATTAAAATAACATTCATAACAGCGCGCCTTGTACGGTGGCGGTTACGACGCTCGCCGCGTCCATGATAGGGCGAAATAGGAGAAAAAACCTTTTTAAGGCTTAATATAATACATATTTCAAAAAAGTAAAAAAACCAAATTATTAACTTATGTATTGCAAAGCAGTAGATATTTTTTATATATTCTTTTGATAAATAATGAAGGAGTAAAGTGGTTTCATTCAACGATTTGGAGGTGATTTGGTTTTTTATTTCTTTATTATGTGATACCGATAGAAAAAATATGGCAAAACCAAATTACGTATCATATCATGTAGATTACTAATTATTTTTTTCAGATATAATTTCTCTGTTAATGCCGATGAAAAGTTGTTTCATCTGCACGCTTTTTTCGAAAGAGCAGCCTTAAGAGAAATTACATAGAGCATTTCTAACAAGCTGACTGTTTGAAATACCACGCCACCACGGCATCAGATAAGTCGTCGGTATAAATGTCTACCGTTACCTGCTCCACTCTCCGTGGCCCGATCATCCTGATACCTTCATTTTCTTAATTTAAAGTTGAACCATTCTGAATATCATTGATAAGTGGAACAATTTGGGACAAAATTCTTAAGTCTTCCCTTGTTACTTGATAGTTGATAGGGTAATTAGTTCATCTAAGAAGGATGTTTCATTATTGAATTATAGCCTTAGCCTGTTTTAAAGCCTAATTATATGTAGAGATAAGGATGGTATTCTTCAAAATGTAAAAGTAAACTCGATAGGAATGCCGGTGGTGTGCTAGGCTCTACTTTGTTCGCTATACTTTTATAACAATTAATATTAAACATGTTTAGTTCACATTGTGATATGTTTCACATCTATAAGGTAGGCCATGAGTTATTAAAACGCCAAATCTTATAAATCCACCGGAACATTCAATAGGCAATCTGGTCCAAAATTCCTATAAAGTGCGTGAACTTTTATGTTCGTAACGCAATAAAATCTCTTCGCAAGTCCCGATTTAATGCGGCAATAAAAGTAAACGCCAGTAAAACGCACGTATAAATCTGTAATGGCGTATCGATATCGGCAATATCGATGTTTTGGTACCGGGATATCGGGGGATAACAGGGGATATCAGGGGGGATATCGGATGCACCAGGTGCGGTAGCAGCTGTCGCGAGATGGCTAGAGAGAGATGGCGATAGGGCCCAAAATGTATTGTTTGTTCGAACGTTGAAAGCGAAGTCTATTAAAAGCTTATTTTATCCAAGGAAAGACGGTAAATTATTTCCTACTGTGCCTACCGACAACAATTACAATAAGCCAAAGTGAAGCTATCAACTTATCACTAAATAACTCTGAGTGCGCCTGTTAGCCAAGTGTACCCGCCATTTTTCTGGGAACTCTTAGCACAGGTATCAATGATTGTGCTTCGTATCTATGTTCATCAATTTTTTATTTTTCCATCAGCAATATATTTCACAATTTTGACATTATGTACATAACATCACTGCAATCTTCACAAGAATATTTTTATTTATAATGTCGTTTTTTTTTTCAGGTAAGCTGACTTTGTCCACCAGCTGAGAATCCATTAGGAAAGGAACCTCGGTATTTCTTGGTAAGGGATATATTTTTAAACGTCTTCTTACACTTTTTTCACTGTCGTACGGCGCACTGCTTGTCTACACGAATTTATGTGCTATTTCTTTGTTAGTTTTTTTCCGACAAAACTTTTTAGGTCTATGAGTTATGACTATTATTATAACATTGGAGATGAATATACGAATTGCCCGGTTAAAAATACATATTCATTTTAATACGATATAAAAATACTAGCAAGTAGTCTTGAAGAACATTGTTTTCTTTTTGTCCTTCGCGTAAAAAATATAAAGGAGAATGATCAGACTCTATGGAACTTTTGACCACAAGGTCAAGTAGTAAATCAAGATAAACAATTCATAACACGAATACGAGCCAAGCGAAATGCAAGGGCACTACTACCTACCGTTTCTCGAAGTGTTTCGTCGGTTTTGTATGAGACTTTCACCAATTTCATGAATTACTGTACGGTACTGTAGACAGTAAATATAATACCTATAATAATAAGTACTTACAAGAACCAACTTGTCGCTCGACTTTGATCTTAATCGCTCGACTTGAGAGTCGAATTTAATTAAGTCAAGATTTAGAGAGTCAAAATTAATTAAGTACTGAGGTACTTAATTAATTTTTAACCGACTTAAAAAAAAGGAGGTTATCAATTCGACGCGTATGTATGTAATAGTTCCAGAACTGCCCAATTTTCGTATAAGTTTACACGGTACTGTAGACAGTAAATATAATACCTATAATAATAAGTACTTACAAGAAGTAACTTACAAAAAGAACTGAAATCCCACCAAAAACATTTCTTGTAAAATGTAGCCAAGACGATTACATATTTTACCCTGTGAAAAAGATATGAGATCTAATGTAGAGCCAAGCCTCTGAATCTACACGGCCTAACTCTACTACCCTACTTAACTTACGACCCTAACTTAAACAAATTCTACATAATATCAGTAAATATATTCTCTCGGCTCGGCTGTTTCGTTACTAACTTCAGATCAGAAACCAAATTATATGTATTCGCATCACCTCCACGAAGGTAGCGAAACGGCGAAGCCTCCCGGGAACCGTATACTTTACCGCCGTGGAGAGTAGCCTAAGTCTGTGACATTGTGATCTATTGTATATCTTATATCTTTCATCAAAATCGGTCCAGCATATCCATTTAACACTTATACCTAGAGGTATGGCTTGCTTGTTTGTTAGCAAAACCATTCTACTCTACAATATAAATATAAGGTATCATGTTCTTGTACGTAGTATTTTGTTGTAATTTACATCTCTACTATGCAAATGTGTAAAGTACCTTTGATTACCTAACAAGTATTAAAAAAGTGCAACAAGGTATGATTTATCAAGATTACTGGCATACGCCATACCCTATGTCTGAACAGCAGATGTTTGTAATTGCCGCTAATTCGCTTGACGTCGTCTAATTGACGATTACTGTTGCACTAGTTTTGTTGTTTGAAATGACTGTATCGGCCGCTCTCATTTAGTGACTACTTAACTTTAATATGTATAATGAAACCACTATAACTATCACAAAGTGAGACTAAAACGTTTGGAATTTTCGTAAAACGTTGACAAAGTGCCCTTATGCTAAATGATAATATAATATATAATAATATCTATGGACGCTTCACACCACGTCAGTCTGGCCCCGTACTAAGTACCTAAAGGACTTGTGTTACAGGTACCAGACAACGGAAATATATTTAATACTTTTATACTATACATATATTTAAGATTTTTATTATATTATACACATATTTAATACACATCCAGACCCGGGAACATTGAAAACTTTTTGTTCCGTCGGCGGGATTCGAACCCGCGACCCCCGGCTTGAGCGTCCAACGCGCTTACCACTGAGCCACAGAGGTCGTCTTATGTGACTTCTCTATGATCTTAATTCTTATACATTTGAGAAACTTTTAAAATGACCTTCAGAGGTCTCATGGGATCAGATGACTCTTGGGTGGTAAATGTCATGTATTGTCTAGGTTTTTTTTTTAAATATGAACTTAACAATTTATGAATGTGAGAATATATTTTACGCTCGTGTAACGTTCTTTTGTACCTTAACGCGATAACTTAACGTCTAGAGTCTAGACACTAGACTGCGAAAACAACGTCGTAATTAAACGTGACATTACCTGATTACATAAATTATTGTTAACATAATAAATGAAGATAAGGTATAATCAAAATAACGGAGCACAGAATTTTGAAACGACATTTTTATTAAGTTTTGGGCTTCATGCCGTTTAAACTTATATTATTACTAGACGTTCCGCGCGGCTTCGCCCGCGTAATTTAGATATTTCACAGACAAATTATAGTCCACAAGAAATAGCCTATGATCCTTCACGTGGTCTACTTCTTATCTGTGCCAAATAACAGAAAAGTTGCTCGAGTAGTTCCTGAGATTAGCCCTTTCAAATAATTTCCCCCCGTTTTTTCCACATTTTCCTCTATTTCTTCACTCCTGTTAGTCTTAGCGTGATAAAATATAGCATTCCTTGATAAATGGGTTATCTAACACTGAAAGAATTTTTCAAATCGGACCAGTAGTTCCTGAGATTAGCGCGTTCAAACAAACAAACTCTTTCTCTTTTTATTATTAGTATATATTTTTAACGTTTCTTTTTGATATTTGACAGGTAAAGTTCAGATAGCTTTCTTTCTTTTAAGCGTTCTTTTAAATTCAAACAATACAGTACAAAAATACAATTACTCTGAATCATTTGAACGCCAATTTGATTATGGAATTACGTTAATAAAAACGGAAGCAGATAAATAAGGAAATAAAAGAAATTGTCTTTGTTCTTTGCAAAACATTGTTTGAATTTGACGTGGCCGTGTTTTGTTTTAGTTAAAATTTTTTTTAATAAATTTAATTGTCTTTAAAAATTTACTTACTTTGATTGTCTACTGGGTAGAGGTATAGAAATATGTATCATCATTCATCATTAATTATCAAGAGGGGTTGTTCTTGTCGCTCGTGCGCGCTCAGCGCTACCAATATAGGGGGTATATAAAATATATAAAACTGTACGAAGTATAATTATTGAAAACAAAGAATAAACATTAAGATGCAGCATTTTGACGCGGTATTTATACCCTAGGTGCTCTCTATTACGTTCTTCAAAGAACGAAGTCTGAATTAATAAACATTCTCTTGGGTCGAATTGAACAATATTTTTTTCACCGTATTTAGATACAGTGTTGTTTTTAATTTAAGTTTAAATAAGATAGGTATTACTTACCAAACTGTAATCAAGTTTAGCTCAATCCTGAGGCAAGCCACTTAGTTTAAATTATATGAAAACAGCTCAGGTTAAGCCTAAAACGATTCGGGTTAACCCGAAGCCTAACTGATCCTAAACGATAATATGGGCTTGAGCTAAATCCGGGTTAGACCTAGTAACTTTTCGCTTTTCAAGTTTTCTTCGGAAAAGTTTATCCCACCAAAAACATAAATGTAAAAATGCTGAGCCAAGTTCCATACAAACATTATATTTCTTAAAATTTAGTTTGTTATTATTTTTAGCAATATTCCGCAAATTTCCGCAAAGTAACGCCTGATTCCATTAACTATTATATTTCTTGTCTATGGACTTCGCCGTAAAAAGGATGGAGATCTAATTGGGTGCCAAGTTCCATGGAAAATCGAAATAAGTACGTATAGGAACCAAATAACATTATGAACAAAATATAATAGAGTCTATTTCTTTGCTTTATTGAATATCTATAACAATTGATGTTATTTAAATAATGTGAGATCTTAAACTAGATTAGATCTAACTTGGCCAGTTTTCATTACGTCAGTCATTTTTCATAAAGTTATTGAACATTTTAATTCTGATGAAAACTAGCCAAGTAAAATCTAATCTAGTTTAAGATCTCACCATATAAAAAACACAATTTTCGATCTGTACGACTCGCACTTGACCATTTTTTTTTTGTTTTCGGAATTTTTCCCACGGTTACACACAATTACCGAGCTGGATTCCAAATTTCAGCCTTCTAGGTCATCTGGAAGTGGGTTAGAATTTTGATCTATAGGTCAGTCAGTCACTGATAAAAAATTAGATTTTCGGACGTTAATATCTCAACAACCGTTTAAGCTGTGCTTATGAAATTTAAAGCATGTATTTATCTCGCAAGTCTCATTATATGAGCTAAATTTGAAACGTTTATGTGAAATAGTTTCTGAATTATGAGGGGGTCAAAAGTAGCTGCAAATGGTTCGTGTAATATTACACACGGTGCATGCTCGCCATTCTGTTATGCTGGAACTTGGCTTGACACTCTACCGCGTGTCTAGATGTGGTAAATTGATAAGTTGTACATCATTTATAGCTAGCTTAGGTACTCTGTAGGTTATAGGTAGACGGACTGACCACGTTATTTAGATTTATTTCTCTGGTTCTGTCTTCGTTTTCAACCTTGAACACTTTAAATATGAAACATGCCAAATTAAATGTCCATTATTTTTGTCCTAAGTCCTAACTAAATAATGACTTTGGTAAAACAAATCCCGGTCAGTGATAAACCCGTCTTATTAGCAAAGTTAATCGCGTTTAATCCAACGGTTCGCGCGGCTCAGCAAACATTTTGTGAATCTTTCCCCGCGGTAATCGCTAAGAGAGCTTTAATAACAACTAAATGAATTTATAAGTCCTTCACGTATTAATCTTAGTTAAGGAATATCGACTTGTCGTCAGGACGGCATTATGTTTTAAGCACCAAGCGTTTAAATAATATTTGGCTAGGTAATATTGAACACAATAAACGAAATTAAGAAAAAATGTGATTATGCTAATGCTGAATATCAAATAAATAGCCCACAATATTAAATATTTTTTTCATAGAATCAGTAAAAACTTAATCAAAGTTATTATAATTTAGTATAATTACATTTTCCGCTAATTCAGAATTTTCCATAAATAAATCTTCTATCAAAATGGATAAACGTAATTAGAGCGGGCATTATGCTAATTTGGATGCAAATTATACAAAAATCCATGTAAAACGGGGGACAAATGAGAGCGGCTCGGTGGCGGAAGGTAGCCATTATTGTGAACGGTCTCATTTAGCGAGCCATTGTCGCCTGTCGCCGTCGTTCGTTATTTTGTTTGCTCAGCGCAGGGTTAATTCCGTTTGATAGAACGTATTTAATGTTGGCTCCGTTCGGCATAATGCGGTCCGCTGATTGAAATAGTTTCTTTATCTTGCTTTTGTGAGATTAAACTCTTGTACTTAGGGCCGGATTTGTTATTTTAGTATTTTCTTGTGCAGGTCCTGCAAGGTTGTAAAACTCGGATTAGTAAAAATGTTATAGTATCATTAATTTAGTGATCCATAATAATTTTTATTCATAATTAATATTTATTCGGCATTTATAAAGTAAAAAAATAGAAGTGGACGACAGAAACACTTTTCGCCAATACTGTACTACCCGACTGTGTTACCCGACGTTCAGAGAATATTTGAAAAAATTTATTCTGAATTAAAAATTTTGAGTTTGAGTTTGTCGCCCGTGCGCGCCGTGCTCGAAGCCACGGTCACTGAGAAAACAAAAGCTTCTTAGCTAAATAACCGTATTTTAGAATTTTCTTTGCATAATTTCAAGTTAAAATAACTAAGCTTGAAGTTTAAAAGCGATCGGAAAATTGTTGTAACGTAAAGTAGCTTCTTTACGTCATAACCGTGAGTCGCGGCGTTCATACATTTTTATCTTCAAAGTTTTTATGCATATTTTTACCCAGATTTTATGGCCGAAGTTTGTAACATAAACACACATGAAATATTATTTGTTTTAGCGTAGATTTGTGAGAGAATTGTAAGGATCAAATCAGCGAAGTTTCGGCGTATACGGGCTACCGGCTATCGACAATTTAGGGCCAGTTCAGATTGTAACGTGACGAGGCCATGCGATGCATTTTGAAACGAGACAATAAAAAATGGACTAGACAGCACCACGGGCGGTTTCAGTCTGTACAGTAGTAGGTAAATGAAGTTCAGAAGTTCAGCTTCGAAATGCTCATTTAAATATGAATTCCATCGTCGCGTCACGTCGCAATGTAAACTGTATTTTTCCGTTTTGTAGCGACTAGCCACCAACATGTCGCCACGACAAGTTGTCGCTCGCTTGCGCGTATAAGTTTTAGTTTGAAGTGTTCTCTAAGACCAGTAATGTGACCCTAAAATGGTTTTAACGGCGCAACCCGTACTAAAGCGCACATGGCGACCACCGACAATTTATTCGACAAACATTTGTCTATGATATTGGCAGTGCCCCGAGCGATGTTCGGTATTACGTAGTCATTATTGTCCAAACGACGTCCTCGGGCCATTACAGCCGTAATATGTTTTTATTTTTTATTGCTGATATCAGAATGTAGGCTTTAAGGTCGTAGAACGAGATATCTATACCAGGGGCTCCCAATCTTTTTCAGCATGCGGCGCAGTTACACGTAAAATATTTTGTCACGGCGCCCTACTCTACCTAGATATTAGAAAAAAGATACTTAAATTAAATACCTTTAATGAAAACAGGTAAAGCAGGTAAATAATAATAAACAAATATTTCTTCTATCAAATCATCTTGGTGTTAATACATAATTAATATTATAATTTAATTTTATATTTTTTGTGGTTTCGGATAATGATGAAGGATCGACTCATGGCGCCCTTCTTGCCTTTCCACGGCGCACCAGGGCGCCGCGGCGCACAGTTTGGGAACCCCTGATCTATACCAAAAAGTATTAAGAGTAACTCGGCATTGTCCTTTAACGTTTGGCGCGTGGGATAAAGTACTGCTTTTATTGGCTACATAAAGCTTTTAAAATAAGTAAAGTATGTCCGTAAGAACGTCCGTTGGTGGACGGTCTTTTTTTTATTTTTATATATTGGACGCTTCACACCACGTCAGTCTGGCCCCGTGCTAAGTACCTAAAGGACTTGTGTTACAGGTACCAGATAACGGAAATATATTTAATACTTTTATACTATACATATATTTAAGATTTTTATTATGTCATACACATCATACACATATTTAATACACATCCATGACCCAGGAACATTGAAAAACTTTTTGTTCCGTCGGCGGGATTCGAACCCGCGACCCCCGGCTTGAGTTGCCACACACTAACCATTGAGCCACGGAGGTCGTCAAACTTGTCTTGTTAACTAGGCACTTAGTCTATCGTTTATTATTTATTGTGCGCCTGCAGTCCGTTCAGAGGTAGTTGACAACGACATAGGAATCGCTCTGAAAAATATATAAAATTGAACGAACGTAGAAAAAATCGAGGTAAGTTGGTAAGGCGATTAACTAACTAGGTCCATCTGATGGTCCGCGAACAAGACCGACACACTCACGCTCTCGAATAAACAACGACAAAATATTATGTGCCCAACGACACTGAGATCGTTGCATATCATTTATGTAATCATAGTATTATGATACGCTCTTGTATATTCAGGTACACCACTGCAGGCATCAATCCGCACTACAAACAACAGCGTTTAGCGATCGTCATTGTATGCTGACCGCAACCCTCGTTGGTGACCTATAATATGTAATTATAATATTATAGTAAGCCACAATGCCACAGTCTATGATTTCATATCACCTGTTATTATTTTACATTTATTGAGTGTACTCAATATATATTCTGTATTTCAATACCAATATCATAAAGAGGTCAGGTTTTCATTTTCATCGAATAGGCTCAAAAGCGACTGGACCGATTTAGATAATGGGCACATAATGTGCATTGCGGGAAAATGATGGTTCCATCTAATTTAATGTTTTGCACTATTGAGTCGCTAGAGTAAAATATCTAGTAACGAGTAAGGTTATTAAGTTCGGTTAACGCTTGCCCCAGTACTCACTTCTCTGGACTATGATATTTCAAAATATATGCCAAGTATTCTCATGTTTTATTGTTTCCCCATACCTAATTTGGTGATGGATTGTCCCGGCTCCAGAAGCTATTTTTACTTAACGAAGTCGACGAAACGGAACGCCAAATTGGCTGACGGGGTTGACACTAATTATCCTGTCACCCGGCGTCACCCGGCATCACCCGGCGTCACGGGGTGTCACCAGACACCTGGTGATGCGTCAGATTCAGTCCAGACTTAAGCTTGGTCTAGAAATGTCTCTATTTGCGTTAAGCCATGTTTGACATGATTGGCCATATTTTGTCTACATTAAGCCCAATTGATCATAAGCAAATGTTGAATACCTCTACACGTTTATAGTCTCCTATTTGTCGACTCAATTTACACGAGAAATAATGGCATATAACTAACCTTAAAGTGAGTACTCCTGAATCTTGACACTGATACAGAAATTATAATACAAAATAATAATAATATCTATGGACGCTTCACACCACGTCAGTCTGGCCCCGTGGTAAGTACCTGAAGGACTTGTGTACCAGACAACGGAAATATATTTAATACTTTTATACTATACATATATTTAAGATTTTTATTATATGATACACATATTTAATACACATCCATGACCCAGGAACTTTGAAAACTTTTTGTTCCGTCGGCGGGATTCGAACCCGCGACCTCCGGCTTGAGCTACCAACGCGCTCACCACTGAGCCACAGAGGTCGTAAGGGAAATTGAGCAGGCCATAAACGCAAGGGTGTACCTGACAGGTTTGCCTGTGCAGTTACGCCTGTCAGGCAAAGTTCAGGAAAAACCTGCACAGTTCTGTAACGTACACGCTCCGGTTTACCTGAACAGTTGACGTTCAGGAAAACCTGTCAGGTTTGGTCTGCTTTATGGAGAGTCGTTAGACCTATGCTTTCAGTGCGCTTCGTTCACTTCTATCGGAACTTCCCAAGTTGTTTTTGCGGCATAGAGAAAACGATATTGTTGGTAAGCGATTACCTTTACCTTGGACAACACCAGAGGAGTCGCAAGTGCGTGTAGACGGGAAACACGACGATCACGAAACGCGCGTCCGGGCGTGGTCACGAACAATGCTCCACAATAAACTATGTTAATATTAATATCGTTCACATAACATTTAAATATTTAAACAGCGCATTGTTTACTTGAGGACGCTATCAATTTGAAGATACGTGAAGATACATAAATAAAGTTAATGTTGGTTTGAATTTACGGACTTTCCGTCGCACTTTTATTTGTCTTGGATTCTGACCGTCTTGGGTCCATGGACCAATTCAAGAATTCAATTTATTTGACTTCATGTAACAAACAGTCTTGCAATTATCGCAAAATTTTTCCTTAACATTCGTGGTCACTAAATTGATAAGAATATTTAAGTAACACTTTAATTTACAATGATTTAACGTTTGGATATATAAATTTCTTACGTTTTAGCCTTTTTTGTACTTTCAGCCCTACATTACATTTACATTCGGCTCAACTGAAGATAGAATTCTCAGAATATTAGCTGTACAAGTTACATAGAGACGCAAATACACCTTTAATAAACACCATTTGAGAGCTCAAAGGGCTCGTCAAGTTTAAATACGGCTTATTAATTCGGCCTACTGTAATAGCGCACAATCTAGACGTTAAATGTCTCTCAGATGGTCTATATAGGTCTCTCTGGCTGATGGGGTTCCTAATTTGATGAATATTGCCTAAGATCCGAAAAATGAACCAGCTGACCGCTGAACTTCGATGATAATAAACTTAATCATCATCGTCTAGTGCAATCATAATATTTTGAAGATTATTAAGGTAACTAGATGAAACCTACAAATAAATTGCGCCGAAGCTAACGAGGTTTGGCGCAAGTTATATTATAATTACTCGTAATACGGGTACCATTAGAACCGTACCCGTATTTCCTGGATGAAAAGTATCTTGTGTCCATTCCTGAAACTTATAGTATCGCCATATCAAATTTCAGCAAAATCGGTTCAGCGGTTTGGACGTGAAGAGGTTACAGACAGACAGACACACTTTTGCATTTACCTCTTTAATGATAGTATGGATTTAACTGTTTAGAATATAAACAACCTCATTTTTTGGCTATCTGCTTCACGTGATATGCCCTGCCCTAGTAGACAAGCGGCAAGCGATTATTATCTTAAACCAGCGGTTCCCAACCTGGGGGTAATTACCCCCGCGGGGGTAAAATAGCTATTCTAAAGGGGTAACAGAGGTGGTACCTAAAATAGATGAATTGGCAGAAAAAAATAATAAACTGTACATTTTGGAGAAAAACAACTACAGAAAACCCTATCATTGCAGACAGAGATCTGCAAATGTTGAGTACCGTTAGCTACCACTTGTAAATGCGATAATGGCCTCTCAACTCTGGTAACATTTAAAAAAAGGCAAGCAACCGTCTGAACGTCGAGCATGATATGAGATGCGCGATAAGTGTAACTGAAGTCTGAACCTAATTATATTAAAAAACTTACGAATGTACTAATACAAATTTATAAAGTTGTTTTTAATTGGGGGGGGGGGGGGGGGGGGGGGGGGTAAAATCAGTTTCTCTAACAGGCCATAGGGGTAACAGCTCTAAAAAGGTTGGGAACCACTGTCTTAAACGCTAACGCCACAAAATGTATGGGATTTGACATTAGTATTCGCTAGTGAAGCGATGACTTATGTCAAATCGCATACATTTTGTTAGCGTTTACGACAATCGCTTGCCACTTGTCTACTAGGGCTGATAATTTTCTCTATACGACAATCGCTAACCGCGTTTATTTAATATTTTCGGTTTAAAATAAGGCCCAAAATGCCGAATATATTTTACGTAGAATAAATAAATGAATATATTTTTAGAGGCTCGTAAACAATTACTCGAGCACAATGAGATCCGACCAACCATCTAATCTTCTTTGGGAAGGATGCCTCGCTCACAATACCTCTTTTGTCTTCGCAATCAGGTATTTTATTCATCATTATACTTAAGATATTTAAATTATAATTTTATACTTTATTACAATAGAATTATTAAGTGTTTGCCGAAGTTGAGGCATGAGCTTGGGATTCTCTCGTGGTGTAAGGGCATTCATTACACCTTGAGTCTTGACGATATCTGTATCACAGAATACATAATAGTACCTTACGGTATGTATCATGTTATTTTTGTGGTCTCTTTATTCGACCGATTACATTTTTTATATAACCATCAGCTGATATTAGGCATCTGAGTTCTGACCACAATAAGACAGTTAAAGCCCTACCTACTTCTGGAGCTAAAAAAACCCTACGGACAAATGTCATACTGGTTTGCGTGCATACAACGTCATCATAATATTATGGCTTACTGTCATATTATGGTAACATCAACAACCATTAGTTTTTTTAAAGCAATTCGTAGCACAACATGTACAGTAGATATGCGAAAGAATAGAATCTCTGACAGATTTTATAATAATCTGACTAATTTCCTTTGACAATATGCCACTACCATCCACTACACTACCCGATGCTTCGAAAACACTTTTTCAATGGTAACCTTGTATTGCTAAACGTGCTGATGCGAGGGGTCTTATAAGATGGACTCTTCGGCAGCAAATATTTAAAGGCTACTTAATTATTGACGTCTTTACAATTATATTTCAGCCTCTATGTTTAAGCTTTTAACAAAAGACAAAACCGATCGCCCACGCGTATTAAATAATATATTTTTGAGGTTATTTACATGCAAAAGTTTCATGTTTTGTGTGAGCACCTAAATATTTAATGTACTAATGCTTCCTCAAAGTTCTAGCATATTAGCTATTTATGGATGCCAAAATTCGTGAAGCACGAGCGGTACGTGTGGTGGTGTTTGCTGCGACTTCACTTGTAATATAAACCGAGGAAGTTTGAATTAACCTAGTCTAGTTGCATTGTTATACTCTCTAGACTTTATTGTCTGTCTGGTTTCTTAGATTGTTTGACATGAATTTATTCGATAAAACGCTAATCGAGCTGTAGATGGATTAGCGTTTTGACGTTAGCCAATAAAAAATGCTAGTGAATAGATAAATTTCTGGTAAAAGTTTACCAAAACGTGTAGTTTTTTAATTCCTGATTTGCATATTTTTTAGTTACTTACATATTACATACCTACACCCTGCCATCTTCCTGCCAAATTTTGATATATTGATCCTTGTTAAAAATAAAAATACACGTATTTTTTCCTTTATAATCACTCAGTACTAAAATGTTGAGAAATAGCTTCCGAAAGTTATCCTAAAAAACACTACAATTAATGGACACGACGCTTCGCCCGCGCGTGACGTGCCCCCGTGCGCGCACCTCCCCCTGCGTCACCCCCGCTTATTCCCCCGCGCCGCGAGTGACCGTTCTGCAACGATTTTAACACTGCAGTACACGTGCCCCTTTTTTTTACACGAGTACTCGCGCGGCCTACCATGGTAGGCCATCTGAAAATCTTAATTGCTTTCATGATTATTATTTTTTTATTAAAATAACAAATAAAATAAAAAATATAATAAATTACCTTACTGTTGAAACCGAAAACTATCTAATAAAGATTTGCCAAAGATACACAAAGCCAATGCTCCTCTTCGACCAATTGTAAGCCAAATTGACTCACCAACCTACAAATTAGCTCAGCTGGTGGCTAATGTACTCTCGCCTCTACGCGGACAGACCAAGGCCCATGTAAAGGATTCTTACCACTTTGTCGATGAGATTAAACATCTACGCCTCAGAGACAATGAACAACTGGTCAGTTTCGATATACAGTCCCCGTTCACGTGCCTACCAATACAACAGTGTATCGAAATTGTTACAAGAAGGCTGAGAGAGAATGACTTACCGGTTGAATATGTGGACTTGTTAGAACACTGCCTTACATCTGGCTATATGTTGTGGAATTGTGACTTTTACAGGCAAGTAGATGGTGTTGCGATGGGCTCACCTGTTTCACCTGTTGTGGCTGATATTTTTATGGAAGACTTCGAGAAGTTAGCCCTTGAGTCCTCACCTGTACAACCCACCTTCTACAAGCGGTATGTAGATGATACTTTCACAATATTACCATCAGACAAAGTATCCATATTCCTTGAGCACCTGAACAGCCTCAACTCCAAAATACAGTTCACAATGGAGTTGGAGAGAGATAATTCCTTAGCTTTCTTGGACGTATTAGTAATAAGGAGTCCTGATGGCACATTAGGTCATACGGTGTATCGCAAACCTACACACACAAACAGATATTTAAATGGTGATTCCCATCATCACCCAGCACAGTTAAGTACTGTTGGAAAATCGTTATTTCAAAGAGCACGAGGAATCTGCGATGAACAGCATGTGGACACCGAACTTCATCATGTTGCACAAATTTTACGCGACAATAAGCTTCGGGTACCACGCAAACAGAGCAGCAACCGAGTGAAGCCGGCAACAGTGGAAAGATTACCTGCAGTGTTACCATTTATAAAGGGAGTCACTGATAAAGTGAGCTACATTCTAAGGAAAGCTTCAATAAAAACATACTTTAAGCCGCCCAAAAAGATCAGCCAATGTTTACCATCAGTGAAATGCAACTTACCCCTTCAAGATGCAGGAATCTACAAACTCGACTGTGATTGTGGCCTCTCTTATATAGGGCAAACCAAAAGGGCCATCAAAACCCGTATCAAGGAACACATTGCAGATGTCAAACACCGTAGGAACAACAAGTCCGCAATTTGTGAACACACACTGGATCAACCTCGCCATTACATAAGATTTGATAAGCCACAAGTACTGGCAAAAGAAGCACGATACCGCCCACGAATGATACGCGAGGCCATAGAAATTAAAAAACACCCTAATTTCAACCGCGAAGATGGTTGAGTGCTGCCATCTAGTTGGGATCCAGTGATAAACAAACTAAAGCACAAATCTATGATACCTCGGCTTCAAGACACTGTGAGTTCGTTCTGCGTAGATCGGAACGCAAACAAATATTCATGAGTCGTCGGGTAGTTGGATAACTTCAAGAAATTGGACACCTGTCACCTCAGTCCGCCCGTGACCACGGCCGCTGTAAAGTAGCCGAAACGTCGGGATTATTAAAAGTGCTCCGCGACAAAATCCGTAAGTGTTTAAACTTATAATATCATGAACTATCTAATAAATTATTAAATTACTGAAAAATCAACAAATTTGTGAATTTCTACGAAAATGTGCCAAAAATCGTACTGATGAAGTCGAACATATTGTGTATTCCTTTCGTGAAACTAAAATACGTTTAATTTTTGTTTGTTTCATATTATTCGAGATTCAGTTCTACTTACAAGTCAGAATTAAACTAGAAATGACAAATCTAGAACCACTTTTTTGGCGATCAAATTTGGGCTAACATGTAACGCTGACAATTCCCATACCTCTTAGCGGCGGGCCTAAATCGTGTTGGATTCTTAAAAAATATTGAACTGTACTAGATAAAATACTTACAAGTTATTTCTTCTATTTACAAATTCAATAATTTTTATAATTTTTTTTATGTTTTTCTAACAGCAAACGACCCTAAGCATCAGAAGTCACCGGATTAGTTGGTTTTCATACAAGTGTTACTCCTAGACTAGGGTTTACAAGACTGGTCAATATTTGTCACTTAGATCACAATTTTCGATCACAAAACTTACCTCAGAAGCCTGACGAGGAAATTTGAAAACCGGCACTGATGGCGCTAAGTTTTTATTATAAAAACTACAAAATATTTTATTTGTTGAATAATTACATAATTAACACTAGTTAAATATGTAAGTTTTATCCATTTTTTTTGCAATTTGGTGAGATTTCCTATGTTTCTGGTTAGTCATAATAATATGGTTACGACGTAAATCTATATAGGTCGCTATATTTTGTTAACAAATCAAATCTTAGTATTTGTTATCAAATTATCATAAATGTATTTTAATAGGAATTAGGAATACATAAAATATAAAATCATAAACAATAAAAACGTTATAAATCAATGATTAAAAAAAACATTCGCGGTTAAATTTAGTACACCAATACTCGCGCGGACTACTGTGGTAGTCCAGCGTTTTTGATGCTGAATAACTATTATTTCGATCGACTATGAGGTCACAGGAGGTGCTGAGGTTATGTTAAATTTATCAAACGAGGATTACCTGGAATTTCAAGGTTCTAGCGCACTTTACTGAAAAAATATTGCTGAAAAAGTGACCCTGGTCTACCATGGTAGTCCACGCGTGTACTGCAGTGTTAAATGGGATAAAATAATTAATTCATTAAAAAAATAACACCCAATTTTTTTTTATTAAAATATGGACTCTCCTAATGATGCCTAAGCCCTGGAAAAAATTTGGCAGGAAGGTTTTGCACCCTGTATATCATGATCACTCTGTCTACTCTATGATATCAGCTTTTAAAGTCTTTTCATTACATTCCCAACCATCAAAATTTCAATACGCGTAATTGGTGTGTATTTCACAAAGCCAAATTACTACCTACCTACATAGGGTTGTGAATTTTTTCCAATTATTGTAATCAAGGCACCCTTTGGCGCTTGAATGGTACTATTTGCCTTTTATACTGAACCCTATTCTAGGGATCGGCCCTACATACTCGTAATTGTGCGTATCTACGACTTGCCGAATTTACCCCCAGATAAACCTCGTCGATGTATTAGATGTAGATGCTGCAGCTTGTGAAACTAACCTAATTTTAATATTATGCTTCCGTAGTTTCTATATGTCGCATTTTTTTTAATTTATTCCCTAAATTTAATTAAGATAATATCAGTTCTACCAGAGTAAAGGTATAAAATGAAACTGATTTGTGTTACATTATAATAAGGCTTTTGTTACACTCATAAGGTTACTTTCTATGGCCTCAAACTAAGGGTCTGTTTACTTCTTAATGAGACGTAATCACAATGTAAGTATAATGGCGATACAAGATTGAAAATTATCACAGTATCACTCATGCTTATTATTTACTAGCTGTCCCGGCAAACGTTGTTTTGCCATTTAAAGTATTTCTACTTCATCAGTTGATACAAAATCTTACGAGGGGCTTTTGTCCCCTAAGAGGGGTGGGGGGAAAAATTTTATACACCAGCATGCCTATTCTGTATCGTACATTTTGTGAGTTAATCACTGAGTTAGTAACGAAACGGAGGAGTGAGTAACGGAAAGTGTCACTTTTGTATTCACTATGCACAAGTTACCAACTGATTTGGCACGGTTTCTAACCAAATCTTAGTTAATAACTTTTAGGGCAGAGGCATGCATTTTGCCTTATATTTTTTTATCGATAGTTCCTCACTACCATTAAATATGTATTCACTAAAGCAAAATGACAGTTCATAATTACAAACTCAATGAAGTGACTAACACATTTTTAACAACTGCTAAAGAGTAGTTGTTTTCGTGCGTTGTATTAAGTTATAAAGATGGCTCACGCTCTATTAATTGTATATGCAGAAGAAATGCGTAGAAAAAAGTGTTGGCGCATCCAAAGGCGCGGATTGCGGGATAAATATAACCCGATGGATCTGCCGGAGTCGGGATTTATTGTTCACTTTCGGCTCAACAAAGCTGGCTACCAATTAGTACTAAATGATGTCATAGAAGCCCAGGCGAAGAAACACAGGAGTAAGAAAGGAGCTAAAAGTATGTACTTATTTATTAGTAAAATTATCAATTTTCATTTCCCTACTCTTATGAGAAACTTTTGTTTGCTTAACTTTTTAACTAATAAGTACCTTTTCTTGTCTACTGACTACTTCAGTCTTCATGTACGGTACTTTTTACTATTGAAGGTACTAGCAGCGTTACATTTTTAAGCAACTGGGTCCTACCAGCGGCCCAGTGGGCTATCAATATTCCACACAATCTCGCGCATACAATACCTTGATTTACTCTGTAATTGATTCAGAAAAAGAGCTTGGTCGCAGGTATTTCTTCCCTAATCTTCATATAAGGAATAATATCAATAAAAGCAATAATAAACAAACGCTTAATATAACGTAATTATCTTTTTTTTTCAGATTTCCCTTGGAAAAGAATTAACCAAAAGGAGCTCATCAAAAAATCTTACTATATTTAATTACTCACCGATGATTATTTATATGAAGCGAATCCTTGGAAGAATTAATTTTTAAGAGCCATTGTAAAACAGTGATTACATAAAATATGTGCTTGTAAGTTAGTCTGTAAAGAACTTAAAGTTTTGAAAAATAATCAATTAACAGTATCAATCAGTCTTTTAGACATTTTTCCTTAGCTTGTTAATCATTTAAAGGTTTCTTCAATAAATCTTTATGCACCATTATCCTAGACAAAAATAAAAGATCAACAAAATTTTTACTAGCTTTACAAGCATTATAAATAAATACCTGTACAATAAATAGCCTTTAAGTAGCACCTTTCCTGTACAAAAATAAATAATTTGAGACCAACAATATTATTGTAATTACTAATCAGTCTTAACCTATGATATTATTAAAACATCATTGGTCTTAACACTTTTTTAACTAGATACATAGTTTATAATACATAGTTCAATAAAGTAATAGATAAAGAAAAAATAAAAGATTCACATATTATTATAATTACTCATTAGTCTACCCTTCTTAGTGAGTATCTCTGTTCTAAAAGGAATAATAAAAATAAAATAGAATAAAAATCATTTATTTTTAGACCAGTGATCCATAGTGTTAGTAACAATTATTGGACTTTAAAAGTATGTTAGTACATTTCTGTAATTTACAATTTAATAAATTAATAAAAAAATGTCTATGATTGACAGGTTCATTGAGACTTCATAAAATGAAGTTCAATGAACCTGCCACTGAATCTACTCTTTCATTCGAGCTCCCTCGCACTGTTTACTAGTAAGTCGTCTACACTGGCATCTGCGAACATACCCGATGCACTACAGTAGCGAGGCAGCCGGAACAAAGCCCTGAAGTATGTACTGAATCCGCAGGGCATTGTAAGACTTCTGTGTATATTTGGCCCACAGACTGCTCGTGTAAAATGTCTGGCAATATGCTTTTAAAAGAGTGATCTTAACTTCAGCTGTGCATCGAGCAAATCTGTGTGCCAACATATTGCCACGGACTGCCAATGCCCTACGTTCCCTCTCCACATCCAATTCATCACACAAGTCTTCAGTGACTACATGCTCCAAGTATTTAAACTGCGTGACACGGTTTAAAGTTTCTGAGTTTAAGGTGAGTGGAAGAAGAAGGGGTATTGTGGAAGGCCCTTTATTTTTTTTTATTTAAATAATATAAACTCACTAAATATAAAATAAAATAAGAACATTACAAGATTCTTTAGGAAAAAAGATAGAGAAAGAAAATGAAGATGCTTTGCTAAATTAACTTCATTTGTTTTCAATTGCAACAATAATTTTATTTAAAGCATGGTCTACAATTTCAGTGAGATTTGCTGATACATATTCAAAGGCTGCCGCTGAGGGCTCCTCGTTGGCAAGACGCCTCTCTTCCAATTCATATGCCCAACATGGAGCACAGCAGCTGGTGTTTTGATGAAAACCTGAAACATTAAAAAATCCTGTTCAAACTAGTCATCAATTATTAGAATAGAGAGTTCAAAAACTACATTAATAAATTTTTAGTATTCTGAATTTTTGTCCTAAAATTCCATTAAAACTTTTAAAAAATGTTTTTTTTTGCACTAGTCGTCATTGTCTTTTTATCTGATGGACGTCCACTGCTGGACGTAGCTTCCTAAAATGACCGCCAAACAACGGCGGTTGTTAAAGTTTGCAGTTAGGTACAATGAGCTAAAGATAGCTAGCTAAGTTTGAGTTAGATTTATCAATGATGTACATGATACTTTGAGTATTATTTTATATTATACCATATTTCACATACTAAGACATTTTTTTTTCAAAACTTTGAATACAGTTAGTAAAATATAGTACTATACCTACAATGTGTTACAAAAATAAATAAATAAAGCTTGTGTTTACTTACTCTTCGCCATTGCTCCCAAGTCTTTTGGACCCCATCTCCCAGAGAATTAAGTTTGAGGGCCAGTTTTGCCAGGCCTGTCTAGAAGCCTGGTTGCCCATTGGCCCTCCCATTCGACCCATCACTAAATCACGGTGGGTCTCAAGTCTCAACAAAGTTTGTAACACTTTATGCCGGTTGAGAGTGAGAGTTTAAACTTATATTATAATTAGGTATATAGCAGACATAATAAGTCGTTACACTTGTGACTTGCTGTACCTTGACGTGCCAGCAGCTCTAGTTAGGAATAATTAATTTATTATGAAGAGAGGAAAAGCTTGTGATTAAATTCAACTTTTCAAAAACCAAATAAAAATATTTACTCTTCTATGACACAAGTGACAATTAATCTGTGACTTTGACAAGCAATAGTTTAAGTCCACAGACAACAAAATAAACAGCCCGAATAAATTAAAAGGTTCTGACATTTTATAATGTACTCCTCCACAGACGGTACTTTTCAATTTAGCCGAATTACAGTCGATAAATTTGCGTCAATTGAGTTAACCACTCTGCCATCAAAAGATACTGAATACAAAATTAAGGAACTGGTGGGTTACAAACAAAAGCTGGTTAGTAACCATTTTCACAGTGATTAACTAAACTTATATTTTAGCGAATAGCCCCGCAGATGTTAAGTTGGAAAAAACAGTTAATAATATGAAGTAAGTCCATTAAAGAAAAAAGTTTGATACAAAATCTGACCCCCTCTTTGCTCCCCTTAGAGGGGTGGGGGAGGTGATTTTTATACACCAGATTTTGAGTTGGAAGAAGACAAATATATCTGCGAAAACCGTATGCAAATCGGATCGGTAGTTTTCGTGTTAAAGCAAAAGTCTTATACAAAATCTGACCCCCCCTCTCGTCCCTTTAGAGGGGTGGGGGGAAAATTTTTTATAGACCAGGATGTTAAGTTGGAAGAAGACAAATATATCTGCGAAAACCGCATTCAAATCGGATCAGAAGTTTTCGTGTGATAGTGGAACAAACATACAGACAGACAGACAGACAAAAAAAACTAACCACATTTTTGGCTTCTATAGCGATGTAGTAACACCCCCCGCTTATTATTTTTTGAATATCTTTAATGTATAGAATTTTCATTTCTACAGTTTTATTATATATATATATATATATATATATATATATATATATATATATATATATATATATATATATATATATATATATATATATATATATATATATATATATATATATATATATATATAGATTTATTTATTTCATTGTAATTTCTATTCTACGACTATTTATTTACATTCAAAAGGCCGGTAACGCACCGCACCAGTGTTCATGGGCGACAGTAGTTGCTTTTCATCAGGTGAACCGTTAGCTTGTTTGCCCCCTAATTTTATAAAAAAGGTGACTATTCTAGCGCTAGACGATCGACGGCGCACGTTTTGTACGTAAATCTCACCCTCGCGACTTTCCACCTCGAGAAAACGCATTTTTATTTCAATTACTTATTTTGATATTCCTATTGCGTTTGTTATACCAGAATGAGATGATAGGGAATTAGACGGTGGCTGTAATCTTTTGTATAGGTACGATCTAAACATAAAACTGAAGTTCTAACGCCGCGTAAGTCAAAAATAGCAACTTTTCAGGAGATAGAAAAAAAATGCCAATTTTTTTTGCCGTATAATTATTACGTCCTAGCTCGGTCGGAAGATCTTCCTTTGCGGCCTCCACGCATATCCCACATAGGTATCTGAGATTAAGTAGTAGCACAACTCAAGGCTACCCAAGATAGTGCGAGTAATTAATATAAAGGAGGAGGATAATATTTTGTGCCAACTAAGCGGTATGACAAAGCTTTGAGATGGGAAATTAGATAGCGGCGACATTGGCCACCAAAACTTTGTACCGGTCCGCTTCCGTAATTTCGGTGAACTAAACAAAGTGATTACGTTAGCTGTTGTGTGCTAAAAATTAGCTTTACTACATGCTCAATTTTTTAACTAACCGCAATTGTCGTACTAGGAATGAATGAGTATCGTGTATGTTTGAGGAACGAGAGACCGATTCTCGTATCACGACTATCGGTGCGATAAAGTTACGCGAAAAACGCACGGTGGAAGACTGCCATTCATCAAGGTGATGAGGATGGTATATTTTTCTCGTAATTTCTGTTTGTTTGTCTCAATCAAGAGTAGAACTTTAATTGATCGTAACACCGGGGGGCCTCTGCTCTCTATTGACTCCACAAGTGCTAAAGTGTGAGGGGACCGCCACCTGACGTCACACTTCAGTACTCGTTCCGTCTTTACGTCATTGTTTACTGTATTTTTATGACGTCATCATTTTAATCATGTACGCTGCCCTTAATTGTTAATTCGACAAGCTTTTTGATCCACCATACGCTGTTTTGCCATTTACGTTATATGATAGTAATACACGTATTTATAATTACTTAAATTACTGCTAAACTTTTGAACCTAATATTGAAGATTTCAATGCCTATTTTTGATGAAACATAATAAATAAATTTATCATAATTAAATTTATAAAGCAACATGACACAAAGGATTCTTTTTTATTAATTTTTTTATGATAAAAATACCCCTCGTAAAACGAATATTTATTTAATGCTTTGAACAATGCCCAGGGAGGGATACGAAGGAAGCACACCTCTAGCTCGGTCATGGTCGATTCGAGTTTTTAAAAACGTTGGTTTTTACGAAAAATCATGAAAATGAGCACTCATCGTATAAATTACTAGACATGTCGCCCGTTACGCCAAAATTCATATAAAAAGTATCCTATGTCCTATCCAGGGACACAAAGTATCTTTAAATACCAAATTCAATCAAACTTGGTTCAGCAGTTTGGGCGTTAAGAGGTAACATACAGACAGAAAGACACACTTTCGCATTTATAATATTAGTATGGATTTGAAGTGTGCGTTAAATTTTTTGTACGGCCGACGGTTTTGTACGGTTTTTGGACAGGAGATGATGTATTCTTTTGGTTGGCCCGAGAAAGTCGTTGAATACATTCCTGCAAAATTAACCTCGGAAACCCAGCATCATTCGCATTTTTTTTTAGAAATAAGGGGGCAAACGAGCAAACGGGTCACCTGATTGGTCGCCCATGACACTCTCAGAAGAGCTGCAGGTGCGTTGCCGGCCGGGTTCGCATAAGCGTGTCGTGCGCAAGCGAAGAAAACTGACAAACGAACCCAGGTTAAAAGCTCGGAATGCCAAGCGAGAGCTACGTTTTATTCTGGAAAAATGCACACTTCCCGTGGGACCGTTACATTTTCGTTTGTAGAGTAAAAACTTGGGTTTAATATTGACCCATTTATTTAGCGCGTACAAAACTACTTAAGAAACCTGACTAGAAAATAACAAGAAAACACGTAGAAAGTAGAGTTTACCTCAAAGGATTAACATAGGATTATAATTTATAATATAATTACAGACAGAAGACCGACAGGAGGCTTGGCCTACTTTACGTGTCAACGTCTTTTCACGTCTAGCACTAGTCCATGTATGCGTAGTTTCTGCATAAGTTTATGTAAAGAATTTTCGTTGAATTTTCTTTACTAATTATATTTTCACTCTACTGCGACGCTTACAGTGTTTTTTAATATAAAATAAGGGGGAAAACGAGCAAACGGGTCTCCTGATGGAAAGCAACTACCTCCGCCCATGGACACTCGCAACAGAAGAGCTGCTAAGCAGGTTATCGGCCTTTTAAGAGAATACGCTCGCTTCTCGGTCATTGCGGTCACTGAATATTTTGGCAATGCACAGTGTTGGGAATGGTCGAGCGTCAACTTTGTCGATAGCACCCTCAGTCAACCCTCTTGTTAGCATAACAGACCAAGATCCCGACAAAGACCCCCCGAGTTCAAAAGTAGTTAACCCTCCATTGTTTTAATTATCTGAAATGAAATTTCGTTACCTGATAGGATAGGACCCACCTGGGTTTCTAATTTTCCTTTGTCTTCCAACTTATTTACTAAAGAACAATAAAAAGTGTTCAGTTCTTATTGCAAACTTCCTTTAGCTCTTACGATACTTTTTTTTGAGACGTGGCTCGAAACTTCGGACCGAAATACGTTAATTGCGGGAACCGTGCAGTTTTTAGTGATAAATCAACTATTCTGGGACATATTAATCTGCATACCAAATTGCACAAAAATCGTTGCAATGATCTTAGCATGAAAACATGAAAGACAGGCAGAACCGCAGAACACTAACCAATTTATCCTACTAATCCTACTAATATTATAAAGGCGAAAGTATGTGAGTTTGTTAGTGTGTATGTTTGTTACTTCTTCACGCTTAAACGGCTGGAGCGATTTCGACAAAATTTTACAAGGAGGTAGCTGACATCCTGGATTAACACATAGGCTACATTTTTAACCGACTTTCAAAATGGAGGAGGTGTTATGTTTTTGAAGTGAAAACTTCTTTAGCGGCGTTGAGCACTTTTGTGGGATGGGTAAAAACTGTGAAACTCGCGTCAGATTTTCGTGTTGATCGAAAAACCATAGAAAAACCGTAAGACGGTTGGAGAGTAGTGTTTTGTGTCGAACTCGAACTCGAACGAAATGTACAGTCGGGGAAATGAGTGGTTTAGCAGAAATGTACAGTCGGGGAAAATTGTGCTAAGCAGAAATGTACAGTCGGGGAAATGAGTTATTTAGCAGAAATGTACAGTCGGGGAAAATTGTGCTAAGCCGAAATGGACAGTCGGAGAAATGAGTTCTTTAGCAGACGCGCTGATTAAGGCCGCGTTTCCACCTGCAAGACAACTGTCGCGAGAAGTGTCTGACAGTCTGTCTGACAGCAGCTTTTTTTTTCGATTGTCGATATTTTTTAATCGATTGTAAGGGTTTCGATTAATTAATTAAAACGATCTTTTTTTTAATTTTTTTTAAATCGATTTTCATAAAAAATGTGTTAAAAAAATAATGCACAACGTTAATAATGTAGTTTTCACTTCTGCCGGCACTCCCGGAGTGCAACCCGTCGTTTTTTTTTATTACTTATGTTCAACGATGACTCCGCCGTTTGTGAACCGATTTTCAAAATTTTGCCTTCTTTTACTTCTTTCCATGTTGTTTTTAACGAAACAGTGTCACGTCGTTAGTGCTGAGTTTTAATTTTCCTTTTTAGGAACAAACTAAGTTATTAATTATAAAAGTGAATTTATTCTAACCTAAACTAAACATACAGATATTGAGTGTCATTTGATTCATAGGCTTTCGTCCCGTCTCCTACTTGGGGGGGCTGCGTCCCCCTAAACCATCCTCCATCCCCCTCCTGGTAGTGTTGCTTTTAACGAAACGGTGTAGCGTCATTAGTGCTGACTTTTAATTGTCCTTTTTAGGGACAAACTAAGTTATAAATTATAAAAGTGAGTTTATTCTAACCTTAACATACCGATTTCGAGTGTCAATTGATTAATTTTCGTCCCATCTTCTACCAAACCCTAGGAGTGCTGCTTATCACAAAACAGTGTCTTCCATCAAACTTCCATCTCTCAGTCATAAAAATTGAAGTTTCCGATGATCAAACTCAATTTATTTTGTCTCTAATACTATTTACCTATTACAACACAATTTAGTTTACCTAATTACACTTAATAAATCGCGGGTAACACCGCGGGGCACAGCTAGTAAATACATATTTGTGTCAAAAATTATGTACCTACTCTGAGATACATGAGCATTTATACAAATCCCTTCTTTACTCTGGAACCAGTCGCATAAAAATGCTCGCATTGCTCGTCAATTTGGGAACGCGATATGGCACGCGAATTACATACACGTGCAGTACCTATCTTGATCTATGTCTGTGCTGTAAACCGTAAAGCAACAGCTAGCCGCTAGTACCTTTGCGCCCTTATTTTAAAATCAGCTTAAAACCGCGTAAGTGACAGTCAAGTCGCAACCCAGCTGCGGTCACTTGACGAAGGTACCCCAAATTAATTTTAAAATTATTTTCCGCCAAAACCTCCTTTAAAATGGCAACATAATTCTGCATTACCGTGGAAATTACCTAATGTGTTTGTTATGTGCTCAACATACTTGCTTTGCCGTACAGTACGTCAACAGGCGTTGTGTATTTCAGTGATGTAAATTTGAAAGTTTATGGTAGTAGCTTTAAAATATATAATTTTGGCCGCACCGGCAAACGTTATTTTGCGATATGCATATTACGTTATTTTGGGTATTAGAAATAGATTTTGATTCTCAGAAATTCCATAAAAATCTGCCCAGCTGTGTCGGAGGAGTTTATACACTGCGACCCGATAATTTTGGTACCTATACATATTTATAATTGGCATGATGACTATTTTTTTTTCTTATTAGTAATTGAAAGACCTTTAAAAATAGAAACATCGGTGAAAGAATTACTCTGATAGCTTAAAAATTCACCAAGATATGACAATTCAAACATCTCATAAAATGGACCTGCCCGAAACGCTCCATACAAAATGCAACTCGATTATGACGTCACCTTAGAGCTGTTTGTAGGCATCGCGGGAAATTTTTGTTCGGTAGCTATATTAATTATTGCGTTTATGAAAGTGGTTTCATAACAAAAGTTGCTTTAAATTACACAAGTTATCGAACGGTATAGAAATATTAAGAAATGTAATTGAAAAAAAATTCGACTTGAATATCCAACTTTGAAGGCGCATAACAAAAAAAAAATACAAAAGCTAACAAGCTGAAATTTTGGAAACACTTATTTTTTACCGTTATTTCTTTATTTTAATTCATGAAGCCCCAAGCGGCCACATCCGGCCGCGATAACAATGAAAAAGCTATTGTGTCTCGTTTTGCCACGACTGATGGGTTAATAACAAAATTCGCTAATCTTTGACCTTGTCATCATCCCAATTGCCATGTAATTATTGTATTAACTCATTATGACTTGCCTTTGCTTATAATATGCACGCTGTAGCTAAAGCTTACTAAGCTAAATAGGTAGCAGCTTAAGCTAGTGCCTATTTAGTGATCTGTGCTAGAGCTTAGAGCTTGTCGCATTTTAGCTTGAGAGTTATAATTAGGTTAGTCAATCGTGAAAGTGACACTGGTTCCATAAACTGCCCTTATATTGCCAATAAAAACTTAAATAGAATAGGCTTTACTTAACCAGGCCTATCCCACTCGCGCGTGTAGGCATCGAACTGTAAGTACCACCCGCGGGTGGCACATTATAAGGGACTTACAAGCGAGCGGTGACGCACGCGCAAGATTTTTCGTCGCGTATCGACTGTATACCAATCATAGAGGGATTTAATTCATGATACTGATTTAACCGCTGTGACAAAATCGTTATAAATCTTATAAAAATGAACAATTAAAAAAGACCAATGAAATACGTATTTCAATTTAAGGTATTTAAATACAAAAAGTAGATAAAAACTATATAAACATAGCAAATAAACCAATTTGTGTGTAACAAATAAACACAAGTTAATGTTTAAATTGTAAAAGTTTCCTGCACTATAATCGAATATATATAAAACTACTATAAAATATAGGTTGGGTTACTAAAATTTGATATTACTATAAAAAGGTTTGCTACTCGTACCAATAGTAATTAAAAAAGATTATTTTGTTTTCTAAAAGGCGAAAACCTTGATTTCTTAAGCTTTTCTTAAGAAATCAAGGTTTTCGTAGGGTACGCGTTATGCGATAGAAAGAGAGCGCATCTGTAGGTAAATTTATACGTCGGCAGTTTTGCATTGCGCGTCGGAATTTGAACTTTATAGCATCGTAGCTTGTGTCGTTATTTATTTAAACGGGATTCGGGAGTGAGCTTTCTGTTGTTAAACTAATATGTATTCGGTGACTTAACACAGTAGTTTATTATAATAAATCAAGACGTGAGTAGAAGAATAAGGTAAGTAACATGAAAAAACTTCCCGTTTTTTTGCTTAAATGGAGGCTTTAGGGCCGGAAAAATTATTTGAAATAGAAACACTATGGATTATAATATGTGTAGCCAGATACATTAACTGAGTTATGAAATAGATAAGTTACAAGTTTTATTGAAATAATTAGGGAAAAAATGAGTTATTGTCCGAATGTTACCAAATGTTACTTGTTCGCTTCTTCCACTCACGTCTTCAAATGTATTAACATTTTCTATATTTTTTTATTTTCGTATCCTTCTTAAAACGCGATCAAAGTGCAATCAAGTACCTTGAACCATTTACATTTCCCGAGTATAAAACTTAGAAAAAGTTGGGGCGAATAAATCTTTTGTTGGTAAGTGTTTGCCCCGGCCCGCGGTACATTAAAAGCGTGTTTGAAGACAAGAGTGGGTGAACTGAGTAACTAACATTTTACAACTAAGAGCAATTACTAATTTTTTCCCTTTTAATTTGAACAAACCTTGTAACTTACCTAATTCATCATCTAGCTATAAATAGGATCCACATTCGATATCAAATCATTTTCCCGGTTCTAAAGCAAGTGTATGCAAAAAAGTCAGTTTTCAAATTGTTAGTTACCCGCTTGATCCACTCATGTCTTCTTTTGTAGTAGCACACGTAGAAGCCAACTTCCAGCTCACAATTTAACTTCGGAGAAAAATTTGAATTACTAACTCGCAATAGAATTTCTTTTTCACTCTCCGTGAAAGTTCGCGCGGATAATTGTATCGCACTTTGGAACTTCATCTTGGCGGCAAACGGCAATCTAGAGGTACTTTAAAACAAACCCCGATTCAAAAATTTTAAGTAGATCAAACGCAAAATTTCCAGGCCTGAGCAGGGTGATGATGATGAACTATAGCTAAGAAGTAAGAACACGCTCGATAATGTCAGCTTTCAAACAAAAAAAACTAGATCAAAATCGTTCCACCCGTTTGGACGCTACGATGGCACGGACAGACACACACACTGACAGATAGACAGACACGTCAAATTTATAACACCCCTTTTTTCGGGGGATAAAACAGGTAAACGCACGATTTTAAGGTTGCGTTTTCACCGGACCTCTTGTGAGGGATGTGTTTTGTGATTCAATAGAATCGATGTGCTGCGCGAGTTCGGGCAAATTAAGTGATTCTATTGGATCTCAAAAACACATTCCTCGCAACGCATTTCAGGTGGAAACGCGAAAGGGGTTTATCGCGCGGGACTACTTACATCTTTCCGGGATAAAAAGTATCCTATGTCCTTTCCCAGAACTCAAAGTATCTCCATACCATATTTCAGCAAAGGCAGCTCGAGCGTGAGGAGGTAACAGACAGACATTTCGCATTCATAATGTTAGTATGGAAGTATGGATAATCGCGATCTACCCATGCTCGTACTAATGAACAAACGCGCGTTGCACACCCGTCAATCTTCGCTCCACTAAACAGATCTATAAATTTAGAACTGCACTTTCTTTCCCCTTCCACTTTTTACTTGACTAGCTATCGTAAGCAAAAATATTAAAACACGACCTAGGAAATATGTCAGATGTATTTCTTTAATGGTTATCATGCGTGATATTAAAATAATTGGTAGCATTATCTAACTTGTTTTTGTTTGCACATTTTCCGACGCGGTTATTTACTAACCATTACCTAAAAAGTTACTGTTTACTAAAAAATATTTGTAGCAGCTTCCGAAGAAATAAAAGTAACAGTTTGATATAGTTGGTAATGTAAATAAAATAAAGGTTCCGGTTATTGCGAATGTAGGGGCAGCCGGCAGTAAAGGCGGTAGGGCGAGCCCTAACAAAGCAATCGACCTTTTTACGAGCCGAATAAATAAATCTATTGAGAACGAATTTAGACTACCTTATTTTATTTAGTGTCTTCTAGAATCGATCACCATTCTAAACAAAAAATATTCTTTTAGGAAAGTAGGTTTAGTAAATAGCTTAGAGTTCTTTTCCTTTTATAAGACTGACCTTTAAACGGACAACTGCGCAATAACATTACTCATGTAGTACTACTTAATATTAAATTTAATATGGAGATATTTTGAGTTGGATCATAAATCACATACTGAAAAAATGGTCAATTTTTGCGCGATTCTTCCCAACAAACAAACTAACCTTATAAAATTAGCTCAATAAGGTCTAAATTCTTATACTTGTTATAAAAGAACATTCATTATGCCAATGTTACTTATAATGGCACACTATTAGGAGATTTGGCTAATATTACCTTTATTCTAATAATTTGGTTGGGTAAACGTTAATAACTCTAATTTATACGGAAACTATAAGGCTTCGAAATATGTTCATCTTATAGTGGCTATTTACATTGCTTTTAAGCCTTATAATATTCAAAGACATATAAAAGCTTTTAATATGGTCAATTATTCTTATAAAAGTAATGCACAAGGTAACTAATAATGCTTTTAACTTATAGGGGCATTTAATAAGAAATCTATCCAACAAACGAATGCTTACATTTTATATGACCTTAACAGGGATGAAAGCAATCCACATTCCCTTAAACAGTGATTATAAAGATATTATTCTCTTTAAGGTTACATTAAAATGCTTTACATAACTAAATTCGCCATTTTAAACGTACAACAGATTGTGTGAATTTCTTGCGGAGCGGAATGATCGGCCAAGTGCGAGTCGGACCTGTGCACGAAGAGTTCCGTACTTTCATAGAACAAAAAAAGGCCAAAAAATTTTTTTTAAGTTTTTAGGTCTTTGTGTAAATTTCAGGTGCCTACCTGTTACCATTATTGACAAGCAATAAAAGCGAAAAAAACATGTTTGCTGTATAGGAGCCCCCTTAGATATCATATGTATTAATTTTATTTTGTTTTATGTATTTGTTGTTATAGTGGCAATAAATGCATACAATCCCGACAAATTTCAAAATTGTAGCTATTGCGGTTCTTGAAATACAGCCTGGAGATAGACAGATAGACAGACAGGCGGACAGATAACGAAGTCTTAGTAATAGGGTCCCGTTTTACCCTTTGGGTACGGAACCCTAAAAAGGGATTCAAAACTGTGGAAGAAGTTGAAAAGGAGCGATGGTTACAGAAGAAAAGTAAAAAATAAAACAATTAATTTGATAATCACGTATTTTTAATAATATTTCAAACTTACAATTAGTGCGCAAATGTGAGCTAAAGTATCCTCATAAAGAGGTCTCTTTCGGCCAACCCAACTACAGTGGAAAAAAATATTTTTTATATATAATAAACGGGAATAACACTAGCTAGGTGCGATTTTGTTAGTGTGAAAGGAACCCTAACGATATGTAAAATGGCGATATCATAAGAAACAATTGATGCCGTTATAAAGTCTTTACTCTCATAGACTCCTTATAGACGATGTGTGAATCCTGTTGTTCTTTTAAAAGCACTGTATATAACTTGACTAAATAATTAATGACGTTTTTAGTACAAAAACAGCTTAAATTCAAGGGTGAGTTGATACCAAAACACACAGCGTATCACATTTTATCATGCATTTTAATTCCCATACACTTTTCACTATAAACGAGCACTAAATCAGGTAAATAAACTATACATAAAATAATGACTTATCGTTTACTTGATAGTAAAATGGCTGACGTTACTATTTCTTCTCCAAGCTGTTGCGAAAATGTAAATCACTTATGACGGCAAAAAGGGCAAACGGAGTTTAACTCCCTTGTATCGGACAATAATATAACACGTATAAGGGTAATCGCCCGTATTAACGCTTTCTATATGTTTCTTATAAGTTGAAGTACCTTGTTCTTGGTCATTATATAACATGTATAAGGAAAAAAGCGGACAATAAAGCAACTATAAGGAGGGTATAAGGTTATTATCCTTATAAATTGTGCCCAAATGCACCCTTATTAGCGATAATACGACTTCTATAAGAATATTATTTTTGGCTATACAAGCCACTACAAGATCAATTTTTGTTAGTTGGGTTCGGCATTATGAAGAAATTAGGGGCAATATCAATAAGTATAATTATTAATTATATTATGCCCGCCACAGATGTGATGGCCGCTAATTCACAAAATATATGCACTTTTGAGTATTTTTTCCTGTCGATCTTTAGTTTAGTCTGTAAAAGGATGGATTCGGAGCGAAAAATACGTAGCTTTTGTAAAACAACCGATCCCAAAGTCTGGAATCCCTGTGGAAATTTCTCCGTTACTTTTATGTTCGAAAACCATTTTTCGCCTCAAATACTAGAACAGTTACAACTCTTTCGGTATGAAATCACTAAGTAAATTAAAATGGTGCAACCGAATATTCTCAGAATAACGTATGTGTCTGGCTATATTCTGTACTCTGTTCCAATGCATGATAATCGGGCGGCTATAATGCTACGAATTTAAATGACACGTATTTAAGAAATACCCTGGCACATTAATTGATTTAAACGAGATGGATTGGAACGGAATAATTAGTTGTAAAAATCATTAGCTCAAGAAGTTTAGTAACCGTGGTTTTAATGCTAAAAGATGTCTACTTAGCTTAATGATCCAAAAGTGAATTTATTTATCTGATATCCCTGCAATTTATGGCAAAAGACATTAGAATATCTGACACATCGATTCGCAAACCTTAATCACCATTATGATTATCACCTACAGGCTACAACTTATTTTTAAGAACTAAAAATAGAGTATTTTTTTATGAAATTTTGAGTAGGAAAGAATCGAGAATTGAGCGGATCGGCACGATACCAGGTTGGAAATTATAGAGAAATTGCGCCGCGTTCACGAATACCAAATATGATGAATGAAAAATTATTATATTGCAATTCTTTTGAAGACATTATGTAACTACACAATATAAGCTGAGGTCCCAGGAAAAATACATAACGATTCGATGAGTTTTTAATATAAAACAAGTGTGCGAAAAGTATGTCGTCAATGGCGTAAAAATGCATGAAATGGATTCGTTTATATTTTTTAGTGTGTAAATATTTTGTAGTAAATTTTTGTGCAGGAACCTAGGTAATTACTATTTTAAGCTGAAAAATAACTCAAACATGTTAAATATTTTCGTATGAGAAAATGATTTTGGTATTACGTTTGTATGAGAATTTCGATGGTACCCGGCCCCTTAAGACGAGAGATGGACGAGACGAGACGAGGACGAAAATATGGACAAAAGAAGCTAGTAGCTACACATTAAGGTACAACGCCTCTGGTTTTGCTAACTGCATAACATTGAAATCTCCTAAAACTCTTTACCCAACTTAACCTCATTCTTTCCAAGAAATACAATCCGTAATTTATACGCGTCCGCGCGAACTAGCGGTTTCGCCGCTACACTGGAAGATCACAAGAAATTGTATGTAACGATTTATTTTAATAGCGGGGCGGTTGAGCTGTTATTTACATACAATGGCTTGTGATCTGGCCACGTAGCCACTAGCCCTCAAACCGCGCCTTGAGGAAGTAGTCGGGAAGGGTTGGCTGATGTCTTACTTCTACCAAGTGAAAATACTGTTCTCGGTGGGTGTTGGCAGTTGGCACTAACACTGTAACACGCTGACTAACTCACAGGTAAATTTGGCCGAGAGCATAAATTGGGAACAAGTTAACTAATAAGTTGTAAGTAAACAATGTTTCGACAGCCACTACCGTTTAACTAATATATTGTAGTACCGCAGTCTAACATGTGATTAAGGATTGTATATTTTGGTACAGTATACATGACATTAATTACTAGTCTACCACTTTTGTGTACCTAAAACCAGTAAAAGCAGAGCAGCTGGTCTGCTATACTTGTGATTATACTGTACAATGTACATACTTGTTCAAAATCCTGCATAGATCGTAACCTATTTTGGGACTGTATTAGGCAAAAAATTAGAGACCTAATATGGATCTTTGTTTATCCAAGCTTTATCATATTTGCCTCCTAACACATTATCCTCCTTTGAGTTGCCTAGTCGGATAATAAACAGCTGTTGCGTTAAACACCTTTGAAACCGTTAAATGCTAAACGCCAATTCTCGCCAAATCCGATGCAATTACAAAGAAAATGAAGCTGATAAGCGGCTTACTGCGATTGAGAAGGTCCTCAACTGAGCCGAAGGAGTTAGGAGATGCTAAGCTGAGCCGTAGGAGTTAGGAGGTACTCAACTAAGTCTTAGGAGTGCGGAGATGCTCAAACATTATCACGTTATCAACACGCTCCTCTCTGCATAATTTAACTACGGACACACGCAAACGAGCGACTTGGGTTGAAGCCGCCCAACTTGATCTACCTTTTTATTAAATTAAAATCCCTCTATACGGGGAGGCCGATCGAATTCGGTCGGACTGATCACAATTCACTGGCTGACCTGACCGAACTCGAGCACACACACGCGAATACAAAAGGACGGTCGGGTTAGCGTGAACAGTTTGACTGGATCAATCGGCCTCCCCGTATTTGGGAACCTTTACACCTTCAGTTCATTCAAGCATACTTAAAATAATCGGTCAAGTGCGAGTCGCACTCGCGCACGAAGGGTTCCGTACCGCTATAGAGCGAAAGTTGGCAAAAATTGTGTTTTTTGTATGGGAATGTCCCTTAAATATTTATTTAATTTTTATTTTAATAATAATAAATTTATTATAGTAAGTATACATATATTTGAGGATTATGTAAAAATTTCAAGTGCCTAATTGTTACCATTATTCATATAGAGTAAAAAAAGCCAAAAAAATCACATTTGTTGTATGGAAGCCCCCCTCAATTTTTTATTTTATTTTGTTTTTAGTATTTGTTGTTATCGCGGCAACAGAACACAACACAATCTGGGAAAATTTCAAAAGTCTTGCTATAGCGGTTTTTGAGATACAGCCTGGAGACAGACAGACGGACGGACGGACAGACAGACGGACAGATAGACGGACAGACAGACAATGAAGTCTCAGTAATAGTGTCCCGTTTTTACCCTTTGGGTACGGAACCCTAAAAAGCGACTGACAAGATCTACGATCTCACACAATATGACAATACGAATTGTGTTGCATTTTTGTCGCCAGTGTGATGAAACCCATGGGCCATGCAGGGCCATGACTAACAGCATGTAATTTAAGATCCTTCTAATTTAAGTAGGGGTAAAGTGCTGCTATAATAAAACCCTAATTTGTCTGTTTTCCCGTAACTATTTTGTTGACAGCGATCCCGCGGAAGTATAACGTTTAACAACTTGTATCCTGCAATTAATTCGTTACCTTGAACAAGCGGGTCAATTGGCGGCACGTTTTGCTCAAATTGTTGCGTAGATAATGATTATTATTGTTGATTTTAGATTAAAATATTAACTGAGGCGAAGTGTCGTTTTTGCTACACAAAAACACACACAATCTTCAAATAAATGCGTTACGTCTTTATTTAAAGTTTGTTGAAAATACCAAATTAAGAGGAAATGTTTGTTTGCTTGCATCGAATAAACTAAAATCACTTAACTGATTCTGATAGGTACAGATATAAAGAGATAACGGACACTAATAACGACTACATAATAAGACACCAAAATCTATGTCTCAGGCGAGATTTTTTTTCGATTACAAAGTCAGACAACATCTAGTAATTTGAAAATTTCGTACGTCCCTTGTACCGTTCGGATCATCGAGGCGAGCTTACGGCGGCACACGGACACTCTTCGCTTACCCAAAATACGGTGTCTTCCAAATTGTAGCTCGTCTACACCGTCCTATGCTCACGTCACTGCTCACACGTCTTGCAGTCTACGGAGTACAGCCGTCACTCCAGCTTCGCTGAGAATTCCGATCGAGTTACTGCAAGTGTAGCTTAGCTCTAAGCTCCAACTCCAGCATACTTCACAGTTCATATGCAGTCGGGTAAAATACTTCAGCATATTTCAGGCGGTATACCTGATTCCGTGTCGGTTAGGAACTTAATGTAACATAGTTTAAAGTTTTGTTAAGTCTCTATGTTTCTCAGATTTCCGTTCTTCAATTTGTTGTGCTCTAGGAGTTTCTTGAAATGATGAAAAGCGCAGGACATTTCTCCGCGATAAAGCCTTACTTCTTTCCCGTAATCTACTCTCTATGTTTGTGCCAAATCACATTGAAATCGGACCATTATACGTATATTTTACCAAAAAATGTAAAAAGTAGAGTAATCGATTGCTTAATTGAAATAATATTATATTTCCTCCTTTCTGTAGTCGATTTAAAAGTAACAGTACTCAAAAGGACCAGATACAATAATAATATTATTATTTCGTGTGCTTCAATTTACAAATATTTTTACCTTGCGCTATTCCACAACGACTCATTAATCTTAGTTTCATATGATTACTACAATTTTTTGTAGCTGGTTAAATATAGCTGAAGTTTCGGGTGTATACAAACAGTTCCCAAAGGGGTGAAATAACAGCTCAGTTCCGCAGTTTGTCGTTTGAATTTTTAACGAAACCCATTCATTCCAGTAATTATCAGCATTGAGAACGTAATAAACATAATTTTAAATTCCGAGACCCGTTTACTTCGTAATCACCGGATTAAAGGGGAAATCCTCAAAGAAGTAAAGGTTTAGAACTCGAAAGTACGCTTCGAGTAATAGCTTTATTTCAAATTGAAAATGCTTGTTATGGGGATTAATATTTGGGATTATTTTCTCGATCGATATCTAGCACGAATTGTTGGGTAAATCTTATTTTGTTTGTTTCTCTAGGTTCATTAAACAATTGTAACTTATAATGTTCTACAATTACCTAAAGGTGCTCCCTCACCGGGAGCATTCGCTTGTAATGTAACGTTACAGCATTACATGAGTGAGGGAGGAGAGCCGAGCATTACAATGCGCACCTTATAGTGATACAATGTATTACAATGCGCACCTTATAGTGATACAATGTATAATAATATCTTGATACAACTTGTAACATCAATGCTCCGTGACTATAAAGTAAACTTGCTATGTAATTCGCAAAGTCGAATCCATAATGATACATCACGCGAATGCTCCCGGTGAGGGAGCATCTTAAGCGTGAATCGTGATTGAATCTCATTAAAAATTCATCCCGTCCCGTCGTATATGTAGTTTATCTTATTTTTTACTGACAACTTACTATTACTTCCACTTTAGTGCAACTTTATTCTTTAGTGCCACTGCAACTTTAGTGTCAACTACAAAATACATACCTAAATTAGGTTTTAACCTTACCTCGTGACTTATCTAGGTTTATGTTACGGTTTGTTGTTTAGTTTGTTAAATTTAAACTTAGTCGTATAACTCTACATTCGTTGTATAAAAAGTGTTCGTACCCCTATTGTACCACCAAAAGTTATGTGTTTAATTTCACTAAAATATTAGTTTAAGCTGTAATCCGTGTGTAATTGGTGAGTGTGCGCGGCGTGACAGTGACAAATGTGTGTGCGGCCCCTCAAGGTACCCACGGCCTACCCCTAGGGGCCGCGTCTACCTGGCCCAAACTTACACTCATTAAATTACGAAAATTCATTACGCAATCAAAATGAATTTCAAGATGTAAAAGGATCCTCCCCGCTTCTTCGTTTTAAACATTAAAATTAATGGACTCGACGTTTTTATTCGTGTTGGAACCGAAAATATACTCGAATTGCTGATTCCTAAAATACCCATTCCGACTTCCGAGTAAAATTATTCTTTTACACTTAATTTTAATGTGTTTCCAGAATCATTTTGTATTATTTTGAAACACGCTGAAAAAACTAACAACTCGCTTTAAAATATATTCGATTTGTTTTCAAATGTTCAATCGCTTTAACTTTTCAATAGCTGCTACTTAGTCGATTAAGCAGCTAAATTAAAAGCTAGGAAATGGACGTTAAATTCTAGCGAAGGCATTTTCTTTGCTTCCTTTATACGTCACACATGACGGAGCAGAAATTAGTTTTTTTTTAGAAATTGTGTTTCAGTAAACTAGTTTCATATTCTGTGTTAATCTACCTTTTAATTGAGACATTTTAATAAACATTTTCTATGCCGCGCCGGTGGAGTTATCTTACGAATTTTCAATCAAGTCATGTGGCCTGACGCGAGTTTAATATTAGGTAATATGTTAAGTACCTATCCCATCCCAAAAAGTGCACAACGCCGCTGCAGAAGTTTTCACCTCAAAATTAGCGACTACACGTTTTTGTCGCGTAACTAACTGTTATAAACAAGTCCGACTAAACTGTCGCTTGTCAATGTAATTAGTCGCGGTTGCCTGTTGCTTGTCGCGAACGGTCGCTTAGATTAAAATGCCATTTCACTTAATTCCGTCGCTTGTAAATGTTTTCAGAGATCAAGTTGTAGGTATTAAAATTTAATCCTTATTCGAGTTTGATGTTATTAATTCCCTCAAAGGGTTGAAGGGTGTACCTTAAACGAGACTTAGGGGTTTGATGGGGCTTCATAAAGTCGACCTAAACGAAATGGGTACAGCACAGCCCCGGGTCACCGGTGGCTTGTACAATTGAATATAATTTTACAGAAACTTACTATAGATAAAGCGAGTGAGACATCCGATATCGCAACGATATCGGAGCGATAAAACCCATCTGTGTGAAAATGACAGGGATATTATACTTTTGTATGAAACATAATAAGTACTTTATAATTTTGACAGTGATATCATACATAAAACTAGAATAAAATGAGCACAAAAAACATAAGGGAGTTTACGGCTTATCGCATCACATAATGTTTAAAAGCTCTTACGGTTGAAAACGGAAACACTGGTTAAATTAAGTGGCGCTTACACATGCTGTTCTTGTCATCAAACAGAGTGGGTTTGTGAATGGGCTGAAGAGTGGAGGGGTTCTAATGGTATAAGGATTAAAGTAGTGCTTAATTTTTTTGTAGTGCCCGCTAGAACCAAGAAGAATGTAGAACGCCATTGCTTTTGCGTACGGGCGACAAAACGGTCGCTGTATATATATTTTAAAGTCATGCCAATGGGCGACGGAGACAATTTTATCCGTGCGCGTGATTTGACCCAAGTCCCAACTCACACTGAAACGTGATGAGGCGATGCGATGCATTTTTAAGTGAGCCTGAATGAAGACTCTATTAACTTTACAAGAAGATACACATTGAATCGACAGACACCGCCCGCAGTGTAGGGCTGCCTATTGTAATTTGAATGGCTAAAATGTATCGCATAACTTCTTGACGTTGTTATGTAACTTGACCATAACAGTGATTATAGGAAGACCAGATTTAGCTGTAGTTTTACGTTTATGGTGCTAATACACTCAATGCAAATGTTTATGGCAACTTGATGTGCTGACGTTGTAGGCGCGATGCCACGTATGGCATCATACAATTAGTATGGCATGCATTTCCATACATTACATAGGCTGTTTCGATTAATAATAGAGCCTCCTACCAGTGCTATGGTTTATTCTACACTAATATAACAAAGAGAGAAGATGTGATTGCTTGTTTAGTTACACTGAGTATGTCCCAAAAACGGGGGGGCTAAAATGGTCGCATTTTACAATTTCTCTAAAATCAATTCAGAAACTGAACGTCAAAATAGTCAAACTGACGAATGTCAAATTAGTACGATAGACATGAACTGCAAGCAGAGTGACAATTTTGAGATTTTAAAAAATGAATTATTTAAACAAGATTCATATCAATATGATTCTCCAAAGCGACCATTTTAGCCCCGCACGACTGATTTTTATGAAATTTGGCACGTCTATAAAGGGAGATTCAGGAAGGACGAAGGTTATTTCGTCGCGGAAAACGTAGAGTCCTAGCTAGAGGAATGTCTTTTTCTTGACGTCACTGGCTCTATCTAGTTTCTAGTAGTACTACTAAGTGCCTGAAATTATGTCATTACATATTGTATGCAGATTAAATAAAACTGATTATGCTTGAATATATACATGACATGTTTTAATTTTTTTTTTTTGTTTACAGGTAATCAATTAGTTTTTTATGGATTAGTTGCAGTTTCGAGGTTTCAGAGAGTTTCAGTGAGTATTTTATAAAGTTTTACTTACTACTGACACTATAAAGGATAACTATAAAAATCATTTAAAGTTAAGAGGCTATGCATAAGGTCAATAACCACGCAATACTGTACCGCAGTGACAAAATCTCTCATAAATTCAACGTTAAACAAAAAAATTACAAACTTTTTAAAAAACTTGTAAAAAAATTGGCACAAAATTTTCGCTTGGTCATTTTTCTCCCAGAAAAAGTATAATTACAGCAAAATTTATATTGTAACATGCAAATAAAAATGTTAGAAGTCGGTGGAAGGAAGTGCAGATTCGTATTGTGGCACACTTGGCCGAGGGCCAAGGAGGACGAGTTGATTTATCCCCTCATGCTTACTTCGAGTTGTCGTGGAGGTAGTTCTGAGTCCATACTGGGTGTACGAAAACTTTACACAATTGTAAGCAGTTTGATGTTTTCGTATTTCTGGCTTAAGGATTGCCAAGCAATGCTGGAGTATGCTTTCATACTCCGTACGTCCCCTAAGTGAAGCTATTTAAGCCTGTCGTAGGGTTATTGCAATTATAATAAAGTAAACCTGTAATGCTTTCAGTTGCCTCTTTAATCCTTCGATCGGGGATTCTTGGAAATGCTATTGTATTGTATTATTGTCGCGATCACCGGTGCTCTTATGGGGCTTGAAGGATTAAAACCATTCCCAGAGTCCTTTGGCGACCGGGATCTCAGAGCGGCGGCGCAAAAAGTGTAATGTTATTAAGGATAGCATTAGCCTAGATCGAAATTAATTGTAGCTAAGATAATAGCTTAGATACTCAACTGACCGAGGGCTTTAGTTAATTGACCTCAAGCCTTATGGAGACTGGTTTTAATCATGAATAATTTAGTTTTGTCTCCAATTGATATATTTTGCCTTGCAATTTTATGCTGTTTTTGTAATGTCTCAAATGGCTTCAGCCAACATTTATTTTGTCCTATTAAAACCCCCAAGTCGCTCTGGTCAATGTAATCTCAACTTGGTCTACTGTCAGGAATTACAACCTGTTTTTCTTGAAAAATTAACCCGAAAGCGATAATCGAAAAAGTTTTAAGTAATTCACTGGCCGCCTCCACCGACGATTTATTTGTTCCCCAACTTAATGAAGAACAAAACGGATTAACGTAATTGATGTTCGAAACACAAGTCATGATTTATTACATCAGAGATTCGGTGTGGGATCATGCTTCGACAGGAATGGGCCGGCTAGGAAAAAGATGTGTGTTGGCTAAGTGATTGTTGATTTAAATTTTCGAGGACTTTAATGGCGCTCACCTGAGCCGCGAAAAACAATGGATAGATTATTGCAAATGTGTTCATCTTCTTGTGTTTTGTATTGCACTCTGTCTTATGACTGTCGTGTTTTGATTTTCTTTATTAAGGAACGGAAATGCAATTGTAATTCCCGTGTTGCGTATGAATCTGGCCGACTCGTTTGTCGGTTTATCATACAAAAACATTTCATTTTATCATTAGGTACGTAATTCAGTTTTAAACAAACCAACCCCAAAATGGCGGTAAAAACGGCGTATAAATCAAACGGTAATAAAGCGAATGTTTTCCAAAACAATATTATTTCGTTCCGTACACTTGGCTTATTCATTTTTGGCGGTTTTGTGACCGTGACGCGCGGTATTTATTGCCCATGGGACACGGAAGCATTATATTTTTATGACTTAATTATATTTTTTTGTGATGTTAAAAGGTTTTTTCTAATACGAGGTTGCTACCGATCGTAAGTTATGGAAATTGTTAAGTTCGACTGTTGAATATATATTGTTACATAATATTTTATTATAATATATTATGCAGTAGAGTCCTTGTAACGTTCGATTGTTTAATAATATTATGTATGTATATTCTGATCTTCTTTATGTACAACCGCTTTGGTTTAAATGGTTTAAATAAAGATATTCTGAAATTATAGACTTAACTAAAACTAAAATTGTATTGCTATGAACGCATAATGACAGCCTTTCATCTCAATCACTCATATTTTATTTGTATTTATCAGTATACTTTTTTATTGTTTAAACTGTTGAAAATGTAGGTACCTACTTATATTATGTAAATTAGCAATAAAATAATATCATGGGCGAGGACACTGGCCTCTGCAATACAGTTTCCACTAGTGCAGGGGTCAGAGGCTTCTTTATGTAAAACAGCTTTGGTTTAAATAAAGATTATTATTATTATTAATATATTATGCCGTCTACAATGTTCAGAAACAAGTGCTTAAATGCCGACTTTTCTTTACAAGGAAGCCCTTTAGCCTTTATGATGATAGGTATGATATAGATTATAGAGTATAGACAATATTGTAAGAGGTAACGGAAGCCGATAGTCCAATGGAGTTATAGGAACGCTGGTGGTTATTTATTATTCTAGTCGACAACAGATTCTAACAGAGCGAGGCAAAAAGTTTTTCGCACAGAGCCGCTCTACAAAACAATAACTTGTTCGAACAAAAAATATACATGTACGCGTGTCCGAGCGCTCGTATTGAACAGATATAAACGGTCTGACCATTCTCGCAATTCTCGCAGTTCTGGCAATTCTCGCAGATCTGCCGATTGATGGGAATCCGTCATCGAGCGCCGGGAACGAGAGATTACGCCATTTTTGAAATTCTTACGTAATATTTTCTATCGGATTTTTTTACAAGATTTTTTGGGAATTTATATTCAGAGATATCGAAACGGATATTTTTAGGTATTATACTGTACTCGGCGAAACATGGCGGTAGCGGTCATTGACTCCCTGTCAAAAACTTGTCATTTTCTATACAAAGCCGCGATTGACAACATCTGACACTTCATTGTCGATCGCGGTTTATATAGAACTAGCGACCCGCCCCGGCGTCGCACGGGTATAAAATATATAGCCACTGAAAAAATGATTAAAATCGATAACCTATCACGATCCTTCATGTGGTCTACTTCTTATCTGTGCCAAATAACATGAAAATTGCTCTAGTAGTTCGTGAGATAAACCCTTTCAAATAAATTGCCCCGTTTTTTCCACATTCTCCTATTAGTCGTAGCGTTATAAAATATAGCCTATAGCTTTCTTCAATAAATGGGATATCTAACACTGAAAGAATTTTTCAAATCGGACCAGTAGTTCCTGAGATTAGCGCGTTCAAGTTAGCCCTTTCAAATAATTTTCCCCGTTTTTTTCACATTTTCCTCTGTTTCTTCGCTTCTATTAATCTAAGCGTGATAAAATCTAGCCTATAACCTTCCTCGATAAATGGGCTATCTAACACTGAAAGAATCATCAAAATCCGTTGCGTAGTTTTAAAGATTAAAGGGAACAAAGGCACATAAGGGAAAAAAAGCGACTTTGTTTTATACTCGTAATAAGTATAGAAATGACAAATCAAATCAAAATAATTTATTCATATAGGTCACACGGTAACACTTATGAACGTCAAGATTCTTAAATATTACAAAATAAACATCTCATTCTTAGATACATTAATACATAGTAATTATCACAAGTACATAAATTACTAACAAATTCCATTTTTTGAAAATAAAAATATGCATATAATTCAAAAAGAAATAGTTTCATGTACATTTTATGCAAAACAATAATGTCAATATAATTTTTAAATATTTTAAATTATTAAAATTATGTCAATTCAATAAGTCAATTCAAGTAATATAAAATCATGTCCATACAGTAATTATTATTATGATAAGTTATTTTTATACTTATAGAAAAAAAGACATAGTTAATTACATATTATTATTAATATTGTCACACTTATTCCCATGGATGAATGTCATCAAAATAGTCATTTATTCTGTAGTAGCCCTTACAAATCAATTTCTTTTTGATACATTCCTTAAATTTGTTGAAGGGCAAGGCTAAAATGTCATCAGGTAGTCTGTTATAGAAACGTATACCGAGTCCCACAAATGAGTTTTGAACCTTATGAAGACGTGAACTGCTAGTTTATTTTTGTTCCGTGTATTAAAAGAATGCGTATCGGATTTTTTATCATAATATTGGATGTTCTTTCGAATATATATAACATTGTCAAAAATATATTGAGATGGTACGGTCAGGATATTTATCTCTTTAAACGTTTCCTTTAGGGAGCACCTTGATCCTAGTACGAGGGCTGCTATTTATGTATCCGGAATTAAAAAAAGAAACAAACATATATCATTTAATATGGTTTTATTGCTTTTCAAAATATACGCCGCGATGATCGACACACTTTTGCATACGCTGGAACCAATTTTCATAGCACTTTTTCCATTCTGATTGAGGTATCTCCAAAACGTGCATTTTGAACGCATCAACAGCCTCTTCGCGGCTCGAAAAACGTTGACCACGTAATTTGTTCTTCGCGTATGGAAATAAAAAGAAATCGTTAGGTGCCAAATCAGGGCTGTACGGCGGATGACCAGTCAATTCGATCTTTTGACCCTCCAAAAACTGAGTTGTTTCAGCTGAGGTGTGACAGCTAGCATTGTCGTGATGTAATATGATTCTGCATTGTCGGTTGTCCTTTCTTATTTCTTCAAAGACTTCTGGTAAACAAATGGTCGTATACCATTCAGAATTAACCGTTTTACGATTCTCTAATGGCACTGTAGCCACATGTCCATTAATTCCAAAAAAACAGGCGACCATTTGCTTCAAAGTACTTTTTGCACGAGTAACTTTTGTTGGTTTCGGCTCATCTTGGAACACCCACACCGTTGACTGTTGTTTAGTTTCAGGGTCATATGCATAGATCCAAGATTCATCACCTGTGTAGATATTATAAACGGCTTTTGACGTACCACGGTTGTATTTTTTTATCATTTTTTTGCACCAATCGACACAAGCCCGTTTTTGATCGATTGTCAAGTTGTGCGGAATCCAACGCGAACATATTTTTTTTACAGCCAAATGTTCGTGTAATATCTTATGTTTGCTCGTCATACTTATGGCTAAGGACGCCTCTATCTCGCGATATGTTACATGACGATCACGCATTATTAGTTCCCGCACAGCATCTATATTTTGTGGGACAACAGCTGTTTTTGGGCGACCTTCTTTATTTTCATCCGTGAGCATAGACCGCCCACGATTAAACTCACTGTACCAGTGATAAACAGTGGTTTTTGATGGTGCTTCATCTCCAAAAGTTGCGGTGAGTTGAATAAAGCACTGTTGTTGATTTAGCCCACGCCGAAAATCGTAGTAAATCATTGCACGAAAATGTTCACGCGTTAAATCCATGGCAAATGAAGACACGCAATTTTCAAAATGACGCCACAATGGAAAAATAATTGACAGTCACATGAAACAAAATGTATTCTTCAACCAAAGAGTTCTATTTTCAAATGTTGTAATTACTTTTTAAATATTGTTCTTGTAAGTGGCCAGTTCCGGATACATAAATAGCAGCCCTCGTATATAGCGCGAACAGCCCGTTTTTGCAATAAAAATATTGTTTGAATATCTGCAGCACTTCCCCACAGTAGTAATCCATAAGATAAGATGCTGTGAAAATAGCTGTAGTAAACGGTACGAGCTGTTTCTTCATTAGTCAGTTGTCTGACTTTTCTAATCGCAAAGACTGCTGAACTTAGCTTTTTTGCTACATTTGAAATGTGAGCTCCCCATTGAAGCTTAGAGTCAAGAGTGAGGCCTAAAAATATTGTAGAATCAACGAAATCCAGATTGACATCACCAATTTTTAGGTTAATTTCAGTGTTTGCTTTCACGTTAGGCATTCTGAAAATGACACACTTTGTTTTATTAGGATTGAGTAAAAGATTGTTGGAAGAGAACCATTCTAATACAATAGCTAGTATTTTATTAGCACCATTGAAATCTGGATTTTTTCGTTTCAATTTAAACAGGAGGGATGTATCATCTGCGAATAAGATAATTTCGCAAAAGGATCGTATGAAAAAAGGCAAATCATTTACATATATTAAAAAAAGAAAAGGTCCCAAAATATAACCCTGTGGTACTCCTATTTTTATTGGTAATCCCGTGGATTTATGACCATTTACATCAACGGACTGAACTCTGTCTGTCAGATAATCTGTCATAAGGTCAAGTGCGGTGCCTTCAATGCCATAGTGCTTAAGCTTTTGAATCAGTATACTATGATCCACGCAATCGAACGCCTTCGATAGATCACAAAAAACACCAATGACATCATGATGGTCTTCCCAAGCTTTAAAAATGTATTTTATTAAAGTAACACCCGCATCTGTAGTTGAAACACCCTTGGTAAATCCATATTGGTGACTATGCAATATAAATTGTTAATATAAAAGTAACTCTGAAGTTGATTGAGGATTTCCTTCTCAAATATTTTGCTGATAGCTGGTAAAATAGAGATAGGTCTAAAATTACTCGGGTCACTTTTTGAGCCCTTTTTAAACAAAGGAATAATTCTAGACTGTTTCATAAGACAAGGGAATACGCCAGCATCAACACAACGATTAAAAATAGCAGCTAGGTATGTATGGTGATAATTCGGAAATAATATTTTTAAGTAATTTTACTGATATACCCCACAAGTCTACTGATTTTTTGAGGCTAAGAGAGTTAAAAGTCTTTATGATATCTTGCGGGTGTATGTGTCTAAAACTGAACAGTACCTTGCTTCCCTTTACATTTGTTTTAAGTAGCATGCTCGCTTTTAACGGACAGGAGTCAAGGGAACGAGTTGTCTTTTCAGTGATATTTACAAAGAATTTATTAAAGAGCTAATTCTAAATTGTCAGAAATTGTCAGACCGTCTATATTTAATTTAATTTTATTGTCATATCTTTTAAAACGTCCTATTTCATTATTAATTATGTCCCAAGTACTACGAATTTTATTGTGAGAGTTATTTATTTTGTTACTTAAGTATAAAGCTTTAGCAGCGAGGCATATTTTCTTGAACATTTTAGAATAATTTCTCACATACCGAATAAACAATGAATGAAAGTTATATTTTTTAAGGTCATATAACAACAAGTTTTTGACATGGAGTCAATGACCCCTACCGCCATGTTTCGCCGAGTACAGTATAGTGTAGTGGATTTTGCATATTTTCTCCTCATTATTCCTTGGACACGACGTCGAAAAAACAATGTAGATGCAGACATCTCGATGCATACTTACTGCATGACTTTTCAACGTGTTACCCTTTTGCGGTTCCCGCTGTCATTGTGCACCAGCCTCAACCGTTCCGATCCGCAAGGCCACACGAAACAAAAGTTGAGTTGTCTCATACAAGCGACCTGCATTTATGCTAAACGTCTCGAGCATGATCTCTTTATGTCTGTTAACCTTAACTCTCTGAGATGGCTTTATTCAAAGTAGTCTATTGAGGTAACAAAGATTCAAGCGCTTCTAGGCCCTGACCTGAGGCATTGAAAAACCTGATCTCTTTTCACAATATGTGTGCTTGCTTGATTAAGGGGGCGACTAACCCAAAATTTTCGATTTTATAATTCATTTTTATACTTGAAAATAAGCTCGAAATTGTTTCATTTTCTAAAATTAGATAGTTATTACTTAAAACATTATATTTCCCAAGAATTCGATCTGAGCAAAAACACGATATCTTAAAATTTTCTCGATAGAAAAAAATCACAAAGATGCATCTAATTTTAACGAATTTTCGATTTATTGCCATAACCGTGCATTGAACTAAGTTAATATTTTAACACATTGTATAAAATTCTATCATTGAGAAACCGACCTAGCGAATTTTTTTATTTATATTTGTCGAGTTATTGAGAAAAAACTAATTTGGCGATGAATCCGCGTCGTCCTTTTTCACCTGGCATATGAAAGACGTGAGTGTGAAGAGAGAAGGACGATGTTTGATTTTTTGGGTTAGTCGCCCTCTTAATTTAATTGTCTATTTTTAGTTTAAAACTCTCATATGGAAGTAGTAGAGATTACTTTGAAGACTACTGACTATACCTGCTAGTTTGTAGCACTGAAAATAATAATGCGTTTTTCAAATAAAAAATGCAATAAAAAGCACAACAATTTATGATAACATTTTTGACACACTTTCGTTCGGAATAGAAACTCAATAAAGTTTAATAACGCAGTTAAAATGAAGTAATTAAAACTTAATTAACTTGATTAAAGTTTAATAAAGTTTATTGATGTCAGCTAAGTAATCATCATGATAATAATATTGTCTATCATCAGTCATCACTCAATATTATGCTCAAAATCAATAATTGAAATGATTGATCATTACCTTAGCTAGCAGTAAACTGTGTAGAGCGTTATGGAGTGTTAATTATTAATATTTGATCATAATAACCTGAAGATATAATACTATAATACTTGTAGCATGTCTAAAATATCAAATTACAATTAGTGGTACGTATGGAAAACGGAGAATCTATACTCATTAATCATTATTATCTGTATTAAACGTTTGGCATGTGGCCCATTGTCATGCTGCTCGCTGTACATGCTTAATTTATATTTTTTGCGTTTTTTTTTTTTTTGCAAAAAATAGCTGAAGTTCTGTTCACTGTTTTAAGAAGTGAAGAAAACTTCTTTACCGGCGTTTTGCACTTTTGGATCGGTATATAAGTTAACTCGCTTTAGGACTCAAGAAACGTGATCTGATCGAAAATTCGTAGAACGGTGGGAGAGTAGACCGCCGGCGCGGCGTAGGTAAGAAAGTAGCCACCTCCCTTTCTCCGAATATATATTGCCTGCTTCTTGCTACCGAAATTTCGTGCAACCCGTTGTATTTTTTGCTGTTATCAAAACAAACCCATGAGTAAATGTTACATGTGGTTCACATGACGCTGTGACGTATTCTCTACCCCATGAGATCATTCTAATGACGCGCGTTGAGGTGCAGACAAGTGAGTGTAATGACTAGTTAATGGTTGATATGACGCTGTCAAAAACAGTAAGGATCTTGTGGCACTTAGACGATATTGGCATGATCTAGGCCCTAGGGTAAGAATGCAACGCAGCTGTCACTCAAATTACATAGTGTAAAAGTGGGTTGCACCAGACGCGTGGTTATACATAGTTACAGTTTAAACTTTAAATGGTCCGTTAATGGGATTAAGAGTATAAAAAATTGAATTATCGGAAAAAATTGACAAGAAAAATATTTGTTATAACAACACTGTGAGCCATGGTAATTTTCACGAAAAAATTTCGATATAAGTATGAGCACAAATAAAACAATATTAAGTGCACTTTTTGCACTATATTCCATATAGAATATAGTGGAAAAAGTGCACGTAATATTGTGTTTTATTTGTGTTTAAAATGAATTTCCACCAAGAACCGAGTACAATCAATACAGTACAATCAATAATTACATCTATACTTATTATAAAACAAAGTCGCTTTTTTTTCCCTCATGTCCCTTTGTTCCCTTTAATCTTTAAAACTACGCAACGGATTTTGATGATCCTTTCAGTGTTAGATAGCCCATTTATCGAGGAAGGTTATAGGCTATATTTTATCACGCTAAGACTAATAGGAGCGAAGAAATAGAGGAAAATGTGGAAAAAACGGGGAAAATTATTTGATCACGCTAAGACTAATAGGAGCGAAGAAATAGAGGAAAATGTGGAAAAAACGGGGAAAATTATTTGAAAGGGCTAACTTGAATGCGCAAATCTCAGGAACTACTGGTCCGATTTGAAAAATTCTTTCAGTGTTAGATAGCCCATTTATTGAGGAAGGCTATAGGCATAATTTTTTCAGTGGCTAGATATTTTATACCCGTGCGACGCCGGGGCGGGTCGCTAGTACTTATATAAGTATGAGCGGTTATGGTTATCGTTAAATATAAAGATTGGACATTTTGCACTGTAGTTATAGTTAAAGTTATAGTTAAAGTAAGTTGGTGCAACCCACCCTTAGTTGTTATTTAAGCCTCGCGTAAAATATCTATGTATCGACTGCTGTAAAACAGTTGTATATCAAAATATTATACTTTTTAAGATACTGGCGATAGATTTGGTTATAACTTTAGCGACACAGTAAAATAGTCTTGTAGAATGTAGAGCTTTCCCTCAAGACAAGCTAATCCGATAACTGGTATAAGATCAAACGTTAAAGGAAAATTAATGTTTACACATTCACCACTCGAGCACTCGACTACAAGATCGATCCAAAGACTGGTTAGAGGGAATACCGAAAATGTTGGTTCAACTGCGAGCGTGTAGGCTGTAGGCCGTGTTTACCTCGCCCGTCACTGATAGACTACAGGCCCACGTCGAAAATGGATGGGTCAAATGAACCACCTGGGGACGTATAAAGGACGATATTAGAGCATAAAATAATAAGATTTAGCACTATGCCGTCACTTGTAAGCTGTCCAACTGAGAGCTGGTGAGAATTCAAAAGTGCATGTAGGGTGAGTACATTTTGGTCATATTATGATGTACTGCATTTTTACCATCGATAGACACATGAAAAATAATAAGAAAGCCCGCAGTGCCGTACAAAAATAATGCGCCAACAAGTCGGTATTTTTATTTTATTTTCAGAAAATTTCCATGATAAATTTGGTCATTTGATTCAATACGGCATACGTTTCATACTGTTCGGATACAGCTTGGAATCAATTATTCCGCAACGCCGTACAAAAATAATGCGACAATAGAAAAAATCGAGGGTTACAAACCACCGTTTTTCAGGGGTCCGGGGGGTCATTTGAACCAACATAAAATTAATTCATTTTGAAATTATGCTATGCATAGATCATATTTTTTGTACACCGTACATTTTTGTTGGTCCAAAGGTTTGTAGGAGAAAAAAAACTCAAGCAAATATCCATAGAACGAAATGTAAGAAAAGTCCATACAACGAAATATATCGATTTTTTTCTAAGAAATTGTTGTTTTATTAGGGTTCCGAACCCAAAGGGTGTAAACGGATACCTTTACCTAAGACTTCGATGTCTGTCTGTCTTCAGGCTGTAACTCAAGAACGGTTATAGCTAGAGATTTGAAATTTTCAGAGATTATGTATTTCTGTTGCCACTATAACAACAAATACTAAAAACAAAATAAAATAATTATTTAAGGGGGGCGCCCATACAACAAACGTGATTTTTTTTGCTCGACATCAATAATGGCAACAGGTAGACACCTGAAACGTTCACAAAATACTCAATTTTATTTTTAATTAAAAATTAATAGTAACATTTTTAAAAAAGAAATAATTAAGGGGGGCTCCCATACAAAAAAACACAATTTTGTTCTATGATGGTACGGAACTTTACTTACTCTGCATTAAAATGTACGGCATAATTTTTTCCTAATTTATTTATCTTAATACTATTTAAGACGAAGGAAAAATGTAGAAAATTGCTTTATTTTATTAATCTATGAATATTTTAAATTTCAGATTTTGTATTTCTGTTTATTTTTTTTAAAAACAGTTTCTTTTGAAAGGCAATACTCTATATCAATTGTATTTTACAATATCATATTAAAAATAAAGTCGCCGTACAGAATCAAATAATTTTACAGCTTAAAAAATCAAGTATACCATGTAATTAAGATTATTATTAAAATGGACAAAAATTTTTTGACGGCATTATTTTTAATAGTACTTTTGAGTGCTAAAATAATGTTTGGAACCGAAGCCGTACTGTTTCAGATGACCCCCCGGACCCCTGAAAAACAGGGGTTTGTATCCCTCGATTTTTTTCTATTGTCGCATTATTTTTGTACGGCGTTGCGGAATAATTGATTCCAAGCTGTATCCGAACAGTATGAAACGTATGCCGTATTGAATCAAATGACCAAATTTACCATGAAAATAAAATAAAAATACCGACTTGTTGGCGCATTATTTTTGTACGGCACTGCGGGATTTATTATTATTTTTCATGTGTCTATCGATGGTAAAAATGCCGTACAGGATCATATGACCAAATTGTACTCACCCTACATGCACTTTTGAATTCTCACCAGCAATCAGTTGGACAGCTTACAAGTGACGGCATAGTGCTAAATCTTATTATTTTATGCTCTAATATCGTCCTATATACGTCCCCAGGTGGTTCATTTGACCCATCCATTTTCGACGTGGGCCTGTAGTCTATGACGGATAGACACAGGTAATTGCTTCTTCACGTCCGTTCTCTCTTGAAGGTTTAGTGTAGAATCTGTTTGGTTTACTAAAATACAGTAAGTATAGTGTTTAAAAGTAAATTAGTCTGTGTAGGTAATGATTAATTGACTTACTAAGTATCATTATTCATTAGATAATAACACAAACTGCAAACTATTTATGGTTGTCTTAATATGTTATCACTTCGAAAAATTTATAAATGGCTATAAAACACTACAAAATTTCAAGTTCAGTGTCTCGCAAAGTGATTGTGTTCCCTGCTAGCTCGGGGCTAATATGACGGGCGCCATTTTGTGACACGCGCCATCTTGTGTGAGTCGCCATTACGTGACATGGCACTCAACGCCGCGAGCGACAATAAAGAACCGCCGATTAACCTAATGGAGGTAAAATAACACTATCCCTATGTAAACTCGGTCAATGGAACTTAAATCCTTCTGAGAGAATGTTAAATTGAATTTCAGCTTTACTTCATTTTATAGCTATCCATCCACATCCATACTACTTTATAAATGTGTAAGTATGTCTGTCTGCCTGTTACAATTTTACTGTCCAAGCCGGCAATTGCGGCAGTGCGTTCATTTAAAATTATTTCACCTCTGCTCACACCCTCGCAAAATAATTTCAATTAAAATACCTCTATAAATTATCATTTTCCTTTTATATCGGGAAACGAAAATGTGTCATTGCGTCACATCAATATTGACCGAAGTATAAAGCGAAAAATAAATTGAGAATAAACTGTTTGTGAAGTGCTAACGAGAACTTCAAACATGTCTCGACTCTCGATAGCTGATTCTCGTTCATGAAACAAACATGGTTACATGAACTAGATTAAAGTGACATTCTAGTTGCAAAAGGAAGTCGAAGTTTTAATTTATGATGACTAGCTCAACGTGGTCACAAACTCTGAACAGACCCACAAAGCTACTTTAATGCAGTATTGCGAAGTTTACGAAAGCGAAGTGTAGGTATGATTTGCATAATTTTAAACGGCTTGTATTTCACTTTTTGCGGTGTCGCACATCTTCACGGAAATGTAAAGAGGGCATTACAGATAAACTTCTTGAGTAAATACTATGAATGTATGTTTTAGTTTAAATGTTGTATGCAATATTGCACATGAAAATGTACAAAGCCAAGCAAAGAATGCTTATATTTCAGAGTGCTTAGACTAATTTTGCCACTATTCGCTGTGAATATATTAATTAATATTGAACTGCCCACTTTACAATATAAGCAGCAACTAATTAGTTCAATTGTTTACCACAAAAGGCTCTTTTTTAACGCCTTAATTATTATTTATAAAACTTGCGCTTTTAACAGACGTATCCTTCAAACCTTCTTGTTTGCCAAGCAGTTTACCCTGCGTGGCGTTACAATATTTAAGGGCGTTCCCTCCGGAGATTCCGTAATTGACCTATTTAAAGCCTTATAAACTCATAATCTGAAAGATACAAAGTTATAATAAAAATACAGCAATAATCTTCAGTATATCAACATTCCTTTCCACGTTTTAAATTTTCTATTATTGTTTATTATACTCATGATATCAGCTTCCAAAGTAAAACCAATTTATTAAAATTCAAGCATACATTCAGCATCTCCTTAGCATTTACAAATTACTTTTATTTGAAACTCACGCCAATAGATCGACAATATCATAAACTACATATTCCCCGTTTTAAATTTTTTTAGGACAATTTTGAACTTAGATAAGTAAAAATAATAGGGTTTTGGCGCGATCTCGGCAACGCGGCAAATGTATGGCCAAGGTCGTTTGCTCGGGGGACGGCCTTAACCACCGCGCCTAAATGCATTCGAAAATGAAGTCTACCCGTAGTCCACCCTATGCATTTGATGCTGACTCATTATTTTCAAGGTATGTTAACCCTCAAGCGCCAGGTGGTGTCACGCAAGCCATGCGGAGGAAATTGGACAGTTCCACGTACGTCTCGATTACGGGGACATTAGATGCGGGATTAATTAAACGTACAAGCTGCTTAGTAATTGGCTAATTAAATGTATTTTAGGCTTAAAGCCATTTGGTTATAAAGATTTGTTAGATAGGGTTGATTTAAAGTGTTTAGGCTGAATTTAGTCTCACGGCGTTTGCAAGCGTATGAGATTCTAGGAAGTGTTCAGTGCTGATATTTCATACATTTTGGTGTCAGCGCCGAGTGGCCGGCAGCGGCCAGTAGTCGTCAGCGCGACACTTAAATCAGCCTCAAAGTTTAGTATCCATAAGAGTTAAATATGCGAGACATATTACCGATTTAAGTATACATATATACCATGAATATAATGGCCTGAAGCTTTCACAGTATCGTACTGTCATCAGTGTAAATCACGTCCGCGTTCCTCAACCCTAGACTGAATTATGACGCTGGTGCTGGTCCTTCCGCCGGGGGTCATTTGCATCCCAGCGTTACCTGCAGGCGATAAATTGCACCGATCGCACCCTCCCTTCCGCCGCAGACGGTTCCGGACACTCACCAACTTCTCCCGGCGCCTCGTGGGGTATATTTTACCCCCAACATGTATCAGAGGGTTGGCGCATTATGTGCACTGTAGATTCAAAATGTGATAAGCACTCACGAATATAACAAGGTTCGTTAAAGGTCACGAATACTTATCAACTCGAAAAAATATCGTAGCCGTATCAAGCCGTTAAGTATTTCGGGATGAGGCGATTACGTTACGATTCCGATTATGGAACGTTGCAGTAGAGACTATCGTATATCTAAAGCTTATACGATACTCTCGACTGCTTCTGAATAACTGCGTGAGACGTCATGCCAATCTATCAATTCAATACAGAAATGCATCGACGAGACGAGTCGCGTCGCGTTGCGGTCTGAATTGACCTCTACAAATAAAAATACTAAACGGCTCCATTCGATACGTTACGAACTTTTTTCCAATTTTTTTTACCTTCATTCAACAAGGAAAAAGTGCCCCAAACGTTGACACCGCTCACTTACACCTTAAAACTAATATAAGTTTTGAGTATCTTTAGTCCTATACTCGTAGCTAACGAATAAATCTGGGCCAGATTGAAAATAAATTCTCCGAAGCTACTTTTTCTTTTCGAGGAAAATCCAAGAATGTAACGAACGCTAATCCCGAATAAAATCTGTTCGTCCATTCTCCTTTTCATTAAATCCAGTGTTCTACAATGTAATTTAGGTTCCAGAAAAACTAGGGCGCTCGGAAGTCTAGAACCTATCCGGGTGGGGGTAATTATTCCCGGCACCTGTTGCGGCCCGCGCGGGAATCGCTTCACAATCCTAAACTTTGACTGAGGATTTTATTAAAAGTTTGCTTATTTTGTTTCGCGATCCCTCAGGGCTAGTCGATATCGGTTACCCCTTTTACCATAACATGTTTATTTTATTAACATTAACATGTTTGTTTTATGTAAATGTTTGAATATTTTTAAAAGTTCTAGGACGAAGGTAGGGTTAGGCTCGTAAGGTCTGTTGTAAAATTATTCTGATTGTATCTATGGATGCAAATTATTGATGTTTGGACTACAGTCAAGGCAGGCGCGGTACGAAATGCTATTTTGTGTGTCAATTTAAAGTTTTGTGGCTTATTTGACGTTAAAACTTAATCTACTTTTATGTTTATTTCGAGGGCTGTGATTGTTATACAAAAAAGTATTCAGTGCTGTGTTACAACACTATTATATTATAAGCGACCTGAATACTCATAATAGTCAAATTACGAAGTTAGAAATCAAAAATGTTTAGGGCCTGTTTCACCACTTGCTGATAAAGTGCCGGATAGGCTATCCACAACTTTTTGACAGATTCTCCATACTCTATCTGTCAAGTTAAGTGGTGGATAGCCTATCCGGCACTAATCAGGAAATAGGGAAACATGCCCTTAGGTTTAGCGCAGGACATTGAAAGTCATTTACTTACCGATGCAATGTTCAATCCCATACATATTATGATTAGTATATGATACCTTACATCTCTGTTAATATTATTGAATGCAGATCAAGTGAAAATCCATCGTCTCCAATATGCCAAGTGCGGAGTGCCCCGGGCAGATACAATCTGGGCATTGGACGTTGATTGGCTAACACAGTTATTGGGCACCGGCCTCGAGTGGGCAGTTATCGGCCATTGTCGCCGCGTGACGATCTATTGTCCGGCTCAGATAGACAGATGAGCCAAAATAGACCCAAATAGCCACAATAGGTTCGATCTAACGTGGCGTCACTATTTGGTAACTAGAACCCTGTCCACGAAACATGTACAGAAACTCGAGATCTTCAGAGATACACTAAAAGGCCGGCAACGCACCTGCAGTTCTTCTGATGTTGCGAGTGTCCATAGGCGACGGTAGTTGCTTACCATCAGGGTCACCTGATGGTAAGCAACTACCGTCGGCTATGGACAAATAAGGGATAAAAACTATACTGTATTATATCCTTTTAGTAACCTCATGACATAATTATTATGGTTCTATCTATATCATATCACAATTGAGTATTTCAAAAAAAAAAAATATTATTGATTTTTTAATGTATTTTAAAACCTTATTATTAATAATATTGATATTTAATGCAAAAACCTTAAAAAAATGTTTTTTCAATTAATTATAAAATTCATGAAATTTAAATAAAGTCACGTGACTTATAAACGCGCCATGATTGAGATGTGACGTTAAAATGTTAAATACATTTCAATAGTATACGGCAATATTACCCTTATTTCGTTAATAATTAAGGTCAAAATTGTTTGCGCTAACTATAATATTATGCCCTGTACGTAGCTAAAGTTCTGTGGTGACTGGTGAAGAATAACATAATGACGTCACACGCGCTCGTGCCGGAGTGTCGGCGTGTCTTCGGTATTTACTATTTTTATTTTGAAATAACTTTTGAATTATTGCGAAAAACAAAAAAACTAAATTTGTTTGTTATAAAACTTATAAGTATGTGATCTTTCCATTTATAAAAAAAAAAAATGTTGAAATACTCAATTAGTTCAATAATCTCAAGCTTGAAGGTAAAACAGATATTAGACACACTTTCACATTTATATTAGTAATACTGATTTTAACCACCATTTTAAAAACTACCGCATTTTTTCGAAGGCCACTTATTACTTTTAATAGCAGGGTTCGAAGTATGAAAAAGTTATACAGTCTGAAAAGGTCTAGTAACAAACGAATCGAGCGCTTGTTTTCGCTCATGTTAATTAAAGTATACAACGAAATTCTCCACAAAAACTGTACCACGAATAATTAAACAACAATATTATTTTTAAAGGAATATTTAAATAAACAGCGACCAAATTTCTGGTAAAGTGTTGTCTTTTATATCTGTGAAACTATTCGTAGCTGTGAAACCGTTTCTTAAGCTGCAAAAAAGTAACTTCATTACCGAAGTTGCATTTATGTTGCATTAAAATTGAGGTACTGTTAACTATAGTCTATAAGCTGGACTAAGTAAATAAGTACGACCACAGTCTAAATACAAACAGTAAGCTCACCATTGTTTCCGTGCAAACTGATCAACAAGTGCGGCCGCAGTATTTGCGGGTGTCTTTGCTCCCGTCCTTAATTTAGGGTTGCTAAATTATTAATATATATACCCAGTGTCACTACAGACTTACTGTAAACACGAATCTAACGACACCTCTTAAAAGCTAAAATATATCAAGCTGTTCAAACCACAGTGCGGGCCTTACAATTTTATATTACAACGAGATATTGTGGATTTAGTACTAGTAACTCAATTCTCAACTCTCAGTATAAAGATTCGGCATTGCGCGTACTAATTTAACAATTTAATATGACGTATACTCGTCTAATATTAGTAAGGTTTATATTTAATACCTCGATCGTAGGAATCGCAGACATAATAAATTTTCAATTGTTATGCGACAGCCGGGTGCCGCTTGGGGATTGATGGATTAAAATTATAGATACAAAACTCTACAAAGCCGGACTCCCTATTTTGCCGAACACGCAATGGGGATTGTCCATTTTTTTTTAATTTTGCTCATTACAAAAACATTTCGAGGAATAAGGTCAGTGATCGTTTTTCTGTATATAAACGAAAAAAATACCCATTAGTTACTTATATTTTTGAACAAATATGTTTAACCTTAGTTTGACCTTCAATGGCGTTAAATTAGCAATAAATTCGACCAACATTACGTTTCGAACTTTTGGTAAGCTTCTCGTATCAGCTTTCACATAATGAGAACTTGCATTTGACGAACCAGCCCTTATAAATAAGATTGAAAGGAATTAAAACATATAAGAGGTCAATTGGCCGCCGATGATGACGTCAGAGCGAAACTTTAAAAATTTATTGAGAAAAAACTAGCCAATGAATTTCAAAATTATTTAATTTATATTCTTAAAATACCCTATTTTAACGAGAAAAAAAATATAAAAAGTACACGTGATTTTTTTGGACAATGCCATTCAAAAGCCTGATTCCGGCTTTGTCCGGACGCCTGGCAACCCTACCTCAATATATTAAACATTTATCGATTCGGGATTCCCGAGGAGTCGTTAATTGAAGAGGTTGGCTACTTGGTTCTACGCCTTATCGTTACTTTCGGACAGTATAGTAGAGCTTCGCGACTTTTGCGAAGAATTGCGGGTAAAATGTGTTCTTGTCAGTCCGTCTACATGAAGCCATTTATGTCCATAAATAATCATAATATTCTGTTATTTAAGGTGTTAAATACCATCACTTTTAACAGTTAGGTATAGCAAAGTATGGATAAATGATAATAGAGTAGACTCACAGTAGACTCACACTGCGTTTTTTTTAAACTTAAATTAACAAAACAATACAGTATCACATTCGCCTGAACCTTGTCTCTGTGCTTATATTTTAAAAATACTTACCAACTTGGTATACTTTACATAATATTGATACTGTGGTTTCAATATATTATATCAACTATAAATTAGGTCCCTCAGTATAACCAGTATACGCTATAAATTGGTCAATTATCGTCCTAATCTCCATGAATTATGCAGCACACTGTCTAATGCACGTAATGCGAGCTAAGTCCCCCCACAAAGGAGTGCACTGAACCAGCTAAATACTGCACAACTTGTGACGAGAACACTTCAGTGTTCTTACTGTATCATCTTCGCTATGTAGGTCATTCTGGTAATATGATTATTTGATTCTGGCAGTTATTCGCCAGATTTCATGGTGGAAATTCATAATAATGATGGTGCTAGCTTGCGAGGACTTAGATTTTGAAGAGCAAGGCCAAAATTAGAATTAGCTCTGCTATCTATACATAAAACAAAGTCGCTTTTTTTCCCTCATGTCCCTTTGTTCCCTTTAATCTTTAAAACTACGCAACGGATTTTGATGATTCTTTCAGTGTTAAATAGCCCATTTATCGAGGAAGGCTATAGGCTATATTTTATCACGCTAAGACTAACAGGAGCGAAGAAATAGAGGAAAATGTGGAAAAAACGGGGAAAATTATTTGAAAGGTCTAACTTGAACGCGCTAATCTCAGGAACTACTGGTCAGATTTGAAAAATTCTTTCAGTGTTAGATAGCCCATTTATTGAGGAAGGCTATAGGTTATATTTTATCACGCTTAGGCTAATAGGAGGATGTGGAAAAAACGGGGGAAATTATTTGAAAGGGCTTATCTCGCGAACTACTGGAGCAATTCTTATGTTATTTGGCACAGATAAGAAGTAGACCACGTGAAGGATCATAGGCTATCGATTTTAATATTTTTTTCAGTGGCTATATATTTTATACCCTTGCGACGCCGGGGCGGGTCGCTAGTAATTAATATATTATATTCTTAAGTGTTGAATGAAAAAGAGCTGTTTCAGACTCTTGCTATTTTGTTAGTGTCATCAGACTTCTATGTACCAATTTGATGCGTAGAAGAACTAACTAACGCTGGCGTTATATAAATTGACTAGATGACGCCCGCAACTCCGTTGCGCCAAAATTCGTTTATCGCGGCAGAACCGTACATTTTTTCGGGACAAAAAGTATCCTATGTTCTTTCCCGGGACTCAAAGTATCTCCATACCAAATTTCAGCAAAATCGGTTCAGCGGTTTGGGCGTGAAGAGGTAACAGACAGACAGACAAACAGACAGACAGACAGACAGACAGACAGACACACTTTCGCATTTATAATATTAGTATGGATGGATTTTGCTGCATCCACGCCCCTATGACATTGTCATCGATGCGCCAAAATATCCTTGTCGGTAAAAAAGGAACATAGTAGGACTCCTATTTTTCCAAAGCTAAGCGGATAGGGGAAGACATGACATGTCTTACCTTACCTCACAACGCTTAACTTTTAGGTGATTCACGTCTAAGATCAACCTTGAAACCAGATCTTCGTCTCATTTGTCTAGTACCTAATGTAGGCAGTAATAAATGAGTGGAGATTTCTAAAATAGACTAGCTAGAGTTTCCTAGATCGGTCGATCGGCGATGTTATCGCGGACTATTTGTATCCTGCGGAGATTGTGGTCGGCCTGACTTTGATACATCGCCCTCGTCTGCCGGGTCAGCTCATAAAACCAACCGCTAGGTCTATATTTAGAAGGTTTATCCTTTAGCTTTAATTTATTTTAATGCTTTATTACTGACCACATACCTTGAAGCCACATCTTAAGAATCGAGATGTAGAGTTGGGGTTATTATGAGTCAGCACATTTTCACGTCTTTTGCCTAAATTATTGTATACTACCTAAGATTACAAAGATCTTGATTGATGCCACAAAAACACCAGCCCAGTTCTCGCTCTTACCATACCATACCATACCATTTACATATTAGTTTATTTATTTATTTAAAAAACTTTATGCACATACAAGTACAAAGGTGGACTTAATGCCTAATGGCATTATCTACCAGTCAACCTTTGGGCGATACAAGAACAAAGTTGTATAGGTGCCAGTCGAGTTGAAAGAGGAAAAGTAACTTGCCAAAAAAAACAAATATAAATAAATAAATTATACTTATAAAAAATATAATATAACATATTGCATAATATTATACTATACTTATAATATATATATATATATATATATATATATATATATATATATATATATATATATATATATATATATATATATATATATATATATATATATATATATATATATATATATTATTATCATACATAAATTATATTATATAAATAAAACCAATAACCATACATAATGTTATATATTATTTAATAGGTGTATATAATAATATATTTAGTTGATCTAGCTTAAAATATTATAAATATTAAATTATGAAAACTATGAAAACTAAGAGTCTGCCAACTGTTTCAAGTAAAAGTCACGTACCCTGCGCTTAAAAGTGTCTCTGGTTTTCAGTGGCGTGGGGTGAAAAAAAATAAAGGTAAAGCCGGACCAAAAAACGGCTAACTCGTGAATAAGCAAAATTTCAATTCTTGTAAAAAAAACGTGCAATAAATTACATACCTGTATTAAGTGTGTTAGTTTACCTTTTCCATAACTACTAGGGTGCTTTGCTTGCATTGTGTGCGTTGCATGCAGTGTTAGTGTTGTTAGTATTCACCACCTTCACCATACATGACATCACTGGTATTATATGAACAGTGCATGTCGAGTATGATAAAAGTGGCTTTAAAAAAAGCCGTTTTAAGCACACGTCACTCATACTCACACACCAAAAATAAGTGAATCCTGACTTGCCAGTGTAGATGTTTGTTACTCAATCATGCAAAAACTGGATTTAGATGAAATTTTGCATGCATCCCATGTCAAACATGGAAAGGAACATAGGCTACCTGTCTGAAGTCCACGCAGACGAAATCGCGGGCAAAAGCTAGTAGCAAAGAAATATCAGCAGAAATACGTACCTAAATGTTTAATTTTGTTATTTGTCGTCTGTCGTCGTTATTTAATATTCCTATTCTACAACCTGAAAAATTACCTAAGAATTATTATTTATATTCTAACATAATTCTACGGTTTTTCTTTACGAAATGTGCCAAAACATTATCATAAAAGTCGCTTTTTTGATGCAATTTTAATAATACATGTTTTTCAATTGAAATTACACCAAGATTTGACAATCTAGCCTCACTTTGGCTGTTTCGTGTATAGGTATGAATTCGCTTCAATGCCGAAAACGACCTTTCAGCGGAAGCCACCGATACAGGAAGAGTCAAAACAATTTGAGATAACATTAAAAGCTGAGGAAAAGCTTCACTCAACGCGGATTTAAAAAGATGTAAATAAAGTTCATAGATATCTAAATTATTAAATGTTGAAGTACTGTATAAAACTTTTAATTCGTTTTTTAATGCGTGAAAATCAAATATATTCGGGAATTCGGATATTAATGCAGACACACTTTCCTCGGGAAAACTACTACGGTAACTCGCGTATTTAGACTTATTGACTAAATCAAGAAAAGTTAAGTTTTGAAACGATGAATAACGGGAGTTTATTTGGCTTTTGATGTTATCTATTATTTCAACGAATAAACGCTTGTATTGTGTTTTCAAGTCAATTTCTGTATCCATCCGCCGGCGCCGTCGTGGTGGTTCACAATATTCCTGAATACTATTGAAAATAAAATCAAATTGTTTTAAAAACTCTTCTGATAACCAAGATTGAAATGCACCAATTTCTCTGATTGAGATTTCGATGTCGACTTGTTTGCTTTGAAGCAAAGCAAACAAAATGTCAGTTCTGGCAAAAATCTCTGAAAAAATATGCAAAAGGAAACAAAACTGCATATCTTCTAATTTAGTTACAAACGACTCCGACATGGATATAGAATCAACATCCCACGATTGGGGATTATCTACTATATGATTAAAGGTTTCAATCATATCTAACCTGCAATTAAATATAACATTAATAATGCGCGAATGATAATGCCACCGTGTTTCGGCTACTCCAGGCATACGACGATCGGAAAACTGTTTTAAAAGATTTGACCGTTTCGACGATTTGTTGAAAAACCTGACAATTCCATTGATATGGTCGAAAAATGATTTTAATTCTGAAATATTTTCTAAAGATTTACTTAAAACCAAATTAAGAATATGAGCATAACACGGTACGAAACGCGCGAGAGGGCATTGACCCCGTACTAGTGCTTGAACGCCTCCACGTTCACCTGACATAACGGCGGCACCGTCATATGTCTGACCGATCAGTTTGTCTTTGCATCGATATTGTTCAAGAATATCGAGCAACTGAGTCGCTAATACAGTCGCAGTCCGGCTTTCGCTAACGTCGTAAAAACCTACAAATCTTTCTTCCAGACCATTTTCGGACAAATAACGAAATATAACAGACAACTGTTCTCTATGACTGACATCTGGGGTTTCGTCAATCATAACTGAAACGAATTTGGCATGGCTAATCTCACGTCTAATCTCGTCTAAAATTACCGCCGCGATGCATTGTATAAGATCATTTTGAATGTCTCCCGATAGACCGGTAAACACGGAGTGTGAAGTAGATGAGCATTGTTCAAGATGGGAGTCTATAACGCTATCGTACTTACTTAAATAAAATAATGTTTCTATATAATTGCCACGATTGTCTGAATTAACGTTTTCACTATGCCCGCGGAAAGATAACTCCTGTTTTCCAAGAAGAACAACAGTGTCTATTAAACGTTTCATTAAGTTTCGATTACGTTCCACTTTTCGATTATGGGATTCATAATTATTTCCGAGAAATGTTTCTATTCTACTATTTCCAAAATTGTGTAATAAATAATAATATACAACTGCGTAAATGTTTTTCGGTTTGAGTATGTTTCCTAGCCGAATTGGTCAAATTATTGATGTCTGAGAAACCCGTTTTATTCCAAGCACTATTTGTATCGGAAAACAGCAAACATGGAAAACAAAATAACTTATTTAATTTGCAACTGCCCGCTATCCAATTATATTTATCATACACTGAACTGTGAAAATGTTTGAAAAACCCATCCTTACGCCTATAATCAATTTTCATATCGGGACGCGCCCGTCCTTGTTTAATGATATGTTTTTTATTTTCGAACGATTGTTTTGAGAACGAATTTAAGTCATTTAATAGGTAATCCGTAAGACAACAGTCAATTTGTACTAATGCTGCCATTTCTCACCTAACCGTGTCACGACAAATTACAAAGTAAGTAAAACAAACCAACCTTTACGATGTAACAAACAAAAACATAACACAACACTTGGCAAGTAAAATTTCACTACTTTCGATTCTTTTAAACTATATAATATTACAATCAAGCTAGCCCACTAACTTAATAAACAAAATTTTGCATATTACAATAATAACAGTACAAAATGAGTGCAAATGAGCGCGTAATATAATTGTTTAAGTGAATTGAAATGACAGCACGCGCCGGTCGGCCGCTGCAATTAGCTCTGTTGTGATTGGACGAAATCTTTTAAAGCGAAACATGCGAAACTAAACCTTAACACATGACAAATAAAGACTAGGTAGGCTATGTGGGATCGGCTTGTTGTTCGACAATATCGACGAGTCGTTTGCATGTAGTAGTAATGTGTATGTGTGCGTGAATTTCATACATTTCAAATGTTTGGATTCCCGATGTTTTGAGCGAGTTCCCCGGCCACCGCGCGGCCGCCGCACACTATGGAGCAGTACGTACGCGTTCTGAGTGCGATCGTAAAAACGGGTATGTGTGCGTTTGCGTGATTTTAAATACATGGCGAATTATTTTTATGAAATTGTAGGAAGCGGGGTAAGCTATAATTATTAATAATAAAAAATGTATATATTAAAATTGGCCAAGGTAAGCCGGTAGGAATCGTGTTCTATGGAGGCTTCGCCACTGCTGGTTTTTATCATCCTGATTTCCGGAGGAAGAGCATTCCAGAGGCGAATAGCCTGGACATTCAAAGAAGAGTGGACGGAACTGGACTTGTGGGAAGGGCAACTTAAAAGCTGATTTGAAGTGGATCGGAGGTTTTTATCGTGCCTGCTGCAAAGGTATTGAAAATGAGTTTAACAACTCTTACGTATAAATGTAGAATTGATAACGGAGACTAGGCCTGCAGCTACTTCAGTGCTAACCAGTTCTGTACAATAGGCTTGATGACTAATTTTTTTTCTTATTGGTAATTGAAAGTCCCTTAAAAAATAGAAACATCTCTGAAAGAATGACTCTGATAGCTTAAAAATTCACCAAAATATGACAATTCAAACATCTCCTAAAATAGACCTGCCCGAAACGCTCCATATAAAGTGCTACGAAAGACTGACGTCACTCTTTCTGTACGGATCGGGAGAGAATTTTGTTCGATAGGTATATTAAATATTGCGTTTATGAAAATGGTTTCATAACAAAAGATGCTTTTAATTGCATAAGTTATCGAATGGTATACAAATATTAAGAAATTTAATTGAAAAAAAATTCGACTTGATTATCCAACTTTGAAGGCGCATAACAAAAAAAATACAAATGCTATCGAGCTGAAATTTTGGGAACATTTATTTTTTACCCTGATTTCTTTATTTTATTAACAATTAATTTAGCCTGTCATGTATACCTGCTCAAAGCTGGCTCTTTAGCTATAAAAATACAGCACAGCGGGGCTAAAATGGTCGCTTGGAGAATAATATGATAAAAAAAATTTAAATCGCAAAATAAAGTTACTCTGCTTGCAAATTACAATAACCAGTAGGTAATTCGTGTACTAATTCGACATTCGTCAGTTTGACAGTTTTGACAATTCATTTGCTGAATTGATTGAGAGGAATTGCTAAATGTGACCATTTTAGCCCCGCTGATCAGCTCAATATTGACGTTTCAATATAACTTAACACCAAGAACAATAAATCACCAAGCGCTCACGGCGCCGCCGTCCGCACTTCCTTGCCATATTTCCGTAAACAAAACCCTGCCATCAAAACAATACCAAAAGCATACATTTTATATTACCCTTAAATATCTAGAGCCATAAGGTAGGTAATGTTAATAACTTAAGTAGATTTGAGAACTGTATCTATTAAGGCCGTCCCCCGAGCAAACGACCTTGGCCATACATTTGCCGCGTTGCCGAGATCGCGCCAAAACCCTATTATTTTTACTTATCTTAGTTCAAAATTGTCCTAAAAAAATTAAAACGGGGAATATGTAGTTTATGATATTGTCGATCTATTGGCGTGAGTTTCAAATAAAAGTAATTTGTAAATCCTAAGGAGATGCTGAATGTATGCTTGAATTTTAATAAATTGGTGTTACTTTGGAAGCTGATATCATGAGTATAATAAACAAAAATAGAAAATTTAAAACGGGGAATTTAAAAAAGGAATGTTGATATACTGAAGATTAATTGCTATATTTTTATTATAACTTTGTAGCTATCAGATTATGAGTTTATAAGGCTTTAAATACGGTAAATTACGGAATCTCCGTAGGGAATGCCCTTAAGTCAGACTGAAATAAAAACTATAGACTATTATAATATAAGAGACAGCGTAGGCCCTACGCGTTGAATACTGCTCAAGTCGACTAGGAGGAGTGATGATAGACACGGGCAACTTAATATAACCATGTATTATCAAATTCAAATGTTATCAGGAGACCTGTCGGATTTGTGTTATGATTTATGAATCAGTGATTTTATTCGACACAAGTATGTTTCGTTTTCGCGAAATCGACATCGTCGCTATTGGTTGTTAACGTATCGCTATTTCATAACGTCGTATCTTTATAACATTGAAAGCTGATAATATCTTTGTGCCAGTGGTAAGACACAATCCGAGAATCTATGTCGGAAGAATTCCTGCACTCACCGCGGGCTAGATATTATTCAAATGCACTCCACCAACGAGCAATCTAAAATCGATTTTGCGGAACGTTCTCTCGTGGATTCGTCCCTGGGGCCTACAGGTGAGGGGCCTCCTGGTGGAGTGGGGGCTCCTGTGGGAGTGGGAACTAGTAGAGCGGGGACTATCGTGCCCCGTAACTGGATTAGATCGTTGTTCCCGGAAGCAATGGGTGTTTATGCGGCTCGCTGGTAATGAAGTCAACGCTTAGTGATATTACGATACGAGGGTGGAATAATAAGGCTATTTGTTGCATTGTTATTGTGGATACAGGCTGGAACTAGGAAACAATAATACTAGACGTTGCCCTCAAAACAGACGCTACGTATGTTCTGGTGTGGTAATAGCATCCTATGTCTTTTTCCAAGAAATGATATCTATGCCTTTCATCTAAATTGATTTAGCTGTTTAGGCGTAAAAAAGAGAAGGAATACTTAGGTAGGTACGTATTTTTAATATAAGACTTTTTCTGTAAATGTAATCCCACTAAAAACATACCTGTTAAAATGGGGCCAAGTTCCTATCGGCTAATTTTTGGCCTAAAAAAAGAGTTGAAATCCAATCCAATGCCAAGTTTAGATGCACTTCATCGATCGTAATCATCTTCATCAACAGCCTGATCCATAATACTTCTAATTTGAACTTGGCAGGTTAATTTAATTGTTTAGATAAATCTTATCTAATTATACTAATTTTAATCAAGTGTTATAGCACGAAAACCTGCCAAGTTAAAATTTAGAAGTATTATGGATCAGGCTGTTGATGAAGATGATAACGATCGATGAAGTGCATCTAAACTTGGCATTGGATTGGATTTGAACTCTTTTTTTAGGCCAAAAATTAGCCGATAGGAACTTGGCCCCATTTTAACAGGTATGTTTTTGGTGGGATTTCAATACCTTTTTTCAGGAAATCATGCTTTTTTTTCTTTTTATGCCACGACCGATATAAACAATACTTTCGATGGCGCTAGTGGTATTTGTAAAACTATCAATAGAAGCCGAATTTTTAAGTAAACAGTATTTGTGTAATAAGCTATATAGTGTGCATTATACATGACAATATTTTATACCTCCTCCTCCCACCCTCAGCGCATTCTCGTTGTATCACTGGTACATAAGAATTTTTACCTAAAGTTCGTAGATGAGCCGACTCACGTTTGACTGATTTCTTAAATTTCTTAATTTTTTGTTAATCTACATATAATACACGACCTGTGTGCCAAATTTCATAACGCTAGGACAATTGGCCTCTGAAGTTCGTAGATGAACCGACTCACGCTTGACCGAATTCTTAAATTTGTCAGCTTTTTGTTAATCTACATTTAAATAATACACGACCTGTGGACTGTGTGCCAAATTTCATAACGCTAGGACAAATGGAAGTGGCCTCTTAAGTTCGTAGATAAACCGACTCACGCTTGACCGAATTCTTAAATTTCTCAGCTTTTTGTTAATACTTCTACATTTAAATAACACACGACCTGTGGGCTGTGTGCCAAATTTCATAACGCTAGGATATTTGGAAGCAGCCTCTAAAGTTAGTAGATGAGCCGACTCACGCTTGACCGATTTCTAAAATTTCTTAATTTTTTGTTAATCTACATAATTATAACACACGACCTGTGTGCCAAATTTCATAACGCTTGGACAATTGGAAGTTGCCTCTAAAGTTCAGAAATGAACCGACTCACGCTTGACCGATTTCTAAAATTTCTCAATTTTTGGTAATCTACATAATTATATTTATAGCACACGCGACCTGTGTGCCAAATTTCATAACGCTAGGACAATTGGAAGTGGCCTCTTAATTTCGTAGATGTACCGATTCACGCTTGACCGATTTCTTGAATTTCTTAAATTTCTGAATTTTTTGGTAATCTACGTCTAACACACGACCTGTATGCCAAATTTCATAATGCTAGGACAATTGGAAGTGGCCTAGAGGTTTTGATTACCGGTCAGTGAGTGAGTGAGTGAGTGAGTGAGTCAGTGCCAAAATTAGCTATTTTTACAGGGACATATTTCAGGATCTACCGAAGCTATACCTATGAAATTGGGTATACTGCTTAAGTATCAGTATATAGTTACGTAGGTTTAATTTTATGTTTGCACTCGTAATAGACACCGAGCTACAGGGGGGTCCAAAGTGCGTCGAAACGGTTCGTGTAAATAGTGCACGGCATGCGCGCGGCCTGCTGGAACTTGGCCGCGCACTCCGTGCGCTTTGATTTTATTAATATGGCGATTTTTGGGAAACAAGTTACAACATAAGGTTTTGGTAAAATATTTGACAAGCATGAATTGCCTTCAAAATTTCATTCAAACGCATAGATGTATTCATACAGTACCGTCGCTCGTTTATATTCAAATCGCATATCCAGTAATAGTTTATGAACGGCTATAGCTGCAATAGGCGGTAATTACGTCCAGCCCCAAATGGACGAATGCAACGGAAACTCCTTTCGGGAATGGAGTCCGAATAACCAGCGAATGGGAAGCCCACAAGTTTCTTAATTAGTAAAATTTGGCTTGGCCGTGCGGTGCAGGGTGGTGCATACGAAGTTTGAGGCTTAGACCGGGTTATTTATGATCTTATGTTTGGACTTGTGGTGGAGATTGTTTTAGATTTCTGCGGCCTGGTGGTTATTGGTTCCGTTTATTAGGAGATTGTTGCGTACTTCGCAAATAATCTAAATGGTTAAGGAAGGACTCTACTGCATTTCTGATTTTTATAGAAGTTTTCGGTGTATTGACTTATTGAGATGTTGAAAGGTTCGTTGTTAATAACTTGTCTAGAGTTATCTATTTGAAATGTGGTTAGTTATTTGCCTTAATATAATAATTAATACAATGAATAATAAAATTTTAATTGAGTTTTGTTTATAAAATAACGTTGTACGGATGTGTTTACATAATAATGAATGATGTCCCCTAGCTACGCATTAATTTACAAAATGTCAAACTATCTTATTAAAATTCACAATGGTTTACAATCACAGTTACGATTTGTGCGTAATTACAATACATAATTGTTTCAATTAATTATTAATTTAATTAAGTATCATAAGCATTTAGTTACGCGTGTTTAGATAACTGTAGGCAGGTTACATAGCATAACATAATATTACGTATATTATAGTCTGTATATATAATTAGTTGATTATAAAACAGTTGTTAGGGCCTTTTCGTTCTATGATAGTAAATATTGGATTAATATTAGGTACGTACTATATTATAATAGAAAATTTAAAAAAGGGTCGTTAGCAAAACTATCTTAAAGATTGAAAACTATCCGTAAATTGAAACTTAGCGAATCTTCATTTGAAGATCTCGAAATGAAGTCGGAGATCTTATACGTTGATTAGATCTAAGGAAATTGAATGTAACAGTGGATTAAAGGATTTATGTGAGCTTCATTAGTCAGTCGCGTGGAAAGGGACAATCGATTTAACTTGGTAATGATAATAATGATAAATGAGTATTGCCCTGTCCCGTCAGCGGCTTCAGGGAACACCAGGTTTCGTGCAATCTTACCATATTTTGATATGTCATTCGTTTTATTAAGTTTTGGGGTCAAAATGGTACCGTATTGCAGTGACTTCACTGCTTATTTGTCTCTCACCAGGTTGAATGTCGAAGCGACCACCAGAAAAGGTATTTCTTCACCTGTGTTGCGAGAGAGGAATTTTCGTTCTAAAAACTATTAAGAGGTGAACGCGGGTGCGGTAGAATTTAAACGAAGAAACTATTGCATCACGCTTCACCCTGCGGCACGTGTATTGTGATAGAGACAGATACAGTAAATCGAGCTAACGTAGTCCTCTAATTCCTCCTTCAAAATAGAGCCTATCTAATAAGGCTACCTCGCTGACTCGACGAAACACAACTTATGCGTTGTTACACACCGGTCTTCTGTGAGGCCGTGGTACCGGTTAACCTAGCCTATTCATACCAAGTCATAGCTCTCCCGCGTACAAATCTATACTTATAAAATTACATGTCCTGACTGACTGACTGACTGACTGACTGACTGACTGACTGACTGACTGATTCACCATCGCTGAGCAAAAACTGTTAAAGTTACAGCCACGAAATTTGGTGAGTAGGGTTGTTTTATTAAGTAGACACCCACTAAGGAAGGAATTTTGAAAATTTTACCCCGAAGGGGGTGAAATAGGGGTTGAAAGTTTGAATGAAAGTCCGTCATTTCTTGAGTTAGAAACATGAAACTTTATTTTTGGGTTACTGATTAAAAATGAATGGATACGTGTTTAAGCGTTTTTGGAAATTCTACCCCCAAGGGGGTGAAATCGGGGTTGAAAGTTTGAATTAAAGTCCGTCATTTCTTGAGTTAGAAACAAGAAACTTTATTTTTGGGTTACTGATTAAAAATGAATGAATACGTATTTAAGCGTTTTTGGAAATTCTACCCCCAAAGGGGGTGAAATGGGGGTTGAAAGTTTGAATGAAATTCCGTTATTTCTTAAGTTAGAAACTTGAAATTTTAAGTTTGGGCTACTGATTAAAAATGATTGGATACGTGCTTAAGCGTTTTTGGAAATTCTACCCCCAAGGGGGTGAAATAGGGGTTGAAAGTTTAAATGAAAGTCCGTCATTTCTTAAGTTAGGAACATGAAAGTTTATTTTTGGACTGCTGATTAAAAATGAATGGATAGATATTTAAGTGTTTTTGGAAATTCTACCGCCAAGGGGGTGAAATCGGGGTTGAAAATTTGAATGAAATTCCGTTATTTCTTAAGTTAGAAACTTGAAATTTTAGGTTTGGGCTACTGATTAAAAATGATTGAATACGTGCTTAAGCGTTTTTGGAAATTCTACCTCCAAGGGGGTGAAATAGGGGTTGAAAGTTTAAATGAAAGTCCGTCATTTCTCAAGTTAGGAACATGAAAGTTTATTTTTGGACTGCTGATTAAAAATGAATGGATACGTATTTAAGCGTTTCTGGAAATTCTACCCACAAGGGGGTTAAATTGGGGTAGAAAGATTCAATGAAAGTCCATCATTTCTTGAGTTAGAAACATGAAAGTTTTTTGACGTTTGCGTTTGACGTTTGCTTAAATAGGGTCCCGTTTTTACCCTTTGTATAAGGAACCACAAAAAGGGGAAAGCTATACATCTTTGTTATTATACTATGTTAACGCGTACGAAGTCGCGGGCAACAGCTAGTTTCATTATAAACGGTTTAGAGATATTCAATTGCTCTAAACTATAGATACCCAAGCTACTCTAAGCCTGAAAACAATATTTTAGCAATATTACTAATAATTATTTTCATGTCATGTTGTAATCTTATTATCAACATCTTCATAATATAAACCCGGCCACAGATCGCCTAATCAATGTTCTATCGACTAGTGACGCTAGCGGGATGAAACCCCCGGTTCCCGGGATGAGAGGTCATCAATATTCTATCGTCTTGCCCTTATCCCTTCATTGTTGTTGGTAATTTATTAATGCAGTCACCGGATTCGTTTTCATCCCTTTGTCTTAGGGTCCATCCACATATTAAGGAGGAGGGGATCCAATGTGACAGTACAGGTTACAGTTATTGGACAAAGATTGTCAATCTTGACTAATAACTGCGCTGTATGTTTTCGAATCTGAGTCGAGTCGCATTGTGAATTGACGCAGGGTAGACCTCCTATTATATTTTTCTATTTACTTAATTCTCAATTTGGTTCCAATGTTGTATGCTATGTTTCTTGTGAACATGTGTAAAATGGCAGCTGACACCACTGTCGTCCATCATGGTTCCAAAACAATTTTAACTGTTTTTTTTTAAATACTCTCGAGATGAAGATCTTTTAAAATACGAAAATATTTGTTTTCCGGCTGCTACAAGCTTTAAAAAACTCTAATCAAAGTATAGGTAAATTTTTTAGATTTCTTCCGAACACCTCTCAGAGAATCGTCTAATTTTATCGAGAGACAAAGAATTTGAAAATCTGCTCAAACTTCCACAACTATCTTTTATGTTGGAAGCTTCGTAAGTGAAGTTTTCCCTACCGTTTCACGATATTAAAGTTTGAATAGACAAAAATTCAGGTCAAGTTGTTTAACTCGAGGCTGTGACTTTGTAATATTTTGGATAATACTTTCCACTTGTGCACATAACAACGACAATTGGGGTAGGTGCCAATATCTTAGATTTTATATTCAGGCCTAAATATATCAGGCAGCTTACTTGAGGGCTAAAATTCTTTGAACCATTATGCACTAGTTATGAAAATAAGAACTAAATGCTAAAATCCAATTTGTAAGCTATGAGGACGAGATATTATTAACATCAATAAATGTTTGCCTGTTTAGGGACGATGATGATAATGATGAAGAATGTCACACCTTTAGTTCGGTAACACTTGCATTAACTATCTTGTTGGATCATCGACTCATCGAAGTCAATACAAATAACTAATACTCGTAATAAGTTTTCCAAAGAGCTGTTGTCTAAAGGAGTATCCACATTGCGCGTTGACAGATGTAACAGAAAAGAACTCTAAGAAACCTTATTAAAAAAATACACAGTATTATGCTACTTTATGTGTAAATCATATAAACCTTTAAAAGTTTTTGGTACACTAATTCTGTATCAGATGTCTAGCAGATCTTCAAATGACCTCATGTTTTTTAGGCTGTCAGCATGCGTGGCATATTACGTGCTTGTTACAGCATTGTTCATACGGTGATAGTTATAATTTGTAAAATTGGTATTACAGTACTGTTGCAACGAAGATGACTATAATTGAAATGTCAAAAAGGGCTTTGGATATATTTGCCAATGTACTCTCTCACTTTTTAATTTCCCGAAAATAAGTCTCGTATAATGTGTGTGCGTCTTTAGTGAGTTTGTGCAACGTTGGAAGCAAGTTGTTTGTCTAAGACTCCAGACTTGAGTACAAGTTGAGCTCCGGACGAGTAAATCTAAGCAGATGTTGCTGGAATTTGTTGCTCCAACGCCTGGGAAGTTAACAGCTTAAAACTCAGGATATGCCGTGGATAAAATTATGAAACTGGAAAAATAATGCCTATGTTAGGATCAAATGACAGAATGGCCCTGGCCTGTGGAATCAACATTCTTGATGATCGATCTATGATTACACTTTCAAAATATAGAAGCTGCGAATTCTTGTAGATACGTCATTACTGTAGCAACCAATATTTGCCACACATATTTTCTGGCTTCTACTATGGAAAATTGTTTTTATTTTCCATAGAAGGCCGCCAGCGGCCAGAATATTTAAGTACTGCAACCATGACAGATGACAGAACTGCAACATAATACGGAAATCGTCATTAAAATAATATGTCCCCACACCTGATGGGACTTACTTTGTGCATTTCAGTGTTTGTACACCGGAAAGTACAAAATATTATACAGTCCGATCAGCGGCGCTAAAATGGTCGCTTTGGAGAATCATAATAAATTATGATTCATTTTTTTAAATCGCAAAATGGTCACTCTGCTTGCAATTCATGTCTACTAGTGTCTACTTAATTCGTACTAATTTAACATTCGTCAGTTTGACATTTTTGACAATAATTTATTTGCTGAACTGATTGAGAGGAATTACTAAGTGCGACCGCACATCGGAGACACGACTGTAGTTAGACAGTCTTGTTTCACATAGACAAGTCAGTCTTACGACACAATTAAAACAGTTGTGTCTATCATGTGGCGCACACCAAGTCAAAACTGTCTTGACTACGATGACGCAACGCATACAATTGTATAATATTAAACAGTAGGGAACGCCCGGACAGAGTAGACAGAATTATAGAGTATGCCGACTTAGAAGTTAGAAATTTTAAATTTGACGTATATGACGAAAATCGCTAGGGTTGTTAACTTGTCACTACGAACTTAAAACTATGACATATTATTACAGGCATTAGGGTTTCCTATTATTGTATTTCAGTGGGATGTTAAACATGTTAAACACGTTAAAAACGGTATGTGAAACACGTCAATTTTAAATAATTTATATTTACAAGTTAGGTATTTCAAATAACAAATTGTATATTAAAAAAATTAAAACCGAGTGCATTTTGCGTCTATTGAGAGCAGTTCTGAAAAATTTTATAGATATAGATAGAAAAGTTCTCATTCGGATAAAAATAACTTCAAAAATAAACGGGAAAGACTCGACGGGAAAGATAGTACTTGGATCGCTGGACGTGTTTCTCTTTTTGGTCGTATTATTGTTTATGTTTTGGCACATGTGATTAAAATTTTCAGAATCTAATTTTGAAATCTATAAGTATTTAAAAATAAATTATATCAGTCAGCGCGAGGCACATTCCATTTATAATCTTAGTGAAACCCGACGAATTTGACATAATATATTGAAACCTGTCCGTCTCTTTGCAGTCGAAGTCCAGAGCTCGGAACCGGTACTTTTTTAACCAGGTTAAAACGCTCTATAGCCAGGTTTTTGGATAAGTGCTCGTTCAGAGCGAAATAGAGATGCGAGCGGTATTGCTTCTGAAATTAACCTGGTTAATTTCTCGCGGAAAGTAACTCTCGGAACCGGTATTATTTTAACCAGGTTAAAACGCTCTATAACCAGGTTTTTGGATAAGTGTTCGTTCGGAGCGAAATAGAGATGCGAGCGGTATTGCTTCTGAAATTACCTGGTTAATTTCTCGCGGAAAGTAACTAGTGGAGTGATATCTTCTATCCCTTTCTAGTGCACCATCTAATAGCCAATAGGCCATAACTTGTTTATGTGTGGACAATGATGGTCGTGGTGTGTGCGAGTGGGCGGGGCGAACATAACTGCGAACGGTTCTAACCGGTATTTTGAGCAGTGAGCAATTTAATTTTGCTCTTAGAACAAAACCAGAAATAAATTACGGACCGTTCAAAGCGGAATCGAAATGAAAACGCTCTTTTGGAAATGTATGGCATTTCTAACGAACAGGATCGCGAAGATAAACCAGGTTTCCGAGCCTTGAGTCGAACTACTGGTAGTTATGTCTATTGTGGCTAGACAGTTTTGTCGTAGATGTGCGCGCTCGATTGTCGGCTTCCCTTTGAAGTGTATGCGACACTTCAAAGGGAAGCCGACAGTCGTTAGTCAGACTTGTCGCGGGGCGCATTAGACAACTTTGTCTATTAGACGTTTTGTCTCAAATGTGCGCATCTAGTGCATTTTATTATGCGATAGTCTGTCTTAAGACAGTCGTGTCTCAGGTGTGCGGTAGCTCTAAATGTGACCATTTTAGCCCCGCAGGTCTGCCTGCGATCGGTCCGAATTCGGCATCCCCGTACATGGGGGTTGTAGTCGATAGTGGCGATAAGCCATGATTATTCGGCTCTTATTCTCGAAGCTTCCCTCGTTCTAATCTATCGGTGTAATATTGGGGTGAGCGACTAGGGGAGACTTCGTAATACATAACTACGTAATGAGTGTTTAAATAAAAATAGCGACTGCACTAAGTGGTAAACAAAAATACTTTCCAGTATTCTTAGTGACGCAGTAATTCAGTGTTTGACAGCATTTTGATGGTGCATAACGGTGGAGGTGCCGTATTTACACAGACCTGTAACAAATTCTTGAGTTACTTCACAATAATATGCTTTTTTGTGTTCTAATTATTTTTTTCTTTATTCCAGGTACGTCATTTAACTTCGATATGCAGTGGTAACTTATAAGACTAGTATTATATTTTATTTTGTTACTCATCGTCATTATTAATTAGCAGAGCCTTATAGACTATGGTCTTAGATTAATCTAGATTCTAGCACCTCACCTCCTGAAAAAAATCTGTATAATAAACATTTGATAATGCGCAAGTCACAACATAAATGAAAAATACAAACACCGTGCAATATTATACTCGGAATTCGCATTCATATCCAACGTAAACAAGAATTTGTTGTAGCAATATCAAAAGTTTGCAACGATTCGTGCAATAAGACTCATATTAAATAGCGTCGAAGCGAGCAAGCCGTAACCATGGCAACGATCGTAGTCCCCAGCACTTTTACCCCAGACCTGGCCCCAGACGCACCCTACTCCCGGCCGTCTATCACACCGAAGCGAGCGCGTCAAATTAAATAACAGTTGGCGACCTACGTAATTGCTCGCGACGTTTCTGTCTCGGCCTATTTAATTACCGCATAGTCTGAATGATTAATAAAACTAAATTGACTTAAGACGCTCATTGGACATTATTCGATTATCGTTAAATGGTTAATGTGGGTGAATTCGTCGGCCTGTTTTAAAATATTATGAGTTATGACGAGGTTATGACCATATAAGTAATAACAAAATATTAGCAAGAATATATGCAGCACAATTACGTGATTTATGAAGTACAAAATTACGCTCTAATAATTCCTTTATTAGCGCTTAATTAATTCGCCGAATGAATATAAAAAAAAAAGGATTCGAAAACTTTTGTTTTAAACTTTGCGGTACGAAAATACGCGAGGCTTTGTCGCCCACGAATTAATCTCCCGAAACTTTTTACATAATTATTGTTATTCCTTTTATTGAATTTTGTAAAAACATTACTTTGACACAGAAAACTTTCGAGTTGGCCCCGCTGTAAATTGCTCAAAGAAATTAATGTTTATGTTAACGAATTAACAGTCTAATGAGAAATAACACTTTTGAGACAATTTGTTTGTGTGCGGATATAAATATCAATAGATCGGTATAGGAGGAACAAATTTAGGAACGCTCACAAAAAATTGGCTAAATGTGATAGATATTGTGCCTATTGCGCCCTCCAGTTTCCCAGGCCGATTTGAAAGTTGTGCATGGCCTGTTACAAGTCACACCGAATAATCGGTGTAACGGATTCCCGGATTAGTGTGAGACTGCACCCAAACAACTTGCGTTTTGTAAGACGCCCCATCTGCAAATAGCCCCACGCTACACCCTCGATCGACGATCGTCACGAAAATGGTTGAATGAATGATATATCCTATGATATTATATTGTGCTCAATATTTACCCTTCAACAAATATGAGGAAGTGGAAGTTGCGGACTTTGCCCAGAAATTAGTTTATTGCGCGGAAACCGTACATTTTTGGTATGAAAACTATCGTTATAATATTATGTCCTTTCCCTGAGCAAAGACTCTCTACAATCTTCATGCGAAAATTCATTCAAATTCAGCGGCTAAGGTTTCTTACAGACGTGAGACGAACGGCACTTGTCGACGGCTGCCATCGACGCGTGCCGTCGACAAGTGCCGTTCGCCTTAATCGTGAAGAGGACACACAAACAGATAGTGTCAGGCACAGGTCAAGTAATATAGTCTTTACCCATAGTTTCTCAGCTATAAGGTCTACCAGAATCTAATGGCAAAAAGTGAGAAAAAAAATTGACTAGCAATACCGGAGTAATTTGAATAAAACATTTTGATCCTTTTTTTCCATTTAAATAGCGACTGATTCTGTGTGTAAAATATGCACATATAAAAATTTATCCAATGATCAAGGATATTTTTTGAAAAACTGTCATCATTTGCCATCAGATTCTGGTAGACCTTTAAGTTCCTGATCAAATTACGTACTTTAAATCTATCTTAGAATATTTTTTCTGTTAGTACATCAAAAAAAACTCGCAAAGCTAGGCAAAAATTATAATGTCGGTAAGTATATACCGCAACGGAAGTACAAACGTACCATATCCTATCGAGACAAACTTTATGATCGTCAAATGACGGCCATTTTTCAGAGCCATAAGAATTATATAGGATCAATCAGCAGATCTTTTGTCCGGAACAAATAAGAGTCCATAAATCTCGTCCATACCCTAATCAGAATCGAATCTCGCCAGCTCCCCGCCAGAGGAAACTGGTCCGTATCCCCCCGCAATAGGGTACATCAATTAAAGCGGGTTCAAGGAACTTCGGACGAATGTTGGTTCATATCGTTATAGTGTTTAGTACATTTGCGATGGCTCACCGAATCGCTGCAGTTGAATGCGACATATGAATAATGCAATTTGATCAGACATAGTGGTCAACCCGCAAGGCACTCATTGTTGCAGTAATATTTCATCTAGTTAGTTATTGTCTACTACTAGTTAATACTAGTGAAGTCAAATCATTCAATCCCAGTTCGCTCGATCATATTTTCTTTTTAAGTTTTTAATTTTTACCTCACCTTCAATACTATTGTGAGATTCGAAGTTTAGGATGTTCTTAATCTAATCCCCCCTCCCCCCCTCCCCCCGCGCGACCTATAGCCCTCCCCTTATATAGAATCCTGGCTACGCCCATGAGTAAAGTGCTACGTAAGTGGTATTTTAACTAGTAGGAGTAGTAGTTAGTAGTGCAAGACGCAGTACCTTAATGCCGATAAGACTACATCGTATATCTGGCGTGGTGATGATATTGGTGTATTTCAGGCATAAGTGTGAGTGGGTCGTTTCGAAGGCGCTGTTTTTTTTTTTTTTCATCAGCAACCCCGTCGATACCAATTACCTACCAACTTTCTTTAACGCAAGCCACAAATAACTCAAACATGATTTATGAACCATGTCCACAGATAAAATTAACGATAACTAAATTTAAACGCTTGTCATAATCCCTAATTAAATTACCAATAACTCAACCGTGATCCTCAAAAAGCCGGCTATTATTTGTGTTTTAGAATAGGGTACCAAGTTATTTCGGTACCACACGTGTCCAGAGGCGAACATTACTCACTAGTATCTGGGTGTAATTGTACTTACAGATAATGAGAACTAATGGCTCGCTCGGATACATTAAAATACTTAGTTTAATTACAAATAATGTACACCAACCCTTATTTATTAGGTAGCTTAGAAAAGCAGATGTAATTTAGTGTTTGATAAACGTTATAAGATATCAAAGACGTTTATGTCTTTGTTGACCATATTTAATGATTAATTAAGTTTAATTAAACAACATGATTGCCATGAAATTGATAAAGTTACGTACTTAATAAAACATACTGAGTGCAGTCATTAATCCTTCGATCGCGGATTCTTGGCAATCTATTGTTATTCTATTGTCGCGGTCGCCGGTGTCCTTATGGGGGTTGATAGGTTAAATACAAAAATTTTTGACATTACTTCGCTAACTACCTCTCAAGATATTGTAACGACTTTTTCATATCGATCTTGACATTTGGCAAGTTTTTGTTCCAGTAACTGGCGTATGATAAGCCAGTGAGACAGTTGGCAACCGTTTTCCCGTTATCAAACTTATGGAAATACTGTTATTTTTCAGTGGCAGGACTGAAGTCCCAAACTCTGGGGAACTTAAAGTTAAAAACCAATAAATCCATACTAATATTCAAATGTAAAGTCACAGACTCAGACAGTAACTTAGGTTCGTCATTTTCATCAGTATAATTTTATTTAATTCCGCTTTCTTTTTTCACAATTACCTACATATTTAGTTTAATTATATAATATCTATTTCTTTAACCCATCAGTCGTGGCAAAACGAGACACAATAGCTTTTTCATTGTTATCGCGGCCGGATGTGGCCGCTTGGGGCTTCATGAATTAATCTAATATAATGACAGATCCGATGACATTTCAATATTAAAAAAAAAATTAACCCACCACGTGAGAAATCTGATTTCTATACCATGATAACTAGACACAATATGTCGGAAGCCTATACAAGCTTAATCTGACACGCTCGAGCTACTACCGAAATCCTCTCTTCTCCTCCCCAACTATTATGTATATTATGTATGTTTTAATTCTCAAACTTTCGATTGGATAAGTGTATGGGTCCGTGGAGGTACTATTAAAGTATCTGGCGCGGGAAAGTTTAATGAAATTCGGTTTTATTAGATTGTTGTGTGAGTATGAGAGCGTAATATACAGAGACATTTAGGTAAATTCCCTCAGCATTCCAGAAGTTGATTTTACAAGCAACCATTTAAATTTTTAGTTAAAGTTCTCGGCTTTTTTATTTATATCGAAATGTAAACAATGATCCTTATTGGCAGCTTTAATGCGTCCAATTCTAATGCCGTAAATACTGGTCATATAATATAGAAATACAACGGTCTAGTTTGTTGACTTTTATTTAACAAACAAACGTAATGAACAATAAAATATACATTAAAAATAAATACCCAATGTATGGACTGTGAAAATCATTACTTCCTTTCTCCTATACTGTACTCGGCGAAACATGGCGGTAGCGGTCATTGACAAAGCCGCGATTGACAACATTTGACACTTCATTGTCAATCGTGGTATTATATAGAAAATGACAAGTTTTTGACAGGGAGTCAATGACCGCTACCGCCACGTTTCGCCGAGTACAGTATAGTTTGCCCATCAACCCCCATTAGCTCACCAGTCACCGGTGAACGCGACACAATAGAATAACAATAGATTTCCAAGAATCCACGATTGAAAAATTAAACTAATATATTTATTCTGTGGTATAGTTAACTGGATAATAACAAAGTTACAAAATTGCAAGATAGTGACCATCCTTACAAGTATAAAGTTTTCGTCGAGTTAAATCAAATTGTGCGAGAGTATTGTGAGACACAGATACAGAAAGTTTCAGGGCCCTTCGTACAATAGGGAAGTACAATTTACAATACGCCCCAACTCGTGAGTCGTGACACAACTCCCAAACAATTTGTAAACATGGATTAGCTTGGCTCGATTTTTATGCGTTCGCTCGAACGCGCGGTTTGACGACTACATGTCACAAGCATATTTGTATGTCAATGACAGCGCGACCGCCGCTATTTAAATTTAAACTCGTTATATACAATTGCTTGTAATCTTGCGGTGTAGCCGCCAAACCACGCGTTCGCACCGTCGCCTTATCATCAGATATCGTATCAAGGCTGCTGCAACAATAAATCTTAAGGTGCTCCCTCACCAGGAGCATTCACGTATAATGTAAAACTAACTACCTATTTGACCGAGATTTTATTTATTTAAATGCACAAAACACGTTACAATCCCAACTAAACACAAATATATCATTTAAATGTAAGATCTAGATCGTAACGTAACAAATATGCGCACACATTAGAATTAAAAACAATAAAAATACATTAAACAAGCACAATTTTTTTGTTTAAAAGTTAACTCAGTACATCTGGACGTTACTTATTTCACTCATAACTTGCTGAGGTAATTTATATGCTATGGAGGATGTCTTTGACGATTTTAATATATATATATATATATATATATATATTGCTCGGTATTCGATAAAAAACGAATAAAATGACATTTTTTAAAAATAACTCCTAGCTAGATCGATTTATCGCCCCCGAAACCCACTATATACTAAATTTCATGAAAATCGTTGGAGCCGATTCCGAGATTCCAATTATATATATAATACATATTATTATGTAACAAGAATTGCTCGTTTAAAGATATAAGATTATAGATTCGTTTTTGAGCATTACATTACAAAAATACCTCCCTGACCGACGAGCATTCACGTGTAACGTAACATTAAAGATTCGACTTTGAGAATTCCATAGCTAGTTGATGTTACAAGCTGTATCAAGATCGAAGAAAGATTGTAACGCTCGGTTTGGTATCATAACAAGGTGCGCATTGTAATGTTTGACTCTCCCGGCCCTCACTGATGAAAATAATATAATAAAGGTGCCCCGTTACCTTTATTATATTATTTTCATCAGTGAGGGCATATAAATGTGAGAGACCTTTATTATTTTATTTTAACGAAATCTTTGTACCATGTTGACCGAGTACACAGTTGTGTACAAGTTTTATGATCCGTCCGCGTATTCCGTGTGTGTGTTACACATAAATCCTGATTTATGGCCAGTTAGTAAGTTCACACCTGTGGCTGCGCGGCCAAAATTACGGTTTGACAGGTGCTTGTTATGTCATACAATTATGTATAGGTACGACATGTATACGTGCCAAAATAAACATATAAATATTCACAAAACGCCATTGGCAGGTAACAAGGCTCAGAATCAAAACAGGCACTACTTTTTATCCCTAAAAAGTGTGATGCTAAAAGCTACTTACATATTTCAAAACATAACCTATTTTTATGTCATGTATACCTAGGTTAAGTTATAAGAAGTATTTCAATGTGTGAAGGTAGTTTTAACTTTTTAAGTTAAATTTAAATCTGAACTGTACATAACATAGTAACATAACTTCAACAAAATCACGCCCCTGCAAAAACTAACGACAATATATTAGCTGTATTCCGCAGTAAAAAGAAACCACGATTTTTAACGCTAAGCCAGTTTAAACGCAACAGTTTAATAGAGTTAACCGGGGGTTTAGTTAAACCGATGCTGACCGACGTATTTATCAGAGCATGCTGCAGCATTATCTGTGTCATCCATTTATTGCTATTTAAAAACACTTATCCCTTTCCTATAGTATCGTTTATAAATTATATCTAGTCATTTGTACCGAATAGTACCTACAAGTAGTTGATTGTAGCTTGAAGTGTTAAGAGGCCAGGTGCCATTGAAATTCTCATACATACGTTATACTAAAATCATTTTCTCATACGAAAATATTTGATATGTTTCAGTTATTTTTTAAATAGTAAATCTTATATATAAAATTCTCGTGTCACAATGTTAGTCCACGAACTCCTCCGAAACGGCTTTACTGATTTTTACCAAATTTTATATGCATATTCAGTAGGTCTGAGAATCGGCTACTGGGTACTTTATATATTGATAAGTGCATTTGTTGAATAAATAATAGTAAATTATTACAATCTGAGACTGACGGCGACCATTGTTTGTGCGACGAGATAGCGATCGACGTTGCCATGGCGACATACTTATTTAGTCACTTCAATAAAATAATATGGGCGAAATACTTTATGGCAAAGCAACGTTTGCCGGGACAGCTAGTTTACTATAAAATATTTAAACTCTAAAAAAGATTTTTTGGTATTTAAATATTTTGTAGTAAATTTACTAATTATTTATACATATTTTTAGTGTTTTACTATATTTTTTAGTGTATAAATATTTTGTAGTAAATTTTTGTGCAGGAACCTAGGTAATTACCTACTATTTTAAGCTGAAAAATAACTCAAACATGTTAAATATTTTCGTATGAGAAAATGATTTTGGAATTACGTATGTATGAGAATTTCGAGGGTACCCGGCCCCTTAAAGTTGTTTTTCAGTTTAAAATAGTAATTATCTAGGTTCCTGCACAAAAATTTACTTCAAAATATTTAAACATAAAAAAAAAAATTGTTTATAATTTTTTTTTAGTAAATTTAGTACTTAATATTTAAACACTAAAAAATATATAAATAAATAGTAAATTTACTACAAAATATTTAAATACTAAACAATATTTTTTAGAGTTTAAATATTTTGTAGTAAATTAACTATTTATTTATATATTTTTTTGTGTTTTACTCTATTTTTTAGTGTTTAAATATTTAGTAGTAAATTTACTAAAAAAAATTTAAAGAAAAAAAAAATTTGTGTTTAAATATTTTGAAGTAAATTTTTGTGCAGGAACCTAGGTAATTACTATTTTAAACTGAAAAACAACTCAAACATGTTAAATATTTTCGTATGAGAAAATGATTTTGGAATTACGTATGTATGAGAAATTCCAAGTGTACCTGGCCTCTTAAGCATTTGGATCAGCATAATTATTATGTCAGTCCCATCGTCTGACATGACACATGACTTAATATTTGAAGACGTAAGTTGAAGAACACGATAAATAACATTTTGTAACAAATTAGCTCATTTTTTCCCTTATAATTTAAACAAAACGTGTAACTTATCACTTGGCTAATGTTTCTGGCTACACATAAAATGCATAATTCTTTATTTCAAATAAAATTTTCCGGCCCTTAAAGCCTCCGATTATGCAAAAAATGACAATTTTTTTGTGTTCTTCCACTCACGTCTTCATATTTACAATCTGGCTTGTTAAAAAATATACACTTCGAATAATATTAATACTTATTCAAAATTAATAATATTATTATTTTCTAGATGGAACATTAGTAGTGTCTTGCTTAATACTTCTCGCTATTACCACAATACGATTTTATTTGCTTAAAATATGTGACTACTAAACAAACTTCTTTTTAAATAACGATAAATTAAATACTTCGATATCGTAATATTAACCTATCAAGCCCCATTAGATCACCGGTGATCGCGACAACAATAGATTTCCAAGAATCCGCGATCGAAGGATTAATATGTGTTCAAATTCTTTATACCTAGTAGTGTAACCCTTAAAACAGTTAAATAAGGGTAGTAATACAGGGAAATTGTAGAGACTAGAAATCATAGTTTCCGTCAACTTTGGGGCTCGCATTTAAAGTGACTCCTATTATGCGTCCGTAATAGAATACAAAGTAGCCACAATTGCGTAGCCTGATGATCGTGGATTAGGTCAGATTAGGAAGTCAATTGAATCAATTACTGATATAGAACTATGCCAGAGATCCCGAGCTATTCTCCGAAACCTGTCTTCGATGCAGAAGAGGTATTCAACATAGTCGTCTACAAAATAGTTTAGTTACTAATATTCCAAAAAGCTTACTTACTTTACAACACAACAAAGGGTCTTTTGCTATATGAATACTGTATCATGTTTGACATGCCACTGCTTTTTTTCTACTAGTATTAACAAATAAAGAAAACATAATATTGAAACTTCTATGTCAATTTAACTCATACACCAAAATAACTGTTGTTAATATAATGTGGATTACAGGTCTCTCGGTATATTATTCATATTATTGAGTAGCATTTAATATTCTGTGAGAAGTTTCTGTGGCTATTAATATCACTTCTGTCATACAGCTCATTATCTTAATCGTTATAAAATGGTTCTGAGTTAGAACTGTACATTAACATAAACATGGGTTAGAACCCATTTAGAATTTACATTAAGATAATCTAGTTCATGATTATATTGGGTTAAACGATGGTATATATTCAGTTATGAATCATCAGCTAGTTAAGACTCATAGTTTATATTGTTTATCCGCCAGACGAACGTTTAGTGCCTATCCATACTAATATCATAAATGCGAATGTGTGTCTGTCTGTTACCTCTTCACACTAAACCCCTGAACCGATTTTGCGGAAATTTGGTATATAGATATACTGTGGGTAGGATAAAAATAGGATACTTTTATCCTAGAAAAATTTAAGGTTCCTGCGCGATAAACAAATTTTGGCGCAATGAAGTTAAGGGTGTAATCTAGTGAAATAATAAATAAAAAATGCTGACAACACCTGGCTACATAATTTTTACTCGTCTAATTACACTTGCAGCCGTTGCCGAGATATTATGGCCAATATGTAAAGATTGTCTCGTTTAAAATATCCCGGGAAAATGTATGGTTTGTAAAGCTCTTGAACAGCAAATTGCGTTCCGGAATAATGGCGGGAATCCTGAAACTCTCCATGTAGTACGGTAAACCGAACGACGTTACTCGAATCCAGTTAAATCATTTTGCGTCGACAGTCGGGGAGCTTTCAATCAATTGATTAGCGAAACTGCAAATAGAAATTAATTATGTTTAACGGCCATTAAAATTAAATTAATTTGGGTCACGCGAATTGAGCTCTCTATACATAGTTCATTGACACTGTAAGAATATTACATTATGTACATTTACAATTGCAATATACCCTTGTAAATGTACTATTAATTTATTCTTATTGTAATAGACGACCTCTGTAGCTCAGTTGGTGGGCTGTTGGTAGCTCAAGCCGGGGGTCGCGGGTTCGAATCCCGCCGACGACGCAACAAAAAAGTTTTCAAAGTTCCTGGGTCATGGATGTGTATTAAATATTTTTATTATATATATTAATTAAACACATATAATAAAAATCTTAAATATATATGTATAGTATAAAAAGTATTAAATATATTTCCGTTGTCATGGAACCCGTAACACAAGTCCTTCAGGTACTTAGCACGGGGCCAGACTGACGTGGTGTGAAGCGTCCATAGATGAAAAAAAAGACGGGTTGCACTCCGGGAGTGCCGGCAGAAGTGAAAACTTGATTATTAACGTTGTGCATTATTTTTTTAACCCATTTTTTATGAAAATCGATTTTAAAAATCGATTTTTTTAATTAATCGAAACCCTTACAATCGATAAAATTTTTAACCCATTTTTTATGAAAATCGATTTTTAAAAAATCATTTTTTTTTTAATTAATCGAAACTAGGGGTGGGCCGAAATTCGTTTTACATTCGGTTTAATCGAACTTCGGCAGCTTGAACCGAACTTCGTTATTCGGCCGAATTTCGGTTAAAATGCCGAACATTCGGCACTAAATATACTTGCTTGCATTATCATAATAGAAATAAAAAAAACATACTTATCTGTAGTAACAGTAAAATAAAATAAGTCTGATACAAGAACTATACCCATTCATAGTAATTTTCTTATTTGAATTAGAAAAACTAATCATACGTGAAAAACAAAAAACTTAAAGACCGTATACACGATCGGTTCCAACCACCGACAGAGGTCACCTTGGTTGGGTCAACAAAGTTGAATCTCTATCTACAAGTACATCAACTCGTCAGTCTTGGGCCTTGGCTAGGCTGTGGAAAAGTGAACAATGGGACCACTATCTAAACCAAATCTAAACCTCATGTCATGTGTTCAATTTTCTTTTTTGCCATCGACATAATATCAGCCTCAGGGTCATATTCCTTTAATTTTTCGACAAGCAACTGCCACGCTTGACTCTTTTTGTCCCGATCTTTATTATGATCGGAACCAATATCCCATAGCGTAGGCAAATTCCTATACATTTCTAAAAATTCTGTCAAGATTTCGCGTTCATTGCGCCGGCGCCGCCATTTTCAGTTGCTAGCGCTACACACCACATGCAACGCAGCCGACGATCAATGTGCGACTGAGCGCCAACAAGCGTCTACACGGTCGCGTTTCAACTCAATGTTCTCTATTTGACATTGGTAGTGAGGGATGCGCTCACTACCAAGTTGGTTGGTCAACCAAAAACAAACGTCTACACGGTTGATTTTTGTTCCAACCCTACCAAGGTGACCTCTGGTGGTGGTTGGAACCGATCGTGTATACGGCCTTTTAAATTGGTCTTTTTAACGACCAGTCTCAAAAATTTTTGGTTTAGTGACTCATTTTCAAAAAGTTGTCCTGTCAAGAAATCGTAAGTAAATTGTATCGTCAAGAAATGTCAAGAAAAATAATAGGTTTATGCATGATGAACTAAGAATTCACTAAATAAATAAAAAAATCCTAAGTAAAAAAAATCTTATAATATCATAATAGATTTGATTTTGTTGTTTGTGTTCATTTGTGCGCTTTTATGTATGATGTATGTGTGTAAGCAAGATGATACAAAAATTGATCAATAAAATACTCAGGGACGTTGAACCTTGTATATTAAAATTGTTAGTATAGTAATAGGTAATAAATAAATAGTAAGAGTAGGTATTAGTATGTGTGTGTGCGTGTTAGTGTAGTTAGTTTGTGTTGTGTGTGTGTTACTTAACGTAATTGTTAGTTGGTATTTAGTTGTTAGTTTTTGTTCTATGTGTGTTTATTTTTAATAGGAAGCTTCGGATATAAGATAAATACTTAAACACCTTTTTTATTTATTATGAGATATTTATTGTTATTTTTTCAACAAAATGCCTCTAGAAAACTAGGTTTACAATCATCTTAAAAATAAAAAGAACTATGCCTCTTTTACATCAATATCAGTTGGAAAAATAAAAAAGGCCATTATAATTTTCCGCTTGCGGAAGATAATAATATCATGAGGCTCTATGATAGAAATATCATTTTCAATCAATTTGTATTTTTTTTTTGCTTCTGTTCGATTTAAAGCCTTGAACTACAACTTTATCAAATTACACATTTTCAATTCTGCAAACATATCTGTATTCTTTGGATCTTTTAGTCAAATAAAATTTAACTAAAACAAACCTGCCAGGTTTTGGACATTCAAGGTCATCTTGTTCAGATTTGGAGGGACTTGGATCTCGATTTGCAAGCATTACAGTTTTAAACTTTCCTGTGCGTTCATCCAACACTGCATTAAGGTGTACATTACTCAATATTTTGATATCAGTTGATTTAATTTTTTCATTTTTCAATTTGAACTGATCTTCTATTTCCTCTTTTTCTTTTGTCACATCTTTTGGCATCTTTACTACTTCTGTTTCTGTGTACTTATCTAGGACACTCTCTATTTCCGACCCAGCTTGGTTATTTTCCACGATTTCAGATAAAAATATATCTTCTGCTGTCTCTCTTTCTAGGTCAACATATTCTTGTCCAAAGTCGTTGTTTGGAGCAATGTCTAATCTTCTTAGCTCACTTTCTGTCTTACTTGGTATCTCTAATCTATTGTTTTCTTTAGCCATCTGTTGTTCTTCAGTTTCATTAATGTATGTCGTATTGTCTTCACTTTCAGTTTCTAATATCTCAATATCATTATATTCTATATCGCTCATATTTATTTCATTGATCGATTCATCGCAATCTGTATCTGCATATGTAACGTCGCTATCTGTATCAGTTTCAGATGACACTGATACTTTCCGGCGTTTCACTTTTTGGTTTTGGACGTTTTGACTACGTGATTTTCTTTTTTGAAGTTTCTGGGTATTCGTATTGTTGCTTTCGATCAGTCCATGGCATTTTTTGTTGTAACATTCACAAAGGCCTTTTTGCGTTATTTCGCAAAAACAAGACAGGTCCCTGTAGTGTACAGTATTGTAAAGATCTTTTGTTATTATTTGGCGAATATTTTACGTTCCAGGTATAGCCACAATATTACTGGGTATTGAACGCTGTATGGCAGTGATATTTTCTTCAGGAATATAATAATACAATTTTACAGCAGTTTTAAGGGATTTCAATGAGTCATAAGCAACAGCTGCATCCGAAATATCTTGTCCGTAAGCTACCAGTTGGTCTAATTTCCTTTTTACGGCACCTCCAACCCCATCTGCTGGGCCCTTCCCGTGCGAAGCTTCAAAGAAGTTCCAAGTAGCATATTCAATTATGCTTTCAAAATTGATCTTGTTGAATAAGAAGAAATTATTCTTTTGTCGATATTGAGTAGCTGGTCCATCTGAGAATATATGTGCCACCCTTAACAAGGGACATATTTCTTTAGCATATTCGAATATAGGCTCTAGGTGGGCCCAAATAGCTCCAGGGTCATGAGCTTTTGAAGGAGAAATGCTGCAAAACGATATTGGCTCGTTAGCTTTTGTGTAAAGTACTCCAGTATGCAAACTGAACGGGTCACTGTTCCAGTGATTGGATTGAACCTCTTCTGCCAGTTTTGGACTATAATTTTCTGAAAAGTCGCATATTATGGCGACTTCGTCTTCTTTCAGATTTTCGACACAGTTTTTGAAAGCATCGTGTTGATGTGTGATATTAAAATAGTGTTTTTTAAATGATTGAAGCTCCTTTTTAAATTCTTCAGTGAGTTGTCCTACTGTTCCTGTCACTAGCTCTTTCGCAATTTTTTTGCTTGATTTTTGTTCTGTCCCTGTTTTTGTTTTTTTAGTGTAAGTATATGTCTTTGGAAGCCACTTATACCAAGAAGTTGTAGTATTTTGAATATCGTCAAATTTAGAGTTTAGCTCAAGCACCTTATTTTTGCATATGTTGCAATTCGAATACATGCAATTTTTTGGAATAGTATTACATGTTACTTGTTGAAGAAGATCAGAATTTTTGCAAGTGTTGATTATTCCCAAATATTTCAGTTTTTTAGCTTTAAACGCAAAATTTGAGTGCTTCGTGCAAGCACATGTGTTTCGGTCATTGACGTTAGGTCTTAATACGTAGAAAGGTTTATGTCTGACAAACGTTACGTATGATAGCTTCCCTCCTTCACTCTGGTATTTCTGGTGCAGATTTAACATAGAATCCAGTAAGTAACGAATTTGATGTTTTGTCTTTTTTTTTTGTCCTAGTATCTTGTTTGCCAGCTGTGGCGCGACTCACATCATCTCTTTCAAAAAATGATTTAATCTCTTTCATATGAGCGTTTAATGCAGTTTTTGTCTTACCTTTCCGAAATTTCCGTATCCTTTTTATACCCAGTTTTAGCGAGAGTGTTTTTTTCAAATTATATTTTTCTGCAATTTTATTTTCAGAAATAGTTTTGAGAACATTCTTCGTTTCATTGCAGTTTGCCTCAGAATATGCAGTTTTTAGTGAATGTGATAGCACATTTAACTCAAAAATTTGCTTTTTAACCTTCTCTCGGTCTTCTTTTGAAAAAGATTGTATTTCATCAATGAAAGAATTGGTTTTACTTTGTGGAGTGACTTCTTGTGTAGTTTTACAACTTTGAATTTTTTCTTGCTGGTTATTTATTAAAGGCGAATTTTGAGTCATCTGTAAATCTTGTAATGTTTTCTTAATATTGATTACTTACTTTTTATATCTGTTAACTTGTTTTTGTAGAGCTGCAACTTTTTTGTTCAAATATTTTATCGTAGTGTTCAGTTTTTTATTTTTTATCAATAAAGCAGTTTCATTTTGCTTACTTTTCTGTAATTCTTGCTCTAAGTTTAACTTTTCACCTTTCTGTGACCTTTTTCTATTAGAATTGCGCCAATCTTCTCTTTTCTTCTTTTTTTCACTTTCAGTTAAATCAGCTATTTTTTTTGTCGTGATTTAACTTTTTCCAAATGTTTTTTTCTTTTTTGTTCGTATTTTTCTGGGTTTTCTCTTTTCAGTTTTTCAATATACTTCTTTTGACGTTCAGCAGCAGTCATCGGCATCTAAAACAATAGGTATGATATTTTAATACCGTCTACAAGAATTGAAGCATGAAGGTAAAAACTACAAAGAGAGTTATTAAAAATTAATAGTTGGGTAGTATCCTAAACTAACCTAAGCTACTTTCATCTTACTACTTATTTGCACATCATGCATGAACCTATCCAAAATTGGGTTGCAATTTACTGACGTCAAGAAATGTCATGAAATTGTGTCAAGAAATCATCACGAAATAACCTCAATCTCAAAATTCTAATTAGATTATATAGTATTTATACATATTCCAAACACCGCATTAGATGAATAAAACTAAATGCAAGTAATAATTAATATTTATGGACAGTTTTACTTACTTTTACTTCAAAAATCAAGTCAGGAAATAACACAAAACTTTCACACGTGCAGAAAATCCAACTGGCTTCATTCACTGACAATGAATTCAAAATGGCGGCTAAGTTTAAGTCTTGTCTATGGATAACCACTGGGTTGCCATTTAAAATAAGTACTATTCTAAGTAGTAAATTTACGTCACGAAACATTTGTCAGGAAATTGTATAGAAATTGCGGATCTATTTTCTAACAGAAATACAAGCATTCATCATCTATACGGCAAAAAAATATATATTTACAATTATTTTGTATCTGAAGGGTACTGCGCGGACAATGAAAATTTGTACTGAAGAAAATATTGAAGTATTTTAAAAGAAATATTTTACAAACACAAAATTAAGTTAAGTACAGTTTTCAAATAATATTGTAAATAGATATATGTTAAGAATTATTAACATTGCCAAAAATTATAAAAAAAATATTTTTAATCGCTATTTATATGGTTTAAGTGAAGGGACATACGACTTTTATAGAAAGTGGACAACTTTTTGAAAATGACTCTAGTACTTATGCAAACAAAACACAAAATTAGACCGCTCTTCTTATTACTAAGACCCCACTTATTTTGGTTACCCAAACCAGCCTTACCAATCTTTCTTACTTAATAAAAAAACAAAATTTTACTGCCCTTCTCAACAAGTCTAAAAAATCTCTCTTACTAAATCGAAAAACAAAAATTTTGTCTATAAATTTACAAATGACTATCTGGCTTATGGCTAACGGCCCCGCGGGGAAGTGCGGAGTGCGGGAGGGGCACATCTAGTAATATTTGCAGCAAGTATAAACAAGTCACAACACGAAAAAGCGCGGCGAAATTGAACCGAAGTTCGGCCGAACTTCGGCCGTATTTTTCATTTTTACCGAATGTTCGGCCGAATTTCGTATTCGGTTCAAACCACATTCGGCCCATCACTAATCGAAACCCTTACAATTCGAGTTCGAGTTCGAGTTTTCGAGTTCGAGTTTTCGAGTTCGAGTTTGAGTTCGAGTTTTCGACTTTTCGAGTTTTCGAGTTCGAGTTCGACACAAAACACTACTCTCCAACCGTCTTACGGTTTTTCTATGGTTTTTCGATCAAGACGAAAATCTGACGCGAGTTTCACAGTTTTTACCCATCCCACAAAAGTGCTCAACGCCGCTAAAGAAGTTTTCACTTCAAAAAAAAAGACGGGTTGCACTCCGGGAGTGCCGGCAGAAGTGAAAACTTGATTATTAACGTTGTGCATTATTTTTTTACCCATTTTTTATGAAAATCGATTTTAAAAATCAATTTTTTTAATTAATCGAAACCCTTACAATCGATAAAAATTTTAACCCATTTTTTATGAAAATCGATTTTAAAAATCAATTTTTTTAATTAATCCAAACCCTTTACAATCGATTAAATTTTTAACCCGATTAATCGATTTCGATGTTACAACACTACTCTCCAACCGTCTTACGGTTTTTCGATCAGCACGAGAATTTGACGCGAGTTTCACAGTTTTTACCCATCCCACAAAAGTGCTCAACGCCGCTAAAGAAGTTTTCACTTCAAAAATCTTAGAATCGCAGAGGGCAAAATAATTTTGTCTTTTATTTCGAGATTCGTGTTTATTTTCTATGTTGAATAAGTATTTACAGCAGCAGCAGCAAGTAATGTCCAAAATTACATGTAATTACTTACTGTGATTCAGACTGCGAAAAGTTATTTTTAAAAATGAATTGTATAAAAGTAACAGTTGCAAAATACTTTCAAAAATGCTTTTTTTATATTATTATAAGTTTATATTATAGTATTTTATCAGTTTCGCGGGAGCAGTACATTTTACCAGGATAGTACTATCCTTTGTCCTTAAAAGTCCCATGAAGGAATTCATCTAAATTCTAAATCGATTCAACGGTTAGAAAACTATTGACATTTTAACTTCCACGGTCTAAAATGCTTTAAACATAATTTGTTCTGGTGGTAAACTAGTTCACGGGTATCAAACGAGTATAAATGTTCTCGGTTTAATTACACTAAGCCGCTTCCTTATCGGGAAGAACACATGGAGAACCTAAATCTGAGCCAAACGATCGCCTATAGATCTCCAGGCGCCGAATGACCTAGTGTTTCCGCTATTAAGCTCTATTCAATAGGGTGACATCACAAATGCTGCGGTTTCGGTCGCGTATCGCGTAAAAACTCATTCTGGGTTGTCTTCTTCTTGAATATCTATTTGTATGTATGTTTTTTAACCCATCAATCCCCAAGCGGCACCCGGCTGCCGCATAACAATTGAAAATCTATTGTGTCTGCGATTCCCACGATCAAGATTAATTCTTATTGGAAATACTTCCTTTTTAGGTGCTTAATAAATTTTTTAAAATTGTTTCGGCATCTTGGGCTTTTTACATAAATTATTGTTATTATTCTTAAAACGTTACTGTCTTCTCCAATTTCTTGCAAATATTTTAAAATCAGGTTACAGTTGCAAGGATTTTACCATAAAGTAATTTTAAAGGTAATTAAAAAATTAAGTACCAGTCATCAGTGCATGTCGTGAAAGTGAACCATAAAAACACTTTCACATTTGCAAATTCCAGCAATTTATCTTATTTTTGTAAATGCTTAAGATTTCTACCACGTAGAAGCTAACGAGATACCTGTGAGGTATCAATCATTATAAGGAAACTATGGAAGCAGGAGCAAATGTTATTTCTGCGTGTTATACTTTGGTGATAAAAATAACTGCGTTTTCATTACCGCATGAACATTTTGACGCATACGGGATGCGTCAAAATGTTCAAGTCGCGTCGCGTCGCGTCAAAATGTTCAAGTCGCGACCTTTCTCAAATGCACGTTGCATAGAGAAATTACTTCAAGCTGTTTTAGACTTTATGACCGTGTAAATTAAATCCCTAATAGATCGACTCCGTAACTCACAAGTCGATCCCGTAAGTGATCTAGATTATGTCTAGATCTTTAGTCTATTATTCCAAGGATTGAAATGGATATTTACATAAATGATGATATTATTTTCGCTTGTTCTAGAGCAGTGTTTCCCAAACTTGTCGGGACCGCGACCCATCTACAAGAAAGTTTAAAGTTCGCGGCCAACCTTGTGTCATGAAGACAAAAAAGCAGCGGTATGTTGCTGCCGCACCATTTACCCGTTAATTCTTGTCGTAGTTCACCACCATAATACTCGACCGACACGACTGGCGAGAGATCAGGCGCATGCCCATCCGACGCATGGATCATCTTACTTGTCAGACAATCAGGTGATTGTCCTAACCAAACTTGGAAATAACATGTTTCCAACGCGGGAATCGAACCCACGACCTCCGAGTCGAGAGCCGCGCTTTATATACCACTAGACCACGGAGGCGTCACTACCATATCATCACTTTTCTAAAGTCACCCACTCGTCCTAAAGTTTCAGGGCCCACCCAAAATCTACCCGCGACCCACCAGTGGGTCGCGACCCACACTTTGGGACATACTGTCCTAGAGGACCGCGTATTATATTTCTTAGGTCCATTTGCGCCAGACTGGGTTGAAGTTAATCGTGCCCGTGGATTTTGATAAATCCATAATATTATCTTTCCCTTCGTATAATTTACAAAAAAAGACTAGATGACGCCCGCAACTCCGTTACGCCAAAACTCGTTTCTAGCACGTGAACTTTTTTCCGGGATAAAAAGTATCCTATGTCCATTCCCGGGACTCTAAGTATCTTCATATTATTACCTCGATCGAGGAAATCGTAGACACAATAGATTTTCAATTGTTATGCGGCAGCCAGGTGCTGCTCGGGGATTGATGGGTTATCCAGCAAAATCTGTTAATTGGCTTGGGCGAAAAATGAAAAAAACAGACAGACATACTTTTGCAATTATAATATATTTTATCAAGATATCTCTCTCTTTCTTTGTATTTGTGAAAGAGAAGGGATATTTTGGCAAAGGATTAGCATAACCCAAAGTAGTGTAATATTTGGGCCTCAGTGGTTCAGACTGATATTTCTTACATGCTCAATTTGATATGAGTTGAGCCATGTGTAATGTTTTTAGGTCGGGCTTGTTTTTTGTTAATTCTCAGAAGAAATATGATTATCTCTTTCTCTAATTTATTGTAAGAGTTTCTTCTTCACGTGTATTGCTTATTGTGAGTTTCCCGTTTTAAATTTTCTATTTTTGTTTATTATACTCATGATATCAGCTTCCAAAGTAAAACCAATTTATTAGAATTCAAGCATACATTCAGCATGTCTTTAGGATTTAAAAATTACTTTTATTTGAAACGCACGCCAATAGATCGACAATATCATAAACTACATATTCCCCATTTAATTTTTTTAGGACAATTTTGAACTAAGATAAGTAAAAAAATAGGGTTTTCGTGCGATCTCGGCAACGCGGCAATTAATGTATGGCCAAGGTCGTTTGCTCGGGGGACGGCCTTAAAATAAATACTAATTTGGGTGCAACGGAGTTATTACAATTTCCCTAGTAAGTATTCTAATTTCAACTTGACAATTTGCTTTAGTGCATTGATTTAAATCGTCAGTTCCATACGCAATTATACAAATGTGGTCAATTTCCAACAATAGCAGCTAAACCCCGCAGCAGGAGTGCGTCCGACGTTATGTAGTGCCATGGTGTGTGTAGTGGGATATAATATTTAATACATATTTATAATTGTATCCCAATATTTTAACAAAGGCCTTGTTATAGACATTTAATTGTTACAGAAATCATTATTACCGGCTCACCTTCTAGTCTGTAAACATGTGAATAATCTTTGCCATAATATTTTTTCAGAACATGTTGTCTCTCAATTTTCGTACATATCTGGATATTTGGAGCAGGTACAATTAATTGGAACATGGTACTGTTCTAGCGTGTTCCTGCGCCGACAACTTACTTGCTAATTAGTTATCTACTTCCCTACTAGTTACTAAGAGAAACGGAACTATTTTTAGTTACATGAGACATGCTGTTGGAATATCTTTAGCTCTAAGTTGATTTTTGGAGCAATAGCAAACCCAGGAACTGTATAATGGATTGGGCTTAAGTATACTACAGTATTATTGTAGGCCATTGAGCATAATTTCAGTAAATTTTTGAAAGTAGATAAGTGCAGTGCGCTCGTAAAACTTGTCTGAATAGCATGAATTTCATTTTAGTATGTAGCAGCCTTGATCGAGTGCTGGTCAGCAGTGTAAACCGAATCTGGTGTGAGCACCAGCTCCTGTATCAACGTAAATCACTTATTAACCGACTTCAAAAAAGAAGGTTAACGATACAAGAAAAAGATGTTAATTACCAATTAGCATAACATAACCATATAACCACAAAACAAAAAGTATTTATTGTATCTTAGAAATTTTACCGATATAACATAACGTTCTTGAAAGGATGCTGTTCTTGTTGTTTTTCGAATAATATGTCTGCTAATACAAAAATAACCTTTACCAAAATCACGAGCAATAATTAATTAGTAGTTATATAATTATAGTTATGGGAATATTCAGTGATCACGTCTCGAGGCTTGGGAAAGTTGGACATAATTTGTTCAGCCAATTATTTCCGTTCAGTAGCGGACGGTTGCCAGGTTCGACTTCTACCTTATTAGTAGTTTCTTAGTTTCTACTGCTGTGGTCCAAGCCACGAGACGAGTAAAATTAAATATAAACTACATGACGCCCGCAACTCCGTTGCGCCAAAATTCGTTTATCTTGCGGATACCTCAGTATTGCCAACTTCATGTTAGTATTGACAATATTAAAATATCCATAAAAATTACTGTCTTTAAAATATCTATCCTTACATATTTAAAATATACTTTAAAATATCTATCCTTACATTCTTAAATTATCTATCCAGGTTACATATTTAAAATATTTTAAAATATCTATCCTTACATTAGTATGGATTTGTATTTGAATTTTCGAAAGGTTCGGTTTATCTCTTAGATTGCCTTAGATCTGAGATTGTTATTTCACGATATAATTGAGAGTAAGATTAGACTATAATAGATTATTACTTATTACAGATGATTTACTGGAGCTTAGATATAACGGTACTTAAGTCGCTCACAGTCTGAGTTCCAGCTCAAGTCACGACTTCACCGTTGGCCCCAGAGCAGAGATGTTATCTTATGTTATGAACAGGTTATAAAGTACTCTTCCTCATAAGCTTATTCATCTGTTTATTAACCTTAGCATATTATAGGCCACGCATAACTTTAGGATTGTCGGCGAACCTACAGGGCGATTCACGATACCCGTTCGACACGGATTCAGAAATGCCGAGCGCGGCGAGCGTTTATTAGCTTTGTCCACATTGTGTCTTTTTCTGTTTGTCAAGGGCATGCGTTATAGCGCAGTCAAAAGCGAACGTGAGGCACGCCGTGACGCATGCCCTCTGACCGTCCAAAACTTTCGCTTTGTTATTAAAAATGACAGTTGGCGTTGCGTTCTTTGTCGCATTCAATTATTGAATGCGCCAAAACGGAAGTTGAATGAAAGAAGATAACAAAAATTGTAGAGGAAAGCGCATAATGTGGACATAGCTATTGGATGTCGCGCGATAGCTATGACCACATTATGCAATTTCATCTTCAATTTTCGTCATCTTCTTTTTATTCAACTTTCGTTTGGCATATTCAATAATTGAATGCGTCAAAATCCACCCGCGTTGAAAGAAAATGTCATAGCGAGCGCAACGATTTCAACGCGCGTCACGGGCATGCCTCACGTTCGCTGTTGACTGCGCTATAACGCATGCCCTTGATGAACAAAAAAAGGCCCAGTGTGGACAAAGCTGATGAAGTTTCCGAATCCGAGTCGAATCGCTCATTGTGAATCAGGGCCCTGGAGTGGCCAGGATTAGTTGGTGCTTGTATACTATATGAACGTACCTACTGACTGCTGGTACAGTAGCTTCGCGGTCTACCAATAACGACCGGTCTGATAAGTAATCTACCAATAACGTGACCCCATACGCGCCCACCCGCCCCGCTCATTCCTCGCCCCACCAAAGAGCCCTTCAAAGTTGCACCTTAAAAGTATCTTACGAGCCGGATTAACAGTCTTTCATTTTATATGGGCGATCTTTAAATTGTACGTGGCCTTTACTTCTTAGTAGTACACACTACACTCATACTCTCAAGACTGTGTAGGTAAGGCCTTGCAATTATAAAACGTGTGAACTATAAGGGAGAGTAAATCGGAAATCCTCATACTTTTTACCGGTCAAGTCGAGTCACTTAATTGCTGAGAAAGCAGCTTTATTCTCGTTATGGCGAATTATGAAAGCAATTTTAAATTCATTTGCCAAATATCAAAACAACGTAAAATGTTAAGTTGCATCTGGTTGCATACGTAAAGGATATAAGGTAATTATTTCATTTTACAATTTCTTTCACTTCTTAGAAATATAGTTAGGTTTATGAACTATAGTGTACTATCAGAGAAGTTGATTTCTAGGCAGATGGCGGAACTAATTTGGTCGCGTTAAGTCAAACCCATCCGACCGATCACAGCTAACATTGAATTGACAGAAGCCGACCACATGACGTAGGTCCGTCAATTGCCTAGGAATCAATTTCCTCGATGGTACACAAACTATGATATTGGTAACTTCGAGCACAATTCGTATATCACTCAGGAACTTAATTTTACTGCTATTATATATAAACTATCCTATGTTACTTCTCAGGATTTCAAGTAGATACCTAGATGTAATATTGTAATAGACTGGGGCACAAGGAGATGTAAACAGGCTGACACTTTCGCATATTGCCAAAGATGTAGATCACCAGAATTTATTGATACTTTACTTTCAATCAGTTTCAAACTCCATCAAAGTCTCATTTAACTTTACTTCAATTGATTCGTGATTTACAAAACTCAAATATTAATACTAATTAGTTTTGTTGATATTCGATTGATTTAGAGTTTTGTTATTGATATCTAAATTCTAAGACAACTTAATCCTTCGAGACTTCTAATTTGGAAGTCTTGGCTTGACTTGTAATTGTATTATTTTGCTCTTCAGGGGCCAGGGCATGCAGATTTGCGTATAATTGCGTATAATATCCGAATATCATCTATTAGATGACGGCCGCTACTCCGTTCCGCAGAAATTTGATTATTTCGCGAAAACCGCACATTTTTTCGGCATAAAAAATATAGTACGGGAGCCCTAGAACATTTTTTTTACTACTGTCTAGCTAATTTTTTGTAAGTAGCTCCATTTTGATAAGACAAACAACATTTTTATTTGCGAAAAATCTTAAAAGTGGTGACTAACAGAAATGGAAAGGATTTCATAGCTCCATGGATTTCATACTTTGATTTGATGGTCCTAAAATTTGGACTGTTCTATTTGTAGGACAATGTTATTCTTAAATTATATAACTATTAACCCAACAATATACAAAAAATCTGTTGGTTACGGTTCCGTTTTAGGGTTCTGTAATCAACAAACTTGGTTGACTACGGTACCCTAAAACGAGACCCTAACCAGCAGATTTTTTGTATATTGGTAGTTTAATAGTTATATTATAATTTAAGAGTAACATTGTCCTACAAATACAATGATCCATATTTTAGGACCATCAAATCAAAGTATGAAATCCTTTCTATCTCTGTTAGCTACCACTTTCAAGATTTTTCGCAGATAAAAATGTTTTTTGTCTTATCAAAATGAAGCTACTCACAAAAAATTAGCTTGATAGTAATTAAAAAAAAATTGTTCTAGGGCTCCCTGACTAATATCCTTTCTCAAGATTCGAAGTATCTACTATCTGCATAGCCAGCAAAATCGATTTAGTGGTTTGGGCGTGAAAATTTCGCATATTTTATAATATTAGTAGGTACTATGGATGTAAACATATCTACAGTTAACACACACTGAAATGTCACGACCTTAGGCCGTGTTCCACTGACGCGGAGAGGAGCGGAGCGGAGCTTAGCGGTGCGGAATTGACCAATCACCATGCTCGAAATCTTCGCTCCGCTTCACTGTCATTCCGCTGGAATAGCACGATTGGTCAATTCGGGCACCGCTTAGCTCCGCCCCGCTCAGAGTCAGTGGAAACGCACCCTTAATCTGGACGCACCTTTATCTAGCTTCTGGCGATTCGAGAACTCGTGGTAACTAAAAGTTAGATTATTCCCGTTATTGGCTTAAGCATGGTTTATCGAGGCCACGTGATCGCGAGTATCAAATATTGCTGGAAGCGCTATACGGCTAATCAGCTCACTTATAGGGACAAATCCCACTTAGTTCTAACCGGATTTGATCCGCGGATCAAGATTACCGACCTGTAAATTATCCTGTAAAGGTAAGTGTGTGTAAAGCCACCTAAGCTATTTCTAATGTAGACTACAGGCCCACGTCGTCGAAAATAAAATAAAAATACCGACTTGTTGGCGCATTATTTTTGTACGGCACTGCGGGCTTTCTTATTACTTTTTCACACTCATTCTTTACGTGGTGTACACTTCAACGACGATATGCGATTCTAAATTAAAGACATTAGACTACAGGCCCACGTCGAAAATGGATGGGTCAAATGAACCACCTGGGGACGTATATAGGACGATATGAGAGCATAAAATAATAAGATTTAGCACTATGCCGTCACTTGTAAGCTGTCCAACTGAGTGCTGGTGAGAATTCAAAAGTGCATGTAGGGTGAGTACATTTTGGTCATATGATCCTGTACGGCATTTTTACCATCGATAGACACATGAAAAATAATAAGAAAGCCCGCAGTGCCGTACAAAAATAATGCGCCAACAAGTCGGTATTTTTATTTTATTTTCAGCCAATTTCCATGGTAAATTTGGTCATTTGATTCAATACGGCATACGTTTCATACTGTTCGGATACAGCTTGGAATCAATTATTCCGCAACGCCGTACAAAAATAATGCGACAATAGAGAAAAATCGAGGGTTACAAACCCCCGTTTTTCAGGGGTCCGGGGGGTCATCTGAAACAGTACGGCTTCGGTTCCAAACATTATTTTAGCACTCAAAAGTACTATTAAAAATAATGCCGTCAAAAAATTTTTGTCCATTTTAATAATAATCTTAATTACATGGTATACTTGATTTTTTAAGCTGTAAAATTATTTGATTCTGTACGGCGACTTTATTTTTAATATGATATTGTAAAATACAATTGATATAGAGTATTGCCGTTCAAAAGAAACTGATCTAAAAAAAATTAACAGAAATACAAAATCTGAAATTGCCGACTTGCTGGCGCGACTTGTTGGTGGTTCATTTGACCCATCCATTTTCGACGTGGGCCTGTAGTCTAATGTCTTTAATTTAGAATCGTATATCGTCGTTGAAGTGTACACCACGTAAGTCACTTTTTGCTAATTTGATATGTTGATACCATACCAAACCGTACTTTTTCGGGATAAAAAATATCCTATGCCCTTTCCCGGGCTTAAACTATCTCCATAATTTCAGCAAAATCGGTTCAGCGGTTTGGGCGTGAAGAGGTAACAGACAGACAGACACACTTTCGTATTTATAGTATTAATATGGATGACAGCTGATCTTACACGTGCCGAGCTTATAGACTCCCTATGGATAGATATTCCCTAGGTGCGGCTACACCTCCATGGTCCAGTGGTTTACAGCGTAGCTCTTGGCTCGGAGGTCTTGGGTTTGTTTCCCGTTAGAAACATGTTATTTTACATGCCCCTTCGACGCATGGATCATCTTACTTGTCAAACAATCAGGTGATCCATGTGTCGAAGGGGCATGTAAAATTCGGTCCTGCACCTGATATCTCGCCGGTCGTGTCGGTCATCTGTCCCACTGGGATAAGAGAGTAAAGGAATAGAGAATCCTCCTGTGTACACTTGGGCACTGTAAAATTACTCCTGCTTAACTGGCCTGGTTTCGATTAAGGCCCTATAGACCCAATTTTACATGACTTTGAATCAATAATAAACAAACAAATAGTGACTTTTAAAAGCCAAAAAATACACATTGTTGTTTACTTAATGTACTTTGACAATTTGTGGTTCGAAACATAATATTGAAAACTTCACTCGATCAAAAATAACTCCGAAGAGGAGGCTAAATTCGAATATTTTGTGATATTTTTTTTATTTTTCATGAAGCTTATGATAGTTTTACTTTCAAAAATCATATCTACGAAAAGCTCATAACTTAAAGAAGAATAATTTGTGGTTACATTTTGCATTTTGGTTTAATTATCAAAGAAAAAAGGTTTTTTTCTCCTATTTCGCCCTATCAAGTACGCGGCGAGCGTCGTAACCGCCACTGTACAAGGCGCGCTGATATGAATGTTATTTTAATGTCCTTTACGTCGATATTCGTACTGACAGACATCGACCTGCTAATTTTCGGGTCTATAGGGCCTTAAACCAGCCACCGTAACCGAAGTGGTGGAAGTTATTAGTATAGATGATAGCTGATGCTACACGCGCCGAGCTTATAGATATTCCCTAGGTGCGGCTAAGTATGAAATCCATTAATCAGACATTTGACTGCATCATCTCGGCGCGGTTTTAAGCGCGGCGGATAATTCCCCCATCAATCATCTTTTGATATCTTCGTACATCATTATAATACAACTACTTAGGTACTTAGCGCGTTTTTGTTTGGGTCGAAGTTTAAAGACACCACGGCCTCTTGGAAAACTGGCACAATTTTGCACTTGTGATTTGTATTAATTGAGAAAACATATTCTAGATATATACGGTTTTTACTGATTGTACAGACAGGAGTAAAGTATACCAAATTGAAAAAATAAAGTGGTAAATTGCCATCGCGCCGAGGCCTTACTACAGGCTTACCTCACAGCTACGAAAATAATTTTTCACGTTCAATTCCCGCTTTTACCTCCGTTTTACCAGTGTTCTATCCCTTACTTAATATAATCCCTTACTAAATACATAATACAATTTTTATGCACTTTGGCAAGTTTTTCTTTTTATAGTTTTATATTTAAAATTTGTATACATCTGTATATTTTTAAACGACTTCCAAAAAGGAGGAGGTTTCTCAATTCGACCGTATATATGTTCTTTTTTTTATGTTTGTTCGCGGATAACTCCGTCGTTTATGGACCGATTTCCAAAATTCTTTTGCTGTTGTAAAGGATATAGTTGGAATTTGGTACCACGTTCACAAAAGTGGTGATCTGATGATGAAATCCATGAGGAATCGAGGGATCTCCTTAAAATTTATATGGAAACATATAGTGATTTTAACTTTTTCTGAAGGATTTCAAGTATATGCTACCAAAAAGTAAGATTTTGCACCAATGTATACCCTGGTTCCGAAGGTGCTGTACAGAACTATTGAGTCCTTATAGATAGATGTTCGGGGATTTCGGAGTTATTTAAACAACTAAATGCCAATACATCAATTTCATCAATCATCATCATCATCACCATAATTATTATGCCACGCACCATCATATTATGAGCCTATTATTGGTACTTCTCATGGTATTTTCCCGCCGTTTCTTGTTTGATTTTGAAAATTTTATTGTTGTTGTTCAAGATGTAATCTTAATTTGGTACCATGTTTTCGAAGGTCATAAATCATAATAATATATTTCATAATATGCAGCAATGATCGATATCAAGGGTTATGAAAAATAGAATATAGTAATTGTGACGTAATAGTGACGTTATTTCAAATAACTCAAGCATAATAATATTTTGCCATTATGTAGAAACCCACGAAGGTGTACCTACCCTTAACCCATTGGCACAGCACAGACTTCCGGAGCCTTTAAAGATATTATAACTTATAAGTTTAGAAATTTGATGATTACTGCAAGTTATCATTACAATAATATAACCGTAAGATATATGGAAAACCTTAGTCTTTCTTTTTAAAAGATCTAGATTTGTAACTTTTTTAAATCCACTGAGGTATAGTTAACTTTGTAGTAGTTATACACAAATTAGACAAAATTATGATATACAACTGACTGCGTATAATGGACATATTATACATTATACATAACTAAAAAGAGAAAAATAATTATTTTTAAACAAAAAATTGAAACCGACTTCCACACCAAAATCTACGGTGAATTAACTAAAAAGTGTTAAATAATTCTAATTCTATATTAGTGGCTTTTTTAGGATTGGCCTAAGCCTCAACTATGTCTGGACTCAATCTTCATACTTTTGAAGTCCAGCTCCTAAAATTTCTGAGATTTTTGACATAGAAGTTAGCTGGCTGGTACCGACTTCAAAAGTATGAAGATTGAGTACAGACATAGTTGAGGCTTAGGCCAATCCTAAAAAAGCCACTAATATAGAATTTAGAATTATTTAACACTTTTTAGTTAATTCACCGTAGTTTTTGGTGTGGAAGTCGGTTTCAATTTTTTGTTTAAAAATAATTATAGGTTGTATTTTTAGTGCTTAGATTTTTATCCTATTATTCATAACATTTATTATTATGTTGTTCTCCAATAAATAAATTTATTTTTATGCACACATTTACTTTTTCCAACGTCTTTATCCAACATCAGACAAGTGGTTTGATAGACAAGGACTAAATCTATACTTATAAAATTACATGTCCTGACTGACTGACTGACTGACTGACTGACTGATTCATCATCGTTGAGTAAAAACTGTTAAAGTTACAGCCACGAAATTTAGTGAGTAGGGTTGTTTTATTAAGTACATATACACTAAGGAAGGAATTGTAAAAATCTTACCCCGAAGGGGGTGAAATAGGGGTTGAAAGTCTGAATGAAAGTCCGTCATTTGTTAAGTTAGGAACATGAAACTTTATTTTTGGGTTACTGATTAAAAATGAATGGATACGTATGTAAGCGTTTTTGGAAATTCTACCCCCAAGGAGGTGAAATTGGGGTTGAAAGTTTCGATGGAAGTCCGTTATTTCTTGAGTTAGAAAAATGAAATTTTATCTTTGGGCTACTGATTAAAAATGATTGGATACATGTTTAAGCGTTTTTGAAAATTCTATCCCCAAGGGGGTGAAATAGGGGTTGAAAGTTTAAATGAAAGTCTATATAGGTATACTATGTTAACGCGGACGAAGTCGCGGGCAACAGCTAGTCTTGTATAAATATAACTGTCTGCACACGTATGGATATTTCTTATTCAGTAGGAAAGTATATTTACGAAGTTTCAGTTAGACGCTCTGCGGTATTCATATTTAAATACTTCACCGGCAGGATTTACCAAGTTTTTGGCTTTGATCACCCTCTTTGTAACATAAATAATACACAAACTTTAGTAACAGACAAACAAAAGTAAGTAGTAATCTTTGCTGCTAATAATAAACAAAATACTTACAGTCTCTTTTTCTTCTTCTTTTGTTTTTATTATGGCGCTCGGCCTTTTAGGGTGTGTTTCCACTGACGCGGAGCGGGGCGGAGAGGAGCTTAGCGGTGCCCGAATTGATCAATCGTGCTATTCCAGCGGAAGCGGAGCAGAGATTTCGAGCATGGCGATTGGTCAATTCGGCACCGCTATTTCGCTAAGATCCTCTCCGCCCCGCTCCGCGTCAGTGGAAACATGGCCTTAACCATGGCCAGTGTCAAGTAAAATATGGCGAGAATTTTTTTTTTTCGTAAGAAGTTTTAAGTCGTTTTTCCAGATTATCGTCAAGTCGAAAGTCTAGTAAAAGTCTAAAAAGTAGTCAGTTAAGTCAACGAGTCAAGTCAGTTGTTTTAGTAAAGTGGTAGACCCTTTACTAAGACTTTCGAGTTTCAACGGAGTTTTGGAGGGAACACACGAAATAACACAATAGAAAATAATACAAAAACACAATGCCACTCTTTCGTATTCCCTGCAAAACTCCTCTTATGAATGGCAAACAATCGCTTTTCAGCAACATTCTCACTTTACTGTCATATAATTGCTATCGTCATAATACCTACTTATATGTATTTTGTACTTCACAGCCCGGTTAACTTCGTATCACTTCCCTCCTAATATCCCTGGACTTCCACGAATATTTCAAGACTAAAATTAGACAAATGGGTTCAGCCGTTTTCCTGATTTAGCAAGGAAAAATTGAAAATTCATTTTTATTTATTATAGGTCACTATGTCCTTTGGGAAAAGAAAGGGTGATTGTGTAATGAAATAAGTTTCGAATGCCATACATAATATTAAACAATGTAAAAGTTCCTTAGATATTATTCGCGATATTAAAACTAGGTTTTTGCTTTTTACTACGTATCAATCTTTTTACTACGTACTGTTGCCCGCGCTTCGTCTGCGTGCAGACTTCAGTTTATAGCGCGCGATGTCAACAAAATTGGTGTCAAAAGCTTTTATAAAAAAACCCTGGTACCCAAAATTTAATCAAAACACCCAAAAACAGCAGCTGTGCAGTGTGCACATAACTTTTTTTTATTTTTTTAAATTAAACTTTATTTATGCCAAATTTTAAAGTAAGTATATTTAGCCCTCCAATTACACAACTTTACCCATAAACTATTTATAATTGATAGGTTTAAGGCTACGTCACTGCATAGATAAAGTACTGAGTTATTTAATAACGTAAAAAAGTTATAATAATCGAAAAAATCGAAATTCTTATGTAAGATGATACCACTTCTTATAGAGAGACGTTTGAGTAAGCGTCAGCGCGATGTAGGAGACGGCACGGTGCCATCTATTATGAATTTTTGGAACTAACTTAATTTGAGCAAATTTACGCATTTTCACCCCCTTACAACCCTTTTTTCCAGTTAAAAAGTAGCCATGTCCTTTCTCAGGCTTTAGACTATCTGTGTACAAAATTTCATTACAATCGGTTCGGTAGTTTTGGCGTGAAAGCGAGACAGACAGACAGACAGAGATACTTTCGCATTTATAATATTAGTATAGATAATCCGTGAAATGCAATATTTAAGTTACTTTGTATGTCACATAATATTGCTATGGATACTCTTTGACTCTATTCCAAATTCAAATCGGATATGGCCAACGAATATCCGGATATGACGTCACAGGACTCATCCAGCCGTGAACAAGCCTTTTGTTCTGCAAGCTGAAGCTGCGAAGATCTCTCAAAGTACTTACTTGAGATACGTCTTCAAAATCAGATCGAATGTAAATTCTAAGTCCACTATCGGCAATAGCTTTTAATAAACGCTGAGGTGTATTTGAAGCACTTATTGTTAAGTAGCTCTTATAGCCAGTTTCGCGATTCAGAGTTTATCTATTCTACAGCGTCGTTGACTGGTTTTACTAACGTTAGCCTATACGGCTAGTTCTGCCAGAAACCGAGCACTATGCCAGCCATATACCGCATCTTGCAGTCGGTCTCGACTTTGCGGTTGCCGCTTAGCGGTCTGCAGTTTCCATACTAAATTCATATCTGCAATACACAGACCGCTCGAGCGTGTTAGACAGAAACCGCAGGTGGTTTTAGTGGTTGACTGCGGTCGTGTATCACGCGTTTCCCGTAGTCCCATCTTCAGGAGCAGGAACACCGTTGGGGTTTTTAGTGGGTAGTCCCGGGTGCGTCTCGTCCGCCCCGGGGAGTCCCACATACCCCGGTGGTTCTCCCCAGGCCCCGGGGATGCGTAAATGCATTCCCCCAACGCAAAAAAAAAAAAAAGGTGGTTTTAGTGGTTAGAGTTCCACATGCCCCCGGTGCTTCAGCTTAAACTGAGGCACATCCCCAACCCGGGGCACCCATGATGGGTTTCCCCTGCGGCTGCGCATAAAAAAAAAACAAGTTCTTGAACGGTCGCAGCAATCGTTCATCGTCGGGAGCGACTGCTCTAGATTGGTCTAGAGCAGTCGCTCCCGACTGCAATAATTTGCGGTCCGTCTATGGCCAGTCATCTCTATTAACAGCAGAGCTGTACACTGTACAGTGTACAGGCTTCTTTGGTGCGTGGCCGAAATCAGAACTTAGACTTACCATGCCAAAGTTTCAAAGGGACAGCTATTTTAAACTCAATCTTGTCGATCTGAATAATAATTAATGATTTTCTATTTGAATACTAATTAATGTACATTTACTGCACTGTCATTTAAGTTACACTAGTTAGGCAAGTGCCACTTCATGAACCTGTTTTGTTGCAGTTTTGTATTTTTCGTAAATAACCTATAAAGATAATGCATCTTTAAACACCCGATACAATTTATACTTTTGATATCAAATTTTATATACAAAACTTTCCATATTTTTTTCGGAACGAAAATAAATTAACCGATTTGGTTGGCTGCGGTTGATTTAGTTTCGATAATGAAACCATTACAAAATATTACCTGGAAAAACGAATTTTCGGGCCGCAACGTGTTTATAATATCCGCCATTACAAACAGAATTAGTAATTGGCTAATGTTACGGCCGCGTGCGTCATTAAATACTAAATTATGTGACCGCCTATGTAATAGCTAAATTACACCAATATACTTGAACTTCATATAGTCAAGTAAAATTATACATTATCATTTACCTAATAATATCTAACTAAGGAAACGTAAAGATTTCGTTTGATCATTTTATTTGGCATTCTATGCATGTACCTACTTTAATAAACTATAAGTTTTATTTTTTAAACTATTACATTACCCCTACTAAAGGGCTTGCAGTAGTAGGGGTAATAGTTGAAAAAAGCTTGCTTATAAGCTAAGCCTTGGGCTTTTATTTCATCGATTATTATTTAAATATTAGTTTAATTATCCCTGCCTTTAGACACCAAACTCGGGTAAAAATCGATTTGCTTCTGTAATCGTTCAAATATTCCTATCTAGTCAGGAGCCCAATAAAATTAACTGCGGGAATCCCGGTCCGGATCGCGGGACTTCCCCGTAAAAATCCCATCCCACATGGGGCCAAGACAGATTGACTTTGCGCCATCAGTCAAGTTCGATAGAGATCGGTTAATAAGGGTTACATGGAAATACCATAAAGGGTAAGAAAGAAGGCATGTAGTACTCGTATAAAGCACAGTGAAGTACAAATAATCATGGCCAAATTTGTATAGGAGCTGGACCCGACTTTTATTTTTGATGTCCCAAAATAAACTATAGTTAGATTTGGTTGTTCTTATGCTCTAAACATAATTCCGTTTGAGAGTTATGTCTAAATAGCCACGATTTTTTATAATAATTAATAACGTTTACAATTATTTTGAGGTTAGATTTAAGAACCACCTTTTTCCCGACTGCGGTGTAGCCTACAAATGTATATTCGGCGATCTCGTTTCTAATTATTTCAATTTTTCCTAGAGTATTACTACCGTAAGGTACTATTATGTATTCTGTGGTATTACCCAAAAAATAGAACGAATGCGAATGATCGCCGGCTGTCAGAACATAACGAAACTAAAATATATTGATCTTTTTTTGTGGCACATTTGATATGACACATTTCTAATTATTTTCGATGCCTTAAAATATTAGGGAAGTTTTGCTACTAATGGCATATCGGGATGCCACCGCCCACCTGGTACGATTTGGCCATTGTTCTTTATGTCAAAAAGATTAATACTGGCTATTAGACGCTAGAGTTATGACAGCGTTAAGGTGCCGGTTGGCAGCGGACGACATGAAGCAACCGCAGACGACGTGTCGTCGCGACACTACTGGTTTGTATGTATTTCTATGAAATACCCTGCGCATCTAACGACACGAGGTTAGCGACACATTATTATTTATAGAAATACATAGAAATAACGTGTCGCGAGCTCGCGACGACACGTCGCGTCGTCTGTTGCAACTTCCAACTTGTACCTTTACGTACTAAACTTTGCGTCAATTTCTTTTACTACAAGGAAATAAATAAATAGCAAAATTTTCTTGTAAAAATATACATGTGCCGTTTAAAAAAAACAGCAAAGTCATTAGTCTATCACTTTACGAAACAAATACAAAATGTACTCCATCAAGTGGTACAAATTTTATACCTTTCAGTCGAGCGGCCATAAAGCTCGCGGTCCCGGGGGAGGTGTAGCTATTAGACTTACGTAATGCCACTTGACTTTATCAAGAAACTAAAAAGCCCAATAAGTAGGGTCGGCAAATGCTTTTGTCCCGGTTCCCGTTGTCCCGTTTGTTCCGTTTTCCGGGGAATCCAAACTTTGGATACAGTGTGAGCAGCCTTAATAGCGGCCACTCAAGAATTCTAGAATGTAACAGATTTTGCGCTTGACTCGGAGATACCATTTTGTTTCGAATTAATTATTAAAACAATTCGTTGCGTTGCACAGTTTTTTGATTAACAATGAGTGAAATTTTAAAATGCTTTGAGAACTAAGAGGCTAGCTTTTTGTCCGCGCTAGAAATAAATTGTAGCGCAACGGAGTCTCGGGTTTTATTCGGTCCCAAAATATTTTGTTATCGATAAAACGGTATCCTAACGTGTGTGCACGCACGTTCTCTACAAAAATAGGATACCTTAGTCATATTCATGCCTATGATCGTCGCCGCATTATATGAAGTCAAGTCGCCGTGATCGGAATTGGTCAGGGCATAATGAAGATATTATGAAAATAATTAAAAATCTATTACATCTCTAAGAAGAAAGTATAATGTAGTTTAAAACTATCTTTAAAATAATAAATAATACTGAAGAATGTAGACGCTACCTGTTGATATCAATCTACTGATAATTCGTGAACATCAAACGTGCATGCGACCATTAACTGTTGCGACTGTAGTTTTATGAACCATTTTTATAACGTAAAATACGCTACTAATTTATATTTCGTATTGCGAAAAGTGAAAACCTAATATAATTTAACAAATAGAATGTATTTTTTTCTATTTTAATTTTTTAATTTACGTTAAAAAACGTAAGTGGAGTCTTTTAAATTCTATTAAATATTGATAATAATTAATTAAGTAAGAGCTGTAATACTCCAATGAATAAAAATTCAGAATCCTAATATTTCAAATTATTTTAAAACATTTCAAATTATTTTCTATATTTACCGTGCATTACCCGGTTTTTGAGGTTATTAACGAGAGCTTACGACGTTGTTGATTGGTTCACTTTTTGAAGTTAGCCCATCAAGAGTAGAGAACTGAGAACTCCGGCAAAAAAAACTCAATCTGGAAATCTGGCATAAGCTGCATTAAATAAATAAACGTTACCATTAAACTTAAGTTATAAGATACCTTAAAGTACCCTATCTGATATACCGGCTCGGTCGTTAGACGCGATGTTCGAATTTCAAAAACATTAATCTCCGACTGGATAAATTACCATCCCATCCATTCCCGAAACCCATAACCTTGGGTTGGGTTCGGAAATCTGTAGCGGAAGGTCTTTCCTGTCTCGTCCGGTTTATTTTGTCATAACCGCGAAATTACACATTTTGTGTAAAATGGACGTCACGCTGTTTTCCCATTATGCGCTTAATTCGAATCTTTGTAAAATCTTCTCCGGTAAATTTCTCATCACCTGGTGTGTCATCTAGCTAAAACGTTTTCGTCCGAAACGTAATTAATTTAATCACCTTTTTTGTGGTCGTTCGTCGTTTTACTTGATAGCATAAAATGCTTGATACCAACGTTTGAAACCACTGCATGTATGTTGTATCGAACAAGCAGGCTACATAATATTATACAGTCACTAAATACTAGAAACTCCCTATGTAATAATGGCCTATCGTTTCGGTCAGACGAATCGGAAAAGGCTGACCAGTCGTTTTTAGCATTCCCCGCGTGTACGAGTTCGGTCAGATCGGCCTACGATCATTCCAATCGGAACGTTCCGCCTTTCCGTATACAGCGGCCTTTATACAGACTTAAAAAAACTTTCTAAATTCCTGTTACGTCTCACTAGGTAATGGACAATAAAACAACACTTTTCAGTAAGTAGGTAAACACAGGCCAACTTGGAACGTCTGCCTCGCTCGGCAGCTTGCAGCGAAGTGACGCGTCGCCCCGCCAGTTGAGCCGTGCTACCGGTTTATTATTTTAACTAGACATCACAATTCCCATAGCGGTTCATTTATAAACGTAACAACGGCCATCAGCGCATCAATCAGGAAGATGGCGGCGAAATGCGCGTACCGTGTCGACCGATACCCAGTAATGCAATACTCCTGAGTTTGTACAGGCATTACAAACACGAGCGACTCAATGTAGGTCACACTTCCTGCTTTCAACCCGAAATATATTTCAATACGGCAAAATTTGAAGCACGTACAAAATTAATCAGCCTTTGAAATAGCTACACAATGGAAACTTAGCTGCGAAGTTTTTCCTCACGTCCCAATAGGCGATATAAATGAGCGCTATCAAACACAACAAAGCGACGGAATGGCATATAACAACTCGAATATCATAACTTTCTTCGACCTCTGCCCCCCTGGGAGGTCCAGGGGGAGGGGGGGGGGGGGGGGGGGGGGAGACCACAAAGGCTCGGCTCCACCGCGAAAACTTCGCCAACAACTTGTCAACTCGTATACTATCCGGGAAAAGTTTTTGGCGAATTGTTTTCTGTATCTGCAAATCGCCGTAAATTATGTCGGTCCTAATTCCGATTTAGTTTGTTCCCGAATGTTCCCAATTAGCTCCGCCATGACACCAGTGTTTGTTGCCTGGTTGTTGGATAATGCCGGTTTAATGTAGTGTGGTGTCATAACTATGACATTATACTGAATGGTCCTAATCCAGAGTCGAGAGGTTGATAATATTATTATGATATGATTAATATATGCCCTTGCCATTTCGTGGGCCAAAAGTAGTTTATCACGCGGGAACCTACACTCAGGATTTTAAAACTGTACTAATTTTTAAATTGTTAATGTCACGGGACTTAAAGTATCTTCTAACGTCCAACATAATTGGAGTAAAAGACAGACATAGGTACATACACATTTATTCTATTCATCGTATTTATAATATTCGCATGAATAGTAAAGTCGATGTGAAAATTCCACACCATTTTAAGCTATATGATAAATATTTCCAGTACCATTCAGCACCGTTAACTCTTCCATTAATCACTGAATAAACGCGGATCACCCAGTAATTAGTCCAATCACTATTCGTCAGTTCGATACTTCACCTTCACTCGAGAGCCGTCCGATGTTTTGAGCTCGATCACAAAGGCGGTGATAATTTGCGATTTCTCCTTTCGGCACGAACTCAATGCTTCATTATAGTACAGTCTAGGGTTGCCAAGAGTTTAAAAACCGGACAAAATGGCAGCTTATCCAAAAAGTATAACAAGTAAAAACTATCTTATCCTAACCCATCAATCCCAAAGCGGCACCCGCTTAGACTGCAGCAGAGCAAGCCATACAATAATTTATACTTTGATAAATACTGAAAAACTTAATCATCCTTCTGGCACATCGAGTACAAATCCGAACACCCTGTTATTGAGGACTTAGCATCTTGACTCCTATACTTGTATCCAATAGGTTAGGTCGCGTGGAGACAATTTCTATTTAGTGTAAAATCGTTTATCATTAGTAGGTTTTAATATAAAACTTTGGATGTCAAAATTCACATAAGCCGGACTCTATTATTTTGGCCGGACACGCGATCAAAAAATGTTCCGTTACGCTTTATCCCCCTGACAACCCTATACCGGTCTGAGCTTTCGTCATTTCTCACGCGCGTCGGTTTCCAGTTGCGCCGTGCACAAATACCTGAGCCCTTCCTCCATCTGTTATCGGTGACTTTAACTTTCGTCAGCATTCAACGAAATAATATAATAGTGGGTGACAATTTGAGCGGCTACTTTGATAATAATGAATTCCCATTTAAAGACAATTTGTAACATCTTTTCTACTTTCTTAAAGATGATAACAAACTTACCGTCACTCTATACAAACTTAATCGTCGCTCTATGATAGTAGGGCCGCAGTATTATGGTAAATTACATTTAACGTGCTACTTCTCTCGAATTTCTAGATCTGAATACAAATCATAACTCGCATTTACATAGGGCGTTATTTTTGCGAAACGAAATCTCATGACCACGAGCAGTTATGCGGATGGGTAATTACTTACATCCGTCTCTGTCGCACCTCGCGCTGCCGCCGCGTGCGGACAGGGACAGGTGGCCGCTGAAACCTGATATATTTTAAGCAAACACGGCTCCATTAATAAATCTGCCAGAAGCGACGATGCGAAATACGCTCGAGCCCCACTTAACGACCTTATGCTCACCGCCGTAGAGAGTATTTTGTGATGTGCAGGTTATTCCAAAAGTTAAATTACTTCTAGTAGTTTTTGATGCTGGAGTTACTTAACCCCCTCTATGGAAGCACACTCGAGTCGAGGAGTACATTATGAATTACTGGCACTCTCGTAGCGGAGTTCTCGGAAATTTTGTCCAACGTTTCAGAGACCCTCAGACCTGAGTGCCTATTAGTGGGAGAGAATTCATGAAGACATGAAGTCGAGGAGATTCCATGAAATTTTGAGGATGTTTAGTGGAAGAGAGCAAGCAATTATGCCCAGTAGCTTGCAAAAACGTAACCCACTTTTAAAACATTAAATTACAAAGAAAAATAAATATGATTGTTTCCTAGCCAAAAGAAATATTTGTCTGCTCAAAGCGAGCTAACAAGTTAAGTTTTGGCTAGCAGACAGACTCCATTTTGTAAAAGTAAGTTAATGCTCATTGTTCCGTAGAAAGTTTTTCATTACCGACTAGTGGTATTTAATGAACCTCCAAGGAAATCTTATCTTGATAATTAATTTGGGTTGCACGAGGAAACGCCACGTACGGCCAAGCAATAGCGATCGATAAAAATATAGAGACTGCGACAAAAACTTGGTCAAGATATCCCTCATGGCTTAAAATCACAAAGTAATGACCCAAAAATCTGCTTTTGACCCTTATGGCATTAAAAAAAATCTCAGCCAAAAGTGCTGAATGAACTTGTATTGGGTAAGAGATTGACCGCTGCTTTAGACTGTATGCGCAATAAATGTAGTTAGGTTTGATACCAATTCTTAGTATAAACCTATAAACCAAGGGTGGCCAACACGCGGTCCGCGGGCCACATGCGGCCCGCCGTCTGTTACCTTGTGGCCCGCGGACTGCGGAGTCGAGCACATTTTTTTAAGTAAAAAAAGTTAATACTAAAATTACCTTATCATACCTACTATAAAAAGCAAACACTTCTTTTTTTTACATTTAGAATCAACACAATATTATGCTTTAAAGTGGAGCTGACTTTAAAATAACGTACTGAGCGCCCGCTAGCCGCGCTAAGAAAACTCCAAATAGGTATAATGTTTTTTGTGCGCTTATCTGGCGCGCACTACGAGTATATATATAATTTGGTAGTGCGGCCCGGGGTAAAATTCTACTTCCGAATTTTGGCCCAAGTATCGAAAAGGTTGGCCACCCTTGGTATAAACTATAAACCAAAGTTGCCTTAGCTACTAATAAACTTTCCCAATAGACTGCTCCTCGAATATGGCTATTAAGTTTGCACTTTTGATCGCTTCGTTATAAATTTAGGGCCGTTAATAGAATTGTTAATGGCCACCGTAAAGTTGGTGTTGGCGAAACATTTCATTGTTACATTAGGTACTTTAACTACTGAACAACCCCATCAGCTTATGAAGTTAAAGATTATGGGATTTATAAACATTTTATTGGTAGGTATTTTTTATTAATCGCATAAACCCTGGTAACCCAACTTATCTGTTATATCTGGCAGTATCTTTGCGAAATAATAATGTAAGTTTGGTCTCGTGGCTCAAAGGACTTGTGTTACGGTTACCGTAAACGGGAATGTATTAATTAATTTTATATTATAAAATATGTATTTAAGATTTTGATTATATTATACACATTTTAATACACATTTATGAAATTATGACCTAGGAACCCCCTCCTCCTAGAAGGTCCTTTCAGCGAATTCGAACCTGCGACTTCCGGCTCCAGCAGCGACGCTCACCAACGCAGCCAGAAGTATATAATACTCCCTTCATAGAAGGACCTTCACCGAGCTGTTTACTGGATGAAAAGTATTTTATATTCAATTTCGTATGTCAACAAATTAATTGCAGGTGGGTTGCCTAAAAAATTTCAGTCCAGAATAAAAATAAAATAGAAAAAAAAACTTTTTTTTAACATTTCGCTGGTTTGGTTAATAGACAAATTCTATACCAATCGAAAGTATTGGAGCCCGTAGAGTATGAAAACGTTAGGTTGTCTATTTTTTTCCTGTCACAACTCTTGGGTAGGCTCACTAGGCAGGTAAATCGATACTAGTACCGGTCTGGTTAATGCTTAATGCATATTCTATGGGCTTCATACTTTCGATTGGTATGGAATTTGTCTATTAACCAAACCAGAAAAATGTAAAAAAAAACTTTTTTTTTGTTTTTTTTTTTTATTTTTTTTATTCTGGACAGAAATTTTTTAGGCAACCCACTTGCAATTAATTTGTTGACATACGTAATTGAATATAAAATACTTTTCATCCAGTAAACAGCTCGGTGAAGGTCCTTCTATGAAGGGATCCTATGCTATAGGATCATCCATCTTATATGAAGCAGTATCATCCAAATCAGTTAGGTCAATGGTGCTCATCGTTATTGATATGCACACGTTTTATACTGCCGCCTGCACGTCGCAATTAAATGTATCTGCGCGTGTCGGTGCATTCATTACGACGCAGACTGCGGAAACTCGCAGACGTGGCGTGGTGCTTTGATATAGGTTTGTGCAGACTTGGTACGTGTGAGTACCAAATGCTACATTATAATTATATAGTCCTCCTTATCGATTTCGATAACGGCGACCCCAGAAATCAATGATCGCTTCTATTATGAGCCCTATTATGACTTGCTAGATCAAACTTGAATGTCCTACTACCTATCACATGTGCTACAGTAGAGTTGGCCGGCAGAGTTGTAAGTATAGATGTAGGGAGGCTTAGGTCTAGGCTCTTTACGAAATTGGCATACGAATAATACTTACGAAGTATGTTAAATGTTAACACTTTAAGATTTATTCACAACCTTTGAGGGAGCGATGGCAGGAAGAAGGGAAGAAGTGATGCAGTATCATGTAAGCTATAACAAAACAGCCTATAAGCAGCACTCAACTTTATGAATTCTCGACAAAATTGTACAAAATCTACGATCGCCATTAATCAATAAGGATGCGTCTGATTGACACTGATCAATTATTGAGGTTTAAGAGTGTGGGGACACGGAGGTACCTGCTCAGTGTTCACTTCTCGCCACACCAAAGAGGCCTAAAAATCAAACAATCCTAAAGTTCTGCAGGGCGATTCACTATTCCCGTTCGACACGGATTCCGAAACTTTACTGTGCGGTCGCTAGCTATGTCCACATTATGCAATTTCATCTTCAATTTTCATCATCTTCTTTTTATTCAACTTTCGTTTGGCATATTAAATAATTGAATGCGTCAAAATCCACCCGCGTTGAAAGAAAAGTGTCATGGCGAGCGCTACGATTTCAACGCGCGTCACGGGCATGCCTCACGTTCGCTGTTGACTGCGCTATAACGCATGCCCTTGATAAACAAATAAAAAAGGCCCAACAAAGCTGTTGGTCAATGCCGAGCGCGGCGAACGTTTATTGGATGTCGCGCGATGAAGTTTCCGAATCAGAGTCGAATTGCGCATTGTGAATCAGGGCCCTGGTCGGCGTATAACAATTCAACTCTAAATCAGCCTTTTTAGTTCCTGTCATATCTGGCATATTCCTCAGCGTATGGCCATATATTATGAACGTGCAGCGTCGCCGTGACACCGTTCCGTCCTTTGTCACATTCTATTTGCTGATGAGAGCTTTGATTCCCCCTGAACTTCAGCTAACTCTTTGTACCTGACACATATTCGCGACGACAGCGAGTTACTCGATTGTTCAACATAATGTTTATATATTACACGTAAATGGATGGAAAAGAAATATTTTATAATGAGTGTTTAGTTTTTATTATTCGTAGGAGTGTTCATATCAATTTAAGTCACTCACTTGCGACAGCGTCTTAAAACAAACTATTGGACAAAACTATACGTCAGAACTCAGATGCCCAAACTTGAAACAAAACGTCTCAATCTACCTCTGGGCTCTATAATAGAGCAACACGAACCCAAAACTTTTGTGTTCCAAGTCATCGCTTGCCCTCGATGGCGACAAGTAGTATTAAGGGATCGTCCTTAAATGCAAATGATTCTAAATCGCAAAAGCCTCGAGAAAGAGATACCAAATCCCGTCTCCATGCTTTGCCAAAATGTCAACACATTAAACTGTTTGTAGATCGAAAATTTATACAATTAATAAATTGCTATCGATTGCAAAAACAATATTTCGTTAATAATATTATATTTTATCGCCTGGCCCTACTACGTAACCTCCCACCCACGACTCAAAAGGACCCTCCGGTAGCAAAGACTGTAATCTCGTTACCAACTACATAGTAATAAGAAAAATAAATAGATTTAAATAAAGTTCTCGTTTATTCGATTGGACTTTATAAATGTTTGTTTGATTGTTCCAGATGAAACCAGGTCACCCGCGACACGACATTTCGGCGTGATACAAAGGTATGAATATTTCGTGTTAATAACATTCCGAACGATACAAAATTCACGCGGAACTAAAATATGTTCGGTTACTATCACAAGTGGTCAATGACGGCCGTTGTGTAGCTGTAGCAACCTTTGGAAAAGTTTTCTACTCACCTAAGCGACACATAGGCTTTATATACAATTTCGGTCACTTTGTGCTTGGCCCGTAGATGAGTAAACGCTTGGACAATTTATCCATCTACATAGATGGGAAAATGTCCAGGCGTTTTGGGCAATTATGAAAATTAAAGGCCGTAAATTCCGTTAATTAAAAAAAATATGATTGGTCAAAGGGCATAGATGAGCATTTGATATAAAATTCGACTTACATAGAGGCTCCTTAAACTTCTTGAAGTGGCAGTTCAAGTAAAATCTAGTTGTATTTACACGAGGTCCACTAGGGTGCTTAAATGCGCATCCCGCGCTACCAATTTGTCTCCTGAAACACAATAACAAATAGCTGGACGTGAGTGGGTTGTGAACTTGGCTGCTGTAAATTTTTAATTTTGCTCTCGAATGCTAAGTTCAAGATATTGTTAACTTTAAGACTTGCATTTTTACGCTCTCCATCTCCGTCACGCCAAGAATTAGTATGCTGTTTGTCACTTGTTCTCAGCCTTTTTTTCTTGAGCGAACTCATAAGGCTTGCAAAGTGTTGCTAATCTAATTACTTAAGTAAGTACGAAAAAATCAAACTACGGCGTACTTACATTCTCATTATCCACTTTTGATCTTTTCCCGTTCTGTCTAGTTATTCTTGCAATAAGACTCTATTTTTCATGCTCTGCAGATCGGAGTGTCTTTGGTGGACACAGGAGAAAATGTTGTTTTCTTTGTTTGCGTGTCTTTATAGCTATAGTTCGATCGGAAGACAGAGTGTATTCTGTGTAGTTATTGACCTAATACTGTTTATCACATATATTTATATTGTTAAGAATACCAGTATTTTCGTCCGTGCGTCACGAGAGCAGCTAAAGGTTAATGACCTGCGAATAATAAAAACTAAGGAATAGTCACTCTTCCTTAGTTTTTATTATTCGTCAGTCACTGTGACTGTGTCAAAAAATTTGTTCCGATTCTACAAAATGTGACCCGAATACATGCATACTTTATGCAAAAGGAGGCCCGAATACATGCAAGAATTTTGTGTAATTAGAAGTGACAATGATTATTATTGTCAACGCAGGTATTTTGTCAATTTGAATGTAGTACTTTGTAGCTATTGCCATACGAGTATTATTTTAGTGTGCGAAAAAAACCTTGAGAACCAAATTCAAAACAATTGAAGTATGGGAGTTACGTTTCCTTAGTTTTTATTATTCGTAGTTAATGACCGAATTTCTGTCCATCCGGCGACCGGATGCTGCAATTCTAGATCTCTCATGCAGAAGCTTCAGGGAAATCAACATTTACGAGCGCACCTACGTTATGTATTTAGTATACCGAACTGCCTGCCGTTTACATACGTGGAGCAGTTGATGTTACGGCGGAATTGTCATCGTTGCATACATTTAGATACCCCGCTGACCGGTTTGGATATTGTTACGGCCCAAGCACACAGTGTTTAAATATATCTATGGCACAGTGTTACCAAATTTTGCCTTTATTACAATATCATCCATCCATACTATAAAAAGTGAGTCCGTCTGTACTTTAAGCCTAGAGAAAAATGTATGGGTCCCGCACGATATCCAAAAAGCACAGAAGTTGCAAGCAAAATCGAACTATAATGTTATGATGTTATCGCTATAAAAAGTTCATGATAAATTATTTGAGTATCTCTTGCAACTAAACAAGTCTTTTGATGCTTTTTAAGTCTTTGTTAAGAACACTCAAGAAAACTTAAAAAGAGTTATTGTGGAGTTAGACTCTACTTTAGACTTGAGTGTGTATAATTTCCTTTCAATGCAAAAACCAATCATGTCATAATCATCTTAACATATATTTCCAACACTATTATTATTGTCTTCAAAATTATTTGCAACTAGCGACCCGCCCCGGCGTCGCACGGGTATAAATTATATAGCCACTGAAAAAATGATTAAAATCGTTAGCCTATAATCCTTCACGTGGTCTACTTCTTATCTGTGCCAAATAACATAAAAATTGCTCCAGTAGTTCGCGAGATAAGCCCTTTCAAATAATTTCCCCCGTTTTTTCCACATTCTCCTATTAGTCTTAGCGTGATAAAACACAGCCTATAGCCTTCCTCAATAAATGGACTATCTAACACTGAAACAATTTTTCAAATCGGACCAGTAATTCCTGTAATTAGCGCGTTCAAGTTAGTCCTTTCAAATAATTTTCCCCTTTTTTTCCACATTTTCCTCTATTTCTTCGCTCCTATTAGTCTTAGCGTGATAAAATATAGCCTATAGCCTTCCTCGATAAATGGGCTATCTAACACTGAAATAATCATCAAAATCCGTTGCGTAGTTTTAAAGATTAAAGGGAACAAAGGGACATGAGGGAAAAAAGCGACTTTGTCTATACTAATATTATAAAGAGGTAAACTTTGTTTGTTTGTTTGTTTGTTTAATTGTAATGAATAGGCTCAAAAACTACTGGACCGATTTCAAAAATTATTTCACCATTCGAAAGCTACATTATTTACGAGTAACATAGGCTACTTTTGATTTTGGAAAATATAGGGTTCCGTATTTGGGTATTTTGATTTAAGGGGTACCAGGGCTTTAAAAAGCTTTTAAATTTGACACCAATTTTGTTGACACCGCGCGCTATAAACTGATGTCCAGGCGGACGAAGTCGCGGGCAACAGCTAGTTTTATATTATATAATATTATTTGCAATATACAGTCTTTTCAAGTTTCATGGATGTTTAACTGTTACCAGGAACACAGCGATGTGTATTTCCCGCGAAAGGCATGTGTGTGTATGTTTGAGGATGTGGGGAAATAGGCAAAGATACTTAGCGGCGAAGTGTCTGGATTCAATTTGTGCGTTATCGGCTGCGCGCCTGTTTACTCCGCGCGCCGTACTCCGTGCTACATCACTGTGACGACGCTGTCAACACCGGCGCGAGACATGGGCAGTAGCGGGTCAAATTATGTTATGTTGTGTTGTCCGACTTCTGAGGTTCGATAGGAGTAATATTTTATCTATTAGGACATTTAAATTGCTAGCGTCAAAACGTTAAGCAATCTTAAAAATTTTTGAAAAGATAAACTCTTGTTAGAAAGGCTTAGAAACATCACATTTTCAAAGTGATGTTTTATTAATTGTTACAAAATGTCTAACTTATGTTACAAATCGGGTTTATTTTGGATGGTGTTGTAACTTATAATTCTATAGTCTAAATAAATAGTGTAGTCTTTAGTTAAAACTACACTATTTATTTAGACTCTTCTTATAAAGAATCTTTACTAACGTTATAGGAAAAGGCTAAGAAAAAAATCTTAAGAACGTCTCCCAATTTTCACGAACATAACATGATACAGTAGGATCATCATGACCAATATATTGACGTGACAACGTCTTATAATTCGATATGGGCTGCGCGCACGAAAAAAACATGACGCAATATGCGGCGTTACCTCGCTGATCGCTCTGAAGGCGTTCCAATATAAAGCCTAGTATCCACTTGAGCCGCTCAAGTGGAGACGCCTGAGCACGCTCGAACTCGCACGAATGAGCGGCTCATTCGCCCGAGCATGCTCAGGTGCATACTAGGCTTAAGGCTGTAAAGACGTCATACGCCTAATACTGGTCCAATTCGTTCTGTAGGGTCACCCTGGGACGCAAATCCCTCTGGCGTAATAATAAATAAAACAACCAGTGAGTGTCAGCGAAAAGACGAAAATCTATTCCATTGAATTACATATACGTTTATACGTGGGAGAGTCATGCTTCGGCACGAATGGGCCGTCTCGACCGGAGAAATACCACGTTCTCACAGAAAACCGGCGTGAAACAGCGCTTACGCTGTGTTTCGCCGAGTGAGTGAGTTTACCGGAGGACCAATCCCCTACCCTATTCCCTTCCCTACCCTCCCCTATTCCCTTCCCTTCCCATCCCTACCCTCCCCTTTTACCCTATTCCCTCTTAAAAGGCCGGCAACGCACCTGCAAATCTTCTGATGCTGCGAGTGTCCATGGGCGACGGAAGTTGCTTTCCACCAGGTGACCCGTTTGCTCGTTTGCCCCCTTATTTCATAAAAAAAAAATACCAAATGTTGTCGGGTAAGCGATAGCGCGATCTAGAGGCCTAACAGCGACATCTGTTATCAAATCGCGGAACTAAATTTACTTATAAAATATTATGAAGTTTACAAATCTCAACAAAGGTAGTTGTCACGTTCAACTTTCGTCAGTAAACCGACTTTACAGACAACCGATTTTTTTTTATATTTGTGATAATGGTATCACTTTGTTGTAAAGTTATTTAATTAATTTTTAATACATCAAACATTGCGGTAATCACAAAATGTAATCTAGTTTGTCAATCTGATTAAAATCTACTTTGCGGTTGTGTGGTACGCGACAATAGTAATAAATCGGCGGCATAGAGTTAATAAATTAACAAATTATGGCCAATAAAAATGTTGGATTGAAAACAAAATACGCAATACATGAATTTCAAGTAATAAATAATATGAAATGATTTTCAATAGCGCGTTATCGTACGGACTCGAACATACGAATTATTTTCAACGGAAAACAATATTCGACCGAGATATTTATTAATCCATAATATTGTCATATTAATTAATCTCATAATATCTGAAGAATGATTATGATAAATTTAAAATGGTAAAATTATATTGTTGGAGACAAACCAATAATTAAGAATTTACGAAATATTTAAATGAAAATTGTAAATAAGATATTAAGAAGTAAGAATCGCTTAAGTGTTTGCCTTGCGCTACTACTTGAGACATTTATCAAGACGTTGGCGCTCCTAAACACTAATTACAACAACAATCGTTAACACCAATATGGAATAGCTTATTGTTTATCCTATTATATAATTAAGTGTTCTTACGTAATCAAATATTTATTTATAATACATTGTACCTATACCGCTCGGCTTAGAGCCCCTGTATACAGGGAGGTTGAACTCTTTTTGAACATTCACGTGTGTGCAAGAGTCTAGTCAGATTAGCCTGCGAACAGTCCGACCCAATCGATGGAACTCTCCGTGTATTTGGGGCTTATATGGCTATGCCTAGTAGGTAGTTGACAAAGAGGAGTTTACCATTTGCTCAAACCATTCAAATTGTATTTTTTTAGAAATGTCAAATGATAACCAATTCAGTCTTCAATTTTAAACGCAACCGACCCAGTCAAAGTTTGGAAACTGTTGTAATTTCTCTTAGCTACGGGTTTACTAAGCCCACTTGAAAAATTCAGCCTGTATAGCTCGCAGCCTCGCATGTCGCAGTGGATTACCGTGCAGCTCGCAATTAGTACAGCTAACAAGCTGTTTGCTATGAATAATCGCTGCCTTCAGCTTGCTGAAATTGCTGCATCGGGGGCCCGATTCTGTGTATGTACATAGAATCTCGCTTCGATTAGAGCACGTTTACTTGAGACTTGACGTTTGTATAGATACCTACACTTAAAAGACATATTTTCGATACAAAACATTCTTATAATGAATATGTGAGTACATGTAACAAAACAAATTTTATCTAGATACTCGACAAGACAGTCTCAAAACTGAAGAGACTTTGGTCATAAGAAGGGAGATCGCAGACGACAGACTTTTGTGCGATCAAAGTCTGCGGCTTACATAGATTCCGCATGGCGCGCGCCATCAGATTGTATGGAAGTCGCAGACTTTGATCGCACAAAAGTCTGTCGTCTGCGATCTCCCGAAAGATGAAAGGCAGACTTGTGAATATAATCTCTTGACATAACTTTACTGTAACTTTTGTTAATGGAATAAGATTATTAGTTATTATAACTTTGTTAAGACTGACGTGCTCCAAATACATACGTGCTCCCATAGCTAGGCGTCGAAAATGCACGGGGATGGGACAGCTTGACAGTGTAAACGAGATTCAGTGTTCGAGAATTGGGACCCAGGAATGTGCATTTGTTTGCGGTTCTGAGGACTCTTGATTTTGCGCTACTGTTGTCCTAGACGCGTTTGTGTTATACATAATAATAATATAGCGATTGATAACAGAAGAATAATGACAGGAAACAACTTCCAAAAAAGGGAAGGTACTTGACATTGTGGTTAAACGTTAAATACCCTCTCGTCTCTAGTCGACTTCTTATACAAGTCTTGAAGATTTTGGAAACCTTTGTTACGAAGGAGACTAGACATCAAGAATCATAAATCTACCATATTATTGTGAATATCGATATTATCAGCGAAATCGTGGGCAGACAAAAGCGAAGCTGTTAATCCGGATTTCGCTAACTAATCGCAGAAGCTCAGTGACGTCACGGAAACGACTGAGATGTCGATAAATAAAATTCAATGTATTTCGCTCGGTAGAGTCGGTAGTGATGTGCCAGCGTTTTGGCGATAAAAGATTTGGTCGCGTTTTTGCTGAAGAATAAATATTATTATCATCTTAAAAGAAGTGTACTTACAAGGCCTTTCAAATGGAAATAGAAAGAACAAGGCCGCCTATTGAAAATAAAATTGCTCGTCTAGGTGGCCGGTTAGATTTATTTCAATAACAAATTGATCTTGTCATGAAATAAAGTCAAGCGTCTTATATTAAAATTTGAGAGTAAAATGTGATGTATAAGGCTCTTAATGCACACCTATTCAGCTCATATCGCTCTCGAAATGCAGGCTTTATTAACATCGGCGGTATTTGGCAAGTTTAATTAAATCTTATTCGAGTGTTGAGATTAATATTATCATAAAGGTCGAGTTTTCAGACTTTCGGCATTTAGTACGATTTAAATTTATATTATATAGTGTGTAACAAAACAAAGATTTAATACTTTAGGGTGAGTATGAGTCTCTTATTTAATAATATTAGCTCATCTGTCAAGCGCCCAAAATGGGCGCCTTACCCTAACTATTCAAAAGTTCTTCTTCTACTTTGCAGACCACCGATTTAGTATTTTGTTTCAAACATAAAATTTTGTGTAATTCGTGACTAATAGGTTATTTATTAAAATTTCTAATTATATAAAAATTATGTATAGCTTTCATGGTAATTTCTTTATATAATTTGATCACTTTAATGAGATTAATTCAAAATTGAAAAATTTTCGAAAAACGAACTGTCAAATCTGACAGTTCTTGACAGATGAGAGGATATAGAGTTGAAAGAGTAAGTTTTTAAACTTTTGTGCGGGCAAATCCATTAGAGTGAACTCTATACATAAAGGATACAATACGCCGGGTCTTCTCGCCGGGTTAGTTCCCTAACCGGTGGTAGGCATTAGGCAACACATACGACTTTCTGAAAAGATTTGATTCAATTTACTCACTACTGAGAAAAAAAAGACGAGTTGCACTCCGGGAGTGCCGGCAGAAGTGAAAACTTGATTATTAACGTTGTGCATTTTTTTTAACCCATTTTTTATGAAAATCGATTATTTAAAAATCAATTTTTTTAATTAATCGAAACCCTTACAATCGATTTAATTTTTAACCCATTTTTTATAAAAATTGATTTTAAAAAAATCGATTTTTTTAATTAATCGAAACCCTTACAATTTTTTTAACCCATTTTTTATAAAAATCGATTTTTAAAAATCGATTTTTTTAATTACTTAATCGAAACCCTTACAATCGATTAAATGTTTAACCCATTTTTTATGAAAATCGATTTTTAAAAAATCCATTTTTTTCATTAATCGAAACCCGTACAATCGATTAAAAAAAATCGACAATCGAAAAAAATATATCGACAATCGGAAAAAAAACAATCGATTGTTCTACACTACTCTCCAACCGTCTTACGGTTTTTCCAAGGTTTTTCGATCAGCACGAGAATCTGACGCGAGTTTCACAGTTTTTACCCATCCCACAAAAGTGCTCAACGCCGCTAAAGAAGTTTTCACTTCAAAAAAAAAAAAACAATCGATTGTTCGATTAATCAATTTCAATGTTACAACACTACTCTCCAACCGTCTTACGGTTTTTCCAAGGTTTTTCGATCAGCACGAGAATCTGACGCGAGTTTTACAGTTTTTACCCATCCCACAAAAGTGCTCAACGCCGCTAAAGAAGTTTTTACTTCAAAAATTATACACACCATAAACTTAAGTAGGTACCTATTATAATTTTGTTTAGTGGCACCCTGTATACTGTAGAGTGTAGACTGTAGAGGCATATTAGTATTTCGACTCAAAGAGATATATTATTCCGTGGCCTAGGTAATGTAAATATTAGATTTAGTTTAACATTTATATTATACGTACACGAAAATATCCATTGTTATTATTCCAAGCGTCCCGAGACCCACCTCAAGACAATTTGAATATGAATGTTGGTGCTGCTTAAGATAATAGACAACTGCCCTCCTTCCTGAGTCCTGACTGACCACTGCTTTGTGCGTAAATTCAACATTGTTAATTTTGAATCAGCACTAGAAGTTGCGCGCAGCTTTGCGTAAAAACAGCATCCCGCGGTAGTGCATTTTCTCGCGATAAAAAGTATTTTGTGTCCTTCCTCGTCGTATACTCTATGTCTATGGCAAATTTCATCAAAATCGGACGGGTAGTTTTGGAGCCTATTGGATACAAAGGAGTATGGATATAAGATAGTAGTAGTAGTTGTATGGATATAAATTAAAATTAATTGTAAATTTTGTTAGTCTCGCTAAAACTCGAGAACGACTGAACCGATTTGGCCAATTTTAGTGTTGAAATATTCGTGGAAGTCCAGGAAGGTTTATATTAGGGGAAAAGAGATACGAAGTTCACCGAGTCATCTAGTACAAAATAAAACGTAGTCAAGTAATTATTTTAACATACTTTCAGTTTTTTTTAATACGTTTTATACATAGGCTGCTATTTATGTATCCGGAACTGGCCACTTACAAGAACAATATTTAAAAAGTAATTACAACATTTGAAAATAGAACTCTTTGGTTGAAGAATACATTTTGTTTCATGTGACTGTCAATTATTTTTCCATTGTGGCGTCATTTTGAAAATTGCGAGTCTTCATTTGCCATGGATTTAACGCGTGAACATTTTCGTGCAATGATTTACTACGATTTTCGGCGTGGGCTAAATCAACAACAGTGCTTTATTCAACTCACCGTAACTTTTGGAGATGAAGCACCATCAAAAACCACTGTTTATCACTGGTACAGTGAGTTTAATCGTGGGCGGTCTATGCTCACGAATGAAAATAAAGAAGGTCGCCCAAAAACAGCTGTTGTCCCACAAAATATAGATGCTGTGCGGGAACTAATAATGCGTGATCGTCATGTTACATATCGCGAGATAGAGGCGTCCTTAGGCATAAGTATGACGAGCATACATAAGATATTACACGAACATTTGGCTGTAAAAAAAATATGTTCGCGTTGGATTCCGCACAACTTGACAATCGATCAAAAACGGGCTCGTGTCGATTGGTGCAAAAAAATGATAAAAAAAATACAACCGTGGTACGTCAAAAGCCGTTTATAATATCTACACAGGTGATGAATCTTGGATCTATGCATATGACCCCGAAACTAAACAACAGTCAACGGTGTGGGTGTTCCAAGATGAGCCGAAACCAACAAAAGTTACTCGTGCAAAAAGTACTTTGAAGCAAATGGTCGCCTGTTTTTTTGGAATTAATGGACATGTGGCTACAGTGCCATTAGAGAATCGTAAAACGGTTAATTCTGAATGGTATACGACCATTTGTTTACCAGAAGTCTTTGAAGAAATAAGAAAGGACAACCGACAACGCAGAATCATATTACATCACGACAATGCTAGCTGTCACACCTCAGCTGAAACAACTCAGTTTTTGGAGGGTCAAAAGATCGAATTGACTGGTCATCCGCCGTACAGCCCTGATTTGGCACCTAACGATTTCTTTTTATTTCCATACGCGAAGAACAAATTACGTGGTCAACGTTTTTCGAGCCGCGAAGAGGCTGTTGATGCGTTCAAAATGCACGTTTTGGAGATACCTCAATCAGAATGGAAAAAGTGCTATGAAAATTGGTTCCAGCGTATGCAAAAGTGTGTCGATCATCGCGGCGAATATTTTGAAAAGCAATAAAACCATATTAAATGATATATGTTTGTTTCTTTTTTTAATTCCGGATACATAAATAGCAGCCCTCGTATTAGTTAGATTCAAAAAATATACAGGTATGTAATACGCGCGTCGTTTCCGGGAAAGTTTAATAATTCTACTTATAAGCGCACGGATTATCAGTTCTCCATGCCGATTTAGTATTGCTTACGCCTTCAGAGTTCAGAGAATACAATTATATTAAATGCTCAGAATAATAATAAATCGAAATTATTGTATCGATGTAATTAAAACTTATTAATCGGAACTTAACTTAAGCAGTAATAAGTTTTAATTATAATGCAACGTGCAAGTTTAAAATGTTGTATCGATGTAGTCATAATATAGGGCATTATCGATAAAATAATAATAATTTAGAATACTCAATCGATATAATGTTGGCCGCACTAGCGACAAAGCCGGCTGTCACAGTAACTGTAGTTCACGAGGTGACACACTTCGGCACTCTTATGTTTTGTTAATGATAAAGTGGAAATAAAATATACTTCGACAGGTAGCAAACAAAGGAGAAAAATGTTTATTTTTTTAATTAATACGATTCCCCAACAGAATATCATCGGGAACCACACTTTTTTCGAGATGGAAACTTTCGTATTTCCTCTCCCGGGGCTCAAAGTGTCTCCACACCAATTTTAGCAAACACTTTTTGAGTTTTGTTGTGTTGTTGTCAATTGTAACTGTCAATGTTTTGTATTATTCCGCACGGAAGACGGACTCGCTAGTTGCGTATAAATGGCATTTTGGAGTCCAGAGTCCAGCACATGTCAGGATTAGGCCGTGCGTCGGACAAGAGCCGGACGCTGTCCCCGGTCATGTCCGCTGAAGTCCCCCCGGGGACATCGGACATCCTTTGTCCCCCGGGGGACAAAGCCGGGGGACATCTCAGGCTGTTTGGATAGCTCAAACTTAATGCACCGACATAATATACAAACTGAACAGTTTCCACGACGATAGCTTTCAGAGGATGAGTATTGAGTAGGAGTATTTTTACTTCTCACCGTCGAGACGTTAACAGCATTTTTTTGGCATCGAAGTTTGTTTAGTACCTACAGTGGTTCTTAACCTTTTAGTCATGAGGGACTATATTTTTACCAAATGTCTGTGTTTCCGGGGACCACTCAGTTGGTTTACCTAAATAAAGAATTGTTTCATAAAGAAAAAAAGCACAACTTTATAATTACACTCATTTATTTTTTATTTGGCAAAAATCTAAAAGTTGTTATGACTCGACTTATTACGTCACGTCACATATTATTAGGATGGCTTCGCGGACCACTTGGAATGCCTGCAGGAACCACCAGTGGTCCGCGGACCACCGGTTAAGAACCACTGGTTTAGTAGAAGATCCGGTGACGGGTGAACTTCGTATCACTTTCCTCCTAATATAAACTTTTCCTGGACTGCCACGAATATTTCAAGACTGAACTTCGGTTAAGCCGTAAAATTTATTTTAAGTTATTATTATAGATTTGATGCCATAAAAATATAGTTTGCTACTAGACGCGAAGTTTACCTAAAATACGTCTTTACGTCGTAGTTCTTTACGTCCTCACGGTGAGAACAACAACTCACAGTCTGCCCTTCGTTATAACACAAAAAATACCAAAAAATTGCAAAAATTGTCTAAAACCTATTTGCTGTCCGAAAAGGTAAAAATCAGTTACATCTTAATGTCTCTGAACATAAAAGCTATACTTCTTTTAATCAGTAACAAATCTGTAACATTCTGATTTCTGCCACATTCAAAGAACTCTTCAGCAAAACTCCAAACGTTAGATTGAGGGTATCGAAGCGAGCAAGATAGGCATTCCATAAAATATTAAAGAAATCCAACAGATTTCGTCTCGAATAGCAAAAAGTATATGAAACATAATAACATGAGATATCGACTATGATTTTTATGTCACGAATACAAAGTTTAGTGATGTGAAATGACATGTCGACAAATTGTTCGCAGAAATATTTTTCCTTCAGTACTATGAATATTTTATTTGTCCTAAAGTAAACAAGTAATGTTTTATCTTCTTCATGCATATCTTTATTATTGACATAATATCTTCTGCTCGTGTGTTAGTTATTGATTACTCTCCTAAAAGGCTAGACTGATTTATACGATTTCTGTGATTTATACGGTTCATATATTCTAAATGATTAAGTAGATAAATACAATATTTTCAACAATTCCTATAGTTCAGAATACATCTGCTTTTTCTATTGCTTAGCTTCTTTCAAAAGAAGTTTCTATTCAAAACGTACAGAAAAACGTCTGTCGGGTCCGCTACCACCTCCATCGTGGGTATCGCAGACACAATAGATTTTCTATTGTTATGCGGCAGCCGGCTGCCGCTTGAGTATTGATTGGTAAAAAATAGATGAACAATAATTTAAACGAATTCAGCATAATTAACACAATAATATTATCTGATATTGATAATAGTTATTACCGTCACGACTGAAATGGAAATTATAACTGTTTAGCAAGCACTGTTATGGTAGCTGTTTCGTAGAATCATACAATCCATGCGATAATTACAATTTATTTGTCACAAAAAGCTAATTGTATTGTATGTTACCACGGAAATATATTAAATATATCTTCAAACTTGCAACATATATATTTTTGTTTTATTTTATACTAGCGACCCGCCCCGGCGTCGCACTGGTATAAAATATATAAACACTGGAAAAATGATTAAAATCGATAGTCTATGATCCTTCACGTGGTCTACTTCTTATTTGTGCCAAATAACATAAAAATTGCTCCAGTAGTTCGCGAGATAAGCCCTTTCAAATAATTTCACCCGTTTTTGAAGTGAAAACTTCTTTAGCGGCGTTGAGCACTTTTGTGGGATGGGTAAAACTGTGAAACTCGCGCCAGATTTTCGTGTTGATCGAAAAACCATAGAAAACGCGTAAGACGGTTGGAGAGTAGTGTTTTGTGTCGAACTCGAACGAAATATACAGTCGGGGAAATGAGTTGTTTAGCAGAAATGTACAGTCGGGAAAAATTGTGCTAAGCAGAAATGTACAGTCGGGGAAATGAGTTGTTTAGCAGAAATGTACAGTCGGGGAAATGAGTTGTTTAGCAGAAATGTACAGTCGGGGAAAATTGTGCTTAGCAGAAATGTACAGTCGGGGAAATGAGTTGTTTAGCAGAAATGTACAGTCGGGGAAATTAGTTGTTTAGCAGAAATGTACAGTCGGGGCAAAGTGTGCTAAGCAGAAATGTACAGTCGGGGAAATGAGTTGTTTAGCAGAAATCTACAGTCGGGGAAAATTGTGCTAAGCAGAAATGTACAGTCGGGGAAATGAGTTGTTTAGCAGAAATGTACAGTCGGGGAAATGAGTTGTTTAGCAGAAATGTACAGTCGGGGAACTAAGTTGTTTAGCAGAAATGTACAGTCGGGGAAATGAGTTGTTTAGCAGAAATGTACAGTCGGGGAAATGAGTCTTTAGCAGACGCGCTGATTAAGGCCGCGTTTCCACCTGCAAGGCAACTGTCGCGAGAAGTGTCTGACAGTCTGTCTGACAGCAGCTTTTTTTTTCGATTGTCGATATTTTTTAATCGATTGTAAGGGTTTCGATTAATTAATTAAAACGATCGTTTTTTTTTTATATCGATTTTCATAAAAAATGGGTTAAAAAAATAATGCACAACGTTAATAATCAAGTTTTCACTTCTGCCGGCACTCCCGGAGTGCTACCCGTCTTTTTTTTCCAAATTCTCTTATTAGTCTTAGCGTGATAAAATATAGCCTTCCTCAATAAATGGGCTATCTAACACTGAAAGAATTTTTCAAATCGGACCAATAGTTCCTGAGATTAGCGCGTTCAAGTTAGCCCTTTTAAATAATTTTCCCCGTTTTTTTCACATTTTCCTCTATTTCTTTGCTCCTATTATAAGGTTATAGGCTATAGGCTCCTATTATAAGGTTGTAGGCTATATTATATCCCGCTAAGAAAGCGGGATATAATATAGCCTATAACCTTCCTCGATAAATGGGCAATCTAAAACTGAAAGAATCATCAAAATCTGTAGCGTAGTTTTAAAGATTAAAGGGAACAAAGGGACATGAGGGAAAAAAAGCGACTTTGTTTTATAATAAGTATAGATGTTACATAATAAATGTATCTGTTTGTGTTTTACGTATTTACGTGTTTTGTATAGCAAACTGTCTTAAGACTGTCGAGTCCCAAGTGAACGCTATTATCATGCTCTCTCAGAGGCAAATACAGATAATGTAATTTTTATCGATAACGGCACATCCCTCGTTGTTATCTGTCAAGGTCGGAGTTGATTTTGTCGTGACAATGGAGAAAGGTTAGACAAACACGTAGTGATGTGCCCGATCCCAGATGAGGTTATCGAGGGATGCAAATAACTGATATATACGGATACATCGTGACTCGTACAGACGACAAAATAATAGAGGTATTTTAAAACCTTTTTCTTTTTGAACCTAAATATGAAACAGTAAAACAATTAAATTCTTCCTTCTTTACGTAGTATAAAAAGTAGAGAGTTTCGCTCTCTTTTGTATTAAAATACTGTGATGATTTCTTTGCCACAAACGGCCATATTTTACCGACAAGGTATGTTCAAAAATGAAATATTTGTCCCCGTTTATGAAGTGTGAGGTATTTGTGGCATTCGGTAACATGGCGTGCGTGGCGTGATCGCCATAACTGTTATATGGCAATGGCGTGCGTTATGGCTCAATAGACACCTAATTTGTTTCGGAATCGTCGACTTAATGATAAAGAAAATTGTCTAAACTTTGAAAGCGGGGATGGTACTCGTCACGGAAAGCGCACGTAGGTACCTAGTTAAGTGAGGTAGAAAGAGCCACATTGCTCCGTCGTGTTATGACCGCAGCGACAACGTTTTAGGGTTGATTCCGGCCGCAACACGACGCGTAGATGCATTTCTAATTTGTACTGAATTGACAGATTGGCATGTCGCCTCGCGCAATTGAAATCTGTCAAATCCATGCAAATTTATGCCGCGCCGCGCTTCGACTCGCCTCGTCGCGTTGCGGTCTGAATTGACCCTTAGGGTTGATTCAGACCGCAACGCGACGCGTAGATGCATTTCTAAATTTATATGGATTTGACAGATTCGCAAGACGTCTCACGCAATTGAAATCTGTCAAATCCATACAAATTTATGCCGCGCCGTGTCTCGCCTCGCCTCGTCGCCTTGCAGTCTGAATTGACCCTTAGAAGCCTCATGATTTGCCAAAATCGTTGTGTGATCTGTCGTTGGGAGCGTTGTATTGACATTAGACAGGACAGGATATTCACACACACACACACAACTTGCACAGTGTGCAGTCTGTGTCTAACGTATTGTGATGTCGCGCGACACTGCAACGCAGCAATGCGACAGACATACAATGCTTTATACAGTTCTAAAAACGCAACGCATCGAACATTGTGGCTTTGCTCGAAGCTGTAAGCAGACGTAAAGTTTGTCCTTTGTGCTCCAGTTGGATACTAAAGTAATAAATATATTGGAGGCGAAGGAAAACATCGGAGAGTTTTATGCCGACGCTACTTAAGATAGAGTGCCGATCCCGATCCTATCAGCATATAGCGTTCACAATTTTCTAAAGTAGCTTATACGGGCCGCAGTTGAATGTAATACGCCATTTCTGCGATCGGCGTCGAAGCCAATTTGTGTCATAATACCTTATAACCTTACGGGCTACGGCTCACGGCCGCTAGATATTATAATGTTGTGCAACTCCGTTTCCATCAGCTTCACTTACCTCTTCGTTCTTACCTCTTCCTCTACCTTTTACATTTTCTCTGCCTATTATACTGACCATCCCATATTTTGATCAAGACCCTCTGTTATGTATCTTCAATTCCTATAGAATTAGCATCTGAAGGAATCGTACATTTTTCTGCAACCTACCAATTCTTATGCTACTCTTTGTGTACTTCTATCTCTGTCTCAGTTTTTTTACACCGGAGCCTAAAGCTTCGTATTTTTTGTTAATTTGTCTTTTATCAATGCATCATCATAATAAAACTTAGGTAGAGCAAAGTTTATTTAATAAACTCAGATATAAACAATCAAACTAAAGTGTCCTCGTTCTATCCAAGACTAAATTATACGGGAAATAATTATGAAAACATTCATTTTGCTTTCATGAAATGAAAAAGTTGTGCCCCGAGACCGCGACAGGTAGAATCTTGTTAAAAGTTCGAGGTAGAGTTATGATCTGGGTATGACCGGCCGGTTAATACTCCGGGGGGAGGGGGAAAGGGGGAAGTCCCCACTGATGAGGGGGCACTTGATAAAATATCTTTTCCATTAAGCACGGCACAAAAACAACTTCGTCCCAACTCGGAATTGGAAAACTACAATTCTCCCGCTCCATTCTCAAATAATCGTTTATTTATATAAACTCCTTCGTTTTCTTAGCGGAAAATTACTATTGTTTTTGTGTTCCTCGTATCGAAAAGCTTGACTTTCAAACTGCGAGATGAAATTTCTGAAAATGTTATGTTTTTAATTAATATTTCTGTTTATGTCGGGACGTGGACGTCTTTGGGGAAAATGAAAAGGGTCCAATATAAATTTCAAAAGCTCCAATTCTAAAAATTGACAGTTAATTTTTTGTTTGCCTTGGAAAAAATCGCATTTGCTATAGGCCTGAAGAAACTAAAATGATGATAATATTGTGATGATGATTATGATGATCACTTGATGATGATGATGATTATGATGATCACTTGATGATGATGATGCACAAAGGCATCGTTTGTAATGAGGATACACTTGTACAAAGACAGCGCGGCGCTAACCAGTGAGATCGTGTAATAGAACAAAGCATTTCTTTGTGCCTTCTAATGCTTTGAGAAAATAATAGAGGCTTGTGAGTTGTGTGGCCTAGCTTAGGGCCCTATGTCCTATATAGCCCTATGTCGCCTGGCCTAGATCATCCTACCTATCCATTACTAATATTATGTGTATTAAATGCGAAACTGATTTTAATAAATGAATATACTTTGAGTCTTATGAAAATACTTTGTTACAAAATTTACAATTTCCGCGCGATGAACAGATTTTGGCGTACCAAAGTCGCCACATCTCGTAGTATAATCCAAGGCCTTTGTAGCCTAGGTTACAAAGCTACATGGCCTAGGTCATACACAGCCCTAGAGCCGTCACAGTGCCCCAGATATCGGGAATTGGAAGGATTTTAGAGCAATAACACGAGATTCGGAGCCCGAGTGTGTGGAGTATGATTGGATTTGTGATTCCGCTGTACAAAATCAACCGCCTGTTTACATCGCTCTTGTGCTGTACTCATTTTGATGTTAACAAAAAATTAAAACGGAAAATGCTCTATTGTATTCTTCATCGCTCGTGACATAAATTGGTAGCCTTTGAGAGTTTGTATTTTATTTCAAAAAGGTTTCTTTTCATTCAGATCAAAAATCATTGTCGAAATAAATGGCTGTACCTTTATTTTTTCGACTGTGATTTTACAATTTTAATTTTTTATAGTATTACTTTGTTAATGTTTTAGGGATTTGAAATTCAGATTGTCCTACTTTTGGAAAAAAATTGTGCGATGTTCCATATAAACTTTTCGGCAGACAAAATAATCTGTTAAGTAAATTAACGCATCAGTTTTAATAGCACATATTATTATTTACTAGCTATATGACCGAGCTTCGCTCGGTATTCAAAAAATTAAAAAAAAACACACATAAAATGTCATTTTATGAAAATGACATTTTATGTGCTAGCTAGCTAGGAATAGCTAGATCGATTTATCGCCCCCGAAACCCCCTATATACAAAATTTCATGAAAATCGTTGAAGCCGATTCCGAGATTCCAATTATATATATATATATATATATATATATATATATATATATACATATACATATATATATATATATATATATATATATATATATATATATATATATATATATATATATATATATATATATATATATATATATATATATATATATATATAATTGGAATTTATATATTTATATATTTATATACAAGAATTGCTCGTTTAAAGATATAAGATTAATAAATGTTTAAATACTGTAAATGTAGACATCAGACGACAAAGATAAGATTTGGAATTTAATATATTATTAAGATTTCAATATCGCCAGAGATTTGAACTGTACAAACAATAAATCACATCGTCTCAGATCCCTTTCATGTTAAATTAAACCTAACCTGGAGATTTATCTGCGGCCGCGTTTATATAACAATGAGTTTTATTACTCGTGTGCTAGGGTTTAAAGTCGGTTGGGGTGCTGCTGGAGCTTCCTGCAGTAAATTATGGTTGAAAAAATTATGAATGAGTGACGTCACTCGCGGTGACGGCGCGGCGTCGCGGTAAATCAGCTGTGGTGGGAGTGACGCCCACTGAGTTAAGTGACGAGGGAATTGTGACGGATTGAATGTTACGTCAGTTGTCACACACTATTAGCTATACTGAAGCTGAAATGCTGGTTACAGCGGTGATGGCTGCAGTAAATAATATGGCGAACCAATTAGCGGCACAATCCTGCGTCACGCTATCGAAGCTTTCGTTATGATTATACGGCAGCTGAATACCAATATACCTAGTTGGCTTCGGCGGTCGGCCTAACCGAACATACCAACTAACTCGGTCGGAAAATCATACTTTGGGGCCCGGCCGCCTCATAATACGAGTATGTATGACATATCCCACGTTAGTGAACTTTTGGGAGGGCCTGGATTTTACTGTGCATTAATTGATCCGTCACATAATAATATTTATAATGTTTGCAGAGAAAAATATTGATGTTTTTATGGCAAATTTTATCTTACACATTTTTGCGTGATGCAGTCGCTTCACTTATATCTCGTCTTCTCCAAATATCTTCCATTTGCGGGCAAAAAGTTAGGAATAGATAACGCACTACGGGAGAAATCGGAAGCTATTAAATAGTAAGTTGTGAGTATTTTTTGCGTGAAGATTGATTGCGTCGTCATTAATTTTCATTCCCCGTAATATTCCCCGGCCATAGCGCTTACTTACGCTGGACTAGGGATGGGGCAATAATATATCGATATCGATGAAATACTATACTCTATAGTATTTATGTCCCAAATTCATGTTTTAGAAGCTGTGTCAAAATTACCATGAATATCGCAGATCTAGTTGTAACTTCAATGATCTACCTGAGACCACTGTATTTCTTTGACATATCAATATTAATCATGATAAATACGTGTGCCCCACGTATTAAACTTTTGTAAAATTTCATGTTACATTTCGTTCGTCGTCGTTCGTTTCGTCGTGAAATTTTAAAACCGATATTCGACAGACATCATTATAGTTCTTCCATCTTTTATTCATTTCAAACATTATAATGTACAAATGAGGAGAAAATCTATCCAATTAAAAATTATAACACATTTGTACCGTGTTAACATCAAAGGATGCGTCCGGTACAATGCCCAGCTTGTAACGAGCTGTCGCGGTCCGTTACCGGAGGCGGCAGATTAAAAACAACAGCAGAAACACAGATTATGTATTATCATATTTTGTCAGCTGCAATTGTTGACTAGATAACAGTTTTTGAATCTAAGTGAGCTATTCTGTTAATTTGATGTAAGAGAATTTATAATTAAGCGAGCTTTTGCCCGCCGCTTCGCTCGCGTTAAGAAGTATTATTATATACAAACTTTCATCCCCTATTTTAACCCCTTGGGGTAGGAATTTATCAAAATCCTTTCTTAGCGGATGCCTACGTCACAACATCTACCTGCATGCAAAATTTCAGCCCGATCCGTCCAGTGGTTTGGGCTGTGCGTTGATATGAATAATGACCTTTGAGTTTTATATCTAGATGAGTTCTATAGAGTATCGTAGAGTACTGTTGTGAAACTTTAATTACAATATCCACGTTGTCGCCGCGTCGGCTTCTCTTGACAGCGTAATATTTTTAACACAAAATAGAATAATATATTACTGCAATGTTTTCAAGCTTTATGGCAGCACCAACACAGACAGTAACCAAAAAGCTTTGTTCGATGTTTGACAACGTTCGTAATGCTTTCTACCTTTGAGTAATATTCCCTATTCAATGAACTCACGAAAATTAATCCTATCCATATAAAGGGATTCACGTTTTTCAGGAAAGCTTTACAAGGATTTAACGAAACAAAAGTGTCAAACTCAACGATAATAAAGGCATGAGTGTGTAGTGTACAGTTGCCACAATGCAATGGCTTCATACACTGCAACAGCTCAGACACAGCCTATCCAAACTTTTGCTTATAAACGAACTGATAGGAATGATTTTAAACTTCGTCTTTTTGGTGCATGCTTGTGAACTTCATTTCCAACATAGTGATGGAAGTATCGATATTTTTTATCGATAGATTTTTGTAATTGTCAGTGAATTCACACAATGACATCCATTTTTAATTATAACGAACGAACTTCTATTATACAATGTCAAGAGTTAATAAGTCAAATTATATCCGTTTATGAAGTGCTTAAAACGTAAAAGTTACAACTTACAAGTTTTATACAAAAAAGTTTTGAATATTTTTTGTTGTACATACAAGTTCATATTAATCCATCGTCTCTTAAAATTAACGGCTTCTTTTTATGATACTCTCTGAAACTCATCTTCATATCTTTGCGAGTGCAATAAATTATTTTTATCTGTATCGGCTAACGTTAATTTTATGGGTCGTAAACATGATTATCGCGATATGTGGCACATCCCTAGCGGATCGCACAGTTCATTGGCTCGGTGCATTAGTGGTGTGTTTTATCGCGGCTTATTTTAGACGGCTCACTCCAGACGCCAGGAGTATTGACTTAGCGAATTGTAATAAAACGTTCGTGCCGATGATCGATCTTATGGTCGTAAATCTAAGTATAGACAAAATAATATGTGGACTCATAACGCTCATGGCTTCCGTAGTTTGTTGTTGATTGCTTGAAATGTAAGAGTTATTGAGAAAGTGCATCTTAAATAGCAGCTAAAGTAAATAGGAAACCTTTTAAAGACTTACAAGTTACACGTAATAGGCAAGATGACTATTTATTTTTTCTTATTGGTAATTGAAAGACCCTTAAAAATAGAAACATCGCTGAAAGAATGACTCTGATAGCTTAAAAATTCACCAATATATGACAATTCAAACATCTCATAAAATAGACCTGCCCGAAACGCTCCATACAAAGTCCAACGAAATGATGACGTCACTGTACACTGTTCGTAGTTGTACGCATCGGGAGAGAACTTTGTTCGATAGGTATATTAAATATTGCGTTTATGAAAGTGGTTTCATAACAAAAGTTGCTTTTAATTGCATAAGTTATCGAATGGTATACAAATATTAAGAAATTTAATTGAAAAAAAATCGACTTGAATATCCAAATTTGAAGGCGCATACCAAAAAAAAAATACAAATGCCATCAAGCTGAAATTTTGGGAACACTTATATTTTACCGTCATTTCTTTATTTTATTAACAAAGTTCGCAAACCTTTGACCTTGTCAACATCCCTATTATATGTTTATTCATCCCGATGCTAAATGCTATATAACGGAGGTAATAGTGATAAATGATAATGCGCATAACGAGATTTATCATTAAATCTGTTGAAGGAAATATCTTCCATATCATCGATATGATTATAACCACGCTTGTATCGGGTATAAGGGATATCAGAGATGAAGGTTGCGGTAAGTGGTAACGAGTGTGCGAAGCAAATGAGCTGCGGGTCGCGTTACGCGCCTTTGTGACGAGCGACATTTATCGATAAAACAACTGACAACACTAAGCCTCGGTTTAAACACAGGACGAGTCGCGAATCTCTGTATCTGAAACTATAATAGCTGAAAACCTAATTGGATTCTGCATTGTAGTTGACAATGCACCTGCACCTGCACAAGTGCACAATCTCTAGGGGCGCTTTTCAGGAAAAAATCAATGATATCAAATCAATAATAAGATGCGGGGAACTATCAAGTGGACGATGACACGCATGACAGAAAAAGTGCCCTGAGGTTCGGACAGAGGCTACTGTTCAGAACCTTTGGCGCGTTTTACCGTATATCGAAAACGTAGCAGCTATGGGCAGCAAGAAACAGGCACTTTAGAGCTCCGTTCCACCGCGGCGCACGGAGAGACTACGCACGTGCGTCAAGCTTCGCTTTGTAAGAAAAAGTGTCCACTGCAACCCACGGACACGCTACGCACGAATTGACTCAAAAGAAATAAATCCGTGCACGTCCACGAGAGCGTGCGCCGCGGTGGAATGGAGCAGGCCAAACCGCGTATTGAGACACAAAATTTCATATAAAATGTCTTATTTGTACGAAATTTTGTGCCCAGTATAGTTAGTCATTTTGATGTTAATACTTACTTAGAAAGTATACAATAAAATATCAACTGTTTACATTGCACCAAACGTAAACTGAAAATATTTATTCCCTTAATGGTCGTCTTTACGCGCCTTGGGTATATAACTTTCAATTTACAACTTTACTCCCTTCTGTGAAATGTACGTCTACGTCCTACGTCCTACAGTGAAGTCTACACTTGTCCTATTAAAGAACACCATATAGGGAGTCCATTGTCAATATTGTAAATGCGAATGTGTGTCTGTCTGTTACCTCTTCACGCTGAACCGATTTTGCTGAAATCAAAAATTTAATCAAAAAAGTATTTCGTACCTAGTAGTAAGTATCTAGTAAGTAAGTTAAGTAGTATAGTCCTATGTCCTTGCCCGGGACTTCTTTGAGTCCCGGGCAAGGACATAGGATATTTTGTATCCAGGAATATGTAGGGTTTCCGCACGATAAACTGTTTTGGCGCAAGGGAGTTGCGGGAGCGGGCGTCGTCTAGTCTTCAATAATATATTACGCTGTATAATATTATGACTATTATGATTGAAGATAGTAAATATTTTTATTGTTTTAGTAATAGTGAATATACATTTTATCACTTTCACGAGTTGATGACAAATATAGTATCATGAATCTTACTATCTCTTATCTTTACGACTCATATTATTGAGAAAGGACAGTCTGATAATAAATGTTTTTTTTTCGTATGTAGTCGGATATTATCATGGGGAATAATTTGATACAATCTCAACGAATGTATGTTTTAATTAAAATTTGTGTTATTTTTAAGGATTTTTACAATTAAAATAAATATGAAGTTAAAAACAATACTATTAAAAATATAAACAAAAATGCTTTAAAAATATTTTTGAGCTTGTATATATGAGAAAGTTTCTTTTTTGTTTTTTAATGGCCGCGCACAATTTTAGGGTATGTTTCTGCGAAACTGGAAAGCATACTTTGCGGCTTGTGTAAAATATCTGCCAATAACAGCACGTACAGTAGCTAGCAGTGGTAGAGTACCTTGCCTATGTTTGCGTCACGTGATTTTGTTTTTCTATAACCCAATAGCCGTAAGCTGGCGCTACTGTCAAACTTGAATCCCGAACAAGTCTTAGGGCTCAAGGGCGGGTAGTGACCTCGCATTAACTCCGATCACGATTATCACGACACGACTGACTCACAGCCAGCTGCTTCCGCTCACCTGGCGAGACACGAGAATAAGAGTATGGATTGACTAGGAATCTGTATTTACCGAAGCCAATATTACACATACATGAGAGAAGATTGTCTTAGAACTAGTGTACGATCAAGTATGTATTTATTTATTTATTCTCTTTATGTACAAAATTAAGACATAATATTTATAAAAGTGTAAATATAACATTGGCGTAGGTACTTATCTCTTTAAGAGATCTCTTCCAGCAAACCATAAATAGTAGTGGATATAAAATGGTGTGAAAACAGGGCAATGTTCACTAAAGACACAACATTTAAACTAACAATAAAGACATGTATTAACTATATACTAACACTTAAATCAACATCTCTTTAGTTATTCGTAACACTCTTTACTAACACTTGAATGTATTTGGATGAAGCCGAAGCCGATACTTTGGTTACACTTATGTCAAATACGGAATTTGACCAATATAATTTTGGCCGAATGTGGCTAGAAGGTACAGCCGCAGCTGCGGTCGGAGGCTATTTAGATTTTTGAGTAAGGCCTCATAGTTTCGCTGTCTGGTGGCGTGACCTGACGTAACATACATAATATTTTTTTTATGATACTCCACAAAGCACACTTTCGCAACTAGCCACGCCTGTCCAAGACGTAATAATTGTGGTGTCGCTCTTATACTGTTATTGGTTCCGATTTATTTTGATGTAAATCCTAGCAAGCCTCAGTATTGACTATACCCGCTAGGTTATGCTACATGGCCATGCTACCTGCTGCTTTTTTACTTTGTAAGTCGCCCTTGCCTTCACAACCCACGAATAAAACCACTACAACAAATTGTCGTCGACAGCTACGTAGTCCTTCGGTCACGAAGGATCCCTGACCGCCGACTAACTTTTATTACTCGTGATGTGCAATTTTAATGAGTTTACCATCCACCAATTTTGTGATGTTCATTTAAATTTCATCCGCCGAATTTCCACGTGCGCCTGAAATATGGCTCCCCGTGGCCCTCTCAAGGCCGAACCTTAAAAGTGAAGATATTTCAAATACAGTTTTGTACACAAGTTGCCATATTTGAGGAACAAAGTATGACAAATCTGCTTGGAAATAAAAGTGTAGGTTATTATTTGGGAAAGTATTTAAACGGCATATTTTTTACACAACTAAGGTTCTTCTGCTATCTTTGTATATGATGAGAAGCAGACCTTGTATTCAATGTAAAAATATTTTTAGTAATAAGAGTATAGAATAGTCACAGTAATACTATCTAAGCCCCTGTTTCACCACTTCCACCACTTAACTTGACAGATAGAGTATGGAGAATCTGTCAAATAAGCCGTGGATAGCCTATCCGGCACTTTATCAGGAAGTGATGAAATAGGACCTTAGTATATTAAATAATACAGATAGTAATTATAAACAAGAATATAAAACAGATAGTAATTATAAAGAAAAAAAAACAGAAAAGCTAATAAGAGCGACTTTTCTAAATTTTCCCATCCCGCTCTCTGAAAATGGAGTTAGCATTTAAATAGCTGCTAAAATCCGAGCCATATCAAACCCGAGAATTCACAAAGAAAACAAATTAATTCACTGCGATTATAAAATTAACTAAATGGGTTTTAGTGTCAAGTTGCTTTTTAACTCGTTTATACTTGACACTCTTACATAATAACTGTTTTAGATTATTTGTAGAGCATCATTTCATATTAACGATCTTGATATAATATCAGTGCAGAATAATATTGCACGTAAAAATATCAGTGCAGAATAATATTATTTGCATAGAGGTTTAGACTATCAACCTAGAGTGCCAGAGATCTAGACATCTAGTACTGCTAGTTTGAAGATAAACTAATATTTAGATACTATAGTGATGTTGATGATTCATAAACGTCTGGTGTTTATTTCTATCATATTGCGTATCGCCTACCCGACTATTCCTAGAGTTATGCTAATAGACTCCTTTTGTTTCTCCAAAACATACACTATTACTTTCCACAATGAACTCACTTTGGCGTAGCACTATCCCTAGCCCTTTCGCTGACGGGACTGTCAAAAACGGAGGGCCAAACCTCCGGAGACGGCACTTGGGATGAAATTTTCTAGATGAATTTCAACAAATTCTGTCCCGCCGCGCCCGCGGGAGTTTATTAGGTGAGGTACATGAAGGGTACATTAATATGATATCCTCTTGTAATTCCATCAAATTGTTTAGTATTGGGTCAAATCTCCGGACAGATGATGGTCATTAAATAAAGGTTAACTATAACTACGAGGCGAGCTATTATTATTATACTTCATTTTACCTGTCAAAATTAAATTTCCGCCAGCTTGTTTCATCACAGGTAGACCAGAAACTACCATAATTATTAATTACGTAAAAAGCCAGTTGCTCGTAAAAAGTCAGTTTGTATCTGATTATAAACTTCGACGCCAATGTACGAGAGTGTGCAGGCTGCTGGCCGAACCTACTTAAGTAAACTTATCTACTCAAGTGGGACTTAAGTAGATACTACATCAACTGAGCGCCAAACTTTAGCTTGTAGCTTGTGTATCAGTACAACTTACAGTTAAAGTAGCTACTGATGCTGAACATAATAAAGTCGCTAAACACAACGATGGAGCTCGTGGAGTCCCCAATATGGAAACGAAGGAGTAACCTACATTGCTTTATGTTACCGTAAAAATAAAATTTACGAATATTTGTGAAAGTCTGGTCGAGCTGAGACGGAGTATATTACGGGATCACGCCGAGCTCAAGCCGCTCGTTTACACATACTCACACATGGCCGATGATATCCATACACGCTCATCTACACTCACACAATTATATTTTGCTCGTGTAGTGATGTTCACACATGCGAGAGCCGCTGAACCCTATTAGCGGGACGACATTTCATTTGTTCGTATATATCTGCAATATATTTTACGGTAACGTTACTGCGAATGTTTGGATATGTTTAAGAACTAGCGTAGACGACGACGACGAACGTACGACGTACGTACGACGTAACGAAATATACGTTCTGGGACGCGGTATTTTCATACAGGTTAGGTTATTTAGGATTTAGTTTCCATTCGTGCTTTGATGTCGATGTCGGGGAATTTTATATTTTACTTTTCGTTTGTGACAGAGCTGTAAGTATTAGTTATTGACTCTTTATCATATTTGATTGTTGATTCAGTAAATTTGTACCGTAAAGTGACCCTAGTAGGAAAGTTTTGGGGTAGTTCTGATTTTTTCATTCCATATGTTTTTTGGGGTGCTAAATCTGAATCTGAGGTTTGCGGACAAAATTTCGTGACGCAACATTAAAAAAAAACAGAAAAAAACGGGTTTTTTTTTTGCTTTTTTCCGGTTTTTTGCTTAAAACTCGAAAACTGTCAACTTTTAGTAAATGGTCTGTTTACAGAAATTAAAGTACTTAAAATTCACAACAAATAGCAGTATTAAGTTTTGTTTTCAGACGAACCGTTCGGTTTCTATTATCGCGCGGGAACCGTACATTTTTCCGGGACAAAAAGTATCCTATGTCCTTTCCCGGGACTCAAAGTATCTTCATGCCAAATTTCAGCGCAATCGGTTCAGCGGTTTGAGCGTGAAGAGGTAACAGACAGACAGACAGATAGACAGACAGACAGACGGACAGACGGACAGACAGACAGACAGACAGACAGACACACTTTCGCATTTATAATATTAGTATGGATAATATATGGATAATATATGATCATAAGTACATAACAAGATTTTAAGTTTTATTTTGTTACGAGTTCTACCTTTTTTTGATACCTACTGAATTTGCATAATTTTTGCCTTTTTTCTTTTGGAAAACTTATGTGGAAAACCAGGTGACATTTATCAAATGGCAGCATCCATAAAAATTGAATATTGAAATGTAAAAAGTGGGTTTTTCATAAACTGCTTAAAAATTTACAATTTTCAACTCGCACTAGAAACCGAACGATTCGTCTGAAAAAAAAACTAAATACTGCTTTTTGTAGAGAATTTCAAGTACTTTAATTTCTGTAAACAGACCATTTACCAAAAGTTAATAGTTTTCGAGTTTTAAGCAAAAAACCGAAAAAATGCAAAAAAAAAACGTTTTTTTCTGGTTTTTTTTAATGTTGCGTCACGAAATTTTGTCCGCAAACCTCAGATTCGGATTAAGCACCCCAAAACACATATGGAATGAAAAAATCAGAACTACCCCAAAACTTTCCTAGCAAAAAAACAATATAACTGAACGATGTCAATGTGTTTTATAATGCTCAACTAATTTAATTTTTTGTCTTTTCAGGTAATGTCCTGTTTAAGACTTCAGAGTTCAGAGTAACTTAACGGTGGTAAGTTATCCAAATATTTTTTGGAATCTAATATCGTTTTCCTAATATGGGATACGTATTAAGAGTAGGGTTGTATTGTACGTTATTTAAGGTAATTGTACTCTGTACTTTATATTAATACTAAAGTACGCGAAAATACTTTATTTCTCATAATTTGATTTCTTTTGAAGTCGTAAGTATTTTTCGTTAAACGATCGATTAATGTTGAATCGATGTCGCCAGTTATAGCCCTCCGTTCCCTTGATATAATAGACTGTAATTTTTTAATAAAGATACTCATTTACTGCAAAAAGCAATAGTCAATAGTCAAAAGTATTTATTCCATTATTTGCATATATACAAAATTTGGACATGTCAAGATCATAAATTAAAATAAAAAACAATAAAATACGAAATAAATATACAAAATTATAAAAATGTCAAAATAATTATTATAAAACATCAGGTCAATTTAAAATAAAATAAATTAAAAATATAAATTAATTAAAATTAAATGGCAAATAAAAAACACGGCAACTGATATCTTTTTAGGCGACTTTCTATTAAGTCACAAAAAAACTAACTTTGCAGTGATTAAATATCTTAGCAACTATTAAACTATACAAGCAAACAAAAGGCTAGGATCAAAAAAACTAAAAAACGGCTACTGTAAGGTATCAAATATAATATCAAGCGGGATCAGTATAAAACTGGCTAAGGTATTATAAAATCTAATGTGGCGACAAATTTTTCCGAGGGGATATCAAACATTCTTCACTGGCAACTATAGGCTTTCATTATAAAAATACACATTTGGCAGCGATTGTTAGGTACCTTTAAAACTGAAAATGGGTATTATCATAATGTATTTGGATATTAGAATATTTTTTGCAGATTCGTAAATTCTTGAAAAAGGCGGCAAATGCGCTCGTGTGTCTGAGCAGTGCGAGGGCTGCGGAGCATTCATTATTAATGAAAAGACTTAACAGAAGGCCTACTTAACCTCGGATACCCCCCGAAATGCTGCGCCCCCCGGCCGGTTGACGAAATGGCTGCCTGCGCGAGGCGCTGTATCAAGCAGATTATTTTTATTTCATTTGAAAAGACTTCACAGAAGGTCTACTTAACCACGGATACCGAAGCGGGGGGACGGGGGGGCACAGCCCCCCCAACGCCCAAAAGGGGGGCTCGGGGGGCGCAGCCCCCCGCCAGAACAAACAAAAAAACAATCCAGAAAGTCCAAAAGTAGGTTAGGTTAGAACTTAGACCACAACACAGAGGGAGCCGAGCGAGCGCAGCGAGCGTGCTGCGGCAGCAGCCGGCGACCGTTATAAAGTTAAGGGGGGCTCGGGGGGCGGGGGCGCAGCCCCCCGCCAAAACAAAAACAAACACAATCCAGAAAGTCCAAAAGTTGGTTAGGTTAGAACTGTGACTGTGCTGCGGCAGCAGCCGGCGACCGTCACAAAACACGTTGTAGGTTGGGGTAAAGACGTTAAAAAGTAAGTTAGTCAAAGTAAGTAGGTTCATTTAATCCTGAGATTCCCAAGGGGTGCAAGTGCACCACCTGGCATCCCCCTGCCGGCGCCCATGATTAAATCAAAACTAATAAAATTAATCGATTTTGATTGACTTAGATTAGTTTTTTACGTTCGATACATAATTTTGTCACTTCCTTTTGTTACACTTAAGATAGTCAAAAAAAATTTAAATAGACCAAGAATAGTTTTTTTGCATGTCACAATTTGGTTTATTTAGATCCCTAAAAATGTAGCCAAAAGAATTTTTTATGAGATCTTGTTTGTATTTATTTCAGACCTTGGTCAAGTTTATAGACAACCCCATTTTAGAAATTATGAAAGCCTATTTTAACTTTCTTATCCGCCAATAATTTGTCGCCTTAGGGCTTAGAAGAAATTCAATTGCCACAAAAGAAAATCACTGCCATATAAAATTTAAATAAAACCTCAAAACTCATTAAAAAGCCGCCGCTTTCTAGTTAAAATGCTGCCTCAAATTAGTAATGAAAATGAGATCAATGAAAATATATCTTTAAATAATAAAGAAAAATAAATTGTACTTTATTTTTATACAGTGTACTTTATTTTTCTTACTTAGAGTAACCAATGTACTTTAAATGCAAAAATAAAAGGTGGCAACCCTAATTAAGAGTGACAATAAATTGCATGAAGTGGAGTATCATCGTACACCGTACGCCGGACGAGTCAATTGCGTCCGGCCTAATTCTGTCCGGACAATTATGCCAATAATCCGATATCGGTTACTAATAACTCCAATAACCGATCATCGCCGGATGTCGATTTTGCTCGTCCATATGACAGTGTCCGGTAACAGAGCCATTCAAGAGGAGACAATTTTGTCACACAAAACGTGAGGCCGATTGACCACACATAGCGACAATTTGCGTTTCAAAGTAATGGCTGCCATACATGTCGAGTGACACCTGCGCAGGCATAACTGCACAGGTAACCTCTCCGGTAGACCGTTACTTCTCCGGTAGACCGTAACGTGTATGACTTATAACATTAGGCATAGTTTCGTAAGAGTGACATATAATTATTATATTCGGCGAGGCGTAGTTTGACCGCCCAGTGTAACAGAAATCTGCATTTGCTCTTGTTTCGGCCCTATGACTAGGTACCAATAGGTACCCATTGAGAAATTTTAGCGTGAGATAGTGTTGTCTACGCACAAAGCAAACGCAACATAATATCCACATTCCTCTCTTTCCTTTTCGGTCAGATTCTGCACTGCGTTTCTTCAAACTTGCAGTAGTGTGAAACGCGATCAGCAACATTCCAGACACGAGTCGGATAACACATCGCTTCTCCTGGCTCTTCCGGAAAACTCTTAGACAACAGACACGGTGTTCTCTAATTCGGCAACGAAATTCCCCCGTTCTAACAATGCTCCCAAATAAACTACTATAAGTTAATTATTTATTTTTTCTCAAATCTCTACCCTAATTTTAAAATTGAAATGTATATATCAGTGTTAGGTACCTCTTCACGCTTAAGTGGCTGCAGCGATTGTTAAAAACATTTGGTATAGAGATGCTTTGTGTACTGGGAAAGGACATAGATTTTTACCCCAGAAAAATGTAGTTTCCGCGGTAAATGTTGCCAAAGTTGCAGGCAGGACCCGTGTTAAATAATAATTACCGTAGTTTATTTTCCAAATTTTCAACTAGTGTTTTATTTGGTTCGTTTGCAGTTAAGTAAATGTTTGGTTGCGTTATGTAATGAGTTAACCAAACAGGATGTGGCCGATATTAAATTTGGGGTAATTACACGTACGCATTAATTGTGTCAATGTATCTAACATTTGCACAGTGTATGTTATAACTTGGAAACTAATAGAACAAGATTTAATTAACTTGTAGAATTCTGCACGAGAACGGCTACACTCAGACGTTGAAGGATTATTTAACTTTCATTTGATGAGCTAAACAGAAAATGTAAGTATAGTTTGTGTATTTAGAATGAGTGATAAATGTCTCTGAGTGAAAGACAAGGAGTACCTAAGACAGAATTGGGTGCACAATGCACATTCCTATGTTTCGATCCGTTTAACCATGATCGGATCGACTAGCTCAAAGGGAAGCTAAATCCTAAGAGTAGGAGTAAGAGGACTAACTAGACGTATTATGATTGCGTTGCCTGATGTATCATCATTTTCTGATCCTAAATAGGCTTTTTCTAAACATACTTTCAAAATAAGATTCTCAATTTGGCCTACCCCGTTTAAGGTTCTATTTATAAAGGCTTATCTTGGAGGCTTGAGCTGTCCGACGGACCGGTGCGTCTGACAGCCGCCCCCGGCACCAACTGCGCACCTTTTGCCCTTATTCCCTATGATATCCAATTACTTTGCATATTACCTATGTCAAGCAGCCTTCTTGTAGGTAAACTTATTTGAATATTCGCAAATCAATCTTAGCATTGGACGCGTCATCAAATTTAAACTTCTGGACAGACTTTGATGAACTTGGCACATAATATTATATTGAGTAGACCGAAAGGGAGGACATAGATTTTTTTTAAATAAACGTTTTTTGTTTGATTAACGCTCTACTGACTGTAACTTTGTATTGTATGCGAACTCCTTTGTATTAAAGTAAGCAACTGCAGACGTTTTCGAGCTGTTTAATTTTATCCAAAGTACATTACAGTACACAAATTCGCTTACGAAGCAAAGGCCATAAGCTAGTTAAAATAATCCTCGTAAAGATTTAATATCCAGGCTTATTTGAGGAGATGGGGTCCAATTCTTGTTCTCGACCTTCGCTTCGAACACGGGATGTCGCACTTTCGCGTGGAATAATAGCCTGAGACAGTCTGTGGTCGAAGCGACTTTCAAATCATGAGAATAGGATCCTGGCCCAGAAGTAATTCAGTCACGCGCCGCGTCGCCGCAGATAACGGCCTAATTACAAGATTAACTTCTTATTTGAATACACATAAACGACGCCTTATATATTTTGCCGTTTTCGCCCCGCTTCGGTCGTGGAATTAGATTATTTTCGCTAATATACGGAAAAATGTTTTTATTTCTAATTATTTGTTAACGATTAAGATGATTTCCGCTAGTATAGGGAAAAAAGTTTTTATTTTTAATTATTTGTTAACGATTAAGATGATTTCTGCTAGTATACGGAAAAATGTTTTTATTTCTAATTATTTGTTTTATTTTATGGCAACAATTACGATGGTGTAGGTCTGTCATCACGCGCTAAGGCCGGTATAAATAGTCAGTACTCAAGATGCATCTCGGTCTCAAGACGCGGTTCGGCTCTATGATTGGTCCTTTTGACAGCCAACCAATCACAGAGCCTGAACCGTGTCTTGAGACCGAGATGCATCTTGAGTACTGACTATTTATACCGGCCTAAGATAATGTATATGTATATGATGTATACAAGCGTATACAATTGTATACATGTTTATAAATTGTCTCAGACTGACATATTAACGGCATCAGGTTAAAAGCTAATGTGTTTATAGAGCTGTTTGTTATTTAGGTGCTGTGACTTGTAAGTAGTAGAGTTGTAAATATGTTACCAATTTACACGCATTTGTCTTAAGGTATTTTTTCAAATACAGTTCAATCGAGTCAATTCCAAATGTGGAAAATTATTTTAAGTATAGTCCGCGCGGAACTAGTTGGCCGCTCTGCCCGTATACTCACATACCGGCAGAGCGGCCAACTAGTTCTGCGCGGACTATAGTCTGGAAACAAAGTCAAATTTAATTTTTTAGGCCCCTTTACACGGTTTTCATTCGGCATCACCTTTTTTTTCGAATACAAAAACATTTTAAACAGAATATGAAATGAATTTTTACTACACAGAACACTGTACTATACACTTGTATAGTTGCGACTTGTGTCAAAGCTTTATAAGTACAAGTTATTTCGATTTCCTATCTAAGAGCGAATTCCGGAGATAATGCACATAAGGCGGTATACAATGGCGAACTCAATCAGGGTAAGAATTTAGAACAAATTCCTTGTTAATCTTGGGACAAATATTTTATTTTTTCAGCCGATATGTAGAGCCCTCAGAGAGGTGACTTTCCGATCTCTTTCGCAAGCGACAACATTTTTTTATTCATGAAGTGGCACTTAATTTCAATTTCCGTAGGTCGGAACTGTACCTTAGGGACATAAAATATGGAGCATTAACATATATTATTATTTTTTAAAGCATTCATCATAATAAATGCTTCATGATAATCCAGATGATTTTTAGATTCAGCTTGCTGTAACATACGGCAATTGAAAAGTTTTTGCTATAATTAACTTTAATTAGCGAGCATAGCTAAACTTTTTGCCCGATTCTGTTGTAATTAGTCCCGTAAGTATTTGTAGGGCGATGCGGGCGTTACTTTTCAGGCAACATTACATAGATACATAAGAGAGACTTAAGTGTTAATTTACCTTTAATGTATTATATTATAACAGCCTTAACGCGGTGTGACTGTGAGAGGTATATATTAATGAAAATACATCTGAGGAGTGTCATTTCAAAAAGATATAATTCCACCTTATCAAACCGACTTATTTCCAATACAAAATACATACTGTGTAGTGGAAATAAGGCGTATTTGTTTTGAATACGTAAATTGAAAGTCAAATTTACAAAGGAATTAGGTGTTTCTGTAATAAACAAAATATTAGTATGGAGGTGCAAACGAATGCTGAGAATGGATTCCCATCATTACTTTATTTTTTTCCGAAAGTGGAAATAAGTCCGTTTGAAATGACACTCCTCATCTATCCATCCATTTTTGATATTTCCTTATAAATGTTGTCAACTTTGATGGACTCATTTTCTATTTTACTTGTCAAAAACAAAATTAGCAGAACGGTGGTCGGTGACGTATACCTCCGGGTACATCATTATGACTATAATATCATGTACGGCAATTTGTATTTTAATTTGTTTCACGACTTTTGCCCTCGTTTCGGAGTTAAAATGTGTGTTTGTGCTCACGGCTCGCCGATCTCAACTCATTACTTTATTGCGTATCGGCCATAATGCCCCAATGGCTTTGTCCACACTGTGCCTTTTTCTGTTCGTCAAGGGCATGCGTTATAGCGCAGTCAACAGCGAACGTGAGGCATGCCCGCGAGGCATGCCCTCTGACCGTATCCAAAACTTCAAAAATGACAATGTTGGCGTTGCGTTCAATGATTGAATGCGTCAAAACTATGTCCACATTAGGCGCTTTCGTCTTCAATTTTCGTCATCTTCTTTCCTTCAACTTTCATTTTGGCGCATTCAATAATTGAATGTGTCAACGAACGCAACGCCAACATTGACATTTTTGAAGTTTTGGATACGGTCAGAGGGCATGCGTCGCGGGCATGCCTCACGTTCGCTGTTGACTGCGCTATAACGCATGCCTTTGACGAACAGAAAAAGGCACAGTGTGGACAAAGCTATAGGGTGTCTTTCGTTTTATAATTATTAATTAATTAATTACAGATCACGTCGTGTTCGGAAGTCCTTAAAATTAACTGAATAATAAATATCGCATGGGAAATATAATTGGGATCTACGTTGCTAAACGTTAATTATAATTATATTAAGGGGTTGTTTCACCACTTCCTGATAAATGCCGGATAGGCTATCCACCTTGACTTGACAGATAGAGTATGGAGAAGCTGTCAAAAAAGATGTGGATATCCTATCCGGCACCTTATCAGGAAGTGGTGAAACAGGCCCTAAGAGTTATACAGGCATGTTATAAGCTATCGATCTTCCAGGATACAGGATACATACAGGAAATTATAAAAAAATAATTTCATCTCTCAACTTACTCTTTAGGTACAATTCGCGAGGGCTAGCGATGAGTTACTGGTATTTACTTAATGAAGTACTATGACACTGGATTCTATAGTAGAGAGAGGCGCCCGTTGTACACAGTAAGTATTATCTGTAGACTTGATTTCACACTCAACCATACTGATATTAAATAATCGGCCAAGTGCGAGTCGGACTCGCGCACGAAGGGTTCTATAGAACTCTATAGAGCTCTATAGAAGGTTCTATAGAGCAAAAATAGGCCAAAAATGGTGTTTTTTGTATGTAAATTTAAATTTTTATTTTATTTTAATATTATTATTAATTATTAAAGTACACATATATTTAAGGCCTTTGTGAAAATTTCAAGTGCCTACCTGTTGCCATTATTGATGTCGAGCAAAAAAGGCCAAAAAAATCACGTTTGTTGTATGGGAGCCCCCCTTAAATATTAATATTACTTTGTTTTTAGTATTTGTTGTTATAGCGGCAACAAATATACACAACCTGTGAAAATTTCAGATGTCTAGCTATAGCGGTTCTTGAGTTACAGCCTGGAGACAGACAGACAGACGGACAGACAGACGGACAGACAGACGGACAGACAACGAAGTCTTAGTAATAGGGTTCCTTTTTTCCCCTTAGGGTACGGAACCCTAAAAAATCATGTCCCAGACACTACAGTATAATTGAAGATACTTCGCTCTGAAAATCTTATACATAAAATTCTCGTGTCACAATGTTAGTCAGCGAACTCCTCCGAAACGGCTTTACTGATTTTTACCAAATTTTATATGCATCATTCATCATGGTCTGAGAATCGGCTACTGGGTGCTTTATATATTGATAAGTGCATTTGTTGAATAAATAATAGTAAATTATTACAACCTGAGACTGACGGCGACCATTGTTTGTGCGACGAGATAGCGATCGACGTTGCCATGGCGACATACTTATTTAGTCACTTCAATAAAATAATATGGGCGAAATACTTTATATTATGGCAAAGCAACGTTTGCCGGGACAGCTAGTAATGTATAATATAAACCATCCACAATGGATGCATGAGATAATTCTACACCAACGCAAACGTGCATTTTAGATAATAAAGTCGAGATTGGAATAATTTCGACAATGCAACAGCAAAAGCGGCCGCAACCATCCAAGATGCTCTTGCGCACAACCTATGCTACTTTCAACCTTATTATCATAGTGATAAGGTCGACATGTATGTAGGCTAATGTAAATGTCTTCCTGCAGAGATTGTGTTTAAATATGTAGGCTGTTCTCGCGTGTGCTGTATGTGATGTCTTTGAAGGATGCTTGCATAGTTTATTGCAGAATGCATTGCGCTCCTAGTGCTCGAAATGTCTTAATGTGTGTGCCTGTTAGGAATACTACAGTATCTATACTAAATTTCGTATAAACAATATAGCTTGAGACCAAGGAAAAATGTACGGATATATATTACGGATATACGAATTTCAGGGCACCTTCACTGCGGGTACCATCTAGTTTTGAAATTATTTGCCTCTAGTTCGTAAAGGCATACTATCTTTAAAAGCAATCAAGAATAACTCAGCTATGATATGAGACTCGTTTAACACAGATACAAGTTTAGTTTACCCGCATGCGTTATTTTGCTAGTACTCCAAGTTATCTGTAATCACGGTAATAAGTAAGACCAATTTGGGCGGTCCATTATGATGACTAACAAAACTCAGTAATAATACTTTAGGGTGTGTTTGTGTCCCTTATATAGAGTTGACTGTAAAAAAAATAGCGCTGAAAGAATATTTTTTTTGTGCTTCATATTAGGGCCTATGGGCAAGCTCCCCAGCGTTTGGAATTTCCCCATACAAAAGTTACTTTTTTATCGCTTATACTTTCACAGTCAACTCTATACAAGGGTCACCTATACACACCCTAAAATATTACCACTTAGTTTTGTTACACCCTGTATGTATATTGTGTTTTTCATAAACCGGCAATATGAATTTCGGGCAGCATTTTTGAGACCATTTCAGACCGAAATCGTCTTAATAAGGAGCAATTCGAGGCATCGCAACGTTTCCCTCTTTTGTTGTTTTTAATTAACTCAAACTTATAATCTAAGTTTAACCAACGCCGTTGGGGGTGGAATTTAAAATTAATGAACAAAACAAAATTGTGCGGCCGGGTGTTTGTTATTCAGGGCGCGGTACTTTTTTCAAATTAAACCCGTCAGGGGGTGCGGGGAGGTGTCGGGGGTGTTAATTACTCCGCGACATGGTGACGGTACTATTAATGGCTGAGTGTAACGTCTCCATGGTCCAATGGTTCTTTACCCAAGGGCGTGGGTGGGATCCCACGCCCTTGGGTAAAGAACCTCTCGTTGGAAAATTTTATCCCGAGTTTGGTTAGGACAATGCAGGTTTTTTACCTGGTGACATTTTACATGTATCTGACAATGATCCATGATCACATGGTCGCATGGTCATGTGCTTAATCTCTCACCAGTCGTGTCGGGTTATCAGAAAAGAGGAATCGAAGTGCTCCCGTGTACTGCGCACTCTTGGGCATTATGAATATCACTCCCGAGTAGCTGATGTGGCTTCAAATAAACTGGTCACCGTCCCCGAAATCGCTATTATGCACCTCGTTTTGCTAAAAGTCTAAAAGAACTTAGAAAAGGGTTACATTATGTTCGTGGAGAGACGCACTACAAATGTATGTAGGTATGTATAGAACCTGTTGCGTCGGCTTACCCCTGTTGATAATCCGCGTACAACCGTAGACCGTAATGTCTTAACGGCGAAAGTTTGATGTTACGTGTTGTTACAACCCCTATGTATTTCTTATTCCTAGAACTGCTGACAGAATGCCATGCTACATAGTGAGTTAGTGCGACAGTCCAGTCAGATGACAGATCTAAAATATTTCGTAATACTTAGTACTTAGTACCTTTTTAAGTTTAGTCTTTAGATAAAACTAAATACATGAAATTTTGTATCTCACTCATCTTGTGTCTACGTCACCAAAAGGTTGATTGAAAGAAAATTCCTAAAGGCATTAAACCGCCTCTGTACCTTGTGTGCAAAAAGTATGTAAAATACGTAACGTTCGTAACAAGCACTAACATTATCTGTTTATTTTCAGTCGAGTAACTTGCTAAGAATGAACTCGGGATCAACATACGGAGTGTGAAGTTAATCGAGCAGTTCACCGCGCAATCTGTTTATTTGTTCATTTAACCGTCAGTTAAAATAGAACCGTATGTTGAACCGTTTAGTCTGTCGCGTTAACTGACAGCTCAAACTAAACATTCCCCGTAATAAATTGACAGTTTCAATTACAACTCCGTGAATGAGACAGATGAGTTCAATAAGAATGATGAGACGGGTCTTAAGATGAAAGAGCTCTTAGAAATGTTAACGTAGAAATCATCTTTTTAAAGATTCGACAATTCAAAGAAAGATGGAATTTTTCGTATACATAATTACTAGCTATATGACCGAGCTTCGCTCGGTATTCAAAAAATTAAAAAAACACACATAAAATTACATTTTATGAAAATGATTCCTAGCTAGATCGATTTATCGCCCCCGAAACCCCCTATATACTAAATTTCATGAAAATCGTTGGAGCCGATTCCGAGATTCCAATTATATATATACAAGAATTGCTCGTTTAAAGATATAACATATAGAGGAAAAGTTTGTTTCTTTACATCGAATAGATTCCGAAATTTAGCCGACTTTTATGTAATTTGGCATAAATATAAAGTACACAATTAAGAGAGACGTATTATAAAACCAGGAAATGATACGATTATCACGGAATACTGTTTTTACCATAAAAACTTAAGTATACCGCATCTAACAATAATCAAAACCGTGGTAGCCACTATTCAAGAACCTTGTATAGTGGAACGTACAAGGTTCTTGTGTAGTCAAAAATACACCCAATCCTTTTAAGTATTCAGTTTATAAATATTATAATTGATACAGAAGCAATTTGCGCGTTACACATAGCCGGGGATTCCCCGGGGTCGCCGCTGTAACACACTTTTAAAGGGAATTTCTTTTTACTTTATGACAGCAGATTCAATCTCCTTGTCCCTCGTGTCGACGGATAATTTCATTATGTAGACTGTGTGGAAACATAAGAAAATGGAGCTGTTCCAGAATAAAAATAGCCCGATAACCTCATGGTTAGGTAAACGCAAGCGCTTTGGAGATTTTTAAATATCTGGGCATTTTCCAAAAAAAGTGTACCCCTGGTTTTTAGGCTGTCGCACGTCTTTGAACTTTAATTACAACAATATGGATAAACTATATAGGTTAATTTTTTCAAAAAATTAATAAAAATATAATAAACATTTACTCAAATACGCGATATTAGTGCTAAGTTCTCTCAATAATTAATTATTAATATTTTAATTTCACGGGAGAGCTGTTTTTGGCCTGTCCCACAGCATGTTGCTTCAATAAAAATGGAAATCACTAAAAATATTCTGTAGAAGCACGCGTTAAAGTTTAAATGTGCGTAAAAAATAGTTTATTTTCTTCTTAGTAAATATAATATATCTTAAAAATAACTTAATTTACTGCCCAAAAACACTATCTTTAAAAATATTCGAAATTCGAGACTTTTTTTCTATCTAAAATTATACCAAAATACTTGATAGTTTGCTTATTAGCAACACATAAAACCGAAAAATACAAGTCGCTATTTAAAATTTGCCAGTTGGCCTGATACGCTCTGAGGAGAGGGTGTTTTTGTGGTGACGAGGAACGGTTCGTTTTTTTTGTCAGTTAAGAGATGCTTTTACGTAATAAATAACATATCTTTTGTCTTGCAATCGTTTTCTATTTAATCAAATGTTATTCAGCACAGTGTTTACACTTAATTACTTTTGACTAGTTAACTAAATGTGTCCAATATACTGTTTTAACAAAACATTGGCCGAAAAAGTGACGTCAGTTTGATGACATTTTGTCTCGTCACATATTATAGGCGTGACTATGAAAGTCACCAAACTGACGCATAAAGCTAAGCGAAATGTAAATATAAAATTTATTTATATATACATATATTATTAATAAACATAATATAATTATAATAAATATTAAATATATAATACCAATACCTATGTAGCCTATACCTATATAATATATGTATTATGTATACCCTATAGACCTATAGTTCATTGTTCATTAGTAAGTACGTTTTATATTAATTTCAGATTTATTTTTAAAACAAAATATAGATTACACTATGCCACTAAGTGGCGCCGAAAGAAATCGAAGATATAAGGAGAAGTTGAAAAAAGAACGACCAGAAGAATTAGAAAGACAAAGACGGAAAAATTTAGAAATCGTCTTTTGTCGCCATAATAGCTTAAAATTGTAAAATTAATTTTATAAAAGATATTATAAATATACAGGTATCTGAGACTGATTAGATAAAAAGCATAAAAATTGAGCAAAAAGGGTAAAAATAACCGAAAATCTATATATATAAAACTGACATGGTGATCTATCAACGCACAGCCCAAACCCCTGGATGGATCGGGCTGAAATTTGGCATGCAGGTAGCAGTGGCGTGGGGTGAAAAAAAAAAAGGTAAAGCCGGACCAAAAAACGGCTAACTCGTGAATAAGCAAAATTTCAATTCTTGTAAAAAAAACGTGCAATAAATTACATACCTGTATTAAGTGTGTTAGTTTACCTTTTCCATAACTACTAGGGTGCTTTGCTTGCATTGTGTGCGTTGCATGCAGTGTTAGTGTTGTCACCACCTTCACCATACATGACATCACTGGTATTATATGAACAGTGCATGTCGAGTATGATAAAAGTGGCTTTAAAAAAAGCCGTTTTAAGCACACGTCACTCACACTCACACACCAAAAATAAGTGAATCCTGACTTGCCAGTGTAGATGTTTGTTACTCAATCATGCAAAAACTGGATTTAGATGAAATTTTGCATGCATCCCATGTCAAACATGGAAAGGAACATAGGCTACCTGTCTGAAGTCCACGCAGACGAAATCGCGGGCAAAAGCTAGTAGCAAAGAAATATCAACAGAAATACGTACCTAAATGTTTAATTTTGTTATTTGTCGTCTGTCGTCGTTATTTAATAGAACGAATTTAAGTCATTTAATAGGTAATCCGTAAGACAACAGTCAATTTGTACTAATGCTACCATTTCTCACCTAACCGTGTCACGACTAATTTCAAAGTAAGTAAAACAAACCAACCTTTACGATGTAACAAACAAAAACACAACACAACACTTGGCAAATAAAGTTTCACTACTTTCGATTCTTTTAAACTATATAACATTACAATCAAGCTAGCCCACTAACTTAATAAACAAAATTTTGCATATTACAATAATAACAGTACAAAATGAGTGCAAATGACCGCGTAATATAATTGTATTGTGAATTGAAATGACAGCACGCGCCGGTCGGCCGCAGCTGCAATTAGCTCTGTTGTGATTGGACGAAATCTTTTAAAGCGAAACATGCGAAACTAAACCTTAACACATGACAAATAAAGACTAGGTAGGCTATGTGGGATCGGCTTGTTGTTCGACAATATCGACGAGTCGTTTGCATGTAGTAGTAATGTGTATGTGTGCGTGAATTTCATACATTTCAAATGTTTGGATTCCCGATGTTTTGAGCGAGTTCCCCGGCCACCGGAGCAGTACGTACGCGTTTTGAGTGCGATCGTAAAAACGGGTATGTGTGCGTTTGCGTGATTTTAAATACATGGCGAATTATTTTTATGAAATTGTAGGAAGCGGGGTAAGCTATAATTATTAATAATAAAAAATGTATATATTAAAATTGGCCAAGGTAAGCCGGTAGGAATCGTGTTCTATGGAGGCTTCGCCACTGGCAGGTAGATGTTATGACGTAGGCATCCGCTAAGAAAGGATTTTGATAAATTTCAACCCCAAGGGGTTAAAATAGGGGATGAAAGTTTGTATATAATAATACTTAACGCGAGCGAAACCGCGTGCAAAAGCTCGTATATTATAAACGCCTACTAGTTCATATAGGTACTTAAAGTATTTTTGGTTTGGCGTGTTTTTTAAAAAATATGTCTATAAACGTTCATCAAGCAATAAATAAATAAATATGTTAAATTACTAAGACTTTTATTACTATGTGTAACCTCAGCTTTACTTTGTGAACCTTGATTGTCGCACTTAGCGAAGAGCATAAAAACATAATTATAGACATATTTCTTAAAGTATTTTGATAAAAAAAAACACAAAAATATTGAAATTAGTTAAACCTTGACCATATATATTAAATGAACTTCGAATATACGCCCCCCTACCATGACATCTTATAGCAGTATTACTTTAATATTACTTTCAGATTTCGCACAAACAAAAAAACATAGCTATGTTTATATAAATAGAGATCATGTTTGTTTATGCGAAATTCAAAAGTAATATTAAAATAATACTGCTATAAGAGCTCATGGTAGGGCCCACGGGCTGTTTTTAGAGATAATAGAAAAATAAAGTTTGTTTTGGCACGACTTGTCACAAAATCGAACTTGAAATGTCTCGTGTAATAATGTGTTCCAATTATAAACATTACTCTTAGTATTTTCTAATAGTTTGTTTTGTCTGTCAACGATTAAAAGACAACAACCGGTAAACAAACAAAATTTGAAACTATTAAAGCATTTTTAAAGTCTCCAAACTGACCATTAAATCACTACCTCAGTCATTATTTTAACATTTTTTGATAAAAAGCTGATGATCTTTTACTGTTCTTTGTATATTTTCTTATTCTTAAGACTATAAAGAATTTATAGAAACCATAAAATTAATTAAAAACTACACTTCAAAAAAAATCTCGGTTTTTGAACAGGGTACACTTTTTTTGGAAAATGCCCATCTCTAGAAGCAATACACCAAATATTGCTTAGAGGTAGGTATTAGGGCCTGATAAACCACTTACTGATAAGTGCCGGACAGGCTATCCACAATTTATCTGACTGATACTTCATACTCTATCTGTCAGATGTGGATAGTTGTGTTGGTGATATTGTATAATATGTGGATTATATTAAGTTGATCCACACAACTAAGTGCCGGATAGACTATCCAGTCTATCCGGCACTTATCAGTAAGTGGTGTAACAGCCCCTTAGTATCATAAATATTACTTATCTCTGGAAGCAATATACCAAAATGACACTGAGTCATATTTTCGGTTTATCTGGTGGTCCCAAAACTATACACAAAAAATTTGAAACTTTTGAATTTTTAAAACTCAAAAACTATTAGCTCTATCAGAGTATATATAACAAAAAAGGCAAGTAACATAATATTCGGTTTTCGATTGGTTAATGCTACATTTAGTTTTTCGTGATTAGTTTTGAATATTATGTTATGTGCATGGAAATGAAATATAAAAACCATGCAGCACATAAATTAGTAATCTGATATATTTCTACGAAAAGTAGAGATGTGCAAATCTATTAACACATATCGATTATCGATAGTACCACCGAAGAAATTGATTCATAGGTAGATAAGAGACCAATGTTATTTGGTCGTTTTATATCAACTCAATATTAGTCATAATCTGGAGTTTAATTTGTACCAAAACATGTGATTGATACCACCAAATCACGTAGAACTTTTTTTTTCAATAAAATTCAATATTCATGATTGAGAATGACAAAACCCGGTGAAAGCTTGTTTCACCGATCGTTACGTTAGCAATTACGTGCATTACTGGAATTGATGGTCCAATACTTCCGCGCCGAAACCGTTATTCTTTCCCAAATATGCAGATATTAATCACTGTGTCTGCACATGACAACAGAAAAATTCATACCAATATCGCATGTTTTTTTTGTTTTTTAGGTTACGAAGCGTAATAATTTGTGATGGTTTTCAATGCATCTGAAACGTAGTTGAATGCTTCTTAAATCTAAACAGCTTGTCACTGCTTCGCAGCAGTGTATTAGCTTGAGATATCTTTAGATTCGTATTGGATTTGAGAGTGACAATAGTTAGTACCATCAGACCATTTGATTCATAGGCAGAAGGTAGACCTAGACTATTTAAAAGGATTATAATACCAAGTTAATATTATTACTCATGATCTGTCGGCTAGGCCACAGAATATATATTTTACTATAATGCGAAAAGACTTTTTCCCCAACCTGTTATAATAGTACTCCGTACTTCGTAGCTAGGCTTGACCCGACGAAATTACGCCAAGTTTAGCATTTGGTTTATTTTAGCGCATCCCTAGTAGTGGTCAAACCACACATCATTTGTCGGTCGAGCGGCGACGGACCCGCAGCAGGTGTGACGTCACCACCTCATTACACCGAATACGACAGATACAACCGAATACCCCAGCTGGTCGGTCGGTCAACTATCGATTGTATAGATTACGTTGACCACAACCCTTTGGTCATAGTCGATAATTGAAAATGGAAATATGAAGAAGAATGATTGGACTAATTAATTTTATTATTATCATATTCAATAATTATGTTGTATCGGGTGTTGTTTGCGAGTAACAAGAAATGCAAGTATAGCCCTACAACTTACAAGGATATCTCGGCGCGATGACATTGTCAAGCCACATGGATGACTCAATGTCATCCATGTGGCCAAATTAAATAAATTTTAGTAATTCTTCAATGATAAAATAGTTGTCATTCTTCAAAGAGAAGCTCTACATTAAAAAAAAGGTAGGGTTTTGGATGACGATCTTCAAAATGTAATAATAATAATTTATAAGAAACCCTCGCTGTTGCCTGTTATTATAGGGATAGTATCTCTAAATTTTTGCCTAACTCGTTCCTCAATGTATATGACCTAAACACATGACGTGCATAAGACGAGTTGACCCCGATCGTCGTTACTCATTAGCCAGCGGCCAGCGGCCTGATAACTGACTGACCTGCTATCAGTGGAATCTTACCGAATACACTGTCTCGTTGTACCAATATTCCATACGTTATCAATTGCGGTACAATGAAGTATTTCTTATAAACTAAAATCTACTATGAGCCAAACTACCGTGGATACCACAAGATCCTTACAAATCCATATCCATACTTCCATACTAATATTATAAATGCGAAAGTGTGTCTGTCTGTCTGTCCGTCTGTCTGTCTGTTACATCTTCACGCTCAAACCGCTGAACCGATTTGGCTGAAATTTGGCATATAGATACTTTGAGTCCCGAAAGGACATACATACGATAGTTTTTATCCCGGAAAATGTACGGTTCTTTCTGTCTGCCTGTCTGTTATCTGTTCAGTCTTCAAGCGCAGTTTAAGTTTGTACGGATTTATAAAGAAATTTGGTAAGGAGAAACTTTGATAGACGGTAAAGAAAAGTTTTCGTTATAGAAAATTGTACGGTTCCCGCGCGATAAACGAATTTCGACGCAGCGGAGTTGCGGGCGTCATCTAGTTTTGCATAACCGAGGTATGAATGCTATGACTCACAATAATTCACAGTGCGTGGTTGCTGGTACTAAATGGCCCACTTTGCCATAATACCTGATAACCAGAGCTTGTTATATTGCCGAAACGCTGTTCTATAATATTCTACGAGTGGTGGAAAAAGTACAGCCTTAGAATGATGAACTTATAAATACACAATGAAAATGTGATATCACGGTCCCATGGAAAACGCCGCATAAATGTCTTCAATAATAGTAAGTAAGCATTCAGTCAAAAATGCATTGTTCTTTAAATCTACATTGTATTTAAAGCAAAGTTACATTTTCATTTATCACCTGCTACCTTAATTTTTACAAAATATTATTCTCGTGTTTAGGACGTTGAATGGAAGAACAAGCAACATAATTTATCAATTTGTAACAAGGTCTGGCGCCTTTTATGTGGAAGGGCGAATCATGGCTCCATATTTTCGATTCTCTATAAGTGCCTTTTTATTCCTCACAAAAACCTTATTCAATATACTCCTTTTGCGCCTTCTGGTCGTAGGGTAGAAGGACGGTATTTCAACTAATATACTCGTAATGGGTTCTAACGTTAATGTTTTAAGTCAAACAAATAAAAGCAAAACGGCCAAACTTTTTTGCACTATTAAAAAAAAATGTTAGCATAAAATAATTAACAGTAATTAAAAATTAGCTTCAATTGTATTTTGTTTCATTGTAACGAGCTGGTTTCATAGAAAGCAAATATTAAATATGAAAAGGCTTCATAAAAAGCTACTTCATTTACAATGGATCGAAAGTCGAAACAATCGATCGCAGGAAAATTATCATTTACCAGTGCCGGTCTAGTTTGAAATTAATTTAGAGCAGTAAAGTACATTTTGCGTTGCATTGCAATGCAAATGACAAAGACAATTTTCTCCTCAAATGCTTTACTGTTCCTCCTAGACTAGGGCAATATAAATAAATGTTTACGAGAAAGTTCGCCGAGGTCACCCTTCTGAGCTGACCGGGACCCAGCGGAGCGGCAGAAAGGTGTCGACACACAAAATAAGTATGAACTAACCACTAATGAGTTTTGTTGGTTACTGGAATGTTAATCAGTTTTGTATCTTATAGAAAGGTCATGTTGCTTAGAGCTGGCAGACAGCAGAAATCAGGGCTTAGTATGTACGTAACTGTAATCACAGACATAGATCAAGATAAATACCGCATGTGTATGTTCGCGTGCCATATCGCGTTCCCAAACGACGAGCAATGCTCGTCTTTCGAAAGTATGTTCTTTAGTCTGCTATCGGAATCACACGTCAATCGGAATTAAATGCCTAAATGCCTAAAAGTGCCGTATTGAGCTGTAGAAATTCAAATAGAAACGTTGGCCTTGATAATGGACACGTTTCTTATCATCGGTACGTCACAGTGGTAGGAAAAAAGTGACACGCTCGTTTTCGTACAAAAGGCGACATGCGGTATCTATCTTGATCTATGTCTGTGGTTATAATACATTATACAACGCCTTCTTTGATTACAAAATTTTAAGAACTTTAAGATCACTCGCCGTACAATAGTACATTACGCACCTAGGGCAGGAAAATAAGAAATGTCTCTGAGGCTTTCTTATTCTAATATCTAGACGGAGGCGGAAAACGGCAACATCGGTAAGCGCAGCGGGAAGAAAGTTGACGTTTTCCGCCCGGAGGTGAGAAAAATACATGATATTAGACCCATTAACGTTCAATAACGACCAATACCGCCACAGTCGCACTGACTACTCACCCTACCAAAGAGGCCCGAAAATCGAACTTTGAACCTTCCACTCTTTATTGCCAAACGATCTTTAACTTTTGCACAGCTTTTATACGAAGCTATAATGCACAATTTTACTTTAATAGTGCTGTGTTGCTGTAAAATCTTAACTCTTTTGTCTAGAATCTCGGTTTTTCCATTTTAGCGTAAATGAGCGTTTAAACATCAGCCATCATGAAAATGTGTTACTTTCTAGTTTAGTATTTAAGTTTCGCTCGCTGTCCAAACACTCTCTGCAGTTATACGTTACAATTAAAACGATATCAACATGCCTTGAACTGCTTTAAAAGAGAAATAAAGAGAATTTATTTATTTTTATGTAATTTAGACTCCTTTACGAGGAATACTTATTTTATTCTAGTAAATAATGTAATTTAATAATTTCTATTACTTAAAACTAACAGTTGGGTGTTTCATAAGGCTTACCGTGCTTATGATATAAATACAACCTCTCATAACTACCCAACAACACGAAAAATGGAATTTGAACCAGGAGAAATATCAAATAATATTGTTCATATTGTGTACTTAATATCTACAAGTATACGGTACACAACTGTCCTGAGGGACACAGCTCCTGATGAAAGTAATTGGGGACAGCGCGCTGCAATCACTGGACTTGATTCATTTAACGTGCCAGCGCTAGCGACGTGTGGATGCGACTTTACATAATACATAATATGAATATTGTGCAAGCGAATAATTGCATGACTTGCCTCAGGAGACAAAAATATTTTCATCAATACTTTAGACATGCAAACTGTGCTGATCTGAAATAAAGGGGCTAAAAAAATACTGCGTAGCATGTAAATTGACTCATCACCACTAAGAATAGATAATAGAACAAGACTTTGGGTTAGTTAAGTTTATATGTCTTATTTGTACCTATCAAAATCATTTCAGTAGTTTATTTAATGCAAACAAACAAAGTATTTATCTTTATATTGTAGTATCTATAATCTATATAGTTATATATATTATACTCTAAAACACTATACAGTCTAGACAGAGCATGTCCCTATAGTTTCGCTCCACGCTTTTCTCCACAACAAGCACTTATTAAAGCTAACCTCTCTGAATCATATCATTGACTCTTGTTAATGACGATCTTTGTTTATTGAGTCGATGCATTCCGCGTGTAAACTTATCATCATCGTCCCTACAGTAAGAATTTGGCCAATAATAGTTTTTTCGGTTATCCTAACGGCCAGCCTTTGACTGAAGCTTTCCGTCCTTTCTTCTCTTTTTCCGTTAAAAATATTTGTGAAACTATATGAGTTAAAACTATGTAGTCGTCGGGTTTTCTCGCCGGGCTAGATTCCGAACTAGGAATAGTCGGTCAATATAATAGGACAATATTTCTGAAAACATTTTAAATCTAGTTCCAAAATTATTCAGAAATAAAACAATTTCTATTCACATTATTATATTTTGTAATGGTTTGAAAAATGTTTGGTTTAATAACGGTTTGGGGGTACATTTCAGCTTCAGGTTTGATTTATAATTTTTAGCCATTGATAGCCAAAGCTTCGCTATAGCCTATTTCAGTTTGTTTCTATTTTAATCTCTACATCGAAAAAATTGCACAGATTGTAACATTATATATACATTTGGAAAACAAAAAGCTTTTTTTATATTTTTTTGCAGAAATTGCCAATATTTTTTGTCCATATTCATAGGTCGTTTTAATCGGATTTCAGTGCGCCGATACACCATCAATGTTTTGCGTCATAATCCAGTTACTATGAAATTCATATTCTTTTAACAAAATGTTGCGGGAAAACTTCGTTATGACGTCGCGTCGTTCCCTTCAAATCTAGTTGTACCTATACTGTACTCGGCGAAAGATGGCGGTAGCGGTCATTGGCTCCCTGTCAAAAACTTGTCATTTTCTTTAAAAACCGCGATTGACAATGAAGTGTCCGATGTTGTCAATCGCGGCTTTGTATAGAAAATGACAAGTTTTTGACAGTCAATGACCGCTATCGCCATGTTTCGCCGAGTACAGTTATATAGTAGATAGTAAAATCTAGCACTATTAAGGCCTGTTTCACCATTTCCTGATAAAGTGCTGGATGGGATATCCACAACTTTTTTGACAGATTCTCCATACTTTATCTGTCAAGTTAAATGGTGGATAGCCTATCCGGCACTTATCAGGAAGTAGTGAAACAGGCCCTTAGTCTGCTATTTAATTCTTTTATTTCGTGAAGTTATATAATCGTGAAGCCCATAATATTATTTCCTACTAGTGATTTGTGTCCCACTGCAGTGCAAATACCGGCCCTTTTCTACTGACTTTCAAAAAAGAAGGTTCTATGTTTAGCTTAACCCTGTATACCTACATGCTCTCTACAAATACTCGATCCGATAGACTAAACATTTTACGTTTGCTTATCGTCCAGAGGTCTGTGCGTGACTTACCAGTAAACCATGCCCGCAATCACTCTTTGTTCTGCTGTGACTCAGCTCCAGTCAACATTGATACCTGATAGCTTATCGCGTAAGGCTACACAAATATTGCATTGCAGTGTCAATAAGGCTTCTACTATACAATACAATACAAAAACACTTTATTGCACACCAAAAAATACAAAATGAAACAATTTTACTTAAAACAACATACTCCAGATTATGCACAAAAGGCGAACTGCTAACAAGCAATCTCTTCCTGCCAAAGATCATCTATATTAGGCCTGCATTACACTGGGCCAACGCATCGAGCCAGCGTATTAGGCCGTGTTGAGTACGAAATGTCACTCCAAGTAATGGTCAAGTAGGTCTCTGCAAGTTGACCCAATTTGCTTAATGAGTTGGGCCAATGTGTACAGTGGCCTTCAGAGATTTATCACACTGGTGAGTTTTGTTGCGAGGCGGTTACACCAAAGATTTTAAGGTCCACAAATGCCAAAGTACATTTCACAGGGAATCGAGTCTCATCGCAGATAGTCTCGCTGCGCCCGAAAAGATGGTCAATGGACGTAGCCCCACCTAATTAAACTCGGTGCCTAAATGCTAGACACAAGGCTATCGTTCTTCTTTACTTTAAAAAGTATGAGGTTTAATAATCTAAATAAGGGTTAGGCCGGCAACGCACCTGCAGCTCATCTAATGTTGCAAGTGTCCATGGGCGACGGTAGTTGTTTTCCATGAGGTGAACCGTTTGCTCGTTTGCCGCCTTATTTTAAAAAATTCTAAAAAATGTATCAGTTGTAACCTTCACAAGCAGTTTGGGTGTTAAAGTCAAGTAATAACCACACACTATCTTCACAAAATTCAAGAAAACGATAACAGAAAACCCGCAATAACAAAGCAACGGCCCAGATATCTGAAACCCTAGCCCCAAACGTGTTCAGAGTGACAATTTCAGCTCGACCCTATGAATATGATAAAGTGTTTATGTTATCTCCGACGCGATGTATCTTTTTCAACCATATCTGTTATCTCAAATCACGTACACGCTTGTTCGATAGCCAATATTCCATTTGCATTATCGTCGTAAGGACTAACGGGAGAACATCCCCTCTTAAAATGTCTCCAACGAAAGTGCCCCAAGGTAACTGGGACTTGTTTGCGAGACTCTTTATTTCGTGTAGCGTTTTTTTTTTTCATTAAATAAGGGGGCAAACGAGCAAACGGGTCACCTGATGGTAAGCAACTACCGTCGCCCATGGACACTCGCAACATCAGAAGAGCTGCAGGTGCGTTGCCGGCCTTTTAAGAGGGAATACGCTCTTTTCTTGAAGGTTTGCAGGTCGTACAGGTCCGGAAATACTGCTGGTGACAGTTCGTTCCAGAGTTTTACAGTGCGCGGCAGAAAGTTACGCGAAAAACGCACTGTGGAAGACTGCCACTCATCGAGGTGATGAGGATGGTATGTTTTTCGCGTGGGACGATGGCGAAAAGTTGCAGGTGGTATGATTCCGAACAATTCCTCAGAGCACTCCCCGTGATACAACCGATAGAGGATGCAGAGTGAAGCTACATCTCGGCGTAATTCCAAGGGGTCCAAGCTGTTTGAAACACTATGGCAATCAACAATTCGAGCGGCCCTTCGTTGGATACGATCCAGAGGGAGCAGTTGGTATTTAGGCGCCCCTGCCCAGAGATGAGAACAATATTCCATATGAGGCCGAACCTGCGCCTTGTAGAGTTGTAGGCGTTGGTCCGCACTGAAGTACTGTCTCGCTCTGTTAAGAACACCTTGGTGTTCTTAAGAAGCTTGCTTCTTCGAGGCTAATATGGCCTTACCCTCTAGATGATATCGGAACTGGACTTCGCTCGATACGTTGACGCCAAGTATCTCAATGCTAGGGGTGTACAGAGTTTCGCAGCCGGCAAGTTTCTCAATAGCAGCAGATAATGTAAACAAAGCATGGGCGTTTATTATGCTATCAATATACAAACAAATACTTCACATTAACCACGCAATAATAAAATGCAATGACCATCTATTTGATCTCCCTCAATTTTTTTGTTTACATTTATATCAGTATGAGTGAAAACGGAATACAAATAATGATATGTATCAAGATGAATGTTCATTAAATTTTTATAGTTTTGTGATTTGGAAATCACTCCTTTGAAATTATCTTTACTTTCGAAATCATAACATTCTCTTCACATCGCATACCGCGTTAGAAGTCCGCGACAAACATTATCGCGCGGCCCGTATGTCGCTTTGATCCCAGCACAGGACGATAAGCATACCACGTACGTGGGTAACTCCAAACTTTGTTTATTTTCAAGGATAGCTAATAATTTAAACTCCATTTTGCTTGAAATCACATTCTATTTGCTGAAACTTTTACCAGCATTAAATTTAAATAAAAGTACTAATCAAATTGTTAATTAAACCTGTAAATCCTGTTCTATAGACACATGTACGTGTATGAAATGTCCACAAAAAGTTTGTCCGTGTTTGGTGATATTATTCCGTAGTATTTGCACTACCGTTCGTGTTACAAACGCCCAATATTTACCGATGTGAATTTTATCTGCTTCTGTATTGCTAAAACATACTTTTATGTTTACTGCGCCTTCACTTTGTTATCGATAACGTATTGAATGTCACTACATCTATATATACAAAAATCAAAGGTGACTGACTGACATGGTGATCTATCAACGCACAGCCCAAACCACCGGACGGATCGGGCTGAAATTTGGCATACAGGTAGACGTTAGGACGTAGGCATACAATAAGAAAGGATTTTGATCAATTCTTCCCCTAAAGGGTTAAAATAGTGGATGAAAGTTTGTATATTATAATACTTCTTAACGCGAGCGAAGCCGCGGGCAACAGCTCGTTGTCTTATATAAGTATTAAATACTTTTGGCTGATGATAACATAATCTTGTATCATCTGGAAACCCAGTGTTTTATCATCAAACCAGAAAGGAAACAGTTTAGTATCTTAGATAACATTTCACACATAGCTATATGGCTACTTCTTTGGGAAAAACATTGCCGTGGAATCAATTATTTTACAGATGGAGCCGTGGGAGAAAGTTAGCTTTTTAACTCACATAGGCAGTCTGAAGTTTCCTAAGCCTTGTTATAAAGTGGATGCATAAGTTACTCCTTTCAACTTTGCCAACGAAAGTTCTGTTAAAATCGTTCAAGCGAAGTGACGAATTGTGATGATTTGCCCACACGCGCCAGTCTGGGTTAAAGTTAATCCTGAGTTAAATATTATTTTATTTCCCTTGTTTATCGTAATTATGAAATCTAAGGCATGGTACTGCCAGAGAAGTTGATTCCTAGGCAAATGGCGAACCTAAGTTAAATTTGGTCGCGTTAATTCAAACTCATCCTACCGGTCACAGCTAACATTGAATTGACAGAAGCTGACCAAACGGTAGGTGTGTTATACTGCCTAGGAATCAATTTCCTCGGGTATACATTACAGAGTTAATTCCTAGTGAACCATTAAGGGCCGCACTTAGAGAGATTTAATTGCTCTCTCTTTTTATATATATATATATATATATATATATATATATATATATATATATATATATATATATATATATATATATATATATATATATATATATATATATACAAGATTATGTTATCATCAGCCAAAAGTATTTAATACTTATATAAGACAACGAGCTGTTGCCCGCGGCTTCGCTCGCGTTAAGAAGTATTATAATATACAAACTTTCATCCACTATTTTAACCCTTTGGGGGAAGAATTGATCAAAATCCTTTCTTAGCGTATGCCTACGTCCTAACGTCTACCTGCATGCCAAATTTCAGCCCGATCCGTCCAGTGGTTTGGGCTGTGCGTTGATAGATCACCATGTCAGTCAGTCACCTTTGATTTTTGTATATATAGATGTAGTGACATTCAATACGTTATCGATAACAAAGTGAAGGCGCAGTAAACATAAAAGTATGTTTTAGCAATACAGAAGCAGATAAAATTCACATCGGTAAATATTGGGCGTTTGTAACACGAACGGTAGTGCAAATACTACGGAATAATATCACCAAACACGGACAAACTTTTTGTGGACATTTCATACACGTACATGTGTCTATAGAACAGGATTTACAGGTTTAATTAACAATTTGATTAGTACTTTTATTTAAATTTAATGCTGGTAAAAGTTTCAGCAAATAGAATGTGATTTCAAGCAAAATGGAGTTTAAATTATTAGCTATCCTTGAAAATAAACAAAGTTTGGAGTTACCCACGTACGTGGTATGCTTATCGTCCTGTGCTGGGATCAAAGCGACATACGGGCCGCGCGATAATGTTTGTCGCGGACTTCTAACGCGGTATGCGATGTGAAGAGAATGTTATGATTTCGAAAGTAAAGATAATTTCAAAGGAGTGATTTCCAAATCACAAAACTATAAAAATTTAATGAACATTCATCTTGATACATAGCATTATTTGTATTCCGTTTTCACTCATACTGATATAAATGTAAACAAAATAATTGAGGGAGATCAAATAGATGGTCATTGCATTTTATTATTGCGTGGTTAATGTGAAGTATTTGTATGTATATTGATAGCATAATAAACGCCCATGCTTTGTTTACATTACCTGCTGCTATTGAGAAACTTGCCGGCTGCGAAACTCTGTACACCCCTAGCATTGAGGTACTTGGCGTCAACGTATCGAGCGAAGTCCAGTTCCGATATCATCTAGAGGGTAAGACCAAATTAGCCTCGAAGAAGCTTGGTGTTCTTAACAGAGCGAGACAGTACTTCAGTCCGGACCAACGCCTACAACTCTACAAGGCGCAGGTTCGGCCTCATATGGAATATTGTTCTCATCTCTGGGCAGGGGCGCCTAAATACCAACTGCACCCTCTGGATCGTATCCAACGAAGGGCTGCTCGAATTGTTGACTGCCATAGTGTTTCAATCAGCTTGGACCCCTTGGAATTACGCCGAGATGTGTATTAAATACTTTTGGCTGATGATAACATAATCTTGTATCATCTGGAAACCCAGTGTTTTATCATCAAACCAGAAAGGAAACAGTTTAGTATCTTAGATAACATTTCATGGCTACTTCTTTGGGAAAAACATTGCCGTGGAATCAATTATTTTACAGATGGAGCCGTGGGAGAAAGTTAGCTTTTTAACTCACATAGGCAGTCTGAAGTTTCCTAAGCCTTGTTATAAAGTGGATGCATAAGTTACTCCTTTCAACTTTGCCAACGAAAGTTCTGTTAAAATCGTTCAAGCGAAGTGACGAATTGTGATGATTTGCCCACACGCGCCAGTCTGGGTTAAAGTTAATCCTGAGTTAAATATTATTTTATTTCCCTTGTTTATCGTAATTATGAAATCTAAGGCATGGTACTGTCAGAGAAATTGATTCCTAGGCAAATGGCGGACCTAAGTTAAATTTGGTCGCGTTAAGTCAAACTCAGCCTACCGGTCACAGCTAACATTGAATTGACAGAAGCTGACCAAACGGTAGGTGTGTTATACTGCCTAGGAATCAATTTCCTCGGGTATACATTACAGAGTTAATTCCTAGTGAACCATTAAGGGCCGCACTTAGAGAGATTTAATTGCTCTCTCTTTTTTTATTATATATATATATATATATATATAATAATTTAAGTCCCTAAGTGCGGCCGTCAAGATTTCTAACATTAGTTAAGTATTAAATTGTTGTTAAACGTTTTTAAACGGATAAATTCCATTTTATGTGACACGTGTAATTTATATTTCCTTCCTCTGATTACATACAACATATTAACGTTTATGACCGCCGATACCTCACTCCCCTCTCCTCTTCCACTCCCCCACCACTCCCCCTCTGTGGCCTGTCGGGGTCCCAATAACGTGAAATTACGTCGTTACGTCACGCGCGTATTGCGTACGGGGAGAGCTCTTAGAGTCCCTGTTACAAGGTACATGGTACTGACTACTGGCCTTAAGCGTTCAGATTCAGGTTCAGTCAATACAAATTCAAAATTAAACAACACTCATTAATTATTGTTGTTCTTTCTAGTAAAAACTTCTTTAGCGGTGTTGTGCCGTGTGCGCTCTCTTGGGATGGGTAAAAATGTTGCAGAATACATGACGTGATTGAAAATTCATAAGACGGAGGGAAAGTAGATGTCCCCCTCTCAATCTATTGGTCAGCAAAAATGTGCCAACTTCTTGTCGTTTACTTTTCCCTTCTGCCGCCAGTCTAGAGTGCAACCGCTAATTTTTTGTTAAGCCACAATTATTTTTTCTGGGAAATTGTACGCCACTATAAAAGCCGCCTTCCGCCTATGCCTCGCACCACACCCAGCAATTGTAAGAGGCGAATCACCAAGTGGAACGTCTCCCGGCGGCGGCGCATGCTGCATCATTACCGTAAACAACCGGAATACCTGACGACCCCAACACTTGACAGCTCTCACACAGGGAACTGACTAGACACCAAACCGAACTAAATTATCACGTAGTCCAAAGGCAAACGCGTTCTGAACTCCGATTCGTCAAAACTACAAAATCATTCGTTTGACGTTTGTTAGACGCATAAGAATATTTTGTTGTTTGATTGGACTAGATCGCAGTTCTATTAATGTTGCATCAAAACTGCGGAATAGGGCACTGATACGAATTTATGCTCGGCAACAAGAACTATCATAATATACTGTAAATTGTAATGCTATCTGTTAGCTCGAGTCACTAGCTGTGAAATCACATAGTTCACTATATAATAGCTAGTAGTGGACGTTACTGGTTGCATCTGGCGCCACGAACTAAACAAGTTTCATTATAAAAGTACTTCATATTATTTCCGCTATCAAGCGCTCAGCTAGCCCACTTTATATAAAATATAAAAGTCGACAATCCCATTAAATCAGAGTGTTCGCCATCTGGTTTCTGATCACGTAGCGGGGAGATTTAATACTTTAAACTGTTTGTTCGCGTGGCGTTCGGGAGTCGTTTGACGAATGCCTCTCGCAGCCTGACTGACAATTAGAGTGAACGTTTCGACCATTCCATGAGTAAGGTACTCGAAATGACTGACAATAATTAGAAAACTTGGAAATGATTAAGGTACATTTGTCTTTTCTGCAGAAACATCCTTATCCTCCCGATATGCTTATATAATGCGGCATGCCAAATAAGGTTTGAACTGATTTGGCATGCCGCATGGTAATGTATTTTCCATAAGTGTTTTATTAGCGATCGTAAACAGTGTACGTCTATGACGATGGCCTATTACAGCTGCCCTATCGTTATGTTCACATACCCTTAAGGAAGCAGAATCGGTGTACACATCTCAGTGTAATTGAAACGCCGAAGTTTTTCCTCGAAATTGTATATTAGGAGTGGAATTGTCGCGTAAAGCGATTCCAGGAAACCAATCCATCTAATTCCGACGAATACGCCATTAATTACAAACGGGTTTGTTTGTTTAGTTACTTTGAAATTGATGACGTTGTAAATATTCAAACGAAATTATAACGAGCGATCTGAATCGTGTACAAATATTATGTGTTGTAATAATGACAATCACAATCGTCGAATTTCTGTTTTTGGGGCTATTTTACTACTCAGTGGTTTTGCTCAAAGGGTTTGCTCTCTATTGTTAGAGAGTATTAGTTTTGTACTGCCCTAACATGCAATTTTATAACCCAGGCTCTAGGTATAGGCATGCCTTTCGACAAGAATTCGGAAACTTACAGCGCTATTGGTCAGAGCTAAGTCGCAAATCATGAGTTTCTGAATGCGAGTCTAAATGGAATTTTGAATCAATCTCAGCACTGACCAGCTTTTATTAACGACAATAACGTGAATAGTTCCTCTACGTCGTCCATAAATTCAGAAACAACTACCGCTACAGTAACTAAAAGGTTAATTCGTGCAGTCGGAGTCGTAAAATTAGTAATTTAGTCCACGCAAGAGCCCGCTGGCGAGCTTTGAGGAATCACAAAAAGCCTCGTTTATTTTTCATAAGCGGTCCAGTTATTTAAACTACAAAGAAAACACGTCGCGCGCCGACCCACTGACCTCCCTCTCGTCATATGCCAAAACTCAAGTGCTACAGGCTACTGTACAACTGTTTGTTTTGTTCAAATTTGCCCAATTACATTTTTTGTGCGACCATTTCTATACAAAATTTATTTTATTTGGTACATTTTGTTCTTTTCGCAAAGCTTTTGATCCAATTAATTTTATCGTGACGTCATAATATATGCCTAGGAATACTATCATAATATAATAGTGTTCCTAGGCAGCAGACATGGCGGTACAAAAGGCATTATGTAGCGGGTATTAACATTTCTTACGAGGTAGTCCCCGCTCGGGACTCCGGTTGAGCACTCACAAAAAGCCTTCCCGAGGGTTCCCAGAGTCGAGACGCGTCAATTTTGCGACGTTTTTTTTACGTTTGTTCCACAATAAAAACATTAATGCGACTGTAACCCATTTTCATTGTAGGACATAAGCCCGAGCCGAAATTAAATCGCCCAGAGAGCGAACCGTCAGCTACGATATCAAAGCGGGCCGTGTTTTTATATTAATTTTATATTTTTATTATTTCTGACGTCGAACACTCGAGGAGTAAAATTTTATAAGAGAAATAAAGTAAGTTTTTTAATAAAAATGTTGACACAAGGCCCGACGTTGGCCTTCGACGTGACGATGATTGAGAACAATTTAATAACCGCACCGTGACCGACTGGCTCCTGGTGCTCCGCTGAATCCATTCATAATGAAGCCTGCAAATCGCCAAACATGTGCTACTCTCGCGGGCTATAACATAGGTTAATTATTCCAAAACTTATTTATTTGCGCAGAATAAACGCCATATTTAAATAAAGAAATATTTGTAATTATTAACATATGCCGACATTTGTAGTTTCATTTTTAATTAAACCTACAGAAGCGTCTAGACCGTAGCCAGTGAAACCGCACCTTAATTAAATAATTTCTCCTCGTGACAAGACTTATAAGTCGGTAAACAGTGTGACTAATGAGAACATAACTTCAGGATATAATACCGTTAGAGGAGCAATGCACTCGGCGTGCGACGTGCTGTTTACATCTTATGAGCAAAATTCTTAGCTTATAAGAGTATAAGCTGAAAATGAGGAATTAGAGGGCAAAAAATGATGAATTTCTGCTGCCAGTACATTTTAGAATTTAGAGGATAGGTTTATTTATTATAGGCAAATATGTTGAAACGGCGGTCTCATTTAATACTGTTGCCATAATAGCATCGCTTTCGGAAACAATTAAGGTAAACAAGTCAAAATAAGTTAGCGCTATGAAAGCTGGAGGTAATAGCGATCTAATGAGCGATCGCACCGTGTGCTCAATAAACTTTATTAGAACTCCTATTAAAATGCTCCTCGCGAAACATTGTTGCTACAACAAACTCAAACTTTCCGACGAACTTCGCCTCGAAACTATGCATAAGATATTGAAAATTCCAATACTTAAATTACTATGATTCTGCTGCTTCAGTTGCGAACTAATCTGCTGTAAAACGAGAACAAAATATTTGTTGCTCGTTAAGATTGACTAAGTTTTTCGAAGTATCGGCAGCTCGACAAAACTCTGACAACGAAAAGTGGGTGATAGAGAAGCTTTCAGCTGGCGTTTGTTCAAAATATTTACTGAATAACCACTTTCGTTTTCTGGCCGTCAAACATTTTTATTAGACAAAGGTTTAAGGTTGTTAGTTGTTACTCATTTTATGTATTCTGTGACAAAGGTAATAAAAATGTTTGACTACTAGCGAAGACACAATAAATTATACCGGCGAGTGTACAATATGTAGTTAATATTAACGGCATGTTTTAACATTTATCTGTCGGCAAACAATCGGACGATGTTAACCCGGTTTGTTTACGGCCGTTTCATCTTTTACATTTCGACTGGAAGTGAACTCGACTGCTTTGAAGCGGGCACCACGACTGTTATTACATCTATTTTAGGCGCTCGCTCTTTTATTGCTCTTATAGCGCTTCCAAAAACACATTTACTTAAGTGAGCTGCGTTTTTATGGGCACACTTACGGCGCAATAATGGCCACTGTCTCTCGTGGCCACGGGCTTGGTCTTGGCTCTAAGCGGCCTGGAGGGTCGCCTACACTTTTCAATCATACTTTTGCCAATTTAGGTTGGTTCTACATAATAGATTTACTAACTTTCTAGAAATAATATTAAACATTGTGTATTTAAAAATGTATACGTGTGTATAAGAATTTCGGTACATAGTAAAAGAGTCATTGTGCAGATTGAACTTTTTAAAGCTTATAAGGAAAATATAAAAAAAAGCTTTATATTCTTTGTAGTTTAAACACTACATTTGTTAAAAAACCGTTCACAGTTTTATTCAAGAGTAAAATATTAAAATATTTTTGCTTCACTTTTTATCTTAATATAGCTACTAGATATTTCTACGCGAAGGAGTATTTAAGCTAAACATATTTACAGCTTATTTTATTGGCTTGTTTATCTATTTCTCTACATACTATTATCCAAAGTTATCCAATTGTCTCCCCAATATTATGTCATTGTTTTGCGGCTTCGTTTGTAGCCATTTAAATATAATTTGATGTGTTTCATAGCTAAATAAAGTGCTAAAAATAAAAAAAGCTTTACTTTACAAAGCGACGAAAAGCACTGAAGAACTTATCTCAATCGCGTTGATTTCAGGCGAGAGCCCTCGACATCTTCGCCGACAATGTTCATCGTGCCATGAATACCGCCATATACCGCTGTAATAACACGGCGAGAAATTACGCACATTACTGCTTTGTTTCGCATGCCTCAAGTTTATAACCATATTCGGTCCCGTGTGGGAGTAGGTGTATTAATTGTTCCCTAATGACTTCATCTCCGAGGCCGATTGCGGAGTTCGGCAGATTTTATCGCCGGGAGGTGGAGTCGCCGCATAAATCAGCCGACTCGTAATTTCAATAACGAGCCCATTATGCGCGTACCGGGATAAAGTTTATAAATTGTTACCTGCCTTAAAAGTTCTACAAAAGGCTTAAGTTGTGGTACTCGCTTTTTGTTAGGCGTCCGTTTTTATGTTTGTTCTACGTGCTCGTTTGCCTTTTAGCGTCCTTTAATGTAATTAAATTCGTAACTGAACCGTTTCATTCTTGTTGTTTCAGATTGCTGCTCACGATGGCGCTGAAACTCCAGTGTTTTGCACTGCTGAGCCTGGTGCTCGCTGTCGTCACGGAAGATTTTACGGCGAACTGCCCCGAGGAATGCAAATGTGTATGGGCCAGCGGCAACAAGCAGGCGAACTGCTCGAAAGCGCGCCTGCACGAGATACCCAAAACCCTCAGCCCCGACATACAGAACCTGGATCTGACCGGCAACGAGCTCTACGAAATAACGAGGCACGCCTTCGAGGATGTGCAGCTAATAAATCTAAAGAAGCTCGTCCTAAAGGAGTGCAAACTTCTAACGATACAGAAGAACGGCCTGAGCGGCCTCGCTATTATGATCGAACTCGACCTATCGAAGAACGACCTAAAATCGCTTCACGCGGATACCTTCAAGGAGACTGTGAAAATAAGATGGGTCCTCCTAAACGATAACCGAATAGAGAAATTAGAGGATGGACTTTTCAATAATTTACCTTTTCTCCAAAAAGTCGATCTGAGCAATAATAGAATACTTCAAATCGGCGGAAAGACGTTCATGAATTTACCCAAATTCAACAACCTGAAGCTTAATGATAATAAATTGGAGTACCTCAAGACGGATACGCTCAGTTCGCTGGCCTCATTGTCTAATTTAGAAGTACACAATAATCCTTGGCGATGCGACTGCTACTTGCAGTCTTTTAGAAACTGGGTCATCAGTAAAAATCTCTACACGTCACCGATTTCGTGCAGCGAACCGCCGAAGGTACACGGAAAATTGTGGAAGGAACTGGATTCTAGTGATTTTGCTTGCCGGCCGAGCATAATTTACCCCTCCACAAAAACTACCCTGAGATCGTCGGACACGAACGTAACCCTTTCGTGTCAAGTGAACGGCAATCCCTCGCCTGAAGTTAATTGGGTATTAAACGCGCAAATAATCGATGGGTCGTATAGATACCAGGGTGAGCAGAAATATTATGTGACCCAAAGTAATTCTGATAATAGCCAATGGTTTAATTTGACGATCGTCGACGCCGGAAGCTCGGATAATGGAGAGTACTTGTGTGTAGCTAAAAACGCAGGTGGAGTGGAGGAGAGGAGCTTGACGCTAGCCATCACTCACGACACACCGGGAGTGGTCGTGCCGCAGGGGATGGATAACAGTATGCTCTCTATGTTGATCGGCGTATCCTGCGCCGCAGCTATTCTTCTCATAATCCTTATCATCATCTGCTACTTCTGCTGCAGAAGACGTAGCTTAGAAAAGAAGAAGGCCGATAATTCTAACGGTGAAGCATTGATAGAAGGATCCGTAATACCCGAAATGGAGAAGAGCCTCATCACTGCTGTTAACCCTGTGACAAAACCACCGAGGAGATACGACGTCCCGCCCTCCATCACGAGCGGTGGTACGGAAATGTCCGAACTTAACAAGAACCTCCTTGATAATGACTCTGTTTTTGGTAAGTTTATAATTATTATCGTAATCATACTCGTATCATGAGGTATTATACAATTAATCAGTAACTATAAAAAGTCACGACATAGGCGCTTGGGAAATCATTAAATTAGTAATAATTAACAATAATTTTCATGTGATTTATTGTTATGCTTAATCTAAAAGTTTCAATTAAGTTTTACAGTAATTATAAATAATTCAATTATTAATTATTTTTTAACTCTATTTTATTTATAGGACCTTTATAACAATATAATACATGTCGGTTCTGTAATTATGAATTGTGATACTTATTAGTAGAGGAGGGGGAAGGTGCTATATTTGTAGTCACTCGAGCGTCATGGAGACCTAGTAGGTTTTTTACATTAGGTAAAACCTACGGTAAAACTGATAAAAAAATAATAAGAGCTTTTTTTATTTAAGCGGTGGGTTCAGAAACTGCAGCCATTTTAAAGTTTTGAAAAAGAAAATATATTCACAAAATTGTTTATTTAAGTAAATTATAAATATATTTAAGACAACAAGGACTAAATCATTTAGCTTAGCGCAAAATAAAATATCTGCGAAGCTTAGTTCGGAAAATATGAAGCTTTATTATTATATATTTTATAATGTCCCGACAGGCTTACGTGACCTTTGAATCGTCAGTGCCTTATATGGAAGCTTCTTTGGGGTATACTAAACATCCCCTATCTTAATCTGACAGATCCGATGACATTTCAGTATTTAAAAAAAAAAAATTTAACCCACCACGTGAGAAATCTGATTTCTATACCATGATAACTAGACACATGTCGGAAGCCTATACAAGCTTAATCTGACTCGCTCGAGCTAATCCCGAAATCCCCTCTTCCCCTCCCCAACTATATTTGTTATTACATATCAACGTCACATTAAACATATTATTTTGTTTGTTGGTAATGACAGTCTTTTTATATTTCTACAATAATAAAATTTAAAGTAATTAATTTAAAAATTTCTTTCTTTCAGCTCACAATGAAGATGAAAAGAGGTCGCTTGATTATGAACAACTTTCCAAGCGATCACAAGACGCACTGAACGTTGAATATGGCCGCACAGATGGACGCGCGTATCCTCCTGACCTACTGTCGTTCCCCGCAAGGGCGGCTCAGATATCACCCGCAGCGAGCAACGCGTCCACTGTGCCCGATACCAGCCGGCTAGCTATCAACCCAGTTAGCCCTATCCATTCACCTATTTACGGCATAACTACCAATCAAAATCTGTTCCGAACACTGCCATATTCGAGATCTCAATCGCCGTTCACTGCCCCCATGACACCGACGGTTGTGACTCCCAGACAAGGCTACGTGACCATACCGAGAAGACCTAGAGTGCCCTCGTGGTCGAGCACAGCGAGCACACAAATACTTCCGAGCACCGAAGCGCAGGAACCCTTGTACGACAACCTAGGTTTAAGGACCACCGCCGACGGAAGCTCGGTTTTATCTCTAAATAAAGCTGGTGTGGAACAACAATTTTCGCCAATGAGAAACAGGCCGCTCCCGGCCACACCTACTGTTTATCCGAACCCACATCAGCTCTACTATGCTCCTATCGAGGAGCAGGAACCCGCCCCGTCTCCGGTACCACCGCCCTTCACGCCGACTAGGAATAGTATCAGCTCGCAAATATCAAATCAAATGTCCACACCTGGCCCTCAAGAACCGGTCAATCCTAGAATGAGCTGGACGGCTAAAAATACATCAACGCCCCAACCTGAACCTAGAAAGCAACTGATGATGGACAAAAACGCTATGCCCCAAATTACCGATAGCCCATCAAGTCGAAAGGGAAAACCGGAGACTGGATCTTTAAGGAGAAACCTCGCCAGCGAGACTAAAGAGCACAGCTCTCCAGCGAAGGAGGATCCCCACAAAAATGAAACTAATCAGTCGCTGAACCAATCCGGCACTATGGGAAGAAGCGGGAAAATACCACCGAGACCTCCACCGAAACCCAAGAAAAAGCCTAGTACAGAATTAAGTCCAAGCGAACCACTCTTCGAAGACGAGGGAGAAGACGGCACGGAAGTGTAGCCAACACTCGGCGAGTAGACGAACTGTGTGCCAACGAGCTTGTAGTGATAACAGTGGAATATCAGTGAATAAGTGCAATCGTAACTATATCATCATTTCGCGGTGCTCGTGTAAATACCTTGTGCTAGATTTTTTACTAATGCGTGTATGGTGGAGTACACTATGGACCATTTTGCAAATTTTACTATTGTAAGTGTGTAGTTAGTTCGTGCTATAAAAATTGTGGAGCATACGCAGAGTGCATGATAAAATGAGCGTTTAAGTATTTATTTTAGTGCTATTTTTATGACAATCATGATTTCTGAGTGTTGCCAGTTTGGGCGTATTTAATCGATTTCCAAGACTGATATTTCTAAATTTCTCGTTTACATTCCCTCTATGGATTCCAGTTGTATTGTTGCAGCTTTATTTTGTAATGCCCACGTTTTAAATCATGGTTAACACGAAAGACTTCCGAGCTTTCAAGTTATTGATTTGGTCAATAATTTGTTTAAAGTGTGATAGGATCTTTTGTTTGCCAATCTATAAACTTCCGTTGCCCAGTAACTGCGTTTTTAGATCGGAGATTAAGTTTTAAAGAAACTCAGCTAATTTATTTATTGTAATAAATTATCTCATGTAAAATAGCTTGTAGATATTTAAGACTGTTTTATGAAATGACAAAAATGTTTCGTCTTATTCCATGGTCTTACATTCGCTTTTTACACTCGAGCTATATTTTTCTTTGAATGTATATTAATTATCAAAAATATAGTTCCTAAAATATTCCAATAAGATGAAAGGCCCACCTTTAATTTCAATATTAAGTCTAAAGTTAGATGATGCATAAGCGTCAGATGTGACTCCTAGTTTCATCCCATTTCAATATTGTCTTGAATATCCTCCCTTTACAACCTTTAAGCAATGGGGTGACGCTAGGATATTTATTGTTACCAACTTGTTTATTTGGAACATAGTATTTGGCCTAATTTGCGTGTAATTTTTGAAAAGAACGTGCGAATTTTTGTACTTGCCAAATGTTATTAGGTGCTGTTGTAATGTGACCACTTTTACTATTGCGTCGCAGCTAATCACGTGCGATATAACGGTGGTCGTATTATAATAACTAATAAGGTTGAGTTAAAATAAAAACTGTAAGTCAACCGTTTTCATTATTTTGTACTCGATAGTTTTATAGATTAAAGTACAATTACTCGGTTCTTATATGTTCAGGTTAGGGCATGAATTGCCGTAGTACACGATGTATTCGACTTTTATTCTGCGAACGAGAGCCGGGTAGCCATTGAGACCGTATATTTTAGTTCGTATGGTGCGTTTTATATCCATATATCGTATTGTATTTTTAACGTAGCTATTGGTGCTTACTTGTATGAAGTTTGAATGTTATTTATTTTTTGTACTCAACACTACCCGAGTGCGCGAAACGTGTATCACCGGTTCGCGCAGGGGACTGATAGGGTGTTCGTACGATGAGGGAATCGAGGAGCTGTCAATTTTAAACCAAAACATGTCGGGGGATCGGATCATGTGCACATTGTGTATCATTCATTATATCGACTAGGGTAAATTTTATGTCACTTCGCATAGACCGGACTTTCGTAAGCACAACCGAACCTAACATTTATATAGTTTCTTCAGATCCTTATCATGCGCATAAATCGCGAAATATAAGTTATGTATGCATTCGCTACACGGGAATATTTTACGACGCTCGAGGAGGAATTTATTGGAAAGTTACCAAAGCGTCGCGCTCGAGGTGTATGAATTTTCGGTCGATGCGAAATGTGTTGCATTGTACATAGTGATTTTATCGGACGTTTTAACTGGCGTAGTTGGGACGGCACTCGCAGGGCCGTTTACGACATGAGTCCCGACGTAGCCCCAACATCACGTCCTATGTCAGGACGCTCGGCGAGAGTCGTCCACGTTCTCGAAGGTTATATAGTACTACTGTACCATTTTTACAATGTTTACTTTAGTTTTAAGCGCCACATGTAAATATGAACATTATTATTAAAGTGATTAAAGCTATATTTCAGTACAGGTTGTTTATTTCGTTATCCTTTGTCTCGCAAGGTAGTTCAGCACGAAATCAATCTCCGTAAACTTGACACGTTTCGCTAAATCTGCTGATCATGAATTTATAAATTAAAAGCACCCAATAGTCGATAACTCTTCACCCCGCCGTCCTAAACGACGAGGGCCATAATTATTTATGAATAAAGGTGAAATCACCTCAAAGATCGGTCTATGTAATGGATTTCCGATACCGAAGTGTCTCTCGGCAGGTGCTTCACCGGCATAGGGAAGTCGTCGTATCGAACCTCCGCGATGTTCATTAACCTCTTTCATCACCTCTCAGATATCGACACCTTCACGCCTCGTTTTACCTTTAGTATATTATTTGAACGGTTGCACAATTATAGGTGTATGCTTATCTTACATGTATCTCGACATCGGGTTTTTGCTTTTAAATTTTTTGGTAATTAACGAAAAAAATATTGCTTTGATTGAAATTTTAATAAAACAGCTGTTATACAAATAAAAAAAAACACAAATAACTCCTTAACATGAGTGCTATTAATGTTTTGTAAACCGGCATCATAATTTTATAGCAAAGAATAGAGGAAAGGAATTAAAATCGATTATCGAAAAAATAATTCAATAGAACCTCCCTAAAGCCCTAGAGAATAAACGAAGGATGGCTTTTGAATTTTGCTCCTTTCCACTTATTTGCTCCTTTAATCATAAAACACAAAAAGCATTATCGATAATAGTGATGTAACAGCAATTTAGGACCATTACATTTTTAGAGCTTCGATTCGTAAGGAGGTCAATAATGAAGGATACAAAGTCGAAGGAGTGGGGCACATCAGCAGCCGATGTGACGACCCTGATACATGAGCCATAAACTCGGCCTCATTGTGGTTTACTGCCCAGCCGCCGATACCCGCTACGTCAGCTCTAGGGCTGACACAATATTGAATAGTTTTATACGTGAATAATTTTATACGTAGCTTGCTGGCTAGATTTTTGTTAAAAGTAAACGTAAAGAGTGTGTTAAGAGGTAAGCCGACTTAAATTCTGCATAATATTATGATTATTACGGATTGACGACGTGCGTTGAATGTTGATCCATGATTTCAAAATACGACTGACACAAAAGACAAGCGAATATCCGTTTACAAAGGAAAAAAAACAATGAATAAATGCAAGTACACATGAAATATGAATGTAATACGGTTGTAATAATATATAATATTACATTGTCTTCAATATAGTGCAGAGATACGCGCGGCATACAGAGGGAGGCTTAACTCCTAACGCCGGGATCCGAGCGGAATTTTTCTTTTCCCTATAAAGCTAAGTTTTATGCTCGACGATATTACATGTTACATGTATATCGGATTTGGGAGATTTGGGACACACCCGGATATAAAACGACGGAGCTACGTGATTTAGACGATACTGTATGCAATCATCACTCTGCTGGAGGAAACTTAGGAAAACAAACGTACTATAGTCAGGACAATTTAAGGTGGCACCAGCGTTCATTGACTCTTCTAGTCTAGGAGCTATGTGAAAAGTACTCGCACTGCATTCTGTTAACTTAAGAATAAAATTGAATTCTTGTAAAGAAACAGACTATTATATTTTCATCGGAAAACGTCTTGGTTACCTCTTTGTATGATAATCTCCAACTATTTATGAGTTTGAAGTGATATAATTCATAATATAGTGTTCACGTCGTGTATGCAAAATACGATATCACCCTTAGACTAGAAACATCTTTCACTTCATTGTCAATCGCGGTTTGTACAGAAAATGACAAGTTTTTTGACAGGGAGTCAATGACCGCTACAGACAAAATTTCGTATTTGAGAATAGTTATAGTACTAATGTGGACTTTAATTTTTAAATAGTTTATTTTACCGAAGTTACGCTTACTGAAGTTTCACGACAAAAACTTAATACTTATGTTGGTTTAATCCATGCTCATTATATAAAGGCAGAAAAAAATGTTTAATCTGATGAGCCATAAATGGCTTTATATGCCGTATACTGCAGTATACTTAACCCTATAGGGTTAAGTCCGAAGATTTTGCTTTTATTAAATAATCAATATTTTTAGTTTTTTCACAATGTGATTTTTGTCGACATTTCATTACGTGAATAATTATCCAGCAAAAGGTAATATTTTAGTTTTTAGTGCGCGGGCTTAAGGGGGCGAATAACCCTAAATTGTCGATTTTATAATTCATTTTTATACTTGAAAATAAGCCCCGATTGTTTCATTTTCTAAACATAGATACTACATTATATTTCCAAGATTTTGATCTGAACGAAAACACGATATCTTAAAATTTTCTCGATAGAAAAAAATGACAAAGATGCATTTTCACGAATTTTTCATATATTGCCATAACCGTTCATTAAACTAAGTTAATATTTTAACACAATATTGTATAAAATTCTATCATTGGGACACTGACCTGGCGGATTTTTAAAATGTTGTAAATATACAACATTTTAAAAATCCGATAAATATATCGAGTTACTAGGAAAAAAAACTAACTTGGCGACGATTCCGCGTCGTCCTTTTTCACCTGGCATATGAAAGACAGGCGTGAGTGTGAAGAGAAAAGGACGATGTTTGATTTTTTGCATTAGTCGCCCTCTTACTAACGTAATTAGCAGTGTTTTCGTTAAGAAAAATAAATATTCTTTTTCTTGATAATTAGTTCAGATGACATTGTTTTCGCAGGCATTAATTAGCAGTGTTTTCGTTAAGAAAAATAAATATTATTTTTCTCGATCATTAGTTCAGATTTTAGAATAACAAAAAAAATGGTCCTTGTCTTGTTTACATTCGTACTTGTCCATTATGTCTTTAATTATTTGTCCTCTAAACATCAGTCCCCACCGTGACCGAAATAACTTGAAGTTTAGCCTTATCCTACCTACAGATTTGCCAGGAATAAACAACAAAATAAGACTGATGCTCGTTTCCACCAATCCTCATAAGGCTCGTGCATGCAAAATCTAGGTCATTAATATGTATTCATTTGTTTCACCTAGCCCATGACAGGTATTCTGCCTATTTGTATCCGAGGGCCCAAATTTTAGGCTGTGACCGCGCCTCGCGATTCTCATGGGAATCGCGAAGTTCCCATTTTTGTAACGAGCAAAATTGGTCTTTGTCTTGCTTTTTTTGAAAGACCGAGACCGAATCAAATTTTGCTTATCACTGTCATTATGTGCAAGTCCTATGTAAGCAAGAGTTAACGAATCGATAGTTTCAAAGACTCAGAAGTCCTCAAAGTTGTTTGAAGTATTTCCAATACGTTACGAGACTAAAGGTACGCTTATACGGGCAACTAAAATTGCTCAATTCCAGTCAATTCTCGTCTACTATGACGTCACGACCATATCAATCAATTTGCGGCAACAAGCAGCAACAAGCAGCAATATTGTGCTATGCAATTGCCTGGAATTTCCAAATCCATCGGATATGCGTCAATTCGTATATCTGCGACATTGAGCGATATGAAATATTTGGAGCATTTAGAAGCAATATCGCCGAAATAATTGCCACAATTTATTGAAATTGCTCCATATTGCTCCACTAATTGCTCCAGATCAGTCCATTCGTGTCGCCGAGCAATTATTGCCGCAATTATTGGTCGTGTAAGCGCATCTTAACTAATACGCGTTTGACGTTAGCCAATCAAAGACGTTATTGAATGAATAACCTGTCACAAAGAAAACAAATTTGGGGAATCAAGAAGACAATGTTGCAGTGGTAATTTGGATTTTAAAGAGATGGTAAGTGGTAAGTATGATAAGTTTAAAAAGCTTTGTATAGTATCTACCAAGTAAGCTTATTGCACCCGGGCTTTTTGATAAAGCTCGACATTAAATAATATCTTTGGACGCTTCACACCACGTCAGTCTTGCCCCGTGCTAATTACCTGAAGGATTTGTGTTACGGGTACCAGACAACGGAAATATATTTAATACTTTTATACTAAGTATACATAATATATTTAAGATTTTTAATATTATCATACACATATTTAATACACATCCAAGACCTAGCAACATTGAAAACTTTTGTTCCGTCGGCGGGATTCAAACACGCGACCCCCGGCTTGAGCTGCCACACACTCTTAACCATTGAGCCACAGAGGTCGTGAATATGAGTTAAACATCTCCCTCTCTCATGATAACATGCTCGTAGTTCTATATTACACGCCCGCATCACGTTTAGAAGCCTGAACTTTATAATATCGTGAGTTTTAAGGGCTTATATTGTCCTAAATATAAAGTTTTATATTAAAAAACTTTCGCTCCTCCCTGAAATTAACAGGGAACTAGAGGCCAGATTTCACGGGAAGAATGTCTAATGTTGAGAACCTAACAAACAATATAGTGCTTGTTGGAGATATTTTTAATGTCTATAGTCTAAACCACAGTCTAAACATTAGACAGACTTTTTCATTAATTCATTTTCACACCACCACACCTTGTCCTTACTAGTCAAACTACTCGAATTCCTAGGAATTATTTTGTGTTATTTCCAACTTATTGGTCCCGTTTTTCTGGTGAAATATGAATAATAATTTATTAAAGTTATTTTTATTCTCCAGGCAGATTATTTCATAAAAATAAATATTTTTCCGGAGAATAAATTCCCTTTATACGTGAATTACCGCGCTTTTGAATATTCGCGAAAATAACAAGTTAATCAATCACGAAAATCGGCACAAATCCTTGCTCGATTCTGTTTCCGGTACCAGCTAAGCGATAACACCAATTCTTATTATTGCTATAATAATATTCAGGAGGCCTGAGAAATGTGGCATCATGTTAACCTATTTTAGGTAATATGCCGCTATGTTAGTTAAGTTGCCTGTTAATTAAATCAAATATCCGTTCGCCGGGTCGTAAGTTATAAGTTATAACCAAAGACTTAAAAATACAATGGAGCTGTCCAATGTCAAATGAAGATAATTTTTCAGCTGATGTTATAGTGTTGGTAATATTTTTGTTGCTGCTCATTTTAAACTTTAAGCTGTCAGAAGCATTGCAATGGCCGCGTGCAACGGTGTATGTATTGGAAATGCGCATTTATTGTACAGAATGCCTCTGACAGCTTAAAGTTCAAAATGAGCAACAACAAAAATATTACCATCACTATAACATTTAAACTAGAAATAAAGTACCATTAGGTAGAAAATAGTAAATCTATCTGTTTGAGCGTTATTAATAAGTAGCCTACTAACTATTTGAACTTAACATCAACTACATTATTCTTAATGTTTGTGTTACATTCATATTATGTAACGGTTGGCAGCCCTAGCTGTTCTCGTCCATGGTCAGTCGGTATCAGCCGTCACCTCGCGCTGGGTTTACGACGATCTTGTTATTCGGTACTACGTCGTTTGCGCCGCGTTTCAGACCCTTTGTACTAAACTATATTCCAGGTACTATCACCATATAGATCTTTTCTTTTATTCAAAGGTCGACAAACTAAATGTCAAGTTGCTTTTTCACGTAGTTTTTCAGACTTCTCGGCAGTATACAGAAATGACAAAATGTAAATTTGCTTGAGAAATATAAACTATTCGGAACGTGCACGTCAGTAGTGACATATTTCAAACAAAGTTTCAGGGGCTTGTGTCAAAAAATAAACAACAAGAGTTAGTTTATTTTGTAAATATTATAGCAAATAAAATATATTTAGAACAATAATTAATGGTATTTCGGTTATATTTAGTTAAAAACTACTTGTGGAAAATGAATATAATCATAAAAAACTGGTTTTACACTCTCTCAAACACTCAATAAGTTTCAAGGCCCAATCTACGCTAAAAGGAAATAAATTGGTGTTAGCAGGACATGTAAGGAATGTAGAAGAGCTAAGAACTAATGGCAATGTTATTTAATATGAGCCAATATAATTCGCCGAACATCGGTGACTTTAGCACCCTATAAAACAAGTTTAAACGTAAGTACTGAACCAACCAAAAAACGTAACTAAGCATTTTGATAAAGCAAGTCTAAACATTTTTATTCATTCTTACAGATAGATAATAATGCTTGAGATTGTTGCTGGAGTGAAATTCAACTGCGTTTATAACCAGAGCGGCAAGTGCAAACATATTGATATTGCTACTTTAATATTTAAATGTTTCATTAACAACAAAACTACGTGCAATATACGTACTTTATACCTACTTGAAAAAAATAAAAAGTAATGTTATTAAAAATCTTGTTTTTATTTATTTTTTACAACATTAATACTCTTGAAGAAAATCGGAGTCAATAAATTTTTAATTTACTAAAACACTGCAAACATTCTTCATGTTTCTGAGTCTTTGTAGCATTAATACACTCTCAATATGGATTCTTACTCGAGCAATAGGTATCATAAGCCCTTTCGGTTTCCTCTTGAGAGTACTCATTTTGTTTTGCTCAAAATGGGGGCATAATAATTTAAACTTTTTTACACCTTTCATCTAAAACTTGCTTAATTTTTCACCTTTTCCATTCCATTCCATCTTTTCCATTCCATCCACCTTTTCCATTCAAAACTCTATCTCCAGCTTCTAAAAGATCAGTTAAACCAGATGTATTATCTGGTTTATCGTCATTTGTAAGTCACTGTTTCTTCCACCTGATACTATGGATTTAAATGAAATATTCTATGAAACTATCACTGCAAGTTTTGTCGTCGGGTTTCGGAGACCATGGTGATCCATCAACACTAAAACAATAGTTAGGTACTCAATTAATATCTTTATAAAATGCAACTCAAATAAAATTTACTTGAGTGATAATTCAATTTTAGGTTATATCGAATCACATACTTTTTCATTTTTACAGCAGCTATCCTTTTATATCTGATCTAATTTCCTAGTGGATTTAGGAAAAACATTAAATTTGTATACTGACTACCTATTTCTGCTGTTATTTTTGCAGTCTACGATACAAAAACAATTAAGACCAATTTCTAAAAATTTCAAAACAAGATTGACAAGTTTGTTTGACTATTAGCTGAGCCAGAGTAGACAGAATTATAGAGTATGCCGACTTAGAACTGATGTTGAAATTTTTAAATTTGACGTATTATGACGAAAATCGTCGCTAGGGTCAGAGTAGACAGAATGATAGAGACTTTATGTCATACGAAGCGTATCATTATGATTTTAACTCAAATTAAGTTTCAGTGCTGCTAAGGTGATATATCACATTATTGTTCATTCAAATGAAACTTATAGCGCCTCTTGCCCCAGTAGGGTTATATATACCCCAGTAGGGTTAGATTTTTTTTGAAATTAATAATTATAGTCAGAAACTTTTTTGCACCAGTGTTTAGAGGAGGTCACAAATAGCTTAAATTCGAAAACTCGACCATCCACGACGTGTGCGTTAGCCGCCATATTGGTTTGAAGGTCCAATCTTTTTTTAGCTATATCTCCTTTATTTTTTAAGAAAATGATAAGGATCAAATCTTTTTTTTATTTTTTAAGAAAATGATAAGGATCAAATTTGTCGAAAATTTGATTTTTTACAACTTTAGTCCTTATAATTTTTATTGTAAAATCAATATTAATTGTTAAAAATTCTAATTCATGATCATATTCGGTTTTATCCAGTTGCTTGGGTCCCGGTACATTTACCATATTACGTGTAGGAGCTCAAATATTGATTTCTAAAAAAATTCATAAGGATCAAATTTGTAGGAAATTTAATGGTCTATCGCCTACAACTTTGTTTCTACAATTATTTTCGCTAAATTCGATAATAATTGACATACAAGCAAAATTACACTTTGACTTGTTTTTTGCATTTATCTCCGTAAATATTGATTTTACAATGAAAATTATAAGAACTCAAAATGTAGAAAATTAAATTTACAACAAATTCAGTTCTTAAAATTTTCGTAAAAAAAAATAAAATAAAGGAGATATGTCTAAAAAAAGATTTGATCTTCAAACCAATATGGCGGCTAACGCACACGTCGGGGTTGGTCGAGTTTTTGAATTTAAGCTATTCATGACCTAGCTACGCACCTGACTATAATTAATTTCAGATTCCCATACAAGGCTGAACTATCCTTACTGGGCTATAAAAGATGCGTCAAAGACAAAAATCAACAAAAAACTTTTTGCATCCCTACTTACTTACTCAATATACTTAATTACTTAATCCATACTAATATTATAAATGCGAAAGTCTGTCTGTCTGTTACCTCTTCACGCCCAAACCGCTGAACCGATTTTACTGAAATTTGGTATAGAGTTACTTTGAGTCCCGGGAAAGGACATAAGATACTTTTTATCCCGGAAAAATGTACGGTTTCAGCGCGATAAACGAATTTTGGCGCAACGGTGTTGCGGGCGTCATCAAGTATTTAATAAAATCTAATAATAATTAATGATGTCAGCATCCCAAGACCAAACAGACCATAATATTATTATCCGGGGATAACTCACCGAAAGTAATATAGCTTGTCGTTTATTTATTTTATTTTCGCGTCTCTCGTCGGTCGGCGTCAGTGGGTGAGTGAGTGACGGTCTCATTATTTTTAATGCTTTTCTTATGTTAACGGAATACGAGTCCGATGTCTATGATACAGTGAATACGAGTCCGATGTCTATGATACAGTGAATACGAGTCCGATGTCTATGATACAGTGAATATGAGTCCGATGTCTACGATACAGTGTCCACCCTTTAGATACGAGTGAATTACGTTAAATCTAGTTATGAATATTAAGTGTGATGTTTTTCCGAAAGTATCAGGTGCTCAATTTTATGGCTTACTATCTCATAAAGATATGCTTGCTGCGTTAGCATTTTTTTATGTATAATTTTTTGAAACAAACAAAGTTCCGAATGATAGACGACGCAACTGTGGCCGGCCTCGGAAAAAAATAGCGTTATAGACATTAACAAGCCAAACTCGACTACACTTGCACTAGAGAGAGAGAAGAACACTTTTTCCAGTGTTGAACAGCATAGGACCCTTAAAAAGCCATTGTTTAAATAAATTACCTTCTAAATATTAGAATGCGCCTAAGCATTCAACAAACTATAAAGTGTAACTCGGTTAACCACACACTCAGTCGGTTTTCACGGCAATATTTCCCGGTGCAAGTTGGAGCGATAAATCAAGTGGCGGATAAAGTTAAATAAAAATCTAGGTGGCTAATGGATATATATCGGCGGAGGTGCCGCTGGGCACCGCATCGCCATCCGTCTCCCGACCCCGACTTCACTTCGGGAAATATAATGTGGCGTGGGAAGTATTTACAGTAAGTTCTTTGACCAATTCTGTATTTTTTGCGCACCTTTCAATTATTTAGTGGGAAAGTAGGAAGGAAGGAACTTGGCTGCTACGTACGTACTAATTGTTCAAGACGTAGACGTTGAGAGCGTTGTCATTCGTCGCATGCCTTTACCTACCACGAATTATGCGTAGTCTTCGATGGAACCTATATTATGTTCTAGCGGACGTACGACGCAAAAGCGTACCTAAGTTAACATTGTTCAAGACGTAGACGTTGAGAGCGTTGTCATTCGTCGCATGCCTTTACCTACCACGAATTATGCGTAGTCTTCGATGGAACCTATATTATGTTCTAGCGGACGTACGACGCAAAAGCGTACCTAAGTTAACATTGTTCAAGACGTAGACGTTGAGAGCGTTGTCATTCGTCGCATGCCTTTACCTACCACGAATTATGCGTAGTCTTCGATGGAACCTATATTATGTTCTAGCGGACGTACGACGCAAAAGCGTACCTAAGTTAACATTGTTCAAGACGTAGACGTTGAGAGCGTTGTCATTCGTCGCATGCCTTTACCTACCACGAATTATGCGTAGTCTTCGATGGAACCTATATTATGTTCTAGCGGACGTACGACGCAAAAGCGTACCTAAGTTAACATTGTTCAAGACGTAGACGTTGAGAGCGTTACCATCAGTCGCATGCCTTTTCCAAACGCAAATTATGCATAATATAGTCTTCCATAGAACCTATATTATGTTCTAGCGGACGTACGACGCATAGGTGGTAGAAAGTTCTTTAAACCACTTCTCCACAATCACAAACTGTAGCTCCCAATATGTCAAGTTATTTTGATATTTTACATATAATAAAAATACATACGTGATACGACCTCTACGAGTATAGTACCTAAATCCGGAATTACACACAAATATCAAATCCCTTGTGTAATAAGTTGTATTACACAAGTTGTTGGCTTCAATCAACATTGTCGCGTTTAGATTGCGGGATGCTCTGAGCAGACATCACTGAACACTTGTAAGCCACCTGTTGGAACTAATGTATTAACCATTGAATGGTCGCCCATACATTGAATCCAGGCGATGCGATGCAATGAAATAATTATTCGCATTGCAAAATAAGTTTTCTAAACAAACTTTATCTACTATTACCTTTCAAAATCAAAAATCAAAATCAAAATTTTACTACTACACAAGTCTGTTACTTCTTCACGCCCAAAACGCTGAACCGCTGAACTGAAATTTTGTATAAAGATAGTGTGAGTCTCAGGAAAGGACATAGGATACTTTTTAAGCCAGAAAAATGTACGGTTCCCTCGCGACAAGCAGATTTTGGCGCAATGGAGTCACGGGCGGCATCTAGTAAGATAATGAATATTAATCTTGTGTATTTTAACCGGGAGCTACTGCAGCCTTCACAATTCAATGAAAGAATAAATAGCATACAACATAAAAACTAAATTGTGAACAGCCTTTTTATAACGTACTCGTAACACTTCCGAGTATTTACATTATACTCCGCGGCGCGTCAAAGGCGGGTTGGGGCGGCGAGGCGAGGGCGGGCGGAGTTGTAGTGTGAACTACTAACGAGCTGCAATAGTTGCTCGTGTCGTGTTCTCAGTTACATTACATTGTAACTTCATGTAAAGCATTATAATAATACTATGATGAATGGGAGGAATTGTTATTTCAAACCGAAAAAAAATTATCGGTTTGAAATAACCTAACCTAAATCTATAATTTAATTATTGTTTATAAATGCTGAAATGTGTCTGTTTCTTCCTCTTCACACATAACCTGCTGAGCTTATTTTCGTTAATTATAATCATACATTTGATAATGTGTTACGTAATTAAGGTAAATAGTTCGGTAAATTGGAGACACTTCAAGCTCCGAGCAGGACAGGGCAGTTTTTGTCCTGGAAAAAAGTACGGTTCACGCGTGATAGCTTCCGCGCAGACGAATTCGTGGTCAATATCTAGTATTTATTTAATTTGATTTTATTTTATTTATTCGGAAAACTTACAGCATATTATGATTACAATGGTAATAATACAAATTAAATAGCGATATGCCAATAACAAGTTTTCGCTGGTAAAAATAAATTTAAGCTAAAATTAACATTTCAAACATAAAGTCCTGACGAGACACATACATAATATGACTTAATACATGAATTAAGGTAAGTAACGTAGGTAGTATCATATACATTATACATACGAAGCAAATGTTGTTTATTCTAGGAACTTCGTTTATTTAAATGAATTCATTAAACAAGGAGACAATTCATAAATTAATTCACAATATAACATTATTATTAAAGTCAAAACAGTAAGATTCGCACGTAACTTCTCAGAAGTGTTGTGTCAATATAAAGTTTTGAGATTTGTCGCACGCTTTGACTACTTATAGCTAAGTTTTCTACAGCGTAATTTCGAGAAACTGCTGACGTAGATAGAGGTATTCAGTTTATTTGTGAAACATGAGATAATGAGAACTTGTGAGATGTTATAACAGAGTGTGAGGTACGGAGAAATGTGTACTCATGTCACATAAAGGTGCTCCCAGACAGAAGTTAAAATAACGTCAGATAACATTTTTTAACAAATTATAACAAAAGACACGTTTATTTTTTGGCATGTTGTAGCGTGTTACACGATGTTATAAAATGTTATCGTGTTACACAATGTTTTATAACGTTATATAACTTCTGTCTGGGAGCACCTTAAGACGACTAGTACTGCGAATGCCACATCTAAATGTATTTTTGCTATCTACATAATGTTATTATCAAATGAAAGTTTCTTCGTCCAAAATGTTTAGTTTAATTTATTCAAACGTAAATTTGTTCAAATCTAAAGGTAAAATAACATTGAAACGTCGCAAATCGCAAAGCATTGAAATGCACTGCGGGTGGCAAGTCTGTCAAATTGTATCTTCAAATAAAGTTCACTTTTGGCATCACGTTAAAGAATATGCATTTTTATATAAACATTTTAGAGATGCGAGGCAAGCATGCATGATTATAACATCGTGGTCTGATACAAAATTCAGTGTGTAGCACAACTTATGGTATACAACGTAAATTCCATGTGAGTTGGCTTTAAGGTTCGCGAACAATACGATAGTTCCACGTACATTTTACTACGTATCATGGACTCGGTAAAACAAACGTTATAATATTATGAAAAAGCGGCCCGCTCCGCTGCCCCCCCGTCACAATGTGTGTCAGTAGTTCGTCAGACGACGCGTGCGAGCTATCTCGCTGCTTCGCCGAGCACAGCCTTCCGAGGGATCATCCGATTTACTGCCCTTCAACTTTCATCCAACTTTATGTACTTAATACAGTAAAAGCTTTCGGATTAAGTGCCACGAGACTTATGAGTGAAAACTTATCCTAGTAATATGGCAAGTCGTTAATTAAAAGTTAGACAGAAACAAGGGATATAAACTCTAATAATAATATAATATCTAAGAAGGTAGTTATTTAAAATTAGACAATAAAATAAAGAAGTTGTACAACATGAATCAAGAAGATTATTATTTATTATAATTTTTTATAAAGGCGAAAGTTTGTGAGTGTGTATGTTTGTTACTTCTCCAGGTCTAAACAGCTGGAGCGATTTTAATAAAATTTGGTTTGGAATTAGCTGATACCCTGGATTATAACATTAGCGTTTTACTTCGCGAAAATGTAACAATTTATTTTCCCTGATTAACCACGGGTAAAACCGCGGGCACTGCTAGTTAGTTAGCTATATAATTTTAATAATATCTTTTTAATCATACGTTCCTCGTACACCAAAAGACAATACACATTTTGGTATATTACCACGATACTATATACTGTACCTACTCGGAGAAACATGGCGGTAGCGGTCATTGACTCCCTGTCAAAAACTTGTCATTTTCTATATAAACCGCGATTGACAATGAAGTGTCAGATGTTGTCAATCGTGGCTTTGTATAGAAAATGACAAGTTTTTGACAGGGCGTCAATGACCGCTACCGCCATGTTTCGCCGAGTACAGTATAGTCACAAAATTCCATACAAACGGACGTGGGCACGGGTTTTAACGGACCGAATGCTTCTACAGTTCACAATAACATTGTGTCTCGTATTTCTGCACAATTTTAAATCCTTGCATTGTCAATGTAAAGATGTACGGGATTAAACACACGAACGCTTCGAGTCGAGGATCAGAAGTGGTCGGGATTGCGCAAGATTTAGTCGCTAGTGGAACGAGCTCTCCGTCCTATCGAGTTCCATAACGGGCACTGGTATTTTTAAAACATGAAGTAATGACGCCAGCAACTCCATTGCGCCAAAATTCGTTTATCGCGCGAAAACCGTAAATTTTTTCGGGATAAAAAGTATTCTAAGTTCTTTCCCGGACTCAAAGGTATTTGGATACCAGTATTGATACATTAACTACGTTTTATTGGTAAAAAATTGTCGTTTTGGAATATGTCTTAAGAGAGCAAGTAGGTATAGAGCGCCCATAATTTTAAGATCGCTCGCCGTCGGCGTAGCTGGAGGGGACAATTCGTACTATATTGTGATTTGTGTATCTATGACGTATATCGTAATTCGTATACAATTTCCATACCAAATTTCAGCAAAATCAGTTCAGCGGTTTGGGCGTGAAGAGGCAACAGACAGACAGACACGCTTTCGCATTTTTTATATTAGTAAGTATATAAAACGGTATTAACATTTATTCACCCTGACACAATTGTTAGTGTCAGGGTGAAGAGGCGATGCAACATGCCCCCAGTTACAGTAAAAGTGTAGCACGGCAACGTAGCACGGCAAATTGATCGTCGTCATTACGCCATTAGCTCGTCGCAGCTCACTGCAGCTCGCACTCAGCTATTCCATCCACTTTCAATCTCATTTGCCACTTGCACTACAATTCTATAATAACATAAGTAATACGAGAACGACTCTCTCTGTATTTTACGTCTGCAATCTTTTTGTTTAAACCGCTTATTGGAATAATTAAATACATATTGGATGAATTTAATCACGGGCATATTTCAATAAACTTTATGTGTTAAAATTTTTGTTTTTCACAGAATTTCATTTTCCGCGAGAAAATTAACATAATATATTTTTATCTTTCCTTCTTTTGCCATTTCTTCAAAATTGATACTTTTGAAAACACTTTGACGCAAAAGTCCTTTATCTAACTGTTAACTAGTACAGTACAAATATGCCCCACTTGTAAACAAATAGTAGATACATCAAAGACTTGAAACGACCGCGAGAAATCATCATCAAAGTACGTTTCATAAAAGTGGTCAGTAAACATACAGTACCTAAATAACCACAGCCATTAGCCGATACTAATAAGCCGACTGATAATAAACAGCGATCCAATTAGTGAAGTACAGTTATATTTGGGATAACGCCGTAGGCCGATAGTCCACTGGCGTCACCGGGACGTCAACAACAAACATTCAAATAAAATGCGACTTTATGACATAGGCTAGAGGTTTCATTTTGCTCTACGCCACTACAAAGCAGCGGCGGCATGCGTCGCTAGACCAATGTCGGCTGAAAATGAAACCTATAGCCTAGGTCAAGGATAGCGAACCTATTCGTATTAACGTCCCTTTTTCTGAACAAATCTTTCTGAAGAAGTCTTAAACGTGCTATCCAATTTTTTTATTATGGTTCGCTGCGTATTTCAAAATTTATCTCATTATGCAGAGGTACTTAGATCTATAAACTTCATTGTTGGTAAAATAATGATTTCAAAACTAGTCTTATGACCAGTAGCGTGCTCCTTATGTCACGTACCACTGGTGGCACGCGTGCCGCTGTTTCGTCATCCCTGGCCTATAGTCGTAAAGTGTAATTTTATTTCAATTTTTGTCGTTGACGTCCCGGTGGCGGTGGTGCGGCAGTGGACAAACGCCCTAAGATCAGCCATTGTGAAACGAGGACGATATTTCTTATTTTTGCTCGGCGCCGAAAAAATATTCCTTTGAATATTTAACAATCGCGTAATATAAAGAGATGTTTTCTGTTCAAACGGCGGGGCGTGCTTCATATCCTGCCCCTATGATTTTCAATCTTTTTTATTTATTCGAACATTATATTCCCTGGGAAACACGCCGAAATGGATTTCGATTGTGTCGATGTACTTTGCGGAATTGGGATTTAATATTATGAGATCTTCAAAGCCCCTCCGATAAAGGGTGTGAATTTGGAATAAAGAGCGTGAGGTCGACGAGACGGCCAATTTTATGACATACAGACTGGACTAGATGTTTCTTGTGAGATATAGGATACGATAGTTCGTATCTTTATCTTTAGAATCTCGCCTCAAACTTTTCTTCTTATAGAAGGCCCCTTCTTTGGTAAACTAGGAAGAGTTAAGCTGAAACATTTATTGAATGTATAAAAATAATGAGTTCATTTCTTTTACATGTATCTTGATTGCTGTATTTCACCTGTTATTAGAAGTCATCTAACCTATAAGTTACCATTGTTTGTCTTTTATTTTAATGTACCAGAAGATATTCTGTTGGTAAATCGTAATAAATAAATAAATATTGTATATAATTATCAACTACCTTTAAACAAAGTCCACTTCAAATTTTTGCAATAAAACTCTTAGGAAACCCTAAAAAATTCTTTCACCTAAGGATCTTGCGGTGTTATGTATACGGAGCCATTAGTATGTGTGTTCAGGCGGGAAGTTTCGGGGCTGTCAGCGGCGACAATATTGTCCACCCTCGTCACCGGCGGGTCAGGTGCTGTGTCCTGTACACAGGTTAACGTATCAATTATGTCCTTGTAAAATCTTGCAAGGTTATTCAGCAATGCTATTTATAGTCTGTTTGCGTTATAACTTGATCTTGGTACTGATGACGCTTAAAGCCAGGTTAATTTTCAGCGGTTTTAGTTGGTAGGTTTGGCGCTACTCGCCGTCCAGTCACACATACCCTCGCGGTGTTTCAGCCTAACTGAGGCACTTCCCGAACTCGGGGCACCCATAAAGGATTTGCGTCATCAAAAAAACTTTTATTTTTACCAATTGAAGTTGTACAGTAACCGTTACGTACGGTTAAAGCTTTTGTACTACGAAAGCGTCATTAGTAAACTTAGATGATGAATAACATCAATACTTTGGCGCCGGTAGCATATACCTCACATCTAAATGTGTAGATAGTAACTAAGGTATAGTCAAAATATTGAGGCACAAAATGTATCAAATACATTTATGAAGTTTTTTTGCCTCGATTCGGCGTTTCAATTTAAGTAAACTTTTTCCGTACAACATACAAACAGACATTTTAACAAATCCTATCTGCATTTGAATGAAAGCACTATCACAAGATGGTCATTGGATCCTATTATCCGGAGTATTCTAGAGCGAAACAGTTAGGGTTAAAAGCTCCACCTAGATACAGACGTTAAGGCGTCTGTTCTCTTTACGGCTGCTCGGGGAGCGCGGTATTGTTTTCTTATAGCGTTTAAACTTACTATATTTATATTTAATAGCGATTGCCCGGGTTGCTGGAAATTAAAATTTTATAAGAAGTTGTTTATAGCGACACGGTGTTATATAAGTCCATACTCCATACTAATATTATAAATGCGAAAGTGTGTCCGTCTGTCTGTCTATCTGTAACCTCTTAACGTCCAAACCGCTGAACCGATTTTGCTGAAAAGTATAGATATATTCTGAGTCCCGGGAAAGGACATAGGATACTGTTTATGCCGAAAAAATGTAAGTTTCTCGCGCCATAAATGAATTTTGGCGCAACTCGGGCGTCATAAAATCGAAATTATGTCTACGCGAATTATTTTGTGAATCCTCGCCATTCTAAAAACAATTTATGTCCGTTCGCGTATAAGGCCTTTGCGGAGCCCCAGGGCACGCTTTGATAATGGCTAGGCTAGACTATCATCCATTCGCCTTGGAGCTATCACTAACATCTAAGAATCCATAGATGATAGTGATAGCCCCAAGGCAAATAGAATAAAACTTGCATGGCGGGGGACCGCATCACAAATTCACGAGGAACAATGTGACGACTTTTATACCGGAGCCCTGACTTCAACTAATTTATCGCAGACTCGCAGCTCCAGCCGCGGCAGCACACACTAACACACACACACACACAACGCGCACATAGTACTCAAGTTCTTGGCTAAGTCACTGAATTATTCAGATCTAGCTTAACCCACTATCATTTACCGTTTAGGCAACTTCCTAAGCGCTAAATTATATTTTAGCCTAAAGAAATCTTTTTATTCTGATCAAAATTATTTCTACAATCTTTTTATATAAATCATAGCTTTCGTAGTTTCTTTGTGCAAAGACATTTCCTATAAAAACAAAAGAGTTGAAAAATGTTAGTTCTAGAAAAATTGTGCTAGAAAAAATATTTTCAGTTATGAACTATGGGGATCGGAAACTTCGACCAACAGTGGTGAAGGTTTGTATGCACCGTCAATTCGTGCCTCGTTTCATGTTATTCCGGTGTGTACTGACCCTTAGTACTAATGTTGATAATAATCTAAATAAACTCACATAATTTTCGAGTCATAATAATGTCTAGAACTCTGGAACAAAGGTAATTAAGATTTGGGTGTTGCGTGTTGCTCGCTGTAACAATGTATGTTGGTACATTGTCCGTGTTTAATTTAGTTGTGTAACGTGCACTGGCAATACTGGCATAAAGGATATTTTTATTTGTTTATTACATAAAGGATATTTTTATTTGTTTATTACAGAACAATGCGCAAATATAATGCCGTCAGGAAATGGAATTTTAAGTGAACTTTTACAGAGTGTTCTGCAAGTGCCTTATTCTGAAAACTTGATATAGTCACCCCAAGTAACAAAATTCTCCTATAGTGCACAGTTTAAAGGCTTGCAGCACTAGTAACTCTCGCTTAGTGGTTCCAGGTGCTACTACCAAGCTTATAACAGGTTACACGGAGTTTGTTTGGGTTTGTAGTAAACATGTTCTTGTAAGTAAGACTTATAGTCGTGTATAGAACGAGATTATAGGCGCAGTAAAGGCTAAGATGGCCTATACGAGTGTTTCAAAGGTGTAAATATACTTGAGAAAACTTGCTCCAGAAAGTTATATTTGTAATATACTACAAGAAGTAATTATAAATCCGCTATAAGGTCACACGCCAGTAATAGTATTTATAGTGCCAATTTAAATTGTATAAGAAAAATAGTTTCATGTTGTTTTCACTAGATGTCGCTGAGCTGCTTCTACATCGCGCTATCGCTTGTACGAATGCCATTTATATAGTTGTAACAGATTTTTGTTATTGTCAGAACAGAAATTTAGTGAGAGTTAATTAATTTCGTATTATTAATTAACCCTCCAAGTTGACCTCCGCGAGTGAGTAGATTAACTTACCTTTTCTTATTATTTTATTTTTTTCGTCCACCTCACAAAACAATTCACAAAAATAATGTTTGAAGTAGCTAGTAATAGAAGCGCGGAGTACGTAACAGGCCTGCCTGGGGTTCTATAAGATGCTCATAGTTGGCTTCGTGGGAGCAGATAGTTCTGCGTAGTCCAACAATAAGTGTATTATTTTTCTAAGTAGTGCTAGGCAAGTCTACTATGAGTGCTTTATTAGCAAAAGTACGCATATAAAATGGGCCCTTTTCCGTGGTTATAAACGTTTACTAGCCTGTTATAGTCCTGGCCCCGGAACCACCACAAGACCAGATTTTGTTACTTGGGACACTAGCTTTTATCCACAGTTTTGCATAGTCCGGGATCCCTAGAATATTTTATTTATTATTATCAATCAAATTTTTATTTGCGAAAGAGTAACATTGTTCTACAAATAAAAATCCATATTTTAGGACCCTCAATTCAAACTATGAAATTCTTTCTATCTCTGTTAAGATTTTTCGCAGATAAAAATGTTGTTCGTCTAATCGAAATGAAGCTACTCACAAAGAATTTGCTTGATACTAATAATAAAAAAAAAATCTAAGGAACGCTGACTATATACTTATAGTCAGGTGTGCTAAAATTATTTTTTTTACTTTTGTCGGTCGCGGTCGCTTGCGACAAGAATGGGAAAGCCACCTTTAGATTTTTGTAACTACTGTCTGTCTTGAGTACTTTCACAGGACTCAAAGTATCTCCACACCTTTCAGCAATAGTGGTTTGTGCGTGAAGAGAGACAGACAGATGGACAAACTTTCTTTAGTGGTTTGAGCGTAAAGAGGGACAGACAGACAGACACATTTTCGCATTTAAAATAATATTAGTATGAATAAGTCGTTTGTCTTTTGTTTCATATGAGAATAATATTTACTGTTGATATGATAAGGTCTAAGCTTGGTTAAACATTGGACGAAAATAACAGAATTATAGTAGTTAGTGTAGCCAAAAACCATCAACAGATAAAGTTCAGCGCACACTAGCGGCAATAGCGTTATCGTGGTGGCCCACTTAGTTGTACAAACATCGCCAACTTTAATATCTTACGCTGCGACACACTCAATTATTACAGGGACTGTGAAATAGGTCAATGGGAGTTTTTAAATGCCTCGTTATGTGGAAAGCGTGGACTTGTAAACTAGTGCTATATAAATGTCGCAGTCATCTAGTTTAATCTGCGATTCCATTGAATCACTAGTACATTAATTGAATAACACCATTCACATAAATGACTACAACTATTCAAGACATTGACTGTAACGTTTAACGTCTTGACTAAAAGACACTTAGGGAAGTCGTTAAGTCGTTTGTTTTTTTTTATTAGTCGATGGCGGCGTAATAATAGGTAAATCTAATGGAGGCACTTCACATGGCTAATTGTATTTGCTATTGGATATTTTGCATATTTTTGCATTTGGCAAAATTATTGACGTATACATAAACAAGTAAATAAAGGCAAATACGGCCTTCCACACATGGACGTTAAATACCAAACTTTTACTCGTACTTGCTTTTGTTTACTTGCCTATTTGACTCCTTTGATGTGCGTCAAAAACCGACAAAGGTACGGATACGTGTATTTGGTATTGGTCATATTTGTCAAATAGGCAAATAAGGCCAATATTTGTCAAACATACCGTCTACACATGGTGATTGTTTGGCGAATACATCAAATACGCAAATACAAATAGCCATGTGAAGTGCCTCTATAAGCTAAACTACATTACAAATTCCATGTTATGCTGTCGTAGCACCTCTACGAGACTCATAGAGGTGCTACGAGGTGTGGTATTTACGATTTTTTCACTTATGAACGTGAAAAAAAGTCCCTGTATGTAAGGAAAATACACCTAACACTTGTCTAACATCGTTTCAGTTTGTCAGACGTCAGCACGGTGTTTGTGTGCGTGCGACTAGACGTGATCGTGTAGACTAGCTGCAATAGCTTAGCAGCGGCAGTCCCCGAGTGCCACCAGTATTTATTATTTTGAAAACTCCTCGTGGAATCATCCTTGTAGGTATATTCGAGTTTAATTTAAGAGCATACGCTAACACTGTTTTTCCATACAAACGTATTCCCCAAATTTACTCCCGGGACAATGCGTCTAGGCAAATGATTTTTTATGCAATATTGGGATCTGTTAAAACTATGCCTCTACGTTAGATTTTTTCTAATTTCACTAACATCTATACTTATAAAATTACATGTCCTGACTGACTGACTGACTGACTGACTGATTCATCATCGCTGAGCAAAAACTGTTAAAGTTACAGCAACGAAATTTGGTGAGTAGGGTTGTTTTACTAAGGAAGGAATTTTGAACATTTTACCCCGAAGGGGGTGAAATAGGGGTTGAAAGTTTGAATGAAAGTCCGTCATTTCTTGAGTTAGAAACATGAAACTTTTTTTTTCGGTTACTGATTAAAATGAATGGATACGTATTTAAGCGTTTTTGAAAATTCTACCCCCAATGGGGTGAAATTGGGGTTGAAAGTTTGAATGAAAGTCCGTTATTTCTTGAGTTAGAAACATAAAATTTTATGTTTGGGCTACTGATTAAAAATGATTGGATACGTGTTTAAGCGTTTTTGGAAATTCTACCCCCAAGGTAGTGAATTAGGGGTTGAAAATTTTAAACGAAAGTCCGTCATTTCTTAAGTTAGAAACATGAAAGTTTATTTTTGGACTGCTGATTAAAAAATAATGGATAGATATTTAAGCGTTTTTGGAAATTCTACCCCCAAGGGGGTGAAATTGGGGTTGAAATTTTGAATAAAAGTCCATCATTTCTTGAGTTAGAAACATGAAATTTTATTTTTGTGCTACTGATTAAAAATGAATGGATACGTATTTAAGCGTTTCTGGTAATTCTACCCCGAAGGGGGTGAAATTGGATTGAGTTAGAAACATGAAAGTTTATTGACGTTTGCGTTTGACGTTTGCTTAAATAGGGGCCTGTTTTTTAGGCCAGTCATTAAAGCCAAAACCCGAAAGAAATTAGTAACTTGATAACATTTTAGGGGGTTGTTAAAGAAGGTAAAATAACTTACCGTGTGATTTTGCAGCGTTCTGGGGTGTACGGAAAGGGTTGAAAAGTGGTGAAAAAGGTTTTTTGTTAATAACATTGCGTAAAAAATTAGTAACACGCTGCAAATTTGGAATTAGGTTGTTCTTACCGTTTTGTAACGTGTATTAAATTTGCAGCGTTTTACACACGTTACATTGTTTATTATTAAAAAACAATAAGATTTGTTAGTTACAGGGGTAAAAAAAATAGTAACACGCTGCAAATTTGGAATTAGATTGTTCTTACTGTTTTCTAACGTGTATTAAATTTGCAGTGTTTTGCAACATACGGAACATTGTTTATTATTAAAAAACAATGAAATTTGTTATTAACAAGGGTGAAAAATGTAGTAACACGCTGCAAATTTTATAATTAAGTTGTTTTTACCGTTTTCTAACGTATATCAAATTTACAGCAATTTAGTAATAAACAATGTTCCGTATGTCGCAAAACGCTGCAAAATGAATACACTTTACAAAACGGTAAGAACAACTTAATTCTAAATTTACACCGAGTTACTAATTTTTTTTACCCCTGTTATTAACAAATTTTATTGTTTATTAATAATAAACAATGTTCCGTATGTTGCAAAACGCTGCAAATTTAATACACGTTAGAAAACGGTAAGAAAAACCTAATTCCAAATTTGCAGCGTGTTACTAATTTTTTTACCCCTGTTATTAACAAATTTTATTGTTTTTTAATAATAAACAATGTTCCGTATGTTGCAAAACGCTGCAAATTTAATACACGTGTGGGAATATGTGGAGGCCAAAGGAAGATCTTCCGACCGAGCGAGGTGGTATGCTCGGTCAGGCCGAAGCCCACGTGATACATTTCAGCTGTCGTATATATACCGACGCGCTCAGAAAACTTTGATAGCGCGATGCAGGAATGTTAGGCGAATTGTGGGTACCGCCACATCACTCCCCCCCGAAGACCGGAGGTCGAATCTTGAAGTCTTGTCGCTTGAGTCGCCAGTGCCAGTGAGTTCCAGTGAGTCGGAACTGTTGTAGTGAGTCCCAGTGAGTCGGAACTGTAAGCTGTTGCACGGGATCCAGTGAGTCGGATAAGCTGCCGTGCGGGGCCGATGCTACGTGCTGACCAGGAGAGATGTGCTCTGCTTGCTGACCGGTCGGTGTAGTGAGAAAGCCCGATGATGCCGATGTGGAGTCTCCCAGGCCGCGGTACATTGCGGCTAGTGGACGAGGTACCCGATGAGGCGATGCTGGCTGGCGCGGTGCGGAGGGGCGGGGAGTGATGATGATGAAGGACGCGTGTTCTGTCGAGGGTCACCAATGTGGGAATTATGTGGAGGCCAAAGGAAGATCTTCCGACCGAGCGAGGTGGTATGCTCGGTCAGGCCGAAGCCCACGTGATACATTTCAGCTGTCGTATATATACCGACGCGCTCAGAAAACTTTGATAGCGCGATGCAGGAATGCTAGGCGAATTGTGGGTACCGCCACACACGTTACAAAACGGTAAGAACAACCTAATTCCAAATTTGCAGCGTGTTACTAATTTTTTACGCAATGTTATCAACAAAAAACCTTTTTCACCCCTTTTCAACCCTTTCCGTACACCCCAGAACGCTGCAAAATCACACGGTAAGTTATTTTACCTTCTATAACAACCCCCTAAAATTTTATCAAGTTACTAATTTCTTTCGGGTTTTGGCTTTAATGACTGGCCTATTTACCCTTTGTATAAGGAACCACAAAAAGGGGAAAACTATCCATCTTTGTTATTATACATACTATGATTAACGCGGACTAGTGACGAGCTAGTATTATATAAAAAAATATGACCCTTCAAAAATCGCAAAAAATGAATGCCCCGTACCCCGCCAAGATCCACCGACCATAAAAAAATTTTGAAAGATCTTTGAGATAAAAGAAAAACGTAGAGGCATAGACTCACTCTTCCTGATGATATTTAAAAAATAATAATTAGATAGGCTCTATTTTGAAGGAGGAATCAGTGGAATACGTAACCTCGATTTACTGTATCTGTCTCTATCACAATACACGTGCCGGCGCAGGGTGAAGCGTGATGGCAATAGTTTCTTCGTTTAAATTCTACTGTACCCGCGTTCCCTCTTAAGTAGTAGCAACACTCGCCCGTGGTTCGCCTCCCTTTAATATGACATGATAAATCTCTCCTTTCATATTCGGAATTGTTGTGAGATGAAATTCCCAGAAAATATTCAATTATATGAAAATGGCCACGGGTACTTTCGTTTAATATTATGACTCGTGTGCACAAAGCGCTGTCGACATTGTTGCAAAAAATGTGCATTTTCTAATAATAATATATTGTAACAGAGTTCTTTTTATAACACTACTCATTTTTCCCTTTAGCAATTAAAAGTTCCCCTTATACCTATAACTTAATACGGTACGATATAACTTAACGATGTCTTGATTTTTTCGAACCACTTTTTCAACGTACGAGACGAGGATAAAACATCTGATCTTTTTAATAGTTTGTAGTGAAGGAGCTACCCTACCTACTACTTTACTATTCTTACATTCGAGAAATAGTGCTAGATTCTATTGAACAACTAGCTTTTGCCCGCGGCTTCGCTCGCGTTAAGAAGTATTATTTTTAATTTGGTATCAAAACTCAGCCCGATCGGTTTAAAATTGACAAAGTTTCATAGAATCTTTCATCCCCTATTTTATCCCCTTGGGGGTAAAATTGACCAAAATCCTATCTTAGCGGATGCCTACGTCATAACATCTACCTGCATGCTAAATTTCAGCCCGATCCGTCCAGTGGTTTGGGCTGTGCGTTGATAGATCACTATAATTTTATGTCAGTCAGTGAGTCACCTCTGAGTTTTATATATATTAATCTATATATATTAAGAATTTCCTTATTAATGTATGCTATTAAATAATACTTCTATTAAAATATTTTAAAACTAGATGACGCCCGCAACTCCGTTGCGCCAAAAATCGTTTATCGTGCGGCAACCGTACATTTTTCCGGGATAAAAAGTATCCTATGCGGGCTATGCCCTTTCCCGGGACTCAAAGTATCTCCATGCCAAATTTCATCAAAATCGGTTCAGGGGTTTGGGCGTGAAGAGGTAACAGACAGACAGACACACTTTCACATTTATAATATTAGTATGGAAGTATGGATTGTATTTAAAACAAAAATTTCAACACAAGGAAAAATCCCTCTTGTAACAATTTCGGCGAAAACATTCGACAACTTATTATGTGACATGAGTACCGAATACGTTGTTTCGGTCTCAAAAGTAAGCCTAAAATAGGAACAGTTATTTATAATTAATATATATGTAAGGAAAATAATTTCGTTCGTTATTCGGCATTGATAAGTATTATTACAAATCCATACATGCGAAATACTAACATTATAAATGCAAAAGTCTGTCACTCATTCTGCTACCTCTTCGCGCCCAAACCCGAATTGTTCAATTTTGGTATGGAGGTAATTGGAGTCTCAGAAAAGAACACGGGAACCGAAACCTGAAAAGTATCCAGCTTTTTATTCCGAAAAGTGTACGGTTCCCGCACGATAAACGAAATTTTGCGCAACCAACTTGCGGACATGAACTACCTAGTTACTTACAAATATGTAATAGGGTTATTAGTGCAGAGAAGTATTCATGAGTTGTAGTCAGTTAGGAGAAACGAGTAGATCGACAATTAATAATAATTACATTACTGTTGCACTCGCACTAAAATGTCGTGTAGTAGATATAGCTCAAAAGGTAAGTTGTAAAAGGTACTTCAATTGGAATTAGTTTTTTTTTACTTCGATGAAAATGAATTTTTATGCAGTTTTGTCGTTTTTATCCAAAAGTCCCAATTTCTATTAAATCACCAACCTGAAATGAAATTCACTGAATTCCATTCATAACACTTTACATGTAAAATAATTTAATATTAATTTTAATTAGGTTTTAAAGTATGTATCGACTATAGATAATAGGTACTCGATTGGCATTTATATGATAGGCATTTTAATAGTTATTTTAACAAGCATGTATGCGGTGGTTAACTTGTGATTGTTGTGGTTGTTGAAAATTGATGTCGATAGATAAAAATATAATACAATAATTACTAAGCGTATTTTTATTTTTAATTATTAACTAGCTAAATGCCAAGCTTTGTGAGGGCTCGCGTCGTCACACCTTGACTGACTGATGATGACACAATCTACGTATAACTAAAAATTACTATCTTAAAGCACAAATCAATAGACATGATAGTTTTTCCGTAAAGTGTACCACAAGATGTACGGTTCGTGGGATATACTATAATAAAATAAAAATGAATAATATATTCTTAAGGAGCTGAAATATGTACTTAATTATAATATAATTAGTATTAACACGACACGAACATGTAAGATACGTTATTTCCTATTTTTAACCGACTTCAAAAAAGGAGGTTATCTATTCGACGCGTATGTAATATTTCCAGAACTGCCCAGTTTTTGTATATTATGTTAGTCTATATCAGCGTCTGAACAAATGTGCCAATTTTCAAAAGTGTATGTATAATGTATGTATGTATGTATGTTTTTATGTTTGTGTTCGCATATCTCTGGAACTACTAGTCTGGTTTCAGTAATTCTGTTTTATTGTATTAGGTATTGTTCAACTTAGGGAATAGTGCAAATTTCATCAAAATCAGTTCAGTAGTTTTGGAGATAGAGAGTTTTAATTCTCAATTACGTACAATTCTGAAGTCGGTTTTATCTTTTTAATTAAAATACAGTTATTGTATGTTATACTCATAAAAATTTCTTTTGTTCTGCCGAATTTTAGGACGTCTGAGCAATTTTGTTATCATGAATATAAGGTTGATGTAAATAAGTATATCTTCAATTTGTACAATCTTCGTAAGTAAAGTGGTGTCCTTATGTTTTTAATCAAATAACAAAATATTATGATGAAACAGTAACGACATTAAATTATAATATTAATTTGTTTGCATTGCTATAAGAACTCAGCACATAATTATGATCACACAACTTCTATGACGTGACTCGTGAGCTATAGTATATACGTGTGTGTAATATGTTTTAGAAGTGGAATGTATTTGAAAACTTGCTATATAGCATAATTTCCTATTTACTAATCTGTGTTGTACGTAACCTCATGCCGTCGAAAAACCTATCGCGTTAATAATAATGAGTGAGTAGTGCCTTAATGTAAGAAGTAACAAAATGTTCACTACACAATCATTGATTTAGGCATTTGATCAGCAGTGTAGGATAATGTAAGCTAATTACAAAGAGATAAATGTAGATTTTAAAATAAAAACATTTATAGGATCGATAATTCGCGCACATAACCGCAATGCCGCGTGTTCCAGTCACGGTTAATGTTAACAAAAACTTTTCCGCCTGCTTACCGCCAGGGGTTACAAGGAGCAGGTGTTACAGCGGGGTCGGAACACCTGGAAACACCTGAACACGTGTGAGGTAAGTTTGTAGGAAAATTTGGACTGTTTAACATTAGGGGCGATTAAGTTTTTTACTTTTAGGGCCGGATTACATTTTTTTAATCCAGTGATCCAAACCAGCCTTGTTACTTATAGAATAATGTCAACGGGCACCGGAATGCCCTCAGTTACAATCCAGTTCATTCCAGTGCCGTTTACATTATACCACTAGTAATCCAGCAGCCATCATGGATCATTGGATTGAAATAATGTAAACCGCGCGCCCGGTATTATGATGTAGGTAGGTAGGTAATTAAAATTGTACAGATGTTCCTCGGATTCGTAGAAAGTGCTGTATTCAAGGAATCGATTTTTTATTTTTGGGGCCTGAAGTTTCCAAAATTTTCCAGTATAATACACCGCGCCGCGACGCTCAAATTAAAGAACTGTAAAAATGGCAGAAGTAAGCCGTTATTAGGATTCCGTAGCCAAATGGCAAAAAACGGAACCCTTATAGATTCGTCATGTCTGTCTGTCTGTCTGTCCGTCCGTATGTCACAGCCACTTTTTTTAATTAAAATAGTTTCTGTATGTAAAGGTAATTGGACGACCTGATTTTAACATACTTTCATAAATCCAATTAAAAATAGAATAAAATAAAAATATTATAAAACTTCATTGAATCAGCCTATAATGGCGTTCTGGAATTCTGGCTGTTGGGAGGAGATTATTAAAATCTGTCAAACGAAATATTGGCTGTTTAAATGAACTTTATTTTCTATTCATTATCGATATCATGAAAATATCAATTATTAAATTTATTATACTTTTGAATCAGGCTAATAGTTTGTTACCACCATGTTACCACATATATCACATTTTTACACTAATTGGCTACTTGTCACTTTTGTTGCTTTCGTATTCGAATATGTTTCGTTTTATTTATTCTGATATACATTATAACTAAACATAAACGTTTACTCTACTAAGTTAATGCTTTGCTGCATGGTTAACGTGATATTGGCAGCATAATACTGCCAATTTGAATTTATAACCCGTAGTTAGCTTTGTTTACATTTAGATAAAATCATTTGGAACGGATCATTTAACATAATAAATGTTAAAGTAAGGTATGACAAAATCAGCATGATAAAAATAAGGCATCTACCACCTCTCTTACAAAATATATCTTCATATCTCGTTTATAAATAACTAGCGACCCGCCCCGGCTTCGCACGGATATAAAATATATATCTACAGAAAAAATGATTAAAATCGATTCAGCAGTTTTGACTTGTATTCATTATTACTACCCGTGGCCCGCATTAGTCGGTACCGCCGCAAAAGCTACGTCTTACAGGGAATTGGAGCCTTTTGCAGGGTATAGGCAAATCAGCTGTTATGTAGGGATCATTGGTATTCTTGGTATATGCAACGGGTATATGAGCTAATTCACCAGCTGCAGGACCGGTCATAATCTTCGCTACTGCGCACCCCCGCCTTGGTAGCGCCCACTTCGAAACGGGCGTAACGCAATTTTTAATTTCGCCATAACTTCTAAACTAAACGTCCAATTTTAATCATTCAACCACCAAGTATTATCTACACAAACTGTACTTAGTGATGAAATAATTTATTTTGATAAGGATTATCAGCATGAGTAAAATAAATGCGTTTAAATGTAGTCCAAAAAAAAAATCAAGATTTTTAAATAAAAAAATGGTTGTTGTGCCTCACTTGCCATAGATAGGTATAGTGTGTCACGGGCATTTTTGTAGATATTTATAAGATCTACATTTACTTAGAACATTGTATGGTTCTATCTTTTATAGTTTAGGCAGCGTACGCAAAATAAGTAACTTTTCTGGTTGATTTTTTTCACCTTGTGTCAGAAAAACCCAAATATCTTACGGAACCCTATATTTTACAAAATAAAAAGTAGCCTATGTTACTCGTAAATAATGTAGCTTTCGAATGGTAAAAGAATTTTTAAAATCGGTCCAGTAGTTTTTGAGCCTATTCATTACAATTAAACAAACAAACAAACAAAGTTTACCTGTTTATAATATTATTTTTATTTATTATTAGTATAGATATTAGTATAGATATATAATTCGAAAAAATATAAAGATAACATGATAAATAATCATTTAACTTTAACTGGCGTTAAACAGTCTATTATTAGCTAATTGCGACGATCAAAGCCATTCACAGTATAACAAAACAATTATACAGTAGAATATTAGATCAAAGCACAAAGAGAATTGGCTCGCAGACAATCCGCGGCCGATGACACACTTCCCTCGTATCTGGTATTCCGTCTTAAAACATTCTGGGGCAGCATAGTTGACTTAAATGTTTCATGAACTGAAACTATGTCGTCTTGGTCGCATTATAGATGTCATACAGTAGAAAAACTCGCTTGAAATCAAATTCGCTCAACAAAGATCGAGCTTTTAGAGTTATTTGCTACTTAAGGGCGTTCGCTGCGTTAAGCGTGCGCCCGGCGCGGCCACCCGCGAGGCGTGCTTGTTTCATATCATCCCATAGAGCAGCGCTGCGTGAGGCGGGTAAGCCGTCGCACGCGGCGCGTGCAGCGGTGCCCGCCTCGCGGGCGAACAACAATCTAGACGTGACAAATGGGCTGATTGGCTGACGCCTTTGTACACGTCAGCGTCGTCGTCTGTTGGCTAGATATTATATATTTATATCAATAAAAAATCCATAGGCATCGACTGTACACCCGCGCGATCGAAATTATACTGGCCGCTGCGAGAGACGGGCGACCGTCGCGACCGCCCGCGACGACGCAGGCGGCCGCACGGTGCGAGCGTCCGCGCCGGGCACACGCTCAACGCAGCGAACGTCCTAAGGATAATCAAGCTAATGTGTGCGTGTTCCTGATAGTCGACCCCCCGACAGTCTACTATGAAGATGACTATGAAGGTGATTGACATTTTCTGTTGCAAGCGGTAGATATACTTTTTGGAAGCTCAACAGTCAACACCCCCGAGTTGCAGTGGTTGACAGAGCTCTGGCCTCTCTATTATCAGCGATACCCTATGCCTCTGGACCGGTAAATAAGTTAACGGAATACTAGACCTTTATTATCATTGACGACGAACACTAATTAATATGGGCATGACACGTCGGTTTTCCCTAAGCCATGGCTCTCAGACTCCAATTACCATGTTACCAAGCCCGAATTTCGAATGCTCGACCCATTTGCAATTGACACATAAAATTATATTTGATTAAATTCCTAGTTGCAATAATATTATTAGTAGCCGTCCCCGACAGACGTTGGAAATCGCAGCAATAATTTATTGGCCACGTATCTCGTTACATATAATACATCTGCCCAGTAAATATAATTTGTCTTGTAACCGAGGTGGCCCAATTCCAGGTACTGGAGGGCTGAGCCTAAAATTAGAACGGATTTGTCCCTGCGTGAATCCTGAATTTTCTGCCGGGATCAGGATAAGCCGCGAACATTAGTAATGGGAGATACTACGTTTATTCATGGATGAGGCTTTACATTATTACCTATTCACTCCGCCTGTTATGCTGATTTGGGTTCTTAGGTTGGAATTATTCTCAATACTAGATGATGCCCACAACTCCGTTGCGCCCAAAATAGTTTATCGCACGAGAAGCGTATTCCGGGGCTCTAAGTATCCCTATATTAATTAATCAGTTCTGCAGTTTAGGCGTGAATAGGTAACAGACGCAAGTTCCCATTTATAATATTACTATGGTCCAAATATTATTTTACGCGTTAGTTTTTCGTTAATTGACAATAGTAATATTCTTGATAAATGATAATATTAACGTTAATACGTTGTTAACGTATGGATACCTCAACCGTATTCACAAAGTCTGTAAATACGGTTGAGGAATCTTTTATAGTATAGCGTCTGACGCAATACTATAAAAATTTTAATGGGTAGCCGGTAGACCAAAGTTAGGAGACTAATAAGCAAGGAAATGTTGAACATTAAAGCTATGGGGTAAACTGGTAAAGTTAAAAAATAAAAAACGTAGCTCTACGTAGCGGGCCTACAGCTCTAGGCCACGTGACGGAGTTACGCCTAGCCGCATCTCTGCGTAGCGAAGCTACATGCTCGTAGAGATGCACAGTGCACCGCTACGAAGAAAGGTAGCCGCATCAAAACTCTACATAATTCGCCTATGTCTCTTCTTAGCGAGGCTTTATCTGTACCACAGATTACTAAATAGTTGCCTACTTCATTGTCTCTACGTAGCAGAGACGCCGTATGTAGAGCCTTCGGTGCGTTTAGCTCGTTCTACAATAAACCTTAAGGTTCCTAGCGCCCCTCTTAAATGTTAACTGTGGCCAGCTTTCATAGGGTCCCATTGAATCACAGGATGTTGCCAATACGGGCTCTTATTAAAACTTTAATGGCGGCCTGGGGCGGTAAATCATCGGCACGAATTGTCCTGCCCCGCGCCTGTCCCGCGCCTGCCCCGGGCCACTTCATAAATTCCACTTATTCCATGATTAATATCTTTAATTACTTTCGGATAGCTGAAGTTTGTCGCTAAATAATTATTTTACAGAAAACAGCTCCTTGAAAATATTAAGGACTGGAAATTGGTTACCTAGTATTTTATGAAATAACATATAGGTATATTATATACATCTCAAACGTAATAAGGTAACCTAAACAGTAAAAACAATGCACCTTGTCTTGATTGCTTTGCATAGTTTTTCCATAAAATAAAAAATATTTTGCCATAAAGTTTTATTTTAAGGGAGGTAGTTAGATGGGGCAAAAATATTTTATATCTAACTCAGACAGACGATAGTACCATCGAGGATATTGATTCCTATGCAGTTGATAGACCAACGTTATTTGGTCGAATATGTCACTTAAATGTTAATTGTGATCTGTCGGCTGGGTTTGACGTAACGCAACCAAATTACGTAGGTCCCCGATCTACATAGGAATCAACTTCTCTGATAGTACATTCATTTGCTATTGTGCTAATGGGAATTAGTAGATCAATGTGATTCCCTCTGTCCAACTTACACACGTCCTTGTGCATTCAAAATTGAACTTCGCATTTAAGCGACTTAACAATGTGGCTATTATGAATGATTTTTTTTATTTAGCGTTAACGATTTCTATTATACAGATTATATTGTTAACTCATAAGTCATAAGTCAATAAGTAAAATGTTTTTTGACTTGATTTCGGAGGTATTTTGACATATTTAATACTAGATGACGCCCGCAACTCCATTGCGCCAAAACTCGTTAGTCGCGCGGGAACCGTGCATTTTTCCGGGATAAAAAGTATCGTATGTCCTTTCCCGGGACTCAAAGTATCTCCATGCCAAATTTCAGCTAAATCGGTTAAGCGGTTTGGGCGTGAAGAGGTAACAGACAGACAGACAGACAGACAGACAGACACACTTTCGCATTTATAATATTATATTTAATATTTAAAATATTTTCAATAGCGTTGTTGGTTGATTAAAGTTTTAACGCACAAGCTGATAAAATGTACCATCGAGGAAATTGATTCCTAGGCAGTTGACAGACCTACGTTATTTGGTCAGATCATGTCAATTGAATGTTAATAATTATTGTGATCTGTTAGCTGGGTTTGACATAACGTGACCAAACTACGTAGGTCTGCCTAGGAATCAACTTCTCTGATATTACTCAGTCAAAAATTCGTATAGAAAAAACTTTGAATACTTAGGCATTAGTCGACTCTCGACTACTTCCAGCTATTTAAATTTGGTATTGTGGTAACATTTCTTCGGGTTCAAATCTGCTGAGGTTCAGGCACTCACATGTCCTCCCTCGCGGATTTCATCTCGCTCACACATGTCCCTCTCAAGATCTCCCCTCTCAGTTTTTATCTCTTTCACACTGTGTCATATCTTCCCTCTCAATTTTTGTCTCTTTCATATGTGTCATATTTTGTCTCTATCTTTGTGTATTATATTGTATCACTCTAACTAATCAAATTTTGTATATATAGCCGTAAGATTTGTAAATAAATCACTCACTTCTGAACCTACAGTCGAGTATCATTTATCTCCTGTACCAAACTCTTACAGCATAATGCCACACCTAAATCTTTCTTCAACTTTAACTAGATACAAAATACAGTAAAATACCCTCAAAATCTCAGTTTACCACATTAATGTTTAAAAGCTTTTCTAACAAAGTGACGTCACTAATTAATGAATACTTAACTATTTTTCCGCAACTCGTCCGCTCCCGGGTCCCTTTGTTTATGATTAATGGGCCCAATTTATATGACGCGGGCCCTGGAGGTGCCTCCCCCTAAGGGTTGTTCAGTGACATTAAGCGCACAACGCGCGTTTTGATAACGCACCTTAAGCGTTTAATGCGCTTTTTTGGCCAGGACAACTACAACCCTTTTTTGGCCATACACATGCTAACACGTGTTTTCGCGAAAAAAAAATATGCAGTTGTAAACTCGCGTAGAGCGTTTGTCATCTAAACATACCATAAGGTCGAGTCAGTGCAGCGTTGCGTTGACGCATCGCAGCTCCATTCCACCGCGGCGCACGCTGTGCACGGCCACGCGCACGCGTGGACGTGCACGGATTTATTTCTTTGACTTGAGTCAATTCGTGCGTAGCGTGTCCGTGGGTTTCAGTGGACACAGTCTGCACTGCATTAGCGTTGCGTTGACGTCGTTTTACATAAGAAACTGTACCAAAGACATGGTGACAGTTTAAGGTTGCACGCAGTAAACGCGTAAAGCAACGCTGACGCAACGTGCCGTGTAATCCCGCCCTAAGAGGGGAGGAGAGGGGAGGGAAGATAAAAACTTGACGCCGAAATTACATTATCACTCTCGGTCCTTTGTACGTAATAGTTATAATCCGAAAGGTCAACGTGAAAAAGTTTAGAGGTCAGGCCAAAGCTGGGCTTTAGGGTTATGAAATGGAGACCTAGTCAAATCAAGGAAGATTAGCCTTTCTGATGATATTACAACTTCGGTGGAATATAGTGCTAGCATATGGGTAAAGGCCAAAACGAGCCGAATTGAGGTGTGACTTATCTATACTGTACTCCGCGAAACATGGCAGTAGCGGTCATTGTTTCCCTGTCAAAAACTTGTCATTTTCAATACAAAGCCGCGATTGACAACATCTGACACTTCATTGTCAATCGCGGTTTATATAGAAAATGACAAGTTTTTGACAAGGAGTCAATGACCGCTACCGCCATGTTTCGCCGAGTACAGTATTACTTACTCAATGAGTGTGGTCGAGGTTCTATATTTTCGATCCAAGTTCGGTTAGTTAGTTCGTTAGGCAAACTCAAATACCGAGTATAGGACTATAGTTACATGTAAAAATTAAAATTACTTGCTCTACAGTTAAAATGGACGTAAAATTGCTATTTTAGTTGAACAATTTTATTTAAAAAGTACACTATGTCCTTTCCCGGGACTCAATGTATCTCCATACCTTTCAGCAAAATCGGTTCAGTGCTTTGGGTGTGAGAAGGTAACAGACAGACAGACAGAAACACTCGATTAGCAGAACATGTTCGTCTAGAAACAACACGCGCGGAACAAATACGCTGGTTTCATACATCTAATACAGGCTGCCAGACAACACAGAACGTTACACCGGAAACGTGCTCGAATTATTTACATTAATAATTAAACACACCTACTATAATTTTACATACGATTAAATATAACAAATGTATATTCAATTAGCCACAAGTTAATTGAAAATTGATTTTCTATTTGAGGAGAGCTCTAACTCAATGGAACAAATCAATAGCGAACGCTGGTTTGGTAGTTACATAAGTATGTTTTTGAGTTATATTGTTTTTATAAAAAGTGTTTCCAATATTTCAAGTCCCAAAAGAATAATAACTAATATCACCTATATCGACAAACGTTATTTTTTTTAATTGAAAGAACGTTAGAAACAGAATAATATTTAATACTTATTATTCTATTTTTTCTATCTTAGCGCCTAGACTATCTAGGGCAGCGGTTCCCAACCTGGGGGTAATTACCCCCGCGGGGGTAAAATAGGTATTCTAAAGGGGTAACAGAGGTGGTACCTAAAATAGATGAATTGGCAGAAAAAAATTACAAACTGTACATTTTGGAGAAAATTTGAAAATGTTGGTACCGTTACCAATTGTAAATGCGAGAGCGGCCTCTCAACTCTGGTAACATTTAAAAAAAGGCAAGAAACCGTCTGAACGTCGAGCATGATATGAGATGCGCGATAAGTGTAACTGAAGTCTGAACCTAATTATTATATTAAAAAACTTGCGAATGTACCAATACAAATTTGTAAAGTTGTTTTTAATTGGGGGACGGATAAAATCAGTTTCTCTAACAGGCCATAAGGGTAACAGCTCTAAAAAGGTTGGGAACCACTGATCTAGGGCAATGTTATGGAACATAGTTAAGAAAGTCAATTGCTCGGCCTTATAACGTTGGTCGCTTTGCGGCACATTTGATATCTATCAATAGATTCATCAACATAGGCTACAATTTGGTATAAATATACCTTTTGTTTATTAGAAGTCGGTTAAAAATAAACACTTGTATGTGCAGGCCACGTCGGCAGTCACAGGCGGCGGTCGGCGAATCAATGACCCGCTCAGCTGATCAACTCGGTCAGCGCTCTCCACACCCGTGTACATGGCTTCCTACTGTATTATATTATGTTGTATTATCAACTAGATAATGCCTCCGTTACGCCCAAAATCGATTATCGCGCGGGAACTGCGGATTTTTCCAGGGTTAAAATAATCCAATGTCCTTTCTCGGGACTCAAAGGATCTTCATACCTAGCAAAATCGGTATTTATTCGGGCGTGAAGAGATAACAAACAGACAGGTAGACAGACAGATACACTTTCGCATTTCTAATATTAAAAGTATGGATGAAGTAGGTATATGGTTATATTTTAATACAAGACGTTCCGCGCGGTTTCGCCCGCGTCAATTAGATATTTTACAGACAAATTAGTCCACAAAAATAGCCTATGATCCTTTACGTGATCTACTTCTTATCTGTGCCAAATAACATAAAAATTTCTCCAGTAGTTCGTGGGATAAGCCCTTTCAAATAATTTCCCCAGTTTTTTTCACCTTTTCCTCTATTTCTTCGCTCCTATTAGTTGTAGCGTGATAAAAATATATAGCCTATAGCCTTCCTCGATAAATGGGCTATCTAACACTGAAAGAATTTTTCAAATAGGACCAGTAGTTCCTGAGATTAGCGCGTTCAAATAAGCCCTTTCAAATAATTTCCTCCCGTTTTTTCCACATTTTCCTCTATTTCTTCGCTCCTATTAGCGTGATTAAATATAGCCTATAGCCTTCCTCGATAAATGGACTAACACTGGAAGAATTTTTCCAATCGGACCAGTAGTTCCTGAGATTAGCGCGTTCAAACAAACAAACAAACAAAGTAACAAACTCTTCCGCTTTATAATATTATATATAGATTTTTCAAGTGGTAGGCGAGAATTGTAACTTTAATAAAAAACTGTAAAAATTACATTAATATACGTGAGTGCGAAATGGCTGATTCTGTGGAGACATTTACAATAATATGGCGGAGCTAGTTCTGATTTTGTCCACGCGCCAAAAGAGCCATTGTTTTGCTATGGCAATAAGAGAACATTTTCATGTAGAGATCAACTACGATAACATGGCGCGCCCCTCCAAATGACTGTTTCAATGTGTGTAGTCACATCATTATGAAAGAGTTTGTATGTAGTAAGTATTCAACCAATCACAGTACACGTAATATTTCACTTAATGTCACTTATTACCAAGATTTGTTGGTCAACTAATCATAACTAGCCGACCGCGCAAGACAACGCACTTCAAACGTTTTGACAACGCACTTCAAACGTTTTGACAATGCACTTCAAACGTTTTGAATTTTGGAGGGGCGCGCCATGTTATCGTAGTTGATCTCTACCTACAATGCTACCAAGAAACTTGTACTTGAAAACTTATCAGATTTCATAAGAACCTATCCCTCGTGTCAAAAGCTTACAAACTCAACACCAAAGTCAAAACATGTGGCTGCAAAACTTTATCTTATTATGAAGCGGCTTCTGCAAGCATTACGCTGTGTGGACGTAGCTGTGTTCAGCAGTTCTGGCCAGCTACGTGTGTTAGCGAATTAGTGGTTTCTTAACTAGTGCAACTTAGCACAGACTACAATGTTTGCTGATTTCATTACAACGGTTCTTGTAAGCTGCAGATAACGTGATGGTTTTAGTAATATGGTCAGGGTTTATTTAACTTTTAAAATACAACATTATCACTTATTTATTTTCTAAATATAGTTCAAAAACATGTAATATGTAAGTATTTATTATTATTAAAATAATAATAAAAAAAACTTCACACAAAAGCCTACATTATACAAAATTAGATTGTAACGAAATCTAGGCTTTGCTAAAGTAGACAACTGAGTCTGGTACCTAATTATGTAGATTAGTATCAGAAGCCTAACTATTGGGTAAGATCTAGGGTGTGACTTGAATACTAAGAGATCTAAACATTGGGTAAGTTTAATATAGCGAGTTATTGAACATGGTCTCAAAGGATTGGCGGTCTAGCTCTGAATATTAATGGATATTATACTATAAATATATCTGTCTGTAAATAAATATGTCTGGTACATGTAACACAAGTCCTTCAGGTACTTAGCACGGGGCTAGACTGACGTGGTGTGAAGCGTCCATAGATATTATTATTAATAATAATATTAAATAAAAATGCTGCTGCTGTAAATACTAATCTGATAACGATGAAGATTTGAAAATAAAATTGCGTTTGCTAATGATCCCTCACAATCATCATGTTATATTCAAATACTCGTGTCTCAGTGTCTGTCGCCAAAATCCTCCAAAACGGCTGGATTGATTATGTTGAAATTTTATCCAAATGTTGGCCGATTCTTAGACCTACAAGATAAACACAACGGCAAACGTCCAATTTTTTCATCGAAATAACGTTGTAGCTTACCAAACGCTAAATCGCACTATTTTCAGAAAGTGCGCAGTGCAAAGCAGCAACAATCTCGAGCTATCAAACGAAACCCAAATTGATTTACAGACGTAGTGTACGTATACACTTACACAAGCATCTTTCTATGAGATTAAATGGTCAACGTGACGATAAGTGCCGACTGGACGTCAAAAAAAGAGTTCCGCTGTCATGTGTCACACGTTCTATTTACCACGCAGTATTATTGATAGTGACATCTCGTTTGCTCAGGCCTTTGTTTCTCTATTCCGCTAGTAGTGCAGTCGCCAGAGGTTTTAACCTCCGAAAGTTGTAATAGTGAATGGATTTTTGTTTTTGAGGTGTCATTTTCTTTTTTACACTATAACTTGCAAAGTTTACCAAAATTTTTTTTGTGCTTTTAGTTTTTTTGGTACCTTAATTAAAAATTAATATTTCACCATATAAAACCGGTCCAGAATTTTTTTTTTCTTGTTCCTGTTATTTAATGACTCTTATCTGATTGTTTACGTTGAAAATTAACCAAATACACAATTTTTAAAAAAGAAAGTTTGCTTTGCTAAGCTAAACACAACTGTAAGGTTTTTGCAAAGTTTTTAGAGATTAACGCTCCTCGTAACCAAGATAAAAGGGTTTGGGTGGATTTAAGGGTTGTAACGAAAAGTGTGTTAAACTTACTTGTTGTGCGTATTTAACTTTTAGAGAAATGATAACTTTTAAGTACTTAAAAACGTTTAAATATCTCCAAAAATGTGTAAAATAGACCGAAAATATTTTTCTATATTTGTTGAGAATTTATTTAAGTGAGAGCTAAAACATTAAATGCATCGACAAATGAAAGACTTTTTCTAGTCTTTGAAATATATTTAAACTTCCTATTTAAAGCCAGAAAAAAAATTGGGTGCTACAAATCTCACGTACATACTAAAGACGGAAGGAAAGAAGGAAAACGCTTACCTGAATACAAAAAATATCAGTTCTTAACCTAATTTGCATTTTTTACCTTTAATTATGTTTTAGCAAATATAATTAGTGAAAAAAAAAATCAATTTTATTCTGTAAAACCTAACCAAAAGAAATAAAATACAGATTTTCTTCGAAATATCCGTGAAAAGTTTGTGCTACATTTTCAAAAAATTTAATAAAGTAAGAGCTAAAAAGTTATACACATTAAGAAATAGAAGGCTTTGTTAAGCCTAAAAAATAATTTTAAACTTCCTATTTAAAACCAAAGAACAATAGGAACGTCATTTACCTGGCGAGGCACACAACAAGCACATTTGGAGGTATGCTCATCTACATACAAAAATATCAATTTTAAATCTAAATTTATTTTTTCAACTTATTTTCTTTCTTTGGAATATAAGCAACGATACAGATCAAAAAAATTATAATATATTTTATTATTTTGCTATATATTTAAAAGAAAGAAATATGCAAATTTTCTTCAAAATTTTACAGTTTATGAGTTTACTTGAAGTGGAAGAGAATAATTTAAAAATCAAAAGCACAACTTTTCAATAGGTAAACTTTATTATTTATGTTATCAGCTACACATTCCTTTTTTTCTTTTCAATTTTCATACACTATTGCAAAAATCGGAGGTTAGCACGATTTTTACGCTCTGGGAACTCCACTATAGGTATATTTGGCGTAGCACCGACGCAACGTAGCAGCCTACGCGCTGTAGCACCTCTACAAAATCGTAGAGCTGCTAACTCAAGTTCGTTGGTAAATTGTCTTATTGTTCTACTAGATTCGCGCGGGAACCGTACATTTTTCCGCAATGAAAACCTTATTTTGTTTTCTCCCGGGACTAAAAGTATCTGCATACCAAACTTTATCAAAATCGGTTGAGCGGTTTAAGCGTGAAACGGGGATTAGACAGACAGTTTCGCATTTATAACATTGGCATGGATGTTACGAAATATCTCGTTATATGAATGGACGCAACTATTGCCCCAATTTGGGGAACAAATGGCCGGCAATATCAATAACAGATAGAAGACCCCGCGACATAAAACTATGGGGGTGATACCATTATGCTTATATATAACTAGATATTGGACGCTTCTTCTTTGCGCCAAAACTCGTTTATCGCGGGTAAATTTTTCCAGGAATAATCCTATGTCTTTTCTAAGATTCAAAGTGAGGTGATACTTTCATCAAAATCGATTCAACAGCTTAAGGGTGAAGAACAGATAGAGAAAGACAAAGAATAAAACCTATCTTCTTTTCTAGAACTCAAAGCATCACCATACCAAATTTCATCTTAATCGATTCAAGGGTTTTAGCGTGTAGAACAAACCGGCCAGGGTTTTAATATTATAATATGACGCAACAAAATATGGCGGATAAAAAGTCCAACAAATTGAATAAACTTGTCATATTTAAGTGTCGCATATTTCCACGATACTGTCGAGGGGCGACGATATTACGGATACAAATAGGCCTCCACTTCCGACATTTCTTTTTGTGTTTAATTCACGTAGCTATATGAAACAAGGTTAAAAGTTTGAAATATAAAATATACTGCAACGTCGATCTGTACATATTATAAAACAAAGTCGTTTTATTTTCCCTCATGTCCCTTTGTTCCGTTGCGTTGTTTTAATCTTTAAAACTACGCAACGGATTTTGATGATTCTTTCAGTGTTAGATAGCCCATTTATCGAGGAAGGCTATAGGCTATATTTTATCACGCTAAGACTAATAGGAGCGAAGAAATAGAGAAAAATGTGGAAAAAACGGGGATAATTATTTGAAAGGGCTAACTTGAACGCGCTAATCTCAGGAACTACTGCTCCGATTTGAAAAATTATTTCGGTGTTAGATAGCCCATTTATTGAGGAAGGATATATTTTATGACGCTAAGACTAATAGGAGAATGTGGAAAAAACCGGGGTAATTATTTGAAAGGGCTTATCTCGCGAACTACTTTAGCAATTTTTATGTTATTTGGTAGGATATTATTTGGAAGTAGACCACGTGAAAGATCCATAGGCTATCGATTTTAATCATATTTTCAGTGGCTATATATTTTATACCCGTGCGACGCCAGGGCGGGTCGCTAGTATTAAAATATTTTTCTATTGAGGTGTCTTTTCCTCGCGCATTATGTAGGATGTTGTAGGTTGTTGTTTTTATTACTCAAGATTTAAACTGATAAAAATGTGAAAGTGTACCTGTTATTCTATCTGTTCTTCAGTAATAAACCTTGGTAAAGCTGAGTTGAATTTGAATGGGTATGAAAATACTTTGAGTCCTAGGAAAGAAATAGAATAGTTTTTTATTTCGTCAAAATAAAATATTATTATTATGCGGTCGACGATTTGGCTAAGTATTGATGACTGAGCAAAACACGGCTTCTATAACAATAATCATATTACTTCTCTCCGAAACGATTTGCAAATAATATAGCTTAACGACTTAAATACCTCGCCATAAAATTATACGCATAAGGATCGTTTCACACAGAGACGAGACAAAACGCACCAAGGAAAAAACGATTCAAAATCAGTGTTCAAAATCTAACTTTTTTTCATACACAAGTAGAGCTTGTCTAATTTGAAATGACGCGCCCCACCACTTCAAAGTTGATATAAATGAAACATTTTTGTACTGTGAATACGAGGGAGGGGCGCGTCATTTTAAGTTAGACAAGCTCTACGTTACGTTGCGAGAGCGCTTAGCGAACAATTTCTTTTACGATATAGCGTTAACATGTCATGTAGTCAATCATTTATTGGAACGGAGTTGCGAAAGGGTGCTAGGCCGAAAATATTGTAACGACACTTTTTTATTGGTACCTGCATGTTAGGGGCAGAGGGCGTTGCGCGTTGATAGTATTCCTGTGCGACAACTAGATGGCGTTTTTTTGAGAATAAACAGCGACGCGTTGTTAGTATTCCTGGGCGTCAATAGATGGCGTTTATTTTTTAAATTAGTACCTGCATGGTAGGGGCAGAGGGCGTTGATAGTATTCCTGTGCGTCAACTAGATGGCGTTTTTTGAGAATAAACAGCGATGCGTTGTTAGTATTCTTGGGCGTCAATAGATGGCGTTTTTTAAATATTTTTTTTGAGTTGTATTATGTACAGATTTTTTGAACATAAGAAATAACTCCGTTCCATTCGGGTGTCCCTTGACACCTCTCAAGTTTTTTATATTTATTGTAACGCCTCCATGGTCCAGTGGTTTAGAGAGTGGCTCTCGACTCGGAGGTCGTTGGTTTTCAATGAAACTGGCCACCGTCACCGAAACCGGTGTGGGAGTTATTATTAAATGCGCCGATGGACCTACGTTATTTGGTCCCCCTTGACTTAACCTAACTAAATTACGTAGATCCTCCATCAACTTATTATTTAAATAGCCATTCGCCATGTTACAAAAACAAATAACAGTGTTTATTTTTAGACTGCCCTCAAGGATTTAGTATTTTTTACAATTATATTTATTTGGCACTGTTTAGGATCTAAATAGCTTCTCGTATTTGAGTTTGTATAGGAGGGTAGTGTATCATAAGATACATCTCGATAGTATGTGTAAAAGTATTAAGACTATATTTATAAGTAAGTTATTTCATCATAAGAAACGCTGCGACGAATCACGTTTTGTTTGCCCTGACCCTAAAGCCTTAACGTCCTCGCCATAATATTATAAATGGTTGATGATATTCGTTTCAATATTATGAACGCCCGCAGATCGTTCGGTCCCCGAGGATGGCTTATCAAAGTGTTTATGACAGCTCCAAGATTAGCTTATCGAAAAACAGTCAATTCAGGTTACTTACAGCTGTAAAATGATCTAATTACGTGTGAAATATAAGTATAATAGATTTATTCTTTTCAAGTGTTATTTATAGGAAGTAATTCTGAGGAATACACGTATTGATAAGAAATATCCCGTCGCATCGCTTTCGGTGTCGGTGGCCGGTTTCACAGAAAACACGTATATTTTTATAGTGCACAAATGTGTCCGCAGTACCATGAGCAATCTCTACTCATTTACTCTCATAACCCGTGGGACGGACGACCGACACGACTGGCGAGAGACCAGGCGCAGAGCCGTCTTTTTACATGCCCATCCGAAGCATGGATCAACTTACTTGTCAGACCATCGAGAGATCAGCCTGCACTGTCCTAACCAAACTTGGAAATAACACATTTCTAACGCGGGAAGCGAATACGCGACCTCCTAGTCAAGAATAAGAATAAGAACGTTTATTTGCAAAAACATGGTATCAAGTGTCACGCTCTAAACCACTGGACCACGAAGGCGTTATTATTAAGTAACGAAGTGATGAGATGCAATGTTAAATTAATCATACCAATTACAAGTCGAGAGCCTTGATAGTCAAACTATAACCATTGGCCCACAGAGAAGAAGTTTGTTTTCATAATTTAGCCCCAAAAATGTAACAAGCCGTAAAGGCTTTTTAAACATTTAAGTACTTGCCATAATTATTATCTTTAAAATTGAGATTCATTTTATGGCGTCAACTTAACAGAATATTTAAATTCTCTCGCTGAAGAGGTGTAATTAATAAGAACAATGAGTACGTTCTGGCAGGTCTGGCAGCCTGGCACGCTGGCAGACGGGGCTGGCATGGCGCGGTGCCAGACTCACCCAATTACACCTGGACATAAACGCTCTTCCGCCATTTACATTTTTCCACTTAACAGTATTTTCACCAACTTAAATAGTATTTGACATTTTTTACTGTCTTTACATTAAAATAATTTTAAATTACAACTAGCTGTTGCCCGCGACTTCGTCCGCGTTAACATAGTATACCTATATAGACTTTCTTTTAAACTTTCAACCCCTATTTCACCCCCTTGGGGGTAGAATTTTCAAAAACTCTTAAACACGTATCCAATCATTTTTAATCAGTAGCCAAAACATAAAATTTCATGTTTCTAACTCAAGAAATAACGGACTCCCATTGAAACTTTCAACCCCAATTTCACCCCCTTGGGGGTAGAATTTCCTAAAACGCTTAAATACGTATATCCATTCATTTTTAATCAGTAACCCAAAAATAAAGTTTAATGTTCCTAACTTAAGAAATTACGGACTTTCATTCAGACTTTCAACCCCTATTTCACCCGCTTCGGGGTAAAATTTTCAAAATTCCTTCCTTAGTGGGTGTCTACTTAATAAAACAACCCTACTCACCAAATTTCGTGGCTGTAACTTTAACAGTTTTTGCTCAGCGATGATGAATCAGTCAGTCAGTCAGTCAGGACATGTAATTTTATAAGTATAGATTATAACCCGGTTTATAATGCTTTTTTAGGGTTCCGTACCCAAAGGCAAAAAAGAGGATTACTAAGACTTCGATGTCTGTCCGTCTGTCTGTCTGTCTGCCTCCTCTCTATCTCAAGAACCGCGACAGCTAGACTTATAATTTTTACAGATTGTGTATTTTTGTTGTTGCTATAACAACATATACTAAAAAGAAAAAAATAAACTGGAAAATGCTCCATGAATCTCGAACGCATTGGGGATATCGGCCAGGATAATATGTGGTACTCCCCAGGTGCGAGGTTCTCCAGTCTTCTTTCGGTAAGTAGCGGGAACAACAATAGATACCAACTGCAACTATGGATCAGTCGCCTAGATCATTTTCACGTGTTTTAGCTATAATTATTAATAATTACCTAAATTGTTTATTATCAAACAATTCCAAACAAAATATTAATTTTGGATATAGCTTCCATAGTAAAACGTGGTAATAAGCGGTGATAACACTGTGCAATAATATGTAATGTGTTGAAGTAATTAACGTAATTTACTGCAAATTCAACGATAATAGACCAATAATTAAACATATTAAAATAATTATAAACTGTCCGTTCTCATCTAATATCATTAGAAGGAAAGAATCCACCCACTTATTACGTGACATAAAATTTTTAAACCCCCTTTGTCACTGTGACTTATGTTTGACATATTGTATTGTTAAGGTGCTCCCTCACCGGGAGCATTCGCTTGTAATGTAACGTTACAGAGTCGAGCATTGCAATGCGCACGGCGCACCTTGCAATAACCACCACCAATTAATATACAAAACCGAGCATTACAATGCGCAGCTTGTAATGATACATTACTGATATAACTAGCTATGGAATGCTCAAAGTCGAATGTTAACATTACACGCAAATGCTCGTCAGTCAGGGAGATAGTATTGGAAAGTAATGCTCAAAGTCAAATCTTTAATGTTACATTACACGTGTAATGTAATGCTCAAAAACGAATCTATAATGTTACTTTACAAGTGAATGCTCGCGGTGAGGGGCACCTTTGCATTTGATATGACTGGGGTGGTTAAGCTGTTACCTACGTATAACTATGCGGATGGACCCATGTTTGGCCGTGCTATGTGGCGTCTGTGTCGTTGATTCGCTGCAGTGAACTAGTGCGATTTCATCCTATTATTATCATTACTAACAGTCGTTAGTGTCCCACTGCTGGGCAAAGGCCTCCCCTTATTTTTGCAGCGTCTAGTTTCGATTTTACCCTACCATATAATATAATGTATAAGGGTCAAATCTGACCGAAACGTGACGCGTAGATGCATTTCTAAATTTGTATGGATTTGACAGATTTGCAAGACGTCTCACGCTATTCAAATCTGTCAATTTGCCCGAAAAATGCAGTCTGAATTGACCCTTATACTTAAAACTAAGAAATTACTGTGTTTGACATACAACAATATCGGTTTGGAGTGTGGTGGCGCGCACCCTGTGTCGTAAGGGCTGGTTTACACGTATTAAGTTGATAAGTAGTTAACTAAATTTTAACTTAATTTTAAGTTGTTAATTGCATGTAAACACAAAATTTAGTAGCAAGTTACAAGTTAAAATTTAGTAAGTACTATACTAGATGACAATTAGAATTTAGTTACAACTTATCTACTTGATACGTGTAAACCAGCCATAAGTCTCAGCCGGCGCGGGAAGTTTGGTCACTGCCTGTCCGAGCTACAGATGCACATTCGGACATGCAATAATATATTGCGGCAATATTGTTGTCTAACGTTTATTACGTTGTATTATAATATTGAAACTCGAATTTACTACAAAGAACGTAACACGAGTACAAGATTCGGATTTAAATGTCGGTAAGCAGCACCAGCACTTTCTAACTAAGAGAACATACAGTTGAATAGTCGATGGTTACGCATGTCAGAAAATAATACAGCATAAGATTCGGATTTAAATGTCGGTAAGCAGCACCAGCACTTTCTAACTAAGAGAACATACAGTTGAATAGTCGATGGTTACGCATGTCAGAAAATAATACAGCATAAGATTCGGATTTAAATGTCGGTAAGCAGCACCAGCACTTTCTAACTAAGAGAACATACAGTTGAATAGTCGATGGTTACGCATGTCAGAAAATAATACAGCATAAGATTCGGATTTAAATGTCGGTAAGCAGCACCAGCACTTTCTAACTAAGAGAACATACAGTTGAATAGTCGATGGTTACGCATGTCAGAAAATAATACAGCATAAGATTCGGATTTAAATGTCGGTAAGCAGCACCAGCACTTTCTAACTAAGAGAACATACAGTTGAATAGTCGATGGTTACGCATGTCAGAAAATAATACAGCATAAGATTCGGATTTAAATGTCGGTAAGCAGCACCAGCACTTTCTAACTAAGAGAACATACAGTTGAATAGTCGATGGTTACGCATGTCAGAAAATAATACAGCATAAGATTCGGATTTTTTGTTAGCAGTACTTTCTTTGTATAAGAGACTGTACAAATTATATGATATTTGGGATTGGCACTGGACACTGTTTGACATACCTTTGTTGCGTACGTTCCCTATGTCAATGTTAAAGTAAAATATGAGCAGAGTTGCAAATAATGCATTACTTTAGTTAATGCATTGACGTTTCATTACTCATTACTTCTAGTAATAAGTAATGAGAAATTTCCATTACTCATTACTTTTAGTAACACTAAATTTCCACTACTCATTACTTTTAGTAATTTCCACTACTCATCAGTGGCGAAGAGTCCATATAACCCGATTCCCGTCGGCTTCCCTTAGAAAAATCGAATCTATGGGCCAACGACATTTTTATCCAATAAATATTTTACGTACTTAAAAAAAACTTTGAATTCACTTAAAACGCCTACAAATATTTATATTCAATAAATTTTCCACTTTTCACTTGAAATAGTTTGAATTAATAACTAAACGCCTACAAAATTGTGCAAGCGCAGAACATCTCCGATCAAGCCAATAAATTAGCGGCTTACTTCTCCATAGAACAATATTTCATAGTAAGCATCTGTCCTTTTCATTCCTGTGAACTGATCGTCATGTTCTGTCTCGTTCTAGCACGCGCTAATATACTCGGAAATAAGCCGATTTCAATGGGCTTATTACGGAGAAAGGTTAATTAGCAACGCACAGGTGCAAGCGAGAAAGATGAGTCATGACGTAAAATTGTTATGATACGAATTAAGAATGAATGTAGCGACATAATACTTTTGCTGGCGCGTAATTACACTTTATTTGGTAGGATTTTTTGTAATATGACTTTATTAGGAATGCCTTTAGCGGTATTTATTAAATATGATAGGCGCGTAATACATTTTTATTTTGCTGGTTTTTTAGTTTGACATATGGCGGATAACTGCGAATCTTAAAGAAAAAGAACTTGTTGTTTGTTTCAATTTCAGTTTTGTTTTGTCGAATTTTATTTGTTTTAGTGTTAGAAGTGTGTCATGATTTCATGAATTAAATTAATTTATATTGTGATTTGTGTGTCATACGTAATCGTGTTGTTTGGACTTCGGAAATGGCATTAATTCAGACAGACTTTAACAAACGAAACGTTTCGTTTGTTAACTCTTTATTTTGACTTTTTAAAGGCATCATTATCAAACTTGAAACTCGAACATAATATTATGTAGGTACCTACATCAGTGCTGAGCATTTTGGTAAGTAGATTTTATACTCGGGCTTCCCTTCCGAAAATATTCACCCTTCGCCACTGCTACTCATTACTTTTAGTAATGAATAATGAGAAAATTCCACTACTCATTACTTTTAGTATTGAGTAATGGTGTCAGTTCCCATTACTCATTACTTTTTTTTTAATGGCATAAAAATAAATTCTCATTACATTTTTTTTGTAATGAGAAAAGTATCATCTTTACATTACTAATTTTTTAATTTAATGTGTATTTTAAAAATGTACATTACAAATTACAATTTTTAATGTTAATGAGTACCTACTGTACCATTACACATTATTTGCTGACTTGCTCTGTATGTATGTATGTATGTATGTATGTAACTTTTTTCAAAGACCCTCCAAACACTCCCCCACGAAACTTTTCCCCAGACCGGACCAGAGGAATTTACCGATTTTTTTTCTCAATTTTGAGGCCAGGATCGTATAGAGGGGAAAAATCCAGGAAGAACAAGCCGAAGAACTCCATATCCAGGACAAACAGTTGCCGAGTTATAAGCACTCGAACTTTGACATTGACAGCTCAGCAACTGTCAAACGTCGAACAAAAGCGGCCATAACTCCGCTCCCAATAGGCCTAGAGGAACGGGGTTTCTTCTAACATCAAAGGCAACACCTCGGCTACCCCCTCCCCGAATTTGAATAAAATCAGAGACATCAATTTTTTTTCTCAATTCTGAGGCCAGGATCGAATAGAGGAGAAAAATCCAGGAAGAACAAGCCGAAGAACCCCATATCCAGGACAAATAGTTGCCGAGTTACAAGCATTCAAACTTTGACATTGACAGCTCGGCAACTGTCAAACGTCTTACAAAAGTAGCCATAACTCCGCTCCCAATAGGCCTAGAGGAACGGGGTTTCTTCCATCATCCAACATCAAAGGCGTACTGCCTTTCTGCCTCGGCTACCCCCTCCCCGAATCTGAACTAAATCGGAGACATCAAAACTTCACGGACGAATTTGGGGGGGAGACCCGGATATCTGAAAAGTACTCGAAAAATCCAGAAGAACGAGCCCAAACTCGGCCCAATTATCCCAAAGCACGAGGAGACAGCGAAGGGTCTAATTTTCAGACATAAATTTGGCCGCCATCTTGAAAAATTTAAAATGTCTTCCACTATACTTACAATACTTTTAATAGCAATGTAATGGACAAATTTTACATTACTCATTCTTTGCATTTAATGGACAAAGAAGGTCCGATAATGGCTCATTATTTTGTAAAATGGCAATGTAAGATACTCCATTACTATTTTTTTTTTGTAATGAGTAATGTGAATATTCACATTACTCATTACTTTTTTTAATGTGTAATGGAGGAGACCACACATTACACATTACTTTTTTTAATGTGTAATGGCGGACCACACATTACACATTAATCATTTACTGAGTAATGGATACCAATTAAATTTCCATTAAAAAAAGTAATGAATAGTGCATTATTTTTTACATTAAGATTTTTGCAACGCTGAATATGAGTACGTGTTGAAGAAAATTCGATAACATATTAGTGTGACTGTACATTTTAATATCAAATTACCTTCGCGAAGTGTCTGGCATCTATTTATATTATGTAAATAAAATACGCGTCTCTTGCTGCCTAGCAAAAATTCCGTTAAATTTTAAGGCCTTAAATAGCGTCATTGTTTGACAAGTGCAGAGAATATGACGTCATCAGGCAGTCTGAAGAGCGACTTATCGCCGTCTCCTGTTTATCCCAGCTGAGCACGGTGACCACGCGGCTGGTATAACGCAGGACATTCCCGAACCCGCGAAACTGTAATCCATAATTATATTGAAAATGCCAAAGTGTGTCTGTCTGTTACTTCGTCGAGCCCAAACCGCTTAACCGATTTTGCTACAATTGGGTATGGAAATACTATTTGAGTCCCGCGAAAAGACTTTGGATACTTTTTATCGCATCGGATAAACGGATTTTGTCGCATCGGAGTTGCAAAAATATAACAAAATAATTTGTACAAAGTCGTTAAATATTATTTTAAAATAATGTATGTAGTATCAAAGCGAGCCATTCGACAATAGATATTTTATAAAAACTAGTTTTAGCCTTTAACGAACTAAATGTGAAATATTTTTAAAAATGTTTTCATTTAGTTTTAATTAAGGACAAAAATATTTTTGAAACGAGCAATGCTTACGCATTTTGGCTTTGTTCAAAGCATCCCAAATCATTGTATGAAAATGGTAATCGACGTGTTTTGTTTCAACAGATTACACACGAATTATTTGATCAATTTAAAATGATTTACGCACATATTAACATACCAATAAATTTAGTTAAATCTTTTTTATTTGAAATAATTTTAATTACCCAGACTGGTTTGATTAAGTTTAATAATATCTATACTATACTAATATTATAAAGCGGAAGAGTTTGTTTGTTTGTGTGAACGCGCTTATCTCAGGAAGTACTGGTCCAATTAAAAAAAAAAAATTTCAGTGTTAGGTAGTCCATTTGTCGAGGAAGGCTATAGGCCATATTTTATCACGCTAAGACTAATAGGAACGAAGAAATAGAGGAAAATGTTTAAAAAACCGGGAGGAAATATATTTGAAAGGGCTTATTTAAACGGGCTAATCTCAGGAACTACTGGTCCGATTTGCAAAAAATTCCTTCAGTGTTAAATAGTCCATTTATCGAGAAAGGATATAGGCTATATTTTATTACGCTACAACTAATAGGAGCGAAGAAATAGAGGAAAATGTGGAAAAACGGGGGAAATTATTTAAAAGGGCTTATCTCGCGAACTACTGGAGAATTTTTTCTATTATTTGGCACGGATAAGAAGTAGACCACGTAAAGGATCATAGGCTATTTTTTGTGGACTAATTTGTCCGTGAAATATCTAATTTACGCGGGCGAAGCCGCGCGGAACGTCTAGTTATGTATAAGTAGGTAAGGTGTTATGATAATCTTTAGAAGTCCTAATTTATGGTCACCCTTAACTGTTTTGTAGCGTCCCAGAAGTCTATACTTTCGACTACTTTGATGACTATTTGTCGAAAAGTTATTACTGAATACGTAGACTAGGAGAGCTTCTAAAAATCTGCATTGTGTAGTGTACCTATAACTGTGTATATAAATAATATTGTTTTACTATGATTATTACGGTAAAGTAATAATTATAAAATAATATTATAAAATAAATTATAAAATTATCCTTGTCTTCAAAAAGTCGTCGATGATATTGAAAAATCGGTAACCTGTAAAGTATTTTTCATTTGCTAGGAAATAAGTCTAGAAAAACGACGATTTTATATAGGTAACTAACGATCATAAACTTTATCAGAATTCGTTAGATCGATCTTACGAATTCCGAAAAAAGCTTATGATTGATTCGAATCAAGATCGGTTTGGAATGTGTGACGTCACAATATGGCGGGCGTAATCCGCCTCGTAAATCTCACAAAACGTTTGATCCATTATGCTAAGTTACAAGTTTGATGTACCAACTCCAAATGATGATCAAACTTGAACAGTTTGAATTTCTTTACTCATACATTTATTATCGTTCAGTCTTTGTATCAAATGTTTTGTTCCGCACGTGTACAGATACAGAATACAGTCATTATACAGGAGCATTAACAACGATCAAGAGGTACAATACGAAATTAACAGCCTTAATAGTTGCTATTGCCCGCCTCGGTGGTTCAGTGGTTTAGAGCGTAGCATTTGAGTCGGAGGGTTCGATTTCCGCGTTTCCGCGCTGGAAACATGTTATTTCCAAGTTTGGTTCGGACATTGCCGACTGCTCACCTGACTATCTGACGAGTAAGATGATCCATGCGTCAGATGGCCATGTAAAAAGTCGGTCCTGCGCCTCATCTCTCGAAATAGAAATTGGCGTACACACACTGATATCCTAGGAGACACAAAAGAAGCTTTCCAGTAAAGAAATTGTTAGACTTGCTTCAGTGTATCCAGATTCCAGAGACTACATCTACAGCTACACCTACAGTTATACACACAACTTCCGAATTCATTTATAACATTAGTGTAATAGTATATTACGCACCTAGGGCAGGAAAATAAGAAATGTCACATGTTTGTTGACCTCGGCTTCGCCTCGGCCAACAATTACATGTGATCTGAGGCTTTCTTATTTACTGCCCATGGTGCGTATTAGTGTAGGAAACGAACCAAGTGAACCTCGGAGTAATTCCTCAGTCAGAAAAAACTTTATAGCATGGTAAAGTATCATGAATTAAAAATTTTGTATAAATATCCAAAAAATAGTAATAATAGAAGTTAGGTATTTTTACCTAAATTCGTAATTAATTAATATCTTTTTTAGCAAAAATGCTCCGTCGAATCTTTTTTCACTGGACATATTCATGGAACGTATAGAAACAATGTATGAAATATCCAAAAAATTATCCCAGCAGAAACACCAAATTTTAATAAAATATGTCTTTTTGGCGTGACTTGGACGCCAAAATTGCTCTGTCGAACTTTTTTACGGGAATGACATTAAATTGAAGTTTTAAAGCCACAAAATGAAAATCCAAAACTTAAACCATGTATTTATACTATTTTTAAAAATTGCCTTTTTACTAGCAGGGCAAAATTTCTCTGTCTGTTTTATTTATTGATTTAAGTATACTGTCAACTTTCCTTTCAACTAGAAAAATATCCAAAAAAATCATCAAGCGTATTAAAAACTAAAAACATTTTACATAGACAGATTTGAATATAGCAATCGGGCGCTGCGCGGTGTATGCGCGGGGCGCGGGCGGGAGGTACAGGCCGCTCGCCGCGCCGCCCGCCACCCCTGACCCCGCTCGGTTCATTCGTGCGTCAACCAGGCTTCTATACCGCTACAAGCGCTATATTATGTATAATATTATGCAGCGGCACGTTAAACTCTAGCGCTTTTTTAATTTTAACCGAAGATAAATATTTCTCTATTAGTTTTTTTATATTTTATTTTATATTTTATTTTATATTTTATTTTATATGTTATTTTATATGTTATTTTATATTTTATTTTATATATCTCTATTAGTTTTCTGTTGTCTACGTAACGCACTACAAAGAAAAGAAAAATCGGCCTAGTGCGAGTCTGACTCGCGCACGAAGTAGGGGACTACTACAAGGACCTATTTTTTTATTTGTGAGTGCCTTGTTTGCGATGAGACCGACAAACTTTTCTATGCGAAAAGTTTCGGCGCTGCTGGGTTTGTGAATGCTTGACTCCTGGAATTGTCGATATAACGTCACCACTCACTATGACTCCTCGTACTGTATAAAACTTCCATTTTTTTAAATTTGTTTCGTTAAGTTAATTTGAAAACAGCTGTGGGTCCGACAAAAATCATGCTGCGTATGGACTGTCGTAACTTGGATTTTGGGCAAAATCACTTTTTAATTGATTCTTGTATAAAAAAAAATCTGCGTTGATTGGTCTATATCTCGTCTTTCTACGATAATTTCTTGTACAGATATGACCATGGATTTTGACCACCTTTTAGCACAGACCTTAAAAAAATGTCGTAACTAGACGAAAAACTGCAGTTTTTGGATAAAAGATAGATACGGCAATGCGTGAGAAATTAATAAATGATACGACATTGGTTTTTTAACTCTCTAGTTTGATTTATAGCCTAAAATACAACATTCACAAAGATACGACAATTTCGCTGCGGGATATGTTGTGTACTTTTATAGATACGACAATTTATTTCATACTAATTTCATAGGTATGAGAAAGTTATTACATTTCAAACACAATTTTATTCTTAAGCCTATACTTACAACCAATGAATATAGTTAAGTTATGAGTACAGAGATAAGTAACGCCATTTCATCTCCCTCCCGCCCCTGTATGATACCTTCGCCGGCGCTCCATAATATACACCGTTCTTAACGCCTTTGTTAGCGTCGATTTGAGAAAACGTGTTTGTGTGTATCAATGCACGTTTATTCTGAATGGAACTGAACACGTTTATTCTTAAACGAAGCTTAAGGTGGTTCGTTTCCCATACAAAAAAAACAATCGACATTGATTAGCTAATTTCATACTATTACTACATAAATTTATGTGCACATCTATTTATTTTGCAATACCACCGCAAAATATATTTAAAATACTTTATTTCACACAGAAGTCACATTTTTATTGATTTGTTTTATAAAAAGTGACACAAGCCACAAATGTCACTTTTTATAAAAAAAACAATAAAAATGTGACTTAAAGACGTATAGTGAAATGTTGCATGTATGTGTCCACGTATATTTTTCCCTCAGCATTGCTCTGGACATCTACACACTTATTCTTGTATAAATCATATTTTGTTGCTTTTACATGTTTGTAAAGATAAAAGCCCGTATATTTTCTGTTAACAAGATCGACTCATTTTTTATGTAATACAACTTTGTTAGTGCATGATATAAAATGTAAATTTGCTGATATTTTTTTTGTTGATGGTTCAATAAAAAATATTTTTAAGCTATAATTGTTGTTGTTAAGAAATATTGAGCTCCTTCGCGTCTATGCGTGGACACACACATAATATAAAATGGAGCACAACCTTGCCTCTAGGTCCTTCAAGAGAGAGAGAGAGATGTCTCTGTCTGTGAGAGACTCGAGACTCCCTTCGCAAACCCGTGCATTCTGGTCTCTGGCCCCAAAGCTATTGAAAGAAATTTCTGCAAGCCATCCCTACCATTCCTACAAGTAAAAAATGGATCGCTGGCCCACGACGCAAATTCAAAACTCTTTGCGTCAAGCTCGACCCTAGATGACGGGGGATAGAAACAGCCGACCATGATGCACGAGAATCATGTCGGAGTTTCATCAGCGCTCAGTCCTGCGTTCCCTTGATATCCAAAAGCAGAGTTGGCCTGACGGAATCCCTCCTATTGTGTTGAAAAAGTGTGCTCCAGAGTTGGCTCCGGTCTTAACGCGTCTTTTTCGGTTCTCCTACTCTTCTGGCATTGTACTGGCTTTTTGGAAGACTAAGAAGTCCAAAAACAGCCTTGGTGTACCCGATCGGCAAAATAGGTGACCGCTCAAATCCTTCCAACTACACACCAATTGCTAAACCTTCGACGTCTCGAAGATTATGGAATCCATTATCAATAGCCAGCTCTTTCGATACTTGGGCGGCCAGGGACAAACAGTACGGGTCCGAAAGGGTCGCTCGGCTGGTGATCTCCTTGGCTCAACGATGAGTTAGGTACCTAACTCTTTACGTTAAACTCAGGCGATTGAGTCGAAGGGAGAGGCACTGGTTGTTAGTTTGGACATTGCAAAGGCCTTTGAACAGACTAACGGCATATTATGCAGATGATAGTACAGGTGATGCCCTATATACCGGCGCCCCCGATATTTTTCTAAATGTCATTGACAGTCGAAACAAACTTGTGTCTAATATAGAGAATTCACAGGAGAAAGTCTCTGAATGGGGTAGACGTTACTTATTCCAATTCAACCGCGCTAAGACACAAGTTTGCGCGTTCACCCCATATTATATTTTCATATTATATCTCCTCGTTTTCAGGGCACCTCTTTAACAATCTCCCCCCGCATTGAAATACTTGGCGTAAACATATCGAGCGAAGTCCAGGTCCGATGTCATCTAGAGGGTGAGGCCAAGTTAGCCTCGAAACAGCTTGGTGTCCTTAACATAACGAGACATTATTTCAGTCCGGACCAACGACTATAACTCTGCAAGGCGCAGGTTCGGCCTCATATGGAATACTATTCTCATAGTATTTGGGCAGGGGCGCCAAATACCAACTACTCCCTTTGGATCGTATACAATGAAGGGCCGCTCGCATTGTTGACTGCCATAGTGTTTCAAACAGGCTGGACCCCTTGGAATTACGCCGAGATGTAGCTTCACTGTGCATCCTCTATCGGCTGTATCACGGGGAGTGCTCTGAGGGATTGTTCGGAATCATACCTCCTGCAATTTTTCGCCATCGTTCCACGCGAAAAATATACCATCCTCATCACCTTGATGAGTGGCAGTCTTCCACCGTGCGTTTTTCACGTAACTTTCTACCGCGCACTGTAAAATTGTGGAACGAACTGTCACCAGCAGTATTTTCAGACCTATACGACCTGCAAACTTTCAAAAAGATAGCGTATTATGAGGGCTGCTATTTATGTATCCGGAACTGGCCACTTACAAGAACAATATTTAAAAAGTAATTACAACATTTGAAAATAGAACTCTTTGGTTGAAGAATACATTTTGTTTCATGTGACTGTCAATTATTTTTCCATTGTGGCGTCATTTTGAAAATTGCGTGTCTTCATTTGCCATGGATTTAACGCGTGAACATTTTCGTGCAATGATTTACTACGATTTTCGGCGTGGGCTAAATCAACAACAGTGCTTTATTCAACTCACCGCAACTTTTGGAGATGAAGCACCATCAAAAACCACTGTTTATCACTGGTACAGTGAGTTTAATCGTGGGCGGTCTATGCTCACGGATGAAAATAAAGAAGGTCGCCCAAAAACAGCTGTTGTCCCACAAAATATAGATGCTGTGCGGGAACTAATAATGCGTGATCGTCATGTTACATATCGCGAGATAGAGGCGTCCTTATACATAAGATATTACACGAACATTTGGCTGTAAAAAAAATATGTTCGCGTTGGATTCCGCACAACTTGACAATCGATCAAAAACGGGCTCGTGTCGATTGGTGCAAAAAAATGATAAAAAAATACAACCGTGGTACGTCAAAAGCCGTTTATAATATCTACACAGGTGATGAATCTTGGATCTATGCATATGACCCCGAAACTAAACAACAGTCAACGGTGTGGGTGTTCCAAGATGAGCCGAAACCAACAAAAGTTACTCGTGCAAAAAGTACTTTGAAGCAAGTGGTCGCCTGTTTTTTTGGAATTAATGGACATGTGGCTACAGTGCCATTAGAGAATCGTAAAACGGTTAATTCTGAATGGTATACGACCATTTGTTTACCAGAAGTCTTTGAAGAAATAAGAAAGGACAACCGACAACGCAGAATCATATTACATCACGACAATGCTAGCTGTCACACCTCAGCTGAAACAACTCAGTTTTTGGAGGGTCAAAAGATCGAATTGACGAATTGAATCAGGGCTGTACGGTCATCCACCGTACAGCCCTGATTTGGCACCTAACGATTTCTTTTTATTTCCATACGCGAAGAACAAATTACGTGGTCAACGTTTTTCGAGCCGCGAAGAGGCTGTTGATGCGTTCAAAATGCACGTTTTGGAGGTACCTCAATCAGAATGGAAAAAGTGCTATGAAAATTGGTTCCAGCGTATGCAAAAGTGTGTCGATGATCGCGGCGAATATTTTGAAAAGCAATAAAACCATATTAAATGATATATGTTTGTTTCTTTTTTTAATTCCGGATACATAAATAGCAGCCCTCGTAGTACCGGGTAAGGCTGGCAACGCACCAGCAGCTCTTCTCATGTTGCTAGTGTCCATGGGCAACGGTAGTTACTTTCAATCAGGTCACCCGTGTGCTCGTTTGCCCCCATATCTTATAGAATAAAAAGAATAACTTTAAATTCATGAGCATGAATAATATTAGGGCTTAAACCTTTACAAAGTAGAAAAAACAAGAGAAATAAATGTTTTATTACAGTAATTTTCATTTAATTATAATAATTTTTTATTTTAATGTTGATTAATAAAACAAGTTTCTATTCCTTTATTTTTTTATGTTATAAAGAAAGAACAGTAAATAGTCGTATTATTTCTTTAAATTTGTTATAATGACATTCTTTTAAAACAAACAATTCATTTAGTTTAAGATACAGCATTTCATTTTCACAACGTCTGTCGCCGATTTTGCACTTGAACCATAAGTTGTAATGCAATTTAATTAAGTCAAAAAGATACGGCGAAATGAAATGTGAAGGTGCGTGTTATATTTGAGATACGACAGATCCGTCGCTCAAAAAACTATGCTTTTTTAAGTTATCTATACATTTCTTCTCAAAGATACAACATTTCTGCTGCATAAAATATAATATTTTTTGTCGTAACTTGTTAAAAATCAATGAAATATCAACTTTAGAAAAATTTTAACAAACTCATCGTATGGGCCTTAGATTAATTTAAATACGTTCCAATTTTAAAGGTTCTACCTTAATAAATATAGAAGTTATGAATTTTTTAAAAAGTTTTTTGGCTCTCCTGTAAAGTTGGGTTTTTCGAGATACGCCACTTCTGCTTTCACCCGTCGATATACAAGTAAAACAACAAATATTTTGTTGCTTGTACTGGGGACTTCCGTCACAGAATACATAATTAGTACCTGCTTCCGTACCGTTATGAAGCAAAAATAGGCCAAATTTTTAGTTTTTTTGTATGCCCTCCTCCCCCCATTTTTAGGGTTCCCGTACCCAAAGGGTAAAAACGGGACCCTATTACTGAGACTTCTATATCTGTCCGTCTGTCTGTCTCCAGGCTGTATCTCAAAAACTGCTATAGCTAGACTTTTGAAATTTTCACAGATTGTGTATTTCTGTTGCCGCTATAACAACAAAAACTAAAAACAAAATAAAATTAAAAATAAGGGGGGCTCCCATACAAAAAACGTGATTTTTTGGCCTTGTTTGCTCGATTTCAATAATGGTAACTATGAGCCACTTGAAATTTTCACAAAATCCTTGATTGTATGTGTTCTTTAATAATTAATAATAATATTAAAATAAAATAAAAAATTGAGGGGGGCTCCCATACAAAAAACACAATTTTTTGCCTATTTTGCTCTTTATCGGTACGGAACCCTTCGTGCGCGAGTCCGACTCGCACTTGGCCGATTATTATTATTTTAATATTATGATTAATTATTAAAGTAATTGAATATAATTGTACAATTGAATATAATTGTATAATTATATATTAATATTTTATTTTTATTACTTTATTAATTTTATTTCGTTTTCGGTATTTTTGTTATGGCGGCCGCGGCAAGAGAAATACATAATTATTAATCTGTGAAAATTTCAGAAGTCTAGTTATAGCGGTTCTTGAGATACAGCCTGGGCCCTGGAGACAGACAGACGGACAGACATAGAAGTCTTAGTAATAGGGTTCCGTTTTTACCCTTTGGGTACGGAACCCTAAAAATGCAATAAAATATTATGTAAAATGTAAAGAATCACACACCGACTCGCGACCCCTAGACCGTGCGGGTCACGCGGTCAAGGTCGTACTATATGCACGAGGACGCTGATCTAGACCCAACTAGCAAAGCAAGACGGTACATTATTGCGTAAACACGGGATAAATACATTGCTTCGCTTCTAAAATTTCGGTGTTCTGGATGGTATTTCTTTTGGATATTTTGTATTTGTGTGTATATTTGACTAATTAACATAGTTTTGAAAAGAAATCATGCTGAGAAATTTTGCTTATTAAGTTTTTTATAGATTTTTAATATTTTTTATTGCCATGGTTTTTGTTTTGGATTTTCTTACTCGTGATGCCAAATGACATTCTTAAGTCATATGCGAAAAAAAATAATACTGAGAAATTTTGCTGTGAAAATGAGGTCAGAAAAAAGAATTATCATACAAAAGCAATACTTATGTTTGAAAAAAGTTTTGGATTTTTATAAAGTATCACATACTTGTATAAATAACTCATTTGGTAAAATAAATTTAGACTGAGAAATTATGGCGTTCGATATACACACAGATTTGTACTTTTAGGTATAAATAACTGACTTCCTAGTGTTTTTTTTTTGGATTTTTATATGATAGTATTGGCTCGTACTATTCTATAACCCAACAAAGTTTCATCGACTGAGGAATTATTCCGGGGCCCCCATACAAAGAATCGGTTCGTTTCCTACACTATATACACTATACTATTTTTCTCATCGACGGAGGCGGAAAACGGCAACATCGTTAAGCGCAGCGGGAAGAAAGTTGACGTTTTCCGCCCGGAGGTGAGAAAATATAATATAAACATTGATTTTATAATACAATTGGAATCAAAATTTAACATCATTGTTATAGGCCATGGACAAACATCACATCACACATGCGATGATGATCTATCCAAGCGAAAACTCAACGAGAAAATATGAAAACGAGATCGGTCGGATCGCTCAGCGCTGTCCAAATATTTAAAACAAAAATGTTATTGCAGCGAAGTTATTTTAAAGTCGGATATTATTTTAACCTTTTAACCCCATCACGTGCCAAAACAGGAGAATTAAAACATTTTTAAGATTGAGAAATGTAACGTATTAAGTATTCATAATACTTATTTAAAAATATGTACAAGCTACGCATTCCTAGGATTAATCTGGGTTAGGTTGTTGAAAGTTCAATTTAATGTATTAGGAAGCGAGCTGACTAATCAAGTTTTGGTTACTTTCTTTAGTGCTCTCAGGCACCAAAGAAAGTATTTCCAAAACGTCTTCATCGCCAGGCCGAAGCCCACTGTAATCAATAATCACTAACAAATTAGTTCTATGAGCTCAGAAATTTCGATAGCTGGCGCATCAACATTGTGTTCTGTTAAAACCGCTTTAACAATCAAACCCTGATGATAAAATAATCAAACCCTCTATGACGTCTTACACCCCCTGGAATCCTCAATCAACAAAGCACAAACATAACAAGGTGGTTTTCTAAAAGGACGTACTATATTTTATCCGTAGGTATACAAGGTGTAACAAAACTAAGAGATAACTGATATTACATGAAGGTTTGTATGTGTAATATATAGAGTTAACTGTGAATGTTGCAGGGCTGAAAGAGCATTTTTTCGTGATTTGTATGGACAAGCATCCGAGCGTCATGAATATTCCCATACAAAAGTGGAAGTTACTCTTTCAGCGCTGCTACTTTCACAGCGTACTCTGTATTGGGGACCCATATTACACACCCTAAAGTATTATCACTTATTTTTGTTACACCCTGTATATTTTTAAGCGTGGGCATAGAGGCTTCAATAGGCGTAGGATCGTGTACCAGAGTTCAGAACACACCTCGTGTTATTTTTTTTTTTCCGTTTTCGAACAGCCGCTGGTATAACATATAAATCCATTCAGATTTATTTTACCTCCAACAGGACGTTTATGCTGAAGTCATAAGGGTTACTAGGTGTAGGGAATTCAGGTAAAACAACTCCGAATTATAGAGATTGCGTTTTTTGTTACACGTGCACCATGTTTGATAATAAACAAACGCGTAATGGAAAACAAACCGCGCGCTGGTTCCGCTAACCACCTTTAGTATTTATTTTAGAAGCTGCGGGCTGTCCGACAATAATAACAAAATCAATCGTATTTGTGTACAGCCTTTGTGGATCGGATGCTAAAACTCTTTTCAGAATTAGTCCCGTAAGTCTGTTGTTTGATACAATCCTCTATGCACTTCCAAATCTTGAAACTGGTTCGGAGGCTACATGACTTATACCAGAATACGGCAAAAGAGTTTATGCAGACTATGTATATCTCACCATAAACATTTCTTGTAAAATGTTGCCGTGACGACCACATAAGGTTTACCCTGTCAAAAAGATAATATCTTTTTGACAGGGTAAACCTCATATTATGAGGTCTCATGTAGAGCCAAGCTTCTGAATCTACATGACCTAACTCTACTGACCCTAACCTAAACAAATTCTACATACCAGTAAAGTTGATTATATACTATGTACCATCGAAGAAATTTATGAATAGACAATTGATGGGCCTACGTCATTTGGTCGGATTATGTGAATTCAATGTAATTTGTGATCTGTCAGCTGGGTTTGACAAAACGGAACCAAAGTAGGTCCGCAATCTGCCTATGATTCAACTTCTCTGATAGTATATCAGTATGTACCATCAAAAAATTGATTCATAGGCAGTGACGGACCCATGCCATTTGGACGGATCATGACGTCAATTCAATGTTAAAGCTGGGATCAAATTATCGGACGAACGTCCGCGGACGTTTTCATCGGATGCGGCTTGTTTCTATCTGAATAATACAAAATACACTAAACTGTGCACATTGTCTGACATAAGTCGCGGACGCGACCTTGAGCGTTCGGACGTCCGAACAGAATCTGGCTGGCCGGATGGCCGTCTGCCATTGACATATAGGTTAGGTCTTTGACGTCCGCGGATGAACCGTGCACATTGTTAAGTCGCATCCATCAGCCGCGACTTATGGATGCGTCCGATAATGTGTTTCTAGCTTTATACGTCTTAATTGTGATCTGAGAAGTGACAGGCTTGGTTAGATATGCGACCTAATTACTTAGGTTGCCCCTCTGCCTAAAAATCAACTTCTCTGATAGTAATACTGTACCGCCGCAGTGTCTGAACTCTAAACTACTGATCAGATCGTAATAAGTTATCAATAGTCAATAGATTAAAGATTTTCAATTGGCTTAATTCCGCGGCGTCCCTGAGTTTGGGTTACATAATAATATGGATTTTGGATGTTTATATTATACTAGATAACGCCCGCAACTTCGTTGAGCCAAAATTCGTTTATCGCGTGGGAACCGTACATTTTTTCGGGATAAAAAGTATCCCTTGTCCTTTCCCGGGACTCAAAGTATCTTCATGCCAAATTTCAGCGAAATCGGTTCAGTGGTTTGAGCGTGAAGAGGTAACAGACAGACAGGCAGACAGACAGACAGACAGACAGACGGACAGACAGACAGACACACTTTCGCATTTATAATATTAGTATGGTATTTATAATATTAGTTTGGTAGAGAGCGCGGCTCTTGACTCGGAGGTCGTGGGTTCGATTCCCGCGTTGGAAACATGTTATTTCCAAGTTTGGTTAGGACAATGCAGACTGATCACCTGATTGTCTGACAAGTAAGATGATCCATGCGTCGCATGGGCATGTAAAAAGTCGGTCCTGCGCCTGATCTCTCGCCAGTCGTGTCAGTCTGCCGTCCCACTGGGTTATGAGAGTAAAAGGAATAGAGAGTGCTCTTGTGTACTGCGCACACACTTGGGCACTATAAAATTACTCCTGCGTAGCTGGCCTGGTTTCAGTGAAACCGGCCACCGTCACCGAAACCGGTGTGGGAGCTATTATTATTATAATTATTATTATTATTATTATTATTATTATTATTATTGTATAGAGTTTTCTATTCTCCTTTGTTAGGGTTTGTTCCAAAGTTGCGGGCTTGTGGCCAAACAACTTCAGGGTTATAATGTGTTAGTTAATAGACAAAAACTTTCTAACGATTCGACATGTGTTGAGGATTACCGCTTTTTGCATGTTGAGTATTTTCAGGCTATTATGAAGTGTCTTGGGGATGACTCCAGTACTTGAGATGATGATGGGTACGGTTTTTACGGTATTTACTTTCCATTGCGACTTCAATTCTATAGTGAGATCAATGTACTTGGTAACTTTGTTTGTGTGTGTGGTTGTAAGATTATGTGTATTTGGTATTGCAATGTCTATGAGGTAAACTGTTCTATTAATTTTGTCGTGGAGTGTTATGTCTGGTCTGTTGTGATGTACGGTCTTGTCAGTCAATATTGTCCGGTCCCAGTAAAGCTTGTATTCAGATGATTCTAGTATGGTTTGTGGTGTGTACTTGTAGTATGGAGTGCTATCTATAATGAGGTTGTGTTTGAGTGCGAGTGTCTGTTGTATGATCGCTGCTACTTGGTGGTGTCTGTGTTTGTAGTCTGTCTGTGTTATGGAAGAACAAGCGCCTGTTATGTGTTGAATGGTTTCGGGATGTTTGTGGCAGTGTCGGCAATGGTCACTATTTGTGTCTGATGATCGAATGATAATATATTTCCTGTAATTTTTAGTGTCAATAACCTGATCTTGGATCGCCATCATGAAGCCTTCCGTTTCCGGAAAGAGCTCACCGCGTCTTAGCCATGCATTTGATGCTGTTTTATCCACGTTTGTGTCAGCTAAGTCTGTATGATGGCGTCCATGTAGGGACTTGTGCATCCATGCGTCTATTTTTTCTTGGTTTGTGATGATTTTTATGTGTTTGGAGTGATTAGCAAGTGAAAGTGGAGTGTATGTATCGGCTTGGCAAACGGCGTTATGTAGTAGTGATAGTGATGAGTAGGACCCGGAAAAATATGTATTAAAAATCCAAAATATGTACATAAAATATGGACTAATAAATCCAAAATATGGAAAAATATGGAGGATAAAATAGAAATATGGAAAAAATATTAAGTAAAAAATTACAATAATTACGGCTGCATTACAAAAAAAACTTAAAAAACCGGCCAAGTGCGAGTTGGAGTCGCCCGTAAAGGGTTCCGCAGCAGCATTATGGTTTATTTTTATGAAATTTAAGGGTTTTTGATTTATTTTTATATTTCAATGTACTTACATCATATATTTTTTTAAACTTATCATGTTCCTACTTTAGAAGTAGTTAGGGGGGGGGGGGACGACATACATTTTACCACTTTGGAAGAGTCTCTCTCGCAAACTATTTAGGTTAGAAAAAAATGATATTAGAAACCTCTAAATGATTTTTGAAGACCTATCCATACACGTATAAGTTTGATGAAAAAAAGTTACTTAAATTCTTTGTTTTACCCGAAGACCGAAACATACTTCAGTTTTTGTTTAGCCATGTCAGCAACAGGACCTTCAGCATCTGAAATATTGTCTATTTCTTCAATAATTAGTCTTCTTTGGAACGACGATAAAACGCGAGAAGAACGAAATACGCAGCCGTACATACGCATATACATGGTGGCGGGAACGTATTTTTTTTTTTGTATTTTTGTGAAAATATGGACGATTGTGACATTTTCTTGCAAAATATGGACTTATCTTTGTAAAACCCTAAAATATGTAAAAATATGGAAAATAAAACTTGGGTTTTCACAGTCTAAACATGATAATTCGTGTAAAAAACACATCCTAGGTCGAAAATAACGTAAAATAAAAATATGTATTTACATATAAATCCGGGCCATAGTGATGAGTGATTGTGGAAGTATGTTCTCAGAAGTGACATTATGTAAATTGGAGATATCAATAAGGCCTCTACTTCCTTTTATTTTAGGTAAAGTTAATCTTTGTACACATGCCCTAGGATGATGCTTTCTGCGTTTTGTCATAGCTGTATTAATTGCCCTTTGCAGTGTTTTCAGGTTAGTCTGGCTCCAGGAAATAACTCCAAATGAGTAGGTAAGTATGGGTATTGCAAAAGTATTAATGGCTTTGATGGTGTTTCTTGAATTAAGGTGAGTGTGTAATATGCGATGAAGTCTAGTTTTAATTTTTTCTTTTAGAAGTTTTTTTGTATTTTTGTGATTAATTCCTTGACCTTGACAATTATCCTAAGTACTTGTAGCCTTCTATTGGATCTACTGCATTTATGACTTCTTGGTTCGGTAATACATTATATGAACTAGGATCGAATTTTCCTTTAGTTACGGCTTGTATTTTACACTTGTCTATACCAAATCGCATACAAATATCGTTAGAGAATAAATGTGTTATATCAGCAAGTCTTTGTATTTCTTTTAATGAACTAGCAAATATTTTAATGTCATCCATATACATGAGATGAGTTAAGCGGGTTTGTTGTCTATTGTGCTTTATTTTGAAACCTATGTTATTTGAGTTGAGTCTATACTCAAGAAGAAAGTGGATTAAGGGCGAGACAAAACCATAAGGGACTTAATGCATCACCTTGAAATATTCCCCTTCGTATTGGTATATGCTCTGTTTCGATTAGATTATTGTTATTGTTGCTTAATTTTAATTTAGTGCTCCATTGTCGCATTATTATTTCTAGAAAGCCTATAATAACTGGGTTGATTTTATAATGTCTAAGAATATAAACTAGCCACGAGTGTGGTACGGAGTCGAAAGCCTTCTGGTAATCGATAAACATAGTGTAGATATTTCGCTTTTGTTTTATTGCTTGTTTTGTAGCTACGGCATCAATCGTTAATTGTTCCTTGCATCCCTGACTTTTTTTTCGGCACCCTTTTTGCTCTTCGGATAGAACATTATTTAGTTGTGTATGTTTATAAATTAATTCGCTGAGACATGCTGTTATTATTTTATATATATTCTGCAGGCAGGTAATAGGTCTATATTTGGCTGGGTTTCCGGTGTCGTTAAAGTCTTTCGGGAGCATGTAAGTTGTGCCTTGTGTAATGTACGGTGGCATTGTGTCTGGTGAGCGGATGAATGCATTTATGTGGTTGCGTAAAAGTTTATGTGTACAAGTTAGCTTTTTGTACCAGAAATTATGGATATTATCAGATCCTGTAGCTTTCCAATTGTGTGTCTTATTTATAACGGTCTTTAAGAGATCTAATTCTATTTGTTCGAAATTCATCACAGGTAAGTTTTCTAACCTCTCTTTATCTTCCTGTATCCAGGAGCTTTTGTTATGTTCAATCGGCTATTTGACCAGAATTCCTGCAAAGATTGTGCGCTCGGTACTGAACTATTTTCTATTATTATTATATTATTATTAGTATGGATTTCATTTCTTAGTACCAACTCAAGACATTGAGTTATGGTTTTTAACTTTCGACATTTTTTACAGTTTCACTATGACATAAGCGCATTTGCGTGTCATAGACCATCAATGATATTGTATGTTACTAACGTAACGTATTTTAGAAACTCATTGTAGACCATAGTTGATTATTCTAACTGTAACTGAACACTTCTAGCCGTTACAAGTGATGTTTACTTCAAACGTATTAGACTAAGTGCGCGAAGGGTTCTTATTCTCCCGCATAACCATATTTTGCATCTGTCCCCACCAGGATATTACAAAACGCTTCTTAAAGGCATTACAGTAACCCTGTCCGGCGCTCACGTGAGCCATCATTTATACCAGTTATTCTCAAAGTGTGCTGCGCAGAGCCCTGGGGCTCCGCAAAAGGGGTTCCGCGAGAATATCAACAAGGGAGTGCCTCCGCTGCCGGCGCCGGCTCCCATAAATATCAGTAATGGGAATGAATGAAAACTTTTTACCGGAACCGGCGGTAAGTATACTGCCGGCAGCCGAGATATAAAACAACGGCTGCCGGCGCTGGCACTCAAAATGGGAGCCGGTGATAATGCGTAAAGCGCTAGGTTCCAGTGCCGATACACAAATTTTAAAAAGAAATAATTATAATCCAATGATATATTATATAAAAAACTCAATAGAATAATATCATTGTTATAATCTCAAATATTATATTCGACTTTACCGACTTCAAAAGGTGAAGGTTAGCTACCTATTTGTTCGGCTGTGGATATTTCAGTTTTTTGTGATGCATTTTCTTAGCTTAGCTTTACCTTAGCTACCTTTTTTCAGCTACCAAAAAGTAAGATTTTGCACCACAGCTACAGTCATAAACCCCGTGGCATACTTCCGAAGGTGCTGAAAAGAACTTCAGATTCCTTATACATGTTAGAGAGTTTCAACTTTCAGCGTTATTTAAAGAAGCAAAGATATTGTATTATGCTACTATGCAGATCACATTAATTATCAGCATCATCATCACCGCACCACCATCATAGCCAACAAGATCCCATCAAGATTCAAGCCCCATACGAGCACCGGTGATCGCGACAACAATAGAATACACACATTGTAATAATGATATATATAAATATGTATGAAATAACAAAAGTAAAAAAAAAAAAAAGACCTTGTCATATATGGTTATTGTGAAAAATAACAAAGCATATATGGACTAAGCAAATAAATTTGTTGTAAAATTATATTTTATTTAGATATTATATACAAATAAATATCAAACGAATAATATCGTACTTAAACCTAATATAGAAAATATGTGATTGTGTATGTAACAATATAACAGATCAAAAACATGTTATTTATATATTATAATGTAAACATCACTAAAGAAATAAAAATATGTGTTAAATAGATATTATAATATAGAACTGCAAAAACTATTTGTAAAATTATATATATAGGTAATTAAAAAATGTAAATGAATTGTCAATGCTATGGAACTATAGATATGCAACTATATGTTATGCATCCCACCCAATTGTAGAAAGTTACTTCGTAAGCAAATAACTTCAGCAAATCAAAGTCGCACCGAGCACGCCGCGTCGAAAAAAAATAGTAAGTAGTTTAATGGTAAGATAAAAGGCATTAATAATTGTACCAGAAATGTAAAATGATATGATGTAGTTAAAAAAAATGTAAACAAATAGTCAACAAATAAAAAATGATGAATATGAAAATTGTAAATAATTGGCTCTTCCCTGTGGAAGGGGGAACAAGAGGTAAAAAAAAAACAATAGAATACAATAGCATTTCTAAGAATCCCCGATCGAAGGATTCAAATATGCATCCTTACAACATGACTATTTATGACCTTATTATTTGTACTTTTCATAGTCCTTTAGCTCAAGACTGATGTTTTTGATCATTATTCTGTCATTTGACAAGCGATATTTGCCGAATAGGCGCCGGCAGCCTATTCGGCAAACGTCGCGTGACTTCGGCAAATTTCGGAGTTCGGAAAACGGCGCCGGCAGCCATTTCAGCAACCGGCACCGGCAGCCATTTCGGCAACCGGCGCCGGCAGCGGAGGCACTCCCTATCAATAAAAAGAGTAGAGCGTGAAGCTTTTTAATAAACAATGCCAATAACCAAAAATGATTGTTTGGTTTAGAATCTCAGACTGGTAAGGGGGCGTCCACAAATTACGTGAGGTGTTTACTGTTTAGGGGGGGAGGGGGTCGCGGCAAATCTCACGTAATTTTTTTCTCAACAAAATAATAGGTACTATTTAGTATTTTGGTCCATTTCATGCAGATTGTAATGTACGTATGCTTATGATTTAATCGTAAGCGAATCGTTATATACGATAAGATCATTCAAAATTCCTTCGAAAGAAAATCTACTGACTGTCAAAACAAACGTTTATGTAAGAAACCCACATTTTGAAAAATCTCACATGAGATTTGGGAGGGGGAGGGTGGGTTGAATAAAATCTCACGAAATCTCACCAAAGGGGGAGGGGGGGTCAAAAAATTAAAAAAAACACCTCACGTAATTTGTGGACGTCCCCTAATGAATATCTCCGGTATTTCGATTAACAATTAAAAAATAATTCCATACATCTGTTAACATTATTTTTCTCTTATTATAAAAAAAATACACATACGAATGCTGTTAAGCATTTGTGTGTCATCCCACAAAATCATCCCCTTACGTATTCAGTTATGAACGCAGTCATGTTCTTTAGATCATTTAGAACAAGACTGCATTCATAACTCAAGAAAAAAAAAAAGTGGATTAGTACACAAATGCTTAACAACGACTATATAATAATGTTCATTTCACAAAGATTAACTTGATTTAAGTACGGTACGCACGTAATTTTTGTTTTATTTTCGCTTTCCGCTTTTCAAAAGGGTTCCGCAACCAAACTAACTTTGGGAACCCCTGATTATCCTCAGCTCCCCTCGCGATTTAGGGGATCATGCGGACGTTTACGAGGCCGTATTTCGTGCATCCCCGCGCCTCAACTGCATTACCTGCATTTCCCCTGCGATGCTACCCCAATACGTTCACAACAAAATGTTATACAAAAATCAATACCTCCCCGGGGTATGATAAGCTACACAACAGTGCAAGTCAGTGTGAAACGTGGAAACGTTTTGTACGAATCATCTGTTGCACGATTTTGTAAATGTTTGTGAGCATTATTCGTTTTTCTGGCGAAGTTACAGATTATGTGTGAAAAACAACATTTCCCGGTGATAAATATGTCGCCATTTGGTTGAATCTGCTATTTGATTGAATGACTAGCGAATTTATTGAATGAAACGATGTAATATAATGGCTATAAAAGGCCAGACCAACTCGTCAAGTCTTTAACTGTAAACTAAATTGTTTTATTCAATGATTCGTGGGTATAGTCATTCATTCAAATAACACATTACAATATATGTCGCACCAGATGACTGCGACATATATGTATAAAGTGATAAAACATTATAAATAAGTAAACTCTTTTAAATCATAAGTCATAAGGGCTATGAAAAGTCTGTCGCGACTAAAACTCCGCTGTCAGGCTGCAGTAGACACTAATTATGGGTTATGCTATGCCTCCCGGGAAAACCACTACCATAAAGAATATTGTGATTTCAACTGTCTACACTCTACAGTGTCTAGTTGTCTACGCTCTACGCTTTGAAATGTTTTATTGCGTGGGCTGGTGCGTCGTGCAGAGCGTGCAAAACCAAGAACGATTCATCTAATTACCTAAGTTTCTAGTAAAATCTGATTATTTTTATCTGATCAATATAAGGCAACATTTCCTAAATTAAACTTTCTCCATTTAAAATTAGTAGATTTTTTTTTCGTTTTTTTATTAGGGTTCCGTACCCAAAGGGTAAAAACGGGACCCTATTACTGAGACTTCGTTGTCTGTCCGTCCGTCCGTCCGTCCGTCCGCCCGTCTGTCTGTCTCCAGGCTGTATCTCAAGAACCGCTTTAGCTAGACTACAGAAATTTTCACAGATTATGTATATCTGTAGCCGCTATAACAACAAATACTAAAAACAAAATAAAAATAATATTTAAGGGGGGCTCCCATACAACAAACGGGATTTTTTTGGCCTTTTTTGCTCGATATCAATAATGGCAACAGGTAGGCACTTGTCACAAAGGCCTTAATTATATGTATACTTTAATAATTAATAATAATATTTAAATAAAATGAAAAATTAAGGGGGCCTCCCATACAAAAAAACACAATTTTTGGCCTATTTTGCTCTATAACGGTACGGAACCCTTCGTGCGCGAATTCGACTCGCACTTGGCCGATTATTACTACCACAGAAATTACATACGATATAAAATTTTGGTTGAGATAAGTGCCATATAGAGGACCCTGCAATTCTTAGCACGTTTATCTATCTGAGATTTGAGGCATGACGATTGAACCTCTGAAAATTTTCATATTCCATAGTACAATCCCCCAATTTGGGCACATTCTGTCCAGCTCGTCGCCAATTACATCCGGCAGCTGGACGTGTGCTGTCGGCTCCAACAGTCTGCACTGATACTTGATACCGGATATTCGTGGCTGGCATATTGATATTTTTTCATATAAAATATTATATTTCTAAAGGTGACCTTTTTGATTTGATTCTATCCATAATAATATTATAGATATGCGAAAGTGTACTAAACATATTGTCTATCTCCCTGTTACCTCTTCACGCCCAAATCGCTAGACCGATTTTGCTGAAATTTGGTTGGAAATATTTCGTGTACCGGGAAAAGACATAGGATACTTTATCTGCCGGAAAATGTACGGTTCCCGCACGATAAACGGTCATCTAGTCTACGATATAATCAAAATCAACTTCCTCTTCTGCATCTATTTTTAGTTCTACTTTAAGTTTTACAATAAATTTTAGTAACCGGGTATTATGTAATGGTACCAAGAGTACACAGTTTGATGTTTCCAGGCATTGTCTAAAATCTAGATATACGCTGACGGCTCGAGAAAATGCATTCTAAACACGAGTCGAGAGCACGCATTATGCTAAAATATTCCTTTGATACAGTCTCCTTTAAGTTCAACGTTTAGGCTGGGAGGACACATTGAGAATACAGGGATAATGTTAATTGGGTAACTAAACAGCACTCAGTATTCGAAGGGTGAATATTTTCGGAAGGGAAGCCGGAGTATAAAATCTACTACTACTATTTACCAAAATGCTCAGCACTGATGTATACATGTCCGAGTTTCAAGCATGATTTTGTTTTATAAACGCTTAAGGACGAAGTTTCCTTCGGACAGCAAATAATAATAATCTGCGAGTGAACAGTCTATTTTATTTCTATTATAACGAACGAACGACTAAATACGATGACGTCAGTATAACACACAATCCAAATTAATTTATTTCACCACACTATTACACCAAAACAAATAAAATTCGACAAAACAAAACAAACAAGTTGTTTAAAATTCGCACTATCCGCCATATTATGTCAAACTTAAAAACCAGTAAAATAAAAATGTATTACGCGCGTGTCTAGATTTAATACTGCTAAAGTCATCCTTAATAAAGTCGTATTACAAAAATCCTACCAAATAAAATGCATTATGCGCCAGCAAAAGTATAATGCCGCTACATTCATTCTTAATTCGAAGCATAACAATTATATTTCTTCGCTTCATTCTTCGATATATAATTAATCAAAAGTAGTACCTTTGCTTATCTGCTAGGCAATCGCGTTTTTTTAAAGACGTATGTGGATGTTTGAAAAGTTACCCGCTCATTCGACGTTCCGGCGTGCTTCATTCTTTGTTAACGCGAGGCAACGCGAGCACGTATACTTAGTAACCATGCCAAAGCGCAGCTGGTTATTATTATTAAGATGATTGAGTCAGTGTTGTAAGTAACTAAAGTCAGTGTTATTTTATCGTGTAACAAGAAAATACATGTAAGTATTATTAAATACTTAAATAAACGGCAGGCACTACCGAGGCCTAGACGAGCCAATTATATTCAATACTAGCCGGCTTGTACTGCGACCGCGAGTCAATAAACGTACAATGTGTTGGGACTGCGAGTCTTTATACACAATCTATAATATTATGTATGCTTTTTCTGTTCTATAGATAGAATTATGGAACTATATGTTTGCCGGATTGGGGGAAACAACTGCAGGTGATTTCTGCAATTATTTAATCAACCGGCATGTACTGCGACTGTGAGTCAATAAGTACAGTGTGATTGGACCGCGAGTCCTTTTATACAATCTTTATTCTATATGCATCGGAATTGATTGCGGATCTCTGACGATGTATTATCTATTCTATAAATAGAACTATATTATGTTTACCCGATTGGGGGAAATAACTGCAAGTTAATTACTACAAGTGCTTAAATATATTAAGTTATTTTATAAACCGCCATAATGTGTGGATTGACCGCGGGTCTCTAAACACAATTTATATGCATCGGAATTGACTGCGAGTCTCTGACGATGTTTTATCTGTTCTATAAAATATAGAACTATACGTTGGCCGGTTTGGGGGTTAACAGCGAGTTATTTTATAAACCGACATAATGTGTGGATTGACTGCGAGTCTCTAAGCACAATCCTTATGCATCGGAATTGACCGCGGGTCTCTGACGATGTTTTATCTAAAAATAGAAGTATAATATGTGGGCTGGTTTGAGAGGATTAACTGCGAGTTAATTAATATTTAAATTTAAAATATATTTATATTTTTTAAATCAACATAATGTATGGATTGACTAGGAGTCTCCGACAATGTTTTAAAAATAAAAATTAGCAACTACCGCACGTTTTCCCGCGCTCTTTGTACTAATTATTATTATAATATTAATATCTTTGCCGTGTTATAGAGAACAGCTATTTCGAGCTAATAACTAGATTGACTGCGAGTCTCATCAGTTAACAACCGTGATCCCAAAAACGATTGTTAGAAATTGTCTAAATAATAATTGTTTACAATCATGATCAATATTTATTTACTCAGTTTAATTCTCAAATGTTAGTTTGATTGTCAACAGTCACATGAAATGTTAAGCTAAATTAATTATTATATTATTAATACAATTATTTAATTGATATCAAGTTATTATTTTATCAAATATTTGTAAGGTAGTTCTAAAACTGTTATATTATGATTTATTGTTTTTAGCTTTTAGTTCCGAAAGATATAAAAAGGATAGTCGCCATATTGGTAGGCTCATTACTGTTCTAAACGTCGAACCGACAAGTGTAATTAGTTACTAAAGTGTCAGTGTATAATAAAAGTACATAATTGATCTGATTTGGGTTTTACTTTTTCAAATCAGAAGTGTTGGATAAAGAACGCCTACGGCCTAAATCTGGTAATGTAGTGATGACGTGTGAAAGTCGGTAAGTCGCAATTGTATGACATTATTACAGATATAAATTCAAAATTATTAACGTTCATTCTGGAGCTACGGATTACCTTTTAAACCTGTGCATGCTGTGTTGAATTTGTATTGCTATGAGTTAACTGTACTTATATATTTTTCATGTGCAAAATTTTTAACTAGTATTTGAGTGAAATACAAAGAATTTTCTGGAGATATCGTATTACCGTTATTATTTAATTTGGTTTAACGGGTTATTATTTATTAGATTACAAATGTATAATATGTATAACTGAAATAACGGATATTTCCTTTTAACTCTAAGTACCCACCTGTTTTTGAAGTAATAACGAAGTGATTATTTTCAGATATCTGTGCTATTGTTTTTAACTGTGTTTCGGCTCGCTTAAGCCATGGATTATATTAGTAATATATTGAAAGCTTGCAATTTTTTCGTTGGACTATAAAATTATTGATATCTAATTTTCTCAAATACCCACATTTTCGTTTTAATTTAAGAAAATAATAATCGGTAGTATCATTGTAAAGATATTCATTCGCACAAGTTATATACTATCCTAAATATTAATATGTCAGACCGTGAAGGTACACCGACGGGCCCTACACCTTTTTCTAGAAACCGTTCAAATAATTTGACTAGATCGACTCGAAAAAGCCGTAAGCGACATCGTAGCCCGTCTACCGGCAGCTCCTCTTCTCGTAGTGGCAGTTCGGGTAGTCACAATCGTCACTGTCTATATTTAAGACGTCGCTACAGACGCTACAGTCGTTCACGTACAAGACACTCGCGTCGTAGATCTCGAATTAGTGACTCTGCTTCGATACGTCACAGTTCACAATCAGGCTCGCGCGGAACACCCGTTATACGTAACCGTGCACGTACATCTCATCGTCGGTCTCGTTCGCGATATCGCCGGTCACGAGTAGATTCGTTAACGCCTCGACATCGACAAAAGTCTCGTTCTACTGCACGACGGAATGATCGCGATAAACCATGTGGGAGTGCAGACTTGAGTGAAACCCATACTTCGCAAGACAATAATTCAAATAATATACTTAATTAATCAGTGCATTGCAGGGACGAAACAATTTACGTTATAATAATTCTAATCATGTGCAGGGATCGCAAAATATAATAACTGAATTTGACCCAGCCTCAAAGAGTCAAACCATAAATGATTGGATTGCTAAAATTAATGAATCTGCTGAAATTTACGGGTGGTCAGAACAGCAAACTATCTTTTACGCTTTACCAAAACTCTCCGGTTTAGTAAAAAAGTGGTACGATGGGCTTACAAGCGTTAAATTTAGTTGGGTAGAATGGCAACAAAAATTGTTGAAAACGTTCCCTAGTGATCACAACTATGCTGATCTTTTGGTTGAGATGCTTAATAGAAGAAGTCGACGTAATGAAACGTTAGTTGAATATTTTTATGATAAAATTATGTTAATTAATCGGTGTCAACTAAAAGGTCGGCAAGCTGTAGACTGTTTAAGCCACGGAGTTTACGACAGTAATATTAGAATGAATATAGAAGGAGCACAATTCAGTGATCCCGATCAAGTACTTAATTACCTTCAGAATATTTCTCATATAAAAGAGGACACAGCAATATTCAAAAAGAATTATTTTAGAGACCGTAGTCATTTTGATAACTTGCGAAAACATTCCGATACACAAGATGGTAAATTTAAAAACAATTTCGATAGTACCAGTAATAAAAAAATATACAAGCGGTTACCTGTTACAATTGTAAAGAAACTGGTCATACGGTGGTAAATTGCACAAAAGAAATTCTAAAATGTAGCAAATATAAGCGTTACGGTCATTTAGAGCTAAATTGTAAAGTTAGTTTGACTAATAAATATAGTAAAAATAATAATATTGAAAATCCAAAAGTTGCTGATCCCAAACAAAACTCAAAGCAGGTCATGACTATCGACGAAACTTTAGGCAACGGTAATAATAAATATTTTAAACAGGTTAACATTGATGGAATGAATATATCTGGATATGTAGATCTTGGAAGTGAATGTACACTGATTAGTGATAAAGTTAAAAGCATCCTAAAATCGGAAGTAAATAATACTAATCTGCCAACTTTAAAAGGATTCGGAAACAATGCTATTACTCCTGAAGGGAGAATAACTATTCATATAAAATTGGACATGGTTGAATTACAAGTACCAGCATTTGTAGTTCCTGCAATATATTTACCCGCAGATATATTAATAGGACAGACCCTCACAGAACATCCCTCAGTCCGAGTATTTAAATCGGACAAAGATCTAATTCTTTACCAAGTTTCTCCAAATAAATCTAATGTGATTAAATCTAAAGACGCTACAGTTAGTCATAATTGTTAAATAGAAGTATATAGTAATAAGGAATTCACTGGATTTGTTAGCATTACACCCGATCTGAGGTTAAATAAAGAAGCCGAATATTTAATTTTGCCTGGCTTATATTCTGTAACCAAAGGCTTGGGGAGTATTATGTTGATTCCACTTAACTCTAAGGATATACAGATAGCTAAAAATACAACTTTGGTTCGAGGTATAGGTATACCTAATCAAATATTTCCTGAAAATATTAAAAATAGTTACATCGTAAATGTTAGGCATGTGTCTAACGATAACGCCCAAATTTCATATAATGACCTGAATATTGACAAAACGCTATTACCTGAGGCTGTTAATAAATTACTTGATATGTTAACTGAATACAGAGATTGTTTTGCGTTCTCAACCGGTGAATTAGGTAAAACATCAGTAGCCGAAATGACAATCGATCTGCATGACAAATCTCCTGTAACATACCGTCCATATAGGCTTTCACTAGCAGAGCGCGAAAAATTTTCTCAAATTATATCCGAACTTTTGGAGAGTGACATAATTCGAGAATCAAATTCAGAGTATGCGAGCCCGATAATATTAGTGCCAAAGAAAAATGGTGAACTGCGTCTTTGTGTCGATTATCGGGCGCTTAATCGTAAAACCATCAAGGACAAATATCCTATGCCGTTAATTGACGATCAAATAGATTGTCTTCAGGGACAAAACTATTTTAGCACCTTGGACTTAACCCAAGGCTATCATCAGATTCCCATGTCAGAGAACTCCAAACATTATACAGCGTTCGTCACACCAGACGGACACTACGAATATAACCGTATGCCGTTTGGTCTGACGAACGCTCCAGCGGTATTTCAAAGGATGGTACATAAACTATTAATTAAGCATAAAATACCAGCTGTTCTTGCATATATGGATGACATAGTAATAGGATCTAGTTCAATAGATGAAGGGATACACAAATTGAAATTGGTACTTAATATATTACGTGAAGCTAAGCTGTCTTTGAATTTAGAGAAATGCCATTTTTTTAAGGAATCGATAGAATACTTAGGATTTGAAATATCACGTAATGGGGTTAGGCCTGTTTCTCGAAAAACAGATGCGGTATTGGCATTTCCGGCTCCTAAAAACCCACACGAGATACGCCAGTTTATTGGCCTCGCTAGTTTTTTCCGTAAATTTATTTATAATTTTGCAACTATAGCTAGGCCACTTACTATGTTAACTAGATCGAATATTCCTTGGAGATGGGGTGAAGAAAAAATTAATGCATTTGCTAAAATAAAGGAATCCCTAACGTCGAGACCAGTTCTTAGCATTTACAATCCCAGTTATCTCACTGAGCTCCATACTGATGCCAGTCAACATGGCATTGGTGGAATTTTATTGCAAAGAGAAAACGAAAATTCGTCTCTTCGAGCTGTTGCTTACTACAGCCGACAAACCTCTCCAGAAGAACAACATCTTCACTCGTACGAATTGGAGACGTTGGCTGTAGTAATGTCTTTAAATCGCTTTAGAGTTTATTTAATTGGTTTCAGTTCAAGGTGGTGACTGATTGTAATGCGCTAAGAACAACATTAACAAAACGAGACCTAATTCCACGCATTGCACGATGGTGGCTCCTTGTACAAGATTACGATTTTACCGTAGAATATAGACCAGGTAGTCAGCTCCAACACGCAGATGCATTGAGTCGTAATTCTTTACCCTTTACTGACGAAGACAGACATGAAGTTAGTGTGCTTAAAATAAATTTAGATGCCCAGACTTTATTATCCATACAATTAGCTGATCCCAAATTAAAACTCATTAAATGTATTCTTGATAAAAATTGTGCAGAAGCGAAGGATATAATGAAGAATTATTGTTTAAAAGACGGTAAAATATATAGAAAAGTTGGGGATACGTTGAGATGGGCAGTGCCACATGATGCTAGATGGAAGGTTTGTCTTTTGTGCCATGATGAAAGTGGTCATTTTTCCTTTGAAAAGACCCTAGATAAAATGCGGAGAGACTACTGGTTTTCGGGTATGACACGTTTTGTCAAAAAATATGTGCGGTTATGTATTCAATGTGCCTACGCGAAAGAACCTTCTGGAAAAAAGCAAGGCATGTTGCATCCCATGCCCAAACCTACAACTCCTTTCGAGTGTGTACATATAGATCATGTAGGTCCTTTTGTCCGCAGTAAGAACGGAAATACTTACATATTAGGAATAATCGATGCGTTTACAAAGTTTATTGTGTTACGGGCTGTTCGGAATACTAAAAGTAAAACTTCGATTCAGGTCTTACAGGAATTCATAGGGTTATTTGGCTCACCCAGAGTTGTTGTTTCTGATAGAGGTACTAGCTTTACCTCAGCAGAGTTCAAACGGTTTATAGAATCAAACCAAATAAAACACGTCAAAAACGCGGTAGCAACACCTAGAGCAAACGGTCAAATCGAGAGTTATAACCGTTCTATTCTTGGCTCATTGACTGCTCTTAACTTTACCGAAGAAGATCGCAATTGGGACAGAGAACTAAACAAAGTACAATGGAGTTTAAACAACACTATTAATAAAGGTATAGGCAAAACCCCAGCTGAGATCGTTTTCGGTAAGCAGACTGTAAATATTGCAGAAAGTCATCTGCATAAGACTTCAATGAATTTAGAGCAAAACGAAAATATTCAAGAAATTCGGGAAGAAGTAGCTTCACATATACGTAAGGAACAGAGTGCGATGAAAGCCCGATTCGATAAAAAACGTTGTACTGCTCACATGTATAAAGTAGGAGACCTAGTTATGGTATTAAAAAACGTTAATAACATCGGTAATAGCAATAAACTTGTTCCCCCATACAGTGGACCTTACAAGGTTTCTGCTGTGCTAGGTAACGATCGTTACGAAGTCTGCAGTATAGACGGTTTTTCGAGCAGAAAATATAAAAATGTGTACTCGGCGGATAAAATGAAGCCGTGGATAAGGTTGGGACCTATCGGTAGTGGCTCCGATAATGATGATTCAAATGATTCAAGTGCTGAATGATACTTTACCATGAACATTATTTATATATTAAACTACTCTATATTTACAATTAAAAAAAAAACTATGCGATGTCTTTAATTATACATAAATATATATACATTATAATAAAACAAATTATACAACGAAATTATTTTTGATTATTTTTTTTAAATGGTTTTAATGAATTTATATTACTATTACATAATATCTTAGGCGACTCGAAATATAAGTGAAATTACAATTGCATTATATTGCAGATAACGTGTACACTCTGTGTGTGTACGTTTCACCTGTAGCTGCAAGGCCGGAACACCCTGTGCGTGTAAACGGTAATATGGCTCACGTTTTGTACATCTTGTGTATGTACTTCACATTAATTGCTGCAAGGCCGAAACACCCTGTGTGTGTAAGCGGTAGTGTGGCTCACGTTTGTGCACCTTGTGCGTGTACGTTACATCTATTGCTGCAAGGCCGAAACACCCTGTGTGTGTACGCGGTAGTGTGGCTCGCGTTTTGTGCACCTTGTGCGTGTACGTTACATCTATTGCTGCAAGGCCGAAACACCCTGTGTGTGTACGCGGTAGTGTGGCTCGCGTTTTGTGCACCTTGTGCGTGTACGTTACATCTATTGCTGCAAGGCCGAAACACCCTGTGTGTGTACGCGGTAGTGTGGCTCGCGTTTTGTGCACCTTGTGCGTGTACGTTACATCTGTTGCTGCAAGGCCGAAACACCCTGTGTGTGTGTGTACGCGGTAGTGTGGCTCACGTTTTGTGCACCTTGTGCGTGTACGTAACATCTGTTGCTGCAAGGCCAAAACACCCTGTGTGTGTACGCGGTAGTGTGGTACGCATTTTGTGCACCTTGTGCGTGTACGTTACATCTATTGCTGCAAGGCCGAAACACCCTGTGTGTGTACGCGGTAGTGTGGCTCGCGTTTTGTGCACCTTGTGCGTGTACGTTACATCTATTGCTGCAAGGCCGAAACACCCTGTGTGTGTACGCGGTAGTGTGGCTCGCGTTTTGTGCACCTTGTGCGTATACGTTACATCTGTTGCTGCAAGGCCGAAACACCCTGTGTGTGTACGCGGTAGTGTGGCTCACGTTTTGTGCACCTTGTGCGTGTACGCTACATCCATTGCTGCAAGGCCGATACACCTTGTGTATGTACGCGGTAGTGTGGCCTACAACTTCGGTACACCCTGTGTGTGTACGCTACACCAGCTGCTACAATGCCGCTACACCCCGTGTTTGTACGCGGTGGTGCGGCCTACAACGCCGTTGCACCCCGTGTGTGCTATATTGCTATGCCTGCAGCCTGTTCTAGTGCTTTCCTAGAAAAGTGCGCGTTTTGTGTAGGCGAAAATTAGCTCAGAGTTAAGTGAACCCAAAGTGAAGTGAAATTATAAAGTGCTAATTAAATAATAGAGTGCAGTGTGAAGAAAGCTACAAAATGAAGTGAAATTATCAAGAAAATAATATAGTGCTAAAAATATTTAAAGTGAAGTGAAATGAATATTGTAATGTTAATCAAAATTGAATGGGGCCATTCAATAATCACAATAGGATGGCCGAAAATAAAATAAACATTGTATAAATTTAGATTAAGCTAATCAATCTGATAATAGTTAAAAATGTTAGTGTGCTTGCATATTATATTATAAAATATTATATTGCTAGTTTCTCATAAATAGTATAATATGAAAGTAACTAAGAAAATAAAGCAAACATTATAATATTGTATTGTATAAATTTAGATTAAGCTAATCAATCTGTTAAAATGTTAGTGTGCTTGCATATTATATTATAAAATATGATATTGATAGTTTCTCATAAATAGTATAATATGAAAGTAACTAAACATAATTTTTTCTCTTCTGCCTGAGGCCAGGCATTGATTCAGGATGGCCGAATGTTAGAAATTGTCTAAATAATAATTGTTTACAATCATGATCAATATTTATTTACTCAGTTTAATTCTCAAATGTTATTTTGATTGTCAACAGTCACATGAAATGTTAAGCTAAATTAATTATTATATTATTAATACAATTATTTTATTGATATCAAGTTATTATTTTATCAAATATTTGTAAGGTAGTTCTAAAACTGTTATATTATGATTTATTGTTTTTAGCTTTTAGTTCCGAAAGATATAAAAAGGATAGTCGCCATATTGGTAGGCTCATTACTGTTCTAAACGTCGAACCGACAAGTGTAATTAGTTACTAAAGTGTCAGTGTATAATAAAAGTACATTATTGATCTGATTTGGGTTTTACTTCTTCACGATTAAGATAAGCTACTGCTTATAAAACGTTCCTGAGAATAAGTTTTGCAGATCGATTCCATTTCGATCGATTATTATCATTATAGATTTCACCTGACAAAGTCTCGATATTATCAGACTTATCAACAGTATCTGACTTATCTCGATATAAATTATTATCAAACTTATCAGATAATATATTATCAGATAAGACAACTTCGTAACGGAAACCTATAACACGCAGACTCGATAAGTCTTGTCTCAATATCAGACCGAGATTATTATTGTTTCGCTGGATAATTCCAGTTTTTGTTCTCAGAGACAAATTAGTACATCCCAATCAATCGGGTACCTTTTGGGCTCTGGCAAACCCTTCCCGCTACCCGTCAAAGGGGGGGGGGGGGGAGGAGAGCTGGTAACCGTCGGCTGGCGCCGCTAGCACAGTGCCGCTACAATCAACCTCCTTCGAGTTCGAAGAGCGTTGAGACGACTAAACGCTCAACACCGCAGCAGTAGTGCTGTAGTGATGTTACTATTATAATTATTGTGGGCTTTATACAGCTATTCCCAACCAGCGGCCCGCGGGCCGCATACGGGACACCGAGACTTTATTTGTAGCCTGCGTGATGTTAAACCATTTTGAAATTCACGCCCACGGGCAAAATATTATACAGTCAACGTGAAAGTCTTTTTCACTTGTAAATCGTTAATTTTGAATAACGTTATTTTTTAAACCTAAAAATGTTTCTTGCGGCCCGCGACACCAATACCAAAAATGTTTGCGGCCCGCATGAAAAAAAATAAAAAAATAAAAAATTAGGGAACTTCGTTCCAAAAACAAAAACTGGTTGGGGACCACTGGCTTAATATATTAATACATCATGACATCAATAAATTATTAGAATTTAAAACTATAACTTCGTGTACCCCAACCGAAGGTTACCTTATTTCAAAGATTTTCTTTTCCCCAAACAAAGCGGCGGAAAATATTGTATTATATTTTAAATACAATTTTTGAATTATTTTAAATTTGAAACCACTTCGTAAGTTTATTTCGATGTTAATATTACATGTTAATTTGGAAAATTAACCTTTAAGGCTTCCAAGCCAATACCTAAAAGTGGATATCTAGCAAAAATAGATTTAAGAGCCTACTTCTTGGTTCCTAGAAACTCACTAGTCGATCGAAAGATTTTAATTTACGAATTAAGAGCCTTAAGTCTTGACGTACAGACTATCCGATGCGCTAACATTTTTTTTTCACAAAAAATATAAAGAAGGAAACTAGACCAGGCGTAGGCTTTATTCCTTCGATCGCGGAAAAATAAGACACAATGCCTTTCTATTGTTATCGCGGTCCACTTGGGCCTTACGGGAGTTGAAGCGTTATCACTACTATACTTTAACAATATCAGTGTTCTAGGCGAAAATTCTTCAGCCTCAGGCGCCCCTTTTTTGATAACGTTTTATAGTTAATAGTGCCATGGGTGTATTAAATCCACAACAAATATGTAAATATTTAAGTCTTAACGTTTACAATATATATTATCATAACATAACTAGCTGTCCCGGCAAACGTTGTTTTGCCATATAAAGTATTTCGCCTATATTAAGCTTAGCGCAAACCTACGCGACCAAAGCGACTGCGAAGCGGTAGCATCTACCGCGCGGCGGACGCTGCCCATGTAATCTTATGGCGCTGTGCACACCTGCACGACTGCGACGCGAAATGTTTGCGTCGGCAAGCGGAACGTGCGCGTCAAGTTGTCAGACGCGTGTTTTGAAGTTTACATAACTAGACTTCTTTTTTAAAACCTTTTTTATATTATTTTGTACTACTCTTTAGTTTATGATTTCTTGGTTTGTTTACGTTTTGATAGATTGTGTCATGAATCAAATTGCCCGATGTATTATTTTTCTCTATGATCATGATATTAGTAGTCACGCAGGTGTGCACGCCAAGTTTCGCGTTGCAGACGCTCCCGATTCGCGTACCGCGTCCCCTGTCACTGACGCGTAGGTTTGTTTTAAGCTTCATTATTTTGTTGGGGTGACTAAATATGTATGTCACCATGGCAAAGTCCATGATTGCTATCCCGTCACACAAACAATGGTCGCCGTCGGTCTCGAGTTGTGGCAGTTTACTATTATTTATTCAACTAATTAATACACTCATCAATATAAAGATAGAAGAGTGGATGTTGTCCGATTCTCAACCCTAGCCGATATGCTCGCTAAGATTCACGAAAATCGGGCGAGATGTTTCAGAGGAGTTCAACCACGCACACCGTGACGCGGGAGTTTTATATATTAGATATATTTTATAATAATATATGTCTATTAAAAACGGAATAGGTATAATATAGAACAGTTAAATCAGTATACTATTCGTGAGCTAGCTCAACTGATAGGTGTTTTGACACCTTCATATCCTGATTCCTGACTCCCACCGCGGAATGCAACTGGTTTGCAGCGATTAAAATATTTAATACTAAATAAAATATGCAATTATAAATACGATAACAGAATCACACTTATTCTTGAATAATAATTGTTAAAATATTCAGCTTGGTGGACCGAGAACACAATATTCTCGACTTTCAATCATATTAATAATATGCTATAATCACATTTTCGACGACCACAGAGCCGGACCCAGTTAAAGCAGTAAACTCCTTAAAATTTATTCTAAAATACTTTACTTCGACTTAGATTTTAGATAAAATATGCTCTCTTCAATCTTATTACTTAATAGATTTATTACAGAGATCTTCGTCCGCTCCATCGGAACCTTAGCCAAACAATTTGACAATGGCTGTAATACGATATCTTCTACAGCCATCACTGTGCACTGTCATTGTTTATGAACAATGTTGACATTATTGGTTGGTGACATTGGTTCAGATGAATGTGAGAAGAGCCTTTTGAAAGAAGCTTTCCTGTAAAAATCATAGCCCATACCTGAGTAGTGTAGAACCCGGGATCCACTAATAAATTATTTGTTTTTTCTTGCACTCTGTACCTACAGCTGAATACTGATCATTGACTTAAAACTTTCTGCCTAATAAAACTCGGCAAAATAAAAAAAAAAATAAAAAAAATACGGTTTTAAATAGCGGTATCGAAATGTATATTACAAAGACATAAACTCCCGGGAGTGATAGGATGTTATTTTTTTTATAAAAAAAAAGAAGAAGTATAATAGAGAAATAAGAAAGAAAAATAAGAAGAAGTAGGTACCTGTTATCATTTGAATCACAAACCATAGAGGTCTCTTAGGTTTCGTTTCTACTGACTATTATTAAATTTATGTGCATAATGTTAAATTTTTTCTTGAATATATTATTATAATGATTACTATTCATAATGTAATCTATTGTATTTTGTAAAAAAAAATCTTTCTTTCGTTACTCTGAAAATCTACTTTTGGTTAATTATATATCGAAGAATGAAGCGAAGAAATATAATAAATGATCAAACGAACTTACCTTGAGTGAAGTTCGATCATTATTATATGAGTCGCTTCTTTCGAAGATATAATCTCCCTCCCACCCAGTCTGCACGAAACTATGTTTGCTGCAGTACCCAAAGAAAGAAAGAAAGATTTTTTGCATTACTTCTCTCTAAACATAATGAAGCACGCCGGAACGTCGAATGAGCGGGTAACTTTTCAAATACCCACATACGTCTTTAAAAAAAACGCGATTGCCTAGCAGATAAGCAAAGGTGCTACTTTTGGTTAATTATATATCTTCGAATGAAGCGACTCATATAATAATGATCGAACTTCACTCAAGGTAAGTTCCTTTGATCATTTATTTTACTTCATGACTGATCTTTCTCGCTTGCACCTGTGCGTTGCTAATTAACCTTTCTCTGTAATAAGCCGTTCGGCATCGAGTTATTTCCGAGTATATTCGCGCGTGCTGGAACGAGACAGAACATGACGATCAGTTCACGGGAATGTAAAAGACATATGCTTTGTATGAAAATATAATTATATTCTTGTATGAAGAAGACTCGTAATTTATCGGCTTGCCGCTTGATTCTCTCGGAGATGTTCTGTGCTTACACATTGCATTGCCTATTTTTTGTTGGCGCTTAGTAAATTAAAACTATTTCAATTTTCAAGTAAATATATAATTTATTGCTTATAAGTTATAATATAATACATATTTTTAGGCAATTAGGTAAGTAATTCAAAGTTTTTTGACGTGATAACGTCTTATAATTCGATATGGGGTGCGCGTAGGGTGAGCACCCGAAAAACATGACAGTTCATGCGGCGTTACCTCGCTGACAGCTCTGAGGCGTTCCATTTACACTCTCAAGTCTCTCAACAACCGTAAGGGCCACCTGGGCCGCGCTCTTTGTTTCGATTATATTACGTATTTCGATGACTTAGAGAATACTTTTGTATGAAGAAGTTTGGTTAGTTATGACCTTTATACATTGACCACACTCTGAATGAAAAATAAATAAACAATCTGTGAGCTATTAGTATTATTTCGGCTATTCAAAATTGTGCTCTATTTCCTACGTGTCAAGGTATGACTTAATATATGAAAAATAAAGTATTCGTTTATTTCTTCTGAACAAGTCACTAATTAAGTAATTATAGTTTCGAAAGTTTATAATTGAGAAACTAATATCACATCGGACTAAATACTATATTATGATGGCTTGATAGATAAAAAATTTAACATATATTATAATGTAGTTCACAAAAAACAAATAAAATATGGATTGTATGTAAGGATATTACATTAATTTTACAAAGAGGGTAGGACGGGCGCCATTTTTTTTTTTGCACATTGACCTGCCAACTTTTTTGCATAGATTTTTCCCGGAACTGAGGGGCTAAGGCTATGACGTTGTCAGGTTCAACTATCGTCAGTAAACCGACTTTGCAGACAACCGATTTTTTTAAGTATGTATGTAGGTAAAATATTTATTAAGTAAGGGTATGCGTGCACGGGCAACTTAGTTGCTCGGCGATTTATTTGTCTCTTTCTAAAAATAAATAAAAATCATAAGAAAGCGTCGAAAAATAGAATATTGGGTGCATCCATTATGGAGCGATCGGCTGATTCTCGGGAAATTTCATACTATGTATATGAAATTTAGAGCATACCCAAAGACTTGATCGAGAGACAAATAAATCGCCGAGCAACTAAGTTGCCCGTGCGCGCACATCCTTAGTAAATAAAAATGTCGTTTAGTCGCATTACGTCAAACCCAGCCGACAGATCACAATGGGGACTGTCCATTTTTTTTAATTGTGCCCATTACAAAAACATTTCGAGGAATAAGCAGTGATCGTTATTCTGTATATAAATTCAAAAAATATCCATTAGTTACTTATATTTTTAAACAAATATGTTTAGCCTTAGTTTGACCTTCAATGACGTCATCAGTGGAAGCCATACGTTAAATTAGCAACAAACTTGACCAACATTACGTTTTGAACTTTTGGTATGCTTCTCGAATCAGTTTTCACATAAATAAGAGAACTTGCATTCATTTAACACCTTGTTGATACTAATTGACAATGCTCTTTTTTAAAAATTTTATGTATTCAATGCTGCCGGCCGCCGATAATGACGTCATAGATCCGAAAACTTTAAAAATTTATTTAAAAAAAACTAGCCAATGAATTAAAAAAATATTTAATTAAAATACCCTATTTCAATGAAAAAATATATAAAAAGTACATGTACACTCGAGGAAGTTGATTCCTATGCAGGTAGCGGGTCAGCCCAATTTCGCGATTATGTTGGTCGGGAAAAAGAAAAGGACAGAATCGTATTTCTATACTTCCGTCCTAGTCGTTTTGTGTTTGCCAAAATATCAACACAGCGATCTCCTTAGCGACGATAAGTTTATTGGTCGCTATTTGTCGGTTAATCGGTTATACTCGTATGACACGACATAATCTTATTTTATTGGTCACTTTACTTTTACCATATACCGAGAAATATAAACATACGCCGGCTACTTAGCAACCGCCTTAGCAACGAAAGTTTTTACGTTTTGAAGGTTCAGACAGGATTATTAATTTAAGTTTTGCAAATATGGTTCTGAATTTTTTAGGTTCTCAACATGTTCTGAATTATTGGTGTGAACATTTATTTCCCCTATCTGAACTTAATATTATGCACTTTAAACGTGGCTTATCTAAGCATTTATGTGCTTCAAATCATCAACTAACCTAACTGTTCAAAATGTGCTATAAGAACAATGAAGTCATACACAGGTTATAATTAAGCAGATCAACCCAGTCTATATCAACAGCACACCCTCATTCTACAATCTTCGTTGATGGTCATGGTAAGAGTCGGAACACTAACGTAACGTTTTGTCTTCAAATTCGTTTCGTGTTGCTGATCGTTTTAAGATCCCAAAGATTTTTTAAATGACCAGAATTGTAAATTATTAAGTACTGTTTTACTGTGAAATAAAATATTGTCACTTTTTACTTGTGTTGTGATTTTTGTTAAAATATGTTCTTGTAGATTAGAAAGATGCTGATCTTTAGAGCGTTTTTACGTTAAGCAGTAGATAAAAATGGGTAGGTAGTAAGTTGCTTTGGAATAATAGCATTCTTAGATTAATCATTGTGGCCTGTGGGTGGGAGTTTTGGCCTGTGGGTTTAGTTTCATATCATAATTATACGGATTCCGATAGGCTTTGAGGTAATACATTTTACAGTCTCTTATTTATAGAAATACCTAAATTACTTAAATTGCGACAATTTAAATTAAATTTTAGCCTAAAACACCGATTTCATTTTGTCCTATTTTGGATTGTCACAATTTAAGTAACATTAGGTATAAATTGTCTTTTCCATTGTTATGGTCCAAAAATGCCATTAAAGCAAGGTAGGAGCAGTTCAAATCGCATCACTTCGTTTTGTGTTTTTGCCTTGGAGTTTCTATGAAAATGATCTTTAAGACGAGGTGAATAAGGTATGACCCTAATGACCACGTGTTACGGATCATTATTTGGTAGAACAACGAACTGAGTCAAGGATACGATATTACTAATTTAGTGTCAATTATTTCAAATTTTAAAATGAAAAATATCAAACAATAAACAATGATTTCGAATGTAAGGACGAAGCCGGAGTCCCTCGAAATATTTACAAACGAGTGTCTATTCTAAAAGCTTATATTATTTTAGGCCGACTACTTAAAGAGCTTCACTTAAGTTTTAACGGCCTCTCTAGTGTCCGGAAAACATCTAAATTCTAAGCTAACTAAAAGTTTCGGAGCTCTAAGTGAAGTATTCTGATACTTAATAATTATAAAAATGCGTAGTTTCTGAATCGGCCGAAAGTCTTGTCACTACTGGGCGCAGTGTAGCTTATTAGGTGCCATAAACGTATTTTTCAGATCTCGTGAACCTTATGCTGGCTTCTCACGAGCGAGCACGAGCCAATAGGTGAGTTCGCGCTACCCGTTCTCACGGCGCGTAATATCACGAGCCGCGCCGAGCCACGTCTTTGAAGTTATCGACATAAATCGGATCGGACGCGCCTGCTCGAGCCAGCCCGCGCCACCTTGAGCCACCCCCTACACACGGCGAGTGGCTAGAGCTGGCGCGGCGCGGCGCGTGATATTACGTACCGAGAGAAGTGAGCATTAGACTGCTGATAGAGTCGTTCCATCGGGGAAATCACGTCAAAATATTTAAAATAAGTAGATAAGACCTTTCCTTACTTCAATAATACCTATACCAGTTGACAAAATAGACATAACATTATAATTCTGTCTACTCTGTATCAAAATGTATCAATAAGCATGTTCTGCAACGCGAGGTTAACAGATTTACAGAGGAACGTCACATGTACCGTGCTGAGAGGCAACAGCGCGCTGCTCGCGAATTTTTTGAAACAATAATAATTTTATTGCAAGTACGGATATTCTCGATTCAATGTGTAAAGGTGCTCCCTCACCGGGAGCGTTTGCGTGTAATGTAACATATTTATAGATTCGCATGGGCGTAGCCAGGATTATACAATTAAGAAAATCCTAAACTTCGAATTCTAATTAAAACCGACTTCCAAGTGAAAACAATAACATTACTTATTCAAATAAATAGTATATTAAATAATTCTTACACTTTAGTACTCTAATATTTCGTACTTTTAATACTCTTAACTAATAATTCGTACTCTTTAGTCTCAACTATTTCTATAATATACACTCTTCATTACATAGAGAAATATAAGACAGTACTTCATTATTTTGAAGTCGGTCGGTACCAGCTCAGAATGGTGAATTCTATGACAAAATATATTTAATTTTTTGGACTGGTACCGACTTTCACTCTTTTTAAAGCCTTATATTTTATAAGGCTTTCTGTATAAAGACTGTGTTCTGCGTAGTGATGATGATGATGGATGTAATTTGCATAGTATGTACACAATAGACATAACTACCAGTAGTTCGACTGCAAAGAAACGGACAGGTTTCAATATCTGTCAAATTCGTCGGGTTTCACTAGGATTATGAACGGAAAGTGCCTCGCGCTGGCTGATATAATTTATTTTTAAATATTTAAAATAAAGATTTCAAAATTGGATTCTGACAATTTTAATCACATGTGCCAAAACACAAACAACAATACGATCAAAGAGGAACACGGCCAGCGAATATGTTAAAGTTTTAAATTCGTAGGTAACAAGTCAACAACCCTAGCGACGATTTTCGTCATAATACGTCAAATTTAAAAATTTCAACATCAGTTCTTTTCTGTCTACTCTGGTATGTAAGTACCTAGTATAAATTATTTCAGTTATTAAAACAGCGCCCCAACCCCCATACTTGTATCTTTAATTATATAAACGAACTTGTGTCTAAGGTGGAGAATTCACTGGAGAAGGTCTTCGAATGGGGTGGACGTAACTTGGTCCAATTCAACCCCCCAAGACACAAGTCTGCGCGTTCACCACTAAAAAGTTACCAATGGTCGTATATCCTCGTTTAGAGGGCACATCTTTAATCATCTCCCCTAGCATTGAAATACTTGGCGTTAACATATCGAGCGAAGTCCAGTTTCGATACCATCTCGAGGGTAAGGCCAAGTTAGCCTCGAAGAAGCTTGGTGTTCTGAACAGAGCGAGACAGTTCTTCAGTCCGTACCAGCGCCTACAACTCTACAAGGCGCAGGTTCGGCCTCATATGGAATATTGTTCTCATCTCTGGGCATGGGCGTCAAAATACCAACTGCTCCCTCTGGATCGTATCCAACGAAGAGCCGCTCGAATTGTTGACTGCCATAGTGTTTCAAACAGCTTGAACCCCCTGGAATTACGCCGAGATGTAGCTTCACTCTGCATCCTCTATCGGCTGTATCACGGGGAGTGCTCTGAGGAATTGTTCGGAATCATACCACCTGCAACTTTTCGCCATCGTCCCACGCGAAAAATATACCATCCTCATCACCTTGATGAGTGGCAGTCTTCCACCGTGCGTTTCTCGCGTAACTTTCTGCCACGCACTGTAAAACTCTGGTACAAACTGTCACCAGCAGTATTTCCGGACCTACACGACCTACAAACCTTTAAGAAAAGAGCGTATTCCCATTTCCCTGTTAAAAGGCCGGCAACGCACCTGCAGCTCTTTTGATGTTGCGAGTGTCCATGGGCGACGGTAGTTGCTTTCCATCAGGTGATCCGTTTGCTCGTTTACCCCCGTTTTATTTCATAAAAAAAATTGAATCCGGAGTTCTCTTAGTATTTTCGGAACCATCTAGCATACCTTGGTGCAAAATTTTACTTTTTGGTTATGGTTATGGTTATTATAATATATGCTTGGGATACTTCTCATAAAGCCAAAATCGCCCTCTTGTGATGTCATAAATTTTTGAGAAGTTACCTCGATTACTCATGAAATTAACTTTAATACGTGGTAATAAAAGTTGACCTTATTGACCACATCTTAAAGATCATTTTCACGGATACTCCGAGGCGTACTTAGGTGACATACAGGCGAAAAAGATCGTCGAGCCATAAGTCCGCGTACTTCTAAGCACGTCTGTCACCCCTTTTGTGTAATTAACAAGACGTCCTCGTTGACTATGGAACCCTAAAACATCTAACCAGCAGATTTTTTTGTAAACTGAGAGGTATACAAAAAACTAGCTACTATAGTTATATAATTTAACAATAACATTTTCCTACAAATAGAACAATCATATTTTAGGACCATCAAAACGAAATACTTATTAACTTTCGAGAATTTTTGCACAGGAAATTGTTGTTCGTCTAATCAAAAAAAAAAGAAGCTACTCACTAATCACTATGCTACTCACGAAAAATTTTTTTGACGGCAATCAATATCCTAGGCCCTAGGGAATCTGAACCTACTACTTACTATTCATTTTTATGTTTTGCGTAATGTATTAAAAACGCTCTAGAATTATAGATCAACATCTTTCTAATCTACAAGAAACCATAAAAATCAGAACACACTTGTATAATATCGTGATAATATTTTATTTGAGCGTTAAAACAATATCGAAAAACGTAAAACTTATAAAATCATTATGAACTCTTAGGTATTCTTCTTGAGGTATTATTATGAACTCTGGGTTGTTATAATAATCAGCAATGAGAATATAATTCAAAAACATAACTTAAGTTTTACTTAATCCTTCGGGGTAGCCTTTTCCAACTAACCAACTCATGATAATATTTATTGACGAAGATATTGGGAGTAGAATAAGTTGGCCAGTTTGATCTGCTCAACGATTTGCTGTTAATAAGTCCATTGTTTTGTTGCACATATTGGATGGGTTATAATGTTTCAATAAACACTTTTTTTATAATATTAAGTATATATAGTACTTAATAATTTTTTCAAAGATTGTTCGGATGAGAGAAATAAAATAGAATATTACTTATTTAAATCAATTTCCAATATTTGCAAAACATTTTTGAAGATGACCGTGTCAAAAACTTCAAAATGTAAATACTTTCGTTGCTAAGGCGGTCGCTAAGTAGATTATATTTTGTCAAAAGCAATGCGACCAATAAAATACGATTCTATCGTGAACGAGCATAGCCGACAGATAGCGACCAATAAACCTATCGTTGCCAAGGAGATCGCAATGTTGATATTTTGGTAAACACAAAATGACCAAGATGGAAATATAGAAATACGATTCTGTCCTGTTCTTTTTCCCGATCAACACTGACCACTGACCAGTTTAAGTTGACCCGCGACATGCATAGGAATCAACTTCCTCGAGTGTACAGTACCCGGCCATAAATATTGCACATCAACCTTTGGAAAGAGACATTCGGCTAATTTCGGTTTCATAGAGCGTTATCTTTGTAGCACACACCTATTTGACATTATGTCAGTCGTTGTTCAAATTCAATAGAGTGCAGTCGCGTCCAGTTCAAAATATATATCTAGAGTTGTTAACACCCCTAAATTTGCTACAGCTGTAATTTTCCAAAAGAATTTTAAATACGTAAACATAATTTGAACACCCTTTTTTATTTTATTTTACCCCAACCTAAAGCCATAACTTATAGAAAATTTGGTGTATTTTATACAAAGAATAATAAAATTGTCAAAAGAAGCAAACCATAATTGTTTTAACAGCTCGTAATATATACCGGACTTTTTGTATTTCGTGTGTTAGAGATAACGCTCTACAAAACCGAAATTAGCCGACTGTCACTTTCCAAAGGTCGATGTGCAATATTTATCGCCGGGTACTGTAATTTTTTTGGACAATGCCCATTAACATTGAATTGACATGATTCGACCAAATGACGTTAGTCTGTCAACTGCGTAGGAATCAATTTCGTCGATAATACATAAAGCTTACAGATAAATAAAGTAAGTGCTTTTGCTACGTTTTAAGAGGAATAATGGCATCTTTTTGTAAGCTTTTATGTAGGCGGCAAAATAAGTCACAATTTATCAAAGTAAAACTCAGTACGTCCCAGACTTTAGTGAACACCGTAGCGCGATTGTGTCCAAACCGTATTTGTTCGAGGACAATGCCGTCGCTTGTGGAGATCGCTGCCTATTAGCTGGAGTTCCAGTTCATCCTAAAATGGACATCTAGACGACAGAGCTACTATCAATGACAAAGATAGAGCAATTTTTGTTTTAGGACTTTAAAAGAGTGAAAGAGTGTAGAAATAGAGTTAAAGCCACGTTTGAAATCTCAAATTGTTGCTTTATGTGTATCAACGCGATCATACGAGGTAGGTACGAAGTATTACGATTTAAACTTCCGTTTCGATTGGAAAAAGACATAAAAAAGCATCATAATACGCCTACTGAAAGGTAAGCATATTTTGTCACGCACTTAGTCAATTATGGGTATCAAACATAGAAAACAGGAAGCATCATGTCAAATGTTTGGGAGGTAGTTTTCTACGACAATTTGTCGAATATTTGTGTTTCCAATTAAATAAACAAGTCGCGGGCAATATCCAGTACTTATCTAAGTTATAAAATATCTCACCAAAACTAGATAGGTGTGTTTTGGACTAGTCAACTGCAGGCTGATCGGCTATTTGATGCGAGAACAATGTTAAACCTATCAGATCCATGTCAGTCCTGAAAACCGTAAATAAAAGCGTACATCGCTTTTATAGGCAAATGCGTCAGGTAGACGTATGTACAGCAGGTATGTAGGTCGGTAAATATCAGGTGGTGATGGATTAGTCGGTGCACATGGGAGCGATCGAGATGGATCGCCGATTGTGGCCCAACTTTTTATTCCGCATTGCATCTGTTTGAGATAATCGTGTACACTCGCCTTTAAATATAACTTGCAGCTTTAAATTACCCCTCTCACTAATGAAGAAAGTAACGGAAAGATTCAAGGAATAAGCTGTATGACATTATGTCTTTGTCTGTCGAGCGATTTTTAGCGTCGCATAGCTTGTCGAGCGAGAGGACAAAACATCTTATACTTATATAAAATTCTCGTGTCACAATGTTAGTCCACGAACTCCTCCGAAACGGCTTTACTGATTTTAACCAAATTTTATATGCATAGTCAGTAGGTCTGAGAATCGGCTACTCGGTCTTTATATATTGATAAGTGCATTTGTTGAATAAATAATAGTAAATTATTACAACCTGAGACTGACGGCGACCATTGTTTGTGCGACGAGATAGCGATCGACGTTGCCATGGCGACATACTTATTTAGTCACTTCAATAAAATAATATGGGCGAAATACTTTATATTATGGCAAAGCAACGTTTGCCGGGATAGCTAGTAATATTATATAATTTAAAGAGATGTATTACGATTTACGAGGTAGAATGTAAATTATTTATCATCCACATACATTACATAATAAATTAATATTATAATAAAAACCTGTCATTTTCTATATAAAACCGCAATTGACAATGAAGTGTCAGATGTTGTCGATCGTGGCTTTGTACAGAAAATGACAAGTTTCTGACAGGGAGGCAATGATCGCTACCGCCATGTTTCGCCGAGTACAGTATAGTACTAACACTTGTACTAGTGTACTAGAAACGTAGGAAGTACATTATTGTAATAATTATAAATGTCTTCCACAGTGCGTTTTTCGCGCAACTTTCTGCCGCGCACTGTAAAACTCTGGAACGAACTGTCACCAGCAGTATTTGCGGACCTATACGACCTGCAAACCTTCAGGAAAAGAGCGTATTCCCTCTTAAAAGGCCGGCAACGCACCTGCAGCTCTTCTGATGTTGCGAGTGTCCATGGGCGACGGTAGTTGCTTACCATCAGGTGACCCGTTTGCTCGTTTGCCCCCTTATTTAATAATAAAAAAAATAAAAAAAATGCGATTTGCGAATCGGTCTGTCTGTTACCTCTTCATGATGCAACCGCTGGACCGATTCAGGACTTTGAGCATAGACTTAGATAGGTATAGTTTTTATCGCGGTTGTTTTGATACAATGGCCTGTCAAGTCATTTTAGTAACGTATCAGACAACGATAAAACATTTTATGTCTGTTGTATCTCCATACCTAACAAAATCGTTCGAGCAGTTTGGGCGTGAAGAGGTAACACTGGACAGACTTTCACATTAAGTATGATTATTATAGTATGAATCGGGTAAGAATACACTTCGTGCTAAAGTTATATTACCCCGAATGTACCTCGCGAGGTAAGCCATCCATCAGGACCAGCGCCGACAGGTACTTTTATTATGTGAACAATATACGCAAACCTATTTGGTTAGACGCCATTTACATAATGCTGATACAACTAGCTTCTTCCGCTACTAGGTATTTCCTTTTATAGAAATATTAAAGTTAGTAAAAAGTTGTGTCTTTTCTTTTCGAGCCGTAACTTTCATAGCGAAAGAAGTTCAGCGCATTACTTTCAGTGTTATAAGTTAAATAAGCTTAGTGTTTGATCAGTCATAATTTTTAGTACTTAAAAATGTAAAAACGGGGCTATAAGACCTTGCTGTCTGGCCGCCCGTCTAATTACGCTAGTTAAGTCTTTCGAGACTAAACATGACGATTTTATTTTATTGTTATTATAGAACCTTCATTGTAACTTTGTAAGTCGTCGCTACGACTCTGTTGTCTGTATATAAGTACAGCCGATATAGCTCCATTAGCCAGGTAATAAGCCCACACAAAAGCAGGCTATACTAAAAATCTGTTGATAGCTGCAGGAATAAAAATAATATGCAGCTTCTCGTATAGCGATAGCATTTTTGATATTTTTCAGGAAATGAAACGAGGCAGCAAACTAGAAAAGTATCCAGCCGAAAACTCATTACACATGAATTTAAAAGCGCTATTTCTAGAACATTCTCATAGACCCAACTTCGGCCGGATGGCTCAAAAACGTTCTAAATACAAATTGTAAAAGTACACGTGAAAAAGATGTGAGGCAGGTGAGGTTTTTCAACTGCTACTTATTTTGTAAATGGAAGCCAGCACTGCGAATTTAGTGGGTATTTTTTAGGTTCGTAATAATATTTTGTATATTCTACAATATACATGCAATAGGTTAACAAATTTATAATGCTTTAGGGTGTGTACTGTGTATGTGTCTCGTATGTAGAGTTAACTGTGAAAATATATAGGCGGCGAAAGAGTAACTTTCTAGTACTTTATGTACGGACAAATTTATGGGGCATTTCTCATAGAGACATAGAGATAGAACCAAAAAGTTACACTTTCAGCGCTGCTACTTCTTCAGTTACCTAACTCTTTATAAGAAACACATATTATATACTCTTTATAAGAAACATCAAACACCATACACATTTTGTATTAATAAGCTGTTTCCTAAAACTTCGTCTGCGCCAATTTCTGTTATTACTATGATTGCAATTAAGAAGGTTTTAAAACACTAATATAATAAGTTGAAATATTTCTGTAGGTAAGTATAATTTTTATTGTCTTTGCATCATAATATTGCACTGAATGTGGATTTCAATTTGATTTCCACCAAAATTATATAAAAATGTATTTTAAGTATATAATTTTAGTGGAAATGTTTGTTTCCACCAAAATTATTAGAGATTAGGTGTTTACGGGAAACTGATACGACAACCACCACCTAGACGAGTTAGCTTGTGACAGAATAAAGTGAATGGCGAATTTTTTATGCTTAGAATCAATAGTGTATGATTCTCGCTGGAGAGGCAGCTCTGCATTTCCCTGAAGCTTGTGATTCAATACCAAGTGAATTCCCAGCGGTAGAAAAGTAAAAAGTAAAAACACTCACCTGGGAAAGGTTTGGACTGAAGGAGATTCTCTTCAACTCGGGGCGTCGCGATGTCGCCGGCCGGCTAACGAAAAACCCTTCGAAGACACCTTAGTGGCACCACCAATTCACCACGGTAGATTGAGCACAATTCAGTCAGCAAACCAGTAGCGATTGAGTTCTAGATTTTTTAGTCACACACGCGCGCACGCCAAGGGTCCAAGCGGCCATCATTCTTTTATTTAATTCATGAAGCCCCAAGCTCATGTCAATAAGTAGCCTACTTTATTTACAACTATTTTACAATTTATGTGACTATTTAATATGTATATAGTATAGTATAGTATATGTATATATGTATGTAGTTATGACAATAAAGATTTGGAGTTTTGGCGGGCATGTGAAAGAGTGCTGTTGTGTTTTTGTATTATTTTCCTAAAATTGTGTTAGCTGGGTTTTTAATGTGTAATATTGGTAGAATATTAACCATTAGATATTCGTGTTTATGCACAAGTATAGGAAAGTGATGTAATATCCAGAAACGTGCTATTTTGTGTTCCCTCCAAAACTCCATCGAAAGTTTCAGTAAAGCGTCTACCACTTTTCTGAATCGACCGACTTGACTCCTGTGACTGTATTGACTTTTACTTAGACTTTGACTAGACTTTAGACCTGACGATACATGAAAACGATGAAAATTATAATAGGAGGAATATGGTTTTCCCGCCATATTCCTTACCTTTTTACCTTGTCTGTGGCACAACATACACATCCTTTGTGTCAAGTTGCCAAAAAAGAAGAAAAAGAAAGAATAAAGATTTGTATTTGTATTTTGTATTTGTATATTTAACTATTTATGTAGTATTTAGTATCGCTTGAAAACTTCAAAAAGGCCGCTGCCGGCCGCTGCCATTCCGGTGTAGCCGCCAAGTGCCGCGCAAAAATTTAGTGACATCTGTGATTTTAATAGTGATACTGAATACTTCGCATTTAAATGTAAGTATTTCCCGAACAGATGGCGCTAAGTACATAAACACATTAATTTTAATATTTTATTGATCGAGTTATTTAATTATTTATTTGTATTTAAACACAAATTTATTTGTTTGCTAGCAATTTGCTAGTATGTTTTCTATGCAGTAAACAATACATCAAAGAAGTTCATAAAAATGTTTTATAGAAAGTGTGATGCTAGTAACACCAAAATTAAAAAAGCTAATACACAAACAACATGGTGGATCAGCTGTTTTCGTTTTTCGTGCGAGATTATTTGTTTCTATAACGACGTGCTGTTATGGTTTCATAGCCATGTATGAATTAAAATGGGTTCAATCGCATCTGTGCTGCAGTGGCATTGTCAGTCGTGTGGTCAAATTAACCCTACAGAGAGTGTAAAGTGCTTAAAATGTGGTACAAAGAGAGTCTCGGGTCATGACAGTGAAGTTCGAAAACGATATTATACGGGAGATTCCTCCTCCGAATACGCCTCTCGCACTGAAAAAAGCGGCGGAACGACACCCGGCTCGGAGGCTATTGTTATACCGACGACAAATAATTTCAAAAGGTACGCTGGTTACATTGACATGTCATTCCCTAGCATTGTTACCTGTCTCAATGATTATCGATTTTTCCTGGCTCATATTTAGGTTATATTCGAACCGTATTTAGTTCTCGTCCGAGGGTATCGGCGGCTTGTCCCCGAGTCTACGGACCTGTAGAGTAGTTGGGCCAGGGTTGTGTCAGTATTTTTGTGATATGTGAGTAGAGAGTTGGGTATTTTCAAGTAAGTACTTGAGATCGCTAATAAAATGTATAGTTAACTGTAGAATCCTTTGTGACGACGATAGCTAATCGTTCAATATCATAATTACATAGAAAGCAATCAAAATGTATAAAAAATACCAATGGTAATAAAAATTCTAATAACTACTTTCCATGATGGATTGGAATATTCTCAACTTATACATTTTATTAAATGTATGGGGTATTTTTACATTAAAAACTGTCTCTTATTCTGAAACTATGTCCAATATCGAGGTTTAATAATTTAAAAAGTTTTTGTCATTTTCATGATTTTGGAGCGATAAGAAAACCGGAAGAGGTTCAAAAGTTTTTTTTTTCAGTTCTTTTTTACAATAACTTAAAAAATATTTTAGTCTTGTTAGTTAAACAATAGATAATAAGTAACAAAATTATCAAAGCATTTAAATGTACTTAATAATTATTTTTCAATTATAACTTATTAATTATAACATTTCACAGAGTTATAGGCTGGTTTCATTGCTCTTACAATCAAATTAATGTTTCATCACCTGAGTGGAGTAGCAACATTTAAAGCCACCACTACTAATATTGCCAGCTTTGTTATAACTTTTTGGAGTTGAGTCACACTATGTTGTATCCTAATTAGTTACTAGTGACTACTGATTCATTTCAAACTATGTCCACTTAATAAAGAGGACTTCTCTATTCTACGGAACCCTATGTTACCCACCCAGGTTAGGAATCCTTAAAGTACCATTACAGAAATTGATTCATAGGCAGATGACAGACCTACGTCATTTGATCTGGTTATGTCAGTTTCTTTCTTTCTATGTCAATTTAACACCTTCACTCCGTAAGCTAATTTGTATGATCTGCCAAATTGGCATTACGAGACCGAAAAGTATTCATATCTTTCCTTTCGCAATGACACACCGTGACTCTTTACTCATACGAGTGGCTTCCTTAAAACCTTAATACTTTTCTGAAAACTGACTGATTTCGTGTTTTAATTAATGTTATATGAAACTATGCCGGAACGAGTAAAACATACAAATTCACCTCCGCACGCGATGAAAGTCACAAACGAGATTCATATAAGGTCTCGTATCGCAGCAAACATGTTAATGTTAGTTTTCATGTGTCACCAACTGCATATGAATCAACTTCTCTGGATAGTACATCCCTCTTACTCTATAATCCTCAAACACCACATACAATTTTACTTTATTGAAAATGGTTAGGGGGTAATAGGCTACTCGTTATTATGATAATATGATCATTGATCAAGAATTTTGACTGAGGAGACTATTCCAGTGGATGGTCGTGCGTGGGGTCGGCGCCGCTCGCCACCCGCGCCTGGCGCTGCAGCTGCGGCCTGCGGAACGTGTCAGCCTCATGGCGATGTGCGGCCTGCGATGTCATCGCTCCCCATGCTCCTGTCTACAGGTAAGTCAAATATGATATTGAATATTTGTACTGAGGTTAATTACACCATACATTACTGAAAAATACAGTTTTATTAGATACATGTAAGTTAAGAACAAAAAAATTTAAATTAGATTATTTAAAAAAATTGAATAAATGTCTTTACTTTCTGACTACAATGCAGTTTTTCACTCTAAAGTATAGTTTTCACAGAGCAAGTACTGGCTGCCAATAAGACTGGCAGCCAGTATTGGCTTGGTATATGCTGCGTGTGAACAGTTTGGCCTGGCTTGAAAAACTGTTCACACGCGGCATATACCAAGCCAATACTGGCTGCCAGTCTTATTGGCAGCCAGTACTGGCTCTGTGAAAACTATACTTTAGACTGTATTATGATGTAGGTCTTTTTCACTATGTTGAAAAATTATCTTAATCTTATAATTCTTCCTATAGTTTGATTTGATGTCAAAGAGGATGTTGAAATTACTAAAACAAACATAATAATATTATGTTGCTATCATTACATTATAGTGCTTCAGTAAAAATTATTGTTGCTGATGATTGATACGACCTCACACGATTGCCTTTTTAATAACTATCAAATGTATCATGTATGTATATGAAGTATGTCATGATGACATGAATGTTTTATTTTGTATTGATTGTTGTGTGGGCGGACAGTGGACTGACTCTTTCACATTACACGTTACAGATTTTCCGATGACGAGGATCAGTCTACAGGGATGACTGATAAGGATAAGTCTGATAAAGGTATTATTGTTTTCTAAAAAAAATCTACAGTTTTTGTTAAATACATAGTCATTCAAAATATAGTAACAACAGTGACACATTATTAATTTAACATTTCAACCAGTAACAGAGTAGCTACTCTTTTTTAATTACTTAATGCACTGTTAATGAGTTCGTCCTCTGAATGAGTTTTCGGCTATTCAATACTTTATGAACCATATTTATGTGTTATTTAATTCTAGAAATAGTGACCTTTACATCAGAGTTATGACATAATATGTGGTTTAATTATGGGTGTTAGGTAGTTTTTATGTATTGTTACAATTTCCAGACGACAGCATGATAAGATCGAACACTCTGGCAGTCCCGTCGTACAAGCCCTCGTCCCGCCTGTCCCCCGACCGGCGCCTCAACCTCGACGTGCAGTCGCTGCGGCTGTCGCCCACGCAGCTGGCCGACACCGCGCACGGCGTCACGCGCTCCCTGTCCCACGGCTCCGTGCTCGCCCCGCCCCGCCGGTGGGACGCCGACCCCCGCCCCCCCGCCGCCGCCCCCGGCGCCATCAGCCGCCCCGCCACGCTCATGGTCGCCGAGCGCTACGGCACCGCTCGCAACCCGCGCGAGTCCTTCCTGCGCAGCCTGCACACCGTCACCCGCCGCCCCAAGAAGTGCCCCGAGAGCGGCTCCAACTGGGAGCTCGACTACGTCAAGGAGTACCAGCGCGAGCAGAGCCGCGGCCTCCACCTCGAGAAGTGGTCGTGCAGCCGGTGCACACTCGAGAACTCCGGCGTCCGGACCCACTGCGAGGCGTGCCTGTCGCCCCGCGCCTCCCATCTAGCCCGCATCCCCACCGCCCGCGGCCTCAGCGTCACCACCCTCGGCCGCCACGAGACGCTCGGCGGGCGCGACGGCGCTGTCTCCCTGCCCTCGTCCGGGGGGGTCATGATCACCGTGAGGGACTGGCCCCAGACCGGCCCGGGCTCCGCGGCCTTTTCGAGGTCCATCAGCGCGCAGAACTCGCCGGAGACTCGCCCGACTTACCGCCGGTCCTTCTCCGAGCAGAACGACGACGACCGGCCGATCGGCAAGGTCGTGTCGAGCCGGCGCAGCCTTAACGAGTACCGGCGGTCGCTCGCCGGCTCCTGCGAGTCGCCGACGAGGGCGGAGGACAAGCGGGACGAGTCGCACCTGGAGTCCATCGACAAGGAGTGCAGCTGGGACACGAACGCGGAGGGCGTGATCTACGCGCTGCCCAACAAGGGGCGGTACAAGGACCGCAACCTGCAGCTGCAGGTGAACACGGGCGGCACGCGCTACTCGTACGTGTCGGTGGCGGACACCAGCGCCGCCGTCAGCAACTCGCACAACGAGGCGCTGTACGCCAACGACGTCGACGACGACTACGCGCGCATCGACGAGCTGCTCGGCACCGAGAACTGCGTCTCGCCCGAGGTGCTGCCGACCACGCACATCGGCGCGCCCAAGGACAAGGTCTACAACATGCTGCCCTCCGTCGGCAAGGTGTCGCACAACCCGCGGGAACCGACTAAAGTGCCTTCTCAACAACAAAACTCGTGAGTGCTGCTCTATTTGCTCACAATATAGCTAAGCGATTCACAAATACCATGCTATAGTTTGTGTGTTTTAAGATGATATGGGTGACAGTTCTCATATTCCTTGCTACGGATTTTTTTTACAAGAAAACAAAAAAAATCAAAATGTAATAAATTATATTCCATCTACAAAAACAAACGTTTCCTATAACTGTAAATGAATAAAAATGAAAAGTTGCTAAATGCTAACTTATTAATATAAAATTATAATTAATAACAGTGAAATAGGAGTATAAAATGATTGATACGAAAATATTTGAAAAATGTCAGATGCATGAAACGGAACTTATGCCGATAGAGATTGACACTGTTGAATCGAAATCAAATCGATAAAAAGGGCGGCCATATTAAATCGCTGGCGCCACTCTGAAACGTTAGTACGAAATCGATAATTTCGATTGCAATTCCTTTACGAAGTAATTCGATATTTTTAAATTATCGATTAAAAATTTTAGGCAACTTCCCTACTATTGTCAATTATAATCTGTCACCCATATCATCTTAAAACGCACAAACTATAATAACTTATGTATAGTCCGCGCGGAACTAGTTGGCCGCGCCTTAGGTATGTGAGCGGTGGGACGGAGAGGCGGGGGCGCTTGATTTTGACAGTTCTGGCTAGTTTAGACAAAACGCACACGAGATTGCAATAGCAAGATAAGTCCGCCGATAAAAAGACAATCCAAGGAAATACTATTTAAAGTGCATAGGTTTTTAAAAAACGGAAAGTCGATGTCAATAATTTAGAATATAAAACTGATCAATTGTCTTTAATTTATACTTTTCAATAATTAAATAATATTATTGTTCACAATATCGCGAGATTTGTCGTCACTGTCTAATCTCATGTGCGTTGCGAGCAGCAAGCAACCCGCCCCCTCACCCCCGTCCCTACCTAAGGCGCGGCCAACTAGTTCTGCGCGGACTATAATAAACTCACGCCTAAGTTTGTCACGACTTCAAATGTATCAAATCTTGCTTAAATTACACATGTACACGCTTGTGTGCACGCAGTGCGGGCGCGGGTGCGGGCGCGGCGCGCATGTGGCAGTGCAGCGAGTGCTGGTTCGCGTATAACGCGTGGGGCGCGCGCTGTGACGTGTGCCGCAGCGCGCGCCCGCCGCACGCCGTCACGCTGGCACCGCCGCCGCCGCGCACGAGGTACACGCACACTCACATACATTATAGTGTTTACTATATAATTGACACGTGTGGCTTCTGTTTCGCTATATAAATTTTTTAATAGAAGATAAGCTGATTATGTATGTAAGTACTTTTTATTCTACATGCACACTCACCACTTATAAAAATTGAACTCAACATCTACGTGTGATCACTTAAATTTTAATTGTTTAACTTAAACATTTCACGACTATATCCTGAACTACAATATATTAACTGTTCCCATATGTTTGTAGGAACAACTCATCATCAGAAGCGAGCAGCACGAAGCCGGAGCCGAACCGCAATGAGCCACCCAAGAAGCTCACGGTGCCCATCGCGTCGCTCGACCACGATCTCAATAGTGATGAACTGCTGTTTGCAGTCGGTTAGTATAATTTTATATAATATTTCAAGCTACTGTAGTGAAATGTTTTACAGTTTAACACGTGAATATAGTCATGAATTTGTGTTTTATTTTATTAAATAAACACATGGATTAATATCGCTCTAAAATATAAACGCTTAATGGTAAGTGCTGCTACGGGCTACCCAAAGACACATGCTACACCAACATGGAATAACAACACTAGAAAATTAAGAAGTACCAGAGTACTTCTTAATTTTCTAGTGTTGTTATTCCACGCCAGTTATCTGTAAGGTCGGGTCGCGCGGACTCTTTGGTGTCGAAACAAAGGAAAAATTATAATCATATTGTGTTTGCTTGTAGAATCGACGCCGGCACCAGCAGTGGAGACGTGGTCGTGCGAGCGCTGCACGCTCGTCAACGACAGCGCGGCCGCAGCGTGCGCCGCGTGCGCTGGTTCCCGCCCCAATACTGACAACTACTGGTAATTAGTACACATCACAGACATAGATCAAGATAGATACCGCATGTCGCTCCATTTGTATGAAAACGAGCGTGTCACTTTTTTCCTACCACTGAGACGTACTGATGATAAGAAACATGTCCATTATCAAGGCCAACGTTTATATTTGAATTTCTACAGCTCAATACGGCACTTTTAGGCATTTAGGCATTTTTGAAATTCCGATTGACGTCCGATTCCGATAGCAGACTAAAGAACATACTTTCGAAAGACGAGCATTGCTCGTCGTTTGGGAACGTAATATGGCACGCGAAGTACATACACATGCGGTATCTATCTTGATCTATGTCTGTGGTACACATACATAATACATTAGAACTGCCTACTAAGGATAAAATAAAGTATCACATAATACTGTAGATGAAATAAGTACTACAGTAGGGAGTTCAGTACAGTAGAGAGATTTGACTTTTTAGAGAAACACTCTATAATCTATATGCTCCATTGATTCTGTATCCCGTCACTCATGTGTCACAATCATTCCCGAGTCCCGACATAAACTTCCTAAATTGACTTAAAGTACTACCTCGTTCCAAAAGGTCGTCTTCGCGAGGTTTTATGAGACGTGTCCGAAGAACGACACGTGTGTTTCCCGAATTATTCTTATAGTGACAAAAGTATATTATTTAATTACTAGCGACCCGCCCCGGCGTCGCACGGGTATAAAATGATTTAAAAAAATGCCACCGAAAAAATTATTAAAATCGATAGCCTATGATCCTTTGAACGTTGTCTGCTTCTTATCTGTGCCAAATAACATAAAAATTGCTGCAGTAGCTCGCGAGATAAGCCCTTTCAAATAATTTCCCCCGTTTTTTCCACATTCTCCTATTAGTCTTAGCGTGATAAAATATAGCCTATAGCCTTCCTCAATAAATGGGCTATCTAAAACTGAAAGAATTTTTCAAATCGGACCAGTAGTTGCTGAGATTAGCGCGTTCAAGTTAGCCCTTTCAAATAATTTTCCCCGTTTTTTCCACATTTTCCTCTATTTCTTTGCTCATATTAGTCTTAGCGTGATAAAATATAGCCTATAGCCTTCCTCGATAAATGGGTTATCTAACACTGAAAGAATCATCAAAATCCGTTGCGTAGTTTTAAAGATTAAAGGGAACAAAGGGACATGAGGGGAAAAAAGCGAATTTGTTTTATAATATGTATAGATACTATACGTTCCGATTAAGCCGGTCCCTAGACGATGAATTGTGTTGTCAGTATCACGCTTCAATTTTATTGAACAGTTTATTTGACAATTAGATTGAAGGCGCGCGATGTTCAATATCAATCCTAGACGATCAATAACATTACAGAATACGTGATATTGCGCAATAAAATTGCTCGTCTAGGGGCCGGCTAAGTGAGCTATCAATAAAAAAATCAATTCGATCATACATCCATCACATCGACAGTTAATTATGTTTCGTTTTCAGGGCGTGCGGTTCTTGTACGCTGCGCAACCCGCTGTCGGCGCCGCTGTGTCTGGCGTGCAAGACGCCGCCCGTGCCCAAGCACGCCGTACCTACCACTAACGACAATCAAGTTGCTGGTACGTGTTACATTAAAGCAGTGCTGGTTTTAACAGTACTAACAAATTCGACAGATAGGTTTTCACCCAAAATCCGGACAGTCCGGTCTGTACGTCACCCACAGGGGCCGGGGGACGTAGGCCCTCCTACTTGGTACTGGGCTACTGGGTTTGGGACGACAAGGGAGTCTGGAGACCCCCTGGTCTCCAGACCCCCTTGTCGTCCCAAATCCAACGACTTGCCCAATGGCAGTCATCATCCGACGAAGCTAACGAGGCCAATAGGCATAATAGCAAAAAAAAAAAACACTACTAACGCCCTGGGCGAGGTTTCTTCTGCGCCCAGGGTGCTGGTAGTTCTAATAAAAGGGGGTGCTTGCGGCGCCCCTTTTTGTTAGCCTTTAGTGCCCCTTTTCATTTCATCCGTCACCTTGGGCGGTCGCCCAGCGTCGCGCCCCCTATCGCCGCTGCTGCATTAAGTTTTACATTTGCAGTCATTAGTGACGCCCTCTAAAAGGCCATATCTATTTCGTTGTGTCACTTAATTTTTTAATTTTGTAATAGACGTGTTATTAAAATGTAAATGTTTTCGTTTATTTAATTCGGTGATGTAACGTCCTCCTAATAATACAATCAAATTGAAACGGATTTTTGTATTTTAATAAAATATAAAACATTTACAGACGACATGAATTCAAAGGTGTTTATTAATTATGTAAATCTTTATTTGCTTAAAACTTTTCATCGCCTAAACAAAAAAAAAAAAAAAATGACACCTATAATACAATATAATATCTTTATTCGTGTTAATGTTGCGAGTGTCCATGGGCGACGGTAGTTGCTTTCCATCAGGTGACCCGTTTGTTCGTTTGCCCCCTTATTTTATATTTAAAAAATCGTATCAGGTCGGAGCCCGTCGCCGCGACGCTCGCGCCACACGCCGGCGCTGCCCCGCCGCGGCTCCAGACACAAAAGCCCGCCGCCCGATACCAAGTCAGTATACTTTGCATACATATGCCAAAGTGCGAGGGTTAAACAGGTTGTAATAAGACCACTTCCGATAACTTTGGGGTATGATTATACTACATTTTCTGATTACGAAAATGTTTTTTTTTTAATTTTTTTTTTAATTTTTTTAAATTTAAATTTTTATTTTTTTTATAATTAATACCTTTTAAACATGATAATAAACCACATAGAAAAATAATTTAAAATATTTTTTTAAATTTTATTATTTTTACTCCATTATGCAATAGGCAGCGCGCGGTCAACGTTCTCGTGTGTACGAAGTACCTACGAACTCGAGAACGTTGACCGCGCAATCAGCTGTTAGCACTTAGCTCCGGGCTCCGGCCTACGTACGCGTCGAAAGGTCGTATGCGACGAATGAAGATACACTACGACAGAACACACAGAAACCCTAATGTATGTGGTGTCTTTTCAATTTTAAACCCATGAAGGTCGCCATGACGTGGAACTTAGAACTCTCACCTCTGACCTCTTATCTAAGTTACTTGCAGTGTTAAAAGTTTAATGGTAACTCGTAGAAAACTGTAAGCAACTGTCTGTGCACAACTTGCTACAGTATGGCAAACTTAGAAGTTTGCCATACTGTTGTACTTGTAACTAGTCTAAGATTATTAGACTACATAGTTACAAAAATTTAATCGTAACTAAATAACGAAACCAATGCGGATGAACTGTCTATCCGCAATCGTCACTTGTCAATCGAAATTACAGATGATACACGAAAAAACCTCATACATAAAACTGGCAATTAACTTACGTGAAAAATGTTGAGTGTGTTCTTACTTCTTTATGCATTTTGAAAATAGTCCTTAATACCAAGCAATAAGACCAGTGACCACCAACAACGTCAAAAACACTTCTCGTTTTAAACGAAATCTATCACACGGCACACCACAAAGTATTTTAACACAACTGAAATAATAATCAATTAACACTTAACACAATAACTACTACCACGTTTTGATACTTGAAGTAATTGTTAAATAATCAAACTTATCTCTAACAACAACCTATTACCTCAATGCCCAAATGGCTACTAAATTAGAAAAATCTATTTTAATTTTTAAAATAATGTTTATCCGCTTTCGGTGAAGACGTCAAAGGACACCGACACCTGCCGACACGGGCGGCGTCTTGCTTTGTCCTTTGATGCGGACCCAACAAAGCGCCGCCGCTCTGCCTAGCACAACGCACGTGTCGCTAATCCATTTCAAGGACAATCTAAGTGTTGTACCCTATTTCAAATTCAAAACTATTTATTTCTGTCGATATTTAAATTACCATTAAATAATAAAAATTATAACTGTTATTAAGTAGATGTAATCTCATTTTTAAAATGAACTATTAAGAGGTTATAAATTCAGAAAATTTTATTTTTTTAGATACATAGTCAAGTTGCATTCGATAATTTCGATACCTACATTACCGTGATAAAGTGATTGTTATATTATGGTACGCGTTATGCGTTATACGAGTACGTATGCGCGTATACGCGTTTACGCATGCAATGAAAATACTTTAATAATACCTATTTAATTTCAAATAACTTAATTATTATTGTCGCTATTCTTAACATTGAGTAGGTATTTGTTTTTTTTAGTTTGACTGTAATCAATACTTACTCGTATGTAAAACAATTAATAACGATTTATCGACAAAAAATTATCGATAACTCAAAATATGCAGAGGGATACATCCCTATTATTTTACAAAGTTTTTTCTTTAATTTTATTTAGTCTGCTGTAAACACGCGCCGCGCTGGTGTACTGTGAAGTTTTTGTTTAAGTTTTGTAATTTTACGGATGTTCTGGTCTTATTGCTTGTTTTGTGACATTCTTAACTATTTTTTCACGTGATACGTGCGATGAAATGTGAATGAACTTTTAATACTCGTAAACCTTTATGGAACGAGGGTGAACATCGTCGTCGATAGACGATAGTGCGGTTTAAACAGTGCAGTAAAAAGTGTTTTTAAAAGAATTGGAATGTCTCCTGTTTACTTTTGTTTCGTGTTGAAAAAACTCTGCAATCTACATTGAGTTAGATGGAGCACAGCTCGAACTGCATTTCATAAAAGCAGACAGCTGATCACAGGTCAGTGAACATGTTATCAAGTATTTTTTCCATAGTAACTGTGTATTGTATTTTTACAACCTGATTCGGATGTGAATTATGATTACTTTTCCTTTTTGGCCGGAAGTAAAAACTGAGTATTTTTTGAGTAATAAACCTAAGAAACGGTAATTAATAAATTCTAACATTTTATTAAATCGTGAAAACAATTGTAATTTAATAATCATTACAATATTGGTGGTTTATTCACTACCTACGGGCTAGGGCCTAGGGCACACCACGATCAGCTGTTTTGTCTAGCGCAGGGCCGCGCGCGCGGGACTTGGCGCGGGCGGGGGGCTGGCGCAGCCCGGGGCCGGCGGGGCTCCACTGGCGCGCGATACTATCGCGCATTTACATCAGCATTATACATTGCGTGTTGAAAATTTTGACTATTTTAAAAACTGGCGATTTAAAGAAAATTACTTGCACCAATTGATATATCTCATGCCCTATAATAACCCCACGAAGTTATCGGAAGCGGTCTTTTGACACCCTGTATAGGCAATAAAATATTTGCATTATCCCTTGCGAGGAACGAAAGTTCTCAAACCCATAGCGCACGTCAGCATTAATCTTACATGAAGGACAGATTTTTCCAAATCTTTGTCGTGTTATAAATAAATATAATATTAGAGAAGCGGTTACAGCATTTGTACATGTTATTAAATGTTACTTTATATACTGTTTAAGAACGTGACATGGCATGCAACATTCTTATTCATTGACACACACATAACTTAAGTACCTGTGTGTTATTTTTTCTATTTGTTTTATGTTATTTATCGATCACTTGTTAGGGCCAACGCTAAAACTCGCGCGGGCGCACGCGCGCGAGTGAATAATTGAAAAATAGTATGGGCAGCGTCGTCGCCCGCGTCCGCGCTCCGTCGCACGCGCCTGCGCTGCCCATACTATTTTTCGTTTGTACACACGCGAGCGTGCGCCCGCGCGAGTTTTAGCGTTGGCCCTTATAGTATGTTTTTAGTATAACGTTATCCCCCAGCAGCGAGAACGTGGAGTGGTCGTGCGGGGAGTGCACGTTCGTGAACAGCGGCAGTGCGGGCGCGTGCGACATGTGCGCGACGGCGCGCCCGCAACTCCTGCCCGCAGCCCCGCCCCCGCGCGCCATAGACCTCTCTCGTGCGTAATATATAAATATGTAATATAATAAATAAATCTAGGCGAGTACACGTTCGTGAACAGCGGCAGTGCGGGCGCGTGTGATATGTGCGCCACGGCGCACACGCAACTCCTGCCCGCAGCCCCGCCCCCAACTTAGATACGATTTATCTGATATATAAAATTCTCGTGTCACAGTGTTTGTGCGCGAACTCCTCCAAAACGGCGCAACCGATTTTAATGAAATTTTGTATGTACCATCTAGGAAATTGATTCCTAGGCTGGCAGACCAACGCCATTTAGTCGGATGTCAATTCAATGTTAATTTTGATCTGTCGGCTGGGTTTGAGGTCCCCCCCATCTGCCTAGGCATCAACTTCTCTGATAGTACATTCGTTAGGCCTGAAAATAGGTTTTTATCTACTTTTTATATTGATACTAAAAATAATTTTATAATATGGCAAAGCAGCGTTTGCCGGGTCAGCTAGTTTTAATGTAAACAAATGCCATTATGTATTATTTTTAACCGACTTCCAAAAAACGAGGAGGTTATATGTTCGGCTGTGGATAATTTTTTTTTGTATGTTCAACGATTACTCCGCCGTTTGTGAACCGATTTTAGAAATTTTTGTTTTGTTGTATTAGGTTTCACTCCAATTTGGTACAAAAGTGGTGACTTGATGATGGGATCCATGAGTAATCGAAGGAACTCCTCGAAATTTATATGGAAACATATGGTGATTTTGGTTTTATGAGAAGCATCCTAAGTATATGCTACCAAAACGCAACATTTTGCACCAAGGTATACTATGGTTCCGAAGATACTAAGAGAACTCCGGATTCCTTATAGATACAAGTTTGGGGGTTTAGGCGTTGTTTTAAGAACTGAAAGCATATGCTACTATACAAATTACATTCATCATCATCATCATCATTACCACGTCAGGGTCACCAATGTCACCAAAATTTAACATAACAAAATATTCAACCTTATCTCCAGAGCGTAAGGCACACATTTGACATTACTTCTGAGAAGTAAGTTGCTTCGATAATACAAGTAACATGCTAGTGCACTGTCACACTTACCAATCGCGGCCACGGGCGGCCGTAGACTTCTCAAGCGATACTATGTATTACAATAATAAAGATAAAATTTAAAATCATATGACACTGAAAGCCTCGCCGCTGCTAAAATTCCGATTTGGCGCGGCCCTAGCACGTGTCCACTTCGATTTTTTTTAAATGTATTGTTTAAAATTATCTGCAGCTGATATTATATTTTGTAAGTGTGACTGTTAACAAATCTGTACCTCAGAGGTATACAACATTAACTGACAAAACAAAAATTTTACATGACAGGCAAAAATGCGCGGAGCGAAACTTTGAATGGAATTTTGACATAGTAGCTTTACAGATATTGCAACAAACTGAACATTATGTTTTATTATTATTTGTTGAAATTATATTGTATCACACAATATTATGTTAAAGGTCATTCTTGCCTGATTTTGTGGACTTGGGGTTATTTACCTTGCAACATAAATGAACTAAGGTGTTTTAAGAAAGCATTAAGATATCATACTTCTGTTTACCTCTAAATAAACCTTGTGGATGTTATTGGAATTCGCCATTTAGAAACATTGTCTCTAGTCAGTATGTAGCGTGATGGAATTATTATAGGATTTCTGAGGGGTTTACTAGCAAAATTAAACAAAAGTTACTTCACAAAGCTAAAATCAAAATACAATTTATTTTAAACTAGATGACGACCGCAACTCTGTTGCACCAAAACTCGTTTATCGCGCGGGAACCGTACATGTTTCCGGGACAAAAAGTATCATATGTCCTTTCCCAGGACTCAAAGTATCTCCATGCCAAATTTCAGTAAAATCAGTTCAGCAGTTTGGGTATGAAGAGGTAACAAACAGACAGGCACACTTTTGCATTTATAATATTAGTTTCAGCAAAATCGGTTCAGCGGTTTGGGCGTGAAGAGGTAACAGACAGACAGACTCATTTTCGGATTTATAATATAAGTATGGATATGGTCTATGGATATGGAAGTATGGATTACCAACAGCCACTATTTGGTAAACCAGCAACTCGCACGCTTTAGGTAAGTCCAGGGACATCTGCACATGGAAGATTCCTATAATAGTCGTGGCTGGCTATCATAACATGGCTGGTATCCACTGTAACGATTTTTGTAAGTCGTTATATTTGAGTCTCTTATTAGGCTTTTGTGTTTCTCGAATAGGTTTCGGCGTGGGTACAGAAAATCCTTTCCGTTTATATCGTATGAAACTAGCTGTACGTCTTCGAATGTTTCTGGTCAAAAGAAGTTTTGTAGAACATCGAACCAATCTCATTTTTTTATCTGAATTGCATCCATACAATAGCAGAATATGGTACAGTCCCTCAATAGATTTTTTCTATACACAAATGGAGCTGATGACCCGTTGCAGAAGGCAGAAAATCCATGAAAATCCATAGTCAATTGCGGGCAATGGCTCGTTATTTATAAAATAGAAAAACAAATCCATACTAGGCGAGAAAGATTATTTTTCATAGCAGAATTAATAAATTAAAGGGTCGCAAGCATTATAATATTTATTCGTTATAATATTATACTAGCTGTTTCAACAGTTCCACTGTGTATTAATAGTTTCACCCGCCGCAAAGTATCCTATCACCGTGATAGTCAGTCTTTATCTATATAATATAATTTTATCAAAATCCGTTCAGTAGTTTCATAGTGATTGACGGACAAATATCCAAACAAACAATCTTTCACATTTATAATGTGAGTGTGATATCCGAAGCAAAAAACAAAGAAGTAATACGGGCCAATTGCACCACTTCCTGACAATTCCGGATAGGCTATGCAGTATGCACCACTTAACTTGACAGATTATGGAGAATCTGTCAAATAAGTTGTGGATAGCCTATCCAGCACTTTATCAGGAAGCGGTGAAACAGACCCTAAACATGGTAAATCTCCCGTTTTAAATCCTAATGTTAGCTTAAAACCTACTTTAATCACACTTTATTTATGACACTTAAAAATGGACCTCGATACACAGTATTAAAGACAAATAATGCAATTATTATTTGTATTTAATAAAGAAACCTAATATGATATGTAAACGATAATTCTTGTAGCAATATTTTGTTAGGTAATTACCATGAGATATTAATAATACCACAAGAATCATGTGAACCAAACTACTAACAATTTTTGTCATTGTAAAAAGAATCTTAACACCAAGAAATAAAGATCAATTTTTTTTTCGGGTAGGTGCAAAAAAGCAACAGTAACGTTTTTGAGGACTAATTATCCTTATTAAATAGTTAAACCTAAAATCTTAATTATTTTGGAGTATAATTGAGTTTCATACATACGGTTTTGTGGCCAATAAACATTTGTGGAACTTTATGTGAAGCACAATAACTAATTCAAGACACCACCCACCAGCTGATTCATCTCTTGACAAGTAAATCAAGTTTTCTTTAATTTTTTATAATGTCACAACTAAGCGAAATCACTAAGGCACAGCAAAGTCTCGAGGAACTAGTGATGAGTAAAATTGAAGAACTCCAGGCCCAGCTCCAGTGCGGTTCTGCCAAAGACACAGTCGCTAAAGTAGCTGAGGAATTCCGCACGTTTAGGGACTTAACTTATTCAATGCTTAGCCTTCTTCGCAAGCAGATATCAGAATGCTTAAGTGCCATTGACACAATGGAGTGCAGGTCGCGCAGGAAAACCCTTATCTTCTCCGGTGTCCCCGAACATGATGGTGAAAATTGTTCAGCACTTATACTAAACATCATCCACAGTAAGCTAGGAGTAAAGGATATGACATCTAATACATTTAAAGCCTGCCATCGTCTCGGTAGCAAGGATTCTTTGAAAACAAGGCCTATACTTGTTAAGTTTGCTTCCTTTGAAAACAAGAGTGCGGTGTGGAGAGCTAAAACCAAGTTAAAGGGCACTTCTACTTCGATCAAGGAGTTCTTAACTAAGCCACGGCAAGCACTGTTTGGCAAGGCGAGATTCCATTTCGGTTTGCGGGCATGCTGGACACAGGAAGGTGTAGTTGTTATCAAGACCAGTGATGGGAAGCGTCATAAGGTGATCTGCAGCCCCTGATGTCGAAATACCCTAAAGTAACTCCTGGAACATCCAATACTTCAAAAGAATAACTAGCACTGCATGTACCCTAGTCTATCTCGTCCTCATACATCCCTGATTTATTTGTCACAGTGTGTACTTGTAACATTTCATATTATTGTAGTTTTTTGCTTAAGTTTTTCGTTTTCGTAGTTTTTCGTTTGCATAATTATGTAGTTGTACGTTATTTCAAATTTATATTATGTTGTTAGTTTTATATTATGTTAAAGGGTATTTTCAACTCTTATTTGCCGGTCACTTGTAAATTTATTTGTTTTGACTTTTATTAGTTGTAATGATTAGAATAACACATGACAATTTAAAATATGTCAAATTGACATAAGTCAACTTCTTCTACTTTGATCGGACAACTCCACCAAAACTATAATGTAATTAAATTTTTTTTTTACTATTTCGTTGTTAATTAAGTTGCTACATTATTATGATGATTTCTTAGTTTCCTATATAAGAATGTATCATTTAGTGATCTTTGGAATGTATTCTGTTTCTTAGCCACTAGTCAGTCGGCGGGTGGTACAGATTTGCAAAATTTGTATAAATTAACTTATTTTAATTTTGGTTAATATTTCATATTTTATATTTTTATTTGTACTAAGTATATATATTCATAATAATACTATTTATTTTATTCTATTTATTTTTATCTTAAGTATATAATATTATCTATGTCTGATACTGAGTCTTATTATACTGCCAATGAATCAAGTTTTACTTCCTCTGATGATGGTAATTTTAGTACATTAGGTGATAATTTAAGTCAAAAGTTTAGCTACCAAAAGAACAGCGTTATTAACATTTGTCACATTAATGCGCAAAGTGTGCCAAGTCATTTCAGCGACTTGACTGAAGCGTTCTCTGGCAAAAATGTACACGCTGTCCTGATTTCAGAGAGCTGGTTTAAGCCCCATCTTCTCTCTACATCATATGCATTGCCTGGTTACGTCTTGATTCGCAATGATCGGATTGATCGGCGAGGCGGTGGTGTTGCCATCTATCTCCGTAGTGATTTCCCCTTTAAAATAATTGCCTCCTCCCCATCCGTTGGCTCTGCTGCTGCAGAATACCTTTTCCTTGAAATCGGCATCAAAGGTACTAAAGTGGCTCTTGGTGTAGTCTATTGTCCTCCTTGTTCGGACTATTTCTCTCAACTTGAGCCTATTTTGGAGGTATTGGGTTCGGAATACGCACATCACATTGTCATGGGGGACTTTAACACCGATCTTTCAGATCTGTCCTCCTTACGTACATCAAAACTTACACAATTAGTTGAATCGGCTAGTTTCCAATTTTTACCGCTCTCTCCCACACACCACAACATCAATGGTAATGATACCTGGCTCGATTTAATTCTTACCACTAATTCCGCTCCGATCCAATCCCATGGCCAAATCCCCGCTCCTGGTTTTTCCCACCATGACCTTATATACATATCCTACACCCTGAAACCACCCAAACCTTGTCCTAAAAAAATATTTAGACGCTGTTTTAAGGATCTTGATTTGAACAAGCTTAGACACGACGCAGCTAATATTAATTGGGAGCCACTGTTTAACGCTTCAACCATCGACGACAAAGTTGACACTTTTAATGATACTTTAAATAAACTTTTTGATATTCATGCACCGCTTAAGAAAATCAAAATAAAACACAAACCAGCACAGTTTCTTACTGCTGAAATTAGAACGGCAATGAAGTGCAGGGATCGTGCCTTTGCGAAATTTAGACGTGATCGTTGTGAGGCTAACTGGAATAACTTTAAATTAGCTAGAAATCGTTGCAATCAGATGATACGCAATGCTAAACGCCGCCATATTCTCGAAAACATTGCTTCTTCATCCCCATCCAATATTTGGAAGTTTCTTAAAACAATCGGTGTAGGTAAATCACAGGATCTCGAACTGCCCAGCAACATCAGTCCCGATGATATTTATCGTCATTTTTCTAATACAAACGCTCTCGATGATAACGCTAAATTACAGTCATTAAGGTACTTAAATAGCTTACCTCGTCCTAATCTTGTGCCACTTCAGTTTTCTCCTGTTACTACAGACGAAATCAACAAGACAATTAATTCTATAGTGTCTAAAGCTACAGGCTGTGACGACATTAGTCGTCGTATGATTACTTCTATCCAAACCCAAATATTACCTGCGATCACCCATATTATTAATTTTTCCCTCGAATCATGTGAATTTCCCTCCTTGTGGCGCAAAGCTCACGTCCTTCCACTTCCGAAGGTCCCCAATCCCAGTCACCTCACACATTTTCGCCCCATATCCATCCTTCCCTATTTATCTAAAGTTCTCGAAGCCTGTGTTCACAAACAGTTGTCCAGGTTTGTCTACCAAAACGATTTACTTTCTCCACATCAATCTGGTTTTAGACCTGGACACAGCACAACCTCAGCATTGTTGAAGGTTACAGGTGACATAAGAGAGGGTTTTGAGAACTCTAAGATTACAGTCCTTGTGTTAATAGACTTCTCAAATGCATTCAATAATATTGACCACGACATATTACTGGCAGCCCTTTTATGTTTACCGATTTCGTCTGTAGCACTAGCATGGATTTCCTCCTATCTACGAGGGCGTCGGCAGTCTGTACGTACAGATAAGTCGTTCTCCGATTGGCTAGATCTTGATACGGGTGTCCCTCAAGGCGGTATTCTTTCTCCACTTCTCTTCTCGATTTTTATAAATCTCGTCACCAAAATACTTCGCAGTGCGTATCATCTGTTTGCTGATGATCTACAAATATATTGTCAAGCCGAACTTGATTACTTGCCATCCGCTATCGACATAATAAATCGAGATCTCGATGCTATTAGAGAATGGTGTAGTAAGTTTGGCCTAACAGTTAATCCAGCAAAGTGCCAAGCCATTTTATTGGGTAGTGCTAGAAACTTAAGCAAGGTTGATCAAGGTGCCGTCCCACCAGTGATCTATAATAATTGTGTCATTCCATTTAGTTCGAACGTTAAGGACATTGGATTATACATTGATTCGACTCTTACTTGGCAGGCTCAAATCTCATACGTCTCTCGCAAAGTCACTGGTATCCTGCGATTCTTCTACCGGTTTAAAAACTTCCTTCCTTCTTCAGTCAAGTTAATGCTCGTCCAGTCACTTATCCTTCCCATCATTGACTACGGTGATGTGTGTTATTTCGACCTAAATGCTGACAAACTTAATAAACTTGATCGCTAACTCAATAACTGTTTAAGATTTATTTTCAATCTACGCAAATTCGATCATGTCTCTTACTTTCGTTCTAAGCTACACTGGCTACCAATACGACAGCGCCGCTCTACTAGGGCCTTGTGTATGCTTTACTCTCTGTTGCATCATCCTAATGCTCCTAAATATCTAACCCCCCTTTTCCAATACCTTTCCAGTACCCATGGCAAATCCCTTCGATCCTCTAACAATGCACTCCTTTCTTGTCCTTATCATAGATCAGATCCACTCGTCTTTCAACGTACAGGCTATTAAACTCTGGAATGCTCTTCCTCGAGAAATCAGGCTAACCAAAACCAGGGACACATTTAAGCGCAAAGTTCGTGAGTTTTATTTGAAGCAATTGGCAGTAAAGTATTAAATAATTATAATCTATGATAGTTTCCATGTATTATTTTTATTTTATAAATATATATTATTATTACAATATACATTATATATATATATGCTAGTATTTTTAAATTACGTATATAAAGTATGATATTTTATGTAATTTGTATTTTAATTAGGTATATATTATAATTTTATAGTATATTGGTATAGTAGTCTCGCTCTATTAAGTAAAATATTTGCTCATGAGTTTAGTTATAGGTATTTAGATTGCTCTTCATTTATCTATTATTATTTTTTTTTTATCCTTTCGCAATATTGGCACCTACACAATTTTGTTTCTGGACACCTAAAGGTTGACTGGTAGAGAATGCCACCTGGCATTAAGTCCGCCTATGTACCAACATTGTGCAAAAAGCATAAATAAATAAATCAATGGCATAAGACGTTTAAAGGAGATGCTATTGTTTACCTCTCGTTGTGTCCAACGGAAGTCCAATGAATAACATTAAGTTCGCGGACAGCGTAGAGGTAAATAATCTTATGGTCATTTGAGGTCCTTTACCAGTTAGACTTTTGTGGATTTAATGTCATATACGATTGGATATTTCTTTTTCTAGATATAATAGGATTTAATGTCGTATACCATTGAGTAGAACTGGTTCTTGCGATTTTAATGGTGCAAAAATCATATTTTCAAAAAAAGTGGAGTTACTATTGTATACCTCTGAGGTACAGAAATTGTAATAAGATACGTAGAATAATATACAGGTGTAGGGCCGATTCACACCGGAATGGGGGAGACGAGGCGAGCAGTTTCAGTGTCATATGATTTTAAACTTTATCTACATTGTTGTAATACATAGTATCGCTTGAGAAATCTACGGCCGCCCGTGGACGCTCGTGGCCTCTTGCGGCCGCCGGCGGCGTCGAATTACAATAATGAAGATAAAGTTTAAAATCATATGACACTGAAACTGCTCGCCTCGCCTCTGCCATTCCGGTGTGAATTGGCCCTAATCTACGTATAGTACGCGATGATTTTACTAGGTAACTAAAAAGAGTGAAATTATTATTTTTAACAAAAAATTAAAACCTACTTCCAAGGTAAAAACAATAATAGTATCCTTATAATATGAACTAAAAAGTATTAAATATTTTTTCCTATCTCATGGTGCCTTTTTCCGAATTCGGCGAAAACTCAACTATTTCTGTACTTACTCAATCTTCATAATTTTGAAGTCGGTGCCAGTTACAAATGTTTCAAATATTCTGGCATCTGGATTCAGCTATATCTGGTACCGACTTCAAAATTATGAAGATTGAGTACAGAAATACTTGAGTTTTAGCCGAATTCGGAAAAAGGCACCATGAGATAGGAAAAATTATTTAATTCTTTTTAGTTCATATTATAAGGATGTTATTATTGTTTTTACCTTGGAAGTCGGTTTTAATTTTTTGTTATAAGTCAATTATTCACCAATCATCACTAATAAGAAATTCTATAGCAGAACAACTTGGTCGAATTACATTTATTCGTTTGTTTTATTTAATTTTATTTATTTAGGAAAACTTACAGCTAGATTAACAAGTAGTTTTAAAATAACACAGGAAGGCCAATTACAAGTTTTCATAGACATAAAATAGACTAGAAAAGTTAAAAAAAGAAACGAACAGCAAACAAAGAATAGAACTTTGTCATAATTACAAGTTTTTTAGGTTAAATTGATGGAAATATCTATTTTTATTTCTAAAGCTATTTTTAATATTATATTTCACTAAATTGGAGTTACAATTTTAGCGGACGGTTCAGACAGCGAGCGGCAGGAGAGCACGCCGATGGAGATCCTGCGGATACGGGAGGACAGCCACGCGTGGACGCAATGGCAGGAGGTGCTCGCTCAGTGCGCCGCTGTAAGTATTGTTATGTGCTAGGGTTCGAAGGATTCGGAGAGAAAGACCTGCTGACTCTTGAAGACTTTATTCACTAACACTAGGTCTAACACAAAGCACTAGGTCCAAAACTCTAAGCATTATCACAGTCCTAGGTCTTAGCCAAGTCGTAGGCTTCACTAGTATCACTCTTGATCACTTGTTTTCACTCCGAAGTCGCCTTGACGATCGCTCAAACTGAACTGATTCACTGGCCCGTCTCCCTGTGGCTACTCATATGGGCCGAGGCGAGTCCCAGACTGTTCCAGATAGTTCGTTTCTAGAACGTACCTGACTCGCGTAAGCATGCGTTGAACGTTTCTAGAAAAATACGCGCATGTAATCGTACACCTAACGCCATCTAGTATCGAGTAGGGGATTTATGTTGTCTGTGTTCCCGAGTGGTTCCTCTAGGTGACGCTAGATGGCACTGTGTGTCCGTATTCGTAACAGTATGAATATCGCAACGTATTATTTTTTGCATGAAAAACACGAAAACATGCATTATTTTTTTGTCTTGCAGACCGGTGAGATGTACGTGGACGAGTCGTTCCCGGCGTCCGCGCGGTCTCTCTACTACGGCGGCACGGGGTCGGGCGCGGAGAGCGGGGCCGCGGCGCGCTGGCTCCGCCCACACCAGATACACGTGGACGCAGACCACCGTCTGCCGTGGCAGGTGTTTAGAGACCCACGACCGTCGGATATATCGCAAGGTAGGTTCGATGTTCGTCAAAGCCAAATAGAAGTAGTTATTTCACTTATTTTATTATTACCCATTACCCAATTAATACGCAATACAATATTTTTTATACAGTAAAGCGCCTCTTCCAATTTATACAGATAAGGACATTTTATATAACTTGCTAACGGAAATTTTGAAACGAATGTTAGGTGAATGGTGTTTATTCTACTCAGAGCCTAAACTACTTAAGTTATATAATTTACTAGCGACCCGCCCCGGCGTCGCACGGGTATAAAATATATAGCCACTGAAAAAATGATTAAAATCGATAGCCTATTATGATCCTTCACGTGGTCTACTTCTTATCTGTGCCAAATAACATAAAAATTGCTCGAGTAGTTCGCGAGATAAGCCCTTTCAAATAATCTCCCCCTGTTTTTTACACATTCTCCTATTAGTCTTAGCGTGATAAAATATAGCCTATAGCCTTCCTGAATAAATGGGCTATCTAACACTGAAATAATTTTTCAAATCGGACCAGTAGTTCCTGAGATTAGCGCGTACAAGCTAGCCCTTTCAAATAATTTTCCCCGTTTTTCCCCCATTTTCCTCTATTTCTTCGCTTCTATTAGTCTTAGCGTGATAAAATATAGCCTATACGACCCTGTTACGACAAAACGCTGTATCCTGCAACACGCCAACTTTCAAAAAATGAGTTTAATTTTTTTTAACTTAAGCTCGTTACCAAAATTTTATCCAGTGTAGATAGGTACATGGTTTTTATATGTTTTTATTACTTACTAGCGACCCGCCCCGGCTTCGCACGGGTAGAAAATAATTATATAGCCACTGAAAAAATGATTAAAACCGATTCAGTAGTTTTGATTTATATTCATTATTACTACCCGTGGCCCGCATTGGTCGGTACCCCCGCAAAAGCTACGTCTCACAGGAAATAGGAGCCTTTTGCAGGGCATAGACAAATAAATCAGTAGGGATCATTGGTATTCTTGGTATATGAGCTAATTCACCAGCTGCAGGGCCGGTAACAATCATCGCTACTGCGCACCCCCGCCTTGGTAGCGCCCACTTCGAAACGGGCGTAAATCGCAATTTTTAATTTCACCGTAACTTCTAAACCAAACGTCCAATTGTAATCATTCAAAAGCCAAATATTATCTACATAAACTGTACTTAGTGATGAAATAATTAATTTTGATGAGGATTATCAGCATGAGTAAAATAAATGCGTTTAAATGTAGTCCAAAAAAAAAAAAAAGATTTTGAAATAAAAAAATGGTTGTTGTGCCTCACTTTACATAGACAGGTATAGTGTGTCGCGGACATTTTTGTAGATATAAGATCTACATTTACTTAGAACATTGTATGGTTCTATCTTTTATAGTTTAGGCAGCATACGCAAAATAAGTAACTTTTCTGGTTGTTTTTTTTCACCTTGTGTCAGAAAAACCCAAATATCTTACGGAACCTTATATTTTTCAAAATAAAAAGTAGCCTATGTTACTCGTAAATAATGTAGCTTTCGAATGGTGGAAGAATTTTTAAAATCGGTCCAGTAGTTTTTGAGTCTATTCATTACAATTAAACAAACAAACAAACAAAGTTTACCTCTTTATAATATTAGCATAGACAATATTTCCAAATTTTCAATAGAACATTATTTTATCGTATTTTTTTTAATTATCTTAAAATACTATAAAAACATGTACCAGTATAAAATATTAAGGGGCAAACTCAGCTTGCAGCGTTTTGCAAAAATACAAATAAGCTCAAACTTGGGCGATTGTTATCCTACTACGGGTACAAAACGCTGCAATATTTAATATTTTTACAGAACACTGTAAGCCGGGTGGCTTACAGCGTTTTGCAGAAATACTTCATCCACATTTTGGGTTACAGCATGATTTAATATAGAATATCTCAGTTAAAAGCTTGTCCTCAATTTTGTGGGTTATATCAATAGGAAGCTTACATCGAGTAGATAAATTTAGACTCTATTATTACAAAACGCTGTAACCCGGGTTGCATCGTTTTGTCGTAACAGGGCTGTATAGCCTTTCTCGATAAACGGGCTATCTAACACTGAAAGAATCATCAAAATCCGTTGCGTAGTTTTAAAGATTAAAGGAACAAAGGGACATGAGGGGAAAAAAAGCGACTGTTTTATAATATGTATAGATATAGATGTTGTTGCGGTATTTTTAAGCCCTTAAAAGACGGTGATTTTTTTTAATAGCTTAGCCAAGCCAATAGTGTCAACTTTAATTGCTTTAACGGTCACTGATTTATGAAATATCTACAGGCGTGCTAGGCAACTGCTGGCTGCTATCTGCGCTTGCGGTGCTAGCGGAGCGATCAGCGTTGGTTCGCTCTGTGGTGCTGCGCGCCGAGCCCGCTCGCGGCGCGTACCAGCTGCGCCTCTGCAAGGACGGCCGCTGGCTCACCGTGACCGTAGATGACCTGCTGCCGTGCAATAAGAAGGGACATCTGGTGTATTCGCAGGTACGTCACGGGTTACGTCATTAGGCATGTAATAATTTGTATATTGATCAATTATTGCCTTCTATTTCACTCGCACACGGAAATATTGTTATGACGCTCCTATCATGTAATTGTGTAAACGGAATAGCAATATTTTCCAGTGTCAGTTTATTTACACACGTATAATGTGTTTATCAGGGCGAGCGAAGCAAGCCCTACCCAACTAGCAAAATGGTCTTAGGAATAGCAGCTTATAATGCAAGAAGTCCGCCAAAAGCCACAGAATAGTTTTGATTAATGTATGTTGGTTTATTATTGCACTTTGAGATGCTAATCTAAGCTAAGAGTAATAATCTGCTAAAATGAGTCTTGAAAGCGCATTAGAGATTAAAATTTGTGACATTTTCAAGTCATGTTCTAAAGTAGCACGATATGAGACTCTAGCTCTATGTCAAGTACAGTCAACGTTCAAAAGTCCAGTAGCATCGTAACGATCATATTCGTTTGCCGGTACAGTGCATATTTATGTGTGCGCCATGTTACCGTGTACACACTTAAATGTCGTACAGTATCAATACAAGAAAGTTGCGTGTAGTGGATGAAAGACAAAGATAACATATATGTTTGTCTTCTTCATTCATTCTTCTTCATTTATTGCACTGCACTGTGTCAATAAATGCAAAAATTTCATTAGACACGTAAGATAGTTCGTAGCTCCATCGGTAAATAGTTGGCCTCGCATCATAGCTAGGACGAATAATGGTCACGGTTCAAATCTCAGTTTATCATATTATTTTAAAGTTTTCATATTGTTTTTATTATCTCAGCATTTTTGAAAACTTAATAAAATGACTATTTTGAAAGTTTTATTTAATAAGAATAATATTAAATTATAACATAGTGATAATATATTATAAATGTAAAAGTATTTTAGTTAGATAATTATATATTATAATAAAACAACACTTTCAAAAAAATATATTTTTATTTCAATGACATAACAATTATTATTGAACAATTGAATTGATTGACGGATGACGGTAAAATCTTTGATTCACAGATCTATCAATATAATAATACCTATATCTATTGTGTTATCAATATTTCATATTGTTGAGGTTATAGTTTAATTATTCGTTTTCCGAGGAAAAGAGGATTAAAACTTAACCTCAACCTTAAAATCTTAAACCTACCAATTACTGGCCAGCACGTTCCTTTGTAGAATGCCCAATTGAAACTTACGAAATATAAATATTATAACAATTACTTTACACTTATTATTGCGACATAGAAATACATTTTTAATTTAATATTAATAATGATTCCTAATATTTTGTGTAACCTCCATTATTTTCGATACAACTAAGAAGACGTCTGCGCATGGAAGCCACAATATTCTTACAGATATCTGTTCCACGTAAATCCTCCCACAACTGCATGCAATGAGATTTGAGCAGCTCCGGACATCTATCATCGCGTGCTCGCCATCTTTGCACCATTAAACCCCATATATTTTCAATCGGGTTTAAGTCTGGGGATCGTGCTGGCCACGGAATAACTTTAATATTAGAATGTTCACTGAACCAATTGCGAACTATGGAGGCTCGGTGAATTGGACAATTATCATGCACAAAACTTATTTCGCTATCACCATACACATTTCGCACAGTAGGTAACATAATGTCCTCTAACACTTCTACATAATTTGCACTGTTGGCTCGCGTAGGTATAAATTCAAGTTCACCCGGCCCTTGAGCACTAATCCATCCCCACATGTTCACACTTATTCTGCCAGATTCAGTGTTTGACACCACGTTATTTTCACACCAACGGGTGTTATCTTTACGCCACGTCTTCCTTTTTGAGAGGATTTAAAAGTCTTCTCATCGGAAAAAATTGTTGTTTCCCAATCAAAATCTAAATACTCTCGTGCAAAGCGTAGCCGTTCGTCTTTATGCCTTTGAGTCAAAAACGGTTTTTTCGCCGGCTTTCGGTGGTGTAATCCCTCGTCATGAAGTGCACGACGAACGGTGACCAATGACGTGTTAAATTCATCGGCAAAACGACTTGTCGGTATGAAACCACATGTTTCATACTCCGCTGCCATATAACGCCGCTGAGTCTGGTTAATAAGAAGTGGCCTTCCACTTCGTTTACGACTCTGCAAGCCACCTTCTTCCTCGAATCTTTTCACCCATCGACTTACAGTATTTCTCTAAAAAAAAAAGAATAAGTTGTAAAAGACGATTTTAACCAATGAAAAAATACACATCACAATAATAATATAATTAATTACTACTTACTGAGAAGCCAGTTTCGTTAGAAATTTGAGAAATATTCAGGCCATTTGAATATAGGGCCACAATTTTAGCTCTTGCTTCAATAGTAATATTTGCTTGCATATTGGATAAATTGTATCGCAACAGTAAGAACACAAACACTCGTAGCTAAGTTCACCAACCAACAACATTTTAATATTTTGTTATCTTCAAACAATCGTTCCATTTTATTTTAAATCTACCCTCACATTCTTTGCTGTGACTAGAATGTTACGTTTCTAAATAAACGTTACTGTGCTTTTAGTTAGAAACGTAATTTTTTATTCTACATAGTTGTATCAACATTCATAATCATAATAATTTTATAATTAATATTTCTCAAAAAAAGTTTTACGTAAAAACGACGCAGACTCAATACGGGTCGGATTCGATCCTGCAACTTAGCTGATGCAGATGATCTTAGAATAATCACAAGCACTTGCTTAACCACTAGGCCACGGCAGTGCTCACGTGTTGAGACGAAATTGACGATATGAATATACAGCCAAACAAAGTGTATGTGTGTGTGTGAATTGTCTTTATAGAAAAAGGTCACAAGTAACGTTAACCCTTTCTGTACGGGATTTTAAAAGCAATGTCACCGCTCAATTCGGGTATTTTTTCGCGCGCGAGCGTAACGTGCCATGTATTAATTTGGATGTATCTTTTCAATTATAAGACCTAGACACATAAAATTTTGTACACTTGTTTATTATTTTACTGACCTTTGAAGTATATTAGCCTTATTCCAATTTGTTCACTAATTTTCACATTATAACCAAAAATAGAAGCTAAGAAGTCATCACTGTTTTTGTTCAAACAACACATAATATTAATATAATTTACTATTGAAATTACGACAACAATATCTTGTAACACATTTGTCTACAAAAACACTGCATTTAGCCAAAAATATTTAATAAAAACTAAGTTTTAAAACAATCTAATTTACGTTATAATTTTCGGCGCTAACTAGTGATGTGCAAGTATCGATACAGCGGTCGATAAATACGGTACGTGTTGTGAGTTGTGACGTGGTTGATTTCATAACTACCTAGTGTAGGGGCAGGTAGGGGTAAAGAATAAATAACAATGTATTTTATCATTTAATCATATTTTAATTACGTAATTCGGTAAAAAAATGTTTACTAATATACCATACAAAATTGCATTATTGACACATAATAACTTACTTATACTGTGTCAATAATGCAATTTTGTATGGTAAATCTCAAAACATGGATGAACACACAGTGGTATATTGCATTCTATGCACATATACTTCGTCATGGACCTTCTTCTTGCCTCTCGTTGAAAGGTGTTTGAACACACGTGACAACGTCGAAAAGGTTTTTCTCGTTTATTTGCCGGTGGCACTGGTTTGGGAAAATGTCTCTCTATAAGACGAATTAAACCATCGTTGTGGCTAGAAATAAGTCTTCCTAGTGTCATTTCACTTTTGTGCTTTAAAATAAGTTGTTCTATTAAAGAAAACTGAAAATCAGCTAACGGATATGACTCTCTTCCAGTTAGTAATTTAAAAGACGCATGGGAGTTTAATAAAATCAAATCAAGAATATGGAATCATATATTTTATACCAAATTTGATACCTAGGAAAAACCAATACTTTTATTATTTATTACCCTAATTATATTTGTTATAAATAGCTGAAAAATATCGAATTATGCTAAGAAACCTATAATACTCACATAAAAACCGTAACGATAATTTTTACACAACACTAACTGCCTCCATTAGAGTTTAAACTTTTTGTCTTCTCCCAATACGGGTGGCACCAATAGTTGCCAGTGAAAGAAACGAGATTTTTAAATTTAATTATAATTGTATGCCATCTATGGAAATATTATGGAATTGTTTTAAGTGAAAGACTGTTTTATCGACTCCAGTTACTAAACTTTAACTCAAAGGAGTAAGGTATAGTTTTGAAAATACATGGGCTTAAACGAGACCCTTTCTCAAATCAACAATAGTCGCCACCCGTATTCAGGGCTGACTTCGCGAAATCAACTAGATACTATATAATAAACTATAGATGTCACCCGTACAGAAAGGGTTAAGTGTTGACGCTATAGCTGCGTACGATTGCTACTGGACTTTTGAACGTAACTGTACATAAGTATGAACAAAATCTTATCCAAGACTAACACATATCTACAAAAATGCGTTGTTAGGATGCGTACAAGCCTTGTAGTCTTGGGTACGCTATTTATTGTACAAGCGATGCTAGAATTACTGAAGTAGCAAGTATCTTGGCTGTAACAGCATTAAAAACATTGAATTGGTCCCTTATGTTCTCATAAATGATAATTAATCCTGATAAAGTCTTGTATGTTGCACTTTTAAAATCTTGAAGTTTTATGTAAAAAGATTATATACCTTTTACGGATTTTGCTGAATAAACGCATTACAGATTTTAAAAAATGGACACAACTAAAGCGATGTGGTGGATTCAGAAGAAAAGTTACGGCTAATTAAAAAAATTTGCACAAAACGACAAGTACAAACATACATACATTTTCTATAACAGTATGTCTCTCATACTGTTAATGAATATTTTTAAATTTACTGTAGACAGAAGTAATGCTGCAATGTTACTTAAGGTTTATTAATAAAATATTAATTGTATATTATTTTTATAGTTTTATTAATAATATGGCAACAACAATAATTTTAAGCATAAGTTGTATTCGCACGGTCTTCATTGTCTATCTGAAACAAATAATCCATTAAAATTATGAACTTATGACAAAGTCAGACTAGTAACCTAAGCTAATATATTTTAATCTTAAACGGTTTTTTGATAACCTTTGCAAGGAACCCCAATTTAACATGGTTTCAAACTGTCACACTCTAAATCGGAGCATAAGTCCTACAATAGCATAATGTCGGACTTTACATCTTATAATAGTTTTGTATCAGTTTGTATATAAAAAAAATATATTTAATTAAAATTAAAAGTAAAAATAACAAGGGGGCATTGAAAATACACCATATAAACACATATATATCAACGAAAAACTTAGCTTCGCACATAAAGCTGGTCGCATGAGGTCGCAGTCAGTCCAAATCATATTTTATTTTAATGGCGTGATGCCATGTTTGTATTAGTCTATTAGATATTTATAATTTATTGGAAATTGACAAACACACTGAGTTTTGATAAGCAAATGTCTTTTAGTCTCATAACGATTCTAGTTTAGCAGTACTGAAGATATGTAGCACGTTACAGTGCGTTTTGAAGATCAAATTAAGAGTAATTAACATTTTTCCTGACCAACACAAAACAAATTCAAAACCAAAGATCCTGAATTTTGTGCCCAAACGCGGTATTAAAGTAGTCTATGTGACTGTTCTAAGTCTATTCATCAACCTTCAAGTCTTCACGAAAACGCAAATATGACTTAATCAGAACCAAATTTTGCTAGTTGGGTATAGTATAACCAACAACCGGTACATTTTGTTGTATACTTTACGGAAAAACTATCACGCCTATTGATTTGTGCTTTAACATTGTAATTTTTATTTATATGTTGATGTGTTATAATCAGTCAGTCAAGGTTTTTTAATAATATGTAGAATGTAGATGTGTCATCATTAGTCAGTCAAGGTGTGACGACGCGAGCCCTCACAAAGCTCGGCTTTTAGGCAGTTTAACTGTATGCTATTGTTGTAAGATTGCATGATCGGTAGGCAACTGGCTATAAATTAACATTTTGTTTGCAGGCAAAAAGGAAACAATTATGGGTGCCGTTGATAGAAAAGGCTGTTGCGAAATTACACGGCTGCTACGAGGCGTTGGTGTCCGGCAGAGCTATAGAAGGTAAGATTACTTACACCATCTTGATGGCTCTAAATTAGTAACTAAGCAATTAATGTAACGCGTCGAAATAACGGCTAACCACGTTATATTCGTATCGTACGTACACATAAATACGAATTGGTATTGAAAATATTATATTTTTGAAACTTAACGTATCGTCAAGTTATAGTTTGTTCGTTTGATGATATGGGTGACTGCAGTTCTCATATTCCTTGCTACGGATTTTTTTTACAAGAAAACAAAAAAAAACAATCGATTGTTCGATTAATTAATTTCGATGTTACAACACTACTCTCCAACCGTCTTACGGTTTCCAAGGTTTTTCGATCAGCACGAGAATCTGACGCGAATTTCACAGTTTTTACGCATCCCACAAAAGTGCTCAACGCCGCTAAAGAAATCTTCACTTCAAAAATCAGAATGTAATAAATTATATTCCATCTACAAAAATAAATGTTTCCTATAATTGTAAATGAATAAAAATAAAATTATAAATATTAACTGTGAAATAGGAGTATAAAATTATTGTTACGAAAACATTTGAAAAATGTCAGATGCATGAAACCGAACTTATGTCAATAGAGATTGCCACCGTTGAATCGAAATCAAATCGATAATTATTATTTTTAACAAAAAATTAAAACCGACTTCCAAGGTAAAAACAATAAGTAATAATATGAACTAAAAAGTATTAAATAATTCTTACTCTTTAATAGTGCCTCTTTCAGAATTCGTCTAAACCTCAACTATTTTGAAGTCGTGAGTTAATCAGTCAATGTCAGAATATTATATGAAACTTTTGGGACTGGTACCGACTTCAAAGTAATGAAGACTATAGTATGTACAGAAATAGTTGAGATTTAGACGAATTCTGAAAGAGGCACTATTAAAGAGTAAGAATTATTTAATACTTTTTAGTTCATATTATTACTTATTGTTTTTACCTTGGAAGTCGGTTTAAATTTTTTGTTAAAAATAATAATTTCACTCTTTTTAGTTATTTACCGCTAAACATATAAGCTGTCAGTTGTAGATATATAGGATTTAGGTATGAAACTATCACAACTACTATACTCAGGCAGTTTTCAAAAAAGTTTTTTCCTACTTACCTCATAGATCCCATGATCAAATTGCCAACTTGGTAACCGCGACACCAAGTTTAAATCATCTACTTTTGTAACAACATTAATATAATTTTCAAAAACTCTCGATAAACTCGAGTCTCGATCGAAAAGACTATGAAAAGTACCAATAATAGGGTCATAACTCATAACGATGCATCGTGTGATGGTAGTGATAATTATGATGATGATGATATTGATGATGATGAATGTAATTTGCATAGTAGCATATGCTTTCAGTTCTTAAAACATCGCCGAAAGTCCCAAACTTGTATCTATAAGGAATCCGGAGTTCTCTTAGTATCTTCCGAACCATAGCATGCCTTGGTGTAAAATCTTACTTTTTGGTAGCATATGCCTAGGATCCTTCACATAAAACCAAAATCACTATATGTTTCCATATAAATTTTGAGGAGTTCCCTCGATTACTCATGGATCCCATCATCAGGTCACCACTTTTGTGAACATGGTACCAAATTGGAGTTGAACCCTATACAAAAAAAAAAGAAAATTTTTGAGAATCGGTTCACAAACGGCGGAGTAATCGTTGAACATACACAAATAAAAAAAAATATCCACAGCCGAACATATAACCTCCTCCTTTTTGGAAGTCGGTTAAAAAGGGCCGGCGCCACTCTGAAACGTCAGTACGAAATCGATAATTTCGATTGCAATTCCTTTACGAAGTGATTCGATATTTTTAAATTATCGATTAATTTTGGAGTTTACTCCTTAAGAGTCGATTTTCATATATAAGGCGCCCTGTATGAGAAAAATCCGAGGGGTATCCGCTATTAAACAAGTAACGAAAAAATGTGTCACGTTTTTGGAATCATCGGACATCGGAATATTACATATATATATATATATATATATATATATATATATATATATATATATATATATATATATATATATATATATTATTTTTTATTATTTTTTTATTATTTTTTTTTATTTTTTTTTATAAATATCAATAATGAATATTGTTATTGTGAAGTTATAATTTTTATCATTATACTGGCTAAAGTGAACTAAAAGTATTTTGAAATAACTATGGCAGAAAGGGGTGTAGATAATATTGCCGGAACATCTGATTTCATATGATATTAATCTTTTTTCAGTTGAATAAACTCTTTTTGCGTATGGTTAGATACTCGTGCTTAAGGAGTAAACTCCAGTCGTGCGTCGGAGCTGACATACTTTTCTCAATTTTTTTAGGTAACTTCCCTACTATTGTCAATTATTATGTGTCACGCATATCATCATAAGGGAGATCGCAGACGACAGACTTTTGTGCGATCAAAGTCTGCGGCTTCCATACATTCCGCATGGCGCGCGCCATCACATTGTATGGAAGCCGCAGACTTTGATCGCACAAAAGTCTGTCGTCTGCGATCTCCCTAAAACGCACAAAGTATAGTGGCTAATAACCTAACAAGCAGCACTATAGCCATAAGCCGTACATTTTCTCACATAGGCTGAAACAACAATGCACAGTTGACACACATAATTATGCAGGCACTTGACAAAATTTTTCGAAAATCTGCTGTCCCGTGTTTTTAGGTTTGTGCACGCTGACGGGCGCGCCGTGCGAGTCGGTGTCGCTGCAGGCGGGGGGTGCGGGTGGCGGCGGCGCGGGGGGCGGGGCGCCGCTCGAGCAGCTGGATCGCGACCTGGTGTGGGCGCAGCTGCTGTCCTCGCGCCAGGCCTGCTTCCTCATGGGCGCCAGCTGCGGCGGCGGCAACATGAAGGTCAGTGTTCCACTATATCTACATACATATCTACATACAGTAGAGGAAATTGTTTATAAGAAATTGCTGTTACTTGTGAAAATCGCTGTGCAATGAATGAATAACGCATTGGTTTGGTTTTATTAAAAAAAAAAAACATTTTTGCTCTTGAACATAGTTATTAAATTTTAACTAAAATTGTAACTCTTAGGGAGATCGCACACGTCACACTTTTTGTGTGATCGAGTCTGCGGCTTACATACAGTCCGCATGGCGCGCGCCATCAGAATGTATGGAAGCCGCAGACTCGATCACACAAAAAGTGTGACGTGTGCGATCTCCCATAGTGCGATATTTGCGGAAAAAAATTGAATCCATATCATAAATGCGTAAGTGTTCTTCTTCTAACTTTTGCACGCTTAAACCACTGAACTAGGAGATTTAAAAAAATATGTGTAACGAAGTTGCAGACGACATCTTATTTGTTACTGCTATTAACAGGTGGACGAAGAAGAATACCAGCGTCTCGGTCTGCGTCCCCGTCACGCGTACTCCGTACTCGACGTTGTGGAGGTGGCGGGGGCGCGGCCGCTGCGGCTGCTGCGCCTTCGCAACCCCTGGGGTCACTACACGTGGCGCGGCGCGTGGGCCAACAACTGCCCGCGGTGGACGGACGCGCTGCGCCGCGCGCTGCCCGCCGCCCCGCCCTCCTCGCCCACTGATGATGATCACGGCGTGTTCTGGATCAGTTTCGATGATGTACTCAAGTGAGTATGCGATGTATTTTGTGATTATTACTGTTGTGAAAGTGTGTATCGGGGTATAAATGGAGATATTACGAGTGAGCGGGATTGCTACGCTTGGTCATGTCGAAGCAGTATATACTCATTTGAGATGTGCTGTGACTCATGTGAGTCTCGTCGATATCAGAATCTTCGATTGCGCTATTCAGGATTGTGCACTGTTTGGCCTGCTACAGTGCGACACATTTGACGAACACACTGCACCGTAACACCTTAAACTCGCCCCAATTGCCGTGTAGGTTACTGCTAATGTGTTGTGACTTGAAACTCACTTAAAAAGCAAAAGCACTTGCAGTTTTATTCAACCAATCGTTAGGCGCCTCACATTTATTGTTATTTATATTATCTGTTTATTTGAGAGTTGTTAATTTCGTATCCAGATACTTCGACTGCATCGACATCTGCAAGGTGCGCGCGGGGTGGCACGAGGTGCGGCTGGCGGGGATCCTGCCGCCGCTGTCCTCCCCCCGCCACCTCACCTGCCTGCTGCTCACCGCCGCGCAGCCCACCGAGGTCGACTTCACGCTCTTCCAAGAGGGACAGAGGTGAGTGACTGGCTTCGGTGTATTTGATTACTGTTCTAAAAAACTAACGAATTTCAGAAGCACAAGAGTACCTCCAGAAAAGTTAGTTTCCTGTAAAGATAGCCATTGTAGTCATACTCGTTTATTGAGATACTATAATGTTTCGCGCAAAGTCCTATCTACACACCGAGGGTAAGCGAGGACAAGGAGCGAATCTTTATTATTCACGGATTTGTTACGAGAATTTGGCAACAGTTTTGGTCGTTTAAATCTCATATAAATATGCTTTGTCTTGTAACGTTATATCTATATTTCAGTCTTCGGTTTACTTAAATTTAAAGTGATACATATATAGAAACGTCTGTTTGTGTTAACGTAAACTGGCACTTATTTTGAATGTAATATTGTCCAGGAACTCGGCGAAGAGTCAGCGGTCGCAGCTAGACTTATGCGTGGTTGTGTTCCGCACCAAGTCCGGGCCGAGCGCGCAGGTCGGCAAGCTCGTCGCGCACAGCAAGAGACAGGTTGGTTCAAATTATTATGATAATAATTCACATATGTGGCGACTGCAAGCAACATTCTTTATTAAGCGTTTACATCATAATATACTTGCTCAATTGAGTATTTCAAAAAAAATTAATTACTTATTGTTTTTTTTTAATGTATTTTAAAACCTTAATATTAATAATATTGATATTTAACGCAAGAACCTTAAAAAAATGTTTTTTCAATTTATTATAAACAATTAAAAATTCATGAAATTTAAATAAAGTCACGTGACTTATAAACGCGCCATGATTGAGATGTGACGTCACAATAATAATAATAATATCTATAGACGCTTCACACCACGTCAGTCTGGCCCCGTGCTAAGTACCTAAAGGACTTGTGTTAAAGGTACCAGACAACGGAAATATATTTAATACTTTTATACTATACATATATTTAAGATTTTTATTATATCATACACATATTTAATACACATCCAGACCCGGGAACATTGAAAACTTTTTGTTCCGTCGGCGGGATTCGAACCCGCGACCCCCGGCTTGAGCGCCCAACGCGCTTACCACTGAGTCACAGAGGTCGATCACAATGTATACATTTCAATAGTATACGCCAATATTTACCTTATTTCGTTGATGTTTAAGGTCAAAATTGTTTGCGCTAACTATAATACCAATCTACGTAGCTAAAATTTTTATTAATTTCACAAACTGATTTTAAACCGTTTAGAAGTACGCGTCCAATCAAAACATTCGTTTGTTAAACATTACGTGGTATGTCAGTACTACTGTTTTTAGTGTTCTGTGGTGAACATTAACAATGTGACGTCACACGCGCTAGGGTAGTGCGGGAGCTGCCGGCGTGTCTTCGGTATTTTTATTTTGAAATAACTTTTGAGTTATTGCGAAAAACAATAAAAGAAAATTGTTTTGTTATAAAACTTATATATGATCTTTCCATTTATCACAAAAAAAATTTTGTTGAAATACTCAATTAACGCAATGAAACATTCTTCAGTTCAATCCCGAATAAGACATAAGTCTATACTCTATAGTATTAGTAAAGGTTGCCATACAAACGTAACGTTCTATTACTCCAGGTCCGAGGCTTCGTGGGCTGTCACAAGATGCTGGAAAAGGGCTTCTACCTAGTCGTATGTCTGGCGTTCAACCACTGGCACACTGGACTCGAACTCAACGACCCTAGCGCCTGGCCGCGTCACGTGCTAGCGGCGCATTCGTCAAAACCTCTGGCGGTGGAGCGCCCGCCGTTACATCCGCATTTATTAGCTGATGCTATAATAGGACTGACGCTGGCGAGGGGACAACGACATGAGGGAAGGCAGGGCATGACGGCGTATTATTTGACGAAGGTAAGCTTGCATGACGCAATAAGATCGATCGGTAGATTGATACCTTAGGCCTTAGGGTCAATTAAGACCGCAACGCGACGCGTAGATACAATTCTAAATTTGTGCTGAATTGACAGATTTGCAAGACGTCTCACGCAATTGAAGTCTGTCAAGTCCATACAAATTTAGAAATGCATCTACGCGGTCGCGTTGCGGTCTGAATTGACCCTTAGTAAGATAGTATAGTGCGTGCGAGCTCCGAGGAATCGTGGGCTGCGTGATGATTGTTACTTTGTACTCCACATTCTATTTACTAATTTTGGCCCCTTATTTCAAACACAATCGAGAATCGAATCTTTTACTAGTTTTTGGACATTCTACTGCATGATAGGGTGTGGTTTCTCAGCGAAAATTTTGGCGTTTCAAAACGCGACATCGATTTTAATCTGGGGCCTTACTCCCGCAACTGATATCGACATGCCTCATCATCTAAAATAGCGCACGATCGTGCTGCGGATCGGTTTGAAATTAATTCAACCTCAATGGATTTTGCTATTCCTGACAGCTATGCTAGCGCACGATCGGGCTGCGGCTCAATTTGGAACTAATCAGCATCGAAACATTCGATATAATCGAATTTTAGGTAATTCCGACAAAATCAAATCGTCTGAGAATCAAATGCGGTTCGTCTACAAACGTCAAATTACACGATAGCTCATGAGGTATCGACTATTGGATTGATGTTTTATTTTTTGTTATTAATTATTATTTTAACATAATAATATGGCTCGTCAGTCGTCTGCAAGCATTTTTAATGTGATTGATGGCACCTCCAATGGAGTTAACCCTGGAGTGGTCGCGCACCTGAATGGGACGGGAGTGGTCGCGCGGACTACATACGTAGTCCAATTTAAAATAAAGATAAAAATATGTTAAATAATAGTTTATTTATTTTACTTATTAAAATATAATAACTGTATACATCTTAATCAGAAAAAAAAACAACTAAAATTAATCACGACCTCTGTATTAAAAGTAATTAAAATAACAAAAATAAATAGCTTGACTGCGCTTGATACTCTTCGCTATCGCGATCGACTTCATTCAACCACGTCTCAATGTATGCAGCTTGTCGTACGGCTATTTTTTATCTAAAAATATAAAGGAATATTATTTTAAAACAAATCAAAATTATAAAACAGAGTTTATTTTACTAGTATAATATTTAAATAGTTTATACGGAAATTTAAAAAAAGTCACCAAAAAAATTACGTGATGGGTCGCGCGGACTACACCTACAGTCCACGATATTTGAGGGGCTATTGCGTCGCGAAAATACGCGACAGGGGCTTGCGCTGCACTGAATGTGTAGCTAGATAAGTCATTTGAAAGTACCTAGAGGCGCAAGAGACGCACGCTTATAGTTTTTGAGAAATTTTTGATTTTGTTTACGTGGACTACATATGTAGTCCACGCGACCACTCCAGGGTTAAGCTCTACAGCTATACGGTCCCATTTAAGTTTGGTATCGTGCTTAGCTTATGGCTCGCCCGCATGTACCATTTTGCGATTCCTGGATTTTTTTCTAGGAATCTCAACAACATCTCCATTTGTAGGTGCGTCGGACGGACCATTATTTTCGAAATAAAAACTAACTTTTAATGTCGGCATGCAGGGATACAAATTTTACAAATACTAGAATATGTATGACAATGTTAAGTGTAACTACAAAAGAGAAATTACATATTTGTTTAATGTCAAGATGTTCCTTAACGAAAATAACCATTTTAAACCCACTAAAGTAGAAAATGGGCACATCCGTCTAAAGTTTCTAAAGAAATGTAATTTCATATTTTTCGTAACCTTCTACTACTATATAACAATATGAACGTTGCTATTACGACGTTGACAAGACGCCATGTCAATATCTCGATTTTGATACGATTTTGTCCCGGAATTCCTACGCATTACAATGACATCAAAAACGAAATCGAAATCAGACTTGTATCAAGTTGATATCAGTTTCGGGAGTAAGGCCCCTGATTTTGTTTATGGGTGATCATCACAGAACAATAAAAACAGTAGAAATGGTAAGTGGGCGGGGCACGCGTGTCACTAGCTTGCGTTGTAACGCAAGCTCGCTAAGTACTTACGCAGACTCGACATCAGTCGAGTTATTTGTTTGTACGCGGCAACACGTGTAGTCGATTGTCAGTTCGCTATAAAAATTCAAACCAAAACAATCTTAATACATGAGAAATAAAGCATAATTTTGAAGTAAACATCAAATGTTTACTTCAAAATTGTATAAAATATGTAGAAAAATGTTTGCTACTCGTTTATGGATGTAACCAAATGCGATAACATTTTATCGATATCGATATTTTGTAACATTGTCACAAAAATAAATAAAACTTTATCAAATCGTTTGTGACTTAAGTCAGTTAACAACATGAAGGATTATTCTAATAATAATATACTTACGTAAAAAATATGTTATTGAGTTTTAACATTTAATAAGATTTAAATTGTCTAGAACTAAATCAAAATCGGTTAATCCGTTCGGGAGCTACGATGCCACAGACAGACACACACACAGACACGTCAAACTTATAACTTATTTTTAAGGACTGTCGTGAGGTACTGATGGCACCGATGCTACACTTGTTCAATGTGTGTATTGACAAGGCAGAGTTTCCCGACCGATGGAAGTTGACGAGGGTAGTACCGGTGCCCAAGGTGAAACTAGCTTCAGCAGCTAGTGATTATAGACCTGTGGCAGTGTTATGTTCTCCTGCTAAGGTTTTTGAATCCGCTATTAACAATAGTCCATATCCACAAATAAGTGCCCTGTTGTCCGACGCACAGCACGGATTCCGTCCTGGGCGAGGGACAACTGGGAACTTACTAGATTTAATGTCAACTATTGTACGTGAAGTGGATGCCGGACATCAGGTGGACGTCGTCTATCTCGATTTCCAAAAAGCGTTTGATAGAGTAGATAACGATGTACTCTTAGCTAAATTGGCCAGTGTCGGCAGTTCCCCGCACACACTACGGTTATTTGCCAGCTACCTACGTGACCGACGTCAGTATGTAGATTGTAATGGACAGGTTTCTGAAATATATTTTACCAGATCTGGGGTAGGTCAGGGCAGTAATTTGGGGCCTTCACTTTTCATCATAACAATTAGCGATTTGCCGAATGTTGTAGATAAATTAAAAATATTATTATTTGCAGATGATTTTAAATTGATTCAGGTTATTAAAAAAAACATAGATCATGTACTGTTACAGAAGGAAATAGATAAGGTATTGCAATGGAGTTCCAAAAATAAACTATATTTTAATGTGACTAAGTGTTCTGTGCTGTCGTTCACGCGCGCCCGAAACCCTAGTCATCATCAATACCTTATGGACGGGACGCCACAGCAGCGGGTCACTGAGGTTAGGGACTTGGGACTACATTTTACCTCTGACGTAAACTTCAGCAAGCACGTCACTACTGTGTGTAAGAAAGCGTACCGAAACTTGGGGCTGGTGTTACGTATGACAAATAAATTTACCAACATGGGAGCAGTAAGAACATTATATGAAGCTTTAGTAAAGAGTCACTTGGAGTGCAACTCGGTTATATGGTCGCCACATGAAACGAAATATAAATTAATGATAGAGCGGATACAAAATAAATTTATCAGGTACTTGTACTCGAGACTACACGGTGTTTACCCTGGGTATCCGTTGTTGTATCCGTCCTTATTTCTACTGGGTATAACGGGCTATTACAAACTCGAAGTGCGTAGGGAGGTTGCACTCGCAACGTACTTGTTTAAGTTACTTCGAGGTAAGATCAATAATCCTGCAGTTCTGGAAGCAGTGATTGTGTTTTGTGTCCCGGATGGGTATGCTGGTGCCTCGTTCGCGCACCAATTTACTGCAACGAGCGCCGCTAACACGTGCGCTACAGGCGCTCAACATGTTGTATTTAGAAATAGACTTATTTTCTTGTTCACTGAGTGAATTCACAAGAGCTGCATTTTGTCTTCTGACATAGAGTGTAAAATGTATATTACCTATATTATATAAATAGAGTTCCTAATTGTACTTCTTGTGCTAATAGGGGTAAGTTATAATTAAATTTGTGTTGTAATGTTTAAGTTCCTATAACTATCTTCTGTATTGGGTTATCCTGTAATAGTAGATAAGTTTGTTTAATAAATAAATAAATAAATAAAAATAAAATAAAAAATAATAACACCCCGTCGTTTTTGCGTCGGGAGTTAAATAACACCCCGTCTTTTCTGTCTCAAAAACTATTTTGATTGAACCGATTTTGATAAAACTTCCAGTAATCCCTTACTTGAACAAAACCTAGTACAACAAAAAAATCACTTAAATCTGACTTGTAGTTTCGGAGATATGGAAACACAAACAAAAAAATATAGGTACATACATACACTTTTGAAACTTGGTACGTTTGTTCAGAAGGCGATATAGACTAACATACACGAAAACTGATCAGTTCTGGAAATATTTCATATAATATACGCGTCGAATTAATAACGTCCTATTTTGGAGTCGGTTATAAATCAAGTCCAGTCTGTACATATTAATATCGATATATTGTGTTAACCGGCAACCGCAGTGTCACCGCACTAGCCGAGTAGCGGCACAGAATATATATAATATTAGTAGTACCAAGTAGCGGTCAAAATTGTCTGACATCTAGCGTGAAGTAGCTAAACTTTTTAGTAAATGCATGATGCTCGAATACGAAATGTCTTAAGTGTCCGTTTTGTTTATTGCATAGCAAACTCTAATTAGAGCACTAAATGTTTTTGTTTTCAGTTTTAATAAATTTAGGCTTATTTGGGCTTAGAATTACGCGTTCAATCAAAACATTTGTTTGTTAGTAGTGCCGTTGCACTACTAGTCGTCTATTCTCTGTTTGTTTGTGTGAGTTTGGCGACAGTGGTTCTGGTAAACAAATCGTGGTATGTCATTTCTACTGTTTTTATTGTTCTGTGGTGATCATAATATTATGATATCTATGCTGAATCAGAATAATCATCTCATCAGATTCGTAATATCATCAGATTATCATAAAAGTCGTCAAATAAAATTAATTCATGATATTTTGACGTGACAACGTCTAATAACTCGATACTACGGGCTGCATGCACGAAAAATATGACGTCATTGTCCCGTTACGCTCATTGTTGCGTTCCGCAAGCGAGAGCGCGGCATGAACGAGAGAGAGGCATGATCGACTCGAGCGACTGTAATGTTTGACGTTGTCACGTTAAAGTACCGTCCGTAAAGCGGCTTTACAATCAATTTTTTTCACATTCTACTATACTGTACTCGGCGAAAACGGTCGTAACGGCGGTAACGGTCATTGACTTCCTGTCAAAACTTGTCATTTTCTATATAAACCGCGATTGACAATGAAGTGTCAGATGTTCCTAGTGCATTGTCAATCGCCGTTTTATATATAAAATGACAAGTTTTTTGACAGGGAGTCAATGACCGCTACCGCCATGTTTCGCCGAGTACAGTATACTTAATTGTAATATCCAGGGCTGGGCGGGTCTGGTGGTGATGGTGGAGAACCGGCACACGGACAAGTGGATCCACGTGAAGTGCGACTGCCAGGAGAGCTACAACGTCGTGTCCACGCGCGGCGAACTCAAGACCATCGACTCCGTGCCGCCGCTGCACAGGTGCTCATTGCTTTGAGTAGCAGTGACCTGAGACATGTGTTTTATTTCAGAATCGATTGGAAACTCACACTTTCGTTGCCTTGGATGTGTGGTGTCATAATATTACTTCCTCAAAGTATTATCTGACGGCGCTTGATGTCCTGTATCGTGATTTTTTAGAGCGCAGAATATAATATTTAAATAAATAAAAATAAATAAAATATATTTTTATTCAAAATGGGTATCATGATACTCTTTTTGAAAGTCGAACGAAGAAACTACGTTGCCTACCACCGGTATATTAATAAAACATTGCGATTTAAACTGAATCAAAGTGCACGAATAATAATCTCGCATAATAATCTCGCATATACATATCGGGTAATATTAGTGTATGTTCATTGTTCGTACTTCGTATATATCATATATATTGACATTTGTATTCACATTTATGTGTTCTGCAGGCAGGTGATAATAGTCCTAACGCAACTGGAAGGCAGCGGTGGGTTTTCCATCGCGCACCGACTAACGCACAGACTCGCCGCCGGTGCGCGACTGCAGGTAGATAATTTTAGTTGTTTTGTTAAAGCTATTAATATTCTCGTAATATACTGTGGGTGAGCACTAAGAAATTTTCTGATTTGCGAACCAAAGTGTCTAAACACACTAGGCTGAATTACGCCGACGTAAATTCCGCCGCGTTTACGCCGCGTTTTAAATACATACAAAATACGGGCGGAACGCGATGGACGACACACTATGCTGAAATTCCGTCGCGAGCCGAGTCGAGCGTAAAGTTCGGCAGCGATTCGGCGGTAACGTTTTATATGTATAGCAACACCTATATGCGACGGAATTATCAAAACCGAACATAGCAAATCCAACCTTAAGGGTCTACACGGACGGACCGCATTTCAACTGCAATCCAACCGCAAATTGCAGTTCAAGTGCAGTTTGAATGCAGTTGATAATGGTTTGCAATTCTATTGCAGTCGTGTCAACTGCATTCAAACTGCACTTGAACTGCAATTTGCGGTTGGATTGCAGTTGAAATGCGGTCCGTCTGTATAGACCCTTACATCTGAGAATTTTAAATACTCACTTACGCGCGCGTTCCGCAACGGAAATTACGCCGCGAAATTTCGGCTCTTCGCGTAATTTATAGTGTGGATTGCAGTTCGTCTGTATAGACCCAAAGCGTTAGGGTCTATACAGACGGACCGCATTTCAACTGCAATCCAACCGCAAATTGCAGTTCAAGTGCAGTTTGAATGCAGTTGACACGACTGCAATAGAACTACAAACCAAACGCGCAGTCGGATTGCAGTTCAGTTGCAGTTGGCGTGCAGTCGTGTGAACTGTTTGGTTTGCAGTTCTATTGCAGTCGTGTCAACTGCATTCAAACTGCACTTGAACTGCAATTTGCGGTTGGATTGCAGTTGAAATGCGGTCCGTCTGTATAGACCCTTACATCTGAGAATTTTAAATACTCACTTACGCGCGCGTTCCGCAACGGAAATTACGCCGCGAAATTTCGGCTCTTCGCGTAATTTATAGTGTGTCATCAGACAGCATCAGACATAAGCGGCTGAACGTAATTTCGGCCACGTAAATTACGCCGGCGTAATTCAGCCTAGTGTGTCGACAAAGTAGTGACTGTAGTACGAATTGTGTTTTGAAAGTGTTTTAGCAGCTGAACATTCTTTACGTACAACCATTGACGAGCGACTATATTCCTATCCTTGTCTTCTTTTTCTTTTGGCGTCTCTTCTATCCTTGTCTGTAATAAATAAAGGTGTATGTTCAATAGGACTGGGCGCCGCGTGCGGACCGCGAGCCACGCCACCGGCCGCCGCTCGCACGCCGTCTCGCCGGTCTACACGCGCCGCGCCTCATCACGTAGCCGCCAGAGCCAGAAGACAACAGTGTGAGTGAGATGGAAGATGAGTAGCGTGACGGATGTATACTGTATAGTCCGTTTAGCTGGGGTTTAAGTGAATTTTGTATATTACAGTAAAATCAACAAATTTTTATATTTGTCACGATCAAAATGTTTTCATAAAGTTTAAACGTGATACCACTTGGGTACACAAATATAGAATAATGTTTGTAACTGTGGTTCCCAAAATGTAGACTGTAGCTTCGTGCTAGTCGTGTCTAAAGTAACTGGCGAATCTCAAAATGTATTAGGATAACTTGTAATAATAGTGAGATGCAGTGATAAAATTGGTAGTGAACAATATGAGATTAATTTTATATGTGGCTCGACATTTAAAAATTGAAGGAAAGTTCCTAAGGGTCAAACCGATGAAACATAACATTTTTGAATGTATAGAATATGACGAATGTTAACTCAAAAGGTTAGGAACTTTTTACTAAGACATGCATACTGCCCTTTTTATAAACGCGACGGTTTTATTTGTAATCGTCGTCGACGAATTGAAATTGATAGGTTAGTTTAGTTTCGGAGATGTCATTATAAAATGATGTATCATTGAAAAGATGAAATTCTCGTTTGGATGAAAGTAATACGTAAAATTCGTCCTACTTGTCACAAAATCTTTGTCAATGTAAAGATCTGTGACGTAATTTTTTTTAAATGGCTTGTATTAACCTCATATTATATTTGGTTGTAGCGGTTCGCACTAGCGACGAGCACAATCTGTCGTCGCAGCGATGTCGCTAGTGTAACCGACTCTGACGTGTGATGCGCGATGCATTCCATTATATTTGTTTTAGTCATCGCGTTGATGAGATGTATTTTTGTACTCGATATTCTTGCCATTAATTTAAGTTTATTTTGTATTATATTTTGGCCTAACTTATCTGTGCAATATTTTTGATGCAATCACATTTTTAATATATTTGTGTTGTTTTGTGTAAGTTGTCGCAGAATTGTAGAATTTGATGGTGGTCACAACAAGAAAAACGCTTGAAAATTGTTTTATACACATGAAGCAAGCAATGTTCAAGTGTTTTTTTGGTTTGTTATGGACCTGTGTACATTGTATATGCACATAATGTGCTCAAAGCAAAGACATAAGATAGTATACGGCATTAGATATGTGGGCCGGGCCCACTACCACGATGGCATAAACAAGCCCTCGCAAACTCAAAACATACTTTTGTGATGTTATGTTTGTGTATATGATTATGTTTGTGATATGATGCTCATTATGACTAGCATTATGTGACTGTATTTAGCAAGAATGTTGTCAGTTTATTCTTCAAACTTTAAATTCCAATAGTGTTTTATTTAAAAATAAATATGTTAATTTTGAAGTGTTATAATTTATAAAGTATGAACTGTCAATTTTCTAGCTAATAATTTTATTCTTGGTTTTTGGGGTGAATTTGAAATTAATCATCTTTTCAATATAGCTAACAAATAGATATCTAGTGTTAAGTTTACCTCAGAAACCAGGCAACATGTTTTGTAATAAAATTGAATACTCAACGTGCTGTCTAAAGCGCCATCTATGTTTTGAGTTTGCGAACCACCAGAGTTAGGTGCGACAGGAGATCGTTAGAGCGAGTCGGAGCGATTTTGTAAGTTATTTTTATGCTAATAGATTATAACGTAGGTGTAATGTTGCCTTTAGTACGACGTCGCACTAACTAGACAGACTTGTATAGATAAACTTTGTAAAATGCACTCCCTGTCATGGCTACATGTTATACTTTGTTCTGATAATTTCATCTAAACGGAAATATAATTCTAATTTAAAAATCATAACTGTGTTTATTGTAATCCATATACCAGTGATGTTTATAATGTCTTGTTTATATATTGTCGATATTTATCGGAACAGAGTATATTTAAGCAATAGAAGGGGAATGCTTTTTACGGCCACATCCAGACACATTTAATGTGTACTGAACTTTAATTTAATGAAGAGTTGGAATGAACCTTCATTAAATTAAAGTTAAGGGTTCGTTAAACGTCTCCGAGTGGGCCGTATGTGGTTATATACCATACTCACGGATATAGCACGGGTGGGTAGTATTGTACACAGTAAGCTTTTATATGACGTGTCGAGGAGTTCACAGCTAGACAGTTCTTGTGCCATACCGGCCGCGACCGAGACGAGCGGAGCGGGGAGCGAGTAGCGACATATCACATGCTATGGTGCTTTAAGTGATATTTATACCATCTTAATAATAAAGATATCAACGCAGCGTATAAGGGTCAAGTCAGACAGCAACGCGACGCGTAGATGCATTTCTAAATTTGTACTGAATTGACAGATCTCAACTGCGTGAGACGTCTTGTAAATCTATCAAATCCATACAATTTTAGAAATGCATCTACGCGTCGCGTTGCGGTCTGAATTGACCCTAACTGTCCAATGTTTGTGGTTTTTGTCTGTTATGTGACTTAACCAATGTGATAAACAAAGGCAAGCAGGCTTCGTACAGTTATTTGCTGTGTGTATATGTTTATTAGTAAGAGGGATTGTTTTTTATTTATTTATTCCGCTTAATCCATGACATTTTTATTTTCTTTTTATACTACACAGTAGTTGTTTTTGTTATAATATTCAATGTTAGGTAGTTGAATCTCAAGCTCACAAACCAAGCTATGTTGAAACGTCAATTAATGTTTGTACAAAGTACCGCGGTCGCCGGCTAGGAGTAATCTCTAAAGAGGATAAATTAGATGTAAAACGTATACGCGCTTTTTTTATATATTTTTAGATCACCGCTCCGCTGCCCGCCCCGCCGCCCGCTCCGCTAGTCTCGGTCGCGGCATCGAACGTTTCTTGCTTCACGTTAATTTTCTAAAAAAAGTTGTAAATGTATTTAAATATAGTGAACCTGCAAAAGTGAGGCTAATGTAAGTAATTAAGGCAATAATCGTCGCCGTGGTTTTATAAACGTTTAGGGTATTAAGGTGACCGCACACCCACGCTGCGGTACGTTATGCCCGCTGCACACTTAACGAATAAACTTTTATATTGCATACCGAATCTACAATAGATAACGAGGCATCGAGTCGAGTTTCCTTACCAATAAAAAGTAACACAATTAATATGCTGTACTTACAATGTTTTCTCTTTGCCTGTACAGAGACTTTTGTAACTCATCAAACAAAGACAAAACACTGTAAAGCGTATCGGTTTTTAAGTGAGGAGGTTACAAAATAAATTCACTCGTGGGCGACAGTTAAAAGTATAATATTATTTTTACGTGTGTAGCAGTCATAAGGGTACTCGCACACTCTCGCACAAAAGTGAAACAAGAAACGGCAGTTTAATTTTAGGGTTTTTGATATTACGTTTAATTTATTGTATCTAACTGTAGGATTTTTTTGTAGTTAAATACGCTTATTTACGTGTTAGCGGTTATACGGATGCATGTTGTACGACATAAGACCAGGAATATAATTATTTAAATTTGACCGTTGTTTTGTTATACCGAAATCCTCCAAACCTGAAATTCAAGCCCTCCGGCAAAATAGTGGAAACTGGAAAGTCTTCGTAAAAGTGGGGATAATATTAACCACTTTTAGACCAATTATTTTATATTGAAGAACGTTTTTTTTTTAACTCAAAAAATGTTGGTTGCGGCCCGCGATACCAAGACCAGAATATTGTGTTTGTGTCCCTTATAAGAAAAGGTTGAGTACCACTGCTCCAATCGATTCCAAAGACTGCAAAGCAAACTTCGGTATTACGTCCATCACAGCTAAAGACAGTTACATTATGAAGCCTTTTACCGCCTAAAAGAAAAATAAAATCGGCCAAGTGCGAGTCGGACTCCGTGAAGGGCTCCGTACCGTTAGAGAGCGAAAGTAGGCAAAAATGTTGTTTTTTGTATGGGAGCCTCCCTAACATATTTTTATTATATTTTGTTTTTAGTATTAATTGTAACAGAAATACACAATCTATAAAAAATCAGAATTCTAGCTATAGCGGTTTTTGAGATACAGCCTGGAGACAGACAGACAGACATCGAAGTCTCAGTGGGTCCCGTTTATACCCTTTGGGTACGGAACCCTAAAAAGCTCCTGATGAGGAAGTGGCGATCGATCTCGGGAGTCGGGAGTCAGGGCTGCCGGCTAGGATGTGACGCGGAGATGGCAGCGGAAATTACTACGAGACTTTCATATCGCAATGTCAGAGACGCAGTTCCAAGGTAATGCCACTTGGTAAGAGGTTTGATATGCGTTTGTTGGATTATAATTCCAGTTTGATTCGAATTCTGAAAATAACATTATTTCAAAAAGATAAACCGACTTCAACATTGTACGTAAAATTCCTTATATCAAAAACTACTGAAACGGTTTTTATGACACTCGACACAATGGTTCAGACGCTGATATTATATTAAACTAACAAATAGATACGAAAACTGGGCAGTTCTGGAAAAATTAAATACCTACCTACATACTGGTCGAATTGATAACCTCCTTTTTTGAAGTCGGTTGATCACTAATAATTGGTTATTGGTCAACGCTAGCACGCGGCGTGTGTATGGGCTATTACGAATAAAAGTTGTTGAAACCCAAGGAGTGGCAAGGGGGTATATTATTGTGTAAGGCACCTCAACATCTTGCTTTTTAGGGTTCCGTACCCAAAGGGTAAAAACGGGACCCTATTACTAAGACTTCGTTGTCTGTCCGTCTGTCTGTCTCCAGGCTGTATCTTAAGAACCGCTATAGCTAGAGTTCTGAACTATTCACAGATTGTGTATACCTGTTGCCGCTATAACAACAAATACTGAAAACAAAATAAAATTAATATTTAAGTGGGGCTCCCATACAATAAACGTGATTTTTTTGGCCTTTTTGCTCGATATTAATAATGACAACAGTTAGGCAGTTGAAATTAATTTTATGTGTACTTAAATAATCTATACTAATATTATAAATGCGAAAGTATCTCTGTCTGTCTGTCTGTCTGTCTCGCTTTCACGCCAAAACTACTGAACCGATTGTAATGAAATTTTTTACACAGATAGTCTAAAGCCTGAGAAAGGACATAGGCTACTTTTTAACAGGAAAAAGGGGTTGTAAGGGGGTGTTTATGCGTAAATTTGTTCAAATTAAGTTAGTTCCAAAAATTCATAACAGATGGCGCTAAGAGTCGCCTACATCTCGCTATCGCTTGCTCATAAGTCTTTCTATAAGAGGTGGTACCATTTTAAGTTAAGTTTTTTAAGAAGAAGGCAGGCCCTGCGCAGTGTTACCGCTGCCAAAAGTTCAGGCATTCTAGCCAGAACTGTTTTCGGAAGGTAGCCTGCGTCAGGTGCGGCGACGAACACGCCGCTAAGGATTGCCCCCTTCCCCCTGACGGAGAGCCTCGTTGCGCGAACTGCAAGGGGCCCCACCCCGCTAACTCCAAAGATTGCGAGGTGTACCAGCGGGAAGCCAACAACAGGTATGCGGGCCCGCTGGCACAGACCACGCAAACCGAGCGCCCACTTCCCCCCCGTTCGAGGGATCCCCCCATACCGGACCAAGAAGTCCCCCCCCCCTCCGCCTACGGCCACCTCACTAATGGCCGAGGCTAATGATCCGATTCCGCGGAATCCCCCCCCCTCCCGCTCCTGAAACTCAGGAGCGGAAGAAGAAGAAGAAGAAGAAGAAGTCCAGCAAGAGGAGGAAGTCTAAGTCGGGTGGTGCGACCTCTACCGCAGCCACCGACTCTGAGTACGAGCCAGCGGCCCCACCAACTCAAGAGGCAACTCTACCGCCTCTCCCCCTCCCCCAGCGCACTCCGCGCCCCCCTCGTGCTTCTCGCACCCCTCGGGCAGAAAGACCTGCCACTACATCTACCGAAGTTAATATGGTCAATTTTGCCGCTCTGCCGGCTACTACCCCCTCTCGCCCTCCTCCCCCTAGACGGGAAAGGAGTAGGCATAGCAGGGACACTACCCCTTCTATAGCGGATACCATACAATCATTTTTCTCTCTGGTCATGGAGACATACGCAAGGATCCAGGCCGGAGAAGGCACCCTTTCCGCCATTTTACGGGCGCTCCCAGAGGGACTAACCCTCATATCTAATTTAATTTCCCAATGGATACCACAACACCCACACAACTAAAGGTCGTTCACTGGAACGTCCGGGGGGTCCGTGGCAAGGCTGTCCACATTACTCATGTTCTAAAAGAATACGAGGTGGATATAGCCTTGCTGAGTGAGACCCTCCTGTCCCCTTCGGACCGTTTCAGTGTTCCAGGGTACCATGTGTACCGGCAGGATTTCCTGGGAGGAGGAAGAGTCTGCAGAGGCCTCGCTGTCCTGGTAGGCAGGAGACTCTTGCACCAACTCCTCCCTGCCCCCAATGTCTCCACTATCTACGCCCTCGGTGTAGAGGTGCTCCTAGGCCATACCCGCACGAATTTCTACGCGAGCTACAAACCACCCGGAAGGCGTTTAGATATCTCCGACATCACCGGAGTCCTATCCTCAGAGGAGCCCACAGTGATTGCCGGAGATCTAAACTGTAAGCACCCTGGGTGGGGCTCGCGTGTGGCGAACGCGGACGGCAACCACCTTTTCGCTGACGCAGAGAGAGCTGGATACTCTGTGGTGGGCACTTACACGCCCACCCATGTTCCAGATAACCCGGCTCACTCGCCAGATGTCCTAGATGTGGCCATCACGTATAATCTTACCGGGGACTTCTACCAAGAGGTCCTCGAAGAGGCACATGGCTCGGATCACCTTCCGGTCCTGGCCATTATCCGGGCTGCTCCTGCGAGCATACCTCCATTGCCTCCGCCCCCCTTTCGTGACTGGGAGAAGTTCACCTCCCAGTTGCACGAAACTACACCCAACTTTCCGGTGGATTCTGTAGAGTCTGTAGATGCTATGGCTCTACAGATCACCGAGGCGATATCGACGGCTTTGGAAGCGGCAACCCAACCGCCCCGCCGCAGATTTAAACGCCCCTCCCTGCCTCGACATATAGCCGAACTCCTGGCCGAAAAACGTAAGGCCCGACGGCATTGGCAGTCCACGCGGTGCCCAACCGCCAAGAATAGGCTTAATCGGCTGAACGAGCAGGTCGGTCAAGCGCTTCACGACCTGAAGGCGGCAGACTGGACCCAGCGTATCCAGGAGGCAGGCGAGGATTGGCCGTCCCTCCACCGTTTCTGCCGTACCCTTACCAAAACCTCCCCCCCAGTGAGACCTCTCCTGCACCCGGACGGCAATCCACGTTACCGAGCCGAGGACAGGGCAGAGATACACGCCGACCACCTCGAACGCCAATTCTCTCCACTACCGACCACCGCAACGGACCACGCCCGTGCTGTTTCAGAGGAGGTAAGGACAGCTCTTCTCACCCCTCCAGGCCCCCCAACATTTAGTTTTTCCCCGAGAGAGGTACAAAAGGTACTCTCTCGGCTTAAGCCTCGTAAGGCTCCCGGGGCGGACGGTATTCCCAATTCCGCCCTGCGCCATCTCCCTTTTAGAACAGTGGCCGCCCTGACCCGGCTTTACAACGGGATAGTAAGGACCGGCCACTTTCCCCCCGCCTGGAAAAAGGGGATCATTATAACAATTCCCAAGCCCCATAAGGACCTCAAACGGGCCGAGGGCTACCGGCCCATAACTCTTCTCCCCACACTCTCCAAGACCTTTGAGGTCCTTTTCAAGAAGTATTTGTCACCCTACCTTCCTCCTCGAGGGGATCAGTTCGGATTTCGTTCCGGACTGAGCACTACCCTCCAGCTAGTGCGCGTGGTTAACCACCTTTCCGTTGCGGCCAACAAGAAGGAGTCCACGGTCGCAGTATTTTTAGATATGGAGAAGGCGTTCGACAGCGTGTGGCACGACGGCCTTCTTTGTAAACTCATCCGAGCCGGCGTCCCCCTCTTCATGGTAAGGATACTGGCATCTTTCCTTTCCGGCCGGACCTTTCAAGTCCGTGTCGACGGGGTTCTCTCTACAGAGCGCCCCATCACCGCAGGTGTTCCCCAAGGGGGCTGTATCTCCCCGGACCTGTACAATCACTATGGGAGTGATGTACCCAAGGATCCGGCAACCCAGGCGGCGCTTTACGCTGATGACACCGCGTTTTTCGCCTCCTCGCTGACACCTGACCACGCAGCCATCAAGATACAAAGGACGCTGGATCTCCTCCCCGACTGGCTGAGTAAGTGGAGACTGTCTGTCAATGCAGGCAAGTCCCAGGCGCTCGCCGTCACCAGGAGATTGGGCTATCCGGCGCCTTTGAAGATCGGGGATGTGGAAATACCCTGGGGTAGGACTGCCAAATACCTGGGTGTCCTCATCGACCGACGTCTCTCCATGGCAGCCCAGTGCCAAGCAGCGGTAGCAGGAGCCAAGGCAGCAGTAGCCCAGCTGCACTCGGCCTACTCGTCACCACAGATCCCTCTGAACATGCGCATTGCGCTATATAAAACCTATGTTCGCAGCCGCCTCACGTACGCAGCCCCAGCGTGGCACCACCTACTCTCTGACCCGCAGAAGCGGAAGTTACAGAGAGTACAGAACAAGGTGCTACGCCGAATCGCCGGAGCGCCGTGGTACGTGAGGAACGAGACCATATCGAGAGATCTGCGCGTGGAGAGCGTCGAGGCGTTCGTCGCGCGACTCTCCAAAAACCTTTTCGCGCGAGCGGACGCCTCGCGCCTGTCCGAGCTGGCTGACCTGGCGCCGTGGCATGCACGGCCGCCGGACAGACACCGGCTTCCCCGTGATGCTGTCCCTGAGGACATCGCGGACACCCCGCCTCCCCACCAACGAAGAGGAGGAGACTGCACTGCGGCACCCAGCCGCGGTGCCCACTAACACCATGGGATCGTTCTCCCCCCTCCTTTTTATTTTTCTTTTCCGCCTGGGGCCTGACGGTCGAGACAGCCTGATGTCGTAACCGTCGACCCCTTGGCGCCACTTCCACCCGTCCGCCAATAATAAAAAAGGCCGGGGTTCGGAAGCCCTCCCCCCTTTTTCCCAATTTTCCTTTAACTTTCCCCCCGTCCGCCAATAATAAAAAAGGCCGGGGAGGAAGTAGTTTCCCCTCACCGTATTTCCCAGGTCGCTTGGTCCGCAGGCGTGGTAGTATGGTGCGTGCGGGAGTGGACTCATTCACGTTCCCCTGGTTCCGGCCCGGGGCCCGCATGCACCATTGTTAACCTGCTGCGTCTGATGCTCGATTGTGGCCTGGTCAGGCGTGTAAGGTCGGTCTTTTTTCCATGGTTTTCCCCGCGTTTTGCCGCGGGGGTTTTCCCTAAAACGGTATTCATGTATCACTGTATTTTCCCATGTAGAGGGGCAAAGCCCCTGACCATGGTTTCCCACCCGGGGCCCCTAGCGGGCTCTGGTGTGTGGGAAGATTGACGTTAAGTTTTTCGATTCTTTCGATTGTTATGTTATATGTATACGTAATTGAATAACTCACTACTCGGTACTTCATCTATGCAGTGATGAATGACGTAACCTTAAACCTACCAATGAGAAATAGTTTATGGGTAAAGCTAAAGTTGTGTAATGGGGGGCTAAATAAGCTTTAAAATTTGGTATATAAATAAAATTTAATTTAAAAAATGAAATATTATGTGCACACTGCACAGCTGTTTTTGGGTATTTTGATTTAAGGGATACCAGGGTTTTAAAAAGCTTTTAAATTTGACAATTGACACCAATTTTGTTGACACCGCGCGCTATAAACTGAAGTCCACGCGGACGAAGTCGCGCGCAACAGCTAGTTAATAATAAAATTAAAATAAAATAAAAATTTAAGAGGGGCTCCCATTCAAAAACACAACTTTTGGACTATTTTTTCTCTATAACGGTACGGAGCCCTTCGTGCGCGAGTCCGACTCGCACTTGGCTGATTTTTTTAATACGTTTGATAGGTTTCTTAGCAGTTTTTGAAGAAGTTAAGAAATTAGATTATATTGTAGGTAATAACTTGTTAAAAAGATAAAAAGTATCTTACTTAATAAATGTCCTTTCCCGGGACTCCAAGTATCTCTATACCTTTTAGCAAAATCGGTTAAGCGGTTTTGGCGTCTGGAGACAGACAGACAGTCACACTTTCGCATTTATTATATTAGTATGGATAGTAGTTATTATCGAACACAATAGTACCATGTAGAAAATATCATAAGTTCAATAAAATATATTTGAAAGTAACAAAGTAAAAGTATAAGAATGCGCAACTGCTTCTAGTAGGTAACAACTAACAGCACGTCACCAACAACACCTAACTAAATCAAACTGTTAACTTTAAAATAATGTACAACGCTGTTACTTATTAGCTTTATTTGCTTAAAAGTTATGAACTTATGACCTACATAATTAGGTAAATAAAATTAAATTAAGAAATTAAAAAAAACCCGCCAAACAACTTTAAATTCTATTGATTACCAGCCAGGTGATGCTGCAGCACCAGGTCAACTTTCCATTAATGTGTATATATTCATAAATGTCACAAACTAGAATGCAAAATATAAAGCCTACCAAACGACTGCAATTCGCTAATCGGCCCTTCACGGACCAGATGAACCGTGATATTCCAGCACTGAGCAGGCTGATGATGATGAACTATAGCTAAGAACACTCTCGATCATGTCAGCTTTCAAACAAAAAAAACTAGATCAAAATCGGTTCACCCGTTTGGATGCTACGAATAACGATGCCACAGACAGACACACAGACAGACAGACACGTCAAACTTATAACACCCCTCTTTTTTGTCGGGGGTTAAAAATCGGTCCACCCGTTTGGATGCTACGAATTACGATGCCACAGACAGACAGACATACACGTCAAACTTATAACACGCCTCTTTTTTGTCGGCGGTTAAAAATACTTGTATCAGCAATCGGCATTAAAAATACTTGTATCAGCAATCGGCATTAAAAATACTTGTATCAGCAATCGGCATTAAAAATACTTGTATCAGCAATCGGCATTAAAAATACTTGTATCAGCAATCGGCATTAAAAATACTTGTATCAGCAATCGGCATTAAAAAACCTTCTCCTAAGAATAAATGCACATACATATCCACACTAATAATCCATACTTCCATACTAATATTATAAATGTGAAAGTGTGTCTGTCTGTCTGTCTGTCTGAATACCTCTTCACGCCCAAACCGCTGAACAGATTTTGCTGAAATTTGGCATGGAGATACTTTAAGTTCCGGGAAAGGATATGTCCTTATATCCTATGGGATATTTATTGTTCCGAAAAAATGTACGGTCCTCGCGCGATAAACGAGTTTTGGCGCAACGGAGTTGCGGGCGTCATCTAGTACATATCCATACTAATATTTTAAATGCGAAAGTGTGTCTGTCTGTCTGTCTGTCTGAATACCTCTTCACGCTCAAACCGCTGAACCGATTTTGCTGAAATTTGTATTGGAGATACTTTGAGTCCCGGAAAAGGATATAGGATATTTTTTGTTCCGAAAACAAGTACCATCTAGTTTAATATAAATGCGAAACTGTGTCTATCGAGTGTCGGTCCTTCTATTCGTCTGTCTGTCTGTTACCTCTTCACGCTCAAACCGATTAGTCAATTTGGCTGGAGATACTTTGAGTCTCGAGAAAGGACAAAGGATAGTTTTTATCCCGGAAAAACTCTCGCGCGATAAACGAATTTTGGCACCACAAATGTTTTTGATTGAGACGGTTTTATCCTCATTTTAGTTTCTTGGGAGTCGGGTAGTTTAGGGTCCTTATACCTACATTATAGAAGGTAGAAAGGTAGCAAGGCCAAATTGATGGGATTAAAGGTAAGCCATAGACGCGGCCGATAATAATATTAAGTTGTTTCTACAAACCCCAAACTTCGCCCTTAACAACTTCGCAATGTAAACTCTTACTTCACTTTGAAGTTAATTTTATTTTTAAGTAAGTAATTCAGATTGTGAAAAACTTTGTATTTATCTTGAGGTCGTAAAAAGTGAAACCTTTTAATGCATTTAATTACTTACAATAAGTAGGTAAGGACCCTGAGCTATGTAATGCCATGTTCCTTTGAAGGCCAACTATCAAAAAGTCGTAGAATTATCGTCATGTAAAGACATTTTCCTCCTACTACACACTTAGATCCATCAAACTTATGGCCACAAACGCGGCGGCGAGTCGATCCGCCACTATTGTGGCAGTGAGATCTCACTGTTTGTAGACTTTGGTTGTCGAAGCTACAATTGTAATTTCCGCACTCTAAAAACTTTAGTTTTTATTTACATAACCTATATATATCTATCTAAAATTTTATTGCAGGGCATTATCGTATAGGGATAAATGTATGGTACTATTAAAAGAAAATCTACTTATGCCTCGATTTACGTTAAAATATTGGTAATGTTCCTAGGAAGGCCGGTGGTTCCTTATAAGGCCCAACCAAAGATTTGATAGTTGGCCTTGCTAGGGAACATAAACTTTACAAGGAACATCTAAACATCATTAACATATAAACAGTTATTTTTAGTTATAAATGCGTACCGTAACAATTAAAATAATGTTGTTTTTTAAAACCTCTTTACTTATTAGGATTATTAAACTTATACAAGCATATTGAACATTTTGGCCTTAGAAAGAACGGGCCCATAAGAAGGCCTTTTTAGATTAAAACAATTTTTGATTGTATTATAAAAATGGCAATTAGTTATAAGGTGTCAATGTGATACTCATTGCTACTATTTTTAAAGAATTTCCATTTATATATTCTTAGTTGTAAGATGATGTTCAAGTAATGTTCGTTAAAGTTTTTTTAGATGATATAAATATATTGAGCATTTAATGTGTTGCTTAATTGAAAGAAATTATAATGTCGTTTTAGTAAAAGCAAATAAATAAATAATTGTAACTCTATTTTCAATTTAAACGACTGATGTATAACATTGGCCTTGTTTGAAGCTGTGTTCCTTGCAAGGCCTTTTGGAAGAGCTTAGCAAAACTTAAGTTTATTGAATGGCTATTGAAGCTAGATTAAAAAGAGATTTACAATATCGCCGCCCTAGTGCTTGAATGGCCAATCGACCAGTGAGCAAATTTTACAGGAGATCTTTTTTTAAAATTACTTATGGATATTATTAGAAGTTTATTAAACTTTTGCTGAGTTAGAAAAATGTAGTATTTCTTTATATGTATAGAAATAGTAATTGAAAATAATAACTATAGCACTCATTATATTTCATTTAAATATTGGAGATTGGCCAAAATTCTTCCGACATAAATATGTATATGGAGATTGAGCACAACGTCATGGAGATAGTTCCCTAAAATAACGTGCCAGTTTAGTGCTTGTTTGTCCAAAATACCACCATGTTCGCTATACAGTATATTTATTTTTTTTATAAAATTATTAAAAATTGTATATGGCCGTGTATGTATATTATGTGTGTATGTATATTATGTTGTTTGTTTGTCCGCAATTATCTCTCGTTTGGCTGAACCGATTCTGATGCGGTTTTCAGAACAATATTTGTCACATTTAGGGTCGATTTATATTAACGCAGAATCGAAGTGTATCGAAGCGAATTACCAAAACTGAACATAGCATTTTCAACCTTAAATCCAGAGCATAATGCACACATTACTTCTGCGAGGCAAATCAGCGCTGGTCGGGCGCATTCGCGCGAATTTGCGCGAATACGCGCACATATTTTAATTCTCAGAAGTAATGTGTGCGTTAACGCTTTTGAGTTAAGGTTTAATTTGCTATGTTCAGTTTTGGTAATTCGCTTCGACTCAGCGCTAGTTTAAATTGGCCCTAAATGTGACAAATATTGTTCTGAAAACCGCATCAGAATCGGGTCAGCCAAACGAGCGATAATTGCGGACAAACATACATCATACATACATACACAGAACCTACTTTTTTATGTCGGTTTAAAATAGTAAGAACGCATCATGGCTTAGCTGATGTCACAAGGTAATAATTTATTTATTAAGTACTTACTAATAATCACCCTGTATATCAAGTACTTCGAATAATAAAACAAAATTGAAACAAAAGAATATATCAAGAAAATGGCAATGTACTTATCCAAATCAACTTCGCTCAATTTAAAATCCATTTTTTTCGTTATTACAGACTTTTGAAGCATATAAAGTATTAATTTTTTAAAGTTTGTCGTAGTAAGTAAATAATAAGTAATAAGCAAACAAAATGGCGTCGCGTGACCTTCTAAATGCTTGACCGTGATTGGTCGGTTGATGGATATTGGACAAACAAGACCGGAGATGGATATTTGGATGAGTTCATTTGAGCAAAATATGGAGTTAGACTACTCAAGCACTTAAAACAGTTTTTATATGGGAGATTGGATATTTTATTTTTGCTAAAAAAGCAAGTTACATGCAAGCAAAATAAAAAATATATATATTGTAAAGTGCGTAATCAGGGTTACTATTAGTTTTAAATAAAAGGTCTATTTTGGTAAAATTGGTCGATTGGCCATTCAAGCACTAGGGCGGCGATATGATACCTTATGAAACAGAGCATTACTTGATAATTTGTTTTCTTAATTTTTTAGTTAATAAACGAGTAACAAGCATTTTCCCGTTAGATTGGCCTTACATGGCTCAGGGTCCTTATAAGCTTTATAAATACTCCCTTTTTTAGAATAGGTAGGTACCTACTTTCGTTCTTTGATGCCACTTGTTTGAGATTTGGTAATGGGTAGTAATAAAATATATAAATAAACAATTTTAAGGACAATTTTCCTTTCGTTTAATAGGGGTGTTAATGGTTAATAATTAATTGCCTGAAAATATATTTCAAATCCCGTGTTTCAAACATCCATACTTCCATACTAATATTACAAATACGAAAGTGTGTAACCTGTAACCTTCTCAATCTTATAAACCAGGGGTTCCCAATCTTTTCAGCCTGCGGCGCACTTACAAGTCAATATTTTGTCACGGCGCCCCACCTTACCTAGCTATTACAAAAATATACATAAATTTAAACATTTTTAATGATTATAGTCAGGTAAAGCAAGTAATTATTTACTTGCTTAACCTTACTCGATCACCAATTCCAGGAAATCTTTTGTTGTCGCGGCCCATTCACCCTTGCATCCTCCATCTTAAAATACGTTTTGTAACCCCTTGAAATATTCGCAAAAATACGCAAAAACTGTAAAGATTTTAGCTGAATATACGCAAGAAGTCAAGCCTGCTGTTTCTCTTCACTCCTCAAGTAAAGGGCCAAACCAAAATACGCAAAACCAGCCAAAAACACGCAAACATAAATTTTGTGGCGTATGGTATGGGCCTTACGGGGCTTGAGGGATTATATAATAAACAAATATTTAATCATCTGCCTGCTTTGTATAATTCATATAATAATTTTATTTTGTAATAATATTTGTGGTGTGGATAATGATGGAGGATTGACTCACGGCGCCCCTTGCCTTTCCACGGCGCACCAGGGCGCACAGTGGAAAATTTGGGTCCGCATCGGATCAAAAATCTGTAACTTCTAGGTTTTTCATCGTATTGTATTGAGATTTGGCACATGTATACAGTGATATACAAAGATTTTAAAAATAATCAATTTTTGTATTTTTTTTTCAATGTAGTACTTATATATTTATTTTAGGTAAAAAAAAAGAAAAGAGAAAAAAAGTAATATTACGAGTAACTAGTTGTATGTTTATTTTTTATAAATAAGTACTAATATGTGTCAAATTAAGAAAACTTAAACGATTACTTATCACACAAGCATAATAAAATACATAAAATTATACAACCATATAGTACCTATCTATACCTCACACCAAACTAAGTAATTGATCTCAAATCAGGCAAATCTTATAATATTATTGGTTTTTTAAAACTAGGTTTTAGTTACTTATAAATTATAATGTTATATCTAATTGAGTATTTCAACAAAAAATTTTTCTTGATAAACGGAAAGATCATATATAAGTTTTATAACAAACAAATTTTGTTTTTTTGTTTTTCGCAATAATTCAAAAGTTATTTCAAAATAAAAATAGTAAATACCGAAGACACGCCGACACTCCGGCACGAGTCCGTGTGACGTCATTATGTTATTCTTCACCAATCACCACAGAACTTTACGTACAGGGCATAATATTATAGTTAACGCAAACAATTTTGACCTTAATTATTAACGAAATAAGGGTAATATTGCCGTATACTATTGAAATGTATTTAACATTTTAACGTCACATCTCAATCATGGCGCGTTTATAAGTCACGTGACTTTATTTAAATTTCATGAATTTTTAATTGTTTATAATTAATTGAAAAAACATTTTTTAAGGTTTTTGCATTAAATATCAATATTATTAGTAATAAGGTTTTAAAATACATTAAAAAAAATCAATATTTTTTTTTAAAATACTCAATTGTTATTATCCTCGCTATTCCTAACTAAAATAACTTCCGGTGTAAATGTAGGATCACCTTCAGGTACCACCTTCAAAAGACTTAGTGCCTCTTCATCAAGATCCTTCACATTTCTCACATAAGGTTTTCTTAAACTTGAAATGTATGGATCAGTAAGTAGTATAGAAGCGTTTTAAATACGTCTTCATTTGTAGCTATACGAGTACGGGAACATTTTCTGGCATGGTGCAGGCGCATATTTCTGTAGTCTTTATTGCGCTACTCTTGTGCATCTTCCGACAGTTGCCCAATAGGAAGAACAAAAAAATGTTTGATCACGTTTTCTCCGTATATAAGTAATTTGTGCACGGAGGATGGCATGTAGTACCAATCATAGTTACTAACATAAATTCGCGCAGTTTCTAAGGCATAAACTCCAAATTTTTCGGGATCGATCATCATTCAATAGTTTCCGATTCTTCTGGCAGTTTCTGCTTGTATTGACTTTGGCCAGATGAACAATCACATCCCCATTTACAGTAAAGGATTAAATTTCTGTGTTGTTTTTGGAAAACTGAATCAATTTTTAAAATTCTGGAAACTGTGTGGTCCAGTAAGTCTTGTATATTAATCACTTTAGCATAAGTATTTGCGATTTCGATTGTAGAAGATGGTAGATAGCAAGTTTGTTTTATTTCTTGTATTTTGTAATATGGGGGAAACATTGTACACTTTCTTTCGTTGGTTAAATTTTTTAGGTACATATATTGTGCTTTAGTTAGATCCAAATCAATAAAAGCACTCAATGCTTCTGTATCAGATAAAATCTTCATTTGGTTTGACTCTTTCCACATAGTCGAGAAAACTTTTTCTTTTCGCTCTCAGAGTTTCTTAGCTCTTCAACAAGATGAGCCTCTGCATACTCACCTAAGGCCCGCAGTCCTTGCAAAAATGCGTTACAAATGTGCTCAAACCCATATTCTTCTAGTAAAAGAGTGTTTTTCCTTTTCTTTGTTGATTCTGAGGAGTCTCCATAAGCAATGCACGGTCTTCCTCGTTCACCAGAAGTTGATGGCAGTGAATGTGCTTCAGACTCCGGAAACTGTACTAAATATCCTGACTCCAACCAGCTTGTATTATTCCGAATAAATATGTCCTTTTTCCGTGATGCTTGAGCCCAGCGCTTATTGAAAGAAGGCAAAATATGTCTTTGAATGTCACCAATACAAAACACAAGTAATTGTTTTCAGAAACATTTAATGTTTGCTGTAGAACTATGGACAATTCCAAGGTTCTGCCACGCTCGATATAGGGAATGATGAAATCGCCCTTAGTACAGTTGAAAGTTGACATGGAAATAACCAATTTAAATAAGTGTCACTTAATATGAAACTAGCGACCCGCCCCGGCGTCGCACGGGTATAAAATATATATAGCCACTGAAAAATTGATTAAAATCGATAGCCTATCACGATCCTTCATGTGGTCTACTTCTTATCTGTGCCAAATAACATAAAAATTGCTCCAGTAGTTCGCGAGACAAACCTTTTCAAATAATTTCCCCCGTTTTTTCCACATTCTCCTATTAGTCTTAGCGTGATAAAATATAGCCTATTGCCTTCCTCGATAAATGGGCTATCTAACACTTAAATATTTTTTCAAATCGGACCAGTAGTTCCTGAGATTAGTGCGTTCAAGTTAGCCCTTTCAAATAATTTTCCCCGTTTTTTCCACATTTTCCTCTATTTCTTCGCTTCCATCAATCTTAGCGTGATAAAATATAACCTATAACCTTCCTTGATAAATGGGCTATCTAACACTGAAAGAATCATCAAAATCCGTTGCGTAGTTTTAAAGATTAAAGGGAACAAAGGGACATGAGGGAAAAAAAAGTGACTTTGTTTTATAATAAGTATAGAAATACACGCTGAAGTGTGCAATTTGAAGATATTTGCTTCCCCTTATATACTGGTTTTTTAGATATGAAATACGTACTAATATCAATGTTATGCATATTTACTCACGTAGGACGAGTGCAAAATAGATGATAAGCTATTGCTATCAAAATATTGTGGTTAATATTGTTTTTGTAAACTATGTCAGCAGTAACCGCAAAAGATACCGAATTTTCTACTCCAACCTCTATCACATTTTTTCCAATAACTTCCAGGACCGCAAACTTCCGCAGTTGATTTTTATGATTTTTCATTTATGAATAGTTAGGCTATCAAATAACACATAAAGTTGCGCGTCGGGAGACGTCGGTAAATGTGAAAACCTTCGACGAAAAAAAAAGAAGTGAAAAATAGGGTATGTCAATTTTTAAGTACTTACTCAAAAATAAAAATTAAAAAAAGTTAATAGCTCATTATTAAGAACATAAAATATCCTTTTTAAAAATATATGAAACCGCATGCATGTGCTAAATACTTTTTTCACAATATTCATTTGAAATAAGTGTATGCAAACATTTGAATGAGCCATCCGCTACTTCAACTTACTTCAACCTATGAAAAAAATAAATATTTATGCAGTTTTAGTACAAAAAAATGTCTGATTAGGATTATTTGGTTATTAGAGTATCTATATATTTCATTCAAAATGTGATATTTTTAAAAACCATTTATGATATGCTCTAGTTCTACCATTTTCCATAGTGGGGCGCCGCGGCGCACAGTTGGGAACCCCTGTTATAAACAGTTGAACGGATTTTGAATCAATTTCATTACAGATAAATTAAGTCGAAAGTTTTAAGTACTTAAACCAAAAAATGTACGGTCCCCGATAAACGTATTTTAGCATAACAAACATTGTCTAAAACCATCTATAGACAAGGTTCAAGTCACGATACTTTTAATATCGGAAGTTGTAATTTTCGTAAGACCACAGCCTCACCCCTAACTCCACACTCCGACGTCCCACAGGAAATCTCTCGACGAATACAATTTCATTCCGTTGATATTTAGTGATGGGATTGTATAAATTCCTCCAAAAATTATTGTGTTTTTATCCTAATGATGTTTGAAAATCCATTTCCTTTCGAATTGTATAATTTACTTCATTCCATCATAATATTAGGATTTGAAAAGTGATTAAGGTATTTACTCAGAATTTTTAAATAAGACTTATTTTTAAGTTTACTAATATATTCGGTGGTGGCCACCGAATATAGTAGACCACCGACTAGAGTCTAGACTCTAGACACTTCATTACTTCTACAAATTACGCCATTTAGGTACTTGACTATGGTGTCGCACCTCGTTAATTAATCCTTCAAGCCCCATAACACCGGTGACCGCGACAACAATATATAATACAATAACATTTCCAAGAATCCCCGATCGAAGGATTAACTTACTAAATTAATTATTTGGCTACTAATTTAAAAATATAAATGCAATTTATATTGTTTTAATCCTTCGATCGGGGATTCTTGGAAATGCTATTGTATTCTATTGTTGTCGCGATCACCGGTGCTTATATGGGGCTTGAAGGATTAAACAAACTCTACGTAAATGAAAATGGTTTAATTTATTTACAAATAAATTGGAAATTTTGGGTTTCGCAAATAAAATAGAAAATTTGATTCCTCAGGGGAAATAGGTATGAGCGAGCATTGGGTTGAACTTGATGTTTCTTTTTGCAGGTTAATTGTTTAGGTACTTCGAGTGAATACACTTCATCCATAATATTATTTATTAGTGATCTACCTTGATTAATAATTAGTCAATCCAAAATCATTAGTAAAACTTGTAGAACTCGATGTCAGCATAGCCAGGATATAAGATTACTTAAGCCACTGCTGTGATGACCGAAAAGTTAGCTGACAAAAATTAATAGTACTAATTAGAAATCTCATGCCAATCTATGTGGTACTGATCGACGCATATAAATTATACAATGCCAAGTAGGTATTAATAATATTATTGCCACGATACGTTTATGCTACGTGAAAACTGCTAACTACATAAACTACGGGTTTATATTTTTTGCTATTTTACGTCGACCGCGCGACTATAACTATGAACTTAATTACTAAAAGAAGCGATATACTAAGGCAGTTTTCTAGTTATGTAGTGAGGAGGTGTTTATTAAGAGCATCGCTCGCGGCACGTCGCGTCAGGTGGCAATCGCGTGGGGTCGCGTCGGATGGCGTGAGGTCGCGTCCGATGGCGTCGGGCCGCGTCGCCTTACCTGTAAACGGAAGCCGACGCCTGCAAACGACTGCATTTGGACCGCATCATTCAATGTGGGCTAGCCCTAACCTAATAAGTAGATTCATCATACATTTTGTTTGTATGATTATGATTGTTTAGAATTTGATATTATTAATCCTTCAAGCCCCATAAGAGCACCGGTGATCGCGACAACAATAGAATACAATAGCATTTGCAAGAATCCCCGATCGAAGGATTAGGTAATGTAGGTACTTACTAGCATCAAAATGCGATATTAGTCTAAACTCTAATAATACCATTTTTTCAGCCTCCTTTATGTTGACGATAATATTATGTTTTTGTCTTGAGTGTTATGGAATAATTTTTAAATTTTAACAACAAAACACAGGCAAAAAAGCGATCTACGCAGGCTTCTTCATTTTTTGCCTGAAAATTACTTAGTTATTTGATTTTTGAACAACATTAGGCGAAAATGCGTTAATTTAATCACACCCGCTGGATCTACATCGCATACCACCGTTCGTAACCGCTAGACATATAACAAATAACGGGACGCAACGAGAGCCTTATTTGCCGTAAGTGGCATACGCGGTGCAGTTAGCGCTTCTAACAATATGCCCGTAACCTGCATAGTGCATTCGTTTATCATACACTCACATACACATAATATTATACTGTGTGCACTCTGCTACTGTCGAGACATTATTTTTAAGAAAAAAATTTAAACCGACTTCCAAAGTAAAAACAATAGTAATATGAACTAAAAAGTATTAAATAACTCTTACTCTCTTTTTCAGAATTCGTCTAAATCTCAACTATTTCTGTACATACTACAGTCTTTATTATTTTGAAGTCGGTACCAGCTAATTTAATCGTGAGTTCAGTAAAGTCAAAATATCTGAAACTTTTGGGAATGGTACCGACTTCAAAATAAAGAAGACTGTAGTATGTACAGAAATAGTTGAGATTTAGACGAACTCTGAAAAAGAGAATAAGAGTTATTTAATACTTTTTAGTTCATATTACTATTGTTTTTACTTTGGAAGTCGGTTTTAATTTTTTTCTTAAAAATAATAATTTCACTCTTTTCAGTTATCTACAAAATAAGGCTTTATGCGTAAATAACCAATACGAATGTAAACTATTCACATTATGTTACTGTAAGCGAAATTGTGGTAAATGCTTACAGTTATCTAAGCGATGCTGCAATTTCCAAACTTTTATCTTTAAAGGTTTAGGAGCTATGTTCAGTGCCTTTGGACCAAGAGACACCCTCGTATGAAATTTCTCCTATTCGTAACATATGTTTAACTTACTAGAAACATCATTTTAATCACTATAAGTGTTTTGATAAATTTAAAGGATTTCCCTCGATTGCTCATAGATCCCAACATCAGCTCACCACTTTCGTAATTGTTATACCAAATTAAAATTATATCCTATACAACAAAACGAGAATTTTGAAAATCGGTCCACAAACAGCGAAATCATCATCAAAAACATCTGCTTCGATGCAAAATATCACTAAAAGTACCAATAATTGGGTCATAGTGTGATGACCCATGGTATAATTATGGTTGTGATGATGATGATCAATCAAATTGATGTGTTGGCTTCTGCTTTCAGTTGTTTAAACAACGCCGAAATCCCCGAACCTCTACCTTTAATAAGCATTCAAAAGTTCTGTTCGGTACCTTCGGATCCAGGGTATAACCTGGTGCGAAGTCCTTACTTTTTGGTAGCATTTACGTCTAATGCTTCAGAAAAAATCAAAATCACTATATGTTTCCATAGAAATTTCAAGGAGTCCCCTCGATTCCTCAAGGATCCCATCATCAGATCACCATTTTTGTGAACATGCTACCAAATTCGAGCTAAACCCTATACAACACAAAAAGAATTTTGAAAATCGTACCACAAACGGCTGAGTAATCGTTGAACATACAAAAAAAAGATACATACAGCCGAACATATTACCTCCTCCTTTTTGGAAGTCGGTCAAAAAATAGGAAATTGGTACAACACGAACAATAATTGCACTTACAGTTTCAAGACTATCGTCTTTACACTAACGTGTCAAAATATTTGAACACCCAAGCAATAAATATGACCTCATCTTCATGTAGTTATAATAAATACATATAATTATGAACACGTGAGTCGTATAATATTATATAATAATATGTGTGCGGGTGTCTGATTTAACGGCGCTGTTTAGCGGTTTTCATCGTTGTCCTATTCTACCAACTTTGCCGAAAGAACATGCAATAAGTAGATCGTGCTATAGCACGATCTAAAAAATAAGTATACAGTCATAACTTATAAGTTATGAGTATGACATACTTATTTTTAGAAAGAAAAATCAGCAGTTACTTCAAAGAATTGGTATGAATCAGGTGATTCATAAATAATAAGTTATTCATAACAGCCCACAGGTCTTTATCTTTATCACCACACTCACTTTAACACACTCTTTATCACCCTCATATCGAATGTTTATATAAAATCATAAATAATGCCTATCTGAATAATATACTTAACCGAATATTCGTATAATATCTATAATTAGAAATTTAAACAACATGTGGGAGTGTAAACGTGCCTTTATTTATAGGTGTAGGTATTTTAATTTAACACAGATTCCGGGACAGGACCTCGCTATTTGAGTAGGCAGAAACCGCCAATACCACGTAATACGAGTATTAGGTAAAAAAAAAATATTGACATTTTACGTTACATTATATAAAATAAAATAGGGAAAAACTATAATGTGAATTCACTTATAATGTGAATATCGTTGCTCAAAAAAGGTCTCCTTCTAAAGAAGAAAAATAAAAAAGTACGCAATTTAAGTGTTTATTTACATTTATTTACAAAACAACTAGACATACTTATTATAAAAGTAAAAAACATTAAAACTAGTATCTACATTAGTCTAAGTAAGTTGGCCAATTTTGCTAGCACCACTAAAATATTCCCTGGAGTTCTGTGGGAGAGACATAGAGTCACTCTGTGTTCAAAACTGCTGGAAAATTTTCCAGAATAAACAAAGTTATAGTAATTATGAAGGCAGTCCATCACGCCCACATGCCTCTGCAAAACTAAGAAAATACTATATTTTATATCAAGCGTGATTCGAGGTTCATATAGGGACATGACCATTGACCATTATTCTAAAAAAATAATTATTGTGTGCAATATAGTTCTAACAGATATTATACCAATTATCATTATTACGAGCAAAACTTTTAGGTTCTCCGCTAAACAATTCAATCTAAAACCACGCTTTATGGTTAGATATACTAAATTTAGTCCATAGATAATATATTTTATGTTAAACGAGTTTGCTAGTGTATCAATAATGTAAATGTAATTAATATAACATTATACAAACTATTACATAGTATATTGGCTAACACTAATTAGATGTCTGTCAACGCCTTCCCCGGGGTGTTACACCTAATTTACAGTATTTTCGTATCGCCAAATATTATCAAACAACACGTGTAGCACGTTGGTATTTCGTTCCAAATATCTATAGACCACAGTTAGGCAGTGGAAAATTCACGTATCTAGTAATAAGTAAGTGTAATAATCAATAGGAACTCCTCTGGCATAACGATAGCAACGCGAGATATGTCATAGGTCGGCAACGCTCCTGCAGCTCTTCTAGTGTTGTGAGTGTCCACGGACGACGGTAGCTGTTTTCCATCAGGTGACCCGTTTGCTCGTTTGCCCCCTTATTTTAGGAGCTGAGGTGTGGGCAGTTGTGGTCCGCGTTCGACTATCATAAAACACCCTTCCCATGCCTCATTTTGTTTAAAACCCCTGAGCTTGCGCGCCATGAATAAGGTCCATACCACGAGGCTAGTAATTGTTATCTGAGTATTCACTTAAACTGCTGAACTGATTAAGGTGGAGTCCTGGGAAAATAAATTAGATAATTTTTACACCTGCAAAATGCGCATTCCCCAAATTTAGTAGGCACGAGATTACAGCATGGCTGTTATGCTAGAGCTTAGAAATGGACTAAAATACTGACACATCTGCAGGGCGATTCACGATTCCCGTTCGACACGAATTCGGAAACTTTACCGTGCGGTCATTGGTCAACGCCTAGCGCGGCGAGCGTTTCTTGGATGTCGCGCGATGGAGTTTCCGAATCAGCATTGTGAATCAGGGCCCTGAGTAATCTCCTAATAAGTTCTATCCGTAGTACAATGGTCCGTGCTGCAAGTCATGCCTCTTCTCAATGACGACGAGGTTGGCGGTGCGCGCGGGGTGGCCGTGGTGGTAGATCCACTTGCGTCCGCCGCCGCCGGCGTCCTTGTGCGCGTGCGCGTGCGCATGCCGCCCGTGACCGTCGTGGCCGCCGGACAACTTGTGGCCCTGGAAAGAAGGACATTGATATGATTTTTTGTCCGAAAGAAAACCACAGATGTAACATGTCCCTTACTGTATGCAAGGAAAATCGCAATATGCAGTCACCGCCGAACCCTATATGTACCACATCATAGGCACAACTCCAAAATTAATAATACGCGTGAATAATGACCGCGTTACAAAAGCTACAGGAATATCACGACGAACTTTGACTAATACATGTGTCTTAAACGCAATGTAATTAGAAAATGCAATATCGTCTACCGTCGCTCTGGAAATACGACCGTTGCCGAAAAATTTCGAAAACTTCTATGCGCATTATCACTTTGGGAGCACTGTACTAGTAATTGTTGTGAGATCCAAAAAATTCGTCTATAAACGAGAGATTGGGTTATAAAAAAGTGCACTTTATACCCTCAAAAGCGAAGAACTCTCATATCTTTTGTATTCGTACTTTTTGTTAGGTTAGTTAAATCCTCATGTTCATCAATAAAATAAAAGGTCTCTCGAATGGTATGAATGAATATCACGAAAACTCGAATCACGTGTTCGTTATTTATTAATTTCAGTATACCTAGGCTGTATACTTTGAATAACCCTTTGAGTTTTTAAAGTTAAATACGTTTGTAGAAAAAATAAATACGTATAATTTAAAACGCGCATTACCTGTTTAATATTTTAAGGTTTGAAGCACGGAAAATTCGCGAAAATTTTGTGGATAGGGCGGAATGCGTACCTTTTCGTGGTGGGCGAAGCCGTTTTTGTTGAAGTGGCCCTTTTCGCCCTTGTGGTGCCCTTTGTGGTCGGCCTGTAGGTTCGACTTCTTGTAGTGACCTCCCTGTAAATAAAATACCATAATTTTAAAGATAACATAATAACATTATGTGTGGGCGTTCAAAATAAATATGGAAAATCTCTTAATTATTGTCAAGACTTGAGCTCTACAAAATTTTGCGCTACACTATCTAATGCAGCTATCCCCAACCCGTGGCCCGCCGGGACATTATTTGTGGCCCGCGTGATGTTAAACCATTTTGAAATTCACGCCCACCGACAACTCGCGAAAGTCTTGAATTTTTTTTCACTTTTAAATCGTTAATTTTGAAGAACGTTATTTTTAACACATAAAAATTTTTGTTGCGGCCCGCGACACCAATACCAAAACATGTTTGTGGCCCGCGTGAAAAAAAGGTTGGGGACCACTGGTCTAATGCCAATCCCAGTAAAGTTGTCTGATAACAGACAATGATTTTACAATTAGGTATGGTACATGAGAATATAAAATTATGTGGGAGATCTCAGACTAAGCGAGGTGTGGTCGGTCATTCCTAAGCCGATCCTAGAAATTAGCTCGATAAAACTTCGATAGCGCGATTCAGAATCGTAGCGTTATTTGGTCTGCCACAATGGGGTATTGTCTAACAGATTAATGATGATTTTATCTTGCAGCAGACTCTAGTCTGTAGTCCCGGCGGTGTCTCCAGTAATTGTTTAGAACAGTCCAAGTTGTTTTAATGAGGTTTTTTACTGCGTGGCGACCGTCGCTCGCCAAACTTAAATGAATGTTTTACGACGACCTCGGTTACTACTGTGTATGAGCTTTACTTGGAATGTATTAAGTTATTGTCGTTAGTTCAAACTTGCCCACTATTATTATATTGCACGTGTTTTACCAAGAAAGTTGAAGGTCGAATAGTAAATAAGTCTTATATTTTAGGTTATTTTTTTCCTAGATCTAAAAGGAGGAGGCGATGTTCGTTAATTTTTTCATACGCAACGTCATCATAATTGATGATAAATATAATAAATATAAAGTCAAAGTGTAGGTGTTGATCATGAAACTAACTTTTGAAATGTATACGACAAATATCCAAAATGTAAATGTTAAGCGAGCAGAGGGTGCAGAATAATAAATACTTTAGCAGGAAATTACCGATTGTTGTCGTCCAACTTTTTATCGGTACCGTGTATACCAATAATGAGATCCCAAAACGTTTGTAAAAATTGCGAAACGAGATCGTCGAACAGTCGCAACAATTAAATCTCCAACAATAAATCTGGAAATTCTAAAGTCATTTAAATAACGGTTTACGTAATCTGATATATCCAAAAAACTAGATCGATTTGATTGACAATGGAATCGATAAGTTGAAATAGGATGATTAATCGATATTTTTTGTGGTGAGTAGAAATCTGGAGGTCTGATTGATTGTTGCGTGGCGAGCGAGACGAGCCGGTTACGACACCTCGGGCTGAGGGCTAGAGGTTAAACGAAAGTCGCGCTAATCACCGGGAAATCATTTAGTAACTATCAGTGAAGATGTACCAATCGGCTGGACACGAGTAAAGGTAACCTTGGGCTTCACCAAGTAGTAAGTACTATAAAGCTTAAGGTTTTCTCAAGCAGGTGGGTTATTATGACCTCTTATTTCCAGCCAGTTTACGCCCGAAAACGGTACATTTTGGGCGTAAACTGGCTGGAAATAAGAGGTCATAATAGCCCACCAGGGCCTGATAAAGCTATTTAGCCGCTCCAGTCAAAGATAATGTCGTAAGCTAGTTTTGTTGGGAATGGGGGGAAATATCTAAGTAAAATAGTCAAACATTTCCACTTTCTAACCAGAAGGTAAGTCTCAAACTTGGGTGGTGTTAATAGCTAGGTTGGAAGATAGGAATAAGTTGATTTTGCCGCCCCTCCTTTTTTGCCGCTCTGGGCAAATACCCAGCTCGCCCCACCTTTAGATCGGGCTCTGCATGTGCGGTCTCTGTAGGGAGTAGGGACGCCTCAACTAGCTAAGGGCAACGCAACTCAGTCTACCATTAATTTTGTTGGAAAAACAATTCCGGCTGAGCTATAACATACTGTGGAAGTTTAATGCTGGTATTTACTGTTTGGATATTACAATCATTTGTTCTCAGCGTAACAATTCCAAAATGTAGGGCCGCGGAAAACCTTAATTTAAGCGTAACCTTCAAACAGTGGCGGATTAACCCTTAATCAAATACCAGAAGAGTAAAGGGCACGGGCATGGATTGCTTAATTAAGTAATCTTAATCCTGCCCTCAAATTAATTAAAAAGAATACTGACCGACTTGTGTCCCTTCTCATCGTGGTGGCCGCCATGCTTCTCCTCCTCCGCGGAGTCTCCCTCCTCCTCAAAGAACTCCACCTTTTTCTCGTATTCATCCTTCTTGTGTATGTCGTGGCTGCCTTTCGTGCTGTGTCCCTTGGAGTGCTTGCCCGACTCCTCGTACTAGAAGGCACATTGTTAGTAATGATATCCACAAATTACTTCTAGAACTCTAGAGTCTAGATTCTAAATACTTAGATTCTTTGGCGAGCAGGCAGTATTCGTTAAAAAATACCCGTATCCTAGACGATTCGAGGCATTTAAAATTGATAATATATCAAACAATGATATTCTACTTATACAGATCTGTTACGTTCATACTATTTTCCGGTTTAAATCTCTTCCGAACAACATTGACATATATGACAGATAAGTGAAACAAAAGATACGAAATGCCATTTACATAAAAGAGACAGACTAAATAAAAGACGACCCAATTGGGTAGTAACATATATCTGCTTTGAGTTTTTTTATATAATATATCATTGATATCAAAATTATTTTTCACTGACAAAATAATCAGGTGAGAAGGTAAATTAGCAAATTAACTTTAAGTGTCCAATACTCGCAGAGTTGGACCCGCGAAGTTTCTCAAACTTTTAGAAGTGTGATAAGTTATCGTGGCTGGCTACAACGCCTATGACCAAGTAGCAAATAGTGTGCAGTCAGCTTTAGAAAAGACTACCAAATAAAGTTTTAATACAAAAAAATATTTCGATCTTGAAGACAATCTATATTAAAACCTCTCACAATGAATTCACTTTTGTAGAGCCTTAAATTAAAACTGTAGAGTCACCGTTTTCATTCTACAAATCATTTCTTTGGTAGACAAGACACGTACTATTTCGGAATATAGATAACATGAATTGAAACTATCTTACATTGTCTAGCCTTTAATATTATACTCGTATTACAAAGAAGTGTACTTGCGTCAGTCTTTTATAAAGGAAAGCGGTCATTTACCTATAGATAAAACTGTGTTCGAAGATTGAACAGAATATCTTTAAAGACCCTTCTGATGAGCATTGCGCAATATCACGTATTGCATAATATTATTGACCGCCTAGGGTTGATATTGAAATCGCGCACCTTCAATCTAATTGTCACATAAATTGTTCAATAAAATTAAAGCGTGATTTTGCACAATACAATAATTGATCGTCTAAGTGTCTGAACTGTCACACCATGCCGAAGATACGCGGCTGAAGTTCGGCAAGATTACGCCTGCAATGTATTTTAAATTACCGATGATACACCATGCCGAAATAACGTCGCGTTATATTGTACAGCCGAACATTGGTCGGGCGTAAGTTCAGTAGCGATTCGGCGGTAATGTTTTTTTTCAGCGTCAATTCGGCGGCGTTTGAGACACTGAATACTCGGACAAAGTTAAACAACTTAATTGCCGCCGCGTAATTTCGGCTCTTTATCGTGTGTCAGCCGAATGCGTCGGAACGTAATATCGGCCACGGAACTTCGCCCACGTATATTCAGCATGGTGTGTTTAGACACTTGGATTCAAGTCGTACCTTGGCGAACTTCTTGCCGTGTTCCTCATGGTGGTGGTCGCCGTAGTGACCGTCCTCGTGGTGGTGGTGCTTGTCGAAGCCGCCGCGGTCGTCGTACTTGCCGTGGTGGTTCTCCTTGTCGTGGTGCCCTTTCCTGGTCTTCGTCTCCTTGTGAACGCCCTGGAACATATTTTTAATGTTTAAACGGACATTTGGCCCACTACACATTCCAACAACTATGTCGCCAGGATCAACAGTTGTAACCAACCACGAAAACCCTGGAACATGGGAGTTTTGAGTCAGAGGAATAAGTGGGAGGTTATGGTGTTCCACTGCTGGGAACAGGACTCCCGCAAACTCCTCTAAAACCGACGCAATCATAGGCCAGTCTGAGAATTAAGAATTGAAATTGAAGTTTAATAATAATATTAAAAACGTGCGACCGTTACTGAAATATTCAAGTCATTCGGTTAGTCTAGACGACAGTTATAATTTGTTAAGAAACGTTTTAACTCGTAAAACATAATTTTATACCAACATAAAATACTTACAATTTGCGTGAGAATGGAAAATTCTTATCCAATAAATGTGATAAAATATTATATCACTTTGTGTGTTTAGTTGTCGTTAATTTCAGATTTTACATGCAACGGTCACGGTCACGGGACTCGATAGCACTATCACACTACATAAAATTAATTTAATCACAAGTTATCCTATAATCAAAGTTAGATTAAAGTTAAAATATTATTTAAAGTTAGTAAGAATGGACATATTATATTTGTTTCAAGCAAAAAATATTATTTGGAAGGTTAATAAGTAGTTGAACTGTCTCTGGATATAGAGTTCGAGACAAGTCGTGTTGAGCTAACAAAAGTTTTAAATTGCCATTTTTAGTCACACTGGCTGAAAAGTCGATTTACCAATCTGCTATTTGTGTTGTAGACTCACTGTAAACCTGAGTACAATAAGTTCTCGCAGTTAGGTGTTGGCCCACTGTATTAGTCGTGAGTTCTCCGCCATCTATGGGTCGCGGTACTTTGACGACGGAATAATTGATTTGTCAACTTCTGTACCAGCTCCTACCGTTTGTTCTCGAAAACAAATATTTGCCACACGACTCAAACCTAGTTAATATTGTTAATAGCCTTTTTGGCTATTTGACGTAAGCCAATCAAAAGCCCGCTAGTTAATAGAGAACCTGGCAAAAATACTTAGCAGTCGGGTTTTAAAGATATTTTATTAGCAATCTCTACTTAGAGACGCTATGTAGTTTTGCTTTTCCAATGAGGGAATAATTATTTATATATCTATAGTAATTTTTATATTTTTTTGCGTCTTTTAAATCGAGAACCTCAAGTACGAGTTTGAACACGTTAAATTAATTTGCATGAATTAAAGTTATAACTGAGACCCGCCCTCTACCAACACAACACATTGAGTATGCATTCAAAATTAATTTACCTCTATAGAACCTTTATGTTAATGATTTTAATGATCACTCCCATAGAAAGTTGGAGGTGAACCAAGAACCCCCGCAGACTACAGACTTTTAGTCGGCCGATAGCTAGTTTGGCCAAATTGGGGTTTGAGTACATTATTATCGGCTGACTAGAAGTCTGCAGTCTGCGGGGGCTCTAAGTCTGAATGGACCGTACATTAGACAGTGAGACGAAATAAGGAGTTCTGGCAAGCATCTGGAGATTAGACAACTTGTAGATTAAATCGAAGTTGGTAATGAATTAAGATAGTTGATACACTCCATACATATTTTTATTACAGTCTTCTAGAACTATTTTTCATTTGTGTTGTAAAAGACAACATAAAATAAGAAATAGAACCTTTTTGTCAGTACAATGTGTGTTACAAAATACGTAAATTACATAACAAGCAGGAAAGCAAACTTTCAGAATTCTGACGTGTCAAAATGTATGAGCGGGGCGGGGCGTCCGAATTTTTCTGATCGGAAATTTGGATAATGTGCGGCCGGGCTTAATCTAGTAAAACAGTCACGCAAAAAGTTGAAAGATAGTTGCAATAAGGTAATGTTAAAGCATGCGTTGCGAAGATAACTATGTAAACTTAAATTGTAGCCCTCGTCCTCTCCTTTAGTCAAAAGTTAATACAAGTTACACTATAATAACGCTTGAGAAAACTAATAGACAGCAGTTATAAAACTTGAGACATAAACTTGGTTGCAATTCTCATAATAATAAGTTTTGAAGTGTATTTTATTGCGGAAGTTTCTATGATTTTTATACGAAAAGGGCACGAACAAGATGTATATTATAGTACACTAGTAAGTACACAGAGTAGAAAATACAAGAGCAATAATTTAATGATTAAAATGTCGCTCCATAATTATTATTGTAAATGTTAACATGTAAAATCTCTTGAGGAAACTGTTTTTGGGACTTTGATTGGCCCCACAGGACAGAATACGCCTTATAGGAATTTGTTTTAAATACATCTCAATGTTTTAAACTGATATTATGTACGTGTAATTTTTCCGAATAGTCAGTTATTTCATATTTGTAATCAGTCAGAAAGTCTTTTTTTTTTTGGTCGGCACTGTGGGAATAATGCGTGGAGGCCAAAGGAAGATCTTCCGACCGAGCGAGATAGCATGCTCGGTCAGGCCGAAGCCCACTGACGTCATTTCAGACGTTGTATATATCTTTCCGTTCTCCGAAACTTCGATAGCGCGATGCAGGATTGTTAGGCGAATTGTGGGTACCGCCACAGCACTATTTGGTAACTGCGGCTACGTGAAAAGTTTAAAAGGTTGCCAAATTTTACTATACAGGGTGTAACAAAACTAAGTGAAAATACTAATTTAGGGTGTGTATGTGTTCCTTTTAGAGAGTTAACTGTGAAAGTTGCAGCGCTGAAAGACCAAATTTTATTTTACTTTTGTATGGTCAAGCGCACCAGCGTCACGAGTTTCCCCATGCAAAAGTGAAAAAAAAATTGGTCTTTCAGCGTTGCTACTTTCACAGTGAACTCTCTAAAAGGAACACATACACACCCTAAAGTATTATAACTTAGTTTCGTAACACCTTGTAGACTAAACTTTGCCTGCTGTTTATCTCGCGGTAACCATACATTTTTCTCTGTCTTACCCCATACCTCATTTTGTTAAGCAGGTTAACCGTGAAAAGGTTACATATAGACACTTTTTTACAATACTATTGTATGGATACATGCCCACGAAAACGGATTGACATACTAACAAGATTTAGCTATACTAACACGCTGAAGCGTGTTAGTCATTCTATTGGGTGGTGTGTGCTGGGGGGAGAGGGAGGGGCAATCAATGCCTATTCACTTGTTTGTTTGCTATTCAGTGCAGAATGTTTATTGAAAATTCGCGACCAGTTCCATCAGGGTTATTGTTGTGATTACAGCGAGCTAGCGACAATACTGAAATATTCCAGTTGCTAATGATGTTCTAGTTTTATAGTGGCCACAAAAAGTGGATGAATTTCTGTTCCGATCCAGTAGGAAGGGAATTCGAAATCTAATCGGAATAAAATCGGAGCAGAAATTCGTTGACATTGTTAAAATAGTAATTTTAACAATGAATGCTCGTTCCTTGTTGACTAATCATTAATCAATGCACAATGTGCTCAAATAAGAACAATGTAACTTACGATAGTTTATGATGAATATAGTAGAGAATTCTTATAATACATAGAAATTAAACATTAGAAGTTCATTATGATTGAATGGGGAGACAAAAAGTGACTGAGAGCACCCCACTTTGAACTACGAAATCTTTGTTTCAGACCAAGAATTGCTATATTATTATTATTTTTAAAGCCATAAATACATAGATACGTTTATTTAAACCAAGGAGACACCAGCAACTCCCTTGCGCCGAAATTCGTTTATCACGCGGGAGCCGCAAATTTTTCCGAGATAAAAACTATCCTATGTCCTTTTCCGGAACCCAAAATATCTCCATGTTGAATTTCAACAAAATCTGTTCAGTGATTTTAGCGTGAAGAGGTAACAGACTGACAGATACATTTTCGCATTTATAATATTAGTATGGATTGAATACATATTTTATTTAGCTACTTAGCATCCATCTGATTTCTCCGTCTGAATCTCGGGACACTTGGCTTTAAAGCTAACTTTCGTTATTAATTTTAATTAGACATAAGACGGACCTACAGGAGTTGGGAACGTCACGTAGTCACGTATATAAATTATTCCCCAAGTTCTGATGAGACCTAACTACACACGACTATCCTATGTGCCACATATCAACCTTATTACCGGGTAACAAAGTTCAAAATCATGACTTTCGGTGACCGTACCGCAAATGTTAGTGCACGCCGTATTCAGCTGTGAAAGACAAGTTTGGTGTTGTGGAAATGGTTTTACGAACTTTAAACGTACAATTTATATAAACAATTTTTAACGTTTGATTTTTTCAATAGGGTTTCGGACTGGGCTTATAAGATTTTTGTGATGTTAAATACCATCTTTGACTACAATCTAACTTGCTTAAGGTGAAGAATTTTGACGGCACAGAGTTAGATCTACCAGGTACAGTAAGCTAATTTCAATGCAGTCTCAATAACATGTCATGACCATATCCATACAAATACATACATACATATCCATACAAATCTATTAATGAAATCATTAACAATATCAAGACGATTTCAATGACAGCAATATGACGTCATATTATAGTGTAATGCCTTGACGATAGAGAGCAGCTCCAGCATAGACAGTAAACAAGAAGTTTCGTATAAAGTGCGTCAAAGTTTCTCTCAATATTTTGATTTGTGATATGACGTGTGCGGATCGGATTTTGGTCGGATTATTTACTGTATAATACAAATAATACAACGATGTTAATATAGGTTATAATTCTATGGTATAATATGCTTGTAGTGCTCTCTGCTCCAACCTTTGTGTAATGTTCCCTTTAGTCTAAGTTTAATACGAGAATCGTGGTTCTGTTTCAAAAACATCACAGGTGTCTTGCCATCTACAGTTACCGCTAACATTTTATAGCCCGAGGCCGCCAGCCCATAGGCCAGTGCGTCTCACGTACAATAAATATATTATTTATGAGGGCAGTGAAGACTCGTAAAGCCAGGCCGACTTATGACGGACGATGCGCGTGACAGTTTTTAAGTTACTTACAACTGTTTAATATTTTAGCACTAAATGGAATCTACTTTTCGGTGATAGTTGTAGATATGTGTGTTTTGTGTAGACTAGGTCTGTAGAAGAAGGAATTATAAATGTAGAGTATGCTAAATAAGTTAGCGTAAACGTAATCTGAGGTTTACATATGTGTTTTTTTTTCACATATAGGTTAATTTAGGTTATAGATATAAATATCGCGTTGTCTCTTATTTTCGTAATAAAGGTAATAAATTCATTGCTTAGTAACAGTTGTCTGTGAAAAGTTTTTCAATTAGAACGAACCAACAAGACTTCTGATTCACTCGCTGCTGGCTCAAGGTAAATAGTTACGAGTATATAACAAGTTAAATAATAAGCAATAGTTCTCACCTCGTAGGCCTTCTTCCCGTGCTCCTCGTGTTCCTCCTCGTGCTCGGAGTCGTGCTGCTTGCCACCACCTGACCAACACAAAACGATATCATTATTAGCCATTTCATAATATTATGAGTTTATCTCCTAGATCGTGACAAAAATATAGGGAAAAAAGCAGGTAGACCATGCACCAAGAAAACCGTTAAATTATGTGTAATATGACACATGTTTTATCTTGATTATTTTACTAAAATGGTGGTACGACGACAGATCCTTTTGTACACTAGTTATATTTACTTTATGTCCTGTGTGCGAGTCGGACTTGCTCACGAAAGGCTCCGTATCGTAGCTATACCGGTTCTTAACAAACAGCCTGGAGACAGACAAACTGACAAAAGGACATAAAACGAAGTCTTGGTAATAGGGATCCGATTTTACCCTTTGGGTACGGAACCCTAATAAAAGATGATTCAATTACAATGATAACGATATTTGCAAGTATTTAGCTGAAAACACGCTATTTTGTCTATTTGGAAACCAGATAGCAAAACGTAAATAAATAATTGAAGCGCGTGTGAAAGAATCAGCGATAAGTGGGCTAAAATATGAATGGACTTTCTTCCTGTTCCGCGTCCCTTATGTATTTGCATATCATTTATCTATATACTATTCTTACAAAAAAAGTAAAAGCGCTGTGTGCTTCAATTTTGCCAAAGTTTTGGCTAACCCGTGGAAAAACAGCAAGTTTTCTCACGGACTTCCTCCGGAGCCGGCAAACCACCGCGAGGGCTTTCCATAATCCATTATCACACTTTCATCTTCGTCCACTAATTGACAATTGTGGAGCGATGTCGTAACATAACCGACCGTTAAATTGATTTTAAACGAAGATGTGACTTGGATTAAACGGGGCCCGGACACGCCGGATCTAAGTAAACAAGCTCTTTAGCCAAGAACTTTCTTTATAAAATCGCCGATCAAAATGTATGGATATATGTACATAAACGTTCAATATGAAGTTGACGTTCGACTCGCCTAATGTCAATTCCATGCATTTTGATCGGCGATTCTATAGAATCGCCGATCAAAAATATCTCTATAAAGAAGCGATAACGAAAACGTCTTGGTTACAGGCTCTGATGACGGGGCAAAAATTATTTTAAACATTTTCAGTTTTTTTATATTTTTTTTGCGTGTAAGCTTTAAGCTTAACCTATTAACACTCGGTTTTTTCATGTTTTCTAAGATTTTGTTTGTGATCGGAGTTTATCCCTTTATCGGCGTCATTGATGAGTTAAAGTTTTGGGATTGTCGCCAACCGAAAGAGCTACATGAATATATAATTTCTCGTCAAAATACCTCAGAAACCAGCCATTAAGCCTTCAAGAGACAAGACATGCAAGCATGATTGAATTTATCATAATTCATCCCAGCCGTATTTTTTTTGCATCCACAAGAGACAAATATACTTACAATAAAAGCTGGAAATGTATAAAAAGCTTTAATATAGAGCTGCAGATCCACGTATGAAAACTTCCTTTAATATTACAAGAGTGTAAAAATACCCCGAAATATTAAAACGAATGGCTCCCTCTGTAACTATACTTCGCTACCCATAACTTTAAATCAAATGATAATATTTTATCCAAATTGAACATCGTACTCACAATAATACAAGCTTTTAGTAAATTGTATTTTTTTCATCCATTTTGTAGTTCTTTTACGCTGCTGGACTGTTTAATATATTTTATTATGTTTTCTGAAAGTCCATATTTAGAGCCGTATGCTGTTTGCACTTTGTGGTAATATTTTATTGTTGCTTATATTATTATGCTAACTCAATACTAAAAATGTGACCTAAGAAAAGCAGTCCCCCGTATGTTAAGGCTCTAATACTTTAAAGGTTTATGAAATAGCGCAGCGGGGAATGACCCTGTATAACCTTTTGCGGTAAAAACATATGGCCACATTTCCCATACGTTTTTATTTATTATCCGCAAAAGGTTATACAGGATGTAACAAAACTAAGTGATGATAATAAAATCAAATAAGGTAAAATGGAAGAGCCCCAGCGTCACGAGTTTCCCCCTAACAAAAGTGAAAAAAATATTGGTCTTTCAGCGTTGCTACTTTTACAGTGCTACTTTCACTCTACGAGGAACACGTACACACCTAAGATGCAAGATGTAGTATCCCTTAGTTTTGTTACACCCTGTATAAAATTATGAAAAATGCGGTCTGTTCCGTTGCACCTCGTTTTAATGTGCAACTTAAGATAACGGATTTGTGAGCCAAACAACCGTTTTATTTGGTGACATTAGCACCACGTTAGAGACGCTCTCACAATGGCGCCCGCAATATTCGCAAAAACACACCAACAGTGCAATCTCGATAGTTAGGAAATTGTAAAGAAGATCAGAGATTTTATTTAGTAAAGTGGTGCAGTTTTGTGTATTATTTTATTTACTTTTACTAAATAGTTTATTGATTGTACCATCAAGGAAATTGACCTGCGTCATTTGTAACCGACTTCCAAAAAGGAGGAGGTTTTATAGGTCCCAGGTAGTTATCGGGTAAATTTCAAACGCAGTGAAGAGATTAATATGACTGACATTGATATATGTCTCTTATATTTCCCATTATAGATTATGGTGATGTGTGCTATTTGGACCTCAATGCTGACAAGCTTGACAAATATGACCGACTCATTAACAACTGTATTAGGTTTATAAACAATCTTCGGAAATATGACCACGTATCTTCCTATCGTACCAAGTTGCACTGGTTGCCTGTACGACAACGTCGTTCAGTGCGAGCCCTGTGTATGCTCTATACACTCCTGAACTCCCCCAATTCTCCTGCTTACCTAAAGTCACACTTTCAATACCTTTGCGACAATCACGAAAGAACACTCCGCTCCTCATATAATGCTCGGCTCGGTTGCCCATCTCATCGCTCCAGTCTAGTCCATTCTTCCTTCCACGTCCAGGCCATTTTACTATGGAACGCCCTACCTCCGGAAATCAGGTTAAGCCCAACCAGAGATACGTTCAAACGTAGAGTCCGACTGGTCTATCTAAATAAATTGGCAGAATCATAAGTATAATACAGTATACGTTACTCAATGTTTTATATGGATGTATGTATAAACTTATGTATATAATATGTGTAATATGTATATATTGTATAGTATAGCTTATATATCATATCAATCGCCATAGTAGTATTAGTATGTAAATATATGTGTAACTTGATTTGTATATTATATTAGTATGCCTAGTATTTGTTATTGTCTTTATCAGTTATTTATTTCTTGAATGTCTGTTATTTTTTTCTAAATAGAAAGCACCTCTGTTTTTTAGTTTTGTCTCTGCTACCACCCAATGGTTGACTGGTAGAAAATGCCCTATGGCATTAAATCCGCCATTGTACATTGTACATAGAGTGTAAAATAAATAATAAATAAATAAATATTAGAGATCATTAGGTCCACTACCTGGGTAGGTACCTAAAGTCATATACCTGAAAATCCGCCATCACTGCGTCATAACTTAACTCATAAATAACACTTGACGTTATAAGCTGTTACGGAAGATTTCAGTTAATACACACAAACAAACATCTCGCGCTCAAAAAACAATTTAATACATATTAATTGTGTTTTAATGTACTTACTGTAAATTATTAAAAGTGTGTACTAAATATTTTAATTAATAGAGTAAGACGTTATTAAAATATTAGTCCAGTTCTGTCGGAGTGGCAAAATTGAAACGAAACCGCAAAATATTCTAATTTAATGTTGCGGCTACATTCAAATTCTGTTCCAATTGAAATACCGACAATTTAAGATCTAATGTTGAATTAAGTCAGACTAGCTTTCATTTCGTTAAATAACTAGGAAATAAATTACCTAAATTATTATTGTTGGCATTTTTAGCAAAATGACTTCGCGTTAATTTCATCTATGCGTCCCGCGGGTCAGTTTTGGGAAATATCGTATAATTTAAAGTAAGGTCAAGTGACAATATTTCATTAAGATTGCAAGTGTACGCAGAGATTAAAACTTTAGACAATCTTAAGTTCTAAAGGCCTACTTATTCATTTAAGTGCTAAGTGGATACGGGAGTCTTTATTTTCATTTAGTTTTTTTTACTTGATATTTTCTAATCAAAATTAGTATGTGTATGTAACTTGTATATAGCCCTAAAAATCCTTAAATAGATTTTGTATCAGAAAGTACAATACTCGTATCGACTCCAAGATAAAGCAGCTTCGAAAAACAGAAAACAATATTACCGGGGAAAGGAAAGCAGTGTTGCATTGCAACAACATAAATTGAAATTAGTTCTCGCCAGCAACAGCTTGATGAATAATTAATTTAGTGACCTTCACGGCTTTCGAGAAGATAAATTTCATCACAATAAATCTAATCAAATTGTGCTCGGGAAAAACTCATAGGCCCCGAATGCGCGCAGCGGAGTGTGAACGGTTTTTATGAAAATTAACTGATACCGGCCATCCTATTTTATCGAAGGCTTTAGAAATTGAGCCATGGGTTTTTAACTAAGCGACAATTGCTTTGGATATGGCCACGAGTTTAGAGTGTTATAAATTCAATCGACACTGTTACGTAATTTTAGATTTTGCGACAGAAATAAAACATGTGCTTTAATAGAGTACTAAAATGAGCAAAAGCTTTTACCTTTTTCATGGTGGTAGTCCTCAGATTTCTTCTCAACTTTCTTGTCTGTCGCCTCTGCAGCGGACGGTCCAGTCTCCGCGGCGGAAGGTATGGTATCCGCAGCCGATGGAGCCGTCTCCGACTGCGCGGGAGCGGCGTCCGATGGCAGAGTGTTCGATGCCGAGGGAGCAAAGTTGACGGACACTACATCGGGAGCCGATGGGGCAGTGTTGGATATGGAAGAAAATGGATCTGATGCCGATGGGTCTGCGTCCCTACCCGTCGCGCTAGGGGAAGAAATCGGCTCCGACGAACTATATGTGTCCAGCTCGGGCGGTGGCGTTGTTTTGTTTCTGCGCTTCGTTTTTGATTTTTTACGGAAGAAGACTTTTACATCATCGTCGATGTCCTGAGGTACCAACGATATTCTCAAATTATCATCCGACGGGGGTGTAGTAGTCGCTGTGTATCGAGCTGAAAATTTTTTCGGACTTCTTACCTGCGTAGACCTTGAATCGTGAGATATTTTATCGTCATCATTATCGAACAAGTGAGTGCCATGGTCTCGGAAAGTGGAAAGCTTGCTAGAAGATTTATTTTTCGATTTTGTCTTTTTCGTTCTTACTGGCTTTTTAGTAGTAGCAGATGTTGACTCGGAGGACGTAATTCTATATTTGTCAAAGTCTGGATCCTCTTCCTCTTGATATTCACCATCTTCGACAGGTGCATTTACCCAGCGGGAGTAGCTTCGTTTGCCGTACTTATCGTCATCTTCATCTGAATGATACCTATCCTGGACACGCTCTTCCCGTATCATCTCCTCGTCTTTGACTCGTTCAGATATTCTTCTCTGCTCTTTTGCATGACGTTCTTTAAGATCATCGACGCTACTTAAGATTTTAGCTTTTTTAGCTTCATCCTCTAGACGCTGTTTTTCACTAACTTCATCGTCTTTTTTATGCTCTTTTTCTTCCTTACTAGTTTGTTCTTTATTTTCTTCACTAGTTGGAGCTTGTTCCTCTTTACTTGTGTTTTCTTTCTCTTCTCTACTATTTGGAGCTTGTTCTTCCTTGCTAGTGTGTCCTTTGTCTTCCTCCCTAGTTGGGGCTTTTTCCTCTTTACTTGTTTTTTCTTTAATTTCCCTACTTGTGTCTATTGTATCTTCATCACTACTTTCTTCTTTATCTTTCTTTTTATCATTTAATTTGTATGGTGTATTACTATTTTTTTCTTTCACAATAGCTCCCACATTGTCCTCCTTTTTTTCTTCCACACTATCTTGATCGTAGTATTCATACTTGTTGTCCTCTTTTTCCTCATCTTGATTATTAACCTTGTCCCAATCATTATCGTTTACTGTGTCTTCATTATTATTATTACTGATTTTTTCATTACTTGGAGGTGCCAAACTATCAATACGTTGGTTTGAATTTTCAATGCTTTCATCTTTTCTCTGATGACCAATAAATTTTTCGTCTATTTTTTCTTTGTCATCTTCGACATTTTGTTTCGTATCCGAATTACTAGAATAATGTTTAACATTATCTTCATCACCTCTATGATAGTCTGCATCATCTTTTTCTTCTTTACTGTTTATGCTATCTTCTTTTTCACTCACATGTTCACTATTTTCATCATAAATATCACTTTTACTTTCGTCACTTATTTTAGAGTTTTTGACAATTTCTTCGTTTTGTTTTTTATCACGCGAACGCCTCAGGTTTACCAAGGGCTTTATCAAAAGATTATCACTGGGCTTTGTGATGATATCTACAATGCTATCAATTCCCGCTATATCCGAATAGGATATATTCTTTGAATTACTATCTAATACCGGTGTGTGGACATCGTCATAGTAGTCTTCATCATAGTTTTCCTTTCCCTCATCATAAGCACCCTCCTTATCGTCCACTCTCAACATAAAGTTCATCGGAGGAGCGAGCCTCTTCTTCGGCTTCGGTTTGGGGACATCTATGAATTCCCCCAGCTCATCGCCATGTTTGTTTTTAAAGGGAACCCAGTCGGGAAAGAAATCCCCGATAGCCTCACGTTTGATTATATCGTTTTCCTTCACGCCGATGCTTAGAGAAGTAGTTTTCGCCACGACGAAAAACAACAAGAATATTATTGGCAACATGATTGTTTACTGAAACATAATAATCGTACGTAAATTATAAACAATGCGGCGGATCGAACCGCGACGGAGACGCGCCGGTGACTGGTGGTCGGCAGCTCACTACAATTATTTATACTTCGGCTCTCTCATCTCTTACCTGACGCGGGACGCTAGCATAGTATGGATAGATCCATCCATCCAAGTAACTTAACATAATATGTAATATGTATTCCATTGTGGTTTTTTTTTTGTAATTCAATATGATAATAGTACGGAAGCCAACAAATTTTTTTGTGATTACTAACAAGCTAATTTTTTGTGAGTAGCTTCATTTTGGTAAGACAAACAACTTTTTTATTTTCGAAAAATCTCGAAAGTGGTAGCTACAGCTAGAGATTTTTTGTATATTTGTAGGTTAATAGTTATATTATTTAAGAATAACCTTGTCCTACAAATAAAACAATCCATATTTTAGGACCATCAAGTCAAAGTCCTTTCTATCTCTGTTAGCTACCACTTTCGAGATTTTTCTAAAATAAAAATGTTGTTTGTCTTATCAAAATGTAGCTACTCACAAAAAATTCAGAACGCTTACTTTACGTATACTAATTATACAAATCAAGTTCATAATACAGAGGAATCTTTATTTGAGCTAGCTTCAAAGCCACCAAAATATAAAAATGTACTTTTATCTTATATATAAAAATCTATTTTCAAATGTGTTAGTCGCGCTAAAACTCGAAAACGGCTGAACGGATTGGGCTGATTTTAGTCTTAAAATATTTGTAGAAGTCCAGGGAAGGTTTTAAAGTGACACGAAGTTCACCGGGACAGCTAGTTATAATATATTTTTTTGTGTTGTAGAATCTATAAAAATTAAAAATTCTACGTGTAGAAAGTCCACGTTATGATATCGTTTCAATTTAAATAGTCTTTTTAAATAGTTTAAAGATTGGCCTCCGAATTATTTAGTTTTTTATCTTATAACTAGACGTTCCGCGCGGCTTCGCACAAAAAAAGCCTATGATCCTTCACGTGGTCTTCTTCTTATCTGATCCAAAAAACAGAAAAAATGCTGTAGTAGTTCGTCAGATAATCCCTTTCAAATGATTTCCCCCGTTTTTTCACATTTTCCTCTATTTATTCGCTCCTTTTAGTCTGAGCGTGATAATATATAGCTTATAGCCTTTCTCGATAAATGGGCTATCTAACACTGAAAGAATTTTTCAAATCGGACCAGTAGTTCCTGAGATTAGCGCGTTCAAATAAGCCCTTTCAAATAATTTCCCCCGTTTTTTCCACATTTACCTCTATTTCTTCGCTCCTATTAGCCTTAGCGTAATAAAATATAGCTTATAACCTTTCTCGATAACTGGGCTATCTAACACTGAAAGAAATTTTCAAATCGAACCAGTGGTTCCTGAGATTAGAGCGTTCAAATAAGCCCTTTCAAATAATTTTCCCCGTTTTTTCCCTAATTTTCTCTATTTCTTCGCTTTTATTAGTTTTAGCGTGACAAAATATAGCCTATAGCTATCCTCAATGACTGGGCTATCTAACACTGAAAGAATTTTTCAAATCGGACCAGTAGTTCCTGAGATTAGCGCGTTCAAACAAACAAACAAACAAACTCTTCAGAATTATAATATTAAGTATAAAGTATAGATATAGATACAGCGGTCGGCAACCTTTGGCAGGCAAGGGCCACAAGGTGGCAAAACAAACTAAAGGCGGGCCGCAGACCATGAGGTCTACCTTACGAGTATGAACTCGTATTAACCCTAGAAGCTCAATATACCTTTTTTTCTACATGGGGAATGCATTACACATCCCCAGCGGATTGGAGACATCGGCCGAGAAGCTCAATAATTATATTATATTATATATTATAATTATATATATTATAATTATATTATAATATAACACATATTGAAAGGAAATAAGTTTTTATTAAAAACTAGCTGTTGCCCGCGACTTCGTCCGCGTGGACTTCAGCTAATAGCGCGCGGTAGTTCCCGTTTCCATGTAGGCTACATTACTGCAACATTTCCACAACAAAGTTACTTCCGCCGGTTCCGCGGTACGATTACTTCAATTTTAAAAAAATCTTCTAAAACATTTAAAAAAACGCGAAATAATCTCTTTCATCCTTATCACCTCATAAAGAAACATGTTTGGGCAAGCGCTTGTGCGATGTAGGTGACGCAGAGCGACATCTATTATGAAGTTTTGGAACTAACTTAATTTGAACAAATTTACGCATAAACGCCCCTTTCAACTCCTTTTTCCAGTAAAAAAGTATCCCATGTCCTTTCTCAGGTTTTAGACTATCTGTGTACAAAATTTCATTACAATCAGTTCAGTACTTTTGGCGTGAAAGCAAACAGACAGACAGACAGACAGAGATAGTTTCGCATTTATAATATTAGTATAGAAGTATAGATAGAATAAAGATGTTCCACGCGGCTTCGCTTGCGTATTAGGAATTTCACGCAAAACATTCACGGGCCGCAAGAGACGTTCGACGCGAGCCGCGTGTTGCTGATCGCTGCTATACCTAATAATAATATATTGTTTGTGTCACGTAGAATGGACTTAAGCTAAGTCCTTCAGTTCAATCAAAATATCATAACGTATACAGTGTACACGCATATTTTCAAAAAACATAACCACATCGAGCCCGTCTCTATAGTTTTTTAAAAACTTATCTAATACCTATCAATTTATTCCTCTCTAAACCTAGTAAAACTAAAAATTTCGCGACTTGCCCAATGAAATGTGTCACGAACGATGTCCGTGAAGTGTACTTAATTACTGCGAGTGTTTACTTAACTCCGTGGACGATTTAACTCGCGTGAAGGTTCGAGCGGCAAAAAGAAAGCAATCAACAGAAGCCAACGGTAGATTTGAATAGGAAAGTAGAAGTATGTATTTACAATTTTTTAATATTACTTGTCTAGTAACAAGTTGTTGTAAAAAGTGTTGAAAAGGAGGCAACTTTTTTGTTGACATTTTGTAATAAAAAGTAGTTAAGCTGATCTGAGTTGAAAATATTTTATGCTATGTACGTGATACTGCAACTTCCATTAAAAATATATATGCATCACTTGTAAAGTTAATAAAAGGGGTTACAGCCGAATCGTAATATTATACGCCATATGAATCGGCTGATTGGTTTCCAAGCCCTTAACTCAATATAATTCTAGCTGCGCGGTTTTACAGGCGTGGTGATATCGGGTCATACGTATATCTTTATGAATAGTATATAATATGTATGTGTTATTCTGATATGTAAGCTAAAAATGTGAAGTTTCATCAACATCCATTCAATAGTTTTTTCGTCAAAGAGCAACAAACATCCAATGACGATGTCCTGATCCTCAAAAACTTTTTCTTTTATGATATTAGTAGGATAATGTGCATACAATTTTTTTAATTGTGAGCTATGTGATAGTCAGTGTCGTCTATAGCGACCGTCTGGACACGTTCGCATTACATCACCTCTAATTTAATTTGTGAAATTGTGGTTTTTGTACGCATTCGGTTACGTCGCAACAAGTGATCTAATCTGATAAGTGAAGTTACAATCTTTCAGAAAAAAAGCTCCTTATTTGTACGATACCCTAGTGGGCTAGTACTAGGTATCTTTTTTTATTATATTTTGCAAATAAAATGAAATATTTTAGAGAGGCTGCATTTTACATAAGCTTAGAGTACCCTGCAGACCTAATAATAAGAGCCAAGATGTGTCATGTGTTACAAATTACAATAATAAATTGTTATTTGCAAAATATATTTGAAAATCTGTCTTTAACATCTTTACATTTAAACCACAAAAACCATTTTGATAAAATTTTACGTGAAGGCATTTTGTATGCTAGTTTAATAGTCGTTTGTTGTTTTCGGATGTCCTTTAGGATGTCATCACAAAAAATTACGTTCAACGCTCGATAAACGAAGTTGCAGGCAACATGTAGTTGATTCAATATGACATGGTATATAACAGTAACAATACTGAAAATAATGCAGTAAAAGGCTGTTTTTGTGTAGTAAAGTACGTGACGGTCGGAACCGCTGCCGTCACGGTCGGGAGTCCATTTCCTATTGTCGAGTGTCAACAAACGGTAATGTCTGTTTACAATACATTTTTGGGGTCTTTACCGGGTATACCTGGTAAAGATGCCAAAGGTGTATTGTACAGGTATGCCTGGTATGATTGTTGTCGGGACACTCAGACCTTAAGGGGGCGATTAACCCAAAATTTTCGATTTTATAATTCGTTTTTATACTTGAAAATAAGCCCCGAAATATTTATTTCGTTGCGGGTCCCAAGACAGATTTAGCTTGCCCCTCGGGCATCCCTGAGATCATATCAAAGGATTTTCGTGGTTGGTTACCACTGTTGATCCTGGCGACACAGGAGTTGCAGTGGTGGGAACATAGACTTATAATATTATACTGTGGGCGTGGGTGTATGTGTGGTGGGCCTTTTGCCCGTTTTAAAAAAAAGCCCCGAAATATTTCGTTTTCTAAAATTAGATACTACATTATATTTCCAGGAATTCGATCTGAGCAAAAACACGATATCTTAAAATTTTCTAGATAGAAAGAAATCACAAAGATGCATCTAATTTTCACGAATTTTTCATTTATTGCCATAACTATGCATTGAACTAAGTTAATATTTTAACAAATTGTATAAAATTATATCATTAAGAAAACGACCTAGCGGATTTTTAAAAGGTTGTATAATATTTATCGAGTAATTGAAAAAAAAACTGATGAATCCGCGTCGTCCTTTTTCACCTCGCGTATGAAAGACGGGTGTGAGTGTGAAGAGAGTAGGACGATGTTTGATTTTTTGGGTTAGTCGCCCTCTTAAAGTAAGGTTGATTTTTATGCAAGGCTAGTAGATGGCTACGGGTTTGGATTATAATTCATACCCCAAGCACAAAAAGCTCCGGAAATCGGCATTTCCGGAGCTAAAGCAAAAACGATACGAAGCAGCTGCGAAATGAGAGAGACAAAGAAAGGCATAGTTTAGTTAGTAAACGAATCTTAGGTCGAAATACCTCGCCCGAGGCCAGTTGACCGAGGATTCGCCTCGTGACTGCCTCGCGCGACTGCTAGCTGACGCACCATGTGTAACAACTGACAAGTAATACTCACAGCAGCAGGTGTAGGCGTTTAACTGGCTTTAGTTTGCGGTTCGCAGAACTTTGCCTCCACTTTCGGTCTTAGTTCGAACAAAGTGAAAATTAGCTTAGACTATTTTAGTGAAAATGATGGAGAAAATACTAAAACATGTGCAAAAAATATTTTTATGACACATATTTTATCGCCTTCACCGAGGTTTGTTGACTGATGTTTACTTAGAGATTAAGTAAACATCAGTCAACAATCACACCAGGCGCTTTTGATGGGTTAATGTAAAAATATTAACCAATCATCAACGCTGTAGATTGTTGAATAGATAAACTCCTGTCAAAAAAACTCAGGAAAGATATTTTATGCCCAGGTAAATCTTTCAACTTTTTGCAAGCTATTGCGGAAAGGTAAAAGCCGCCCTGCAGCAGAATCCATAACAAAACGTGTAGGACGTAGGTACCTGTTGTAATTCGTAAACAAATGTAACCTTATCTACCGGTCATCTATCTTCGTCTCGAAGGGGCGCTTTCTCTAAACTTTTTCAATTTACACGTCAAACATTCGTCTGTCGGTATGGCTGTATCCGAGGGGAAGACTTGAATAATTACAAACGCAAAGATCTTATTAGGTTTGTCCACACTGGGCCTTTTTTTGTTCATCAAGGGCATGCGCTATAGCGCAGTCAACAGCGAACGTGAGGCATGCCCGTGACGCGCGTTGAAATCGTAGCGCTCTCTATGACACTTTTCTTCAACGCGGGTGGATTTTGACGCATTCAATGGGGATTGTCCATTTTTTTTTAATTTTGCTCATTACAAAAACATTTCGAGGAATAAGGTCAGTGATCGTTTTTCTGTATATAAACGAAAAAAATACCCATTAGTTACTTATATTTTTGAACAAATATCTTTAACCTTAGTTTGACCTTCAATGGCGTTAAATTAGCAATAAATTCGACCAACATTACGTTTCGAACTTTTGGTAAGCTTCTCGTACTCGTATCAGCTTTCACATAATGAGAACTTGCATTTGACGAACCAGCCATTATAAATAAGATTGAAAGGAAAAAAAACATACTGCAGAGGTCATTTGACCGCCGATGATGACGTCAGAGCGAAACTTAAAAAATTTATTGAGAAAAAACTAGCCAATGAATTTCAAAATTACTTAATATATATTCTTAAAATACCCTATTTTTATATTTACAATTAAAAATATTTGAAAAATTAAAACTAATCAACACAAAAGAAAAGAATTTATTAAAACTACAAAATTTACAAAAGAAAATGGCAACACGGACAGAGTTTGAACGTAACGAGCGCGCGAAATGTGAGGAGAAAATGGACGAGTCGACGGGCGCGTTCGGCTTATATAGCCCGATCGCGTGGCGGCAATCTGGCATCTTCTTCGTCTTCTTCGGTAGGGGGCGCAGCTAACACGGCCTCTCCTGACGGGCCGGCGTCCTCGCTGGCTTCGGACGAGACCCTCTCGACGATGGCGGTGACTTCGATGACCCGTGTGGTCGGTGTCTCCGGGGCCGGGGGACCAGCGTCGGAGGTGGCTGGCGTTATAGGTTGAGGCTCATCGTGGTCATCATCTGTAACAGTAAACACAAACATTTGAGCCTCTCGGTCTTGGTCTTGGTCTACGGGTCACGAACCACATAAATAACAGTTGTTGAACCAGTCAAAGCGATGCTTGTGAGATGCAAACTAAAAATTTATTTTATTGTTCTCACTGTCTACACTTAGTTCCCTGTGGAACTTACACGACAGGCTAGGATTTATATAGGTCTTTTCTTGTTATGCTGCAGCATGCAAGTCAACCTCAATACCTTTACCTGCTAGATTCAGGGTTTACGATGGTCTTTTCTCATTGTGAGTCAACCAAATACCTTTATTTGCGGGATTCAGGGTTTACGATGGTCTTTTCTCGTTGTGAGTCAACCAAATACCTTTATGAGCGTACTGCAGGTTTTACAGGGGTCTTTTCTTTCGCAAGTCAACCCTTTACCTTTGCTCACACTTTCGACCAGGATAAGAACAATAAATAAATAAACAGATCTCAACAGGCAAAGCGTCTGAACTAAAAATTACAATTAACAATAAAAATAATAATAATAAAAATCTTACTCTCGAAAAACGCTGAGCAAGTCTCGGGTGTCCACTCGCCTTGCCATGGAACCATGTACTCGGCAGCGGCCTGAGTAGTTTTTCCGTACGAACCAGCGATAAGCCTAAGTTCGTATCGTCCATTAGGCAAGATTTTTATAACGCGATATGGACCCCGCATACCACTATCAAGTTTCCCTGCACATTGAGAACGTTTGATAACGAAAACCGAGTCGTTCAGTGCAAATGTCTTAGGTGGCGAGCGATTTTGATTAACTCGCGCGTCTTGGGCCGCTTGATTTCGCGTAAGTAAGTTCTCAGCGCGCTGGCGGCGCAGCTCGCGGCGAGCCTCACGGTTAGAGCTGCTACCGGTTGAGGCTAAGTCCCTGACGAGAGACTGTATGACCGGCGTGGTAGAATCAGTTCCAATCAACAGGTTGAGGGCGGACGCCTGTGTTGTCTTCTGTTTTGTTATATTAAGTGCTAATTGTAATTTCCACAGCACGTCAGACCATAACTCAGACCTGTGATTGACTTCTACTCGTATCATATTTAAGACCGTCCGACAGTAGCGCTCGATTTGTCCGTTAGACTGATGCATTTCAGGGGTGATAAAATGCAATTCTATGCCAAAGTTTGATGTCCAGCTAGCGAACTCGTTACTCTCAAACATCCGTCCGCGGTCACATACTAAGTTACGTGGTGTGCCAAAAATTGAAATAGCGTTAGTTATGACACGTACAAGTTCGGCACTATCTTGCCTATAAATTGGATAAAGAAGACAATATTTTGAAAAAGAATCGATTAACATCAAAATAAACTTATACCCGTTGGATTCGGGAAGAGGGCCAAGTACGTCAGTATGTACTGTTTCAAAGGGAGTGGACGGCTTTGACCATGATACGATTGGTTGTGATGGTGCACGAGGCACTTTTTTATGGGCAATACAAATTATACAATGTGATATATATTTTCTTACAAATTGACGTATGCCCGGAAACCAAAAGTGTTTCAAAATCAGATCTAAAGTTTTATCGGTACCGATATGTTGGTGTTCGTCGTGGAACGCGCGTAGTAAGCTTAGTCGATAAGCTTTAGGGACATAACAAAGTAGTCGAGAAGCTTCGCCGACCGGACTATACTTGTAATAAAGAATGTCGTCCTTCCTAACATAACGCGAACTGTCTAAAAGTCCCTCCTGTAATTTATTTATTAATAAAAGTGTCTCCTCGTCTGCGGATTGGGCTAATTGTGCCCAATTAAGGGGTTTTCTGGCAGTGACAACATTCACGGCATTACGACTGAGATAGTCCGCGTGTGGTAGCATTGCACCCTTTCTATACTCAAGGACAAAATCGAAGTCCTGGAGGTACATCCACCAGCGTGCCACTCTAGGTTGGAGATCCTTTTTACGCTGTGTCATTTTTAAAGCATTACAGTCTGTTATAACTTTGAAATGCTTTCCAATCAAATAGTGACGGAAATGTTGTAACGCTTTAACAACAGCGAGGGTCTCCAACTCGTAAGAGTGGTACCTTGGTTCTGCGCCAGTCGTTACTTTACTAAAATACGCTACCGCATGCTTTCTGCCGTCGGAGTGTGTTTGTAATAAAACCGCGCCGTAACCTAACGAGCTCGCATCGGTGTGAACCTCGGTCTCGAGACTCGGGTCGAATATTGTCAGAACGAGTGCGCTAGTGAGATGGTCAATAATTTCGCGCCTAGCACGTTCTTGTTCATCACCCCAATGAAATTTTATATTCTTGCGGGTCAAGATTGCTATAGGAGCAGTTTTTGCAGCGTATCCCGGGATGTACCTTCTAAAGTAGCCGGCCAGGCCAAGAAACTGTCTAACTTGTTTTACATTTTGAGGCTTAGGAGACTTAGTCAAGGCCTCAATCTTATGGGTGCTCGGCCTTACCTGACCGTTACTTATAGTCCTCCCAAGATACTCTACTTCATTGGTCAAAAACGAGCACTTTCGTAAATTAATTGAAAATCCGGACTCAGTTAATAATTTAAGTACGGCATCTAATAATGACAGGCCTTCATCAATGGTGTTGCTAAGCAACAAAACATCGTCAATATATGCTAAAACTTGTCCCGATTCAATGAAAGGTCGTAAGGTGCTAGAAATAATTCTCTGATAGACAACGGGTGCGTTCGCAAGGCCGTATGGCATTTTTAGATATTCAAAGTGACCTTCGGGCGTCACGAACGCAGTTTTGTCCACAGAGTCCTCACTGACCTTGATCTGATGAAACCCTGTCACCATATCCAACGCAGTAAACAATTTGCACTTCCCGAGTCTATCTATATGGTCATCGATCAGTGGAAGCGGGAATCTATCCTTTATCGTGATGTTATTTAGTGCCCTGTAATCAACGACCATTCTATCCTCGCCATTCTTTTTCTTTACTAAAAGAACTGGGCTCGAGTACGCGGACTCAGACTCGCGAATTATACCTTTTTGTTTAAGATCGCTAACAATAGCCCGTACTCGTAACTTTTCATCGTGGGACATTTTATAAGGACGGTAATTAACGGGCACGTCACTCGTAAGACGAATATGCATCTGCCCAGTTTTTACCGTTGTAGTAGCCGTCCCACTCAGAAAGAAGTCTGAATATTTCCGTAATACATTGTTTAACCGTTCCCTATCTTTACCACACAAAGGGGTGCTTAAACTATTTGCTTCGTCAATATTAAAAATCGTTACATTATTAACAGAGCCGCTATCTCTCATAATACGCTGTAAATTACCCGTACGAATGTAGGCGATTCCAGGCCGGTTCAACACATCGGTGCCGATTAGCACCGGCGTGCTTAAACAACCGGAGGGGACTACATGAAAATCAATCTCTAAAGTAACTTCATCGAACTCGATTGGTAACGTAACATAAAAGTCGGATCGTACTTGTGTACCGTTCAACCCGTATAATATTTGTGTATAACGATTCAGCCGGCAAGAAAAATGGTTTAGTAAATCTTTTGAGATAAGCGATATGCACGAGCCACTATCGATCAAAACATCTGTGGGTACTCCGCACAAAACCGCACTAATAACATCCTGATTGTTATATTTGTTTACGATTTCGCGGCAAAAATTAACGTTCGCTTTATTACGTGAAAGTGATCTTTGTTTAGTAAAACATTCTTCCTCCGAATGACCTATTTTTTTACAAAAGTTACAATGGGGTTTATCTAGAAACGATCTGGGGGCGTCTTGATTTGAATTATTCACGTTAGTCGCGATATCGGAATCTGAAGATAATTTCAAACGCTTGCTACAATTAATACTTTTATGTCCAAATTGTTTACAGTTGTAACATTTTAATAATAACCTAGCGCTGTCGCTCGAGCTTGCATTGCGCTTCCTATCTTTCTTATCGCGGACAAGCGTACCGGAACGGGGATGACTATTGCGCGCACTATTATAATTATTACTTGAACGACTCAGCGGCATAACATATGTCGATAAAAACTCCACAATAGATTCGGGCGTCAGCTTTGCGTTCGTAGCTGAGGCTCGAATTTGAGGATCTTTGATCCCACGTACGATAATTGCACACAATAAGTCGTCGCTTAAACCATTAACAATACGCAAACGTAACAAGGATTTACGTGCATAGTCCGCGTATGTGGAGTATTTATCAGATTCGGTACACATAACATCAAACAGTATATTCGCAATGTCAATTCGTCGGGGACAGAGGGCCTTTAATTCGGATTTAAAATTAACCCAATTTCGATCTGTACAACCCCAATCGCGCAGCCATGCACGTGCATCACCCCTTAAACAAGAACCGACGCGAGCTAAACACTCTTTTTCGTCCCAATTATTTTGAGCACGTGCACGGTCAACCTCGTCACACCACGCGTTGACATCGTGAATACTCGGATCGAAATCCGACACATAATAATGGGTAGATATCACCGGATTTAAGCTTCTTAACGCTTCGATGAGACGCTCCGTTGTCGGGTCCTGGCTCGACGAAGGCGTGGCGGTCGTGCAGCATGGCGATGTGAACAGCTCGCTCGGTGCCACGGAGCTCGCACGTGGCTCGGTCGGCCGCGGCGTCGAGCTGGCCTCGGTGCCAACGACAGCGCTCGTACAGGGACCGCGCGCCGGTGCGGACGCCTGCTCGATGGGGCGCGCCGCTGCATCGGGAGGCGCCTCGGGGCTCGTGCGCCGTTGCTCCAGCGCAGTGAGCCGGCTGAGGATAGCTTCCATCGTAGCGCCCAAATGACCTATACCTATAGGGGGAGGCGTGCGCTCTCGTTGACGTTTTTTACGCGAACCACTTGACATTCTAAAAACTTGAACTTTATTTAACTAGGTACGCAAAATCAGAAATGACACTTGGCGGTATTAGGGCCTCCGAATCCGAATCTGATTTTATATTTACAATTAAAAATATTTGAAAAATTAAAACTAATCAACACAAAAGAAAAGAATTTATTAAAACTACAAAATTTACAAAAGAAAATGGCAACACGGACAGAGTTTGAACGTAACGAGCGCGCGAAATGTGAGGAGAAAATGGACGAGTCGACGGGCGCGTTCGGCTTATATAGCCCGATCGCGTGGCGGCAATCTGGCATCTTCTTCGTCTTCTTCGGTAGGGGGCGCAGCTAACACTATTTTAACGAAAAAAAATATAAAAAGTACACATTTTTTTGGACAATGCCCATTATTGAATATGCCAAACGAAAGTTGAATAAAAAGAAGATGACGAAAATTGAAGATGAAATTGCATAATGCGGACATAGCTCATTAGCTACTTTAGAGCTAAATTATTAACACGAGATATTTCTCGTGTTAATAATTTAGTTCTAAAGACCAAAGTACAGTGATTTTGTGTCGAAATTCGTAGCGAAAGGGAATAGATATAGGCCTAAGAAGATTCCGAAGTGAAGGATAATGGATGCGATTCGACAAAAGGATATCCTTTATACATTTTTGGGTAAATGAGGTGTCAGCGACAGTCCACTAGCAATACATAAATAAGTTATACTCCTGTTACCTACTCCTGCCATTATGACGATTCACGATTGCTCTAATGATAGAAACGAAACGTGCATGTAGACAGGCAATAAGAATCCTCTTTTATTTTCATATCTGGTGAGCGCAAGTCCTTTTGGTCGATTTCTGAAGTTCAAAACGTTATACCAATCAACAAAGCTGCCAAAAATATAAATTAATAACATAATTGGCGCTCGACCAGAAATAAGATAAAATCGCGCGCACGTACGCACACATCTGTAGCTCACAACTGAGTCGGCAGTTTTTGCGGTCATTTTGTGTTTACAAAGATTTAAGCATCTCACACCACAGTGCAAACGTTCTCGAATAGGCGAGCGGCGACTTATTCGATATTCAAACACCTAAATAGCATAAATAGTATGTTGTGTCACTTGTGAACTCTAAACTCTAAAGTTCTATTTGAGAATTTGATTCATGGGCAGATCGTCCGTCCGGTCTGACCATAGATTTATATTATATTTTATGGGTCTGACCGTCCTACGTAAGTTGGTCGAGTTATGTCAAGCCGACCCGATAGATCACAATATTGAATTGACACAAACCAACCAAATGACGTTGGTGCGGCAACTACCTATGAATCAATTTCTTCGATGGTACAACCAATCCTATGCTGAGTCTGGGTTCTCCCACGTCCAGGATAAACAGTGTAATGTGGTGCCCGGAGCAATCAGCCTGGAGGCCGAGATAACGCCGGCGGCCGCCGTCTGGACGTCGGGCATCACACTAATACAGGTGTTATCAGTTAATTGGACTGATCGAACTAATTGGGAGGACTAGCCCGGATTGTTTGATGGTAATATTTAACTGTTTTCTTAGCTACTATAAGGGTATAATATAGGGTGTTAGTAAACACTTATATCTTCCAACGGATAATAATTATAATATTTTGACGATAGCCAATCAAAATCCTCTCAAACTCTGTCTAGTATAAAGTTAGGATTTCCAAACATAATATTATTTAGGGCCTGTTTCACCACTTCCTGATAAGTGCCGAATAGGCTATCCAACACTTAACTTGATAGATGAAGTATGGAGAATCTGTAAAAAAAGCTGTGTATAGCCTATTCGGCACTTTATCAGAAAGTGGTGAAACAGGCCCTTAAGTAGCCCGCAAACGATCAAACATCAAACACGTCAAACATGTCAAATACGTACAAACTACGTGTTTGACGTGTTTGAAGAAAATTTGGATTACTACGTGTTTGACGTGTTTGATGTTTGATCGTTTGCGGGAGCCATTAGAGTAACAAAATAACTGCAAGATATATTATTTTATATTTTACTAGCTGTCCCGGCAAACGTTGTTTTGCCATTTAAAGTATTTCTACTTCATCAGTTGACACAAAATCTTACCCCCTCTTTTGTCCCCTAAGAGGGGTGGGGGGAAAAATGTTATACACCAGATGTTAAGTTGGAAAAACAGTTAATAATATGAAGTAAGTCCATTAAAGAAAAAAGTTTGATACAAAATCTGACCCCCTCTTTGGTCCCCTTAGAGGTGGGGGGGGGGGGTAATTTTTATAAAAAAAGAAAGAGGCAAATATATCTGCGAAAACCGTATGCAAATCGGATCAGTAGTTTTCGTGTTAAAGCAAAAGTCTTATACAAAATCTGACCCCCTCTTTCGTCCCTTTAGAGGGGTGGGGGGAAAAATTTTAAACACCAGATATTAAGTTGGAAGAAGACAAATATATCTGTGAAAACCGCATTCAAATCGGATCAGTAGTTTTCGTGTTAAAGCAAAAGTCTTATACAAAATTTTACCCCCTCTTTCGTCCCTTTAGAGGGGTGGGGAGAATTTTTTTTATACACCAGATGTTAAGTTGGAAGAAGACAAATATATCTGCGAAAACCGCATTCAAATCAGATCAGTAGTTTTCGTGTGATGCTGGAACAAACATACAGACAGACAGACAGACAGACAGACAGACAAAAAAACTAACTAACTTTTCGGCTTCTATAGCGATATTGTGACACCCTCCGCTTATTATTTTTTGAATATCTTTAATGTACAGAATTGACATTTCTACAGATTTATTATATGTATAGATTGTGAAAAATGCTTTTAAATTCTATTATGACTGGAAGATTAGATTATTTACTTTTTATTTAATGTTTATCTAACAAAAATGTATGTGAGTATGTATAATGTGTATGTAGTGAGTACAAATAAACATGCACTTAGCTCAAAGTCCAGTCCCAGACTTTAAGGAGCGCTTTGAGACCGCATAAATATTTCCCTGAAAAGGATTTGCAAGAAATATTTGAAATTTTCATTCCGCTTTAAAGATTACTCGTGCATCATATTATATCTTGGAGAGCGGATATACTATGGCATTTAGAACCATTTACAACTAAGGGTCAATCAGACCGCAACGCGACGCGTAGATGCATTTCTAATTTGTACTGAATTGACAGATTTCAATTGCGTGAGACGTCTTGCCAATCTGTCAAATCCATACAAATTTAGAAATGCATCTACGCGTCGCGTTGTGGTCTGAATGTTCCTAGACCATTCTTAATGGCGTCTCCATTCTCAATCACTGTTTTTTATTCCAATAAAGAAAAAAAAAACATAATTTATATAGAACATAATTACGTAATTTGGCGAAGCGGCCAAATAACGTTAACTTCCTCTTCATCTCTCTATTTTCTGCCTACGAATAAATTTATCTTGAATTGTCCATACCTTATATTAACGCGCTGTAAGGGCGCTGTCAATTCAGTACAAATTTAGAAATGCATCTACGCGTCGCGTTGCGGTCTGGATTGACCCTAAGTGACCAAACTGTACCATAAGGAAAACCAGAAATTTATTTGGACATGGCTTACAGAACTCGTGACAAACAGTATTAATAAATCCTAATGCAACACAGGTTAATCCACCGAGATAGTCTACACATCGCGTGATTGTTTAACTATAATATTTTAAACGCAACAGTGTTTCTGTCTGTTCTTTACGCTTTAACGAATGTGTTGATTTGGATTTAATTTGGTTTGATATTTTGTATCCCGGAAAACGACTAAGGGTAATTTTCATAAAAAAACTACGGTTCTCGCGCGATAACAAAATATTTTGACACAGCTAAGGTTCGGGCAACATCTCGTGGTCTATAAGATTTTACTTCTTCCTAGCCATCTTTCCTTGTTATACAAATTCTCATGGTATCAATACACCTTTTTATTCACACGAGCGATCTACGAGGTAGACAAATCACAATAATTCGCAGTAACTACATCATAAAGTAGGCTGGAGTGGCGGCGCTCGAGCAACGACGCGTCATCGCTCGGCGCTCAACAACTCTAATGCTTACATGAAAGCAATACTTTTTTTATCTCCGCCCCCGGCCGAGGGGACACACGGCCGGATAAAGACAGCGAACATCAGGCTTAGCATGACCACTATAGAAAGGTTTATTCTTGCGGTAAAGTAGACAAAGTGATGGATAAACAAAGGAAATCTGTCAGTCTGTCCGCTAAAACTGACAGCGTTTCTATTCTTTCGTGTTTCTACTGTGGCCATGCTAAGCTTGCTGGCGAGCACACGACAAATTATTATAAAAAATAACAAAAAATGTTGAATAGGATATTATATTACTGCAATGTTTTCACGCTAGAGGGCAGTACCAGCAAATACAGTAAACAAAAAGTTTTGTTCGACGTTTCACAACGTTTCTTTCAATATTCTGTGGTGTGGTACATGTCGTATTTTGGTCTGGTTATTTACCGTATATGTGCTATAAGCGCCCCCCCTTCTCCTTCTTCAGAAAGTTTAAACTCCAGAGTACAAGTCATAATAATAATTATAATAGGGATGATGACAAGGTCAAAGATTAGCAAATTTTGTTAATAAAATAAATAAATCACTGTAAAAAATAAGTGTTCCCAAAATTTCAGATCGATAGCATTTGTATTTTTTTTTGTTATGCGCCTTCAAAGTTGGATAATCAAGTCGAATTTTTTTTCTATTAAATTTCTTAATATTTGTATACCGTTGTATAACTTATGCAATTAAAAGCAACTTTTGTTATGAAACCACTTTCATAAACGCAATATTTAATATATCTATCGAACAAAATTCTCTCCCGATCCGTACAAACTACGAAAGAGTGACGTCAGTCTTTCGTAGTACTTTGTATGGAGCGTTTCGGGCGGGTCTATTTTATGAGATGTTTGAATTGTCATATCTTGGTGAATTTTTAAGCTATCAGAGTCATTCTTTCAGCGATGTTTCTATTTTTAAGGGTCTTTCAATTACCAATAAGAAAAAAAATGTCATCAAGCCTATTATAATATTATGTCGAACGTAGCAAAAGCATTGAGATCGAGCTGATTCGATTCTCAATTCGATGATGGAGCCGCGTTTTCACTAGGGGGCATATTTTGTCTCGTGACCTAGTCGCGCGACACGAAATGTACGTGTCCCGCGACATGTCACCCGACATCGCAGCGACATTTACGGGTTGCGGGACTTGTCGCTGGCCACATACTGTTCGCCACTGACTATAGTGTGAACAAGTCATATGTCCAGGGACAAAGTTGCACGGACAATCCTACGTGTTGCAGGGACAAACTACGTAAATGTCGGACGACTTGATTGATTGAACGCGGCTTGATTCTGTCGGGAGTAAGGCATCTATTTTCGGTTTCGTTGTGCACACGTCACAGCAGTGTGTCCGGCGAAAGCCGCGTGGAGCAGCTCATTATTGTTTAATGTCAACCAGAGGATCGGAGTTAGCAACAAACCCGTTGTTTTGTCCCCACCACTTGTAATGTGCCGCGCCTCAGATATTCATTGCAGGCGTTCGCAGTCATATTACCTCTGGACTTCTGTGAGAGTAACTCTGTCCGTCTGTCTGTTTATCTGTCCGTTACCTCTTTATGCCTAAGCAATTTTGATTTAATTTAATGCAGAGATATTTTGAGTCGCAGGAAAAAGCGTTTAATACTTTTATCTATGAAAAAAAAAACTGTAGCAAAATAATTCAGTATGGACTTAGCAAGTTCGTTTTCAAGTACACAATGGAGTTGCTCTACTGTTTACATAAATATTGTGGTTGTACCAGAGCTTCGTGACGTGATAATATTGCCTCAGTGACGTCATCATAGCGAACAATAGTGACGTCAGTACTACAATTTATTCAAATGAAAATAAACCTTAAACAAACGGGAACCTACCTACCTGACTACGTGCTGTGCATTATTTTACTATAATAGATGCGATGCATTTTAACATGGAGCATTCAAAGAACAACGAACCTTATTGGCATACCTATACTTACAAGTACATATGGACCAATTTAAACAAAAACGATCCAAACCACAAAAACATCATTCCGAGATATTTGAAGTTTAAGTTTAATTTGAAATTTGACTGTCTTTTAATGCAAAATGATGATTTTTTTAATTTGATGTAATTGTATGTTCACTAATCTAATAAACCATTACTTACGTAGTGAAAAAATAGTTACAGTTTATTAGATATTCAAGGCAACTTGTTCTTGGATCATTATTTTTTATTTTATTTTATATGGACAAAGCTGTACAGGTTGCTAAAATAAAATCACAAAAACGTTCCAAACTCTTTTACTCAAAAATGTTTATTAAATTTATCAAAATCTTTATTAAATTATTAAAAAACTAAACTGCCCTAATCCTCCTCTCTCACTCATAGATCACGACTCACGACTCATCCAGTTTGTAAACATTGTTTGGTAATGACTCATTGCCTAATTACCTCTATACTTGGAAAATTATGATTTCGTCCATATAAAATATAATTCATTTTTTTTTTCTCTGTAGATAAAGCATATTTGAAAAAAAACAACATCTATAAAAGGACGATTCCATTATCGCGGGTACAACAGTTTGACACACTTAAGGGCGCATTTTCATTAGTCGTTAACTCGTACGATATACAGCATGCGGGGAGTCTATGACAACTTATTGACAAATAATGGCGCATTGTCATTGGCCGTGGCATGCGTTTCAGAAATCTCCCGCACCCCGCATGATATCGATGACATGACATCATATCGACCAGTGAAAATGCGCCATAAAGCTTCCTACAGGCAAAATGAAGCATATTTATTAATAAAATATCCCTTGAAGGGATACATTTTAACTAGTTTAACAATGATTTGTAAATGAAAACCTTCATCAAATGTATGAAGGGCCACAAAACAGGCCGAAGTGCCATCGCGGGTGCAACCAATTTGACCCTCCATTAAGAACTGTGATGAGTTCATATGTGAATACTGGTCATTGCGAAACTTTAACAAAATAACTTCCCTATATTTAAAAATAGCATAAAACAAAGAAACTATGTAACTAGATAAAAGTAATTATGGTAATAAGTACTAGAAATTATTAACCATTTTACGATCGCGGGTGCAACATCAAAATTCTCAAATCTTTTAAAGGTGAATAAAATCGTAATTCTCTAACAAATTTTAAAATTTTCGATATGGTATAAATAATTATACTAGTAAGTCTATATACATAAAATAAAACTGTAGAAATGAAAATTCTGTACATTAAAGATATTCAAAAAATAATAAGCGGGGGGTGTTACTACGTCGCTATAGAAGCCAAAAATGTGGTTAGTTTTTTTGTCTGTCTGTCTGTCTGTCTGTATGTTTGTTCCACTATCACACGAAAACTACTGATCCGATTTGAATGCGGTTTTCGCAGATATATTTGACTTCTTCCAACTTAACATCTGGTCTATAAAAAAAATTCCCCACACTCCTCTAAAGGGACGAAAGAGGGGTTCAGATTCTGCTCAGGGGGTCAGGTTTTGCTTTAACACGAAAACTACTGAACCGATTTGCATACGGTTTTCGCAGATATATTTGTCTTCTTCCAACTCAAAATCTGGTGTATAAAAATAACGTGATATTAGATCACATAAACATCACATAAAGTGATGTCAGAAAACTTATTTTTTAGTTTACTATGTGGGGTTTTCTATGTATATCTTCCCTTTTAGATAATTACTTAAGTATGACATTATGTAGCAGGCGACCAGCGTTTTTTTCATTTGAATACAGCTGAAAGCTTAATATTGTCTAATCTTATGCCAAATTATTACAAGTGAGCTAAATTGAAAAACTTATCGCGACGTCGATCCTCAACAGATTTTATATTAAAACGTTAAATACTTTATTTGAATTACATTCCCGTAGTTATTGTTGCAAAGTGGAGCTGACTTTATATTTTAATCTGTGGTAAATTAAAAAAAATTACAAGTTTAAAAAAAATAAAAAATAAAAATTGTTTTATTTCTGAATAGATTTTTAAAAAATACTTTCAGAATGTTGATACTACTGGTGCCTACCACCGGTTCGGGAACTAACCCCGCGAGAAGAACCGGCGTAAGAAACTCGCACGGGGCCCACTTTTTTCCCAAAAAAAGTGAAAAAAAATTAATTTGTTTCTATTACTTTTATTATTTTGTTTCTATTACTTTAATTAGTTTGTTTCTATTACTTTTATTAATAAGAACCTACCTGTCCCACGCGTTTTGTTATGTCGCTTCAATAAATCCCATTGTTGACACCTTACAATTATATTAAAAAATAGGCTTTTATACTGTAGATTATATATATTATATATTTATATTTTATATAGCGTTTTGAATTTTGATTTTTGCATTTTGAACCATATTTTAAATTACTGCCTTTTTTAACTTAATGACAGTACTAAAAATCTACCTAACTTAAATATAATAACATCAAAATATAGAAACATCGAAAGCTCGAACTTTCTGTTGTGCCAAACACAGCGAATATAATATTAATTATTATTATGTAGAGCCCTTATTACGACCTTATTATTATTAGCCCTTGTTATTCAGTCTTACTTATGTATGATGATGATATTTAATATATTATAATATAAGTTACGAGAAAACAAAGATAATTTTAAGCACTTTTACCAGTTTGATAAGACTGCAAAGTTTGTAGACGTGAAATTTACTCCAGTCTGCTTCACTTTAACAACTCTAATATTTGGAAGGTAATGGAAACTATCATAATATGGTAAAATCAGGTAAAATCATATCTAATAAAGTTTTATTTAATCGACAAAAGGGATTTAAAGTACCCATAATAATATTGAACAATCTTTTTTTAATCTATATAGGTATATAAAAATGGATTTCCAATTGTGTTAGTAAACCGATTCAGCTCATTTTAGTCTTAAAATAATCCTTGAAGTCCAGGTAAGGTTTTTAAGTGACACGAATATCACCGGGATAGCTAGTTTTGAATAAAAGTTGCTCTTCAAATATTAGTTTTGCAAATACAAGACGTATAAAAGGCTCCTCTTTTTGGAAGGTGGTAAAAAGATAAACAAAGGAAATAAAACAAACACAGTAAACACCGTTTTTATACAGAATTAATTAAAAATATGGTGAGTGGTGACACGTCTAATGAATTATCGATATGGAGAGCCACCTGACGCCTTGATTGTTTTTAAAATGGAGCACTTTACAACACCCACTGTGTTTGATCGTAAATGTATAATTATAGCTTCGTCCATCCACTATAGCAACATTTCTTACGAGACATGAATCTCAACATGTTGCTTTTCATTGTTTAAAGGTAAATCAGAACTTTGTATAGCAACGTTGTCCATTTAACAAGTCGTAAGTAATCATCATTACTACCTGTTTTCCGTGACTTCGTACTCGCAAAATAAAAAGAAATGTACGTTTTTCTACGATAAACGTAACCGGTATCCTCGTGATCTAAATATCGGCACCACTTAAGGGCCTTCCCTACGGAGATTCCGTAATTTACCGTATTTAAAGCTTTATAAGCTCATTATTTGAAAACTACAAAGTTATAATAAAAATACAGCAATAATCTTCAGTATATCAAAATTCCTTTTCCCGTTTTAAATTTACTATTAATTTTGTTTATTATACTCATGATATCAGCTTCCAAAGTAAAACCAATTTATTAAAATTCAAGCATACATTCAGCATCTCCTTAGGATTTACAAATTACTTTTATTTGAAACACACGCCAATAGATCGACAATATCATAAACTACATATTACCCGTTTTTTTTTAAGACAATTTTGAACTAAGATAAGTAAAAAAATAGGGTTTTGGTGCGATCTCGGCAACGCGGCAAATGTATGGCCAAGGTCGTTTGCTCGGGGGACGGCCTTAATTAAAATTTGTTTAGTCATTCATGCATGATGTCTGACTCCTAGCCAAAGCTAATAGAGATTATTTTTTGGATTTTATGAAAACGCGTACCTACTTTTATTTGGCATTTAAAAGCACAACACAGTGGTGGCTCTAATCGCTTTTCACTGGGTAATTTTTTGATAATGAGATGAGTCTGGAGATAATGTTATCAGTTATCACTTACGGGACCACAGCATGTATACTAAAACATTTTAACCTTACAAAAACAGTTTTCTTTGTCAACGCTCAGTATAAGGTTATTAAAAATGTGATTTCAAAGGGCAAAGTTTATCACCTAGATGGAGCCGGCCGACATGCTAATTACAGACTTTTTATTCCACTGGAGATTAAGCCAGAAATGAATTAGTAGTGACAGGACACCGCGGTTGTCGATAAAATTAACTAAAGCTTACTGTAAAAATCCTCAAAATGTAATGACTAGATAGGTCATGCGCCAATATTATCTCCTGCTTAAAACTAATATTCGCTTTAATTAAACGTTGGAAAAGTTTTTGGTAGTTAAGGTGTTACAGCTACAATATTATGTTAAGTCTTTTCGTCGTTTTATTTAGCGTCTCCCGGCTTTAACGAATCGAGTGTTACGAGTCATCATATTTTGTAGCTATCAATGAGTTTTAAAGGATTATTATTTTACACAAGTTTACCAGGCAAACGATTTTTTGCTATAGAGTATACGAAAGTAAAAGGTATGAAAAATAGATATTAGCCAAGTCTCAGTCCTACCCGGTAAGATTTTGTAAGCTTTTACTAAACTGATTTTGCTGTCGGTTTAGTCGCTTCGGAGGATAAAATACTCAGTGACACGAGAATTTTATATCCATACTAATATTATAAATTATCTGTCTGTCTGTTACCTCTTCACGCCGAAACCGCTGAACCGATTTTGCTGAAATTTGGCATGGAGATACTTTGAGTCCCGGGAAAGGAGATAGGATACTTTTTATCCCCGAAAAATGTACGGTTCCCGCGCGATAAACGAATTTTGGCGCAACGGAGTTGCGGGTGTCAACTAGTATTAGGTAGATAAAATATATCGACATTTAAAGTACACCCCTAAGCCACTAGTTTGATGCATATTGATGCAATACTTGGGAACTTTAATATCGTGATTAAAAAGCGAACGTGCTCTGACCATGCTAATTCTATCCGTGCCTCCATCACGTTATAAAATTAATTTGTGCAAAAATCATATTTACTTGCAAATTCAAAAATGTTACGGTTTCTACAAGACTTGATGATTTAACTTGCGAATAAGTAAATTCAATATTTTAAACTTAAAGTTAAACATAAACCCCTTTGGCCTTTACTAATAAAGAGTCCATAGATGTACGATTTACGAAGACATTTAGTTTTAAAATATTTTATTATCTGTCAAACCACTTTTGTAACGTATCTGGCAAGGACATTAATTTTTAAAGGGAAAATCTTTAATCTACTTTATATCGGTTGCTTAAGGCCGTCCCCCGAGCAAACGACCTTGGCCATACATTTGCCGCGTTGCCGAGATCGCACCAAAACCCTATTTTTTTACTTATCTTAGTTCCAAATTGTCCTAAAAAAATTAAAACGGGGAATATGTAGTTTGTGATATTGTCGATCTATTGGCGTGTGTTTCAAATAAAAGTAATTTGTAAATCCTAAGGAGATGCTGAATTTTAATAAATTGGGTTTACTTTGGAAGCTGATATCATGAGTATAATAAACAAAAATAGAAAATTTAAAACGGGGAAAGGAATGTTGATGTACTGAAGATAATTGCTGTATTTTTATTATAACTTTGTAGCTTTAAGGTTATCAGTTTATAAGGCTTTAAATACGGTAAATTACGGAATCTCCGTAGGGAAGGCCCTTAAGGTATCCCGGCGAGAAAAGTGTGGCACCCTGAAACTTGCTTCAACTGTCAACAGTTCCTTTCGAGTGCGATTTGACTAAATAGCCTGTATTTACTAAATATATTGGTCTAAATATCCTGTATTTAGTCCAATCGCATTCGAAAGTTTTGACAAAAATTTATCTTATATATCTTATATATAAAATTCTCGTGTCACAATGTTAGTTACCGTACTCCTCCGAAACGGCTTTACTGATTTACACCAAATTTTATATGCATATTCAGTAGGTCTGAGAATCGGCTACTGGGTGCTTTATATATATTGATAAGTGCATTTGTTGAATAAATAATAGTAAATTATTACAACCTGAGACTGACGGCGACCGTTTGTGCGACGGGATAGCGATCGACGTTGCCATGGTGACATAGTACTTATTTAGTCACTTCAATAATAATAATATCTATGGACGCTTCACACCACGTCAGTCTGGCCCCGTGCTAAGTACCTATAGGACTTGTGTTACAGGTACCAGACAATGGAAATATATTTAATACTTTTATACTATACATATATTTAAGATTTTTATTATATCATACACATATTTAACCCATCAGTCGTGGCAAAACGAGACACAATAGCTTTTTCATTGTTATCGCGGCCGGATGTGGCCGCTTGGGGCTTCATGAATTAATACACATTCAGACCCGGGAACATTGAAAACTTTTTGTTCCGTCGGCGGGATTCGAACCCGCGACCCCCGGCTTGAGCGTCCAACGCGCTTACCACTGAGCCACAGAGGTCGTCAAAATAATATGGCAGATATATTATGGCAAAGCAACATTTGCCGGGACAGCTGGTAAATGTATAAAACATAACGCATGTCATTTAGCAAAAGTGTTTTTAGTATAGTTGAAATCGAATGAATTTTGAGTAAGTATCCTGAAGTTCAAAAACATCGATAATAATTGACTTCGATATGTCCGTGAAGCACAACATATTGCACAAGTTGTGGCAAGTCGTGAACGACAATATATTAGTGTACAGTTCCGGGAATATCGTGGAAACTGTTGCTAGTTACCTCAATATTATATAGTATTGTATAGTGTACTCACACCAGTATAGTTGGGATTGAATATTGCTTAATCAAACTTAGTGTAAGGGTTCTGGGTTAGTCAACATTGTAAGGCAAGTGCTGTCGCGACAATTTGTCAAGCGCCTCCTGCGAGTAGTTGCGACAGCATGTCTAAACATATCTGCGAGGACTCATGACAGATCTCGCTGCTTATCGGTCTAGTTTCGTATAGTATTATCCGCGAGCTTCTCGCACGACATTTATAGCAGCAATAAATTGCAGGGATTAGTATGAAATGTAAACAATATTGCAAGAAACTCACGCAAGACTTCCGCGAGTTTGCTTGCAGGTGGAAACACGGCCTTAGAGCTGAATTTATGTTATTACTAAAATGCTAAATAGTACGCAGGTGTAGCAGACACGTACTTACGAGACATTTTCACATAAAAACATACATTCGTCATTGTTATTCCCGCTACTAATTCCTTCGCTAGGTTCTATGCGAGGCAATTTTTATGCAAAAACATATTTCTGGTTCCTTCCCGTGTACCATCAGAGAAATTAAGTCGTGTCTAGCCGGCGAATTTAGGTATATTAATTGGTCAGGTGATGTCAATTCCATGTTAGCCTTGATATAAACCGATCAAATTACATAGGTACGCAATCTGCCTATAAATATCTTATTACCTGACGACCTCTGTGGCTCAGTGGTGAGCGCGTTGGTAGCTCAAGTCGGGGGTCGCGGGTTCGAATCCCGCCGACGGAACAAAAAGTTTTCAATGTTCCCGGGTCTGGATGTGTATTATATATGTGTATGATATAGTAAAAATCTTAAATATATGTATAGTATAAAAGTATTAAATATATTTCCGTTGTCTGGTACACAAGTCCTTTAGGTACTTAGCACGGGGCCAGACTGAAGTGGTGTGAAGCGTCCATAGATATTATATTATTATTATACTTGCAAAGATTCTAGGATATTTGTTATACATAATTGAAATAAATATAATATACTAGTAACTAGATGTTCCGCGCGGCTTCGCCCGCGTAATTTAGGAACGTCACGGAAACCGTACATTTTTCCGCAAGAAAAGAAACCTATGTCCTTTCACATGGTCTATTCTTCATGTGTGCCAAATAACATAAACATTGCTCCAGTACGTTCCAATAAGCCCTTTAAAATAATTTCCCGCGTTTTTTCCACACTTTCCTCTATTTCTTCGCTCCTATTGGTATTAGCGTGATAAAATATAGCCTATAGCCTTCCTCGATAAATGGGCTATCTAACGCTGAAATAATTTTTCAAATCGGACCAGTAGTTCCTGAGATTAGCGCGTTCAAACAAACAAACTCTTCCCAATTATAATATTAGTATAGATGTGAGCGATTAAAAACTATCCAAGTCGAGATAAACAGAGTGGTTATTTTAAACCGCGTTAAGCCGCCCTATAAACCCCATGGTCTCCTAGACTATGGTGTTATGGCGTCATTACACGCACCAACCGCCCATCAACTTTTATGTTATAGAAATCCGCAATAAAACTATTTATATGACTTTAACGCGTGTAATGTGATTTTTATTACTAAGCCGATATAAATTTAAACAATTTTATATCGTGGTGCTTAAAACAAAGTGATGAATAATTGAAAAATAAAGGTCAGTTACACGGCGACGCAACGCAGCTATGCGTTTTTAATTTTTGACCTTATCTCAAAAACACTAATTTAATTTAATTAGAACAAATGTTTACTATATCGTTATTTAAACAAATCTAAATTAGAACTCTTGCTATTTGCTTTGTTTCGAATGTCGAAAAGCACTATAATAATAAAGTGTAGAGCCGCGTACTCGTGTCTCGGTGTCACCTCCTAGGCCGCCTGCCTGACTTTTTCGAGAGTTTAACAGTTAAATAACAAAACAAAAGTATTATTACTTCATTGATGTATTTATGTTTAGATTTCCAAGTAAATATTTAAACCAAACTGATGAATTTTTAACTTCATAATAAAAAAATAAGTTAGTCCTAGAACTTTTCCCAATTTATTCACTCTAGCTGTGATCATTTGGTTTGTTGATGAAATCTCTACATCTGAAAATCGGTGTAGTATTTTCAAAGCCTATGTATAAGTCTACCAGAATCTGATGGCAAAAAGTGAGAAAGTAAATTGATTCTAGCAATACTTTGATTCTGTGTGTGAAACATGCAAATATATAAATTTATCCAATGATCAAGGATATTTTTTGAAAATCTGGCACTGTCAAAATTGGCCATCAGATTCTGGTAGACCTATAATCTTAAAATAAGTTCTATTTTAATAATATTTGAATAGACAATTATGCTATTTGTACATGATTGGTCTATCGCATTTTACATGATTTTTTGTGCCTCGCCTCGATTCCCCCTTTAGAATACAGATAACGAAAAGGCTTTGACTTTACCTGATGCCTAACGCCTGCAAAAGTGATTGTTAGCTGAATGATTTAATTAAGTTCCGTACGGCGGTGTGCGGTGTGTGGAGGGTGTAGTGTTGAAGCACCGCGAGGAGCGTGTCACACTTTGAGGTCTCTCGTCTGGGCACGTTGCTACACTGCTTGTTATATAACGCGTCTCGAATTTTCACTCCAATTACGAGATAGTTGATAATAAATATTTATGAAACTTAATATCCTTAAATGTGAACTTAAACTTTGACTTTAAACCTTTAAACCGATTTGATATAAAATTTGACATGGGAATACTTTATCCCGAGAAAGGACGTTTTACAGGATAGTTTGATTGTGATGCTTCACGGGCTCAGTGTGTGAAACAAGAGCAAAGAATCATGGCCAAATTTGTATAGGAGCTGGACTCCACTTTTATTTTTGAGGTCCCAAAATAAACTATAGTTAGATTTGGTTGTTCTTATGCTCGAAACATAATTCCGTTTGAGAATGATGTCTAAATAGCCACGATTTTTCATAATAATTAATAACGTTTACAATTATTTTGAGGTTAGACTTAAGAACTACCTTTTTCCCGACTGCGGTGTAGCCTACAAGTGTATATTCGGCGATCGCGTTTCTAATTATTTCAATTTTTCCTAGAGTATTACCCAAAAAATAGAACGAATGCGAATGATCGCCGGCTGTCAGAACATATGAAAGACAATAACGAAACTAAAATATATTGATCTTTTTTTTGTGGCTATTTATAGACACATTTCTAATATTTTTCGATGCCTTAAAATATTAGGGAATTTTTGCTACCAATGGCATATCGGGACGCCATTTATCATCTGGTACGATTTGGCCATTGTTCTTTCGGTGCAATATTAGTAATAATAATAATAAAACTCTTTATTGTACACCCAAAAAATACACGATTAAGAAACAATAATAATATTTAAAATTACTAATACATATGTTATTGATGTAAAGTCGAACTTATGGCTAGTGGCTACTAAGCAATCTACCTTGTAGAAGAGATTTAAAAATAGATATAAAAGAAAATGTATCAGTTTATTTTTTTAGTATGAGGCAATCTTGAACCTTACTAAGGCAAGTTTGCTGATTTTACACTGAACCATGATTCACGAATCAATGATAAATTATTTTTTTATCAATCAATTATTACGAGTATAATTATAACTACTCAAATTATATCCTGTCAATCTTGCGATAAAAATCCTAATATTATAACATCTAAACTTAAATCCCACACACGGTTTAGGTGTTGGATCATACCAAAGTAATATTCATACACACACTCAAAAAATATTCTGGTGATGTATAATAAAATGAATAATTATAGGCATATTATTGTTATAGGCATTATTAACAGCGATGGTAAAATCATAAAGTAATATAATCAAGGAGCGCCCACACAGCGCGTAGGCCCGACGGTGTGTAATCCCCCTAATGATGTGAGGCTGAGGGTCAGCCGCTGTGACGTCACTGTTATACCTTCCGCGAATCATTATAACTTGGATATATTATATTATATTCGAAAGTTAAGACAGTGAAGTTAGAATATCATAAAGAGAACCGTGGGAGCTTCGGCACGAATGGGCCGGCTCAACCGGAGAAATACCACGGCCTCACAGAAAACCGGCGTGAAACAGCGCTTGCGCTGTGTTTCGCCGAGTGAGTGAGTTTACCGGAGGCCCAATCCCTAGGCCCTATTCCCTTCCCTACCCCTCTCTTTCTCCCCTATTACCCTATATTCCCTCTTAAAAGGCAGGCAACGCACCTGTACCTCTTGTCCATGGACGACTGAAGTTGCTTTCCATCAGGTTTGCCCCTTATTTTATAAAAAAAAAGAATATCAAAACAATGACGTAAGTAAGTTTACATAATATTATACAAATTACTAGCTGACCCGGCAAACGTTGTTTTGCCATATAAATAATTTTTGGTATGAAAAATAGATGTTGGCCGATTCTCAGACCTACTGAATATGCATATAAAATTTCATAAAGATCGGTCAAGCCGTTTCGGAGGAGTACGGTAACTAACATTGTGACAGGGAAATTTTATATATTAGATTAGCATACAATTAGTACTAATTATTATTATATTTTTAATTCATATACGTCAAAGTTTAAGCAAATGTCGGTTTTGAGACCTATAGAAACTTAAATAACCTTTATAACTGAGTTTACTCAAATAATAATGGTAGAAAAAAGAAAAAAATAATTCTTGCAAAAGTGTTCAATAAACACCAATAAGATGGTAGTCAACTCCTAAACAGCTTTTTCTTTTTTTTTATTAAATAAGGGGGCAAACGAGCAAACGGGTCACCTGATGGTAAGCAACTACCGTCGCCCATGGACACTCGCAACATCAGAAGAGCTGCAGGTGCGTTGCCGGCCTTTTAAGAGGGAATACGCTCTTTTCTTGAAGGTTTGCAAGTCGTATAGGTCCGGAAATACTGCTGGTGACAGTTCGTTCCAGAGTTTTACAGTGCGCGGCAGAAAGTTACGCGAAAAACGCACTGTGGAAGACTGCCACTCATCAAGGTGATGAGGATGGTATGCTTTTCGCGTGGTTAGGTTAGGTTAGGTTAGGTTAGGTTAGGCGGTTAGGTTAGGATGGCGAAAAGTTGCCGGTGGTATAATTCCGAACAATTCCTCAGAGCACTCCCCGTGATATAACCGATAGAGGATGCAGAGTGAAGCTACATCTCGGCGTAATTCCAAGGGGTCCAAGCTGTTTGAAACACTATGGCAGTCAACAATTCGAGCGGCCCTTCGTTGGATACGATCCAGAGGGAGCAGTTGGTATTTAGGCGCCCCTGCCCAGAGATGAGGACAATATTCCATATGAGGCCGAACCTGCGCCTTGTAGAGCTGTAAGCGTTGGTCCAGACTGAAATACTGTCTCGCTCTGTTAAGAACACCAAGCTTCTTCGAGGCTAGTTTGGCCTTACCCTCTAGATGATATCGGAACTGGACTTCGCTCGATATGTTGACGCCAAGTATCTCAATGCTAGGGGAGATGGTTAAAGATAAATTTCTTTTTAGGATTAAATCTTATACGTCAGGGACATCACAAATATCATAATGTACATTCTGTCTTCCCCCGCGAGGACCATACTTTGTTTTAATAATAAAAGGATTTCCCTCGGCCATGTATCTCGATCAATAAGGATTCAATATTTATTTTTAATCGTACTAACCAAACATGTGAAATTGAATAATTTTATATTATGCTAAGTACCATATTAAATACGTTGTGAGCAATGTTTTTTAAGATTGGAAGCATAATATGTATTATGTATGGATCAAATTGTTAATTTTCTGTCCAAATATGTTTCGTGTAGGCCAGTACTTAAGTCTTAAAAGACTTAGGGCCTGTTTCACCACTTCCTGATAAGTGCCGAATAGGCTATCCACCATTAAACTTGACTGATCAAGTATGGATAATCTGTCAAAAAAGTTGTGAATAGCCTATTCGCCACTTTATCACAAAATGGTGAAACAGGCCCTAAAAGTTTACTAAACAACGCTACGCCGCGCTACGAGCTAAGAGCTACGGCGTAGACATCGCTACGGCGCGGCGTAGCTTGTTCCGCTTGAGTTTTTTTGACATGTTGAAATATTTTTACATTTATTCAAATAATATAGTATTTAACCTGAACGATTTGTGCCGGATCGGCAGTAAATTTTCATTTACGACAGTATAATTTTTTGATGTGAAAACTTCTTTAGCGGCGTTGAGCACTTTTGTGGGATGGGTAAAAACTGTGAAACTCGCGTCAGATTCTCGTGCTGATCGAAAAACCTTGGAAAAACCGTAAGACGGTTGGAGAGTAGTGTTTTGTGTCGAACTCGAACTCGAACTCGATCTCGAACTCGAACTCGAATTGATTGTAAGGGTTTCGATTAATTAAAAAAATCGATATTTTAAAAATCGATTTTCATAAAAAATGGGTTAAAAATTTAATCGATTGTAAGGGTTTCGATTAATTAAAAAAACAATTTTTTAATAATCGATTTTCATAAAAAATGGGTTAAAAAAATGCACAACGTTAATAATCAAGTTTTCACTTCTGCCGGCACTCCCGGAGTGCAACCCGTCTTTTTTATTTATTTTTTATTTTTTTCAGTCTACATGTTTGTTTTATTTATTTTTAACTTGATCTAGTGGATACATTAAAATTGCAAGTATGGACCTGAAAGTATGACAAACCTCTTCAGTGTTCGTATTTACCAGGCAAAACTCGGCGCGGTTTCATTACAAGCTAGTTTGTGTTGCGGTATCGACAGATGCTAATGATTCATTGTGTTAACCGCACACACACACACACATATGTCACCCCCACATACACACAAGTAAAAATGCTAACAAAGGCTTTAGCATACTGAGACCAGTGTTAATAAACCGCTCTTACCGCTGAGATAATGCTCAAGATTGGGATGCTATTTTAATTATTATTATTACTGGACTTTTAATTTTCTTAGGTTGGGTTGCACCAGAGGCGTGGTTAAAGTTAAGGTTAAAGTTATGGTTAAAGTTAAATATGGCGTCCTTTAGCTTTAACTTTAACCTTAACTTTAGCCGGAAAAATTGACAGATGTCGTATGAGCATATGGGGTGTTTGGACGTCATATTTAACTTTAACCAGAGATTTGACATTTTGCACTGTAGTCAAAGTTAAGGTTAAAGTTAAAGTTACAGTTAAAGTTAAGGTTAGTTGGTGCAACCCAGTCTTAGGGCCTGTTTTACCACTTCCTGATAAAGTTCCGAATAGGCTATCTGCAACTTTTTTGACAGATTCTCTATACTTCATCTGTCAAGTTATGTGATGGATAGCCTATTCGGCACTTATCAGGAAGTGGTGAAATAGGCCCTTAAGCTCTTAATTTTCTTAGTTGTTACTTAAGTGACTCAAAGTGACAGTCAAACTTTGACTTCAGTGCTGCATGATCTTAGTATGAAACTAATGATAACTAAATAATCACATTTTTTTACATAAATTAAGCATGTAAGCGTTAAATCTAGTAGTTAGCGCTAAGGTGCTTGGAGGACGCGGGTTCGAATCCCGCCGAGGGAACAAAAATTTTAAATGTTCTCAAATCATGGATGTGTATAATATGAAATATTAAAATCTTAAATAGGTACGCATAAATTATATTAAAATGATACTTCATTTCCCTGAACTCAATTTCTCCGAGAACTATACCCGAGACCAGAGAATGTCATCCATGGCAAGAAAAATAGATATTATTATGGTATTGAGTAGGAGTATGAGAGCGCCCTTAGATATTACATACATATTTACTATGTTATCTAGTGAGATAAGGTGGAGTTGGAGAAATATGGTGTATGTTATTAGTTCGCGGGGACATTATCTATGAATATAATATTACTGTGCCCTCTCATATATCGTTTTTTTTACGTGGGCAACTCAATTATGTCGATGAAATTTACAACCAATATTTTATCCCGCTCTTCACGGAACCCACGAATCTAAATGAAAATGTTTTTGTTCCGAATGTATTTTAATTTTTATACAAATATATTCTACACTAGATGACGCCCGCAACTCCGTTGCGCCAAAATTCGTTTATTGCACGGGAACCGTATATTTTAACCGTATACTTTCCCGGGACTCATATCTCCATACAAAATTTTAGCAAAATCGGTTGAGCGGTTTGGGCGTGAAGAGGTAACTGACAGACAGACAGACAGACAGACAGACACACTTTCGCATTTATAATATTAGTATGGAAGTATGGATTATGCATAATTAATCGAGTCGTAAGCATGCTTACCACCTTTTATGATTAAAATAATAGGACTCGATTGGGTTAAATTAAGCACTTAATGAAAAATACTTCCTTTCGCAAAAGTTGGGTAAAAAGTTATTGTAATCATTTTTTATTTACCGTTATTATTTGCCGCCAAGCAATTATTATATTTTTACATTTTAATACTAATAAGCAGTGAATTACAAAGGTCTTGTGTCTCTCTCTATCGGCCAATTTTAAGTTTATACACGCAGAAGAAAAAAAAGATTATTTCGAATATAAAATATTTTTCAATATTATAGGGTATTTTGTTGGTCGGATACGTGACGTAGCACGGTGGTACTAAATCCGTTGTTGGTACTCCCCTACAGCCGTAATCAACTTCCGTTCTCATTGTGTATCACGATTCACGATACAAACCCTCTAACTCATTTTTATAAACGATCAGGAAATGAAGGCACCAAAAATTATTAAAATCGATAGCCTTAAGCCTATGCAAATGCTAAGCATAAAAATTGCTCCAGTAGTTCGCGAGATAAGCCTTTTCAAATAATTTCCCCCGTTTTTTCCACATTCTCCTATTAGTCTTAGCGTGATAAAGTATAGCCTTTCTCAATAAATGGGCTATCTAACACTGAAATATTTTTTCAAATCGGACCAGTAGTTCCTGAGATTAGCGCGTTCAAGTTAGCCCTTTCAAATAATTTTCCCCGTTTTTGCCACATTTTCCTCTATTTCTTCGCTCCTATTAGTCTTAGCGTGATAAAATATAGCCTATAGCCTTCCTCGATAAATAGGCTATCTTACACTGAGAGAATCATCAAAATCCGTTGCGTAGTTTTAAAGATTAAAGGGAACAAAGGGACATGAGGGAAAAAAAAGCGACTTTGTTTTATAATAAGTATAGATATAGAAGATGCTAAAAGTCAGCCTTTAGGTGTTCAGAAACAAAATTGCGTAGATGCAGCGAATACTGCGAGAAGAAAAATAAATAAAATGCAATCTAAATTTCACCGAGTTATTATTATTGTTTAAAAAAATTAACATAATATTATCTGCTCCCAACTTTCGCGTAAGCCACATTTTTTGCACTTGCAATATTTTGACTAAAGAGATTCCCGCGACTGAAAATCCCGCACAATTCTCAATTCTCTTCTTGGTGAAAAAAAAAACAATTTTACTGATTACTTAATACTTATCTTATACCTTCATCGAGCAATTCTTGTATATATATATGTCGCAGCAAACTGGTTTAAATAGCCGTTCAATCAAACAGCTAGCTCTTTGACTGAACAACGTCATTCAATCACACGTCTAGCTTTTTAATTGAATATTTCAGTCGTTCAAAACGCTCAACACTACAGCTGATTCAAAAGTAGCCGTTTGATTGAATTAATTCAGCGCTTACCACCGCGGCGCTAGGTGCGTTTTATTTACAATATGGCGTCAACTAGCCGGTATTTTGTGATTGTATTAAGATATTTTTCGTAAATATACGTTACAAGTGTTATTGAAGTGACAGAACGTAAGGGAGCACATACGAGTGAATCAAAATTTAAACAAATATTCGAGAAGAAATTACGGGATTATGAAATGCATCACCAAGGTATTAGTTGCAATTTTGTTCAAAATGAGTTAGAAATTAGAATACAATAATTTATTCTACTTGTTACCATTACATTTGTGTAATAATAACACTAAACTAATGGTCACCTTAGTTAATTTGCCAAAAACCAGTTAGCTAAGCGTCGTCTAGCTGTAGTGTTGAACGTTGCAGTCAACAAGTCGGCTAAACGACGTATAGCCGTGTGATTGAATGGCGTTGTTCAGTCAAAGGGCTAGCTGTTTGGTTGAACGGCTTTTTTTTTTTTTTTTTAAAGAAGGCAGGTCGCTATAGCCCTGACGTCACTGCGACCCATGAGGATCTATTGTGACTCCTTCGCACTAGAGAATCATCCCCAACCCAATACTGCTCATAAATTGAACGATATGGTTGGGGTTGGTGCCACGAATTTCCTCTGTGGATGGGTATTCGTGGCGACCAAGGTGCCTGTTCCTGCTCTGTAGTAGAGCAGGACAGTCGAGGAGAAGGTGAATAGGTGTTTCATCCTCCTCCTCACAGAATCTGCAAGTCGTTATGCTACAAATACCCATTCTCTTTAGGTGTTTGTTGAGCTTGCAGTGCCCAGTTAGGCTTCTGGTAAGGATTCTTAATTGGTTCCTACCCAAGGTGAGCACTAATTCTGATAGTTTCTTGTTGAAGCCAGGAATTAGTGCCTTGGAGTGTTCAAGGCCAGGGGTCTCAGCCCATTGCTTCCTGCATAGTCTGTGACCCCATTCCTTGAGCACTTGCTTTGTGGTACTGGGAGTTATACCACAGACTGGTTCTGGGTCATATATGAGACTCTCGGCCCCGAGCCTAGCCAGTTCGTCAGCGGTTTCATTTCCGGGGACGTTACTGTGGCCCGGGACCCATACTAGGCGGATGTTGTTGTTCCTTCCCAGCATGTTTAACGTCTCAATGCATTCCAGAACTAATTTGGACGAGACTTCTGCGGCAGTCAGTGCTTTAAGTGCAGCTTGACTATCGGAGAAGATAAAAACGTTTTTATTAACTAGGGCCATCTCCAGGCTTTCTAGTGAACAACCGAGGATAGCGAAGACTTCAGCCTGAAACACGGTCGCAAACTCCCCCAAACAGGCGTATTTGCCTTTCGGTGGCCTGCCTTCGTAGAATCCGGCTCCCGCACGGTTGTCTTTCCTTGATCCATCCGTGAACTAAACTATGTCGCTAGGGCGGACATCGATTGGGATTTTTCTTTCCCAGTCCTCCCTGGAAGGTATAAAAACCTGGTATCGCTTCGAAAAGCTATGCACCTTGATCATGGCATCTGATGGCATGGCCATGACAGGTGATTCACTGAGAGACTGTTTCAGCTGTCGAAATGGGGTGGAGGCCCAATTCGTCCTGCCCGCCGTCCTGGCCCTGAGAGCCACCTTTTTGGCCTCCATTAGAACAAGCAGAGGACTCTTCCTCCCTTCCTTAACTCCTCTGAGTTAAGTTGATCAGGGCCTCGAGGGAAGCGGTGGGTGTTGACGAGAGTGCACCCGTGATTATTAGACATGCCAGTCTCTGTACGCTGTTTAGACTTTTATTACAGTTTACTTGTTCAGCCTTTTTATGCCACACTACGCAGCCGTATGTGGTAATCGGTCTCACTACGGCTGTATATAGCCATAGCATTGCCTTCGGCCGAATACCCCATTTAGAGCTGACAAGCTTCCAACAGGAACCCAGAGCACATCTAGCCTTTTTCGTAATATACTCGATGTGCTTATTCCAAGTGAGTCATTTGTCTAGGATTACTCCTAGATATTTGACATCACCCGCAAACTTAATAGTTTTCCCGAAGAGTGTTGGGGGTCTCAGTCCCTCCAACTTCCTCTTTTTGGTGAAAGGTATCAAGACCGTCTTATCAGCGTTTACTGTTAGCTTGACCCTTTGGCACCAATCCTCGACGACTCTTAGTGCTGACTGCATCAACCCAGCGACCACCGATGCGCATTTTCCCACCACCATGATCGCCAGGTCGTCAGCGTACCCTTGAGCGTAGTAACCTAAGAGGTTCAGTTCCCTTAGTAGTTCATCCACTACCAGGGACCATTCCAGAGGTGACAGCACACCTCCTTGTGGGCAACCTTGTGTCAGCCTGATTTTGAGTGTCAGGTCCATGATAGTCGATGAGGCTACCCTGTTGTCGAGCGTGGCTTTAATCCATTTCCTAGTAGTTGGATCTATATTCTTTGAAGCCAGGCCATTTGTGATAGAGCTGGTTGAAGTGTTGTCGAATGCGCCTTCAATATCAAGGAAGACACACAACGCAATCTCTTTATTTTCAATTGCTCTATCAATCCGATCTACTCGTACCAAGTCCATTAGGGCCGTCTCGGTAGATTTGCCTTTTTGGTAGGCATGTTGTCTTTCATGCAGCGGCATTTTAGTGAGATAGGTGCCCCTTATGTGTAGGTTGACCACCTTCTCCATTGTTTTAAGCATGAAAGAGGTGAGGCTAATTGGTCTGTATGACTTTGGTAGAGCTTTGTCCCTGTCCCCACTCTTGGGTATGTAGGACACCCTTACCTTTGTCCATGCCAATGGGATGTAGCCCCACGCGAAACTTGCTCTGAATATTTTCAGTAGCAGAGGAAGGATAATATCCTTGCCCTGCTGTAGGAGGGCCGGAAATATATTTTCCTCGCCGGTCTTGTAAGGCTTGAAACTGTCAATTGCCCATGTGACTCGGTCAGGCTTAAAGATCACGAAAGCTCTTCTCCAATCGTCAACTGATGGTCTCGTTTTAACAATCGTATGAGAGAGGGTTTCGTGATTTTCGAGATGGATACTGTTGGGGAAGTGGACTTCGGCTAGTAATCTTAGCGTTTCTTCCGCCGTTTTAGTATAAGTACCATCTGGCCTCTTCAGAGTGCTGAGATGAGAGCTAGGGGCCTTAGATATGACTTTATATAGTCTGGAGGTTTGCGAGGTGTTATTCACTTCCTCACAGAACCTTGCCCAAGAGCGTCTTTTGGCCTTCCTTAGCTCCCTATTAAACGTCGTCAGAGCGGTTCTGTATGCGACCCAGTTCCCGTCACTTTTGGCTCTGTTAAACAGAGCTCGGGTCTCTTTCCTGAGTTGCGCCAGAGTACCGTTCCACCAAGGTACGTTGCGTTTGCTTGACGTTTTCTTAACAGGACAACTTCTGAGGTAAGCATCATTCAAGCTATGCTCCAGCTCTCCCACCGTTAGTTCCAGTTGTTCTACGGTCTTGACAGCTTTGTTGACAGCTGCGAGGTTTATCTGCAACTCCTCTCTGAATACACTCCAGTTTGTGGCCTTTGGGTTCTTATAAGTCACCTCTTCACCAGGCATACTGTTGTGATTATTAAACCTGATGTAACAGTGATCGGACAGTGAGTTGTCGTCCGATACATGCCAGTTGCAGGCGCGATGCCGTATAGAGCCTGTACAAACTGTAATGTCAAGGACCTCCTGTCTCAGTGGGTTGATAAACGTTGGTTTAGTACCCTGATTCAAGGTGTGGAGGTTGTTAGTAAGCAAGAAGTCAAATAGTTTCTCACCTCTGGAGTTTACGTCGGTGCTGCCCCAACTTGTGTGGTGTGAGTTGCAATCGCTTTCCAGGATAAGTTGGATGCGCTAATTCCCGACGTAGTCTATTACCGGTGATAGCTGCGTTGTGGGGTCCTGAGTGTCTCCAGGAAGATAAGCGGAGCAAACCATCAGTCTGCCTGCAGTCCCGCCGGGCTCCTCGATATACGCAGCTACTGTGTCATCTGTACATAAGCAAGAGACACACAAAAATTTCATCCTCTTCCTAAAGAGGATGCAGGATCTGGGCCTCTGGCCATGCTGAAAATAAAGTACGTTACCTGCCAGTCCAAGGCCTATCACCGTGTTCCCGTTGACCCACGGTTCTTGGATTAAAGCAATATCGAACGCCTCGCGAATGAACTTCTGACAGAGTACATCGGTGGCAGCCTTCGCAAAAGTTGACTTGTATTACTTTAATCATTTTTTTTTTGTGTAGTGTAACTGTGGAGTGTAGTTGTGGAGTGTGCTGCAAACTGTGTATTTATGTGTTGTGTGTGTGTTTAGGTTGAGTGGTGTATGTTGGGTAGACGGAACAGGGGGTTTCGCGCTGCTTTGCGACTGGAGTGCTCCTGCGCTAGTGAGGGTAGCTGAGCTGGCTTCCTCACCGCGCAGGCGCCTCTTGTGCCGCCACGTCCGCGTCCGCCACGGGACTGCCCAGGCTTACCCCTACTCATGGTTGCCCCTTGCCGGGGAACCTGAGGTCTGGGATTAGTCTGCGCAGCCGGGCGCCCGCCTCCCCTGCTGGTGTGTGCGTGCATGTGCGGTGTTTGCACGTGTGGAGTGTTGAGCTGGGCAGTGTGAGTGGCAGATGACATGCCGCTGCTGCCAGCTTGTGGTGGCACCGTTCCTCCATACCCTATCGGGTTGAGGAGAGGCGCTGGTTGTCGTCCCTTTTGTGAGGTGAGGGGTGTAGCCGTTGCTCTTGCAGACCCTGCAGGGTCTGGTAAGAGCGCCGGTTTTGGTCCCTTCAGGCGAAGCTGAACTAGGTTAAAGCCGAAGTAGAGCTGGAAGTTCCGCTCGGAGAGTAGCTTAATCGCAGATTCGTCGAAGGAAAAGGTGAAGGTTTGCCCCTTTCCATCGACTTTCCTGCTGACTACTCTCCATCGCGGGATTCCCATGCCTCCATTCTGCGAGATCAGTCGCTTGAGGATTCCTACCTCGTCAACCTCAAGATCAGGGACCCACGCCGTAGCGTAACGGGGCTTGGGCAGTTCCGCCTCGTCAACGACGCGGAGGACTGCTCCATCCCAGGGATGGATCATGTCTATCAACCGCGCCAGCCACTGCTTAGAGGCAGCGTCGACGCAGGTGAAGACAAGTCCACCAGATCTGTGGGCGCATCCTATCAACTGTGGTCCCTCTCCCTCCGGCTGATCGTCGATGACTCGAAGAATGCATTTCTTCAACTCCTCGGCGTTTTCCTGCGAGAGAGGGCCCCCAGCATCGAGGATGCCCACACGAATTGCACTCGCCGCCTCACTGAAACTCGGCTTGGGCGCCTGAGCACTATTGTGCTTGGCTGCCTTCGTCGGTCTTTCTTGTGAGTTGGCGGTATCAGAGAGCTGCCGTTTGGAGCTCGTACGCTTCTCCAACTCCTCGGCATACTCAGGAAACTCACTGAGTGGTTTCTGACAAAGGGTATTCGCCTCTTCGAGGCTCTTACCCCTCGCCATCCACCACTCAATGCGTCTCTTGGCCGCCCCACTGAGTTGCCTTCTTCTTCTCTTAGGGGCGTTAGCGGAAGCGCCAGCCCCAGCCTGAGAAGAGGAAGGTGCGGAAGCGCTAGTTGTTGCGGGGTCGGAAGGGGTGCCAGACACGGTAGTGTCCTCTGCCCCGACATACCCAGCCAATAAATGGTCCTCGGCTACGCTGACTTCCATCGCCTCCGTGGAGCATAGAGCTTCCAGTTCGGCCACTAGAATATCCTGGTCTTTATCAGAATCCATAGAATTCCCACGAGAAGCTAGGGAAATAAAAGGTCCACCCCCACAGAGCCCCGCTTGCAAGGGTAAGGCTATTTACACCTCGAGGTCGCCTGGTATCGAGGGTCCTCCGTTCACGGCTGACTTCCCCCAGCCACGCATCCTTCGGCACGGGTCGGATAGCACCGATTGGATTGAGTTTTTGTTGTCGAGTTGAGTTCTGGTCTGGGTCAGGGCATTAGAGCCCAAACACAGACCAGACAGGCAGGCAGGCAGGCAGGCAGGCAGGCAGGCAGGCAGGCAGGCAGGCAGGCAGGCAGGCAGGCAGGCAGGCAGGCAGGCAGGCAGGCAGGCAGACAGGCAGGCAGGCAGGCAGGCAGACAGACAGACAGACAGACAGACAGACAGACAGACAGACAGACACAGACAGACAGACAGACAGACAGACAGACAGACAGACAGACAGACAGACAGACAGACAGACAGACAGACAGACAGACAGACAGACAGACAGACAGACAGACAGACAGACAGACAGACAGACAGACAGACAGACAGACAGACAGACAGACAGACAGACAGACAGACAGACAGACAGACAGACAGACAGACAGACAGACAGACAGACAGACAGACAGACAGACAGACAGACAGACAGACAGACAGACAGACAGACAGACAGACAGACAGACAGACAGACAGACAGACAGACAGACAGACAGACAGACAGACAGACAGACAGACAGACAGACAGACAGACAGACAGACAGACAGACAGACAGACAGACAGACAGACAGACAGACAGACAGACAGACAGACAGACAGACAGACAGACAGACAGACAGACAGACAGACAGACAGACAGACAGACAGACAGACAGACAGACAGACAGACAGACAGACAGACAGACAGACAGACAGACAGACGGACAGACACACTTTCACATTTATAATATTAGTATGGATAATTGGAATCTCGGCATCGGCTCCAACGATTTTCATGAAATTTAGTATATAGGGGATTTCGGGGGCGATAAATCGATCTAGCTGGAATTATTTTTAGAAAATGTCATTTTATTTATAATACAGCGAAATTCAAATTAAATAAAAAAAAACGTGATTTCATTAATAATAATAATTAATGAAGTCATATAGCTCCAGCAGTTGTTATAACGTATTTATAAAACAAAGAATATACTCCAAATAGAAAACTACATTTAGTTACACTTTATATAAGAATCACGTTTTTATAAAGGGGTACTCGACAAGCTTGTCCAAAGTCGCCGGCGAAACCGATTAAATATTTTCGTTAAGTGTTCAACAGCTCTCCCTTCTGTGTATTTTAATTTTTTTCTCTCCAATTAATAGGTATTGGAGAGAATAATTTTTGAATAATTTTGCCTTGTAAATGATCTTTACGTATAGTTTTTTCATAAAAAACTTTTCTTCGCAAAAATCGTTTATTGCGCGGGAACCATATTTTTTCCAGGATAAAAAGTATATTAATATTATGTCCTTTCCTTGGACTCAAAGTATCTCCATATAAAATTTCAGCAAAATCGGTTGAATGGTTTGGGCTTGAAGATGTAACAGGAAGTAAGACTGATAGATACAGTTTAGTATATTTTATAATATTAGTGTGGATTGTTTAGTGTGTTTTTCAACACAACAGCACAGATTGTTACGAAATTTTGTGCAAAGATTAGAATAGATCTTGGGGCGATTTTACGGAACAAATATTCATGTGTGAAGAAAGTTGCAGGCGTCAGGTATGATCTACATATTTAGGCAAACAAATATACTAAGAGAATGTAACCTATAAATAAGTGTAAAACCAAAGGAAGAAACAATACTGTGTTTGCCTGCGTCACCGAGGGTGACAAGGCGGCGACATTACCGGTATTAGTGCACGTGGCCCGATACACAGTTGGCCGGTTTTTTTCCTACAACAAAATATTCAACACAATCAAATATTCCAGTATGTTAAGTTGGCAAAGCCTTACTTACTAAAGATAGCTTACTAAAAATACCAAAGTATTTTTTTAGTAAGCCATGATCGATAAATAATTAATTTCATCCCAGTCCTTGGCTGAACTATTCATTTGATCGCCTCTGTGACCTAGTGGTTTAGAGCGTGGCTCTTGACTCCGAAGGTCATGGGTTCGACTTCCGCGTTGGAAACATGTCATTTCCAAGTTTAGTTAGGGCAATGCAGGCTGATCACCCGATTGTCTGACAAGTTACAAGATGATCCATGCATCGGATGGGCATGTAAAAAGTCGGTCCTGCGCTTAGGCGCAGACCGACACCACTGGCAAGAGATTAGTCTCTTGCCAGTGGTGTCGGTCTTCCGCCCCACTGCGTTTTGAGAGTGAAGGAAGAGAAAGTAACCTATTGTACTGCGCACACCCTTGGGCACTATAAAATTGGCCCGGTTTCAATAAAATCGGCCACCGTCACAGAAACCGGTGTGATAGTTATCATCGTCATAAATATTAATACGCGAGCGAAAATCTTTGTATCCCTTTTGACGAAAAATGTGGAAACCAAGGTGAATTAAATTTTACACAATTATAGTTTATATGATGAAGTAGCACTCCTTCACCATAATAAACTATAACTGTGCAACTCCTCGATGCAACTCCTCGATGCACATTGAGCTAATATTATTTTGAAATTATGCTTTTATCATACATTTTTTTTAAATAAAACATTACACACACTACAATGTGCACTCTACCATATTTTTGAATGACAAGCCTATACATACGAATTATAGTATTTTGTTTATGGTTGAAGTTGTGTTGTCAAATTAAAAATGGATTGTTGTTTTTTTTATTAAATCAGAAATAGTCAATATTTTGAGCCAAAAGAAGAAGATAATTAAATTATTATTTAAGGTCGAATTTTGACCATTGGGTGATCTCTACTAATTATTATTTTCTGAACCTGAGGGGTGCAGTTAGTGAGTGCTTATACTTAGACCGGGATAAAGACATAGAAAATTCATGCTAATATTATAAAATTTATATGGATTATGAAGAGGTAACAGACACACTTCCACATTTAATGTGCCCAAACCACTGAACCAATTGTGCTAGAATTTGGTATGGAGATTGAGTCCCGGGAGAGGACATAAAATACTTTTAATCTGCAAGCGTCATCTAGTATCAAAATAATTTTTTAACATGCCTTTAACTTTTGCTCGATAGTTTTACTCCAAATCGAGCAATAACCACCGTGTGGACCGCCAAAATTGACAGCTCGAAGGCTCGCTTCGAGCCGGCTCGATGGAATTAAATATGTCAAATATGTCATTTCCTTCGATTCGGAGTAAAAATCGATGAAAACCGTATGTGAGTACTTAGCATAAGAAGATCTTCAAGTCAGGAGGGCTTGAAGATGTTCTTAGGCTCATCGTCATCCACTGAGCCGTCGTGCAAGTCCCGCCCGCCCAACGCCTCTGGGCGGCGCGTATATAAGCGGCGGCGGCGGCCGGCGCGCAGTACTCGTCCCAGTCTTCCCCGCGCGTCGGGAATGTCACGCGTCGCGCTACGTGTCACGTAAGTAACACGTAACTTACTCTTACTGCACACTCGTTATAAAATTTATTAAAACTTGCACAAATACACACTGCATACTTGTTATGCGTTAATAAGATGATTGAGTTATAAGTAAACAATTAAAAGTCATTATGAATTATTCTTAAAATGATTAAGTTATACTTTTGATATATATATATATATATATATATTTTTCTTGTATAAAAATTTTAATCATATTAAACCTTAGAAAATATACTAAGCAATTGGCTGAGTTTTGAGTGTTAAATATTTAAAAAGTACTTAAATTTTAACTAAATATTCAAAGCCAAACGACAATTATTAATATTAAGTTACGTTTACTATCAACTAACACTCTAAATTATGCAATAAGTATGTTTAAACCAAACGGATTAAACTTTTGTAAACATATCAATACAAAATCAACACATTGTTAATGTAATTGCCAATTAAGAGCAAAATAATCAATCGAATGTACGTTATGAGCACGTATCGTGTATTCTCTTAAAAGTTATCTAGTATACTTTCAGTATTTTTTATGTCATTATTAATGTTCCTTAACCCTTAAAAAATTCTTACCGTTTCGGTAAATAAAAAATTAATTCCCGCGGCGGTAAAATAGTTGACATTACCTATTAGTTTGCTAACATTTCAGCATTGAGGTGAATAACTTTTTGATAAATTTTTAAGAAATCTTATATACCATAAAGAATTATTTTTTTGCAAAACATTTTTAAACTGATGCAAGGTAAATATTTTGCACCATAGGTAGTTTAACCTTTAAGTTTTAAGCTTTATGTACCAGGTAAACCAAAACTATTAACTTGTATTTATTTCTGTAGGTGATCTCGCATAGCACAGTAATTGTAGAGTCAATTATTATACTCGTAATTCCATAATAATATTGCACCCTTAAATCTATTTTAACTTTTATTTCGATTCGCTATTCGTTAATCTACCAGGACCAATATTAGGTTAATTCTGCATTTATTTGGTGTTACGAGTTGAGTTAAACGTACGCGATTCACCTGGATAAACTAGGGATCTAAAAAATCCGTAGTTTCTTAATTTGATTCAGTTTTAAAAAATACCAATTGAGAGTATAGGCCCATAGGACAATTGAAATTTTTGCTAACGAAGTTGCTGAAAAAAAGCGTACGATTTTTCGTGTAAATGGCTAGTTTGAAAAATCAGCCAAATTCCAGTTGGAATCGCGCATCCGTTCCGGTTCCATACTTTTATAGAGCAAAAATTGTGTTTTTTGTATGACAGCCCCCCTTAAGTAAGTAGTTTATTTTAATTTTATTTTTCAATGAAATTATAAATACAACTTAGTATTTTGTGAACATTTCAAGTGCCTACCTTTGTTGCTGTTTACCACCCCATAAATTAGTCAAGAGGTCTGTGAACCGTTGTATTTTTTAAATTTCGTTGATCGTGAATAAGATAATTATTTTATTTTTTGCATTTTTATACAGACTCAAAATTTTTTATTTTTAAATACCTACAAGTTATAGATTACCTGATAGAAACAGATCTGGATATCTACAACAAATTTATTCTGTAAACAACTGTTGGACAGTATCAAGTATGTCTTACGTATTGTAGAGATGTGCCGATCATGACTTTGGCCGACTAGCCGACTAACCAAATAGTCGTTTGCAATTAGAAGCCGACTAATCGAACCGAACCGATCATGGTTTCGGATGTTTCCGGGTAACTCCGGGCAAGTCGCATACGCAGCCTGCGAACGTGTCGGATCGTGTTTGTCACGTCATGATACAGTTGATGGTTTTCAGGATATATTTTTATTGTAATAACATAATATGTAACATGCAATCTTGCTTTAATAATGACCTAATTTGTTAATACAAATCCGAGTCTTTTATATTTTGAATAAGAATAAATTTTCGTTATAAATATGGCCAGACCTTCCTCCGTTTCGTAAAGCTGAAAGTTTACCTGTTGTTGGCCTTTACAGAGGTGAGAACGACCAGCAACTATGGAGTTTCGGTCGCGGTTACTTTAGGAGGTATTCAGTTCTGAAGGTCTACCTGAACTTACAGAAAGAGTAAAGCTCAATTTCATGACTTATATTATTCGCTTTATGTGGAGGAATCTCGTCTTCCAGTGCCGGACATTTTAGGTCAGGTAGACCTTCAGAACTGGATACCTCCTAAAGTAACCGCGACCGAAACTCCATAGTTGCTGGTCGTTCTCACCTCTGTAAAGGCCACAAACAGTAAAAGTTTCAGCTTTACGAAACGGAGGAAGGTCTGGCCATCGCGGGCTCTTGGTCCATTATTAAAGAAGATATTATTATGTTGTTAAGTTTGGTATTTAAATTTAAAGATAAATTTTTATTTAACATCTAAATGTCATAGATATTTCTTTGCCAGAAAGTAATTTCAGATACAATTTATTTGTTATGTGAACATAATCAATGTATTTCTTAAATTTAATTTGATAATAGTAAAATAATAAAAAGCCGGATAGTCGGCGGTTTTTGCCGACTATTCGCCGACTACAAAAGTGGCTGGATAGTCGGCTTTACCGACTAGTCGGCACATCTCTACTTTTTAGTAATCTGTGGTTAAAAATAGTTTAAACTATCAGTTTAAACTATATCGATGCTAAATGTTCTTCGCACCTTTCTATTTATTAAAACTATTCGGACAATTCAGATTTAAGACGTATATTATGTTACAATGTTTGTAAATGTGTAATCACAGTTTATTCCTTACCAATTATTCAATTATGGAATAGAAATACCTTTACAATGATATTTCCATTCGTTATGCGTCCATTCATCCGCGCTAGTTATGTAAATTTGCAGGACTAAGGGTATTTTGATGTAAGGTTAAGGTACTAATCACACGTGTCCCGCCCTACAAACTTCAAAGGGCCAGCTAACTACAATTTGATATTGTTTCGGCCATCTTGTAATTAATTAAATTGGCATCGAACGAGGGTAGTTCGACAATTTTGTTATCTCTCGTCCACATGATCTTGTAATATGTTATACATCTCACAAAGATGAGATAAAAATAATGATTACAGTATAACTTAGTATATTATAATAAACTGTCTGAATCGAGCGCACGCCCACAAATACGTGATTTCAGATAACTTAAAATAGCAAATCACGCGTTAAAACTTGTCTTTGTGTTGTGCAAGATTTTTATTTCAAGAACACGGCGTAGGTAGTGTTGTCCACGAAGAGATTGTTATTAGGAAAATTACTAGCATATATCAATAACAAATTGGTAATCACATTATAATTAAATACTGGAACTTTTCAACATAACATTGTACAATATAAACCAAAAGAGATACCCCAGGAAAATTAAACATTTGACCTCGGAATAATTCGCATAGAGCTGAAAATTGGTAGAGACATTAAGGGAGATCGCACACGTCACACGAGTCTGCGGCTTACATACAATCTGCATGGCGCGCACCATCAGATTGTATGTAAGCCGCAGACTCGATCACACAAAAAGTGTGACGTGTGAGATCTCCCTAAATAGACCATTGTAAATAAAACTTCAAAAGTCCCCGGCGATCCTTGTGCAAAATTTTTTATTCAAGGTCAAATGTAAGAAAATGAGGTTTTTCCTGTTTATTTTTCAAACGGTACATTTTATCATAAAAATAGGTAGGACAAGAGTGTAGATCATAGAATTCTCTACAAGAAATACCTATACACTTCTTTTCATACGACTTACCATTCGTTATAATTAGCAGGCTTATAGTTGGGAAAATCATATCTATGTACTTATAAAGCTGAAGAATTTGTAGAACTACTGGTTCGAATTGAAAAATTATTTTTGTGTTGGATAGTCTTAGATATCGAAGAAGGCTTTAGGCTACATAACATCACCCTGCGACCAATATAGGAGGGAAGAAATAGATGAAGATGTGAAAAAAAAACAGAGAAAACAATTTGAAAGGGCTTATCTCACGAACTGCTAAAGCAATTTTTATATTATTTGGCACAGTTATAGAATAGACCACGTGGAAGGACGTAGGCTATTTTGTTTTTGAGAAAAATCTACGGTTTCCGTGAAATTTATAATAAACGCGGTTGGAGCCACGCTTAACGTCTAGCACTGCATACTAGGGTGGTTTGACACGTTCTCGGCCCTACATACTTCTGAGTGCCTTGCAAGCGTACTGTTGCTCTTCGCAACTCGAAAAGATAGGATTTGGTAACGGTAATAAGTCACACAGAAGTATGTTTGACTGTGAACAGCCCTCGTATGCTGTAGTACAAGAAGTTCCGCTCCGCCCTGTTTATTATGTATTTCACAGAAACCGTACATTTTCCCGAAAAATAAAATATAGCCTATGTCCCTCTACGTTCCTCTTCTTTATATATGTGCCAAATAACATAAAAAATGCTTCAGCAGTTTGTCAGATAAGCTCTTTCAAATAATTTTCCCCGTTTTTCCACATCTTCCTCTGTTTCTTTGCCCCTATTGGTGGCAACGTGATGTTATGTAGCTCAAGTCTTCCTCTATAAATAAGACTATCCAACGCAAAACGAATTTTTAAATTCAAACCAGCAGTTCCACATTTTTTTTAACTTTATAATATAAGTATAAGTATGATTTTCCCAAACTTTAAACCCGCAAATTATGAGGAATGGTAAATCGTATGAAAAAAGTGTCTGAATATTTTTTGTAGAGAATTCTATGATCTACACTCTTGCCATACCTGTTTTTATGATAAAATGTACAGTTTGGAAAAAAACGGGAAAAACATCATTTTCATACCTTTGACCTTGAATAATTTTTTTTTGCACAAGGAGGATCGCCGGGGACTTTTGAGGTTTTATTTTTAATGGTGTATTTAACGTCTCTACCAATTTTTAGCTCTATGCGAATTATTCCGAGGTTACGATTTTTTTGCGTCTAAATAGACATTATATTTTAAATGTAGAGTTTTCAAATTGTGTTTTATCATAAGGTTTCTATAAAATGAGAACCTTTTTGAATTTGGCTCTCAGCTCCGGCTCATCAGTGATTTGAGAATGTGAGCACTTACAACTTATCTCATTTCGTCCGCTTTTTCCTAATAACCCGAGTAATACGCTGCCCCAGATATAATATGTAATATGTTGATGAGGCTATTACAAACTCCTCCTATTTGGTTGCTTATTAGTACATTAAAATTGGGTATGGTAGAATATCCTTATTATTTTTCATGTTGATGACAGTTTTAGACTAAACGTGTGATAACTGATAAGTGATAACTTAATATTATGACCTCATGTGTGGTGCACGTTTTGAGTGCATTTAAGCGTTTTAGAAATATTGTTTTTTAATTAATTTCAAAGTTAGTTTAACCCATCAATCCCCAAGCGGCAGCCGGCTGCCGCATAACAATTGAAAATCTATTGTGTTGGCGATACCCACGATGGATGTGCTACGATAATAACAATTATTTAATTAATTACTTATTCAGTTATGTAAAATGGAGCAAAAACAATAGGAGAATAACATTATTGTTAACAATAAAGGACAAGTTTTGGTACACTTTGAATCAAAAGGAGGCCATTTACCTGTCATAACGAATCAAACGCCCAAAACAGGGTAGAAACAAAACGAACAAGGAACAACTTAAACCAATCTCTAAAAGTTTATAGGGATTTACGCCCACGCTCTTTGACACTTTTAGGTCGAATCGAATATATTGTCAGCAACAATAATCAAATATTGCATAATATAAGATCCAGAGTACATATTATGTTTATTATAATTTACAACAATAATATTATTATAATACACATTGTATGCCAAGGTAACTAGTAAAGACCCAAAACGATTGTTGGGGCTATTTAGAATTCGAGGTTGATGTTTTCTACGGTGAATTTTTTTACCGTGAAATTTTCAGCGATCCTCAATCCTCCGAATCTAACGTGAAGTGTATTAAAAAGTGGCTTCTCTGGAACGAAATTTAAAAAAATCCTCTAGCACGCCTTGTGCTAGAGTATTTTTTTTTTAATTTCATTCCAGAAAGCCACTTTTTATTACACATTTTCTTGTTGCATTGATTGAAGCTTGCTAAAATTACATTTTGCACGTTACTCTACGATTTCAAATAAAACCTCATGCCATCCTTTCTTAAATAACCCCCATTTTTATTTAAAAATCACGGGAATAAAATACCTCCATACGGTATGTAGCGTATAAAAACTCGTCCGCGTCGGTATTCTTTGACGTCACTAATGAGATGCAAACAAAAATGAGCCTTACGGCGCTACACGCATCTGTTAATTTTATTAAAAGGGTTCATACATTCGAATATTTATGAAATACGAGCGGGAATTTGTAATAAGTTCTAGATTCGCCTGGTTTTTACTATCCTAAATGCCCTCTGTGTAAGAAGCTATTTCAGGCGATTGCTAGGCTTTCAGGTTGTTTTTTTACCGCCGTTTGTTTTATGTGATAAACCGGCAAAATATGAGTAGGCAGATTACCTGATGGAAGGTGACTGTGGAATATGAGTGGGAGAACTCAAACCAAAATTGTGTTGAAATTTAAAAGGCGCGATGTTTGGTCCGATAAACTTAGGTGTCTGCAAATGGCACCCGTGGCTAAGCTCCTCGATTACAAAGCACCGTTTGTTTTTAAATACCCCTGTTTATGTTTGCTTTGAATAAGAGCCTTTCAATTCTAATTATTTGTAAACAGGTGAATTAATTTTCAATTTACACGAGAAGGAGAGAACTCGAACCGTTTACTTTACAAAGGCTATCTTCAACGATCAGTTTACGAAGCGTGACACTGAGGTACATTTTTTAAGACAGCTATTCCAAACTGAAATCTATTAATACATGGATATAATACCTGTTTCTTTGCAATATGCGGTACCACTCTTAATGATGCAGCCCCGCGTCACGTCACGCTTCATGCACTGACGGCCTAACAAGCCAAAATCTTATAAATACTATCTTCGATCAAATATTTCCGAAAATCAGAATCAGAAATATTTGATCGAAGAATACTATCATTGTTTGTATGTTTGTGACAAAAATAAATCAGTTTAAACACTAAAAAGCGCATCTCACAATTCTTACAGTTTTTTTCGTAGAGTGTATAATTTTCAGCGTGAAGTTAATCCGAAAGAAAAATGACATAATTTCGTTTGTTAATTTGGTTGAGTAAATTGCGGAGGCTTGACGAAGTACGATTATAACAAAGTAACTCGTCCACCGCACCTCTGAATGTGAGAGACAGAGGATGGGATTAATTACTTTAGTAATAATAATTATTATTAATAATAGACCTATATCATTGAAACCTATATTCAGGACTTAACGCGACTTATTCTAGTAGTAATGCTAGTCGCGTTAAGTCCCGAATAATAAGTTTCAATGATAATGCAACGCGAAAGTTTAAAAGTTCATAGCACTATATCATTACCATTGACTTTAATCTATCTATTCCTTTCTCAACTATTACCTTTTTAATACATTATCGTCCGGAACCCTGGTCAGTCTCGCTGTAGGCCGTTAATTTTATTTGCTGACAATTAAATGTTATAGTACGGTTTCATACTTTGACTTGATGGTCCTAAAATATGGATTGTTCTATTTGTAGGACAATGTTACTCTTAAATTATATAGATAACTATTAACCTACCAATATACAAAAAATCAGCTCGTTAGGGTTCCGTTATAGGTTTCTGTAATCAACAAAACTTGGTTGACTACTGAACCCTAAAACGGAACTCTAACAAGCAGATTTTTTGTATATTGACCGGTTAATAGTTATTATAATTTAAGAGTAACATTGTCCTACAAATAAAACAATCCATATTTTAGGACCATCAAGTCAAAGTATGAAATTCTTTCTATTTCTGTTACCTGCCACTTTCAAGATTTTTGGCAAATAAAAATGTTGTTCGTCTTATCAAAATGAAGCTACTCACAAAAAATTAGCTTGATAGTTATCAAAAAAAAATTGTTCTAGGGCTCCCGTACTGTTATACATCGTGACGACATACTACTTACGTACGTACGTACGTACGTACTCTTCCGCATCAATAACACTAGTTATATGACCGAGCTTCGCTCGGTATTCAAAAAATTAAAAAAACACACATAAAATAACATTTTATGAAAATGATTCCTAGCTAGATCGATTTATCGCCCCCGAAAACCCCTATATACTAAATTTCATGAAAATCGTTGGAGCCGATTCCGAGATTCCAATTATATATATACAAGAATTGCTCGTTTAAAGATATAAGATTTATGGCCAATATTTTTGAGCATCCTCAAGACCAACAGTTAATTCAAGTATTGTGTCATTACCGCCCTTGTTTAACAGCGACATTCAATGGTATGTATTGATGTTTCACATTAGTATGCCACGCGTTCAGAGTGCCCCGCGCGTGAATATTCATACATATTATGGAATATGCAAATTTACGTACCTTGGCGATTTTAAATGTTTATATGGGTGTAAATTACCAGATTTGTTTTAATACACGTGTTATAAATGCATGGCATATTACGCCATTAAAATGTATATTACGTATGCATATTTAATGCAGGGTATTGCGTGCTCATCACACATTTTACATTTTAGCCCCCCGTGGGTTAGAGTTATTTTAATTTGTTAATAAGACACTTAATTAAATACTTGTTAAGCGGATTACTATCTTTGTTAATTGAAAGAGAGAGTACACTTTTATACTGCTAACTCAGTATAGTAAAATTATAACTCCTTCGAAGCTAGCAATTTCAATGAAACCCTTATTTTATTTTTTAATTTATTTTATTTTATTAAATTCGGAAAACTTACGGCTACATACAAATATAATCAGAAGAATACACACATGAAGACCAATTAAAAGTTTTCGCATATATATTATAGACAGAAAATCTAATTATCGTCACCGAAACCGGTGTACCTAGGGGGCACTATTAAGTATTTCTGTGTAGTGTGTTCTCTATTTATTTACAAAAGTTCAAACGGCAATTAAATTAGACCTATACCAAACCAACGTACCGTAATTGGTAAAAAGATAGCCTTTGATCGATGATCTAGGCTGTAATTTATTTATTTACGTAACGGTAGAGCAAATACACTTTTGATTTGTGGAGCACTGCCTTAATCATATTAATGTGTGAGTTATTTTCCTTGTCTGGTATAGGTTCGGGGCGTTGGGCAGGTGCGCTCAACCTTTTTTATGGCCACAAACACGTTTTAGTGTTGGTGTCACGGGCCGTTTTTCAAAATTGGCGATTTAAAAGTGGAAAAATTATGTTCGACGGCTTTGTTCTAATTTGCCGGTGGGCGTGCATTTTGAAATGATTTAACGTTACGCGGGCCACTGACAGTCTCGGCGGGCCGCAGGTTGAGTATAGCTGGTTTAGATGACTTCGGCTTTGTTTTTCCTCTGATAGCGATCTGACGCCGACTCCGGATGTGTTCGGCGCCAGTGGATTGTCTACGCTTAATAGAGTTTTTCTCACAATCGTAGGAAGCTTGGGATAATCAATTTTCAGTCCCTTTATAAAGAATTATTTTTCACAATAACTATATCGTCATTATAGCAGACACCTTCGAGACCCAGTGGTGCAGAGTGGACTCTGGACTCCGAAAGTCCTGGGTTCAATTTGAATAATACTGTTTCCAATTTTGGTTAAGATGATGCAGGCTAATCACCCGATTTTCTGACCAGAAAGATGATCTATGGTATCGAACAAGCATGTAAAAAGTCGAAACTACTCCTGCGTAGCTGGCTTAATTTTAATGGCACCGTCACCAAAATCGGCGTGGGCCGCAATATTATTATTCGAGGGGTCCAGGGGTATGAGGGAATATCTCGTATGACGTTATCGAATATTAAATGTCAAATGTACGGTACGAAAATTACTTGAAAATTTTACATTGGGTTTCTAAATTTTAGAATCGGGCGAATTAATATTAAATTAATTCGTATAAATAAATATCACACCTCCTAAAATAGGATAGATATTTAATTTTCGTTGAGCTTTTGAAGTGTAAATGTTAAGATTTCCCTAAAAATCTCTAAAGGAGCCGAATTAAAATTAATTAAGTGGCAAATGAGAGACGTGCTGGATTTTTCAACATCAAAGGTCAAATATTTTTGCTGTTCTACTTAATGCGTACGCCAGTTGTTCTGATTTTTACCCCTGGAAAAAATACTAAGGCATGCCTTAGTATTTTTTCATACAAACGTTTACAGTTTATAAATTATTGCATACAATAATTTATAAACTGTAAACGTGTTTGCCGCCTGTCTACAGTTCTCAAATAAATCATCCCATTTTGACTTAATTTTGAACTATTAATTAACGAGTCACGTTACATATTATATAAACTATCTTATGCTCTTATAATTCGTGTTACATAAACTCCTCAGGAAATGGTCCAAAAGTAAACTCGACTTTTCTTTCCTGATATCTACTTTCCTAAGATCTATTCTATTTCTGCATTGAATTTCATTAAAATCAGCTATTAATACGCTACAAACAATATCCAATTTTTCCTAGACGAAGTATAGTTGTCAATACATTTGTTGGGTTGCGGTGGTGGCGATGACGACGACATGAACAATCGGCGAAGATAATGAGATGAAGAGTTAGGTTATTTCAATAAGTAACGTGATTTCAGTAATCCACTTTATTCTTCGAGTCACAGTCACAGTTACATTAACGTCTTACGTCGATATTAACAATAACGAGTACATCACCACACACTACGTAAATGAAATTACAATTATTAGTAGTAAACTTTCGACACGGCTACGTATAGCACGGTTAGACGCTAACTGAAAGCTCGCGGACTGCGGGGCGAACCCGTTCGAGTCGAGCGGCCGCGCGCCGGGTTTTATGCACATCGATGCCTATTCTACAGATTGTTATCGCTGCGCAAGAGCCGCGGGATCTTACGACACGATATTTAAATCTAAGTATTATTTAATTACAGATTTTAATTATTACTTAGTTATATGTTGTAAATAGTTGTAAATATATTTTATTTGTATTATTTAGTTATTATTTAATTGGTATGTGAGAGTGATTGTATGTATGAGTGCGCGTGAATGTGTGAATATGTGTGAATAAATAAAATATATTTTTAGTTTTAATTTCGTCAGCCACTACACATTGTAACTTATATCTTGGAAAAAATCAACTTTTATAACATACTGTAATACTGGAATTGTTTCCATAACAACATTATATTAGGCTGTTATAAAAGTTTACGCTCGTGATGAGTCAATGTTGTCGGTGCGGTTCCCCTGGGAGTAGTTGACGTGGAATTAGAATTAGTAGTTCGCGTCGCGGCGGCCGGCCTGGTGTCCATAACGGTATTAATTACTTTACCACTGCTTTCACTTTGAGTGTATTTTGTGGAATTTGCGTGAAAACGAAAAAAAGTTCAGTAGATGTAGTTTCTACGAGTTGCCGCCAAGTTGCGTCGTAGCATCTGAGAGAGCCTTAAGAGGTAACTTTTATAACGTATTATACTTGATATAAATTAATTTAAAACCTCACCTCCGTAGCCTTTTCTCTATGATTAAATTTTTCTGACTATTCAGTTGATTTATGAATTTTATGATGAATATGAGTTTTAATTGTTGAATACACTTAACCCGCATTGAGTAATGGGTTTGAACTATCATGTTATTAATTTGTAATGTTATGTTGTTGTTATCTCAATGGTTATCTCAATGGTTAGCGTGAAGGCAGTGGTTTGTACTGGACGGACACACGGCCTCCTCTGAAGGCCGCTCATTAAGCGCACGGATTGGTACTACTCTACGAATAATAAAAACTAAGGAAACGTAACTCCCATACTATATTACCGTTAAAGGTTCCTTTCGAATTGTCATGTAACGTCAGTCTTTATACCGCTCAAGGCCACCTAAATATTGCAAATGTATTGAAATGTGTACCTAAGGTACACTTTTTTGACAAGTATTTTGGAGCATGTTTTTTGAGGGAGTTACTCTTCCTTAGTTTTTGTTATTCGTAGGTACTACTAATATAATAAGATATTCTGTGGCATGGGGTAGACAACTTGCCACTGATACTACATTTGTCTACAGAATACTGTCCACAAGCTAGTATCCAATGTATTTTAACCGAAAAAGTAAGCGCTTGACTCAAAAGTTTGAATTTAGGTCTCAAAATATAAAAAAATATAAAAAATACCAACGAATTACTTTTTGCGATAAAGTACATAGTACAGTCGTTTGGCGTTTGCTCTAAACCCGTTTGGTGCAAAACCTTGTAAATCAGCAAATCATTTTTTATCAACATGTGTAATTTTAAACGGGCTTTGGCCCACCACACATTCCCACCACTGTATCTCCTGTGTCGCCAGGATCGACAGCGGCATCCAACCACGAAAACCCTTTGATATGATCTCAGGGAGCCCGAGGGACATGCTAATACTGTCTTGGGACCCGCAACGAAATTAATCAGAAGAAAATAGGAGGAGTAGGAAGATACCAATATCCCTCCCCATAAAAGCGGGAGACAGCACAAAGTTGCAATGACCGAAAGTCAAAGAACTTAAGGGGGAGCACCACGGAAATAAGGTTAATAATTGTGACTCCTAAGCTAAAGCTAAGTTAATATTGGAGTTTATTGTGTTTGACTGTTGCCAATAATAATTGTGGCAAAAACGCTTGAAGGCACGGAAGTTCCTAGCGCTGTCCACGAGATCACCGTAGTATGCTACTCCAGATGTACAGAATAGGTTGTTTAGCATAGTAGTTCTTTCGTTCTGCCAGAGACTGCACTCCCAGAGAACATGATGCGCGGTTTGTTCAAACATGTTGCCTTCGGTCGAGCACTCGCACATGGGTGATGCTACTAGTTTAAATCCGTAAAGTTTGGCCTTAAAATTTCCATGACCGGTCAGGAATTGAGAAACGCAGTGATCAATATCCATCCAATGTTTGGATAGCCGTTCACGAATATTAGGGAAAAAATTATAAAGGTGTCGCCCTTTGGTGGAACAGTCCCATCGTGACTGCCATTCGGAGGTTAGGCTTTGCACAGAGTTTTCTAAAGGTTCAAACAGTCTTGCTATTTTAATTTTATCGCGAGCGCTTAAAAAGAACGGGTTGTCAATGTTTTTTTTATGATAGTACATTGTCGCACGACGCTGAATCTCAAGGTCAACGGGTAAAACTCCGGCTAACACAGGTAAGGCTTCGGTGCTTGTGGTCCTGTAAGCTTTGCATAAGAATATAAGAGCAAGACGTTGGCTTTGTAGCAATTTGCGACGAGCCGCGCCGATTGTTGCTCTGTCGGCCCACACGGGGGCCCCGTAGCAAATGCTGCCTAGGTAAGTAGCAGTGTAAATTAATTTTAGGGTTTTGAAGGAGAGGCCCCATGTCGACGTAGATATTTTGGTAAAGGAGTAAAAATTGCGCTTCGCTGTCTCACCGGTTTGAATTATATGTTCTAAAAATGTAAATTTATTTTCCAAGAAAAAACCAAGATAACAGAGTGACTGTTTGCGTTTAACGTTAATATTGTCAAGTTTAATGCTAGGGGAAGATATAAGGGACCCTTTTAAAAGAATTTGGTAAGTTTTATGCGCGGCGAATTTCAGGCGATTACGTTTACCCCAGCTCGATATTAAATTAAGACTATCATTGGCTTTAGATTCAATTTCGGAACGTGAATTTGCATGAACGATGAGAAAACCGTCATCGGCGTAGCCAACTAGTACGCACAGCGGTGGAAGGGGAAGACTTAATAAATCATCAAATCCGAAATTCCATAGTTTTGGCGAGATAACAGAGCCCTGAGGGCAGCCGCATGTTAAATCTTTGGCGTGTGTACAATGGCCAAGTCGAAGCTTAGTTTGACCGTTAAAAAAATAAGAACGTATAATGGCATAAATATTAGAGTAGCAACCTCGATTTTTTAGTTTTAATAATAACATCGGCCACCAAGCATGATCGAACGCGCCGGAGATATCTAATGAAATGGCGACCACGTATTTAGATTCCGAAAGATTTACTATTTTTCTAACTTCCATAGCCGCGTCAACAGTCGATTTCCCGGCGGTGAAACCAAACTGATGACTATGAAATTTAGGGCCACCTGGTAGCAGGCGAGGTACGATGAGACGTTCTAGTAATTTACCTAAGCAAGGCAGTAACGTTATCGGACGGTAAGATTTTGGGTCGTCAGGAGGTTTGTTTCCCGCTTTAGGTATTAATTTTAAGCAACCGGTGCGCCAAATTTTTGAAAATATACCTTCTGCGATACATCTGTTGTAAACATGTAGAATCGATGAACTGGCCGCTAAGCACGCTTGCTTTATCATAATATTCGATATTTTATCCTCGCCCGCAGATTTTTTTATAGGCAAAAGGTTTACTATTTTACTAAACTCCTCCGAAGTTGGTAAATCTGAGGCCGGTGTATGTATGGGGTCTAGCATTCTACTCCTAATGTCGCGGTGGTGTTCATCATCCAAGGAGGGCTCGTCGTCTGGGATGAGAACGTTTAGATATGCCTTCGCCGTTTCGTCTAAGCTACAAGTGTAAGAGTTGTTAATTTTAATATTTGAGAAAAAGCTTGGCTCATTACTACAACCGGGTTTAAGCTCGTGGTATAAAGAGGACCAGGGGCCCTCTTTATCCAGTCTATTCGCGGCATTCTTCAACATATTATTTTTCGCTAACGTAACGGCGGCGCGATAGCGTGACCTTGAAATGCGTAGGTTATTCAAACTAATTATGTAATTATAATTCGAACGATCGTGGCCAGATTTACGAAGATTATTGATTTTGCGCCTGGCCCTTCTAAATTCCCGACGAAGATTAAGAAGGTTACTGTTCCACCATTTACAGTTATGATCTTTTTTAAGAGGTCTACGACCCAAGGCTACATCGGCACAGTAAACAAATGTGTTTGTCATAATATAATCTCAACCTCAATACCGCATGAGCGGTAATGAGGGAGCGGAATAAATTCCAATCGCCGTTCTTTACGTTGTATTTATAGTCATTAGAATTGACTACGGTATCACTCGGGACCGCACGAGAAAACTCGTACACCAATAAGCGGTGATCACTACATGACGCATCAGGTAGGACACGCCAATGCCTAATCTGGACGTACGCGCTGGATAGCGTGACGTCAATCGACGATTCGCCCGTTGGGCTACTATAGGTAGGTGGTGCATCGGGGGTGTTGTGAATTTGGAGGTTAAACTCCGCAATAAAGTCTTCTACAGCGGTACGACGGTCGCGGTCAGTGTACCTAAGCTGGCCGTGCCATAAGGGCGAGGATGCATTGACGTCGGCGCCAATAATAATTTTATCACCCGCGAGAGATTGTAATACGCGGCGGAGTTGATGTAAATGTGGGCCTACGGTATCCGCGTACTGAAAGTAGCAGCTTACAACGTATAGTCTAAACTGAGGACACGATACCTCGGCTACCGCACAATGCGACGTCGAAAGGTTAGTTAAGGCCGTGACTGAAAATCTAGACTGAGGTGTGTATATACCCGCGCGAGCTAAGTTATTAATTTGTATCATTTTCGACCGAAACGACGCGAGTTGATATTGTTCTTGAACAAGTACTAAGTCTAAATTGTGGTCAGAAACTAACTTTTCTAATTCTAAAGTCGCGTGCTTGTTATTATGGAAGTTTAACTATCCTATATTTAAACTATCCATACCTAGTAGTTAAAATAAGTTGCTCCATTTTGCTTTTATATGTTGGACAGTCTGGGGAGCCCGTGGGGTGGTCGGAAGGTTTTTTATAACGTTGGCAACTACCACAAACTGGCTTAAAATTTTCTTTATCTTTGTTGGGGCACGACAACGAGCTGTGTTTTTCGGCACAGTGATAGCAGCAAGGATTAGGATCGCGCCAGAATTTAGCGACGTGCCCAAACTGTTGGCAGTTGCCGCAGCGGACCAGCTCAACGTCGTCCACGAAGCGACACATCGCCCAATCGATAAACAGTTTTTCTTTTGAATTGATCAGGTGTTTACGCACAGCGGGGTCTAATTCGATACCTATCCATTTCCTGTTGTTGTAATCTTTATTTAAATTACGACGTCTTACTATTTTTGTTGAACGCAAAAATTGTTCTTGAGATATATTCATTTCGCCATTAATATTTTGATTAAAAAGTGCGAGAAGGAAATTATCATCCGTCATATGTTGCGGTACATCTTTTATGAGAATACGTGGGTTACGTCCTTTAGGCGACTCGAGTCGCAGACCGGCCGATTTAAGCGCTTCCACGGATTTAAGTTTATTAACTTGCGACTCGCTAGTTAGTCGCAAGATCACACCCGAATTAGCTGTTTTTTTGACGCCGTGAAATTGAAAACCGTCGGCCGGGTTGATGACTTTCATCAGAGCTTGTTTTGTTTCCGACGATGATTTTAATTCCCCCGATTTTTCTTGTGTCGGATAGGCAATAACGCAGGGAAGCGGTTTTCGGGTCTCGACTGGCGGCACTGACTTCGCAAGTCTTAGTTTAAGCGCGTCCGAGTAGGAGCCAGAAGGCGCGGCGGCAACTGTTTGTACGACGGGATCAGTTTTGGCAGCTAACAATTCGCGTTCCATATTAGCGACCTTGGTTTCCAAGGAGGAGTTCTTTATGGCGAGAAGTGAGACGATCGCAGTTTTTTTTTTGAGTCATACTCATAATATCGGACTTGTTGGCAAAATTATTACGGCGAGACACGGTGTCGTTTGCGAACTCGTTTATTTTGGCCAAGTACGAGCTAGCTTCGCGGACGAGCTCGTAATAATTGCAAGCATCGTCGGATGCGCGGCTTGTGTCTAATAATGACGTAACGGGGGACAGCAGAGGCTCGTCCCTAGTGGGTTGGTGACGCTTCTCCACAGGTGACAAGGAGGAAGGAGATAATTCCGACAACAAACGTTTACCGGACGAGAATGTCGGAGAACGAGGAGTTTTATCGCTTCTATTAAACGGGTTTGTATCTTTATCTGGCGGCATATTATTTTGGCTCGACATTGTGAGTTAATATAAAATTTGAATGTACCAATTACACTTATTTAATTTAAATTAGAATGAAACAAAAGTTTAGCTTAATAATCACAGTCAGCTGATCGCAAGGCCGGCCGGCCGGCGCCGCGCGAGCGGTACCGACACACACAATATTTTACCTACCTACAATTCCCTACTGATAAAAGTGAACAAAGAAATTTACTTACCGAGTTAAATCCAATAAAGTACGAGCAAATGTGTTAAAAAACTTACAGTACACGTAGATTACACCGTTACCTAGCTAATTACACACACTCAGCACGAATTTACCGATTTTAAACCACCGAAAATAATTTTTAATCCCGGAGCGCACGTCAGACGATGTTAACCGTACGGAGGCCGCGGGGGGAGAGGAACATGTGTAATTGCTAAAAAAGTAGAGCACACAGCTAGATTATACATATTATAGTACTAAATACACTTTAACACTTTAATACTTAGTACAGCTGCGCCCAGCTTAATAGCAGATATTATTACATATCCTAATGTCTCTAAATCACGTTTCTCGTTTTAAAATACACATCGTTTTAGGTAATATTTGCTTAAACCAAGGTGTGTTAGTTATAGAGATATTATGAGTTTTACTAGTAGTTACTTATCCAAATAGTTTTAGCCGTTCTCGAGTTCTAATGACACTAACAAAATTTGAAATTCATTTTTATTTATAAAGATTTGAAATACCCTTTATAAACTTTGAGAAGTGTTTTAAATGCACATAATATCGTATTTTGTGTATTTATGTAAGTATTTATTATTAGTATTATTTGATCTATATTTTAACTTAGTTTTAGTTTGTTAGTATTTAAGTTAGCATAAGTTTATGTTTTTTTTTCTCTTTTAACTTTTTTTTTGTCTCTTTGTGTACATGGCCCATCTATGACAAATACACCCACTATTTATATAAGGTTTGCTGGAAGAGATCTCTTAAAGAGATAAATACTCCGATGCATTATTATAACATTTAAATGTATCTTTGTAACTTTGTGCATAAAGAATAAATATTATATATATATATATATATATATATATATATATATATATATATATATATATATATATATGAGGCAAACTTCTATTATTATAAAATAATAGAAGTTTGCCTCAGTGTGTTTGTTTTAGCATACAGGAGGCCTGTATAAGATCAGGATGCGACGTTCCACAAAGGAATCTGCCGCACAGTCAATAAAGGTGTACCCTGTATGGTAACGTTGTCAATTTGGCTACCGTTGCACCATTCCACAGAATGGTCACCTCCTTTTCTATGTTATTTGCACCCAATTGACATTAAAATGCCCCAAGTTTGATCACCCCTCCATCAGGTTTATTAACCTTCTGTCAGGTGGATTAAACAGTTTAAACGCCTTATATTTTATAATGATGCGTTTCTTAGAGTTAAGAGTTTTTTCACATGTTATTTTTATCGTATGGCTTAAAAAGCCCATAAGAATAGCTAAAATTAAGCAACAAATCCTAATTCATTTTGAGAGTTATACTAATCCATATTAAAATGTAGTTAGTCCTCAAATAAACTGTTAAAGCTATTGTTTTTTTATGATAAAGACAAATTGTTTTTTCATTGTTTTATGTAATTTAGACTTGATTGCTTATCGTTAACGGCGCACTAAGCCATGTTCAATAATTTCATTTTGTATTTTGACTAAAAATACTTGTAATAAAATTTATTATGATCTAAGACTTAAAAGTACTACTAAACCTTTCTACAAAAAAGAAAGTACTACATACTTAAATGCTTATTAATTCATGAAGCCCCAAGCGGCCACATCCGGCCGCGATAACAATGAAAAAGCTATTGTGTCTCGTTTTGCCACGACTGATGGGTTAAAGCTTATACATTATACAATGCAAATAAATACGCATACGCAATACACAGCATCTTTCGCCTTCACGCACCGAAAATTATGATTTTGCTCTCATTCGATTCGGAATAGCATCAAGAACATTCTATCAAAATTCCAAGAGGGGCTAAAAAAAAATGCAAAAGTTATAAGCAATTAAGTAAACATAAAAAGAAGGGTTTAGTTTTTTTTTTTTTCGAAAACTATTTGAGATAACCAAAATTTGAAAATAGATCCTTAACGAGCAGGAAATTTCCTAAAAAAAATCCTAGATCCTGGAACCTTATCAACAATCCTTATAACTTTAATTGAGCGACGAAAGTAACGGTAAAAACGCGTAGTTCGGGTTTCGCGTGAATTCCCGCAATCTGCCACGTGAACTAAAAAATATATTTTACTGATTAAATATTAATATAAAGTAATAAAAAAAAATAGGTACTAAGTAGACATATCAATCAACAATAATCCGTCAACAAAAATAAATTATCACAATTTGTTTAATTGTTATGCTTTTGTTAATTTGTTAATAGTCACCATTTTAATGTTAACATAAAAACGCTGATTATTTCAAAACAAGAAATCTAGAATTTTTTATTATTCTTTTGAGCTAATCTTAAAAGGGCTTAGAAGAGATATCCGTTGGAAAAATTCAATAATTTTGATTTTTCAATTTTTTATGATCAATCAAAGGCATTCATGAAATTTTTATGTAAAAATAGCAATTAGGGTTTTTTCATCAATAAAAATGATTATTTAAATTTTATTAGTTATAAATAAAAAAATATACATTGTTATCTGGCTTCTAACAATAACAAAATAAAATAGTAACAGTTATTGGATATAAAAGTACCGTAATTGCTAAATTTACATGAATAATTTTGGAATGACTTTGAATGTTAATAAAAAAGTGAAAAATGAAAAATTTTGATTTTTTTCAACAGGGATCTCTTAAAAGGCCTTTTAAGATTAGCTCAAAAGAATAATAAAAAAATATGGATTTCTTGTTTTGAAATAATCAGCGTTTTATGTTAAAATTAAAATGGTGACTATTAACAAATTAAGAACAGCATATTAATTAAACGAATTGTGATAATTGATTTTTATTAACGGATTATTGTTTATTGATATGTCTACTTAGTACCCAATTTTTTTTATTCCTTAATATTATTATTTAATCACTTAAAATATTTTTTTAGTTCACGTAGCAGATTGCGGCAAATCACGCGAAACCCGAACCACGCGGTTTTACCGCTACTTTCGCCGCTCAATTACAGCTATAATAATTATTGGTAAGGTTCCAGGATGTAGGATTTTTTTTAGGAAATTTCCTGCTCTTTAATGATTCATTTTCAAATTTTGAATATCTCAAATAGTTTTCGAAATATTAAAAAAAACCAAACCCTTCTTTTTATGTTTACTTAATTGTTTATAACTTTTGCATTTTTTTTCAGCCCCTCTTGGAATTTTGATAAAATGTTCTAGATGGTATTCCGAATCGAATGAGATCAAAATCATAATTTTCGGTGCTTGAGATCAGGTTTTGACGAAAATGGCACTTGTTAACCAGAGTACAAGCGAGTAGTTTTAAAATATTCAACGTAGATTGAATGCGAACTAAGCGGTGGTAATACTTTAAGAGCGTACATACTACATGTATGGGGACCTCAGACTTTTGTGTTTTTCATAAAATCCTTTGAGTATTAGTGACTTTCCTGAGGCACAGGTGTGTTTTAATATTCTATTCTGAATAAACAGACAGTAATCGGCTTATTTGCGTGGAAACTATGTTTGAATCGTGAAAAATTCATTTTACTTCTCATATTAGATATAAAAGCCTTTTGCCCGAGCGAACTGCGAAGTAATTATTCATTTGGTTACTAACATTATTTCATTGTTTTGTCATTATGAATATGTTATTGGATTTTACCCCACTATTTTTGAAGTGAAAACTTCTTTAGCGGCGTTGAGCACTTTTGTGGGATGGGTAAAAACTCATGCTGATCGAAAAACCAAGGAAAAAACGTAGGACGGTTGGAGAGTAGTGTTGTAATATCGAAATCGATGAATCGAACAATCGATTGTTTTTTTTTACTGTCGATATTTTTAATCGATTGTAAGGGTTTCGATTAATTAAAAAAAATAGATTTTTTAAAAATCGATTTTCATAAAAAATGGGTTTAAAATTTAATCGATTGTAAGGGTTTCGATTAATTAATTAAAACGATCGTTTTTTTTAATTTTTATTTATTATTATTTTTTTGAAGTGAAAACTTCTTTAGCGGCGTCAGAGTAGACAGAATTATAGAGTATGCCGACTTGGAACTGATGTTGAAATTTTTAAATTTGACGTATTATGACGAAAATCGTCGCTAGGGTTGTTGACTTGTTACCTACGAATTTAAAACTTTGACATATTCGCTGGACGTGTTCCTCTTTGGTCGTATTGTTGTTTGTGTTTTGGCACATTCGATTACAATTGTCAGAATCCAATTTTGAAATCTTTATTTTAAATATTTAAAAATAAATTATATCAGCCAGCGCGAGGCACATTCCGTTCATAATCCTAGTGAAACCCGACGAATTTGACAGATATTGAAACCTGTCCGTTTCTTTGCAGTCAAAATACTGGTAGTTATGTCTATTGTGGCGGCGTTGAGCACTTTTGTGGGATGGGTAAAAACTGTGTCGCGCGCGTCAGATTCTCGCGCTGATCGAAAAATCAAGGAAAAAACGTAGGACGGTTGGAGAGTAGTGTTGTAACATCGAAATCGATGAATCGAACAATCGATTGTTTTTTTTCGATTGTCGATATTTTTTAATCGATTGTAAGGGTTTCGATTAATTAAAAAAATCGTTTTTTTTTTTTTAAATCGATTTTCATAAAAAATGGGTTAAAAATTTAATCGATTGTAAGGGTTTCGATTAATTAATTAAAACGATCGTTTATTTTTTTTATTTTTTTTTATTTTTTTTTCTATTATTATTTTTTTTTTTATTATTATTTTTATTTTTTTTAAATCGATTTTCATAAAAAATGGGTTAAAAAATGCACAACGTTAATAATCAAGTTTTCACTTCTGCCGGCACTCCCGGAGTGCAACCCGTCTTTTTTTTTAAATTTGTGTTTGTTAATTTGTATAAAACAAACTTCAAAATTATTATACTACAGGATAACAAAGATGTTCAACGCTACTTTCACAGTGAACTCTGGGAACTCTGGACTCATTCACATCGTAAAGTATTATCAGTAACTTTTGTTACACCCTGTATATTGTACGACATTGAATACTTACTGTGTAGTGTGGCCCTACAGAGGCTACACGTGTTGTAACTTGTAAGCTATTAGTTGGAGCAACAAGTGCAGCGGAAACGTCGGGGCGGAAATCCGCGCCGCTCGGATATAGCCCCGCCGACTTCGCGATGTACGTGATAGCGGGGTACTCGTAACTGGCGATTCTGTTAAATAATACAACAATCTATATCTATATCTTCTTATATATAAAAATAGATTTTCAAATGTGTTAGTCGCGCTAAAACTCCAAAACAGCTGAACGGATTGGGTTGATTAAAATCTATAATATAAAAAGACTAAAGTCTTAAAATATTCGTAGAAGTCCAGGGAAAGTTCTAAAGTGACACGAAGTTCACCGGGACAGCTAGTCTTATATATAAAAATGGATTTTCAAATGTGTTAGTCGCGCTAAAACTCGAAAATGGCTGAACGGATTGGGCTGATTTTAGTCTCAAAATATTCGTAGAAGTCCAGGTAAGGTTTTAAAGTGACACGAAGTTCACCGGCACAGCTAGTCTTATATATAAAAATGGATTTTCAAATGTGTTAGTCGCGCTAAAACTCGAAAACGGCTGAACGGATTGGGCTGATTTTAGTCTTAAAATATTTGTAGAAGTCCAGGGAAGGTTTTAAAGTGACCTGTGACACGAAGTTCACCGGGACAGCTAGTATTATATAAAAATGTATTTTCAATTGTGTAACGCTATAACTCGATAACGGCTGGACCGATTTGGCTAATTTTTGTCTTAAAATGATCGTGGAAGTCCAGGTCGGGAAGGTTTATAAGTGACACGACGTTCACCGGGACATCTAGTACTACAATAATTTTCATAATATGGTTTCGATGCAGTCTTGATTCAGTCGTAGTGTGATATGCCGGGTAACTGTGGATTTTGTTAAATAATTAATCCAACTATAATAGATTTTTGATACGGTTTGGATGATGTCTTAATAAAGCACTATAACATTTTATTCACAAATGGTCATAGCAGAGTCAAACGCATTCTAAATGATCAAAAATCAGTCTTTGGTATCAAGATGATTCGTTTATAATCATTGCATTTATTTTGAGGTAAATATAAGAAAGTGTAAGTTGCACTTATTATAGCTACTGTTCATTAATCCTTCGATCGCGGATTCTTGGAAATTTATCGTTATTCTATTGTTGTCGCGGTCACCGGTGTGGTTATGGGGCTTGATGGGTTAACATTAGCTACATGCATGGTGTCCCGGGTGTAACTCATGCTTGCTAGTTCTTCTCGTTGGGTTAGATCCCTAATGTCGGACAAAACTAAGAGCGTTTATTTCTGCGTGTTTGAAAATAAATCAATAAGGCGGTTTTCATTCCCGGAAATTTCAGAATAATATGAAAAGATAATTCGTTCAGAGCATGCTAGCGCCTAGGTATAGGCGCATCCTTTATCTATTGAACACTTAAATATTTTTGACGTACTCAAGGAGACTCAGCACGTGAACAGTTATAATATGGGTGTCAAATTTGGTCGCCTTATATTCCCCAATGTTCCCCAGGGAACTATATTTTACCTCGACCCCGCTAGCCTGCCGCCGCGAAGCCTACGCAAATAGGAAAATAAATATTTCTTTCTACATTATCCGCTTTGAAATCAAAAGATACGCGTTCAAAGAAACCCCGAACTGCTCTTGAAGGGTGTGTCTAAAAACGAACAATATCATAATAATTATGTTTCGCAGAGTCAAGACATCAAAGATTAAGGGTTGCACGGTAAAAAGGTTCAAATAGTTAAGTAAAATAACTCGAAAGTCGAAAACATATTTTTAAAATATTACACGAAGTTTCAAAAATAATAAGCATTAGACTGTTAAATAAGAAATACTGAAAAATTGCACATTTTCCAGCAAAAAAGTAGCGTAGCATAGAGACCCCGTAGTCTACTCCATAATTGTGGCATATTACATAAAAATCGGTCCAAAACTTAGTAAAATTAGCGCGTTCAAACGAATTTTCGTCTTTATAATATCAAGTATAGATTAAGGAGTAAACGAGAACAAATTATCGAAGTAATAAAGTTGTAAAGTTCATAACGATCGCACGCAGTTCACGAGCGAGGCGGACTTGATTTAGACACTAACAACGATGCAAACTAATAATTAAGTTTAAAACATCCAATCCGACGCTACACGAGATCTTTGTCACAGACTTTTGAACAATTAAAACTATTACGGCTATACGATACTCGTATTACTCGCGCGTTCAAGCCAGCTATCGTCATTAGCGTTATAGCGTTTACTTGTATAAAAACCTAAAAACTATCTCCAAAGAATAAAGTCTACATTTTAATGTGACTTGTACTTTTCAAGATAAGTGGCAACATTTAAAGCGGCGAACCCTCTCACCCTAATATTTAGACTTTAATTTGTATTTACTATTTATATAATTGAAAAAGTCTCAAAAAATGCTTAATTTAGATAATGAATGGGGATATTACAGAAAATCTACGCTATGGTCCATTGTACGACATTATCCTAACGATAGGTACTCGTATAAACTACGGTTATAATAATAGTTTGGGCACCCATTATAAATAACAAAACGTATTGACAATGAATTCTAAACTCAAAATAAATAACAATATCTAGATATTTTCCTCTTTGTGGACCGATAGCGAGTGAAGACATTTCATCAGTCAAAACAGAACAATTATACTTAATATAAAACGATTGAGAATGAGACGCGCCCAACAATACACTGATAAATGATCCAGCATGATGATATTGTAAAGGTGTTTGAATAAATATTCAAACACATTATTAAATGATATACTTTTATTTAAATAAAAATAATGTGATATATTATGTGTTCTACTAAAATATAGTAAATAAATCAAACTTATTTACATTTTGATTTTATCTTCAAAGGATACAGTGCAGGCAATAAAGCAACACAACGCAGTAAAGATTGTCCAAAATTATTAAGACTAAATTGCGCGAAAAATATCATCTTATTTTCAAAGGAACCGACTGACTTACAAAGAAAGAGATGGTTTAAATACATCTGATATCGTCGTATGTAAATTTCCTCTTAACTTGCAGATCGAGCCATCTTAGCACAAAGGGCAAGCTCCGGCCCTTTGTTCCACTCAATGACTTACTTTTTAATATCATCTATGCTAAAGTACGGTAAATAAATTAAGTAATGTTTCGAAGTATTAATGATATTTGAAGATTTTTCGTGTAATAATAATTATTACTACGATAGTTACTTAGTTATTTCATTATTTTCCTTGTATTTAGGTTTCTGATAATCTAGACACGCGGTAGCGTGTCAAGCCAAGTTCTAACATAACAGAATGGTGAGCAGCACCGTGTGTAATATTACACGAACCATTTGCAGGCACTTTTGACCCTCTCACAATTCAGAAACTATTTCACATAAACGTTTCAAATTTGGCTCATATAATGAGACTTGCGAGATAACTACATGCTCTAAATTTCATAAGCACAGCTCAAACGTTTATTAAGATATTAACGTCCGAAAATCTACATACATTTTTATCACTGACTGACTGACTGACTGACTGACCTATAGATCAAAATTCTAACCCACTTCCAGATGACCTAGAAGGCTGAAATTTTGAATCCAGCTCGGTAATTGTGTGAAAACGTAGGGAAAAATCAGAAAACAAAAAAAACGGTCAAGTGCGAGTCGGACAGAGCGAAACTAGGCAAAAATTGTGTTTTTTGTATGGAGACCCCCCTTAAATATTTATTTTATTTTTATTATAAATTATGAAAATAAAAATATAATTAAAGATTTTGTAAAATTTTCAAGTATCTACCGGCTGCCATTATTGATTTTGAGCAAAAAAGGCCAAAAAATCACATTTATTGTATGGGAGCTCCCCGTAAATATTTATTTGTGAAGTGAAAAAACTTTAGGAAATTAATAGAAAGTGACTTTATGAATTAGTATGTCTGTCTGTCTGTTACCTCTTCACGCCCAAATTGCTTGTACCGATTGTTCTTAAATTTGGTATGGAGATATAGTTTGAGTCCCGGGAATAGACATAGAATTCATTTAATACGTCTGTCCGTCTGTCTGTCTGTCTGTCCGTCCGTCCGTCCGTCCGTCCGTCTGTCTGTCTGTTTGTTAGACAGCTATAATAATAGCTACTTTACTTCCGCACAATAAGCTGTACCCTATAGTTAATGGTTGGAAATACACTTGTGTTATACCGTATTATTCCAATGCCTCCTGATAGTAGCTGCTTTTTCCATTCGCTTGAATTCTTTGTTTTATTCGTCTGATACTCAACAAGGCTTAGGAGCTATTTCCCCACTTCCTGATTAGTTTCAGATAGGCTATCCACAACTTATCTGACAGATGAAGGATCTGTCAGTTAAGTTTCATATAGGATATCCACAATTTATATGATAGATGAAGTATCTACCATATAAGTTGCGGATAGCATATCCGATACTCGTCGGGAAGTGGTGAAACAACACCTTAAGGTTGCGATTGAATATAGTCGAATATTATGTATGTTTGAACTGGGAAGATTAAGATGTCTACTGTCTACCCTTGCTCGGAAAGTTATCTTTACAAAAAGTTATGATATCCCACCAAAAACATAAAATATGTAAAAATGGAAAGCCAAATTCCATACAAACATTATTCTTGTCTATGGACTTCGCCGTAAAAAGGATGGAGATCTAAATGAGTGCCAAGTTCCATGGAAAATCGAAATATGTATGTATAGGAACCAAATAACATTATGAACAAATAATAGTGTCTATTTCTTTGCTTTATTGAATATCTATAACAATTAATGTTATTTAAATAATTTGAGATCTTAAACTAGATTAGATTCTACTTGGCTAGTTTTCATCAGAATTAAAATGTTCAATAACTTTATGAAATGACTGATGTAATGAAAACTGGCCAAGTTAGATCTAATCAAGTTTAAGATCTCACATTATTTAAATAACATTAATTGTTATAGATGTTCAATAAAGCAAAGATATAGACTATATTATTTGTTCATAATGTTATTTGGTTCCTATACATACATATTTTGATTTTCCATGGAACTTGGCACTCATTTAGATCTCCATCCTTTTTACGGCGAAGTCCATAGACAAGAATAATGTTTGTATGAAACTTGGCTTTCCATTTTTACATATTTTATGTTTTTGGTGGGATTAGCTATAATAAACTTTCTGTTATTTATTTTATTCATCAGAAGCATTTGATTAAAATCTTTACTTAGCTTTTAATCCCTTGGGATTGGGAAAGTTTAATTTATTACATTGTATCGTATTGTAAGAAATAATCAGACTTTAGCGAAATTATATTTGGGCGTACGCGCGGTCGCGGAGTCGTGGTGTGGCACCACAGTAACTTTACAAACTGAGATATAAAAGTTAGGTGACTATACGAGTACCTAGAGAGTAGTACATGTCATTTTTATATTAGCCAAAAAACAAAAGTATTTTTTTAATGAAATAAGGGGGCAAACGAGCAAACGGGTCACCTGATGGAAGCAACTTCCGTCGCCCATGGACACTTGCAGCATCAGAAGAGCTGCAGGTGCGTTACCGGCCTTTTAAGAGGGAATAGGGTAATAGGGGAGGGTAGAGATGGGAAGGGAAGGGAATAGGGGAGGGTAGGGAAGGGAATAGGGTAGGGGATTGGGCCTCCGGTAAACTCACTCACTCGGCGAAACACAGCGCAATCGCTGTTTCACGCCGGTTTATGTGTATGTAATACACATAAACATAATAAAATATACTTAACATACTTGCGTATGTTTCATTATGAAGCATATATTATATTTTAATAGTTTTAAAGTAAAAAGTTGTGAATAGCCTATTCGGCACTTTATCAGAAAGTGGTGAAACAGGCCCTTAGCAAAATTTAAATAAAATTAACCTCAAGAATGCAATTTCATCTGGCTTAGACTAAGGGCCTTATCACACTGGCGATTAACGAGCTGTTTGAAAGCGACGCGATTGCGCAGCGCGCACGCCGCGATAGCGCAGCGTCGTCGCGGCGTGGCGTGGACGCCATTTTGTACACTCGTCTAGGGAATTCCCTATTAAACGTGGACGCCATATTGTACACTCGTCTAGGGAATTCCCTAGACGAGTGTACAAAATGGCGTCCACGCGACGCCGCGACGACGCTGCGCTGCGCAACCGCGTCGCTTTCAAATCGCTCGCTAATCGCCAGTGTGATAAGACCCTAACAGTTGCCTCTATAAAATGTCCCACAGAGGAGCCTCTCGCCCGCGCCTGTCTGTCGCGCCTCGCCCATAAACCCGTGTTATGGCCACATTAATGATCATCATCATAATTAATTAACATCTCAACTATAGCGCTAATATCGTTTTTTATCATAGGAAAAGTTTGGCGACGAATTTTCGACAGTAGCGTTACGTTTTTGAATAACTTTTTAAGTTTTTATGAACAGGCAAAAACACCTGAGAGAAACTTCGAAATCTATATTATTATATTATTATTATTTATTTTATGAGTATAGATGAATATTAAGATAAAATCTATGGTTTCCTATAAGTGAAAAATCATTTCAAAAAACTATTATATAAAATAAACAAAATTTAAACCAATAAAGCTAACGTAGTAACTACTTCGTTACAGTGTATAATACCTGAACGAAATTGGTTTTCATAATCTCACTTTACGGTGAACTAATAACCGGTCGACGGTTTTACAAAACGGCTATATGAAATTGTAGTGAAAAGGCTTTACAACATTACACAAAGCGAACTTCAGTGGTGCAGTCGACACGTGGTTATAGAACATACTCGTAATATACTAGCGCAGTACAGAGTAACTTAGCTGTAAAGTAATGAGACACAATTTACGTGCACTTTTTCCACTTTAAGTAGTTTTTATCCATTGATGAAAATACTAATTAATCCTTCGATCGCGGATTCTTGGAAATCTATTGTTATTCTATTGTTGTGACGGTAAATTGCGTTTCAATATAAGTAAAACGAATTTACACCAAGGACCAATTATTAGTACGAGTACAACCAAACAGTTAATATAACTGAGCCGTGTCCTTCAAGCAAATCAGACTCGGCAAAATTTTAAGCACATAATAAGTTTTACTTATGATTTGTTTTGTTTTGCTACTATCTGATACTATCTGAGTAACTTTAATGTGTGTTCGTTTGAATGAAGTTTACCCAAAACTTGTATTAATGTCTTTAATGTGACCTGTTTCTTTGAAACCTAGCCAGCTACGCAAGATTAATAGTTTCCAAGTGTGTTCTCAGTACAATAAAACGATCTCTCTTTTTTAACCGACTTCCAAAAAGGAGGAGGTTAAATGTTCGTCTGTTTATTTACTCTCATTAATAGTCAATAAGCATAATATTATAAATGAAACTATAAAATAAAATACTTTTTGTAAATTGTGTTGCGTGTACTATCCTCGGAAAGCGAATATACAACAAAACATATTATTATTATTATGTTATGTCGCTAAATTATGTTTTTATTACCATGTTCCGTTCTGTTTCCGTATAAAAATTACTCATTACTACCCAATAATACTGCCGTACTACAAGTATATTATACGTATGTAACATACACACAACCCTTAAAGCTCTTATAACGCCTAAAATCCTCCGCAAAGGTCCACTATTATAACCTTATCATCACCTTAATGTAAACAACACAACTTACAGTATTGTCCCCTAATTCTCTCCTCTCGGTATACCCATACTGTCGCGAAAACCAAAATTGCTACAGTTTTGAACCTTAATATAAAGTAATAAAGTCGGAGTGTGCTGCTCGGTCCATGTCGCATGCTGTACCGCAGTAAGCAGCTTATTTCCAAGACAAACGTTATCTCCGAGTCCAGCTGGAAACAGCTCGATACACCAGCTAAGTCGGAGAAATGTTACTAGTTTTCTCCCCAAATATTGATATTATAAGTTTCAAGTAAAATAATTCTAACATGAGAAGTGAATGGATACGCTATAGTACAACGGTTAAAAAAAGGAAAGCGCTTGGGGAGTGCTGGTAGAAAGGGAGAGAAATATTGCTTCCTTCCCTACGCCGCTCCAGTGGTCTACTCTTACTCAGTCTAAAGAATCTTTGATCAAATCACGTATCTTGTCAACGAGGGTAACATTTTTACAAATGCCAAAAAAGTGCGCAACGCTGCTAAAGAAGTTCTTACTCGAAATAAAATTATTTACACTTATAGGACTCCTAGAGACTGCCTTTTTTTCATTGTTTTCCAACACAATAAAGTCCTAATATTGTTATTTTCTCTCATAAAATACATTTTTCAATCCTTTTCTTCTTTCGCTGTAGACGTCTACGCGGCGTGTAGCGGCACTACGGCGTAGCTCATTACGTAGCACGTGCTACGACGAACAACATTCTACTTTGAGAAGATGCATTTTGAACATCATTTACATAATAATATTATTTTACTCGGATATAACTTAAATTAGCCAGCTAATGAGGAAAATAAGATAGCTTATAATTATACATAATACTAGTAACTAGACCAGTGATCCGCAAAGTCCGCGGTGACGGTCAAGATCCGCGGCACACTAGTGTACCGTGGTCAGCAGTTGGTGTGCCTCGGAAAAGGTCATCGTACTTATTCTAGTGCTAAGTGCCAAAAAAGTGAAGCCCTATACACACTGATTAATTTGTGGTGTATCCAAATATTTTTATTTTCCTAGATGTACCTTGAACACAAAAAGTCTGCAAACACTAGACGTACCGTGGCTCCGCCCGCATAATTAATGAATTTCGCCGGAACTGTACATTATCCCGTAAAATGTATAAGTAGAGTAAGAGCAATCTCTATGCATGTGCTAAATCACATTACTACCTTATCTTATGAAATTATTACGTAACAAGAAACAAACTCTCCAGTTTGATAACATTAGTATTAATAATTAATAATGTTAATAGCTTATAAATTCCGTCGTTGTGTGTGTTTATTGTTTAGTAAACACTACGTTCTGAACAGCGACAAACTGTGTGCAATTAAATAGACAGGTTCGTATTCGGTTGATGTAACAACAGTCTACTTGTAACTCGACACAAGTGAGGTCCTAAGTCAACTCTACTTAGATAAACCTTAACTTGTGTACAAACATCCAAAAAACTTGGATTCTTATTGGAACTCTAAGGAAAATTATTAGCTCGCCTTTTTGCAAAAATCATGCTCTCAATGATCAAAGGACATATAAAATTTTCTGAATCACTGACGGTCATCACTACATATATTATAAAACAAAGTCGCTTTTTTCCCCTATGTCCCTTTGTTTAAAACTGCGCAACAGATTTTGATGTGGTTTTCTTTGGTATGTATAGTGATTAAAGAGGAAGGTTTATAAGTAAAATAACTTTCATAAAATATTGGAGAAATACTGTTATTTTTGGAGTTTCTAATGTGATGTCGTAAACAATTAAAAATTTTCCGCTTACATTGCAAACGCAGCCTGAACCCTACAAGATTTATCAAAACAATGTACTAAGTATTGTACCCATTGAAAAGGTCTACAGAAAACTCCTCGGTAGTACATGTCATGTAGATGTGTCTCTTATAGACCTGGACCCCAAAAGGATAAGACATAACTTACTTTCTGATGGATGAAACCATAGGTTCTTGGTAGTGCCTTGTGTACTTAGAATACCTGCGAATTTGTGTAGCTCTAAGTGTGACACCTGGTCAGGTACCAGGTAACAAAGTTGACTAAAAATGAGTCTTACTTTACTTATTTTCTGATGGCTAATATTTATATATAATTTGTAGATTATTGTTCTGAACTAGTATCATGTAGTGTAAGACACTTTTCAATGACCAAAACTATTATCAGACGTTTTAAAAATAATTTTGTTGCAATTTTTTTTCAAAGGCGTCAATTTTTATTTTATAAATTAATATAACACCTTAGAAAAGAATACGATATTGCAAGAATTTATTTTCTACTAGCTGTTGCCCGCGACTTTGTCCGTGTCAGCATACTGCATAGTATAATAACAAATATGGATAATTTTCCCCTCTTTCCTTACCCAAAGGGTAAAAACGGGACCCGATAACAAAGATATTTCAGTCTGTCCGTCTGTCTGTCTGTCCATATCCAGACTGTACCTCCCCTTTGTAACATGTAGTGAATATTATTAAAGTATGGATACAATTGAGTATTTTTTGGTCATATACCTAGTCAAGTGCCTACCTGTTAGACCCAGATCCCAGAGCGATAAGACAACTTACTATCACAATATGGATGAAACCTTAGGTTCTTAGTAGTTCTTTATACTTACTTAGAATACCTTCGAATTTGTGAAGCTCTACATGGAGCTATACTCACTCTCACTCACTCACTCATAATGTGTAAAAATGTCTGTCTGTCTGTCTGTAACCTCTTCACGCACAAACGAAATTTGGTACGGATATACTTTACTTTTTAGGAAATATGATACTTTTTATCCCGGAATTTTGCGAAACGAAGTTGCGGGTGTTATCTCGTAATTAATAAATATTGAAGAAAATTTATATAAAAGTAAAGCTATTTGGAGCTATTTCGTTTTATAAGGCATTTTATTTTATTTTTTGTAGAAAATATATCAGATAAAAGAATATATTTTACTATGATTATAATAATTAACTGCAAGTATTTCTCTGTTATTTATTCATCGTAATCATCAACAAAATCATTGTAATTTTCATCGTTCATCCAATCACGACACTGCCTGTTTCAGTCATCATCCTTGTCGTCATCAGCTAAGGTAACACCGCGTTAAAGTAAAAAACCGTGTTGGATGCGTTTTAGATTGCTCGTTTTGTATTACGGGCGGGCCGGTCTCTCATAGTAAACAAGAAATGAAACAGAAAAAAAAATGGAAAGTGCGTAAGGGACAAAATGGTTTTTGTCGCGTAATTTAAAAACCATAAATACATTTCATATAAGCTATGGGCAAATTAAAGTGTATGTTTGAACCAATATATGTAAAAATTTTGGAAGCTTAAATCACTCTCCTCTGTTCACAAAATAGGAATCCCTTTTTTACAGAGGTCTTTTTGATTGATTATTCTGTGTTATAAAAGTTGACCAATCGTGTTATGCTATGGGCAATTCAAAGACAAAGACATGATGAATAGTGACAATGAACTTTAAAAGCTAAGGCTTTTGTCATTGCTTAAAAAAATCGATATCGCTACAGCCTACAGCCAAATTATCAAGGCGTCGCTTTAAGCTAGAAACGGATAAGTATACTTTAACCCCAGGGCTCAAAGTATATCTGTACCAAATTTCAGCAAAATCGGTTAAGCGGTTTGGGCGTGAAGAGGTTACAGACAGACATTTTTACACATTATGAGTGAGTGAGTGAGAGTGAGTATAGCTCCATGTAGAGCTTCACAAATTCGCAGGTATTCTAAGTACATAAGGAACTACTGAGAACCTAAGGTTTCATCCATATTGTGATAGTAAGTTGTCTTATCGCTCTGGGATCTGGGTCTAACAGGTAGGCACTTGACTAGGTATATGACCAAAAAATACTCAATTGTATCCATACTTTAATAATATTCACTACATGTTACAAAGGGGAGGTACAGTCTGGATATGGACAGACAGACAGACGGACAGACTGAAATATCTTTGTTATCGGGTCCCGTTTTTACCCTTTGGGTAAGGAAAGAGGGGAAAATTATCCATCTTTGTTATTATACTATGCAGTATGCTGACACGGACAAAGTCGCGGGCAACAGCTAGTAGAAAATAAATTCTTGCAATATCGTATTCTTTTCTAAGGTGTTATATTAATTTATAAAATAAAAATTGACGCCTTTGAAAAAAAATAGCAACAAAATTATTTTTAAAACGTCTGATAATAGTTTTGGTCATTGAAAAGTGTCTTACACTACATGATACTAGTTCAGAACAATAATCTACAAATTATATATAAATATTAGCCATCAGAAAATAAGTAAAGTAAGACTCATTTTTAGTCAACTTTGTTACCTGGTACCTGACCAGGTGTCACACTTAGAGCTACACAAATTCGCAGGTATTCTAAGTACACAAGGCACTACCAAGAACCTATGGTTTCATCCATCAGAAAGTAAGTTATGTCTTATCCTTTTGGGATCCAGGTCTATTATGGACATCCCACAATAACATTTTTTTGTCATTTATTTTTAACTTCAAATAATGGCTAATTTTTTAAGCGATTTTAACCAATACGGCATAAATCCTTATTCAATTAAATACTTTATATACAGTATCGATTTAATATATAGATCTATATGGCCCGTCACAGCGTATGATTTAGATGAATATTTTCGAAGATATTACAGATTTAAAAATTGCGAGACGTAGCTTTTGCGGCGGTACCGACCAATGCGGGCCACGGCCCACGGGTAGTAACTATGGGTAGTAATAACGAATATAAATCAAAACTACTGAATCGATTTTAATATTTTTTTCAGTGAGTGACATAACCCATAGGCATATAGTCTGAGTAACAAGTGCCATTTTCTTCAAAACCTGATCTAACGCATCGAAAATTATGATTTTGGTCTCATTCAATTCGGAATAGCATCTAGAACATTCTATCAAAATTCCAAGAGGGGCTGAAAAAAAAAGCAAAAGTTATAAACAATTAAGTAAACATAAAAAGAAGGCTTTAGTTTTTTTTTATATTTTGAAAACTATTTGAGATAACCAAAATTTGAAAATAGATCCTTAAAGAGCAGGAAATTTCCTAAAAAAATCCTAGATCCTGGAACCTTATCAACAATCCTTATAACTTTAATTGAGCGACGAAAGTAACGGTAAAAACGCGTAGTTCGGGTTTCGCGTGAATTCCCGCAATCTGCCACGTGAACTAAAAAATATATTTTACTGATTAAATATTAATATAAAGAAATAAAAAAAATTGGGTACTAAGTAGACACATCAATCAACAATAATCCGTCAACAAAAATAAATTATCACAATTTGTTTAATTGTTATGCTTTTGTTAATTTGTTAATAGTCGCCATTTTAATGTTAACATAAAAACGCTGATTATTTCAAAACAAGAAATCTAGAAATTTTTATTATTCTTTTCAGCTAATCTTAAAAGGGCTAAGAAGAGATATCCGTTGGAAAAATTCACTAATTTTGATTTTACAATTTTTTATGAACAATCAAAAGCATTCATGAAATTTTTATGTAAATATAGCAATTAGGGTTTTTTCATCAATAAAAATGATTATTTAAATTTTATTAGTTATAAATAAAAAAAATATACATTGTTATCTGGCTTCTAACAATAACGAAACAAAATAGTAACAATAATTGGATATAAAAGTACCGTAATTGCTTTATTTACATGAATAATTTTGGAATGACTTTGAATGTTAATAAAAAAGTGGAAAATGAAAAATTTTCAATTTATTCAACGGGGATCTCTTATAAGGCCTTTTAAGATTAGCTCAAAAGAATAATAAAAAAATCTGGATTTCTTGTTTTGAAATAATCAGCGTTTTATGTTAACATTAAAATGGTGACTATTAACAAATTAAGAAAAGCATATTAATTAAACAAAATTGTGATAATTGATTTTTATTAACGGATTATTGTTTATTGATATGTCTACTTAGTACCCAATTTTTTTTATTCCTTAATAATAATATTTAATCACTTAAAATTTATTTTTAGTTCACGTAGCAGATTGCGGCAAATCACGCGAAACCCGAACCACGCGGTTTTATCGCTACTTTCGCCGCTCAATTACAGCTATAAGAATTATTGGTAAGGTTCCAGGATGAAGGATTCGTTTTAGGAAATTTCCTGCTCTTTAATGATCCATTTTCAAATTTTGATTATCTCAAATAGTTTTCGAAATATTAAAAAAAAACCAAACCCTTCTTTTTATGTTTACTTAATTGTTTATAACTTTTGCATTTTTTTCAGCCCCTCTTGGAATTTTGATAGAATGTTCTAGATGGTATTCCGAATCGAATGAGACCAAAATCATATTTTTCGGTGCATGAGATCAGGTTTTGACGAAAATGGCACTTGTTAACCAGAGTAATATTTTATACCCGTGCGATGCCGGGACGGGTCGCTAGTTATACATAAAGCTTAAGCAAAAAGCACAAAAAGTCGTGTAAATCTTTAAATTACATACTTTTAGGATATCGCGCCATACGTATAGTAACTTATGGCGCGATATCCTAAAAGTAGTGTTAGTTTGTAACCAGTCTCTTTGAACAAAGAATAACCACAAAGGACTTTTACACATTCACGTCAAAGTCTAAAATACGGGCGCCGCTGAATTTCAGACACAAATTTCCGTAAAGTGTAAAAAGGCAATTTTAAAATTTATAAACTAAAATGGTTTCTAACCAACTACAGTGAGAACAGAGTTTAGTTTTAGCAGTGTGTATATATGAATCTATACTTATAAAATTACATGTCCTGACTGACTGATTCATCATCGCTGAGCAAAAACTGTTAAAGTTACAGCCACGAAATTTGGTGAGTAGGGTTGTTTTATTAAGTAGACACCCACTAAGGAAGGAATTTTGAAAATTTTACCCCGAAGGGGGTGAAATAGGGGTTGAAAGTTTGAATGAAAGTCCGTCATTTCTTGAGTTAGAAACATAAAACTTTATGTTTGGGCTACTGATTAAAAATGATTGGATACGTATTTAAGCGTTTTTGGAAATTCTACCCCCAAGAGGGTGAAATAGGGGTTGAAAGTTTAAATGAAAGTCCGTCATTTTTTGAGTTAGAAACATGAAAGTTTATTTCTGGACTGCTGATGAAAAATTAATGGATAGGTATTTAACCGTTTTTGGAAATTCTACCTCCTAGGGGGTGAAATCGGGGTTGAAAGTTTGAATGAAAATCCGTCATTTTTTGAGTTAGAAACATGAAACTTTATTTTTGTACTACTGATTAAAATGAATGGAGACGTATTTAAGCGTTTCTGGTAATTCTACCCCCAAGGGGGTGAAATTGGGGTAGAAAGTTTCAATGAAAGTCCGTCATTTCTTGAGTTACAAACATGAAAGTTTATTGACGTTTGCGTTTGACGTTTGCTTAAATAGGGTCCCGTTTTTACCCTTTGTATAAGGAACCACAAAAAGGGGAAAACTATCCATCTTTGTTATTAAACTATGTTAACGCGGACGAAGTCGCGGGCAACAGCTAGTAATTGTATATTATTCATACACGTATGTTTTTATTCACTTAATCCTTCGATCGCGGATTCTTGGAAATCTATTGTTATTCTATTGTTGTCGCGGTCACCGGTGTCCTTATGGGGCTTGATCATAATCATCATAATCATAATATTATCTTGATTTGCTCGAAATGTGGTTTAAAAAAAAAGATGACAAAAGTGATAGGTACAGTTCCGCACAATTCGCTTATAAATTCTTAGCATGCAAATTTTCATTTCTCATAATTTCAAAATAATAAAAATTAAATATAAACAGTAAGACAAAAATAACAGTAGTAACAAGAATAAAATAAGTAAAATAACATAAAAGGAAATCTAATTTAAATGGTTTTTTAGGGTTTGATGGGTTAATAGTTTGCAAACGATGTTGTTGTGCGTATTTAAATAACAGACAGGTTTAAAAAAATTAAATAGCTCAAAAGAATTACTTAGAAAACTTTTCTAGTATTAACAAAATTCGGAAGTTCCATATTTATAAATAAAATCTAAGACTTCTAAAACTTATATCATTAGAGAACGACGCTCCGTCCCTTTAGCACCACAACTAACAATAAACAATACCTTTCCAACGACAATTTAGGTGGCAAATTAACTAATATTCAATTATAATGGGTCACTTAATGAGCTCACATTCTTAATTAAATAATATTTTTTTTAAGAACCACTCCACGGATTACCGCAGGGACCGCCAACCGGGCCGGATTATTACTAAATTAATCAAAGGCGATTCAGCTAATTAGAAATATTGCCTCCAATTGATTCGAGACATTTGTTTCCTAGAATGGCTTATTTTTCATGGCTTATTTTTCTCGTACCTGGAATACTTTCGCTCGGAGCTAGCATCTTGCGAAAATAAACAAGAAAACAAAATATCTATCTACGGCGTTTAAAAGACAAATAATATTACACTTGCTACATATTTTTCACAACAACGCACGTTAATGCAATCTTTATTCTACCTCGACGTTATTACCTTGACATACGACCGGCGGATTGAAAATGAAAGTACTTTTTGGGTACCGCGGTTCCCCAATTATATTAGAATACGCGAATACCGAAAAAAACAAACAGCAGAATTCAACAAATTGGCTGTTATTTTCGATACCAATCATATACTCTAAGCCGATGAAATAGAGGCCTAATAAAACAGGATAAAGTATGGAATATAATTGACATTTCCACAATTCAGTATAACGATGCGAGCAACAAGTTAGGACAGATTGTACAAGTTTGAGGAACTCTCAACGCAGTTACACTCGACTGTGACTGCTACAATGCAATTCCTTCCGCGTCTTCGTTTTAAATAAACTTAAGACTTTGAGTTTATAAGTTTATTTCAAGTTATTTGAAACATTTCAATTGATATAAAATATAATATTGTTGCTCATATTATATTAAGTTTTATTATAACATCATAATATATAGAGGATGAGAACAAATATCTAAACATATTTGTTCTCATCCTCTATATATTATGATGTTATTATAACACTTAAAGCCAGCAGACTCAAACGAATTGTTTAAAAAAAAATTAAATAGCTACTAAATACTGGAATCGTAGTACACTGATGTATTTGCCCCTAATCAATATTCTATTAAGATTGTTACGTTTTATATTAGAGAGGAAACGCATTATGTATATAACTTAAACAACCTTAATTTATAAAACCGTATTAAAACGTTATCAATATCCCAAATATTATCTTTGAACCCTTTGAAGTCGTGTGGGTGTTATTACAATTAATTGCAGTTAGTTTATCTATGGTTTCTGTTTCGTTACCTTTGTGTTTTAGATAAATTAATTATTGCTATCGCAATCACGCGTCTGTAAATTGTGGTTAGTGAGGAAGTGGCGGATATATGTATATTTTAATGCTTCGTAAAATTTTACCGATCTGTTTAATCTGCTTAAGTTTTCTTTATCACGGCTAGTGAAGCGAGCCCTATAGTACTATATCCCACAATCTGAAAATTTTGTGGTACACATTATGGAAAAACTATCACGCCTATTGATTTGTGCTTTAACATAGTAGTTTTTATTTAATATGTAGATGTGTTATCATCAGTCAGTCAAGGTGTGACGACGCGAGCCCTAGCTAAAAGCTCGGCTTTTAGCTAGTTATAAAACAAAGGACCATTTTGAATCTCTCTCACGTTTCTGTAGCTATTCAGAGGTCGAATATCAAAAATATTCTGCTTAATATTTAATTTTCACATCATAATCTATATTTAGGGACAAATAAATATGCTTTTAGAATATACTAGCTTCGCGACTTCGTACGCGTTAACATAGTATAATAACAAAGATGGATAGCTTTCCCCTTTTTGTGGTTCCTTATACAAAGGGTAAAAACGGGACCCTATTTAAGCAAACGTCAAACGCAAACGTCAAAAAACTTTCATGTTTCTAACTCAAGAAATGATGGACTTTCATTGAATTTTTCTACCCCAATTTCACCCCCTCGGGGGTAGAATTACCAGAAACGCTTAAATACGTATCCATTCATTTTTAATCAGTAGCACAAAATAAAGTTTCATGTTTCTAACTCAAGAAATGACGGACTTTCATTCAAACTTTCAACCCCAATTTCACCCCCTTGGGGGTAGAATTTCCAAAAACGCTTAAATACCTATCCATTCATTTTTAATCAGCAGTCCAAAAATAAACTTTCATGTTCCTTACTTGAGAAATGACGGACTTTCATTTAAACTTTCAACCCCTATTTCACCCGCTTGGAGGTAGAATTTCCAAAAACGCTTAAGCACGTATTCAATCATTTTTAATCAGTAGCCCAAACCGAAAATTTCAAGTTTGTAACTTAAGAAATAACGGAATTTCGATTTCACCCCCTTGGGGGTAGAATTTTCAAAAACGCTTAAATACCTATCCATTCATTTTTAATCAGCAGTCCAAAAATAAACTTTCATGTTCCTAACTTAAGAAATGACGGACTTTCATTTAAACTTTCAACCCCTATTTCACCCTCTTGGGGGTAGAATTTCCAAAAACGCTTAAGCACGTATCCAATCATTTTTAATCAGTAGCCCAAACATAAAATTTCAAGTTTCTAACTTAAGAAATAACGGAATTTCAAACTTTCAACTCCAATTTCACCCCCTTGGGGGTAGAATTTCCAAAAACGCTTAAATACGTATCCATCCATTTTTAATCAGTAACCCAAAAATAAAGTTTCTTGTTTCTAACTCAAGAAATGACGGACTTTCATTCAAACTTTCAACCCCGATTTCACCCCCTTGGGGGTAGAATTTCCAAAAACGCTTAAATACGTATCCATTCATTTTTAATCAGTAACCCAAAAATAAAGTTTCATGTTTCTAACTCAAGAAATGACGGACTTTCATTCAAACTTTCAACCCCTATTTCACCCCCTTCGGGGTAAAATTTTCGAAATTTCTTCCTTAGTGGGTGTCTACTTAATAAAACAACCCTACTCACCAAATTTCGTGGCTGTAACTTTAACAGTTTTTGCTCAGCGATGATGAATCAGTCAGTCAGTCAGTCAGGACATGTAATTTTATAAGTATAGATTACAGTCTTTTCAGTGCCCCTGGGAGTAGTTGGGAGATGAAACGAATGGCGTTTTACAATAAATCATGAGTAAAATGATACAAATGGTACTTTCCACTGGAGATTTGATCTGATATTGATAATAAATCATCTGCAAGAATAATAACTCTTTATTTATGAATATTATATTTGATACATTTATTTTAATTTAAAATAATAATCTTTAAAAGTATAATTAAATACATAATTATATTAATGGTAGAATAGATGTAGTATCGTATAGATTTTTCTAGCAGATTAGGTGCGTGGACCCCTTATTTTCAAAATCTATAATTGAAAAAATATAAACAAGCGTACAATTATAATTATTATTTGTACTGTACAAACAATATCCCTCCAACCTCCCCAGTCCAAAATGCTATTTCAAAATAATATTATTATATTATGAAACTGTTACTTGAGCGGCCGACTAGCCTTTTCCGTTTACAATCGCAGAACAATAATTACACAATCAGGACAATCACACAAAATAAGAAACTTCGACTTAATTCACACAAAATAAGAAACTTCGAGTAAATCGACTCCTTGCTATGCCGCGCCTCGACTTATATTTGTTTAAGGCGCTGAAATTATTTAGTTAAATATTATGTTCTTCTCTCATCGCTCTTTGATTTTGCAAGAGAGGCGTGATGTTTAACTTTAAGATTAACTTAAACTCAAACAGGCGCAGGTAGCCGTTAGTGTGGCCACTTTTTACGAAGCACAGTTTCGGTAAATCACAAATTCACAAACGCACTAATTAACTAGTTCATAATAGTTCATGTGTGATGATTTAAACTTTAAAACAATCCATTGCAAAGTAGTAGCCACTCAACTCCCAACAACCCATTTAAGCCTGCTGTACACATTGGGCCAAGGTAATGAGCTAGCGCATTGGGCCAACGTGTATAGTATGGAATGTCGCTCCCAACTAATGGCCAAGTATGACTCTACACCATGGCCTAATGAGCTGGCTCACCACGTTGGCCCAAGGTGTACAGCCGGCTTTACTTGTCTCTTGTGGCCATCCACCCTCTCCTCACTCACGTAGTTATGGTGTGGCCAGGTCGGTAATTAAGAAGTTGAGGGCGTGTGGTGTCGGGGGATGTCGCGGAGTTCCGTAAATGTCTTATATCGAGATAAGTAAAGGTCGTACGCGCGATGAGTTACTTCAACTCATGATCTGGCCGTATTATTTTATTACGAGGAGTGACTCATGACTTTTAGTTTAGTTAAGCCGGAATTTTATTTCGCTTTGATTCTGCTCGAGTATCAAACTCCCACAGTCTTTCAATAAACTGTTAGTGATTTAGTGACACTTACCGTGTGTTTTCAGATACTCAACTTTTTTATATAAAATTCCCTATTTTCGAAATCCCATTCGTACCGAAGCCTGGCTCTCCCACGGAAAATATGAAAGAATAGTAATATTTCGCGCGTTCCAAACTTGTCTTTGAGTTTAAATAATTTGATTTATAAAACACGAAGTCTTTTCCTTTTAGACAAAGACTACGCTAATATATTTAACATATTTATACTGTAGTGTAACAAAAGAAAATGTTTTGCGTAATAAATAAAAAGAGACTGCAAAAATAACATTACTTTTCCTTATTTTTTATATCAATTCTTAACGTTATAACCTTATAATTCATTTATAAAACGATCCCACTCTACTTTTTGCGGTAACGATACGCATTCTTGTATCGAAATAATTATGGCTAGTAAATAATAATAATCTAAGAATACCACTTCGACATAAATGTCAAGTCCTATGCGATCCCTACCTGCGATGGAACAATGAATTTGACTTCCCCGTAAGAAGTTCAAGGGATAACTGAATTCTAGAATTTTATTCTTATTCTGTACTTCAGTTTTGTCGATTTGCGACATTAATAATTACTCTCCGGTGTTTACGAAACGAACCTTAGCAAAATCGCGTAAAAGCAGTGGGAGATCGGACGGAATAATTATTTTTATTCAACATTGTCTAGCGCGAACTTTTGGTAATAATAATGCTCATTTCAACGCGTTTTACGTGTTAACCAATTTTATATTAAAACCTTATCGACGTTACCCTAATTGTGTGATCGCGCTGAACCCTCTTCCAGTGAGTAGTTAAATAAAATACATATACAAGTTCTACAAACACCAACTGTACGAGCGCCCCCACTGTAGTAGCAAACTGTAATTATTCAGGTCAAGTGGACGCATTAACTAATGTACAGTTTTTAGTTGATTAAAACCGGACTGTCGGACTGCCTTCCCTGCGGCTGTTTGCTGCACTTGTATAATTATACACTCGATTTAATTGTGAGTGAGTCCCGAAATGTGACCAGTATACGGCCCATGCTCGTGACTTCCAGAATCAACGCCGTGCTGCTGATTCGTTCCAAAATATACGCCACAGCATTGGCGTATACGACTTTGTTGGGATGTCACAAAAATACGTCACACTTGTCTCACCAAACACACATTTAAGCGCTGGATTTTGACGTCACGAGCACTGGCCAGTATCCTTTGTTAAATTTCGGAACGCACGCTATATGGGCAGGAAATGAGGTATCCATGAATTAATTTCGAATGAGTTGAGCTATCCAGGTCCCATCTGGGCTGAAGGTCACCTTAATTAAAAAAGTTCGGCGTCCCAACTTTGAACTTCATCAATTTTTAAGTGACTTTATACGAGTTAGTTAATATGCCTACAACTTAAAGGGTATCAATTAATAGACTTAATTTGACACCTACTGATCAAATAACCTAGGTCCCACCAAAGTGAAAACTTTTTATCAACAGATTATTCGTTATTGTTGACGACCTCTGTGGCTCAGTTGGTGGGCTGTTGGTAGCTCAAGCCGGGGGTCGCGGCCCGCGGGTTCGAATCCCGCCGACGGAACAAAAAGTTTTCATAGTTCCTGGGTCAAGGATATTGGATGTGTTTTAAATATGTGTATCATATAATAAAAATCTTTTGACTGTTGTCTGGTACCCGTAACACAAGTCCTTGAGGTACTTAGCATGGGGCCAGACTGACGTGGTGTGAAGCGTCCATAGATAGATATTATTATATAGCGTGTATAAATATACTGCGCCTAACGTACGCGACCGAAGTTTGGCATGATTATGCTTCGATGCTATTTTAATTAATTGGCTCCTTATTATGTATTACGTCTTATAATTTGATTGTGACCATAGCTGTAAGTTTTTCAAGTATTATAAAATAAAATAAAATAAAATTATTGACAGAATTACTACGCATTGTCGTTTATAGCGTACAGCCTAACTTCGGCTGGACGTAAGTTCGGCAGCAGCAGTGTTTTTCACACTTTAGTATTAGACTTATTATTCACCGATATAACCACCGAAATAACTAAATAGTTTAAATGCACATTTATACGTTCATTTGATATTAGCAGTAATTCGCTCGCAGTCAAACAGCCCTACCGAACTGTCAGCCCAAAATTTTCCAGTGGGAAGCTCTAGACAGTCGGTTCAAATTGATTTAAGTTATGCGAAAGCTACCAGACGGCACAATAGCTTCTAAGCTCGACCAGGGCTTTCTGTCGAAATCTATCTGTCACCGATATCACCCCCCCCCCCTCCCCCCTGATCCCCGCACCCCGCGCGTCACGTCCCTCTTATAAAGACCTATTAGCATATTAATAGCGCCGGCTAGATCCAATACTAACCCACTCTTTGACGTTTAATATGAAATCCGACGAGAATTACCATTTCCTTTTATGTACCCTCAATATTTGTGACTTCCCTGTATATCATGGTGTATACAGGGAAGTCATAAATCTTAAAACAGGTCGTAAAAGTCGTAGAAAATATAATTTGTTCTCGCGTAACCACATACCTTCCTGTTTTTCGTAGGAAATTATTAGGTATCGTAAACTTTGTATTTTGGTATAAAATGTTTTTTACAATGTTATAATTTGCTACTTTTTAATTGTAATTTAGCAATTCTATCCAAGATCTGCCGGGAAAAAATAAGCTTTTATTATTACGCACGTTTTGCCTACATTACAAAACATAAGGCGCAGCTCAGGTCATAATATTTAACGTTACTTTTACCTACTGCAGTAACAAATACCTATCTTTTTTTCGTATTCGATAATAATTTATCTACTGGTAGCCAATGGTATAAAACCAAAGTGGTAGAAGGCTATTAAACCTCAGTCAGCCGACGCGCTAGCTTGTATCTTTTAATTATCCGGCTCCTTAATGAAATCCTCAATTTTCTTACTCCTGTTTGTAATTGAAAAGTTGTGCCACATAAAATCCTTGCCTTGTGAGATTAATAACGAAAACTTTGTGCCCACGTTTTATCAACTTTGCGGACTTTGATACTCTACTGGAAGACGGGTCCTCCGTCCCTTTGAGGTATGTCGGCAGTAATTTTGCTATTGTCGTACAATCACAGACAACACACAAAGTGGGGTCGAACCCACGACAATTAATACGCACTAATAGCTCAAATTAATAAATAATTATCGAGAATTCAAAACTATCGCAATAAACAATACAGTCGGCCCAATAACATGTAAGGGTGTGCGGTTGGGAACTTTGTACAATACCTGCTAATTGCTATCCGAGAAATACCGTCGCCATGGCTAACCCCGCCGCGCCGCGCGCCGTGGTCCCGCGACTTTGCTCAGAACATGTTGTGTGAATTGAAATTAAATGTTTTTAATTATTTATGTTTGACTATGCTGAAAGCAGGGCCGAGATATAAAAACGCTTTTCGCAGTTCGGCGCGAGTATTTACTCCTTTAGTGGTAACTTACCAAAATGATGTAAGTCTGTGGTGACTGAAATCTTAGATAAAGCTAATAGGATGAGGCTTTAAATATCAACTAATTTTGTCGCAATGCACTTTACTTAGTCTCAACGTTTCGGATACTCCACAAGTGGTCAAAGGAGTAGTGAGGTGTCAGGTGGCCCTTGTTGAAGTTGTTCAAACTACCCGATAGGTCATCAATCATTATTTGTGTCCCGGTCCAGGCATAACGCACTAACATAAACGATCTCCATATAAATATAGGCAATCTAGGAGTGAAGCATATTAGATAATGTTTTTTTATTATGGATAGCACTGACTTCTGGATAAGTTGAACTTGATATCACTTTTCTCAAAAACCAATACATTAACTACTAGCACTTTTCGTTGCCAATATCCAAATCGGAAAATAGCAACAAAGGGAAAATTCACGGAAAATGCCATTCAGAGTAATGGCCGGCTCGTGCATGGCCAGTACACGTGGATGCGTTTAAGAATATTCTAATTCAGTGTTTGCCGCAATATCCACATTAAACGCTGCACAGACCCGTGACAAATAGCAGCTGATAATGAGGGGGGAATGAGGGATTGTCCCGAATATAAAAGCGGCCGAAACGTGGGACAGGCACGAGGCGAGTGGGACGAGTGGGGCGTGTGGGACGAGTCCCATGAGTGATGTCCGCCAATGTGTCAGTCGGATGATAAGCTCCGCGCAATTAGATATTCCGTTTTAGAGCTAAATTAGCGTCCCACAAAAGATTGTCGTTTCAAAGTTAATTTTCCTCTGCATCAAGGCGAAATTAAAATGGGAATTAAAAACTAAGCTTATCTCGCTTACGGTCTCTTTAGCTTTATTGTTTTGCTCCGCCTGTTTGTCCAGAAAAAGGACAAAATTTATTATGATTTTACTGCAGTAAAATGTACAGTTTAGTCCTATAAATGAATTGCAACGCAACGAAGTTGCGGAAAACCGTTAGTGGTATATAAATATAAACAAATCAACCGAAACACATAATTTGAGTATTTAACGAGTGTCGTAGCGAAAATTGCTTCCCTCCAGCTGCGGGAATTAATAAGCAATTTTCAATTTTTAAGGACTCGAGAGCCGTACAAAAATGTCAACGGTATATTTAAGGGGCCGATAGAAATGAGATCGAAGATAGAACATGACTCGGTTTAACTTATAAAAGCGGTGCTCGATATAAGCCGTGCCTCGGTACCAGTGATGTATTCAGCTATTGGGCTCGTAGCACGTTCCAGCGTAGGGGTTCGTAGCACGTTACAACACCCGTAGCAAATTGTAGCTTGGAGCTCGTAGCACATTCTAGCGCTAGGCCTGTAGCATATTTTAACGCGGAGCCGTACCCCTTTTTAGCATGGGGCCCGTAGTAATCGAGAGCGAGTCCCGTAGGCCGTAGCACATTCTGACCTTTCCTGACTTACATTCGATTTCAAATTAGATGCTAACTAATACCTTTTCTGAATTATTTATATACCAGAATTATTGTTACACAAAATGTACTGTTTAACTATGTATAATTTTTTTAATACTCTTGAGAAAGTCACGGACGGCGGTCACAAAGTAGCACGTTCTACTAGTTATATCAGGGTAAATCCGGCCCTGTTTACATACCCATTAGCAATGCAGTGGCAATATGAACACTTTGAAGACACAAAAAAACTTGACAAACATAATTTTAAACTGCGAGTACGACATTGCAAGAAACCCGCGGGATAAAATCAAGTTAGCTCTTGGAAAGCTTTTCTGTCGCATAAAATGTAAGTTTAGAGCCGCGAGTATATTAAGGTCAGTTCACATAGAAACGCTACGCGGCGCTACAATTTTAGTTATGATTTTTTATCGGTGCTACGCTGAAAATCGCGCTGAAGCTCGAAAATATTGCATTTTTTTATGACATTAAAACAAAAAAATGCAATATTTTTGTTGTAATGTCAATCATTTTGAATCGCTGTCGTAAAAATAATCTGTTTCAATGTGAAGTAACCCTTAGATTCTTTACTTTTGTCATACATTTTCCACTCGCTTGTACAAGTCATTTGTAACAAAGAGTCTGCTTTATCCTGGCTCACGTGTTCCCCCGCCCCGCACTCGGCTCAAATATTGACCTCCACAACCACAGCAATTACTTAACCGCTGTTATTGTTTACTTTATGAATCGTAGAGTAATCTCCGACGTACCGCTGTTACAAATGAGAAAGTTTGTGAGGCGAATGAATGAATGTTTAGTCATTTTAATGCAAAAATTGCGGAACGGATTTCGATGATATTTGGTGTGGTAGTAACTGAAGCTTTAGAATTATAGATTTGCAGAATTTTGATTCAAATATACATAGCATTTATGTCTTATCCCGAAAAAAAAAACACTTGTCTTTAACTGCTACCTGTTGGAGCGAATGACCTAATAATGGTGCAGTTACGTGTTTAAGGTTACTACATTTCATTGCTTGTGCAGTAGCCGTTTAGGTTAAGTATATACTAACTTAGGTATATCAAAATATATATCGATGCCTAGTAAAGCGATTTTTAAATTTATTACAAGTCTCGGAAGTTAAATCGCCCACTCAAAACACCATTAACTGTTTGACGACGTCGTGCGGCAGGCGGCGGGTCTAGGGCGGGCGGCGGCGCGGTGGTCACTTAACACCGACTTTACTGCTAATAGAGGTGTTAATCTGCTTTATAGCTGCTGGTTGCGTAACCACACCTGATAACCACTCGCTAGGACCTAGGCCATTCCTGTATTACATAATGAAAAACGCTAAAATTCAGTATTCACAGAAGTAATGGCCAGTACAATAATTTATTTTGAGAAGTTAAAATTTCATTATAGATTAATTTCAAAGTCTTCAAAGAATTGTTGTCATTAACGTGATTCTTGATCCTTTAAGAATTTAATCTAAAACTGCTCAGACTACTTTATACGTGGGAGAGCCATGCTTCGGCACGAATGGGCCGGCTCGTCCGGAGAAATACCACGTTCTCACAGAAAACCGGCGTGAAACAGCGCTTGCGCTGTGTTTCGCCGAGTGAGTGAGTTTACCGGAGGCCCAATCCCTTACATACCATATTCCCTTCCCTACCCTCCCATATTCCCTTCCCTTTTCATCCCTACCCTCCCCTATTACCCTATTCCCTGTTAAAAGACCGGCAACGCACCTGCAGCTCTTCTGATGCTGCGAGTGTCCATGGGCGACGGAAGTTGCTTTCCATCAGGTGACCCGTTTGCTCGTTTGCCCCCTTATTTCATAAAAAAAAGACTAAACCATTCTTAACAAAGGAACGTCTTTTTATTAAGTACATTAATTTTTAATATTTCATATTGACAAGAAGTTTCCTATCTATTCTATTTGAATAGCTCGTACTATAGAAAGTTATAGAGAGCGATAGTTATACAGCAGCAATATGATTAAAATGTAATTTAAAGCACCGTGTTCCACCGATAGAGCACCATCGACTGCAGCGATAAACTATCAGGGTATTTACTCAAATTGCATTCGATGGTTTCGACGAGTAAGGGTCAATTCAGACCGCAACGTGACGCGCAGATCATTTCTAAATATGTACTGAATTGACAGATCTCAATTGCGTGAGACGTCTTGCAAATCTGTCAAATCCATATAAATTTAGAAATGCATATACGCGTCGCGTTGCGGTCTGAACCAACCCTTATGTCAAGCTTGTATAAAATTTCACATAATACATCGTAATATCATTTAGCGACGCGTTATGTCGAAACCTTTTGTCATCTAAGTTCGCTGTAGACCATTTCGAATGCAATTTGACTCGGGACCAAGATATCTGTTGCATTCGTAGTTGATAAATTTATCTTGAACAGCCTGACGTCACATCAATGAGGGCTGAGGCATCGCCTCTCCAACTTCTGGTGAAGCGCACAGAGGTTTTTATATGCTCTGAAAAGATGGACAAAGTACTCTTACAAAAAATTTAGATTTTTCAACAGGAAGTTATCAAAGAAATTATTTACTTTTTATGAATTTATGCTGTTATTCAACCGTTTATCGGAAATCAATATAGGTCACCCCGGGGGTAAATAAAACAACTTAGAACTTAAGTATATGCCTCGGACTCTACTTCACACGATATAAATCTTCCACTTTATTCTTGAGTTGAAAACTGTATTAAATAAAAGAAGTTGTGGTAAGCAAACAGACATCAATATTTTTCTACTATTTAAAAAAAGAAAAAAAGAGATGAACAAATCTTTGCAAAGGAAATCTATGGAAGTACAATAAAACAATTTGTTAAAAGTATTCTAACAGACGGGGAACGGGAAGACTTTTAAATAACTGTCTGCATGCGGAACAATTTAAAGCCGTATTGTACAGTCGCTCGGGGAATTGTTCACACGTTGTTTATTTTATTGTTTGTCACTCAACTCCTTACACAAAGTTAAATTAATTTTAATCACTACTTATGCTTCTGTTAAGGACTGGCATTGTGATTTTTTTTAATTTTGCGTGAGTTATATGGAGAAAGAGGGAATGAAATAAATTCCTTGGCCCAGTGTAGTAGGCCATAATTATATTATGCTGTTGTACACCTAAAAATATAACTTGTTAAACATTTCGTTCACAGAAGCCCCTGGATTATAATTTTATAATGTAATACACAAGAGTATTAAATTCAGCGTGCTCACAACAAACCACAACCAAAAGCTTAAGATGATTTTGATATAGCTTACATTTTACAACATTTGATGAGCTTAATACGCCATCAATCATACCTTTAAGACTAGATAATCTAGGAGTAAAATTGATTAAGGCTGTTTGTAAATAATTGTTAAAAAAATTATAATATTGTCGCGGTTTTTTCGTAGAGTTATATTTTGCTCTATGTTTAAAAGTTACACACATTAGGATACAGTGTACTGCAGTGCGATGATTCTGATCATACTCATAGTATTTATGATTATGCACATTCTTTCAAGTAGAATTTTTTTTCAACATAAGAATAACCTTGCAACTTTTTCGTACACTTCGTGGGTTAAAAAACTGTAATTTTGGAGTTGTGCGGGCCTGGCGCGGCGCGGGGCTGCGATATGGCTGCGAGGCCGGTATTACAGCTCACAATATTTCGTTATTAGGCGCGCGCGCCCCGGGTGTGCTAATCAGACCTTACAGCCGCCAATAGCTGGCTTTATTAAACATTATTTATTACGCTTATTAAACATGACGTATTCGTGGAAATGAAACGCGACTTTATAAGGTTAAAGTTGACGACCGAGTAGCTATTGTGCATTCGTTGGAATAAGCGAATATCTATTATATGCCGTCAATTTACCTAACAGCGCATTCGTCACCTACGATAGTTCAAGGTTCGGTCGAAATGGAGGCCTTTGTTGGTATGACTGTTTCGTCCTCGAATGTAACAATGTCAGATGATAAATTGGATGAAAGTACAAACAAACCCTTGATTACTGCATTGGTCGTGCAACTAGCCACACGGTTATAACTCACAGACGCAGAGAGGCGACTAGGAAGAAGTGCTCATATACTCCTTTCTGTGTCGATTTATGTTTTATCGCATCCACTGATCGGAAAACTGATTTCGTTTCACCTTTCGCTGCCTCCTCAAAGTAAAAATCTATATATATATATATATATATATATATATATATATATATATATATATATATATATATATATATATATATATATATATTTAAAATATTCGTAGAAATCCAGGAAAGGTTTTAAAGTGACACAAAGTTCACCGGGACAGCTAGTCTTATATATAAAAATGAATTTTCAAATGTGTTAGTCGCGCTAAGACTCGAAAACGGCTGAACCGATTAGGCTGATTTTAGTCTTAAAATATTCGTAGATGTCCAGGGAAAGTTTTTAACTGTTTTAAAGTGACACGAAGTTCACCGGGACAGCTAGTCTTATATATAAAAATGGATTTTCAAATGTGTTAGTCGCGCTAAAACTCGAAAACGGCTGAACGGATTGGGCTGATTTTAGTCTTAAAATATTCGTAGAAGTCCAGGGAAGGTTTTAAAGTGACACGAAGTTCACCGGGACAGCTAGTAACTAGATAAAAAGGTTCTTATCTATAATTCATTACAACCAGTTGCTTAACGATTGAGAGTTTTTCTATTTTTGTTCCAGAATGTTCGACGCTACCCTCATCATGTTCTGCATCATCAGCGGCGCGTTCTGCGCGCAGGAGCAGCTGCAGGGCGAGCACGAGGAGCTGCGACCCGAGGAGTCGCATGCGGCCCCCCTGGAGAAGCGCTCCCCGCACTACGACTTCGGCCTCGGCAAGCGCGCCTACAGCTACGTGTCGGAATATAAACGATTGCCGGTTTACAACTTCGGGCTAGGAAAAAGGTAGGCAATATATTTGCTTATAAATTTTCTCATAGAAGACTAGAAGATATGAAAACTTTTTGTGTGTGTGGACCGCGATACACTAGTAAAAACGCAGTTACAGTTCGAGTACGATCATGCTTGAGAAAAATTATGCAATATTATAACCACAAGAAATGAATTAGAATTTAGAATGCAGAAAAATGCATTAATATGCATGTCGCGTAAAATATATGCGTACAACCGTGCACAAAGTATGTTAAACAGTTAAAACTGCTGCAAAAGATCTTTCAAACTATGTAGTTTGAAATGCAAAAAATTCCGGGGCCTACTACTACAACTGCTCCCTCTGGATCGTATCCAACAAAGGGCCGCTCGAATTGTTGACTGCCATAGTGTTTCAAACAGCTTGGACCCCTTGGAATTACGCCGAGATGTAGCTTCACTCGGCATCCTCTATCGGTTGTATCACGGGGAGTGCTCTGAGGAATTGTTCGGAAACATACCACCGGCAACTTTTCGCCATCGTCCCACGCGAAAAACATACCATCCTCATCACCTTGATGGGTGGCAGTCTTCCACAGTGCGTTTTTCGCGTCACTTTCTGCCGCGCACTGTAAAACTCTGGAACGAACTGTCACCAGCAGTATTTCCGGACCTATACGACTTGCAAACCTTCAAGAAAAGAGCGTATTCCGTCTTAAAAGGCCGGCAACGCACCTGCAGCTCTTCTGATGTTGCGAGTGTCCATGGGCGACGGTAGTTGCTTACCATCAGGTGACCCGTTTGCTCGTTTGCCCCCTTATTTAATAAATAAAATAAAAAAAAATAAAAAAAACAACTTGAAATACAACAATAATATTATGATCTTTATTTTTTGGTACCCGAAACAACGTATATGGGTAACAACGTTTGCTAGGTCAGGTAGTAACCTATGTGGGCTTTGTGTGGCCATGTTTGTTACCCATGTGTCAGTCAAAAAATCAGCTAGTACGAGGGCTGTTTGAAAAGTTCTCGGCCTTACATACTTCTGCCTGTCTTACAAGCGTATAACTTAGGTATACCATGTATAGGGCCATTATTAACTAGATTAAAACCCACGCCTTTTGTAAATTGCTTCATTAGATTTTTTTTTAACAACTATCTGTGCCAAGTCAGCAGAAATGTGAAGGCGCGCGTATTCAAACAGTTGCGCTATTATTGCAAAGTCTAATAAAATTGAATTATGAACACGGAATTAGTCTTTGTCATTTTAACAAGTTTTGTATGTCTTAACAGACATATGCAATGATTAAAAAAAAATACACAACAGTTAAAATACAAAATATAGGTCTTTAAAGACGAGTCTACCCCAGTTGCTAAAAATCGTCCATTTTCAAAGAAAACGCCTAAAATAAAATAAAAATGTTCTAATCTCGGAATAAATAAATTGATAAAAGAAAGAAAGATAAACAAGCTTTTAAAAAATAGTATTATTTTTGTTTTGTAATATCGTTATGATAAAAATAAATGTCTTTGAAAACCCGATGCCGCGTTTTCCGACAAAATTCGAAGTATCAGGCAGCTCGGAAATTAAATTGATTTTTTGAAAATATTTTGTACTAAAGAGATTCAAGTTATATTCGTTTTATAATATGAATTTATTCATTAGTTTAATTTTATTAAAATCACGCCAAATAATAGCCTAATCTTTTAATGAGCGTGGAAAATCTAGCTAAAAAGAAATCTTCTAGAAAAAGTGGGTGTTACAGATTAAGGCCACAATTTTTTTATTAAGGAATAAACTCTATTAAATTACTCTTATATTCTAAAATAACAGTACATTTTGAACGGGAAACAGTAATTTATTAGGTCTTTACCATAAAAAATGTGCAATAGGGCCCTACGAACACGATGATCGGATTGTTGTTAATTGGGACAACACAGATGCTCACACACCCACCTTGCAAGGCTTTCTATGAAATTATATAAATACGTAAAATAAACTTCACTATCGAAAAATTTTGGCTTGGTTTTTGTATTATAATACATTTTTCAAATCTAAATTAGAGTTACCAGGGACGGAGATATTCACATTACAACGAGACATAGTCGATCTCGGTGATCATTTTGTAAGACTTTTTTTAATCAACTTTTTTAGTCATTAAAATTTATTGTAATTTAAATTTTTAGAGCCATATCTTCTAGTTAAAGACTGAATTTAAAATTGAAAAAATCATCTTAAATCATTTCATTGGAAAAATTCTCAAAGCCGAGAACTTCTCAAACAGCCCTAGTAAAGTTAAAAATATGTGTTGCAGATCGCGGCCGTACTCGTTCGGTCTGGGGAAGCGGTCAGCTGACGACGACCTGTCGGGCGACGTGGCCAACGACGTCGACGCCGCGCTCAATGACGACACCGACCCCTACGACGACACGACAGGTCAGTTGCGATTCATCGAAAGAGCTTTAGCTCTTTAGTCCGTTCACTAAACAGTCGATACTCGCGTACGTAAATATTAGTCGTAGTATATGTAATGTGAGCAGAATACCAATAAAAACACACATCAGAAAATAAGCAGCTAAAGATCGAATTTCTCTCTATCTTCACCCGAAATACCGCGCATAGCATGATGACAAGAATCAAGATATTATGCTAGCTGAGCCCGACAGATGTTGTTAATTTTCAACTAAAAACTGTAATAACTACTTAATAAATAAAATAATCATAATCATAATTATTTATTTGCAGAAAGAAATTTACAATACGAGTACGTAGGTGTTATAATATAAACATGGACCATGGTTCAGTCTTTCTGCCTAGGCATGCAAGAACCAAGTTAAATTAAATTAGGTAACATTATGACGTAAAACCTTGTTATTTTGTAGGTAAATTTTCAATCACATTTTATTCAACGATTATATTGAAGTTTTACAAAAACATAATACTATAATTTGTGATCTCGTGTAAACCCCGTGTAAACATGATATTCACCCACACCGCGACCTCCGAAGGAGAATTCCGACTAAACCACGTAGTTTATAATGCTAATTAATAAGTATACAAAATGGAAATTCATCACATATTAGAGCTTACATTACGAGTATTCTCTATGAAATATGAAACTACGACACCATTAGTGAGTGTCGCCGCTATTTTCGAATAACATTTAGCACTGGAACAGGTGGTAATAACGAAAATTGTTATGAATACTAGAGCGTTGTTCTAGAGCGCTTTCTCGTTCCACATTTGAGACAATAACTCCTAGCACCTACTTAGCAGCATTTCAAATGTAGATTGCATTAGTTTCGCGCGTCCATTTCGGACACATTTCATATTTTCTACAAAATTATATTACGTTCTTCTTTTGTTGGCGACTTAAAATACTGGATGTCAACTCGATATGAACCGAGTGGACCGAAAAATCTTAAATCACACGAGATAAACGAAAGATAACATTACAAAATAATATTTATCCACCCTGAAAGCTTTTACTTTTAGATTTCACCTTTCTGCTTCTACGAAGACATACACTATACAGTCATATTATATTAGTCGTAACTTTCTAATTTATTATGTTTTTCTCAAAACTTGCTTTAGTTGTGTTGTTCTCGCAGATATTCATTCAATTCTATCATATATTATTGTTCATTGATATTCTAACAAAAAAAAACACAATTGACGGCGGAAAGAATGATAATATAAATGGAAGTAAAGTATAGACGAACTCTGCCAAAGCGTTTTGAACATAAATCTAACAGAGTAAAAGAACAAGGCTTGCATTACAAAATAATGATAGGAATCGTTCCGTCGTTAGGATATCAGAATGAATCGTACGTAGTTGTAGTTTCGAGGTCGGCAAAGTTTTTAAAAAATCCTATACGTGATCTTAGACATAAGTTGCTAAAATTATTAAAGGAATTTAGTTGCAAATATTAATATCGGATCACCCCAGTACTCCAGTGATGAGATATCAATTTTATAACGATTTTTTTTAAGTACTAGGTATGCATTCTATAACAAAATGTTACGTTGTTTTATAAGTTCTAAGTTCTAACTAACATTATTTGTTTAAAGTATCAAACGCAGCTCAAAACAAATATATAAGCTAAATTCAATTAAACTTTAGCTTTTTAGTTATTTAGTCTAAGCTTGTAAATAAAGCATCCCAGTAAACAACTGAGATTTCCAAGAATCCACGATCGAGGGAATAAAATAACATTAAATTCTTCTATTAACTGTCACGTTACTAACTTACTTTCAAAATGATTTAGATGCTTAATTATTATTTATTATTACTAGCTATTTGACCGAGCTTTGCTCGGTATTCGATAAAACACGAATAAAATGTCATTTTCTAAAAATGATTCCTAGCTAGATCGATTTATCGCCCCCGAAACCCCCTACAGTAGAACCCGTTTAAGACGATCACGCTTAATACGATTTCCCGCATAATACGCCATTTTGCATCAGTCCCTGCAACTTGAGACATATTTTCATACATTATTTAACGCTTAATACGATCGTCATCCCGTTTAATACGCCCTAACGGCCAACCTCTTACCTCATCGCCACGGCATTGTGTACCGTCAAATCAGTGGCAATGCCAGATAAATCCTATGTTTCAGGTACGTTTGCTGGTGATTGGTAATGCGAAAAATCCACGTTGTTTCAAAAACGTAAAATCGCTTCCTGTAACATAATATATCAGCACAATCTCGAGCTTCGAGGATGACCGGCATTCGTTTCATCGATTGGTTAAAATCTCTATATGATCACTTCCAGATTAAATTAATGTAGACACATAATTCTCTTCATTGATATGAACACCTACATCCGAAAAAAACATAATAAATATTAGTACATACGTATGTAGTAGGTCCGTTTTTTATTTCCCTATATCCCGCATAATACGCTTTCCCGCATAAGACGCGTTTTTGGTTGAGTCCCTGTGAAATCGTATTAAACGGGTTTTACTGTATATACTTAATTTCATGAAAATCGTTGGAGCCGATTCCGAGAGTCCAATTATATATATATATATATATATAAGAATTGTTCGTTTAAATATATAAGATTATTATTTACAGGAAACTTTTAAATAAATCCAACCAGTAAAAACTCGTTAAAAACCTCTATTAATATAACATTTATATTCTTTGTCACATTACCACAGACTACTAAATATGTAGTTACTATGTTACTAACTTCCTTACAACAGGATTCGAAGCGAAGCGCGCTCGGCCGTACAGCTTCGGCCTGGGCAAGCGGTTCGCTGAGGACGAGGAGCCGGAGAAGCGCGCCCGCATGTACGACTTCGGCCTCGGCAAGCGGCCCTACCTCTACAACTTCGGCCTCGGCAAGCGCGCGAGACAGTATGACTTCGGCCTTGGGAAACGGTAAGTTAATACCAGATTTACATGTTCCGCTTCAGCAAACCAAGCTTGCCAAAATTATCGTGTGAAAATTAAATTGATAAAGACAGAGAGTAGAGAGGTAAAATTTCATGCCATGCGAACGACATAGAAATAACTCTATTAAAGTCAAGCTCAAACTATAGTTTGAAATATTAAAAGTTTAGACTTTAGACACTTGCTCTACATAGACACTGACTTCATACTTTTGGCCAACAAACTGACTATTAAAATACAAAAGTACAGAGGGCACTTTGGTTAGATCAGCATCAATTGCGCGTAAGGTTTTTCATGAGCCGTAATAGATTTAACCATAGGCCAATGTGGAGAGCTCTCCACATTGGCTTAGGCCGCATAATGTAGACAGCTGCAGCCTGCACAATCACGACGCTTCAATGACGTGGCTCAACGTGCAAAGGCCGTATACTACATGCGCCGGCGTTTCCAGGTACAGTAAGTTCAACTTCGGCCTGGGCAAGCGACAGCGCGACCTGCACCGGTTCAGCTTCGGCCTCGGCAAGCGGTCGCCCGCCGACTTTGCCGCTGACGACGACGACCTCCTCGACGTTTAAACGCACACGACACGATCACTCGCGAGGAAATTGTTTTATTTTCGCCAAGCATTTTGTTTTTTTACGTCGCCTCAAAGCCAATGAATACGAAACAGAAACGACTAAAAATAATATTACTTTCGAGAAACAATTTCGAGTTAATTAAACTGTAGTGGTATTTTCGGATCACAATTTCGATTGTTATTTCTTATTCGAACTCGTTCCTCGTGAGTTTTCACTTTAGATATCAATTAATTGTAAGCTAGCGAACGTAATTCCTTGAATATGTGATAACATTTCGTTCATTGATTTGATGTTTTGTTGTGTTTAAATTAAAATGGCGGAAGCTCCAATTTTATAGTTACGAATATAAAGTTTGGCTAATAGAGGAACTCATACTAGTAAAACAAGTTTGGCTAATAGAGGAACTCATACTAGTAAAACAAACGAAAAAGGTTTTTAATTAAAATAAAATATGATAGATATTATGTTACTTTTCAAGGCGAACTCTAATCGTAACTTTTTTCGATGGTCAAATTTTGTAATTAATGCCCTCTTGCCTAAAATAAAATAGTATTTTCATTCATTGTTGTAATAAATTTATAATGTGTACATTATTGTTGAAATATTTAAATTTATGTATATTTAATTAAGTATTAGGTAGAGTACGTTTATCAATCGTCTATTCATAGAACTACGAAGCTGTATTTCTGATCATTTTACGAAACATCGATTCATCTTTTCGAGCAAACACATGTAGCTTCTTAAAGAAGAGTTTTATGTACTTGCTTGAAGGTTCATGATGATATTGAATCGAGTTCCTATAACAACATAATATTTACATAGTTTTACACTCTTGACTCTTCTATTTATTTATACCACCAAAAGTACCCACCTACAGAGGCCGTAGCCAAAGTCCCTTTCGTTAAAAACGATGATGATATTCGTTAGCAAAATGTATGGGATGTGATGTTAGTCTTCGCAAGCGAAATGTCATTTAGCGTCTAGCGATGAGTTATTATTATCAAACCGCATACATTTTGATAACGAATTTCGTCATCGTTTTTAACGAAAGATACTTTGTCTATGGCCCCTGTTCTCGCTATTTGTTTATAACAAAAACTGTCAAGTGCCAAAGCCCCCACCGATACTTCGTAGTTTTGTGAATAACGCGCAGTACTTTCTTCGAAGACTTGATAAGGTTTTGAGTGTAACCGTTAAGTATACAGATTAAATTATACAAATCATAGAAGATTGCAGCATTCTTTGTTTTTATTTCCCCTTTTACGATTATCATGATAATTTTACGATAAAGTAGAGTTGAAGTACCTTAGAGAGTAGTAATGTAGTTTATTCAAACACAGACTATCTAGTATCTACCATTAGTCTCGAAACATAGGGTTTAAGGCTAAACAGAAATAATATTTTTAGATGACTTTTTCTGGTGACTTTTTCTGTACGTGTACTAAGTGTTTCTTACTTTGGTAGAACATCGAAGCCCAAATTATATTTTAAATAGATGTCAAGGGACAAGGGCGTCACCAAGGGGGGGGCAGGAGGGGCAGCTGCCCCCCCCCCCCCCCCCCCCCCTAGAGATTCTAAAAAAAGTTGCCAAATATAATGCAACCAAAGTCCTAAGTCTTTGAGTTGATTTGCTTGAAGTTCAAGCCTTGAACAATCATTCCCGTACGTCGAAACTCGAATGAATTCACCAATTCCACTCTAATTCATAGAGAATGAGAAAAGTATGAATTGTAGTAGGTAAAGTCAACTTGCCCCCCCCTGCGCCATCGGCTGGCGACGCCCTTGTCAAGGGAGAAATAATCACTTTATTGGTACTTCACTTAATATTGTTTATAATAAACAAAATTCAAATAGAGCAATGAATACGTCATGACACTTCTTTTATATTAAAACTAAATTTTGTTTGAAAAATATCACAGCTGGGACATACTATTTATAATCTGAGGGGCACCGTGAAATATGTTTGGGAACCCCTGCAATAGACTCCCTCGTGTACAAATACAACATAACGACGTTATTATGGCATCAAAGAGTACATTATTTTTCAGCCGTCGCAGCCTCACGCGTATGAGAGCTCGTCCCATCCGCCCTACTCCTCGCACTTGTCCCACTCGTCCCACTCGGCCCATTATCACAAATCTGCGTGACGCGTGCTAAGTGAACTAAGTGAATTCGTATGTTCCCAAATTCACTGTTTACTCGAGGAAGTGTTTGAGCTTCAAATGATAACGACTTGCCGGAAATATTTTTAAAATAATGTTGGCCCACTATCAGAATATAATATCAGGATCATCAATGCTAGCAATAAAATCTACACGATAGTAGGTTTCTATATCTTAGGAATTAAAATTTAGAATAAAATAAGGGTGCAAACGAGTAAACGGGTCACCTGATGGAAAGCAACTACCGTCGCCCATGGACACTCGAAACATTAGAAGAGCTACAGGTGCGTTGCCGGCCTTTTAAGAGGGAATACGCTCTCTTCAAACATTTCGAAATCACCTAAAATTAAGAACAATTTAAAAATCATTTACTACCTAGATGTGACATTAATTTTGAATACAATAATCAGATACCTATTCGAACATATTGGGATACTATTTAAGTTAACAAATTTAAAAATAGTATTTAAGACAGAATATTCAATAGAAATGAAAATTGCTGGTTACACGAAAAGTATTACACGACTGCAATCCAAAAAGAATTATGACGAATAATAATGTACTTAAGTAAATTACATTATATAATTCCAGACATAAAACAAGGAAATTCTCACAAGGTGGAGGTAGAACCATTTGCACATTTGGCTTGTCCCACTCCCTGGCGAGATGGCGGTACCTAATGATGTAAATAATGCTTAAAGAGGCGACATGTTTGCATTATATTTAAGTCGAATTATTCCAAGAGGTTTTCAGTGTCGAGGTTTTAGTAGGTAACTAGGTACTATATTTCACCGAGACGCCATGGCATGACGGCGGCGCAACAATTTTCCGCTACCAACGAAATGTATTGAAATGTATTTAGCTCAAGCAAACAGAGATCGTGGTCCGTGAGCTCTCTAATAAAGCTGAATGGACTCGCATCGCAAATATCTGCAACAAAATTCATAATAAAAATGATATTACGATGCGATACGAATTCGCAGTTTAGTTTGGGAGCCCTTAATGGTGTCGTTAAATTTAACCCTAAAAGTTTACGCATCAAAACATAATTTCCTGACTACATTTTACACAGGTGGACAAAATATTATTTAAATCTAAAGTTACATTCCTAAAAGTCCTGTTTTACATTCCTAAAAGCTGAGTTTGTTCGCTGTGTTTCAGAAAAAATAAGAGTATACCAAATAAGAATTATTATTCAAGCTCTCTGATATCGGTCATCTACGAGTTATCGGTCACCTGCAGGTCATGTCATACGTCATAACAGTCTCACCTTCATATACCTTCGTCTTACCGTCCTACAGTCCTACCGTCGTACGAAAACCTTGATTTGACCAATTTACCGCGCGACTGTCACTCACGATCTTATCGCATACCGAAAATACAGTAAACGCGGAATATTGAACAATATATTATTATAATCCTCTCTTTAGATTTCCAGAATTGGGAAGACAGAGACGTTGCAGCGTGGTTTCATAAAATAATTAATAAAAGGCAGGCAACGCACCTGCAACTCTTCTGATGTTGCGAGTGTCCTTGGGCGACCTAAGCAATAGAGTTTCACATAATATCATCGCACGCGCGTAGAGTTTTTATGAAAAGCCTTCAGGCTTCAACCTAAAATTTCAGTTGAATCGAGAAGAATACGAACGCTGTATTTTTAAGATAGCAAACTATTAGTTCATTGGTAAGACGGTAACTAAATCAATGTTAAAATTTTTGGAGTTAAAATTTTGATCTATAGCCGGTGCACGGACATCGGACGAAAACAGCAAAAAAAATCTGTGATCTGAGTCTGACGCCAAATGAACAGCGTCGAGCACGACAGCGAAATTTTGGTGCAGAAATTTTTCAATTTAGGATTTTAAAAAATATTTTAATATTGCTTGAAAAACGTAATTTGCAAAAATTCTTATTCCGACCAATTCTAGGATAACTAATTTAAAGTACTCTCATTTCTTGGCTAGAGTTTCGAACGTAATAACTGCTTAAGCGACTGTTTAATAATAATATTTGCCTACTGCCTAGATTCTACACCTACGTCCAATAGGTAAGGTATCTACGCCTACATATTCCGGAAGATAGATATAAGAAGAGATAGAAGTCTGATATGAAGACAGTCTTATAGTTTTCTAAGAGTTCCTAAAAGAGTGAACATCGCAATAATAATTTATTAATTAATTTCATACAAATTAGCTTTACATTGGACTTTGGAATAACTGCGCACTTTTGTTTATATAGTGATATTTAATTACCCGTCCGCTGCATGGACACTTTACAGAATAGACTCTTTGTGAGTTAAAGTATGCGGTATAGTGCTTAAGATTTTTACAGTAAAGTTCATTTTTAAATACGAAATAGTTTATAACTAGCGACCCGCCCCGGCGTCGCACGGGTATAAAATACACAGCCACTGAAAAAATGATTAAAATCGATAGCCTATGATCCTTCACGTGGTCTAGTTCTTATCTGTGCCAAATAACATAATAATCGGGCAAGTGCGAATCGGACTCGCGCACGAAGGGTTCCGTACCATTATAGAGCAAAAATAGGCCAAAAATTGTGTTTTTTGTATGGGAGCCCCCCTTAAATTTTTATTTTATTTAAATATTATTACTAATTATTAAAGAACACATATAATTAAGGCCTTTGTGAAAATTTCAAGTACCTACCTGTTGTCATCATTGATACCGAGCAAAAAATGTTTGAAAAATCACGTTTGTTGTATGGGTGCCCCCCTTAAATATTTAATTTATTTTGTTTTTAGTATTTGTTGTTATAGCGGCAACAGAAATACATAATCTGTGAAAATTTCAACTCTCTAGCTATTACCGTTCTTGAGTTACAGCCTGGAGACAGACGGACAGACAGACGGACAGACGGACAGACATCGAAGTCTCAGTAATAGGGTCCCGTTTTTCCCCTTTGGGTACGGAACCCTAAAAATTGCTCCAGTAGTTCGCGAGATAAGCCCTTTCAAATAATTTCCCCGTTTTTTCCACATTCTTCTATAACTCTTAGCGTGATAAAATATAGCCTATAGCCTTCCTCAATATATGGGCTATCTAACACTGAAAGAATTTTTCAAATCGGACCAGTAGTTCCTGAGATTAGCGCGTTCAAGTTAGCCCTTTTAAATAATTTTCCCCGTTTTTTCCACATTTTCCTCTATTTCTTCGCTCCTATTAGTCTTAGCGTGATAAAATATAGCCTATAATCTTCCTCGATAAATGGGCTATCTAACACTGAAAGAATCATCAAAATCCGTTGCGTGGTTTTAAAGATTAAAGGGAACAAAGGGACATGAGGGAAAAAAAGCGACTTTGTTTTATAATAAGTATAGAAGAATCTTAAAATTAAAGCATTATAATAAAGTAGATAATTAAGGTACCATTCGGATCTGTGAGGCAAGCGTATAGCGTCACGCGTAAGCGACCGGTCGCTTGATGCGGAGCAGCAAATAGCTTACCAATGTCCGCGACCGCGTAGCCGCGACCGACAAAAATTTAATTAAAATGATACTTTATTAACATGATTATAGCTATCATTTTTGTCTAAGTCACTAAGTAGTATTATAATAACCACGTGGCCAGCGTCGCTTGCCGCAGAGACCCGCGGCATGCAAGTGCGCCGCGTAAATAAGTACATTTGAACAAAATGCAACATTATTAACTACGTAACTAGGTAGCATTTCAAACTATGTTGCGATCTACAATTTTGTGATATTGTGCGCAGACAGAAGCTTTGCCCTTTTTTCCACCATAACTACGAGTGTAAACAAAACAATAATTGTGAATTATTTTACAATATTATGGCAGGGAATTTAGTATAAAGGGAAGAAATGATCCAAAAACTGTTGGCAGATGAAGAGGATGACGAAATTATTTTGTATTTTTTATCATTTCCGGAAAAGAGGAGAAAGGTTGACCCTATTTTTACGTCGCGGGTCGAAGAGGGATGCTACAATATGGCTACATCACTTAATGTGTAATGAGGAAAAATTTAGAATGTATTGCAGATTAAGCCACGAGCAATTTTATTTTGTTCTAAGTTTAATAGATAGCGACATTAAACCAAAAAGAAAAGGCACATCAATCATTAGCAGTTCCGAAAAGCTTTTTATTTGTTTAAGGCATGTACTCGTACATAAAATTGTAACATTGAGAGTTTAAATTTGAACTATCCTGAATTGGACTCGAGTTTCTTAGGTAAGGGACTCCTAAGGATTGGGATTCTTGGGAATTGATCATGCCCGACTGTTCTAAAAGTCTAGGGGAAGATAGGCTTTCACAAATTGTGCATTTCTGTTGCGCAGTGCGCTACAGCAACAACAAACGTCGGCCGATTTTATTGCCATTTGCGTAGGGAACCCCGAGTAAGGAAGCAAATTAACACAATATACACATATAAAATACTAGCTGTTGCCCGTGACTCCGTCCGCCGTGGACTTCAGTTTCGCATGGTGTTTCCCGTTTCCGTGCCAATGCCGGGAATCGGGATAAAATGAAGCCTACATTACTGCAAATTTTCCTCAGAATCCATCTAATAAACACAATTCCCAAAGCTTTGTATAACCTTTGACCTGTCCCCCGTTACCCCCCTTCCAACCCCCTTTTCCAGTTAAAAAGTAGATTATGTCCTTTCTCAGGCTCTAGACTATCTGTGTACAAAATTTCATTACAATCGGCTCAGTTGTTTTGGCGTGAAAGCGTGACAGACAGACAGACAGATACTTTCGCATTTTATAATATTAGTATGGAAGTATAGATTACTATGAGAGAAGTAGCTGTTATAATAATATTATAGTTCATACCTACATACTTTGATACCTCCATGGCTTATATTTTATACGAAAAATTTTATTTTCGGTTTCGATATGATTAATAACCTATCGGCAGGCCTGTCCCACTCGCGCGAATAGGCATCGAACTGTATGTACCACCCGCGGGTGGCAAATCAGTAGGGACTCACAAGCGAGCGGTGACGCACGCGCACGAGTTGTTCGTTGCATACCTGCGTATTGCGTAACTTATCCACTCGACAGTGGCATGCAAAATGGCAGATTTGTCATGTCTGTGGCGCCCTGAAGGGGTTTCGCCACATACCGACGATTCTACACGACCAGCATACACTAAAACTGCAATTTCTTGTTCCTTGGTCTTGCAGGAGCCCATAAAATGATCTAAATCATTTTTAAATTAAATTTTCTACCCTGAAAATAGTACTTTTATAATATATTTGTCAGTAATAATGTTATACAGCTGGTATAATTACTGGGTACCAAAATGTTCCGTAGATTTTGGGTCATATTTTAATAATAAACCACTATTTAGCGAGCTAAGAGTATTTATTTATAACTTTATAGTACTATTTACAAAATAATATCACTCAAGTCATGACTCTCATACAAATATTTTATAAAATCAACGATTTAAGTACAGGACAAAAATGGAGGCTGCCTCTCAAACAGCTTCAAGTAGGCTGTGTATTACATGATATCTTAAAGTCATTTCATACTCTAGGCATTACAATATTATATAAACAATAAATTAAGGTTATTATCTGGGTGGTACAAGAGTATCAATATTGTAGGTTCAGTAAATGATATGTAGGACTTTACACAAAAAGATATCTCTTTTGTTCATGAAAAATCCTACCTTGATACTAATGTAATTTACGAAATAAGTAGTAACTTTTATCCACAGAAGTTTGATTTTCTTATAATTATAATAAACAAAGTACAAAATAAAATCCTCCAAAGTACATGAATTAAAGGAAAACTGAGTAGAAACATGAAAAGAAAACTTGCAAAAATGCGAAAATTTTCTTAAGTGAGTGTAAGATTAGTATGGATAAGACCTTTTTCATCTAGTACTTGGATGCATTGTGCAAGCGTTTGTAACCCAAAATGTAACCCAAAATCAATGCCTCTTTTATTGCACAGCCAACTACTTCTATTTCAGTCACAAATATCACGCACGCGGGAGAGCCATGCTTCGGCACGAATGGGCCGGCTCGACCGGAGAAATACCACGTTCTCACAGAAAACCGGCGTGAAACAGCGCTTGCGCTGTGTTTCGTCGAGTGAGTGAGTTTACCGGAGGCCCAATCAAAAATAAAAAAAAATCCTGTATATTTCATAAATAAATATTTATTAATTCGTAATATTCCATATATATATATATATATATATATATATATTTATTTTTTTTTGAATCAAAAAGTAATAAATAAATTTCGACTCGCACTTGTCCGTTTATTTTTAAGTCTCTTTGTCTCAATGCCTCCTTTCTTGTAATCCAACAACAAAATGATTCCGGCTATTCCATGTTATGCGAACATTCTAATATCGGCCATTAAAACTCAGAGGAGGCGTCTGTGGGGCCGCCCGATACGGGTTGTCACCTGTCTGTGACGAAACCCTTTCGGGGCTCTAATCGGACGGTACTAGTTTTCGTCATTATTTATAAAATATAGAACGTTCTATTAGTGGTAGAGTTTAGTTAAACGAAACTACGTTAAATTATCATTACAGTAAAGTAATATGAACTGCATAAATATGTTATTTAATGTTCGAAAAGCCAAAATCATTGTGCGAGTAAGGGCCAGGCACGGGTTAGATTGCCGTTTTAACTCTTTTTGTTGTTCTACTTAGAACAACGAGTTGAACAACGAGTCCATCCCATTCTACCAGCTAAACGGTTGCTTCTGTAAATGTGAAAAAATTCACGGGAGTAGGAAATATGCTGAATTTAAAAGGATTTGCTTCTGTTAATGTGAAAAAATTTACGAGAGTAGGAAATATGCTGAATTTAAAAGGAAAACTATCACGGCTAAGAAGACTTAATAAGTTATTTTTTTAGTAATAGTCGGTCATCCAAACAAAATGTATTCGGAAAAGTAACTATATAAAGGAATTTTTCGATAAGATTCCTTTGAATGCTACTAATATGATGTTGTTACTTGTTAGTAGTGTAAAATACGTTTTATAAATGTAAATTCATTGACCGTACAAAAATGATCAAAAACTAGTGTTACAACGGAATATTGTGCGTGGCCCGATACGCACTTGGCCAGTTTTCTGAAGGATTTCAAACATAATATTATATTATGTACTACCAAAAAGCTGGTTCCGAAGGTGCTGTACAGAAACTGAGGAAAAAGGACTCGCGGAATGGCAAGTAATATCCATAGATTACAAAAGCCGTTTTAATACAATAATTAAACGTTCCATTGCGTGAATTCGCTAGAACGGCGAAGTCGCTCAAATTCGCTCGAATGGCGAATTCGCTGGTACGGCGAATTCGCTCGAACGGCGAATTCGCTCGAACGGCGAATTCGCTCGAACGGCGAATTCGCTCAAATTCGCTCGAACGGCGAATTCGCTGGAACGGCGAATTCGCTCGAACGGCGAATTCGCTCAAATTCGCTCGAACGGCGAATTCGCTCGAACGGCGAATTCGCTCGAATTCGCTCGAACGGCGAATTCGCTCGAATTCGCTCGAACGGCGAATTCGCTCGAACGGCGAATTCGCTGGAACGGAGAATTCGCTCGAACGGCGAATTCGCTCGAACGGCGAATTCGCTCGAACGGCGAATTCGCTCAAATTCGCTCGAACGACGAATTCGCTGGAACGGCTAATTCGCTCGAACGACAAATCGAACTTTTCGTCAATTTCTTCGATTTTCTTCTTTGTTTACGTTTCGATGCAGTCACAGTGTAATGAAACAACAAAATAGCCATGGCGGGATATATATATAAAGGCAACTGTTTAACAAAATAAAGTATTACTCATATGCATTATCATATGGTAAAGTGCGTAATCAGGGTTACTATTAGTTTGAAATAAAAAGTCTATTTTCTTAAAATTGGTCGATTGGCCATTCAAGCACTAGGGCGGCGATAAGTTTATGTTGAGAGCGGGCTGCCAAATTTTGCTCTTTTCTAATAAGTATTACGATCCCGGAAGACGATTGACTCAAATGAAATTGAGATTTATTTAATCATTGTATATTTATCTGATATTTGGCTAACGGAAAATACGATTCACTTATTTTGACTCGATAGTTATATTTTTCGAAATTATGAATATTTCTGGGCTTTTCAACAAATACATGTTACACTTATTGAGTTACTATCATTAAATAACTTGCACTACTACAATCACTTTATAAAATAATAGCTAAAGGAAATATTAGTATTGTATTTAATTTTTAAGTACCTAATCATCAAAAGCATTTTTGGGACTTACGACCTTTACTTTCGTGATATAATGCAGAAATCGTTGTCACGCGATATATATTATATTATGTATAAGCATTAGTTTTTCTGGGAATATCAGATGATTACTATTTGAAGTTCTATAGATAATATTGTGTTAGTTTTTCTGAAAAGGTACGCGTTATGCGATAGAAAGAGAGCGGAGATGTAGGCAAATAGAATTGTAGGCACCTAGCACTGCGCGGTCGGAATTTGAACTTTATAGTATCGTAGCATGAGACGTTAATTCTTTAAACGGGTTTCGTTAGTGGGAATTCTGTTGGTACAACTAATATATATTCTGTGCTATCGGCGTGTTTCTAGATAGAATATCTACCACAGCTGCCCTGCGGCTGTCGCGGTACTGCTATCGACGCGACAGGGTCGCGCTCATCGAAATTTGCCGCGCCACGCCCACCGGTCTCGTGTCGCGCGTCGCGGTAATCGGAATGTCGTCCATATAAACGCATACAAAGCAGTGGCTTGGCGACAGTCTCGGGTCGCGGGTCGCGGACATCGGTATGCTATTTTACGCGGCGACCGGTCTCTCTGTCTCGCGACGCGGGTCGCCGTGATTGTTTAGTCCTCCATACAACTTCATAGTGAGCAGTGGCTGTTTGGGTCGCGGGTCGCGGCGACCCGCTACATGCTGCCTTGATCCGAATCATACCTTTAGATTACCTGACTAATCTAAAGCTGGGTCCAGACGAGTGTGACGTGTAATGTAATTCACCGTGTAAGGGTTCGTCTACATTTGTATCATTATGTAACACGAATTCTACGTGTGGACGGCACTACGAGCATTACATGTAACGCTCGGGGTTTATCCGTCGGCTGTCGGTTTTCGCGCGAGCACAAAGGCTCGTTTGGACAATTCGCTTTGAGTTCGTGTGCCGTCCACACTGTTGACGCTAAATTACACGTAATCTTACATTACACGTTACACTCGTCTGGACCCGGCTTAAGGTAAATTATATTGGTAATTATTATAATATTGCGGGGGAAGTACGAGATAATTTGTATTTTGTCATGGTCACACTGGCGATTCTCAGCCGGCGATTCCTCAGAACTCACGGTATTTTAAGAATTTCAAAACACAATACCTCCGAGATTGCAATACTTTCATAAATAAACGTTCCGCCCGAACGACATGCCGCCGGCATACTTGCCCAACTCACCCCAATATCAAACTCAAATATTATAACTTCCACGTTTTAGTCTCCGCTGTGCCGGGGATAAAATAAAATTAAAAAGTCGCCGTAAATAGTTTACTGCTCACTTCTTCGTAATTCGTTTAACGTGAAAAAATATGAGAAAACTTGCGCGACCCGCCGCCCCCGGCCTACCGCCCGCCGTAATGTAATGTATACTAACTAGTTTAGTTAAGTTAACCCTGAGCTCAAACGCCGGGGTATTACCGCAAGTAAATATGGACCATCATGTAGACAGAGCCTTTAATATTTTTAGCTTGTTAATAGAATTAAGTGTTACTTTGCGGAAATCCATAGCTTAAGTGGGCGACTAACCCTAAATTTTCAATTTTATAATTCATTTTTATACTTGAAAAAACGCCCTGAATTGTTTAATTTTCTAAAATTAGAAACTACATTATATTTCCAAGAACTCAATCTGAGCAAAAACACGATATCTAAAAATTTTCTCGATAGAAAAAAATCACAAAGATGCATCTAATTTTCACGAATTTTTCGTGTATTGCCATAACCGTGTATTGAACTAAGTTAATATTTTAACACATTGTATGAAATTCTATCATTGAGAATCCGACCTAGCGGATTATTAAAATGTTGTATATTTATCGAGTTATTGAGAAAAAACTAATTTGGCGATGAATCTGCGTCGTCCTTTTTCACCTGGCATATGAAAGACGGGCGTGAGTGTGAAGAGAGAAGGACGATATTTGATTTTTTGGGTTAGTCGCCCTCTTAAGATTTAGTTTAGTATATTATTATTTTTATCAGTATTCCGCAAAACACTCGCATACAAGAACGTGCAAACAACGTTGTTGGTACCCCGTGCCATAGTAAGATTAATCTGTATTGTACTTAACTCTTTTTTGTTTTTTTTTTGAAGTGAAAACTTCTTTAGCGGCGTTGAGCACTTTTGTGGGATGGGTAAAAACTGTGAATCTCGCGTCAGATTCTCATGCTGATCGAAAAACCAAGGAAAAAACGTAGGACGGTTGGAGAGTAGTGTTGTCGAATCGAATCGAAATCGATTAATCGAACAATCGATTGTTTTCTTTCGATAGTCGATATTTTTTAATCGATTGTAAGGGTTTCGATTAATTAATTAAAACGATCGTTTTTTTGTTTTTTTTTTTATTTATTTATTTACTTTTTTTATCGATTTTCATAAAAAATGGGTTAAAAAAAATAATGCACAACGTTAATAATCAAGTTTTCACTTCTGCCGGCACTCCCGGAGTGCAACCCGTCTTTTTTTAAATTTATTTACTCTCACCACCACGCAAGTTGAAAACCTCGATGGGCGTTTTGCCCCAACACCGGAGCATCCTCATTCCTCAGGATGTGGACTCTACGAACAACGTCCGTCAAGTGCCGCCACCGGCCAAAACTCCGCATATTTTAGCTCGTTGTATCAATATTGTGTTCCGTTAGAGAAATTGATTCCAAGAACTGACTAAAATAGACCTTTTTGGTCAAATTGTGTCAAATCTATATTGTAGCTCCTTCATCATATTCTGCCTATGAATCAATAACTCTGTAATTATGTAGCATTACACTCAATAAAATTATCTTAGATATTTTAAAGTAGTATCATGCTTAAACTAGCATGTTAACGTGACGACAACCCCTCCGTAACCCCCTACATAACCACAGAATAACTAATATACTGTACGGCTGACCAGCGAACACAACTTTTATCTTTGTACGTAAATGTTTGTTTAACACGCCAATTGTAAAGCTACGATAGTAAATGACAATTTAGAGTTTCATTTTATTAGAGTTATACAAATAAAATTAAAAGGCCGGGCATAATTTAGGAGTACTCTGGTGTTTCGTCCCAATGTTTTTGGGCCCAGTGGGCCCAATGACTAGATATGAATTTTTAACATTTTTTCATCTGGCGATTGGTCCCAAGTAATTATTTTTTATGACTTTTGGGCTTATGTCCGTAGGGCTAGCAAAAAAGTTGTAGATTTGATTTTTGTATAAAAAACAAAATAATTGCTTTGTAAGAAAACATTTATTACACACTGAATGAATATATGATATATAAAGAAAAATAATTCAATGGACATGTATTATAAATTAAAATCTCTTATATGACATAAATAATAACAAAAGTACTAATTTTCTAAATAATCTAAGTATATTATTATTGTATAGTTATTTCAGTTTAAACAATAGATCATAAAAGTGGGACCAATCGCCAAATGAAAAAATGTTAAAAAATCATATCTGGTCATTGGGCCCACTGGGCCTAAAAACCTTGGGACAAAACACCAGAGTACTCTAATTTAGCATGTTGTGATTGCGATGATACACTTAATTAAAAAAGCATTTGGACGTACCTAGGAAGACATTACACGGGCTCTGCATGTTGTAATGCGACGTACCTAGGGTGTGATTAGGTATCTAATCTATAAAAAATTATAAGCAAATCTCATTGCTTAACAATTTTTTTATTTCCATTCTAGATAGCGCACACTACGTTATTAGGTACATACTGAAACATGTAAAATATACATTACATTTAAAAAATAACCTAAAAGAAATCTAAAAATATTAGGCTAATAGTCTAGCGCGCAGAACAGCGCGACGCCGCGCTTGACCCAGTGCGGCGGCGGCTTGCGCGTGGCGAGCTCCACCGCCAGCACGTAGTTTGTCGAGTGGCCGGTGGTGGCGAGCACGCCCGCGCGCGCCAGCGTGCGGTACACCGGACACACGTACGCGCCCGACGACGCGCGGTGATCCTGCTCCGGCCGCATGTGGATTATAGCCATCTCTGTCGCACGAACAGGTTAGGGAGTAAGTGTGCGTACTATAAAATATGCACCTATTAGTGCAATGCGTGATATGAATGGGACATCAAGTACGTGCGTGTGAGTAAATATACGTATGCGTGTTTACGGAGCGTACGAGCGTTTCGGCGGATTTCAATTCTCGCAACGATGGTTTATGCGGACCGGCTGCCTTACTCCCGACGGAATAAGAAACAAATCCGCTCGATCTCAAAGCTTTTGCTTCTTCCGACACAATATAATAAATACTAATGCAAAATCGTGCTGTGGCTTAATTTGGAACTTATTCGATCTCAACGGCTTTTCCCACTGTCCCACTGACAGCTATACTAGCGCTAGATCAGGGGTCACCAAATGGCGGACCGCGGTCCGCATCCGGACCGCCAACCCATTGTGTGCGGACCAAGGATTTTCGAAAATGAACTTCGAAATAAATTTTGGCCTAGACTTACTGATGAACATCTTCAGGATTTAATGTCCATAGCTTGCAACAATTTCACTCCATACTTCACAGAGATAATTAGCTACAAAAATGGTCACTTTTCTCATAGTATGTAAATAAATACCTTTGTAATTTTCGTATTTTTATTATAAAATGTGTGGACCGCGAAAGTCATTTCAGTTCAAAAATGGCCCCCGAGCGAAACTAATTGGTGACCCCTGCGCTAGATCGTGTTGCGGCTCAATTTGAAACTAATCAGACTCGTAAATCAAAATCATACAGTTTCAAGGGTCAGACTGCAGAGCCGCGCACGGGCGATAATACGCATAACAGGAAAAGGGCATAATATATTGTACGAATGCGTGTGACTGTTCATAAACGTAAAGCGTATACGTCAACATATTAAATCGCGTCTGTGCGAAATCATGCATTACCGGTATGCAGCTCCTTGGGACGGCTCTCCTCGAGCACCATGTCGATGACGTTCCACCGCGCGCCCTCCAGGTACAGGCCGCTCACGCACACGCCGTCCTCCGGCCTCCGAGCCGGCGGCGACGCTTGTGGCTGTAAAAACAAAAACACGTTATAATTTTCTTATGTCGAATTATCTAATTACAGAATAGGGACCGTACATGAGCTATAGAAACTGATAGATAGATGCAGGGCCGAATTTAAACTTTTGCCGCCCTTGGGCACTGAAAAATTGTTTCAACATTTTAGCAATGGTTGAAATAATGACACATTTTAACGATAACCGTAACCGATCAATTTTTATCGGATCAGAAATTTTGATTACACTAAAAATTTCTCCACTTTGCATATTTTCCGCCCCAGAAAATTTGGCACTAGCCCCGACTGCCCTAGTGTAAATCCACCACTGCTCATAGATGGCAGGATATAAAACTAAAAATTGAGATTAGCGATTATACACTTAGCACTATGTTGATTGTTGCCTAAGTTCAGAGTCTCTTATGTATATGTCGCAGCCCACTGGTTAAAATAGACGTTCAAACAGCTAGCCCTTTAACTGAACAACGCCATTTAATCACACGGCTATACGTCGTTTAGCCGACATGTTGACTGCAACGTTCAACACTACAGTTAGACGACGCTTAGCCAACTGGTTAAAATATGGCAAATTAACTAAGGTGACCATTACTTAATTATGTAATTTGAGAGAATAGGAAAACGTTTTGTAATTTCTTGGGAGATTTACGTATATTTAGTTCTTTCTTTCCGAAAAATATTATCTTAAAACAATCACATGCACCGGCATAGTTGACGCCATTTCGTAAACAAAACGCACCTAGCGCCGCGGTGGTGAACGCTGAACTAATTCAATCAAACGGCGGCTTTTGAATCAGCTGTAGTGTTGAACGTTTTGAGCGACTTAAATATTCAATTAAAAAGCTATACCTGTGATTGAATGGCGTTGTTCAGTCAAAGGGCTAGCTGTTTGATTGAACGGCTATTTAAACCATTTGGCTGCGACACATACAAAGGCAGAAATAGTTTACAATCTTTTAGCATTATCTTTAAAACGACATAACGACCTTCGTCATAAGAAATTAGCACAGGATTTAAGTACCTCAAAAGCATAGTTAATAGTATCTATGGCGAGCACGTGTTTTCGCGCGTAGTTCTGCAGCGCGGCGGTGAGGAAGGCCTGCGGGAAGAACAGCCCCGACATCCAGAACACGGGGGGCGGCCCCGACGCCGACCACGACCCCAGGAACTGCACGCGACGACGCAGGTCCTTTACCCACGCACCTGAGGGAGATAGAAACGTTTGTGATTAACTTTTGTCTTCAGTTTTACCCGCGTAAATGCATTTTTGTTCTATGGGGTACATTTTTTGAGATAAAAACCCAGGTGTTTTTATCCATTTTATTTGAGTCCGCTCTACAGCTTTTCCGTAAAAGAGCAAAATTAGCAGCGCGGTGTTGGGTTCAAAATGTAGGTCGTAACAAGCTGTTCTCACCTAGCGGCTTGAGCGAGGGGTAGGCACGCGCGGCCCACATGTCGGGCACGGCGTGTCGCGCGAGGCTCAAGGCCACGCCCTCCAGCGCCTCCGACATCACCACCAGACCCGTCAACGCGCGCTGCAGTTCCCTACAACAGATAATATATAAAACTATAGCTCGGAATCTTGGGTACCTTTTTATAGGTAACTATTTGGGTATTAGAAACATAGCTGTAACGAAGACGCAACGCGTTTATTGAGACTATTGAGTAAGATTTAGGTTGTTACTTGAGTGATGTGTCGATAACATCCAGAAGGCGGTTGTAGCGGCTCGCCTCCTGCGCCAGCACCGTGTTCAGCGACTCCTTGTACGACACCGGGTACCTTACAACAGTCATACAAGACAAGGTAACTCATGTTCTGTTGACCCATGCTGTGCTATAAGTTATAACAGTCCTCTCTTGTCCGCTGATTAATAAATATTGTTATTAAGCCAGATGACGCCCGCAACTCCGTTGCGCCAAAATTCGTTTATCGCGTGGGAACCGTACATTTTTCCGGAATAAAAAGTATCCTATGTCCTTTCCCGGGACTCAAAATATCAACCATCTCTCCATGACTAATTTTAGAAAATTCGGTTTAGCGGTTTAGGCGTGAAGAGGCAACAGACAGACACACTTTCGCATTTCGTCGTTCTAGATGTGATAACTCGTACACAGCACTCGCGCACAGTTGGCACCTACGAGCTATCACATCTAGACCGACGATTTATAATATTAAGTATGAATGTATAAAGTACTAAGCGGTGCTCACACTTTGGCGATGTGTTGGAGGTCAAGCGGCTGCGGCAGCTGCTGCAGGATGTCGGCGGCGGCGGCCCGCGTCGTCTCCTCCGCCGACTGACCACCAGAGCTCGCCTCGCGCGGCTGCGTGCTGCGGAGCGTCGCTGTAACATAGTTGTAAGACTATGAATAAAGGACCAAGACGATTAGCCACCGTATGCGATACAATATCTGATCGCAAATAGTCTTATAACTTCTTACATACGTACAATTGCTTAGTATTCGTGACGCCACAGGATTTGCACGTAAGCATCGCAAATTGCGTTCCTGGTCCCTAAGATACTCATCTCCCTTACATCTACAATTACCACACTCATTCGACACACAACATAAGCCTCCGTTTTTTGCAAAGCCGTAGTTTTTAAACTGATGAGCTGACCCATTCATGCCGAAAACTTTCTCATGATTGTGCCTTTACATGCTACAAAAACTTTCAGATTAAGCGTCTTATAAGCCATTCAAAAGTTACCGATGCAGGCGGCAGTCTCGGCCATGGCGTAGCTGATGTCGGCGTTGGCGTGCAGGCCGAACATGGCGGGCTCGTCGTTCAGCGGCAGACCGCGGATGTACGCCAGGTACTGCTCCAGCGTCGTGGAGGCTGGTTGCTGCAGTACAAAAAAAGTGATAGTGATGTTCGTTATACTTTAAGCGCCAATGCAGTACCAAACTTTTGTTGAACAAGTCACAAGAACGAAGTTCTTCGACCATTTCAATGAATCAACTCCAACTCACCTCGTACTAAGGCATTAATCTTGATTTTTCACTTGTGAGTAAATTTAACAATTTGTCGCCAGCTCGTTCTCAATTGTATTTTAACAAATTGACTCCTTAATCCTTAAGTAACATAACACAAAGCAGTCTAATGCAAGTTAATTTGAAGTGCAGTCGTGGTAATGTTCGATTTTGAACCGTTATGAACACTGAAGTACTAAGTTCAAGCCAGAGGAAAATAATACACTGGTTCAAGCACACTGCTAGTACCTGTCTGTAGGCGGCGGCGTCGTGGAAGCAGTGCGTGTCGGCGAGCGCGGCGGCGCAGTAGTGGTCCGCCAGCAGCACCAGCAGGCAGCGCCGGTCCCAGTCGTCCGTCACGCGCCCGCCGCGTGTGTTACCTGTCTGTAGGCGGCGGCGTCGTGGAAGCGGTGCGTGTCGGCGAGCGCGGCGGCGCAGTAGTGGTCCGCCAGCAGCACCAGCAGGCAGCGCCGGTCCCAGTCGTCCGTCACGCGCCCGCCGCGTGTGTTACCTGTCTGTAGGCGGCGGCGTCGTGGAAGCGGTGCGTGTCGGCGAGCGCGGCGGCGCAGTAGTGGTCCGCCAGCAGCACCAGCAGGCAGCGCCGGTCCCAGTCGTCCGTCACGCGCCCGCCGCGTGTGTTACCTGTCTGTAGGCGGCGGCGTCGTGGAAGCGGTGCGTGTCGGCGAGCGCGGCGGCGCAGTAGTGGTCCGCCAGCAGCACCAGCAGGCAGCGCCGGTCCCAGTCGTCCGTCACGCGCCCGCCGCGTGTGTTACCTGTCTGTAGGCGGCGGCGTCGTGGAAGCGGTGCGTGTCGGCGAGCGCGGCGGCGCAGTAGTGGTCCGCCAGCAGCACCAGCAGGCAGCGCCGGTCCCAGTCGTCCGTCACGCGCCCGCCGCGTGTGTTACCTGTCTGTAGGCGGCGGCGTCGTGGAAGCGGTGCGTGTCGGCGAGCGCGGCGGCGCAGTAGTGGTCCGCCAGCAGCACCAGCAGGCAGCGCCGGTCCCAGTCGTCCGTCACGCGCCCGCCGCGTGTGTTACCTGTCTGTAGGCGGCGGCGTCGTGGAAGCGGTGCGTGTCGGCGAGCGCGGCGGCGCAGTAGTGGTCCGCCAGCAGCACCAGCAGGCAGCGCCGGTCCCAGTCGTCCGTCACGCGCCCGCCGCGTGTGTTACCTGTCTGTAGGCGGCGGCGTCGTGGAAGCGGTGCGTGTCGGCGAGCGCGGCGGCGCAGTAGTGGTCCGCCAGCAGCACCAGCAGGCAGCGCCGGTCCCAGTCGTCCGTCACGCGCCCGCCGCGTGTGTTACCTGTCTGTAGGCGGCGGCGTCGTGGAAGCAGTGCGTGTCGGCGAGCGCGGCGGCGCAGTAGTGGTCCGCCAGCAGCACCAGCAGGCAGCGCCGGTCCCAGTCGTCCGTCACGCGCCCGCCGCGTGTGTTACCTGTCTGTAGGCGGCGGCGTCGTGGAAGCGGTGCGTGTCGGCGAGCGCGGCGGCGCAGTAGTGGTCCGCCAGCAGCACCAGCAGGCAGCGCCGGTCCCAGTCGTCCGTCACGCGCCCGCCGCGTGTGTTACCTGTCTGTAGGCGGCGGCGTCGTGGAAGCGGTGCGTGTCGGCGAGCGCGGCGGCGCAGTAGTGGTCCGCCAGCAGCACCAGCAGGCAGCGCCGGTCCCAGTCGTCCGTCACGCGCCCGCCGCGTGTGTTACCTGTCTGTAGGCGGCGGCGTCGTGGAAGCGGTGCGTGTCGGCGAGCGCGGCGGCGCAGTAGTGGTCCGCCAGCAGCACCAGCAGGCAGCGCCGGTCCCAGTCGTCCGTCACGCGCCCGCCGCGTGTGTTACCTGTCTGTAGGCGGCGGCGTCGTGGAAGCGGTGCGTGTCGGCGAGCGCGGCGGCGCAGTAGTGGTCCGCCAGCAGCACCAGCAGGCAGCGCCGGTCCCAGTCGTCCGTCACGCGCCCGCCGCGTATGTTACCTGTCTGTAGGCGGCGGCGTCGTGGAAGCAGTGCGTGTCGGCGAGCGCGGCGGCGCAGTAGTGGTCCGCCAGCAGCACCAGCAGGCAGCGCCGGTCCCAGTCGTCCGTCACGCGCCCGCCGCGTGTGTTACCTGTCTGTAGGCGGCGGCGTCGTGGAAGCAGTGCGTGTCGGCGAGCGCGGCGGCGCAGTAGTGGTCCGCCAGCAGCACCAGCAGGCAGCGCCGGTCCCAGTCGTCCGTCACGCGCCCGCCGCGTGTGTTACCTGTCTGTAGGCGGCGGCGTCGTGGAAGCGGTGCGTGTCGGCGAGCGCGGCGGCGCAGTAGTGGTCCGCCAGCAGCACCAGCAGGCAGCGCCGGTCCCAGTCGTCCGTCACGCGCCCGCCGCGTGTGTTACCTGTCTGTAGGCGGCGGCGTCGTGGAAGCGGTGCGTGTCGGCGAGCGCGGCGGCGCAGTAGTGGTCCGCCAGCAGCACCAGCAGGCAGCGCCGGTCCCAGTCGTCCGTCACGCGCCCGCCGCGTGTGTTACCTGTCTGTAGGCGGCGGCGTCGTGGAAGCGGTGCGTGTCGGCGAGCGCGGCGGCGCAGTAGTGGTCCGCCAGCAGCACCAGCAGGCAGCGCCGGTCCCAGTCGTCCGTCACGCGCCCGCCGCGTGTGTTACCTGTCTGTAGGCGGCGGCGTCGTGGAAGCGGTGCGTGTCGGCGAGCGCGGCGGCGCAGTAGTGGTCCGCCAGCAGCACCAGCAGGCAGCGCCGGTCCCAGTCGTCCGTCACGCGCCCGCCGCGTGTGTTACCTGTCTGTAGGCGGCGGCGTCGTGGAAGCGGTGCGTGTCGGCGAGCGCGGCGGCGCAGTAGTGGTCCGCCAGCAGCACCAGCAGGCAGCGCCGGTCCCAGTCGTCCGTCACGCGCCCGCCGCGTGTGTTACCTGTCTGTAGGCGGCGGCGTCGTGGAAGCGGTGCGTGTCGGCGAGCGCGGCGGCGCAGTAGTGGTCCGCCAGCAGCACCAGCAGGCAGCGCCGGTCCCAGTCGTCCGTCACGCGCCCGCCGTAGTTGATGTGGCCCGCCGTGTACGTCAGCATCTACACACGTCGAAAAATACTTTGTAGAATATGCCAACCTGATAATTCTGCAGCTTATTTGAAGAAGTGCCAGATAACGACGGCAAAAGTTTAGAAAACCTTGAAGAGGCTGAGTAACCACTGAGCAATGTAAATCAATACACCGAAACAGTAGCGGTCACCTGATAATGACTGGGAAATGGGCATGTTATTTAGTGTTGATGGATTGAAAGAGTTTCTTGACTGGACTTCGCGGTATTGTATCATGTCAGCATTAAATCCGTCAGGGCTTACCTTGAGCGGCACCTCATCGTGTTCATTTAGGAACATGTGCAGCTGCGAGAGACAGATGCGCAGGTCGCCGTCGGTGAACTCGTACGGGATGTTGAACCCCAGCGGGCCGAACTTGCGTCGCTCCACCACCGTGCCGTGGAACAGGCATAGAGAGAAAACCAGCCACTAGTGAGAAGGGTTCGTATGAAAATGATATTTGGGTTAAATCTTTAAGGGCAATTAGAATGGTTTGAGAATTGAGGCATACAAATAACCGAGCATAGTTACAGGGCATACTCGATTACAAGGAGGTTGTATATTTTTCCAGAAATTTCTGAAAGGTGTGATAAATGAATAAAGCTTTAATATTCAGGAATTTCCAATTTACGGTTAGTAAAAAAACTTACCTTATTAGTAATAACTAACTCTCACATTATGGGACAATGAAAAAAAAACTAAATTTTAACTGTGACAATAGCTTAGGTAAAACATCTCTCCCCATCGAATAGGCATAAATAAATAGATGCACTAAGGGCTGCGAAGTTTCACCACTTCCTGATAAGTGCCGGATAGGCTATCCACCACTTAACTTGACGGATTTAGTTTTTATTATTCGTAGACTAAGGGCCTGTTTCACCACTTCCTGATAAGTGCCGGATAGGCTATCCACCACTTAACTTGACAGATAGAGTATGGAGAATCTGTCAATCTCAAATAAATTGTGGATAGCCTATCCGGCACTTTATCAGGAAGTGGTGAAAAAGTCCCTTAGAGTAATCAACCTTAAATGCCGGAACTTTGGCGTCATCCGAGTGGAAGTAGTCGGTGAAGTCGGGCACGTGGTTGGTGTAGGCCTTCAACAGGTTCGCCTTCACGCCGCGCGGACCCTCCACCGTCATCTTGTAGCCTGCACACGTTGTGATGATGATGAATGGATTGCAAAAAAAATAAGGTGTCTAGGCCGTGGAGTCTACATTATTTTTAACATGGGCGTGCAGTCTTTGTAGGCAAAAAGGCAGTGCTTGCCATTCACAGATAACAGATATTTTAATTTAACTTTCGTACTTTTTAAATGACTCATGACGTTAATTTTTTAATAATAATAGTAAAAAATATAGTAAAAAAATAAATAATACACATTTAAAACGCCTCAATTTATAAAATAGCAACATGTAATCAGGCACACGCGCGAACGGGTTCACGAGAGGTCAAGATAGGCTCAGTGTTGAGGTGCCTGCCTTGCGCGTATGTGCGAATATCGAATGCGATTAGTACTGCAAGCTCTGCGGCAGACCCCAGCAGTGTTGCCAACTATGGGGATATCCCACTTTTAGTAGGGAAAAATTAAATATATAGTGCGTATTTTAGGGAGTAAAAATATTATATTATATTAATGGGCGTAAAAATTTTTAAGCAAAAATGTATATTTATTTGGTTTTTATTACTGTTTTTATATAAACAATGACATCATGAGTGATGTTTTTGCCGCAAACAATAATTGCGGTCGGCTGAAGTAGTATTTTCAGCGTTTTGATCTCTCAGTGGAAAGTACCCCAGTTCTGGTTGAAATTCAATGGCATCACTGGCGCCGCGGCCGGCGCGGGCGCCCGCGCCATCCATGCCGACGGCGATCGGAACTACTCGTGAATAGTCGTGAGCAATCGGATATAATCCGAGTAAAATGAATAGACGCAAATCTAACTAATTACGTATAATATGTACACTCGAGGAAGTTGATTCCTATGCAGGTTGCGGGTCAGCCCAATTTCGCGATTATGTTGGTCGGGAAAAAGAAAAGGACAGAATCGTATTTCTATACTTCCGTTCTAGTCGTTTTGTGTTTGCCAAAATATCAACACAGCGATCTCCTTAGCGACGATAAGTTTATTGGTCGCTATCTGTAGGTTAATCGGTTATACTCGTATGACACGACATAATCTTATTTTATTGGTCACTTTACTTTTACCATATACCGAGAAATATAAACATACGCCGGCTACTTAGCAACCGCCTTAGCAACGAAAATTTTTACGTTTTGAAGGTTTAGACAGGATTATTAATTTAAGTTTTGCAAATATGGTTCTGAATTTTTTAGGTTCTCAATTATTGGTGTGAACATTTATTTCCCCTATCTGAACTTAATATTATGCACTTCAAACGTGGCTTATCTAAGCATTTATGTGCTTCAAATCATCAACTAACCTAACTGTTCAAAATGTGCTATAAGAACAATGAAGTCATACACAGGTTATAATTAAGCAGATCAACCCAGTCTATATCAACAGCACACCCTCATTCTACAATCTTCGTTGATGGTCATGGTAAGAGTCGGAACACTAACGTAACGTTTTGTCTTCAAATTCGTTTCGTGTTGCTGATCGTTTTAAGATCCCAAAGATTTTTTAAATGACTAGAATTGTAAATTATTAAGTACTGTTTTACTGTGAAATAAAATATTGTCACTTTTTACTTGTGTTGTGATTTTTGTTAAAATATGTTCTTGTAGATTAGAAAGATGCTGATCTTTAAAGCGTTTTTACGTTAAGCAGTAGATAAAAATGGGTAGGTAGTAAGTTGCTTTGGAATAATAACATTCTTAGATTAATCATTGTGCCTGTAGGTGGGAGTTTTGGCCTGTGGGTTTAGTTTCATATCATAATTATACGGATTCCGATAGGCTTTGAGGGAATACATTTTACAGTCTCTTATTTATAGAAATACCTAAATTACTTAAATTGCGACAATTTAAATTAAATTTTAGCCTAAAACTCCGATTTCATTTTGTCTTATTTTGGATTGTCACAATTTAAGTAACATTAGGTATAAATTGTCTTTTCCATTGTTATGGTCCAAAAATGCCATTAAAGCAAGGCAGGAGCAGTTCAAATCGCATCACTTCGTTTTGTGTTTTTGCCTTGGAGTTTCTATGAAAATGATCTTTAAGACGAGGTGAATAAGGTATGACCCTAATGACCACGTGTTACGGATCATTATTTGGTAGAACAACGAACTGAGTCAAGGACACGATATAACTAATTTAGTGTCAATTATTTCAAATTTTAAAATGAAAAATATCAAACAAGAAACAATGATTTCGAATGTAAGGACGAAGCCGGAGTCCCTCGAAATATTTACAAACGAGTGTCTATTCTAAAAGGTAATATTATTTTAGGCCGACTACTTAAAGAGTTTCACTTAAGTTTTAACGGCCTCTCTAGTGTCCGGAAAACATCTAAATTCTAAGCTAACTAAAAGTTTCGAAGCTCTAAGTGAAGTATTCTGATACTTAATAATTATAAAAATGCGTAGTTTCTGAATCGGCCGAAAGTCTTGTCACTACTGGGCGCAGTGTAGCTTATTAGGTGCCATAAACGTATTTTTCGGATCTCGTGAACCTTATGCTGGCTTCTCACGGCGCGTAATTTGAACGAGCGAGCACGAGCCAATAGGTGAGTTCGCGCTACCCGTTCTCACGGCGTGTAATATCACGAGCCGCGCCGAGCCACGTCTTTGAAGTTATCGACATAAATCGGATCGGACGCGCCTGCTCGAGCCAGCCCGCGCCACCTTGAGCCACCCCCTACACACGGCGAGTGGCTAGAGCTGGCGCGGCGCGGCGCGTGATATTACGTACCGAGAGAAGTCAGCATTAGACTGCTGATAGAGTCGTTCCATCGGGGCAATCACGTCAAAATATTTATAATAAGTAGATAAGACCTTTCCTTACTTCAATAATACCTATACCATGTCAGTTGACAAAATAGACATAATATTATAATTCTGTCTACTCTGCATCAAAATGTATCAATAAGCCTGTTCTGCAACGCGAGGTTGCCAGATTTACAGAGGAACGTCACATGTACCGTGCGGAGAGGCAACAGCGCGCTGCTCGCGAATTTTTTGAAACAATAATAATTTATTGCAAGTACGAATAGTCTCGATTCAATGTGTAAAGGTGCTCCCTCACCGGGAGCGTTTGCGTGTAATGTAACATATTTATAGATTCGCATGGGCGTAGCCAGGATTTTACAATTATAGGAGGGCAAATTAAGAAAATCCTAAACTTCGAATTCTAATTAAAACCGACTTCCAAGTGAAAACAATAACATTACTTATTCAAATAAATAGTATATTAAATAATTCTTACACTTTAGTACTCTAATATTTCGTACTTTTAATAATCTTAACTAATAATTCGTACTCTTTAGTCTCAACTATTTCTATAATATACACTCTTCATTACATAGAGAAATATAAGACAGTACTTCATTATTTTGAAGTCGGTCGGTACCAGCTCAGAATCGTGAATTCTATGACAAAATATATTTAATTTTTGGGACTGGTACCGTCTTTCACTCTTTTTAAAGCCTTATATTTTATAAGGCTTTCTGTATAAAGACTGTGTTCTGCGTAGTGATGATGATGATGAATGTAATTTGCATAGTATGTAAGTACCTAGTATAAATTATTTCAGTTATTAAAACAGCGCCCCAACCCCCATACTTGTATCTTTAATTATATAAACGAACTTGTGTCTAAGGTAATTCACTGGAGAAGGTCTACGAATGGGGTGGACGTAACTTGGTCCAATTCAACCCCCCAAGACACAAGTCTGCGCGTTCACCACTAAAAAGTCACCAATGGTCGTATATCCTCGTTTAGAGGGCACATCTTTAACCATCTCCCCTAGCATTGAAATACTTGGCGTTAACATATCGAGCGAAGTCCAGTTTCGATACCATCTCGAGGGTAAGGCCAAGTTAGCCTCGAAGAAGCTTGGTGTTCTGAACAGAGCGAGACAGTTCTTCAGTCCGTACCAGCGCCTACAACTCTACAAGGCGCAGGTTCGGCCTCATATGGAATATTGTTCTCACCTCTGGGCATGGGCGTCAAAATACCAACTGCTCCCTCTGGATCGTATCCAACGAAGAGCCGCTCGAATTGTTGACTGCCATAGTGTTTCAAACAGCTTGAACCCCCTGGAATTACGCCGAGATGTAGCTTCACTCTGCATCCTTTATCGGCTGTATCACGGGGAGTGCTCTGAGGAATTGTTCGGAATCATGCCACCTGCAACTTTTCGCCATCGTCCCACGCGAAAAATATACCTTCCCCATCACCTTGATGAGTGGCAGTCTTCCACCGTGCGTTTCTCGCGTAACTTTCTGCCGCGCACTGTAAAACTCTGGTACAAACTGTCACCAGCAGTATTTCCGGACCTACACGACCTACAAACCTTTAAGAAAAGAGCGTATTCCCATTTCCCTGTTAAAAGGCCGGCAACGCACCTGCAGCTCTTTTGATGTTGCGAGTGTCCATGGGCGACGGTAGTTGCTTTCCATCAGGTGATCCGTTTGCTCGTTTGCCCCCGTTTTATTTCATAAAAAAAATTGAATCCGGAGTTCTCTTAGTATTTTCGGAACCATCTAGCATACCTTGGTGCAAAATTTTACTTTTTGGTAGCATATAATATATGCTTGGGATACTTCTCATAAAGCCAAAATCGCCCTCTTGTGCTTTCATAAATTTTTGAGAAGTTACCTCGATTACTCATGAAATTAACTTTAATACGTGGTAATAAAGGTTGACCTTATTGACCACATCTTAAAGATCATTTTCACAGATACTCCGAGGCGTACTTAGGTGACATACAGGCGAAAAAGATCGTCAAGCCATAAGTCCGCGTACTTCTACGCACGTCTGTCACCCCTTTTACACCCCTTTTAGGGTTCTGTAATTAACAAGACGTCCTCGTTGACTATGGAACCCTAAAACATCTAACCAGCAGATTTTGTTGTATACTGAGAGGTATACAAAAAACTAGCTACTATAGTTATATAATTTAACAATAACATTTTCCTACAAATAAAACAATCATATTTTAGGACCATCAAATCGAAATACTTATTAACTTTCGAGAATTTTTGCACAGGAAATTGTTGTTCGTCTAATCAAAAAAAAAAGAAGCTACTCACTAATCACTATGCTACTCACGAAAAATTTTCTTGATAGCAAGCGAGATAGGATATTGATCCTAGGCCCTAGGGAATCTGACTATTCATTTTTACGTTTAAGCTTACTATTCATTTTTATGTTTTGCGTAATGAAATAAAAACGCTCTAGAATTATAGATCAACATCTTTCTAATCTACAAGAAACCATAAAAATCAGAACACACTTGTATAATATCGTGATAATATTTTATTTGAGCGTTAAAACAATATCGAAAAACGTAAAACTTATAAAATCATTATGAACTCTTAGGTATTCTTCTTGAGGTATTATTATGAACTCTGGGTTGTTATAATAATCAGCAATGAGAATATAATTCAAAAACATAACTTAAGTTTTACTTAATCCTTCGGGGTAGCCTTTTCCAACTAACCAACTCATGATAATATTGATTGACGAAGATATTGGGAGTAGAATTAGGTTGGCCAGTTTGATCTGCTCAACGATTTGCTGTTAATAAGTCCATTGTTTTGTTGCACATATTGGATGGGTTATAATGTTTCAATAAACACATTTTATATAATATTAAATATATATAGTACTTAATAATTTTTTCAAAGATTGTTCGGATGAGAGAAATAAAATAGTATATTACTTATTTAAATCAATTCCCAATATTTGCAAAACATTTTTGAAGATGACCGTGTCAAAAACTTCAAAATGTAAATACTTTCGTTGCTAAGGCGGTCGCTAAGTAGATTATATTTTGTCAAAAGCAATGCGACCAATAAAATACGATTCTATCGTGAACGAGCATAGCCGACAGATAGCGACCAATAAACCTATAGTTGCCAAGGAGATCACAATGTTGATATTTTGGTAAACACAAAATGACCAAGATGGAAATATAGAAATACGATTCTGTCCTGTTCTTTTTCTCGACCAACACTGATCACTGACCAGTTTAAGTTGACCCGCGACATGCATAGGAATCAACTTCCTCGAGTGTACATTATGCATTTTTGTTTTGTGAGGTTTATAATATTTGTTTACATTTTACATAGCTGAAATTTTTTGTGTTTTGGGAGGCCATTTGCTTTTTCATGTGATCGAGCACTGTTAGTACTATATTATATTATTATTTTTGGTTTTATAGTTTTCTAAGAATATTTTAGATTTTAATATTTGAAAGTTTGTATAATATTTAACAGTTTAACATTAATAATTGCGTACATTCATAACTATCAGTCACTTGGATAAGATAATTTGTGGTGGCCAAAATTTTGCATTTATTTACATCGGATTATGGATCGGATCTCAAGTAACCGGAACCTTGTTTATGTGAAAAGACAAAAGTTAAACTGATTAGGTGAGTACTTAAAATATACTAGATATAAAAATGAAAAAGTTGTAAAAGAAAAAGTTTTTGTTTTGTTTTGTTTCACGCCAAAACTAATGAACCGATTGTAATAAAATTTTGTACACAGTTAGTCTAGAGCCTGAGAGAGCCATAGGCTACATTTTGATGAGGCAAAAATATATTATCTAATTTCCATGGAAATATCGATGAAAATAAATTCACATTGTATTTCTAATACGTAACAATAGATGGCGTTTTTATTTATTTTAGCTAAGCGCACAATATTATGTTGTATGGTAATTGGTATATTTCCATGGGTTTCGATGAAATAAACTCTCATTGAAGTTCCAACGCGTGACAACAGATGGCGTTTTTTTTATTTCTTCATAACAGAAAGTAATTATACTAATAGTTTAGAAAACATAGTTTTTAATTTATATCCACACTATTATTATAATTTATGCGAAAATATCTCTTTTTGTCCGTTTGTCTGTCTGTTTTGCTTTCACACCAAAACTACTGAACCGATATCGCTGCATTACCAGTGTCAAAATCTTGTGCACGCCGCTGATTTTTAATATACTAAAAACTGTTGTATGATGTTTCAGTTTTTGGTATGCTTTTAGGGATTTCCCGGAAACGATATCAGGAAAGTGTCAAAATCTTGTGCACGCCGCTGATTTTTAATATACTAAAAACTGTTGTATGATGTTTCAGTTTTTGGTATGCTTTTAGGGATTTCCCGGAAACGATATCAGGAAAAATTAATCTCAAGTTATAACGTATCATCGGGAACATAATAAAAAGAGGTATTTCTCCTTCCTAAAAATATAATTACGAAGTAAGCGGTATTATGAAATATTTTCTCATATAGCATTTTCTCACTGTTTTGATTTCTAACGAAGATCAAAGCAAACTTTACAATCAAATAGGTAATTAAAAATTAGCCGCCTTTTTAATTAGATACCTATTTGATTGTAAACTTATAGTTATACTAATACTGTATAACTACCAGTGTTTTTAAGTAAGTATTTGTTTTATTTGGTCACATAAGACTTTCTTCTAAATCTCAATACAATATGACCTTATTTTGAGTTGTGTTAGTTTTAGAACAACACAGTGGCTGCCGTTTTAAGCTACTTATTGCGTTATTGTTTCCGGCTTTTGTGTCCGTACAATGGGGAATTTGAGAGCGAGCGCCGAATGCATATGTGACTCGATATTGTCACCGATATTGTTTCAAACGTTCACTACTATGGCACAGTATTAATAGTAGAAAAGTGCACGTGCCTTTGAAATCAAAATGATCCTGGGCGACGGTAGTTGATTTCCATCAGGTGATCCGTTTGCTCGTTTTCCCGGTGCCCTCTTATTTTATAAAAATAATTACAGGCTATCTTAACGCAGTGTTGACGTGTAGTCCATTATTTAGCTCTCTAGCTTCCTACCCACTTTAGCAACAAGACTAATTTCAGGTAGGTGTAACTAGATGTTACCTGAAATTAGTTTAAGCTGGGAACAAATTATCGGACGAACGTCCGCGGACGTTTCCATCGGATGCGGCTTGTTTCTATCTGATTAATACAAAATACACTAAACTATGCACATTGTCTGACATAAGTCGCGGACGCGACCTTGAGCGTTCGGACGTCCGAACAGAATCTGGCTGGCCGGATGTTTTTGCATCCGCGGACGTCTGCCATTGTCAAATAGGTTAGATCTTTGACGTCCGCGGATGAACCGTGCACATTGTTAAGTCGCATCCATCAGCCGCGACTTATGAGTTATGGATGCGTCCTACGAATAATAAAAACTAGATGCGTCCGATAATTTGTTTCTAGCTTTACTGTTGCGGCACGGATTTTCATACTAAAACGGTCTACTGTGTATACTTCTATTGTAAAGTTCGTCATTTTGCTCATAAAGTGGTTAGGTACTCAAATCTACGCCTAGTACACAGGTTTATGTTTGAGTTGGAAATTTCAAAGGCGACAGAGTCGGTTATTCAATTTGAATTAGGTACGCCATAATGTCATAACATATTTGATATAATAATTCAATTTGCATGCGTCCATAGAGGCTGTTTGGCGTTTGCACAACAACGCCAAGATTCAAGAACCACAAAAGTCGGCTGGTAGACCTCATACGTCAAACGTCTATGCAGAATTTTGCATCTTGCTTTTTGCTATCACTTTTTGTCGCTCTAATGTCAAAATTAACCTATCATACTCGTAATGAATTAAACTTTTATGAACGCAATTCAATAGTTCTCGTGTGGGCTTAATACCGTAGCGCGTAGGAATAATGTTTCGACCGAGCAAATTAAAATATCCCATGCTCATTTAGGCCGAAGCAATTCACTGTCTTATGTGTCAGATTATGTATCCATATTCCATACTAATATTATAAATGCGAATATGTGTCTGTCCCTCTGTCTGTCGACGAGGTAACAGATAGCTGTTAGGGGGCGTCCACAAATTACGTGAGGTGTTTAGGGGGGGGAGGGGGTCGAGTCAAATCTCATCTAATTTCACGTTGGTGAGAGGGGGGGTCTCGGCAAATCTCACGTAATTTTTTTCTCAACAAAATAATACTATTTTGGTCCATTTCATCCAGATTGTACGTTTGCTTAAGATTTAATCGTAAGCGTACCTACTCGTTATACGATAATGATCATTCACAAATTCGTTCGAAAGAAAATCTACTGACTGTCAAACCAAACGTTTACGTAAGAAACCTACATTTTGAAAAATCTCACGTGAGATTTGTGGGGGGAAGGGGGGGTGGAATAAAATCTCACGAAATCTCACCAGGGGTGGAGTGGGGTCCAAAAATTCGAAAAAATACCTCACGTAATTTGTGGACACCCCCTTACCTCGTCACGCCCAAATCGCTGATCCGATTTTGTAAAAAATTGGTTTACGAATACTTTGACTCCCGGGAAATGACATAGGATACTTTTTATTACTAAAATGTACGGTTCCAGCGCAATAAGCAAATTTTGGCACGACGGTGTTGCGGGCGTCATCTAGTGTAGGTAACATAGTTTCTTGCTCAGAATATTTTAAAGCTTCAAAATTGTGGCGCTGATTGACTCGCCATACCACTATGTCGGTATCGTGTGGAGTGTGGACGTACCGTTCTGCAGCAGGGGGACGGGGAAGTACGGCGAGGGGGCGGAGGTGAGCCACAGGCGGAAGTCGCGGTGCACCGTCCCCGCGCCGATCGCCTCCACGCTCGCTTCGAGCACCGGCATCCACGACGGCGCCAAGTGGCAGTTCTGGGCATAGTGGGGTTAGATTGCGCGCGAACTTCAAGGAATCGGAGGTAATTACCCTGCACTCCCCAGCAATATTTCCTAAAATTTCTCGGGGTACGTATCGAGTGCACCTATGACCTACGTATCACGTCTTGAAGTCAAATCTACTACGAATGATACTAAGAAATTTAATGAGTAAAGTTACCACAAATACAAATTATTGTGTGTGGGCTCGAAATGATACAGAGTTTAATTGGTGGTTTCTAGCTTGGCTATATAAATAGAATAACTGAACCTGTTGATAAATAGATAAATACAACAACAGACCTGGAAGAATACCCAGTTGCCGACATCCACGCCGACACGCAGCAGCGCCTCAGCGATGGGCCCTTGTCCCTGACCCAGCGAGATGCTCTCCAGCCGCTTGCCCATCTTCTTCTTCTCCGCAAACTTCATCAGATCTATGACAGAATGTATCCATAGTTTAGTATTCGTTTAAATCATAGCGTGATAATTATACAGGGTGTAAAAAGACCACTTCCGATAACTTTGGGGTATTATTATACTACATTTTCTGATTACAAAAATGTATTTTTTTTTTTAATTTTTTTTTTCAAAAAAATTTTTTTTTTAATATATTTTTTATAATAAATAAACTTTAGACAAAACCATAAACCATTTACAAAAAATATTTAAAATATTTTTTTTACTTTTATTTTTTTTTATCCCGATACGTAATCTAAAAGACGCGCTACATTTGATATCATTGATATCAAATGTAGCGCGCTTAATAACATAAGGTCGTAAACGACCATACTGTACGGTCGCGGCAGTTTTTAACCTTATGCTCTTTCCAACCTATAAAGAACCATGACATTCAACTCTCTCAAGTAACTCAGAACTTTGACCTATGATCTCTTACCTAGGCTAATTTAATCCTTCGATCGCGGATTCTTGGAAATGCTATTGTATTCTAGAGTTGTCTCGATCACCGGTACTCGTATGGGCCTTAATGGGTTAAAACTTTAATTCTAACTCATGTACAAAACTGTAAGTAACTTTCTGAGCATGAGTAACAACTTATTTATCGATTAGTTAAAAAGTTATTCGTAAGGAACAAAACCGATTTTGTGTGATATGCGAATGCGGATCTCAGGAGTCAGGCTTTCTATCGAAATTACAGACGATGCAAGAAAACTTCCGTACGTAAAACTATGGTAATAAACTTACGTGTAAAATGTTAAGTTCTTAAAGTGTTCTTATTTCTCTAGACTCTATGCATTTTGTAAGTATTCTTTAGCACTAAGCAATAATACCACCAACAACAACACGTTTCTTACACGAAATCTAACACAACACAAAGTTTAAACAAAAAAATAATAACACATTTTCCGTGTTATGCAGAACGATGATTGTGGATGGACAGTACCTAGATCTGCAATTATCGCTTTTTATCTACTACAGACGATACAGTATGAAAAAACTAGCAATTAATTAATTACTTACGTGAAAAATGTTGAATTCTGATTTTTGAATGTGCTCTCTATACATTTTGAAAATAGTCCATATCACCAATCAATAACACCACCAATAACAACACATCTCTTTTTACACGATATCTTACACGACACGTCTTATTTTTTCAACGCAAACAAATAAGAAATAATAGTTAATTAATTTACATTTTACACATAAATGTGTAAACATTACATTTACATTTTACACATAAATAACTAAAGTTATCACAATAATACGTTTTAAAAAGATCGTAATACGCTTATTAATTAAACATAACTCAACGGACAACCTTCAACCTCAAGATGCAAATTGGAACTAAAGTCTAATTATGCGAAAATCGTCTTTAAAAACATGTATCGACTTTCGGTAAATTCAAAGATACCGACGGGACGACCAGACCGCTTGGCGGCAACGTCAAAGCGCCGCCGCACTCGCCGCCGGCCGCTGTAGATGTACGACGCACGTGTCGCTAATCCATTTCAAGGACAATCTAAGTGTTGTACCCTATAAATTCAAAACGATGTAGTCGATATTTAAATTACCATTAAATAATAAAAATTATAACTATTATTTAGTAGGTCTACTATTCTCATTTTTAAAATTAACTCTATTAATTCATGAAGCCCCAAGCGGCCACATCCGGCCGCGATAACAATGAAAAAGCTATTGTGTCTCGTTTAGCCACGACTTATGGGTTAAGAGGTTATAAATTCAGAAAGTTTTTATCGGGATACATAGTCAAGTTGCATTCGATAATTTCGATACCGACATTACCGTGATAAAGTGATTGATAAGCCATGGCACGCGTTATGCGCGTCTACGTACGCAATGAAAATACTTTAATAATACCTAATTAATTAAATAACTTTTAATTATTGTCGCTATTCTTAACATTGAGTAGGTATTTGCTTATTTTTAGTTTGACTACAAATCAAAACGTACTCGTATGTAAAACAATACGATTTATCGATAGAAATTAGCGATAACTCAAAATATGCACAGGGATACATCCCTATTATTTTACAAAGTTTTTTATTCAATTTTGTTCAGTCGGCTGTAAACACGCGCCGCGCTGTGTACTGTGACATTTTTGTTTAAGTTTTGTAATTTTATGGATGTTTGTAATTAATATTTTTTCTATGTTTGTAATTAATAACGGGCCGTGACATGATACGTGTCCGATGAATGTGCGATGAAATGTGAATGAACTTTTAATACTCGTAAACCTTTATGGAACGGGGGTGAACATCGCGTCGTCGTCGATAGACGATAGTGCGGTTTAAACAGTGCAGTAAAAAGTGTTTAAAGAATTGGAATGTCTCCTGTTTACTTTTGTTTCGTGTTGAAAAACTCTGCAATCTACATTGAGTTAGATGGAGCACAGCTCGAACTGCATTTCATAAAAGCAGACAGCTGATCACAGGTCAGTGAACATGTTATCAAGTATTTTTTCCATAGATAGGTGTAAGTAACTGTGTGATGTGAATTATGATTTCTTTTCCTTTTTGGCCGGAAGTAAAAACTGAGTATTTTTGAGTAATAAACTAATAACCTAAGAAACGGTAATTAATAAATTCTAACATTATGTTATCTAATAATTATTACAATATTGGTGGTTTATTCACTACCTACGGGCTAGGGCACACCACGATCAGCTGTTTTGTCTAGCGCAGGGCCGCGCGCGCGGGACTCGGCGCGGGCCGGGCGGCGCGTGGGGGCTGACTCGGCCCGGGGCTCCACTGGCGTGCGATATTATCGCGCATTTACATCAGCGTTATACATTGCGTGTTGAAAAATTTGACTATTTTAAAAACTGGCGATTTAAAGAAAATTACTTGCACCAATGGATATATCTAATGCCCTATAATAACCCCACGAAGTTATCGGAAGCGGTCTTTTGACACCCTATAGCGGTGTTAATAATTTTATCTAATACGTTTAGTGAAGTTTTATCACTATTTTTACGGGTGTGATCCTTTATAATGTATTACTTAAAATGTTTTTGGCATGCAGGCTGCGGAAATAAGTTTGAACAATCTGTAGAAGGTGAAAGAATGAGCCATGAGCTTACTAGTCGAGATTAGATAAACTATAATCAAAACTGTGGTGCGGCACGTACAATATAACTTAATAAAATGTATGTCTCTGAGTTTTAACTATTGAGCAAGAGGGCTTTTAACTATATTGACATACCGGCGGCGGGGTCGGTGCCGGGCGACAGCACGAAGATGACGGGCGAGAGGGGGTCGGAGTCGCCGAACACCGCGCCCAGCTCTGCCGGCTGCGGCTCCACGAACCGCCCGCCCAGGTTCGCCGACACAAAGTCCTGGTGTGGTTCAATTGATGAAGCTCATAAAGGAGACAAATACAAGAAAAGGCCTATAATTTCCCAACTCCACAAATGTATGAGTTACATGTTTTGGTGCGAAAGTGTGTCTGTGTGTCTGTCTGTTTGTCTGTTACCTCTTCACGCCCAACCACTAAACCGATTTTGCTGAAATTTGCCATGGAGACACTTTGAGTCCTGAGAAAGGACGTAGGATACTTTTTATCACTAAAAACTAATTTTGGCGCAAACGAGTTGCAGGCGTTTTATAGTTATTACTACAGCTATTATAACACCTAAGCTACAGCTTTATGAGTACAATACCAACGATTTAAATTATTATGAGTTGCAACTACTCAGTGAAGGTAATTTCCCACCTGCAGGCCCGGTATAAGCTTGTCGGGTCGCAAGCATTTGAGAATCAACAGCTTTTGAAAAGAGTCATACTTTGAATCTAGAGGTTTCGGATACGGTAATCTGTAAGAAGATTATACACATTTTCTTATCTTTCTAACAATGAAGAGGAAGAAATTATTTCTACATTTACTCAGAACTGCATAAAATAGACTTTAGATAAGTTTTCTACAAAATTAGCGTTCGATGAAACGTAAAGATTAAAAATCGTAAACATCTCCTCAAGGGTAAATGTGTAGGTCAGACATAATATTATTATTCGATAGTAGTGCAAACGCAACTACTTGGGACTTATCATACGTCAGTGTTGTTGATGTGAAAAAAAATAAATTTTAATAATATTTAAAGCCAAGTGATTAACTAAACAGGGAACAACTTAAATATGTGCATCACCTGTGCGGGTTCCAGGCGTCGTGGAATGTGCGGAAGAACTTGAGGTTCTGTGGCAGGTCTTCCACCACGAAGTGCCGCATGGTGTCCAGCGCCGAGAGCTGCTGCACCTCCTGCCATGTGCGGGCAGAGATCCACCGCGGCTCAGGGTTCTCAGACTCCTAATAAACAGGAGACAACAATATTGTAGTTAAATGTTAATTTGTAAATCTGCACCATGTTTGAATGTAGTTGCAAATAAACTTTATTATTATTATTATTATTAAATGATACATTATACGAGGGCTGCTATTTATGTATCCGGAATTAAAAAAAGAAACAAACATATATCATTTAATATGGTTTTGTTGCTTTTCAAAATATTCGCCGCGATGATCGACACATTTTTGCATACGCTGGAACCAATTTTCATAGCACTTTTTCCATTCTGATTGAGGTATCTCCAAAACGTGCATTTTGAACGTTGCGGTGAGTTGAATAAAGCACTGTTGTTGATTTAGCCCACGCCGAAAATCGTAGTAAATCATTGCACGAAAATGTTCACGCGTTAAATCCATGGCAAATGAAGACACGCAATTTTCAAAATGACGCCACAATGGAAAAATAATTGACAGTCACATGAAACAAAATGTATTCTTCAACCAAAGAGTTCTATTTTCAAATGTTGTAATTACTTTTTAAATATTGGTCTTGTAAGTGGCCAGTTCCGGATACATAAATAGCAGCCTATGTATTTGTAGCCAATTAAGTTAGTAGCGGACGGACCAAACAGCACGCAAACCGGAAGTGCGCTATGAAACTTTCAACAACACCTATCCAACGCTAAGAGTTAGAAAAACTTTAAAACCAGTATATCAACTGGCAACACCAGTCTATAAATAGTACATTACGCACCTAGGGCAGGAAAATAAGAAATGTAATTGTTGGCCGAGGCAAAGCCGAGGTCAACAAACATATTGTGATCTGAGGCTTTCTTATTTACTGCCCATGGTGCGTATACTATTTTTCTCATCAACGAAGGCGGAAAGCGGCAACATCGGTAAGCGCAGCGGGAAGAAAGTTGACGTTTTCCGCCCGGAGGTGAGATAACATTTTTTTACAAGCTCGCGTCACTCTCAAGCGGCATACCATTTTATTATTAAGTACAGACCTCCTCCACACTAGCCCCATTCAGCAGGAAGTAGAACTCCGGCTGCCTGATGGCGGCGCGGTCGAGCAGCACGCGCGCGCACAGCAGGAACGCGAACAGCAGCTTGTGTCGCTCGAACAGGCTGCGACACACGTTGGCGTACAGCAGGTACGTGAAGTGCTCCATTATGCCGTCCACGCGGTCCAGGATGTCGTCTGCGGAGATTAGTTCTCTTTAGAATTTTCTCTATTAATTCTTTTCTATTATTCTATCTGAATATTTCTATTGCGTCATCCGAAATTGCCTTATTCTTAGAAATTGAATCATCATCAGCCCAGAAATCATGACTATTTTGCAATTGATAATTTAAATCGCAAATGTGGATTGCACTGGTTTCTTAAATTTAATAGCAAATTTAAGAAACCGGGTCGACATCTACAGCAATATGGCTTCTAGAAAACAGTTGGTCATAGAACCATATATAATCTTGTCACCATGTCTACATAAAAACTCTAGGTAAGTACTATTTAAAGCTATATATCCTATCTTGCTTGATTTTCTCTGCAGATAGACACATTAACAAGCAATACAATCACCATTAGGCTCGGTCTCCTCCATGCTGCGTCGGAAGAGTTTGACGAACCACTCGAGCGAGTACTGGTACATGGGGTCGACGCTGGCCATGGCGGATAGGCAGAAGAATAGGATCTGCCCGCGGTTGGCGACCGGCACGTAGCCCGCACGCGCACCCTCCATCTCCGCCGACGTGCGCTCCATGTCCACCACTTTCACCTTTGATCAAAAGGAACATTAAAAGAAATATCAACGGCCTCATTCATAGACATTGATCAGAGTAATGAACTGGTTATTCCTCTAGATTAGGCTAAAAGATATACCATCAATTTGTATGTATATTGTTTCATGAATCATGATGTAAAGACGAGAGACGAACTAACACACTACGCTGCAGCGGAGCGACGACGCTAGAAGTAGCGTCGTCGCTCCGCTGCACGTTTCATAGTACTAACGTTTTGTGTCAGGTACGCCGTTACCGTGTAGTGCGTCTTAGGTCATACGATTTCATATAAAAAATATTTGGCCGTACCGTATTGCGTTGTTGCATCTTAGTATCAGCTAGTGCGGTCTCACCTTAACATTACACAGAACATAAAAACTAGTACCAATATCTCATCGCTCTTGAGCTTGATGGCCTCGAGCGTGGTGATGAGCGGCAGGTCATCAACTGGCGAGCCAACGCTGTCGGACAGGCCCGCCAGCACCTGCGCCTGCATGTCGGCCAGCTGCGCCGCCAGCTGCGCGCGCGACGCGATCAGCTGCCCGCGCGCCTCCTCCAGATCGGGACGCTCTGATGCCACCACGGTTGATAGCAGCTGCTCCGTCAAACCGCTGTAACAGTGATTTAGTTCATAATATGATATGAGTAACACCTTAAATCAGCTAAATACGGCAACAACATCACTGCATAATTCGACCTTATTAGAGTCTAAACACACCATGCCGAAGTTCTGCGGCGGAAAATCGGCATGATTACGTCAGCAATGTCAAACGCATACAATATAAAGCGATGGAATTTCGGCATGGTGTGTCATCGGTAATTTAAAATACATTGCAGGCGGAATCATGCCGAACTTCCGCCGCGGAACTTCGACATGGAGTGTTTAGACACTTAGACCGTTTTGGCGGAGCGCGGGTCCCGATCTTATAGTTTAAAATGTTTCGTCCTTGTTGGTCAAACGAAGGACTCAAAGATAAGTAAACTACTCACCTGGGCACCAGCGCGAAGTTGACAATCTGCACCTTGACGTAGGTATCTGGCGTGTACCGCGGGTTGGGCAGCTTGGTGGTGATGTACAGGAAGAACCCCTCCGAGTACGGGACGAGAGAGTCGCCCAGCTTCAGCACCGTTTGACCAGATTGACGGAAGAATTGACGCTGTAAACATTAACATGGGTCACTTAAACGTTACTTAATTGAAGTGCACAAAAAATCTCTATAGTAAAAACATAACAATAATGTTGCTGACTACAGTGTGTTATGGTCCTCTTATATGAATTTCTCTAGCACGTTTTGGCGAGTGAACTTTTTATTGGATGTGACCTTGAATGGTATAATTTGTTCCTTCTTCGTCGTGAAAGTGTTATTAAAACAACACAATATATTGTTTATGTGAGCCATTGAAGTATGGAACTCGTAACCTAACCTGAAATATTCTGGTGAAGTAAATAAAGAGCAGTTAAAAAAAATGCATCGCATTCTACCGACGCGTCACAAGTCACAACGAAATTGACAATGATTGACACATAGGCTACCTTGAGCACAGGATCCAGCGCGGGATCCAGGTCTTCGCCAACGTTCTCCAGCAGCAGCGGCTTGCCGAACCGCAGTGCCGACTCCACGTTCCGCACCAGGTCGCGGTCGCTCAGCTTGCACACGATCAGACCCGAAAGCTTCTCCTGCGGTAACGACAAGGGCATCTTCATTCTTCATGTCATATAAAGCGCTTTGATCAAGGTCAAGATAAATCTGAATTATTGCTAAATTATTTTCATGCAATATGAGCCTTTTCTAATCATTCCATGCACCACCAACTTCATCTGTGCCGAAATTGGCACTCCTATAGGCAGAATTCTCGTAAATGGGTTCCATTCTTAGCATTTTAAACAATTTACTATTGTTTATTTTAACAGGCGCCAAGTCAACAAGTACACTAACCATATTCCGTATCCACTTATTGGCCTGCGTCTGCGGGTCGACGACGAGCGGCCAGCGGCGCGAGCTCGTCAGCAGCAGCGCCGACTCCACCGACATCGCGTCGCGCGGCAGACCGTGCATCTGCCACTTCCTACACAACATTTTTTAATAAATACATTAAAGGTAGATAACGCCTGCACCTTAACAACAAAACTACCCATAATATCCATTCCCGGCTCTCAAAGTATACCCATACCCATTTATCGTAAAGAGGTAATAGACAGATAGGCAAACACCGTTTAACATTTACAATGGCAGTAAGTATTGGCCGCGACGACGTTAGGCACGACGCATCCAAAACAAGCACCGTCATATTGTGTTTCTAATACAGTACAGAAGATATTGTGTAGTCACATGTAGAAAAAACCCAGTCCAGCTGACCTGATTGTAACCGGATCACCAAGAATCGACTCCGTGGTCCCATCCTCCGTGTGCGGTACGCCGGCCTCCTACATAAAAGAGGCCACGTTACAATTAAATACGAATCGTTGCTTCTTTGCAGCAGCTTTTTGAAGTAAGTACTAGTAAAAAAACATCTTCAATTACCTTCATTTTCTGCGTCCACTTGCTCATCAGGTCTCGTCGAAACTCATCCGTGAATGGAGTCACATAGCCAACGGCACCTATACAAAAATAAATATTATCGATATTAAAAGTGATCTCATTTGTAGACTTGCCAACGGAAATGTCTAGTGACTACCATTTCTTCTATCAAATTCAATGCACAAACGAAACAAAGCTGTCTACTGTTGCGTAAATCCCATCAGCTACTTACAAGCAGTCAGTAGAATATCACCGATGAGGTTCAAGTTCGCGACGTTCAGCTCCTTGATGGTGCGCACCCAGCGGACACGCTCGTTCGACAACCCGTTCAGTAACCTTGAAGAAGTTGTCAAAGAATTAAATATTCAAACTGGGCTTTTTAACATACGACATGCTTTCGCCAAAATATTCTAGCAAGACCGAGTTTTAAACACCAGGATGTTACAAAAAATGCTTAAAAAACTTAGCTTAAAAATCTTACGTCACCACCATCCTTGCTCATGAAGCAATCACCTGTTGGCACGGTCCATGCGGGCCAGGCACTGGTTGATGTCCTCCTCCATCCTGGCCTTCTCCTCCTGCTTCTCCAGCAGGTATGCGTTCAGCTTCGCGATGCCCTCCAGCAGCTGCTGCATCTTCGCCTTTGCATTCGCCAGTATCTCTGGGACATTTTCAAAATAGTTTGATCAATGATCTTACTGACCTTTAAAGATTATAAGACATGACTTTTTATAAAAACTTCACGCGGCTAGATCTACTTGTGAAGTTATGAAAAATAATATCTGCGTATAATTTACATTGTAGTTAAAAATAAAGATATTATGACGTCTATACGGCTTCAATTAAGATAGGTAAGCCTATGTCGACATTTTTGTGTTAGTTCTTCTCCTCACCTTCGACGGCGGCCAGCTCAGCCCGTGCCCGCTGCAGCGCGGCCTTCTTGGGCGCGACGTTCTTGTTGACGTGGTAGAACTTGTACATGGCGTGCACCCACATGCACAGGGACATGCAAGCCTTCGACACCTGGTACATTATGAAAATTCATTAGAAAAAATTAAATTAAAGGTAAAGCTATTGTATACCATGTTTATCAACTTATGCAATTATAATTGGCATACGTCTAGTCCAGCAGTGGACGAATATAGGCTGATATGATGATATGATGATGATGATACGTCTAGTCATCGGGAACGCCGCACCACCGCTGTGACGGTCGGAGTGGCAGGTGTTAAGTTTTTTCGCGCTCAAAGCCCGCGATAAAAGCTGTGAAATAACTTAATGATATTTCGATATAGGTTATAAACTAATACTATGTGGCTTATCAGTTTTGAGAATTAGCCCGGTAAAATGTCTTGAAGGCGCACGTGTAAGAAAGTCACAACTCACAATGTTTAAATTAAGGACATTATTCCCAAACTTTTCCTAAAAATTCGACATATTTTCAAAGATAACGAATATGCCGTCATAGTACGTGATCAGCGGCGTTATCCGTACATTGTCCTATCCAAATTATGCTGTTTTCAAAAATCTAGGTCTACGTACCTTAGCTATTTTCTTCGGCTCGTAATTGGGATCATTGACGAACCGCTTCAGCTTCTTGATCATGTCCTCCGTGACGGCCTCCTTGTCGTAATTCATGAGTGAGTCGAGGAAGGCGCCGGGGTCGGCCAGCATCAGCGAGCCCGGCTTCCAGTAGTTGAGGACCTTCTCGCCGAATTTAGCGCCAGGCTCCTGTAAGGTCATATTAAGTTAACTTCTTGAAGTTACCATATATGTACCTCGTTACCTATTACCCCAAGGTAATAGGTAACAACCAATTGATCAAGGTCAATCCTTGCCAAAACCGAGCCAACGGAATCTTTTTGTTATCAAGGACCATGCCTTCAGGTTGGCAAATATGATTTCTCCGACATAATATCTTCTAAGTTTCTGAGTTTCTTAAGCAGCCGTCTAATTTGTCCTGGGTAAGATCCCAATGAAATCATCGTTTTTACATAAAATCTTATTCTAATTCGACCAACGTCAGTAAGATTCTTGGTGTCTCTCTAGCCTAGCTCTAACGCAAAACTTATCTCATGCTAACCCTGTTTCAGGCTTTGAGCACTGATAGGTCCAATACATTACACGAAGTTAGGGGAAGAAAAGAAAAAGGGGAGTTATATTCACTTCTCGAGCCACCAGTTATCGAAAACTAATTTGACTAATAATAATAATAATAAAATGCTTTATTCACACATTAAGACAATTCACAGCACTAACTAAAGCCAACAATTAACAAACAAGCAATAAACCAAAAGAAAAAAAACTGCTTAACTAAAATTTATTTTAGTGCCGTTTTTTTTTTTCTTACAAACAACATCGGAAAGAACAACAATATGTAAAAGCATACAAAAACAACAAACAAAAAAATGGCATCATTAGGCAGTGCATTGCATAATGCCGAAAAGGATTCCCACTCAGGTGTATTGCCACGGCGCAGAACACTGCACCGCGGTACCTGCCCCCCTACCATGAGCTCTTATAGCAGTATTACTTTAATATTACTTTCAGATTTCGCACAAACAAAAAACATAGCTATATTTATACAAATAGAGATCATTATTGTTTATGCGAAATTCAAAAGTAATATTAAAGTAATACTGCTATAAGAGCTCATGGTAGGGCCCCTGATCTTCCGTGGTTCCAATACGCATGACGCACGACAGATTAAATAAAGATTCACGATAGACAACAAAACAACTAGTTGTTGTTTTGTGCAGATTTTTGTAGATTTTTAGACTATAGTCTGTACCTTGACAGGTTTGATGTCGAAGACGACGCAGAGCGACTCGACGACGAGGAGGACGCCGGCGGGCGGCTTCTTCATCGCCTTCACCTCCGTGATGTCGTTGCGGTTCAGCTCCTTCAGCGCCTTCTCCGCCGCGATCAGCGCCGGCATCGCCTCCTCTGTGCGACGTGATCATCATTATTGTCAACCAATGGCAGGAGCTTGGAGTTTTCCCTTGTTGAGTATGTCCTAAGGTGACTATAATAAAAGTTCGTAGGCTCAGATAAGTGTTTATTAAAACTCTACACAGTACAATACTCAGTGGCTAGTACAATATATTGCGCGCGGGTACGCTCTACGGTTCCTTAAGACATACTGAACTTAAAACTCTAAAGAAGCATTGTATGAGTGTGAACTATGCACTCTACATGTTAGGTACGTCATAGTGACCTTTACACCATAATAGAAAGATTTATCTTCTAAGCCCCAATTTCACCAACATCTGTTAGTTAACAGCTTTTTAATATGTCATGTCTTCCCTTTTATTCATAAAAGAAAAAGGTAACGTGATACTAATTCGAGCGTTAACTTTAACAGTCGTTCGTGAAATTGGGACTAAAGTTACAGAATGCATCCAAAGCATTGTTTTTGCTCTGCAATATAATCGTTACCAACTGTTGCAGTATTTAGCCACCAAGCTGGGATGAAGAGTTAAGTAGTAAGAACGCATTGATCAGTAAATATTCTTAGAATTTAACTTCTAAACGAAACGGGAGTCTGTCGTATAGTTGTTATGGATGTCTGACAACGCAAGCTAAAGTGCTAATAAATGCTAGTTATTACTAGTTATATTTGTCTTTACCGAGATCTCTCTCCGCGTCCTCGGCCATGGCCTGCGTGTCTTTGGATATCTTCTCGGCGAGCGCCTGCTCCTTCTCGACTCTTTCTCTCGCTTCTTCTGCTATTGCCTAGTAACAAAATAACGCATTACTAAAGAAGAAAGATTAACAATCAAGCTTTTTTTGGGGATTAGGCCGTGTTTCCACTGACGCGGAGCGCAGCAGAGCGGAGCTTAGCGGTGCCGAATTGACCAATCACCATGCTCGAAATCTTCGCTCCGCTTCGCTGTCATTCCGCTGGAATAGCACGATTGGTCAATTCGGGCACCGCTAAGCTCCGCTCCGCTTCAATGGAAACGCACCCTAAGTCACCGATTTATTATCAAACTAAATAAAATATATTTTCCATGGTAATACTGGACTGGAATATTATTGGACATAATCATCTTACCGTGTCTACGGCAATCTGGTCGATGACTTTCCTGGTCTCGTCAGCTGCCTTCTCCATGAGCGGCTTGAGCTCGGCCAGCTCGATCTGAAGCTGCTTCACCTCCACCTCCGTCTGATTTAACTTGTTCAAACCTACATTTAAACGCGTTATATTTAACGTGTAACTTAGACACTTTCTGTTAATTACTTTTGAAGCTATTAAGAGATCACTATTTACTGTCAACCAGATTTGGTTTAAAAACTGCTTAATAAGCTAACGTTGGAGTTGCATTGAAGCAGACTTCAGCGCAATGCAACTAAACTGATGGGCTCATCCTTACCTGTTTTAAGCGCGTTGGACTCCTTCAGTATGGCGTTCTGTTTCCTGCGGAACATATCCTGGTATGCGCGCAGCATCTCCATATAGGAGGTGGGCGTGACGTAGTTGAGGCGGTTCAGCTGCGCCAGGAACTGCGCACTCGCCGACACCACGCACTCGTGCGCGTAGCAGCACACAGACTGGACGAGATAGTATTTTACTAGTTGGTGCCCGCAACTCCGTTGCGTCAAAATTCGTTTATCGCGTGGGAACCGTGCCTTTTTCTGAGATAAAAAGTATCCTATGTCCTTTCTCGGGACTCAAAGTATATCCATACCAAATTTTAGCTAAATCAATTCAGCGGCTAGGATGACATACATCATCCTAGATTCAGCGGTTTGGGCGTGAAGAGGTAACAGACAGACAGACAAACAGACACACTTTCACATTTATAATATTTGTATGGATATGGATAACAGTGAGTTAAGTTGTTTCTCGTCTTTTTTTTTAATCAAGTCAAAGCTATTCTCACCACCATAGCTCTGATAACGTCATACGTGGTCTGGAGCTCCATCATGTTGTCGAGGAAGTGGTAGGCGACGGACTCGAGCGCCGAGCGCGGCCACTCGCTGAACCAGTCGATTGTGCAGCAGTTTACAAGCGACGGAAATTGCCGCAGACGCGACCGGAACACCTGGACGTCATGATGATGAAGAATGTAAGCCATTTTTCACACAAAATATGCTAAATCTTACAATATTATTCAGTAGGTATTAAAACTATTATTTTTACCAGAATACAAACACAGAAAGTGGAATGCTACGTCCAAATACTTCTTTTTAATGGCTACGTCATGTTGTGATATAATATGTGGTGCGCATGCAGGTGTGTATGATGTAGTATGATGGCTGCTTACTGATCGTTTGGAATATACATGCAGACAGGGAAATTATGAAAGCAACAAAAAAGTTTTCCATGTTCGTCTTCTATAATATGTAATAGCACAGACGGCTTAAATTTGTGCGTAAATAATGCAAATACATAAACAATGCAGCCACAGAAAAAGGGTCGCGTCACACCGGAATGACAGCTGCGCGGCGAGCACTTTCAATTTCATATGATTTTAAACTTTATCTTCATTATTGTAATACATAGTATCGCTTGAGAAATCGTGGCCACGGGCGGCCGTAGACTTCTCAATCGATACTATGTATTACAATAATGAAGCTAAAGTTTAAAATCATATGAAACTGAAAGTGCTCGCCGCGCCGCTGCCATTCCGGTTTGGCGCGGCCCAAACGCCACTCACTTCTCCAACGGGGCTCATAACAATGACCACATGCAGGTTACTGCGCACGCGTTTCTGGTAGGCGGCGAACAGGTTGGTCTTGGTGGCGGCGAGGCTCTGCTCCGTGACGACGTGCCGCACCGCCGAGTAGATGCGGTCCAGGTCCTCCGCCTCGTAGATGTTCGGCACGTCGCCTGAACTCAGCACGTTGTTCAGGTCCTCTAGGAACGATTCCATCTTGATCTATATACACACCACACATAACAAATCGGATAATTAATTAAGGTCGCTCTCTATATCAGATACGTCAGAACAGTCACTTAATAAACAAGGACAGCAACTGAGAATAAGATATCCTCTGCAAATAAATCTATTCAGCAAGAGAGATAGACTATAACTTTATTGTTGATATGTTCTATTCTAGTAATTATTATAAAGTATTCTATGACATTTTATGACCATCAACAATCGAAATAGCTTTTTCTCTCTTTTATTTTCTTTTACTGTCATCTCTCGGCATTGCCTACAATTTCAAGAGAAGGCCATTAATTTGGATTTTCTTTACAAAACTTTGTTACCTTTAAACCTTCAAAAACAAGATCTTACCTGAGCATCCGAGAACAGGAACACGATGCCCTTGTTATCAGCGCCGGCCGTGAGCATGGTCTGTCGCAGGTCGTCCCGCCACTCGCTCATGCCGTAACCCTTACTGATCTCGATCTGGACACACTGCAGCTCACCCATGAAAGCCGCCAGACGCGACAGCGACTGTCGTCCTGAGAATGTGAGAAGGGGAATTCTTAAAAGTGAGGACTGAAATTCTCCTACTTTCTGTGAGTAAACAAGTGTGTGAAACAAGTTTACAATTTCCTTTAATCTCTGGGGTGAGCACAATACCTGAGCCGCCCATGCCCAGCAGCAGCGCGTTGGCCATCGGCTGTCGCATGATGCGCGCGATGCGGCACAGGTGCGCCGCCGCGTCGCGGAACAGCACCAGCGGCAGCGGTGCCGTCGTCGACAGGTTGTACTCGTTCAGGTAGCCCGTGAGCACATCGTCCAACTGGAAGATAATCATTAGTTTGAGTAGAGGTGCTGTAAAAAATGTTTCCTGTACGTAGAGATCTGCATCAGTCGTCGTAATGAACCGTCATCTTCAGGTTATCAGAGATAGCAGGTAGGTACTACGAGTACATTCCCATACTAATAAAATTAGTTACACAATGTTTTGTACTTGACTATCAAGTGTATTTTCTAATGTAACAAATACTATCAAGCGTATTTTCTAATGTAACAGATAAGGACAAGACAGTGTATAGCTTATATTAAACTGTTCATGTATGTTATGAGCCCTTGATATTCAATGAGGCAAAATGTGCAGAGTCCAAAACATCAACCGTAGCTGGCAAATGAAAATTTACCTCCTTCTCTTCCGTGATTTCAACGTACTTCCTGTCATCAGACCCGACATCCATGAAATCACCGAACAGCATCAGAGCATTTCCGATAACATCTTTACTTCTCTTTCCAAATTCCTTTCGAAGATTTTTCTCCATTAGGCTGTTCAAAAACAAAGTCACAACTTGTAATACTTAACATTTTAGTGACCATGACATAGGATTCATCTATCATTATTGATTTCCAAAGAAACACGCATTGTTTAGGGATCTCAGCAATGCGATTGTTTCTGGGCAATAGAACTGTAATAGAATAAATAGCAACAACATAGCGCTTACTCGGCAAACCACTTTCTGTCTTCATCATTGACGAGGCGGTCCTGGTACACGCGCTGGTGCTCGTGGTACCACAAACGTAATACTTCATTCTCGTCCTGTTCAAAATATTAATCGATATACCAGGATAATATGACAAAACACCTATACACGCTACGTTTTTCTCATGCTACGCTATATCATGCTACGCTCCATCATGCTACGTTAGTTTCTAGTTTCTACTTATGAGGATGCTGCAATGGTCCACGATAATATCAATTTGTGCGTCAAAATTCTATGATTTAAAGTCTTTAAGAGTTCTTAAGCCTTTAAGAGTTTTTTAGCTATAATAATTTAACATCATCAGCTGTTTACTGGCCTAAATAAAAATATGTTACCTTAAAGAGTTTCGGGTCCATCATGAGCATGCCCTGGAAGACTTTACTCAGGTCTCGCAGGTTGAAGGTGTAGTGGGACTTGGTGGGCGTGGGCAACAGCTCCTCCACCAGCGCGTGGAAGATGCCGATGGATGCCTTCAGGAGCGGTTCCTCGCGGACCTTCACGTCTGTGTTGCGCGTCCACGACTTGAGGATCACGCTGAATATTGCGTACTGGAAATACCCACCCGCATTAATGCGACAAAATTTTAATCTGCATTGGCTGTAGATAATTACAAAAGGTCTTTAGCAAATCAAATGAAATCATATCATTTAAATTAATTTAAAATAGGTATCTCGGTATACTTTTTTAGCGTCGAGTCTACAATGGTGTCTACAAAGCCATACATGCCTTTTATAGAATTCTTTAGTTCTAAAAAATTTGTATTAGTAATAGATTATAGAATTATTTAGTTCTCAAAATGAAATTCTGATTTACATCCGAAGGTGTTGCTAGTCAATAACATCCGGTAACCTTGCTCTTATACTCCATCTCAGTGAAGGAGATGTAGTGGAAGTGCCTCATGAGTCGCATGGTGACGGGGTTGCGACCACCGCCGGCCGGGCCCATCGCCGCCACGACGCTCATGTCCACCAGCGTCTTGAACTCGCCGATGTTCACGCGGTCGTACCAACCTACACGATCATGGTTTATTGTCATCAAGGTTGAAGGTAAAGCCTTAATGAAGCTGTTGAGGACTTGAACGTAAGCAAATGTTTCTTACAGCTTAAAAGGAGACCAAAAAGAAGACCTCTGACTGCTTTGTCAGACCAAACTGAACGCAATTTAGAAATTTGGTACTATTTGGTCAGTATAAGGTCATGCTAAAGTTGATGAATAGATGCTTGAATAAAAATAAATGAATGCCGGAAAAAAAAATGATACCTGAATGAAATTGAACAAATGAATGATTGAAGATGGACGAATGGAAAGTTGTAGAGGTTGTAACCTGAGAAGTCCATGAACTGTCGCAGCAGCTCGATGGGCGGCTGCGCGCCGTACTGGTCGAGGGCGGGCATGTTGAGGTCGTCCACGAACAGCACCAGCCGCTTGGTGGGCGGCGGGCCCCACACGCCGCGCCGCCGCCGCTCCAGTTTACCCTCGATCACGTCCTGGTAAACATGAGTTAAGAGTCATGATGAGGATCATGCACGTTTCTGGGTTTGGCTCCCTAACGCAAAGATAGAAGCATAGAGGCAATGCATGTTCAATTTCATATCTATTGCAAATCATCTTGATCGACGTGCGCGACAAACTTCGCCAGACTCAGAAAGACCCTATATTATGTTATAAGTTATGGATAGGCGTAGAGAGGACTTCTAATGGCACATTGGATGATTATATGATCCAGCATAATATCATCAGATGGGTTGCTCGATATTTTATACCAAAAGACGTCTCTTCTAAACTTAAATCTGATTGCTATCACCTGTGTCTGGTTGGCGGAAGTCCTAGCGGAGAAGACGAGGTACTCGGCGACGTACTTCCTGTGCAGGCCGCGCGCGAGCTTGGCGGTCACGGTGACGGTCTTGCCGGTGCCCGTCGGCCCCACGCAAACCACGTGGTTGTGGTTCGCGATCTTGCAGCCCAGCAGCACGGCGCTGCGCACGCTGTCCATCGTCGGCACCTCTATGTCTGTACCGGATAGTTTTCAAGAGTTACACAACAAGAATCATTTTATTTGCAATACGTATGTACCATCGAGGAAATTGATTCCTATGCAGTTGATAGACCAACGTTATTTGGTCGAATATGTCAATTTAATGTTAATTATGATCTGTCGGCTGGGTTTGACGTAACGCAACCAAACTACGTAGGTCCCCGATCTGCATAGGAATCAACTTCTCTGATAGTACCTATATCTAATGTAAAATAAAAGCAAAACCTACCAAAATTCTAAATCAGACAAGTGATGCAGTAAATATGCAGGAGAGGATAGATTTTTTTTATAATACTTGTGAACGAAAATCTATTGTAATCTCGTGTGATCATGATTTTTTATGAGATATAGGACTTGGTGGCGAGATCTAATAGGGAACTATCCACAAATTACAAAATTAAAACGCATATGGTATCCTAACAAATGAAACATGTAAAAGGAATATGAAAAATGTATGTGTGACGTTATATGGACGACCACTAAAAGAACATTAACAGCCTAGCTGTTACCATACCAGCGTACTGGCAGTCGGAGTCGACCTCGTACTCATCAAGCTTGGCCATCCAGTTGTACCAGTGCGGCGCGGCCGGCTCGCCATCATCCGTCGCGTCCGTGAAACCGCCGTCGTGAAGACTAGAATGTAAGAGTTTATTCTACTGTAATATGGAAACAATCATTCCTAGAAAATCCTTCCTTCCAACCTTTAGAAGAGAACGTAACGAAAATAATCGATGATACGAGTACTGATTAGCTTGTTAGACTTTTATTGTGATGAGCTTAGCATAGTATGATTATGGGCATGGATATGGCAATCGAGCGTGGTAATTGGTAAGCCGGCTTGGAGCATAGTAACTAGCCCTTGTCACAATATTATGACGAAAAATAATTATTTGATATTGATTATCATGATCATAAACCGTAATCAAACTCACTTGTAATCATACACGCTGCCGTCCTTCGGGAAGCGCGGCTCGGTGCCCGCCTCCTTCATCAGGCGGCGCAGGAAGTCTGAGAATAGCGCGCGACTGTCGCGGTCGCACGTCGCGCCCACCGACCACACGATAGACCACACCACCCAGCTAGACGCTAGCTTCGCTGTGATAACATGAATGGTTACCAAATGACTATTTAGATCTGATTCTTGATTACATTGCTTATCAGAGGCGGACTATCGTTATGTGTATCTTTGATGTTTTAGCGAAGGAGAAAGCTCTGATTGGTTGATCTGCTATGAACGCGCAACCATTGCTGCGATAGTTTTTCATCATAAGCGTGGTTTGTTATATTTTTGACCGACTTCCAAAAAGGAGGAGGTAATATGTTCGGCTGTATGTATCTTTTTTTTTTGTACGTTCCACGATTACTCAGCCGTTTGTGGTACGATTTTCAAAATTCTTTTTGTGTTGTATAGGGTTTAGCTCGAATTTGGTACCATGTTCACAAAAGTGGTGATCTGATGATGGAATCCTTGAGAAATCGAGGGGACTCCTTGAAATTTCTATGGAAACATATAGTGATTTTGATTTTTTCTGAAGCATTCGAGGTAAATGCTACCAAAAAGTAAGACTTTGCACCAGGTTATACCCTGGATCCGAAGGTACCGAACAGAACTTTTGAATGCTTATAGGTAGAGGTTCGGGGATTTCGGCGTTGTTTAAACAACTGAAAGCATAAGCCAACACATCAATTTGATTGATTATCATCATCACAACCATAATTATATCATGGGTCACCACACTATGACCCAATTATTGGTACTTTTCGTGATATTTTGCATCGAAGCAGATGTTTTTGATGATGATTTCGCTGTTTGTGGACCGATTTTTATAATTCTCGTGGTATTGTATAGGATATAATCTTGATTTTGTATAACAATTACGAAAGTGATGAGCTGATGATAGGATCTATGAGCAGTCGAGGGAAATCCTTTAAATTTATCAAAACACTCATAGTGGTTAAAATGATGTTTCTAGTAAGTTAAACATATGTTAAGAATAAGAGAAATTTCATACGATTTTTTTTTCTCTTGGTTCAAAGGCACTGAACAGAACTCATAAACCTTTGAAGATAAAAGTTTGAAAATTGCAGCATCGCTTAGATAACTGCAAGCATTTACCACAGTTTCGCTTACAGTAACATAATGTGAATAGGTAACATTCGTATTGGTTATTTACGCATAAAGCCTTATTTTGTAGATAACTAAAAAGAGTGAAATTATTATTTTTAAGAAAAAAATTAAAACCGACTTCCAAGGTAAAAACGATAGTAATATGAACTAAAAAGTATTCAATAACTCTTACTCTTTAATAGTGCCTTTTTCAGAATTCGTCTAAATCTCAATGAAGTCGGTACCAGTCCCAAAAATTTCAGATATTTAGACTTTACTGAACTCACAATTAAACTAGCTGGTACCGACTTCAAAATAATGAAGACTGTAGTATGTACAGAAATAGTTGAGATTTAGACGAATTCTGAAAAAGGCACTATTAAAGAGTAAGAGTTATTTAATACTTTTTAGTTCATATTACTATTGTTTTTACCTTGGAAGTCGGTTTTAATTTTTTTTCTTAAAAATAATAATTCATTTCAACAAAACGCAGCAAATGCATACAATGCGTTATCCCATAATGTCAAGACAAACAGAGCGATGATGTATTAGCAAATAAAGACGAATATGAATATTATGATGCAGTGCGATATCTGATGTCCCGCTTTGAAACACTCACGCATGAGCGCCAAGAACTGCGGCGCGGGCGGCGGGCGGTCGTCCTGGCCGGTGAGCGGGCGCAGGCGGTACTCCAGCAGCTCCAGGAACTTGAGCACGAGCGCGCAGTCCGCCGACGCCGCCACCTCCGTCAGCGACGACCGCACCAGCTGCAGCGCCGGGTACAGGTACGTTTCGATCAGTGAAGCTAGTGGCGCGCGGATGCTCTCCGCGATCTGGAAAAAAATTTCCTCTTAAGGTGGGTTTACACCAAAAAAACATAGAGCAAGAACTGCACAAGAACATTGGTATTCGTTTAGTACATTTAGTACATTACAACATACTTTAGATCGTTTACACCAATCGAACCAACAAGAACATCAAGAATAAGAATTTTTGCTCTATAGATGAGAATCATTTAGACCTAACGAGCGAATGCTCATTGCTTATTAGCCGCGTACTGACCAAGCGAGCCGCCTCGCCGCGGCAGCCTCGCGAGCAGTTGCTCGGTCGGTCAGTACGTGTTAGTGCGCGGCAAATGTCCGAGGCGCCTTTGAGCATCGACCAAAAACCGACAACTTTTGGCTCAGCCGCGACACGCTCGGGCGAGGCAGCGAGGCTGCTCGCTTGGTCAGTACGCGGCTATTCATCAACGATAAGTAGTAGGGTTCACTACACTCAAAGAGTATATAAACTACGTAACAACTACACTATGTCCGTGACTGTGATAGCGATATTGTGATTTCAAGTGCTGCATTTATTGTTATAATATAACGCAATTAATGAAAAAGAAAAGAAGGAATAGACGTTGGTGGCTGACGAATTTAATACAAAGAAGAATACTCGATAATTATTTAAAAAACCCGCCAAAAAGTTAAATATTTCAAGAACACTAGAATCCCTTTGAAGAGACCGCCTCGAAGAGCGACCACGTCCGAACACGAAAGAACGCTCTAGGCAACTGCTCGAGCGCTCTTGCGTCGGTTACACCAAACGAGCGAGCATTCTTAGAGCATTCTACCTATTTACCGCCGAACACGTGGCGAACACACTAGAACAACGAAAGAATGCTCGTTGTTTGTTTACATCAAAAGAGCTTTACTAGAATGAGCATTCGCTCGTTTGGTCTAAACGGAGCTTTACGCTTATGGGGAACCATCAGCAAAAAAATGCAAAGCTGTATGTAAAATATTCACTGGCATAAATATAAAGACAGCATAAAAATGCACTAATTTACTCAAGCACTTCGCTTCGTGCTTTTCACTCTTTGATTTGTCCACTGAGCACTTCTCAACTAATAGTCTTAACTCTAAAGTATGTTCACCTAAATAACAACCAGACCATCTACTCCATGGCCGGATTTCAATAATACCTGTTCAAGCCTAATCATCACTCACCGCTGGCAAGGTGGTGAACCAGGCGGTGACGAGCGGCGGTAGGCCGACCACCGCGGCGTCCAGGTACACCATCCCGCACCGCGATACAGTAGCCGGCGATGCCGCGCACAGGTCCGCCACCTGAAGATTGCAAACAAGACAAACATTGGATGATGGACTGGATGGAAGCAAATTCACATCATTGATCAGACCAGTCCAGAAATTCATTGATGCTGGCGCCTTTAGATTGAAAACAAGTCACCCGAGTAGGTCCCATATTTGAAAAGTAATAAAAAATATTGAGTTAAGAGAAAAGAGCCTGTCGTTATTTTTGTCAAACAATTCTCACCTCGAATATCATCCGCTGCCTCTCCGTCAGCTTCATGATCTCGCCGCTGGACAGACACAGCTTCTTGTTGTCGTCCAGCACCTGCAACACAACTTGCCACATTCCGAAATTGATATAATATAAATCTGTATTAAATTCTTAGCAATTCATTTAAATTTACATCAAAATTAGAAAAGGCTATTTTAATGCATAGCTCTATAGTCTATATACGCAAATATAAATTACCGTGTTCATGTTCTCAATCCAGACAGCATCCACCGGACCGTCGAAGATATACCAGCGCTTGTCGTCGTCCTCCGCCGCGACGCCCGCACGCACCAGCGACGACAGGATGCCGTCCGTCCTGCGGATATAGCTCATTGTGTGACCACACGTAACCAGTATTTTATTTGCAGGTACTGCCCTCAAACTCTACACCTTTGAGGAATAACGGTATTTGACAAGTTGTATTCTTTATTTTCGTTGCATTCTATAAAAAAAGTTGGAAATCAATTATGAATGGAATTTGACATAAGGCATCTTGAGTGCCCTAATACTTAGCGACGCGTAAGTCAAACCCCAGGTAGAGATGGGTAGTGGGTAAAAACCCATTCATTCCATTTGGGTTAAAACTGGGTGAATAGAGTTTTAACCCGGTTATTACCCATTTTCACCCATTTTACTGGGTGAAAACAAAACAAATATTGTAAATGATTTATTATTAGAGAGTATATATTTTTTCTTAAATTTAATAGAATCAGGTAAGTATTATAAATTTAAAACCACAAATTAGGTGATACACAGATTAATTATCATCATCACTATCAGAAATTTGGTTACAATCAAAATTTTCAAATCTGTTAAGATTAAGACCAGACGTAGATGGTCAGGGCTTTGAAATTCCTTTGGGACTGGCGGCGAATCGGAAGTTATCAGAAACATCATCAGGGTATTTGTTTTAATAAATTCCAATTGTAGCTTATAAATACTCATTTTCCTACTCTTTCCCTTGTAACTTGTAAGTCTATTTCTTTGTTTAGTGTGTGTATTACTGTGGACACTAATGGACCGCTCTACAGCAGCAGAAGTGCACGGTGCTTTGAGAATCCTTACAGCGACTTTGCTCAGTGCAGTAGATCCACATAGCCTACCGCCATGTTACAGCGCTCACATCATTACTATTTTCAAAAAAAAAATGCGCACACATTGCCGCAAGCGATTTTACGTGCACACATGCTTAAGTGTCGTTTCTTTTTGCGTAGTATTTATTATTTTGTCACTGTTCAGCGAGAGCGCAATCGGAATAACTCAATTTGTGTCAATTTAAATATACATAAACTCGAAAATATAAAATATTTAGTTTTGGCTCGCCCAAACCACCCAATGGGTGGAATGAAATGGATGATAACTGGGTTTTAACCCAGTGATGAGTTTTTACCCGGGTGATTACCCATTTGTAACCCCAGGTAATTTGAATTTTGGCTTCGCTGTTAAAAAATTGACTTAAGGTTAATCTTTCGCCTTTTCATATCTCACCACTCGTGCGTCTGCAGGTCGAACTCGCCGTACAGCTGGCCCATGGTGATGGCCTTGGGGTTGACGACGTGAGTACGCACCGCCGCGTGCACGCCATCGGCGTCCGCCGTGCCGCGAAGTGACGTCAGAGCGTCGCGGAGCACCTCGTAACACTGCAAGGGTCAGTTTGTGCTGTAAAGTGACGAGGCAATGCAATACGATGGCATTTTTAACCAAGCCATTAAATTTGAATATAATTCAATACACACGATGATACGTATTCAATTGATAGACTGTCCGTTCGCGGTATTGTATTGCAATTTGAACGGCTTATTTAAAAAGTTCACCGCATATTGGATGCCGCATAGTTTGAAATTCGCAAGCCTTTAGAAGCCAGAATTTTTTGTATGCAAAAGAATATTGTTCCACTTTATTTCAAAACATGTTAAAGCATCTGACCGTGGTCTTGCCGGCGCCGGCGGGGCCGACGATCATGAGCCCGTGCCGCACCACCGTCGTCTCGTACAGCTGGATCGTCTTCGAGATAAACGCTAAAACATCAAATGTCCATTAAGGAAAAAAATCACACTTACACCTAGTACCAAAAAGAATAGATTGCAAAATAATATTTTAAAAAGTGGCACAGGCCACAGCTATCATCTTCCATCTCTGGCCTTTATGCCAACGACATAATATGCGACCCTTCTACAGGATCTCTAGAGCGAACGGAGCCATGTGGCCTCGCATCTCATAAATTCTAAATTGCATTGTGTTTACAAATCCATGTTACCTGGTAGGTGTTCGTAGCCGCGCCGGCTGAGCTGGTCCCTGAGGGCGTGCTCCATGGCACCGTACTCCGCCACCGGGATCGGCACGCGCGGGAACAGGTCAGAGATTATACCTGCACATAGACATTATTTTTTTGGGCCGTGGTCAGTTCTATGACTATATTATGAACCAGACAGACACGTATTCTGTCATATCAAGCAAAACGTTAAACCTATCAAATTACAATCCGTTTTGCTATCGGTTTGTCATTACAAAGACAGCCGCAAGTTGGCCTAAGAACACTATTTTGTGACGGTGGACATAAAAATGCCATATTTACAAATGCTTTAAATATTAAGCTACACTGTCACAAATAAAAAGAATCAAGTAAAAATTATGCTGTCAGACTAAGCGAACAGTCACCATTGAACAGTACGAGGTCGTCAGCGAGGAACTTGGGCACGTTGACGTCCCGCAGCGCGCGCAGCACGATCTGCCGCTCGTCGGCGTCGGGGGCGCGCCGCATCAGGTTGCCCGCGACGAGGATCACCGTCTTCACCGCGCGCATGCCGAAGTCGTAGTGATCCTGAAGATAGGCGTTATTTTTAACCAGCTTACAAAGGAGGAGGTGACATGTTCGGCTGTGTATGTGTAAAGTCCGGTCGCAAAGCAGTTTATATTTCTATCACGTTTAATATAGTAGGTGGTGTGCGAGTGAAATAGAAAAGTAGCGATGTATGGATTTATACGTGCTCCACCTTAGGAGTTGTAGCGGATGTTGAGAAAGAACGCACGATGATAGACGTGACATTCCACGAAATATAATATTTTATGATAGGTTTGTAGCTTTTGAACAGTAGTTCCAAATAACTTCTATCCAAATATTCAAAACATAACTTGTCAATTGATGTCACTTCAACAAGTTTGTAAGTTTCTCTAGGCTGGTAATCTACCCGGACTTGGCAATAATTCATATCGAAACAAGCTACTGCTACTTACCTGCGTGGAGAGCTGTTCAGAGCTGAGCTTGAAGGTGGTGGTGATCTTGCCGGCGAGCGCGCGCGCCTCGTAAAAGCCGTACGAGAAGAGCGAGATCTCCGCAATGAGCGCGTAGTCCGGCACCATCATCGCGATCGGCCGGAACAGCGCCTTCAGGTTGTCCGGCAGCTCCGTGCGACCTGCGCCCGAGTATGTGAGCAAGCCGTTTGACTTACGGTAAATTCAGACCGCAACGCGAAGCGTAGATGCATTTCTAAATTTGCATTAAATTGACAGACTTGCATGACGTCTCACGCAATTGAAGCACAGATTATTTAGTACCTAATCTGTGCTTCAATTGCGTGAGTTACTACGCAAATTGAAGTCTGTCAAATCCATACAAATTTGGAAATGCATCTACGCGTCGCATTGCTGTCTGAACTGACCTTTAGCAGTAAGTAATTCTCACATTATCCTATAAGTTACAACGCGCAGATATGACTTGGCAGCTTCTTCCATAAAGTTTCTCTACAATGAGGTGCCTTAATAGTTCTATTCTGGTTAGTTAGTTATCAAAAACAATTTAGTCTGTTTCAAAAGCATACCTTGATAGTAAACAATAAGATATTTTTCTCATAGGTAAACTAAACATTTAAAAGGGGCCAAAACCACGGCCTGTAAAGCTTACACAATAATCAAATTTTTTCTACTAGTACAAAAATCCACCTGTTTCAAAAATAGCTCGCGTTCAAAATATTTTCAAAGGTTTTGCGGGCGTCTAATTATAAAAATATTTCAGAAACGCAAAGATTTATCCAACAATTTTTTCTCAGTCGCTTCGCTGGCTTTTAGGAATTTAGATAATTTAACTTAATTACTTATTTAACTTTTTGTTTTCTGCTAGTGCACAAAAATGTTTGAATGCAAAAACCACTAAATTGATTATGTGGATAAACAATATTTTTATTATTCGTAGAACAATATGCAGTTGTTGAGTCATGGGGAAAACCAATGTTGGATAATTTTTATCATGTAAAAAATAAAAACATACTTATTTAGCATAAACGCGCAATAAACGAATCTCTATCCAAACGAAGTTGCTAGCAACATTATGTTTTAAAATACAAGTACAAAGTTCTGTTTATATCTAATTTTATCAGTACTTACTCGTATTAGTTTTCGACAACTAGGAGATAAACAAGAGGCTGACTAGTGACTGCAGACAAACATGAGCATTATGCTAGGAATGTTCTAGAGATCAGCCGAGCCCGTCAGATAACTAAGTTCTTAGGTCACGGGTCAGTTGTTACGCTTATTTTAATTTCACTGGGGTTTATCCAACTTATATATATGTAAAGAAAAATGTATTTTTCTTTATTTGCATTTTGCCGCTATTAAGATGATTATTTGACAGATCCTTCTGCTCTACGACTTCGATGTAATCTATGAAAAGAAAAGATGGCCGAATGGACTAAAAACTAGAAAGTATTATCATTGATTTCGGCGATTGTTAATTTAATAACACTAAATGTCGTTTCTATGTTTTTCCAAGGTAAGATTTTGTTATAATTTAAATGTAATAATTAAAGCTTTATGTTATGTGGATCCACATATTTTGATTAAAATAAAAACTTTGTTTTTTTCCAGAAACCCAATTGTGTTATTATTTATTACGTAATCGACGAAAATCAAGAAATAACCTTATAAAACGACATTTATTGTCAAGAAAAGAAAATATGGAAAGGTTGAAATTCGCATTCCAAGTAAAACCAACATCAGACGGAAAGTCGAACCACATTGCCATAACCTCAATCAGTACACAAGATGACAAGATTTTTCTAATTCCTGAAGAATATCAAGCAGTGTCACTCCACAAACATATACAAGCCAGTAAAACCTTTAGTACAGTGAAAAATACACTGAAAAAAAGACACCAATCCAGAAATGTCTGGATAAAAACTACGGAGGACATTTTAAATACTTATGTGGATGAGGATAAAAATATGATTTTCCAGGACCAATTTCTCGAGGAGATAAGTCAAGAACAATTTGCTAAAACCAATACAAAAGTAACAGAATTCGACCCAATAGGCTACTTGACCTACTTTTTTTCTTCATGCTAATCGCTTCTTAATCATTCATTTTCACAAAAAAACTAATATTTTAATATTTTACACAGTAGAATCCCATAAAAATGTTTATTGAAAAATACGCCTTTTAAATGGCGCCGAAAACACTGTCCGCCATAGTGTGACGTCATACGCTTTGTATTTTAAACTCTCTTTATTGAACATTTTTTATGTGCTAAATGTACGAGTCTAAAAGTGCCCAAAAATTATAAAAGAATTAAATAAGAAATTAGAAATCATTTGTAATGTTAAAAACTTTTGGAGAAAAGTTTTGGCCATTTCATATCCCGTCTACAATAAATGGAGATAATATATAAAACTGATGTTTTAAGCGAATTATTCAATAAAATATATTTTTCAAATCTTTCTAGGCTTATTCTTATTATTTATGTACAGATAAACTTAAATATAAGGAGCGCGATAAATAAAAGATATTAAATTACTATGAGGATGACGTCACATCCAAATCGGAAGTACCGCAAAAGCGTTTTCGTCAGTATAAATCCTATTTTCATAAAATCATATTTTCAAATCGACTTTATTTATCAGTCATAAGCTTTTATGTGATGATAAGTGTGAAATATGGTTTCCTAGGCCAAGTTCTACTAGAAATATGCATTTGTTCAATGAAATTGAATATAGGTCAAGTAGCCTATTGTAAAGATTTTGGAAAAATTGATTGAAAGTCAGGAAAGAAAAGAAAAACAAAGTATGAAAAAACTGGCTGACAAATTCGTTATTGAAAAGTTTGATGGACGAAATACAATTAGTGCATCATATTGGATGGAGACATTTGAAAAGGAATGTGAAAGGTTTGGAATAGTAAACGAAGATGAAAAAATTGAAATTTTCAGATTATTTCTTGAAAAATCTTGCACAGATTGGTATGCCGCCATGATGATTAAACATAGCTTACAATCAGAGTGGTCCGAATGGAAATCAAGTTTTTTACAAACCTATGCCATTAAAGGTTGGTCAACAAGCAAGTATGCATTGTCTTTTAAGTATCAATCAGGCTCTTTGTTGGACTATGCTGTAAGAAAAGAAAAACTATTGCTAGAAGTAAGAAAAACAATTGATGAAGGGACATTAATTGATATAATAACTGCGGGCTTGCCAGACTTTATAACAGACAGAATTAACAAGGAGGAGGTTGTGTATGAAAAAGATTTATTCAATGAACTGAGAAAGTTAGAGCATCTAGTTTTGAAAAGAAGAATTTTCAAAAAGAGAGAAGATGCTAAACCAAATATAATAAAAGAGAAGTGTAGCATTTGTGAAAAATTAAAATAAGGTGTACGTTACCACTCGAAAGATTTATGTTGGTTTAATCTTAAGATAAATAATGAAAAGGATAAAAAGCAAATAAAACTCATCAATAATTCAGAGCTAGAATGTGAACTACAGTGTGAAGATAAAAAAAACTAACTGTGCCGCCATTAATTAAAGTAAAATTAGTTCTTAATAACAATATTGAGATATTTGGAATCTACGACTCTGGTTCTAATGTATCATTGATCAATTCAAAGTTATTAAAGATAAATAATAAAGATCCTAACTTTAGTAACAATGCTAATTTGAAAACAATTAATGGCGTTAAAAAGCGAACGGCATAATCAAAGTTAATATAAACATTTTTTATATGGAAAAGGAAATGAATGTTTTTGTGATAGACAGAAAGAATTTTGACTATGACTTTTTAATAGGACTAGACCGCACAAAAGAATTTTACTTGTGTCAAGATGAAAATTTGAAAGTACATCAGAAACTGCCTGGTTCTAAAATTCAACAGTTTTTTGAAGAAAAAAATAATTCAAATATAACAAACTTTAATAGAACACTTATGTGAAGAAAACTTTCAAATTTACATAAATCATCTAGATTTCAAGGATCAAGCACAGATTGAGGAGTTGATATCAAAATATAAATCTGTTTTTGCAAAAGATAAATATGACATAAGGAGAGTAACGGATTATGAGGCACACATCGATTTACAAGTGGAAAAATATTGCAGTAAAAGACCATATCGTTGCACTATTCAAGATAAGAAGGAAATAGAAAAACAGGTTGCAAAGTTATTGGAAAAAAATATAATCGAGGAATCATATAGCCCTTTTTCAGCACCTGTTACACTCGCTTACAAAAGAGATAAAAATAAAAAATCCAGATTATGCATAGATTTCCGAGAACTTAATAAGATAGTTGTTCCGCAATCGCAACCATTCTCTCTTATTGAAGACCTTATACTCGTAGTGAAAACAAGAGACTGCAAATTTTTCTCTACGCTAGATTTGAACTCCGCTTTCTGGTCCATACCATTGCGTGTTACTGACAGATACAAAACTGCATTCATTACACAGGAGGGCCACTACCAATGGACCTGTTTGCCGTTCGATCTTAAGACAGCACCGGCCATTTTTCAAAAAATAATGTGTAACATTATACGAAAAAATAAGCTAGGAGAATTTGCAGTAAGTTTTATAGACGACTTATTAGTATTTTCAAAAACATTTTTAGACCATATAAGACACCAAAAACAATTATTTGAAGCCATAAAAAATGAAGGCCTGAAACTCAAATTTTCTAAATGTATGTTTGCAGCACAATCAGTCAAATACTTGGGTCATATACAGAGTAACTCAGTCAGACCGTTGAAGGATAATTTGATATCAATACAAAATTTCCCAATTCCAAAAACACAGAAACAGATAAGGCAATTTTTAGGGAAAATAAACTTTTACTAATAGTGGAGGCATTGAAGGTTTTCACCTCCGATTTCGTTGAACCTCCATCGATTTTCATGAAAATTGGTAAGTAGCTGGAGGATACCCTAAGAAACAAAAGTGACATAGTGTCAACTTGCGCTTTTGCCCTGGGGGTGGATGCCAACCCTTCCCGGGGGGTGATTTTTTTTTATAAAAATAAACCCAGAAATCAATAGACACACAAATTTTAAGCAAAATTTGTTATATAAAGTTTTTTAATTAAATCAATACTTTCGGAGTTATTAACCCTCCGTGTACTAGGTGACTAATCTCACCATGCTGTACTAGGTGGGGTGTGACATACCCCAACAATAAAAGGCAGTTAAATCCGAAAAAATGTTCCTTGTGATTGTAAAATAATAAGTAATTATATTTAAATATCTAATAATGAATTGGTTTAAGTGAAATAAATTCAATTTTATATTATAAAATACATTTTATAAGCAAAAGTACAAAAACTTGACTTTTTCTTTAAACTATAAACTACGAAATCTTTTCTTCAGTACAAAAATCAAATTGCACCTATTACAATCGAATTCTTCTCAATTTCTAAGACTATAGTATTTCTAGTTTTAACCTATTTATAATATCAATTTAAATTAAACAATATGAAATAGATCTTGGTCACTTAAGTTTCCGTAATATTGACAGTTATTTAGACACAAAAATTAGTATGGAAAATACTATTACGGATACGGACACGTGGTGCCATCTAGCGTCGGACCAGCGAACTGACCAAGGGAACACAGGCAACATAAATCCCCTACTCGATACTAGATGGCGCTAGGAGTAAGTACCTACGAGTAATTTCTAGAGATATCTCATACTTGTTTACGCATATAGGGTTTACTCTGGGATGTTCCGGAATTTTCTGAGATTCGATCCAGCCCGTATAAATAGTCGCAGACTGCAGTCGGCAATTCAGTTTGATCTGAGCGATCTTCGAGGCGACTTCGAAGTGAGAACAAGTGATCAATAGTGAGTGACAGTGATAGTGCTTAGTGTTTGGACTTAGTGCTTAGTGTTTGGACTTAGTGATTAGTGTGACCTAGTGTTTGTGAATAAAGTCTTCAAGAGAGTCACCAGGTATTTCTCTCCGAATCCTCGAACCCTAGCACGTAACAATACATAATATGGACATATTATATTTTTTGTAAATGTGCCCAGTATTCCTATATATTAGTATAGGCCATATCCGGTATCACTGATTTGATTTGATCTGAGAATTCATTAGCTCAGCGTCACAATCATCATCTTCTTCAGTCAGTGTTCGTAAAATATATTTTTTTTCGATAACCGAGACATTTTTAGCAAAACTTATATCAGAAAATAATATTTCATCAAGTTAAACACCAAACATATAAATAAATAAAAACAAAAGAAGTTACACTTACTTTTTTAGCTACGTGCTGTACTAGGTGGGGTATGTGATACCCAGACGCATTTTAAGCACATGTAGCAGAATTTGTGATAGACATAGGACTGAATATTTGGTAGGAATTAAAGCAGCAACGTCTTATTTGCAGCTATTGAGGAAACCAACTCGCGTACTTTTTTCGTTTAAAAATGCTATCTTATTTTTTAGCGCTGGGGTATGTCATACCCCACCTCGTACACGGAGGGTTAAAGATCAAAGATCATGTTTTTGCGTGAGAAAAATACATGTCTTAAAGCGGTTTTTCATAAATAAATAAGAAACTAAGTATAGGTTTTTACGAAAAATGTGTTATTACCAAAATTAAAGTCAATAAAAAAATAAACTAATTGCTACTCCGAAATACCTTCCTTTGTCAATTTAAAGTGAGCAATATGTGATTGTATACATATTTTCTTGCGGCGAGTACCTAAGTCTAAGCATTTAAACTTAAATAACGATAAACAGATGCAGTTATGACATGTATTTTTTTAAGACCTTTTAAAGTGCTTAAAAGTACCTATCTAATAAGCATTTCAAAAAGTCAATAGCATCAAAATTGAGCAAGTTATGATAAAAATAAGATGACCCTTTCAAATTTTTTTGCAAAAATCGAAAAATAAGACGTTGACCATTTCTACAATAATTCAAATTTATGGTTATCCCCAAAGGCTTTTCTTTATTTTAGCATAAGTAATGACCTCAAAAATTTATCTTGGTTTAGAATGCTTAGTTTTGAAAAAAAGAATGATTTAGTAAAATCGAAATTATTCAAGTTTCCGTAAATATCATTTTGTTTTGAACATAACTTCAAAAATATTGAACATTCGTAAAAATTATAAAACACGAAATTTGTGTCCATTTTTTAAGAAATCTTTTGATTTCTTTTGACTTTTATAGGGTGAAAAATAACGAAGATAGAGACGCTTAAAGCCTAACTTTTACTGCGAGAACCATGAAACTGGGACCTTTTAACCCTAATTTTTTTTTAAACGAAGAGCTTTAAAAAGTATTTTTCAAGTTGATCTTAAAGCTCTTTAAATTACCTTTAAAATGGTTCATAGATGAACCCGATAACTTAAAAATTAACAGTGCTATTGTGATATTAACGAACATTTTTTTTGAAAACAATTTCGAAGCAGAGATTTGGGATGCAAATATTGTAGGAAACCCTGTCAATAGGTACATCTATACTAATATTATAAATGCTAAAGTGTTTTTGTCTACCTGTTACCTCTTAACACCCAACCGATTTTGCTGAAATTCAGTATGAAAATACTTTGAGTCTCGGGAATGGATATGGACATAGGATACTTTTTATCCCGAAAAAATGTACGGTTCCAGCGCAATTGCAGGCGTCATCTAATCCATACTAAATATACATTAATCTTTTCAAGTCTTTCAATATTCAGAAAGTAAACGAAACGGTAAATGTCTATTAGATAAGAGAGGGGCTTTTTATAATGATGTGCATCTATGAAATATTTCAGCCTAGCAGATTCAGACTTTCTGACAATTTTCTGCACAGAGGGTAGTTTGAAATCGTTGTTTGAATATTTTGCACTAAATAATATTATCAATGTTTGAAATATATTAATAAAATTTATCCTAACTATGAAAAAATATTCAAACTCATTAAAGCGGATAAAAAAGTTAAAATAAAAACTTAAAGCTTAAAATTCAGATATTGGGTAGTTGACAGGGGTGAAAAATGTTCGTAAAAAAACTTAATAAGAAATTAATACTAAGTAAATAAACTGAAAAAATTGGGTTCAAAAACTGAAACCTATTAAGTTTTTGAACCCAATTTTTACCGTTATTCCGCAATAAAGATGTACTTTTAGGTGTTTATATTTCAGTCCGTCAAGTCACTTGACGGACGTTGTTCGTAGAGTCCACATCCTGAGGATGCTCCGGTGTTGGAGCGAAACGCGCGTCGAGGTTTTCAACCTGCATGGTGGTGAGGGGCCTTGCACGGATTTGCCAACATTATTGCTTGTGTGGTGGTGGTGTTTGCAAGTTCTTGCATGCGAGTGTACGCATAGGCAGTGTGGGAGGAGGGAGGTGCTGTACGCATGCCTATGCGTACACTCACTCATTTGCTTAAAGGTGGAAGTTTATTTCGCGGAATATTGCTAAAAATAATAACAAACAAAATTTTAAGCTATGGATTTCCGCAAAGTAACGCCTGATTCCATTAACTATTTTTTAGTCCAGTTAAATATTTGTCCTTTTCTTAAAAGATTATGCAAAGGCTCTAGTTTTATTATAGTACAGTAAATGAAGGCAAAAATCAGGTGCAACCTCCGATTTCGTTGAACCTCCATCGATTTGGATGAAATTTTGGGATTAAGTACGTTAAGCCCTCTACTCTAAAAGTGACATACGCTCGTATCGCGCTTTTTTTATTTTAGGGGTGAAATCCACCCCTTTTGTTGAAAATAGAAAAAATGCATATTTAACCATTCTGGCTTAACTAATTGTGCTTAATTTGATAAAATAAATGTTTTTAATGTTTTATTGATGATTTACGATTAAATTATAATTAATTTTTCAATCCTTTTAGCAACCATCCCTTTAATCTTGAAAAAATCATTTTTTTTTAAATCGTATATTTACATTACATAAAGAGTTTGTTTAGTATTTATGATATAATTTTTGGATAAGACTGAAATATAAACACCTAAAAGTACATCTTTATTGCGGAATAACGGTAAAAATTGGGTTCAAAAACTTAATAGGTTTCAGTTTTTGAACCCAATTTTTTCAGTTTATTTACTTAGTATTAATTTCTTATTAAGTTTTTTTACGAACATTTTTCACCCCTGTCAACTACCCAATATCTGAATTTTAAGCTTTAAGTTTTTATTTTAACTTTTTTATCCGCTTTAATGAGTTTGAATATTTTTTCATAGTTAGGATAAATTTTATTAATATATTTCAAACATTGATAATATTATTTAGTGCAAAATATTCAAACAACGATTTCAAACTACCCTCTGTGCAGAAAATTGTCAGAAAGTCTGAATCTGCTAGGCTGAAATATTTCATAGATGCACATCATTATAAAAAGCCCCTCTCTTATCTAATAGACATTTACCGTTTCGTTTACTTTCTGAATATTGAAAGACTTGAAAAGATTAATGTATATTTAGTATGGATTAGATGACGCCTGCAATTGCGCTGGAACCGTACATTTTTTCGGGATAAAAAGTATCCTATGTCCATATCCATTCCCGAGACTCAAAGTATTTTCATACTGAATTTCAGCAAAATCGGTTGGGTGTTAAGAGGTAACAGGTAGACAAAAACACTTTAGCATTTATAATATTAGTATAGATGTACCTATTGACAGGGTTTCCTACAATATTTGCATCCCAAATCTCTGCTTCGAAATTGTTTTCAAAAAAAATGTTCGTTAATATCACAATAGCACTGTTAATTTTTAAGTTATCGGGTTCATCTATGTACCATTTTAAAGGTAATTTAAAGAGCTTTAAGATCAACTTGAAAAATACTTTTTTAAGCTCTTCGTTTAAAAAAAAAATTAGGGTTAAAAGGTCCCAGTTTCATGGTTCTCGCAGTAAAAGTTAGGCTTTAAGCGTCTCTATCTTCGTTATTTTTCACCCTATAAAAGTCAAAAGAAATCAAAAGATTTCTTAAAAAATGGACACAAATTTCGTGTTTTATAATTTTTACGAATGTTCAATATTTTTGAAGTTATGTTCAAAACAAAATGATATTTACGAAAACTTGAATAATTTCGATTTTACTAAATCATTCTTTTTTTCAAAACTAAGCATTCTAAACCAAGATAAATTTTTGAGGTCATTACTTATGCTAAAATAAAGAAAAGCCTTTGGGGATAACCATAAATTTGAATTATTGTAGAAATGGTCAACGTCTTATTTTTCGATTTTTGCAAAAAAATTTGAAAGGGTCATCTTATTTTTATCATAACTTGCTCAATTTTGATGCTATTGACTTTTTGAAATGCTTATTAGATAGGTACTTTTAAGCACTTTAAAAGGTCTTAAAAAATACATGTCATAACTGCATCTGTTTATCGTTATTTAAGTTTAAATGCTTAGACTTAGGTACTCGCCGCAAGAAAATATGTATACAATCACCTATAGCTCACTTTAAATTGACAAAGGAAGGTATTTCGGAGTAGCAATTAGTTTATTTTTTTATTGACTTTAATTTTGGTAATAACACATTTTTCGTAAAAACCTATAGTTTCTTATTTATTTATGAAAAACCGCTTTAAGACATGTATTTTTCTCACGCAAAAACATGATCTTTGATTGAAACATGAACATGATCTTTGATTTGAACCCTCCGTGTACGAGGTGGGGTATGACATACCTCAGCGCTAAAAAATAAGATAGCATTTTTAAACGAAAAAAGTATGCGAGTTGGTTTCCTCAATAGCTGCAAATAAGACGTTGCTGCTTTGATTCCTACCAAATATTCAGTCCTATGTCTATCACAAATTCTGCTACATGTGCTTAAAATGCGTCTGGGTATCACGTACCCCACCTAGTACAGCACGTAGCTAAAAAAGTAAGTGTAACTTCTTTTGTTTTTATTTATTTATATGTTTGGTGTTTAACTTGATGAAATATTATTTTTTGATATAAGTTTTGCTAAAAATGTCTCGGTTATCGAAAAAAAATATATTTTACGAACACTGACTGAAGAAGATGATGATTGTGACGCTGAGCTAATGAATTCTCAGATCAAATCAAATAAGTGATACCGGATATGGCCTATACTAATATATAGGAATACTGGGCACATTTACAAAAAATATAATATGTCCATATTATGTATTGTTACGTGCTAGGGTTCGAGGATTCGGAGAGAAATACCTGGTGAGTCTCTTGAAGACTTTATTCACAAACACTAGGTCACACTAATCACTAAGTCCAAACACTAAGCACTAAGTCCAAACACTAAGCACTATCACTGTCACTCTGTCAATATTCCGCGAAATAAACTTCCACCTTTAAGTAAATGAGTGAGTGTACGCATAGGCATGCGTACAGCACCTCCCTCCTCCCACACTGCCTATGCGTACACTCGCATGCAAGAACTTGCAAACACCACCACCACACAAGCAATAATGTTGGCAAATCCGTGCAAGGCCCCTCACCACCATGCAGGTTGAAAACCTCGACGCGCGTTTCGCTCCAACACCGGAGCATCCTCAGGATGTGGACTCTACGAACAACGTCCGTCAAGTCACTTGACGGACGTTGTTCGTAGAGTCCACATAAATTAAATAAGTCCACATAAATTTTAAGGACTGAAAAATGTCAACAGTCATTCGATGAAATAAAACAAATTTTATATTCTCAACCAATATTAACAATCTTTGATCCTAATCTCCCTATTCACATATATACAGTTGCCAGTATACAGGGACTGGGAGCAGTCTTGAAGCAGCCACAAGACAATAATGAAGAAAAACCTGTTGCGTACTTCTCTAAAAAGCTAAATGAAGTTCAAAAAAGGAAGAAAGCAATATATCTGGAATGCCTGGCGATTAAGGAATGTGTTAAGTATTGGCAGCATTTATTGATAGGTAGAAAATTTACTGTATTTACTGACCACAAACCGTTAGAAACTATGAACATTAAATCAAGGACAGATGAGGAATTGGGTGAACTTACATTCTATCACAATATGATTTCCAAATTAAGTACTCGCCCGGCAGATATAACATTGAAGCTGATTGTCTGAGTAGAAACCCTGTCCTTGGACCAAATGAAAATCAAGATGAACAATTAAAAATAGTAAACACAATAAAACTAGAAGAAATCTTAGAAGATCAAGAAAAAAATGAAAATATACAGTGCAAGAAAGATAAATTAATATCAAAAGACAACATATTATATTATAAGAGAGTAAAGATCAAAGACAAAATAATTTTATCTGAAAAATTTAGCATACAATTCATAAATAAAATACATAAAGACATGGGTCACTTAGGAATTAGGCAGATGCAAAGTATGATTGGTTCATTGTATACAGCGGAGAACATCACAAAGAACATAAAAAGAATTTGTGAAAATTGCTTAGTGTGTATAAAAAACAAATCAAGAGGACAGAACAAATATGGATTAATGTCACATTTGGGACCTGCCACAAAACCGTTTCAAATATGTTCTATTGATACAATTGGAGGCTTTGGATGTACACGGTCGACGAAGAAGTATTTACATCTGCTAGTGGACCATTTTACTAGGTATGCACATATTTTAACTTCAAGTACACAAAACTCAAATGACTTCATCAAACTCATAAAAAACTGTGGAGAAATTCATAATATTGAATTGATTCTATCGGATCAGTATCCAGGTATTAATTCTAAAGAATTTAAAGGATTTTTGGACCAGGAAAATATCTGTATAATCTTTACAGCAGTTAACTCGCCTTACTCAAATGGTCTAAATCAGCTATACTCTAAGTGTGTTCCGCGGAACCCTAGGGTTCCGCGATACCCCTGTAGGGGTTCCGTAAGAATTTAGAAAAAAATATCAAAACACCTCTCTCTGGTCGAACGTTTTGACTCCGCCCACCGCGCCGCCGCCGCGCGCATACCTACTAATTGTGAGCGCGCGTCCTTTGATAAAAGCCGCCTCTGAATTAGACATTATAGTTGTGAACAAGCGACTTTCGGCTCTAACTTCAAAACATAAAGTCGAGATTGTTTACAACGCATTTTTGTATTTTTATTTCCGCTTTTTGTTTATCAAAGGCGCCGACTCGAGTATTTTTGAGAATGTTCGAGATTGAGTCTAGGACTAAGTATAAAAGCGGCGATCGCGTGTCGCGCCTCGTCAGTCAGTTGAAGCGTTCGGAGCGATAAGTTCCTACCTATCTACTTACAAGCTAGCTAGCGAATTGCGGAGTTTAAACGTGATATGTAACTAGTGTTTATTGGTCTACTGCCTTCTGTATTCTGATTGTATCAGATTTGTACATTTCTTCTTTGGACTAAACTTAGTCTCTTATAAGCAGTAACGATTGTGAATTATTTTGACCCCACCATCCTGATTCCTGACGTGTAACATTATAAATAAAGAAGAATGGAAAGGCGTTAAACGTGTTGCAACATCATCTTCTAATGACGCTGAATGTTCAAAAGCAGTACGCGCGGAGAATGAAGCAATTACCGATCCAGACGATGATGCCACGACGTCAAGCTCCACGGTTTCAAAGACGAAAAAAAGGAAGTATGATGAATCATATATCAGTTTCGGATTTGTTGATTCCAACGGCTCACCTCTCTGCATGCTATGTAGTAAACTGCTTCCTAATAGTTCCATGGCACCTGCCAAATTGCGCCGACATTTAGAAACTGTACACCCCGAGTCTAAAGACAAGAATAAAGAATTTTTTGTTCGCAGAAAAGAACAGTTATTGGAAAGTCAAAAAAATATGATGCATGTAACACAAACTATCAATGAAAAGGCCACGGAGGCATCATATTTAGTTAGCTATCGCATTGCACAAGCAGGTGAAGCGCACACTATCGATGAAAATTTAATAAAGCCATGTGTGTTAGACATAACAAAATGTATGCTCGATGAAAAATCTGCAAAGCATCTTTCTACTGTGCCGCTATCAAACGATACTGTGTCACGGCGAATCCATAATCTGGCAAGCTACATCAAACAAGAACTAGTTACACGTCTACAAAAAACACGATTCGCCTTGCAAATGGATGAGTCAACTGATGTCGCTGGTCTGGCTATCTTGCTGGTTATCGTGAGATATCCATATGAAAGTTCTTTTGAAGAAGATATGCTTATGTGTTCACCGCTGCCCACAAACACTACCGGGGAAGAAATTTTTAATAAAATAAACATATTTTTTGAAGAAAATAATCTCAGTTGGAACGATTGCATTGACATTTGTACAGATGGGGCCAAGGCGATGACAGGTAAAACAGCAGGAGCAGTGTCACGCATAAAAAATAAAGCGCCTTATTGTAGTTCCAGCCATTGTATTCTGCATAGACAAGCACTTGCGATGAAGCAAATGCCGTCAAATCTAAAATTAGTTATGGATGAAGCGGTAAAAATAATTAATTTTATCAAATCACGACCACTACAATCTCGATTGTTCTCATTATTGTGTGAAAATTATGGCAGCAAACATAAAACACTGCTGCTCCATACAGAAGTGCGATGGCTGTCTCGGGCTAAAACTTTAACAAGGCTATTTGAACTTAGAGCGGAGTAACAAATGTTTCTTTCAGCTGATACTTCTTTTAATTTGAAAGACCGTTTGTATGATAAAACTTGGTTGTTCCGATTGTCTTTTATGGCGGATATCTTTCAAAAACTAAACGAATTGAATTTATCATTGCAAGGTAAACAGACAACAGTGTTCCAGGCCTATAACAGAATAACTGCCTTCAAAAGAAAATTAGATTTTTGCATTGTTTGCGAACATAAGAGAGAAATAGAAAGCTTTACGTCACTCAGTGAGTTTGTTAGCGATAACGACTCAGAAAGGTTTCAAGATGATATTTTGTTTGAAGAATTGGTCCAATATCTCACTTCGATGCGCGCATCTTTTGAAAAGTATTTTCCCGAAGAACAGAATACAAAAATAAAACTGAATTCATGGATTCATAATCCTTTTTTACCCAACTTGCAAAAGCCCGAAAGTATGTCAAACGAGATAAATGAAACTCTTTTAGAAATGTCATCAGACACAAGTATGGAGTCACTGTTCAAAACGATGCCTCTCAACGATTTTTGGTGCAGAATTCGTTATGAATATCCAATGCTTGGCAAAATGGCTCTGAATATTCTTCTCCCGTTCCCAACAACATATTTGTGCAAAACAGGATTCTCAACGTATGCAGCCACGAAAACAAAATATCGCAATAGACTGGACGCCGAACCTGATATGAGACTGCAACTGACGAGGCTAAAACCAGAGTGATCTAGGGCACAAAAGTATGTTTCTGAGAAAATTAAGGAAACGCGTTAGGTGTTGTCATAGGAAATATAATATGAGCTTTATATTATAAATTTTTTGTTTGATTTACTTACAATGAGTTTTAAATAAAAGTGGAACAAGTGTTCTCAATTTGTTTTTATTTAATAAAGCGGATATTTTTAGTTTTCCAAAAAAAATATCACTAAGATCAGTATGGCATTTCACAAATTTTAATAATGTGGCAAAAAGGTAATAGACTACAGGCCCACGTCGAAAATGGATGGGTCAAATGAACCACCTGGGGACATATATAGGACGATATTAGAGCATAAAATATTAAGATTTAGCACTATGCCGTCACTTGTAAGCTGTCCAACTGAGTGCTGGTGAGAATTCAAAAGTGCATGTAGGGTGAGTACATTTTGGTCATATGATCCTGTACGGCATTTATACCATCGATAGACACATGAAAAATAATAAGAAAGCCCGCAGTGCCGTACAAAAATAATGCGCCAACAAGTCGGTATTTTTATTTTATTTTCAGCCAATTTCCATGGTAAATTTGGTCATTTGATTCAATACGGCATACGTTTTTTATTATTTTTAATAGTACTTTTGAGTGCTAAAATAATGTTTGGAACCGAAGCCGTACTGTTTCAGATGACCCCCCGGACCCCTGAAAAACAGGGGTTTGTAACCCTCGATTTTTTTCTATTGTCGCATTATTTTTGTACGGCGTTGCGGAATAATTGATTCTAAGCTGTATCCGAACAGTATGAAACGTATGCCGTATTGAATCAAATGACCAAATTTACCATGGAAATTGACTGAAAATAAAATAAAAATACCGACTTGTTGGCGCATTATTTTTGTACGGCACTGCGGGCTTTCTTATTATTTTTCATGTGTCTATCGATGGTAAAAATGCCGTACAGGATCATATGACCAAAATGTACTCACCCTACATGCACTTTTGAATCCTCACCAGCACTCAGTTGGACAGCTTACAAGTGACGGCATAGTGCTAAATCTAATTATTTTATGCTCTAATATCGTCTTATATACGTTCCCAGGTGGTTCATTTGACCCATCCATTTTCGACGTGGGCCTGTAGTCTATAATTGTTAACTTTCATATCATAAGAAAAACCATGTCTTAATCATCGCCAAACAAAGAAGGCAATACATCATCATCGTCTTGTGCTTCCTGATTGCCTCTTCTTCTTGTAACATGTGGTAAAACTTATCATACTGATGATGGATAAGTAAAACTGATAGAAGTGCAAAACATTCCAGTCTTTGTTTTGACCGGAGCAACAGTCACTAAAAAAACATAGGGATTTGATGTTATCCCAACCGGAATCTTCTAGAAAGTAGTGCAGTGATGACATAATTTCTTGACATCCTCTGGCTCCACAATGTTCTGGCCACATACACGCATGACGCAATAATTATTTAGACGATCTTTGTGGCTCAGTGGGTGGGCTGTTGGTAGCTCAAGCTGGGGGTCGCGGGTTTCAATCCCGCCGACGGAACAAAAAGTTTTCAATGTTCCTGGGTCATGGATATGTATTCAGTATTAAATATGTGTATCGTATAATAAAAAACTTAAATGTATGACGTATAGTACAAAAGTATCATATATTTCCGTTGTCTGGTACGCGTAACACAAGTCCTTCAGGTACTTACCAAGGGGCCAGACTGACGTGATGTGAAGCGTCCATAGATATTATTATTCATAATAATAATGTCATTCACGATTAATTTATTATTCTTTATTGCACTTAAATTACTTTGGTTTTACCAGGTTTTACATGAACGCTAACAACTCTACTAGTAAAATTGCGACCACAGTGATCTACGTGCGTCTCATTACTTAGATTAGTCTGGCATCTTTACAATTCGCAAACTGCACCAATTCTATAGTGAGATGTTGTGATCTCTCAAGGAAAAAATTACTGGCAAGCACATAGATCAGTGTGGCATGAAAGAATTTAGATTTTTCTATGCGATAGTGTAACAAACTCAATATTGGTAGAAATGTCACTTAGATCACTCTGGTTTTAGCCTCTTCAACTGTCTTCTATCAAACCTGACATCAACCAATTAATGAAAAATAAAAAACAGTTTCATACCTCCCATTAGTTAGATTTTTTCTTTTTTAATATCTTGTAATAATGTACTTGCCATGTGGCATGTTAAAGTAAGTAATTATTAGTAACTGTTACATTATACTTTTATTATGTTTATTAATAAAGAATACACTTTTAAAAACTATTATTTATTGTAGGGTTCCGTCAAGTATTTTGCTTTCCAAAAGGGTTCCGCCACCAAAAAAGTTTGAGAACCGCTGGTCTAAATGAAAGACCTAATCAGACATTAGTCAACAAAATCCGATGCAAAGCAAATGAAAATGTTAAAAAAGTTGCATGGACAACCATGGCTCAAAACTGTGTAAAAAACTATAATGAGACGAAACACTCGGTTACTGGATATGCTCCAAAGTACCTACTATATGGCACAGATGTATCTCTTTTGCCGAATGAGATGAAGCTGAAAAAGACTGAGAATGATTTAATAAAAGACAGGCAAAAAGCTTTAGAAAACACAATAAAATCACATTATTACAACAAAGAAATCTATGATAAGAATCGAATATGCATAGACTTTAAAGTTGGTGATATTGTCTTTGTGGAGAATGGTAACAGACTTAATATAAAAAAACTGGATGAATTGAAACTCGGACCTTATCAAATTATAGAAAAAATATCAAATACAATCTACAAGATAAATACTGATCATAAGAAGTCGGAGTCAAATTTTTTTCACATCTCAAAACTAACCCCAGCTCCTGATGGCATCTAGTCTGAGAGTTTGCGTGACTAAACACCTGATTATATTTTCTTTTGGGGGGGGGGGGGGGGGATGTAAAGAAAAATGTATTTTTTTTATTTGCATTTTGCCGCTATTTAGATGATTATTTGACAGATCCTTCTGCTCTACGACTTCGATGTAATCTATGAAAAGAAAAGATGGCCGAATGGACTAAAAACTAGAAAGTATTATCATTGATTTCGGCGATTGTTAATTTAATAACACTAAATGTCGTTTCTTTGTTTTTTCCAGGTAAGATTTTGTTATAATTTAAATGTAATAATTAAAGCTTTATGTTATGTGGATCCACATATTTTGATTAAAATAAAAACTTTGTTTTTTCCAGAAACCCAATTGTGTTATTATTTACTACGTAATCGTCGAAAATCCTAAGAAGTAGCTTTACATATATTTTGTTTTATCATAAATAATATTTTTTGTATTTATTTAGTGGTAAACAACCACGAAATAACACGATAAACAGGAAATCTTTCAATTCTTGTCGCAAAAAATATAGTATGTGTAGCAGTAAAAACTGTTTGTCCATGCTCAAACAAAATATCAAACTAATACCATAAGTTTTCTCTCTCTTTTTTGATGACAATACTTTTTGCGTAAAATTTGAGATTGCTGTGTGTCATTACATCATTAGGAAGTGAAAAATATACAGCAATGGGGTCAAAATGTTAACCAATCAAAAACGCAAGCTATAGTCGGGGAGGGGAAGAGGGGATTTCGGGGTAAGCTCGAGCGTGTCAGATTAAGCGTGTATAGGCTTCCGACATGTGTCTAGTTTTCATGGTATAGAAATCAGATTTCTCACGTGGGTTAATCTTTTTTAAATATTGAAATGTCATCGGATCTGTCAGATTAAGATAGGGGATGTTTAGTATACCCCAAAGAAGCTTCCATATAAAGCACTGACGACTCAAAGCTCAGGTAAGCCTGTCGCGACATTTTAAAATATATAAAAATAAAGCTTCATATTTTCCTAACTAAGCTTCGCAGATAATTTATTTCTCACTAAACTAAATGATTTAGTCCTCGTTGTCTAAAATATATTTATAATTTACCTAAATAAGCAATTTTCTGAATATATTTTCTTTTTCAAAACCTTAAAATGGCTGAAGTTTCGAACCCACCGCTAAAATAAAAAACGCTCTTATTATTTTTTTTCAGTTTTACCTAATGTAAAAAACCTACTAGGTCTCCATGACGCTCGAGTGACTACAAAAATAGCACCTTCCCGTCCCCTACTACTACTATTAAAAAGATAAACTACCTACTGGCAAAAACCTCACAATCCGGGCATTAGCTATTTTTGAGTTATAGGCCTCTTTGTGCGTACGCATGTACGTGTGCGTGTGCGTGTGCGTGTACGTGTGCGTGCGCGTGTACGTGTATTCGTGTGTGTACGTGTGCGTGCGCGTGCGCATGCGCAACTGACCAGCGTATCCGGGGTTCATGGTGATGAAGACGGCGCAGGAGGGCTTCAGCGGCAGCTCCACGCCCTCGAACATGAACTTCTCCAGACCCGCCATCTGAGCCTTCTGGATCGTCACCACCTTCACGAAAATACCATTAAAACACCATTCAACTAGCTCTGGGTTTATGTATAGGCAGTACAGGTCATGGCCTATGGGCGGCAGCGTCCTATGGCATCCGAGGGAGGCGGCAGCTTCCTAGGATGGCGGCAGAGTTCGTACATAGCTGCGGCAAAATTAAAGTGGCCTATACTTATAAAAAAATATATATCCGGCCCTGCGTTTAACGGAAGAAGTTTTCCGCGTTAAAATAAAATCGACCATCGTTTTAAACACTTTGAATAGTTTTATTATTTCCGGGGATGAATTTTGCAGTATTTATTATCACCCTACGTCACCGTACGAGTTTAGTAGATCATAGATCGGTCATTAACATATGAGTTTATTCTGTACACAAAGACATTATTATCGACGTAAAATTGGCCTAATTTATATTGTAATGACTTCAAACGATTTCTACACCGGCTGATAAAATATGTAATATTAATCTGTGAAATTTTAAATGAGGACTTTTGATGCAGGGTGTAAGTATTATAAGTCATCTTATTAAAGTTCTTATTAAACTTATGATATACTTGTAATCGCATAGAGTCACTACCCAAAATTGGATTGCGACGTGAGGAGGATAAGGCTTCTTACTGACGAAACGGCACTTGTCGACAAGTGCCGTTTCGTCGCCGGATTTATTTTCATTGATTTTTTTTTTTGACACGCGTGCCGTCGACATGTGTCATTCATCTGTAAGCGCTCTGACGCTTATATTTTGTACCTGTGTCGTAATGGTTAGGTCCACAGAGAGCTGATGATAATATTTTATGGAGACATCAACATCAGCTCTACTAGGTCTAGGACAAACAGCGGGTACCTGCTGCGCCACCACGGAGAGAACTTCTATGTCGATCCGGTTGAACTCGTCGAAGCACGCCCAGGCTCCTGAACTACAAACACACATTCATCTATAGAGTATTGTTCTAAAGGCAGAGCTGAACTATAGGCATCAAATTACACATAATATGAAGTAAAAGAGTAAGGCCCAATTTCACCATCGACTGTTAAGGTTAATACTCGAATTAGTATCACGTTACCTCTTTTATTTTTTATATGAATGAATAAGAAGACATGACCTCACTAACAGACGCGGTTGGTGAAATTGGGCTTAGGCTAATAGGGTAGCCTGATATACCTCGCCAGCGCCCAGCATGTTCGGTGGTACAACATTATGGAGTGAAAAATAATCCGAATCTACCCTGTACTTGGTACAACTAATATATATTCTGTGCCTGTACCAGAAAAGCTATTTCTAGACATAAACGTCAGAAAATAACAGAGAGAATAAGAACATATTACATAGTCTAGGCGAAAGCTTGTTGCTATCAAATATGTGACGTATAGTAATAAAATTGTTAAAATTATTGACCCTCGTAAATGATAAACCGCAATGACTTATATAGATTCATTACAAACACAGGAAGAAGACTGCCTCGTTAGCTCGAGCTCTACCACGGCTCTTTTAACGTAGAAAATTTCTTGTCACATTCGTTTGAAAACTAATATCTACTACTAAATACTGCGTAATTTAATGTAATAAATATTGTAGTCTGTGGACATTTTGTAGGTAAGTCTAAGTAAAGTTTTTATAAACAAGAAACATAATATTGTGCCTTGTTGCGGTTCGTGTCCACCGCAGCTCCAGTGTAAGATAAACACTCTTCTCATAAAACTAAACTATCGTTTTGTTTACATTAATACAAACATAACAAAAACGATAATAATTGACATTTCTACAACTTTATTAGTTCCATATACTCGTATGTACCAATTAAAATAGAATAATTGATACGAAAGAAACAAATAAGTATTAATTTTTACTTTATTTTATTGACAGTAAGAAAATAATAACAATAAATAAATACACAGATTATAACCACCGATGTCGGTTGCGTGACTTGCGGTACTGGTAAGAGTGAATTTTTGGTGTCCATTTTAATCACATAATGATCTAAATGACGCGGAGCGCCTAGTGACTAGTGTATCGGCGTCTGCTTGTACTGGACGGGCACGAACTCCACGTCGCCCTTGAGGTCGACGGCGTAGGTGGTGGCCTCGACGCCGACGCCGGGGATCTCGTTGGTCTCCACCTGCTTGTCCGCCTCGTCGCCGCGGCTCAGCCCCACGTCCGCGTCCTCCGTCGCGTCGTCACCGCCGCCCATCTCCTCGCGGCTGTGCGCGGGCGCCGACGTCGTCGCGGCCGGGGCGCGCTCCTTCAGCGGGAACTCGACGACGAGCATGTCGCCGGCGAAGGTCCAGCTGCCGGTGGGGTCGACGCCGGCGGGCAGCGTGACGGTGTGCATGTAGTACCGCTGGCGCGCGCCCTCCTCGTGCACCGCCTGCACCATCAGCACGCCCGAGTTCGCCTTCACCTTGATGTCCTTCTCTTCGAAGCCGGCGAGCGGGATCTTCACCTTGTACTTGTCGCCGTCGACGCCGGCCTCGGGCGAGTCGACGGGGAAGCGGCGGCCGAGCTCGGCGATGGCGGCGTCCAGGTCGACCATCTCCTGGTGCAGACGGTTCCAGAAGCCGGCCGCGTCGAACAGCTCGTCGGTGAAGAGGTCGTCGAGGTCGGTGAGCGCGGCCTGGCGGCCGTAGGGCGGGCAGTCATGGCGCGGCGCGGCGCCCGCCGCCGCCACTAACGCGAGCAGCAGGAAAAAGAACATGTTGTGCGGGTGCGTGTGTGCGTCTGCGTGCGTGTCGAGTACTGGCGGCAACGCGCGCGCCGGGCGGCTTTATAGGCCCGCCCGGGGGCAGAGGTTATCCTTATCTCTGTTCCTAGCTGTCGTGGGAATTTCGCACTGCTCTTGTGCTCGATAATTCGCTTCTACTCCGCCGTAGTAAGGTTGAAATTTCATTGTTAGCGTCCTCGATAGAACAAAGAAGACGTGTCGAGGATCAGTCCAACGGCTGTGTACGCAAGTACGACTTATTAATAAGTATATCGTGAAAACGCGAGATTAGTAAACTGTCAAAGTTTTATTAATGGTCATATTTTTACTATAGTAAAAATATTATTATGTATGTCCCTCCATGGTCCGTTACACTGTCGGATGAGTGTCAGTCTTATAGTAGTAAGTAGCTTAGCTATTCTAGTTGGTACGGTAAAACGCCGGTCCCTATGATGATCGATACTATTTTCTTGACGCCTAAGCCGGTGAACCAATATGATAAAAATCGGCCAAGTGTGAGTCGGACTAGCGCATGGAGGATTCCGTATTGTTATAGAGCCAGAAGAGGTGAATTTTAGGATTTTCAATAGGAGGATTTTGTGAAAAATTAAAATACTTACGAGGCTGCTATTTATGTATCCGGAACTGGTCACTTACAAGAACAATATTTAAAAAGTAATTACAACATTTGAAAATAGAACTCTTTGGTTGAAGAATACATTTTGCTTCATGTGACTGTCAATTATTTTTCCATTGTGGCGTCATTTTGAAAATTGCGTGTCTTCATTTGCCATGGATTTAACGCGTGAACATTTTCGTGCAATGATTTACTACGATTTTCGGCGTGGGCTAAATCAACAACAGTGCTTTATTCAACTCACCGCAACTTTTGGAGATGAAGCACCATCAAAAACCACTGTTTATCACTGGTACAGTGAGTTTAATCGTGGGCGGTCTATGCTCACGGATGAAAATAAAGAAGGTCGCCCAAAAACAGCTGTTGTCCCACAAAATATAGATGCTGTACGGGAACTAATAATGCGTGATCGTCATGTTACATATCGCGAGATAGAGGCGTCCTTAGGCATAAGTATGACGAGCATACATAAGATATTACACGAACATTTGGCTGTAAAAAAAATATGTTCGCGTTGGATTCCGCACAACTTGACAATCGATCAAAAACGAGCTCGTGTCGATTGGTGCAAAAAAATGATAAAAAAATACAACCGTGGTACGTCAAAAGCCGTTTACAATATCTACACAGGTGATGAATCTTGGATCTATGCATATGACCCCGAAACTAAACAACAGTCAACGGTGTGGGTGTTCCAAGATGAGCCGAAACCAACAAAAGTTACTCGTGCAAAAAGTACTTTGAAGCAAATGGTCACCTGTTTTTTTGGAATTAATGGACATGTGGCTACAGTGCCATTAGAGAATCGTAAAACGGTTAATTCTGAATGGTATACGACCATTTGTTTACCAGAAGTCTTTGAAGAAATAAGAAAGGACAACCGACAACGCAAAATCATATTACATCACGACAATGCTAGCTGTCATACCTCAGCTGAAACAACTCAGTTTTTGGAGGGTCAAAAGATCGAATTGACTGGTCATCCGCCGTACAGCCCTGATTTGGCACCTAACGATTTCTTTTTATTTCCATACGCGAAGAACAAATTACGTGGTCAACGTTTTTCGAGCCGCGAAGAGGCTGTTGATGCGTTCAAAATGCACGTTTTGGAGATACCTCAATCAGAATGGAAAAAGTGCTATGAAAATTGGTTCCAGCGTATGCAAAAGTGTGTCGATCATCGCGGCGAATATTTTGAAAAGCAATAAAACCATATTAAATGATATATGTTTGTTTCTTTTTTTAATTCCGGATACATAAATAGCAGCCCTCGTATACCTACCTTAAGCCATTATTGATATCGAGCAAAAAAGGCCAAAAAAACACATTTCTTGTATGGGAGGGCTCTCTTGAATATAAATTATATTTTGTTTAAGTACCTATAGTATTTTCTGTTATAGAGGCAAAAGAGATACACAATCTGTGAAAATTTTAGAAGTCTAGCTTGAGCGTTTTTTGAGATACAGCCTGTAGACGACAGCGAAGTCTTAGTAATAGGGTCCCCCTTAAAAGTAAACTTATTTTGACATGAGTATTATGTTATAATACATGTAAGATATTACGTTCTAATGAAACAATATCAAAACAGCAATTTCTCGGAATGAGTCAATTCAGCGAATCGCCTAGTAGCAGACGATTTTTACCTACACCTACATAATAGAACAATAATATTGTGAACATTAAACTATAATTGTTATCTATTAGTCACTGTTTACTTGAGAAATCGACAGTTAAATTGTTAAAGACACGTCATTAGTTCAATGTGTCAAATAAGTGCCAAAGTGATAATGATATAAGAAAACAAAGAGTAGAATTATAAAAACTATATACTTATAGTACGAGATACGACTGCAGAACTGTGCAGGTATCGAGTACACGCTTAAAACCACCTTTTTACAAATATTTATGATAAGGAGAACATATTTCTACTGGGGTGCCAGTCCAAATGTGGCCGCAAATATTTTTTAAAAAATTTAAAAAATTTGAATTTGCGGGATAAAATGTAATCATCGGATATTTAAAGCAAACATCGTTCATTTTACGGCAATGAGTATAGAGATTTAGAAAAATCCGGTGTGCCGTTGGGCACCCGGCCGCAACTCTATTGTAACCAGGTGTGAACAGGTACCATTCCGAAACATTTTTGCATCCATAACGTATATTGGTCTTTTATATATCAAATGGAAGCTTATTTTCCTCTTATTGTTATTATAATATAGGTGTGCCTTATTAAATCTGGCCGCAAACAAGGGGTGCCGGCTGTCAAAGATGGCAAACTATCGAAGGTTGAGGGAAAGGGAGCTAGCGCGTAACCCTACGGGTCTAACGAGGATAGTGATAGTACATCATGTTAGTGTACTTAAACATCGGTTCAAACAATAGTAATAATCGGCCAAGTGCGAGTCGGACTCGCGCACGAAGGGTTCCGTACTATTATGGAGCAAAGTTAGGCCAAAATTTGTGTTTTTTGTATGGGAGCCGCCCATATATTTTAATTTTATTTTATTATTAGTAATTAAATTGCACATTTAATTGAAGACTTCGTGAAATTTTAAGGTGCCCATCTGTTGCCATTATCGACATAGAGCGAAAAAGGCCAAAAAATCACGTTTGTTGTATTCAAATTCAAATGTCTTTATTGCCAGAATGTTATAGTTATTGAATATAGTTACTTAATATAAATTTGAATATACATCTTATTTTGTTTTTAGTATTTGTTGTTATAGCGGCAACATATTATTTATTTATATATTACATAATCTGTGAAAATTTCAACTCTCTAGCTATCACCTACCATTCTTTAGTTACAGCCTAGAGACATACAGACAGACGGACAGACAACGAAGTCTTATAAGTAATAGGGTCCCGTTTTTGCCCTTTGGGTACGGAAACCTAAAAACGACCAAATAAATTAAATTATGTACTAGCGACCCGCCCCGGCTTCGTACGGGTATAAAATATATTATAGCCTATGTGATTGAAATGACAAGAAATGATTAAAATCGATTCAGTAGTTTATTATATTCATTACTACCCGTGGCCCGCATTGGTCGGTACCGCCACAAAAGCTACGTCCCGCAATTTTAGAATCTGTAATATCTTCGAAAATATTCATTTAAATCGTATGCTGCAAAGGGCCATATAGATCTATATTAAATCAATAGTGTATTTAAAGTATTTAATTTAATAAGGATTATTGCCGTATTGGTTAAAATTGCTTCGAAAATTAGCCATTTAGCCATTTAGCTAAGCCATTTAGCCAAGTTAAAAGTAAATGACAAAGTAAATGACAAAAAATGTTATTGTGGGATATCCATAAGAGATAGACATATACAATCACGGAGTTTTCTGTAGACCTTTTCATTATAGTGTACAATACTTAAGGTGATATCAGACGGTTCACTCGGATGAATATTCAGTCGAGTGAATGCTTCATTTTCCTTTCATTCTATGTTCACACGGCTTATAGGGAATGATATAGTAAAGAACATTCACTTTTCATTTCTTTTAATATGTCCTCGAATGAAGTCGCGCGTCTTGGTTTTACTTTAATTTGTGATCATTTAATCAAAGAGTTAACAAAAAAAAGAAGCAAAGAAAACGTCGACGGTGGTGGGCGTGACCATGGATTGAAAGAAGAAATTTATTAGAAGCTTCAAATACATTGTTGAGAGAAGTAGTCGTTGAAGATCCTGATTCATATTATTATCTTCGAATGGATGAAAATAAATTTGAAGAACTTTTGCTTCTTGTTGCTCCGTTATTAACGAAATAAAATACTTTAATGAGAGACAGCACACCTAACCGAATAAAACTTCAAATTGTAGACATAAACTACGATAACTTGGCGCGCCCCTCCAAATTACTGTTTCAATGTGTGTAGTCACATCCTTATGAAGGAGTTTGTATGTAGTTGTAAGTATTCGTCTTCAGTAGCAGGCCGGCAGCGGTCTGAGACAGTCAAGTTATTGATGCTACGTCGCTCGCTGCTACGTGACACGAAAGTACCGATTGCAAAATAAAGTCATGATAAATTCAAGAAAAAGAATTATACGGAGTCAGGTAACATGGGAGTAGCCAGAATTCTATATGGGAGGGGGGGGGGGAGGGGCAAATTAAGAAAATTCACAATAGTATTTGAAGGTGAGGTAAAAATTAAAAACAAAATAATATTATTCAGAGCGAGCGAACTGGGATTGAATGCCTCCCCTCTCACCTCGCAACTCTCTCCGATCCACGTTTAGGTACGAAACTCGTGAATATTTTAGCGACCGATCGCTCTTTTAGGGGGAGGGGGGGGGGGGCAGACCATGTCAGGTAATTTTGTTTGTTTGTGAAATAAGTTTATAATTGACTTTTATCTTATCTTATATCTTTAAACGATTCTTGTATATATGTATATATATAATTGGAGTCTCGGAATCGGCTCCAACGATTTTCATGAAATTTATTAAGGGGGTTTCGGGGGCGATAAATCGATCTAGCTAGGAATCGTTTTTAGGAAATGCCATTTTATTCGTGTTTCATCGAATACCGAGCAAAGCTCGGTCAAATAGCTAGTGTCTATTTATGTAAAAACTTTTCTATATATTTTGGGCAAGACAAGTGGTAGCTACAGTGTACCAACATATGAAGTATGAGGCTGAAAATGGAGTGGAGCGCTTAACAGACGCTAGAACTTCAAGAGCTGTGGGGGTTAGTGAAAGGACTATAACAAGAATTCTCAAAGAAAAAGCAAAATGTGATGCAACTGGAACACAAATGCATTCACCGTGTAAAAACAAAAGTCCTCGCAAACGTTTGAAGTGTAACATCGAAGAATTTGACAAAGGGGTTATAAGGCGTACTGTCAGTAACTTTCCTCGAGAGTATAAACAATATCCAACATTAAAATCTCTGAAAAGGGTGCTGACTGAAAAAATAAATTTTGACGGATGCTTGGAGACATTACGGCGTATACTTCTTGATTTAGGATATGAGTGGAAAACTACTGAAGGCAATCGTAAAGCGCTTGTTGAAAAACATGACGTACAGTTCCTCCGCTATAAATATTTAAAACAATTAAAGAAATATAGACAAGAAGGGAGGTATATTGTTTATACTGATGAAAGCTATATTCATACCACACATGTACAAAATAAGTCATGGGGAACTGAACAAGGAACTGTAGCGAAGAAAAACATTTCTAAAGGGTTACGCATCATAATTGTTCACGCTGGTGGAAGAAATGGTTTTGTCTCCAATGCTTCTTTAATTTACAAGGCCAATTCGAAGACAGGCGATTACCACGATAATATGAACCATGACAATTACAAGAAGTGGTTCATAACACAACTACTGCCTAATATACCAGAAAAGTCCGTAATTGTTATGGATAACGCCTCCTACCATAACACATTTACAGAAAAAGTTCCCACCTCCAACAGCAACAAAGCAGCCATGAAAAATTGTCTGATGAATAAACACATCGACTTTGAGGAAGACATGAAAAAAATCGAACTCTATGATATCATTTTAAAAAATAAAGATAATTCTAGAAATTACGCCATTGATAGCGAAGCAAAAAAATTTAATTGCGATATTTTAAAACTACCTCCATATCATCCCGACTTAAACCCGATTGAGAAAATTTGGGGAGTGTTAAAAAACTATGTCGCAAACAAAAATGTTGAACAAAACTACACATCCATCATGAAATTACTTCATGAACGTTTAGACATGATCGATTCCACGATGTGGACCAACACTTGCAGACATATGGAGGAGACGGAATCCAAATACTGGAAAAACTACGACGACTTACAAAAGTATTAACATATTAACATATTTAGATGTGGGTAGAGCTTTTGTAAGACAATCAGCTAACTGAGAGGAGCTTTCTACAAATTTTTTATTGTCTACCTTTTCCCTGATGAAGTGGTATTTAACATCAATGTGCTTTGTTCGCCTGTGATACACTGGATTGCGAATAAGTTTAATTGCGCTCTGATTGTCTAAATACAACTTAACGGTCATTTGTGGTTCTTTAATATCTGCCAATAATTGTCTTAGCCATAGAATTTCTTTGGCAGCTTCACAGGCTGCCATATATTCCGATTCTGTCGTTGATAATGCAACCGTATTTAGTTTTCTACTTGCCCATGTGACAGGACCACCATTCATTAATAAAATATATCCCGTATTAGATTTTCTGGTATCCAAATCAGAGGCAAAATCAGCATCAGAATAACCTATCAGTTCACTACTACAGTTATAAGAAATACATAAGTCCTTGCTTTTGATCAAATACCTAATTATTCTTTTTACAGCATTTATATGGCTAGGCTTAGGATTATTTAAATATCTGCTGACTATATTTAAAGCAAATGCTACATCCGGTCTCGATACTGTTGCTAAGAACATTAAAGCTCCCACTGCTTCCCGATACGGAAACTTTAAATTTCTTTTAACAAATTGCCACGTGTTGTTCTCCTCGTGTGATTTTAATTCTTCATTTATTGCCTCCTTCCATTTGTCGCAATCTGTCATTCTAAGAGCCTCTTGATATGTCGTTGGTTCATTTAATTCACACACATTTATCTCATCTGCTACCTCCCTTCGTGATCTCAATATCATGTCATGCCTTACTCCGTTTATAGACTCATCAGAAGAAGGTTCATATGTTTGGTCATTCGGATCTACGTAACTTTGAAAACTTTCGTTAGTACTATCGTATTCATTATTTTCATTACTAACTTGTGGGGTCTGCGGTATTGGTTCTGATGCTACTTGCACTTGTTTTTCCTTTTCAGAGGTTTGATTATCATCAAGGGGAATGTGGACGGTATGCTTTCTTATTAATGGAACGTTATTTTCATTAAAGTTCACATTTCGACTTATGGATATCTTTCCAGTTTCACCATCATACATTCGATAATTTTCATTATTATACCCAACAAGCATCATTTTTACACTCTTTTTTTCTAGTTTCCTTCTCTTTTCATCAGGTATATGAACAAAACCCTCGGACCCGAATACTCTGATGTGATCTAATGACGGCCTTCTGCCGTTCCACAACTCGAATGGAGATACATTAATTGTCTGGCTCGAAGAAGTACGATTTTGAAGGTAGACAGAACAGTTTACGGCTTCCGCCCATAAATTCAGCGGAATATCTCTGAAGTACAACATCGACCTCGCACTTTCCATAATAGTGCGCAGCTCTCGTTCCGCTCTCCCATTCTGCTCTGGGGTGTACGGAGCAGTGCGTTCATGGACGATACCTTCACTATCTGTGTACATTTTAAATTCATTGCTTACATACTCGCCCCCATTATCCGTGTGCAATATTCGCACTCCATGTCCAAATTTATTTTTAACAATCGCGTTGTATCTTCTAAAACAATCTAAAACATCACTCTTATTATTAATAAAGTGGACAGTTTTGTAAATCGTAGCGCCATCTTTAAAAAGTACAAAATACCTTGCACCACCACCAGACGGTTCAAATGGTCCGCAGACATCACTGTAGACGATATCGCCTGGCTCGTTGTCACCTCTTTGCGACCTGCGAAAAGGCAAACGACTTTGCTTACCGTACTGGCATGCTTCACATATGAATTCTTTATCATCAATTAATTTCCCAGGTAGTGCACGATATTTGTGCATATTTATAATCTCTTTAAAATTCAAATGGCCCAACCTTTCATGCCAAGTTTTTAAGCTTGCCTGGACTATATTACAATTGGCATTTCTAATAGTTATTTTATTCAATTCATACAAATTGTTGTCATTTATGTTCCCGGTCATAACAATTCTACTATCCTTTTTTATGAATGCGAAAGTGTCCTTCTTAATTATTGTATATCCTTTCCTTGTTGCCATGCCTTCTGAGAATAAATTCCTAGTTAGTTCGGGTACATACAAAACGTCTTCTAATATACTCTCTTCCCATTGATCATTAACGTATCTTTTGAAAACAATACTTCCATGGCCGCTTACAACAAGCTCCTTTTGGTTTCCCAGCCTTACATTATTATTCTCGTTACTGTTTTCATAGTGAACATACTCATTAAAGAAATCTCGCCGGTATGTCATGTGTGCCGAAGCCCCGCTGTCTAATATCCAAATATCGCCTTTATCACCATTATTAATCATATGTGGGTACTGTACTGTATTAAATGCCAATCTTTTCGAATCATCATTGTTTAAATTTTGGTAATAATTTTTCCTTGGAGCTCTACAGTCTCTAGCGAAATGCCCACGTTTGTTACAGTTGTAACAGACAAACCTGTTGTATTCTCGTGACATGCCAGGACGTGATTTAAATTCATTTCCTTGATTCATTTTTTTATTTACCGAAATGAAAGCATTTGCACTCTCTTCCTGATTAGTGAAACTTGCCTCCTCATCCAACAGTCTAGCTGTTAAGTTATTTATAGTTTGACACTTGGGATCTAGTGACATCCATGCTTGCCTTACTTACCGATATTTAGACGGTAACGTGCTTAAAATCTTTGTAATCGCAGCCATATCGCTTATTTCTTCGCTGTTGTCTTTTAATTCTTTGGCTAGGCTTTCTACTTTCGAAATATGTAGCGCAATGCTATCTGATGGCTGCATTTTATACTGATAAAACCTTTCATGTGTTAGTAATTTGCATAGTTCAGATTTCTGTTCATATATTGACTCTAGTCTTTTCATTACATCCTGCGCCGTCTCACAATTCTCGACAAGAGAGATTTGGTTGAGGTCGATCGATGATGTGATGATGAACATGGCCATGCCATCAGCCTGTGACCACACTTTAAACTGATCATCATCAATAGATGGCTGAGGCGCAGATATGTCGAGACCTTTTGCCTTTAATGCACACTTAATTTGGAATTTCCATTGCCGAAAGTTTTTACCGTCAAATTTATCTACACGCATTTCCATTTCTGTAGTTAATATATAAATCTCGTAATACCTCTATCCAACACAAAGTTTCGTAGTAATTTTTCCAATCTTCTTTTATCAATTCAGCTGCTCTTTACTCTGCTTTATATTTATAATGTCTGGGCCTCCATAACCTGTTCGGATTCTAATAATTATACTGAAATAAAAGCAAGTAAGACTTCTCACAACCACAATATATTTTCAAGTGACACAATACAAATTTTCCGTTTGATAGCTACATCAACTTATTTCTTAGACTATAATGTGCCAGGAATGTAAAACTACTTCTAAATAATATTTACACCTTAACAAATTTAACTTTCTTTAAGCTCCGTAAGAACTTTTTTAAATTGTTATTATTATTATTATTTATTATAGATTAAAATTTTTAGAGTAAAATTACGATTACTTATGATTTAAAAAGTTTTAAATACTAGTTGAAGTAAAATATTTTAGTTGGGTTACCTTAGTAGGTACCTCCTTTTATTAGTAGACGTATAATTAATAAAGGTATTTCATTGTCAAAAAAAACACATTAATAAGGTTATTAGTTATTACTTATTACTAATAGTAAGCATCGTAGGTGTACTATTCGAAACCTCATTTGTTTACAAAAATAACTAAGTAAAACAAACACTTTAAGTAGGTAATATAAGACAGGTTTCAATTATTAAGAATAACTAAGATTAAGAATAAGTAACGGTACTTATCGAATCTAAGTACGCGTAACTAGTTACACGCGAATTTATGCTAATTAAATCTACGTAGTACTAAGACAATAGACATACTATCTTAGATTATTTCGAGTTAAATAAAAATATGTAGTTAATTAAATATAAAGATTATATTATTATTTTTAAAAAGAGACAACCCTGATTTCTTCAGAAAAGGTACGAGTTATGCGATAGAAAGAGAGCGGAGATGTAGGCAAATATAATTGTAGGCACCTAGCACTGCGCGGTCGGAATTTGAACTTTATAGTATCCGTAGCATAAGTCGTTAATTCTTTAAACAGGTTTCGCCAGTGGGAATTCTGTTGGTACAACTAATATATATTCTGTGCCATCGGTTCAAACAATAGTAATAGTCGGCCAAGTGCGAGTCGGACTCGCGCACGATGGGTTCCGTACTATTATAGAGCAAAATTAGGCCAAAATTTGTGTGTTTATATAGAGGCCGCCCTTATATTTTAATTTTATTATTAGTAATTAAATTGCACATTTAATTAAAGATTTCGAAAAATGTAAAAGTGCCTATCTGTTAAAGTATCGACATAGAGCAAAAAAGGCCATTTTATTAGTGTACCTGCATGTTAGGGGCAGAGGGCATTATTAGTTAGTATTTCTGTGCGTCAATTAGATGGCGTTTTTTTAATTAAACAGCGACGCGTTGTTGGTATTCCTGGGCGTCAACAGATGGAGTTTACAATTTTTTTTTTGGTTTAAATTTAAAAGAAATAACTTCGTTCCATTCGGATGTCCCTTGACACCTCTCAAGTTTTTTAATTGAATAATTATAATTATTTAATTTACAATAAAATCTTTTTATTAGGGTTCCGTACCCAAAGGGTAAAAACGGGACCCTTTTACTGAGAGAGCCGGTTCTTCTCGCCGGGTTAGTTCCCGAACCAGTGGTAGGCATCATGTAAATTGTAGAATGTAGACCAACTGCAAGGGTAGGCAACAGGCGGGCTGCGAAACCGCGAAAGGTCGAATCTCGGACCGTGAAATATTGTAATGCATTTTATACCAAGTATCAATTATTAATACATAGATAAGGTATTCGTTATACCTTTATTTAATTAAAATAATATTTTCAAGCTACATAGGACAAGTGTTTTTTCTAGATCTCGTTAAAAAATTTCCACAGTATCCGGACCGCACCTAAAATTACTTGCTGACCCCTGATGAAGACGTTCAGAATATAATAATAAAAAAAATATTTGAGTTTGAGTTTTGAGACTTCGTTGTCTGTCCGTCTGTCTGTCTATCTTCTGTCTGTCTGTTTGTCTGTCTGTCTCCAGGCTGTATCTCAAAAACCGCTATAGCTAGACTTCTGAAATTTTCACAGATTGTGTATAATATCTGTTGCCGCTATAGCAACAAAATACTAAGTGATTTTTTGGCCTTTTTCGCTTTATGTCGGTAATGGATAGGCACTTTAAAATTTCATGAAATCTTCAATTAAATGTGCAATTTAATTACTAATAATAAAATTAAAGTAAAATTAAAATATAAGGGTGGCTCCCATACAAAAACACAAATTTTGGCCTAATTTTGCTCTATAATAGTACGGAACCCTTCGTGCGCGAGTCCAACTCACACTTGGCCGATTATTACTATTGTTTGAACCGATGGTTAAGTACACTAACATGATGTACTATCACTATCCTCGTTAGACCCGTAATGTTACGCGCTAGCTCCCTTTTCCTCAACCTTCGATAGTTTGCCATCTTTGACAGCCGGCACCCCTTATTTGCGGCCAGATTTAACTAAGCACACCTATATTATAATAATAAGAGGAAAATAAGCTTCCATTTGATATATAAAAGATCAATATACGTTATGGATGCAAAAATGTATCGGAATGGTACCTGTTCACACCTGGTTACAATAGAGTTGCGGCCGGGTGCCCAATGGCACACCGGATTTTTCTAAATCTCTATACTCATTGCCATGAAATGAACCATGTTTGCTTTCAATACCTGATGAAAACATTTTATCCCGCAAACTCATTGTTTTTTAATTTTTTTTTAAATAGTTGCGGCCACATTTGGACTGGCACCCCAGTAGAAATATGTTCTCCTTATCATAAATATTTGTAAAAATGTGGTTTTAAGCGTGTACTCAATACCCGCACAATTCTGCAGTGGGATCTTAGACTATAACTCCCATACTTCAATCGTTTTAAATTTGGCTCCTTTTCGAAAATTAAAATATGACAATTCAGATTCTCGCCAAGGTCGTTTCCCAGGTAACGTATCATAATATTGCGCGCTGGACGACAGCCTGCGCGGTTATTGTCACTGTCACAGTTATGAACAATAATTGTCAAAAGCCGTGGACAATAATTGTCAAAAGCGGATGGCATTATGCAGTATACGGGTATTTCTTATCAAAGAATCATGGCCAAATTTGTATAGGAGCTGGACTTGACTTTTATTTTTGATGTCCCAAAATAAACTATAGTTAGATTTGGTTGTTCTTATGCTCTAAACATAATTCCGTTTAAGAATTATGTCTAAATAGCCACGATTTTTTGTAATAATTAATAACGTTTACAATTATTTTGAGGTTAGACTTAAGAACTACCTTTTTCCCGACTGCGGTGTAGCCTACAAGTGTATATTCGGCGATCCCGTTTCTAATTATGTATTTCAATTTTTCCTAGAGTATTACCCAAAAAATAGAACGAATGCGAATGATCGCCGGCTGTCAGAACATAACGAAACTAAAATATATTGATCTTTTTTTTGTGGCTATTTATAGACACATTTCTAATGATTTTCGATGCCTTAAAATATTAGGGAATTTTTGCTACTAATGGCATATCGGGACGCCACCGCCCACCTGGTACGATTTGGCCATTGTTCTTTCGAAATTTTAGTCCCGAGTCATTGGTTCTTAATCATATGCATTAACAATGTAAGTCTTTTTTTTATTTTAATGTACGCGGTCTATACTAATGTTGTTGAAAAATAAAACGTATTACCTCTAAAGAAAAAAAAGATATGGCTACTTTGTTACCGTTAAAGTCATTCCCTCACCTTGTCCCTCAGTACAAAAACATTACTAAAATGCTTATTCATCTCAAATATATCAATATTCTTTATAATAAAATTATGCTAATACGTTAGAAACATGTTTGTTATTGTCTATAAAAACTTCCATCTAACTACGAAGAACTTATAAAAACAATGATTTGATTTTAAATATGTCCCGCCAAATAAAATCATTCCCTCGCCCTATTACGAATATTTGATTTCTGAACGTGTCGAACGATATTCAGGAACGCATCCTTAAGTTTTTATTACCTGGCAACACTCTCAAATGATTCGAAATGGCGAATTCTCCTCAACGGTAGGTAAGTTTGGGAAACAACACATTATGTAAAAAAATATTAAGAGTTACATTTATGGCGATCATTACCTCACGTCACAGGTATGTATTAAGCTTTTTAGTATATATGTAGATAATTTGTCTTTTTAATGCGTTTTTGGGAGCCGAAATGGAACAAGTAAATTGAGGTTATGTGCCAGTGTTTTTGTAGTTTTAGTTAAAATTAGTCATTCCCTCACCATCATTCCCTCATCAAATTTAATGGTGGATTGTATAGATAAATTCAATGAAGCGATAATTATGGGGGACCACCACATAATTAAATTATTATAACATTAGTACTATCAAAAATTCACATAACAAGTATCAAATTATTTCAATAATTTTTGTAATTTTAGGATCACCGAATTTCGAAATTTCTTGATAATTACCCATACACCAAACATATCTACTATCACGAAGAAAGGAGTACATAATTATTATTTTAAAATCAAACATTTTCCTCTGATCCTTAAGTAATCGATAATCTAATATATATAAATCTCCTGTCACGATGTTTGTCCGCGATGGATTCCTAAACTACTTAACCGATTTTAATGTTTTTTTTTAAATGTGTGCTTTTTTCCAACTTGAGAGATAGGATAGCTTAGATCTTTAATTATAGTCGCAATTTTATTTTATTGCAAATTATGTGTCTATAATTAATTGACAGTCACAATTATCTGTTAACTCCAAAAGATTCCAACAGATGTCGATACTTTTCGACTGGATTGGGTAAGTAACGGCTACTGGGTGCTTTATAATAATATATTGATAGGTGCATTTGTTGAATAAATAATAGTAAATTATTACAACCTGAGACTGACGGCGACCATTGTTTGTGCGACGGGATAGCGATCGACGTTGCCGTGGTAACATACATATTTAGTCACTTAAATAAAATAATATGGCAAATACATAATATATTATGGCAAAGCAACGTTTGCCGGGACAGCTAGTAATAATATATATTAATTTTGAACAAACCTTGTACGACTCGGACGAATTTAAAACTATCCAGAGCAACTAGACAAGACGTTTTCAGATTACAAAAATCTATATGCTAAATTATTACAGAATTGAAATAAAAAACTTACGGTGCAAATAGGCATGCAGATTTTCGTAATCTCTTTAATTTTCGGTCATTACTCATACAAAATATATCATGACTATTAAAGTGTATGCTACATAAACGAGTAATATGGCTCGGCATCCAATTCGGTTCGTTTCTTACTAAACGAAGTACGAACGGCATTATAAAAATAAGATACTCCATATTGATGTCAGTCAGACCCTCGTTTATGATTAAATTGTTACATCTTGCATAACACTGTCCATGGCGACTTTGTAAAAATTTTGTAATTATATTATTTTTTGATTATTGCATGTTTACTGTAGGAGCTGCTTACTCGAATACACCCTTTTTGTGATATGATAGATTGATTATTAAATTAAAAGTCCTTGATAATATAAAAATGATAATATATTGACTGTATGTTACTGCTAAAAATGAGTGCGCGATTGATGACGGCTTGTTGCGATCTGCCCGAGAGTATGCACTTGCCGGGACTCCGGGAAAATAATTATGTAGGATCAGCAATGTACGTGCTAGCTCGTACATTTACAATAACATGTAAACTTAATAAAACAAACACAAAGAGACCAGCTTAATTTTACGCAAATACCCTGGCATCCAACTTAAATAAACCATCTTTTTGGGCATGTTTTTGGGTCCGAAAAAATACAAGAACTTTACCTAAGCATACTTTTAAAAAATTCACTTACCTACTGATGAAACTTGAAAAATTATTCCTGTAGTAAAAGTCGTATCTGTATGACTTCTACACCATTTCACAGGGCATTAAGGCATTTTAACAACGAAAATGTTGTAAAAAGCTACGTAAAAAGTAAGTAAACAAATTGTAAAATGAGTTTGACAATAATTATCATGTCAACCTGGTTGAATGTCACTCGTGTATATATACACGAAAAATGTGTACCGAACACATGCATAAAGTATACATGTATTCGGGTCACATTTTGTAGCCTTTTGGTGCACTTTTTTTGACGGAGTTTCTCTTCCTTAGTTTTGTTATTCGTAGCCAAAGACTGTTAAAGTTAATGCTCGAATTAGTATCACGTTACCTCTTTTGTTTTTAGAGAGATAGATAGAGAGAAGATATGATATTTTAACAAGCTGTTAACATTAACAGACATTGGTGGAATTGGGCCTTAGTACATTATTTTGATAAATTTGGCAGGGTTCAGCCTGCGTTTGCAATGTAAGCGGAAAAAAATGAAATGAAATGAAAAATGAAATTAATTACTAATAAGTAATAAAATTAAAGTAAATTAATTAAAATATAAGGGCGGCTCCCATACAAAAACACAAATGTTGGCCTAACTTTGCTCTATAATAGTACGGAACCCTTCGTGCGCGAGTCCAACTCGCACTTGGCCGATTATTACTATTGTTTGAACCGATGTTTAAGTTCACTAACATGATGTACTATCACTATCCTCGTTAGACCCGTAGGGTTACGCGCTAGCTCCCTTTCCCTCAACCTTCGATAGTTTGCCATCTTTGACAGCCGGCACCCCTTGTTTGCGGCCAGATTTAATAAGGCACGCCTATATTATAATAACAATAAGAGGAAAATAAGCTTCCATTTGATATATAAAAGACCAATATACGTTATGGATGCAAAAATGTATCGGAATGGTACCTGTTCACACCTGGTTACAATAGAGTTGCGGCCGGGTGCCCAACGGCACACCGGATTTTTCTAAATCTCTATACTCATTGCCGTGAAATGTACGATTTTTGCTTTCAATACCCGATGATTACATTTTATCCCGCAAAATCAATTTTTTAATTTTTTTTTAAGTATTTGCGGTCACATTTGGACTGGCACCCCAGTAGAAATATGTTCTCCTTATCATAAATATTTGTAAAAATGTGGTTTTAAGCGTGTACTCGATACCTGCACAATACTGCAGTGGGATCTTAGACTATTAGTTTCTGGGGGGCTAAAATGATCGCTTCGGAGAATCATATTATTTAGGAATCTTAATATGATTTTTTTTTTTAATCACAAAATGGTCACTCTGCTTGCAATTCATGTCTAGTAATTCGTACTAACTAATTTGACATTCGTCAGTTTGACTATTTGACGATTCAGTTTCTGAATTGATTTTAGAGGAATTGCAAAATGCGACCATTTTAGCCCCCCTAAGCTCTGCGAGGGCTTCTTGATCAGTTGTAACTTGTAGTAGTGTTTACATAAGGACGATTATAAATTTTTTACTTTTTGTCAGTGGTTAGAGCGGGAAAATCTAACATACAAACTTTGTCGCACGAAAACCTACACTTATCGGGCAAAAAACCATCCCATGTCCTTTTTTATCACTTAAATTGTGATCCAAAACGATTCAGCGTCTTAATCATAAAAGGTAACATACAGACAGATAGAAAGGCAGACACACTTTCGCATTAACCCATCAAGCCCCGTCCGTACGAGCACCGGTGGTCGCGACAACAATAGACAGGGCCCCCGTAAGGGCTACTGGGGCCTGTGTACAAAAAAAGGATTTTGGCGCCCCTTTAGGCAAATTTTTTGGGTCCTTGGTTTTGGCGCCCCTAAAGATGGCGATTTGGCGCCCCTAGAGGATGGCGCCCGTGTGCATTGCACACATTGCACATATGGTAGCGGGGGCCCTGACAATAGAATACAATATATAGCATTTCCGAGAATCTCATTAGTTAATAATATTATAGTTTGTGCGTTTTAACATGATATGGGTAACACATTATAATTGACAATAGTAGGGAAGTTACCTAAAAATTTTAATCGATAATTTAAAAATATCTAATCACTTCGTAAGGGCCAATTCACACCGGAATGGCAGAGGCGAGGCGAGCAGTATCAGTGTCATATGATTTTAAACTTTATCTTCAGTATTGTAATACATAGTATCGCTTGAGAAATCTACGGCCGCCCGTGGACGCTTTTGGCCGCTCTTGGCCTCTTGCGGCCGCCGGCGGCGGCGATTTCTCAAGCGATTCTATGTATTACAATAATCAAGATAAAGTTTAAAATCATATGACACTGAAACTGCTCGCCTCGCCTCTGCCATTCCGGTGTGAATTTGCCCTTAAGGAATTGCAATCGAAATTATTGATTTCATACTGACGTTTCAGAGTGGCGCTAGCGATTTAAGATGGCCGCCTTTTTATCCTTTTTTAGCCTTTTTATCGATTTGATTTCGATTCAACAGTGTCAATCTCTATCGGCATAAGTTCCATTTCATGCATCTGACATTTTTCAAATATTTTCGTAGCTATAATTTCATACTCCATTTTCACTGTTCATAATTCATATTTATAATTTTATATTAATAAGTTAGCATTTAGCAACTTTTCATTTTTATTCATTTACAGTTATGGGAAACATTTGTTTTTGTAGATGGAATATAATTTATTACATATTTTTGATTTTTTTGTTTTCTTGTAAAAAAATCCGTAGCAAGGAATATGAGAACTGTCACCCATATCATCTTATAACGCACAAACTATAGTATATTATGTATACTGACGCGGCGAGCCCCTTGAAGAACTTGCCCATGCCGAGGAAGTCCAGCTGGTCGGAGCAGTTGAACACCACGCACTGCACCGCCAGCGCCTTCGCCAGGTCCTGACAATAACAACGTCACTAGTCAACCTCACACGTATAAAAATACAAGTACTTTTGTAATATGTATCGTTTCTCAAAAGATAATGTTAAAAAATATTGGTCATAAATATTGCACGGATTAAAAAATTTGCAACAATATTTCTCATAGGTGTTGCGAGGCTAGACCCATTTGCATTTAATGTGTGCCGTGTTGGAACAGGACGTTTCTGTGGCACGTCGGTATCCGTCGCAAGTCGGTAACTTTAAATGGTATTTAGGGCGCATTTTCATTAGTCGTTAACTCGTGCGGTATACAGCATACGGGGCAATGGCGAAGCCTCCATAGAACACGATTCCTACCGGCTTACCTTGGCCAATTTTAATATATACATTTTTTATTATTAATAATTATAGCTTACCCCGCTTCCTACAATTTCATAAAAATAATTCGCCATGTATTTAAAATCACGCAAACGCACACATACCCGTTTTTACGATCGCACTCAGAACGCGTACGTACTGCCGGGGAACTCGCTAAAAACATCGGGAATCCAAACATTTGAAATGTATGAAATTCACGCACACATACACATTACTACTACATGCAAACGACTCGTCGATATTGTCGAACAACAAGCCGATCCCACATAGCCTACCTAGTCTTTATTTGTCATGTGTTAAGGTTTAGTTTCGCATGTTTCGCTTTAAAAGATTTCGTCCAATCACAACAGAGCTAATTGCACCGGCCGACCGGCGCGTGCTGTCATTTTAATTCACATAAACAATTATATTACGCGCTAATTTGCACTCATTTTGTACTGTTATTATTGTAATATGCAAAATTTTGTTTATTAAGTTAGTGGGCTAGCTTGATTGTAATATTATATAGTTTAAAAGAATCGAAAGTAGTGAAATTTTACTTGCCAAGTGTTGTGTTGTGTTTTTGTTTGTTACATCGTAAAGGTTGGTTTGTTTTACTTACTTTGTAATTTGTCGTGACACGGTTAGGTGAGAAATGGCAGCATTAGTACAAATTGACTGTTGTCTTACGGATTACCTATTATATTTTATAATAATATTAAATAACGACGACAGACGACAAATAACAAAATTAAACATTTAGGTACGTATTTCTGCTGATATTTCTTTGCTACTAGCTTTTGCCCGCGATTTCGTCTGCGTGGACTTCAGACAGGTAGCCTATGTTCCTTTCCATGTTTGACATGGGATGCATGCAAAATTTCATCTAAATCCAGTTTTTGCATGATTGAGTAACAAACATCTACACTGGCAAGTCAGGATTCACTTATTTTTGGTGTGTGAGTGTGAGTGACGTGTGCTTAAAACGGCTTTTTTTAAAGCCACTTTTATCATACTCGAGATGCACTGTTCATATAATACCAGTGATGTCATGTATGGTGATTTTCATCTGACGTGGGGAAACGGGTCCCCCCTGCTCTTAAGGGGTCCGACCCCTTACTCACTCTCTGACGAGTGAGGCTGCTCGCGCGCGGTAGCACAAACTAGCTGCGTACGAGTTATCGCGGTAGATGAGCTCAAGTTATTAATGTTATTGCATAAAAGAGGGCCGTCCCTCTCCCCTTCCGAGTCCGGTTGGGGTGACATACGCGTGTATGTTCTAATGTCAAAGTAATTGGTAGAGCTCTCTACGACAATGTCGCGGTCGCGGTCATGATTTAGGTGTGTTTCTATGCTATCCGCATGCGAACTCAACCCCGGGATCAAGCTCGGCACCGGATTTCGGTTGGTCTGTCTGTTTGTCGTTCGGGTCGTGTTAAGTCCTCGGTGAAGGTGGTGAATACTAACAACACTAACACTGCATGCAACGCACACAATGCAAGCAAAGCACCCTAGTAGTTATGGAAAAGGTAAACTAACACACTTAATACAGGTATGTAATTTATTGCACGTTTTTTTTACAAGAATTGAAATTTTGCTTATTCACGAGTTAGCCGTTTTTTGGTCCGGCTTTACCTTTATTTTTTTTCACCCCACGCCACTGATACGGGGAGTCTATGACAACTAATGGCGCATTTTGATTGGTCGTGGCATGCATTTTAGAAATCTCCCGCACCCCGCATGCGGGCCCTACCGACCAGTGAAAATGCGCCATTAATGTGTGGTGCGACGTTCTTATTCACTTATTGCTTTTTAATCTACACAGACCACAACGCTTCATTGGATGAGCCCTGTTTGCGTACGTTGCCGTTCGTTGTGGTTCGATCGTCGTAGAGCCTAAAGGGGCTTCAAAAGGCCGTACCAATTGTATTGAAGGACTCAAAAATGCACAGGAAGAATCTTAAAATATACAAGAGGGCTTTCTGTCTCGCTACGACACTGCAAGGATAAAAAAGATATGACAGTTGTGTCACAGATTATTAAATAGTAACTATGTAAGTTGTGTGGACTGTGGTGTACCTTGGTGGTCTCTGTCTTGCCCGTGCCGGCGGGTCCGGCGGGCGCGCCGCCGAACTTGAGATGCATGGCGCACATCAGCGTCAGGTAGCACCGGTCCGTCAGCGGCGTTATCACCAGACGACCGCTAACAGACAGACATCACATTTATATATATAGTTACTTTATTATTTATTACACAAAAAAATAAGTACCCTATAATAGGCAACATAGAGACGCAACACAGAACACAGGAGAAACAGTTTCGCGTAGTCCTGTATACTTTGCTTAGCCACTTTAGAAAGGGATTATTTTACGGTAGATAATATAATATAATGCATAAATTTAATCTTCCATCGGGAGCTGAGGCAAGAAGAAAGGGACGATGGACAGATGGATAGACAGCGAAGTCTTAAGTATAGTTTTCACAGAGCCAGTACTGGCTGCCAATAAGACTGGCAGCCAGTATTGCCTTGGTATATGCCGCGTGTGAACAGTTTGGCCTGGCTTGAAAAACTGTTCACACGCGGCATATACCAAGCCAATACTGGCTGCCAGTCTTTTTGGCAGCCAGTACTGGCTCTGTGAAAACTATACTTTAAGTAAAGAAGTCCCGTTTTTACCATTAACATCCCTGTTGGACGAACTATAACAGCACCAACTTGAATTGACCTGATTTAAATCAGACCATCTTTCTGTGTGTTCAGGTAAACATTTAACACTTGGGCACATACCTGTTGCCGAGGTACTCGTTCTGGTATGTGAAGGCGGCGTTGAGCGCGCGCACCTGGCAGTAGTCGGCGCTGAACTGGCGGTAGTACCGCGACGTGTCCAGCTGCGACTCGTCCTGGTACACCTCGACCGCCTCGTCCGGACCCAGCGGCTCCAGCTCTCGGCTCATCTGGTAGTACCTGGATACATGTAAATGATGATCAGTCAAACCATTTCTTGATTTTACGAAAGAGCACGACCCAATAAATTGTTAATGGAAATCAGCAAGGTACGTTTGCACGTGGGAGAGCCATGCTTCGGCACGAATGGGCCGGCTCGGCCGGAGAAATACCACGGGCTCACAGAATATCGGCGTGAAACAGCGCTTGCGCTGTGTTTCGCCGAGTGAGTGAGTTTACCGGAGGCCCAATCCCCTACCCTTTTCCCTTCCCTATCCTCTCCTATTCCTTCCCTACCCTCCCCTATTACCCTATTCCCTCTTAAAAGGCCGGCAACGCACCTGCAGCTCTTCTGATGCTGCGAGTGTCGATGGGCGACGGAAGTTGCTTTCCATCAGGTGACCCGTTTGCTCGTTTGCCCCCGTATTTCATAAAAAAGGTAGTTTTCCAGGTCCAGCTGATGGCGCACCTGAGCTGGCAGGTCCACTGGAAGTCGGTGAGCGCGCGCACGCGGTCGTCGAGCAGGCGGCGCGTGACGTCGCGCGCGTGCACTTCCACCACGATGAGCGCGCACACCACCTCGCGCTGCGCCAGCGTCAGCGAGCCCCGCACCAGCGCGCGCAGCTCGTCCAGCTAATGAAAATAATAATTCAAGACGTCAGTGGAAGAATAAGGTAAGTAATATGAAAAAACTTCCCGTTTTTTTGCTTAAATGGAGGCTTTAGGGCCGGAAAATATTTGAAATAGAAAAACTATAGTTAGGTTATGACGTAGATAAGGGCGCATTTTCATTAGTCGTTAACTCGTACGGTATACAGCATGCGGGGACAACTGACAACTAATGGCGCATTTTGATTGGTCGTGGCATGCGTTTTAGAAATCTCCCGCACCCCGCATGCGGGTCCTATCGACCAGTGAAAATGCGCCATACGTTACAAGTTTTATTAAAATAATTAGGGAAAAAACTAGTTATTGTCCGAATGTTACGAAATGTTACTTGTTCGATTCTTTCACTTAAATCTTTATTATTATGAAGTCATCTTTGAGAATTGAGATGTTACGTCAGGCCAATGATAAATTTCCAAGATTTTTAAAACACTTATTTTGTGGTGTGACAACATCAACGAGAGGGAAGATTAAGTGGTTACTACCAAGTTATAATTGTCACTTATACTGGCGAGAGATTCGGAACAAGATAAAAGTTTTAGCATTACCGTCATTTTGCTTAACATTATTAAGTCAAAGTTTTCAATGAGATTGAGATTGAGATCACGACACATTAATTGTGCCAAGTATTAAATTAATAAATGCTGCCAGTAGAAATATTACAACTACTGTAGACACCTCCTTAGAATCTCGTACCAAGTCCAGACGCGAGTCGTAGAAGCGGTCGAGAGCGGTGGTGCGGATGGCGTCCTCGGCGCCGGCGGTCCAGGCGACCTGCGAGCCGGCCAGCACCACCTGCCCAGGCCACCGCAGCACCCACTCCCCGCGCTCCAGGCGCCACACCTCCTCCAAACCACCCACCAGCTTCAGACGGACTGCGAGGAGTTATGAAATCCATCCTAATATTATAAATGCGAAAGTGATTCTGCCTGTCTGTCTGTTACCACTTCACGCTTAAACCATTGAACCAATGTTGATGTAATGTGGTATGGAGCTACTTTAAGTCCCGTTAAGAGACATTTTAACGGGACTTAAAGTAGCTCCATAGCTAGGGACTTAAAGTAGACCGTTAAAGACACTTTTTATCTAGGAAAAACATACTGTTCCCGCGCGATAAACGCAACGGAGTTGCAAGCGTCATCTCAATAGCTTATACTAGCTTGGTCCAAAATATATAACTCCTCATTCAAAATGAGTCATCAACTCATCACCATGAGTAATTTAAGTCAAGGCTCATAAACAGTGGCACTCACTGGTGTTCCTCATAGTGTCCTCGAGCAGCAGCAGCCACTGCTCGACGTTGGCGGTGGGGTAGAACTTGTACTTGAGCTCCACCACCTCGCCCTCGCTCGAGTGCATCTCCGTTATCCGCAGGTCGCCCTCGAACGTCACCTGAAAGATGCAACATATAGTAGAGAGTTACCTATCGTTACTTGCCTTTTTATAACGCAACAGCAAATATGTACTATCAGAGAAGTTGATTACTAGGCAGATGGGGAACCTACGTAGTTTTGTCTTATGTCAAACCCAGGCAACAGAATATCACAATTAACCATTGATATAGCAATTAACATTGAATTGACATGATCCGACCAAATGACGTTGTTCTGTCAACTACCTAGGAATCAATTTCCTCGATGGTACAAGACGTTGCCCCTGTTGTCATGCGTATACCTTAAAATTTTCTGCTTTAAAAACAATTCAACGCTCATTCTCGGTACATAGGCTGCTATTTATGTATCCGGAACTGGCCACTTACAAGAACAATATTTAAAAAGTAATTACAACATTTGAAAATAGAACTCTTTGGTTGAAGAATACATTTTGTTTCATGTGACTGTCAATTATTTTTCCATTGTGGCGTCATTTTGAAAATTGCGTGTCTTCATTTGCCATGGATTTAACGCGTGAACATTTTCGTGCAATGATTTACTACGATTTTCAGCGTGGGCTAAATCAACAACAGTGCTTTATTCAACTCACCGCAACTTTTGGAGATGAAGCACCATCAAAAACCACTGTTTATCACTGGTACAGTGAGTTTAATCGTGGGCGGTCTATGCTCACGGATGAAAATAAAGAAGGTCGCCCAAAAACAGCTGTTGTCCCACAAAATATAGATGCTGTGCGGGAACTAATAATGCGTGATCGTCATGTTACATATCGCGAGATAGAGGCGTCCTTAGGCATAAGTATGACGAGCATACATAAGATATTACACGAACATTTGGCTGTAAAAAAAATATGTTCGCGTTGGATTCCGCACAACTTGACAATCGATCAAAAACGGGCTCGTGTCGATTGGTGCAAAAAAATGATAAAAAAATACAACCGTGGTACGTCAAAAGCCGTTTATAATATCTACACAGGTGATGAATCTTGGATCTATGCATATGACCCCGAAACTAAACAGCAGTCAACGGTGTGGGTGTTCCAAGATGAGCCGAAACCAACAAAAGTTACTCGTGCAAAAAGTACTTTGAAGCAAATGGTCGCCTGTTTTTTTGGAATTAATGGACATGTGGCTACAGTGCCATTAGAGAATCGTAAAACGGTTAATTCTGAATGGTATACGACCATTTGTTTACCAGAAGTCTTTGAAGAAATAAGAAAGGACAACCGACAACGCAGAATCATATTACATCACGACAATGCTAGCTGTCACACCTCAGCTGAAACAACTCAGTTTTTGGAGGGTCAAAAGATCGAATTGACTGGTCATCCGCCGTACAGCCCTGATTTGGCACCTAACGATTTCTTTTTATTTCCATACGCGAAGAACAAATTACGTGGTCAACGTTTTTCGAGCCGCGAAGAGGCTGTTGATGCGTTCAAAATGCACGTTTTGGAGATACCTCAATCAGAATGGAAAAAGTGCTATGAAAATTGGTTCCAGCGTATGCAAAAGTGTGTCGATCATCGCGGCGAATATTTTGAAAAGCAATAAAACCATATTAAATGATATATGTTTGTTTCTTTTTTTAATTCCGGATACATAAATAGCAGCCCTCGTATTTAAAGTATCTCAATATCAAACAATCATTCGGTTCAATGCGTAATGAGATGACATACAATCAAATGGACATACTTTGACTTTGGAATATACAACATTATCATAGTATGCGTACTATCGCCAAGGTGCGCCTTGGCGATATTCGCGATAATGACAGCTACTTTCGCATTTACAAAATTGGCATGGATGCACAAGGGATATACCTTAGCGATGTTCTCAAAGCACTTCTTGAGGTGGGGCTGGACGGCCTTGGGATTTCGGGACTGGGAGAGTATCTCGAGGAGCTCGTCGTCGCTGAGGAAGAAGAAGCGCGGGAAGCGCAGCCGCTTGAGCTCCATGTAGTCGGCCAGCCCGCGCGACACCACCGCCAGCAGGTGCCGCGCCTCGCACAGGCTCTCCAGCAGGCGGCTGTCCGGGCACACGCCCATTATCTGGAACGTTCGAAAAACAATATTAAGTCGTACCTTATAATATACTAGTTTAGCTGAAGAAACAATTTGTCCCATTTCAACTAACGAAACTACCGAAACTACGTCTGTGTGTCTGTCGGTTATTACATCACACTTAAACCGCTATAACAATTTTTATGATCTTTGGTGATGTTTGGTGTGGATTTGATTACAGAACAATGTTGCGACTTGCGAGCAACATTTAGAGCAAACTTTTTTAGCATCTGCTAAGAACATGACGTGATACGCTTTGAGTGCGATAGCCAGACTGTAAGTGACGTACCTTGGGCACCGCAGCAGCCGTGGACATGATGCGGCGCCAGATCCTCTCCATGGTGCCGTACTTCTTGGTCTCGGCCGGCAGCTGCCGCGAGATGTCCTCCGACGTGAAAATGGGCTCCAGATACATCCATTCTCTGTAATCAAACGCGTTAAATACTGACCATCTATCAAAGCAACCATTTTAAATCAAGCAATCATCTTGTCGCAACGTTTAATTTTTGGATCACTTAGTTATAACGTACAACAAAAAAATAATCTCTTAAATTGGACTTTTAGTTCCGGAGACATGCGAGCACAAACATAAATACTATTATACATACACTTGAAATTTGGCACATTTGTTCAGACGCTGATATAGACTAATAGTAGGGGAGGTCGCGCTCAGTTTAAAAAGTCATTTCATACCGAGCGAAAATCGTTACAATAATAGTATTCCACTAATACATAACAGCTTTGATCGTCAGCCACTTCATAATGGGTGGAATAAAAATTGAGAGCATCTCAAAGTTGTTGTTGGGAATCGTAGATTATACACGTTTAGGTTCGTAGGTGTTATTTTAGTTTTAGTATATAACAACAGATGGCGCTTTTAAAGTAAAATGTATATAATTCTTCTTTAGAAATATTTACTATCGAATTAATTACTTAAAATTGCTATGTGAGATAATTTTATGGTTAATTAAAAAAAAATACACGAAAATCGCCGTCAGCTGAATGTTTGCTGGTGGAAATGTCGTCTACGCGACGCCCTAGGATACATTGAGCGCGAAGTAGGGCTATATTGGTCATAACTTATATCGCTGGCTGACGGTTTTTCCACCATCGTATTAGCAACTGACGGTTTTCTTTATTATTTACAAAGTAGAAACATTCACCTGTATAAATTTTGTACGGTATAAAATTACTTTATATTCAAAAAATTTGTACATGTTCAGTAACGCGACTGACGTTGAATCCCCCGTCTGCAATACGGCTGACGGTGATTTTTTGGTTAAACATGACCTCAATAATCATCCATCAAAGTTTCATTCGGTATAAAATCACTTTTCACAACTATTTTTTTACAACTTTGAAATACTCTCAGTTAACATTCCACCACGGGTGTTACCGGGGCGACTGACGCTGATTATATTGATTGATAAATAATAAATATTAAGCAACCGCTGGACAAAAATTTGGTCGGTATGAAATGACTTAGCAAACGCTAGCACTACCTCCCCTACTATAACTCCTTTTTGAAGTCGGTTGATATAAAGAGTTGATTACTTCTGGCACTCTATCCACTCGTCCAGCACCTTCTGCGTGAGTCGCAGGCGGTCCCCCCACTCCTGTATGCGCAGCTCGAAGGCGGCCTTGTGCGGGGAGAAGCCCAGCTGCTGCGTCGCTAGCAGGTGCTCGTCCAGCTGCTGCAGCGTCTCGTCCGGGACTTTCATTATGAACGTTCCTGACAACACATAATTATTAGTACCTAATCTCATGACGGAGCTAGCAGAAGGTCGGGTAAAGTTTACGTAGACGCTGCCGCAGATTTTTCCAATTTCTTTGTTGGTTTCTATGGTAGTTTAGTGTTATCTTATATACAAAATTCTCGTGTCACAATGTTAGTTACCGTACTCCTCTGAAACGGCTTTACTGATTTTTACCGAATTTTATATGCATGTTCAGTAGGTCTGAGAATCGGCTACTGTGTACTTTTTAAATGTAAGTGCATTTGATGAATAATTAATAATAGTAAATTATTACAACTCGAGACTGACGGCGACCATTAGTTTGTGCGACGGGATAGCGATGGACGTTGCCATGGTAACAGACTTATTTAGCCACTTCAATACAATAATATAGGCGAAATACTTTATATTATGGCAAAGCAACGTTTGCCGGGACAGCTAGTGTTTATATAAACAAAAACATAATTTAAACTGTAGTCAATCTTTTGCCTTATTCAATCTAATTAGGTTATAATATCTATTTATCAAACCTGTGTTCTTATACGGCGTGATCTCCAACACCTTGTTGGCCCACTCGGCGGCCATCTTGTCGAGCGCCTGCTCTATGACGTACTCCTTGCCCGCCAGCTCCCCCACCTCGGCTATGAGCTCGCCGTGCGCCGCGATGCCCTGCTTCAGGCACATCGAGAACGTCTGCTTCTCGTTCATCGTTAACGTTATACCTGATATAAAGTCTACTTTGAGTGGTTCTGTAAACTTTATACAACTACGAGAAATATTGGGCGGGACGGGACAATTGCGTACAGTCTTATATGATAAAGCACCATTTCTACCATAAACCACCAGCTCTATTGCATAATTCGTTCTTCTATTAAATTTCTATGGAGACTAAAAACACCATTGTAAATTGTTCTTAATTCTCTGCATCTCTATTGCTAAGTACTGACATACGGTTTTGCTCGATAGTTTTACTCCAAATGGAGCAATAACCACCGTGTGGACCGCCAAAACTGACAGCTCGAAGGCTCGCTTCGAGCCGGCTCGATGGAATTAAATATGTCAAATATGTCATTTCCTTCGATTTGGAGTAAAACTATCGAGCAAAACCGTATATGAGTACTTAGCATATTACATAATTCGTTCGTCTATTAAAATGCTTCAAGCCCCAAGCGGTCACCAACGACTGCGATAACAATAGAAATCTATTGTGTCTCGTTTTTCCACGATCGAGGGATTAAATGTCTATGGAGAAAGATAAAAACTAAGAAAAAACTAAAAGCATTACCAGCTTTGTCCATAAATTCTTTCCAGTGTCGCTCCTTCATGCCGGGATTCTTCACCGCCTGTATGATCGCTATGAGCGGCCTAAACTCGTCGATCTCGTCCTAAAATATGGTGGACAATAACAAAAACATCTGATAGCATCATAAACCTACCACTGACATACTTACCTCTAACTTAATTTATTTTAAATTACCTGGCAAAGGTAGCCACTTAGGCCGGTATAAATAATCAGTACTCAAGATGCATCTCGGTCTTAAGACGCGGTTCGGCTCTATGATTGGTCCAAATTTTGACAGCCAACCAATCACAGAGCTTGAACCGTCTCGAGACCGAGATGCATCTGTCTGAGTACTGACTGTTTATACCGGCCTAAGATAGAAACAAATAAAATAAAATAACGGCCATAATACAGCTTCATAAATGGCGCTACATAAATAGTCGACAAATAAATAAATAAATAAAAATTGTTTTATTTCTGAATAAATTTGAATCAAATATTTTCAGAACGTTGAATTACATGTTGCCTACCACCGGTTCACACGGACAGGTTTAATTAATCTCTTTGGGCGAAAATGAAAATGAAAAATATTTATTGTTCAAATCATTAAAAAAAAATGCGCTGAAACTAGAATTTTACGCTCATAATATGATATAGCTTTAAATCGAACACACATTTTACTCGCTAAATATTTACTGACATAAGACATTCTAGATAAAGCTTTCCAATGAAGTCCCTTACTCGTATGGTGATCCCGACTTGCTGTATCTTGGGCATGTCGGCGAAGGTGCGGATGCACTTGACGATCGTCTTGTAGTAGTCGTTGACGAGCGGCTCGATGGCGTCCGCGTCCACGTACACCAGCGGGTTGTCCAGCCACACCTCGCGCGCCTTCAGGTAGTCTGAGCGAATTTGGTGGGTGAGGATTTGAGGAAGCGTCAATGTCAACAATGCCAGATTTATATTTTTTATGAGTATAGGCCGTTTTTATTTCGCCGCCCCTGCATAGTTTGTAAGAACTGAAACTAGTCAATAGGGCTAGAATCTAGATATTTGACATGGGGTTATATATTATTATAGATGGTCTAACGTGGAGTGTCGTAGTTTGTAAAAACTGAAACTACTTAGGGAGTTCTTTGAATAAAGATTTTAAAAAATCATGTGGTAATTAATACCGATTCCTTTGCTTTAATTTGTTTAAGTAACTTTAGTTGTTTGTAAGTTAAAGATGCGAAATATAAACAAAGATAACCCAAAGGCTACGAGTTACATTGGGATTCCCCACCGTCCATACCTAAATACCAAGATATTATAAGGGCAGGGTGACTTTGTATATTGCAACACGAGAAAATTGTAAAACTATCGCCTATTCCATTGATGTCGCAAGATAAATAATCACCCTGCGGATTATCCCGATAAAAATATCAGATGCCGTAATCCAAAAGTTTCTATAGCGCCTTTTACACCCCCGCCCCTCTTCCCTAAGCCTTTATGCCCTGCTTTATAAACCTACCGGAAGCGGTGACCCAGAGGTTCCTGTAGGGCTCGAACTCCTTGACGAGGCGGTTGAGGTCGGCGAAGGGCACGACGGGCTGGCCGAACAACTTCTGTCGGGCGTTGAGCACGCGCCCCCACTCCTGCGACTCCTTCATTCCCTTCCACGCCTTCTTTATGTCGTTCGCTATCTCGTGGACCTTGGAAGAAAAACAGATTTGGTGTTAAGTTCGCTACAGTTTTTCTTATAATGCGTCGCTGTTGAGTTGCATAGAGAGATATAATAAGCATGCTTAATGCTTATTTTATATTGATGCCATAACACACAATATAACATCCTATTTAAAGTTTCTGTCGGTTGAGGCAATAGTAACATTCATAACGTTCTCAGACAAATACAGCATCTGAGAATGAGGTATATCTGCTGATAAATATTTCATATAGAGTTTGTTACCTTTTCTAGATTTCTGAGCCAGTAAACATATCAGTGACAGTCTTCCATCTTTGGGTTTTCGCGCAACTTTTTGCCACGCACTGTAAAACTCTGCAACATACTGTCACCAGCAGTATTTCCGAACCAATACGACCTGGAAACCTTCAAGAAAAGAGCGTATTCACTCTTGATAGGCCGGTAACGCACCTGTAGCTTCTAATGTTGCGAGTTGCGTGCGAGGGCGGTAGTTGCTTTCCATCAGGCGACGTTTGCTCGTTTGCCCCTTATTTTATAAAATCAGACTTTTGTTTCGGTAACTGCTCCCGTAAGTCAGTGGTGGTGCCTCACCCTGGCGAAGTCGTCCTGCAGCGTGAGCGCCATGCACTGCGAGGTGTACATGTCGATCCTGTCCGCCAGCGCTTGCTCGTCCTGCTCGTGCAGCCGCCAGAACTTCTCCTGCTCCTCCGCCAGGAACTCCACTGTCGCTGTCACCTAAAGGGACAAACGGTAAAGACAAGTAAGTAAGTTATAGTTATAGGTAAGCTCGTGCGGCGAAACTGGTTAGGGATATCGATGCATTTTTAACAATATGTACCAATAACGTAGTACGATTTCGTCGAGCGATTTTGAAGTAGTTTATTCAAACATAAGGCCGCGTTTCCACTGACGCGGAGCGGGGAGGAGCGGAGCTTAGCGGTGCCGAATTGACCAATCACCATGCTCGAAATCTACGCTCCGCTTCCGCTGGAATAGCACGATTGGCCAATTCGGGCACCGCTAAGCTCCTCTCCGCCCCGCTCCGCGTCAGTGGAAACACACCCTTGTATGGGCAAAAAGGACCCCTGATGAAAAAAAATCACCAGTAGATGTTGATATTTTTAATTCGATTCAATTACCTGTGTTGTGATAGTCAACGGCAGTCCGATCGCTTCCCAAAGCGTTTTAAAGTCTTCATTCTCGAGCGGCATAAAGAAAGCATCTAAAACTTCATAATCCTAAACAAAACCACAGAATATACAGTTAAATTAATAAAAATCGACGGAATCGTCTCTCTCCTTAAATTTCCAGATTGACCGTCCTACATAAAAATTCCGGTCTACGCAGACCTTAACAAATTCATACAATTCTAAGTGTCTAAACTCTAAACACACCATGCCGAAGCTTCGCGGCGGAAGTTCGGCATGATTACGTCAGAAATGCCGCAATGCGCTACGCGACGTAATTTCGGCATGGTGTGTCATCAGCAATTTAAAATACATTGCAGGCGGAATCATGCCGAACTTCCGCCGCGGAACTTCGGCATGGTGTGTTTAGACACTTACAGTGTGAACTTTGCGCATGATATCGTCCTGGGTCTTCAGCGCGTACGGTATGGTCTCCATCCACTCTCGCATGTCGAAGATGTGCTCCACGGAGTTGGGTTTCTCCCCCAGCTTGCGGAGCACCCCGCGGTGGGCGGCCACCACCTCGTCCACCACCAGCCGCACCTCCTCCATCCACATCCTCATCAGCTCCGTCATTGTGTCCGACAGCTTCTTCACCAGCATTGTCTGAATACAAGTTATGACATTGATTAACATCCATCCATACTAATATTATAAATGCGAAAGTGTGTCTGTCTGTCTGTCTGTTTATCTGTATGTCTGTCTGTCTGTTACCTCTTCGCGCCCAAACCACTAAACCAATTTTGCTGAAATTTGGTATGGAGATACTTTGAGTCCCGGGAAAGGACATAGGATACTTTTTATCCCGGAAAAACGTACGGTTCCCGCGCGATAAACGAATTTTGGCGCAACGGAGTTGCGGGCGTCATTAATATTGCGACATAATAAATGCGAAAGTGTGTCTGTCTGTCTGTCTGTCTGTCTGTAACCTCTTCACGCCCAAACCACTGAGCCGATTTTCCTAAAATTTGGTATGGAGATATCTTGAGTCCCGGGAAAGGACATAGGATACTTTTCATCCCGGAAAATGTACGGTTCCCGCGCAATAAACTAATTTTGGCGCAACGGAGTTGCGGGCGTCATCTAGTGGTTTAAAAGACGGATAACTGTTTGATGTCATGGAACTTTTCTTTTAAATTCTACATACCGACTTAGATGAGTTCTCGAAATTTATACGTTTGACATATCGGCCGGCGCGCGCCGTAACACTGTGTTGCTCAGTCGTTGGTAGCATGCTTACAGCGGACAGCAGCGGTACTCGCGTCGATTTGTCAGTTTTTTTAAGTCGGCCTACTTGTTCGTTATGTCTATTGTGACGTTATGGTATAGAGATAAACTACGATAACATGGCGCGCCCCTCCAAAATTCAAAACGTTTGAAGTGCGTTGTCAAAACGTTTGATGTGCGTTGTCTTACGCGGTCGGCTAGTTATGATTGGTTGACAACAAATCTTGGTAATAAGTGACATATTACGAGTGCTGGTTGATTGGTTGAATATTTACTACATACAAACACTTTCATAAGGATGTGACTACACACATTGAAACAGTAATTTGGAGGGGCGCGCCATGTTATCGTAGTTTATCTTTATCAAATGTTAAAGGCATGAGGGGTGTCAAAATTTTTTAACAACACTCACACTTTGTTGAGATAATTCTAAGTTATTCCCAAACCTTGAGTGTCTCAACGTTGACGGTGAAGGGTCCGATGTTGATGAAGTGCGGCAGGCGGTGTATTATGTCTTGCCGCGCGTCGCTGTGCCGCTGCAGCTCCGCGCGGATCTCAGTCGCCGAGTGCTTCTCCTGTCTGTACTTCCTACATACAAAACAGAACTATAGTGAAAACAGTAACAGTATACAAAAAACAGGAATACAGATCTTTACAGAATTTTCGTGTCAATACAGAGTCGTTTATTTTATCAGAAGTAATGAAAAACAAAAAACCTAATGCATCGAATATCGATGTCCCCATTATATCCTCTCACTATTAAAATAAATCTAATGATATCTCTCACGCTCTATCAATGAAAGATGGCTTGATATTGTAACACATAATCCTAGGCTACTGCTAATCATGGCTTAAAACATTACGACTTCCCTATTATCGGCGCAAATACACCTAATTAACACAAAAAGTTCACCAACTCGACGTATTCCTTGATATCCAGCAGGTATATGTGTGTGTAGCAGTCGAACTGTCGCTTGTACGCCAGCAGCGGTATCGTCGCCTGACGGAACGCCCTCAGCAGCCGCTCCCGGTACCCCACCACGATCGGTTCCATCAGACCTGCCAATCATCTGATAAGTATCATGTCTTCTCTTTCATTACTTTGAAGAGCGAAAGAGACCAGAACATGATATTCAATCGACAATTAACTTTGAGAGATGTTAGTGAAATTGGTACTTATGTCGACCATAAAAGGACCATAGGAAGGCCGAGCATAGAAAAATAATATCAACAGTCTACTTGTATACTTTTGCGCTAAGCAGTAAGCATATAACTTTGGCCATGAATTATTATAGCTGTGAGATGACAATAAAACAAAACACCAAATGTTTCGTCGTCACTTACCAATAGACGTGAGATAGAGCTCGGTGTCGAACACCAGCTTGGTCATGATCTTGGGGTGGACTTGCGGGATGAAGTGGCTACGGTACACCATCTCCCAGAACAGCCGCTGAGTCACAATCTGGTTACACCAAACGTTAATTGCTAAATTGACCTTGTACTTATACACTCCACTGGGAAGAGCTTGTAATCTCTAAATATTTCGAAAAATTCTGCGGGCGTACTTGACGTTTTGTAAAGCAAAAAAATGCACAATCATAGATTTTATAATAAAATATTCCAAAAACATTTTCACAAAACCAAAAATATATTTTGATTTAACCTGATGCGTTAGAGATGTCGCTCATGTACAAAGCCAAAACATTATGAAACTATAACTTCTGCATGCAGAGTTTTTTTTTTTTATACTAAGGGCTTATCGTAACCTCAAACTGGTCCGGCGGAGTGGTATAATAGGGTCCGTCGGGCGACATCATGATGTGGAAGTAAAAGAGCGTGGCGGGCGCGCGGAAGGGGGAGGAAACGAGGTCACCGCCCCACTCGTACGCCGCGCCGCACCCGTACGTGCACGAGCACGCCGCCTCGCACACGCCCACCAGAAACTGCATCGATTGCTCCACGCAGCGCCGCAACGCGTACTGGATAGGTTATAAAGGCCGTGTTCAAACTGAATTGACTGTGAGCCGCCGTATGTGAGCAGGCTCACTGTGAGCCCCAGTGTAAACGATAAAGTAAACGGTATTTTTCGTTCACAATATGCTGACTAGCTATAGCTGACGTGGATACGTAGCCAATCAGCATCCGCGGAGCGTAGTGACGTGCTATATTAATCGGCCGCCGAATGTCAGCGCCTACGCCTAGCGTAATAACGTATTGTCGGTTAGGTGTGAACGAAAAAGTGTATATGTATGGAAATACAATAAACTGCGTAACGTTCGCTCACTTTCGGCGGCTGACAGTCAGTTTGGTTTGAACACAGCCTTATAGATAGGAAGTAACTACATTTTCTTATTGAATAACATAAAATATTTATTTTTCTTCTTAACTTGGTAAAAAGACATTATTATTTTTTTACTTTGTTAATGAAATTTAAATAATGATATATGTAGCAGAGGAGCGAGCATTTCTTGTCTCTCTTCTTGATAATATCTTTCTCTGGTTAGTTTAATCAAACTGTTAAAAGTACCTGCATGCGGAACCGAACGAGCTGCATGAACCTGCACAGCTTGCTGATGCAATAGAACTCCCATTTCTTCTCGTAAATATTGAACCAACTGAAAATTAAAAAAACATTAAATATAAGGTGCTAGTCACGGAGCTAATATAAAGCTTTATAATATTACCTCCGTGGTGCTAGTATATTGGCATCTAGGTGTTTAGAAAAATGCAATAAATCTCAATACGCACCCTTTGCCGACGTCTCTGAAGGACATTTTGATCGCGTGCGCAGTCGAGTTCAGCCACGTGATGTTCAGGTATTTCAGCGTCTGAAATAAGACAAATAATATTGTAGCGATCGATTACTGAATACTTTTAGTAAAATTTGTTTTGTTATTGTGCACCTATCAATGACCTTTATAAACATTTTTTAAGATTTTTTTTAACAAGCCTTTCCGCCTACCTACTTTTATAGACAATAGGTACACACAAAGTTTCTGTAACTTTACAGCAAAATAAAATTACCTAAATAATAAAATATTACTGACCGTAGTAGTGGCCTGCTGCTGGATGGTGTCGAACTCCTGCAGGCTCACGTTCCGCCCGTAGTTGGACGTGAAGAACAACATCGACTCTACCTGAATATTACAACATTAACTGATATAATTCCAAGACGACAGTGTGGGCCTTAATAAAATAATATTTCATGTATTTATCTACGAAGGAATAATGAAAAAAAATCTAATGCCAACTTTCCACTCTCATTTTAAATAGCATAATATGTGTGGAGAACTCACGAAACGACTCAAGATAGTGTATTTATACCAGCCACACTCCACCCTCAAGATGGCGTTTATAAGGATATCACCTTAAGACACTCCTCGATGACGAGGTGTATGGCTGCGACGGACTCGGGCAGCACGTACAGCGAGTACCACTGATTGTGCTTCAGCCGGCTCTCGAAGTCCTCCATGCTGCACGGGTAGCGACCTACGGGGTATACATATATAGATACTGCTGTTAAGATCTGAGTGCTAACAAAGAGTGAAAAGGGAGGGATGAGTGAGAAGTTTTTATCATTATTAACGTAAAGAAGATATGAACTGTTGTAAGGCATTAAAACTGCGCAACTATTGGCAAACAATCTTAACCCATCAAGCCCCGTACGGCACCGGTGATCGCGACACCAATAGAATACTACAGATACTAATTAATTTTATTAATGAATATAAATAATTATAAAGGTACAGACCAAAAGCGGGGACCGGAGGCTCGTACTCCTTAGTCGGGGGTCTGATGAAGTCGTAGACGTCGCGGTCGCGCACCATCGTGTGTATCATCCCCATCTTGCCCTCCGTCTTGAGGTACACGATCTCCACCTAAAAAATATAAACTATATAGAAGCAGATTTATAAAAGCACTAGCGACCCGCCCCGGCGTCGCACGGGTATAAAATATATAGCCACTGAAAAAAATATGCCTATAGCCTTCCTCAATAAATGGGCTATCTAACACTGAAAGAATTTTTCAAATCGGACCAGTAGTTCCTGAGATTAGCGCATTCAAGTTAGCCCTTTCAAATAATTTTCCCCGTTTTTTCCACATTTTCCTCTATTTCTTCGCTCCTATTAGTCTTAGCGTGATAAAATATAGCCTATAACCTTCCTCGATAAATGGGCTATCTAATACTGAAAGAATCATCAAAATCCGTTGCGTAGTTTTAAAGATTAAAGGGAACAAAGGGACATGAGGGAAAAAAAGCGACTTTGTTTTATAATAAGTATAGATATATATATATGCCCTATTGTCAAGCAGAAATCCGGAAGGCGGTAGGTTGTACCAAAAAGTCTTGTACTCACAACTTGGCAGATATGCAACTTTTGAACAAATGTCGGGTAGGTAATAATGATAGGTGCCGTCGCGGCCTGCCGTTGCAAGGCATAATATATCATCAATCATTTGCTGGAGTTGATGTCTGCGATCGATTGTAGCTTTTGAAATTGACGGCAGAGACGGCAAAATATGGTGATGACTGATGACGCAATGGACGGATGGATGGGATCAAATATAATATGACCGGCTACCTTATCACGTAAAAATAGCGATCAACAATCCACTAGCAATAATAGCGCGCGAGCGATTGCTGGGTGTCATGAATGTCACAAACAATGGTGTCATGTATAGTAATCGTATTGTTTTGACTGATAGGTACGTGATACGAAATTGCGATTTTGGAGCAATTATCGCGCAATAATTGCTATCGCATTGCTCTCGCAAGATACGTGATACGGGGGCGGAACTTTAAGATCTAAAATTCGAAAGTTCTTTAGCGTTCCGGATATCTGTTATAGTCCAATCCTAACTTTTACCTCATTTTGCAGGATTCGCAGGTGGTCCTCATCCGCCTGGCGCGCCTGGCGGTGCACCAGCGTCAGCTGCAGGATGCGCGGCATGTGCGCCAGCGGCATGCGCGGCAGACCCGCCAGTAGCAGGCAGTCCAGATATAGGTAGAACCTGGAAATTGACAATCAGTTCTTATCAGTTTTTACAGCTTATGACATTCTCAAGAGTCGAATACACTTTTAGCAAAGTTGGACAAGAAAGTGCAGGCTCAGTAGTTTAAAGAAAAGAGCTAAAACCATGACACGAGACAAAGCAAAGTCAGCAAAGTTTTGTAACGTTAGTCTACTTGTGTGTATTGACTGGCCAGTGTGGACTGTGGAGATAAGTTCTTGCGTTTTTTACTCACATAAAATATAGATGCTTCATGATATACCACGTCATGTCGTCACATCAAACGTTCTCCCATCTGCGAGAGAAACCTGCATCTACAACATTCACCCCACGACTTACCGGAGGTTGTTCTCAACATCGTCTCGCAGCTGGACGGCGAACTGCACGCGGCGCGCGAACGTCTCCGGGTCCTCAGCCTTGAACATCAGCCGGATACGCGATATACTGCAGAGGAAAGACAAAGTTATGGCCAGTTTACACGTATTAAGTAGATAAGTAGTCAACTAAATTTTAACTTAATTTGAAAGTGACTGCCGAAATGTGTCAAGTGACAAGCCCCGCCTGCTTACTTAACAGTGAACACAGTGTCCCCTACACAAGGGACAGATCCAAATAACTATACAATTTTATTGCCTCTCGGGACAACGGCTCCGAAAGTGCAATATTGATCCGTCCATTGTGCAGGCAACCAGAGTCTCCTAGGAGCCTTGATCTTAGCTCTGCAGTCCGAGTACACTCCAGCAAAACATGATACAGGTCTTCGGGCTTATCGCACACATCGCAATTGGGCGAAGGCTTAATTCCAACCAAGTGGCAAAATTTGTTTGCTGGAATGTGCCCAGATCGTAATCTAAAGGCTGACACCAACAACTTTCTCGATAAATTACACGAAATAAACCAAGGCTCCCATACTGGTTTATTCTGGATGGTTCCGTACCAAACTCCAACAACTCTTTGTAATTCCTCGCCAAAATGGTATTCCCATTTCTCGAGCGCCTTCTCCTTAATGTGATGTCGAAGCTCATTTACAAAAGGTTTAGAACAGACTAAGGGACCATCCATAACTGCACTCTTACGAGGGCTGCTATTTATGTATCCGGAACTGGCCACTTACAAGAACAATATTTAAAAAGTAATTACAACATTTGAAAATAGAACTCTTTGGTTGAAGAATACATTTTGTTTCATGTGACTGTCAATTATTTTTCCATTGTGGCGTCATTTTGAAAATTGCGTGTCTTCATTTGCCATGGATTTAACGCGTGAACATTTCCGTGCAATGATTTACTACGATTTTCGGCGTGGGCTAAATCAACAACAGTGCTTTATTCAACTCACCGCAACTTTTGGAGATGAAGCACCATCAAAAACCACTGTTTATCACTGGTACAGTGAGTTTAATCGTGGGCGGTCTATGCTCACGGATGAAAATAAAGAAGGTCGCCCAAAAACAGCTGTTGTCCCACAAAATATAGATGCTGTGCTGATGATATCACTAATAATGCGTGATCGTCATGTTACATATCGCGAGATAGAGGCGTCCTTAGGCATAAGTATGACGAGCATACATAAGATATTACACGAACATTTGGCTGTAAAAAAAATATGTTCGCGTTGGATTCCGCACAACTTGACAATCGATCAAAAACGGGCTCGTGTCGATTGGTGCAAAAAAATGATAAAAAAATACAACCGTGGTATGTCAAAAGCCGTTTATATGCATATGACCCCGAAACTAAACAACAGTCAACGGTGTGGGTGTTCCAAGATGAGCCGAAACCAACAAAAGTTACTCGTGCAAAAAGTACTTTGAAGCAAATGGTCGCCTGTTTTTTTTGGAATTAATGGACATGTGGCTACAGTGCCATTAGAGAATCGTAAAACGGTTAATTCTGAATGGTATACGACCATTTGTTTACCAGAAGTCTTTGAAGAAATAAGAAAGGACAACCGACAACGCAGAATCATATTACATCACGACAATGCTAGCTGTCACACCTCAGCTGAAACAACTCAGTTTTTGGAGGGTCAAAAGATCGAATTGACTGGTCATCCGCCGTACAGCCCTGATTTGGCACCTAACGATTTTATTTCCATACGCGAAGAACAAATTACGTGGTCAACGTTTTTCGAGCCGCGAAGAGGCTGTTGATGCGTTCAAAATGCACGTTTTGGAGATACCTCAATCAGAATGGAAAAAGTGCTATGAAAATTGGTTCCAGCGTATGCAAAAGTGTGTCGATCATCGCGGCGAATATTTTGAAAAGCAATAAAACCATATTAAATGATATATGTTAGTTTCTTTTTTTAATTCCGGATACATAAATAGCAGCCCTCGTAGCAAGCGCATCCACAGTTTCGTTTCCAGTTAAACCGACATGGGCTGGAACCCATTGTAGTTTAATTAAAACTTTTCCAGAAATATGCCGGAGTAAATTCAAAGCTTCGAAGGCTATCGGAGAGCCACGCTGCTTCGTGGCATACCGACGAAGGTGTTGGAGAGCACTTCTCGAGTCTGATAAAATAACTATACTCTTATTGTTATCCAAGTTATTAACATATGTTAGTGATTCTTTAATATCAAGAAGTTCAGCAGTCATTATATTATTATCTCTATGTAATTTAAACTTCTGTGAAACGTTTAATTGGGGATCGAAGAAGGCAGCTCCATCACCTTAAATACATTTAGAGCCATCCGTATATAATTTATAACAATCAGAATAATTATCAGATATGAATTGCAAAAAATAATTTTTAAGTTCACAATCAGATAAGCTCCGTTTCGGAGCCATATCGCCAACTTTATCCACAATGAGTTCTTCGACATCTATTGAAGACACCCATGTGTTTAACGAATACGCCTCTAACTTTTCACTTTCATATACATTAATATTACTCCATTCAGAGGTTATTTGTGCTAGAATTGGAAAATTAGTGTTGCTAAAATAGTTGCGTACTAAATTGAACTGATCTAAAGAATATAACAAATCATTGCCTAGTCTAGACTTAAATTTAAGAAAGAATCTACTCGCCAACACGTACCTACGTATATACAAGGGAGGAATGGAGAGTTCAATCTGCAGAACAAACACCGGAGTGCTACGTATAAAAGAGCCACATATTCTCAACGCTCTGTTTTGTAGAATATCGAGCTTTTTGAGATGTGTTTTAGCACAACTACCATATATAAAACTAGCATAGTCCAGTCGGCTCCTTACAAGAGAAATATCAAGACGGCGAATATATTGAGGGTTAACTCCCCGATAGAACTTTTAAGACGTTCAAACATTTATAGTTTTTAGCACACAAATCATTTACATGAAGACTCCATCTTAAGGACGAGTCCAACCATAAGCCTAAGTATTTTACTTTATCCACCACGTTAAGAGATGAGCCGTTAATCTCAATATCAATATTAAAACGTCTTCTAGTTCTATTAAATATACAAATATTAGATTTAGATACGGATAATTGTAGACCAATACTATTCAAATAATTAATCACGGCCTTTATAGCTAGCCTAAGAGAGTTAACTGCTTCTACAGTATTCCCATTTACAACTGTTTTGTATAACACGAAATCATCAGCGTATTGGGAGTTACAAACATTTTTATTTACAATAATTCTAGAAATACATCTGGTTGCAATATTAAATAAACAAGGAGAAAGGGGGTCCCCTTGAGCTAGTCCCTGGTTTGTACATCTGATTAATAATGCTACTACTTTACTAAGATCATCTAAAACAATTGTACAACGACGATTAGACAAAAAATTAAACAAATATTTACAAATAAAATTACCAATTCCAATTTCCTGCAAGATATGAATTAATGCAGTTATATTTACAATGTTGTAGACATTCTCAATGTCTATGAAGCAAGCGATTGTTGGCTCTCTTCTGGCAAAACCTAATTGTATATGAGATGTAAGTAAAGCTAGGTTATCAACACAAGATTGTCCACGTCTAAAACCAGTTGACGCGTCGGGAAGGAGGCCCTGGCTTTCAATAAACCACTCCAATCTTCTTAATAAAATCAAATGGAATATCTTACACGGACAAGACATTAATGAGATAGGACGTAATGAGGAGGCAAGCGTGGGATCCCTTCCCGGTTTAAGAATAGGGACTATTTGTATGTATCTCCACTGATCAGGTAATTACTTGACAACATTATTAAATTGAAAATTTTTAAAAGCATACACTTAGCATTATTTGAAAGATAATGATCATAGTATATGATATATTATCCATTCCTGGAGAGGTATCTTTCTTTTTTAAACAATTACGAAGCTCCGCGAGAGTGATGGGTGATTCTATAATGGAAGGTTGTCTTTCTGGCAAAGTTAGCTCCTTCTCAGCAACATAATCAGGAGTCAAGGAATGCAGTAGCTTTTCAGCATTAAGAGGATCTACGGTATCTCTGCGTCCAGTGTTGCCTTTGATCCATCGCATCTTTCTCCACATAACGGGTGCTGATGTTTCGTGGTTGATACTGAAACAAAATTCTCTCCACGACTTAGATTTTTCTTTTCTTATAAGTATTTTGGCTTGGGATACTTTGTTTTTCCATAGAAGCAAATTAGAAGGTGTAGGGTTACGCCGTAACTGTGCCAATGCAAGACGCCTTTCAGCAACGGCCCTTGAAAGCTCCTTATTCCAGTAATGTTTGGGTTTGAAGTTTGATATGGGGTCTTGACAAATTTTAATCCAAGGGATGTGCTTATCAGCTAAATATTTAATTTGATTTGTAAAACTATCATAACTCTTTTGGACATCATTCACTTCTTCATGATTAAACATTGTTGTAGCTTCTTTAGTGTATTCTTCCCAATTAGCTGCTTTATAATTTCTTTTTTTAATGTGTCTGTTTGTTCTATAAAAGCCACAACTTAACTTTAGCACTAGATGATCACTGCCTAAGGATTCATTTGTAGCCTGCCAACCCATATTGACAGTAATGTCTGTAGATGCAAATGATATATCAGGCGAGGTTTTTTGAAGGTTACCGTTAACCCATTTCACTCTAGTAGGCGCACCGTCATTAAGACATATAAAATCATTTTCGAACATAGCTTTATAAACAGCTTCACCTCTTCTATCAGACTTACAGGACCACAGAGTGTGATGCGCATTGAAATCGCCGATTATAAGACAACCTGTTTTGAATATATTGAAAATAGCATCCCAATCCTGTTGACATGTAGAAATTGAAGGCGGACAATACACAGCAATCACGTGTTTTAATGTAGGTACGTTAAAAATGTCAATATTGATAATCTGGATATCAGAGTTAGGAATATTAGTAGCTCGTTCAGAGAATTTTATTGATTTATGTATTATAGCACACAAACCGCCACATGAATCTTCTCTGTCTGGTCTCACAATATTATAACCAGAAAATTTCAGGCTGACACTAGATGAAAGCCACGTATCACTAACAAAGGCCATATGTATTTTGTCTTGTGACATCAAAAGTTCGAAACTACTGGCTTTATGTTTTAAACTATTAGCATTCCATTGAAAAATGTTGATACTGCTGTGTAAAGAATTGATATTACTGGCCATTATTATTTCTTCCCATAAACTTAAGCACCGTCTCAAAATTCAAGTATTCTTGTAAGAGATCTACCACTTCGGACCAGAAAAATTCAAACAACATTTTAAACTTATCTTTTAAACTTCCTTCTGCTACAAAAACCTCTCTTATTTTATCTAAAATCCTTTCTAGTAAACGCTTCCTTTCTTTATGATTAGTACTAGAGCTAGACTTTTCATCTTGCTTATTTTCAGCATGGATTTCAGCACTAGTTATCACCAAATTAGGAAAAACGTCCTCTTTATCGCGTCTGATTTCTAGACTTTTTTTCTTTAATTTATTGTTCTTTTTCTTGAATTCAGATGTGGTAGATGACTCTTGATTTGGCACCGAAGAAATACATTCATCTAATTCCATATTGTCATCATCACTTTCTTGTAAAGTTTCAATGGCTTCATAATTACCAACAGTAACATCTCTGTAAGTTGGGACCGAAGCACCATCGGTCCATATCAAATAATATGGACCGATGGTCCATATCAAATAATAGGTTTAACAAAAGGCATCTCGGGTTCCAATCTGCTCGAAGTATTTTTCAGTGTCTTTTCCTTCATCTTATTTAATGCAAACCTATAAGAGCACATATGATTTCCCATATAAATCCGAATATTTTTTTCTTTCACAAATATGGGCATACAGATTTCATAAAAGATAAGTGATTCCCTTTGCAGTTAACACACCTATAACTTTTCGTTTCGCAGTTTTCATGTTTCCCGCTACACTTAGGACAAATTGGGGTCTTAGAAGGACAAATCTGATTGACGTGACCGTATCGCCAACATTTAGAGCATTGAGTCACAGGGTACATGTAAGAATCTACGGCCATTCGACACCCGTAAGCTTTTATAAATTCTGGAAGATTTGAACCTTCCAACCCTACTCGAACGGTTTCAGACTTTATCCACTTACCATCCGAATCTTTCCGTAATAACCTCTTAATGGATAAAATCTTTGTGTCACATTCGAAAATCTCTTTCAATTCCTTATCTTCTATATCAATGTCAATATCCCGGACCACGCCATAACAGTAATGCAACTCGTTAATATTTCTACAAACCCACTCATGATCCTGTGTAATTTTATTATTTAGAAAATTGTTTGTGTCTAGCTCGGTTTTAAATTTAATGAAAAGTTTGAAAGGACTTTTATATTTGATGGTCTCTATGCCCTGAATATTATATTTAGCCAATAGTTTTGCAAACGCTAACTGATTCGGTAGGGAATCGGTCTTGGCGGTTATAAAAACTCCAAAATTATTACGTAAATTAACTGGCGGATGAGGTGATGCAGATGGAGGGGTTCTCTGCAGGTTCCTGCGCTTATATCTCGTGACCAGTGTAAAGCCATCATCAGCTAGCGACTCTGGAGAACTGCCTGCTAGTCGCCTTTTGTTGCCTGGCTGCAACATCGCTTCACTTCCAATGTCGTCAAGATTATTATGACCTACGGACATACCTACATCATCCCACTCTAAGTCTACCTCTCCTTCATATTCTCCAGATTCCAGTACGATTATGTTAACAGCCTCCGCAGACATCTCATTGAGTGCAGGCTCCATCGCTCCTTCTTCCTCAGGTTCACTCATAATAATTACAACACAATGTTTGTTATGAAACAAAACTATTCACTTAAGTTCACTTTTGATTTGATAATTATAAATAATTATAACCGAAATAATCATAATCCAGAATATTTAAACTCGGAAACAAAAAAAAACTCGTAAATACGAAACGAAAGTTGGCGTTACAGAGATCGTAACACGGAGCGCGTCCGAACGTGACGGGCGCAAACCCAGACTCAATTTTGTGTTTACATGCAATTAATAACTTAAAATTGAGTTAAATTTTAGTTAACTACTTATCAACGTAATACGTGTTAACCAGCCCTTAATCATTCATTACGATATGTAGGAATTAGAGAGCTAGGTGAAGGTAAAATGTGGAACTCACTCGAAGCGTCGCTTGGAGCCGTCGAGCGTCATGACGTGCCAGCGGTCCGTCTGCTGCGAGTAGCTGAACACAGCCACGTTCGTCCACTGAATTCAAAATAGCTTTATACTTTAAAACTATCTCGATATTTTGTTGCAACTTGAAAAGATTCAGATTAAAAGGAAAAACGAGTAATGATTAACTAAGGTGTGAGGAGCTGGTGTAAATAAGAGACGCGAACCTTTCGGAACCAACCAGCGTGACGGAAGAATACTTCGACTAGGGCAGCCCTAAGCTATGCTATGTTTTCAGACTTATTTCAGAAATCTATGAAAGTTGTCCTTATGTCCTTGGCATACAGGTTCTATCAGAGGTAAAACATCTCACAACGGTACCTAATTGGCATTCACTCACCTCATACAAGTTGTTCAATATCTGTATGACGTCGCCGGCGGGCACGGCCTTCTCCTTGAGCCGGGGAAGGAAGGCGACGCCGGGGCACGGGTACTGCTCCCCCTCGATCACGCCCAGACCCAGCCATTCCTCTGGTATCCTTGAACAAATTGATGGTGTTCAGCAAGGTAAATGAGGTGGTCTACAAGGTAATCGGCACCGGATAATAAGGGGCGCTGCATGAAGGCAATTGTAAAGGGCGTCAATTTTTTTAGCACTGCCAGCACACTGGACGCCGAAGAATTCTCGCCTAGGGCGCTGGTAATGCTAAAACCGGCACTGACCTCAGCATGCCGTAGCCCGTAAATTCTAATAATAGTCTGCATAGAGGTTTTGCCTAATTCGTCGGCTTGCAAGCGCTTGTAGCAGCAATAACAATCGGAAGAACTCTGGCTGTGTTTTGTCCCTTGTAGTTGTTTCATGAAGATTTTCTAACAAAGGAAATTTGCCGCAAGCGCCTTTAGCCACAGAAGCAGCTTTAAATTGTATGTGTACAGGTCGCGAAAAGACATAGGTACGCAGCATACACTATGGGCTCATTTTTTGGCTATTTTTCGTTTCATTGCGCTTATTAACCGACTTCCAAAAAGGAGGAGGTTATATGTTCGACTGTGGATATTTTTATTTTTATTTGTGTATGTTCAACGATTACTCCGCCGTTTGTGAACCGATTTTCAAAATTTTTCTTTTGTTGTATAGGGTTCAACTCCAATTTGGTACCATGTTCACAAAAGTGGTGACCTGATGATGGGATCCATGAGTAATCGAGGGAACTCCTCAAAATTTATATGAAAACATATAGTGATTTTGGTTTTATGTGAAGGATCCTAGGCATATGCTACCAAAAAGTAAGATTTTACACCAAGGCGTGCTATGGTTCCGAAGATAAGCTACTATGCAAATTACATTCATAATCATCATCATAATTATCACTACCATCACACGATGCATCGTTATGAGTTATGACCCTATTATTGGTACTTTTCATAGTCTTTTCGATCGAGACTCGAGTTTGTGGAGTGATTTTGAAAATTATATTAATATTGTTGCAAAGTAAATGATTTGATCATGGGATCTATGAGGTACGTAGGAAAAAACTTTTTTGAAAACTGGCTGAGTATAGTAATAATTGTGATAGTTTCATACCTAAATCCTATATATCTACAACTGACAGCTTAAGTATATGTTTACCGGTAAATAACTAAAAAAATGAAATTATTATTTTAACAAAAAATTAAAACCGACTTCCAAGGTAAAAATAATAAGTAATAATATGAACTAAAAAGTATTAAATAATTCTTACTCTTTAATAGTGCCTCTTTCAGAATTCGTCTAAATCTCAACTATTTCTGTACATACTACAGTCTTCATTACTTTGAAGTCGGTACCAGTCCCAAAAGTTTCATATATTCTGACATTGACTGATTAACTCACGATTAAATTAGCTGGTACCGACTTCAAACAATGACGACTATAGTAATCATAATCATAATCATAATCACATTTATTTGCTCAAAAACATGGTTACATGGGTTGTTACAGTTGTTACAGTGCGGCATATTTTGCTATGACAATAGCGTGCAAAATTAATAATAAACATTGTTTTGATTTTATCACTGTTTAGGGTCTCTACACTTATGTGTAGAGAATATATAATATATTTCTGGGTTAGATATATAATAGGTCATAAATAATATATTTTTTTAGTCCTACTACTAGATTCTATCTACATATTCAGCTTAACATCAAATTAATAAAAATTAATAAAGTTCATTATTCTTAGTTTACAATTAATTTAAAACATATTATTTCATAATTATAAGTATATTTAAAACATGTCAATATAATCATGATATAAATATTATTAAGTCAATTTATTATAAAACTCTTTAATACTATAGAAATTTTGGTTAGCTATCCATTCATATAATTTAATTTTAAACATTCTTGTGCTGAACGACTTGATACATTTCGGTATTCTATTGTATAATTTGACACACATATTAATACAGCTATTGTTAAATTTACTTAATCTAGGGTTGTCGCTCACTACTAGTCGGTGGGGGTCCCGTCTACTGCGATCACTTATCTCCCCTGCCGTAATAAATAATTCTTTATGTTTCCATACGAATATGCATGTCTCAAAGAAGTAAAGATCCGGTAGTGGCAACAAGCCTAATTCCTTAAATGCCGGTCTACATGATTCATCTGGTTTTAGTCCACAGATTGCTGTAACGCATCTTTTTTGGGCCTTAAACGCTTTATCATGCTGTGTGCTATTGCCCCACATTATTACACCGTAACGCAACAGTGACTCTACATAAGCGCGGTAGCATAATATGGCAGTTTTCTTATTTGTAAATTGTTTGATATGTCTTAATGCGTATACAAATTTATTGATGCTACATGTCAATTCATTTATTTGTTGTATCCAGTCAATATTTTCGTCTATTATAAGTCCCAAGAATTTTGTATGACTTACTGCCTTTATTTTCGGTATATTGAGTTTTATTTTATGTCTGTTGTTATGAGATTTATTAAATTGAATATAATTTGATTTATTTATGTTAATTTTTAAATTAATCATGTCAAGCCATTTAATTAATTTGTCAATAGTATTATTAATGTCAGTTTCATGGTCACTAAGGGCTGGTTTACACGTATTAAGTAGATAAGTAGTTAACTTAATTTTAACTTAATTTTAAGTTACTTACTAAACAAGGAAATTTGAATTTTGACTATTTTCTGTTAAGTTGGCAGGCGGGGCTTGTCACTTGACAAATTTTGACGACCTCTGTGGCCCAGTTGGTGGGCTATTGGTAGCCCAAGCCGGGGGTCGCGGGTTCGAATCCCGCCGACGGAACAAAAAGTTTTCAAAGTTCCTGGGTCATGGATGTGTATTAAATATGTGTGTCATATAATAAAAATCTTAAATATTTATGTACATAGTATAAAAGTATTAAATATATTTCCGTTGTCTGGTACCCGTAACACAAGTCCTTCAGGTACTTAGCACGGGGCCAGACTGACATGGTGTGAAGCGTCCTTTAAAAAAAAACTCACGATTAAATTAGCTGGTACCGACTTCAAAATAATGAAGACTATAGTATGTATAGAAATAGTTGAGATTTAGACGAATTCTGAAAGAGGCACTATTAAAGAGTAAGAATTATTTAATACTTTTTAGTTCATATTATTACTTATTATTTTTACCTTGGAAGTCGGTTTTAATTTTCTTTAATAAAAATACCTTTAACCAAATGTCATAACCGATACAAGCTTTTTATACACTTAGATGGTTAAAAAGTAGCCAGCATTATGCACCTGCAGTCGAAGTCAGTGTTGTCGAAGACATGGAGGTGGAGGCGAGGGTAGAGGCTGCGGAGGGCGTAGAGCTGGTCGTCCGCGGCGCGGTACTCCGCCGGCGGCAGCAGCTGGTACGGCTGGATGCCAAGCTGACGGAGTATCTTCTGCATCGTACCAGTGATTATTATGTTACTACCTAATCTACCTATGTATGACGTCACCAACGACTGTCAAAGTTAACGCTCGAATTATCACGTTATCTCTTTCGTTTTTCTTATGAACGAAAGAGAAGACATGACATTTTAACGAGCTGTTAACACTAACGGACGTTGGTGAAATTGGGGCTAATTATAACTAATGTTAACTAACTACTAACCTGTGACCGTTCACTGTAGCATACACACATGAGCCGATACATAACCACGTTCATTGTCTCAAGAAGAAAGGCTCACGCTGTCAGTCATAATCATCGTTATTTAGATATAGCTATTAGCTTTCAATCTTGTTATACGATGATTACCGAAGTACATCAAGAATGTGGCTGTACTGTCGTGACTCGTGACTATAGCTGACCAACGCTATAGCTTATTGAATACTCACTTAAGTATTTAATTGATAATTAAAAATCGTATTTCACTATCATGTATGTTTTCACCAATAATGGCAATGTATGGTAATTGGTATGTATAGCTATGTAAATAACCTTAAAATTAGCGGCGAGGAACTTCCTCCTCAGCCGCTCGATGTTGACGAGGCGCGGCACCTCCTTCGGCAGCACAACCTTCACCAGCTGCAGCTTCGGCACGAACGTCTCGAACGGGAATTGCTGCCAGGGAATACTGTCACTGTAGCACGCCTTTAGGGCCGCGCCACACCGGAATGGCAGTGTCATATATGATTTTAAACTTTATCTTCATTATTGTAATACATAGTATCGCTTGAGAAACGCGCCGCTGCCATTCCGGTGTGGGTCGGCCCTTAAGGGCCTTATCATACTAGCGGTTGACGAGCGGCTTCGGGACGGGACGGGCACGCAGCGAATGCGTCGCGGGCGTGCAACGAACCCGCCGCGCACACGGCACACGTCGCGAATTCGTCGCGGACGACGTCGTCGTTCGCGAGACGCGGCGCATTCGCTACGCGCCCACTCCGCTCTGAAACCGTTCGCCAACAGCTAGTATGATAACGGTCTAAATTCTTTGTAGTCGGATTTCGTACTAGTAGTAACTACCACCGTTCGAAGACTGTTATTTGCCTCTGGCTGTACACTTGTAAGTTGTAACTTCTGCGGTGTTGCGAGTGGTTATGGGCGGTCGAAATCGCTTACCATCAGGCAATATATTATGGGCATTTATGGGCAATTTTCAAATGTTTTGAATTACTGATTTTCTAGTTAAAATAACATCACGTAGCTAATGTAGCTATTATTAAATTAATCTCAAGAGAGGAACTAAGGCCAATAAAGGCTGGGCTTGGGCACATAACTATTCTCACTTTCCTATGTGAAACTCGCTTCCCATGAACAGAATCGTGCGTCAACTTAATTCCACATAAGCGAGCTTGTAGTAAGAGTCCGAAAACTTTTTAAAACCCAGTACATACTCAAAATTACCAACACTTTTGTAAGCTTCAAAAGTTGCTATACAACTGAATACAACTCACAACGCTGTCGTCCTCGCGGTAGGTGGTCCATCGTCCCGGCGGCAGCAGCAGCTTGGGCCGCTGCGGCCGCGGCAGCGACACCAGTGTCGGCGCCAGTGCCTCCGTCTTCGCCTGGGTCACGGGGTTACAACGTATATTGAACCAATATTTCCCTTTCACGACCACGAATTCACCTATTACTACAGGCATTATTGAGAGCTTTCAGCAGAACCATCTATCTCAATGTTGAGTGCCATAGCAACACTGACCAATAAACAAGTACGCTAGACTTATGATACCCTTTGAAATGACAGCTATTTTTTGTGCCTATTTGAAGCGGAATCAGCGCCCCCGATGCGGGGGAAGAGAACTAAATCTGACGTAAAAATGACGTTTAAAAGTCGCCATATTGGCGCTGATAGCAGTAGTGGGAGTACTTGGAACTAATACTAGTTTCTAGAGTTTCTACAACCAATAGCGATTGAGCGGCCATTTGCAAGTTACGTCAGATTTAGTTCTTATCCCCCGCATTGGGGGCGCTGATTCCGTTTCAAATAGGCACAAAAAACAGTTGGGTATCATAAGTCTTGTATAATGGAGGTACTTGTGTAATGGAGGTCAGTGCATAGCAATGAATTCGTAATAGGCAAAAATTAAATGGGAATGTACAGTCTCTTTGGGCCGAGGATTGGATGTGCATCGCACAGAACGTACTATTGCATTGGTACTTCAGTTATCAAACAGATAGATCGTAATCAGACTGTCACACTATTGAACGTTATTGGTGGATTGTGTACACAAGCCCCGCGTTCCATTAAGCGTTAAAAACGATCAAAACGCTCAAAATAGGAGGCAATTTGAACGTTTTGATCGTTTTTAACGCTAAGTGGAACGCGGGGATACGCCTACCTCCCCTGCCATTTTTGCCTAGCGATCTTAGACTGTGCACGGTCTATACTCTACAGCAGGGATGGCGAACCAATGGCACGCGTGCCATTGCTGGCACGCGACGAAATAATTTCGGCACGTCACTGATTACGAGTTTAAAGAAAAAAGTATAAATTATGATTATGATGTAGCATAATACCTATGAATCTTTGAAAAGCAAACGCGCGCGAGCGTTCGGGTCCGGTGCGCGGGGTGGAGGCGGGGCGTAGTTGCTATGCTAGCGCGGGGAATGCGGCGGTGGCGCGGGGCGCGGGAACGCCGCGCGGGGGCTTGACTTGAGTAAATAAAAACAAACGAGGCGCAGTGCCCGCGCAAATTGTTTGTTTACGCAAAAAATAGTTGAATTTCATTGTGAAAGTGAACTTTAAAGTTTATTTAAGTTATTATTTGCTGTAATTTAATATGGCTAGTTCATCAAAGAAACTAAAAGTGCAAAATAGCAAGGATACTAGAGAATTTCAGACTTGGTGGACTGATAAATTCGGCGTGGTTAATAAAGGTGACAAAGCAGTGTGTGTTTTATGTTCTGGCACCATGGTATGTAGAACATCTTCCGTTAAACGGCATTTTGAAACAAATCACAAATCAATTTGTCAAAAAAGATAAGCAGAGCAAAAGGAATTAATTGCGAGTGCTTTGAAAGACAGAAACAAACAGTCAACATCAATAAATAAATTTGTTGGCAAAAATTGTCATACAAGTGCGGCAAGTTACACGGCTGCAAATGTCATTGCTCGGCATAGTAAACCCTTTCAAGAAGGCGAGTTTTTACAGGAAGCCTGGTTAGCATGCGCGCCTTCTCTTTTTGATGATTTCGAGAATAAAAATAAGATAATTCAGCGCATCAAAGATACTCCTTTGTCCAGAAACACAATAAAGGAAAGAATCTTAAAATTGGCTGAAAATGTTACAGAGCAACAAAAGCTTGACATTCACTCTGCTTCATTTATATCGCTATGCCTCGACGAAAGCACTGACGTCACAAAATCTGCACGTTTAGCTGTTTTTGCTCGATACTGCGTAGGAAACGTCATTAAGGAGGAATTAATTGCGATAAAATCGTTACCAACAACTACAAAGGGCGCAGATATTTGTACGGCAGTTAAAAATTCGATAGTTGAAAAAGAAATTGATATAAAAAAAGTTGTTTCTGTAACAACTGATGGTGCTCCGAGTATGGTGGGTAAAAAAATTGGTTTCATAAGTTTATTTCAAACTGAAGTAGGACATTCGATTCTTGAATTCCACTGCATCATTCACCAACAAGCCTTATGCGCTAAGAGCGGTTTAACATCTCTTGATAATGTTATGGCAGTCGTTACGAAAATAGTCAACCTCATCTCTGCTCAGGCTTTAAACAAGCGAAAGTTCGACGCTTTGTTGGATGAAGTCAACTCCGTGTATAATGGCTTACTGATGTATAATAATGTTCGGTGTCTGAGTCGTGGGTAGGGATGTAAAGCGGTAAAATTACTTTCGTAAAATTCGGTAAATTACGATATTTTACGTAAAATATTATATTTTACGGTAAATTACGGTAAGATTGGGTAAAAAACGATTTGATTTCGTGGCATAATTTTCATTAATAATGAGGATATAAACAGGTTACTTAATGCACGTCTAGTGCAGTCAGTCAAAACAACATAACTGCCAGCCAGCTGGCTTGCTGTATGCGCTTCGAGTGTCGTCAACTGCCAAAAAGTCGCGACAGCGCAAAATGTTCTGGCAAACAGCACTAATCGGCAACGTCGCACCGTGCAAAGCGCACGCAATACGCAAGTTGCAAGTTGCAACTTGCAACACGCTCGCCCCGCCCGCCGTCATAATATCACCATTCTACATACATACGTAGTCGGTAATTTTACCGTAATTTATATAAATTACCGTAAAATACGCGTATTTTACCAGCGTTTTCGGTAAAATTACGTAATTTTGCAACCCAAGTCGTGGGTCTGTACTTGAAAGATTTGTTGAATGCTTGGAAGAAATCAGACTGTTTCTGCAAAATGAGGGAAAAATTGAACAATACCCACAGCTTTCGGACGTCATGTGGCTTTCAAAATTGATGTTTTTACAGACATATGCCAACACTTAAATACGTAAAAAGTGAAGCTTCAAGGCACAAACAAAACAATAATCGTCATGATCGATCTCATTCGCGCCTTTGAGGCTAAACTACAAGTTTTCAGAAACGATATTATCGCAAAAAAACTACAAGTATTTTCCATACTTGAAAAAATATATCAATGAATCGGATATACATGAGACAACAAATGCAGAAAATATTACTGAGGAATTTATCTCTGTTCTTCAATTAAGGATTTTTCAACAAGATTTTCTCAGTTCAAAGAATTATCAGAAACGGTCAAGTTTATTATGTACCCAGATGTAACGACCTTTCATACACTGAACTTCTCCCAGTTCGATTGGTTGGAAATTGAAGATTTTGAAATGCAGCTGATTGATCTCCAATCTAGTTCAATTTGGATACAAAAATTCATAGACATGAGAAAAGAATTAGAGTTAATTGAAACAGAAAGATTGACCAGTAATATAAGTAAAAATGCCAATAATAAAATTTTAGAAACCTGGAATGCGTTGCCAGAAACATTTAATTGTTTAAAGAAGCTGGCTCACGCTATTCTAACTGTATTTTCATCAACATATGCCTGCGAGTCATTGTTTTCAGAGATGAATAACATCAAAGACTCTGTTAGAAATCGACTGACTGATGAATCAAGTTCAGCATGCATTCTGCTAAAAGTAACATCGTACAACCCCAATATAAGTCAATTATCGTCCAATCTGCAACAACAGAAGTCGCACTAATTTTTAATTGCTCTTGTAATTGTATTTTTGGTAAATATAGAGCTTTGAGTTGGTATTGTTTTTTTACATTATTTTTCCACTGATCACAAAGTCAAGAATATTTGATGGCACGGCTGCGACGTCATTAAATATTATTCCAGAAAATCAGCACGTATACGCATAAAGGTTCGCCATCCCCGCTCTACAGTCTACATACTCCGCTGTCCTTTACATTTCAGTGTACCTGCATCATCAGCTTGGTCCGCTTGTGCGAGCAGACTTCACCGTGCTTGTGGTCCAGCGCGTATTGCGCGACCAGCTCGGAGTAGTACCCGCGCGCCGGCCGCGCCTCCCGCGCACCGTACACCACGTCGTGGTGGCGAATTTTCTTCTTCTTTGTGTACATTACTCTTATTTTCTTAGTTTTTAACACTTCACTTTTATAACTGCGTAAATAAAACGAGTGGTGACAATTTGACAAACATGACAATGATGTTAGAAATGTCTTGTTTTATTTTTTTCGTAGTCGTTTATCGTAGGTGGTGCAAATAATGCAAAGAGTATTTTATGAAAAAGAGAGCTTGCTTAGGCTGCCTTCACACTAGCGTTTGTCCAGCGTAGGCGTTCGATGAACGTGTGCGCAGCGCAGGCGTCGCGTCGTCACCGCTTCTCTACTGGAACTAGCTGCACTAGCGCCGCGTACTGAATGTTCCTGAAGGAATTGTGTAACGTCTGCGCAACGCGACGCACGCGCCGCGTTGTCGCGGCGTCTGCGCTGCGCATACGTTCATCGAACGCCTACGCTGGACAAACGCTAGTGTAAAGGCAGCATTTTTGGCTGTTTTTAAACATTGCATTGACATATTAAAGGTCTTTAGAGTTTGGTTTCAAAACACTTTCTTATCAAACACTCTTCACTTCTCATTATCATAATTATTATCATACAAAATAATTAGGTAGGTACTATCAGACGAAACTTAAGGTAATCAATAAAACAAGGCGGTAACAAAAATATTCAATTAAATTTATTTAGCATTTACTCACAAAATATCTACACGATACAACTCATACGGCACGCTATTGTAAAAATACTGTACAGTCAGCATTCCACTTACACTACTATGTACATTGCACTGTGTACATCTCACACGGACGCCGAGGAAGTATTGCTTAGTTCAATTAAATTACTTAAATAATTATAAAGTCAAGTAATTCTAGTATAAAGACGAAAGCGAGATTTAAGTTTATTATTAAATTGAATGAAGACTTTATAGCGAGCATACTTGCTAGTTGCTACTTGCTACGTAATGTAGCACCTCCATCGTGGGTATCGCAGACACAATAGATTTTCAATTGTTATGCGGCAGCCGGCTGCCGCCTGGGGATTGATGGGTTAAGACTTAACTTGTGACGTGAAATATTCACCGACCTTCTGATAGTCTGGTCGCCGGAAAAACAGAAAATCTGTCTAAAATATAAAATATCTATCCTGTTTATCCTTATCACACACGAAAGTATTGGTATCTAGCTCACATAAGGTGTGCGTGGATTGTGGAAACTTAGATACTTACCAATATTTTCGTGTGCATGTGAAGAGAGAAGCAAGTATAATGAAGAAATTCAATCAAGTCAGAAAAAATACTGAATACAAGGCACATATCGTGTCTCCAGCAATAAATATCGAAAAGTAAGTCACGATTCAACATCACATGCAACATCATTTGTACTTTGGTGTATTACTTACAGTCCATGTTTTAAGAATGAAGTTTATGATAAATGATAATAATATTATGTTAGGGATATAAATGCATACATTATTTCATAAAAACATAATACAATAGTAAACACATTAATGGTGTAAATAATACGCATAATAATTTAGATTTGTGGCAAGTTACAAACTTAGGGCAAAAAGTCAATAAAATGTTTACTGGTATTTTAAATTTCATACAAATTACAAGTCAAGTGACTAGGTAAATAAGGAATTCTTGGTTTAATGCTAAACCAAAGTTGACTTTAAATCCACATTACTTTTATGTATTTAAAAAACCTACACCAAGTGTAAACTGCAGAGAAGGACACTAACATAGATACACTCTATTATTTCACAGAAATATAAACAACAGCAAGCAAAACTTGCAATTACAATTTATTCATTGCATTATTTATGCAATTATTGTTTACAATTCTTTGCCAAAAGATACATAATATCCATGTTAGTGCTCTTTGCCGAAATGTAGTCATCAGGACATCAGAGAACAACTGAGAAAGAACTTACACTAGTATATTTGGTGATGTCATACAGTGAGGATCACTCGAGACCGAACAGCCAGTTGATACCCTGAGCGAAGAAGAGGATGAGCGGCTGCCAGGCCACCAGCCAGCGGATCCAGTCCAGCAGCTGCCCGTAGAGGATGTGGGGCCCGTCCCAACTGATACCGAGCTCAGAAAATGTATTATGCAGAATGGGATATGCTTTATTATTAACTTGAATAAATCAATATGACTGATATTACATTTTGATATAATAGGTAGTAAAACAAGTGTATCTCAATCACAACTAAAACAGTTTTTATATGATGCCAAAAAGAAATGAAAATAAAGGTGAACGCAGATTTGGCCGTACCGCACGCACCGCAGTCGCCGCATTCGCAATTCTTCATATTATAATGAAGTTGCGAAGACTGCGGCGCGGGTAGGTAGGTATGCGAGCTTGCCTATAACTTCATATAAAGAATTGCGAATGCGGCGACTGCGGTGCGTGCGGTGCGGCCAAATCTGCGTTCACCTTAAGGCGGCATTTACAAGAGGCACTTCTAATCTCGTTTGTTTTCAATTTGTAGGTTTGTAGTATAGTGTTCATAATATCTGCTAATAAAGGATACGGGTTGGTGAACATGCGTTTGAGGTCCACCTTCTCTTTGCAGTAGGGGCAGGTCTGCTTCTTGCCCACGATGCACCAGCCCCGGATGCAGAACTCGTGGAACACGTGGCCGCACGTCAGTTTATACGTATTTTCTGGAAAGGTTGTGAATTGTGATAGCTCTGTCATTATTTTTTAAGCAAAATTTTAGCACCACATAACAAGGAGTCTATTTCTCCACAGAATTCGACCATGCAGAAGAGTGATTTGCGAAACAATTCACTATGTTATGAGCGCGAAATTTGATAATAATTTCGTTCCGGTTTTGGTTGCTAAATAGTAAGACACCGAGACAATAATTTATATACTTTAAATAGGCTTATTTTGAATACGAAAAATGCACGATTCCGGCGCCAATTTACTATGAGCGTATGATGTCGCTGGGAAGGGCTATTGCTTGGTAATTATTATTTATTTACGTGTCATAGTTGGTATTTTATTATTTTTTTTTACCTATAACACCCTCCTGGTCGATAGGCACAAGCAGGCGGTTGCCGCAGACCGCGCACACGTCGCTCTCCAGCTGCCGCGTCGGCATGCCCTCCTGCGTGTAGTACTGTAACACAAACGTGTTGGAGTGAGACACATATACTGATGTCACCTTCCTCTACATACAAAAATATTCAAAGATGCAAAACATTTTCTTTGTCACTAACATGTTGTCAGTAAAAGCGGAAAGACAGAATTAAATAAATTGTATACTTTACAACATGTTTTGTCTATGTATGTCTGAACATTGAAATAATTGGCCAAGTGCGAGTCGGACTCGCGCACGAAGGGTTCCGTACCGTTATAGAGCAAAAATAGGCCAAAAATTGTGTTTTTTGTATGGGAGCCCCCCTTAATTTTTTATTTTATTTAAATATTATTATTAATTATTAAAGAACAATTATATTTAAGGCCTTTGTGAAAGTTTCAAGTGCCTACCTGTTATCATTATTGATTACGAGCAAAAAAGGCCAAAAAAATCACGTTTGTTGTATGGGAGCCCCCCTTAAATATTAATTTTATTTTTATTTTAGTATTTGTTGTTATAGCGGCACCGGAAATACACAATCTGTGAAAATTTCAGAACTCTAGCTATAGCGGTTCTTGAGATACAGCCTGGAGACAGACAGACGGACAGACAGATGGACAGACATCGAAGTCTCATGAATAGGGTCCCGTTTTTACCCTTTGGGTACGGAACCCTAAAAAGAAACTTGATAGACAAGTACAAAACATTATGCAGAATCTATTTAGGTTTAACTATTTTTATTAGTAACAAGAAATTGTTTCTAAATGTTATCTGCATCAACAAATTGTATTGGTGATTGTTATCTGTATACATTTCCTTAGGATTGGTGATAAAATTGTGTGTTCATAATATTATGTATTAAAGACTGCTTTTATGATTTCCTTCTTGATTTATATTCATTACAACTATAGGTATTTAACTACATATTCTTACCCCTATGGAAGAGGCCATCTTATCAGAACAATACTCTGCCACGTCCCGGCCCAGTACTCCAAAGTACAGGCCATAGAACAGCGACAGCAGGCCAACATCCATCCACAGCTGGGGCTTGTGATTGAACAGCGTGTTGATGCCGATGAAGGTCAGCATCATAACAATGTACCCAAACACACCGATCACACAGCTCGCCTTGTATATGAGGTAGAACCATTTGTATACTAATCTGAAAATATTTATGCCTTTTTCAATAACACATTAAGATTCTGGTTTTTTTTTTATCTTTTCTCCATTATTAAATAGTTTCCAGTGCAATATAAATGTAACAGATAAGGGTCATAACAAAATTTTATGTGCACTGTTTTAATAGCCAAAATATTGTAACAAACATAATATTAAGTTACTGAGTCTCATCTTATTATAGACAACTAACCTAGGTGTCGTTACCGACATGGGTTTTAGTGTACACTTCCTAATGACTAGAGCGGTGAGGAGGGTGAAGATGGTCCACACGGTGATGAACCGCCACCAGTGGTTCTTCAAACTCATAGCCACTGGTATGGACCACATAGCTATCATTGTAAATAACTGAAAAGTTCACAGTCTTCATTAGAATTTGATAACATAATGTATTTACCTACAGAGCAAACAATTTTTATTTTATTTTTTGTAATTTGTATCAAGACTATAAGTGCCACATCATAATATTCTATGATGTTACATAAAATATGAAGTAATAAAAAGTCACATGATACATAGTGTAATGAACACACTATGTATCATGTGTATGTGTACATGCGAACTACTTGCAAAGTACTTTTCCTCCGTCTATAACCTGGATTCTCCAAGTCATGATGTGGAGAGTTTCCACATGAGTGCATACAATATGCAATTATTCAAACGAAAGCTTCATGATGTATTTGCGGTGTTGAAAAAGTTAGACTGCACCAAGGGCCCAGGACCGGACAACATACCACCCATTTTCTTAAAAAGATGTGCCATTAGAGAATCGTAAAACGGTTAATTCTGAATGGTATACGACCATTTGTTTACCAGAAGTCCTTGCAGAAATAAGAAAGGACAACCGACAACGCAGAATCATATTACATCACGACAATGCTAGCTGTCACACCTCAGCTGAAACAACTCAGTTTTTGGAGGGTCAAAAGATCGAATTGACTGGTCATCCGCCGTACAGCCCTGATTTGGCACCTAACGATTTCTTTTTATTTCCATACGCGAAGAAAAAATTACGTGGTCAACGTTTTTCGAGTCGCGAAGAGGCTGTTGATGCGTTCAAAATGCACGTTTTGGAGATACCTCAATCAGAATGGAAAAAGTGCTATGAAAATTGGTTCCAGCGTATGCAAAAGTGTGTCGATCATCGCGGCGAATATTTTGAAAAGCAATAAAACCATATTAAATGATATATGTTTGTTTCTTTTTTTAATTCCGGATACATAAATAGCAGCCCTCGTACAGGCCTATCTCCATACTGTCAACCGTATCGAAAGTCTTCGAATCATTGGTTCATACTCGAATGCATGATCACCTTGTAAGCAGCATCAATCAGTTTCAGCACGGATTCATGTCCAAAAGATCTACTCAAACAAATCTTCTCTCCTACATAACTGACCTGATTGATGCTCTTGATAAGGGTAACGAAGTTGATGCTGTTTACACTGATTTTTCGAAGGCTTTCGATAAGGTTAATCACTTCATACTAATAAATAAACTGCGTGGGTACGGTATATGTGGCTCACTTCTCAAATGGTGTCAATCATATCTGCACCTTCGTAAGTCAACAGTAGTACTTGACGGTTGTGAATCCAGTGCTTTTTACGCTACATCAGGTGTACCACAAGGTTCAATTCTGGGTCCATTATTCTTTGTCATCTTCATTAACGACTTAAGTGATGTCATCGTTAACTCCAAAGTATATATGTTTGCTGATGACTTAAAAATCACTCGTGTGGTAAATGGTCTGATTGACCAAACTTTGCTACAGCGTGACTTGGAGAATCTAGTTGTATGGTGCCAAAAGAATAAAATGGATCTTAATACATTAAAATGTTTTCACATGAGATTCTCTCGTAAGCGTAATAAGTTTGAGACCAATTATACTATTCATGGGGATAATGTCAGTTCTATATCTGAAGTCTCTGACTTGGGCGTAATCATGGATGGAAGTTAGTTTACATGTTGACAACATAATAAGTTCTGCAAGCAAATCATTGGGTTTCATTCTTCGAAATGGTAAAGATTTTAAAAGACCACAAACTCTTATTCTCCTTTTCAACAGCTTAGTCAGAAGTAAACTAGAATATTGTAGTTCAGTATGGTCCCCTACCTACAAAACCCATATACAGAGGATTGAGAAGCTGCAAAAGCGCTTACTAAGGAGTTAGTGTTTTAGAAACATCTTCGACCCTAACAAAACATACCAGGGTAAATTGCAGGTCCTTAACATGCAGAGTCTTGAATCTAGACGTGCTATGTTGGATGTGTCCTTAATATATAAAATTCTACATGGATCAATAGACTCTGCAGACTTACTGTCTAAAATATCTTTTAAGATACCCCATCGTATGCCTCGGTACCCGGTTCCCTTGTTTGCAAATTACACTAGTCGCACAAACCTTCGAAAAAATTCTCCATTTTCCAGAACTCTCAAATTATTGAACAGTGTCTCTGATCAGATCGACTTATTCTATGATAGTCTCAACAAAGTTAAAAATATTGTTAGAGAAAATTTTAACCACGTTTCTAGGTAACTTTTAATCAAATTCTTCACAATTTTATTAATCATTTTTTTTAATATAATTTTAATTACTTTTTAAATTTTAATCAATAATAATTATAACGTAAATATAGTAATTATTTTTGTTTTTTATTGTTTTTAATAACTTTACAATTTTTGGTGTCATGTATGTCTCATCTTTATTTAATGCTATGTACAATTATTATAATTATGTTTTTAGAAAATATGTATTGTTCAATGCAATTAACTGTATTTTTAATTTTTAATAATTTAAATTAATTTAGTTTTAGTTTCATTCATCAAGCCCCAAGCGGCCACATCCGGCCGCGATAACAATGAAAAAGCTATTGTGTCTCGTTTTGCCACGACTGATGGGTTAATATTGTTTATTGTTTAATGCATGTTGAGGCCGAATGTAACTAGTTATTGTATCTAGCTGTAATTTTATTAATCATGAATTTATGTATTTATTGATACAAAACTGTATTTGGTCCTTAAATAAATAAATAAATATTTTATTGAATATTGTATTATAATTCTACTCACAGCATAGGAACGGTAATGACGTTTCTTCCACTCTACAACTATAATCTGAGCTATCATGAGAGTGCCAATGAGGATCAGCACCATGGTGGTGTGCATGGACTCGTGCCCACGGTGGAGCTCATGCATCTTTTGATGATCATACCTAAGTAAAAGAAATTACTTGCTTAAAAACTACTATAGGGATATTAACACAATCTTCACATTATTACAAAACAATTTAACATACCTAATATTACAAAACACATTTAATATGTACTATAATAATTAAAAATAAAAAGATCAGACGATACTTGCCTGAGTTTTTCCTCAGGTGTCATCTCCTCATAGGTCTGAAAAAAATTAATAGATTAAAGTTATATTACGCAAATATATTAATTTGTATTTCTCTGATCTTCTTCAGCTTGAGTGGACCAAGAATGTCCTCGAAAGTCGAAAAAGTTCTGTCTTCTGAATACATGACACACCAATAACTATTGATTTTAATACACATGTAAAGCCATTTTATGCTTCTTAATTTATATTATTATAACTTAATTTTCATAAATATCATAATATCATTAAAAATTTCCAATGCAGGGCCTACCTTATTTCCTTCGACCGGCCGGTGGAGATCCATTTTGCTTTTTTCCGAACAAACAGTACGATCTTTGATTGAATGGTATTTATACTAAAATTTAAACATAATATTCTTTATTATAAAATTAGAAAATAATTCTAATTAATTTATTTAGGGATACGCTGTTGGCGTTTTTTGACCGAAAATCTGAAATGACATTGACACATGTCACATTGTCAAATAATGACATCATAGATATATTTTTTTTAATTCGTCCCGGTCGGGACAGGCAAAGGGAGCGTTACCCATACAGCCATTTCTATGTTTTCTCTATTTAATGAATGATAGTGAAGGCCGAAGCCGATTCTTTTATATTAACCATCTGAAATAGAGATTTAATCAGGCCGAAGCCAAGTCTTTTATATTAACCATCTGAAATAGAGTTTTCATCAGGCCGAAGCCAATTCTTTGATATCAATAATATGAAATAAGTTTTTTCATCAGGCCGAAGCCATTTCTCATGTTTTGATAGTATTTTACTGTCCCTTCTTCAATTTGACTCTTGACAGATGCCTAAAAAGTCTAAACAGTTCAATGTTAAGTACATTAATTAAATAATATTTTATTACTAAAACTAAGAAAAACGAGATGAAAAGCAAATATAAAAGAGAATTATTTACAACCACAAAGTTTACTTAGGAAATTTACAACACATAACCGTTACAGAGAACTATCTCTGTGTTACTATATACAATCTCAAGCTATGATATAATTTGATCTCAAGCTCTCTCTAGCCGAACGGCCACGCCGAAAACCGAACTGATTACTAGGTAAAATAATATGATTTCTTTTGTAGCAGTACCTACAAAGTACCTACACGTTCGTCGTGGAAGATTGAAACATAGAAGAAAATCGTTCTGCCAAGAACGTACGTTCGAAATGACGAGAGAAACCGTCCGTGTATATTAAGTGCATTTGCACCGGACATGAAGTAGCCCTAAAAAGTCCTTTTCAGGTTTCAGTAGCCCTAAAAAGTCAGGACGGTTTCTCTCGTCATTTCGAACGTACGTTCTTGGCAGAACGATTTTCTTCTATGTTTCAATCTTCCACGACGAACGTGTAGGTACTTTGTAGGTACTGCTACACTTTCTATAAAAAATTCCAATCGCTGTTTAATAAGCTGTTCAAATATTTTGCCAACACAAGAACTTAAAGTTATAGGTCTATATGAATCTGCAACATTTATATCCTTTCCGAGTTTTAATATTGGAACGAGACAATCTGTTTTCCACTGTTCAGGAATCATGGAATGGCACCACAATGAATTTAATAGATTAGGGAACAACTTCATATTTTTGGTGTCCAAAAATTTAAACATTTTGTAAGATAAACAATCTAGACCACAAGCAAAATCTTTACGAGATTTTATGGCTGCTTTCAGCTCTTCAAATGTAAAACTCTCTATTAAAAAAGAATTTGGAGATGCTGTCACATTGTCACATGTCAATGCCACATTGGAATTACTGTTCATAAAATTATTTGGTATACGTAGTATCCCCTTATTAGTCTGAGTTTGGTACTGTATCTGGGTATATTTATTTAAAAACTGTATTATCCATTCACTATCAATGAAACTACTTCTAGGTGTATAACTTCGGTTGAATTTTTTAATTTTCATCCAAATTTGGCTCATAGGAGTTATAGGCCTGGAGATAGTGACACAAAATTCTTGGTGATTTGTGCCAGTATGGCGGTTTTACAGGGGTATAATTAGGTAAAGGCAAAAAGGAAAATGATGGTCATAGCGCTCGCACTGGCAGCCCAAACGCATGGGCGTTAATCGAACGTGTCGGATAAATAACGAGTGTCGAACGATTTGTTCCACAAAAATGCTTGTATTTTCAGATAGTCGAAAAAAATAAGTAGGCGAAAGCGTAATGCCATACTTGTCGGGTGCGGCTTACAGCCCGCCATACCGACGCGAATACGTTAATTTTAATAAAAAAAATTAAACCATTTGTACCAGGCTAATTTTTGCATAGCTAATCATCGTCGAGTAGCCATTCACGAAAATCACCTTGCCATACTTGTCCGACAGCGCCCAATGGCCGCCATACCACTGCAAAGGTGTAAGATTATTTTTTTCGCCAAACGATTTGTACCACCCTCAAACTTTTTTTAACAGTTCCCTGTATGATCATAAATAGGAGTCTGATAATGCCATACCTGTGGGAGGCAGCGAATGTGAATAATATTTTTTTCAAAATCCTAAGATTTCATACGTAATTCAAACGGTTTTTCAAGTATGGCGCCACTTTTTCCCTCTACTACAAGTATGGCAAATGTAATAATGGTCACATTGTATCATACAATTTCCAAAAATCCAAATGCCATACTGGTACAAATCGTCCAATTTTTATCACTTTTTTGCTCAAGTCCGATAGTCATCCCGCCCCATGGTTACAATCTGTTACAATTTTTTTTTTGGCACAATTGTCAAATGACGAGACTACAATGATGCCATGATGTAAAAAATGATTTTACGTATCTTATAGTCGTATTTTTAAAACGTGTCAAATAAATAAGTATTACAAGTATGGCAGCACTTTTTCCCCCTACCAGAAGTATGGGAAAAATAATAACGGTCATATTTTGTCAAATACTTTCCAAAAATTTAAATGCCATACTGGCACAAATTGTTTGGCGAAAAAAAAATATCTTACACCTTTGCAGTGGTATGGCGGCCATTGGGCGCTGTCAGACAAGTATGGCAAGGTGATTTTTGTGAATGGCTACTCGACGATGATTAGCTATGCAAAAATTAGCCTGGTACAAATGGTTCAACTATTTTTTTTTAATTAACGTATTCGCGTCGGTATGGCGGGCTGTAAGCCGCACAAGTATGGCATTACGCTTTCGCCTACTTATTTTTTTTTTTTCGACTATCTGAAAATACAAGCATTTTTGTGGAACAAATCGTTCGACACTCGTTATTTATCCGACACGTTCGATTTACGCCCTCGCGTTTGGGCTGCCAGTGCGAGCGCTATGACCATCATTTTCCTTTTTGCCTTTACCTAATTATACCCGTGTAAAACCGCCATACTGGTACAAATCACCAAGAATTTTGTGTCACTATCTCCAAGCCTATTAATCTACTAACAGATTTACAAAAGTTTTCCCAAGAAAGTCTTCGCTCTTGTTTCAATACGCGTTTTTTATGCGCCTGAAGACGCTTAAATTCAACAAAAGTTTCAATACAAGAATTAGCTTTAAACCGCGCATAGGCTTGACGACAATCATGTACAGCCTTGGAACATTTTTTATTCCACCATACTAATGGAATTTTAACTTTTTTTTTACTGTTACTACAGGCAGAACTTTGAGAAACAGGATTAGCAGTTGGGGTGCAGAACTTAGACTTATTCAAACCGCTGATAAATGCGCCACATTTATCAACAGTTTGAATTATAAGCGCACAGAATCTATTATAACTGTCGATTAAATCACATGTTTCAATTTGAAATTGTTTTAATTTCTGATTAACAGTTTTTTCATACAAATCCCAATTTACTGTTTTCAGATTCGTGTGAAGAGGAAAACTTTCAAATGTCTGTGACAAGTTACTATGGGAAGAGAATGATGGAGAAAGATTCAATGTTGTCAGAGTTGGTAAATGATAACTACCTAATGAGTCTGAAGAAACTTGGCATTCACAAAATAATGGTAACGACGCCGAAACAAAAGTCAAATCTAGTGCATTTGGCTTCCATCTATGCGACCCTACAGTGGTTGGACAATTCAAGAGAACCAAATCATTCTCATCAGCGACATCAACAATATCTCTCCCTCGCGCATCAACTTTGTCGCAACCCCATAAAGTATGATGCGCGTTAAAGTCTCCAGCAAAAATTATCGGTTTCGGAATAGTCTGTATTAAATCATAAAATTTTTTCTTATTAAATTCAGGAGTACAGCTTCCTGGGCTGTAAAAACTTACAATCGAAATTTGTTTCTGAAAAATTTGAATCTGAACAACAATATTTTGTAAAGAATCATCATAAAATGTATTAATTTTGCTATAGACTATAGTGTTATGAATTAATATGGCTACTCCATTGTGATTATTACCACAGTCATTTCTCACAATAGAGTATCCTTTCATGTTAAATGTGATATGTGAGTAACGCCACCCGGAACCTGACAGTTAGTTTTAAAAAGGATATTATTCCGAACAGTAAAATATATGAGGACCACCCAGAAACAATAATGACACCTTGGACAGTAAACCGAGAGCTGCTTATGAACAATAAGTCAGTATAAACCATAAGCAGCAACAAAGGACCATTGTGGACAGAAAGAAAACACGGATTCACGGAAATCATCGCTACCGTGCCACCTGGTATATAAAGGCCAACAAGTGGCATAAGAAACAGATTCACACTGTAGCTTCACTAGTTAAGAACTTAAGATATTAATATTGTTTCTGTACTAAAATTGTAGCTTCACTAGTTAAGAACTTAAGATATTAATATTGTTTCTGTACTAAAATTGTAATCCTTTAAATAAAGTTTTTTTTATTAAAGTATTAGTTTCAAGTATTTTGACTGGCGCCCAACGTGGGGCCCAGCAACGTTTAAATACGGAGTCTCCTAAGACATTGTGCTGAGTACCACAAAATAAATTTGTCAAAAATGAGAAGAAATGAAGATTGCGAGGTTGCTGTGCTTGTGAGTTGCCAAATGTATTATATCCTTTGCTACTAAATTCCAAAATTTTACTAACATCCTTTAATAGTGTAAACTAGGATAAGAAATATAGTGTGAACTCACTCTCCTTCTAGAAGTGTAGAGTATATTTTCAGGTTCGACAAATAGATTTTGTCCGGCTATTTTATAGGTCCCGTTTAGTTATATAAAATGGACCCAAAAACCTTATTAAACTTCGTCCCCGCCTATGACGGCGACGCATCAACGTTGTATATATTCATAAACACAGCCAAAAAATGGATTGACCATGTAGGCGACAAACCGGAGAATGTGATGTTACTCCTAGGTAAAATACAGGGTAGAGCATCCCTTATATTATCGATGGTAGACCATTCGTTTAATTGGACGAATATAGAGAGAACGTTAAAAAATGAGTGTGGAGATAAAAGAGAGTTTAACACATTGTTAATTGAGTTAACTAATTTAAAACGTAAGAAATTTTAAAGATTTTATTTTTGAGATAAAACAAAAATTATTTTTTATTAAAAGTAAGTTAGGAGATCATTATGATAATGAAGTAGTAATCGAAGCTATAATGCAGCCATATATCAATGTAGCCCAAAATGTTTTACGTAATAGTTTACCGTATCATGATCAAATTTATGTGTCAAATTGTGGTTTTAACGAAACAATAACAAAAATATTACAGTTAGAGGCAGAAGGAAGGTTCGATAATATTAAACAAAAATTTTCAAACATTTTGCCTACACCTAAAATTATTAACCCTATCAGGCCAACCTACACACCTAATTACCCGCAGCACTCAAAACACACATATCCACCTACGCCTAGGTCATTAAACCAGCAGTTACCGAGACCACAGAATCAATATCACAATCATCGCCCTTGGCAGGCTAACCCAAACAATGTCTTTTCCCAACCACAACATGAGTATTTTAGGAATAATAACCAGAATTTCAATAGGAATGTGCAAAGACGTAATATGAATACAACAGAGGACGTGTCGATGCGCACCTCAAACATTCGCCCCGGACAAATACCACTAGGTAGAAATATGGTAGCGGAAGAGGTATTCCACCATGAGAAGATACTGAATCTAATCAGGATCCGTACTTTGAATATCCCCATGAGTATGATGAGTACTGTAACGATGAATTCTTAAATACCGAGGAAAATGCTCAAAATTTTCAGAATCCCCAAGACCCAGAAAAAGAATCGTAGAGTTTAATTTTGTAAAGTCGTATCTACCGTACTTTGAAATAGATTGCCCTAAATTAAAAATTTTAATTGACACAGGTAGCCAAAGATCATTTATAACACAAAAAGCATCGCGACACTTTCAGGAATATTTTAGACCCGAAAATTTTTCAGTAAGAACATCACACGGTATAACACATCACAATGGTTTAATAGAAACGCCTTATTGGACCAAATATTTTGGACAGGGTACATATCCAATGAAATTTTATATATTTAACTTTAGTAATAAATATGATGTATTAATGGGAACAGATATGATTGAACAAATTAGTGCAAACATAGATTTAAAAGAAAGAAAATTAATTTTGCCCGATCAGGAAATATTAATTTATCACATGACTAACGATGACGAAGCTTCATTAAATGTAAAAGACCTTTGCGAAACGTATCAAGACCTCTTTACAGAAGATGTCTCTAATATCGCTACTACCACCATTAAACATAAAATAAATTTAATTAATGATGAGCCCATTTACCAAAGACCCTTCAGGTTACCTCAAATTCAACAAGAGGAAGTAAATAAACAAATAGATAAATTATTAAAAGAAAAAATAATTAGACCTTCGGAATCCCCGTGGTCTTCTCCTGTTCATATAGTACCAAAAAAAATGGATCAGTCAGGAATCAAAAAGTATAGGATGGTAATTGATTATAGACGTTTAAATGAAATTACGAAATCTGATAAATTCCCACTACCAAACATTGAGGAGTTATTTTCAAAATTACAAGGTAATGAGTATTTCACTACGTTAGACTTAACATCTGGGTATCACCAAATTCTTATGGGTGATGACTCCATAGAAAAAACTGCATTCAGCACTCCTGACGGTCATTATGAATTTCTTAGAATGCCGTTCGGTTTAAAGAACGCTCCCGCTACATTCCAACGTATGATGAACAACATACTCAAAACCGAGATAGCGCGTGGTATATGCTTAGTATATTTAGATGATATAATTATATATGCAAAAACCAAACAGGAACACATAAATCGTATACAACAAGTTTTTGAAGCCTTGCGTAGAGCTAACTTAAAATTAAATAAAAATAAATGCGTATTTATGACGAAAGAAATCGAATTTCTAGGACATATATTAAAACAAAACTAGAGGCCATAAAGAAATTCCCTATTCCAAAAACATTAAAAGAAGTAAGAGGATTTTTAGGACTAATTGGTTACTATAGAAAATTCGTCCCCAACCTAAGTAAAATTGTGAAACCATTAACAGAAGCTACAAAGAAAGACGCAACGATAGATTTAAATAATAAAAAATATATTGAATCATTTGAATCATGTAAACATTTATTAATGAATGCCCCAATATTAGCTTTCCCAGATTTTAATAAAACATTTGTAATTACCACCGATGCTTCCGATGTTGCATTAGGTGCTGTTTTAAGTCAAGACAATCACCCAATAGCTTATGCCTCGAGAACTCTAAGTAATACAGAGCAAAAATATAACACAACGGAAAAAGAACTATTAGGAATATTATATGCGGTAACACAATTTCGACCTTATATATATAAGGTCGAAATTGTGTTACCGCATATATATGGAAGAAAGTTCATTTCAAGAACAGATCACAAAGCATTAATTTGGTTGTCTAAATTAAAAGAGCCGAATCAACGTCTCACAAGATGGAAACTAAAACTTCAGGATTATGACTATAGTATAGAGCACGTGAAAGGTAAGGAAAATCATGTAGCCGATGCACTTAGTAGAATCAAACTATTCCACACATCAGACAATGAATCCATTAAAGCCCAATGTAGTACACATCTTTCTTCAAACAATAAACTTTATTTATATTATATATTTATATATATTATATATTTATTATATTTATTTATAAACAATAAACCCCTTTAAACTCAAACATAAATTCTTGGATGTCCGATAGCGAGTTAGCAAACAGAGACAATGCGTCATTAGTAAATCAAGACAACGAGTCTTCAATAAACACAGTTCACTCATGTCAGGACGGAAACGATTCCGGCATACCGTCCATTCATAGTTATCCATCCAAACGATTAAGACGTGTAGTGTTTGAATTAGCCCCGTATAGTGAAGCAAAAAGGGAAAATGGTATGTTATATTTTTATATATCACCAGATAATATGTACGATAAGATAAAGGAATATATGTTAGAATATTTATCCACCGGTAATTATGCATTTATTATCCCTAATGATGAATTATATTATAAAGTCTCAGAAGTTTATAGAAAAGAGTTTGATCATACAAAGTTTAAACCAGTTAGGTATACTAAAACATTAGTAGAAATAGATAGTAAGGAACAACAGTTAAAATTAATTAAAGAACATCATTTAGTAGATAATAGACACACAGGTATAGAAAGTATGTATAAACAAATGAGAGAAAAATATTATTTTGAGAAAATGAGAAAATTAATTAAGAAATATGTAAATAATTGCGAACTTTGTAAAACAGAAAAATATAATAGACACCCTAACGTAACTTTATCATTAGAAACAGAAACCCCTAATGAGCCTATGGAAATTGGCATTTAACCGTAATTGATAAATTTTCGAAATATGCTATTATTAAACCTGTAGAAAAGAGTAGAGTTTACGATACTTTAGCGGAAATTTTTGCAATAATAGGTGCACCCAAGAAAATTGTTCACGATGGAGAACAATCCTTTTGTAGTGAGATAATTAAAGAATTATTTTCAACTTATAATATACATGATCACACTACATCACCACAACACCACAAATCAAATTCGGATGTAGAAAGACTTCATAGTACTATTCAGGAATTATTTAGATTACAAAAAGATTCCGATTTAGATAATACTCAAAAAATTAATTATATTACACACGCCTACAATAATACTACACATAGTGCAATAAATATGTCCCCATTTGAAGTGCATTTTGGTAGAAAGCCTAGATTGCGAAGTTTTGAAAATATGAAAGTAGATATACAAAGGTACACTGCCCAGCAAAAAGAATTTTGTAAAAATTTAAATAAAAATGTAAAAGAATTACTAATTAAACAAAAAGAAAATAGAAACAATAGAATAAATAAAGATATTAGAAACGTTAAAACTTATAAAATAGGAGACGTAGCATATTTAAAGAATAGTACGGCGAATCGACATAAGACAAAGTCGAGATTTTTGGGTCCATATACAATTGTAAGCATTGAACCTAATAACAAATATACTTTAAATAATGGTAGGACATATCATTTGGAAGAACTTGAAATTGTTTCAGAGTCATCGTCGACACTGGCTACAAATTCAGAAAATTAACGCCAGATGAAAATGTAATTTTGGTAGATTCAAAATCATCCCGTATAATAGAAGGCCAGTGGACAATTATCCATAAGTTAGAAATAAAGCCTATAAAGTATAGTTTAGAGAGTATTCGTAGTTCTGTAACTTACGCTGTAACAAGATCTAAAATTGAAGATTATAAACATATTTATCAACGCATTGAGATAATATTAGAATATGTAGAAGAAATTTGTAAACATTTAAATTTACAAAGTAGAGTTAAAAGAGGATTAATTAATGGATTAGGAACTGTTATTAAGGCCATCACTGGGAACTTAGACCAGGATGACTTGGATAAAATTCAAAAGGATTTAGAAACTTTAAGAGTTGCGTATAATAAGCAAATATCTGTAACAGATGACACTTTAGAAGAATATAATAAACAAATCAGTAATATAACTAAAATCCAAGTTGAAATAAATGAGTATTTTAGAGCTGTTTTAAATAGTAAAAATCAACAGAAGGTAGCTCTGTCATTATTACTGCAGGCGCAAACTTTGCAAGACATAGCAGAAAGACTATCTACTGCAATTACTTTTGCTGAACATAATATGTTTCATTATGAAATATTACAATCACACATTTTAGAGGAAACTTTGAATAATATTCCTCAAGAATTAATGATCTCTAAAAATTTAAATGATATAGAGACCTTCATAAAAGTAGCATGTAGGATCATAAATCAGACAGTATATTTTATAATTAGGATACCTCTAGTTAAGGCAAAATATTATAGTACTCGAAAAATTGTACCTATAATCCAAACCAACCCTTCCTGTATCTATCCCATAATACGAAAAGTAACATTGGCATACGACAGTGAAGAAATATATGAAATCGAAGATTGCATCGAATTAGACAACTTCATATGTAAAGGAAAATTAGTACAGGCAGAGTCGTGCGAAACGGAAATAATTTACAGAAAGGAAAGCGATAAATGTAAAACTGTTCATGTAAGGTGTCCCATACAAGAAATCACAGAAATATCACCCAAAAGTATTTATATGTATTTTAATAAAACAACAGAAGTCAGCATTGATTGAATAAAGAGATAACATGGTTAAAAGGTTCCAATATACTCTATGGCGAGAATTGTAAATTAAATGTTTCAGGCTTAAAAATGTTGCAAACAAAGGAGTCTAGTGACAAGATTATTATTGCAAACATTGAGATCCCCGTAATCGAAACAGCAACGGAGATTGAACTTACCTACGATCCCAAAAAGGTTGAAAACAGGCTGAAACAATTGAAGAATCTGGAAGCATTCGACTTCAGTCATCAACACCAAATAATCCAGTACAGTTGGGTAACAACCTTAACCATAATTATAATACTGATAATTCTGTTTAAATTCCTCAGATCCGGAATTTGGAAACCCCGGACTTCAAATTTAGGGGGGGGGGGAGTAACGCCACCCGGAACCTGACAGTTAGTTTTAAAAAGGATATTATTCCGAACAGTAAAATATATGAGGACCACCCAGAAACAATAATGACACCTTGGACAGTAAACCGAGAGCTGCTTATGAACAATAAGTCAGTATAAACCATAAGCAGCAACAAAGGACCATTGTGGACAGAAAGAAAACACGGATTCACGGAAATCATCGCTACCGCGCCACCTGGTATATAAAGGCCAACAAGTGGCATAAGAAACAGATTCACACTGTAGCTTCACTAGTTAAGAACTTGAGATATTAATATTGTTTCTGTACTAAATTTGTAATCCTTTAAATAAAGTTTTTTTTTATTAAAGTATTAGTTTCAAGTATTTTGACTTGTGGTTTGAGCCACGTTTCACTAATTATACAAATGTGGATGGAATAATCTAATAGAAATTTTTGTAGTTCATATTTATTACTTGGCAAGCTTTGACTGTTCCATTGCATAATATTTACTTGGGCAGAGAATGTGAAAGATTGTTATTTTTTTCCTTTATAGTTTCTTTTATTGCCTCTGAAAGAAGCTGTGAGTTTATGCTTGCATTTTGAGTCTTGTTCAGAGCATAGCTTTAATTAAACATTCTGTGAGTAACGTAAGTGCGTTTTTATTTGAGAGAAGTACATTTAATAAGTCTTTACTATTTGTGTTTTCATTTAATGAAGGGAAATTTTGTAATTTATTATTAAAAAGGTCTGCATATGATGTATTTGTATACTCTTTTTGATTTTCTTCTATTTTCATTTTTTTAACTCTACATTCTCCAGATATAGATAAAGGGCTACCTTTGCAATGTACACAAACAGATTTATCTGGGCTTTGGGTACAGTTTTTATAATTGTGAGCCTCGGCACAGATCGAGCAACGCTCTGCATTCTTACAAAACTTTGCTAAATGTCCGTATCTTAAACATTTATAACACTGTTTCACTGGTGGAATATATGTCGTAACAGGAAATCGCCACATATTTATTAAAACATATTCAGGCAATGATGTAGAGCACGAAAATGTAATTGCCACTGATTGCGTTGCTTGCAGCACAAAGCTGTTGTTAACCTTAGCTTTTCTCATTATGTAGGTACACATAATATTACCCTTTTTGTACTACTCGAAATTGCTTTATAAATTTTTTGATTGGACATTTCGGTCGGTACGGAGTTGATGACACCAGTCAACTCCGTGCTACCAGCTGGAATGCTTGCTTTTAAATTTTGGTCTCGTAAAAAAGTAGTATTTTCAAGAAATGCGTTAGCTAAGTTCGGCCGATTAAAATAGACTCCAACTTTGAATTTATTAATTTTTCTCAAGAAAGATATTCCCTTAATCGATTGTTGGAAAATACGACTTAAACTCATGAGGTCGCGAGTACTTAAAGGAGTTTCACCTGTGCTTTCCACAAAAACTACAAATTCAAATCCAGCTGCGCTGTCCTCTGGATAGCGACGGCTGTAATCATTGACTCTATAAGGAGCATATTTGTTAGATTCCTCTGTGGGCTCAGACTGTTCAGAGCTACTCGACTCAGCCTGATCATCCACCGGACTAGACGATTTTTGTCTCTTCCTATTCCGTTTGGACGGCCGCTGAGACATCGCGGCGCGCCTGGTCCCGTGAAGGGACTTTTATATAATTAAAAAACTTACCAACAGAACGAAGAAATAATTATATACAATTAAAAAATATATACAATACGACAAATATTCTACAATTATACAACTTTTTACAATAAAAATCAAATTAAATTTTCAGTGCTGAACAATTTTCCAACTTTTCCCGCTACTCCCAAAACTCCCTCACATCATAGATGAATGAAGATGAATGACATTCTGAGTTTTTTGAAGTGAAAACTTCTTTAGCGGCGTTGAGCACTTTTGTGGGATGGGTAAAAACTGTGAAACTCGCGTCAGATTCTCGTGCTGATCGAAAAACCTTGGAAAAACCGTAAGACGGTTGGAGAGTAGTGTTTTGTGTCGAACTTGAACTCGAACTCGAGTTGATTGTAAGGGTTTCGATTAATTAAAAAAATCGATTTTTTAAAAATCGACTTTCATAAAAATCGGTTAAAAATTAAATCGATTGTAAGTTTCGATTAATTAAAAAAAACGATTTTTTAATAATCGATTTTCATAAGAAATGTGTTAAAAAAATGCACAACGTTAATAATCAAGTTTTCACTTCTGCCGGCACTCCCGGAGTGCAACCCGTCTTTTTTTTCTTATTATTACGGAACCTCGGCTACAACCATGGCTGTCGAGTATGTTATGGCAGGAAAACAATATTCTATTACACACAGACACACACACACACACACAGAGTCATGTGGGTCAAGTGTGCGCATTTAAACTTTGATGCTATAAAAATCCCAAATATTATTAGTACAATGCAACAAAACTGTGTTCATTTGTAAGACTGTTTATTTGTCACTCACTTAAACATAACAATAGTATTTTTCAATAGCTTATATTTTAGGAATATTTAGAAAACAATAACCCTTCCATTTGCGCACTTTTACCCCAGTATCGGGGTATGTGTACGCAGCACTTTGGGTAAGTGTACGCAACAACAAAATATATATATTTTAGAACATAAAGAATATTCTTTTATAATTTTAATTTGTAACTACTTATAAGTAGTAAAAGTAATCAACAAAAACGTCTTTAATCAAAATATGAGAACAATCATTTTCATTTAGAAATATTTAGTTACTTCGTCATACATGTAAATTTTTATACAAAAAAAGTGCCGTGTGCCACCAGACTCCACAAAGGCTTCTTTCAATCCAATCTTCAGTCGGTGGTTCAGAATACTGTTCGCCACATAAGGGTTTTCTCTTATGTGGCGAAAAGTATTCCCTTTGCGCAGAAGCTTTTTAGCTTCTGCGCACACTTAACCCAAAGCATAGGAACAGGGTTATACGAATATCGTTAATTCCTGCATCACCAGAATATCCTAAACACTGGCAAATAACAAACTTGTTGCACTCGATAGCAAAAAGCTTATTTAGAAATAAAATACATGACTTCAAAAGATTACGCATCAAAATTTACAAAACATCGTAAATATTTGAGCAAAAATCTTCATTTATCTGTCAATACAAAATAGCAGCCGCTGTGACACGAGCGCTTCGCAGGGCGTCCTGTGGGTTATTGAAGAGGGGGGTTGCCGTTCCATAGCGTCATATACATATTTTTCAAGATATTTACAATGCGCACACTTAGACGCTGACGCTGATATCTATAATACAATTTTCAGCATAGTTTTTCTATATTGTCATTTGTCAGGTTTAAAGTCTAGTCAAAGTCTAAGTAAAAGTCAATACAGTCAAGAAGTTAAGTCGGTCGATTCAGTAAAATGGTAGGTAGGTCACTTTATTGAAACTTTCGATGGAGTTTTTGAGGGAACACAAAATAGCACGTTTCTGGATATTGCATCACTTTCCTACACTTTTGCATGATAATCAATATCTAATGGTTAAATATCCTAACAATAGGCTACTTGACCTATATTCAATTTCATTGAACAAATGCATATTTCTAGTAGAACTTGGCCTTTTTTTTTTTTTTTAACGCAGAGAAATGCATTACGCATTCGACGCAGGGGATGGGGACTCCCGCTGCGGATATGTGGGGCTCATCGCGGCGAAGATGGTATGTGCCGCGATCCTACCCACTAAAACTCTGCGACGCTCCTCTCGCCAACCAAGACGAAGCCACGGGCACGACACACCCACCGCAACTCCGTCAGTGGCCGTCCGACCTTTGTCAGACCACACTCATTTGGGGGAGCTTCTCGCCCCGCAGGCCGACAGAGGCCCCACTTGGGGCTTGCTTGGGCCCGCCTTCTCTGGTGTCACGATGCACGGAGCGTTTTGTGCATCGTGACTCACTCTGGGACTCGAATTTGATGACGGCGTCCCCACGCCGCCACCACGAGTACCCCGGCTAGGGTGGATCATTGTGCTGGCGTCGCACACGTCTCCGCCTTAGCCGTCTCGAGGGGTCGACCGCCTCCCTTTCCCTGATGCGTTCGGCCTCCTCCTTAGCAGCCATAACCTCCTGGGCGAAGGTGTCAACTGCCGTCCACGCGGTCTCGCTACTCAGCATTGCACGAATGATAGCTGGTAGCGAGAGATCCCGTCCAATTGCGGCTACGAGGGCCGCACGCTGTCCTGTCCATGAGGGACAGACCATCACAGTATGTTCGGCCGTGTCCCTTTCGTCTCCACAATGATGACACCTAGTGTCATTCTCTCTCCTCACTATCTCACACAGGTACCGACCAAAACAGCCGTGCCCGGTCAGCACCTGTGTCAGACGGAAGGAGAGTGCGCCGTATGTCCGGGTGATCCACTCTTTCAGGAGCGGGCGTATGGCCGTTATTAGGGCAACGCTCACCTGCGGCTCTTGAAGCCGCTCCTCCCACAGGATCAATGTCCTTTCCTTCGCCGCTTCCCTCCACCGACGTACGGCGTCCGGTAGGGGGTTGCGCGGACCTCTGCGCAGCGCCAGTAAACGTCGGAGAGGGCTCTCGCTTGTAAGTCCCAAGGGACGCTTCCAGCAAGTAGGCAGGCCGCATCCCTTGAGATCGTCCGGTATCCGCGAACCGCTCTTGTGGCCATTACGCGCTGAAGCCTCCCAAGACTTAGCGCATTTTTAGGTGACAAGTTTCCAGCCCATATCGGCGCTCCGTACATGGACATTGAGCGGATAACACCCATGTACAAGCGCCGACAGCCCAGGCTCGGGCCCCCGAGATTCGGGAGTAGAGTCGCCAAGGCCCCCGCAGATCTCGTGACCTTTTCGGAGAGCCGACGGAAATGCTCCCCGAAAGTCCAACGCCCGTCCAATACAAGGCCCAGGTACGTCATCGACGGCGATATGGCAATCCTCGTTCCGCCCACGACAATCTCCAAACCCAGTGGTGGCGCATTCCTGGGCCCATAGAACATAACGGCCTCGGTTTTGTTCAATGCAACTGTGAGGCCCAACGCTCTAATTCGGTGAACTGTCTGTGCGATAGCTGCTGTCGCCCGAATCACCGCCTCTCTATGCGTTCGTGCGCGAACAACCACACATGTATCGTCTGCGTAACAAACCAACTCAGCTCCAAGTATGAGTACAACACGGAGAACCCAATCGTATCCGATGTCCCACAGGGTCGGTCCCAGAGCCGATCCCTGTGGGACACCGCAATCGACTTCCAGCTCCTCCCATCCGTCCTGCGTCGGGTACTGAACCGACCTTTCGGAGAGGTAATTTTTGATGGTCCGGCGTAAATAACGCGGCACCCCGTGGTACTCTAATCCGGCTTCGATGACGCTCCAGGGCATGGAGTTAAATGCGTTGGAGATGTCTAAGGACACTGCCAACACAACTCCACCCCGGGACGTCTCCTCCTCAACTAAGTCACGCAGACGAGCCACTGCGTCAATTGTGGACCGGCCGCTCCTGAACCCGTACTGGGAAGGACTAAGGTTTGGCCCGGTGCACTCCAAATGGCGATTAATTCGCGCCACCATTACCCTCTCCAACATCTTGCCCGCTTCGTCCAAGAGCACGATGGGACGATAGGCCGATGGCTGATCCTCTGGCCGCCCGTCCTTGCGCAGAAGAACCAGCTTGCCTGTTTTCCAGCGCCGCGGTACTCGACCCTGGACCAAACAATTGGTCAAAGCGGTGAGTACCTGTGGCTCCATGTGCTTCATTGCTGCACTCCAGACACGACCCGGCACGCCATCCAGGCCTGGGGCCGTGTTCTTCGAGCCCATTTTGTGCACCACCACGGCCAACTCAGCTGACGTGACAGGTGGTATCTCCTCCTCTACAACTTCAGCCCCGGAGTTCTCCATTCGCGGAGCTACGACGGGAGAACAGTTAGCCCCACGTGGAAACAAGGTCGACAGGACCCGACCTCGGATCTCCGGCTCTATTGTCTGCGTGATTGGGGCGGCTGCAGGACGCAGCTTTTGGCGTACCCACTTGTACGGTCTGCCCCACGGATCCTCCTCGAGTGTCCGTAGCCAATCCTGCCAGGCGTCTGCCTTTGCCTGCAGTATGGCATTGCGAAGGGTGAGGCAGGCCGAACGATACGCAGTGTACAAGTCCTCCTCCTCTTGCTGATCCCTTGTTCGGCGTCTGCGATACCTCTTATAACGGCGACGGGCCGCCGTACACTCTTGCTGTATGCGTAGTAGCTCAGGGCGCCACCAATACATCTGGCGCCGCGGCCTAAAAGTCCCTACACGTGGCATAGAGGCGTCGCAGACGCCTTGCATTGCCTTCCTTAACCACTCCTCACAGTCGTCAACATTCTCGGACGGCAGAGGCACCCAGGATGCGACAATCGCAGCCTCGTCGAGAAGCTCCCGGTCCATCTTCTTCAGAGACCATCTAGGTCCGCCACTGGTCGGCCTGGGACTGTCTGACCCTGAGCTGGAGGCGACGACGTCAAACCTTATATATAGATGGTCTGAGAGAGTCTCGACCTCCTCCAAAACTCTCCAATCCACAATGCGGCGAGCAATAGCTGGGCTGACAAAAGTCAAATCAACTATTGACTCGCCCTGCCATCGGACACAAGTGCTAACCGCACCTTTGTTAGCCACCACTAGGCCCGTTGTCACTAGCCATTCGGCAACCGCCCTGCCTCTGGCATTCGTCGCCGGGGAACCCCACAGCGTGGACTTCGCGTTGAAGTCCCCGGCAACGACTACTGGGCTGGCAGCCCTGCTCACATAGGTGGTGAGCCGCAGGAGAAAGGACTCATACTCCACGATAGGCCGGTTTGGGGAAAAATAGACCCCCACCACGGTGAGGGGTCCCAAATCGGCGACGACGAAGCCGTGCCCCTTAGTCACGCTCCTGATAGAAGGAGGCATGATTCCGGGGCCCAGGACTAACGCCACCGTTGAGTCCTCGTCCCCGATCCAATCGCTCCTGGGCAGGACACGATACGGCTCAGCCATCACTGCAACGTCGATCATCCGTTGCGCCATCTCATGCAACCAGAGATCTTGCGCCCGGGCGCAATGATTAAGGTTGCCCTGCAGAAACTTAAAGGACGCCGTTATGAGGCGTCCATCGGTGCCGCTTCAGCAACGGTAGTCGCCGTGGATGTTGTGGCGACTGCCTTAGGTGCCTTGCCCTTCTCTGGGCCGTCCCTCTTTTTCTTAGGCGCCGTTTTCCCGCAGGATTTAGCTCCCACGATGTGGTCCGCCGGCCTACCATGGGCCTCACATAGTGCACAATGAGGCGCGTTTTGGCACCCCGCAGACGTGTGGCCCGACTGACCACAACGGAGGCAAAGCTCACTGCGGTCTACCTCGCTCTTGCATATTGCCCGGGTATGCCCGGCCTCCTGGCATCGGTAACATATCATGGGGCGTGTGGCCAGAAGTACCACACGCACGATGGTCCACCCAACGCAAACTTTTACGTTTGGGGCTGTTACCTTCTTTGCCGCCTCGACCGGGCACTTAACCCAGACTGATCCACGGCCTCTGCGGTCTCGCCTGATCTCTCCAACCTTAATGTCGCCAACTGCGCAACCACCGGGAATTGAAATGGCCCGCGCCACTTCTGCCGGGGTGGCGGAGTCATCCAGACCCTGTAGGCGCAGCTCCGCGCACTTTTGAGGTCGGTGGATGCGGACAACGTCCTCCTCCATCACCTCCTTGAGCTTTTCAGCAAGTTTGTCCGCCTTTTCCTTGTTAGCAACCCCTGGAATCTCGAGCAATCGAGCCCCAGTGACTGCCACCTTAAACCTTACAGCCGGGATCTCCAGGCTGACTAGATCGACCCGTTGTTTGGCTTTTTCTAGTACATCTTTGTACGAGATGCCTCTTTTCTCCGCCTCTGACTGCAACGTTAGAACCACGGCTGCAGTTTTCGGAGTGCGGAGACCTCCATTTTTCTTTTTCTTCCTCTTCTTAGGTACCTTCTTTCCTTCCTCTCTTCTTTGTACCTGTCCTTTTTTCCTTTTGACAACCTGCGACCACTCCTCGGTCACATGTTGTCCCGCCGCAGCTGTGGCAGGGACAGTATCGCGCCTAGCCGCCGCCGCCTCCACAGCTGCAGCAGATTTCTTTATCCTCTTCTTTTTCTGTTTCGCTGCTGGACCCGGATTGAGTGGGGGTAACAGCATCGTCACCATCGGCTCCAGCTCCGAAGCCTTCTCTTTGCCCTTCGACGTAGACGCCATTGGGACACTTGTGTTCTCCTTCTCCTTTTTCTTATCCGCAGCGAGGGGGGGTCGCAGGCGCGGCTCCGGCAGCAGCCGAGCCTCCAATCCCTCTAACCGCGCGTCCATTCTAGCACTCGCTACGGACACCGCCTCACGCACCGCTCGCTGGACAAGCTCCTCCACATTCAGCTCCTTGTTTACGGGAGTGATTTGTGGCTGAGCTTCGGCCATCCTACGCTTGATGGCCCCCAGTTCCTTTTTCAGGTCTTCGAGCTCCTTGGATAGGCGTTTATTATCGGCTTCCAGTGCTCTTGTCTCCGCCGACGCTGAGTGCTCGAGCAGAATCGCACAGGTTTCCCGTATGGCAAGGGTCGCCTTGTTGAGAGCCGCCACAGACGTTCCCTTGAGGTTCTTTTTCTGGGCTACGCTGCTGATGGCTCTCAGGCTCTCTGTGATGATTGCACCCAGTCTAGCTGAAGTAACCTCCTTGGGTTCTTCCAGCATAGTCACGTCAGAGGAGGATTCCGACACCCGAGAGTGTGACCTCACCGATGGGATCCTCTTTGTCGCCTCCAAAATCTCGCGCTCCATTTCGGTTTGCAGCGCTCTATCTTCCTGGTCTAGTTGACTTTTTCTGGCCTTGGCCTGGCCAACGTAGCGTCCAGTTGTGGGTGGCCGGCCCCTACCACGCTTGGCAGTGGGTTTCCGGGCACCCTCTTCGTCCTTTTCAGGACTGCGTTCACCGGGCCTCTTACGAAGGAACCTTTCTCGTTCCTTCTCCTTGTCCGTATCCTTATTTCGAGAGGATGCAGTTTCACTGCCACTCTCCGTGTCATATCCTAGTCCATCCCTACAGAAAAACTTACTAGGGATTGGACTGCCGGGCGTAGGCGTCGCTGTTCGCGATCCTTCGCCTTCGCTCGCTGTCAATATTGCAGCCGTAACAATATGCCTATCAATATCAGTGTTCGTGCCATAGTCGTCGTTGTCATCTCTCCTCTCCCCCTCCTTCATAGCAACAGGTGCTCCCCCCGTATACGTGGAGCGATCCCCGGCCGAGGCCGGAGTATGGGATTCCCCCTTTCGGAGACCCACCCGGGGATTATTTTTATCCTTATTGCTCTCCATAATTGATCATTAAGGGGTGATTCTGCCCCACATCCTAATTGCGTGGTCACCCACCCGCCATGCACCCCGTCACCGGACGTCACCAGCTTAGGGTTGGGGGCCCACAGGCCCATCCATCTCACAAACACACACTGATTTGCACACACAAACACACACTATTGTAGAGAAGAATTAACTGAACAGGAAAGATAGAGAAGAAAGGTGGTGAAAGATAGAATAACGAAAAACAAAATAACAACGAAGTGTAAACTACTAAAAAGAGAGTGAAAGACAGAGAAAGACCGGCGATCAGCCACCCTGAGTACCTCGCTCCGTGTAAAGGGCGGAGTGGCGTACCCAGGGGCTCAGGGACACCAACGAGAAGGAACCGGTACCACCCCCAGTAGAACTTGGCCTAGGAGACCATATTTCACCCTTATCATCAAATAAAAGCTTATGATTGATAAATAAAGTCGATTTGAAAATATGATTTTATGAAAATATGATTTGTACTGACGAAAACGCTTTTGCGGTACTTCCGGTTTGGATGTGACGTCATCCTCATAGTAATTTAATATCTTTTATTTATCGCGCTCGTTATATGTAAGTTTATCTGTACATAAATAATAAGAATAAGCCTAGAAAGATTTGTAAAATATATTTTATTGAATAATTCACTTAAAACTTCAGTTTTATATATTATCTTCATTTATTGTAGACGGGAAATGAAATGGCCAAAACTTTTCTCCAAAAGTTTTCAACATTACAAATGATTTGTAATTTCTTATTTAATTCTTTTATAATTTTTGGGCACTTTTAGACTCGTGCATTTAGCACATAAAAACATGTTCAATAAAGAGAGTTTAAAATACAAAGCGTATGACGTCACACTATGGCGGACAGTGTTTTCGGCGCCATTTAAGAGGCGTATTTTTCAATAAACATTTTTATGGGTTTCTACTGTGTAAAATATTAAAATATTAGTTTTTTTTGTGAAAATGAATGATAAAGAAGCGATTAGCATGAAGAAAAAAAGTAGGTCAAGTAGCCTATATTACTAATTATGTAATTAGTAATTACACATTAAAAACCCAGTAAACACAATAATTTTAGTAAAATAATACAAAAACACAACATCACTCTTACACATTCCCGGCAAAACTGGACTTGAGTTTGAACTCCTCGACAAATAGCCTTGTTCGTTTGGTTTTTCAACTGCGCATGCGCGGCTTTTGTGTGTCAGTGTGATTGTCATATTCTAAAATACCGATCAATTTCTGTCAAAATCTGACAGCAATTTTAGAACATGACACTCACACTGACAAACAAAAAAGCCGCGCATGCGTAGTTGAAAACTGAAACGAACAAGGCTAAATGAGTTGACATTTTAATTTTTTTACTTGGCATTTTTAGCTAAAATCGCTAAAATCTATTGCTAAAATCAGTAGGTATACACCATAGACTTATATTATACAGGTTTATGGTATCACCATGTATATGTCGTAGGATTATATTTTGATAAATCGAATTATCGCGAAAATCCTAGGGACATCGCGAAAATACGGATAATTAGACAATGGTGATTACATTTTTCAAACTTACTGACAAAACGTAGTGTTTTCGCGAAAATACGAGTCGTCTTAGTAAGATTGCGAAACGAATCGTTAGTTATTATCGAAAAAAATCACTGATTGGTCGGTTTAAGCGCCCTACAACAACATCTTCTCTGATTGGTTGAAGAGTTGACATTTTAAATGTCAATTGATTGTCACGCGTTGTTTTGTTTGTGGTTGTGTTTGTAAGCGAAATAGCAGTTTTTAATATTTAATGTGTTTAAAATTGCAGTTGGATTTGAAAAATAGTACAAAAAGTTATCTAAAAGTGTGTCTGTAAATACGAAATGACTGATACAAGTGAAATTAGTGCTGAAAGTTCAACAGAACCAGAAACTAATTCTGAGGTTATGTCCGATAAAGAAAGATTCGACATAGAGCTAACGTAATTAATCGTAGTTGCGTTTACATTATGACTAGTAACTTTTCAGTGATAAATATTTACCCAAGAAAAAGGCATTGTCATTTCTTACCCTTTATAAGTCTATGGTATAATACCTCAAAGATACATGGGGAAAGATAGTAACCCTAACCAATCAGAATAAGAGTTGGCCAGTAAGTAAAAATCAAGCCAATCAGCGTTAAGAATGTGCAATGTTACTGAGGCGACTCGTGTTTTCGCGAAAACACTACCTTTTGTTAGTAAGTTTGAAAAATGTACTCACCATTGTCTAATTATCCGTGTTTTCACGAAGTCCCTAGAATTTTCGCGATAATACGATTTATCAAATCATCCTACGACATATACACTATACAGCCACAATCCATGTTTAATAATTTCAAAGTTCAGCTTCAGACTAAGGAGTAGGGTCTTAACACACTAGGCTGAATTACGCCAACGTAAATTCCGCCGCGTTTCATGTCCATACAAAATATGGGCGGAACGCGACAGACAACACACTATGCCGAAATTCCGTCGTGAGCCGAATTTCCGTCGAGCCGAGTCGAGTGTAAAGTTCGGCAGCGATTCGGCGGTAATGTTTTGTATAGCAACACACTATACGCGACGGAAATATCAAAACCGAACATAGCAAATCCAACCTTATCTCCAAAGCGTTAACGAATAAAATTTAGATATATATAAAGTGCAGTTTGAATTATAAATTAGGTTAAGATATGAGGTGGTCCACACACGATAGGTACTCTCGAACACTGGGTGCGGGGCTCATACAAATAAACAGAGAAACTTCTCATAAATCATGGGTTTATTGTGGATAACACACACGAGCGCGCGAAAAGCGATATGGCCTTTTCGGGTGGCGGCATCGAACTCCCGAGCATCGCGCGGGAACACTCTGCCGCGTCTGAGTAAAAGAGACAGCACTACTCGCGGTAACGAGCGGGAGGGAGACCGCGGGTCACCCGGTGTTGCAAGACCGACGGTCGGGTTACCATATGCTCCCCCTCTAGTCCAGGGGAACGTCCTCGCTCCTGGACTAGGACTCTAGCTCTGGTCGCAGGGCGTCCTCGCTTTCTATTGGGAATGATGGGGCTAGGAAGCGAGTGGCTGTCCTGGCTCTTATAAATAGAAAGATCCTGGTTGTGGTATTTACCAATGATTTCGTCGGGTTGGTTTACGTGAGACAATATGTAGGTTGTTGGGCTTACCTTTTTCACAATTTGGTACGGTCCATCACGCTTCGGGGCAAACTTTGCGGTCACATTCTTTGAGGCGCTGCTGAGTACATGAGACTTAAGAAGTACCAAATCACTTACCTGAAAGGTATCTGCAGGTCGGCGAAATTGATCAGCGTTATCCTTGGTCTTGTCTTGCTGTAATTCGACACGCTCGCGGATCGCTGAGAGGGAATTAATAAAATTTCTAAGGTAAGGAGTAATTTGTGGGATGAAATTTTCCTTGTCCAGGATAGCGCGAAGATCATGAGTGACTTCTGTGGGAGATCTCATTTCTCTGGCAAAGGTTAAGTAAGCCGGTGATTTACCTGTTGTCCGGCATCTGGAGCTATTTAGGGCAAAACGGATCAGCGACAGCTTCTTTGGCCAGGATGTGTGGTCTTCTTGTACCAGGTATGCTAACATGGCTTTTAGGTCTCTATTTTTGCGTTCTGCGGGGTTCGACTGAGGATGGTAAAGAGGCACGAAATTTTGCATCACTCCAAGGACGGACATGCATTGTTGCATGACTGCAGAAACGAATTGTACCCCGTTATCAGATATTATTCGACGAGGTAGACCAAATCGTAAAAAGTATTCTTCGGCTAAAACCTGAGCGCAGGCTTCGGCTGTGGCTTCTCGGAGGGCGAATAATTCTACCCACCGTGTGGCGGTATCTTCAATTAGAAGCACCCAGCGCTCCCCCTGGTCTCCTTCTGGCAGTGGGCCGAAGAGATCAATAGCTATCACTTCGTTGCGTTGATTCAACACAGGTGTTTGTAGTAGACCTGGTGGTTTTGTGTTACTTGCTTTATAGCGTTGGCAGTGGATGCATGCACGGACATAATCAGAGATTATACGACGCATCCCAGTAAAATAAAATAAATTAGCTACCTTTTGATAGGTCCTGTCGATGCCAGAATGACCGGCTGTCGCAGAATCGTGTAATTCTTCAAAAATATTCTTAACTTGGTCCGTGGGAATGACTAGTTGCGGTGATTCGCTGTCGGAGTCCGGGTTTAAGCGATACAAGACGCCTTGGTCCATGAGAAAACCTCGTTCTACCCACCTTTGTGCTGCAACGTCATCATTTCCTTCAAGCTCCTTAATTATCTTTTCTACTTCAGGGTCGGACATCTGTTCTTCACGAAGCTGACTAGGCGATTTAGACGGTATATCGCAAATAACGAAACAAATACCACAGTCTTCGCGAGTATTTTCAACGCAAGCAGGTCTACTTAGTGTGTTGGCCACTACGTTGGCCTTCCCGGGAGTGTACTGAAATCGGATGTCGAAAGCTTGAAGTTTTAGAGCCCAGCGTACAAGTCTACCGTTTGGGGATTTAAGTGAAAGGAGCCACCGAAGTGGTTGATGATCACTGCCCACTATGACTGGGTGACCGTCTAGGTAAGGACGAAAACGCTCTACCCCCCACACTACGGCGAGTGCTTCTCGTTCCGTTGTCGAGTAGTTACGTTCCGCTGCGTTAAGGAGACGGCTAGCGTATTCTATCGGCCTTTCCTAATTACCATCGCCCTGCATTAAAACCGCGCCTAAGGCGTTATTACTTGCGTCTGTACGCAGAATGAAAGGGCTATTAAAGTCAGGTTGAATCAGTATAGGTGCAGATGTGAGTAACCGCTTTAATTCACTAAAAGCTTGAGACTGTTCCATGCCCCAGGACCAAATCTGATTTTTCTTAGTCAAGCGTGTTAAAGGCCCCGATACTTTTGAGAAATTTGGGATGAACTTCCTGTACCACGAACAAGTTTGCAGGAACGTGCGGAGGTGTTTTAAATTAGCAGGCTCCTTCATATCTAAAACTGCGCTCACCTTTTGCGGATCGGTGGAGATTCCGTCTTGGGTAATGATGTGCCCAAGGTATCTAACGCTCTCTCTAGCAAATGCACACTTATCACGGTTCACATGAAGGTTAAATTCTTCCAAACCAGTTTCAGTACCAAATCCAGGTCTCTCAGGTGCTGCTGAAAACCCTCAGAAATCACGTAAATATCATCAAGATAGGTTAAAATGGTGACGTCTTTCAGCGCTGCACAGGAACGGAGTTTGTCTATCAAACGCTGGAAGGTCGCTGGCGCGTTTTTCAGGCCAAACGGCATCTTCTTGAAACGGTAGGTGCCGAGCGGAGATATGAAGGCTGTTTTATCCTTATCAGATTTCCTAACTAATACTTGCCAGTAGGAAGAACGAAGGTCTAGAGTGCTCATGTAGCAGTTTCTATATATATAATTACCGGTCTTGGTGACTGCGTTGAGGCGTCTATAATCCACGCAGAACCGGATGGAACCATCAGACTTCGGCACCATTAATGCCGGGGAACACCAGGCCGATTCGCACTCTTCTATGACGTCATCGTCTAACATTTTCTTTATTTCTTGCTTCATCAACTCTCTTTTAGCTGGAGTCAGCCGGTAAGGCGGCACTGCTATAGGCGGGTGGTTACCTGTATCGATGCAGTGTTCACTGAACGGTGTTGGACCTCCCCCTGCTTCGAAGACGCGTGCGTGCTTGGAAAGGACGTCGCTGAGATCTTGTCGCTCAGCCGTTGTAAGGCGGGTACCTTCATCATCCCTAAGAACAACCGTGGAAGCACAAGAAATAATACTACGACGTACGGTAGATTCAAAAATTAATTTATACTGTACCGTATTGTTCTCACTGAAGTGCCATACCTTTTTGTTGAAGTCAATCACCACTCCAGCGGCAGTTATGAAATCGATACCTAGTAAGGTTTCGTTGTTTGTCGAATCCGGGAAAATGAAAAATGGAATTGTGATAGTTATCGTCTCCAACTGTACCTGTAGAGTGGTAGTTAAAATATCCATCGCACGTACCACACTATCAGCCAATTTAACTCTTCTAGAGGAAGAGTGGAGGGGATAATTTTGTCGTCGGAGGAGAGCATATAGCGTATGACCCGCAACACAATGCTTAGCCGCTGTATCAATTAACGCGGTACCCTTAAAACCCAAAATATCAATATTGAAAATTGGTCGCGGGTTACGGCCACAGGATCCCGTGGAGTCGTTTACATTTCCGGTACAGCATACAAAATTATCATTAACACAATTAAATAAAATATCACTATCCGAAATTTTTGGCTTATGCCCTTTTACACCTGAGGTATCAAAATTGTCCGAAACAGTCAAATTATTATTAATAGAAGTTATATGAACATCATCAAAGTTATTTGAATTATTTGGGTTGTACCCTTTTTCACACGCGGTAACAAAATTATTGAAAACAGTTAAATTATTATCAATTGAAGTTAAAAAAACATCATTAGAATTATTTGAAAATTCTGGGTTACATCCTTTTTCACATGCGGTAGCAAAATTATCGAAAACAGTTAAATTATTATCAATTGAAGTTAAAAAAACATCATTAGAATTATTTGAAAATTCTGGGTTACATCCTTTTTCATCGGGGGTATCAATATTTTCAAAAAAATTTAAATTATACAAATCATGAGAATTATTTGAAATTTTTGGTTTACACTCTTTTTCATCTGAGGTATCAATGTTTTCCAAAATATTTAAATTATGATTCGACATATCAACATCATAAAAAATATTCGAAAATTTTCGGTTACACCCCTGTTCGCTATGTATGATGGAATAATAATTATTCGAAGCATAATTTAAATCATCATCATTTTGCAAATAATAATAATTAAAATCATTATTGCAGAATTTATCATTATCATTATCGCTAGAATCTAACGAATAAAACATGCCACTTTCACTTTGTGTATCACTGGCTTTAGGTTGATTGTTTATATTATTAGAGTTAATAAAAGTTTGCTCGCCGGTTAATCCTTGTAACTTACGACATTGTGCTTTCTCGTGTCCGAATCTACGACAGTAATTACACTGTAGGCGAGTTTTCTTTCCCGTATTCACGTTGCTGGACGAAGCCTGTGTCGAAGTCGGAAGTACTGTGGGCGGAGCATTCGCGGAGAATGTGGAGGGCGCAACTTGCGTCGCCGGGCCGCGAGGGTACGTTGCAGCTGTGCTAGTACTGCTAGGACGTACTATAAAACGGGAAACGGAGCGCATGACGCCTGTACCGGACGAAGCGGGCGGGTTGCGCGGGAGCACTGCACTCGTTCGCGCCCCCGAACTTGCTTGTTCAAATGTATCTTCGATATGTCTAGCTCTGTGTAAAAGTACATCGTATGATGTAATTTCATCTCGCCGTAATCGCTCACGAACACAGCAAACTGTAGAGCATATCCAATTGTACTTTTTCAGTAAGGTCGCCTGTTAGAAGCCGAGCGAACAGGGCTCTCGCCCTGGCAACGAACAACTCAGTCTTTTCGTGACCTTGATGCATACTGAATAAGTCTTGATATATCTTGTGTGGCGGGCGAATATCGCCAAACGCACCTCGGAGCGACGCGATCGCCTCGCCCCATGAAGTGATCGTGGACTTGATTCCTTGCCACCAGACGGCAGCGTTTTCTGTTAGTAACATCGTTAATCCACGTAATGCATTGTACTCTCCTACCTGTGTACATTCTTTATAAGTTTCGACCGCGTCGAGGAAGCTGTCCAACGATTCTCCGGCAGCACCGCTGAATCTCGCCGTGCAGTTTGCGAAGTTACCGTTCAGGGGGGCGGCGGGGGCGGCTGGCGTGGATGCTGCTGCCGGTGTCATCGACTCCCGACGGGTTTCGTGATCTAATATGCGGTCGAGCAATCGTTCAAACGCCGTTGTTTGAGCCTGTTGTAGCGTTGCCACTATTGTGAGAACGCTGTCGCTCGTAAATGTTTCTCGTGCGTGGTGGTGGCCGTCGTCACTTTGACGAGCGGGAGACGCCGTCGTCGGGGATGCCGGTTGCGTGGGGGCGGGTAGGAATGCCGCTGCATCATTACCCCGTCGTTGATGGGCATCCTCGGGTCTTGTGGCACTGGCCGATCTACCGCGGGTTAACACCATGTTCACTAAACGCACTTATATACCACTTTCACGATACCTTTTGGCCGCCAGATTCAACGTAGGTACTTTTACAGTCATACACTTTGGCCGGCCAGGGTACGTACTCGTATTATAAACACGTTGGAGCGCCAGATATGAGGTGGTCCACACACGATAGGTACTCTCGAACACTGGGTGCGGGGCTCATACAAATAAACAGAGAAACTTCTCATAAATCATGGGTTTATTGTGGATAACACACACGAGCGCGCGAAAAGCAATATGGCCTTTTCGGGTGGCGGCATCGAACTCCCGAGCATCGCGCGGGAACACTCTGGCGCGTCTGAGAGAAAGAGACAGCACTACTCGCGGTAACGAGCGGGAGGGAGACCGCGGGTCACCCGGTGTTGCAAGACCGACGGTCGGGTTGCCATAAATTTTAATAACCGAACATTCAAACAGCACTTTAAATATATCTAAATTTTATTTTATGCTATACATCTCATACCATTTGGCATTGAAGTTATTTTAAATACGAAATAATTAATTTAAAATCACCGGAAAACTGTTTGTTTACAATCCATCACTTCGTCATATTATTACAATCTCGCGGTGTTTACAATCTTACGGTGACATATATATTACGGACCGAAACAAACATTGGGAAGTAATTACCCACTTACTAAAACTTAAAATTTTCTAGTAAATCTTACTGTTTCCACGGTTCTTTTCAAGCCAAACACACAGAAAATAAGTCTAGTTTATGATAGTATTTGTATATGCACTTACCAGATTTTTTTTTTTCACAACTTAAAAAAATTCTCGGGCACCGGTTTTTCGCAATAAAATCGTGATCCACAGATTAAGGATATAGGTAGATGGCTTCTTAGCTCGCCAGCGCGTGGCCATTTTATGCTTGTGTGCAATTGCCGTAGTGTGCGTGTAGGGATGGGCGATCTGCTTGTATATATCGATAAAAATATAAAATTAGACTACAGCTATCGACCAATAGTCGACCATAATTTTATGTTATAGATTTTTATTAAAAAAAAGGAGGTTATCAATTCGACCTGCATGTTCAATTTAGGATACAATATTATGATCATTATATAAAAATACTTATATAAATAAAATATTTAAGTATATAATTACACAAATAGTTAAAAATAATATACATAATATGTATACTCCATAAGTCACGAAGGCTTGACCGGAGTGTAATATCAATAAAATCAACAGTTTTTTATAAAAAACAACAGAAGATCAAATATACTTTATTATACTTAACTATTAAACAACAATTTTGTAAAATAACAATTGTTATGTATTGTCGAAGAAATAAAGACGTTAAAGCATTGGATACTTCATACTGGTGACGGGACACATAATAATATAATGTGTCCACTGTCCGTAGGGACACTGGTGTAGACCAGTGGCCGATGCTTCAGTCAATAAAATATGCCATACATCATAACATGGGATGATATCTATACACTAAATGATGCAAACGAAGCTGCTGAAACATTAACCAATCTAAACATATAATAAAACTGTAGAAATAATAAGCGGAGGGTGTCACTACATCGCTTTAGAAGCCAAATCTGTGGTCAGTTTTTTTGTCTGTCTGTCTGTCTGTATGTTTGTTCCACTATCACACGAAAACTACAGATCCGATTTGAATGCGGTTTTCGCAGATGTATTTGTCTTCTTCCAACTTAACATCTGATGTATAAAAAAATTTCCCCCCACCCCTCTAAAGGGACGAAAGAGGGGGTAAGATTTTGTATAAGACTTTTGCTTTAACAAGAAAACTACTGATCCGATTTGAATGCGGTTTTCGCAGATATATTTGTCTTCTTCCAACTTAACATCTGGTGTATAAAATTTTTTCCCCCACCCCTCTAAAGGGACAAAAGAGGCGGTCAGATTTTGTATAAGACTTTTGCTTTAACACGAAAACTACTGATCCGATTTGCATACGGTTTTCGCAGATATATTTGCTTTCTTCCAACTCAACATTTGGTGTATAAAAATCAGCCCCCCCCCCACACCCCTCTATGGGGACCAAAGAGGGGGTTAGATTTTGTATCAAACTTTTTTCTTTAATGGACTTACTTCATATTATTAACTGTTTTACCAACTTAACATCTGGTGTATAAAAATTTTCCCCCCACCCCTCTTAGGGGACAAAAGAGGGGTTAAGATTTTGTATCAACTGATGAAGTAGAAGTACTTTAAATGGCAAAACAACGTTTGCCGGGACAGCTAGTAGATTAATAAAAATCATAAATCTTAACTGTGAAACTAGGCAAATACAAAAACGGTACAAACCTCTAAAGCCTTGGATCACAAAACGGGTTATTAGATGTATAAACAAAAGAGATAAGCTACACAAAAAATCTAAAATGTCACCAAATGATGAGCACATAAGAAAACAATATCTGGATTATAGAACCACATGTAACAAAATTATTAAAAATCTGAAAGTACAATATTATCAAAATAAAATACAAATTAACAATAACAATATTAGGAATACTTGGAAAATAATAAGGGAGGTATGTAGTATTGGTGCTAAAAATGATATCCCACATGAATTATTACACATTGATAACAGTCCACAAAGATCACTTAATTCAGTAAACAAGTATTTCACAACTATTGGCGTCAACCTTGCTAAGAATATTATGGCTAAAATAGGTAAAGATGAAAACGAACTAACTGTGTGTGCAAAATCAACAAAAACGCCTTCTTACTCAATGGCCTTCCTCCCCACCGACCCCCATGAAATTAGGGCTTTAATACTCAGACTACGATCCCAAAGTGCACCTGGATGGGATAAGATCTCTGCTGATCTACTCAAACAAAATATTAAGTCTTTAGCTGACCCTCTTGCCTTTTTATGCAACTTAAGTCTTGAAACTGGTGTATTTCCTAAAATCTTTAAAACTGCAGTAGTATGTCCTATTTACAAATCCGGTGATAAAGAGAGTCCAACGAGTACAGACCGATTTCACTACTCACAACATTGGCCAAAATTCTAGAAAAAGTAGTTAATAAACGTCTTGTCTCATATTTAGAAAAAAAAACTATTTCATTAACCCAAATACGTTCGGTTTCAGAGCTGGAATGTCTACTGAAGATGCTGTCCTGAAACTCACATCCACCTTAGCAACTCACATGGATGGTGGACATAGGTATATCGGTGTTTTCCTAGACCTGCAGAAAGCATTCGATACAGTTTCACCAAATATACTTATAACCAGATTGGAAAATCTTGGCATAAGAGGCACCGTCTTAAACTGGTTTAAGGATTACTTGTTCAAACGACTTCAGTGTTAGAGTGGGAGAAGTAGAAAGCGACAAGTTGCCGTGCGCATTCGGGGTTCCACAGGGAAGTACCTTAGGCCCTACGTTGTTTCTCGTCTATATAAATGACATGTTTAACGTTGTGTCTGGAAATGTTGAACTCCAAATGTTTACTGACGACACGGTACTAGTTGTTCATGCAAAAACATGGAGAGAAGCTTTCCAACTAGCTGAATCCAATATGGCCAGAATCACGTATTGGCTTGAGTCCAATCTTCTTTCTTTGAACACTACAAAAACAAAATACTTATGTTTTCACAAATCACACCTAACCAAGCCAAATGATAATACTAAATGAAGTACTCACACATATCCCTGTAACACTTCTGTAGACCCACAAAAATCATGTGATTGTGCCATGTTGACTAGAAATACTTCAATAAAATACCTAGGTATTCTTATAGATGAAAAACTTGATTGGCATTCACATATTAATGCTACGGTCACTAGGATAAGAAAAATGGTCTATGTATTTAAAAATCTAAGGCAAGTTGCTGATAAAAAATTACACCTATCAAACATTGTGTGAGTGTCTCATTAGATACTGCATATGCGCATGGGGTGCAGTTTGTAAAACCCAATTACTAAAACTTGAAATAGCCCAGCGGGCTATTCTTAAGGTTCTATTACACCTGCCTTTCAGACACCCATCTGCAGACTTATACATGCAGGCGGATGTGTTATCGGTGAGAAAGATCTTTATTTATGAAATGCTAAAAAGATACCACAAAACTACAGTACCGTACTTACCACCTAATGCCTCAAAGAGGATTGATAGGTGCCCAGTCCCATTTGCACGAACGACCTTTATGCGTCAACAGTACAATGTACTAGCACCAGCTGTGTATAATAAACTACTAAAAAGTAAATTAACGAAAAAACAATATAGTAACTTTAGCTTCAAAAAAATTATTTACAAATGGCTCAAAGGAAAAACATATGATGAAATGGAAAAATTGATCACACCCAATAATATTTAACTTAATAAATATTATGTATATGTATAAGTATGTTTTATTCTACTACCCATATATAACGTTAATACTAATATTGCACTCCCACATACACCTACTTACACATGAATTCATACACATACACATACAAAAAACACTGTAATATACATCCATTCACTTATTTACATTATAATTTCTGAAAATATAGACAACTTAATCTAAATTTTGAGGACAGTACCTATTAACTTATATTAGTATTGCTCACTCACACACACATACACATGAACTCCTGTACATACACACACACACACACACATAGCACACTATAATATACATCCCTTCACTTACGTACATTATAATTTCTGAAAATATAGACTTAACTAAAACTAAAATTGTATTGCATTGAATGCACGATGACAGCCTTACAGTCTATGCTTAAGATTATGTACTCATCTTTTACTTTTAAAATTTACCCTTGTATTGTCTAAACAGTTGAAAATGTAGGTGCCTACTTATATATTGTAAATTAGCAACAAAATAATATCCTGGCCGAGGACGCTGGCCTCTGCAATACAGTTTCCACTAGTGCAGAGGTCAGAGGCTACTTTATGTACAACAGCTTTGGTTCAAATGGTTTAAATAAAGATATTCTGAAATTATAGACTTAACTAAAACTAAAATTGTACTGCTATGAACGCATAAGGACAGCCTTTTATCTCAATCAATTATATTTTGTCTGTATTTAAAGATACTACTACTCTTTTAAACTGTTGTAAATGTAGGTCCCTACTTTTATTTTATTATGTAACCTGGGCGAGGACACTGGCCTCTGCAATACAGTTTCTACTAGTGCAGGGGTCAGAGGCTTCTATATTGTGTAAAACAGTTTTGGTACAAATAAAGATTTATTTATTAAAAAAAAAACATAATTATAAGGATTGGACACCGGTGTTAGGACACATTGTATAATATTACACACATATTAAAAATTAGAAATTAAGGGGCCGGGTGCCATCAAAATTCTCATACATACGTTATACCAAAATCATTTTCTCATACGAAAATATTTAACATGTTTGAGTTATTTTTCAGCTTTAAAATAGTAATTACCTAGGTTCCTGCACAAAAATTTACTACAAAATATTTAAACACTAAAAATATAGTATAACACTAAAAAATATATAAATAAATAGTAAATTTACTACAAAATATTTAAATAATAAACATTTTTTTTGTTTAAATATTTTGTAGTAAATTTACTATTTATTTATATATTTTTTAGTATTTTACTATATTTTTCAGTGTTTAAATTTACTACAAAATAGTAGTAAATTTACTACAAAATATTTAAACACGAAAAATATTTTTTAGTGTATAAATTTTTGTTCAGGAACCTAGGTAATTACTATTTTAAGCTGAAAAAAAGCTCAAACATGTTAAATATTTTCATATGAGAAAATGATTTTGGTATTACATAATATGTATGAGAATTTCGATGGCACCCGGCCTCTTAAATGAAAAATATTCAAACAATGAAAACAGTTGACAACAGTCTTCTTAAAGGGGGGGGGGGGGGGGGGGGTCTCCTGAAGGTGGTAGTGATAAGGGAGGATTTTCCTCACTTAAACCGTCCCTCCTCACTCCATCTCACCACCAGAATACTCGGTTATAATCTAAGCTTAAAAATAATATTATCTTCATTATAATAGGTCTCCCCGTCATCACCATCATATTAAACTCTTCTTTAGAAGCATTCCAAAAATCTAAAAAAATAGTTAGTTTAGTGTCATTAAATGTACTTAATACTATAAAATATATACATACATAATATTCTAAACGGGGCAATATGCTTTATGTAAGTTTTCCATACCTAACCCATCAAGCCCCAAGCGGAACTCAAGTGCCACATAACAACTGAATATCTATTGTGTCTGGTATCCGACGATCGAGGTATTAAATTTATTTTATTAAATGATTATGACTTTAGCCTTATTAAAATTTTACATTTTATTTAAAAAAGAGTAATGCCAGGATAAAATTTCAAAAACTATATCCAAGTAACGATTTGAGTACTTACAGGGGGGAGGTGTGAGAGCTGTTGATCATTTTACTCTCCGTTAGAACTTTTTTTATTTCAATAAAATCATTATTTCAAAATTACGTTTGAAATGACAATCCCAATATTGTGATGCCTTCATGAGGGAGTAAGGATTAAAAACTTGCATGAAACTTGCGTCTAAATATTTCTGTTCGTCGTCTATTTTGAAGCATTGTCAAATCCTGAAAAAAAATCATTTAGTCCATGACAATATTTTTATCGATAAACTATACTTCAAGTAAAGTGCATCCTTAAAATACATGTAAAAAGTTATGCAATATTTGTAGCCAAATTATTACTTGATGTGACATTTTTATCACTAATGCCTTAAAGCATGATTGAGGGATTATTAAACTTATAAATTTTCTTTTTAGCTTACAAAAATACCGATTGATAAGCCCAAAATACGTTGTTGAAAACTTACGTATGTTATGTTAAATCCACGTGTTTGAGGCATTCCTTGGCTGTTTTTATGGTTTATTATATAGCGCAACCACAAAACCCAACAAGATATTGCATTTAACGTTCACTAAACACTTTTATTAGCACTTTTTAAAACGTGAAATATGCAGACCGACTCCTTTGTTATGTCCCATTAAGTAGGACATAACATTACAAACTTTTGACGTTTATACACCGATATGAACTTTCTCTTTCACTCAACTTACTGCATCGTTAGTTAGAAAGAGTAACATGATCAACTGTCAAAATAAAAGGCCATAGGCCATAATCCAATAGTGTACCTCAATGTCGTGATCACTGACTTTGACTTTGACATTTGGTGACATGTCGGCCATGAAAAAAATGATGCCATTATTCAAATTTAAAATGTTTCTTAGATTTTAAACTAAGGAGAGAGCCTTATATCGGTATATAAGCGTGACAAGCGTGTCAAGTTGCGTCCGATCTACTCGGTCATAACAAAGGAGTCGGCCTGCATATTTCATGTAATAAAAGTGTTACTAAAGGTTTTTAATGAACATTTTATGCTAGATATCGTTGAGTTTTATAGTTCCGCTAAATAATAAACCATAAGAACGGCCAAAGAATGCCTCAAACACGTGAATTCAACGTTAAATACGTAAATTTTGAACAACGTTTTTTGGGTTTTTAAGCGGTATTTTTGTAAGCTAAAAAGATAATTTACAAGTTTAAAAATCCCTTAATCGTGCTATGTAAGGCGTTAGTGGTAAAAATGTCACATTAAGTAATAATTTGTCTACAAAAATTGCAAAGCTTTTTACGTGTGTTTAGGAATGCATATTACTTGAACTATAGTTTATCGATATCATGAACTAAATGACTTTCATTTCTGGGTTATAATATGCTTCAAAATTATCGACACATAGAAATATTAAAGAAAATACACGCATACTACTTGTATGAAAACAAGCACAAAATGGTCACGCGATCACGGCCTAAGACGGCATCTATATTATAATACTTAATCTGTGATTTTAAATATCCATAGATGACATTCCTGGGTGCTGCCATTAAAAAAATAAAAAATATTTTGTGGATTAAGAGGAATTGGGAAGTAATTTCCCGATATTTTATTAAGGGTTAACGCACACATTACATTTGAGAATTTTAAATACTCACGCGCGCGTTCGGCAACGGAAATTACGCCGCGAAATTTCGGCTCTTCGCGTAATTTATCTAATCATCAGACGTAAGCGGCTTAACGTAATTTTGGCCACGTAAAATACGCCGGCGTAATTCAGCCTAGTGTGTTTAGACACTATGGGGTGATTTTATCAAAGAAATGGAACGCGTTCAATGCACACTAAACCGGTTTAAAACGCATAAACGCGATTATAACATCGAATTGCATTTCACCAACATTTAATTGAACGCGTTCACAGCAAATCAGAGTTTCATCTTCTGAACGCCCAATATCCGAAGTTTAACATCATCCATACTTCCATACTAATATTTTAAATGCGAAAGTGTGTCTGTCTGTCTGTCTGTCTGTCTGTTACCTCTTCACGCCTAAACCGCTGAACCGATTTTGCTGAAATTTGGCATGTAGATACTTTGAGTCCCGGGAAAGGACATAGGATACTTTTTGTCCCGGGAAAATGTACGGTTCCCGCGCGATAAACGAGTTTTGGCACAACGGAGTTGCGGGCGTCATCTAGTAATTTATAAACCCGTTCAAGCCCTGTAGCTAGTAGTCGTGTTCGTTTGGATTTTCAACTGCGCATGCGCGGCTTTTATGTGTGTCAGTGTGAGTGTCATATTCTAAAATACCGATCAATTTCTGTCAGGTTTTAGAAAATCTGACAGGTATTTTAGAACATGACACTCACGCTGACATAAATTTATAACTTTGCGCTTGCGCAATATGCATTGAAAAACCAAACAAAAAATTGTGATGGCGGGACAAAAAACATCTCAAAACATTGAGAAGTTTGGTTTTTTATGTATTATTTGATGTTTCTTGCTATTTTGTTGTTAAATTAACGTGACGAGGCTCCAAAATGATGAACACATTTTAAATCGCGTGACGTCACGTGAACTTGGATTTATTAATCGCGATCAAAAGAAGTTTGTGAAATCCATTTGAAACAGAACGAGACTTACGTCGCCGCGTGAACGCGTTCTCAATGAGAACTAAGTTTTATAAAACGAAGTTTTGAGTGTGCCTGGAAATCCCACCTAAAAGTGATGACGTCGTCATTACGGAGCTTGCATGTATTGCATTCCAGTGGTGCGTCAGGACTCAGGTTAATTTGACCGTGTTGTACTTAGGGATGGGTAAGGCAGTAAAAACTGAGTCAGAGTAAAAACTCAAACTCAGGTCTCAGTAAATACTGAGTATTTACTTTATTGTATGAGTATTTACTCATTGGACACAGTGAAAACGTTTTATTCAATATTTTAGGTTCTAATTACACTTAAACAAATCGAGAACATTACAGAATAATAAAAAATACTTATAATTTAACAGATTCATAATTTTAAGTAAAATTAAGACAGTGTAGACCAGTGCCGATACCTTCAAAAATAATAAAAAGTGAAAAAGAATAATAGTGGGATGAATCCCATTAGAAAAGGAGGAGAATAATATAAAAATTAAGGGAAAAATAATTTACGGGTGATCTGAGTTCGGGAAGGGTGTGGGGGTGGGTTTTTAAGGGTAAAAAATGATTTAACTCGATTTCCGGAAAAACTAAAAGTCCTATGGAAAAAAGTTAAATGGCAAAGTTGTAGTAAATAGAAAGATCTAAAATTTTTGTAGTCACGCTTTTTCCACATAACCTTAAAATTTATGTGAAAAATTCAAAAAAACATGTTTTTGGTTTTTTATAATATATCTTTAAAAAATATATTTTTCACGAAATTCGGTGAAAACTTACCTTTTTTTGTACCAAATACGCTGTAATTTATTTGATAAGAAATATATTTTATTTTTTCACCTTATTTCGAAATTATATCGAAAAAATACCCTAATTTCCAATCGAAAATTCACCCGTCAAAATATCAGCTGTTTAAAAAAATTGTGTGCTTTCTATTCGTTGAAATCTCTACTTTCTAAAAAAATATATACTATAGTAAATCTTCTCAGAAAATGTAAAAAAAAAAACTCAAATTTGAAAAGTCTTTATTAATTTCATTTAAAAATGTGATTGCTGCAATTTGTTGTAATTAAAAAGTTGATTGATTATATAATTTTAATAACATTTCTGTCATATAAAATCTCATTATATCGCTCATTTGGTACAACAACGTCGTAATTACCTATTTTTTCAAAAATGAGTTATTTACGTCATTATGTTCCAAAAATATATTTACACCCGGAGAAACATCGATCGTAATGTTTTTATGTGTATTTTCCGCGATGGAGCGTGATTGTCGTTGTGGAATTGACTGAAATGGCGACAATTCTGATGCAACAACGTCCGGACAGCCAGTTGCGCCGGGCGCCCCGCTGATTGTGGTTATATTTAGGAGCTATAACGTCGTAAAGGTAAATATGACATTCAATTCGAAAATTTTTGGTGAAACTACGACATAATTGTGTAAATTATGTCATTGTAGCTCCAAATTTAATATTAATTGATTTTATAAATGACTTTTCTTATAGGTTACAGGTATAAAAGAAGACCAAACTTATTGTTACTTTTGGCATGAAGCTACGGGAGGTGGAGGAGCAATGGAAATTGTTCCTGTATTTAGTTTTTTTTTCAGATTTTTAATTTTTATGTATTTAGGACTTATTGGAACAAAAATCACAGATTATTTGGCTGTTATTTGAACGTGCTGCGAACCGAACTTCTTTCAGTGTTAGATAGCTCATTATTTATCGAGAAAGGCTATAGGTTATATTTTATCACGCTAAGACTATTAGGAGCGAAGAAATAGAGGAAATTGTGAAAAAAACAGGGGAAATTATTTGAAAGGGCTTATCTCACGAACTACTGGAGCAATTTTTCTGTTATTTGGCACTGATAAGAAGTAGATCACGTGAAAGGTAATAGGCTATTTTTTGTGAAATAATTTATCTGTAAAATATCTAATTACGTGGGCGAAGCCGCGCTGAACTAGTTATTTAGAATTTAGTTTCTGTTACTAAAATGTTTCTTTTTTAAATATTTAATGAAGTAACTGGTAAAATAGAAATAATTTCCTGGTTTTGAACTGATTTAAAACTTACATAATTAAATGGTGAAGCTGATTTATTAATCTACTTAGTTTTATTTTGTCACAAATGCAAAATCCCCTATCGTATGCATTATTTCTTAAATTTAATTCTGAAGAAACAATGACGTATTTATATACACATCATTATAAGAATGCCTATAATTTAGGTAATGTATGATGTATCGAAAAGTCTTGAACTCTAATAGAAACAACACAAATAAACCTTACGTTTAAATTGAGTCGGTATATAATAAGTCTTCCCAAAAAGCCATATATTGGATTCAAATCTTTGATTGTGGCTCCTCTAAAATTTGTTAAAATGTAATTACGCCATTGTTGTACCAAATGAGCGATATATAAATATAAATGAAAATCTATACTTATAAAATAATATGTCCTGACTGACTGACTGATTCATCATCGCTGAGCAAAAACGGTTAAAGCTACAGCCTCAAAATTTGGTGAGTAGGGCTGTTTTATTAAGTAGACACCCACTAAAGAAGGAAATTTCGTAAATTTTACCCCGAAGGGGGTGAAATAGGGGTTGAAAGTTTGAATTAAAGTCAGTCATTTCTTAAATTAGAAACATGACAGTTTATTTTTGGGCTACTGATTAAAAATGAATGGATACGTATTTAAGCGTTTCTGGAAATTCTACCCCCAAGGGGGTGAAATAGGGGTTGATACTTTAAATGAAAGTCCGTTATTTCTTAAGTTAGAAACATGAAAGTTTATTTTTGGCTGCTGATTAAAAATAATTGGATACGCATTTAAGTGCTTTTGGAAATTCTACACCCAAGGGGGTGAAATTGGGGTTCAAAGATTCAATTAAAGTCATATTTATATATAATGAGATTTTCTATGACAGAAATATAATTAAATAAATCAACTTTTTAATTACAACAAATTGCAGCAATCACATTTCTAAATAAAATTAATTTCAATTTTCAAATTTGAGTTTTTTTCGATTTTTGCATTTTCTGAAAAGATTTACTTATAATATATATATATATATATATATATATATATATATATATATATATATATATATATATATATATATATATATATATATATATATATATATATATATATATATATATATATATATATATATATATATATATATATATATATATATATATTTTTTTTTTTATATATATATATATATATAAAAAAATTTATTTTTTTGAATTATATATATATATATATATATATATATATATATATATATATATATATATATATATATATATATATATATATATATATATATATATATTTCACCATTGGAAAGTAGATATTTCAACGAATAGAAAGCATACCAATTATTTTTTAAAAGCTGATATTTTGACGGGTGAATTTTATTGAAAATTAGGGTATATTTTCGATATAAATTCAAAATAAAGTGAAAAAATTAATATTTCTTATGAAATAAATTACAGCGTATTTGGTACATAAAAAGGTAAGTTTTCACCGAATTTCGTGAAAAAAATTTTTTTTTGAAAGATATTAAAAAACCAAAAACATGGTTTTTTTTTAATTTTTCACATAAATTTTGAGGTTATGTGCAAAAGGCGTGACTACAAAAGTTTCAGATTTTTTTCTTACCTACAACTTTGCCATTTGACTTTATTTCATTGGAATATTAGTTTTGCCGGAAATCGAGATAAACCGTTTTTCCCCCTGAAGACCTCAGATCGTCCGTAAATTATTTTTCCTTTAATTTTTATAATATTCTCCTCCTTTTCTAATGGGTTTCATCCTACCATATTTTTTTTTTGTTTTAAAATTATCTGTCTTGGTCTAAACTCTAATGTAGTTTCATGTTGAAGGTTGTCAATATGCCGACCCTTCGCTTCTCTTAATTTCTTCATAGCACCAAAAACCTTGAAAAGTACCAATAATAGTGTCAAAACGGGACGATACATGTTTCTTTAAGGGTTTATGGTAGTGATTGGTGATGATGATGATGAATGTAATTTGCGTAGTAGTATATGCTTTCCTTTCTTAAAACAACGTCGAAACTCCCAAACTTGTATCTATAAAGAGTCAGAAGCTCTTTCAGCACCTTCCAAACCATAGTATACGGTATACCCGGTGCAAAATTTTACTTGTTGGTAGCATATGCTTAGAATACTGCTCACGAAACCGAAGTCATAACATGTTTCCGTGTAAATTTTGAGGAGTTCCCTCAATTTCTTATGGATCCCTTCATCAGGTCACCACTCTTATGAATACGGTATCAAATTGGGATGATAACCTTTACACCAAAAGAAAAATTTTGAAAATCGGTTCACAAACGGCGGAGTAATCGTTGAACATAAAAAACGAACATAACACCTCCTCCATTTTGAAAGTCGGTTAAAATTGTAGCCTGTGTTATTCTGATGTATAAGCTATATTAATATAAAGTTTCATTAAAATCCGTTCAGTAGTTTTTGCGTGAAAGAGTAACAAACATCCATACATCTAAACTTTCGCCTTCATAATATTAGTAGGATATGTATACAGCTACCTATGACATTTTTTTATAACACTGACACTGTAAAAATCGTCTACCTAAATACCAAAATTAGGTAGTCTATCATCAAAATTAGGTATTCTATAGCTGAGGTACTTAATTTTTCGTTACTGAGTCCAAAAAATATTAAAACAAAATTTTGCATTCAGTATATTATGTAATTTTATTTTCATTTATACTGGTTATACTTAAAAAGAACATAGCTACTTAAAATATAATACGAATAAATAATAAATAAAGAAAAACCTTAAATAATTCAATTGTGATTATTAAAACATAAATACTCAGTTAAAAGTAAATAATGAGTGTCTAACTTCATTTTTACTGAGTATTTATTCTGGTCTGAGTAAATACTCAGTAGCTTACCCATCCCTGATTGTACTGTATAAATTATGTTTTTAATTGTAATTTTTCATCTTTTTAGTAAGAGATGGCCCCGTGCGAGTTTCTTACGCCAGTTCTTCTCGCCGGGTTAGTTCCCGAACCGGTGGTAGGCACCGTAGTATTGACGATCGAAAATATTTTTGTAAAAAAAATACTCCGAATAAAAAATATATTTTGATTTGATTTGAAAGAGTAAAGACTACTCGTTGCAAAGACCTATATAAACAATATATAAACTTGGTTTCTTAAGAGACCGGGTGCCATCGAAATTCTCATACATACGTAATTTTTACCAAAATCATTTTCTCATACGAAAATATATTATAACATGTAGGCGAATGCGGACTAGCCTTTACGCCCGATAAAAAAAAAACGTTGTGTCTCTGGAGCTGGAGTCTGGAATTTGACGTTTTTTAGTTTTGACAGCTGACAAATAGTTCGGAATCTACAAATATATACTAGTAATCTGTGGTTCGGAAATAAACACAACTCCACCACAAGTCACAACTCGCAAATCTGAATTTGCATTAATTTGCAGTTTGTTTTTAGTTTTCATTATCATCAACGTTTATCAGGCCTGTTTCAATGTATCTGCGATTAGGTGTTTAGCGGGTCTCGGAAATACATTTAGAGAAATTTCTCAATGCCTAACAAAGGTATGTTTTATGTGAACACGTAACACAAATACTATGGTCGTTGATCTTTTTTCCTTTAATTGCTTGGTAAAACACAAACCGAAAACTTGATATGATAATATAATTATGAGTAATGTATCATTTATTATCAATAAACTTACAGAGACGTATAACAAATATTTTTTGGTTTTAGATGTTCGAGTTAACCCACCTGAAACAAAATTGCCTCCCACTGTACAAAGCGTTCAAAACCCTAAAGTTACTGCTGCAACCAAGCCTGGATTAAGTAAAGTAAGTCATAATAATTACCCATAGTAATAAAATTATGTCCTTTGCCTATACAAAATGCCAACCTATACAAACTTATGTAATGTGACATATAGTCCAATGAACTGACTACAATCAGTTTAAATATTTCAGTAAGTATCTCAATCCAGTTTCGTATACAAAGAAAATTGATTTGCCTGTAGGAATTGTAAAAACTTCTGGCTCGTACTTGCAGTATCTTTAATAGAACATTTTAGTCTTAAACATCTTCCATTACACATTTTATGATAAGACTGAGCTTACTCAGTTGTCTTGTAATATATTATGAATGTCTTTTTTCGAGCTAGGTTCTAGTTATTGAAATTACTTTTAGGATCCTGGTCCAAAAAGTAATTTCAATAATATATTATAGTGACCTGGGGGTTTACAAACATGTAGTTTGAAATATAAAAATTTATTGGGGTAAAAAATTAAACACATTGTCACATTTTACTATATTTATTATATACATAATGTACCTTATTAATAAAGGGCTTATTAAAAATATTTCCAACTTCTTTGGCAAAAGTAAAGTCTAAGTGATTGAACTTTGGCCATTTGCAGGCCGGCTTCATCTCTTCCAGTACACCGATTTCACGCAGCTCTCGGGCTAATCTTTTAACACCCTGGAATAAAGACAGGTACTTATTAAATTTCCAAAATTTTCACGATTTAAGAAAATAGAAATTCTTCTCAAGACTTCTCAATTAAATGTCAAATTTCATTTATTACAGTAAAATGATTTTGTAGCTATTACAGCTTAGCAAAAGTTAGCACTATAGGCTAATAAAAAAAAATGTATAACATTAAATGTTATACATTATTTTTTATTAGCCTATAGTGTCCTAAATTTAAATGTTATTCATACAATATTTAAATTTATTACCGATTTATGAGTCAGCATGTCATTTTCTCCATACAAAATTGACACTGGAATATCTATTTTGGAGAAGTTGTATGGTTTGACTGCACCCCATAAGCCATCTTCCCATGATGTGAAGACACCTATAAATAAACAAAATATTATGTAAAACTTATTTTTATTGTCAAAGATATTTATTAGGTACCTAATATTGAATGTTATACATAACTAGATGAAGCCCGCAACTCCGTTGCGCCAAAATTAGTTTATCGCGGCGGAACCGTACATTTTTCCGGGATAAAAAGTAGCCTATGTCTTTTCTCGGGTCTCAAAGTATCTCCATACCAAATTTCATCAAAATCGGTTCAGCGGTTTGGGCGTGAAGAGGTAACAGACAGACAGACAGACACACTTTCGCATTTATAATATTAGTATGGATATAGTGAACTTTTGTAATGCTGGATAGGCTAACCTGTAATTGCAATCTTCCCGAAATGCTCAAATTGCCTCCAAGATGCAGGCTGTGCTCTTGCTATAATGACTGGTGTCATCTCCTGGAATAAGTTATTGTCATAATATAATAATATGTGTAAAAAAATGTTACAGACTCTAATAATAATATATTTCTTAGATATAGGCTGCTTTCAACTTTGAAGAGGGCTTGGACAAATTGAAAGGAAAGCCCTTTTAATTTTTGCCGATGCTTTTAGATTTTGTGCAATGTTTGGTTTTCGATGGTCCGTCAGTGGATGAGAGCTAATCAGAATCTCTGCCTCTCTGAGCCTCACTACACTTCCTACTTTCTATAGTGTTCGAAAACTGAAAAAAAAATGTTCGATTTTTATCAGGTCTTTATTGGTAGATCGAGAATCGAGATGGTCGATATTTTACACGTAACATAATAAGTGAATGGTCACAAAAGTATACCGGATCATACTGCTCGTAGTCGGCGCCGACGACGGCGTAAATGAGCTGCATGCAGATGTCGTTGCGAGCCTCCCGCGCGCTGCACAAGTTGGTGGCCATGTCCAGTAGGTCGCGCTTGAGGCTGAACGACATCATGCCCTGTTTCCGAGCTGTACCCTGTGACAAAAGGAGTATAGTCAATATTTATAAGTCAAAGGTACATGCCCGTTGCCCAACACGAAGAAGCGACATGGGGCGAGATAACATTCGCGAATCTTGCGCCAATACTGCAATGCGAAAAAATCATAATATGGCAGATCAATCCGTTGCGCACAGATTAAGCTTGAATTTTTTGGCGTAATATAGCGTCGTTAAGCGAAATGTGTCGAACTTTCAATCATGCTCCGAAGCAATACTCACAGGAATGTCCATAGTTTTCAGCAGAACGCTCGCTAGACCTTTGATGCTGTCCAAATACACGGCGGGGGCTAAAGCGAAGAAGGCAACGAGCTTCTCATTGTACTCCGGCCGCTGAGACATCATTGTGAAGAAGGTGGTGGTGCCCATGGAGTAGCCGATGTACAGGATCTCCGGCAGCCCCGTCACCTCCAACACCTTGTCGATGGTGGCCGGAAGGTCGTACTTCCCGTGCTCGTGGAAACTGCAACCAAAGGCTTTTAGGCTTAGATGACCTAACGGCTTACCCATGGAAATGGATTAGGCAAAACAAAACCCACTAAATCGTTATGAGTAGACATCGGATTATATGCATTTGCATACTTGCATATGCAAATGCATATAATGGCACTTTTTAGGCGATAGTGCATATTTTGGCAATTTTTCGTTGATAGTGCATATTTTGGTAGTTTTATGCCCTCGTAGTCTCCAAACTAGCTATCATGACAGTTGACACACACCGAGGCCACAAAACAGAGGTAGGATAGATCAAAACACTTCAAATATGTGGCTCCATCCCCATTAAAAGAATGCAATACACTCGATAGGTACAATATCTTTCTAGAAATAAAAATTTAAATAAAGTAGTTACCGATTTCTTAAACTTCCATGGGCATTAAGATTGCAATCGGAAAATGTTGGTACAAAATAATTATTGGTGCTGTATAAAAATTTAAAAATCCTGGATTGATGAAATTATAAAATTGACGCTTTTAATAACGGCACCACCGGAAAGCTATTCAAAAAATCAATGATAAGTGACTTTTGATTGTGCATATTTTGTGCATATTTCGGCCATTTTTCGTGCATACTTGCATGCATATTTCGGCACTTTGATCGTGCATATAATCCGATGTCTAGTTATGAGTTATGACTTATGAGTTATGACCAAAGATTGCAAGGCAGGCCTTTGCAATCTTATAGGAACACAATATGAGACTTTTTGTCGTAAGTATTAGGTGGCCGTATGGTGTCCCAAACCCTTACTTGCAGGTATAATGACGTTTCTCACCTGAACTCCCAGAATCTACAATCGTTTTTCGTGTAGTTCTCGTGCGAGGAGTACACCGTGCCCCTGAAGTTCGCCAGCCATACATCGTAGCCCGCGTCCGCCAGGAGATAAGCTAGAAAATAATGCACATTTGTTTAGCTCCACTGTATTAACCAAGTCTAAAATATCTCTATTTGATGCTTAATTTTCTTCGGGTATTTAGCTCGTAATCACCAAATAGTTTCAGCCTTACCCAAACTCCTTTCTGGTCCCATAATAACGAAGTCTCCGCTGCTACCAAGAAGTCCGTGGCCGATTAGTATAGCCTTCTTCATCTTGGGGGAGTCCAGGCTGCTCTTCCTGGCGGCTCTCTTGCCGGCCGGTATCCGGTGAGCCTGCAGGATGTAGCCATCGTCTGTGGTGACTCGATGTCTCTCTACCGGATATCCCGCCGCTGCCACCAATTCCGGCTACGCATAATTTTCAAATTAGAAAATCTTTTTTTTAAAGATGGTCTATACTAGAAATTAATTATCTGATAAGGATAAAATGTGACCTTAATCATCAACAAAGTCAAAACTGAAAACCTAAGTTAGTTTGAGCAGATAGGAGAAAAAAATTATGCCATAATTATTTCGCATTCATTTTATTTCTATAACGCAATTAAAAGTTTAGATTAAAATGACATTATGTTACCCAATATTATGGTTTTATAATAGCTTATAATAAAAGGATTTAAATTCGACACAAGTTAACTACACATTATGAGATTGATTGAATTTGATTAGAAGCACACAATGGGGCTGCCATATTTAATGACATAAGCTTATTTTGCCATCATTTGCATGTGTAATGTTTGTAACAGTTATAATTGACATTGTTCCATATGAACCTCAGTCCTCACCCCTCACCAAAATCGATTGATACAATATGTAGCTTACACCCCTGCTTTTTTAGGGTTCCGTACCCAAAGGGTAATAACGGGGCCCTATTACTGAGACTGCGTTGTCTGTCGGTCTGTCTGTCTGTCTCCAGGCTCTATCTCAAGAACCACTATAGCTGATATAATGACTTCTGAAATAACAGATTGTGTATATCTGTTGCCGCTACAAGAACAAAATATACTAAAAACAAAATAAAATCTATATTTATGGGGGGCTCCCATACAACAAACGTGATTTTTTGCCCTTTTGTGCTCTACATCGATAATTATGTTTGTACAACCATGCAATGACTGTAACCTGTCTGTATACTAAATATAAATAAATAAATAAATAAATGGCAATAGACATACACTTCAAAATTTCACAAAATTTTCACAAAACGTTAATAATTAAAAATAAAATTAAAATTAAAAGAATCTCCCATACAAAAAACAAAAATTTTGGCCCATTTTTGTTCTATAACGGTACGGAACCCTTCGTGCGCGAGTTCGACTTGCACTTGGCCGATTTTCTGCAATCTTTTCTCTTGCAAATGACAGGATCTGCGTAAAAGCCTAAAGGCTAATATTTATCTATTAATGTGACAGTAAGTACATAAAGTACCTACCATATACCCTTATCTTGTAGATGGGCAATATATTGTTATAACTTATAACATATTTATTTATTTATTATGCCTCGCTGGTTATCAGATGGGCTTTGCGACGATCGGCATACTAATGGTCACAGTTAGGTTTTTTGTACTCGCCTTATGTTAATTCGCTTTGTTTAAATGTTTGCAACAACAACGATGTCGTGCTCCGTGAAGGATGATAGAGTTTTTATCATGACTTTATCTGTTCATATTTATAGCATTTTTTACAATCCGTGTTGAAATAATTGTCCTTGGCGCGGCCGACGGCGCGCATCTCTATCAAGATTCAAGAAAGTGCTATTCTAGGCTCGATGACCGATAAGATGCTAATAACTAATAAGTCTAGAGTCTAGTCTCTAGAAGAGTTAATGGTGATTGCACATGCTTGACGAACCGCTGGCTAAACATCCTCGAGCGTAAATAAGCTCAGAAGGGTCTTGCTTACCAAGGTGTTGTGAGAGTGTAGAATACAGTGCCGAATTTATATTTTTTATGAAAGTAGACAACTTTATTCCCCCGCCCCTAATAATCTGTAGGGACTCTATATGGCCGCTGCCGCCCTCCTAGGATGCTACCGCCTCTAGGCCATGGCCTAAAACGGCCTATTATAAATCCGGGACTGATTGAATACCCAATCAACTACTACTTAGGTCTATTCGCTTAGAGTAGTAAATAGACCTAAGTAATCGTTTGCGAATGTTTATTACATATATTCTGTCGTTGTTGTAGGCATTTGTTAGTATGATCCAGATTCCAAATGCCAGGATAAACGCCAGAAAGTATTTAAGAACTCATGCCATATTGTGTCCATATGGGCAGACGTTTAGATTGGTATTTGCATTCCTGTCAGTGTTTTGGTATTTCCTAGTCTATCATCGACATGAACAATGAAAATTATTATGTATTTATTACTGCAGCGCAGATGACAATGCTCTTTGCACGTTAAAAGGCTATTTCTGATACTGTAATATCATAATTTGTTGTAAAAATAAAAACTTTTAGGTGGAGTTTTTTTTTATAAAAGCTTTTGACACCAATTTTGTTGACATCGCGCGCTATAAAGTGAAGTCCAGGCGGACGACGTCGCGGGCAACAGCTAGTTATTATAATAATTGTTATTTTCGATCTACTGTGGCCTATCACGACTTAGGCGTGATGGGCCAGGAAAAGCCCTGATTGGCGATCTGCTTGCTATGCTTTGGCCTTTGGATGTGCCACGCTTTATAAAAGAGACTTAACTTTTTGTAAATCACTTACAACATGTCTCAAATACCTTTGAGTATGTACCTACCTTAGGAATTGAGTGTTGGCTGTTACATAAAGTCATAAAGTGCTCTTCTGTCAGACGTCACCGACCAAGTTTTCAACTAATGCATGGGAATTATGAAGGCGATGTCTCATTATGTGCTCATAATGAGCATCTCCTATAAATCCATATTCATTGCAGCTACTGCAGCTCACAGGGCTGTCACGTGTATGTTATTATTAATAGCTGCCGTTTAAGTGTCCCACTGCTGGGCAAAGGCCTTCCCAGCCTCCTTCCGCGTGTCTATTCGCTGTATTTGGCAGCGTCTACGTTATAATCTTATAAATGTTATTAGTTATTAACTTATTACTTATCATTGTATTATATTATCAAATCACAGATTGAATCCGACATGCTTAGGCCTTAGATTAAGATAGATAGAGAACTGTCCCATATATTATGACTGGACAAATATTTCTGTTCAACATTTTTAAATAATATCTTCAAAATACTAATGTATGTAACTGGATGTAATACGAATTGATTTTTTTTTCTTTGAAACTGTTTAGCACGCGTTTAAAGGAAAAAATCCAAACATGGAGAATACTTATTTATATGCAATTATTTTAAATATTTCCGTGTTAACGTGCGAAGCGATTATTTTTTGTTTAATTGCACAATAATATTATTTGATTTAAAGAGTCAAATATAATAATTAATGTAATTTATCTTGTGTAACGAGTTTTTAAAATAATTTTAGTGATATGTTTATTTAGTAAATAAACATATCACTATACACAGTAAATAATATTTACTTATGTTTGAGAGGAGTAATTTTCGTACATTATTATAAAGGTGTTAAATATATATTACCAAAGTTGTTTGAAATAAAATAAAGGGGCAACTACATTTACAACTATCTACATTCTTCTCCAACTATACCTATCTCTACAACCGCGTGGTGAAGAGCACAAGAGATAATATATTATAAAGGTGTTGGTTAATTCTACTATACGCTAATGTTATTTTTTAGCATATAGTAGAATTAACCAACACCTTTAAAAAATTATAAAGGTGTTACCTTTAAAAAATTATAAAGGTGTTACCTTTAAAAAATTATAAAGGTGTTGGTTAATTCTACTATACGCTAATGTTATTTTTAATCAGATTGTTTCAGAGATATATTAATTTCGATGGGCTATATAATATATTATCTCTTGTGCTCTAAACCACGCGGTTGCAGAGATAGACTGTATAGTTGGAGTAGAATGTAGATAGTTGTAAATGTAGTTGCCCCTTTATTTAATTTCTAACAACTTTGGTTGACAGAAGTTATTACCTTTAAGAATTATACTTTCAAGGTATAATTCTTTATGGTACCCATGAATAGAAATACTGCCAAGTGCCAGCCCTAGTAAAATATAATAGCAATAAAGTTGATGGTAAAATAAGTCGTAATCCGTAGCTACTGCAGGAGCTATTAACAACCGGTATTTCGGTGCCTACCTAACACCTATCTGTTACTACCTAGTAGATCTGACTTAACTTACAGGAAAATGTCTGAATGAAATGATTGATCATGTAGTATTTTGTGCAAGATGATGTGTGCAGTCAGGACTAAGACCCTAGTCAAACAACTTTTTTCCTCCATAACACTTAATAAGTGTCTGCCACACATTGCATAATTTACTTATTTATATTTTTATACCTATATAATTGAGAAAATGTGCCTGTCTGTAACCTGTTTTAAATAGATTTAGTTCCTGGGTAAGCACATAGGATAGTTGTTTAATAACAACTATCCTATCTGCTTTCCGATGATTATGTACGGATCCCTTGCGAAAAACGAATTTCAGCGCAACGAGGTTGCGGGTAACCTAGTTCTTTCAAAATGGGTTATTCTTTGTATAATAGGTATAATGCATTTTGTGTGAACTAGGTATACTGCAATTCTATTGAAATGGTTGGTTCTCTGGATTATTTAAGGAGCAATAGTGATTGCAAATTATTACACAAAGAGCTATTTAAAAATTCTAAGGAGATAGGAAGCTCGCCACACTGCTGGTAAGATATAGAGTGCCAAGGAATTCCGCAAGAACCCTGCATTTTACCGCAGAAAAAGAAACTGATGTTTCCCATGATTTATTCTAATCTGGCGCCAAATTACATTAAAAGGGAGCCCAGTACTTCGTGAGTTAGAGCGTTCAAACAAACTTTACAGCTTTATAAGAAGCATAAGCTAAAAAAAATAAAGTATAACTAGTTGACTCACTGTGCTTAGAAAGGCTTCCTTCGGTAGAACTTGTGCGACGCTGCACACCACACACAAACACAACAATATTACTATACTCGACGCTGTCATCGCTAAAAAAAGTTCATTACCGAAATAAAAGTTTAAGTAACACTAGAGCTTTTTAAGGAAGCTCCATCTTTGGGTGATCTCTATCTTTACCTCGGCCAAAAAATTTATACTGTTATTGATTTTTGTATATTTGATTTTTGCTTTTATTATATCAAAATATCCTTGTTTGATATGTTAAACAGTTAAACTGTTGATCGCATTGTTTACGGTTGGCAAATGTCGCGCACGCAACACCTGTTGTGTTTATATCGCCGCGCGCCGCCGACGCGTGCACGCACGTACGCTGACGTAACGTGCGTGCTGCGAGCGCCCGTCGTCTCGACGCGACGTCTCGCTGAATCCGTCATGCGTTATTCATAAGTTCCAGGAAATTCGCTTAAAGACAACAGTTTGTTTTACTTTAAATAGAACCATGTAGTCGTTGACTTTTTATGTAACTTATAGTTTTTGGTTATTTTCCTTTTCTCGTAGGTGGCAGCGAAAGAGCCAACGATGTCGCCGGTAGGAGCGGGCAGCGCGGGAGGTGCGACAGGGGCAGTGGAGGAGGAGCGCACGGAGCTGCTGGGCTCGCTGACCACGCAGCAGCAGCAGCGCACCAGCGCGCGCGTCATCAAGAAGCTGATGCTCGAACCGCAGACAGACAAGCGGGGTATGTTCAAATGTAAAGAAGTCCCATTGCCATTTTAATGTATATAAGTCATATAATTTCTGTATTTTTAAAGATATTCAACATTTTTGTATTTGGTTGTTTTGCTTTTAGACGCGGTGGGCGACAAAATCGAATGCGAGACTCCTACGAAAATCGACGATCCCTTGAAGTTTCCGACCGTGAAGCAGCGGATGCCCAAGGCGCTCTGGTCCGCCGACGAGAAGAGCTACTTCTTCGAGGCTCTCAACGAGTACGGGAAAGACTTTGACGCGATAACCGCCTCCATTTGCGCGAAAATGAAAAAGAAAGGGATGCCCGATAGCAATTTGAAAACGAAGACCCAGGTCAGCCATTTTTACTACAGGACGTGGCACAAGCTGTCCAAACACGTTCGGTTCGACGAAAGTAAGTTAATCATATATAGATATCCTCCGCCTCGCTTGCTTGTTGCCATTTTCTATTAGTCTATTGCAAACATACATAGATCAGATTGTCACTCAAAAGAGATATAAAGTTGAAAGTGGAGAAAGTAAAGTAATAATTATTTCAGACGTGAAGAAGGTGGCGCAGGAGCTGTACGCGCTGATCAACTACGGCGAGCTGCGGCGCAAACTGGCGTCCGTGAACGAGAAGACGTGCGCGCGGCTCGGCGAGATGGTGCGCTGCGGCAGCATGGCGGTGCGCGCGCGCGGCCGCACGCTGCGGGTGCGCACGCCCATGTGCCGCGCGCTGCGACGCCTCAACCAGATAGCCGGTGACTATATTTTTCGGTATTTTTATGATATAGCCTTGGCTTGTCTGGATTTGTCAGAGTTTATTGGTGCACAGACAGCCTAAATATAAAAATGTAAGAGCCTTATGACGCTAGCGGTTTGCGGTCGGAACGGCTGCTACTAGATCTAAGACGGTTTGAACCCAGCGAACTGGCTTGAAAATCATGTGGCGAATTTCCAGCGCTCACCAAATGTATGGGTGCCGCGCAATCGCCCCGCCCGACAGTGTAATACGGTTCTTAGGAAGCGCTTCCTTTTTAACCCCCGACAAAAAAGAGGGGTGTTATAAGTTTGATGTGTCTGTCTGTCTGTCTGTGTGTCTGTCTGTGGCATCGTAGCATCCAAACGGGTGGACCGACTTTGATCTAGTTTTTTTTTTTTGAAAGCTGACATGATCGAGAGTGTTCTTAGCTATAGTTCATCATCATCAGCCTGCTCAGTGATGGAAAATCGAGGTTCATCTGGTTCTTGAAGGGCCGATTAGCAACTTCCAGTCGTTTGGTGGGCTTTGTATTTTGCATTCTAGTTCGTGACATTTATAATATTTATACATTTAAATCGAAAGTTGACCTGGTGCTGCAGCATCACCTGGTAATCAATAGGATACCCAACTCCTCACCAACTTAGAGCAGAGGTTTCGTGTTTGGGCTCATTTTAATTGCGACAACCAGTAAGACGTAGATAAACAGTAAATATTTGCATGCTTCTGCTGCAGCATCACCTGGATTCTCCATATGAGCCCAAAGTGGAGGATTCATGTTTGGACTCATATTGACGGCCTCATCCAAGAGGACAGTCATAGATGGTATTCCTTGTATTATGATCCTGTTGATAGAAATAATTATTCTGTACCTACTATAACCAACAAAAGTTTAAAAAGCAGGAAATAAAGTTAAATTAAGAAATTAAAAAAAAAAAAACCCCGCCAAACAACTTTAAAAAGTAATGAAATAATATTTACTGACTTTAAGTTTTAATAATTCCTAAGTGTAAAGTGATATTTTAGTCAATAATTGTTGTCAAGGTGTGTCGGGGGACCGCTAATGTAGATGTTTGATTTCACATAACATTTTAGTTTAAGGGTCAGTTCACAGCGAACCGAATCGAGACAATCAGTGACTTGGCGATACAAAATGCAAAAGTTGATGTTAGCGGTCCCCCGACACAACGTGACAACAATTATTATGGACTAAAATATCACTTTACACTTAGGAATTATTAAAACTTAAAGTCAGTAAATATTATTTCATTACTTTTTAAAGTTGTTTGGCGGGGTTTTTTTTAATTTCTTAATTTATTTGTTTTTTCCTTTAACTCGTATATTATAATAACATTATAACCGGTGTGGGTTTCGTTCGTCGCGAATTGAAAAAGAATGTTTACCATAACAACTCATTATCACATCTAAAACGATGTTCATAAGCGCAGCCATAATCATCAAAACAAAACTTTTTTTATCAGAAAGTTTTCAATATTAATAAAGCCTTATATTATATATTTTATTCGAATTTCATTGTGAAATAAAAAGTTTTTAAATATCGCACAGTTATCATCGCGTTCAAATATTTGTGTCTGTGTAAGTGCGGTCGACAATCGGTGACCACAACTTTAAAGCTCAATTAACCTTCCGATGGACTGGCAGCAACCTCCACTGCTGTTAATACAATCAGGCGTTACTTTGCGCAAAATTATGTAATTATTTTTAGCAATTTTTAGCAACATTCCGCGAAGTAATATTCGCGGAATATTGTTAAAAATAAGGGAGTGCCTCCGCTGCCGGCGCCGGTTGCCGTAATGGCTGCCGGCGCCGATTGCTGAAATGGCTGCCGGCGCCGTTTTCCGAACTCCGAAGTTTGCCGAAGTCACGCGATGTTTGCCGAATAGGCTGCCGGCGCCTATTCGGCAAACATCGCTTAAGTATAATTTACACAGAGCCAGTACTGGCTGCCAATAAGACTGGCAGCCAGTATTGGCTTGACATATGGCGCGTGTGAACAGCTTGGCCTGGCTTGAAAAACTGTTCACACGCGGCATATACCAAGCCAATACTGGCTGCCAGTCTTATTGGCAGCCAGTACTGGCTCTGTGTAAATTATACTTTAATGTCAAATGACAGAATAATGATCAAAAACATCAGTCTTGAGCTAAATAAGATGTATGGCCTTATAAAGTAAGAATAAAAAAAAAAAAAAAGGTCATAAAATATAGTCATAGGTATTGTAAGGATGCATATATATTTGAATCCTTCGATCGGGGATTCTTGGAAATGCTATTGTATTCTATTGTTGTCGCGATCACCGGTGCTCGTATGGGGCTTGAATCTTGATGGGTTAATGGTGGTGATGATGATGCTGATAAATGTGATCTGGATAGTAGCATAATACAATATCTTTGCTTCTTTAAACAACGCTGAAACTCTCTAACAGGAATCTGAAGTTCTGTTCAGTATCTTCGGAAGTATACCACGGTGTTTATAACTGTAGCTGTGGTGCAAAATCTTACTTTCTGGTAGCTGAAAAAAGGTAGCTAAGGTAAAGCTAAGCTAAGAAAATGCATCACAAAAAACTAAAATGTCCACAGCCGAACAAATAAGTACCCAACCTTCACCTTTTGAAGTCGGTAAAGTCGAATATAATTGAGACAAAGATATTTTAATTTGAGATTATAATTGTTTCTTTTTAAAATTTGTGTATCGGCACTGGAACCTAGCGCTTCACGCATTATCACCGGCTCCCATTTTGAGTGCCAGCGCCGGCAGCCGTTGTTTTATATCTCGGCTGCCGGCAGTATACTTACCGCCGGTTCCCATTACTGATATTTTTGGGAGCCGGCGCCGGCAGCGGGGGCACTCCCTAAAAATAATAACACTAAATTTTTTTTTCTCCACTGCTGTCTTTTAACATCTATGGGTCATCCGCATCACGTCATAGCGCAAGGGTCACCCGAGCACAATAGACATAACTACCAGTATTTCGACTGCAAAGAAACGGACAGGTTTCAATATCTGTCAAATTCGTCGGCTTTCACTAGGATTATGAACGGAATGTGCCTCGCGCTGGCTGATATAATTTATTTTTAAATATTTAAAATAAAGATTTCAAAATTGGATTCTGAAAATTTTAATCGAATGTGCCAAAACACAAACAACAATACGACCAAAGAGGAACACGTCCAGCAAATATGTCGAAGTTTTAAATTCGTAGGTAACAAGTCAACAACCCTAGCGACGATTTTCGTCATAATACGTCAAATTTAAAAATTTCAACATCAGTTCCAAGTCGGCATACTCTATAATTCTGTCTACTCTGACCCGAGGGTGTCATAATATTATATTTGGTCATATACATCTTTACAATGGAATATTTTAAAAGCTTTACTTTACGATTACGACGAAATTTAGACGTTCTTTCAGGTTTTTTTGCATATTAAGTATGGTATTACAATACCTGGACGGCTTCTAAGTTTTATTTAAAAAACCTGAAAAATTTATTACATTTTAAAAAAGTTAAAAGAGCTCTAGGTTAAAAAAATATGTAGGTAATAAAAAGTTAATAGGTAAGCGTGTAAGTAATTTAGTCTTTAAAAGTGACTTTTTTCCTTGCACAAGAAAATGTGATACCTATTAGGCAATAGAGAATACGGCAGTGTCTAATAAGGACGAAGGTTCCGTACATCAAATCAATTGTAAAATCTTATTTTTATACGACTTTATTAACGATGAGGTTTGGTTACGTCATAGAACAGCTGTTTAATATTTCTATTTAGCACGACATCGAGCTTGTCTATGGAAAAATGGTAAAAATAGAATATAAGGCTTATTTCCTGTTGACTCTGTACCCTACTAGAAAAAAAAATGCTTTGTCCAATCAATTAAAGTGAACAATGGGAATGCTAATGATCGATTATTATAATCGGTTTAATTACAGCGGTAAATATAACTATGTGGGCACACTCGCCGGCGGGTAGCTGCTGTAATGGCTGCTATTATGGTATTATTAGGTAATAAAAAGTCATTACTTTGTACCTGTTATAATTATATTAACAGAAATTGAATCACTGGCAGATTGCGGAAGTTATTTAAATTCGTCGGGTTATGTCATTGAATTCATAACGTGATCAAATGAAAGGGGCAATTAATCCTTCGATCGGAGGTTCTAGGAATTCCCATTGTATTCTTTTGTTCTCGCGATCACCGGTGCTCGCGCGGGGCCTGAAAGATTAAGGCACCATCATCGAACTAGAAATGTGGCCTTCCTCTAATTCTAATATGTATACCTCTCATTTACTCGCTCACGTATATTTCTTTATACAAAAAGACAAAGGATTTATAAATAAATAAATAAGAGCGATAGTGATCTTTTTGCGTGTGAATGATCGAGACAAGTAGTGATAGTTGGTCGAATGTCTAATAAAAATAAACTCTTTATTTGCATTTTGTACACTCGAGGAAGTTGATTCCTATGCATGTCGCGGGTCAACTTAAACTGGCCAGTGGTCAGTGTTGGCCGGGAAAAAGAACAGGACAGAATCGTATTTCTATATTTCCATCTTGGTCATTTTGTGTTTACCAAAATATCAACATTGCGATCTCCTTGGCAACGATAGGTTTATTGGTCGCTATCTGTCGGCTATGCTCGTTCACGATAGAATCGTATTTTATTGGTCGCATTGCTTTTGACAAAATATAATCTACTTAGCGACCGCCTTAGCAACGAAAGTATTTACATTTTGAAGTTTTTGACACGGTCATCTTCAAAAATGTTTTGCAAATATTGGGAATTGATTTAAATAAGTAATATACTATTTTATTTCTCTCATCCGAACAAACCTTGAAAAAATTATTAAGTACTATATATACTTAATATTATATAAAATGTGCTTATTGAAACATTACAACCCATCCAATATGTGCAACAAAACAATGGACTTATTAACAGCAAATCGTTGAGCAGATCAAACTGGCCAACCTAATTCTACTCCCAATATCTTCGTCAATAAATATTATCATGAGCATGAATGAACGTAGAAAAAAAGGTGGACGGGGTCTTGTTATATACAAAACTGTGTCTTCACTTTTCTTCGGAGTCGGCCACGCACACATTCTGACGCCTGTCAAATGGTATGGACTAGCGCAAGAATGTGTGCGTGCGGACCGTGTACATACAGCCAGCTGGCCGACTCTGAACGACACAGTTTTGTGTATGGTGGGACTCCGTCCGCCTTTTTTTATACGTCCATGATCATGAGTTGGTTAGTTGGAAAAGGCTACCCCGAAGGATTAAGTGAAACTTAAGTTATGTTTTTGAATTATATTCTCATTGCTGATTATTATAACAACCCAGAGTTCATAATAATACCTCAAGAAGAATACCTAAGAGTTCATAATGATTTTATAAGTTTTACGTTTTTCGATATTGTTTTAACGCTCAAATAAAATATTATCACGATATTATACAAGTGTGTTCTGATTTTTATGGTTTCTTGTAGATTAGAAAGATGTTGATCTATAATTCTAGAGCGTTTTTATTACATTACGCAAAACATAAAAATGAATAGTAAGTAGTAGGTTCAGATTCCCTAGGGCCTAGGATATTGATTGCTATCAAGAAAATTTTTCGTGAGTAGCATAGTGATTGGTGAGTAGCTTCTTTTTTTTTTGATTAGACGAACAACAATTTCCTGTGCAAAAATTCTCGAAAGTTAATAAGTATTTCGATTTGCTAAAATATGATTGTTCTATTTGTAGGAAAACGTTATTGTTAAATGAAGTGGACACTGCAATAAAGCAACTTAACGAAGACCTTAATAGTATAGCCGGATGGGCTCAGAAAAATAGTTTGTGCCTAAATCCAGCAAAATCTAAATACATTATCTGCGGCACTAGCAGGCAACTCAGCCTTATAAACCCATCAATTGACGTCATGCTGATGGGTGAGCCTATTGAGCGTTCATTTGTGGCACGTAATCTTGGTCTTCTTCTTGACTGTCATCTGCGTTTCCAAGATCATGTTACCAACTTAGTCAGTAGTTCGTTCTATAAGCTAAAGATATTGCATAGAATAAGACCTTATCTATCTGAAGAGATGCGCATCAATCTGGTTGAGTCTCTGGTACTCTCGAAACTAAATTACACTGACATAGTTTACGGCCCTCATCTGGTTTCGAGTACCAAAAGACTGATTCAAAGAATCCAAAATGCTTGTGCTCGATTTTGCTTCAGCATACCCCCTAGAAGTCATGTAACATGGTGCAACAAGTTAATTTTTTTTAGACTCTAACTAATACCACATCCTCCAGCTTCTTACTTCGACAATTGGGTGCTAAAACAAAAAGTAAAAATTAGAATAAGACTTTTGTATGACCCTCCATTATAAAGAAGGCTTTTATAATATGTTTATAATATTATGTACTTACCGTATGTGTGTGCACCTCAGGAGTCAGGATAGCGAAGTATTGCTGGATTTGGTCGACATAACTAGTAACACATCATAATATTTACACTGTGATAATATAATAAAGACTGCTGCTGTCTGTAATAATTATTCCTGGATGTTAAACGCCACGTGGCCAGTAGATGATACTGCAGATTTAAAAACCTCAAGTCATAGATATGGAGGGTAGATGTGTCATGGCGAACAAATTAAATTATTTGACAATTAGTTTTTTTTTCTGTTTTTGATTGACATTGATATTAAAGTCGTTATAGTTTTTTTTCTCTGGATAGTAAAGGCAATTTTTTTTTCTTCTATTGTTATTAATATAATTAATGTGTGGCTATCTTTTAATTATGACAAATATAGAATTTATAAGTATTAAATTTTGCATGCTTCCAAAGCAGAATGTTTGATACTGTATAATATAACTTACTTTAAGATCTTTGTAACAACATTCTTTGCCAATTAATGATTATTATTATTATTAAACACCTTATCTTAACAAGCACTTAATGTTAAAAATGAAACACCGGCGCAGGCTTCATCTTGCATGTTTACTTTTCGGGGTACTAAAGTACGAGGAACCCAAGTATCTGTTCAACAAATTGACAAGAACAGCTAGCCTTAGGTCCTGTGGGTCACGGTTATGTTCAGCACAGTTGACAATTGAAAAACATCGTACGGCTTCATTCAGAGGTAGTTTTCGGTATTCCGCTTCCAAATGCTGGAATAACATCCCGCCTTCCATTAGAAATGCAAAAAGCCTTAAAACATTTAAAAGCAAACTACGACGGTTCCTTTTGGATCAACAGGTGTCACAAGAAAACCTCTGCCATGATATCTCTGTGATCTAATGTGCCCGTGTCATTGTGTTGTTTTGGTTTTTTTTTGTTTTTATAATACTAATTAAATTTATCATAATTATTAGGTATATATTGACTTAAAAAATTGAACTACCAGCTCTACCAGCAACCTTTGTATAATACAGTAATTATATAGTTTTACGTTTCGATAGTCGGAACTTTTGTTTAGAATTAGTTAATGTCAATGGTTACTGGTGTTGGGTACTTTTAGTTAGATCTTTAGTATAAGTATATATATATATATATATATATATATATATATATATATATATATATATATATTTTAATTTCTTTGTTATTAATTTTCTATTTTCTAAAGTAGGTTTAAGTTTATCAAAAACACTTTATTTTTGTTTTGTTTTGTTGTTTTGACAAATGACAAATCACAAGTTTGAAGTGACAGATTTCTTGTCCATAGACAAGGAGTCTTGTGTAATGTGTGTTGCCAATATAATCACTTGTGGAGACAGCGCGCGACAGCTATTTGTCGTGAGCGACAACAGTCTTGTCGTGGGCTGTCGCGATTCGCGAGATATAATTTTGATTGTTGTTGTGTGTTGTTTAAGTTGTTTGCAAGCTGTTGTAATTAGTTTATGTTATCCATGACATCCATGTCGTCACTAATGGCTCTTGCGGAAGACCGGCGCTGAATATGCCCCTGGGTGTATCAGCACATGCCGAGCATGAGCCAATTTGCGGCTACAATTTGGAATTGCCTTGTTTTAAAGTATGTAAATTTGTTTCATGAATGTAGTTGCAAATAAACATTATTATTATTATTATTATTAAATTATATTATTATAACTATAGTAGCTAGTTTTTTGTATACCTCTCAGTATACAAAAAAATCTGCTGGTTAGATGTTTTAGGGTTCCATAGTCAACGAGGACGTCTTGTTAATTACAGAACCCTAAAAGGGGTGTAAAAGGGGTGACAGACGTGCGTAGAAGTACGCGGACTTATGGCTCGATGATCTTTTTCGCCTGTATGTCACCTAAGTACGCCTCGGAGTATCTGTGAAAATGATCTTTAAGATGTGATCAATAAGGTCAACCTTTATTACCACGTATTAAAGTTAATTTCATGAGTAATCGAGGTAACTTCTCAAAAATTTATGAAAGCACAAGAGGGCGATTTTGGCTTTATGAGAAGTATCCCAAGCATATATTATATGCTACTAAAAAGTAAAATTTTGCACCAAGGTATGCTAGATGGTTCCGAAAATACTAAGAGAACTCCGGATTCAATTTTTTTTATGAAATAAAACGGGGGCAAACGAGCAAACGGATCACCTGATGGAAAGCAACTACCGTCGCCCATGGACACTCGCAACATCAAAAGAGCTGCAGGTGCGTTGCCGGCCTTTTAACAGGGAAATGGGAATACGCTCTTTTCTTAAAGGTTTGTAGGTCGTGTAGGTCCGGAAATACTGCTGGTGACAGTTTGTACCAGAGTTTTACAGTGCGCGGCAGAAAGTTACGCGAGAAACGCACGGTGGAAGACTGCCACTCATTAAGGTGATGAGGATGGTATATTTTTCGCGTGGGACGATGGCGAAAAGTTGCAGGTGGTATGATTCCGAACAATTCCTCAGAGCACTCCCCGTGATACAGCCGATAGAGGATGCAGAGTGAAGCTACATCTCGGCGTAATTCCAGGGGGTTCAAGCTGTTTGAAACACTATGGCAGTCAACAATTCGAGCGGCTCTTCGTTGGATACGAACTAGAGGGAGCAGTTGGTATTTTGACGCCCATGCCCAGAGATGAGAACAATATTCCATATGAGGCCGAACCTGCGCCTTGTAGAGTTGTAGGCGCTGGTACGGACTGAAGAACTGTCTCGCTCTGTTCAGAACACCAAGCTTCTTCGAGGCTAACTAGGCCTTACCCTCGAGATGGTATCGAAACTGGACTTCGCTCGATATGTTAACGCCAAGTATTTGAATGCTAGGGGAGATGATTAAAGATGTGCCCTCTAAACGAGGATATACGACCATTGGTGACTTTTTAGTGGTGAACGCGCAGACTTGTGTCTTGGGGGGTTGAATTGGACCAAGTTACGTCCACCCCATTCGTAGACCTTCTCCAGTGAATTCTCCACCTTAGACACAAGTTCGTTTATATAATTAAAGATACAAGTATGGGGGTTGGGGCGCTGTTTTAATAACTGAAATAATTTATACTAGGTACTTACATACTATGCAAATTACATCCATCATCATCATCACTACGCAGAACACAGTCTTTATACAGAAAGCCTTATAAAATATAAGGCTTTAAAAAGAGTGAAAGTCGGTACCAGTCCCAAAAATTAAATATATTTTGTCATAGAATTCACGATTCTGAGCTGGTACCGACCGACTTCAAAATAATGAAGTACTGTCTTATATTTCTCTATGTAATGAAGAGTGTATATTATAGAAATAGTTGAGACTAAAGAGTACGAATTATTAGTTAAGAGTATTAAAAGTACGAAATATTAGAGTACTAAAGTGTAAGAATTATTTAATATACTATTTATTTGAATAAGTAATGTTATTGTTTTCACTTGGAAGTCGGTTTTAATTAGAATTCGAAGTTTAGGATTTCTTAATTTGCCCTCCTATAATTGTAAAATCCTGGCTACGCCCATGCGAATCTATAAATATGTTACATTACACGCAAACGCTCCCGGTGAGGGAGCACCTTTACACATTGAATCGAGACTATCCGTACTTGCAATAAATTATTATTGTTTCAAAAAATTCGCGAGCAGCGCGCTGTTGCCTCTCCGCACGGTACATGTAACGTTCCTCTGTAAATCTGGCAACCTCGCGTTGCAGAACAGGCTTATTGATACATTTTGATGCAGAGTAGAAAGAATTATAATATTATGTCTATTTTGTCAACTTACATGGTATAGGTATTATTGAAGTAAGGAAAGGTCTTATCTACTTATTTTAAATATTTTGACGTGATTTCCCCGATGGAACGACTCTATCAGCAGTCTAATGCTGACTTCTCTCGGTACGTAATATCACGCGCCGCGCCGCGCCAGCTCTAGCCACTCGCCGTGTGTAGGGGGTGGCTCAAGGTGGCGCGGGCTGGCTCGAGCAGGCGATTTATGTCGATAACTTCAAAGACGTTTCTCGGCGCGGCTCGTGATATTACGCGCCGTGAGAACGGGTAGCGCGAACTCACCTATTGGCTCGTGCTCGCTCGTGAGAAGCCAGCATAAGGTTCACGAGATCTGAAAAATACGTTTATGGCACCTAATAAGCTACACTGCGCCCAGTAGTGACAAGACTTTCGGCCGATTCAGAAACTACGCATTTTTATAATTATTAAGTATCAGAATACTTCACTTAGAGCTCCGAAACTTTTAGTTAGCTTAGAATTTAGATGTTTTCCGGACACTAGAGAGGCCGTTAAAACTTAAGTGAAGCTCTTTAAGTAGTCGGCCTAAATATTTCGAGGGACTCCGGCTTCGTCCTTACGAAGCCGGAGTCCCTCGAAATATTTACAAACGAGTGTCTATTCTAAAAGCTAATATTATTTTAGGCCGACTACTTAAAGAGCTTCACTTAAGTTTTAACGTAAATGTAAGGACATTCGAAATCATTGTTTCTTGTTTGATATTTTTCATTTTAAAATTTGAAATAATTGACACTAAATTAGTAATATCGTGTCCTTGACTCAGTTCGTTGTTCTACCAAATAATGATCCGTAACACGTGGTCATTAGGGTCATACCTTATTCACCTCGTCTTAAAGATCATTTTCATAGAAACTCCAAGGCAAAAACACAAAACGAAGTGATGCGATTTGAACTGCTCCTGCCTTGCTTTAATGGCATTTTTGGACCATAACAATGGAAAAGACAATTTATACCTAATGTTACTTAAATTGTGACAATCCAAAATAGGACAAAATGAAATCGGTGTTTTAGGCTAAAATTTAATTTAAATTGTCGCAATTTAAGTAATTTAGGTATTTCTATAATTAAGAGACTGTAAAATGTATTCCTTCAAAGCCTATCGGAATCCGTATAATTATGATATGAAACTAAACCCACAGGCCAAAACTCCCACCCACAGGCCACAATGATTAATCTAAGAATGCTATTATTCTAAAGCAACTTACTACCTACCCATTTTTATCTACTGCTTAACGTAAAAACGCTCTAAAGATCAGCATCTTTCTTATCTACAAGAACATATTTTAACAAAAATCACAACACAAGTAAAAAGTGACAATATTTTATTTCACAGTAAAACAGTACTTAATAATTTACAATTCTGGTCATTTAAAAAATCTTTGGGATCTTAAAACGATCAGCAACACGAAACGAATTTGAAAACAAAACGTTACGTTAGTGTTCCGACTCTTACCATGACCATCAACGAAGATTGTAGAATGAGGGTGTGCTGTTGATATAGACTGGGTTGATCTGCTTAATTATAACCTGTGTATGACTTCATTGTTCTTATAGCCAATGATGTTTTAATAAAGATGGCGTATGTTCATACAAAATGGTCCACAGATTTTGTTCTTATACGACATATACGTACTTACTTTTGTCATATTGGTTACAACAATGAATGCGACAGATAATACATAACGAATGGTATAGAAAAGGATAACCATATGTTTTGAGATGGTTTTGAGTTGCACTTTTTTTTTTCCCTTCTTTTTTGGCAACTTGACACAAAGGATGTGTATGTTGTGCCACAGACAAGGTAAAAAGGTAAGGAATATGGCGGGAAAACCATATTCCTCCTATTATAATTTTTATCATCGTTTTCATGTATCGTCAGGTCTAAAGTCTAGTCAAAGTCTAAGTAAAAGTCAATACAGTCACAGGAGTCAAGTCGGTCGATTCAGTAAAGTGGTAGACGCTTTACTGAAACTTTCGATGGAGTTTTGGAGGGAACACAAAATAGCACGTTTCTGGATATTACATCACTTTCCTACACTTGTGCATGAACACGAATATCTAATGGTTAATATTCTACCAATATTACACATTAAAAACCCAGCTAACACAATTTTAGGAAAATAATACAAAAACACAACAGCACTCTTTCACATGCCCGCCAAAACTCCAGTTGCACTTGTCAAGTGCATCGGCGCGCATGCGCGACAAAGATCAAGAGAATATCAATGTTATTGTTGAACAGAAGAGACATTGAATAAAACTAATTGTTTGTTAGATTATTTTTTATTTATCTATACTGTATAATATATATTATAATAAAATCGTAGGAAAGACAAAAGTGTTCATTGAATAATATTGTGATCAACAATCTATATCGAACCTAAAAATACAGTTTTTAGAATTTTTGTCTGTTTGTCTGTATGTATTTCCGGGCTAGACTCGTAAAGTACTGCATGCCCTTTTTAAATATAAAATAAGGGGCAAACGAGCAAATGGGTCACATTGTCATATCAAAAAATCAATCAAATCAATGAAAAAATCACCCCTGCATAAAGATATAAATTAAATTCGTTTGAGCCTATGATTCAGAGTAGGCATTTGATTTATAGAATATTCGAATAAATTAACAAGTTTAATATAATGGATTGATATATTTTTTTAAATAGTAAGTATCATATTGTAATCGATGAAAGTATTGAGAGTGACCGAAAAATGGGCCGTCCATTTTAATGAATTTTTTGATACTTTTTTCCGATTCTAAGGAAATTAAAAAACGTTGGGAGAAGCGAAACGTAAACCTCCCTCCCATATATATTTCAAAGTGACCAGTTTGTGAAACCACAATTTTTCGTCGGTGAACAAACATGAACGACACGTTTCACATTTTAAACGTACGCAAAGTTTTTTGGACACCTACTTTTTGTAGGCATCCAGTTATGCTCACCCCTTTCTACCCGTACTTTGCCGACCTATTTATGGCTTATGAGCGCTTCACTCGGAAACCAGCAAATCATCAGTGCAAGCCAAGCGAGCCCTAGTATATCCAACAACTTGAGCACTTTTGTGGTACACTTTACGAAAAAACTATTACGCCTAATGATTTGTACTTTAACATAGTAATTTTTATTTATATAATATTATGTAGATGTGTTATCATCGGTCATTCAAGGTTTGGTTACTAAATATTAAAAAAAAAACTGCCTTATAGATTAACACCTTACACCACATAGAAAAACGACGCGAGCCCTCACAAAGCTCAGCTTTTAGCTAGTAATATTCACAGGGCTACTTATTTATAAAGGCATACTTTGTTATAATGTAAAAGAAGCCAATACTCATATACAAATAATATTCTAATTAAGTTTAAGGTGGTTTAAGACTGGAGTTTGAAACTAGAATTAGTTTTCTAGCAGTCAGCGGGGCGGGCGCGGCGCGGCGCATGGCTATGACTGTGTAGATTTATGTATATTGTGGACAGGCCCCGAAAACCGAGCGGCACGTGGCGTACTACACAGCTTATCCATTTTTTTTTATTTATAAAATTAGTAATATATGGTTTTGGTTTTGGCTAGAAAGTAAAAAAGGCGCACGCATGTTTGAAATAATTAAAAAATATTAAAACGAAAACATGTAATTTACAATATTATGCAATTAGTTTATGCCTACGTGTTGATGCCTACGTAATCGCTTCTGAATACTTCAATTGATTATTCTATGGCACGCGACTATCTGTCCTTATCTCGCTACAGTTGTCGTCCGTATTCTCTATCCTTTTTCAGTATAACATAAAACATTAAACAATTTTTCAAAAATTTTGGAAAATATTCACTTATAATGTAAATTTCTAGATGTTTTCATGTAATTCCGTGTGATACGGAACTGCTTCATCCTTTTTTACCTATGTATTATAATTTTTGCATTTTCTGAATACACGGTTTGGCATTTCAATCAAAAACGTCACTCGTCGTCACTCGCTCGCTGCCAACATGCAACTAATTCGTAAAGACACTAATTAGGTTGATTTGCCTGCCCCCGATTCTACGCGCTAGTGCGATATCTACCTTTTTTTATAATATTATATCATAGCTTATAGCACATTTTGAACACTTAGGTTAGTTGATGATTTGAAGCACATAAATGCTTAGATAAGCCACGTTTGATATTAAGTTCAGATAGGGGAAATAAATGTTCACACCAATAATTCAGAACATGTTGAGAACCTAAAACATTCAGAACCATATTTGCAAAACTTAAATTAATAATCCTGTCTAAACCTTCAAAACGTAAAAACTTTCGTTGCTAAGGCGGTTGCTATGTAGCCGACGTATGTTTATATTTCTCGGTATATGGTAAAAGTAAAGTGACCAATAAAATAAGACTATGTCGTGTCATACGAGTATAACCGATTAACCGACAGATAGCGACCAATATACTTATCGTCGCTAAGGAGATCGCTGTGTTGATATTTTGGCAAACACAAAACGACTAGGACGGAAGTATAGAAATACGATTCTGTCCTTTTCTTTTTCCCGACCAACATAATCGCGAAATTGGGCTGACCCGCTACCTGCATAGGAATCAACTTCCTCGAGTGTACATCATAAAAATACAAAATTTAAAAAAAGTCACATTTTTAGGAAGAGCGTAAAGCGGTCTTCGTTTTAGGCTTCGGCCAAATTTTACGCGGCGACGGGACGCGAGCGGGATGCGGGACGGGAGCGTCTGCAACGCGAAACTGGTGTGCACACCTTCCCGACTACGATGCGAAACCGTAGATTACCTATTCCCGCTCTGCCGACGCGACCGCCCCGCGTTGCAGACGCTCCCGCTTCGCAGTCGCTTTGGTCGCGTTATAGGTTTGGCCGAAGCTTTAAGCGGTTTCTTCCAGACAACCATAAATGTCGTTTTGAGACCGAACTATATTATAGTATGCTAAGTATTTTTAACGGTTTTACTCGATCTAGCAATAACGTCAAGCAAAACCTGCGGCTCGGACTTTCGTCCACACATTCAGCATTGCTCGATAGTTTTACTCTAAAATGATACATTTAATTCCATCAAGCTGGCTCGATGCGAGCCTTCGAGTGGCTCGATGCGAGCCTTCGAGCTGTCAGTTTTGCGGTCCACACAATTTTTACTCGATTTGGTATAAAACTATCGAGCAAAACTGTATGTCAGTACTTAGCAGTAGACGAAGTTTATACCTAGTACCCCACTTATATAAATTATTTTACTACAACACGAGTGCACAGTGCATTGATGTCACGGATGTACAGCAACTATAATTTAATATAATTACTGAATAATATACCTATATTCTGCACTGAAGTTTATAAATTGTATGAGCGTGTTACAATGTACGAGGGCTGCTATTTATGTATCCGGAACTGGCCACTTACAAGAACAATATTTAAAAAGTAATTACAACATTTGAAAATAGAACTCTTTGGTTGAAGAATACATTTTGTTTCATGTGACTGTCAATTATTTTTCCATTGTGGCGTCATTTTGAAAATTGCGTGTCTTCATTTGCCATGGATTTAACGCGTGAACATTTTCGTGCAATGATTTACTACGATTTTCGGCGTGGGCTAAATCAACAACAGTGCTTTATTTAACTCACCGCAACTTTTGGAGATGAAGCACCATCAAAAACCACTGTTTATCACTGGTACAGTGAGTTTAATCGTGGGCGGTCTATGCTCACGGATGAAAATAAAGAAGGTCGCCGAAAAACAGCTGTTGTCCCACAAAATATAGATGCTGTGCGGGAACTAATAATGCGTGATCGTCATGTTACATATCGCGAGATAGAGGCGTCCTTAGGCATAAGTATGACGAGCATACATAAGATATTACACGAACATTTGGCTGTAAAAAAAATATGTTCGCGTTGGATTCCGCACAACTTGACAATCGATCAAAAACGGGCTCGTGTCGATTGGTGCAAAAAAATGATAAAAAAATACAACCGTGGTACGTCAAAAGCCGTTTATATGCATATGACCCCGAAACTAAACAACAGTCAACGGTGTGGGTGTTCCAAGATGAGCCGAAACCAACAAAAGTTACTCGTGCAAAAAGTACTTTGAAGCAAATGGTCGCCTGTTTTTTTTGGAATTAATGGACATGTGGCTACAGTGCCATTAGAGAATCGTAAAACGGTTAATTCTGAATGATATACGACCATTTGTTTACCAGAAGTCTTTGAAGAAATAAGAAAGGACAACCGACAACGCAGAATCATATTACATCACGACAATGCTAGCTGTCACACCTCAGCTGAAACAACTCAGTTTTTGGAGGGTCAAAAGATCGAATTGACTGGTCATCCGCCGTACAGCCCTGATTTGGCACCTAACGATTTCTTTTTATTTCCATACGCGAAGAACAAATTACGTGGTCAACGTTTTTCGAGCCGCGAAGAGGCTGTTGATGCGTTCAAAATGCACGTTTTGGAGATACCTCAATCAGAATGGAAAAATTGCTATGAAAATTGGTTCCAGCGTATGCAAAAGTGTGTCGATCATCGCGGCGAATATTTTGAAAAGCAATAAAACCATATTAAATGATATATGTTTGTTTCTTTTTTTAATTCCGGATACATAAATAGCAGCCCTCGTAGCTGTGACGTATATTCTGCGTGTGTTTGATACTCCACGAGCAAACTGCTAAGCCAATTTTGGTAAGATTTGGTATGTAGGAAGATTCACCACACCTGTATTTATATAGACTTTTTATAACGAGAAAGTAAGTGTTACTGTGGGATACTTTAATTATAAGGGAAGTATCATGACTCATGAGATATTATTTACCACTTTAAGATCGTATTATATTATCGTGCTTATAAAATTCCAGAGATTATCTTGTTAGTAATAGGCGCTAAAATGTAAGATCTACTATTAAAATAATACGGTTTCGGGCCGATTGATTATAGTGACATACTTTACTAAAACATAATTAGAATAATGTTCTAATGGATTAATAATTTGGATGATTTTGCGGTGTGTTAGATTTGAGTTTCGGGCACAGATGACAGATTAACAAATAGAGATTACGACATTTTAGGGTAATTAATAGGTCAATTGATAGATCACATGATGTAATCGTTATTAATCGCCAGCTTATTGATGCCCCTAGTTTTGTTAAAATGACTGGAACAAATAATTTTTATAGTTTACATTCAGCTCTATTTTTCTACACAGTGACTATATTTATTTTGCTTTAGGGTAAGCTGCCACTATTCTTGGCATATCACATTATTACTTTTCTATCTTTACGTAATATTATTATGGAACATCTTCTACTGAAATTCTTACTATCAGTAAGTACTTTACTACTGTATCTATTCTATACATATTATAAAACAAAGTCGCTTTTTCTTCCCTCATGTGATGTCCCTTTGTTCCCTTTAATCTTTAAAACTACGCAACGGATTTTGATGATTCTTTCAGTGTTAGATAGCCCATTTATCGAGGAAGACTATAGGTTATATTTTATCACGCTAAGACTAATAGGAGCGAAAAAATAGAGGAAAATGTGGAAAAAATGGGGAAAATTATTTGAAAGGTCTAACTTTAACGCGCTAATTTCAGAAACTACTGGTCCGATTTGAAAAATTATTTCAGTGTTAGATTGCCTATTTATTGAGGATGGCTATAGGCTATATTTGATCACGCTAATAGGAGAATGTGGAAAAAACGGGGGAAATCATTTGAAAGGGCTTATCTCGCGAACTACTGGAGCAATTTTTATGTTATTTGGCACAGATAATAAGTAGACCACGTGAAGGATCACAGGCTATCGATTTTAATCATTTTTTCAGTGGCTATATATTTTATACCCGTGCGACGCCGGGGCGGGTCGCTAGTAGAGGTATATAAAATAATTGCGGGTCCATCGTATCAAAAAATCAAAGAACCTAATCAAAATACGTTACAATGCGTGTATTATAATATTTCACCGTAATTCATCATTATGTTTTTTTTTGGAAAATAAAAAAGTTATATTTTTTTTGTATAGAACGCGAGTGCGGTACACGCGTGTGCGGTCGTGCGCTGGTGGTGCTGCGTGCGCGGGACGCAGCGGCGTGGGCGCGCGTGCAGGCCGCCGCCCACAACCCGCGCGCCGCCACGCTACTCCCCCTGCGGACCGAGCTCGCCGCGCTGCTGCGTGCACTACAGAAACGGTGGAGAAATGTATCCTTTGTTATTTACGCAATAGAATACAAATTACTGCACATTGTTTTAACACATTGCTAGTATTGTTGCTATATTGTCATTTGTCAAGCACTCAATACTCATATTGCTTACTTGTGAAATGAGATGAGAAGAATTGCTAGCAATTGCGGAGTAAAAGAGATGTAGCGATGAGTCGATGCAGGCCTCGATGGACAAGTTACTTCCTGCTCCGTGACCGACGTTATCTACAGCCCCAAAGTTCAGTTTAAAATTTAAATGCTGGTGATTAAAGAGATATGGAGATAAAAGCTTGTTTTTTGCTGTCACTGAAACTTATGAAAAGGACCCTAACTCCATAGACAGTGTAATCACAAAGCCGTCGCACCAGAGAACGGTATACCGGGTGATGAGCCCCCCGCGCCAGACTACTACCGGCCCGCGGCGCCGCGTGCCGACGACCTCGCTCAACATCTGCGCCTGCCCATCGACAGCCTCATCCTTAGAGGTAATATGACTTATAGTCCATCGAAAAAAAAAATGTTATATTTCTGAGTAAAATATGTGAATTTAACTCTTTTAGAAAGTCCTACGCGTTGACCTACCAACGATTCTGGAAGTACGCGAGAAGAACCGGCGTAAGAAACAAACTAAACTTAAACTTAAAACACGAAACAGGTAAACTAAGTACAAATAGGCGCAGGGAAGACGATAGACTATCCGTGACGCACTTTTTAGTCTGTGGAAATAGAACCTATGCAATTATATGCAGTAATGCACACGACGCGCAAAAAGTCCGGCGCGTTACTTCACATAATTGCATCTAGGTTCTATTTCCACAGACTAAAAAGTGCGTCACGGATAGTCTGTCATCTGCGCTGCGCCATAGGCGGTCCTGCTAGCAGCAGTTTCTACCAGTACCTCTCAGAGGGGCGGTAAAAAATCTTCTATAAATACATCGTTACTTATAATTTATAACCAAACTAAACGAAATCACTTGTAGACTTTGAATAACATTAATTTTGTTTTATTTTTAACTGCAATAAATTATCTATTCGTAGTTGAGTAACACAACTTGAGTTATCATCATGAGTTTACTTTAATTACCGTCTTGTGTTTTTTCTTCTTCATTTAAATGTAAAATTTATTTTGGTACTTGATTTATTAACATGAATAAATATTTTCATGTATCATTGTACGAAAAAACTTTCTGCAATATTGAAAAACCATGTCGGTAGACTATTATTATACTTCTACAATCTACCGTCATGGTTTTTTATGACGGTTTAGATGTAACATATAATGTGTGGGTTCTGATCCTGGTGTTATTAATTTATCTGGAACCGTACTTTTTTGCGGCATAATAATTATCCTATCTCCATTCCCGGGTCTAAAAGTATCTCCATGCCCACAAAGATCAATTCACAAAGGTAACAGAAATACATAATAATATAGACATACATATCTATAATAATATTAGTGTATATTTGTAGAGGAGGCGTTGCCTCGGTCGGCGGTGCTGCACGTGGGCCCGCGCGCCGGCGCCGCCATCCACCTGCCCGCGCTCAGCCCGGGCGAGACGCTCTCCAGCCAGAAGATCTGCTTCTCCTCATACCTCGAGCGCATGGGCCGCCGCGACAAGCACGCCGCTGATGGTACATATATCCTGTAGGCATATTACGAAACCGTTTTGAGACTCAATCGAACAAGAATGCCGCGTCCCGCTCTAACAACGTCATTTCACATTTTGTTAGAGTAGGACGCGGCATTCTCGTTCGATTGTTTGTGTCTCGAAACGGTTTTACACCTAATTTTTCATAGTAAATCGAAACCTAGAAAACGCTGCTGTAAAGCCGAAAAGTTTCGTGTAAGCGTAGATATTGTATTTTCCAGTAAAGCTGCGAAACGCCAAACGGCCGAGGAAGGATAGCGTCACAGACAAAGATGACACCAAGAAGCTGAAGCTCGAGGACGCGGACCCGACCAAGATGATGCACATCGACGAGACCGCCATCGACGGCATTGAGATGATGGCCTACTTCAGGAACGGCCCCGACGACGACGAGAAACCCAGCACAGAGGAGGACCTCAAGGTAGTGTTGCTGAAAATAGCATTAGCAATAATAATTCATTGTTAAATACCCATTAGCAATAATCAAATTATTCGTACTTACTAAAAAAACGATTGCTAATATTATCGTACGCAGCGATGGTCTGGGATCATGAAAAATTTCACGTCCTCGCTGTTACACACCGCGGCGCTGATTGCTATTGAACTTGCTATTTTTCACTCGATGCGAAAAAATACTCGAAGCGAGGGGTGCGATGCGAACCGAGAGTTCACGATGCCGCGATTTTAGCAAATAGCAAAGCGATAGCACGTAGCATGCTAGGCTACTTATGCTACATCAAAATTAGCATGTTAATGAAATTAATAGACTAGATCAAAATCGGGCCACCCGTTTGGATGCTACGATGCCACAGACAGAAATACAGACAGACACGTCAAACTTATAACACCCCTCTTTTTGGTCGGGGGTTAAAAATAGCATTAATTCCCATTACTACCTCAAGGCCGAGGAGACCGCCGAGGAGGAGGTCGGCGACGCGCCCGACAGAGACAAGGACATGTCCGAGAGGGAGAAGGACAGCTTCTCCGAGATGGAGGACGACGACAAGTTCCCCAAGAGCGACACCGACAACGAGAGCGACAGCAAAACCGATAAGAGTGGGAAGGGTATTAAGTTTAAAAATCTAAAGGTTCGTTCTTATCACATAATTTAACGTTTTGACAGCCCAAGGTTCAAATAAAAATGTATAATTTATTAAGTTATGTTCTCAGGTAAAATTCCGTCTGCGTCCGTTGAAAACAGGCCGAAGTATATACACGATGGTGCTCGACAAGGATCCCGTCAACGGGAAGGTGGATGACATCAAGCATGACGAACTAAAGGGAGACGAAGTGAAGTTGGAGGAGCTGAAAGGAGACGACGCGAGAGGGGAGGATCTTAAGGGGGAAGAAGCTAGGGGTGAGGAGCTTAAGGGGGAAGAACTCAAGGAGGAGGAAGCTAAAGAGGTGCTGAAGGGAGATGAGGCGAAGGAGGAGGAGGCTCGGGGGGAGGTGGACGTGGAGACCGCCACGCGGCAGGTGCGGCGCGGCTGGAGCGTGCACGACGCCGGGGACCTCACCATAGGAGACCTATACCTTATGGTAGGATGATTCGTTACGCTAACAAGAGAAAAATAATGTTTAAATCTTTTTTTTTTTTTTGCCTGAACTACAAGATAGACATAATGTAACACTTCTCACATCTTGTATCTTTAGAAAATATCTGTAAAATTTGTTTTTGTTTTTTATCAGTTTGGGGCTCGGTCTAAGATAGAACTGGACTACTGGTGGGCTGAGCCGACCCCGCCCCTGCCGCAGCCGCCGGCCAAGCAGAAGCAGCCCGACATAGACAAAGTAGACAAACTCATAGACAAAAGGGAGAAGGGCAGCAAAACGCCCGAGAAGGGTGACAGCTTCGTAGAGGACGAACGCGAGAAACGAGAGAGCGACACCGACATACTGTTCTCACCGAAAAATACCTTCAGTCAAGACAGCAACGACGGCATGTCGGGGGACGAGAGGAAGATCGAGCAGATGGCGTCGCCCGACCACAAGTCGGGGAGTGTGAAGCTCGTGCACAAGCTGATCAACCGGCCCGGCCCGCCCGCCCCGCCCACCCCGCCCGCCCCGCCCGGGCAGACCGCGCCGCCGCAACCCAACGGCTTCTCTCTGCTCAGTGACAGGTTCGTATTGACAGCGTTTCCTTCACATAGCATGTGGGAATACAACAAATAATAATGTTAAACTACTTCTACATCCATATCCATTATCCATACTTAATATTATAAATGCGGAAGCATGTCTGTCTGTTACCTCTTCACACCCAAACCGCTGAACCGATTTTGCTGAAAGAACAATGGCCAAATCGTACCAGGTGGGCGGTGGCGTCCCGATATGCCATTAGTAGCAAAAATTCCCTTATATTTTATGGCATCGAAAATCATTAGAAATGTGTCTTTAAATAGCCACAAAAAAAAGATCAATATATTTTAGTTTCGTTATGTTCTGACAGCCGGCGATCATTCGCATTCGTTCTATTTTTTTGATAATACTCTCGGAAAAATTGAAATAATTAGAAACGAGATCGCCGAATATACACTTGTAGGCTACACCGCAGTCGGGAAAAAGGTAGTTCTTAAGTCTAACCTCAAAATAATTGTAAACGTTATTAATTATTGTAAAAAATCGTAGCTATTTAGACATAAATCTCAAACGGAATTATGTTTAGAGCATAAGAACAACCAAATCTAACTATAGTTTATTTTGGGACATCAAAAATAAAAGTCGAGTCCAGCTCCTATACAAATTTGGCCATGATTCTTCGGCATGGAAATACTTTAAGTTCCGGGAAAGGACGTAGGATAATTTTGATCCCGGAAGAATTCACAGTTCCCGCGCGATAAACAAGTTTTGGCGCCACTAAGTTGCGGGCGTCATCTAGTGACTAGTGAGTAAATAATAATCACGAGTCGGAAAAAATTATAGTTTGTTTCTATTTTACAGACTGAAGCGGCTGTTAGCTCTAGCGGGCAACCCGCACATAGCTCCGCCCACGTCCGCCGCCTGCGCCTGCGGCCATGTTTGTCCGCGACGACAGGTACGTGCACGCACGTCGCACACGCAGCAGATGCGTACGCAACGTCTCTGTTCATTCGCATACATGCGTTCATTTAAAATATGCGAACTTTAAAATGTTTGTAAATTTCAGCAACCTCAAAAACAGCAGCCGATTATTACGCCAATACAAAACTGCAAAACGAAGCTAACACCAGAGGACAATTCGGCCATCTTCAGACATCCCACGCCGATCGCGCCCAAAGTGCAGTCGGAGGTTTAGTATTATATTTTATACACGTTTTAATTCAATTTCGTGGGATATAAAAGAACACTACCTACTCGTAAAGTTTACATTGTACCCATTCCCTAACAACATAAAATTTACTTATTTACTGTTTGACTTTCTTTACCAAGTTTTTTTATTTGTATCGATAGCCAATTTTTTTTTTTAATTTACGGTTTTTATATTGATCTGTGTGTACACTGTACAGACTAGCGAGCCCGCACTGAGCCTGTCGGACCTGCCGCGGCGGCGTCGCGGGCGTGCGGGCGGCGCGCGCAACCGCCGCGTCGTCGTACAGCGCCTGCTGCCGCTGCTGCCCAAATTGCCGCCGCCCAGCAGTCAGTATACTGATATGATATTATAGTATCATTTGTGATATAGTCATGTGTAGTGTATTGCAGCGAGAGTAGTAGTCGTAATATAAATAGTATGCTTCTGTCCATAAAATCGTTAGGATAACACAACATAGCTACGTTTATGTTTACGAAAATTCTTGAAAGGCATTATTTAGTATAGCTCTGAGAAATAATTTTTTGCTAGTGTTATGTAAAGCAGATTAATAAAATGTATCTACTTACATAACACATAACACTAACGAGGAACTCGTATTGAGATTTGAGGATAAAGAGATTTTCTAGATAACACAATTTTTGTGGTTTTCCTTCAGATTTAATACCAGTGAAGATAGTGCCGAACTCGCCGCCGCCGCTGCCGCGCCTGCTGCCCAAGCCGCCGCCCACGCCCACTTCAGAGTTAGTTGTTCCACTTGAGTACTATCCTACTATTGTCGTTTCTGTTGTTATCTCATGTGCTTAGAACATTTAAGATAAGGGCAATAATTGTAAAAAGACAATGCATTTGTGGTATAAATTGTTTTATATATAAGGGGGAAAATAAATGAAAAATTTGGCAAGCAACAAACGAGCTAATTCAGACGAGTTGCAGCTTATAACAAAAGGAAAAACTTATTAACTGATAAATCAGCGTGTAAGCCAAAACCTTTGAAACTTCCAGCATTTCCAAAACTTCAGCTCCAAAGGTATTATAACATAGATTGAATACTACCCAATTCATGGCGAAAAACGGCACCGTGTAAAAGCGTGTTGCTAATGTTGACTATATTTTGCACTGCACTATCAGAGATCAGAGAAGTTGATTCCTAGGCAGAAGGCGGACTTTAGATTACTTATTTGATCGCGTTAAATCAAACCCATCCGACCGATTACAGCTAAAAGCCAGTCCACACGGCGCGTTGAGTCAGCGTTGTGTCGACGTAGTGCCGCCGTTGCGTTTTACATACAAATAGCCAAGGTGTTCACACGGCCCGCTGCGTCGTCGCAACGCACACATGACGGACAACAGGTGTTGGCGTTAAGACTGCTTCGTAATAACGCTGCGATGACGCAGCGCCCGTGTTGCCGGCTATGCGTCAAACGGCAGCGCTGCGTCAACGCAACGCTGACGCAACGCGCCGTGTGGACTGGCTATAACATTGAATTAATAAAAGCCGACCACATGACGTAGGTCCGTCAACTGCCTAGGAATCAATTTCCTTGTTTGTATATTAATACTTGTATCATGTATGTGTGTACAGTATGTCGTTCTACTACGTGCTGAGCGAGTCGAACGGTCAGTTCTACTTCCACGACGGCGACCGCCGCATCCCCATTAGCCCGCTCGACCACGGCGACCACGATCTCGCTGACAGCGACAACGATAAAGGTAACTAGGGCTGATGTTTTAGGGCCTGTTTCACCACTTCCTGATAAGTGCCGAATAGGCTATCCACCACTTAACTTGACAGGTAAAGTATGGAGAATCTGTCAAAAAATTTGTGATTAGCCTATTTGGCACTTTATCAGAAGGTGGTGAAACAGGCCCTTACTATTTTGCTATTCGAGGCTAGGGCCTAATTCTCTTGTCTCGAATGTCGCTTCGATTTCGAGCGTACTAGAACGTGAGTGAGTTTTTTCAAGCTATAATAATAATTATTTGATTCCTGTATCGTCAAAACTAAAATGAAAATGGTAGCGGGCGTTCAAAACTTTAATATCACACAGGAAACCTCATTTTGTTTCTGTTGTGAGCATTATGGACTGATAGTCTCGCCTAAAATCGCAGAAGTAATGTGTGCGTTACACTCTGGAGTTAAGGTTGAATTTGTTACATTCAGTTTTAGTATAAATTGGCCCTTAGCCAAAAATGTATGCCACTGTATCTTGTGTGATGTTTGTTACAGAAGAATGTCGCTCGGACGAGGAGGAGGACACGAAGGACGGCATCGAGTTGAAGGTGGAGGTGTCGGAGACGGGCGTGGCCGAGCCCCCGGACCCCGCCCTCGCGGCAGACCCCGCCCTCGGGGACGCCGCCCCCGCCGTGGAGCCCGCGCCCGCGCCCAACCAGCCCGATATAGCTAGTGAGTGTTGCTGTCCCATTTCTTAATCTACAATATTATGAGCGTGATTTTGAAACAAAACCAAAATTGCTGAATTCGTTCTTAGAGGGTCGCCACAAATTACGCGACCAAATTCGAACAGCAGCAGCGGCGAATAAATGACTGACTACCACAATCTCATTTTTTAACCACGTAATGATTGGTTACTTTGTAATTATTGTTGTGCAGATTTCCTGCCGGCGGATTCGATATCGCTGTCGCCGTCGCGGCTGCTGCGCGACGCGGAGGGCTGGCTGGAGGGCTCCGTGCAGGACTTCTCGCTCAGCAGCTTCCTCTCCCACCTCGAGGGACGCCCGCACACTGATATGCAGGTACGTACACGGGCGCACGTACACATTCAAGAATCAAGTACGTTACTAAGTGCGTACGTATGCACGTACGCGCTGCGAGCGTACAATTTATCTGTTTGTAAGAGCAGATACACATGGTTGATTTGTGCACAGTGACTTAGCCATACGTGTCAATAATAACGCAACCGATTTCTTTTATTATTAAATATGTAATAGTTATAAAAACAATACCTAAGATCTACATTCTACATGACGAGACTGTACTATACGAGACAATTTCATCCGTTGATCCGTCCGTTGCGCTAAAATTCGTTTCTCTCGCAAGAACCGTACATTTTTCCGGGATAAAAAGTATCCTATGTCCTTTCCCGGGACTCAGAGTATCTCCAAACCAAATTTCAGCAAAATCGGTTCAGCGGTTTGGGCGTGAGGGGGTAACAGACAGACAGACAGATACACTTTCGCATTTATAATATTGTTATTATATTAAAGTATAGATTTGTACCATCACAGGGGGAGTCGCAACTGCAGGCGCTGATGGGTGAGACGAGCATGGACTACGTGGCCAAGTTCGCCGACCTCGCCGCCACCGCCGACAAGCCGCTCGCCGACGACCTGCCCTAAAACACAGACATAAACTATAATGATTACTGATTAAAAGTATTCAAAACAATATTCCCTCGATCACCAATTCCAGGAAATCTTTTGTTGTCGCGGCCCATATGGGCCTTACGGGGCTTGAGGGAATATATAATATTTTATCTTAAATTTAATAAAAATACTATAAGGAATGTGGTCTTTATTAAAACTTTTTATCACATATTTTCTGTGCTGTTCTCGAGCGATTTTAAATTATTTTTAGAAGGGGTAATGGGTTTAGTTGACTATTTGGGGGAATCTTTCGTTCTTAGTTTAGAGTTTTAGACCAGACGGGGGTGAGTTAAAAATACAATGTACCATAGGCAGCTCACACGGGGTCACAGCTTTCCTCAATGTTAAAAAAAAAGACAATAAATGAGGTGTCAACTGTCAGCAGAGACATGCGTTAGCATCACTGATCTCTAATATACAAGTACGGTACGCTGGATCGATGATACCCACTTGATTTTTGTGCCTATTTGAAGCGGAATCAGCGCTCCCATTATTCGGGATGAGAATTAAATTTGACGTAACCATTGGTAACCATGTATGTATTATATTTGTCTATGGCTTAATCATTTGAATTGTTTTCGTATTTTAAAGTGTTTTAAAAGGATTTACGCGATTAAGCAATATATAAATAAGTGGTAAATAAATAAGTAAGTAAAACTATGAAAGAGTGTATGTTATGTAAAACACAGTGCAAAAGGGATGTGGGGTTACATTTCACAAGTGATTTTAACAGCTAATTTCTACGATATTAAACTTTTATTGATACTATAGGCACTTAAAAATGTGGCACTAATCTTATTATACCGTATTCACCACATATTTACATTTGTTTTACCGATTTTTGATAAACAATAAAATTCAATAGTGCTGGAGTTTTCTGTCGATAAAACTTATCGATATCTATAATAATTGTATTGAAATCTCCGATAACCGATTTTTATTATCAAATTATTATGCTCTTAAAATAATTGACAGGTTACCGTCTGACGAAGGAAGTCTGGAATTATGGTTGAAAAAAATTGAAAAGCCTGGTTGGCGTCCGAAAATTGCTACTACCGCTTGCCGTTACTATTTGAAGTGTACAAACGTTCTCTGTGAAAATACAAGGCGCAAAAACTACCATTTAATCGTGATTATGTTTGGAAAATTTATTTCAGCGTCTACTCTGTCTTGACAGACTGTAAGCGTGTAACGGTAACTAATAAAATATAATGTTAAAGTATCGCACATATATTTTTATTATTTACCTTTCCTACTCCACCCCAATAAAAAAATGTATTCAAACGTTCTATATTTATTTATTGATCGCAATTATCCAATTAGTTAATTTCCCTCGCACTTCTGCAATCAGCGCCAAAATGGCGAAAATCAAATGAGATAAAGTAAATAGATAAAAATTGGCTTGCTAGATCCATAAATAAATAAAAGGGGACTTTTATATTATTACTAGACGTTCCGCGCGGCTTCTCCCACGTAAATATATAATTTCACAGACAAATAAGTCCACAAAAAATAGCCTATATAATCCTTCACGTTATAAATTCCCCCGTTTTTTCCACATTTTCCTCTATTTCTTAGCTCCTATTAGTCTCAGCGTGATAAAAAATTATAAAATGGGCTATCTAACACTGAAATAATTGTTCAAATCGGACCAGCAGTTCCTGAGATTAGCGCGTTGAAACAAACAAACTCTTCCGCTATATATTATATGGTATATATTAGTTAGGGTCTAATCACACATTACACTTATTCAGCTCTGTTCAGCTTTAATACGATACACTTTAGCACTACTTTGATAATATTAGAAATGAAATTAGAAAATACAATACAACAAAGTTTTTTTTAGAATCTTATCTTCAGTTTTGTTTTTAGTTTTTCGTACTTAGTGCTAACTGGTAAAAATAAATGGATTATAGATAGGTACTGCTACTTCACGTTATCGACGTATGAAATCGTTGTTAATTTATTACGCCTATCTAAATTACGGATAGGAAGTCTGTTATCTTTAATACAAATATATAACGTTTGTATTATTCAATTTAATATTTTTGTCCTAATGGTCGACATTATCTGAATCTGGAAACATTTCATCGATAATAGAAAAGACAGTTGTACATCACTAGTATTATTTCCAAATACTCCCACTACTGCTATCAGCGCCAATATGGCAAATTTCAAACTTCATTTTTACGTCAAATTTAGTTCCTACCCCGAATAATGGGGGAGCTGATTCCGCTTCAAATAGGCACAAAAAATAGCTGTCATTTCAAAGGGTATCATTAGTCCAGCGTACTTGTATAATGGAGGTCAGTGGTTAGCATCTACTTAGCATTCTATATAAGTCGTGTTCGTTTGGTTTTTCAACTGCGTATGCGCGGCTTTTTTGTGTGTCACTTGTCAGTGGGAATGTCATATTCTAAAATAGCGATCAATATCTGTCAGATTTTAGAAAATCTGACAGGTATTTTAGAACATGGCACTCACACTGACATCAATTATATTATAACTTTGCGCATGTCAGTGTGAGTGTCATGTTCTAAAATACCTGTCAGATTTTCTAAAATCTGACAGAGATTGATAGGTATTTTAGAGTGGGTTGCACGAACTAACTTTGACTTTAACTTTAACCGGAAAAATTGACAGATGTCGTATGAGCGTATGGGGTGTTTGGACGCCATATTTAACTTTAACCACGCCTCTGGTGCAACACAGCCTTAGAATATGACATTCCCACTGACAAGTGACACACAAAAAAGCCGCGCATGCGCAGTTGAAAAACCAAACGAACACGACTATAGTTTGTGGCAGAGACTGTCAGCCGTCAATTCAATGAATAAGAAAACATATCGCACCCTTATTCCAATACTGGCACTATCCAAAATTTTTGTAAAATGCGTTTTCAACGCCATCTAGTTAAACACTCGAGGACCTATCTCTTGCGCTGACTCTTGTTTCTTAATTCCTACTCTAAGCCCTAGATGGCACTGCTAATTGTTTTGACACTAAACTATATCTTCCTCTTACTTAATGTCTAAACTGTGTTTAAGCGGAAAAAACACCACTGTGTGATTTTTAAGTTGAAAAATTAAGTTTTTTTTATTCGTATAGTGGCATTATTATGTTAAGGATAGTGTTGCGCTGAGGTTATTTAAATATTTTTATTAAAACTTCTTTTCCAAAACGTCATTTTTTGTTTAGTAACGCCTAAAATTACAATCTTCATTTAAAGTTCTAATGGATTTTTACCAGAAAAGTGTATTTTTATATAATGTGACGCCTTTCCAATAAATATTAAAAACCAAAATGACACTAACAAAAATTGAAAATAAACTTATGAAAAGAAAAGTGTCACTTAGAAACATTTTGCGTGGAAAAAAAACATTAAATAATAATAAAAAAATAGAAAAATAATTGTGGATACCAATATTATTTAAATATTTAATTTAAAAATACCAATGCTTCTGTAAACGATCATCAATCGTAATTTATGTACATTTCTGCTCACTTAAAATTTTTAAATGCGGCTCCTGTAAAATTTGCATTTTTTACTTAGTGCCAGTGTTGGATTATGGGTGCGATATGGAAGTGACATAACTACAAAAAAGTGTGGCCGGCGCCATATTGCCTGGAACTAAACATGGCGGTCTATAGTGATGGGACACTCGGTTGATATTTGTCGAGGATATCGATAAACTAAGATGTTTTAAGTGTAATTAACATCAAACACTATAGTACAGCGATGCTTTAAATAAACTGATGTACGTCTTATCACTTTTAATTTGGGTTATAGAAGTTTGATGTTTACATAATGAGTAAAATTATTATTATTAGAATGAAAACAAAGTGACTATTGAAATGACATTGATTTTGTTATGATTATGTATTGTCAAACAGATAACGAGGCGGATTAAGGTTAAAATCTTTAAAATATTATAATATGAGCAGATTCTTCACCTTATATTTTTTAAGTTCGATAAAAAAGCACATCACTAAACGTCAACCAATCAACATAAAATCAACCGGAACATAAAATGGCGGACCGGCCACAGTATTTTGATTTGGTATAGACCATAGGCTACTTGACCTACTTTTTTTCTTCATGCTAATCGCTTCTTTATCATTCATTTTCACAAAAAAAAAACTAATATTTTAATTTAATATTTTACACAGTAGAAACCCATAAAAATGTTTATTGAAAAATACGCCTCTTATATGGCGCCGAAAACACTGTCCGCCATAGTGTGACGTCATACGCTTTGTATTTTAAACTCTATTGAACATTTTTTTATGTGCTAAATGTATGAGTCTAAAAGTGCCCAAAAATTATAAAAGAATTAAATAAGAAATTAGAAATCATTTGTAATGTTGAAAACTTTTGGAGAAAAGTTTTGGCCATTTCATTTCCCGTCTACAATAAATGGAGATAATATATAAAACTGATGTTATAAGTGAATTATTCAATAAAATATATTTTACAAATCTTTCTAGGCTTATTCTTATTATTTATGTACAGATAAACTTACATATAACGAGCGCGATACATAAAAGATATTAAATTACTATAAGGATGACGTCACATCCAATTCGGAAGTACCGCAAAAGCGTTTTCGTCAGTACAAATACTATTTTCATAAAATCATATTTTCAAATCGACTTTATTTATCAATCATAAGCTTTTATTTGATGATAAGGGTGAAATACGGTTTCCTAGACCAAGTTCTACTAGAAATATGCATTTGTTCAATGAAATTGAATATAGGTCAAGTAGCCTATTATGCCGAGTCCACTCTATAAAAGTCAATGCGTCAATAGGTTACTTGACCTATATTCAATTTCATTGAACAAATGCATATTTCTAGTAGAACTTGGCCTAGGAAACCATATTTCACCCTTATCATCAAATAAAAGCTTATGATCGATAAATAAAGTCGATTTGAAAATATGATTTTATGAAAATAGGATTTGTACTGACGAAAACGCCTTTGCGGTACTTCCGATTTGGATGTGACGTCATCCTCATAGTAATCTAATATCTTTTATTTATCGCGCTCGTTATATGTAAGTTTATCTGTACATAAATAATAAGAATAAGCCTAGAAAGATTTGTAAAATATATTTTCTTGAATAATTCGCTTAAAACATCAGTTTTATATATTATCTCCATTTATTGTAGACGGGAAATGAAATGGCCAAAACTTTTCTGCAAAAGTTTTCAACATTACAAATGATTTCTAATTTCTTATTTAATTCTTTTATAATTTTTGGGCACTTTTAGACTCGTACATTTAGCACATAAAAAAATGTTCAATAAAGAGAATTTAAAATACAAAGCGTATGACGTCACACTATGGCGGACATTGTTTTCGGCGCCATTTAAGAGGCGTATTTTTCAAAAAACATTTTTATGGGTTTCTACTGTGTAAAATATTAAAATATTAGTTTTTTTTGTGAAAATGAATGATTAAGAAGCCATTAGCATGAAGAAAAAAAGTAGGTCAAGTAGCCTATTGGTCAAAGCCTGTCAAAATACTGTCAAAGCCCTTGCATGGTGTGACCATACTTAGCACAAATGCAAAATTTGAGTAAAATTCATCACCAAATTTCTGCGAAACTGTTGATGTTTTTAAAGCGCGAATCAGTCTTTACTCTTTATGATCCATTCTTTACTGCAGCAAAACTTCATGAAATCGGAACGTGGTTCTATTATTCATAAATTATTTTTATTTACATATTAATGTAGATGGTTTCGAGGTTATTATACGGTGTTTACTGTTTATTTTTAAACGTTGGTATAATATATTTTAATCCTTACTTAAGAGGGTACGCTTAAATGATTTTTTATAGAATATAAGGAACTGTTAAAGCTATGCCTCAACGTTCGATTTTTTTTAATTTTCTAATACATAAAAAAATTAAAGCCCCGTACCCCGCCAATCGACCGACCATAAAACGAAAAATCTTTAGATAAAATAAAAAATTAAATTAAGAAATTTAAAAAAACCCCCGCCAAAAAACTTTAAAAAGTAAAGAAATAATATTTACTGACTTTAAGTTTAAATAATTCCTAAGAGTAAAGTAATATTTTAGTCCACAAATGTTGTCAAGGTGTGTCAGGGGACCGCCAAGTAAACTACCACAACATTGACTTTTGCATTTTGTATCGCCATAATAGTCGCTGATTCTCTTGATTCGGGTCGTTGTGAACTGACCCTTAAACTACAATGTTATGTGAAATCAAACATCTACATTAGCGGTCCCCTGACACACCTTGACAACATTTATGGACTAAAATATTACTTTACTCTTAGGAAATATTTAAACTTAAGGTCAGTTAATATTATTTCTTTACTTTTTAAAGTTTTTTGGCGGGGGTTTTTTTAAATTTCTTAATTTAATTTTATTTTATGCTTTTTAAGCTTGTGAAGAATAATTCCTATCAACTGGATCATATCCCAATGAATACCATCTATAAAATATGTCCTCTTGGATGAGACCGTCAATATGAGCCCACTGCCCAAACATGAAAACTCCACTTTGGGTTCATACGGAGCAGGGCTCCTATAGAATCCAGGTGATGCTGCAGCAGCAGCATGCATATATTTACTGTTTATGTACGTCTTACTGGTTGTCGCAATTAAAATGAGCCCAAACACGAAACCTCTGCTCTAATTTGGTGAGGAGTTGGGTATCCTATTGATTACCAGGTGATACTGCACCACCAGGTCAACATTCCAATAATGTGTATATTATATTCAGAAGTGTCACGAATCAGAATGCAAAATATAAAACCCATCAAACGACTGCAAGTTGCTAATCGGCCTATCACGAACCAGATAAACCGTGATATTTCAGCAATGAGCAGGCTGATGATGATGAGCTATAGCTAAGAACACTCTCGGTTATGTCAGCTTTCAAACAAAAAAAAACTAGATCAAAATTGGTCCACCCATTTGGATGCTACGATGCCACAGACAGACAGACCGACAAACAGACACGTCAAACTTATAACACCCCTCTTTTTGGTCGGGGGTTAAAAACGTAAAGGCATAGACTCACTCTTCCTGAAGATATTTAAAAAATAAATAATTAGAGAGGGTCTATTTTGCAGGAAGAATCAGATGACTACGTTACCTCTATTGACGCTAAAAAATTTGTCGGAAAAATAGGCCTGAGCTGCATCTGTCTGTATCACAATACATGGGCTGGCGCAGGGTGAAGCGCAATGGCAATAATTTCTTCAAATACCTATTTTTTAAATGCTACTGCACCCGCGTACGCTCTCAATATTATAAAAACGAAAGTGTGTCTGTCTGTTACCTCTTCAGGTCTTCACGCCCAAACGACTGAAACGATTTTGATGAAATTATGGAGATACTTTAGGTCCCGGGAAAGGATATAGGATATTTTTTATCCTGGAAAAATGTACGGTTTTCGTGTGATTAATGAATTTTGGCGCAACGGAGTTGAGGGCGTCGCGTCATCAAATTTGTAATATTTTGTGGTGAACATAATTTTAAAATTGGCCACACTGCACAGCTGTCACTGTCAGTGTCAAACGTAGATTATCGGATTGTTGGAAATTGTTGTTGTGAAATCGGTTTCCAGCTGCATAAAATTTCTAAAATAAATTATTTGTTTAAAAAGCCGACGTTAAATAATTAAGTTAATTAAATACTATGTCGATTACAAGTTTCAGTGGAAAGTAGAAAAAATTGGAATATGCTATATTTATAGAGGTTTTTGTCATTCCGAGTTGCATTTTGTTTTCATCTACATAATATCCTGAATTTTACAAAATGTTCTTCGAGTTATTCATGTGAGTATACCCCATATTTGCCGCTCTTATTAGATGTAAACACGTACTCTGTTAATGCAACACAGAATTCAGATATCATCATCACAATTTCACATTATTGTTTTAAACTATGGGCATTATTGTTTTCAACTTGTATGGACTTTATTTAACGTGCATTGTATAAATTATAAAACATCACGTGCCTGTAGAGAGGTAGAGTAATCGGAAACCTAACATATTTTTTATATTAATAGTCTAACATGTTACATTTTGTGGTTTATATTTACCTAATGGTCTTATATCTTGTAATTTAATACCCAATGCACAATTTAATTTTAAATTTACTCTGGTTTATAGTTGTGTTTAGCTAAATATAATGTGTTAGTAACCCATTAAAATTCTTGAATAAAAAAAATATATTGTACTTATTTCAAAATTCCTTATGTAACTTGTTTCAGCTTATTTGTGATCCTTCCAATTTTTTTCTTGGCATTCGTTACGTTTGCTACCTTTGTCCTGATACCTTGTGCATTTATCTTTGCGTCATGGTACATGAGGATCAAGGAGAGGAAGCTGGAGAGACGGAATAGGGACGGAGCAAATGTTGCCTTCTTCCACCCCTACTGCAATGGTGGGGGTGGTGGGGAGAGAGTCCTCTGGGTTGCTATCAAGGCCTTGCTCACTAGGTAAACTAAATTTTTTTCTCCTGATACAGTATTAGTATCACATTTAGATTTTTTTAGTGAAATTATAAATTTACATTTGGTATTGTTAATTTTTTGGAGATAAATAATTTTAATTGTCTTATAAAAAATAAAGCTATTGTAAAAAAAATATTGCTACACATATTGAGAATATAATTATTATGTGAGGCGGCGCACGCGGCTTCACCTGCGTAAATTAGGAATTTCACAGAAAAAATAGCCTATGGTCCTTTAAGTGGTCTACTTTTTATCTGTGCCAAATAACATAAAAATTGCTCCGGTAGTTCGTGAGATAAGCCCTTTCAAAAAATTATTCTGGTTTTTTCCACATTTTCCTGTGTTTCTTTACTCCTATAGCCTTCCTCGATAAATAAGCTATCTAACACTGAAAAAATTTTTCTAATCGAAACAGTACTTTCTGAGATTAGCGTGTTCAAACAAACAAACTCTTCCGATTTATAATATTAAAGTATAGATTTCACTCCCCAGTCAATTGATAAATTATAATAATGAAGAGGGAATTTTTATCACAGGTATCCAGATATTCACATATACGTGTACACAGTTGAGACTGCCGAGGCCAAGACTATAATAGATAAGGTGCAGAATCAGTTCAATGTTAAGCTGGATGTAGACAAGATCAATTTTATAAGACTGAGTATGAAGAATGCTATCGACCCCACATCCTACCCGTACTTAACTCTGTTGATGCAGAGCTTGGGCTCCATTGGCTTAGGCATGGAGGCATTTATGAAGTTCAATCCCGGTAAGATTTTTTTCAACAAAAATAGTATTAGTATTCCTTATTTATCTGAACATAGTTTTTCAACTGTACAATCCTATGACAAGTATTGTAGGACATAGTAGTCAGGCCCCTAGATTATCTATTTTATTGCACAATATAACACACAATATTTATTGAACAACTTATTTAACAATAAGATTGAAAGGCAGGCGCATCTCAATGATACACAAGAGTCATTTAAGAGTTTTTACATAAACAGGCAAGACAAGCTACCGTAGTAAACTATGAGTAAAGGCCAAAGGGTTTTACTTTTACTAGATGTAGATGCAGTAGATGTTGCTGAAAATAATTGCCCTAATCAAAACTCATTTTCAATTTAGCAAGTAATTGATCCTTGATGTACCATGTGAATTATTCTTCTTTGCTAACCATAGACACTCTTACAGCTGTTGTTTCTTACAATTATTTTTTTTCTAAGAAACTAAACAAAAATAGTGCAAGAAAAGTAGATAATTATTACATTAAACATTAATTTCCACCAAGAAGTTACAGTCCATTCAATATCATACTCTTACAGATATCTACATAGACACAACGGGGTTCGCGTTCACGTACCCCATATTCCGGTACCTGGCGGCGTGTCCGGTGGGCACGTACACGCACTACCCCACCATCACGTCCGCCATGATGCGGCGCGTGAAGCACCGCGTCGCCGCCCACAACAACAGCAGCCTCATCGCACGCAACCCGCTGCTCACGTGGTGCAAGATACTGTACTACAAGATGTTTGGAGTGGTAAGAAGCCTTGGTTACAGTGGGTTTAAGCTGGCGTAGTTGATTATAGTTCGGTCGGGAATACCGAATATGTAAAAATTTAATTTTGTCGAGAATATATCATGTCCAGCCAAATAACGGAGAGCGATCAATGAGTTTCCCAGATGGTACATTCTGCACTGGTCTAATGCTACTAGTGACTAGTCTGTTAAAACTCTATAGCAAAATAAACAGTAAAAGATGACATTACATTGAACAATGGGTTAAAGTGTGAATTGAAAAAAGATTATAATAATCAGGCAGTTATTATTTTCTACCACACCTTTATCACTATGGTAATAAAACTGAAATGTTGCAGATGTACAGGTGGGTGGGTCGATGCGCGGACGTGGTGCTGGTGAACGGCACGTGGACGGAAGAGCACATCAACGAGCTGTGGGGACGCCCGCTCTCCACGCACCGCGTCTACCCGCCGTGCGAGGTATTGCAGATGTACCTGGGTGGGGCGGTGCGCGGACGTGGTGCTGGTTGTCAGGAAGAATCAGAAATAGTTCACTGATACTGAAACATTATTTTGCGCTCAATATGTATAATATATTCTAGCATAATAGAAATAAAGGAAGCTTGAATTATTAATCTACTGGAGAATTATGCTGCGCGCCAGCTGGCAACGTCGCGTGCTGTTAGAGAAAATCTTCGGATTTGTTGTGTGTTGCGTCATGCGTATCAAACTAATAAGTAGACTGATTTCCAAGGTGTCGGAGCTGAAGAAGCTACGGTCCCTGGTGCGGGACTCGGACCCCATCCGCATCCTGTCGGTGGCGCAGTTCCGGCCGGAGAAGGACCACCCGCTGATGCTGCAGGCGCTGTACGAGCTGCGCAACCTGCTCATGAACAACGACCAGCTCTGGGGGAAGGTATTAACTCTCTTTACGCAACGAATTAATGAGAGAGAGAAGAACGTCTTACTAACAAAAATATTTTGGCACAAATATTGAAGAAGGCGATTAGTGGATGGAAGTTAAAATTTCTACTTGCCTCGCAATCGGATTTTCAATGAAAGAAGTTATAAACTATATTTGGGCGCCATAAAAAGTTTATAAACATTAGTGCAGATGATTACTGAAAAGTCTTCATACCGTTGCAATTAAATAGTTTTCTTCATACAACAAAATTGTGGGCATGAAAGCGTTACACATAATAACACAAAAAAAAGGAAAAATTTAGTTTGTATTTAGCTCTATTGTGCTACTTACCGTGCGTTTTCCTAATAACTACTTATTCATGACCTTAGACAACAGTTACACGGTCAGTCTGGCATCAGTTCAGTCCATCAGTTTGGCCAGAATGACGGGAGAATGATCGTCTAAACTCTAACCGGTTGATTGACGGACTATGAACTTTTCAGCCATCATTCTGGCGTCAGTCTGAGACTGATTTACTGAACTGATGTCAGGCTGATCGTGTAACCTCTTCATATCACACTCACAGTTTTCGTATTATTAGATCAAGCTGGTGCTGGTGGGTTCGGCGCGGTCTAGTAGCGAGCAGGAGCGCGTGCGCAACCTGCGCGACCTCGCCGCGCACCTCAGCGTCGACGGCCACGTGCAGTTCGTCCTCAACGCGCCGTACGCGCAGCTGCTGCAGCTCTACCAGACCAGCACCATGGCCATACACACCATGTGGAACGAGCACTTCGGCATCAGTGAGTACCGAGTACTGCTACAAGTATTCCAGAGCGCGTTATTCCATCTGAAAGCTAAGTCATTGAGCCAGAACGAATGTGTGCGCGTTATCAAACCTGACAAATGTCACCAGACAGACAGACAGAGAGGTATTGGTTAACAAATTGAACCCTGTGGAAGTGACACTTCTTATCTTAACTCTTCTTTTCAAGATTTAATACTTAATTGAAGAATCGAGCTAGTGTAGACTAGCATCATGGATTCTAAACTAAACAATGAAGTTTCAGATGTTGTCAATCGCGGCTTTGTATAGAAAATTACAAGTTTTTGACAGGGAGTCAATGACCTCTACCGCCATGTTTCGCCGAGTACAGTATAGAACCAGTATATTGTGTCAAGGAAATCGCATCTAAATCCGTTGCGGGGTTTTTCAAGTTTTAAGCATACTCAGTAATGAGATTGACGATCCCCCGCAGGTGTGGTGGAGTGCATGGCGGCGGGTCTGATCACGATCGCGCACCGGTCGGGCGGGCCGCTGGCGGACATCATCGAGACGGCGGAGGGCTCCCGCACCGGGTTCCTGGCCGCCGAGCCCGCCGAGTACGCGCGCGCCATACTCGAGGTCATCGCGCTGCCGCAACACGAGAGGATCAGGATCATCGAGGCTGCCAGGTTAGTTATAAATACGCTATGCATAGTTTTTTGACCGACTTCCAAAAAGGAGGAGGTAATATGTTCGGCTGTATCTTTTTTTTTTTTTTTGTATGTTCCACGATTACTCAGCCGTTTGTGGTCCGATTTCCAAAATTCTTTTTGTGTTGTATAGGGTTTAACTAGAATTTGGTACCATGTTCACAAAAGTGGTGATCTGATGATGGGATCCTTGAGGAATGGAGGGGACGTCTTGAAATTTGTATGGAAACATATAGTGATTTTGATTTTTTCTGAAGCATTCGAGGTAAATGCTACCAAAAAGTAAAACTTCGCACCAGGTTATACCCTGGATCCGAACAGAACTTTTGAATGCTTATAGGTACAGGTTCGGGGATTTCGGCGTTGTTTAAACAACTGAAAGCATAAGCTAATACATCAATTTGATTAATCATCATCATCACAACCATAATTATACCATGGGTCATCACACTATGACCCAATTATTGGTACTTTTCGTGATATTTTGCATCGAAGCAGACGTTTTTGATTATGATTTCGCTGTTTGTGGACCGATTTTCAAAATTCTCATTTTGTTGTATAGGATATAATCTTAATTTTGTATAACAATTACGAAAGTGGTGAGCTGATGATGGGATCTATGAGCAATCGAGGAAAATCCTTGAATTTTATCAAAACACTCATAGTGGTTAAAATGTTGTTTCTAGTAAGTTAAACATATTATGTTACGAATAAGAGAAATTTTATACGAAGGTGTCTCTTGGTCCAAAGGCACTGAACAGAACTCCTGAATCTTTAAAGATAAAAGTATGGAAATTGCAGCATCGCTTAGATAACTGCAAGCATTTACCACAATTTCGCTTACAGTGACATAATGTGAATAGTTAACATTCCTATTGGTTATTTACGCATAAATATAATTTTGTAGATACTTAACTAAAAAGAGTGAAATTATTATTTTTAACAAAAAATTAAAACCGACTTCCAAGGTAAAAACAATAGTAATATGAACTAAAAAGTATTAAATAACTCTTACTCTTTAATAGTGCCTTTTTCAGAATTCGTCTAAATCTCAACTATTTCTGTACTGTATACTACAATCTTTATTACTTTGAAGTCGGTACCAGTCCCAAAAGTTTCAGATAATCTGACATTACTGAACTCACAATTAAATTAGCTGGTACCGACTTCAAAATAATGAAGATTGTAGTATACAGTACAGAAATAGTTGAGATTTAGACGAATTCTGAAAAAGGCACTATTAAAGGGTAAGAGTTATTTAATACTTTTTAGTTCATATTACTATCCAGTACAGTCGTAGGCGGCCCCTAAACCTACAATAATATTGATACAATGATATGGTGCAATGAAAATTAAACTAGCTTAAACTTTTTTCAATCATTGCGCAATGTTCAATATTAACCCTAAACCGTCAATAATATTTCACAATTCGTAATGTTGGGCAATAAAATTGATCGTTTAGGCTCAAATCACGCCGAAATGGCAGCGGCTGGTAGCAAAGCGGCGAGCATTTTCAGTGTCATATGATTTTAAACTTTATCTTCATTATTGTAATACATAGTATTGCTTGAGAAACTTGGAAAGTCTCGCGGCCGCCCGCGACGCCGCGAGCACTTTGACGACTCGCTACGCGGCGGCGGCGCGTGGGCAGTCGCGCCGCTGCCCTGCGCTGCCATTTCAGTGTGATTTGAGCCTTAGGGTCCGCCTTATATTATATTTCTCCGCCTCTTACTGGTTCTTACGCCCAATTTAAATATTTTTAGGCGCCGATAATACTTGTTATGTTGTGTTACTAGTAATGTAATAAATGGGTTTATAATATCTAGGGCCCGGATTTATATGTAAATACCATAGACATAAGAACCTACATGGACACGAAATTACCACGAAAGACGCATGCCTTCAAAATTTGCAAACTAAAAAAGGCGGATTTTACTAAAGGTGTCACTGAATAATAAAAAAATATCGATATTGATATTAAGTTTTTTTATTCAGTGACGTCTCTAGTAAAATCCGCCATTCTAGTCCACAAATTTTGAATTCAAAGACCTAATAGGTCTTTGCCTTTACTATTATTTGGAAAATTATCGACTTCGATATTTTTTTATTATTCAGTGACATCTCTAGTAAAATCCGCCTTTTTTAGTTTACAAATTTTGAAGGCATGCGTCTTTCGTGGTCATTTCGTGTCCATATAGGTTCTTATGTCTATGGTATTTACATATAAATCCGGACCCTAATAATATCTTTACAGGGCTTCAGTGGACCGTTTCTCCGAGTCGGAGTTCGAGAAAGCGTTCATAAGAACGTCGGAGCCGCTGTTCACAATGCAGTAGTTAATGTTGCAATGTATAAGATTGTAGATAAGTATAAGATTGTAGATAAAACAAGTTTACCAAATTTGCATTTTTATTATAAAACGAAATAAAATATTTATAATATATAAAATATACACTTAAAACATAAGGTAATTTAGATACAATTATAACATTTATACTATTTGTGACTATTGTGGAGGAAAATTAAAAAATGTAAGTACCTTAAAATCTTTATCAAAAACTATCAAACTTCTGAAATCATCCATTTGCAAAATTTGTCAATTTTTATTTAAAATACACATACTATTATATGAGTCATGTTTATATTTACGAGATTGTCCAATTACAAATGTTATAATTATATCGTCATGCATGGAATGTAAGATCATCTATGTGGAGCTACACCCCACTCTATCTCTCGGAATTAACCTCAGCTCTGATCCATGTTTTAGGAAAACATTTCCTGAAAAAGAAAAAAAAAAACAGTTAGCATCCGCGTACCCAGGTAGGGGCAGTCAGGAGCAGGGCAAAAAATAAACGTCAATTTTCCTGGCAAGTGGGAATTAAAAACGTGTTACCTACTCTGCGCAAAGTGAAGTGTTGGAAACAAAATATCTTTTCAGCTTAGGCCTTAGAGTATTAATAACAGTAGTATAGAGCGCGCCTATTGCAGGAATTGCTGTGCGCATCGTAAGCACAGTAAGTCTATACTCTATGCCAATTAGGGATGTAGCTACGTGCAGACTGCAGTCTGCACTTATCGACAACTCGTCGCCTATCAACACGGCGCGCGGCGCAGATATGCGACGAGTTATCGAAGTGTCAGTAGTATAAATTAATATTGTTAGACATTTTTTTATATATTATGTTATGTGGTTTATAAAATAAAGAACCAGGAAAATGTGCTGAACAAACTTTATTCCATATTATGTTTGGTTCAAAATCCGTTTGTTCTAAAGCTATAATCCACTTTTTCATCAATTTTTGGTCTTTAGGAAAGCTGAAAAAAGATAAAATATTAATATTCTGTCATGCACCTAGCAAGGGTGCATCTGTGAATTGACGTCGTTCTTAGATATCTGTTTTGAAAATGATTGCATGTGTAAATAAATAGAAAAATTTCGATTGTCGCTATATTGGACAAAAACACATTTTTATTAAACATAACAAGATTTTAAGAAAATCTATACTAATATTATAAATGCGAAAGTATCTCTGTCTGTCTGTCTCGCTTTCACGTCAAAACTACTGAACCGATTGTAATGAAATTTTGTACACAGATAGTCTAAAGTCTGAGAAAGGACATAGGCTACTTTTTAACTGGACAAAGGGGTTGTAAGGGGATGAAAATGCGTAAATATGTTAAAATTAAGTTAGTTCCAAAAATGCATAATAGATGGCGCCGTGCGTCTCCTACATCGCGCTATTGCTTACACAAACGTCTTTCTATAAGAGGTGGTATCATCTTATATTAGATTTTCGATTTTTTCGATTGTTATAATGCACTTTTTTTAAGTTATTAAATAACTCAGTACTTTATCTATGCAGTGACGTAACCTTAAACCTATCAATGACAAATAGTTTATGGGTAAAGTTGTGTAATTGGGGGGCTAAATATACTTTAAAATTTGGCATAAATAAAGTTTACTTTTAAAAAATTAAATAAGTTATGTGCACACTGCACAGATGTTTTTGGGTGTTTTGATTTAAGAATAAGAATAAGAATAAGAACATGTTTATTTTGACACCACACAACACAATATGTAGAACACACATACATAATATTGTGTGATGTCAAAATTGGCCCAAGCTCAGCTATACGCAGCAGGCATTAAGCTCGCTGCACTGGTATTCTGCAAGGGCCAATGAGTGACATCACCACAAAATAAGGGGGAAAAACTATACTATACTCTTATAATTATAACTTACAATAAAAGGTAACAATAATTTAAACAAAAAAGCAAAAACACTAATAGTAAATACAACAAATAAAAAAAACAACTAAAAAAGAAAAATATATAAGGTCTATGAAAAAACACACAACAGCTCAGTCCTGTTGGCACTTGGCTCATTATAATTATTATTCTGTCAATTGGCAATATGTTAAGTCCGCCATGATGAAAGAAGAAGAAGAAGATCTATATGGCGTCTAATATTTACAAACACTAAACATACAAACTGAGGATACAAACACAAACTATAAAGAATGGATACAAATATTTTGTGGAAAAGAGCATATTAAAAATAAAATAACAGACAAAATCTTAAATAGGTACCTAATGCATACAGAACAAACCATACACAAACGAAGACTAGAAAAATCGCCACGCCGTTGGATAACTAAACAATGCAGATCGTGGTGCATAAGTTTCAGGTATTGTATTTACTTGTTTTTGTGAAGTAAGCAAGTGAATTTTATAATGGTGGCTAAACGAAGCTTTTGATTTCAGCGCCCGGAGAGGAGGTGGGAGGTTATTCCAACAGCGGGAGGCTGCATATCTAAACGATCCACGGAATGCTGCTGTTCTATGCTGCGGTGTTATGATCTGATACTGGGAGGCTCTGGTACGCATACTCACATCACTAGCCCAAGATAATTTTTCATATAAGTAAGAAGGCGTTCGGGTTAGTATAATGTCAAAAAGCAGTGAGGCAAAATGCAATTTCCTACGCTCTTTCATCTTCAGGAGGTTTGCATTATTGATGTAGGGTGTTACATGGGCACGTGGAGGGACTGTAAAACAGAAACGGACACAAGCATTTTGAACTCTCTGTACAAGCTTCTCTGTTCTGGCAAGTAAGTTTACTCCTATAGCAGTGTCCGCATAGTTTAACTTCGAAAGTACAAGTGTCTCACAAAGTCTGATCCGTATGTCCTCACTGAGATATGGTCTGTATCTGTAAAGACTTTTTAGACGGAAGAAACATGTGCTGACAACATCCAAAATGTGTTGTTCGAACTTAAGTTGTGAATCCATTATGACTCCTAAATTACGAGCAACATTTACGCGTTCAATTTGCTGTCCGTTTATTGAAACAAAAGGTTGTTTATCCAAGATATTAGCAACCTGCTTCTTGGAGCCTAAAATCATGAATTTAGTTTTAGTTGGATTTAGGACCAGCCCACAAGACTTAGACCACTCTGATATACTTTCTAAATCATCATTGATCCTATTAACAGCTACTCTTGTATCTTGTGGATCAAAACTTAGATAAATTTGTGTGTCATCAGCGTACATATGGTGTTTACAGTGAACCACCTTGTGAGACATGTCTGCACTAAAGAGTAAGAATAGTAGAGGGCCCAGAATAGATCCCTGAGGTACACCTTTGTGTACTTCCGCGCAATCAGAGAATGTCCTAGTACCATCACTAGCTGTAACTTCCACCTTTTGTGACCTCCCAGTTAGATAACTACGGAACCATTGGACTACGGATGGTTCGAAACCATAATATGATAGTTTAGAAAGAAGAAGTGGTATGTTAACAGTGTCAAATGCCCTGGAATAATCCAGGAGTACTAGGATAGTCCCCATGCCCTGATCTTGAGCAGAGATAACATTGTCAATAACGTCAAGTAGAGCAGTATTTGTGCTGTGCTTACGTCTAAAACCAGATTGATACTTAGGAAGAATTTTATTGGTCTCAAGATAGTTAACAACCTGGTTGTAGACAGCTTTCTCAACAATTTTTGAGATACAGGGCAAGATACTAATAGGGCGGAGGTCACAAGGGGAGGTAGGGTTAGGTTTCTTCGGGATTGGCTTTATCAGAGCTGTCTTCCATATAGAGGGAAAGGTAGATGTTAATATAGATCTATTTACTATATTAGTAATGGTACTTAGGGTATTAGGCAGTGTTAAGGTCAACATCTGCAAGGATACGTTATCAGCACCAATCGAATTAGATTTAAGCCCTTGTATAATTTTCAGCACAGTAGTTTCAGAGACTGGGGAGAGACTAAATCTGGTCTCACCTACTGTGCATGACTGATAATGAGCCATCAATGATGTACAGTTTAAGGGATCACCAGGTACATTGAGAAAATGCTGATTTAGGATATTAGGGTCATTACAGGAGTCAGGTAAAAAGGATTCATAGGATTTAGTTAAGTTTAAGTTGTTTTTTAAATTTTTCCATAAAGTTTTTGGTTTATTGATGTTTCTATTAATATTTCTATTAAAATAAGCATGTTTCTCTGAATTAATGGCCGATGCAACAAGTGATTTTAGGTCTTTGTATACTTTTTTATGGGCCATAGTTTTAGAAGTTTTCCACTTGGAGAAACTCTTATCTCTGAGAATCATCATTTGTTTAACTGTATCAGTCAGCCAAGGTGGGGATTGTTTTTTTATACATACTTTTTTGACTGGGGCATGAAGGTCAAAAAGTGTGATAATGACTCTGTTGAACTCAGTGATCATTTGATTGACGTCCTCTATGTTTAGAATATATTCCCAATCTATCCTATCTAAGTCACGGCCAAAATTATCCAACAAAATGTCCTTAAATGGCCTGTAGGAAGTCATAAATGGTGCAAGTTTAGGCTTCTTAAAGTTAAACTCTGCTGAGACTACTGCATGATTGCCTAACTCGGGGATATGGTCAACCAGAACAGAGCGCACCGCAGCATTAGTACACACTACATCAATTAAAGTTTCCGAATGCTCAGTGAAGTGCGTGGGCTCCATAACAACTTGTTTAATATGCAGAGAGTCCAAAAACTGTGTCAGTAATATAGCTTTATTATCAGAGGGTTGTAGTACATTGATGTTGAAATCCCCAACTAAAATAATATAGTCAAAAGTGGCTAGAGAACACCAGTATAGAGTCAGTGCGTCAATGAACAAGTTAACGTCCATCCAAGGTGGCCGATAGGCTGTCCCAACTGCAATTTTAAGGTGATTAATTTTAAGACTCAGCCACATTTGCTCAACTGAAGGAGTCTCAGGAGTTGTAATCCGCCGCACATTAACACCATTCCTAATGTAGAAACCAACACCGCCACCACGACCTCCTCGGATGTTGATAGGTCGTGGACTGTGTCTAAGCTTATAGCCATGAATGACTGGCGCTTTCCCGTCTTCACCTTCCCTGAGCCAGGTCTCATTAATGGCCATAATGTCGACTGATAGACGTTCCATCATAGCTGTGAACTCGTCATGTCGGGTTCCCAAGGATCCAGCGTTGAAAAACCCTACAGAGAATCGTTTCTTATGGTTATATGCCATTTATAGTATTTATAGGAGAATCAAAATAAACAATAAGTTACAGTATATAGTGTGCATACAGACCAACAAAGATACTTGGGTAATATAATATGAAAATAGACCATTAGCAGTGTATATCATGTTAAAATTAGTATAACAATTAGTAGTAATTTTTATAATAGAATAAAATATAATATTAATAAAATAACAGTATCCACATATAAACAAATTATAAACCTTCTCAGAGTATAAGTGAGTATGCTTCCAGGGCCCAGTGTCAGATCTGCCAAAACTATCATAACAAAAATAATGTGTGTATTGTAACCTTAGTCTATAATAAAATATAACTAAACAATATAAATCCTTTATTACAGAATTACTGCGACCCAAAAACACGAAAAATGTCCGATTCAGAGCGAAAGTGATGGACTGGCCCGCCATCAGATTGTCGAGCATAGACGCGGCCACGCCTGGTCCACGAGTGGCGCCACTTCTTTTCAATGCATGCCTCACGCACCCGGCGGTATAGCAAACGATTATGACGCGTGAGCCTCTCGTTGACGAAGACACGCGCCCCACCGTCCGAAGCGAGGCCACGCCGAACACGAGCCGCTTTGATCAGTTCGTCCCGGAGATCACGGCGTGCCAGGCGCACCACCACACGGCGCGGACGACCGCCCTCAGCAGGGGACACTCCTACGCGCTCAGCGAATACCACGTCCCGACCCTCCAGCATAACACCCAGCCGAGACGCGAGCACCGTGACCGCGTGTGTCACGTTTTCACCTTTCTCCTCTGGCAGGTGTCCGATGTCCAGGTCCGCAAGAAGTGCGTCTTGATCCCGGTCGTTAAGGTCGAGTTTCAGCTCGGCCACGCTGCGCTCCAGTTCATTAATTTTTTCTGCGCCCGCGCCGCCGACGCTGCCCTGCTCAAGCGCATCCAGTCTCTTTTCGGCGCTGATCAGCCGCGAGGACAAGTCCGTAATGGTCTCTCTCAGCAGCGCCATCTCTTGGCGACAGCCGCGAAGCTCAGTGACGAGATCGGCAAAATCGCGCCGAAATAACGCCAGGTTGTCCAGACTGCTGTCACTTGTGCCTGCTGAAGGCGATCTGTTATGATCCTCAGGGGAGCTGTTAGTGTGTCGGTCGATTACCTCAGTGGGAGTGGAGAGTCCAGTGTCAGCATCAAGGCCTCTGACAGGCGTATGACTGTTGTCGCCACGTCTTTTGTTCTTTTTACAAATTGGACAGACCCAGTCCGCCCCTACGTTCGCCTTTGGCGTTAAGGCGAGACACCCCTTGTGGTATTTGATGTTACAGGCACTACATGACACTATAATCTCAATCGGGGTCTTTCTCAGAGATTTCTCGCAGCCGCCACACTTTGTGGTTTTATCCATGTTTTCTGCGGAAAATGGTACAAAAATCCTATAAGAGATGGCGCTATTAAGGATAAGTTCAAGTCTGCTTCAATAGATGGAGCTGTACAGGTCGATGGTCGACTGTTTTAATAGCCAACGAGTGATCGACGTGATACAGGCACTCGACGCTAGATGTCGCTTCCAGTCTCGAATATCAGCAATACGTTAATTTATAATTCACCGACACTACCCTCACTATGTGTGTAAAAGTACGTACGTGCTGTAATGTTAAGTTGATTTATAAGGAGATGCGCGCTTGTACAGCCTCACAAACACTCACACAACGGCAACTGAATGTTATGTTTAGAATGAACCACACCAACTGAATAAATACTGTGTTTTACTATAAAAACAAATAAAAATACGGACTGGTAAACTAGTTGCTTTGACGTTTGTGATTTAAGGGGTACCAGGGTTTTTTTATAAAAGCTTTTGACACCAATTTTGTTGACATCGCGCGCTATTTAAAACTGAAGTCCACGCGGACGAAGTCGCGGGCAACAGCTAGTAGATTATAATTATACACCAAGCATTTTTTTCTATTATCGTCGATATTTCATAATATCGACTCGAGAATTGATTGTGATTAGTGTCACATCACTAATTACTCGGCCGGGGAGAGCGGTGTGCGAGGACGTTCCCGCCTCCCGCGTCTTCTTCACCCCCGCAAATGATCGTGATTCGTAATTTATTTTTATTAAAATAAGTGCAAAACTCGACTTAACGGTGAAAAGTAATATTAGATTTCACTTTCGTTTGCTTCCTAGTATCGTTTTTACAAGATCGAACTGCACATTGGACCATTTTAACTTGTGAATATGGAAAAAACTTTGGAGAAACGCTCTTCGCAAGCTCTCAACGACGACTACAAGCGCTCGCGGCGGGAACGCCATGTTGTTCTCACTTGTGCACACTGTTCCCACTTCGTTATGCGCGCTCTATACTACTGTTATTAATACTCTAAGCTTTTCAGTGAGATTAATAAAAGTCAATTTTCACAGTGGCGGATTTGCAGTCCTGGCCGCTGTAGGCCCCAGGCCATGTGCCGCCCCTTTTTCAGCACCCATCATTACTAGATACATAGTTCATGAATTACTTTATTCCCATTTTTAACCCCCGACAAAAAAGAGAGGTGTTATAAGTTTGACGTGTCTGTGTGTCTGTCTGTGGCATCGTAGCATCCAAACGGGTGGACCGATTTTGATATAGGTTTTTTTTTTTGTTTGAAAGCTGACATGACCGAGAGTGTTCTTAGCTATAGTTCATCATCATCGACCTGCTCAGTGCTGGAAAATCGCAGTTTATCTGGTTCGTAAAAGGCCGTTAGCAACTTGCAGTTGTTTGATGAGTTTTATATTTTGCATTCTGGATTGTGATATTTATGAATAACATACATATTAATGGAAAGTTGACCTGGTGCTGCAGCATCACCTGGTAATCAATAGGATACCCAACTCCTCACCAATTTAGAGCAGAGGTTTCGTGTTTGGGCTCATTTTAATTGCGACAGTCAGTAAGACGTAGATAAACTGTAAAATTTGCATGCTGCTGCTGGAGCATCACCTGAATTCTATAGGAGCCGAGCTCCGTATGAACCCAAAGTGGAGGTTTCGTGTTTGGGCTCATATTGACGGGCTCATCCAAGAGGACATTCATAGACGGTATTCTTTGCATATTATTCTGCACTATAACCAACAAAAGTTTAAAAAGCATGAAATACAATTAAATTAAGAAATAAAAAAAACCCCGCCAAAAAACTTTAAAAATTAATCAAAAAAATCAATTTCCCCTATGGTACATAATATGTTTGATTTCACATAAATTATAGTTTAAGGGTCAGTTCACAGCGAATCGAATCGAGACAATCAGCGACTTGGCAATACAAAAGCAAAAGTCGCTGCTGTCGTAGTTTACTTGGCGGTCCCCCGAGTCCCGACACACCGTGACAACAATTATGGACTAAAATATTATTTTACACTTAGGAATTATTTAAACTTTAAGTCAGTAAATATTATTTCTTTACTTTTTAAAGCTTTTTGGCGGGGATTTTTTAATTTCTTAATTTAATTTTATTAATAGATTTTTTAATCAATTTTTTTTACTTTTTTTTTGCAAATATTTCGTTTTCTATGCGTTTTACGTTGTTTGGATAAATAGGAAAGTTGTAGAGAATTAAATTCTCTACAACTTTTCTATTCATCAAAAACGGATTTCGGGAACCTGTCATGACAATTTTACCACCTGCTTTAGATGATTTACTCAATACAATAGCCTGTAACTGCAAAAGTGGGTGTGGCTCAAGATGTGGATGCAGGAAAGCGGGGCTACAGTGCTCCTTAGCTTGCGGCCAGTATAATGGACAAGCTTGTCTCAATTCTGTACCATATCAGATCGATAGTGATGATGATAGAACCTTTGACCCAGAAATCATGAATGACTTGGAGACAAATGTCGTTGAAGACGGTAATGACGTTAAAGAATTGAAATTAGAACTTGTTCTTGAATTTTTTATTAATTTTGACTATAAAAAATCTGTAAAACGACACGTTTAATAAAAACATAAAATGAAAATGTATTTTCTTTTTCTTCTTCATTTATATAGAAAGTCATTAGTATTTAAAATTTGATAAGAATTAAAATACAATTTAAGTATTTCTTAATTACATGTCCAGGTAAGTGTTAATAAATTGACACTTTGGTAATTAAAAATAGATAACTAGCCAAAAAAAATCTAAAAGTTTATAAAAAATGATAATTGTAATTACGAGTTTTTGATCGAGACTACCAGTTGACCTCAGATAATTCTCCGACCGCGCGCTCTACGCCCTCTATTTTGAAAACAGTTCAAGGTGTAAAAAAATGTTGAATAGAAAAGTTGTAGAGAATTTAACTTTCTACAACTTTCCTATTTATATAAAAAACGTAAAACGCATAGAAAACTATATATTTGAAAAAGAAAAGTAAAAAAAAACTATTTTTGTGACTTCTGACCAATGACAATTATATGTGAATTTTGAGAACTGTTTTAGGATGCCAAACTACAAGTTTTTACGTGGTAACAATTAACATGGGCGCCGGCAGGGGGGTGCCAGGGGGTGCACTTGCACCCCTTGGGAATCTCGGGATCAACAGGAATGATTAAAATAAAAAGAATTTTGTAACCCTAATACCATGCCGTACAAAGATAAGTTCGTAATGTTTCGGCACTAAATGTATTCTGTTGACGTGAATAGACAGTCACTGTTGTTTGTAAAAAGAAAAGAAAGAAAACTAAACTAAAATCTGCACCCCTTGGGAGTTATTTCTGCCGGTGCCCATGCGTGGTAATATACTGGGTATCTCGATTTTCCGAGGTCAACCCCCTAGAGTGACTGGGCTATTTAGGCGCGAATAGCATTAGTTGTGTTATGACTTATGAGTGACTTATGAGCCACTGAAAAGAGGTGTACCTCGAGTGGAGTCCTGGGCCGAAACGGGTTAAACTAAACGTACGAACTATTTTATAGGTACGATGTACGAAATTATTTATAATTTTGATACGCAAAAATAGTGATATAGGAAGATTATAATCATACGGTACGCGAGCTTTTAAATTTTATATCTCACCAAATACAGCCAAATTTTAATAACCGAGAAGCCACCATGCATCTTTACTGCACACAACTGAGTTTGTTAAAAAACAAAAAAAAAAACATTTAATGAAACTTGATTCCAGTACGTTTTATTTATATATGGAGATTCAGTTTTGAGACCTTATTCACTATTAAAATATAGCGTCCGTCCAGAGTCGCGCCCATTGCCATTAGCTTCACACTGCAGTCGCACTTATTACAATTTTTTTTGCACGATTTGCCGCCCTCTATATTTGGCCGCCCTAGGCCCGGGCCTACTGGGCCTTAGGGTAAATCCGCCACTGATTATTTTCATTTTTTTTAACCGACTTCCAAAAAACGAGGAGGTTATATGTTCGGCTATGGATATTTTGTTTCAATATACCAGACCGACCATCTTCTCGAAACACTAAAAACACTAGGTATGCTGCCCCAGCCAGCTGAAATCCTGGGTATGCCTTTGAAAGTTAGTGCTGTTTTATAATGAAAACTTTTATAAATGTTGAAATCGGACAATCATTGCAAGATGTATGCAACAAAATACATAATATATTATGTAATTTAATATATTTTCAAACGTAGGGGTAGGATGACCTGTGAGTACCTACATCAGTACCACAAGTTGAACTTCAGCATGAGACGATGGCCCAAACACATGAGTTGTGTCAGAGACTCACCGGCAGTCTGCTGCGGGTTGATGCCGATGCCGTCGTCGGTGATGATGGCGCTGGTGGCGGGCTCCACGCGGAACTCCTCCGCCGCGAACTTCAGCACCGCCGCGGTGACGATGGCCCAAACACATGAGTTGTGTCAGTGACTCACCGGCAGTCTGCTGCGGGTTGATGCCGATGCCGTCGTCGGTGATGATGGCGCTGGTGGCGGGCTCCACGCGGAACTCCTCCGCCGCGAACTTCAGCACCGCCGCGGTGACGATGGCCCAAACACATGAGTTGTGTCAGTGACTCACCGGCAGTCTGCTGCGGGTTGATGCCGATGCCGTCGTCGGTGATGATGGCGCTGGTGGCGGGCTCCACGCGGAACTCCTCCGCCGCGAACTTCAGCACCGCCGCGGTGACGATGGCCCAAACACATGAGTTGTGTCAGTGAGTTACCGGCAGTCTGCTGCGGGTTGATGCCGATGCCGTCGTCGGTGATGATGGCGCTGGTGGCGGGCTCCACGCGGAACTCCTCCGCCGCGAACTTCAGCACCGCCGCGGTGACGATGGCCCAAACACATGAGTTGTGTCAGTGACTCACCGGCAGTCTGCTGCGGGTTGATGCCGATGCCGTCGTCGGTGATGATGGCGCTGGTGGCGGGCTCCACGCGGAACTCCTCCGCCGCGAACTTCAGCACCGCCGCGGTGACGATGGCCCAAACACATGAGTTGTGTCAGTGACTCACCGGCAGTCTGCTGCGGGTTGATGCCGATGCCGTCGTCGGTGATGATGGCGCTGGTGGCGGGCTCCACGCGGAACTCCTCCACCGCGAACTTCAGCACCGCCGCGGTGACGATGGCCCAACCACATGAGTTGTGTCAGTGACTCACCGGCAGTCTGCTGCGGGTTGATGCCGATGCCGTCGTCGGTGATGATGGCGCTGGTGGCGGGCTCCACGCGGAACTCCTCCGCCGCGAACTTCAGCACCGCCGCGGTGACGATGGCCCAAACACATGAGTTGTGTCAGTGACTCACCGGCAGTCTGCTGCGGGTTGATGCCGATGCCGTCGTCGGTGATGATGGCGCTGGTGGCGGGCTCAACGCGGAACTCCTCCGCCGCGAACTTCAGCACCGCCGTGAACGGCGTCGCCTCGGGTACGCTCAGACTGGAATGTTATATTAGTATTTTAGATAACCATACAGGGACTTACTACGGAACTATGTAGTATGCACATGACAATAATCATCCTAATGGCGAAGATAACATTGCCCTGCCTTACTGATGTATTTTTATGATTTAAAAGAATAAAGTGACTACAGTTACTGGTACCATATTATAATGGACTGGATTTTGTCAAAGAATGAATAATGTGTAATGCTTCTCCATTTAAGCAATTGTAAGAGGTAAAATCAAAACACATTCATTTATATCAAAGTATATTAAATTAAATTAAAAAAAATAAAAAATACTATCATGATTTAAGAGCATTGTTCCAGAATTCCAAATCAGAATTATTTTTCACAATAATTTCAAATAACTCTGTTTTCAAATCATCATTTTTGAATAGCTTTTGTAGTACCGACAGCAATTCATAATATGTAAGACTTATGTAAAAATAATCTGATGACATATTTTCACTGATTAATCTACCGCAGTCTAATAGTGCCCTTGAGGTGGCTCTAAATAGATCAGGGTATACCAAACACAGATTTCTTAAGTCCTCCTCGGGCAAGGATAACAAAATACTCCAGAATTTTTTATTGTCAACACTTCTACATGACATGATGTTTAAAAATACACTCACAATATTTTTTCTAGCATTCACATATTTAAAATCATTATTCAATAAACATTTAACTAACATTTCTATCATGTCCTTCTCATAGCTTCTCAAAATATCTTCAATTACTTTTTCTGGATTGTCGCAGCTACTTAATTCAGACAGTAAAATCAGGCTCTTGAACTTAGCAATTTTTTCTTTTGAAAATTCTACTGACAAATTTTTCGTAAGCACCTCCTGAGAAGCTGTCTCTAACATGATATCTGACAGACATTCGTCTAGCTTGGCTTCAGAAAAAATATATAAGAACAATGAAAAACTAACATCGACTTGATTAATGCCAACATTTGATTGTAATATTTTCTTTAATATGTATTTGGGAGGATCAGTAAAGTAACTCTTAAATAGTGCACTTGATAAGTCATTCTTGTTATTGAGGCTGCTAAGGAATTCATCAAGAAGAGAATTGTTTTGTAATTTATTGAGACATTTCTCTATGTGTTGAGATATAAGAAAGGCATTTCTGATTTCTTCCTGGCTAGTGTTGAGGTTCAGCCATGACTCTGACTGGCACAAGTTGATAAAATCTTGAAAAAAGTTTAGAAACTGACGAACCACAGCTGCTTCCATATGAAATGTTATAACTTCAAAGTAGGAACTCCACAAGTTTTCAGCATCTAAACAAAAAACTAATGTTATCATAGGTACTTTTATTAATAACACTGTGGCTTCATGTTATGTTTACAATGAAGTTATAACACTTTTTCTTAGATCTTTACAATTTGGTCATACCAATGGCAACGTATTAATATAAAAATTATAGTTAATTAATTTTATCAGTGAAGCTACAAGTGATGCCAGGCGGACCTGGGACCTCAGTCTTATATATCAACTAGGTATTATATTATTAGATACTCAAAATTAACTCACACTTTGAAAGGAAGTTTTGGGTCTGAAGTAAGAGTGATTTTAAAGGTAACTTTAGACCTGAAACAACAACAAATTATTTTTTATATAAAGTTCAAACAATTACAATACAAATTAAATAATTCTTAACTCACATGATAATAATATGTCTTTATAACAAATTATTGTAGGTAAAAACAATGAGGTTCGTCCCAGATGGGCACACTTTATGACGTGACCAAAGTCAACTGTCAAGTGTCAAGTGTCAATAAAACGTCAAATATGACAGTGTGGGAATTATGCGTGGAGGCCAAAGGAAGATCTTCCGACCGAGCGAGGTGGTATGCCCGGTCAGGCCGAAGCCCACTTGATACATTTCAGATGTCGTATATATACCGACGCGCTCAGAAAACTTCGATAGCGCGATGCAGGAATGTTAGGCGAATTGTGGGTACCGCCACATCACTCCCCCCCGAAGACCGGAGGTCGAATCTTGAAATCTTGTTCGCTTGAGTCGCCAGTGCCAGTGAGTTCCAGTGAGTCGGAACTGTTGCAGTGAGTCCCAGTGAGTCGGAACTGTAAGCTGCTGCACGGGATCCAGTGAGTCGGATAAGCTGCCGTGCGAGGCCGATGCTACGTGCTGACCAGGAGAGATGTACTCTGCTTGCTGACCGGTCGGTGTAGTGAGAAAGCCCGTTCATGCCGATGCGGAGTCGCCCAGGCCGCGGTACGTTGCGGCTAGTGGACGATGTACCCGATGAGGCGATGCTGGCTGGCGCGGTGCGGCGGGGCGGGGAGTGACGATGATGAAGGAGGCGTGTTCTGTCGAGGGTCACCAATGTGGGAATTATGCGTGGAGGCCAAAGAAAGATCTTCCGACCGAGCGAGGTGGTATGCCCGGTCAGGCCGAGGCCCACTTGATACATTTCAGCTGTCGTATATATACCGACGCGCTCAGAAAACTTCGATAGCGCGATGCAGAAATGTTAGGCGAATTGTGGGTACCGCCACAACAGCATTTTTTTTTTATAAAGTGCACAGAATATAATGACTGTGGTCAGAATTCAAAACCAAAAAAAATAATACCATCAAGAATGTATTGTGTTCCAATATCGTACTAGTATACTAACGGGCATCATTGCAAGTTTTATATTGGCCTTTGAAATGCATTATACTAGAAATAGAATACTAGGACTAGTAAACGAACGAACGAAGTCAAAACTAAAAGTCAAAACAGAAATCAATACAAACATGAAACATTTAAATAATTTCCAAATAAATTGTTAATTTACTCTATAAATCCATAAAAATGTTATCAAAAAGAAATTTGCTTGAAATTGTGACTATAATATCGTCTAGCATCTCAGTTGTAGGAATATTTCTAAACTATGTTACCGATATATCACCTATAACCGGTTTCTGGTTCGTGAGTTACATAGCTATCTTAATCGTGTTGTCCATTTCATTGAGCTTCAATTGCATTCAGTGGCTGCTTCAGTTGAGCAAACCGCTGAAGTACGACATCGAAGGTGCCGTTGCGGCATACCCGTTTCTGTGGTTTCTCAAGAATGTGTTGCCTGAAGTACCCGAAGCCCCGAGTGCGGTCGAGTGTAAGGAGTACGATACGAACGAGCTGAGCGTGATATCCACCGTGCTGGAGAAGAAGCTGGTGTCGTCGTGGTATGTGCCCTACATTTCCCAGGAGATTGGATTTCCGTTTGCCTGCAAGCAGATACTCGATCAGATGATAAGCAAAGCTTTCAAGGTACTTACTTTAATTTTTACAACAGTAGGTGTGAGTCTTACAGTATTAAAATAAAGTTGTATTGTTTTCATTATTATGCTACTATTAAAGAATTTATTTTTGGCATCTCATTAATTCTTTAAATTTCTTTCATTACAGATATGTGACAAAATAGATTCTCAGGAGATATTCGTAGACATATGTGCAGTACTAACGAGTCACTTGAAGGAATATAGGAAAGCCCTGAAGAGACATGAGAAGTTTCCAAACAACTCCATAGACACGTTGTACAAGAAGTCCCATCCGATGTCCATAACCTATGAGAAGACAAAGAAGCAAACCTCTGCAGACCACTGCACTAATATCCTACGTATTGTCATGAAGGAGCTCGTGCCGTGGGAGCTGTGGGACACACCACACTCCGAGCTGCTCGTACGTATTCTTGCAAAGAAGCTTGACAATTTCATTGAAACAGAACTGTCGGACCCGGCCTGGCTGAATGATAAGTTGCTCATGTTGCTTACTAGTGTAGAAAAACAAAGCGATGACAAAACAGAGGACGCTAAAGAGGACAAACCTGTAGAACAGCCACAAGAGTTAACAAAAGAACCACCAGAGGTGCCAAAGGATCTAGCCTCAAATGTGACACCCCCACCACCAGATGTCACACCACCACATCCTGTCAAAAGCTCCACACCAGAAGAAGTCAAAGCAGAAGTGAAAATTGTAAAAGATAATGTTCCAGTACAAACTGCGGATGATAAGCCAGTTGCTATTATGAGGCAAAAACGAGGGAGACAAGGGAGAAATGAAGTCAAAATATATGATAGAATCATTGAAGGTAGCTATACTTTGAATCAGATTTATGGCGCAAAAATATAATAAAACTAGGAGTCTGCCTGCATAATGCTAAGTACTCACATACGGTTTTGCTCGATCGAGCAAAACCCGCGGCTCGGGATTTCGTCCACACATTCAGCATTGCTCGATAGTTTTATTTCAAATCTATATATTTCATTCCATCAATCCGGCTCGATCCGGTTTCATCAATCCTTCGAGCGGCTAGAAGCGAGCCTTCGAGCCTTCAGTTTTGCGGTCCACACAGTAATTGTTACTGATTTGGAGTAAAACTTTCGAGCAAAACCGTATGTGAGTACTTAGCATAATACAGATATATTTACTGCAAATAGAATATCCAAGCACTATAAAAAATATTAATTAGGTTATTTTAGTCCTACCTTCAACTCTATCTGTGCCTTTCACATTCTTCCACATGCACAATTCACAAAAAAAAAAGGATTAGATTTGTAACACTTTCTATAAACAAAAACTTAAAATATTTTCAGGCAGCGTCAAGACTTGGGAGACAGACATGGACCTGCAGTGTATCAGTGTGGGTCAGGATCTGCTGGCCGGCCTGGACGACATCCCGCTTAGCCGCCTGTGGGGACACGAGGACACCGACCACAGCCCTAACGTCAGAAATGTGTCTCCACAACCTCTGTGGTTTGGTGAGACATATCTGTGTATATGATGCTTATATGTAAACAAATATAACAATATTAAAATATTTGATTAGACGGATAAATTACAATTTTATGTTAAAATTTTAGTTGCAATTTGACCTTTCACATAAAAATACTAGATACTTACGTCATATTAAAGAATTTTATAGTAGTTTAGGTGATAGGTACTAGAACTTACGTCTTTTGTTTTAGGTGAGGAGGATGCCATAGATCTCGTGGATTTAGAACCACAGAAGGAAATGAAGAAAGAATCAAGTCCAAAACCAGGCGATGCGCTCCTCAAAGACATACAGTCAACTGTGCACCAGGCTAAGACCAAGATCGGAGACCTACAGGTCCCAAAACACGTAGATGTGCCCTGCAACCATTCTGGTGTATGTCTCTTGCACGATCTATCCGCTTTAGCTTTTTAATTAATTCTTTAAGCAAATGCCACAACAAGGGACTGCTACCTAATGATCTATTGTTTCTCCGCTCAGCGCAACAGCAAGTGAGTGTGTGAGCAACTACCTATTGACTTTGATGTTATGGATGATACATGGATGTTATTAAGCTCAATTATTAGAATATAGATTTTGTTACAAACTTTGTTCTATATAGTATTAAAAAATAAGATATTTACTGCTTGGTAACATTTATACGTCATGTGATGTATGCTACGATGTATGTTATTGGTTGGTTGGGTGTATATGTATTGGTTGACATATCTAAGGGTAGGATTACTAGATATTTTCCTCCTTCAATGGTCCCCTTTGTAACTAATTGAAGACACACGCAAATAGTGTCACTACGTGTTAATGTTACGCATGTTGCATGATGGCGCTTACACTGATATCTAAATGTTCCCTGTTAGTAGGAACCAACTTTAATTTTATATGAATGTCTTCTAATGATACACTAGCTATTTGAACGAGCTTCGCTCGGTATTAAAAAAGACTGGAATAAAATGACATTTTCTAAAAATGATTCCTAGCTAGATCGATTTATCGCCCCCGAAACCCCCTATATACTAAATTTCATGAAAATCGTTGGAGCCGATTCCGAGATTCCAATTATATATATACATATATATTTATATACAAGAATTGCTCGTTTAAAGATATAAGATAATTATTATTGAAAACAAGGTCTAAAGTAGGGTATGGTTCTAACTTCTAACTATCTAATGTATATAAATCTCCTGTCACGATGTTTGTCCGCGATGGATTCCTAAACTACTTAACCGATTTTAATGTTTTTTTTAAATGTGTGCTTTTTTCCAACTTGAGAGATAGGATAGCTTAGATCTTTAATTATTATAGTCGCAATTTTATTTTATTGCAAATTATTTGTCAATAAAGAGCGACCATTGTTTATGCGACGCGGGTCACGGGATAGCGATGGACGTTGCCATGGTGACATACTTATTTAGTCACTAATTCAATAAAATAATACGGGCGATATACTTTATATAATATGGCAAAGAAACGTTTGCCGGGACAGCTAGTTTCTTAATATCTTTATCTAAAATTTTAAAGAACTATCGATACTAAGATGGCTAATATTAATGTTACTGCAGTCTGCAAGACCTCAAGTACATTTTGATTCGTAATGTTACGTATATCTCGTAAACAGATTATATATGTAATATTATATTATAGTGTGTGTTGTGTAGGATGAGGCGGCGGGCATGATGGAGGGCCTGCTGGACAAGGGCATCGCAGGGCTCAAGAAGGGACTGAGGTTCACAGGCCTGAGCGACGACCCGCAGGTATATTTTAAAATTGATTAAAATTATTACCTCCTTTTCTAATATGAAAGTTATACAATCTATAACATGAATATTTAATTGAGTCGTCGACTATGTCTGGACTAGCAGGAGAAGTCTGTCACCGTTCGCGAGCGGCGGTCGGAGAAGGTGTCGCCGGAGCTGGGCCGCGCGCGCCGCCCCGAGGTCGACGGCGCCATCAACATACCCGCTCGAGGTACTGTGCCATAATATGGGCTCCCACACAAAACTGCGAATTCGCATCGCATCCTAATGTCATTTTCACTATGAATTTAGTTGCAGATATTTGCGATGCGATGTGAATTTGCAGTTATGTGTGGGAGCCCTAAAACATAAACAAGAACTGCTTGTTATATTCATTCAAAGTCTAAGTTGTCATACCCAAATTTAATTTTTCCGTTCAGTGCTTTCTGCGTAAAAAGTTACAAATATGACAACAATCACACACTTTATAGTTTTGGTAGTAGTAGAAACTGCAACAGAATCTTATATATAAAATTCTGGTGTCACAATGTTAGTCCACGAACTCCTCCGAAACGGCTTTATTGATTTTTACTAAATTTTATATGCATAACGAGTCTCTCGGTAAAATTGGACTACGATCAGATATTTTGTGGGCCTTGACGTGTGGGTATCGCGCAATGAACAAGAACTAAATAACAATAATCAGAAATAGTTTTTATTACAATTCACAGAATCACACTCATTCACCAAACACTTTCGCAATTAAACTTCTCAGGAACACTTTTACACTTACTAAACACTTCACAATAATTATCACTTCCTAACCACACTTTAATCACTGCACTCAGCACAAGTAAACGAAACTAGGGACAGTTCCGGAACGTGTTGGCTAGTTGAAAGCCCAGACGAGACTGATCGCATCTTCTGGCGACTGGCACAGGAGGGGAAATTTCCCTCTCCAACTCTCCCACTCCGACACGCCCCGACTCTGTCAAAGCGCGCCACTAGTTTCATAAAGATGGCGCACTTAAGTTCCGTTTCCGTTTTTGACCGGATGCGACACGGCCATCCTGCGACGACGTGCGTCCTCGCACGTTAATCTGAAACAATATTAAAACAAGCACAGTATGCGCTCGACCATTCCTGACATTTCATAATGCTGTCAATGTATGTTGAAAGAAATTCATTGTTTATCAATCAAACTAGATTATTATAACCGACTTTATAGTCTATGAGCAAAATATTTAAATCTTAAACAAAAATTGACAGCATTAATCTAAGACATCATTTGATTCTTAACTAGTTAAGTTTCTAATACTAAAACTTAAGGTTAAACCTCATAATTGAAAACGGGTCAAGTACCATTGATGAGATGTATTCTCAAAAATCACATTTTTAACTTCGGTTACTCATTCGTGGTCAAAATACACTCAGAAAAACACAAAACACAGAAAGCGAGTCACATACTGACTCTATGGTCTTGGCTTCGAGGCTAGACCCGACCACAGCATCCAGAGCTACTGCTGACCGCGAACCCACGGACGACCACTGCACAGGGGTCGATACCGATTTCTACTAGGCTACGGCTACAGTACACTGGTATGGTCTCCGACCCAGCGAATCGAGTATCCGAACAACACAACAAAAAAATGCACTAAACATCTTCAACAACATCAATAGGTACTTGGCCCTCAGGCATTTTTCTAAGACGATCATGAGCGTATTCGTAAGTGCGTTTATTAGTTAACGACTTTAAAAGATAACGGTCACCATCTAGAAGTTCTACAATTTGAAACGGACCTCTAAATTTGGCATCCAATTTGGTTTAGTTACGTTCTTAATTTTCTATCAAAACGAAATCACCCACGGAAAACTTATTAACGTTGGCCTTTGATGGATCAAATCGGTTTTTATCAAAATAAAATCAATGACAAATCAATGACAGTCTTAGGATCCACATTCTCAATTCATAGGTTTGCAAACCTGCGTAAACACATAGCTACTCATAAAGAGAGCCCGAGTCACACTATGACTCTATGATCAATGCTACACGGCCTGATCCGACTGTACCACCCAGGACTACCGCCTACCGCCTATCCACGGACTACCCATAGGGCAGATGCCGATTTCTACCGGACTACGGCTACAGCATCCTGGTACAGTCTCCACACACACACGCTGTGAATGTGAATCCTATACTGCTTTTAACTATGGCGCTTTGGAATACTGAAATAGCATTTTTGAGACCAAACGGCATTGTTAAAAATTCATTTTCCCTCTGGTGTAATAAATGTGGTACGCTCAATTGAGTCTGCCTGTACAGGTATTAAATGGAATCCACTGGCGCAGCCAATTTCGTAAAATGATTGGCACCGTATAACCTTGAAATTTGGTCAGTAATAAATTTAACGGCAAGGGAAAACGATCCGGAACTGTATTAGAATTCAACTCCCTATAATCTATACACATGCGCTGTGAACCATCTTGTTTATTTACCAAGGTCGCAGGACTAGCAAATGGGGATTTACTAGGTCTTATTATGTTTCCCTAAAGTAATTCACTAACCCTACCCCACATAACTTGACGCTCACTTGGAGACAATCGATAAGGGCGTCTTTGGACGGTACGGTTTGGGTCTATTGCAATCGTATTTCTAATTCATTAGTGTTAACTCGAGTAGTTGGAAAACCGGCAATAAAATAGCAGGAATAATTTTGCAAAACATCTAAAAGATCGATTTTTCTATTAGAAGGAATGTCTGTATCAATACAATTTAAATCATTCACACTCAATAGGAAGGAATATGTGTTAACAATTTTGTCTCGCGTCAAAACAAAGTCTGTTTCAGTAATGTTTATTCGAAAACCATTGTTTAAAATTTCTCGTCCTAACAAAATATGATTGAGTATAAATTTTTCAGGCTCAAGTGAAATCGTTGATTTGAACAGGACACAATAATTGAATCGCACTATAAATGTTACTATTGCCAATACCAACAAAAGAAATCACATTATTTAATCGTTTACCTCTAAATTTACTTGCAATATTTTCTTTAATTAATGTACACTCGGCACCAGAATCAAATTGAAAGTTAAAACGCTCACCGAAATGTTCTAATGTACCGGATGGAGGCTGGACAGTACACACGACTATCCGTTTCTCCACAGGGGTTGATGGTCCAGGCGTAGAGTCAGTACAGCGACTTGCGACGTGACCAGCAGTGCCACACTTGTAGCAAACGACTGGGCTGATTTGGCGACGTTGATTGGGCGTAGAAGCTGATATCGCAGACGGTTTTCTGGCTTCAGTCTTTTTAGAACGACAGTCCGATTGCTTGTGTCCCAATTCTCCACAAGAATGGCACCTTATGTTTGTTGATGTCGAGAACTTTTGTCGTTTTCGCTAATTTTTCATTTCATTCATTTGAGCTAAATGAGCAAGCACTGTAGATACTGCAATTTCTTCTAAATTTAAATCTTTCTACTGATTCAATAATGAAGTAACCAGCCGACTTGAATACGCAGCATAATTTTCATTTTCCTTTGGTCTTTCGGAATTTATTTTGATGAGAGTTGCCGCAGGCGTTTCAGTACTCAAAAATCTGGCTTTAAACAACTCTTTAAATTGTGCCCATGTCATCCCAGGATAGGCTATCTGAGACAACCACGTGGAAGCAGAACCCTTAACGGATTTGCTAAGTGTCATAACTAATTGACTACCTTCCATCACGTGTTCACCAAAGCATAGGTCTGCAGTAGTACACCAAGAGGCAGCATCAGATTCCTGCACGTCTGGATTAAAATCTGGCAACACCACAGCGTTATCGGTCACTGGAGTCTTCAAAGTTTGAATCAACGCTTGTATTTGTTGATTTTGCATTTCTAGCAAAATATGCCATTGATCGGATGCGACATGCATATTCAGTAGGTCTGAGAATCGGCTACTGGGTACTTTATATATTGATAAGTGCATTTGTTGAATAAATAATAGTAAATTATTACAACCTGAGACTGACGGCGATCATTGTTTATGCGACGGGATAGCGATCGACGTTGCCATGGCGACATACTTATTTAGTCACTTCAATAAAATAATATGGGCGAAAAACTTTATATTATGGCAAAGCAACGTTTGCCGGGACAGCTAGTATTATTATAATTTGATTCAGAGGAAAACGGCAACGGCATCCATCTGCTGGTGAAGCAGCACCGCGTGACGTCACAGGACACGATGGGGGCGGCGGGGGTGGTGCCGGGCGTAGTGGGGGTGGGGGCGGGGGAGCCGAGCGAGTCCCCGGAGCCCGAGTACGAGGAGGCCGCGGACCTGTCCACCAGCATCGCCAAGCTGCGCTCGCTGCTGCAGGAGGCGCAGGCCCCGCCCAGGTCAAATATTTTTTCTATTTAAGGACCGAAAATAGTTCTGAAAAAGCGGATCGCTTAAGGTGCAGGTCGCAAATGCGTTGCTTTTCTCTCACTTTAATTCAAACGAAAAGGTAACATGTTATACCATAGAGAAATCATTTTGTCCATGATATACTATAGTTTGTTCGTTTTAAGATGATATGGGTGACACATTATAATTGACAATAGTAGGGAAGTTACCTAAAAATTTTAATCGATAATTTAAAAATATCGAATCACTTCGTAAAGGAATTGCAACCGAAATTATCGATTTCGTACTGACGTTTCAGAGTGGCGCCAGCGATTAAGATGGCCACCCTTTTTATCGATTTGATTTCGATTCAACAGTGTCAATCTCTATCGGCATAAGTTCCGTTTCATGCATCTGACATTTTTCAAATATTTTCGTATCAATAATTTCATGTACTCCTATTTCACTGCTAATATTTATAATTTCATATTAATAACTTAGTATTTAGCAACTTTTCATTTTTATTCATTTACAATAATAGGAAACATTTGTTTTTGTAGATGGAATATAATTTATTACATTTTGTTTTTTTTTGTTTTTAACCGACTTCCAAAAAGGAGAAGGTTACTCAATTCGACCGTATATATGTTCTTTTTTTATGTTTGTTCGCGGATAACTCCGCCGTTTGTGGACCAATTTTCAAAATTCTTTTGTTGTTGTTAAGATAATCTTGTAAAAAAATCCGTAGCAAGGAATATGAGAACTGTCACCCATATCATCTTATAACGCACAAACTATATAAATTAATCATTGATTAACTGTAAGAGACTATTTATTTTACATTGTGGTATGTTTCAGGGAGGAGGTGTGGTGGGAGGGGGCGGAGGAGACGCGCGGGCGCACCCTGCACCACGCCTCCTCGCGCCCGCTCGACCACGCCGCGCTCGCTGGTGCGTATGCGTACCTTTTATTGTATTATCGATGAGAGAAATTTTGCCGTAAATTGTATGTAGCCTGTCTTGTTTTATTGCACCATACTTATAGGTCTACCAGAATCTGATCGCAAATTTTGACAGCATATTTTCAAAAAATATCCTTGATCATTGGACAAATTTATATATTTGCATGTTTCACACACAGAATCAGCCGCTATAAGGAAAAAAAAAGATCAAAATGTTCCAATTACCCCGGTATTGCTAGAGTCAATTTACTTTCTCACTTTTTGTCATCAGATGTCTGGATAATTTATTTGTAGTCTATATTTTTATAATGTAGCTATGCAACAGAAATATGTATAAAGGAAAAAAAATTTTTGGTTACTGCAGACGAGTACGACATGAATTCAGAGCGCAGTACGTCTCCCGGACAGACCACCAACAACATGCAGCGGCTCGATAGGTTGTTCCAACGCACGGTGACGGGCGTGTTCAACTCGCTGAAGACGGCGGTGGGCGGGGAGGAGGGCGAGGGGGAGGGCGGGGCGTCGCCGGCGCCGCGCCGCGACTGGACATACGTGTGCAGCGCCGCCGACCTCGGTGTGAGTATAGAGTTAAGTTAGTAAAGAGTTAAGTTAAAGTGATAAAAGTTTTAGCGATGTGAATGGCGGCCGAAAAGGAAGATCTTCCGACCGAGCGAGATAGCATGCTCGGTCAGGCCGAAGCCCACTGACGTCATTTCAGACGTTGTATATATCTTGCCATTCTCCGAAACTTCGATAGCGCGATGCAGGATTGTTAGGCGAGTTGTGGGTACCGCCACACCACTCCCCCCCGAAGACCTGTGGTATTCTTCGATGCGCTTGTGTTGTTAGGTGTGGGCCGAAGCTACGCGTGCAATGACCAGGAGAGGGACCCCGTGCTCTGCTTGCTGACCGGTCGTTGTAGCCTATGGCTGCCCCGTTCAAGCCAGACACGGGTTCGACCGGCGCGGACGCCCAACGCGGCTTATGGTCGAGGCGACCCGGTTATGCTTGATGTCTGCTGACGTGGTGCGGAGGGGCGGGGAGTGTTGATGATGATTGATGTCCATGATGAAGGATGCGTGTTCTTGTCGGTGGTCACCAATTTAACGTTGTTAGTGGCGGCCGAAAAGGAAGATCTTCCGACCGAGCGAGATAGCATGCTCGGTCAGGCCGAAGCCCACTGACGTCATTTCAGACGTTGTATATATCTTGCCGTTCTCCGAAACTTCGATAGCGCGATGCAGGATTGTTAAGCGAATTGTGGGTACCGCTACAAAGTCATATAATCGAGGCTCAGTGGTGAAGCGAGTCACGATTTCGGCTGCGTCTGAACAAAAAAAATATTATTTCTAAGCTTAGCTAGGACAACGCAGGTTATTTTTTTTAAGTCAAAGCGTTTGATTGACGAGAAATATCGGACTTGATTATAATGTGTAAGATTGTAATAAATCTTCATAATAGTAGGCTTTACAATTTACAATAAATTGATAATAAGATGTAAAACGTTGTCGTCACAGGTGGGCGCGGCAGTCAGTCGGCTGGTGGGCGCGCGCGCGGCGCTGTCGCACGTGGACGCGGCGCTGGACTCGCTGCACATGACGCCGCCCGCGCCGCCCCCACCGCCCCAAACACACCCCGAGGACCTCGGTTAGTTTGGATTTTTACTTTTCAATTTAATAATTTTTGCATAATATACAGGTCATTGTAAAAGCACAATTTTCAAAAAGAAACGACACAAAGGTAGCCGTAATGCTAAGTTCTTAAAAAAGTTATTGCATTAATTAGGCCCTAATACACTAAGGGCCTGTTTCACCACTTCCTGATAAGTGCCGGATTTTTTTTATTTATTAAATAAGGGGGCAAACGAGCAAACGGGTCACCTGATGGTAAGCAACTACCGTCGCCCATGGACACTCGCAACAACATCAGAAGAGCTGCAGGTGCGTTGCCGGCCTTTTAAGAGGGAATACGCTCTTTTCTTGAAGGTTTACAGGTCGTATAGGTAGTCTATCAACAACTTAACTTTTTTTTTTTAAACGGGCTTTGGCCCACCACACATTCCCACCACTGTATCTCCTGTGTCGCCAGGATCGACAGCGGCATCCAACCACGAAAACCCTTTGATATGATCTCAGGGAGCCCGAGGGACATGCTAATACTGTCTTGGGACCCGCAACGAAATTAATCAGAAGAAAATAGGAGGAGTAGGAAGATTCCAATTTCCCTCCCCATAAAAGCGGGAGACAGCACAAAGTTGCAATGACCGAAAGTCAAAGAACTTAAGGGGGAGCACCACGGAAATAAGGTTAATAATTGTGACTCCTAAGCTAAAGCTAAGTTAATATTGGAGTTTATTGTGTTTGACTGTTGCCAATAATAATTGTGGCAAAAACGCTTGAAGGCACGGAAGTTCCTAGCGCTGTCCACGAGATCACTGTAGTATGCTACTCCAGATGTACAGAATAGGTTGTTTAGCATAGTAGTTCTTTCGTCCTGCCAGAGACTGCACTCCCAGAGAACATGATGCGCGGTTTGTTCAAACATGTTGCCTTCGGTCGAGCACTCGCACATGGGTGATGCTACTAGTTTAAATCCGTAAAGTTTGGCCTTAAAATTTCCATGACCGGTCAGGAATTGAGAAACGCAGTGATCAATATCCATCCAATGTTTGGATAGCCGTTCACGAATATTAGGGAAAAAATTATAAAGGTGTCGCCCTTTGGTGGAACAGTCCCATCGTGACTGCCATTCGGAGATTAGGCTTTGCACAGAGTTTTCTAAAGGTTCAAACAGTCTTGCTATTTTAATTTTATCGCGAGCGCTTAAAAAGAACTGGTTGTCAATGTTTTTTTTATGATAGTACATTGTCACACGACGCTGAATCTCAAGGTCAACGGGTAAAACTCCGGCTAACACAGGTAAGGCTTCGGTGCTTGTGGTCCTGTAAGCTTTGCATAAGAATATAAGAGCAAGACGTTGGCTTTGTAGCAACTTGCGACGAGCCGCGCCGATTGTTGCTCTGTCGGCCCACACGGGGGCCCCGTAGCAAATGCTGCCTAGGTAAGTAGCAGTGTAAATTAATTTTAGGGTTTTGAAGGAGAGGCCCCATGTCAACGTAGATATTTTGGTAAAGGAGTAAAAATTGCGCTTCGCTGTCTCACCGGTTTGAATTATATGTTCTAAAAATGTAAATTTATTTTCCAAGTAAAAACCAAGATAACAGAGTGACTGTTTGCGTTTAATGTTAATATTGTCAAGTTTAATGCTAGGGGAAGATATAAGGGACCCTTTTAAAAGAATTTGGTAAGTTTTATGCGCGGCGAATTTCAGGCGATTACGTTTACCCCAGCTCGATATTAAATTAAGACTATCATTGGCTTTAGATTCAATTTCGGAACGTGAATTTGCATGAACGATGAGAAAACCGTCATCGGCGTAGCCAACTAGTACGCACAGCGGTGGTAGGGGAAGACTTAATAAATCATCAAATCCGAAATTCCATAGTTTTGGCGAGATAACAGAGCCCTGAGGGCAGCCGCATGTTAAATCTTTGGCGTGTGTACAATGGCCAAGTCGAAGCTTAGTTTGACCGTTAAAAAAATAAGAACGTATTATGGCATAAATATTAGAGTAGCAACCTCGATTTTTTATTTTTAATAATAACATCGGCCACCAAGCATGATCGAACGCGCCGGAGATATCTAATGAAATGGCGACAACGTATTTAGATTCCGAAAGATTTACTATTTTTCTAACTTCCATAGCCGCGTCAACAGTCGATTTCCCGGCGGTGAAACCGAACTGATGACTATGAAATTTAGGGCCACCGGGTAGCAGGCGAGGTACGATGAGACGTTCTAGTAATTTACCTAAGCAAGGCAGTAACGTTATCGGACGGTAAGATTTTGGGTCGTCAGGAGGTTTGTTTCCCGCTTTAGGTATTAATTTTAAGCAACCGGTGCGCCAAATTTTTGGAAATATACCTTCTGCGATACATCTGTTGTAAACATGTAGAATCGATGAACTAGCCGCTAAGCACGCTTGTTTTATCATAATATTCGATATTTTATCCTCGCCCGCAGATTTTTTTATAGGCAAAAGGTTTACTATTTTACTAAACTCCTCCGAAGTTGGTAAATCTGAGGCCGGTGTATGTATGGGGTCTAGCATTCTACTCCTAATGTCGCGGTGGTGTTCATCATCCAAGGAGGGCTCGTCGTCTGGGATGAGAACGTTTAGATATGCCTTCGCCGTTTCGTCTAAGCTACAAGTGTAAGAGTTGTTAATTTTAATATTTGAGAAAAAGCTTGGCTCATTACTACTACCGGGTTTAAGCTCGTGGTATAAAGAGGACCAGGGGCCCTCTTTATCCAGTCTATTCGCGGCATTCTTCAACATATTATGTTTCGCTAACGTAACGGCGGCGCGATAGCGTGACCTTGAAATGCGTAGGTTATTCAAACTAATTATGTAATTATAATTCGAACGATCGTGGCCAGATTTACGAAGATTATTGATTTTGCGCCTGGCCCTTCTAAATTCCCGACGAAGATTAAGAAGGTTACTGTTCCACCATTTACAGTTGTGATCTTTTTTAAGAGGTCTACGACCCAAGGCTACATCGGCACAGTAAACAAATGTGTTTGTCATAATTTCCGCGCACTCATCGACGTTTAAATCCGGCCGAGTGAAGTCTCCGGCATGAGCGGTAATGAGGGAGCGGAATAAATTCCAATCGCCGTTCTTTACGTTGTATTTATAGTCATTAGAATTGACTACGGTATCACTCGGGACCGCACGAGAAAACTCGTACACCAATAAGCGGTGATCACTACATGACGCATCAGGTAGGACACGCCAATGCCTAATCTGGACGTACGCGCTGGATAGCGTGACGTCAATCGACGATTCGCCCGTTGGGCTACTATAGGTAGGTGGTGCATCGGGGGTGTTGTGAATTTGGAGGTTAAACTCCGCAATAAAGTCTTCTACAGCGGTACGACGGTCGCGGTCAGTGTACCTAAGCTGGCCGTGCCATAAGGGCGAGGATGCATTGACGTCGGCGCCAATAATAATTTTATCACCCGCGAGAGATTGTAATACGCGGCGGAGTTGATGTAAATGTGGGCCTGCGGTATCCGCGTACTGAAAGTAGCAGCTTACAACGTATAGTCTAAACTGAGGACACGATACCTCGGCTACCGCACAATGCGACGTCGAAAGGTTAGTTAAGGCCGTGACTGAAAATCTAGACTGAGGTGTGTATATACCCGCGCGAGCTAAGTTATTAATTTGTATCATTTTCGACCGAAACGACGCGAGTTGATATTGTTCTTGAACAAGTACTAAGTCTAAATTGTAGTCAGAAACTAACTTTTCTAATTCTAAAGTCGCGTGCTTGTTATTATGGAGGTTTAACTGTCCTATATTTAAACTATCCATACCTAGTAGTTAAAATAAGTTGCTCCATTTTGCTTTTATATGTTGGACAGTCTGGGGAGCCCGTGGGGTGGTCGGAAGGTTTTTTTATAACGTTGGCAACTACCACAAACTGGCTTAAAATTTTCTTTATCATTGTTGGGGCACGACAACGAGCTGTGTTTTTCGGCACAGTGATAGCAGCAAGGATTAGGATCGCGACAGAATTTAGCGACGTGCCCAAACTGTTGGCAGTTGCCGCAGCGGACCAGCTCAACGTCGTCCACGAAGCGACACATCGCCCAATCGATCCGGCACTAATATTACTTTATCAGGAAGTAGTGAAACAGGCCCTAACTATTTACTTTAAAAATTAGGGAAAATGAAGTGTTGAGTGCATCTGCCACTCGTAGACCCTACAATAAACTGTTATACCTAGCTGAAGTTACTTTTATCGTCAAATTTTCGGTATAAACTTACCAATTGTAATGTTTACAATCAGTAAATATAAAAGATCAGCTTTTATCTGTATGAGTAATGGGTATGTATTCTAGAGGAGTGGTGTGCGACTACTGGCGCGCGGTGGGCGGCGCTGGGCGAGCTGCTGGTGGCGGGCGGGATGCTGCACTCACACCTCGTCTTCCGCGCCGCCACGCTGCTCGCCGGAGGTACCATCACTTTTTTAAATACCAATCAACACATCAATTAACGTAAATAGCTACAATAGGCTTGATGTTTTTTATTGTTCTTAATAAAAGGACCTCTCGAAAATAAAAACATCGGTGAAATGCCTCTGTTAACTTAAAAACTCTCCAAGGTATCTCAAATCAAAAATGACATAAAATAGGCCTTCCCAAAACGCTCCATACAAACTGCTACCGAAATAATGACGTCAAGGTTTTGTAGTTTGTAGGCATCACGGGAAGACTTTGTTCAAGAGGGAGGGAGTTGTTGAAGAGGGAATAGCTATATTAACATAGCTATTCCCTCTTCAACAAGTGCGCTTATGAAAGTGGTTTCAGAACAAATTTTTGTACAAACTTATTTTTTACCGTTATTATTCTACTTTATTCAGAAATTCTGACCTTGTCGTTATCCTTATTGTTTGCTAAGCGTATACTATATGCGCAGACGCAGCTGAAACCCTGGTGCGGGGCTGGCTGCGCGCGGCGGCGTCGTGGCTGCGCGCGCAGGTGTTCCTGTACTTCCGTCAGCATAACGACGCCCCGCCCCCCGACCGCCCCCTCCCGCCCGTAGACATCGACGCAACGGCGCGCCTGCTCGCACAGCGCATACCTATACCCGGTACGTATTGCGTACATACTCTGATTTTATCGGTTATGAATAATTGAGTAAAGATTTTTCCCTATAGATAAGAAGAGAGTAAAATGGCTAGAAATGCCAGTAAAGTGTTTTGTTTTGTTTTCGCGAAACAAACACAACTGCTCTGCAGATACTGTAAACTTTGATTTTGCTTGGCAAGTGAAGGAATGTGCAATTAAAGGGTCGTTCCCATTAATTTTCAAAAGTTAAGATATAATATGATAATAGTCTGTTCGTGTCGCATATAGCAATTCGTTCATACAAGGACCTATTGCTACTCGTTTGTTTAAATACGCACGAATATATTTCTATCTTAATTTTACTGCGCGAGTGAACGATTTGTGACGATAGGTCAATGTATTATGGTTGCTAGCAGATTTTAGCAAATGTATAGTTTCAGAGTGCGTGTGCGAGGTGGAGGCGGGGGCGCGGCTGGCGCTGCGGTCTGTGTCGCAGGCGGCGGTGACGCGTGACGTGCTGTACCGCCTGCTGGACGTGCTCGCCGCCCACTACCGCCGCTCCGCCGGCCGACACGCCTCCCTCGACGCCGCATAGTGCTGTCCCGCTCACTCCGCCGCCCGCCGCGCCTAGTGCTGTCCTGCTCGCAGGTATCGCAGGCGGCGGTGACGCGCGACGTGCTGTACCGCCTGCTGGACGTGCTCGCCGCCCACTACCGCCGCTCCGCCGGCCGACACGCCTCCCTCGACGCCGCATAGTGCTGTCCCGCTCACTCCGCCGCCCGCCGCGCCTAGTGCTGTCCTGCTCGCAGGTATCGCAGGCGGCGGTGACGCGCGACGTGCTGTACCGCCTGCTGGACGTGCTCGCCGCCCACTACCGCCGCTCCGCCGGCCGACACGCCTCCCTCGACGCCGCATAGTGCTGTCCCGCTCACTCCGCCGCCCGCCGCGCCTAGTGCTGTCCTGCTCGCAGGTATCGCAGGCGGCGGTGACGCGCGACGTGCTGTACCGCCTGCTGGACGTGCTCGCCGCCCACTACCGCCGCTCCGCCGGCCGACACGCCTCCCTCGACGCCGCATAGTGCTGTCCCGCTCACTCCGCCGCCCGCCGCGCCTAGTGCTGTCCTGCTCGCTCAGCCGATGCTCTCTTTCAAGATCAAAGGTCAGCACTTGTTACTTCATTGGCATTTCTGTCGTCTCGCTCATCATACGTCTATTTATTCTGTGACTGTAGTTTAAAATATCGAGCAATTTTGTGACGAAATATTAAAATGGCTACGCCATTAACAAGCCGACGTTTTACTTTTGTATATGTCTAAACTAAATAAAAAACCGGCCAAGTGCGTGTCGGGCCACGTGCAATATAGGGTTCCGTAATACAGCTAGTTTTTTTTTTTTAATTTTTGTCTGGTCAATTAATGTACATTTATAACGTGTTTTACACTACTAACACTATCATCTCAGTTACTTTCAAAGGAATTTGAACGAAAAGTTCCTTTATACTTCGCCGAATACATTTTTTTTAGTTTATCGACTATTACTCAATAACTTATGAAGTCTTCTTAGCCGTGATAGTTTTCCTTTTAAATTCAGCATATTTCCTACTCCCGTGAATTTTTTCACATTTCCAGAAGCAACCGTTTAGCTGATAGAAGGGGGACACTGTACTCTAACGATTTTTTTCACTTTAAAACTTAATATTTCACAAACGGATCCCTAAATCAGAAAATGATCTATGAATACTCATAATATTTTTAAAAACCTATCCAACGACACCCCACACGATGGGGTGGACGCGAAAAAAAAAATTTCATCCCCGCTTGATGTGTATGGAAGGTACCATAAAAAAATATTTTTTTAAGTTTTCATGTACCATTTTGTCGCCATCATTAAGAGGTGCATTCATACCAAATTACAGCTTTGTAGGTCCTATAGTCTCTGAGCAAAACCGCGGACAGACAGACAGACGGACAGACAGACGGACGGACAGACCGAAACTATAAGGGTTCCTTGTTGACTACGGAACCCTAAAAATGGCCTAGCATATCGGTAATATGTTGTTATTTAATAAACATTCCAACTAGGATTTTTGTTGCAAAATAGACGTTAAGAAAAATTATAGTGATCAAAGGTCACAATCACAAAATCAACCAGTGTTAATGATACATTATTCATAAGATCTGATTAAGATTAAGTAATATTTAAGTTATTGTTTTTTAATGATTACTTTTTAAGTTCTATTTCTATTGTCTGTTTCCAATCAATGAGATTATTTACTGTTATTGTCTGTCGACTGATCTCTGTATACAGCTTTAAGTGTATAAAACCAAAAATATATTTTATTCAAAACAAGAAAATACTTTTTACTTATTCACCATTAGATTTGACAAAATCTTTACTAAGCGTGGAAACAAAATGGTCATTTTATTATGGGGCCTAAATATTAGATATTTGTTGTGGAGTTATTTGCGGCTGCGGGGGTCTCTTTTTTTTAATCGTCCACAAATCGTCCGTTAGTGTGATGGGTACAAAAATAATAGTCACCTCTCCTATACCAAAAATGTTTTTATTTAAACAAAGTAAGTACATATCACAGACTCCTCGCTCTAGACAACATATTTTACAAGTGTTTTACACTTATATACTGGCTTTAAAATATATTTTAGGTAACATATTTTGGTCCACATACGTGTTTTTTAAGTATTATAAAAAATCTTAAGATATATTCTTGTTCATGATTCTGTCATGTCATCCCTATCTACATTAAGTCTACTGTATTAAATCTAAGAGAATTTTTGGTCGTTGTTGAAGATGAAACCAAAGTTATATTTACTATGATTTTTAAGTTAAGTATAAATAATGTTCAAAATCTAAAAAAAATACCTTATTAATTGTAATAATAAAACGAAAATATCTAAAATAAAGAGGATTGCACGATATATCAGTAAAATAAAATCAGTATACAAGGCCTGAGAATCATAAAACGATTGAGCAAACATTTTCTATCTAGTCCACTCCAGCAACTATCGCAATTTTCTCAAATTACTGCATTACCTTTATACCGCGAGGCATGCAAAATTAAGTGTCAGTTACTCGTACTACTCGACGTCATACCTTTCACTCGCATCCGTATATTTTTCTGTGTATATGAGATAGGTATAATATTTGTGCGCGTGTTCAAAGTGCGGTCGTCGCGACGAACCCTCTTTAGAAGGCTATTCACAACCTCGGAAAAGTCAGCTGCGGAAAAAAGGAATAAACCATTTTTATTTTCCGAGTCGGTGTGAATAACTGCTGGAGTGGTCGTCACTCGTCTTTATCCTAGTCACAGCGGCGTGATCACAGCGCCGTGACCACGTCGTCGTCGCGCGCGCCGTAGGGGCCGTCGTGGGGGCCGTCGTGGGGGCCGTCGTGGGGGCCGTCCTGGGGGCCATCGTGGGGGTCGTCGTGGGGGCCGTCCCACTCCTCTAGCGCTACCGTCTGCTTGTCCGAGTAGCTTAGGAACATCTGCAATTCATGTTGAATATTTAACGTTATAGTTGTCGTTACAAAGTTTTAGCTCTGGGTGGCAGATTCGGGCTTCAAAAAGTCAAGCGGCAAGTTATAACTTATAAACCTTAGTGATTGTATTGGAGTGACTGTTTTGAGTGTACGGAGAAGATTTTTGCCAAATGATATTATGTGCCTCTTAATAATATTTGATTGGTGTGTAATATAGTGTACATAGATCATATAAATAGCGCTCTGCGGTCATAAAATATACCCCATTTTATAGTATCAGTAGTACAGTACCTGGTCGAGGTCGGTGCGGTTGACGGTGTAGTCGCGCACGAGACCGGCCGCCTGCAGCTCCGACAGCAGCCGGAACACCGCCGACAGACGCGTGCGCACCTCCTTGCCCTCCACTGTCCGACAAGTTCATTCAGTTTAATGTTGTATTCAAAAGTAAACTTGACAAAACGACGGGGTTCTTTTGTCCGATCAATAAGCTATTTTATTATGTTCATTTAAACTTTTTAAAATAAAATACCACAAAAGCTAATATAGCTTTGCTTAGGTGAATTATATAAATCGGAAGAAAAAAATGGTTGAGTACGTACCTGTGGCGACCTCCGGCAGCACGACGTGCAGGGCCGTATCGTGCAGCAGCTGCAGAGACGCGGGCGCGCGCGCCGCGATGCGCCGCCACGCCGCGCGCGCCGCACCCGCCGCCGTGCGGCACGCGCACACCCAGCCGCCGCCGAACCTGATAAGTAAACACGAATTACTATGTAGTGTGTAAGCATATTATTAAAGTATACCTAAGTATACTAACGTGTATTGTCTTCTGAGTGTTTAAGAGTCAGTAATAAAGTAGATATCAATGGATGAGGTTGTTTAATATCTCCCTCCGGGCACAACCTTACATGGCGACCCTGCCATCCGAGACGGGTCGGCCGATCGCGTCAGTATGCCGTGTCCAATTGGAAAATTTTAAGTGTAAAGTTTAATAAAATAATAAATAAAATTAAATAAATTCTATTTCGCGATGTGTCGGTCAAGTATTCAAAAAGAGGACGTTTTCATAAATCAAAACGGTGCTGCAAATAAAGCTTCGGTGACGGACTACCATTTATCGAACATTAGTATCGTGATGTTCATAATTTGCACGATAGTGGCTATCGCGGGACTATACGGTATTTACAAGCTATACCAAAGGTGCCATCATTCGTGGATCCGGAATGAGGTTCTAGCGCAGAACCTTAGAAGGTCGTTTCGGCGATCCACCCCCGAGGCTCGTGTGTGCTACAAGTGCCGCCGGGAGCCCGAGGACCACCACCACCATCTCCGAGAGGCCGGTATGACGCAGCAGTCCAGTAAGTGATTTGTGATTCAATTACTAACAATCGATGGGCAATTTGTGAAAAGTGCAGTGTTATAAAAAGTGTTCTGATTCTGACGTTGAACTTTTAAGATAAGATGGGAACTTTTATTTTATAATAAGCCAGCATAATTATACGAGTTTTCAAGTTTTAAAAAAAAGTATGTTAAATACTATACAAATTTTATACAAATAAATATTATAGACAATTTTTATATTAAAATGTAATGGCAAATGAACTAAAAATTATATATGACCAGTTAAAAGATATTAAAGAAAATTTAACAAAGCTCAGTTATGCTAGGAGAACAGAAAATGTTTTAAAAAGGAAATTAGATGAGGCTACATTATTGAAAAATCAATTCGATCAATGTATTAATGTATTGTCAGATCAAATTGCAAAGAAAAAATTTAGTTCTGATGTATTGCAAGACATCCAAACATATTGCGACTTAATTAAAATTATTTTTATAGATATAGAGAATTTTTGTTTAAAATCGTATAATACTTCCGAGTCTTCTAGTGGCGAGTGTACGGTGAGTAAACAAAAAGAAGCAACAATGGAGTCGTTTAATTATAGAACTGCTGTCGCTTTACTGCCGGTAATGAACGGTGATGAAAATGTCACCAAATCTTTAATAGACGCCATCGAATTGTATAATTCATCGCTCACTGCTGACAGTAAGCAGATGCTTATTAATTTTATTTTAAAGACGAGGCTGCACGAAAATGCTAAATTGCGGATGTCAACCTCGTATGATAGTTGCGAATCGCTCATTCGAGACATGCGTCAGCATCTTCTCACCAAAAAATCGAGCACTGCTATTCATAAGGAATTGTCACTTATTAGCCAAAACGGTTTAACCTTAGATAAGTATGGGTCTAAAGTAGAGCAGCTTTTTGTTGATTTGACGGTCGCTCAAGCTGACGGCGATCAAAATGCTTATAAAATATTGCGCCCTCAAAATGAAAAAATAGCTATTAAAAGTTTTATAGACGGGCTACGGAACCGTGAAATCCGTACTATTCTTTCGGCGCGTAATTATGACACGTTGAAGGACACTATACGTGCTGCTCAGGACGAGGAGTTGTCGTACAGTCGTCCGCAATCGCACGATATGGCTTATGTTGGCTACCAACAACGTTATTCTTTTAATAATGTTCGAGGAAATTTCCGTAGATTCGAAAATGGACGATCTTTTCGCGCTAACAACAGATACATAAATAGGAATAATAATAATAGAGTTTCTGTTAAGGGGCCGTCTCAAAATTATTTTCAAAATCATGGGAATAAATTTATTCGACATACTAATATGCAGCGCGGGTCGTCGCGTGGAAATCGCGGCAGGCCTGCAGGACGTACTTTTAATCGTAACAATTACGTGCACGTCATCGAAACGGGCATAAACAATATGACTTTAACCGACGGAAATCGTATCGACGAAAACTCGGTAGAATATAGAGATAACAATTTGCAGTTTTTTCGATCCTAATTTCATTTATGCTTGTAACAATAGTAGCTCGGTAGAATTCTCGATATTAGGTGCCAAATATGGTTTGCTTATAGATTCCGGAGCATCATTATCCGTATTGAAATACAACACGGTAGCGCAATGGAACGTTCCAGTACAAGAAGAACGCATCTCCATAAACGGTATCGGAGGCAAAGTGCAAACCTTAGGCTATGTTTTCATTACGTTAACCATAGATGGTCAGGAATTTAAACACAAATTTTATGTCATGCAAACGTTGCCAGGTATAAGACATGGTATAATAGGTAGAGATTTTATGCATAAGTACAATGCTATTTTAAATTTTGAAAATAATACTTTTACTCTTAGTAATAATAATAATATTTTAACTTTACCTATGTTGATTAATTCGACAAGTAATAAGAGCTGTTTTTTAAGTATTCCACCGAGATGTGAAAAGATATTTACATTAGATAGTAGTTTTAACGAGGATTGTGTAATTTTGCCGTACCAATTATGCGATGGAGTTTTTATGGCGGGAAGCATTTGTAGGCCAAAAAATGGAAAAGTTAATTTACAGATTTTAAATACACGCGAAACACGAGTTGATATTAATTATTTTAGACCAGAGGTACATTTATTATCAGATTATAACATTTGTAAGTTCGATCGGAGTTGTAACATTGATGGAGAAAGAGTGCGTACATTATTAAATCTCATAAATTTTGATCATTTAAACAGCGAAGAAACGTCATCAATTCAAAGAATTTGTGCAAAATTTTCAGACGTTTTTCACTTGCCTACCTTTACGATCCACCACTAACCTTTACGATCAAAATATACAGCTCAAGCCAGATGCGGACCCAGTTTACACCAAACAGTACAGGTTACCATTTTCTCAACGCGAGGAAATCGAGACACAGGTAAGGAAAATGCTTGCCGAAAATATTATCGAACCAGCAAAAAGCGAGTGGTCGAGCCCAGTTTTATTGGTTCCCAAAAAATCCGACGATAATTCAAAGAAGTGGAGGCTGGTTATAGATTTTCGAAAACTAAATTCTAGAATTTTAGATGATAAATTTCCTCTCCCCAATATTTGCGATATTTTAGATTCTTTGTCAGGCTCAATGTATTTTTCACAGTTGGATTTGTCACAAGCTTATTATCAATTGAGTTTAAAACCGGAGAGTAGGAAGTACACAGCATTCTCTACACCATCAGGTCAATATCAGATGACAAGGTTACCTATGGGTTTAAAAATTAGCCCTAGTGCATTTTCCCGTGTAATGACAATAGCTATGTCAGGGCTTACTTACGATAAATTATTCGTTTATTTAGATAATTTAATTTGTTTCGGACGTAACTTAGAAATGCATAACAAAAATTTAATTGACATTTTAATTAGATTACGAAAAGTAAATTTAAAACTGAATCCGAGTAAATGCGATTTTTTAAGAAAAGAAATACAATTTTTAGGTCACGTTGTTTCTTCTGAAGGAATAAAACCGGATTTAGAAAAGATAAATATAGTAAAAAATTATCCCACTCCGAAAAATGCAGATGAAACTAAGAGATTTGTAGCTTTTGTGAACTTTTATAGAAAATTTATCCCAAATTTTGCTGAAATATGTTTACCTCTTAATAGGTTGTGTCGAAAATATGTCAAATTTGAATGGTCAGATGAGTGTAAAAATTCTTTCGAATTATTAAAGAGGTCACTAATTTCTCCACCAATTTTACAATATCCTAACTTGGATAACGACAACACGTTTATTTTACAAACAGATGCGTCGGGATACGCAATAGGATCTGTCTTATGCAATAATGATAGTAGGCCGATAGCTTTTGCTAGCCGTAGTTTAAATAAGGCGGAAGTTAGATATCCCACGATAGAAAAAGAGTTACTCGCTATCGTGTGGTCCGTGAAATATTTTAGGCCCTATCTTTTTGGAAGAAGATTTATTATTAGAACTGATCACAAACCATTGATTTATTTATTCAATCAAACGAATCCATCTAGTCGTTTGACAAAGTTTAGATTACTTTTAGAGGAGTACGACTACGTAATAGAATACGTTAAGGGTGCTGACAACGTAGCTGCAGACGCGTTGTCACGCATTCAAATAAGTAGCGATGAATTGAAGGAAATAAATCAACATGTTGTGTCGGTATTAACGAGAGCTCAGAAAAGACGAATGAACAAAGATAATGAGGACGTTAGTGACAACCCTAAGGTTTCCGAGCAGACTGCTAACGATTGGACTGATCACCCGAGAGTTATGGAGTTACTCAAGAAACCAAAGGAGTGTACTGAATTAAGATTTTTGGATGAAAAGCAGTGGAAAAATTTAAAGTTCCGAGGTGAACAAAATGTAGAGATATTTAATTATGATGCATCAAATGGTATTTTAAGAGTAAACCCATCTTCCCTATTACGATGTACACGAGATGTCTTTGTAAGGAAGTTGGCGAATTACTGTAGAAAAATTAATGTTAATAATTTGTACGTGATACAAAATGATGAGAATAGCGCATTGATAAAAGACTTAAGTCAGAGTATAGAAATTGCACCCGATTGGTCCGGACCACGTCTGTATATTTTAAAAGGTGTAAAAGTTATAAATGATCATGATACGAAACGTGTAATACTAAACGATTACCACTTATTGCCGAGTAGCGGTCACGCCGGCATACGTCGTATGATAAGTAACATAAAACGACGCTACTTTTGGCCGAAATTAGAGAAAGACGTTATCGATTTCGTAAATCGTTGCGATAAATGTAAACGTCAAAAACATTTTAAGTATATAAAAGAGCCGATGGTCATCACCGATACGGGTTGTTCGGCTTTCGATAGGATTTTTTTAGATTTAGTCGGGCCCTTAAGTAAGGATAGTGATAGTTACAAATATATTCTCACACTACAGTGTGACCTTAGCAAGTACGTAGAAGCTTATCCCTTAAGAAATAAGGATACGATTTCAGTGGCAACAGCTTTTATTAATAACTTCGTTTTACGCTATGGCATTCCACGTAACATAATATCTGATCGGGGTACTGAGTTCATTTCCAGCGTTATGAATGAAGTGTGTAAAATTCTTAAAATCAATAAAATTTCTTCAACGGCATATCATCATCAATCAATAGGAAGTTTAGAAAATACTCACAAAAATTTAATGTCATTCCTTCGCATACAGACCGATAATGAACCTCAAAATTGGAGTTCATGGTTACCATATTGGTGCTTCGCTTTCAACATCACCGTACACATGTCAACAGGATACTCCCCATATGAACTTGTTTTTGGAAAAAATTGTAATTTACCTAGTAATTTAACCTCAGATGTTGCTCCTTTATATAATACCGAAGATTATCCGCAACAACTTAGATATAGACTTCAAAAATCACAGTATGATGCGAGACAAAATTTAATTAGCAGTAAACAAATTAGAAAATGTAAATATGATTCATACACTAACCCTATAACTTATAATGTTGGTGATATGATACTACTTAAAAATGAACAAAATGTAACCAAGTTAGATCCTTTGTACCTAGGACCATATAAAGTAATAGAAGATTGTAATCCTAATTTAAAAATTGAATATAAAGGTAAAGAATTAATAGTACATAAAAATAGAACTAGACCATATTCAAAATGATTTTTATTTTGTTTATTTTAAAATCTTTTGCCATTGAAAATGAAATTTATAGGTTTTGAGTACATTTATAATTGAATTTGAAATTATTAATATATTTGATATATTTAGAATTCAAAATGTTTAGAATAATAATTGTAAAACTATTATTTTACTTTATTATGTAATACGTCATAATGGAGATTATTTCTTTAATTATTTTTTTTTTCTTCTTTTTAACAAAGTATATTCTATTAAATAAAAATAAATGTAATCCATTATTTTTATTTTTTTTGCCGGTGGGCGTGTAGTGTGTAAGCATATTATTAAAGTATACCTAAGTATACTAACGTGTATTGTCTTCTGAGTGTTTAAGAGTCAGTAATAAAGTAGATATCAATGGATGAGGTTGTTTAATATCTCCCTCCGGGCACAACCTTACAACTAAATGTTAAATAGTAGAGTATGGTTTTGAGTAGTTTCTGTTTTTGGTATGTACATTCTTAATTATACCTGTTAGCGATTAAAAATTGATAGGATATTCATACCACCAACCCCAATGTCATCGTTTAAATCATAAGTAGCATTGGGTTGGACTCAGAGTAGATCCATTTGACCTGCTTTCGGATGAATATAAAATCTTAATAATAATTAAGTTACGATCTGAAGATAATTATTACCGTTTGAGACAGTGATCGAGGGGCGCGACGGCCCGCAGGCGCGCGCGGCGCATGAGCGCGACTCGTGTGGCGGTGCGGCGCGCGTCCGCCAATGCGTGCGTGCTGAGCAGCGCCGCGCGCCCCGCGCTGCACGCCGCCGACACGCCGCGCCACACGCACCCGCGAGAACCCGGGTCCATGCCGCTGTAAACACATCGCGCTAATGACAAATTTAATTACCACGTTCCAAACGGATTTTATTTATTAACAAAATAACAATACCAGTTCCAATTTGAGTGTCATTGGAATAAGGTTTCACCAGGCTGAATAGCCCGCGTTCCATTTACCGTTAAAACGATCAAAACGCTCAAAATGCCTCCTATTTTGAGCGTTTTGATCGTCTTTAACGCTAAATTGAACGCGGGGATGGTGAACATAATATAATTAAATATCTAAGGCCAAATTAGCCTCGAAGAAACTTGGTGTTCTTAACAGAGCGAGACAGTACTTCAGTCCAGACCAACGCTTACAACTACAAGGCGCAGGTTCGGCCTCATATGGAATATTGTTCTCATCTCTGGGCAGGGGCGCCTAAATACCAACTGCTCCCTCTGGATCGTATCCAACGAAGGGCCGCTCGAATTGTTGACTGCCATAGTGTTTGAAACAGCTTGGACCCCTTGGAATTACGCCGAGATGTAGCTTCACTCTGCATCCTCTATCGGTTGTATCACGGGGAGTGCTCTGAGGAATTGTTCGGAATCATACCACCGGCAACTTTTCGCCATCGTCCCACGCGAAAAACATACCATCCTCATCACCTTGATGAGTGGCAGTCTTCCACAGGTTTCGCGTAACTTTCTGCCGCGCACTGTAAAACTCTGGAACGAACTGTCACCAGCAGTATTTCCGGACCTATACGACCTGGAAACCTTCAAGAAAAGAGCGTATTCCCTCTTAAAAGGCCGGCAACGCACCTGCAGCTCTTCTGATGTCGTCCATGGGCGACGGTAGTTGCTTACCATCAGGTGACCCGTTTGCTCGTTTGCCCCCTTATTTAATTTAAAAAAATCTAAGTTTTAGGTTTACCAAGACAAATACTACATTGATATGTTATTATTGTTCTACCAAATAAGTATTTTTTTAAAGGACTATCACAGTTACCTGGTGGGCTCGTCGAGCAGCACGAGCGGCGTGCGGCCCATGAAGGCGATGGCGGTGCACAGCTTGCGTTTGTTGCCGCCGCTCAGCGCGCCGCTCCGCACGTGCGTGTACTTGCTCAGGTCGAACATCTCCACCGTCCGCTTTATCACCTGCTCGAACATCAGAAATACTCAGTATTTTGTAATATCAGGCCCACTAGCGTCGATCAAGAGTTATGGTAATAATTTGCGCGTATATAATCATAGAACGAGATAGATAACATCTCAGAAGTTCGAATGAAAGAAAATGCAGTATAATATGACTACCAAGTATTTATGAGAAAAAATAACATACCTCTTTAGCATTATCGATACCACGCAGCCGGCAGTAGAAGCTCAGCGTCTCGTGCACAGTCAGCAGCGGGTCGACCGCGTCCTGCTGCGGACAGTAACCTGCGAGGAAACATCGTTAGCCTCAAATATCATCCGCAACAGTCAATACAGGCAGAATAACACGCAGAATACAGGCTAAAATAATAATTATTGTTATAATATTATGTAAGTATTGTGTGTTTTTTCTTCAAATGTGACTTTTATTAATGTAATTTGATCTGTACGTATACATGAGTCTTGGATACTTGAAATAAATTATTAATATTATTATTATTATTAATAAACATAATGATCAGCACTAAAGTGCAATATAAATGTAATTGAACTAGACGCGCCGTTCGTAACTTCATTCGTCTATTGCGCTGGAATCAAATAATCTTATATCTTTCAAAGTATCCAAATTACATCAAATTCGGTTTGGAGTGGTTTTACCGCGAGGACATATTAACAGTCAGGCACAATTTCGTATTTGTTACTTTATCGCTTGGCACTCACTGATAAGGCCGCGACACAGGTCCCTGGGCGTGGCGGGCGCGCCGTCGAGGTGTATGAGGCCGGCGGTGGGGCGCAGCTCGCCCGTCAGCATCGCGAACGTCGTCGACTTGCCCGCGCCGTTCTCGCCCAGCAGAGCCGTGCACTGTAACACATAACACATTACTAATACACTGTGTATTGTGTAACAGACGTTGTGATATTTATATCCTTTTCTTTGTTTCTACACTTTGTATACTGTATGCTGTATGGCATAACATAGAATCTTACAACACATTATGACGTGTTGTAAGACTCTGTTTTACCTTTAGGTGTTGTAAGATTCTATGTTGGATAATATGACACTTTACCTACGAAATGTCCTCATACCAGTGTGGGTAAGTTCATCATACTTTTTTCCTAAAAGTTTTTACTAAACAAATATTCCAAAGAAATAATTCGACAGTGCGTAAAAGTTCTTATCTATCGCCATGCACGTACACAAAGTTTGTCTAAACAAGCTTGCACCTAGAAGCTGGTGTGTACCTGTCCGCGCGGTATGCCGAGCGTGAGGTCCTTGACGGCGTGCTTGTGTCCGTCGCTGGTGCGGTACACGCGGCTGAGGTGCACGCAGGCGGCGGCGTCCCCGCCCCCCGCGCCCACCGCGCCCGGCCCCGCCCCCGCGCCACTCCGCAGCGACGACGACGTCGTCCACCGCTTCAGCGACCCCGTCTTCGCGGGATCCATGTCCGTTTCTGTTACCACGTAACCTGTCACAAAATATTATTATCAGCAATGATTTTGTTAATAACATCAAACGAATGGAGTGGAAAAATTCTTGCATTAAAATGCTTCTTCGTCAGCTCGTGCTGGAGCAATTACACATGTGTAATTTTGTAATTATTTACATGAATATTTACAAAATTACACATTATTATTATGAGTAGTTAGTTACGTATTTATAAGTGCATTGTGCAGTTACCGGCGTTGATGTTCCCGATGGTGCGCAGGCGCAGCGGCTCGAACGAGCAGCGCACGCGCTCCGCCTCCGCCCGCACCTCATCGCTGTCGATGGCGTACTCGTGCGCCGCTGTGCGCTTGCGACGGAACCTGATACGAGACAGCCATTATCAGAAGAACAGATTGCTTGGAAGGCATAATCATATGCCTAAAATCAGGTATTAATTTGATGTTACAAACTTAAAAATTAGAGCATTGTAAAAGCAAGTGATTACCGCTGCATCAAGGAGTCGAAGCAGTCGTATTCGACGGCGAGGTTGAGCGCGATGAGTGCGGTGCCCACCACCACCAGCGCCGACAGATGCAGCGTCAGTAGGTCAGACCACAGCGGGTCGCGGTACGTGTCCAGGCCGAACTGGCCCAGCACCTGCATATGACACATTAAGTTAGTTCATCGACGATGAAATTGAGGACTATTGTAAAGCTTGGTGTACAGACACAGTTATTGATATGAGTTACAAAACTTTACTGATATTTTATATTTATATAACATAACAACGACGCCTAGACTAAATTAATCCTTTCTCCATAAAACGCGTAAACTGCAGATTTGAGGCAGATGGGTTGTTGGAATATTTAGGTATACCCAATAGCATAATGTTATGTAATGTGGAAAGAGACTAACCTGTGACTGAATGGTGTTCTTAGCGACCTCTAGCAGGCCGTCGGCGAGCGCGAACTGCGGGCTCAGCATGAACACCTTATGCAACACCCGGCGCGCGTTGTCCGTCGCCTGAAACAATCAAACGCGTAAACGCCCTATCAATTCATGTCAAGTTTGCTGATTTATTTCAAAACATACCCTATACCCATAGCAATATTATGTTTTTGAATTTTGCTCTTAAGCTCAAAGGATTTAATTTTGCTATATATCTCTATACTCACGTCAGAATCTGATATGATGTCCAATATGAGCAGCACGGTGATGCCGGCCAGGCCCACGAAGCAGTTGCCGCAGAACAGCATCATGTTGGCCAGGCTCGGCTCCGAGAACAGCTTCTCCAGTAGGTGCACCAGACCGGAGCACGCGTATCTAGACACAAAAGTACCAATTACTTGACTCGTCTTGGGGTTTATCAGAAAAACCCACTTACGCCAGTCTGGACAAATAAGTATTAGTGACAATGCGAATTATAGTCCGCGCGGAACTAGTTGGCCGCGCCTGAGAGGCAGGGGCGCTTCGCACAAGAGATTGCAATAGCAAGATGAGTCCGCCGATAAAAAGACAATCTAAGGAAATAATATATTTTAAAGTGCATACGTTTTTTAAAAAACGGAAAGCCGATGTCAATAGTTTAGAACAGTGGTCCCCAACCTTTTTTTCATGCGGGCCACAAACATGTTTTGGTCTTGGTGTCGCGACTCGCGGGCCGCAACAAAAATTTTTTAGGGTTAAAAAATAACTTTCTTCAAAATTAAAGATTTAATAATATTATTAACTAGCTGTTGCCCGCGACTTCGTCCGCGTGGACTATAGTTTATAGTTGTTCCCGTACATCGATCTTAAAAGTATAAAGTGTGAGACAATATACTTTTATGCTATGATAGATGTTCCGCGTGGCTTCGCCCGCGTAATTTGGGAATGTCACGGAAACCGTACATATTTCCGCAAAAAAAGAAACCTATGTCCTTTCACGGTCCTTTCTATTCTTCATATGTGCCAAATAACATAAGAATTGCTCCAGTAGTTTCTTAAGATAATAATCAATAAGCAATTTTAAATAATTTCCTACGTTTTTTCCACATTTTCCTCTATTTCTTTGCTCCTGTAAGTTTTAGCGTGATAAAATATAGCCTATAGCCTTCCTCGATAAATGGGCTATCTAACACTGAAAGAATTTTTAAAATCGGACCAGTAGTTCCCGAGATTGGCGCGTTCAAATAAGCCCTTTCAAATAATTTCCCCCGTTTTTTCCACACTTTCCTCTATTTCTTCGCTCCTATTAGTCTTAGCGTGATAAAATATAGCATATAGCCTTCGTCAATAAATGGGCTATCTAACATTGAAAGATTTTTTTAAATCGGATCAGTAGTTCCTGAGATTAGCGCGTTTAAATAAGCCCTTTCAAAAATTTCCCCCCGTTTTTTTCCACACTTTCCTCTATTTCTTTGCTCCTATTAGTATAAGCGTGATAATATATATATATATATATATATATATATATATATATATATATATATATATATATATATATATATATATAACCTTTCTCAATAAATGGGCTATCTAACACTGAAAGATTTTTTCAAATCGGACCAGTAGTTCCTGAGATTAACGCGTTCAAATAAGCCCTTTCACATAATTTCCCCCGTTTTTTAACATTTTCCTCTATTTCTTCGCTCATATAAGTCTTAGCGTGATAAAATATAGCCTATAGCCTTCCTCGATAAATGGGCTATCTAACACTAAAAGAAATTTTCAAATCGAACCAGTAGTTCCTGAGATTAGCGCGTTCATACAAACAAACTAACAAACTCTTCCGCTTTATAATATTATAGTATAGATGATTAGAAAGAGCTTGAGCAGCAAATTTTTTGATAACTTGATTTCCTAAATTTGTATAATATATTCAAACCACAATACTATGGTAAATTGTACGATATAATTAGCATATTCTTCTTTCTGGTTTTACGTCTGACCTACCTTTAAAGTTAAAACTTTTTGTTTAAGTTTTTTTGTTATCCTACTTAAAAACATAATATCTGTATCTAATTAGTAAGACCGTTCACAATATCTTGTATTTAATTGCTCTGTTACTTAGAGGTGAAAACTTGTAATTGGCTTTCTGATCCACATATAAAATTTCCACTGATGCCACTTAGCTGTAAGTTTTCCATGTCACATAAATAAATAAATAAATAAATATTTAGACTTTACGTTATTTTGCCGGTGGGCGTGAATTTCAAAATTGTTTAACATCACGCGGGCCACAAATAAAGTCCCGGCGGGCCGCACGCGGCCCGCGGGCCGCGGGTTGGGGATAGCGGGTTTAGAATATAAAACTGATCAATTGTCTAATGTCTTTAATTTATTCTTTCCAATAATTAAATAATATTATTGTTCACGATATCGCGAGATTGGTCGTTACTGTCTAATCTCATGTGCATTGCGAGCAGCAAGCAACCCGCCCCCTCACCCCCGTCCCTACCTAAGGCGCGGCCAACTAGTTCCGCGCGGACTATAATGCAAGATTACTATGGGCCTGTTTCACCACTTTTAAACCTAAACTTATCTGACAGATATTCCATACTCCATCTGTCAAAAAAGTTGTGGATAGCCTATCCGGCACATTCAGGAAGTGGTGAAACAGGTTAGTCTTGTTACTTTGAACTATTTTCATCCTCTCTTTCACGACATAAACATCTACTTTATCATAATTCACAAAGACCTGAAAGATGGTATACAAGCTCCCTTACCCATACAAGAAGATGAGTATACAGATGGCGGGCAGGTTGTTGCGCTCCACGAACACCGGGAAGTGGAACAGCTCCAGGATCAGCGCGCTGATACCGATGTTCACCAGGATCATCTGCAGAACAAAAAATGTTGCATAAACCTGAAGAATTCCCTCGGCAGTTGACTGTCACTAACTCAAGAACCCCTTTGGCTGTCATATACTTATCTTAAACACGCGTAGCCATAAATATATTTCCATTAATCCCTATATCCCTACGTCTTAACTCTTACACATCATGAAGGTTTCTTTGCAAAAATTGTGTTCTACCACTAATAAATCGCGATATTGAATATCGCGATTTAGGATTGCGGTGCTCTAATAAGCACGCCACAGCAACATATCTCGTTTTCCATCATGAGCGTTATAATGAGAAACTAAGCTCCCGATTTTGGCTGCAATGTGGTGTCACTCTTATCAAATATTATCATGCATATCGCGTTGAAGGGTCAGCCAACTAACCAGCAGATCCCATATAAGCGCGGCGGCCCAGTAGAGCGCGGGGCTGACGCCGGCCAGCAGCTGCAGGCGCTTCTCTCGGGAGCGGCGCGCGGTGACCAGGTACACGGCGCCGCCCGCCGACACCAGCGAGTACCCCACCACCAGCATCGCCGAGATGCCCGCGTCCGCCACGTGCTGGTAACTACCGCGGGAATGAGGAACATGTAAGGTATAGTTTATTTTTTTAATTTCAGTGGTAATGCACACTTAATGACATACTTATATATCCTGGTCTGAAATTAAATATAGTTTAGAACCAGGGCCCAGTCTGGGTTTACGCCCGTCACGTTCGGACGCGCTCCGTGTTACGATCTCTGTAACGCCAACATTCGTTTCGTATTTACGAGTTTTTTTTTCCGAGTTTAAATATTCTGGGTTATGATTATTTCGGTTATAATTATTTATAATTATCAAATCAAAAGTGAACTTTAGTGAATAGTTTTGTTTCATAACAAACTTTCGTATTATTACTTTTTTCGATCTACCCGCATTGTGTTGTAATTATTATGAGTGAACCTGAGGAAGAAGGAGCGATGGAGCCTGCACTCAATGAGATGTCTGCGGAGGCTGTTAACATAATCGTACTGGAATCTGGAGAATATGAAGGAGAGGTAGACTTAGAGTGGGATGATGCAGGTATGTCCGTAGGTCATAATAATCTTGACGACATTGGAAGTGAAGCGATGTTGCAGCCAGGCAACAAAAGGCGACTAGCAGGCAGTTCTCCAGAACCGCTAGCTGATGATGGCTTTACACTGGTCACGAGATATAAGCGCAGGAACCTGCAGAGAACCCCTCCATCTGCATCACCTAATCCGCCAGTTAATTTACGTAATAATTTTGGAGTTTTTATAACCGCCAAGACCGATTCCCTACCGAAGCAGTTAGCGTTTGCAAAACTATTGGCTAAATATAATATTCAGGGCATAGAGACCATCAAATATAAAAGTCCTTTCAAACTTTTCATTAAATTTAAAACCGAGCTAGACACAAACAATTTTATAAATAATAAAATTACGCAGGATCATGAGTGGGTTTGTAGAAATATTAACGAGTTGCATTACTGTTATGGCGTGGTCCGGGATATTGACATTGATATAGAAGATAAGGAATTGAAAGAGATTTTCGAATGTGACACAAAGATTTTATCCATTAAGAGGTTCTTACGGAAAGATTCGGATGGTAAGTGGATAAAGTCTGAAACCGTTCGAGTAGGGTTCGAAGGTTCAAATCTTCCAGAATGTATAAAAGCTTACGGGTGTCGAATGGCCGTAGATTCTTACACGTATCCTGTGACTCGATGCTCTAAATGTTGGCGATACGGTCACGTCAATCAGATTTGTCCTTCTAAGACCCCAATTTGTCCTAAGTGTAGCGGGAAACATGAAAACTGCGAAACGAAAAGTTATAGATGTGTTAACTGCAAAGGGAATCACTTATCTTTTATGAAATCTGTATGCCCTGTATTTGTGAAAGAAAGAAATATTCGGATTTATATGGGAAATCATATGTGCTCTTATAGGTTTGCATTAAATAAAATGAAGGAAAAGACACTGAAAAATACTTCGAGCAGATTGGAACCCGAGATGCCTTTTGTTAAACCTATTCTTTCCCACGTCGTCAGGACCGACGGTGCTTCGGTCCCAACTTACAGAGATGTTACTGTTGGTAATTATGCAGCCATTGAAACTTTACAAGAAAGTGATGATGACAATATGGAATTAGATGAATGTGTTTCTTCGGTGCCAAATCAAGAGTCATCTACCACATCTGAATTCAAGAAAAAGAACAAAAATAAATTGAAGAAAAAAAGTCTAGAAATCAGACGCGATAAAGAGGACGTTTTTCCTAATTTGGTGATAACTAGCGCTGAAATCCATGCTGAAAATAAGCAAGACGAAAAGTCTAGCTCTAGTACTAATCGTAAAGAAAGGAAGCGTTTACTAGAAAGGATTTTAGATAAAATAAGAGAGGTTTTTGTAGCAGAAGGAAGTTTAAAAGATAAGTTTAAAATGTTGTTTGAATTTTTCTGGTCCGAAGTGGTAGATCTCTTACAAGAATACTTGAATTTTGAGACGGTGCTTAAGTTTGTGGGAAGAAACAATAATGGCCAGTAATATCAATTCTTTACACAGCAGTATCAACATTTTTCAATGGAATGCTAATAGTTTAAAACATAAAGCCAGGATTTTTGAACTTTTGATGTCACAAGACAAAATACATATGGCCTTTGTTAGTGAAACGTGGCTTTCATCTGGTGTGAGCTTGAAATTTTCTGGTTATAATATTGTGAGAGCAGACAGAGAAGATTCATATGGCGGTTTGTGTGCCATAATACATAAATCTATAAAATTCTCTGAACGAGCTACTAATATTCCTAACTCTGATATCCAGATTATCAATATTGACATTTTTAATGTACCTACATTAAAGCACGTGATTGCTGTGTATTGTCCGCCTTCAATTTCTACATGTCAACAGGATTGGGATGCTATTTTCAATATATTCAAAACAGGCTGTCTTATAATCGGCGATTTCAATGCGCATCACACTCTGTGGTCCTGCAAGTCTGATAGAAGAGGTGAAGCTGTTTATAAAGCTATGTTCGAAAATGATTTTATATGTCTTAATGACGGTGCGCCTATACTAGAGTGAAGTGGGTTAACGGTAACCTTCAAAAAACCTCGCCTGATATATCATTTGCAGCCACAGACATTGCTGTCAATATGGGTTGGCAAGTTACAAATGAATCCTTAGGCAGTGATCATCTAGTGCTAAAGTTAAGTTGTGGTTTTTATAGAACAAACAGACACATTAAAAAAAAATTATAAAGCAGCTAATTGGGAAGAATACACTAAAGAAGCTACAACAATGTTTAATCATGAAGAAGTGAATGATGTCCAAAAGAGTTATGATAGTTTTACAAATCAAATTAAATATTTAGCTGATAAGCACATCCCTTGGATCAAAATTTGTCAAGACCCCATATCAAACTTCAAACCCAAACATTACTGGAATAAGGAGCTTTCAAAGGCCGTTGCTGAAAGGCGTCTTGCATTGGCGCAGTTACGGCGTAACCCTACACCTTCTAATTTGCTTCCATGGAAAAACAAAGTATCCCAAGCCAAAATACTTATAAGAAAAGAAAAATCTAAGTCGTGGAGAGGATTTTGTTCCAGTATCAACCACGAAACATCAGCACCCGTTATGTGGAGAAAGATGCGATGGATCAAAGGCAACACTGGACGCAGAGATACTGTAGATCCTCTTAATGCTGAAAAGCTACTGCATTCCTTGACTCCTGATTATGTTGCTGAGAAGGAGCCAACTTTGCCAGAAAGACAACCTTCCATTATAGAATCACCCATCACTCTCGCGGAGCTTCGTAATTGTTCAAAAAAGAAAGATACCTCTCCAGGAATGGATAATATATAATATACTATGATCTATTATCTTCCAAATAATGCTAAGTGTATGCTTTTAAAAATTTTCAATTTAATAATGTTGTCAAGTAATGTACCTGATCAGTGGAGAGACATACAAATAGTCCCTATTCTTAAACCGGGAAGGGATCCCACTCTTGCCTCCTCATTACGTCCTATCTCATTAATGTCTTGTCCGTGTAAGATATTCCATTTGATTTTATTAAGAAGATTGGAGTGGTTTATTGAAAGCCAGGGCCTCCTTCCCGACGCGTCGACTGGTTTTAGACGTGGACAATCTTGTGTTGATAACCTAGCTTTACTTACATCTCATATACAATTAGGTTTTGCCAGAAGAGAGCCAACAATCGCTTGCTTCATAGACATTGAGAATGCCTACAACAATGTAAATATAACTGCATTAATTCATATCTTGCAGGAAATTGGAATCGGTAATTTTATTTGTAAATATTTGTTTAATTTTTTGTCTAATCGTCGTTGTACAATTGTTTTAGATGATCTTAGTAAAGTAGTAGCATTATTAATCAGATGTACAAACCAGGGACTAGCTCAAGGGGACCCCCTCTCTCCTTGTTTATTTAATATTGCAACCAGATGTATTTCTAGAATTATTGTAAATAACAATGTTTGTAACTCCCAATACGCTGATGATTTCGTGTTATACAAAACAGTTGTAAATGGTAATACTGTAGAAGCAGTTAACTCTCTTAGGTTAGCGATAAAGGCCGTGATTAATTATTTGAATAGTATTGGTCTACAATTATCTGTATCTAAATCTAATATTTGTGTATTTAATAGAACTAGAAGACGTTTTAATATTGATATTGAGATTAACGGCTCATCTCTTAACGTGGTGGATAAAGTAAAATACTTAGGTTTGTGGTTGGACTCGTCCTTAAGATGGAGTCTTCATGTAAATGAATTGTGTGCTAAAAACTATAAATGTTTGAACGTCTTAAAAGTTCTATCGGGTAGGTCGTGGGGAGTTTACCCTCAATATATTCGCCGTCTTTATATTTCTCTTGTAAGGAGCCGACTGGACTATGCTAGTTTTATATATGGTAGTTGTGCTAAAACACATCTCAAAAAGCTCGATATTCTACAAAACAGAGCGTTGAGAATATGTGGATCTTTTATACGTAGCACTCCGGTGTTTGTTATCCAGAGTGAACTCTCCATTCCTCCCTTGTATATACGTAGGTACGTGTTGGCGAGTAGATTCTTTCTTAAATTTAAGTCTAGACTAGGCAATGATTTGTTATATTCTTTAGATCAGTTAAATTTAGTACGCAACTATTTTAGCAATACTAATTTTCCAATTCTAGCACAAATTAACTCTGAATGGAGTAATATTAATGTATATGAAAGTGAAAAGTTAGAGGCGTATTCTTTAAACACATGGGTGTCTTCAATAGATGTCGAAGAACTCATTGTCGATAAAGTTGGCGATATGGCTCCAAAACGGAGCTTTTCTGATTGTGAACTTAAAAATTATTTTTTGCAATTTATATCTGATAATTATTCTGATTGTTATAAATTATATACGGATGGCTCTAAATGTACTCAAGGTGTTGGAGCTGCCTTCTTCGATCCCCAATTAAACGTTTCACAGAAGTTTAAATTACATAGAGATAATAATATAATGACTGCTGAACTTCTAGCTATTAAAGAATCACTAACATATGTTAATAACTTGGATAACAATAAGAGTATAGTAATTTTATCAGACTCGAGAAGTGCTCTCCAACACCTTCGTCGGTGTGCCACGAAGTAACGTGGCTCTCCGATAGCCTTCGAAGCTTTGGATTTACTCCGGCATATTTCTGGAAAAGTTTTAATTAAACTACAATGGGTTCCAGCCCATGTCGGCTTAACTGGAAACGAAACTGTGGATGCGCTTGCTAAGAGTGCAGTTATGGATGGTCCCGTGGTCTGTTCTAAACCTTTTGTAAATGAGCTTCGTCATCACATTAAGGAGAAGGCGCTCGAGAAATGGGAATACCATTTTGGCGAGGAATTACAAAGAGGTGTTGGAGTTTGGTACGGAACCATCCAGAATAAACCAGTATGGGAGCCTTGGTTTATTTCGTGTAATTTATCGAGAAAGTTGTTGGTGTCAGCCTTTAGATTACGATCTGGGCACATTCCAGCAAACAAATTTTGCCACTTGGTTGGAATTAAGCCTTCGCCCAATTGCGATGTGTGCGATAAGCCCGAAGACCTGTATCATGTTTTGCTGGAGTGTGCTCGGACTGCAGAGCTAAGATCAAGGCTCCTAGGAGACTCTGGTTGCCTGCACAATGGACGGATCAATAGTGCACTTTCGGTGCCGTTGTCCCCAGAGGCAATAAAATTGTATAGTTATTTGGACCTGTCCCTTATGTAGGGGACACTGTGTTCACCTATGAGGCTGACATTAACACTGAGTGTTAAAAGCCTCTGTAAAATAAAAAGATAAAAAAAAAAAAAAACCAGGGCACAATCACTTATCGTTCAAAAACAAGTCTCAAGTTTTAGTGCTGATTTACAAAGGTCGGTTTATAATATTGTTCAATTCTCTACCGAATGCGTGTCAACGTTCTCGTGCACTTCGTTCACTTCGAGATCTGAACATTCCCCTTCCATTTTTGCCGGGCGACCTTAAAGTTGTGTAGACTGTAGCCTCTACAATTTACCGCCGGTAAAGTGGCGCCCGTTACTGTAGCGTTCTTCTTAGGGCCGGATTTATATTTATGCGTATAGGCCACTTTAATTTTGCCGCCCTTATGTAAGAACTCTGCCGCCATCCTAGGAAGCTGCTGCCCCCCTAAGGACGCCATAGGACGCTGCCGCCCATAGGCCATGGCCCATGACGTTTACTGCCTAATGCCTATACATAAATCCAAGGGGGTGAGCCAAGATCTTTTCGTTATCGCTTCGTTATAGAATCGTCGATCAAAATGTATGGAATTGACTTATGACGAGTCGAACGTCAACGTTATATTAACGAACGCTTATGTCAATTCCATACATTTTGATTGGCGATTCTATAACGAAGCGATAACGAAAAAGTTTTGGCTAAATGGCCAGAGCTGGTTCCTCTACTCACACGGTGTCCTTGTTGATCTGCTCCTCTGATATCTTGAGCGGGTGCGTGTGCAGCGTGATGTCGGCGGCGGCGTCGCCGGTGAGCGCGCGGCGTGCGGCGGCGTGCAGCGCGTTCACGTACGCCGGCATCGCGTGGTGACCCTTGTTGTTGTACCACGCCACCAGCGACGTACTGCCGTTGCGTATCGCGCCAGAGAAACCTCCGTAGCTGGTGTAGACATTTTGAAACATAATATGCCAGTGTAGTGAACCTAACAGCATGCTATTCTTAAACGTAATTCTCACAATCGAAGTTTCTAAAATCGACGCGATATTATACCACGTCCAAATCAAAACAGTCATTTTTGCTCTGAGGGAGAATTCCGTTGAGGTTTGCCACAATATTGCTATAATTTATGTAATATCAATATCTCTGCGTTTTAGATTTATCTCGTTGATACTTTTTGAGTATATTGCGACGATGTAACATTTCTTACCGTTTGTTGATGTACAGCTGCTGCGAGTCGACGAGCCAGCGGTTGAGCGTGTGCACGTCGGGGAACACCATGGTCTGCGGGCGCACTGGATCCTCCGTCGCGTCACAATGCTGCGTCGTATTCATACACTTGCATACCGGGGAGTCCTGGCAAATCATGATCAGTAATGAATTAAGGTATGTAGGTAAGTATTTAGCCCTTACGAGTTAAAAGATGCATATTGCATACCCATGTTTTGTCCTTGTCGGTCAACTCAAAAACTAGCTTGACAGACCAGGATTTTAATAGTTTGATATTGTCATATTCTACCTTTTCCGTCCAGTTTCTAAACTCCGTATCAAGCCGGAGCGTGTCCAAAATTTTCTGCGCCATTGTCGGGTCGCCGTCTCCTTGTATCGACGGATTCATCCTGTGTTTAAAATGCAGTCGATATTATAATTATTATTATCTCAATTATTCTTGATAAAAGTAAGTTTAGAGGGTCTAGAAAAATTATAAGTTTTGATAAATATGATTTAAAAAAATCTTAAATTGTTAACCTCACTCGTATACATGCTATAGTACTATATTGGAGTTAAAAGACGTGAATGATATAATATAATTTTATTAGTGAATCAAATTTAGCTTATATTCTCTACGCCAAAACACTAAGTAGGTTCTGTTTGTAATACTTACACTACAAAGTCAGTAGTCGGCTCGTACAGATGTCTGTCGAGGCGGAGAGACAGTTCGATGTCTGCGGGCGGCCGCACCGTCGAGAACGCCATCGCCAGCGTCACGAAGATGCTCGGCAGCGCCACCAGCAGGAACAGCAGCCATCTGACCAACACGATGGATATTAGTACATAGCTGTTATAGTCACCAAACTCTAAATTCATTTAGTACTATCGGAGAGTTGATTCATATGTAAATGGAGGACCTACGTAGTTTGGTCGCGTTACGTCAAACCCAGCCGACAGATCACAATAATAGGCTTGATGACTAATTTTTTTTCTTATTGGTAATTGAAAGACCGTTAAAAAATAGAAACATCGCTGAAATAATGACTCTCATAGCTTAAAAATTCACCAAGATATGAACAATTCAAACATCTCATAAAATAGACCTGCCCGAAACGCTCCATACAAAGTGTTACGAAAGACGTCAGTCTTTCGTAGTTTGTACGGATCGGGAGAGAACTTTGTTCGATAGGTATATTAAATATTGCGTTTATGAAAGTGGTTTCATACCAAAAGTTGCTTTTAATTGCATAAGTTATCGAATGATATACAAATATTAAGAAATTTAATTGAAAAAAAATTCGACTTGATTATCCAACTTTGAAGGCGCCTAAAGGTACCATTCGGATCTGCGAGGCAAGCGTATAGCGTCACGCGTAAGCGACCGGTCGCTTGATGCGGAGCAGCAAATAGCTTACCAATGTGCGTAAACCCTTTCGGGGCTCTAATCGGACGGTACTAGTTTTCGTCATTATTTATAAAATATAGAACGTTCTATTAGTGGTAGAGTTTAGTTAAACGAAACTACGTTAAATTATCATTACAGTAAAGTAATATGAACTGCATAAATATGTTATTTAATGTTCGAAAAGCCAAAATCATTGTGCGAGTAAGGGCCAGGCACGGGGTTAGATTGCCGTTTTAACTCTTTTTGTTGTTCTACTTAGAACAACGAGTTGAACAACGAGTCCATCCCATTCTACCAGCTAAACGGTTGCTTCTGTAAATGTGAAAAAATTCACGGGAGTAGGAAATATGCTGAATTTAAAAGGATTTGCTTCTGTTAATGTGAAAAAAATTACGAGAGTAGGAAATATGCTGAATTTAAAAGGAGAACTATCACGGCTAAGACTTAATAAGTTATTTTTTTAGTAATAGTCGGTCACCCAAACAAAATGTATTCGGAAAAGTAACTATATAAAGGAATTTTTCGATAAGATTGCTTTGAATGCTACTAATATGATGTTGTTACTTGTTAGTAGTGTAAAATACGTTTTATAAATGTAAATTCATTGACCGTACAAAAATGATCAAAAACTAGTGTTACAACGGAATATTGTGCGTGGCCCGATACGCACTTGGCCAGTTTTCTGAAGGATTTCAAACATAATATTATATTATGTACTACCAAAAAGCTGGTTCCGAAGGTGCTGTACAGAAACTGAGGAAAAAGGACTCGCGGAATGGCAAGTAATATCCATAGATTACAATAGCCGTTTTAATACAATAATTAAACGTTCCATTGCGTGAATTCGCTAGAACGGTGAATTCGCTCAAATTCGCAGTTCGAGCGAATTCGCCGTTCGAGCGAATTTGAGCGAATTCGCCGTTCGAGCGAATTCGCCGTTCCAGCGAATTCGCTCAAATTCGCTCGAACGGCGAATTCGCTCAAATTCGCTCGAACGGCGAATTCGCTCAAATTCGCTCGAACGGCGAATTCGCTCGAACGGCGAATTCGCTGGAACGGCGAATTCGCTCGAATTCGCTCGAACGGCGAATTCGCTCGAATTCGCTCGAACGGCGAATTCGCTCGAACGGCGAATTCGCTCAAATTCGCTCGAACGGCGAATTCGCTCGAACGACGAATTCGCTCGAACTGCGAATTCGCTCGAACGGCGAATTCGCTGGAACGGCTAATTCGCTCGAACGACGAATCGAACGACAAATCGAACTTTTCGTCAATTTCGTCGATTTTCTTCTTTGTTTACGTTTCGATGCAGTCACAGTGTAATGAAACAACAAAATAGCCATGGCGGGATATATATATATATATAAAGGCAACTGTTTAACAAAATAAAGTATTACTCATATGCATTATCATATGGTAAAGTGCGTAATCAGGGTTACTATTAGTTTGAAATAAAAAGTCTATTTTCTTAAAATTGGTCGATTGGCCATTCAAGCACTAGGGCGGCGATAAGTTTATGTTAAGAGCGGGCTGCCAAATTTTGCTCTTTTCTAATAAGTATTACGATCCCGGAAGACGATTGACTCAAATGAAATTGAGATTTATTTAATCATTGTATATTTATCTGATATTTGGCTAACGGAAAATACGATTCACTTATTTTGACTCGATAGTTATATTTTTCGAAATTATGAATATTTCTGGGCTTTTCAACAAATACATGTTACGCTTATTGAGTTACTATCATTAAATAACTTGCACTACTACAATCACTTTATAAAATAATAGCTAAAGGAAATATTAGTATTGTATTTAATTTTTAAGTACCTAATCATCAAAAGCATTTTTGGGACTTACGACCTTTACTTTCGTGCTATAATGCAGAAATCGTTGTCACGCGATATATATTATATTATGTATAAGCATTAGTTTTTCTGGGAATATCAGATGATTACTATTTGAAGTTCTATAGATAATATTGTGTTAGTTTTTCTGGAAATACCAGATGATCACAGATCTATATGTAGATACAAAATAAAAATAAAATCGGCTGAAGTGGAAGTTCCATATTTACTAGTAGCTTTAAAAGTAAAATGCAGACCAATTATTGTTACAACTTCCAGAGGTTTGTAATGTTTATTGTTTATTATTTCTAATTTTTTATCACCAGCGACATTTGATAAAGTATCTAAGATTTACTTAACTTTATTGTGTATTATGTTAGAAAAGTTACTTTTTGTACCACTGCAATCGTTAAAGGTCTTGTGTGAGAAGTTATTATTATAGGCTTATTTTTTCAGTTTCTTCAGTTCATGCGTACTATTCGAAACCTCATTTGTTTACAAAAATAACTAAATTATACAAACACTTTAAGTAGGTACTCGTAATATAAGACCGGTTTCAATAATTAAGATACGGTACCTATCGAATCTAAGTACGCGTTACTAGTTACACGCGAATTTATGATAATTAAATCTACGTCATAGTACTAAGACATAATATCTTAGATTATTTCGAGCTAAATAAAATGTAGTTAATTAAATATAAGGATTATAATATTATTTTTAAAAAGAGACAACCCTGATTTCTTCAGAAAATGTACGAGTTATGCGATAGAAAGAGAGCGGAGATGTAGGCAAATATAATTGTAGGCACCTAGCACTGCGCGGTCGGAATTTGAACTTTATAGTATCGTAGCATGAGACGTTAATTCTTTAAACGGGTTTCGTTAGTGGGAATTCTGTTGGTACAACTAATATATATTCTGTGCTATCGGCGTGTTTCTAGATAGAATATCTACCACAGCTGCCCTGCGGCTGTCGCGGTACTGCTATCGACGCGACAGGGTCGCGCTCATCGAAATTTGCCGCGCCACGCCCACCGGTCTCGTGTCGCGCGTCGCGGTAATCGGAATGTCGTCCATATAAACGCATACAAAGCAGTGGCTTGGCGACAGTCTCGGGTCGCGGGTCGCGGACATCGGTATGCTATTTTACGCGGCGACCGGTCTCTCTGTCTCGCGACGCGGGTCGCCGTGATTGTTTAGTCCTCCATACAACTTCATAGTGAGCAGTGGCTGTTTGGGTCGCAGGTCGCGGCGACCCGCTACATGCTGCCTTGATCCGAATCATACCTTAACAAAAAAAAATACAAATGCTATCGAGCTGAAATTTTGGTAACGCTTATTTTTTACCGTGCTTTCTTTATTTTATTAACAAAATTCGCTAATCTTTGACCTTGTCATCATCCCTTGATCCGACTAAGCGTAGACAGAGTAAAAGTATAGACAGCTGGATATTTCCTTTTCACTCACACAAAGAAAGAGATAGTTAATTACATATTGCTTGTGGAGGAAAGAGATAAAATAATTATTTTCTGTCCCTCACCGCGTGGCCATTTTTTCCAATGTCATACTCCTGTAGGAGCAAACCAAAGTTTGACGTTTCGTAAACAAACAGCTGGGATTTACAAATTTTGTTTGATTTAACTAATTATTGTAACGTAGAAGTAGTGGTTTGTGTTTTTCTTATAAGATGTGTATGTGCACCTTATTAAAATAATATTGGGATGTAGTGTTATGGGCTGTAAAAGCAATACTTTAAGGAAAATTGAGGGAATATCTTTTCACACGTAAGTTATCAAAAATTTCGTTTTATTTTATTAGCATCACAGTTTTCATAAATTATCTTTCTTTAATTATTAATATTGTTCACAATAAATATATATTTTACTAAAATTAGCATCTAATATATTGTATTTTATGTATTTTGTTTTTATAGCCTCAAATGCCAGTGTTGCCAGATGTTGCTTACATTAATTACCCTGCTAATGGGGAAATTTAAGTAAATATGTTTTTTTCAACATTTTGTTGTTTTTTAACCGACTTCAAAAAAGGAGGTTATCAATTCGAAGCGTAGGTATGTATGTAATATTTCTAGAACTGCCCAGTTTTTGTATAATATTGTTACGTGCTAGGGTTCGAGGATTCGGAGAGAAAGACCTGGTGACTCTCTGGAATACTTTATTCACTGACACTAGCTCACACAAATCACTAAGTCCAAACACTAAGCACTAGATCCAAATCACTGAGCACTATCACTGTCCTAGGTCCTAGCCGAGTCGTAGGTTCACTATCACAATCACTCACTATTGATCACTTGTTTTCACTTCGAAGTCGCCTCGAAGATCGCTCAGATAAAACTGAATTCCGGGCCGTCCACCTGCGCCTATTTATATGGGCGACTCGAATTCTAGAAAGTTCCTTACTCGATTCACGTAAACAAGTAAACACGTAAACAAGTAAACAACGATCGGAACTTTCTAGGAGATTCGAGCATGTACCAACTAGCGCCATCTAGTTTCGAGTAGGGGATTTATGTGTAGTGTGTCCCCTAGTTTTGCCGGTTCGACGCTAGATGGCTCTATGTGTCCGTATCCGTAACACTACTCCCCTCTTAGAGATGCTCGTCCCGAGCATCATTATTACTGCCATGGTAATGCGCCAGACGGTCTATGTGTACCACTTTGAATGTCCCTCTTGGTTGCTTTTGAATCCTGTAAGTCACATCATTCAATCGGGTAACCACTTTGTATGGGCCGTCCCACTTGGTCTGCAACTTTGGAGATTTCCCTTTTCGGCGAGTTGGGTTATGCAGCCACACCAGTGACCCTTTTTCGAAGCCGCTCGTGTTCGATTTCCGGTCGTATCTGGTCTTCATGTTCTCACTTGACTGCAACCCATTTTCCCGAACCATGGCGTGTATATAGCGCATCTTTTCCCTTAAATCGCAGACATAGTCTTGTACGGTCTTCGGTTCCTCCGGTGACCCTCCTGTCAAGAGGTCTACTGGTACTCGCAGTTCTCTACCGTAATTGACATACGCCGGGGTAGCTTTTATGCTCTCATGCTCGGCGGTACGGTACGACAGAAGGAAGAGCGGTATATACCTGTCCCAATCCTTTTGTTTGTCATCTACCAGTTTCGCCAAATGCCTCTCAAGGGTCTGGTTAAATCTCTCAACCATTCCATCAGACTGTGGATGGTACGCGGTGGTCCTCGTTTTATGCATTCCCAAAATTCTGCACACTTCCTGGAAGACCTGCGATTCGAAATTCCTGCCCTGATCGGAATGGATTTCTAGAGACACACCAAAGCGTGATATCACTTCTTCGACTAGCTTAGAAGCAACTGTTGTAGCTTCCTGGTTTGGTATGGCGAACACTTCGGGCCATTTGGTGAAGTAATCCATGACCACCATAAAATACTTGTTTCCCGATTCCGTTACAGGAAATGGCCCAGCTACGTCAACTGCAATTCGTTCCCACGGTGCGCCAACGTTATACAAGCGCAGGTTCCCACGGCTCCTTGTTTGTGGTCCCTTCACTGCAGCGCAAGTAGTACATTTGCGGCACCAATCCTGCACATCAGCTCGACAATGCAACCAGTAGAATCGTTCTCGCACTTTTGTTAACGTCCTCTTGACACCTAGATGACCTCCTGATACGCCATCGTGTATTTCACGGAGAACATCTGGTACTCTCGTCCTTGGGACAACTATCTGAAGATGGAACTCTCTGCCGTTAGTCTTCTCCCATTTCCGGTAAAGTATTCCATTTTGAAGTATCAGACTGTCCCATTGCGCCCAGTACGCCTTAGTGACAGCGCCAGTGGGTGCAACTTCACTCCAGATTGGTTTTACGTCACCGCGTTTCTTCCATGTGATGATATGCCGAAGGTCGTCATCTCTTTCTTGAGCCTCTCTCATAGCATCATTCTCCCAGAGACCCAAGGGACTTGTTCTGGTTAACTTTAATGTCATTTCATTAGATTCCTGCTTAACACAGTGTTTGCAGTCCTCTGAACACGGCCTTCGTGAAAGTGCGTCGGCATTCCCATGCGCCTTTCCGCTGCGGTGTTCCGTCTTGAAGTCATACTCCTGTAGTTGTTCAATCCATCGAGCTACTTGGCCTTCTGGGTTCTTGAATTGCAGTAGCCACTTCAAGGCTGCGTGATCAGTTCGCAGTAAAAACTGTCTGCCGATGAGATATTTGCTGAAATGTTGTAGCGTCTTTACAACAGCCAAGAGTTCTCTTCTTGTCACACAGTAGTTTCTCTCTGGCTTAGATAAAGATTTGCTGAAATATGCAATTACAACTTCTCTTTCACCCTGTTTTTGAGATAACACCCCTCCAATGGCCGTGTTGCTTGCGTCCGTGTCGACTATAAACTGACTTGCAGGTTGTGGATACCCCAGGATTGGTGTTTCACACAGATGTTTCTTCAGTTTCTGAAAAGAATCTTCAGAAGTCTCGTCCCAAATAAACTGTCGTTTATCCTCTGTCAGCCGATGTAATGGCTTGGCTATCTCCGAGAATCCCTTAACAAAACGCCTGTAGTAGGAGCATAAGCCGAGAAATGCCCGCACTTCGGTTTTGTTCTTAGGGGTTGGCCAATTTCGAACTGCTTCCAGTTTCTCCGGGTCCGTCTGGATTCCATCACTGGAGATGACATGGCCGAGATAATTGACCTTACTCCTGAATAAACGACATTTTTTCGGATTCAACTTTAACTTGGCCCCCTCTATTTTGGCGAAAACACGTTCTAAGTTTCGCAAATGGTCCTCGAAGTCGCGGCCAACAATGATGACGTCGTCCAAGTAGACTAAGCAAGCCTCTCCAACTAAGCCTGCCAGTACACACTCCATGAGTCGCTCAAATGTGGCAGGTGCGTTGCACAATCCAAAGGGCATGACGTTAAACTGCCATAAACCTTTACCGGTGGAGAAAGCTGTCTTCTCCTTGTCTTTTGGGTGAATTTCCACCTGCCAGTATCCAGATTTCAGGTCCAGGGTCGAGAACCATTTCATGCCACTCAAGGTATCCAGAGTGTCGTCAATTCGAGGTAATGGATAGCTGTCCTTCTTAGTGATATCATTGAGACGCCTGTAGTCCACACAAAATCTTGTGCTGCCATCTTTCTTCTTCACTAACACAACAGGTGAGCACCACGGACTTGCAGACGGTTCAATAATCTTATGCCTTCTCATGTCCTCCAAAAGGCTTTCAACTTCTTTTTCCTTTGCAATGGGTATCCGTCTTGCTCGTTGACGAATTGGGTTCTCGCTTCCGGTATCTATCCTGTGCTGAACCATCGAAGTTCTTCCAAGGTCGCCTTCCTGACTGGAGAAGATATTCGCGTGGCGTTGTAAAAACTTCTTAGCTTTCATGCTCTGCGAATAAGTCAGATTACTCTTGCAGTCATCGAGTAGCTCGGTCACTATTCCATAGTTGCTGCTGTTTGCTGAGTCTGAGCCTGTGATCGAACTACACTTTCTCATCCAGACAACTTCCTCGCACTTTCCAATGACGTCACCTTTGTTCAAGCAGATCTCGTGATCACCAAGATTCAAAACCCTGACCACAGCGTTACTGCTTCCACTAACAAGGGTTCTCGCCGTCATCAGTTTTTGCGCTGATGTCTTGCTAGGTGTGTCTTCGATCAACACGCATCTGTTTGACTTCTTCTTTCCAGCTGGCGGTAGTTTCACCAGCACTCTAGCTTCCGCTCGTCCAGGTATAATGACTTCCTTTACACATGCGACTTTCCCGCAGGCGCCTCCAAGGATGAAAATTTCTTCTTCGCCACACTTGAAAACTCCGTCAGCGACATTAATTCTGCAGTTGTGCTTCTTCATGAAATCCAAACCCAAGATGCAATCATCCATAATCTCAGCCACGATAACGTCATGAGGGTATGAGTAACCCCGTACATTAATCGTAACTGACATTTCCCCCAGGACGGGTATTGGCTGACCGGAGGCAGTAAGAAGCCGACAGTTAGTTCTCCTCCTGTGCCTCCTTGCGGCTTTTACCAAATTTGGGTTCACTATTGTTCTAGAGGCTCCTGTGTCTAGAGTAATTTTGCAATCCGTCCCGTTAATAGTCCCCTGGATCACAAGACTATTCCCGCTGCTTGCTTGGGAAACAACAGTTATTGGGGCTTCCTCCGCGTCAGCCAGCACTCGCCCCTTAGTCCTGGCTTTTATTCGTTTCCCTGCTCCCGGGCGGGGGGACGAAGCCCCTTGCTTCATCAGCTCCTCCATTTGTTCCTCGAGCCTTTTCATCCTTGCCATCTGGGTCTCCTTCTGCGGGCAGTTGAGCTGAAGATGGCCCCTCTCACCGCACTTGTAGCACATGGCTCCAAAACTTCTCTTCGTGGGAGCCTTGACCTCCTTAACATCCTCAGAGACCTCATGGATCTTATGGGTCTGTCGTATGTCACGGCGAACAGCCTCGACCTCCAAAGCATGCGCCAATGCTTCCTTTAGCGAGGTGTGGTGACGTAGCCTCACTGCAGCTCTGACCTCGAGGTCCCTGATTCCGTCGACAAATGCTTGCACAATATTCGTGTCGATCATCTTGGAATCGGCTCCTGGGTGTGCCTTCTTGACAAGTTTTTCAATTTCCAACGCCCATTGCTGTAGTCCCTCTCCTGAGCGTTGGACTCTGTCACGAAGTTGAGCACGGAACACGTGCTCCAGGTGTCGCTCCCCGTATCTGGATTCAAGGGCCTCCATCAGGTCTTGGAACCCCTTCCCTGTATGTGCTTCTAGGACCGACAAAGCTTGCCCTCTGAGCGCAACAGTGAGAGCGGTCAGGCATTGTTCGTCAGTCCATCCGTTGGCAGAAGCAACCGTCTGGAATTGCTGACGATAAGCGTTCCAAGAAGTAGTACCGTCGTATGGTGGCACTTTAACTCTTGGTCCTTGTACCACTTGCACCACTCCGGTAGTTCCACTAGACACAGCCACTCCTGTGGTTTCCAGGCGCACTACTTTCTTCTGAAGTTCAGTAAGGCCGGTTTTCACATTTTCCACATCCAATCCTAACCCCGTAACTCGTTCGTCCATTATGTCGACATCTTTTCGGAGCTTAACCACCGTGTCACTTACTCCTTTATAGCTCCAAGTGCTTTTTCTTGGAGGACTTTTTGTTGCTCTTGTGACTCCTGCAAGGCGCAGAGCTTGCGTTCTTGCAACTCTTGCAAAGCGCCAAGCTTGCGATCATGTGACTCTTGCAACGCGCTGAGCTTGCGGTCTTGTGCCCTTTGAGAATCTTGCAACGCCCCGAGCTTGCGGTCTTGTGACTCCTGCAAAGCCCGAATTAACCCAATTATGCTTTCCAATTGAGGAGCCATTTGAGGGGCCGTAGAAACTACGGGCGTGGCAGGATGGATGGAGTTAGTTGACGGGGCCTGAGCAGGCGGGGCCAAGTGGGCGGAGCCAGTAGGCGTGGCCATGTCCAGAGTGGGCGGGGCCTGAGGGGTGTGGTCGGTGGGCGGATCCCGGTGGGCGGAGCCAGTGGGCGTGGTTTCACCCGAAGTGGGTGGAGCCTGGGGGGCGTGGTCAGTGGGCGGAGCCCGGTGGGCGGGGCCAGCGGGTGGGGCCTGCCCCGCAGTGGGCGGAGCTTGGTCCCCAATGGGTGTGGCCTCCGCAGCTCCACCTCCAACTCCTCTCGGAGTCAATGGCAGCAGCTCGCTGCGCCCTTGTCCTGACACTCCCCTTGAAGTCCTCTCTCGGAGTCAATGGCATCTCCAAATCTCACTTCCGACACCAGTTGTTACGTGCTAGGGTTCGAGGATTCGGAGAGAAAGACCTGGTGACTCTCTGGAAGACTTTATTCACTGACACTAGCTCACACAAATCACTAAGTCCAAACACTAAGCACTAGATCCAAATCACTGAGCACTATCACTGTCCTAGGTCCTAGCCGAGTCGTAGGTTCACTATCACAATCACTCACTATTGATCACTTGTTTTCACTTCGAAGTCGCCTCGAAGATCGCTCAGATAAAACTGAATTCCGGGCCGTCCACCTGCGCCTATTTATATGGGCGACTCGAATTCTAGAAAGTTCCTTACTCGATTCACGTAAACAAGTAAACACGTAAACAAGTAAACAACGATCGGAACTTTCTAGGAGATTCGAGCATGTACCAACTAGCGCCATCTAGTTTCGAGTAGGGGATTTATGTGTAGTGTGTCCCCTAGTTTTGCCGGTTCGACGCTAGATGGCTCTATGTGTCCGTATCCGTAACAATATGTTAGTCTAGATCAGTGTCTGAACAAATGAAACAAATTTCAAAAGTGTATGTATTTATGTATGTATGTATGTTTTTATGTTTGTGTTTGCATATCTCCGGAACTATAAGTCTGATTTGAGCAGTGAACTTTAAACTACAGGAAGAGTAACTCCGTCAAAAAAAGTGCACCAAAAGGCTACAAAATGTGACCCGATTACATCTATACTTTATGCATGTGTTCGGTACACATTTTTCGTGTATATAATATACACGAGTGACATTCAACCAGGTTGACATGATAATTTTTGTCAAACTCATTTTACAATTTGTTTACTTACTTTTTACGTAGCTTTTTACAAAATTTTCGTTGTTAAAATGCCTAAATGCCCTATGAAATGGTGTAGAAGTCATACAGATACGACTTTTAATACAGGAATAACCTTTCAAGTTTCATCAGTAAGTGATTTTTTTTAATTATGCTTAGTTAAAGTTCTTGTATTTTTTCCGACCCAAAAACATGCCCAAAAAGATGGTTTATTTAAGTTGGATGCCAGGGTATTTGCGTAAAATTAAGCTGGTCTCTTTGTGTTTGTCTTATTTAATTTACATGTTATTGTAAAAATGCAATAATCAAAAAATAATATAATTACAAAATTTTTACAAAGTCGCCATGGACAGTGTTATGCAAGATGTAACAATTTAATCATAATTCATAAACGAGGGTCTGACTGACATTAGAATGGAGTAAGTATCTTATTTTTATAATGCCGTTCGTACTTCGTTTAGTAAGAAACGAACCGAATTGGGTGCCGAGCCAGATTATTCGTTTATGTAGCATACACTTTAATAGTCGTGATATATTTTGTATGAGTAATGACCGAAAATTAAAGAGATTACGAAAATCTGCATTTGCACCGTAAGTTTTTTATTTCAATTCTGTAATAATTCTGTAATAATTTAGCACATAGATTTTTGTAATCTAAAAACGTCTTGTCTAGGTGCTCTGGATAGTTTTAAATTCGTCCGAGTCGTGCAAGGTTTGTTCAAAATTATTATATATTATTATTATCGATGACTTAAGGATCAGAGGAACATGTTTGATTTTAAAATAATAATTATGTACTCCTTTCTTCGTGATAGTAGATATGTTTGGTGTATACTGCATAATGCCATCCGCTTTTGACAATTATTGTCCACGGCTTTGTTTCATAACTGTGACAGTGACAATAACAGCACAGGCTGTCGTCCAATATTATGATACGTTACCTGGGAAACGACCTTGGCGAGAATCTGAATTGTCATATTTTAGTGTTCGAAAAGGAGCCAAATTTAAAACGGTTGAAAAATGGGAGTTACGTTTCCTGTAGTTTTGTTATTCGTAGGATTTGAGTAATTCTTTTTTTGTTGTACAGTTTGGTATAATTGTTCAACTTAAGGAATACTGCAAGTTTCATCAAAATCGGTCTAGTAGTTTTGAGATAACGTAAATTTAAATCTCAATTTAGTACAATTATTTTGAAGTCGGTTTATATATTTAATCCTTCGATCGCGGATTCTTGGAAATGCTATTGTATTCTATAATTTTTGTCGCGATTACCGGTGCTCTTATGGGGCTTGATGGATTAAAGTACTATTTCAATACAATTATTATGTATCCAATTTTTTTTTCAGATTTCCTAATGACCCTGAAATCCGTAAATTATGGAGAACTGCAACAAATAGACTGAATTATTGGGACCCACCACGTGGTTCAAGAATATACAGTAGACATTTTAATAAAGAACATGTATTACTTAAATGTTGGAAAGAAAACATTTCTTTTTCTGTGCCTGTCAAGGTAATTTATTTATAATTAATTAGGTACTTCTTATCTATGTAGTGTGTACAGAAATTAAATTAATATTTTTAATTACAGCTCCTAGATTCTAAGAGCGAAGCATCAGGTACCTAACCCATCGTGTGAGACCTCCCGCTTTGTATGGGGAGGGAAAATGGGAATATTTCCTGCTCCTCCTATCTTCTTTTGATTAATTTCGATGCGGGTCCCAAGACAGCTTTAGTATGTCTCTCGGGCTCCTTGAGATCATATCAAAGGGTTTTTGTGGTTGGATACCGCTGTCGATTCTGGTGACACAGGAGACACAGTGGTGGGAAAGTGTGGTGGGCCAAAGCCCGATAAAAATACTTCTTTAAAATTTAAATAATTGCTGCCGTACTCAGAAATATTTAATGATTATTAAACTTCAAATAAATGAAGAGTTTGACAGATATTGTATGGGGCTTAGAGCATATCAATTAATGTACTATGTGAAATAAATATGTTGATGATTGAATTGTGTTTTTTTAATACACTAATGGCTAATGCCAGATTTTACCCGCGGGTTCACCCGCGTATAATTGTAATAGATTGCTGGTCTTTAATGCAATAAATCATGATTAATACAATATACTAGCTGTCCCGGTGAACTTCGTGTCACTCAAAAACCTTCCCTGGACTTCAAGGATTATTTGAAGGCTAAAATTAGCAAAATCGGTTCAGCCGTTATCGAGTTATAGCGTTACTAACACAATTGGAAATTCATTTTTATATATATAGATTATATCTAAATAAATAGTTTGAACTTTGAAGTAATGTAGTTTACGAGTTACGACCGAAAAAATGTCACAATAATATTATAATATTTTTGGTGTCGAATTTTTATTATTATATAAAAATTTCAGTAAGTACATAATATAAATGTAAAAGACTATTTACATTTTTATTTACTGAAAGTTTTTAACTTGGCATTAATATAATATTAGATCCGTGGGTAATTTTTTCATATCTCTTATTACTGGTAACACTAACTACTTTTCTTGTTGTCCCTTTCAGTGGCACGCTGAGAATGATTCTACTGGGTTTCTTTTTCTAAGCGACTAAGGGTCAATTCAGACCGCAACGCGACGAGTCGAGGCGAGGCGCGGCGCGGCATAAATTTGTATGGATTTGACAGATTTCAATTGCGTGAGACGTCTTGCGAATCTGTCAAATCGATATAAATTTAGAATTAATGCATCTGCGCGTCGCGTTGCGGTCTGAATCATCAATCAACCGACGTTGACGTTGGTCTGTCAACTGCATAGAAATCAATTTCCTCGATGGTACAATACCCGGCAATAAATATTGCACATCGACCTTTGGAAAGAGACATTCGGCTAATTTCGGTTTCATAGAGCGTTATCTTTGTAGCACACACCTATTTGACATTATGTCAGTCGTTGTTCAAATTCAATAGAGTGCAGTCGCGTCCAGTTCAAAATATATAATATCTAGAGTTGTTAACACCCCTAAATTTGCTACAGCTGTAATTTTTCAAAAGAATTTTAAATACGTAAACATAATTTGAACACCCTTTTTTATTTTATTTTACCCGAACCTAAAGCCATAACTTATAGAAAATTTGGTGTATTTTATATAAAGAATAATAAAATTGTCAAAAGAAGCAAACCATAATTGTTTTAACAGCTCCTAATATATACCGGACTTTTTGTATTTCGTGCGTAAGATATAACGCTCTGCAAAACCGAAATTAGCCGACTGTCACTTTCCAAAGGTCGATGTGCAATATTTATCGCCGGGTACTGTACCTACTTGTCTCCTTGACTCGCGTACGAAAATAAAGATCTAGCGCGCTCATCTCCTTTTTCATATGTGGAACGAGACTTTGCCTTGCCTATAGGCCATAACATTAATATATACGAGCGCGAGTGAAGGAGACAAGGAGAGATAGGTCGATAGATTTTTGTCCCTGCACTACACTTTAGCATGTATTGCTTGCTTCTCTTTTTAATCCTTCGATCGTGGATTCTTGGAAATCTATTGATGGGTTATTAATTAATTTGGTTACCTGTTCCGTGTGTAGTGCAGGAAGCGTATGTGCAGCAGCGCGGCGAGCTGCGTGGTGGCGGACGCGCACAGCGGTCCGTCCGCCGGCACGAGCGGCGTGCGGTCGCTGCGCACGCTCGACGTCGACGCACTCTTCGATGACACTTCTGTGGGAGTAACGGTTATGTTTAAAATAAGTTTCTAGCCGTTTAGAGTCCTTGGTTGTGTTTTCACATTTTCCAAACAAAACGTCCATTAAGCATTATATTTTCTGGAATCTGCCTAAGCTATGGAAAAATTTTGAACGGTTTACAAATCTTGAAGTGTCATCGATTCAATATTTGACTATGATCTTCTATATTCATCAGGGAACAGCTGCATTTTCTAATATAATAGATGGTTACAGCTGCAAAAATATAGTACCGTTATCCGTTGGCGCGCTGGCGGCGGTGATGTTGTAGAACACCTGCTCCAGGCTGCTGCACTCCATGTCGTAGCTGGCGACCTCCAGCGCCTCCTGCTGCTCCTCCAGCGTGCAGCACAGCTGGGGGAAACTGCACGCAGCACAATAACATGTGTGTAATACCGTTATCAGGTGGCGCGCTGGCGGCGGTGGCGTCGGCCTGGTGGCAGATGTTGTAGAACACCTGCTCCAGGCTGCTGCACTCCATGTCATAGCTGGCGAACTCCAGCGCTGCCTGCTGCTCCTCCAGCGTGCAGCACAGCTGGGGGAAACTGCACGCAGCACAATAACATGTGTGTAATACCGTTATCAGGTGGCGCGCTGGCGGCGGTGGCGTCGGCCTGGTGGCAGATGTTGTAGAACACCTGCTCCAGGTTGCTGCACTCCATGTCGTAGCTGGCGAACTCCAGCGCCGCCTGCTGCTCCTCCAGCGTGCAGCACAGCTGGGGGAAACTGCACGCAGCACAATAACATGTGTGTAATACCGTTATCAGATGGCACGCTGGCGGCGGTGGCGTCGGCCTGGTGGCAGATGTTGTAGAACACCTGCTCCAGGCTGCTGCACTCCATGTCGTAGCTGGCGAACTCCAGCGCCGCCTGCTGCTCCTCCAGCGTGCAGCACAGCTGGGGGAAACTGCACGCAGCACAATAACATGTGTGTAATACCGTTATCAGGTGGCGCGCTGGTGGCGGTGGCGTCGGCCTGGTGGCAGATGTTGTAGAACACCTGCTCCAGGCTGCTGCACTCCATGTCGTAGCTGGCGAACTCCAGCGCCGCCTGCCGCTCCTCCAGCGTGCAGCACAGCTGGGGGAAACTGCACGCAGCACAATAACATGTGTGTAATACCGTTATCAGGTGGCGCGCTGGCGGCGGTGGCGTCGGCCTGGTGGCAGATGTTGTAGAACACCTGCTCCAGGCTGCTGCACTCCATGTCGTAGCTGGCGAACTCCAGCGCCGCCTGCCGCTCCTCTAGCGTGCAGCACAGCTGGGGGAAACTGCAACACAAGAAAATGTTATAGTAAGAATTCGAGAACAAAACTGCAAATTAGATTTTTCCAATTAGAATTGTACCCGGGGCGAATTTATTCAGACGACTAAAGAAGCATTTAAATGTCTTCAGAATAAGTTCGTCCTGGGTCCAAAGACAACCTTAGCATGCCTCTACTTTATGATTAGAGGGCACCCTTCATACAATCCTGGCTGCCACCTGACACGATCCAGCTGGCTGTTACACAGGAAATTCAGAGTGAGAATGAGCCCATGCCCATAACAAAGATACCACCGAAGGAACTCACTCGTTGCTGACTCCATCTTGGTCGAAGAAGGGGAGGTTGATCTCCACTTCGAGGCCGTTGACGTCGACGAGGTTGGCGTTGCGGACGACGCTGCGCGCGGTCGCTAGCAGGTTCTTGGTCTTCTCCTCTAGGCAGCCCTCCTCCGAGCTGTCCTCCTCGCTCCTTGTGTCGGGGTAACTGACAGTCAGCTTGTACCCGCTGCCTAGAGACCGTTTGATTTCGATGGGGGATCCCGTTGTGTGAATTTGTCCCTGTAATAATGACACCTTAAGAATCGGACGTATAAAAATTTGTTGAATATCTGCCCCTTATTTTTTTTTAATATTTTTAGATTTTGCTGTTAATGGATGTGTACCTTGTGCATGATGACGATCTGGTCGCTGAGCAGCTCGGCCTCGTCCAGGTGGTGCGTGGTCAGCAGGATGGTGCGGTCCGCGCGCAGACGCGTGATCATCATCCAAATGTCCCTGGGGAATTATAAAATACTTTAACAAAAGGAATAATTATGGCGTGGTAAGTTTGAAATCGGTTAAGGATTCATAATTTTCGAGGCCACCATATTTGATACTTGGAGCATCCGAGCACTCAAGCTAGTGCTGTATAATATAATAATAATAGCTCCCACACCGATTTCGGTGACGGTGACCGGTTTCATTGAAACCAGGCCAGCTACGCAGGAGTAATTTTTATAGTGCCCAAGTGTGTGCGCAGTACACAAGAGCACTCTCTATTCCTTTACTCTCATAACCCAGTGGGACGGACGACCGACACGACTGGCGAGAGATCAGGCGCAGGACCGACTTTTTACATGCCCATCCGACGCATGGATCATCTTACTTTTCAGACAATCAGGTGATCAGTCTGCATTGTCCTAACCAAACTTGGAAATAACATGTTTCCAACTGTATAGTCTACTTTCCAACACTGTATTAGTGGCCACAGGATCTTCTGCACGAGCCACTCGGCTCTATCAGACTGCAGAGCAGATTCCATCCAAATAGGTGTCGCAATTCACATCTGCCAGCCTGGATTAAACTTGATCGAGAATTGTCAAAAAAAGGGAATGATTTTGGATGACCAATAAATGGGTGGCACTAGTCTGTGTGTGAAATCCTAAAATAAGTCTTAATTGTTACCTCCTGGCAGCAGGGTCGACGCCGGCGGTGGGCTCGTCGAGCGACACGAGGTGCGGGCGCGCGACGAACGCCAGCGCGACGCACAGCCGCCGCCGCGTGCCGCCCGACAGACGCGCCGCCGCCTCGCGACGCGCCTCGCCCAGCGACAGCACATCCAGCAGACTGCGAACAAGGTCAGAAGATTACAACTAGTTATAATAGAAGGACTGATTACTGATATAATATGAAATCTATCCATATCACATTCACATTCCCTTCCGCCTTATTTACCTGTCGACCTCGTCCTGCACCTCACTAAGCGGGCGCCCGCTCTTGAGCTGCGCGTACAGCGCGACGTGCTCCTCCGCGGTCATGTACTCGTACAGCACGTCGCCTTGCGGGCACACGCCCAGCGTCGTGCGCGACCCGTCCGCTGAACGCACGATCACGTGACCCGATGTCGGCTTCAGCATGCCCGTTAGTATTCTCCTGTGAAAAAATTGAGAAATGAGAATTAAAGCAAACGAAATTGAGATAAAATGGGCTGTAAGGACAGGACAGGGGTGTCGACGAGTTTTGAATATGAGCATCGATTTATGTGTGTCAATTTAAAAACTATCTCGCTAAATGGCTTACACTAGAGTGGTTTTCCCCGCTCCGTTGTGCCCCAGCAAGGCCGTGATCTGTCCCTTGACCAGCTCCATGGAGACGCCGTCCAGGGCGAGCTTCCCGCTGCGCGAGTTCCCGTACACTTTGGTCACGTTCACTATACTGACCCCCGGCTTCTCGTCGACCGCTCGGCAGGTCGTTATGTTGCTCTCTGTTCGTATACCTAGGAAGCAAAGTTCTCGAAATTAGTTTCATTCGTGTCTGAATTTGGGGCAGTTGACTTTAATTTCTAGAAGTAACGATTTACCGAGGAAGGGATCGAGTATCAGGCCGATGACGAAGTACAGGAAAGTGTCGAAGATGATCATGCAGGAGGCGATGCCGATGCTCATGTTGTCGCCGCCGTCGGGCGAGTCCCACACCTGCGGCCAGCCCGCGCCCGCGCTCGTCGCCTCGTACCGCGTCAGGTACAACAGCGCGTAGCACACGGAAGATGAGGACGATAGACTCTAAAATTAAAGCAAGCGAGAGCAATTTAGTGAAAGTGAAGTTAAAAATACTGCAACGGATTTAAAAAGGTTTCATTTTAAACATACCACGATTACTTTCAATGTGCTAGTCAGAACGGCTTCCAATGATAAAATGATGACGAAAGGCATGAACGTGCATAAAAATGCAATCCCTGTGCAAACTGCCGCAAAACTGGCCGACGAAAATAACTTGGATATCATGTAGCTGAAAAAGTGAAAAAACAATTAGTCGTGAGAAAATATTTTCTGGCAATGAATAAATAACTTTAAAAAGGTATTTTTGAAAACGTACCAAAAACTAAGTGCGGAGCAGCCATAAATGAGGAATAAGGTGAAGACGAGACTGGGGTCGGTGCGCGGCAGGACGTTGCCGAAATACAAGACGGCCGTCATGACGGCGACCGTCACCGCCATCTCCAGCGCGCATGCCACGAACCACGACAGCGTGTGGTAGCTCAGGTTCACACCCATCACTGACATCAGCTGAAATACAGAACATAGTTTATCTATACATATAATAAAACTGTAGAAATGAAGATTCTGTACATTACAGATACTCAAAAAATAATAAGCGGAGGATGTCACTACATCGCTATAGAAGCCAAAAATGTGGTCAGTTTTTTTGTCTGTCTGTCTGTCTGTCTGTCTGTATGTATGTCTGTATGTTTGTTCCACTATCACACGAAAACTACTGATCCGATTTGAATGCGGTTTTCGCAGATATATTTGTCACCTTCCAACTTAACATCTGGTGTATAAAATATTTCCCCCCGCCCCTCTAAAGGTACGAAAGAGGGGGTCAGATTTTGTGTAAGACTTTTGCTTTAACACGAAAACTACTGATCTGATTTGCATACGGTTTTCGTAGATATATTTGCGTTCTTACAACTCAACATCTGGTGTATAAAAATCACCCCCCCCCCCACTCCTCTAAGGGGACCAAAGAGGGGGTTAAATTTTGTATCAAACTTTTTTCTTTAATGGACTTACTTCATATTATTAACTGTTTTTCCAACTTAACATCTGGTGTATAAATTTTTTCCCCCCACCCCTCTTAGGGGACAAAAGTGGGGGTCAGATTTTGTATCAACTGATGAAGTAGAAATACTTTAAATGGCAAAACAACGTTTGCCGGGACAGCTAGTTACTAAATAATGCAACCGAATAAGTTACTGATGTTTATGCTGGTTAAGGTTAAATGAAGGATATATAATAATAATACTCGTAGTTTACCATGGTATTGCCTGTTTCTTTGTCCACCACAATGAACCTCACAGCAGACGACACCGTCAGAAGTAGCGAGAAGAAGAACGCGACGATGAGAGCTTGGGACGCGTACAGGGAAGTTTGGAAACTGCAACGATACAATCAAATTGGTTGAGTTTCGAAATATATGACCCCGGTGTATTATTTTTCTCTATGGATATGACAGTTAAATATAATTAATTTGAAAGGCGTTAGAATATAAAGTGACAATTTGGTTTGCTATAGTCCGCGCGGAACCACAGAATATATATTAGTTGTACCAACAGAATTCCCACTAACGAAACCCGTTTAAAGAATTAAAGACTCATGCTACGATACTATAAAGTTCAAATTTCGACCGCGCAGTGCTAGGTGCCTACAATTATATTTGCCTACATCTCCGCTCTCTTTCTATCGCATAACTCGTACCTTTTCTGAAGAAATCAGGGTTGTCTCTTTTTAAAAATAATATTATAATCTTTATATTTAATTAACTACATTTTATTTAACTCGAAATAATCTAAGATATTATGTCTTAGTACTATGTAGATTTAATTATCATAAATTCGCGTGTAACTAGTTAAGGTGGGTTTACACCAAAAGAACATAGAACAAGAACAGCACAAGAACATTCTTTCGTATTCGTTTAGTGTAAACTATAATTCGTTACAACATACTTTAGATCGTTTACACCAATCGAATCAACAAGAACATCAAGAATAAGAATTTTTGCTCTATAGATGAGAATCATATAGCTCCGTTTAGACCAAACGAGCGAATGCTCATTGCTCATTCGTCAACGATAAGTAGTTAATTTATTTTTATAGTCATCAAAGGTTGGATCCCATAAACATCTTTTGTTATGGTATAATTCTATCATTTGTAAACATTTTTCATTACTCCAATCCACATTTACGAAATAACCTTTGATAAATTACCTAAAACCAGCCGCCAAAAAGTAAAAATATCAAGAAGACTAGAATCCCTTTGAAGAGACCGCCTCGAAGAGCGAGCACGTCCGAACACGAAAGAACGCTCTAGGCAATTGCTCGAGCGCTCTTGCGTCGTTTACACCAAACGAGCGAGATTCTTAGAGCATTCTACCTATTTACCGCCGAACACGTGGCGAACACACTAGAACAACGAAAGAATGCTCGTTGTTAGTTTACATCAAAAGAGCTTTACTAGAATGAGCATTCGCTCGTTTGGTCTAAACGGAGCTTTACGCGTACTTAGATTCGATATGAATTATATTTATATTGTATAACTTAGTTATTTTTGTAAACAAATGAGATTTCGAATAGTACGCATCGCGCAATATTTCTTTGCCCTTTTCTTTTTATTGTCCATTGTGAGATTAATATCAATTCTGTGATAGCGATCGAATAAGTTACGCAATACGCAGGTATGCAACGAACAACTCGTGCGCGTGCGTGCGTCACCGCTCGCTTGTGAGTCCCTACTGATTTGCCACCCGCGGGTGGTACTTACAGTTCGATGCCTATTCGCGCGAGTGGGACAGGCCTGGCGGAACTAGTTGGCCGCGCCTTAGGTAGGAACAGGGGTGAGGGGGCGGGTCGCTTGCTGCTCGCAACTCACATGAGATTAGACAGTGACGACTAATCTCGCGATATCGTGAACAATAATATTATTTAATTATTGAAAAGAATAAATTAAAGACAATTGATCAGTTTTATATTCTAAATTATTGACATCGGTTTTCCGTTTTTTAAAAACCTATGCACTTTAAATATTGTTTCCTTAGATTGTCTTTTTATCGGCGGACTTATCTTGCTATTGCAATCTCTTGTGCGTTTTGTCTAAACTAGCCAGAACTGTCAAAATCAAGCGCCCCCGCCTCTCCGTCCCACCGCTCACATACATAAGGCGCGGCCAACTAGTTCCGCGCAGACTATAGTTCAAGTATGTTTAAGTCAAATCCACGAAAACTTACAAGTCCTGTGTATAACACGGGTACGGCGTCTGCTGGGTGTATGTCGCCAAACTCATCGGTGTTTGTTCGTTACCTTCTGCTGCTCTCTTTTGGATCCTTCTAGACTGATTGATGGACAGTTCTATGATTGCCTTCTCTATCGTGTCCTGTATTTGTATGAACCCGCGGAAATATCTCATGTCTTCCAAAAAGTTTGCCTCGGGTCCCGGGATCCACAGACTGTACGGAACATCGAAACATTATTAAAATTAATTTAAACCTTCTTCAAAGCACAATACTTTATAATAAGAGTACTTACAAGTTTTTCAATCTTCTAGTGGTCGGCGCATTCTCAATGTCCATTCTTATTTTGTATTCTATATTAGAAGGTATTTTTGTGTCTTTCTCAGATATGTTCATGAAGACAAGACCTGAAATAATAAAACAATTATAATATTATCGTAGAAATTTCCTAAATATTTTGTAACTTCTTATATTGTATTGCATCAAAGCCTTTAAATACCATACCAGCAGAAAACTCTCTGACTCTTGTAAGTTTTCCTGCTTCATGACCGAGTTCAGTTTCGTTGGAGACAGCCCTGAAGCGGTTCAAGTCGAAACATCTCAGCATGTTAGAGGCTTTCTTTATCATACCCGTGATGTCCTGCAAATTGAATTATATTTAGTTACAGAATACTTTTGTCTATAAAATAAACAACATCATCAAAATAGGTTATTCTTACATTTATATCGCCAAAGCTATTGAACAATTTTTCGACGTCGACGTCTGGGGCCGTCACGTTGCCTATGACATTGCTCAGGAGCTCCGAGTATTGCGGTGACGAGAGGAGATCCGTGAGGCCTTTGAGTCCGTCGCGGTGGTCGCTCAACTTCTCCAGAGCCGGGACTGTGTTTGCGAAGGCGTGGACTATGCCGACTAGCTTGAACATGGGTGCGAAAGTAGAATTGGCCTGAAACAAGGGAAATAAAATGAAGAGGACTTTATCAAGTCTGAAGAAGTCTTGATATGCAATTATGTTTATTATTATTAGAAGCATCCCTTATACCTTCTGTATGATTTCCTTTACAACTGGAACATCAGGAGTGTATAAAATCTTGCCGAAAAGCAGCGGCTTCGCGTAACTCCATACTATCTTTCCACCGTCCATGCTCGTTATCTGTGTGTATAGATCTCGGCAGAAATCCGCTGATGAAAAAGAATTTTTGTATCAATTGTATGTTATAACCATTAATAACCACATAACTATGAAGTCTAGTATTACAATATATTACTTACTTGGCATAATTTCAAGTTGTGCAGGGTCTGGTTTCGTGTTCTGATCTTTAAGTTGAACTATCGCCTTGTAGAAGCGTCCTAGCTCTGTTCGGAATGGTTTTCCGCACATCATCTTCCCTGTGTTCGCTAGTAAATCAGATCCCGATAGTAAATCGCCGAAAGATCCACCTCTCTTCAACTGCATCATCAGTGGCTCCTTGGATAGTGAGTCCGCAACATTGCCGAGTTTATTTTGAACTGTTGGTATTATTTCCGTCATTTCACCGAATTTGTTAAAAACTTCATCGCCTTCCTCTTGTGTTAGGTTTGACACCTTATATAGTTTCGACAGCAGATTCGCTTTTAGCTACAAGTCAAAAATAGTTATTATGTTATCTTTCTGGCCAAATACAAGTAAAGTGCTCCCAACGTGATAATGCGCATATCACTTTAGTGTATTATATTTAATTCGCTTATTTTCTACATACCTTGCCAAATATGTAGGTATAGTTCAGATTCTCCAGCAGCACTGGCATCATCTGCTTGGCTTGGGCGTCGGATATTCCGCAGAGCTGGTCGGCGACCGCCCCGTACACGTCGTCTACGGTCACCATGTCGATGTTACCCGGTACGATCACTGATGCCATCCTGTCCACTTGACACACGAAACTCTTAATTTGGTACTTCCCTGATTTGGGTGCAAATATCTGTGGAAGTAGTTTTATGTTAATAAAATTACAAATTCCTTAACAACTTATTCGTAGTTAACAACCTATTTACCGAGGCTTCTATTGTACTGTTACAAGTTATTATTGCTTCGTCTGGGTTTGCGCCCATCACGTTCGGACGCGCTCCGTGTTACGATCTCTGTAACGCCAACATTCGTTTCGTATTTACGAGTTTTTTTTTTGTTTCCGAGTTTAAATATTCTGGATTATGATTATTTCGGTTATAATTATTTATAATTAACAAATCAAAAGTGAACTTAAGTGAATAGTTTTGTTTCATAACAAACTTTCGTATTATTAATTTTTTCGATCTACCCGCATTGTGTTGTAATTATTATGAGTGAACCTGAGGAAGAAGGAGCGATGGAGCCTGCACTCAATGAGATGTCTGCGGAGGCTGTTAACATAATCGTACTGGAATCTGAAGAATATGAAGGAGAGGTAGACTTAGAGTGGGATGATGCAGGTATGTCCGTAGGTCATAATAATCTTGACGACATTGGAAGTGAAGCGATGTTGCAGCCAGGCAACAAAAGGCGACTAGCAGGCAGTTCTCCAGAGCCGCTAGCTGATGATGGCTTTACACTGGTCACGAGATATAAGCGCAGGAACCTGCAGAGAACCCCTCCATCTGCATCACCTCATCCGCTATTAACTAATTTACGTAATAATTTTGGAGTTTTTATAACCGCCAAGACCGATTCCGTACCGAAGCAGTTAGCGTTTGCCAAACTATTGGCTAAATATAATATTCAGGGCATAGAGACCATCAAATATAAAAGTCCTTTCAAACTTTTCATTAAATTTAAAACCGAGCTAGACGCAAACAATTTTCTAAATAATAAAATTACGCAGGATCATGAGTGGGTTTGTAGAAATATTAACGAGTTGCATTACTGTTATGGCGTGGTCCGGGATATTGACATTGATATAGAAGATAAGGAATTGAAAGAGATTTTCGAATGTGACACAAAGATTTTATCCATTAAGAGGTTGTTACGGTAAGATTCGGATGGTAAGTGGATAAAGTCTGAAACGGTTCGAGTAGGGTTCGAAGGTTCAAATCTTCCAGAATTTATAAAAGCTTACGGGTGTCGAATGGCCGTAGATTCTTACATGTATCCTGTGACTCAATGCTCTAAATGTTGGCGATACGGTCACGTCAATCAGATTTGTTCTTCTAAGACCCCAATTTGTCCTAACTGTAGCGGGAAACATGAAAACTGCGAAACGAAAAGTTATAGGTGTGTTAACTGCAAAGGGAATCACTTATCTTTTATGAAATCTGTATGCCCTGTATTTGTGAAAGAAAGAAATATTCGGATTTATATGGGAAATCATATCTGCTCTTATAGGTTTGCATTAAATAAGATGAAGGAAAAGACACTGAAAAATACTTCGAGCAGATTGGAACCCGAGATGCCTTTTGTTAAACCTATTTTTTCCCACGTCAGGACCGACGGTGCTTCGGTCCCAACTTACAGAGATGTTACTGTTGGTATAAATTATGAAGCCATTGAAACTTTACAAGAAAGTGATGATGACAATATGGAATTAGATGAATGTGTTTCTTCGGTGCCAAATCAAGAGTCATCTACCACATCTGAATTCAAGAAAAAGAACTTTAATAAATTAAAGAAAAAAAGTCTAGAAATCAGACGCGATAATGAGGACGTTTTTCCTAATTTGGTGATAGCTAGTGCTGAAATCCATGCTGAAAATAAGCAAGATGAAAAGTCTAGCTCTAGTACTAATCGTAAAGAAAGGAAGCGTTTACTAGAAAGGATTTTAGATAAAATAAGAGAGGTTTTTGTAGCAGAAGGAAGTTTAAAAGATAAGTTTAAAATGTTGTTTGAATTTATCTGGTCCGAAGTGGTAGATCTCTTACAAGAATACTTGAACTTTGAGACGGTGCTTAAGTTTATGGGAAGAAACAATAATGGCCAGTAATATCAATTCTTTACACAACAGTAACATTTTTCAATGGAATGCTAATAGTTTAAGACATAAAGCCAGTAGTTTTGAACTTTTGATGTCACAAGACAAAATACATATGGCCTTTGTTAGTGAAACATGGTTTTCATATAGTGTCTGCCTGAAATTTTCTGGTTATAATATTGTGAGAGCAGACAGAGAAGATTCATATGGCGGTTTGTGTGCCATAATACATAAATCAATAAAATTCTCTGAACGAGCTACTAATATTCCTAACTCTGATATCCAGATTATCAATATTGTCATTTTTAACGTACCTACATTAAAGCACGTGATAGCTGTGTATTGCCCGCCTTCAATTTCTACATGTCAACAGGATTGGGATGCTATTTTCAATATATTCAAAACAGGTTGTCTTATAATCGGCGATTTCAATGCGCATCACACTCTGTGGTCCTGCAAGTCTGATAGAAGAGGTGAAGCTGTTTATAAAGCTATGTTCGAAAATGATTTTATATGTCTTAATGACGGTGCGCCTACTAGAGTGAAGTGGGTTAACGGTAACCTTCAAAAAACCTCGCCTGATATATCATTTGCATCCACAGACATTGCTGTCAATATGGGTTGGCAGGTTACAAATGAATCCTTAGGCAGTGATCATCTAGTGCTAAAGTTAAGTTGTGGTTTTTATAGAACAAACAGACACATTAAAAAAAGAAATTATAAAGCAGCTAATTGGGAAGAATACACTAAAGAAGCTACAACAATGTTTAATCATGAAGAAGTGAATGATGTCCAAAAGAGTTATGATAGTTTTACAAATCAAATTAAATATTTAGCTGATAAGCACATCCCTTGGATCAAAATTTGTCAAGACCCCATATCGAACTTCAAACCCAAACATTACTGGAATAAGGAGCTTTCAAAGGCCGTTGCTGAAAGGCGTCTTGCATTGGCGCAGTTACGGCGCAACCCTACACCTTCTAATTTGCTTCTATGGAAAAACAAAGTATCCCAAGCTAAAATACTTATAAGAAAAGAAAAATCTAAGTCGTGGAGAGAATTTTGTTCCAGTATCAACCACGAAACATCAGCACCCGTTATGTGGAGAAAGATGCGATGGATCAAAGGCAACACTGGACGCAGAGATACTGTAGATCCTCTTAATGCTGAAAAGCTACTGCATTCCTTGACTCCTGATTATGTTGCTGAGAAAGAGCCAACTTTGCCAGAAAGACAACCTTCCATTATTGAATCACCCATCACTCTCGCGGAGCTTCGTAATTGTTTAAAAAAGAAAGATACCTCTCCAGGAATGGATAATATATCATATACTATGATCTATTATCTTCCAAATAATGCTAAGTGTATGCTTTTAAAAATTTTCAATTTAATAATGTTGTCAAGTAATGTACCTGATCAGTGGAGAGACATACAAATAGTCCCTATTCTTAAACCGGGAAGAGATCCCACTCTTGCCTCCTCATTACGTCCTATCTCATTAATGTCTTGTCCGTGTAAGATATTCCATTTGATTTTATTAAGAAGATTGGAGTGGTTTATTGAAAGCCAGGGCCTCCTTCCCGGCGCGTCGACTGGTTTTAGACGTGGACAATCTTGTGTTGATAACCTAGCTTTACTTACATCTCATATACAATTAGGTTTTGCCAGAAGAGAGCCAACAATCGCTTGCTTCATAGACATTGAGAATGCCTACAACAATGTAAATATAACTGCATTAATTCATATCTTGCAGGAAATTGGAATCGGTAATTTTATTTGTAAATATTTGTTTATTTTTTTGTCTAATCGTCGTTGTACAATTGTTTTAGATGATCTTAGTAAAGTAGTAGCATTATTAATCAGATGTACAAACCAGGGACTAGCTCAAGGGGACCCCTTTCTCCTTGTTTATTTAATATTGCAACCAGATGTATTTCTAGAATTATTGTAAATAACAATGTTTGTAACTCCCAATACGCTGATGATTTCGTGTTATACAAAACAGTTGTAAATGGTAATACTGTAGAAGCAGTTAACTCTCTTAGGTTAGCTATAAAGGCCGTGATTAATTATTTGAATAGTATTGGTCTACAATTATCTGTATCTAAATCTAATATTTTTTTAATTATATATTAACTCTGAATGGAGTAATATTAATGTATATGAAAGTGAAAAGTTAGAGGCGTATTCTTTAAACACATGGGTGTCTTCAATAATGTCGAAGAACTCATTGTCGATAAAGTTGGCGATATGGCTCCAAAACGGAGCTTTTCTGATTGTGATACTTAAAAATTATTTTTTGCAATTTATATCTGATAATTATTCTGATTGTTATAAATTACAATACGTATTTTATATATATATATATATATATATATATATATATATATATATATATACGGATGGCTCTAAATGTAATCAAGGTGTTGGAGCTGCCTTCTTCGATCCCCAATTAAACGTTTCACAGAAGTTTAAATTACATAGAGATGTGAGAGAGAGAGTGTTTAAACTTATAATATCATGAGTGATACTCGCGAAAACTTAAGAAATCATTACATGGAGATAATAATATAATGACTGCTGAACTTCTAGCTATTAAAGAATCACTAACATATGTTAATAACTTGGATAACAATAAGAGTATAGTTATTTTATCAGACTCGAGAAGTGCTCTCCAACACCTTCGTCGGTGTGCCACGAAGCAGCGTGGATCTCCGATAGCCTTCGAAGCTTTGGATTTACTCCGGCATGTTTCTGGAAAAGTTTTAATTAAACTACAATGGGTTCCAGCCCATGTCGGTTTAACTGGAAACGAAACTGTGGATGCGCTTGCTAAGAGTACAGTTATGGATGGTCCCGTAGTCTGTTCTAAACCTATTGTAAATGAGCTTCGTCATCACATTAAGGAGAAGGCGCTCGAGAAATGGGAATACCATTTTGGCGAGGAATTACAAAGAGGTGTTGTTTGGTACGGAACCATCCAGAATAAACCAGTATGGGAGCCTTGGTTTATTTCGTGTAATTTATCGAGAAAGTTGTTGGTGTCAGCCTTTAGATTACGATCTGGGCAAATTCCAGCAAACAAATTTTGCCACTTGGTTGGAATTATGCCTTCGCCCAATTGCGATGTGTGCGATAAGCCCGAAGACCTGTATCATGTTTTGCTGGAGTGTGCTCGGACTGCAGAGCTTAGATCAAGGCTCCTAGGAGACTCTGGATGCCTGCACAATGGACGGATCAATAGTGCACTTTCGGAGCCGTTGTCCCCAGAGGCAATAAAATTGTATAGTTATTTGGATCTGTCCCTTGTGTAGGGGACACTGTGTTCACCTATGAGGCTGACATTAACACTGAGTGTTAAAAGCCAATAAAAATATAAAAAAAAAAGTTATTATTGCTTCGTTAATATTTACCGGTTTAAGTCGGATGTAGCCAGCGTGTATTCTCGGCGCAGCAATTGACCAGAAGTTGGTATTGTTGATTCCTATTTGACTTAACCCCTTTTCGATGCCTTCTGGATTTGAGAATATCTGTGACAGATTGACTAGAAGAGAAAAAAATTCATTTAGATCTACTTCTGAACAGGAACGGATGTAATTTCAAATGAGGCTCTCATGGCCTTGTCGTTATATTTACCCTTCATGTCTTGTTCAATGACATATCGCTTGAGATCACGAATTATGGTCAGGCCCGCTGCGATGGCGTTTATGTCATGCTCCAGCGTTGTGTTGTGGAGGACCACTTGCAGCTCGTCCAGCAAACCTACAATACTGCAAAGGTGTGAAGGTGATAGTCAAATCGTATTACGCTGATTACATGTTTTAGGTTTATTTTTCATTTTATACTATCAGATTATTTATTGGATCCTTTTTACCTGTACAGCAAGCTGTTGAGGGAGTCGTCCATCATGACCTGTATGCCGGTATCTAACAGTGAGGTGAGGTTTCCCGCCATCACTCCCTCGAAGTCCAGCTGACTCGCCACGCCCATGAGCCTCGCCAGATGGTCTAGCACCACTTCCACGTGGTAGAATATGTTCGATATGAAATTGAATTGCCAAAATTCTTGCTGTTGCAGTTTTGGTAGCTGGGAAAAAAATGTAACATAATAATAATGTTTTTGTATACATTACGAAAAATGCTACTCATGAAATGAAATAGTAGATTCTCCTTACATTATTTTGTATAAGCGTCTTGTTGAGATTGTCTGAGATGACGTAGGAGAGCTTGCTGCAATTATACTTTTGGCAAACATCATTCCACGAATCTCCCTCTAGCGTCAAATATTCTTGAACCGGTTGCTGCATCGGCATCTACAGAAATAAAAGCATTTTGTGTGTAGATATTATAAAATGAAAAATTCTCAAACGAGAGATAATAATTATGTACTATCAGAGAATTTCAGAAAACCTCGTAGCACTTTTTAAGGGCCTCTGCCAGTGTTTGGATGTCGTTGTATCGGAAAGTGATCTCAAGATATGTCGTCGTGTATCGAAGATGGACCCTAGTTCTAAGAGACCTCGGAACATTCTGGTTACCCTCTCTTCGCAGCGCCTACGTGACACTCTAATATCAGCGGCCACTCGCTTTAATAAAACCCACCTTAATGACAAGTTGTCCACGTCGCACATTGGTCTGTCAAATACTAGTCGCAGGATATTTCTATCTGAGCACTTGTCACCTGAGACCAAAGAAATTCATAGTCTGGCCCGCAACTTTTGTAAAGATAATAACTATAAGTATGTATGGGTTCGTTTCGGTAACATCTATATCCGTAAAAATGAAATGAGCCCAGCTATTTTTGTAAAGAATGCTGAAAAACTCCACAAGTTAAACTAAATTTGTAACTTTCTTATATTCGGTTTTTATATTTAATTTTAAGGTTTTTTTGTAATGTTTAATATCTATTATCAAAATGTGAATCGGATACGAAGCAAACTGTCTCAATTTCGTTTAAACCTCTTAAATTGTGATTATGACATCATATGTTTGACGGAGACCAACTTGAATAAAAATGTATTTGATAGCGAAATTATAGACACCCGCTGCAATATATTTAGGAGAGATAGAGACGAGACTGCATCGAATAAAGTTGAAAGTGGGGGAGTTTTATTAGCAGTACACAAAATATATCATGTCATACGTCAAACAGAATGGGAAAGTGATATGGAGGATGTCTGGGTAACACTTTTGCCTCAATCTAATAAAACGCGTTTTAAATTCATGTGTTTGCTATTTACCGCCTGATTTGAACCACAGCCAACTTGAGCCATTCTATAGTAACTGTCAAAATATAATACTAAATCGCTTTCCTGCTGATAATTTCCTCATTATTGGTGATTTTAATACGCCCGACTATTACTCAGCTTGCTTAAATAACACAGACGCTTCTTAAGTATCGCTTAAACGTAATAAAAAACTTCTTTTACTTAATGAATTTTTATCACTGTGCAACCTAAAGCAGTATAGCAAAGTTCTAAATGCTAATGGTCGTCTTCTTGACTTGACCCTATCTAATAAGAATAATTTAATTGTGAGTGACAGCGAAACAACAGCGTTAGTCGTACAGGACAAGCATCATCCTGCGCTTTTAATAAATGCATATCTGGATGGAGTCTCTAGAGAACTTCGTAGAAGTCTTGTTGAACGACTAAATTTTAAGCAATGTGATATCATAAATATTAAATTAGAATTAAAATCCGTTAATTGGCAAGACATTTTATGTTCGAATGATATTAATACTTGCACGGATGCCTTTTATGACACCTTATTTAATATAATTAAAAAACACACTCCGACAGTGTCTCATAAAAATTCGTCTTATCCTATTTGGTACAGTAGAGCTCTCGTTAAATGTAATAAAAAAAAAAACAAATTCCATAAGCTTTTTAAAAAATATGGCAATCCTAGAGATTATGATGCCTTTTCATTGCTGAGGCACAGATGTAAAATTCTTACAAAGCTCTGCTATGAAAAATATATATCAGTTACTGAGGACTCCCTCAAAACTAACATTAAAACATTTTGGCGTTTTGTCAATAGCAGGAGAGGTCAAATCTCAATTCCAGACACCATGAAGTTTGATGGCAGAACGTCATCGAATGGTCAAGAGGTATGTGACCTCTTCTCCAATTTTTTTTCCTCAGTCTTTGACAAAGAATCTGTAGCGCGAAGAGATGAAAACCGTATTAATCAGCCAGCTCTGAAAAACAATTGTTTTCCAAACACGTTATCTCATTTATCAATCGACCGGAAAGATGTAATTATGAAAATAAAAAAATTAGATGCCAGTAAGGGTCCTGATCTATTACCTCCTTATTTTATAAAGCTTATTGGAGAAGAGGTATCAGTTCCTCTAACTATAATTTTTAATAAATCTTTAGTAAGTGGTATCTTTCCTAACCGGTGGAAAATCGCACATGTCATCCCCATATATAAAAAGGGTGATAAGTCAAACTGCGAAAATTACAGACCAATAAGTATACTCTCATGTGTTGCAAAATTATTTGAATCGTTAGTCCATCATCATATTTATAATCATATAAAACCACTTATTTCACCTAAGCAGCATGGTTTTGTTAAGGGTCGCTCGACAGTTACTAATTTATTAGATTACAAAAATTATCTATGCAAAGCGTTCTCTATGGGAGGTCAAGTAGACTCTATATACACAGACTTTTCTAAGGCATTTGACAAAGTCAACCATCACCTGCTCTGTGATAAACTAGCGTCTTATGGGATTCACGGTAATTTATATAGATGGATTTGTTCATACCTTACTAACAGGAGCCAGTTAGTCGCACTCAAGGGCTTTATTTCTTCATCTACTACTGTTACGTCAGGAGTGCCCCAGGGATCTCATCTTGGGCCTCTTCTTTTTATAATGTTTATCAATGACTTGATTAAAATGCTATCCTGTAATTGCCTCTTGTACGCTGATGATTTGAAAATATACGCTTTAATATCGAAAACAGAAGACTGCTTAGCTCCTCAAAGAGATATCGATGCAATTTCAAATTGGTGCATTAAAAATCGTATGTGCCTTAACATTAATAAATGTTCAGTTATATCGTTTACCCTAAGAAGGAACAAAATTATTTGGAGTTATTCTATTAATGGTCAAACACTAAATCGTGTAACTGTGGTTAAGGATTTAGGAATACTTTTTGATGACAAATTATCATTTAGGGCACATTATGAATATATTACTTGCAAAGCTAATCAACTTCAGGGATTTGTTTTAAGAACTACAAAGGATTTTAAAAAGCCTTATACTTATTTTCCGCTCTTGTAAGAACTACGTTAGAATATGGAAGCCCCATATGGTCCCCTAATTACAAAATACACATAGAGGACATTGAACGGGTCCAGAGAAAATTTCTTAAAATCATCTGCTATCGTCATTATCCCGGTCGATCAAATCTTAATTATCAGGATAGGCTTATGCATTTCAAAATAGAGACTCTTGAAAATAGACGCATATTTTTTGACTTATTGTTCTTTTATAAAATTGTAAATCACATTGTCGATTCGTCGGATTATTTTTATAGACCCGTAAAGCAAATTTATTTGCTTTACAGGTCTATAAAAATAATATTTCTTACTTTAACCCTTTACACGTATGGCTAGACAATATAATGAGTTAGCTAAAGACAGCTCAAAGTTGGACATTTTTGAACACAACTGTAAAAAATATATTAAAATCGTCAAAGACATCCTCCATAGCATATAAATTACCTCAGCAAGTTATGAATGAATTAAGTAACGTCCAGATGTACTGATCTAACTTTTAAACCAAAAAAAATGTGGTAGTTTGTCTTTTTATTGTTTTAATTTTAATGCGTGCACATATTTGTTACGTTACGATGTAGTTCTTACATTTAAATACTTATTATATTTGTGTTTAGTTGGGATTGTAATGTGTTTTGTGCATTTAAATAAATAAATAAATAAAAAATGATTCATAGGCATGGCGGACCTATGTAATTTGGTTGCGTTTTGTTAAACCCAGCTGACAGAATATCACGGATTACATTGAACTGACATAATTCGACCATGTGACGTAAGTCTGTCAACTGCCTATGAATCAATTTCTTCGATAGTACGTACCGCTTGTAGATTTATTCTAGAGTTTTCAATGCTAGCCAATAGCTTTTGATCTCTGACCAGCGTAGACAGATGTGTGGTGAAGTTGTTCAGGACGTATTTGTTGAAGGCATCCTGTACTTGAAGGTTGTGCGCGACGTCGGCGTATAGCTGCTGCAGGAAGGGCACGTCGGTCATGCCGGCGACCTCCCGCAGGTGCGCCAGCTGCGAGCGGATCAGTTTCGCCGCTGATGATAATACTCGCGCCGACCTGAGTAGTTCGTAAATTATAGCAACCAATAATAAAGATTCACCTATTTTGGAAAGCTGAGAATAGTATACCTACTTAATAAAAACTCAAGGTCAAATTAAGGCAAATTGAATAATATTGTAGGTTACTTACAATGTAATGTTACCGAATATATTTCTGGTGGCATTTGCGGCTAAGCAGTCTGTGATCTTGGTGGTGCCGGCCGTCATATCCTCCAGGAGATGCAGTTTGAATTGTTCCAGGAACTCGTTGATGGATTTGTTCAATTCGTGGTTCGTGTAGTTCCTTGTAGATATTAGCTAGGAAGAGAAAATTCTAATATAGTGTATAAAGCCATTTTAAATGTATATAAATTAGCGTTTTAATTAAGTTGCATTACCTCCGAGAAAGCCATATCCCAGTGGAATTCGTATTTGAGCGTATTGTGTATCTCCTCTAGAGTCATGTAGTCAGACATCTGACATAGCAGGTTGTCGTACTCCTGCTTCTTGTACAGCTGTAGGTTGATCTGCTTGAACCACGTAGTCAGCTTCGAGCAGAGAGTGCAGCGACTGAATTATTAAAAAGTTTATTTGTTATTTTTTACCAATAACTTAATATTTTGCATACTTAAAGTATTTACCTGCTATTTAGAAACAGTGTGCCAGCATCGACGAAATTGCTGATGACCCCAAAGGATATTCTTGTGAACGACTCTTTCGTTATCATTTGTTGCATCTTCTCCCTCAAGCTGTACAGTTTGTAATCAGTTATCCACTGCGGGCGCGTGGGCTCCTTCGGGCCATCTTTGATATCTTTTATCCTCACGCTTATTTTGTCAACGTTGGAAGCTATCTGGTCGTAGTCAACCTCGTTGGAGAACTTTATTTGGTTGATAAAATCCTGTAATCAATAAAAAACGGTATCATACCGAACTGTTGACGACAAAGGAAGAATTACTAAATATTATGAGCAATGACAAGGGTTGTACAATGTACAGTACCTGTGCAGCGAAGTGTAGCGGCGGTATGGCGGTGATGATCTCGTTGCGGTCGGTGTCACAGATATGTCGGTGCAGGCGGCGCAGCGCGCGCGTGTTATCCGGCAGGTAGTCTGCCACCGAAATGTTCGCCTGGCAGAACTTTGCCGTGTTGTTTACGTTTATGTCGTGCATTAATCTCGCTATCTGCAAATGTAATTAGAAACATTATGATAATCAATAAAGTTGGTTACAATATCTTCTCAGCTATTTACAACATTACTTACGTGTATTCTATCTACGTTAGCGATAATGTCTTCAGCAATGGGGAAGATATTTTCAATTGTATCTAGAACTTCGTTTACAACTGCCTCCGTATTGTACAAGCTCCGGAACTCCGACCACCAGTCGCCGCCCGACAAGAAGCTCACGATTACATTGTAATGTCTCAGGTTGTTATGTAAATATTTCAAATACACGGGTATCTTGAGATCGTGCGCATAGTTAACTGATGTTTGCAACGCATCGATCACTTCCGTCCTGAAAATAAAAAGACGAGATAATAATGCAGATATCGAGTAAGATTTACATAAAAAGTGTGAAGGTAAATTCCCTGAGTAAATATTTGTACCTTGATTTTAAAAACTCCGATATTTCTCCAACGTCAGTGTTCGGTTTGTCCTTGTTTAGAACCCGAACAAAATTAACTAAACTATTTCTCGCTTTTTCTGTGTTTTCGTTGAACATGTCGCTTGCTGGTTCGTAAAGTATAGTGTAATTCTTTGAACAGATTTGAGCTTTGATCCTGTCGTTGTCGAGCACAATATTTGTGTTATTAGATTTGTTTTTCCAGCTGTCGCAGGTGTATTTCAAAGCATCTAAGATTGTATAGTTTTCGTTATTTTCCCAAAGCATGTAAGTGATCAAGTCAAAATGGAAAGCTACAAAATGATGCGGGTTTCGAATCGGTATTTTCTTTATAATATTTAGCTCGTAGGTGATAGTGCGTGCATCTTCCTCTGTAGCATTCAACGAGTCAATAACGTCTGTAACATTGAGCTTGTCTATGTAGTCCGCGAATTTGTTAGCTACAGTTGCGATATGCGTTAAATAGATCGTTGCATAGGTTTGCGTTTCGGTAACGTTGGCAAAGGAGACGTACGAATCGTCAGTTTTGTTAATCTTAAATGTGAATATAGGGTCTAGAGTACTTTCCATTTTGCCTCTCATTTTATCTAATGTAATCTTCTCGTTGAATACGTTCATATTTACTGACAGTTCTTTAGCGTAGTCGGTGAGATCCATAGCTTTATTGTACGCTTCTTCAAAGGCACTGGAGAAGCTCGATATGTTCGACTTAAAAAGGAAAAATTGCTGGAAATAATGAAACATAGGGTTTAATAATGGAGTTTCGGATAAAATAAAGCGATAAAATGAAATTAACACTTACCGGCTTAGCAATAATATCTAGCAAAATATTGTCTCCGATGGGAGTGGAGAGCCAGTAGAAGAGCGACGGACAGAGGAAGGGCTCCAGCTGTCTAATGACCGCCTTGTCGATGGCGCTCCCGGGGCCCGGCCTGATCGACCTCGTCACGTCTTCGCAGTCCCAAAACTCCAGTTGGGAGGCGCGATAAACCTTAAAATTGAATAAGGCGTCATGCTTTCTTCAATATTTTGTTTTAAAAGAGTTTGAATTCTCCTCACATTTTAATTTCAGTACCTTAAAACATTTTAACACCATTCCTATAAATAAAAATTGGCCTGCACTTACCTGGGACATAAAGCCCAAGTCCAAATAAGAATTGACTAAAATAGAAACAAAGTCTCCAAATCTGTCGTAAAGCATAAACATGCCAGTGTTGCTTGTAAATCCTAACATTTTTAGGATTGAAGCGTTCGGTTCTAAAACAAATGAATTTTTAAAAATTTTGTTTGGTATGATTCAAACTAAATGTTGTTTAAATAACAAAAATAATATGAATTAAATTACGCAGTATACAAACAAAGCAAACGTACCGTTTGCTTCCGTTAAATATCTGTGTAGATCTTCGGAGAAGGCTTGGAAAGTCATAGATACAAAGTGCATCGAGCGCACTACACTCAGCCGCAACAATCCTCTACATGGCTCGAAACCTTCATCATCAACACAAGAAAAGTATTTCATCCATAGCTTGTTGAGAGTTATATTCGTTTCTAGCACAGGGGTGTCTATTATGTTCATAACTTTGTCAACTTTAGTTAAAAGCTTCCTGAAAAGTAGTTTTGAAAATGATTATTTTTACTATGATACCGTTTATGCAACAGTATGCGAGAGTATGTGGCTTTTTGAGTACTTACCTAAAATGAGATCTGTCAGTATTGTTTACAGCGGTTATGATGTATTCCAGAGCAGCTGCAAAATCTGTACTGTCGTCATCTTTGTCCACTAAAAACGTTTCCTTGATTATTGAATTTATATTACTCAAATCCTTCACGAACAAATCGAAAGTAGCAGAGAACTTCAAAAATACGTGATCGGGGTAGACGATGGTTAAGTTCCACGTTTTTATCTGAAGTGAAATAAATTTTGTTAATCGTGACCCTACTATTATATCATCTAAGGTGCTTTATTTACTTACAGTAGATATATTTTTGTATGTTGTGTACTTGACCCATTCCTCTTGCAAGGTGCTGTTGAAACAAGAAAGAGCTTCCACGGATTGTAAAGTCTTCGCTGATGTCTTGTTGAAGGTTAGTATCTCGTACATACTAGTGACTGAACATGGCCACGACGGTGACGCATTTAATATTGTTATCACTGGTTCAATCTAAAAAATTCAAGCATTTTTATGTTATTATGCTAATATCCTAATTACATACATCATACTTGTGATATAATTTGATTTTAAAAACGATGTAATTAATAACTGCAAAATAACCTTCCTCTATAGTCTATAGCGTAAAGGTACGTTACGATAGCATAGTTTAATATACTTACGTCTAAATCATGCATAGTTATTAGGTCTGCCATATCGTACACCAGTTTTGGGACGTTGGGTGCAATCTCTTGTATCAGTGAAGCTGTGAGTGGAGGCATGTCTGAGTGAACATCCGTCTTCGTTAACGTATCTGTATCAATGCAAATATGGATTAATAAAACGAATGATGAGGCATTAATTCTGAGTTTATAATTAAAACTTACTAGATATCACACTGATGACGTCATGGGCGATCTGCACTGGACCTTCTACTATACCGAGGCCATATTTCAATTTCAGCCAAATCTCGTGCGTCATGTTGAAAGCTGCATGATCCATCACATCCAACAAACGAAAACCGAATTTTAGTCTAAAAAGTTAATATTAAGTGTAAAAATCTATGAAAATATCTTTATCTATATTTATATATTTTATTGACCTTTCAGCCCCCATAAGGACACCGGCGACCGCGACAACAATATAATAACAATAGATTTCCAAGAATCCGCGATCGAAGGATTAAATAATGTAAAATGTAAAAAGTAAATAACTTACACGATATGCATAAGACGATCGAGGTTTCTAATATTGAACCAAAAGTTTATCGCCTGCTTTAATTCCATCTTCATTTTTTTCTGTAGCGCCTCATCCATACCAAAGTTATTATACTCGAATATGTAAGTGTAATCATTATAAAGTTTTCCATATAACTCATTTAGTCCTGTTATTAGTCTATTCCAATGTACGTCATCAAGTGTATCTTCCTTCATGTTTTCCAATTTTTCAATCTGGTAAAAAAGTCATTTTACAGTTAATGACCAATTACAACAATCATTTTATAACAGTTATACTATAACTTTAAAAAATTACTTACCGTTTTCGCTATAATCGACTTATTTGTCAATGCGTTTTCTATAACTATCGCTATATCACATAAAGTAGCAGATACATTATCTCTGTTAACGTTGGCACCAAATTCCAGGTATTTAGAAGCATTGTCCTCGCCATTACAAAATATTTCATCCCAAGGGGTGGATAAAGATAAGTAGGACTGAAAAAGATGTTACTTAAATAAAATCGTTCATTGATTTATACTAAGAATCTTAATTCTCATTCAGATATTTTGAATTTATCTTATTTATTTACTTAATTACAGTACCTTGTCTTCATTCCGAGCAGTAGCTATCACTGTTTGTAGAATCTCTGGGTACAGCTGTTTCGTTCGGGTAGTCACATTGCTTGGTACGGTATTCAGTTGTTCTTTTAACGCCTCTATTACAACTGTAGCCTTCTTAAGATGGGTTGCAATTTTAAAACTCAGTAGGGGATTCTGCGTCACCACTTCCTTTGCGAAAGTTCCATGCATCGTTATACTGTATAAAATAAAATACAATAGTGACTAGAAAAAATAATATACTTTTTTAATATAATTTTATACCTAACTAGATGTCCTGGGTGAACTTCGTGTCACTTGTAAACCTTCCCTGGACTTCCACGATAATTTTAAGACTAAAATTAGCCAAATCGGTCCAGCCGTTATCGAGTTATAGCGTTATTAACACAATTGAAAATCCATTTTTATATATACAGATATTTTTACTTACAGCATATGCTTGGAAAGCCTAGCTTTTTCCGTTATAACTTTCATGGACTCTGAATTTTTAGACACATTTAACACTTTACTCCAATCGAGTTTTGGTTTTTCAGCGCGATCCATTTTGGTCAGAGCAGTTGTGAAATTTTTCAGTACTTCGAAATCTTTGTCAATTGTATAAAGATAATCAGTGGTGTCCTTCCCGAGTGCTTCTAATATAAATATTGCTGCCATATTGTTAATCTGCAATGTTTTAATTTTTAAATGAAACGTTTTATTCTTTTCTCTGATTTGACATTTGACTTTAACTACTTACATTATTCTTAACCTCCTTGATTCCAAAGGATTGAAGCAAGTCATTAGTGAAGTTGGCCCACGCGTCGGTACAAAGTTGAGTTTTTAGCTGCGTTGAAGTATCATGTGATACCGAAAAGAACTTCTCAATACGATCTGTGTCACAAAACATCTGTCGCGGGTTGCCTAGCTTGGTTGCCATTATCTGTAAAATATGTTTTATTATTATTTCTACTTCCTTCTGTCGTTAAATATATTTTCTGTTGTTTTTTATATACCTGAGCTCTGTCCACATCAGCAAGCGCTTCTAGTCCATTTCCAAGCACCGCCGGGGGCAAGTTGAGTAAAATTTTAACACCTTCGGGGTTCCGCAAGGACGCGTTGTAGAGCCACTGTTCTATGTTTATGTTAATGTCAACAACTTTTTCTGCGCCTTGCAACAGCTTAGCTAGCATCGTCGAGTACAATATTACCTCATGTTTGGCGTCGTTGGACAACCATTTGATGAAAATATTTGCCACTTGGGGTAATCTGAAATCAAGTAGACATGTAATCTAATAGTTTCTTGCATTTCGATGCAATAGGGAAGATGCGATATTTTTATTTTTGTGTTTATTTTAAAGAACTCCATGTAGAATAGACCACAAGTATATTTAAAAAATTAAAACACTGGAATTTACTGCAAAAAATGCGGTTTAAAATTGTCAATTTAAATTTTGGCGCTAAAACGGATCTATAGTCTGTATAACGTCACTAGAGTTTGACAATAATATTATTGACAATGGCCGCACCTGATCTTTATTTATCTTCACATTCTAATTTGAATTTAATTAATAAGTTAAAGAAAAACGTTTACCTCCTGGTGAAAGAATTGAATTGCTTACTCTTACTAAAACCTGCATGGAACAAAACTACTTTTGATTTAACGGCGAATTCTTTGTTCAAGACGACGGTCTAGCTATGGGTTCACCTTTAAGTCCTTTGATGGCCGAAATATTTATGGACCATTTTTAACAAGGAAATATCGTCGTTAATAAAAGTATTTTATATTACTTTAGATACGTAGATGATTGTTTTCTTTGTTGGACGGGTACACAGAGACAACTGGACGTATTTGTTAAAGAACTAAATAAAAAACATTAATTCATGAAGCCCCAAGCGGCCACATCCGGCCGCGATAACAATGAAAAAGCTATTGTGTCTCGTTTTGCCACGACTGATGGGTTAAAATTAAATTCAAATTAGAATGTGAAGATAATAACACCCTAAATTTTCTCGATTTATCTATTACTAAAGTTAATAATAAACACAGTTTTGGATCTTTCGCTAGCCGACAAATACTAATACTACTATTCATGCATCGTCATGTCATCCTTGGCAACACAAACTCGCGGCCTTTCATAGTTACATTCATAGATTATTATCGATCCCTCTTAGTAAAGATAATTATCAAAATGAGCTTAATATCATTTTCCAAATTGCGATATCCAACAGATATAGTCCAAAAATTATTAATAATATTTTGAAGAATAAAAACAAGAAAGAACTGGTTAAGTTTTTGTACGCAGGTCCTATTGATAAGGAGGTAGTTAGATATAAGTCCAGTTTGACCTACATGGGAGAGGTATCTGCACGCATATCCAAAATAATGAAAAACAACGCTATGCATGTCGCATTCAGGACAAATAATACTTTAAAACATCATTTATGTCATAACAAAGACCGGATTGATGAAAAATATCAGTCCGGTGTCTATAAGATCGATTGTCCTGAATGCGATAGTGTATATGTGGGTCAGACTGGACGCAGCTTTGAGACTCGGTATAAAGAACATATCGCGGCTTATAGGAATGGTCATCCTGATAAGTCACATTTTGCTAAACATCTTTTAGATAGTAATCATACCGTGCCCGATGGCCATTCCTATAAAGTTTTACATAAATACGATAAAGGCTTTCGGCTGAGCGTGTTGGAACAATTAGAGATCATAAAAGAAAAGAAAAATAACAGATTTGCATTGTTGAATGACCAAACTTGCTTGACTACGTCACCGCTTATTAATATGTTCGGGGGTACTGGTGAGGGTAGTGGGGGTAGTAGCGGGGCTCGATAGGGTATAAAAGGCGGTGTTTTGGCCGGTGGCGGCACTTGACGGACGTTGTTCGTAGAGTCCACATCCTGAGGATGCTCCGGTGTTGGAGCGAAACGCGCGTCGAGGTTTTCAACCTGCATGGCGGTGAGGGGCCTTGCACGGATTTGCCAACATTATTGCTTGTGTGGTGGTGGTGTTTGCAAGTTCTTGCATGCGAGTGTACGCATAGGCAGTGTGGGAGGAGGGAGGTGCTGTACTCATGCCTATGCGTACACTCACTCATTTACTTAAAGGTGGAAGTTTATTTCGCGGAATATTGCTAAAAATAATAACAAACTAAATTTTAAGCTATGGATTTCCGCAAAGTAACGCCTGATTCCATTAACTATTTAAAACTGTCGAGCAAAACCGTATGTGAGTACTTAGCATTAGAAAAACTAAATTCTTTAATCTTATCTACACACGCATACACAGTGTTACGTATTTACAAATAAAGTACTCACATTTTAAAAATGTCAAAAGTATCGCTCTCGATCAAATCGGTGATAGCATTTCCTATGCTGTCTACCGTCTGATATATTTTCCCAACTTGCGCTTTAATCTGTGATCTGATACTAGTCTTGACCTCAGTATCCTCGTCATCCGTGTTTGTTCTCGATTTCCTTACAAAGTTACTCAAGTACTGCATGCCAATGACGGTGGTGTCGGCTACCTCTCGTATAGATTTATAAGATTCGGTTTCACCAAAGGTGGGTTTGAAGGCCTCCATCAACCTCGTAATCCTGCAACAGATGTGTAACAATTGTTTTTTTATCAATATTATATTTAGATCAAAGCATGGGTTCATAATGAGTGATAAACGATTTTTTTTTGTCAATAAAAAGTAATTTTGTGACTGTAACAGCATTCCCGCTATGAAATATCATAATACCTCATTTTTTTGCTTACATAGTCAGGTTGATGTAGCTGAAGTTGACGTCTCGTCCGGCGAAGATCATGGGCAGCTCGGGGGGCAGGAAGCTGTCCAGCGACGTCATCCGCAGCGCGCCCGCCACCATCTCCGCGATCCGCACGAGGCGGTCGTCCTCCGACAGCTTGTAGTACATCTCGCCGAGCTACGATACATGATGGTGATACTATATAGCGATCGTGATGCTAAAGTACCATCGAGGAAATTGATTCCTAGGCAGTTGACAGACCGACGTCATTTGGTCGGATCATGTCATTTCAATGTTAGTTGTGATCTGTCGGCTGGGTTTGATGTAACGCGACCAAATTACGTAGGTGCCCCATCTGCCTAGGAATCAACTTCTATGATAGTACATAATGATGTTTGATGAGCCAAAACTGACGATTCCCGAATCTGGTGTGCATCAAGTTTCACATTCATGTGAAATGGAACGTCGTCTGTGTATAAATCATAAAGGTAATACCTACCTTCCGATAAGTATGTTAACTTTATGGTATAAATAAACAGAAACTAAGATGACTTAAACATCTAAAAATAAAACATCTAACGATGTTAATAAATAATAAATTATGATATCATAATAATGTAAGATACAAAATATAATGAACATGACAAATTGAAACAGGTAAAGCGAGTCGCAGGTATCAAAATATGTTTTTTATCACTTATATTCAATTAGCGTGTCTTATATTGATGATCAATAGATATATTATACCAGGACAATAAGGAGATGACAAAAGACGATAAATAAACTAACGTGTTTTGTAATTTGCACAATAAAGGTTCTTGAAAAAATTTGCAAAAATCGACAAGAGCAAATATCGATTTAACCGATTCGTTGCCACCTTCATTTTCACGAATTCTTACCACAGGCCAAGCAGTTTGTTCGATGACGCGCCATTAGCGTCATCGGCCCTGCTAAATGATGACGCCCCACGTGCGGCATTGGCCACTGGTTGTGTTTTATGCACATTTTATTGTTAATAGGCGTAAATCGGAGAGAGAAAAGATAAATTTTGTGCACAGTGTTCGTGTTAGTTGTAATTCAAAGCTATTATGGCGTATAAAAGTAGTAATTCATACTGTTAACAAATGTATAAGTAGTCGTCAACCTTTGGTACAAATTTTGCTTAGATGTCGGTATCAATAATTTCAATTTCAAAAAGATTCAGTGAGGCCGATGACGCGCCAGTCGCGCCATATATTAAATAACCGCAGCTTTGCTCAGAGTTCTAGTACTAATAAAACTGAGGGATTGCCATAGAGTTCAAAATATAACTAGTATCTTGATTGTTTTACATTTTAAATTTTGTTTGAATAATTATAACATCATATTAAATCAATATTCAATTTTGAAAGAAATCAGGAAGGAAGATTAAAATACTTTCAGCTTAAGCAAAGCTTGTTCAGCGCATAGTTCAAGAGATATGAACGCATACCATCTGCACGTATTTGCCCAGGTCCATCTCGAACAGCAGGTCCATGACGAGGTCCTGCAGCACGGCCGCGTCCGCCTCGCACAGCCGCCCCACCAACACCTGCAGATGCTGCCCGTCCTTCACCTTGAGAGCCCGAGACATGGACCCTATGTCGCATACTTCGATGCCTCCTTTGAACAGCTAAAACGCAATGGTTTACTTAGATTGAATTGAGACAACAAACAATTCTGGAAAATCACATTCTTGATCTGACACTTAAATACTTCTAAAAGAAAACTAAGTAGGTACGTGGCATAAGCTATTTCTCCAGTTAGTATACTAAACAGGCTAGGCAGTTTAGGGATTCAAAAGGTGGTCTGACTGTGGTGACTGTGGTCAGTGATCTTGAGTAACTCGTTAAAAGTTTAAACAAATACTAGAAAGTAGTTATTATAACACTCACAGCATCGATAGCAATCTCGGCGTCCATGACGCTGCCCATGACATATTCGGGCACGCCGAGCTTCTGCGACAGGTAGCGCTTCACCCGCGTCGGGCTGCGGAACAAGTCCTTCACAAACAAACCCTTTCCTGAAAATTATGTTATCCTTATTATAACATTCTACTGAAGCATAAACTGTTTTCTGAAAATAACATTTTTTTTGTAACTTTGTATCGAAGAGCAAAGAATTCCTCAGTATTGTTATGTTTTAATTTTTTAAGTTACGTAAGCTTGAATGTAAGTTAAAACCACCAATCCCCAAGCAGCAGCCGGCTGCCTGCGATCGATGGAGGTGTTAATCACTATCTCTGTATCTGCACTTCTGGAGGGTGTATCTTCCTTGACCTCTCCTAACACCTACGGATCTCTATCCGTAGCTCATTTATTCATACTAAGATGCTTTTGAGACAACTGAGATCCCTACTGCAACACGTTCACGTCACGTTGATCATCGAAATGTCGCGGTACTCACTGACGATGTGCAGGAAGGCGGGCGTGTCGGCGACGTCGGCCAGCGTGGCCAGCAGCTTGAGCGCGTCGGGCACCGTCGCCGCCGTCCCCGTGACGGTCGCGTTGTCGATCGGCGGTGTTATATGTCGCGGTACTCACTGACGATGTGCAGGAAGGCGGGCGTGTCGGCGACGTCGGCCAGCGTGGCCAGCAGCTTGAGCGCGTCGGGCACCGTCGCCGCCGTCCCCGTGACGGTCGCGTTGTCGATCGGCGGTGTTATATGTCGCGGTACTCACTGACGATGTGCAGGAAGGCGGGCGTGTCGGCGACGTCGGCCAGCGTGGCCAGCAGCTTGAGCGCGTCGGGCACCGTCGCCGCCGTCCCCGTGACGGTCGCGTTGTCGATCGGCGGTGTTATATGTCGCGGTACTCACTGACGATGTGCAGGAAGGCGGGCGTGTCGGCGACGTCGGCCAGCGTGGCCAGCAGCTTGAGCGCGTCGGGCACCGTCGCCGCCGTCCCCGTGACGGTCGCGTTGTCGATCGGCGGTGTTATATGTCGCGGTACTCACTGACGATGTGCAGGAAGGCGGGCGTGTCGGCGACGTCGGCCAGCGTGGCCAGCAGCTTGAGCGCGTCGGGCACCGTCGCCGCCGTCCCCGTGACGGTCGCGTTGTCGATCGGCGGTGTTATATGTCGCGGTACTCACTGACGATGTGCAGGAAGGCGGGCGTGTCGGCGACGTCGGCCAGCGTGGCCAGCAGCTTGAGCGCGTCGGGCACCGTCGCCGCCGTCCCCGTGACGGTCGCGTTGTCGATCGGCGGTGTTATATGTCGCGGTACTCACTGACGATGTGCAGGAAGGCGGGCGTGTCGGCGACGTCGGCCAGCGTGGCCAGCAGCTTGAGCGCGTCGGGCACCGTCGCCGCCGTCCCCGTGACGGTCGCGTTGTCGATCGGCGGTGTTATATGTCGCGGTACTCACTGACGATGTGCAGGAAGGCGGGCGTGTCGGCGACGTCGGCCAGCGTGGCCAGCAGCTTGAGCGCGTCGGGCACCGTCGCCGCCGTCCCCGTGACGGTCGCGTTGTCGATCGGCGGTGTTATATGTCGCGGTACTCACTGACGATGTGCAGGAAGGCGGGCGTGTCGGCGACGTCGGCCAGCGTGGCCAGCAGCTTGAGCGCGTCGGGCACCGTCGCCGCCGTCCCCGTGACGGTCGCGTTGTCGATCGGCGGTGTTATATGTCGCGGTACTCACTGACGATGTGCAGGAAGGCGGGCGTGTCGGCGACGTCGGCCAGCGTGGCCAGCAGCTTGAGCGCGTCGGGCACCGTCGCCGCCGTCCCCGTGACGGTCGCGTTGTCGATCGGCGGTGTTATATGTCGCGGTACTCACTGACGATGTGCAGGAAGGCGGGCGTGTCGGCGACGTCGGCCAGCGTGGCCAGCAGCTTGAGCGCGTCGGGCACCGTCGCCGCCGTCCCCGTGACGGTCGCGTTGTCGATCGGCGGTGTTATATGTCGCGGTACTCACTGACGATGTGCAGGAAGGCGGGCGTGTCGGCGACGTCGGCCAGCGTGGCCAGCAGCTTGAGCGCGTCGGGCACCGTCGCCGCCGTCCCCGTGACGGTCGCGTTGTCGATCGGCGGTGTTATATGTCGCGGTACTCACTGACGATGTGCAGGAAGGCGGGCGTGTCGGCGACGTCGGCCAGCGTGGCCAGCAGCTTGAGCGCGTCGGGCACCGTCGCCGCCGTCCCCGTGACGGTCGCGTTGTCGATCGGCGGTGTTATATGTCGCGGTACTCACTGACGATGTGCAGGAAGGCGGGCGTGTCGGCGACGTCGGCCAGCGTGGCCAGCAGCTTGAGCGCGTCGGGCACCGTCGCCGCCGTCCCCGTGACGGTCGCGTTGTCGATCGGCGGTGTTATATGTCGCGGTACTCACTGACGATGTGCAGGAAGGCGGGCGTGTCGGCGACGTCGGCCAGCGTGGCCAGCAGCTTGAGCGCGTCGGGCACCGTCGCCGCCGTCCCCGTGACGGTCGCGTTGTCGATCGGCGGTGTTATATGTCGCGGTACTCACTGACGATGTGCAGGAAGGCGGGCGTGTCGGCGACGTCGGCCAGCGTGGCCAGCAGCTTGAGCGCGTCGGGCACCGTCGCCGCCGTCCCCGTGACGGTCGCGTTGTCGATCGGCGGTGTTATATGTCGCGGTACTCACTGACGATGTGCAGGAAGGCGGGCGTGTCGGCGACGTCGGCCAGCGTGGCCAGCAGCTTGAGCGCGTCGGGCACCGTCGCCGCCGTCCCCGTGACGGTCGCGTTGTCGATCGGCGGTGTTATATGTCGCGGTACTCACTGACGATGTGCAGGAAGGCGGGCGTGTCGGCGACGTCGGCCAGCGTGGCCAGCAGCTTGAGCGCGTCGGGCACCGTCGCCGCCGTCCCCGTGACGGTCGCGTTGTCGATCGGCGGTGTTATATGTCGCGGTACTCACTGACGATGTGCAGGAAGGCGGGCGTGTCGGCGACGTCGGCCAGCGTGGCCAGCAGCTTGAGCGCGTCGGGCACCGTCGCCGCCGTCCCCGTGACGGTCGCGTTGTCGATCGGCGGTGTTATATGTCGCGGTACTCACTGACGATGTGCAGGAAGGCGGGCGTGTCGGCGACGTCGGCCAGCGTGGCCAGCAGCTTGAGCGCGTCGGGCACCGTCGCCGCCGTCCCCGTGACGGTCGCGTTGTTGATCAGCGGCGATATCTCCCGATAGATCTGCGTGAAACTGTACAAATGTCTGATAAGAAACAGAAACTCTCCGATTCCAGTCACATCGAGAGAAATCTATAACGCTTGGAACTATATTTGGCAAACTAAAGTCACAGTATTACAATATTATTGTAATACTGTGCTAAAGTGTTAAATCAAGCTTCGCGTTGAATTATTATCATTCTGAAGAGAAGGACAAGGGGTACATTTCAATACACACCATAATATTGTTTAGAATTTAACTAACTAGATTAAACTTTAAGGGCATCGGTGTAGTTTGCAAGTCTTCTTTAGTTATAAATACTGGTAAACACGGTTATCATAACTCTTTGTAATTTAGATATCTGTGATTGTAGCTACGCCCTATGTTGTATGTAGGCGTAAGATCAACAATTATTATTGTATTTCTTCATTTGTTTCACGCTTTCTAACCGCGTCGTGATATTTTGTGGTTTTACGGAAACTGTTAATCAAATGTCTGCATTGGAGCTTTAAGGCGGGCATAAAACCCCAATTTGTTATTCCGTGACTCCCGGTTTACCTAGTTCCAATATAATAAAACGAAACGTAAAAAATATGAGATACCTATAAAGCACAATATTGAAAAGACCATCCATAAACATTTTTATAAAACGTAATACTTTGGCTGTAATTTACAAACTCACCTCCGACAAAAATCTAATTCATCGAAATATAAGTATTAACTAGGATAATTATACATTTTATTTGAATAAATTGTTCGTAAATCTATATTAAAATATCCTTAACCGAACAATTTTGTTTCTTAATATTTATTTCCAAAGATATTTTAAAAAATCATGAAAAATAGAGAAGATCCGCCCCTAGTAACTACAGTTTTATGCTAAGCTAAAATGAATCTTATTGCGATGCGTACCTATAGGTACGCTTGGTCTTTGGTTGTGTGCAAGGGTATCATTTTGGATTTAGATTGATCCCTGCCTTAATATCTTTTGGGTATTAGTATGGATTAAAATATGGATGAATTAATAAAATAAGTAGAAGAATAAGTCGTTAAACATTGTCTTTGAGATGCGTTATAATATTATAAATTTATAATATAAAAAAACATTTCCACACACCCACAGACCAAGACTTTTTATTTGGTCTGAGCAAAGAGAATATAATAACAGGACGTTTGAGCACACACCATGATTAAAATAACAATAATTTTTACATTGTAATTTGGATTGTAAACAGGAAAAGGTATTTTTTGTTCAAAATTCAAAATGATTCCAATCCGCGAACGTGTAATTTTTTTTGTACATTGAGGGGCACAGGCTTAGCTGTGTGTTCAGCCAAAGCCCAAAATGATGTGCAAAACCGGTATTACCTAGGTAAATAAACTCCAAAATTGATCAATAAATCACGATGATTTTATCTAAATAATATAAAATGGTCGTCATAATAGTTTTCCAGAGGCAATAAACGATGACGAAAGGAAGTGACGTTAGACGATTCTCAGTGCTGATAGACGTTAATTGATATGTTACAATTATTTATAACAACTGTAATTTAACATGGTACCATCAGCAAAAATATAATGTACACTTTGTTTTTAACCGTGTTTCATTCAACGACAGAGAAAAGCTTACAAGAATTATACTACTTAGAACTACGAATAATAAAAACTATATTATTCGTAGACTTAGAACGATAGAGCGCGCTGAATCAAATATTATACCTCTCAATATTATTATATTAAAAAAATAATTGCCAAGTGCGAGTTGCACTCGCACACGATGGGTGCCGAACAAAAATAATTAAAAATTGTGTTTTTGTATGGGAGTCCCCCTTAATTAATTTATTTTATTTTTAAAGTAAATTTAATTTTTAATTAATATTTAACTATAAATACTGATACTGATGGGTATTTTGTGAACAACCTGTTGTCAACGATGTCATTACTGGATATTATGGCATAGGTATGCCATCAAAACTGTAGCAATGTTTTTGCATGCAAAATGTATATCGAGAAAATATTGCCGTCCTTTTTGTCTTACAGTAATAGCATATACTACTTTCTCTTTCACTCATTTTACGCTTTCAATGCATATTTTACGTAATCAATGCATTAAGCACTTCTGACTGTCAGGTCGCGTCCTATGGCACACTGCTCTCAGATGAGTGAGCTCACTCATTTCGAGGATGACACATTTTCGCGCTGACGATTGTATAGAATGCCTTTTCTAAAGGTTATAATTCTATGCCTGTTGTCATCATTGATACCGAGCAAAAATGTTTAAAAAAAACCGGCCAAGTGCGTATCGGGCCACGCGCATATAGGGTTCCGTAGTACCGTTTTTTTTTAAATTTTGAATGTACATTTATAACGTGTTTTACACTACTTACAAGTTACAACATCATCTCAGTTACTTTCAAAGGAATTTGAACGAAAAGTTCCCTTTTTCGGCGAATACATTTTTTTTAGTTGATCGACTATTACTCAATAACTTATGAAGTCTTCTTATCCGTGATAGTTTTCCTTTTAAATTCAGCATATTTCCTACTCACGTGAATTTTTTCACATTTTCAGAAGCAACCGTAGAAGAGTGGGACACTAGACTCTTAACGATTTTTTCCACTTTAAAACTTAATATTTCACAAACGGATCCCTAAATCGGAAAATGATTAATATGTGCATTCATGCCAAATTACAGCTCTGTAGGTCCTATAGTCTCTGAGAAAAACCGCGGACAGACAGACAGACGGACAGACAGACGGACGGACAGACCGAAACTATAAGGGTTCCTTGTTGACTACGGAACCCTAAAAATCACGTTAGTTGTATGAGAGCCCCCTTTAAATATTTAATTTATTTTGTGTCAATTAGTATTTATTTTAAATATAGAAATTCAACTCTCTAGCTATTACCGTTCTTGCACCTGGTTACAGACAGACAGACAGACAGACAGACGGACGGACGGACGGACGGACGGACGGACGGACGGACGGACGGACGGACGGACGGACGGACAGACAGACGAACGGACGGATGGATGGACAGACAGACAGACAGACAGACAGACTGACAGACAGACGGACAGACTGACAGACTGGCTGATAGACAGACAGACAGGTCCCGTTCTTACCCTTTGAGTAGGTACGGAACCCTAAAAATCGAGTATTTCATTTTAATGAAGCTAAGTACTACTCGTAGATTGTATAGACTATAGACTGTAGACTGTAGAGTGTAGAGACTATATGAAGTAAAATAAAAACTACTTATGGTTTTTCTGACTCTACCTGAGACCATTGAGATACTATAACACTAGGAGAGAGCCTTATATCGGTGTATAAGCGTCAAAAGCGTGTAATGTCGATGTGTTATGTCCTACTTACTAGGACATAACAAAGGAGTCGGTCTGCATATTTCATGTAATAAAAGTGTTAATAGAGATTTTTAGTGAACATTTTATGATAGATATTGTTGAGTTTTGTGATTCCGCTAAATAATAAACCATAAAAATGGCCAAACAATGCCTCAAACACGTGGATTTAACATTAAATACTTACGTAAGTTTTGAAGAACATTTTTTGGGCTATTCAATCGGTATTTTTATAAGCTAAAAAGATAATTTATAAGTTTAATAATCCCTTATTCGTGCTATATAAGGCATCAGTGCTAAAAATATCACATTAATTAATAATTTGGCTACAAAAATTGCATAGCTTTTTACGTGTGTTTACGGATTCCCATTACTTGAACTATAGTTTATCGATATCATGAACTAAATGACTTTCTTTTCTGGATTATAATGTGCTTCAAAATGATCGACAAATAGAAATATTAAAGAAAATACAAGCACACTACTTGTATGAAAATAAGCACAAAATGGCCACGCGATTACGGGCTAAGATTACATCTATACTATAATACTTTATCTATGCCTGAGACACTGTAATTATTGAATGGCAAAAAAAGCCAAAACCGTGTCGACTGTCGGCACTTGCCATTTCATTAGGTATAATTTAAATACTTGTCAATTCAAATCTTTACTTAAAAAAATAATTAGGTGTGCGTATGCATATAATTTAGAACAAAATTATTTAAAGTTCCTGTAAACAAGAGCAGGCTTTTAGGTTAATTCATTATTCTAACTTCCTCTGGGTCGACATTGGACCGTCATTACTCATTACGGATATAAATAATTATTTCTTTTTAATTGTTTTGTAAATTATAACAAAGCCTTTGAAATTATCAAAATTATGCACGTGCTTAGAGCTAAACATCATCTTTCAAACATGATCAGAATGAAGTTTGCGGACTCCTTACTTATGGTAAACTACAGAATTGATGAAGCCCGCAACTCCGTTGCGACTTGCGCCAAAACTCGTTTATCTCGCGGGAACCATACCTTTTCCGGGTCTGTCTGTTACCTCTTCACGCCCAAACATCTGAACCAATTTTGCTGGGTATGGAGATACTTGGAGTCCCGGGAAAGGGCATAGGATACTTTAAAAAAAATTTACGGTTCCCGCGCGTTATACAAATTTTGTCGCAACGGAGTCGCGGGTATCGACTAGTTAACTATAAACAATGAAGGATCTTATGAGAATGCTACTGGGGATTCCGAGTGTTTCAACATATTGTGGCATCACGCGCAAATGTTTGTTGTGTGATTTTCCACTACTGGCAGTGGAGGTCAAATTCTATAATTTATTGATAACACCATTTTTGTTTTTGCTTCGTAAGTTTTTATGCGATTGTCACGTGTTCAGACTATTTTATATTTAAATTTCCGTATTTCTACTGTAGTCATGCTACGGGTGCTGGAGTGCGGATAGCCTGCCTGTGCCTGTGCCTGTGCCTGTGCCTGTGCCTGTGCCTGTGCTTGTGCCTGCTCTGTATCATGTACGATTTCGTACACTTTAAGTTTACGTTACACTTACCTGGCATTCTCATAGGCGGGTGTCTCCTCATACTGGTCCAAGGGCTCGCATTCGTTGTTGACGCTGCACACGAACGACTGCAGAAACGGCAGCACACCGGCGCTGGGCAGCGCACGCGCCGCGAACTGACCTGCACAACATAGACATTCTAACTAAGAACAGGACAAAATATGTTAGAAATTATGGATAAGTGTCAGTGATGTTTAATTTCGCGTTGAAGGTTACATTCACTGATACCGGCGCGGTGTGACTTGAAAGAAGACTTGAAGAGGACTTATAACCAATTCTGGGTGTTTATAATCAGCAGCGTCTGGACGACAAGTCACAGCGGTATATTGAGGCTATGTTCCGAAATGTACTGCGACCACTGCAGAGTGTGACGTCATTTTAGTATGCTGCGAAGCCGTTCCTTTATAGTTAGTATACTGTTGGTATACTGGTTACTATTTAAAACGGAACGCAATCCAGTATACTATCAGCCGTATTTTTGACAGCTCGTATTTAACATTTTCAACACAGTCTATTATGGTTAATTTTTGCAATTCTTCCAGTGTTTTATTATTATTAATCCAAATTAATTACAGAAATTTATAACTTTGGGATTAAACTGTAGGTATTGTTTTAAAACGTTAGGCACTCGAGTGGTTTTGACACTTGACAGTTGACTTTTGACAGTTGACTGATCACGTGATCAAAGTACTGCGAGTGCCTTACCTCGAAAACGCCAGTGCTCACAGTACAATATGGCGACGATTGATGACGTCATATATTTCACTAGGGTACTGCGGCAATGTACTGTAATTCCATTACGGAACGTTTTTTTCTACAGTAATAGCACTGTGCAGTGGTCGCAGTACATTTCGGAATATAGCCTGAGTGCCCTTTGAGTGTCATCTGTCCTGTACAAAAAACCAGATCATGTGATCAGAAGTCCTGCATCCATCCAATCAAGAAAAGCTTAAAGAAATTGGTATTCTAACTGTTGCTTCTCAATACATTTTAGATAATTAATGTATCATATTATGTTAGAAAAAATCGTAAATTGACAGATAGACAGCCAAAAGTGACAGTCACGGAAGAAACACTAGAAATAAGTATCTACAAACTAGAAATACCGGTGATCAGACTACTAAGTCTGAAGTAGAAGTTAGTAAATCTTTTAAATGTCAATGTGTACGCTTTTACAATAAAATCCCAGAAAACGTTCAAAATCTTTCCATTAATAAATTTAAAAAAGTAGTCAAAGAACGTTTGTGTGCCAAAGCCTATTATAAGGTCAATGGTTTCATAAACGACGGCACATCTTGGGAGTAGGATGGCTGCTTCATGCTTGCAAGGGCCCATTCCGCTACAGACGGCCTTTAACGAGAATTTTTAAAATGCGGCATTAGTTACATTTTTCAATTGGAATATACGTAAGAAGATGTGTATTTACTAACAAAACAACTTTTATCGGTAAAAAATGGAATTCGAATAATTTAGAGCGTTTTTAAGCAATATCATCTAAGGGACGCGATGTTTTTTCCCATATTTTTAAATTAAAATAGCATATATTTTAAATTAATGTTTAGTTGTAGTATAGTTGTACAGTAATACGTCGAAATCTTTTGTATAAATTACACTATTCAATCGTTTTTAGTGATTTAGACGATTAATTTTGTCAGGCCAATAAACAACTGAAAATTAAAAAAAAAAACTACAATTTGGTACAGTTTTATTACAAACTTACTAGTATAATTATATATTCCATATTGAAAATTTTAAAATTTGTTAGAGAATTACGATTTAATTCACCTTTAAGAGATTTGAGAATTTTGATGTTGCGCCCGCGATCGTAGAAATGGTTAATAATTTCTAGTACTTATTACTATAATTACTTTTATCTAGTAACATAGTTTCTTTGTTTTATGCTATTTTTAAATATAGGCCAGTTATTTTGTAAAAGTTTCGCAATAGCCAGTATTCACATATGAACTCATCACAGTTCTTAATGGAGGGTCAAATTGGTTGCACCCGCGATGGCACTTCGGCCTGTTTTGTGGCCCTTCATACATTTGATGAAGGTTTTCATTTATACATCATTGTTAAACTAGTCAAAATGTACCCCTTCACGAGGTATTTTATTAATAAATATGCTTCATTTTGCCTGTAGGAAGCTTTAAGTGTGTCAAACTGTTGCACCTTGAATCGCCCCAAGGCTACTTCTACATTATTTTATGACTTACAATAATTATGTATGTATGTTGACATTGTATAATTTTGGCATTTTGGGTTGGCATTGTTAACTTTATTTTAAAAGATTAATTTTTTTCTCACTTTTTTTGGTAAATAAAGTGGGCCCCGTGCGAGTTTCTAACGCCGGTTCTTCTCGCCGGGTTAGTTCCCGAACCGGTGGTAGCCATCATGTAGACTTCCAGAAAATATTTGCAAAAATTGATTCTGAATAAAAAATTTTGAGTTTGAGTTTGAATCATTTATTCACATAACATAGATTAACTTTCATAATAATAGTAGTGATAGTAGGAGGAGCCTTGTAAACTTTAATGCGGCCTCCACACGATGGGCCATCATGGACAATCACAGGCGATCACGATCGTGTGGAGGGCATAATCGTTTGCGATTGGCTATGATGGCCGTCGATTGTGCGTAATCGCCGTTGTCGGTTTTTCGCACAATCATCAAAGGAAGTTCGGCCATGATTGTAAGCGTGTCCACACGATCGCCGATCACTCAGTAATTCGTATTTGTTAACGGTACGGTGCGGACGCGTGATGTAGGTATTGTTTTCAACGATGTCGGAGACGTGGTCAAATAATGAAATATTTACATTTATAGAATTGTATCAAAATGAAACCTGTAATTTGGAATCCTAAATATAAATATCATTAAGATAAAAATCATAAAGACAAAGATCATCAAGATAAAAAACATTTATATAATGGTTATAGGCACTAAATAAGTAAATAGTAGCAGCTGCTGTTTCGACGTCAATTGTAAACCGATGACAATTAACAAATGGAGGTGCAGCGATCGTGTGGACAGATCCGCGATCATTGTCACAATTAATGGCACATTCTTGATTGTCCATGATGGTCCATCGTGTGGAGGCCGCATAAAACTAGGCTAGCTCACTACTTACATGTGGGATGTTGTACGTTGTCGATGTTGGAGCGCACTATGTACAGCGACATGAGCACCAGCGCCGCCCACACCACGCCCGCTAGCGTGATCTGACACACAACAAACACATAATTAGCAAACAATGCACGTACGAATAATCGTAAATACTCGTAAGTAATTCGACTTTTTTATGAAGACAAGAGAATCTTAGTCCTCGAGGTCATTAAAATACCCCAATCTGCAATCATATCAAACCCTTGAAGCATACTTGCGCTACTTTCGCTTAAACTGATTTTATTCGCCACACTTTTTCAGGGTCCGGTAGTTAGGGAAGCCATGGCAACTTGCAATGTCAATAGATTCCCAAAATACGTACACATACTGAATAGGTACAGTGTATCCCTTATCAAAATATGACGTACATACGTTATGATGTAAGCAGGATAAGGTACTGACCGGTTTCCTCCTCCGTATGAGGTAGTCCTTCCACAGCAGCAGTCGCACCTGCTGCGCCGCCGCCATCCTGGCCGCGCTTGCCCCACCATCACTGCAAAGTTAACATTTAAACGTTCTTATTTTATTTGTTGTAACAGGCTAGATACGAAGTTATTGTACAGACTACAGTATCACAACTTTTTGTTGGTAGACTGAATAAACTTAATGCTAGAAAGTAAGGCGTAGTTGAGTTGCATGTGTGTGCGTGACGCATTGTATTACAGGGGCGAGGTGCAGTCACCCGCCCCAGTTTGTGGTTCGTAGAGCTATTATTTTTGTTCTTACGTGGCCTAAACTTTAGATAGTTAGGTTCTAGGTAGGTACTATTTTTTTATAAGTTTTATCGTCACCTAAGGTCTTCTAGTAAAATCTTGTAGATGATTATTACAGGTGTGACGTAGTTTTGTCTGCAATGCTTGTGTATGTAACTGCTAGCTACAGGCTACCGTATAATTACACTACAATTATTATGTGTGTTTAACGATGCACGTTAATCTTTAATTATTGATATTGTTTCATCTCATCTGTGTTGTATCAGGTGCATGGTGCAATGAGGAATAAATAATAACCATAATATTGATATCCATTCTTCCATACTAATATTATAAATGCGAAAGTGTGTCTGTCTGTCTGTTACCTCTTTACGCTCAAACCGTAGAACCAATTTTGCTGAAATTTGGTATGGAGATAGTTTAAGTCCCGGGAAAGGACATATGATACTTTTCATACTAGAAAAATGTACGGTTCCCGCGCGATAACTTAATTTTGGCGCAACGGAGTTGCGGGCGTCATCTAGTTATGGATAAAGGACCAAAACGACTAAAATATTATCAATTTATCTAACTAAGTATATAATATTTTGTTTACTCGTGATTCCTGTAATCAATATCAAAAATTCACATACCTAAATATAATAATATTTTATATTATGTCTTCGATATCCATTACCGCGGTCGGATCGGGGTTGATTACTTAACTATTATTTATAATAAAAAAAAAAAACTATAATTTAACGATAATTTGAATGGAATGACAGAACAAAGTTTTTGGGGGAGTTTTGGCGGGCATGTGAAAGAGTGCTGTTGTGTTTTTGTATTATTTTCCTAAAATTGTGTTAGCTGGGTTTTTAATGTGTAATATTGGTAGAATATTAACCATTAGTTATTCGTGTTCATGCACAAGTGTAGGAAAGTGATGTAATATCCAGAAACGTGCTATTTTGTGTTCCCTCCAAAACTCCATCGAAAGTTTCAGTAAAGTGTCTATCACTTTACTGAATCGACCGACTTGACTCCTGTGACTGTATTGACTTTTACTTAGACTGACTAGACTTTGGACCTGACGATACATGAAAATGATGATGAAAATTATAATAGGAGGAATATGGTTTTCCCGCCATATTCCTTACCTTTTTACCTTGTCTGTGGCACAACATACACATCCTTTGTGTCAAGTTGCCAAGAAAGAAGAAAAAGAAAGAAAGAAGAAAGTTTTTGGGTCAGCTTGTAGTATTACAATTTTTGATTTTAAATATTATCTTCATTCTTAGCAGATGCCTACAAACTTTTTAAATTATCATAACTACGTAATTAATTACTAATTAGTATGTTTGTGGGTTGTAGTGTTCAAACAATCGAAGTAATTAAGTTTGTGCTAACAGCACAATGGTTCCCAGGTTACAATTTATCGGCTGCCTCTGGTCAACGACCAAGCGACATTCGTGAATTTTTTATATTATTTTTATCACTAAAATATCAATATTTAATACATAATGCTACTAGGTACCTAGCAGCTAGGCGTGAAGGATTTAAAGGAGCAAACAACTGTTCAATTTCCTTTTGTAATAATAATTTATGATAATTGATAACAAAGCTCACAATCCTTGAAATGAATACTTTTATCATTTTTGACAATTATTATAAAGTGACAAGTAACTAACTAGCAGTAAATAATGAACAGAGCGCCGGAAGCGTCTCTAGATGTAGATAATACTAGATATCGAGATGATCGAAGGTCTCCCGCCAAGCGAAACACTCCCAGCTAACTAGGTATACTTAGTATTTACGTGTATATAGATTATAGGCAATAAGCATAGCTGCAGCTCTACGCCTTGGTGCATGGAACAAGCTGTAAATTCAAGTTTGTTTGTTTGCCGAAAACTACTGGACTAACTATTGTGATAGATCCATACATTTTGTTACATAGAGTATATGTAGACTCAGGGCCGGTTTTAGCTCTACCAGCACCCTGAGCGAGCTTTCTTCGGCGCCCAGGGTGCTTGTAGTGCTAAAAAAGGCAGCGCCCTTTTTTATCCGGCGCCCTGGGCGGTCGCCCAGCTTCGCCTCACGCCGCTACTGTGTAGAGTATAAGAAGAGGAAAAATGGTAGGCCATCAGCTCATAAGACGTGACATTTTCATGCGGAATCTACTAGAAGGCAAAATTGAAATTGTTCTAAAGTTGACCAACCTAGTTTTTCTTGGTCTTAGCTAGAGCAGAGACCAGACCAAGAAAAACTAGGTTAGTCAACTATTAGAGAATGCTAATGTCATATCATATAGATTATAGAGAACTGAAAGTACTGGCGGAGGAGGGAGAAGTGGCGGTAACTCCATAGATAAGGGCCTTGCACTTGAATAGGAAGAATATATAGACTATAGAGTGTACTATGTGTAAACGTAGGCGACCTTTTTATCGCCAAAAATGTGACGATTTGCACAAAATCCTATTTTTGCACGAACGGAGTCACGTGATACATCTCAGCTCTAATCTATTTATGAATTGAATGATCACAACTCATAAGTACTTAATTAGTTCCGGAGATGGCTAAACTCTAATGGTGTTTGGGCAGATTATAAAAACGCCGTGACTTGCATCAAAATCATCAAATGGTAACGATGACGGCGTGTTATGATCATAACTAGCTATTAGGTTCTGTGATAATTCAGTAATTTCCTGGTATTTTCGGTTCAGTATTGTGTTATGATACCTATATAGTTTTTATTAGCTTCCACACTGATTTCGGTATTTTGCACTAAGTGACTTTTTACAAAGTATAGATTCTATCAAACAAGTGGTCAGGCTGCATAAGAATGCAAAAATAACTTAAAATAGCATTAATACCCGAATGTAAACCCGAACTTCATGCGTTTCCAAAATACCTACATCGATTCTCACACTTTACTTACAAAGAACTTGTTTTGACACTGGCTGTAACGATTTTTTCAACTTTAAAACTTTATATTTCACAAATGGATCCCTAAATCGGAAAATAATCTTTGAATACTCGTAATATTTTTAATAAAACCTATCAAACGACACCCCACACGGCGGATGTAAAAAAATTTAAATTATTCCCGCTTGATGTGTTCTCTACACATCAAGCGGGAATAATTTTATTTTCTATTTTATCAAGGGGAAGTTACCAGATTTTTTTTTTAAGATTTTATATACCATTTGGTCGGCATCATTAATATGTGCATTCATGTAGAATTACGGCTTTGTAGGCCCTTTAGTCTTTGCGCAAAACCGCGGACAGACAGAAGGACGGACAGACCAAAACTAAGGAACGGGGAGCCCTAAAACATACATGCATACACTTAAAATTTAGCACATTTGTTCAGACGCTGATATACTAACATCCTTTTTGGAAGTCGGTTAAAAATATTGACAAGTACAAAAACTTGCAATTTTGGGGGAAGAAAATTACACGAAAGTCAGGAGAAAACATTTTCCGCCACCTCCGAGCGCCACAACGCTGTTATTACACGCCGTCTGCCACGCGAACTCACATAAAGGCAAAGACAGTGATGGGGTTAGACCTGATGAGGGCAAAACATATTATTTTATGAGGCCCCTGATGAATGACGAAGAGGACGAATTCTGTTAATAGAAATAATTTTTTGATACTCATTAATAAACAAATAGTTTCAAAACTCGTAAATTCCTAAAAAATCACAAGGGTTTTTTTTTGAGCGAGGTCGTAGGCGGTGGCCCACATCGCCCACGCCTTATGCCGCCCCTGGGCAAAATGCCTGTACATAATAGCCAAGAAAACGATTATAACGTTGCGTTGGTAGAGAATGCCACAAGACATTAAGCCAGCCTTTGAAAATTGCATAAAGTGTGTATAAATAAATAATGTATCAGAAATCTGATCGTCTAATTCTGGGCAAAGAATGTTTAACATACATTCTTCGCATTGTACGGTCTTGGTAGTTATACCAAGCCAAGCCAAGTAAAAGCCAAGCGTATATGTTAATATACGCTTGGCTTTTAAGGACGAGCATAGAGGTTTCGGAATTAACGATTCAGGAATATTTTTTCTGTTATTCGCAGCTTATTTTGGGCGCACATATTCCCGGGTAAGATCTAGTAGTTAAATACTACATAAGATACTGTCGCACTCGGAGGCATTCAATGATGATATTAGTTCAATTTAATGATGAATTTGATAGATTATATATGGGCTTATGTGGGAGAGCCATGCTTCGGCACGAATGGGCCGGCTCGACCGGAGAAATACCACGTTCTCACAGAAAACCGGCGTGGAACAGCGCTTGCGCTGTGTTTCGCCGAGTGAGTGAGTTTACCGGAGGCCCAATCCCCTACCCTATTCTCTACCCTACCCTCCCCTATTCCCTTCCCTCCCCATCCCTACCCTCCCCTATTACCCTATTCCCTCTTAAAAGGCCGGCAACGCACCTGCAGCTCTTCTGATGCTGCGAGTGTCCATGGGCGACGGAAGTTGCTTTTCATCAGGTGACCCGTTTGCTCGTTTGCCCCCGTATTTCATAAAAAAAAATATGTCAAAATCATTATATTTTACTTAAAGTTAAATATTCGTCTCCGAATGCGGCATTTAACTGCGTTTTATTAAGTGACTAGCTGTTGCCCCTCAAATCAAAATACCCAAAACGGCTGTGCAGTGTGCACATAATATTTAATTTTTTTAAATTAAACTTTTTTATACCAAAATTTAAAGCTTATTTAGCCCCCCCTTACACAACTTTAGCTTTACCCATAAACTATTAAGTATTTATCATTGGTAGGCGGTTGTTTCTGATATCTATGTTGGTAGGTGAGTTATTTATTAACGTGTATAACAATCGAAAGAATCAAAAAATCCTTACTCAATATGGTACCACCTCTTATAGAAATACGTATGAGCAAGCGATAGCGCGATCTAGGCGACTCTTGGCGCCATCTGTTATGAGTTTTTGGAACTAACTTAATTTGAACAAATTTACGCATAAACACCCCCTTACAACCCCTTTTTCCAGTTAAAAAGTAGCCTATGTCCTTTCTCAGGCTTTAGACTATCTGTGTACAAAATTTCATTACAATCGGATCAGTAGTTTTGGCGTGAAAGCAAGACAGACAGACAGACAGAGATACTTTCGCATTTATAATATTAGTATAGATTGTAAAAACTGACCGGACAAACATCGACATATTGTGTCGAGAATCGAGATTGTGTAAATTAGCGGCGATCACGTAGCGACGTACCTCACGTTGTGGTAACGGCAGATTTACGTGTCTCGCCGTCATTCCAACTAATTCTATTGATAAAGAAAGCTACCTACTATTTATTTACTCATCAGTAGGGCCCGGATTTATATGTAAATACATATTTTTATTTTACGTGATTTTCAGCCTAGAATGTGTTTTTTTACACGAATTATCATGTTTAGACTGTGAAAAACCAAGTTTTATTTTCCATATTTTTCCATATTTTAGGGTTTTGCAAAGATAAGTCTATATTTTGCAAAAAAAATGTCACAATCGTCCATATTTTCACAAAAATACAAAAAAAAAAATACTTTCCCGCCACCCGCCCACCATGTATGCGTATGTACGGCTGCGTATTTCGTTCCTCTCGCGTTTTATCGTCGTTCCAAAGAAGATTATTGAAGAAATAGAAAAGAAACTTTCAGATGCTGTTGCTGACATGGCTAAACAAAAACTGAAGTATGTTTCGGCCTTCGGGTAAAATAAAGAATTTAAGTAACACACAATAAAAAAACAAAATTCTGTGCCGATTTTTGATGTTTAAAAGCAATTTAAAAGAACATGCACCCATCACGTCATGTGAATTATTGTGAGTTGTGACGTGCACGGTGCAGGGATGGATAATCTTTTAGCAAATAAAGCGAACGCAAGACGATAATGCAGCATGACACGGTGCGTTACGTGCTGTCATGCTTACAATATGATCGGCATGTCAATTAATCCTTCAAGACCCGTAGGAGCACCGGTGATCGCGACAACAATAGAATACAATAGCATTTCCGAGAATCCCCGATCGAAGGATTAATACGGCATTGCACAATTAATACTGTCACGTAAATGCATGTGCATGCTTGGGTCCGATTAAGGCTGCTCTCTCGAAAAAAGCGTGCAGTGCAGAACCACTTTTCATCGGCATTAACAGAGAAATTATATCTGAAAAAAAAAAAAAAATTAGTAATCTACATGATATGATACGTAATTTGGTTTTGCCATATTTTTTCTATCGGTATCACATAATAAAGAAATAAAAAACCAAATCACCTCCAAAATCCAAACAAAACCGAAATGAAACCACTTTACTCCTTCATTATTTATCAAAAGAATATATAAAAAATATCTACTACTTTGCAATACATAAGTTAATAATTTGGTTTGGTTACTTTTTTGAAATATGTATTATATTAAGCCTTAAAAAGGTTTTTTCTCCTATTTCGCCCTATCATGGATGCGGCGAGCGTCGTAACCGCCACCGTACAAGGCGCGCTGTTATGAATGTTATTTTAATGTCATTTACGTCGATATTCGCACTGACAGACAATCGACCTGCTAATTTAGGAAGAGAGGGCCCTTAAGGCTATATTTAGAACTTAATATATTTTTTAGTATTATTGTTTGTCAGAGATTATAATAAATTAATTATTATTAGTCAGAGCATAAGGTACTATAATTATGTATTCTGTGGTCAGAGTTTTAATTTTGATAATTTGAAGAAGCACGTCATTGTGTATTGCAACCAATTTATTAAGGCTAATATACTGGAACTTGGAAGTTGAATAAAACTGTTCTTTTTTCTTGAAATAATAATTTCGCTATCTTTTTAGGGTTCCGTACTCAAAGGGTAAAAACGGGACCCTGTTACTGAGACTTCGATGTCTGTCCGTCTGTCTGTCCGTCTGTCTGTCCGTCTGTCTGTCCGTCTGTCTGTCCGTCTGTCTGTCCGTCTGTCTGTCCGTCTGTCTGTCTGTCTCCAGGCTGTAACTCAAGAAGGGTAATAGCTAGAAAGTTGAAATTTTCACAGATTATGTATGTCTGTTGCCGCTATAACAACAAATACTAAAAACAAAATAAAATTAATTTTTAAGGGGGGCTGCCATACAACAAACGTGATTTTTTTGGCCTTTTTGGCTCTATATCAATAATGGCAACAGGTAGGTACTTGAATTTTACTCAAGGTCCTTAGTTTTATGTGCACTTTAATATTTAATAATAATATTTAAATAAAATAAAAAATTAAGGGGGGCTCCCATACAAAAAACACAATTTTTGGGCTAATTTTGCTCTATAATGGTACGGAACCCTTAGTGCGCGAGTCCGACTCGCACTTGGCCGATTATTTATAGGTTTTTTTTGTAATGCAGCCGTAATTATGTAGGTACAGTAATATTATTTCCTATATGAAAGACTAAAACAATGTTTAATTATTGTAATTTCATACTCCATATTTTTTCCATATTTCTATTTTATACTCCATATTTTTCCATATTTTCGATTTTTTTGTCCATATTTTATGTACATATTTTGGATTTTTTAATACATATTTTTCCGGGCCCTACTCATCAGTAAGCAATTTATCCGCCTTTTGTCTATAAATAATAGCTTAAATGCGATGCGATCGATATCCTGTTTTTATATCTCTTACGTGGGAGGGCCATGCTTCGGCACGAATGGGCCGGCTCGTCCGGAGAAATACCACGTTCTCACAGAAAACCGGCGTGAAACAGCGCTTGCGCTGTGTTTCGCCGAGTGAGTGAGTTTACCGGAGGCCCAATCCCCTATCCTATTCCCTTCCCTACCCTCCCCTATTCCCTTCCCTTCCCGTCCCTACCCTCCCCTATTACCCTATTCCCTCTTAAAAGGCCGGCAACACACCTGCAGCTCTTCTGACGCTGCGAGTGTCCATGGGCGACGGAAGTTGCTTACCATCAGGTGACCCGTTTGCTCGTTTGCCCCCTTATTTCATAAAAAAAAAACAGCTGCTGTCTAAGGGCAGGAGTACTTACTTAATTATTAATTTATAATGTTCATTATTACTCATTATTAATGTTTCAAAGACCTTTTCTTATGTCAATGTAGTGTCTATAACTCATACTGATTATACGTCTCAGTTAGTTAAAAGCGATGTCAATTACTTTGCAATTATCTATTAGCTGCTATTAAGCAATTTGGTCCTCGTAGTGTTCGGCTACGAGTGCTAATTTACTTGAGCTCATCAAGGTTAATCGATAATTTTATGTTTATGCCTCTCATTTTTCGTAAAGAGGAAGCAAAATATTACACACCACACATACAAGTCTAAAATTGAAACTAAACTGTGCAGTTTGAACACAATTAAAATCGATAGCCAGTCTCGTGCAAATTTAAGTATTACCGCGTATTTTGTCATGTTTATTTGCGACAAAAACCTAAATACTTCTTATTAACCAAATATTTCAAAGAAACAATTTAAATAAACATAAAATAAGCGTTAACAAGCTCTGAAGTGCTTCCTGTTGACGCGACAACGAGCCGTCAGCCGAGTTCAACATACAAGCGCTGCAGGAAAAGGTTTTAATGCATTTTTTGCATAAACAGTTTATGCTTAGTACTGCAGTAGGCATATTTTATTATTTAGAGCTATTTAATTGGAAAAGTAAAAATTATTAGTTAACTAGCCGCGTAAGGATGTAATAATGTTCATGACAGCTCTATCTAAAAAGAGCACCATCATCGATCCCGGAGGAGATATCCGTTATTGATTACAAAGTTACCCTGCTTGTTGACTTGCCTCTTAAGGCGACGCCTTGATAATTTGGCTGTAGCGATGCCGATTTTTCTCAGCAATGACTAAAGCTAAGAAATTGAAGTTCATTGTCGGTATTCATCATGTCTTTGTCTTTGAATTGCCCATAGCATAACACGATTGGACAACTTTTATAGCACAGAATAATCAATCGAAAAGACCTCTGTAAAAAAAGGGATTCCTATTTTTCTAACAGAGGAGAGTGATTTAAGGTTCCAAAATTTGTACATAAATTGGTTCAAGTATGCACTTTAATTTGTGCATAGCTTATATGAAATGTATTTATGGTTTTTAAATTATGCGACAAAAACCATTTTGTCGCTTACGCCCTTTCCATTTTTTGCTGTTCCATTGCTTGTTTTCTATGAGAGGCCGGGCCGGCCTCTCATAGAAAACAAGCAATCTAAAACATATCCAACACGGTTTCTTACTTTAACGCTGCGTCACCTTAAATACATTGGACCATAATGGTCCAATGTAGAGGCAAGTCAATAATTTGGCTTACACGTCGGTATAATTTAATCGTGAAGTTCATTCAACAACATCCATACTTGTGTGTCTGTCTGTTTGTTTGTTGTCTCTTCAGGCCCTGTATGAAGATACTTTGAGTCTCGGGAAGGGAGATAGGATACCTTTTATCCCGGAAAAATGTACGATTCCCACGCGATATACTAATATTCGCGCAACGGAGTTGCGGGCACCAACTAGTTCAACAATAAAAAATATAAGTTTTCGTTTCGTACTTTTATATAATTTTTTGTATATTATTGTGTATGAGGATTGAGGCCTCTGTAACTTTTAAGTTCGGTAGTTTACAAATAGCGTCATCTTGAGTGCCTGTGTAATAAGTTAGCATATTATTATGCCGATAATATTATGTACTTACTTAATTTAAACTCCCGGACTGCAGGTCCTGGTAGGTAATGAAGGGTTGAGTCTATTATCATGCGTGCATCATGATTCATGATTCATGTACGTCACTCACGACGGATACCATCATTTTTCTTACGAAAATTTTCCTAACAAGTAATTTCGAATAACTAACATTTTTAACTAACTTTGTTCAAGTTCTTTTGTAAGTACAATACGATGTCTGACTGATTCGTCATTCACTATCATAGTGTGTCAGTCTGTCTGTCTGTTACCTCTTGACGCCCAAACCGGCCAATCCGCTAAACGGATTTTGGCTATTGCTGTTTGGTATGGAGATACTTTTCACCCCGGAAAAATGTACGGTTAAACGAATTTTGGAGTTGCTGGGACCAACTAGTAATTAATATAATAAAATATAACATAGACCGCTATTAATCATCATCATAATTTTTATTTGTTCCAGTTCATAGCTAGTACAATCTGTACAGGAGAGTTTTTTTGGTAGGTACTATAGTCTACAGGTCGTATTAAATAATGTCGGATTAGACAGCCGACTCTTACCAAACTTGCGAGTGGAGCGAAAAATTGAAATAAAATGAACTTGACCTACTGTGTAATGTGATGTTATGTCATGTCAGTGACCTTTCCCATGTTCGCGGGCCTGCATTCCAAATTTTACACATATTTAGCGTGGCGCCTACTTTTACTACGTTTAACAATTTATATTAGCCAGCTATTTGTATAACCGGTTTGTTAAATAGTTAAATTGAATACCTAAACGGTTTTTTGGCGGGGACCATTGAATGTACCATTGAGGAAATTGATTCCTAGGCAGTTGACTGACCAACGTCATTTGGTCGGATAATGTCAATTCAATGTTAATTGTGATCTGGTCCGGTGGGACGTGCCTAGGAATCAATTAATTTATCTGATATCACATACATATTTTGATCACGGCGAACGGCACCGCGTTCGATGAAAAATAATTGAACCCCTGAGAAATCACATTATGGAACTTACATAAAATTATGTTAACTCTGGGTTTTTCCATTCTCCAGTCACAATCCTTTATTTATCGCTGGCCACCAATTATTAGTTAACTATAGTAAACAGACCCAGCACTTTGAAATGCCAAAATAACCAGTCGAGACATTTTTTATACGCGCAGTTTTTTGCAGCCCGTAGGCGTATTTCACTTGATCGTAATAATATCTTTTTCGTACATAACTCCTAGAATTTAGAAATCTAATCTCGAGAATAACTTCCATCATCTCGTTTGTCGCTGGTTTTTAATAAGACGTAATGCAATGATTTTAATGATATTAATGAATCTACAGAGGCTGTCGTGAGTCAGCTACGATCGTGTCAATTCGGCCCTCGGCATGTAATGATCGAATTAAAAACACTATTATTGTTCTGCGAACCTGTGCTGAGCATTTTCCTCCTTTGTCTTGTAGAGCTAGATTTTAAAATGATAATGCTAAAACTAGATGTACCTGCTACTGCATCGAAGTTAGAGAATAATAGTAGAATTTGTCACAACAAGTAATAACGTTTAGCAAAATAACTTTGGCGAAGATATTATGCTAGTTTGTTCGGAGCTTATAAGAGATAGTAATACAGTTTAAAAGCAAGTTTTCTAGGGCTATAGAGCTCATTCACTTTCCCTCTATTTAAAAACTTTAAATTTGTGGTCTCTCTAATTTCGGGCATTTTTCATCAGTTCGGGCGAGAAGGAGAGGGCGTTTTAATTCCTTTGAGCTGTACTCCATATTTGGCCCTTGGCAGTCATCTTGATTAGTCTGAAATATTTTTGAAAATATTAGGAATGCCAATAACAACATTTTTTGCAGCATGAACTCAAAGTGCTAATAATAATGAATTGTGTATTTAACCTTTCTGTCAAAAATAGTAAATACCCAACTTTGTAATCGACCTTAATAACATAACGAGCGTAAATAATTTGAATGATGTCTATCAATAAAGCCATATTTATCATAATGTATTAACCTAGCCGGCAGCCGCTTCATTGTAAGCAATTACACCGTGTATGTAGTCTGTAGGCCATACGTACTCAGTACTCGTATTGTATGAGTACTAACTACTAGTGAAGTACTAAGCTCGATTCTCGTGATTGGTAGGTAATTATTATTACAGTACATTTTAACTGGAACTTGGCTGCGCACTCCGTGCGCTTTGATATCAATAAGTGCATAAATCTTTGGTACGTTTATAAGAATTGTACAAGCGTCGACCGAAGCTTAAGGACACAGTCAAGTTTGTAGAGAAAGGTGTAGTCCAAACTTTTTGTTGCCTACATACTTAAATGCAAGTACTACAGTTTTGGTTAGGCATTAAAACTTACAAGAAATAAAATTATTCGTATAACGTACATTTGAACTATTACCAGTAATCAGTATGTATCAATTTTTTTTAATTCGCAGCACATACCGATACACTCTCCCGTCCCATAGCTAAGCGTTTTCCTAAAAAAGACTAGTTTGTTTTTGCAAGCAAACAGAATTTAATCAATGAACAACGTGTATCTACATTGTAGGTTTTATGTTTACTACGCGAGGCAACACCGCGAGCTGTAATTTAGTAATTAGGGCGGATGGAACAAATTTGATGATGTTCACAATAGCTTGTTGTGATCTACTTAGAGTTTTGTACTGATTTATGACAAACACGCTCGTTTGCCGGGCATTGGTACATTAATACATTTTTTTCGGGGTATATCCTATCATGTCTTTTCCCAGGACTTAAAGTATATCTATCATACCAAATTTGATCCAAATCCGTTCAACAGATTAAGCATGAAGATTAAAGAGGTAAGAAAAAGCATAGATGAGGATTTAAAAGGCCTTAAAAAAACTTGGCCTTTACATCTGTTGTGGATGATTTATACAGTATTTTAAGAGCGAAGTAACCACTCCTTGAATACTGTAGTGCCTGGGATAAGATTTTAAAAGTCCGTATGGTTGCCCAAGCACATACGGCATTAGTCCAGAGGAAAAAAAAGACGGGTTGCACTCCGGGAGTGCCGGCAGAAGTGAAAACTTGATTATTAACGTTGTGCATTATTTTTTTAACCCATTTTTCATGAAAATAGATTAAAAAAAAATCGATTTTTTTAATTAATCGAAACCCTTACAATCGATTAAATGTTTAACCCATTTTTTATGAAAATCGATCATTAAAAAATCGATTTTTTTTATTACTTAATCTAAAACCTTACAATTTTTTAAACCCATTTTTTAAGAAAATCGATTTTTAAAAAAATCGATTTTTTTAATTTATCGAAACCTTTACAATAGATTAAATTTTTAACCCATTTTTTATGAAAATCGATTTTTAAAAAATCATTTTTTTTAATTAATCGAAACCCTTACAATCGATTAAAAAATATCGACAATCGAAAAAAACAATCGATTGTTCGATTAATCGATTTCGATGTTACAACACTACTCTCCAACCGTCTTACGGTTTTTCGATCAGCACGAGAATCTGACGCGAGTTTCACAGTTTTTACCCATCCCACAATTAAAGTGCTCAACGCCGCTAAAGAAGTTTTCACTTCAAAAACTAGTCAATAAGTCTGGGACAAAGTATGTGTGGGCTTCCTCACGATGTTTTCCTTTACCGTAATGAGTGTCCGTATCCGTCCAGTGTCCGACCCGGGATCGAACCTGCACCCTCTACGAGTGCGAACCAAAGGTCTACCCATTAGGCCACGGACGCTTTCATCCTTAACAGCCTATTCTATAAAACCGAAAGATTCAGAGGAGACTCCTCTAACTGATGTCGATAGTTCATATATTTTTAAAATTTTTTGCACATAGTTTTCGGCTTTCAACTTGCTTGACCTTGACCGGTTTATGAAATCGGTTTTAATATGTTTACTAGTTTCTAGAGGTAGATGCCAACGAGATAGCTCGCTGGCATCATAATTCGTACCTAATATTTTTTAAGCAACCGCGATACAATTCCAAGGTAATGTTTTTACGATGCAAATTACTGGGTACAGAATAAACAGTATTCTGCACCGCTCATCCGAAGTCAGTATTAAAGTTATTTATGTAAATATGGATGTTCACATTATGGTAATAACTGAATATTAATATAAAAATGTGCATGGTGTGTTAGCGATCATGTCATGCGAGAACCAATGCTCGACCAAAGAATTCTTGTAATTAAAAAAAGAGAAGAACAACTTCAATGAGTACCTACTTTAAGCACGGCCTTCTTAGAATTGAGCAAATGTCAGAAAAGGATAAATAAACCTCAACTGACATGGCTCTCCAACCGAAAAAGCAACGGGTTGCATTTACGCCGCGTGTTATAAAGAGGAGATATCTAATAATATATTATTATTTCCTCACTTTCCTTTCGTCTTATGAATTAGTATGGATCAGGTCACGTACTGCCACGTGTCTGGAGTCAGGACACCAGAAAAATAAATGCGTCAATTTTTACACATTACAAAAAAGTCCTGATTTAACAAAGCTTTCAGGAGAACATTCAGAAGCAGGGAGAAGTGGGCTCGTAGAGGTGTCACACAATTCAGAGTTGGGCATAATTGAAATACTGGTTAATCTAATTATTTATCTAATTGCAAACTAATTAGAATACATTTTAATCCTTCGATCGTGGATTCTTGGAAATATATTGTTATTCTACTGTGTCTCGCTCACCGGTGAGCTTATGGGGCTTGATGAGTTGATCTGAATACATTGTAGTTGAATTACTTTAAAATTATGATTAGGTATATAGATTACACGAGTCACGAAGCAATCGATTCCCGAGTAATCCAATTAAAGGTTTTCGTGCTTTAAGTAATACTTGATTAATTGTACAAGTTAGATATTATTTATAAAATTAACTCCTGCCAAGTTCAAATTAGAAGTAGGTATTATGGATCAGGATGTTGATGAAGATGATTAGAATCGATGAAGTCCATCTGAACTTGGCATTAGATTGGATTTCAACTCTTTTTAGGCGAACAAAAAGCCGATCATTTTTATTACAGGTATGTTTTTGGTGGGATTATTTATACGTAGGGGAAATACGTACAAAACTGTTGTTACACCTTGTAGGTATACAATAATATACCTAATAATGTAGCGTCTACAGTCACGACTCACGACTCGTCGCCCGCGATATTTTGGTATTTTTAACCGAATTCCAAAAAGGAGGAGGTTATAATATGTTCGACTGTGGTTTTTTTTTGAGTAGGTACAACGTAGCTGCGGGGTGTCGCGTCAAATCTCCCAATATGCGTATGACGTCACGTTACATCTCAGACAGGTTTGTAACAGCAGGACGTTCATATTTCATGAAGGCCTAATAAAAAAATATACCTACATAATATTATACTTATATATTATCATTTATCAATCAATGTTTCGAGAATTAGCATTATAAATTATCATAAGGTGTTATAAATTTTATTAGGTAAGAGTTCCTTAAATTTATTGACGAGGAAATATTTACGAGGTAATGCACTTAGGGGACGTCCACAAATTACGTAAGGTGTTTTTTTTAATTTTCTGCCCCCCCCCCCCCGGTGAGATTTAATTAAATTCAAAATGTGGGTTTCTTACGTAAACGTTTGGTTTGACAGTCAGTAGATTTTCTTTCGAACGAATTTGTAAATAATCTTAATCGTATAACGATTACGCTTACGATTAAATTTTAAGCATAAGTATCTGGATGAAATGGACCAAAACAGTATTATTTTGTTAAGAAAAAAAATTACGTGGAATTTGCCGAGACCCCCTATCCCCAGCGTGACATTAGATAAGATTTGACTCGACCCTCTCCCCCCCCTAAACACCTCACGTAATTTGTGGACGCCCCCTTGGAGTCTATACTCCATAATAATATTATTTGATATTCCACAGGATGTAACAAAACATAGTGATAACTGATAATATACTTTACGGTATGTATGAGTCCCTTGTATAGAGTTCACTGTTAAAGTAGCCGTGCTGAAAGAGTAACTTTTTTAAAAGCTTAATTTATTCTAACATTTGCTTATGGGAAAATTCGTGACGCTGAGGCCTGCGGCGCTTGCCCGTATAAATCACAAAAAATTGCCCTTTCAGCGTTGTTACTTTTTTTTCTAAGGGAGACATACACGCCCAAAAGTATTATCACTTTGTTTTGTTACATTATGTATAAGAATACAGGTGTAACAACTAAAAAAATAAAGTTAAAAACGAAACAAAACTATGTAATATTTCTTACACATATAGTGGAGTTCCCAGAGCGTAAAAATCGTGCTAACCTCCGATTTTTGCAATAGTGGATGAAAATTGAAAAGAAAAAAAGGAATGTGTAGCTGATAACATAAATAATAAAGTTTACCTATTGAAAAGTTGTGCTTTTGATTTTTAAATTATTCTCTTCCACTTCAAGTAAACTCATAAACTGCAAAATTTTGAAGAAAATTTGCATATTTCTTTCTTTTAAATATATAGCAAAATAATAAAATATATTATTATTTTTTTGATTTGTATCGTTGCTTATATTACAAAGAAAGAAAATAAGTTGAAAAAATATATGATTTAGATTTAAAATTAATATTTTTGTATGTAGATGAGCATACCTCCAAATGTGCTTGTTGTGTGCCTCGCCAGGTAAATGGCGTTCCTATTTTTCTTTGGTTAGGAAGTTTAAAATTATTTTTTAGGCTTAACAAAGCCTTCTATTTCTTAGATATAAGTTATACATAACTTTTTAGCTCTTACTTTATTAAATTTTCTGAAAATGTAGCACAAACTTTTCACGGATATTTCGAAGAAAATCTGTATTTTATTTCTTTTGTTTAGGTTTTTACAGAATAAAATTGATTTTTTATTAAATTTTTTTCATTAATTATATTTGCTAAAACATACTTAAAGAAAAAAGTACAAATTAGGTTAAGAACTGATATTTTTTGTATTCAGGTAAGCATTTTCCAAACATAGGTCGCAGCATGCGTCTTTAGTATGTACGTGAGATTTGTAGCACCCAATTTTTTTTTCTGGCTTTAAGTAGAAAGTTTAAATATATTTCAAAGACTAGAAAAAGTCTTTCATTTGTTTCAGATGTTTCAGATGCATTTAATGTTTTAGCTCTCACTTAAATAAATTTTCAACAAATATAGAAAAATATTTTCTAACTATTTTACACATTTTTGGAGATATTTAAACGTTTTTAAGTACTTAAAAGTTATCATTTCTCTAAAAATTAAATACGCACAACAAGTAAGTTTAACACACTTTTCTTTACAACCCTTAAATCCACCCAAACCCTTTTATCTTGGTTACGACGAGCGTTAATCTCTAAAAACGTTGCAAAAACCTTATAGTTGTATTTAGCTTAGCAAAGCAAACTTTCTTTTTTAAAAATTGTGTATTTGGTTAATTTTCAACGTAAACAATCGGATAAGAGTCATTAAATAACAGGAACAAGAAAAAAATTTTTTTTCTGGACCGGTTTTATATGGTGAAATATTAATTTTTAATTAAGTAACTAAAAAATTAAAAGCACAAAAAAAATTTTGGTAAACTTTGCAAGTTATAGTGTAAAAAAGAAAATGACACCTCAAAAACAAAAAATCACTCACTATTACAATTTTCGAAGGTTAAAACCTCTGGCGACTGCAGTAATAGCTATTTATTGTTGCGCATCTTTTACGTCAATAGAACATTCAATTAAGGGCCCTCTCTCCCTAAATTAGCAGGTCGATTGTCTGTCAGTGCGAATATCGACGTAAATGACATTAAAATAACATTCATAACAGCGCGCCTTGTACGGTGGCGGTTACGACGCTCGCCGCGTCCATGATAGGGCGAAATAGGAGAAAAAACCTTTTTGAGGCTTAATATAATACATATTTCAAAAAAGTAAAAAAACCAAATTATTAACTTATGTATTGCAAAGCAGTAGATATTTTTTATATATTCTTTTGATAAATAATGAAGGAGTAAAGTGGTTTCATTCAACGATTTGGAGGTGATTTGGTTTTTTATTTCTTTATTATGTAATACCGTTTGGAGTACTGGAGTTTACTCCTTAATTACGAGTATCTAACCATACGCAAAAGGAGTTTATTCAACTGAAAAAAGATTAATATCATATGAAATCAGATGTTCCGGCAATATTATCTACACCCCTTTCTGCCATAGTTATTTCAAACTAGCGACCCGCCCCGGCTTCGCACGGGTATAAAATATTTATCTACAGAAAAAATGATTAAAATCGATTCAGCAGTTTTGACTTGTATTCATTATTACTACCCGTGGCCCGCATTAGTCGGTACCGCCGCAAAAGGACATAAAAAAATTGAAAACTTAAATATGTTTAAAAGAAATCTAAAAAAATTCTTAATTGACAAATGCTATTATACTGTAAATGACTTTTTAAATGAAAATATTTTTAATGAATTGTATATGACATGAAAATATTCGCATATTTTGATAATTAATAATTATTATTGTAATTGTAAATTGACTATAATTGACATAATAAAATCCATTCCTATAATTTGACTTTTAATATAATAATAATTCTACATAAAATATAATTAAATAAGAAATGAATTCTATGATTAAAAATAATAGATTTTGTTATGTCTAATTACTTATAATTACTTATTATTATTGACAATTGGTAATATTTAAATAAGTTAACCATACAGCACAATTATTAGCTCATTATATAATAATTAATAACACATTTGGAATATACTTTGTTAATTTGTAAGAATAGTAATAACTAATAAGTATCTCATATTATATTGTACCCTACTTTATAAGCTATAAACATTTGCATGCTCGATTGGGCAAATGTGATGGTACCATTGTAAATTTACTAACATCTTTACTAACTCACATTTGGCAAATAAAGAAATTGAATTGAAATTGAATTGAATTGAATTGAAAAAGCTACGTCTCACAGGGAATTGAAGCCTTTTGCAGGGTATAGGCAAATCAGCTGTTATGTAGGGATCATTGGTATTCTTGGTATATGCAACGGGTATATGAGCTAATTCACCAGCTGCAGGACCGGTCATAATCTTCGCTACTGCGCACCCCCGCCTTGGTAGCGCCCACTTCGAAACGGGCGTAACGCAATTTTTAATTTCGCCATAACTTCTAAACTAAACGTCCAATTTTAATCATTTAAATACCAAATATTATCTACACAAACTGTACTTAGTGATGAAATAATTTATTTTGATAAGGATTATCAGCATGAGTAAAATAAATGCGTTTAAATGTAGTCCAAAAAAAATCAAGATTTTAAATAAAAAAATGGTTGTTGTGCCTCACTTGCCATAGATAGGTATAGTGTGTCGCGGGCATTTTTGTAGATATTTATAAGATCTATATTTACTTAGAACATTGTATGGTTCTATCCTTTATAGTTTAGGCAGCGTACGCAAAATAAGTAACTTTTCTGGTTGATTTTTTTCACCTTGTGTCAGAAAAACCCAAATATCTTACGGAACCCTATATTTTCCAAAATAAAAAGTAGCCTATGTTACTCGTAAATAATGTAGCTTTCGAATGGTGAAAGAATTTTTAAAATCGGTCCAGTAGTTTTTGAGCCTATTCATTACAATTAAACAAACAAACAAACAAAGTTTACCTCTTTATAATATTAGTATAGAATACTTTTAGTTCACTTTAGCCAGTATAATGATAAAAATTATAACTTCACAATAACAATATTAATTATTGATATTTATAACAAAAATCCAGGAAGAACAAGCCGAAGAACCCCATATCCAGGACAAACAGTTGTCAAGTTATAAGCACTCAAACTTTGACATTGACAGCTCGGCAACTGTCAAACATCGAACAAAAGCGGCCATAACTCCGCTTCCAATAGGCCTAAAGGAACGGGGTTTCTTCTAACATCAAAGGAAACACCTTGGCTACCCCCTCCCTGAATTTGAACTAAATCAGAGACATCAATTTTTTTTCTCAATTCTAAGGCCAGAATCTAATAGAGGAGAAAAATCCAGGAAGATCAAGCCGAAGAAACTCATATCCAGGACAAATAGTTGCCGAGTTATAAGCATTCAAACTTTGACATTGACAGCTCGGCAACTGTCAAACGTCGAACAAAAGCGGCCATAACTCAGCTTTCAATAGGCCTAGAGGAACGGAGTTTCTTCTAACCTCAAAGGCAACACCTCGGCTACCCCCTCCCTGAATTTGAACTAAATCAGAGACATCAATTTTTTTTCTTAATTCTAAGGCCAGAATCAAATAGAGGAGAAAATCCAGGAAGATCAAACCGAAGAAACCCATATCCAGGACAAATAGTTGCCCAGTTACAAGCATTCAAACTTTGACATTGACAGCTCGGCAACTGTCAAACGTCTTACTAAAGTAGCCATAACTCCGCTCCCAATAGGCCTAGAGGAACGGGGTTTCTTCTAACATCAAAGGCAACACCTCGGCTACCCCCTCCCCGAATTTGAACTAATCTACTACTCTACTACTTTTTTATCTGAATAATGTGTACATTCTATATGTATACCTAATATTTACCCGGGAATACCCACTCTTTAAACTTTAAAGGATTGTGCATTAAAATCTTGTTAAAACAAATTAGAAAGTTGCGCACTAAAGGTGCGCACCAAAAACGTGACACGATTTTTCGTTACTTGTTAGTAGGTACCCCTCGGATTTTTCTCATACCGGGCGCCTTATATATGAAAATCGATTCTTAAGGAGTAAACTCCAAAAAATATGGCAAAACCAAATTACGTATCATATCATGTAGATTACTAATATTTTTTTTCAGATATAATTTCTCTGTTAATGCCGATGAAAAGTTGTTTCATTTGCACGCTTTTTTCGAAAGAGCAGCCTGGTTCGTTTTTCATACAAGAATAAAATCGGCATTGACAAGCTAAATATTAGTAGATATGCCTCGATATTTGCGTAGGGAATTACTTTGGGATACTTATTTTCGCAAAATCAATAAAATTTCACATTTATAATGTCAGAGAGATATTATATCAGATCTTATAAATTACGCATGTCATGTTCATCGTCTGATATAATATCTCTGACATTACAAATATGAAATTTTATTGATTTTGCGAAAATAAGTATCCCAAAGTAATTCCCTACGCAAATATTGAGGCATATATCTACTAATTTTTAGCTTGTGAATGCCGATTTTATTTTTGTATGAAAAACGAACCACCTTAATGCTTAGCACAAACCTACGCGACCACGCGACTGCGAAGCGGCAGCGTCAATACAAAATAAAGTTGTCAAATTTGTGTTTTGTATTGACGCTGCCGCTTCGCAGTCGCGTGGTCGCGTAGGTTTGTGCAAAGCATAATACTGTACCAGCAACCAGCAGTGAAACGTTTTGCACTTTTGCATCTTTTACGTATACAAAAAGCTAGGTGATGTTGTATGTGGGTATAGGACTTAGGTATATAAATACAATCTGATATCCTCTGTCCAGTGTAAGGAGCCAATAGCTGATACTCGATAGTAATGAAGAGTGTGGCGACTGGCGATAATGTCCCCGATTGATAAAAAAACCGGTCGCAGCGCAGGACCCTGACACAATTGCTAAAATTAATTTAAATGTTCCGATTTGATCGCATAAATTGTACTCTCCAAACATTCTCATAACCTGTTCCATGCGGTAATGCGCGCCGGCCTGGGTCACACTGCATTTGAAATAATGCTCATTGTTGCTATTACTAAGCTCGATCTTCAGACAATATTTTTTATAAAAACAGAGCCATCTTTCTGACGTAGTCAGGTAAATTTATAGGGCACCTATAATTTATAAATTTACTAAGACACAAGAAGTGTAGGCAAATAAAACATCGAGTCTCGACAAACACGTCCAATTTTAACTATACTAATGTAATCATACCGTTAGTTTAAATTGGATGCAATGCAATCAATAATTATAGAGGTATAGAGTCCACTTGCACAGATCTAGATTAAAGTTAACCGTGAGTTATATTATAAATCTCTTTTATAAGAAAAACGCAAGAAATTGAATGATTTAACCAAGCTTTAGCCCGGTAATGCTCAAGTGAGTCGAATAGAGTTTAAAAGAGAGAGCTATGTTAAGTAGATATACAATAAAGTTTAAACACACAAAAGACAAACCGACCAACCATAAAACCCATTATGGAAAACCAGTTCATTAAAATGTCGTAAAAACTATAATTATTTATCCCATGTGATGATTTTTAATTTACTATGCGAAGTATGTAATTTTTTCGAATGAGGTATAATGTGCTGAGTGTTGACGTCACGTCGTTATCCGACCTGCTCGTAAACCAGCCGTTAAAAGTATCATAATAAGTAATAACTGACTATAAAATTATTTAAATAATCTTGTCAAATACGGTTTTAATATTATATTTAATATTACATTATGTCATCTTTATTTTGACCAACATTCAGTACACTTCAGGAGAGTGCGCGTTCACGGTCTGATATTTTTTATTTAATTTAACTACCTATAAGTTGCACATAAATACACATTATTTACATGAAAATATACACAGAAAGATAACACAACAGATTAATCCTTCGATGAAAATATATGAGTTCCTGGTGTCCAATAGATCGGCAGAGAGTTTAAAAGAACTACGTCCGTACTTCGAGTTCGAAAGCAAACATCTACCGAAGCCCTAAAGAGGTGTTGCCGCGGTAATAGAGCTGACAGTAGCAAACACAATCTAAGCCGATCCAACTGTATTCGAGTAAACAAACCAGCATTGTGTCGAGATGGAGATACTAGATAGCTAGATAGGCAATTGAAAGGAAGACCCGCGGTCCTTGAGCGCGGTTCCCACGCCGCCGGAGGCTCTCGCAACAGTTCACACTAAATACCTGCTGTTCGGTGATTGTTTACATAAGCTACACTCCGGTCCGGCTAATTTGGTATGGCTTTAACTTGGTCCCTTAGTATGAGCATAGAAGAATTATACTAGGGGTAGAAAGGCCGGTCGGAGAGGGTGTTCCGTGCTAGACAGCTCCGGGACACTCTCTGCAGTTAAACGGCTGATGGATGACCGCAGGTGGTTTTAGTGGCTATTGGCTATATAATATAAGCTGTTAAGTAGGTGTTGCTAAACCTATTGTATTATAATTTGTAACGGTATATACCTGCGTATATTATCTGAAGGACGACAGCAATTGGTTACATAATTAAGATAAAATCACCAAAAATTTACACATGATGTATAACTCGAGTCTATTCAAGTATCGTCGAGCGGCCCGCCCACACAAAATTATAACTTTGTATAAAAGTCTAACGACCCCAGTTAGGGGGCGTCTACAAATTACGTGAGGTGTTATTTTAGATTATCTGCCCCCCCCTCCCCCTCTGGTGAGACTTCATGAGATTTTATTCAACCCCCTCCCCCACCCCCGAACCTCACGTGAGATTTTATAAATGTGGGTTTCTTACGTAAACGCGTTGGTCTGGATTGTTTGACAGTCAGTAGGTGTATAACTATGACCATTATTTTTTTTGTCAGAGCGGGACATCGGCGGAATTATACATAGAATAAAAAAAAGTCAGCCAAAAGTGAGTAGGACTCGCGCACGAACGGCACGAAGAAGCAACCCTTAATTATTATCAGGGCGAACGATTAACGAAGAGACCCCCCCTCTCCCCAACGTGAGATTAGATGAGATCTGACTCGACCCCCTCTCCCCCCTTAGACACCTCACGTAATTTGTGAACGCCCCCTTAGACTTTTATACGAAGAAATAATTTTTAATATTGCTAATTTAAAAAATAATAAGTTTCCTTTTAAACTGCTGAAGTTAACGAAACGAGCGGGTCAACGACCGCAGAATAGACATAAGACATTATATTTTGTTAATGAATAATAATTATTGTAATAGATTACAAGGAAATTCCGATAAAACAGAATAATGTGTGAGTCGTTATAATCAATGGCAAATTGTTGTACAAGCTGTAAATTACTATTAGAATTTAGACACAATCATATTATATCTATAAAAAAACAGAATACATTAAATTTTAATTGGATTTTTTACCATATTATGCCTTATTAAATATATTAATCATATAAATAAAAAACTTGATTTTCTTCCTCGTGTCGTTTAACCTCACGTGATTTTCCTCCTCTGGCTCACATCGCACACGGTTCACATTAAACTAATGTATTATGTTTATGATTTGCCTAAAAACAAATTAAATTGGTTTTAATATACCCGTGTACATAATAAACCTAGATGTATATTTTATCTTACCATAAAAAAAGATTTCGTCTGTTTAATATTTAAATGTATATTAATTGAATTTTTAGAATTACTGTAATATAAACTCTCGTCTATAAGTTAAAGTGAAATAGAGAGTAAAGAAAATGGGCGAAGAGCCAGCGGCAGCCAGAAAGTTTTCTGTACATGTCCCCTATAGAGATAACTATAAGTAATAACGACTAGCATTAATGGATTTTTATAAAATGATTAGATGACGCCCGCAACTCCGTTGCGCCAAAATTCGTTAATCACGCAGGAACCCTAAATTTTTCCGGAATAAAGAGTATCCTATATGTCCTTGCTCAGGACTCTAAAGTATCTCTATACCTTTCAGCTAAATCGGTTCTGCGGTTTGGTCGTGAAGAAGTGACAGACAGACAGACACACTTTTGCATTTATAATATTATGTATGAATATTAGGGTCTAGCTGCTGCTGGTTCTTACTCTATACGCGAGATTCTCGAGTGGTGGCTTCGGATTGTTTTAAACTGTGAGTTGTAACTTGTGACGTACTATACGATTTATCAAAATTATTACGTTCGTTATTCGTATGACGTGTAATCGTGTAATACTACGAAATATAGAAAGATCTAAGATCTATGTCTTACTCGTGTTTGAAATAAAAAACTCTAATAAAATTATATATAATCTAAACTCTAATAACATAATTAATACTAGGAAAATGAAGGAAAATTAATTTAAATGCAAATTAAGTTTTTTACGTCGTTAATGACGTGTTTTTAGAGTTTAGGTCATCGAGGTATTACATTTCATACGTAATATGTTGTTACAAAGCTATTAATAAAAGACGTAGTAAATCATAAATGAATGAAGCGAGTAAGTACCAAAATTAGATTTTTGATTAATCACAAATCAAATAATAGCTTTAATTGCTATCATAATTGTTCATAGTTTGTTTCTTACTTCTAGTTCTTTCATAAAACGGGATTTTTTCAGAATCTGCAGAGTACACTTGGACGGAGCGAACTTTCATGCTACATTCATAGTATTCCTATCGTGTCCACGGGTCTAGGATAGTTCCTAGGTATCCTACTACACAAAATATCAAACTACATGGTCCAGTGGTTCAGAGTCTGGTTTTTGACTCGGAGGTCGTGGGTTCGATTCCCGCGTTGGACATGTTATTTAATGGACATGTTATTTCCAAGTTTGGTTAGGACAATGCAGGCTGATCACCTGATTGTCTGACAAGTGAGATGATCCATGCGTCGGATGGGCATGTAAAATGTTGGTCCTGCGCCTGATGTCTCGCCAGTCGTGTCGGTCCTCCGTCCCACTGGGTTATGAGTTATGACAGTAAATGAATAGAGAGTGCTCTTGTGCACTGCGCACACACTTGGGCACAATAAAATACTTCTGTGTAACTGGCTTAGTTTCAACGAAACCGGCCACCGTCGCTGAAATCGGTGTGGGAGTTATTATTATTAAATACCTACACGAAACACTTAAGTCCAGGTATACTCTGGTCTCTGTGTCGACGCAGCAAGACCTAAGTTCTTCGAACTTGTTTTGTTTGTCGAGTATTGCGTAAATGCCCTACATTTATGTTTATTAACACGTTATATTTGCTGATTCCAATATGTGACAGTCGCGCAGTTCCTATGCCGTGACGCAATAGCAGCTGCAGGTAATAATATAGCACTGTTGTAATAATTGCTTCGACAACCACCGTCGACGTCAGTATTGCAGCCTTATAACCTCCTTTGATTTTTATGCAAGTGCGTGTCAACCGCTTCAACTGGTTTTGAAATAACCTCCAAGCGAGAGATGAAGTGCAGATCTATACATATAATAAAACTGTAGAAATGACAATTCTGTACATTAAAGATATTCAAAAAATATTAAGCGGAGGGTGTCACTACATCGCTATACAAGCCAAAAATGTAGTCAGTTTTTTTGTCTGTCTGTCTGTCTGTTTGTATGTTTGTTCCACTATCACACGAAAACTACTGATCCGATTTGAATGCGGTTTTCGCAGATATATTTGTGTTCTTCCAACTTAACATCTGGTGTATAAATTTTTTTCCCCCCACCCCTCTAAAGGGACAAAAGAGGGGTCAGATTTTGTATAAGACTTTTGCTTTAACACGAAAATTACTGATCCGATTTGAATACGGTTTTCGCAGATATATTTGTCTTCTTCCAACTTAACATCTCGTGTATAAAAAAAATTTACCCCACCCCTCTAAAGGGACGAAAGAGGGGGTCAGATTGGGTATAAGACTTTTGCTTTAACACGAAAACTACTGATCTGATTTGCATACGGTTTTCGCAGATATATTTGCCTTCTTCCAACTCAACATCTGGTGTATAAAAATCACCCCCCCCCCCAAAGAGAGGGTCAGATTTTGTATTAAGTAAACTTTTTTCTTTAATGGACTTACTTTATATTATTAACTGTTTTTCCAACTTAACATCTGGTGCTACATAACATTTTTCCCCCCACCCCTCTTAGGGGACAAAAGAGGGGGTAAGATTTTGTATGCTGATGAAGTAGAAATACTTTAAATGGCAAAACAACGTTTGCCGGGACAGCTAGTGTTAAATATATTCACTATTAAATTTTGATTTTTTAAAAGCCTAAAAGCCAAAGCCGAACATAAAACCACTTCGTTTTGGAAGTCTCGGTCAAAAAGTTAAGGGCGACCGGAATCCAGTTCTTTGAACCCAGTGCCCTGTCATAGGTATAATAATTATGAGGACTTATCAATTAGGTAAGTACTTATAAAGTTCTAGTGAAGTTTATCGCGCAGGAACCGTATATTTCCGGGGTAAAAAGTATCCTATGTCCTTTCTTGGGTCTCAAAGTATCTCCATATCAAATTTCAGCGAAATCGGTTCAGTGATTTGGGCGTGAAGAGGTAACAGACAGACAGGCAGACATACAGAAAACAGGCAGATAGGCAGACAGACGTACAGACACACTTTCGCATTTATATTATTAAGTATTTCCTAAAGAACCATCCGTGATCCGACATAGGCTATGGTAATTTTATTGTAGTGCCTACGAGTATGTAGGCACGAGCCAATCACGACGGAATATTAAAACAAATATTATATGACTTGAATATAAAACAATAAATAGTCGTCAATGTATTAAAAAATAATAAGTATCTAACAAGTTTGACACGGGGAAGGCCAAACGAGCGTACTAATTTTGTAGTCGTGACTCGTGTGTTGCAGAATTTCGGTTGACAGAAAATCTACTGATTTTGTTGTATAGAAAATTCCAACTTCATTCACACGAGCGTAATTTTGTAAGTCATTATTAGTATGAAAAATAATATTTACGCGACGAAATTCTGCGACTCACTCATAAAATTACGCTCGTTTGAATTCACCTAAAGTACGAAGTACGAGCCTCATCCGCGTTGAACTCGTATCTATGTAGTATGTACCGCGGCGGCCGACTGCCGACACTCGCCTGTGACTTATGCCTCAGGGGGCGTCCACAAATTACGTGAGGTGTTTTTTTTTAATTTTTGACCCCCCCCCCCCTCTCCCCCTGCCCCTCTAGCATACGCCAACGAGAAAATTTTGTCTACACGTTTTCTCGATGTTTGATGGCGTTTCTCTACATCTCTATTGACCCTAACATGACATAATTTTTTTCTCGTGTAGACCTGTCGTCAAAATCTATCGACGTAATGTCAAAAAATGATTTTGACATTATGTCGTATCGACAATATAACTACACACGCGAGTGAGATATCTCGAGATTTTCTCGTTTGCGCATCTTAGGCCGGCTGGTGAGATTTCGTGAGATTTTTTTCAACCCCCCCTCCCCCCCCCCCGAAATCTCACGTGAGATTTTTTAAAATGTGGGTTTCTTACGTAAACGTTTGGTTTGACAGTCAGTAGATTTTCTTTCGAACGAATTTGTGAATGATCTTAATCGTATAACGATTACGCTTACGATACAATCTTAATCCAGATTGTACGTATGTACAATCTGGATGAAATGGACCAAAGTAGTATTATTTTGTTGAGAAAAAAAAATACGTGAGATTTGCCGAGACCCCCCCTCTCCCCAACGTGAGATTAGGTGAGATTTGACTCGACCCCCCCCCCCCCCCCCCCCTAAACACCTCACGTAATTTGTGGACGCCCCCTTATTATTTTATTAGTTTACACCAGCACGAAGGCTTCTCGGACTTCCTCCATCTATCTACAAGGTGTAATCTCGTATAGTACTTTAGGGTGAGCTTAGGTCCCCTATATAGAGTTCGCTGCGAAAGTATCAGCGCTTAAAGAGTAACTATTTTACTTTTGTATGGGAAAATTCATAGCGCTCGGGCGCTTGCCCATTCAAATCACGCATAAAAATTACTCCTTCAGCGCTGCTACTTTTACAGTAAACTATAAGGGACACATACAAACCCTAAAGGCTAAAGTAATTATCAATTAGTTTTGTTACACCGTGCATAATATTATAACAGCATGGAAGTTTTTTTCCCATGATCAAATTCAAGTTCAAAATACAATAACAATAAAATGATGTGTTGTTTGTTTGAGAAAATGAAGGCCAAAATATATAAAAACACTATTTTAGATACAAAATCAGGTATTGTATAAAAATAATACATAGTATAAAATTTGCATCCTCCCAAGGCTCTCGGCTGTGGTTTTATACTTATAATTAGCGCGGAGATAGTTGTAGGTACTTACTTTGTTTTCATTAAAATGTGTTTTATTTACAACTAGATGACGACCGCAACTCCGTTGCGCTAAAGCCTAATGCTGCCTCCCCATAGAGACGAACGCACTGCCAACGAGTTGGCCCACGCGTTGGCGGTGCGCTTGCAAGTTTGTGAGTAATCCACACATTGGAAGGTCATTCAGTATGCTTTGGATCGCGCCAATGTGCGGACGGATTCAAAATGGACGTTGAGTCGCTAACAGCTTCAGCTGTAGCTGTAGCTGCTTATTCACAGCTTATAATTACTTTATAAATGTGTACAACAAAAAGTTTTTAGAGGGTATTCTCGAAATAAATACGTAAAAAGCGAGAAAACGTAACAAACAAAGAAATAAACTCACTTTTACATATTTTATATTATTAAAATAATATAAATATTTTATTACTTATTATTTTTTATATATCATAATTATCACCTTATAATTATAATTATTATGATTCTATTATATATTTATTATTTATTAAATATTTAATTTATTTTGTTGTTATATCTGTGAAAATTTCAGAAATCTAGCTATAGCGGTTCTTGAGATACAGCCTGGAGACAGACGGACAGACAGATAAACAAACAGACAGACAGACGGACGGACAAAAAGGCAGACAGAAAGGCAGACAGACATTGAAGTCTTAGTGATAGGGTCCCGTTTTTACCCTTTGGGTACGGAACCCTAAAAAAACATCGTGAGGAAAATAGCATGTCCAAGAACCTTATTTTTTTTAGCACTTTTGATATAATTTTTTTTGTTCCACAGGCAGATTTACTCTGATAGTTAACTCAATAAATTTAAATGTTTACTCGATACTTATATTGTTCGCTATTTCGTCAAGTTAGATGTTAATTCGCCACAAGAAGGAAACGTGCACTCTTCAGCGCTGCTTCGGGCGAACTGATCGCGCGGCCTATGTGTGGATGGAACGCAAGCCTTGCGACAAGCCTTGCGACAAGCCTTGCGACAAGCCTTGCGACAAATTTCCTTTGATCATCCCGACACCGCGCGGCAAGCTCGCAAACGCGTCGGCCAACGTCTAAATACCTACCGCGAACGCCTGTTCTACACATTGGGCCAACGCGTTGGCCAACGCGTCGGCCAACGTCTAAATACCTACCGCGAACGCCTGTTCTACACATTGGGCCAACGCGTTGGTCAACGCGTCGGCCAACGCGTTCGCCTATTTGTAGTGCCGACATTAAACTCATGTGTCACGCCGCATGCGGGAAACCGTTCATTTTTTCGGGATAAAAAGTATCCTATGTGCTTTCCCGGGATTTTTGAAAAATAGGTTCAGCGGTTTGGACGTGAAGACGTAACAGAAAGACAGACACACAGACAGAAACACTTTCGCATTTATAATATTAGTACCAGTGGCGGGGCAAGACCTAAGTACATTTTATGTGTGCAAGATGTATCTTGCGAGGCCCCGTAAAATATAATATTATGATTTATGCGAGGCTCCCTGATGGATGATACTTAAGAACGGATTTGTTGAGAAAAATAATTTTTGATACCCAAATATTTGGTAACTCTTAAAATATATTACTCGTTTTTTAGCCTACGACAAAGCCTACGACCACTTCGAGACCTAGCCCGGCGAGAAAGACTGACGTAATGAACTCGGCCGGGCCACTTTTCGATGTTGATCAACAGAGCCGGCGCTGGGTGCCCGCGCACTCGCAAGTCGCAGGACGGAGCCTTCCTTCAAGGCTTCACTTTCATTTACGTCGCGACTCGCGAGTATGAGCTTTTACAGATATATTAATGTAGGTACCTATTAATCTAAGCACAACACTTGCGAAGTTTTCGTAACGTTATCGAAAAAAAAATCTATTTGAAAATTTGCGATTATAAAAAGCAAATCATAAAATCTGTTGATAAATAACATCAACATACCTAAAGAAAATTGTGTTTTGTCTCTAAAAATATCAGCAGTTGTCTTACAACAGTAGCTAAGTAGGTATATTATCAGTATAGAATTAATAAGATGTAATTATTATTGCAATCTTAAGGTAAAATCCTCAACTTTAATGAATATTCAGACTCAGAAACATATAAATATTATAAAATGCACTTACATTGCCAAAACTCCTTGTATATTCCGGCACTTCACAATGTATAAAACCTCACAAACACTTGGTAGGTACTCGATCCCGAATATGTATAGCGACGGTCGGCGACAAGAGACAGACGAGCACCGTGCGCGCACCACGACCACCAGACACTCACTGACAGCACTCAGCACTCAGCAGCTTCCGGTGGAGGACTGCACTCATAGTGAGGGAGCCCTAGAACAATTTTTTTTATTACTAACAAGCTACTTAAATCAACAAAACTTGGTTGACTACACAACCCTAAAACGGAACCCTAACCAGCTGACTTTTTTTTGTATATTTGTAGGTTAATAGTTATATAATTTAAGAGTAACATTGTCCTACAAATAGAACAATCCATATTTTAGGACCATCAAATCAAAGTATGAAATCCTTTCTAAGTATCTCTGTTAGCCAACGCTGTTAGCTACCACTTTCAAGATTTTTCGCAGATAAAAAAGTTGTTTGTCTTATCAAAATGAAGCTACTCACAAAAACATTACCTTGTTAGTAATAAAAAAAATGTTCTTGGGCTCCCTGACTATCAGCTGATCCTCGCTAAATTATTTTTGCCCGTACTAAGCAATGAATGATTTTCTTATACCTACTAAAACTATTTACACGTCTGGCTTCCTCCAGATGATTCTATTTTTATGTCCATGTCACTCAGCGAGGAGAGCGAAATTAATAAACCATAATAGGTTAGTAATTGTTTTAGGGTTTAATTCCGTGGGATTCCAAAATTACATAATATTTTCTTCATGAATACTTCATTCTGTCAGTATATTCATAGTAAGCTTGCATAGACACGGGCATACAGTATTATTTGTAAGTTTGGGAGAATTTCCTCTCGTTTTGAGCAGCAAATATTGATCCCTTTATAAGAAGGGCCAAAGCTAGGATACAATGCTCGAGGTCAATAGGAGGCCCGAGGACATGACATGGCGGGGGTCATGACTCATGCTACATGTGTGATGTGAATGACCCTTAAATTCTACAACCGGACCCGGGAATCCATAGGGAGCCCTCGGTCTAGTAAGCGGTTCATAGGACTTAGGAGGCTAGGACAGAGTTATATGCAAATTGCGAATTGAGGTGCATACATGTGACCGTAGATCTACATGACGGAAAACGTCACACTCCCATTCTCCACGCGTGTCACCGGCGCCGGCCGTGGGCCGAGCACACACAATGCTGAGGATTCGCCGTGAAACTGCTAGGTATACAAATATTGACGGCTGACGGCGCGAGGTCTCCGCAGCTGGTGCTGGAGTCGACGTGAGGTCGGCGCTAGCCACGTGTTCATTAGTGAGGACGACCGGTAGTCTTCACTCTTCGCCGATTGTATCGGGAGGTTTTTATGCCACTTGAAGTCGTTTTCCGCCAATGTTTTTGCTCGTGGAAAAAATTATTTAATATTCCACCGCGCTAAGAGTAGTTTTTGTTAGATGTTAGATGATTTATTTTTTGCGCTAACGCTTTAACTTACCAAACTTCATTTGAATATCCCTGACATATAGTATTAAAATACGCGTTTTATGCTTTAAATTCGAGAAGGTTATTTCGCAAACTCTTGAAAATATGTATTTTCAATGCCATTGAATTTTGAATTATATCGGCGTATTATATTTCATGGCGGTACAGTAGGTCGTTTGCTCGATTGTGATCTACATAGTTTAATCTAATGTTATCTGCACGTTTTAATTTCAAAGTTGTTCTTCTATAAGTAGCATTAGGAATGTGCAGAATTGCATAACGAGACCGCCAAATAGAGCGCCACGCGTCCGAGTTGAATTTGATAAGTCCAATCTGTATGCGTCTGCAAATTACAACATTTAAAACTGTAAACATAATATTTTGTTTAAATTATGTATATCAATGACATAAGCAACTTCATACATCATATAGGTAAGTATAATGATTACATTAAACCTAGATATCTATCCAAGTAGAATAAATAGTAGAATAAATTTTACTTTATCTTGCTTTGTATGGAACAAACTGTACTAATAGTTCGTACCAATAGTGGTTATTTCAACTATCAAAATACCAAAATATGTAGTAAAAAATCGAGGTAATTTATTGTGGCAAAAAGTAGAGGTATGAATCCGCGGAAAAATGATAATAAGAGGATTAATGAGCTCGTCCATTCCTCACCTCCCAACACCATTTAGTGAGCTCACGGACACAATACCTACCATGACAATGAAAATGTGATTGATTGTGGCGCATAATAGACGGGCATGAGGCAGCGGTCACCCATCCATCACCGCCGAACTGGACGCGCCTTAACCCTGACCCCCTTCAACTGTTAAATAACTTTGGTAAATAGCTGATGAGTCGTATACTATACTACGAAACCTAGCACGTCGCGAGGTCTGCGCGAGTTTGTACGAATATTTAAATTGATGTTTGTTAATGACTGATGGGGCGTAGTATGCAGCATCATACGGGTCGCCCGGGCCACAGGGCAACGTGCGTAAGCAAAAATTATTAAAAACATGCAATTTCTTAATAGTCAAAAAGGCAACCTTACCAAAATGTGCCAGGGGCCCTAAGGCCCCTGGCACATTTTGATACGGGGCCCTGCCAAGGCAAGCTACGCTTCTGGTTAATGAAATCAACTCTTGAGTCGTGACTCGTGACCACGTAGCCCGTAAACAATCGGGATATTCCTATCAATAACCTCAAAAACTGCAGACTCCGCAGTCAATTTGTCCGTCACTCAGTTTGCCTCTATGCCCAATTAATAATAGTTACGTACAAAAAAAACCAAAAAAAATTTTTTACCAAAACCTGTAAGGACGATGCCAAAGTTGGAAGCTTGTTTTAGTCGTATAATTTATCCTAGGCCCACTTGCGATACCGCAGAATTGAACATTGGGTAAACATTTTATTCATACTTATTTATTATAATGCTGTCTGTCTGTCCGTCTGTCTGTCTGTCTGTCTGTTACCTCTTCACGCCCAAACCGCTGAACCGAACTTGCTAAAATTTGGTATGGAGATATTTTGAGCCCCGGAAAAGGACATAGGATACTTTTTATCCCGATTCCTGGAAAAATGTATGGTTCCCGCGCGATAAACAAATGTCGAAACGGAGTTGCGGCCTACCGGCGTCATCTAGTAACAAAAAGAATGATAAAGATGACATGATTTAAAACCCACGCTTAAGACCGGGCTGTCAAAATTATCAAAACACGCTAGTCCCGCCTACATACCCCGCTATCCTCCAATCGTGATATAATGATTCCATGGATCGTGCCCGCATGAATTATACTTTAAGCCGCAGCTAGTAGTGAACAATATCGCGTAACAAGGGTTCCCGCATTATAGCACGAAAGTAAAGGTCGTAAGTCCCAAAACAGTTTTTTGATGATTACTTAAAAACTAAATACAATATATTTCCTTTAGCTATGATTTTACAAAGTGTATTATTGTAGTAGTGCAAGTTATTTAATGATAGTAACTATTCAGTTACTATCAGTTCTGGGCTTTTCAACAAATATCTGTTACACTTATTCAAGTGTAACAGATATTTGTTGAAAAGCCCAGAAATATTCATAATTTCGAAAAATAAAACTATCGAGTCAAAATATGTGAATCGTGTTTTCCGTTACGCTAGTATCAGATAAATATACAATGATTAAATAAATCTCAATTTCATTTAAGTCAATCGTCTTCCGGGATTGTAATACTTATTAGAAAACACAGCAAAATTTGACAGCACGCTCTTAATTTTAATTTTTAAACCAGATCAACGCATGTGTATGACAGATGCAATTAAAAATACAACAAATACAACATGCAGGAAGGTCAGCACTTGATCCTTGGGACGAATATAAACGCGGTCGTAGGTCAACCATCACGATATGATTTAAAGTAAAGTGATAAATTGTGTTGTTATTCTTTAGTATTCGGCCCCGCAGAATCTTCGTACTTGCCCAACTAACATTACCGCTACAAAAATAGCTTATTTAGAACCTGAAGTGTTATAAAGGTTGACTTGGAGCTGTAATTATAGTTTGTGGCGACAAAACAGAGTTAGTAATAAAATATAACACTTATAGTTACAAAACGGGTCCATAAGAGCGATTATAAAGTCTAAAGTGGAACTGCAGCTATTATTATCCCTACAGTACAGACCAGAGCATCTGTGTTATAGCTTTGAGCGAATCATACCACTATAAGATCTATATAAGAAATAATCATCTCCTACTAACTCCTTTAGCGCATTTAGTTGCACAAAGGAAGCAATTAATGCTACTAGACCTACAAGGCTGTTTTTTAACTCTTTTGCAAAACCAAACTCCTAATGGGATGCAAAAATCCTCTATGTTATTTAGGGCTGTATATTAGAGTTATTTTCCCCTATTAAAACCCTAAATTCATGAGTCCACAATTTTTTGAGTACAATCTTAATTCACAAAAATAATAAAAAGAAAGTACAAAATGAAAACTTATTACAATGAAGTTACTTGTCTTTGTAGCGTTTTGATGCCCGGGTCACGAAACTTTTAAGACAATAGGTAAAACATTAAAACAATTTTATCAATAAAAAATGTTTTGCTTTATTTGAAGCGACACTTTTTTACTTAAAATACACAACAAAGAGTGGGCCCCTTCATTATTTGCTTATAACTCATCTTCGCAAAGAAAATTCTGCTTCAGCCTTCCACTAACGAGTCAAAATATTATTTCACTACTCAACTCCGCCATTATAAAATCAGTGGTTATAGTGTAAGTATATGTGTAACATATACATAAGCACAATATTGTTAAGCCAGTTAGAAAAAAAGTTAAAAACATGTCATAATTACGTTACAATTTACCATATTGCCACCATTACGGTTAAGCACCGTAAAAGTAAGTAAGATGCATTATAGGTAGATCTACTATAACCCTGAAAGGGTTTATATTCGTAAATTTGCTTCCTTTGTAGCACTCAAAGTGTCTTTAGGTAGCCTGTAATCTATTATACCGCTTGAAGACTCACTAGTCACTTAAATACCTCACTTAAAACGCTTTAAGGCTCAGTTATCGCTATTGTACATCCACAATAACTTTACTGTATCTCTAAAATTCATGCTATAGCTCTACTATACCGTCATAGTGGAACATAAGGCGATAAGAATTTGTGCCCAATTCAAGGGTACAGTAGAGGTATAGCGAGCTATAACTCCATGTCATAGCACTTATTGAACACCATTGGATGTGTTTAGCTCACTTGTAGATCTGTTTTAACTCTTATGTTAGCGCCTAATGTTAGTTGGGTGGTCTGTCAGCAATGCCTCGTATATTCCTAAATACGATACTATGTTAGTACTAGATGACGCCACCAATTCCGTTGCAGTAAAATTCGTTTATCGCGCGGGAAAAAAGTATCCCATGTCCTTTCCCGGGACTCAAAGTATTTTCATACCAAATTTCAGCAAAACCGGTACAGTGGTTATAGACAGACAGACATACTTTCGCATTTATAATATACCCAACAAACAAACTAACCTTATAAAATTAACTCAATAAGGTCTAAACTCTTATACTTGTTATAAAAGAGCATTCATTATGCCAATGTTACTTATAATGGCACACTATTAGGAGGTTTGGCTAATATTACCTTTATTCTTATAATTTGGTTGGGTAAATGTTAATAACTCTAATTTATACGGCAACTATAAGGCTTCGAAATATGTTCATCTTATAGTGGCTATTTACATTGCTTTTTAGCCTTATAATATTCAAAGACATATAAAAGCTTTTAATATGGTCAATTATTCTTATAAAAGTAATGCACAAGGTAACTAATAATGCTTTTAACTTATAGGGGCATTTAATAAGACATCTATCCAACAAACGAATGCTAACATTTTATATGACCTTAACAAGGATGAAAGCAATCCACATTCCCTTAAACAGTGATTATAAAGATATTATTCTCTTTAAGGTTACATTAAAATGCTTTACATAACTAAATTCGCCATTTTAAACGTACAAAAAATTGTGTGAATTTCTCGCGGAGCGGAATGATCGGCCAAATGCGAGTCGGACCTGTGCACGAAGGGTTCCGTACTTTAATAGAATAAAAAAGGCCAATTTTTTTTTAAATTTTTAGGCCTTTGTGTAAATTTCAGGTGCCTGCCCGTTACCATTATTGACAAGCAATAAAAGAGAAAAAAACATGTTTGCCCCCTTACATGAGCCCCCTTAGATATCATATGTATTAATTTTATTTTGTTTTATGTATTTGTTGTTATAGTGGCAATAAATGCATACAATCCCGACAAATTTCAAAATTGTAGCTATTGCGGTTCTTGAAATACAGCCTGGAGTCAGACAGATAGACAGACAGGCGGGCAGATAACGAAGTCTTAGTTATAGGGTCCCGTTTTACCCTTTGGGTACGGAACCCTAAAAAGGGATTCAAAACTGTGAAAGAAGTTGAAAAGGAGCGATGGATACAGAAGAAAAGTAAAAAATAAAACAATTAATTTGATAATCACGTATTTTTAATAATATTTCAAACTTAAAATTAGTGCGCAAAAGTGAGCTAAAGTATCTTTGTAAAGAGGTCTCTTTCGGCCAACCCAACTACAGTGGAAAAAAATATTTTTTACATATAATAAACGGGAATAACACTAGCTAGGTGCGATTTTGTTAGTGTGAAAGGAACCCTAACGATATGTAAAATGGCGATATCATAAGAAACAATTGATGCCGTTATAAAGTCTTTACTCTCATAGACTCCTTATAGACGTGGTGTAAATCCTGTTGTTCTTTTAAAAGCACTGTATATAACTTGACTAAATAATTAATGACGTTTTTAGCACAAAAACAGCTTAAATTCAAGGGCGAGTTGATACCAAAACACACAGCGTATCACATTTTATCATACATTTTAATTCCCATACACTTTTCACTATAAACGAGCACTAAATCAGGTAAATAAACTATAAATAAAACAATGACTTATCGTTTACTTGACAGTAAAATGGCTGACATTACTATTTCTTCTCCAAGCTGTTGCGAAAATGTAAATCACTTATGACGGCAAAAAGGGCAAACGGAATTTAACTCCCTTGTTTTGGACAATAATATAACACGTATAAGGGTGATCGTCCGTATTAACGCTTTCTATATGTTTCTTATAAGTTGAAGTACCTTGTTCTTAGTCATTATATAACACGTATAAGGAAAAAAGCAGACAATAAAGCAACTATAAGGAGGGTATAAGGTTATTATCCTTATAAATTGTGCCCAAATGCACCCTTATTAGCGATAATACGACTTCTATAAGAATATTATTTTTGGCTATATAAGCCACTACAAGATCAATTTTTGTTAGTTGGTTAGTTAGCTATAGTATGGATTTGTATCAACTAACAGGTACACTCACGTGTATCAACACTCAACAGCTGTCGGTATCTCGCGCGGCCGCGGTATTTAGGGTCAACCCACATTGCAATTTGCAACGTCGTGCGGCGATGCGATTTTTAAACGAGCTTTTCGTTACAGGCAGTCTAGGCTGGCACCGCGAGCGGTAAGACAGTCAATTCAATGTGTATCTTTTTGTGTAAAAAATAGGTTTAGGGTTGAATAAATCATAAATGCATCGCAGTTCGCAGGGCATCGACGTGCCCCGTCGCAATGCGACTGACCCTTACCCGCGTTTTGTCGTCAGTCGCAATTTGCTGGAAAGTAGAGTACACTGTACAATGTACAAGTGTGCAAAAAAATCTCAATTATACGGTGACGGAGTTGTTATTTAAATATTTTTCCAATTTGTATTTGTACTCGGTACACGCAAGTGCAAAAAACCACCGCAGAATTTTAAATTATATTCGTATAATTGACTAGGTATATTATATATCTTCACAATTTGGGATTTAATTTTTTATAAGTATGTAAGGAATGATTTTCAGGAATGACAAATGATACAAAATTAATATAATCATATCTATTTGTAATAAACTAGCCAAGTGCACATCAGGTCATGCAAATAAAAGGGCTTCAGAGGAACCTATGCAGGTTTAATTTATCATTATTCGTTACATTTTACATGCTTAAATTATTATTACGTTAGTTTGTCAAGTTTTTATATTGAAATATCTAAGCATTTTTCAAGCAGGCATCTACAACTCCTGAACAACTAACTGCCGCACTCATAGACGAATATTAATTACTTGTAATTAAATGCAGATTTTGTCATTTAAACCCCATGCATTAACAATCAACCTCTTCATTTAATTAGTACAGTTAAGTTATTAGATAATATTCGTGTCTGAGTGTGGCAGCTAGCGTGCCTGAATTAACAAAATATGATTTTTCTTCACTCAACAAAACTGAAAAAAGCAAGAAGACTCGTAACTACAACTGAAAAAGATGGCACGCAAAACATAAGGCTGGAATGTAGGTAGTTGGTGATACGATAAGAAGATATCGAAAGAACAAAATCGAACAGTTTATTTATTTGGAGCTGACCTACTCGCGGTGCTGGCAAATACAGGACCGTCAATAGCATTATCACGTTATCAGCGTATCAGGTGTCTGATAACGGCTGACTGCGGCTGACTCATCGCCCAGACGCCAGAGTGTGTGATACTGTGCTGTGATGGCCAGGGGATTATTCAATTATTACTGGTTAATTTGCTGCTAAATTCAGTGCCACATGTCCAGAAGATTCTTCTATTCAGTTCACAGTAGAGTTCTAGAGTCAGAGCTATACTCTGTCGTGAGAAGTTGTGAGTGTGAGTACGGCACCACGGCAATTAGTGGTTACTCAGGTTACCGTTTAACAGGATACAGTCAGTTTGGCAGCTACGTTCAGAGACGTTAACTCTGACAGGACCTTCTTGCTCGCGCCATAAAGCATTTTATCACTCACATCGACCCCAAGTGTGAAAAAACTCCAGTGAGCGAGGCCTCAGGCAGTGCTGGCCAAAACTGGTGAGCGTGGGATGACAGCCATTAGCCAGTGACCATAGGGTGTAGATGGTGCTGGCGGCGGCTGCTGGCCACGATGGGCGACCACAAGGACAGCGCGTGCTACTTCTGCAATGAGATGTTCGAGATGGGCAAGCTGCAGGTGAGTACATGACGATACAACTTACGAGGCTATGATAATACAAGTAAAGTTCAAAAGTAATGTATATGTTAGCACGCGTCTTATGTTGTAGCTGGTGTGAGTAAATTCTGGGATATCTATTTAAAGGACGCATCATTCTTATATTTACGCCCACAAATCCTGTTCATTATAATCCCACCAAAAACATACCTATCTGTAAAAATAGGGGCCAAGTTCCTATCGACTTATTGTTAGCCTAAAAAAGATTTGAAATCCAATCCAATGACAAGTTTAGCTATGCACTTCATCGATCGTAATCATCTTCATCAACAGCCTGAGCCATAATACTTCTGATTTGAACTTGGCAGGTTAAGTTTATTCTATAAATAATATCTAAATTTAATTATACAAAATTTAATCAAGTATTACGTATAGCCCGAAAACCTTGTAACAAAATTATTTGTGTAATAACCAGTGGCGAAGAATCCATATAACCCGATTCCCGTCGGCTTCCCTTAGAAAAATCGAATCTATGGGCCATCGACATTTTTATCCAATAAATATTTTACGTACTTAAAAAAATCTTTGAATTCACTTAAAACGCCTACAAATATTTATATTCAATAAATTTTCCACTCACTTGAAATAGTTTGAATTAATAACTAAATGCCTACAAAATTGTGCAAGCGCAGAACATCTCCGATCAAGCCAATAAATTAGCGGCTTACTTCTCCATAGAACAATATTTCATAGTAAGCATCTGTCCTTTTCATTCCTGTGAACTGATCGTCATGTTCTGTCTCGTTCTAGCACGCGCTAATATACTCGGAAATAAGCCGATTTCAATGGGCTTATTACGAAGAAAGGTTAATTAGCAACGCACAGGTGCAAGCGAGAAAGATGAGTCATGACGTAAAATTGTTATGATACGAATTAAGAATGAATGTAGCGACATAATACTTTTGCTGGCGCGTAATTACACTTTATTTGGTAGGATTTTTTGTAATATGACTTTATTAGGAATGCCTTTAGCGGTATTTATTAAATATGATAGGCGCGTAATACATTTTTATTTTGCTGGTTTTTTAGTTTGACATATGGCGGATAACTGCGAATCTTAAAGAAAAAGAACTTGTTGTTTGTTTTAATTTCAGTTTTGTTTTGTCGAATTTTATTTGTTTTAGTGTTAGAAGTGTGTCATGATTTCATGAATTAAATTAATTTATATTGTGATTTGTGTGTCATACGTAATCGTGTTGTTTGGACTTCGGAAATGGCATTAATTCAGACAGACTTTAACAAACGAAACGTTTCGTTTGTTAACTCTTTATTTTGACTTTTTAAAGGCATCATTATCAAACTTGAAACTCGAACATAATATTATGTAGGTACCTACATCAGTGCTGAGCATTTTGGTAAGTAGATTTTATACTCTGGCTTCCCTTCCGAAAATATACACCCTTCGCCACTGGTAATAACTATATAACATCAATACTGCTGTGAGGTCATTGACCTTATCACGTATAGGTAGAGCGAACTTTTATTTGAATATTATTTTATTTTAAACTAGCGACCCGCCCCGGCGTGGCACGGGTAGAAAATATATAGCCACTGAAAAAATGATTAAAATCGATAGTCTAATGATTAAAATCGATAGATAGCCTATGATCCTTCACGTGGTCTACTTCTTATCTCAGGTGCCAAATAACATAAAATTGCTCCAGTAGTTCGCGAGATAAGCCCTTTCAAATAATTTCCCCCTGTTTTTCCAGATTCTCCTATTAGTCTTAGCGTGATAAAATATAGCCTACAATCTTCCTCAATAAATGGGCTATCTGTTAGATACGCAACGGATTTTGATGATTCTTTCAGTGTTCTGAAAGAATCATCAAAATCCGTTGCGTAGTTTTAAAGATTAAAGGGAACAAAGGGACATGAGGGGAAAAAAGCGACTTTGTTTTATAATACAGGGAAAAGGTGGTAATGTGGCCCCTGCACATATATTGGCCCCCTTCAATATTTAATGTTTTAACAACGGTATCCAGTATAATTTTGGTGGAACGGGATGCTCGCGGCATGCTAATTTAGCACCGTACAAATCCAACAGAGGCTGTTAAGTTCGATTGTCATTCGATCAAGTTAAACTTGCGACCTGCGAAACTTTTAAGTGTGTGTGATTTTATTTCGATAGTTGTTAAGAAACAGAAATATTTGGCTTTTGTGTTCAAACATCGGATACATCAAACTGTTCTCCTACGGAATTTAAAAGGTAAATATAAAATTATACATTTAATAAATATTTTTGGTACGTTTGTTTAAATATTAGCAATGATTGTAATTTGGCCCCCTCACATTGGTCGTAATGTTGTTCCAATGACAGAGCTGGAGAGCCATGGGTACAGTATCAAATTTTTTACTAATGGTATGTAGCGACTTACGACTATGTAGCCTGTGGAGGCTTCAAAGGTGACTATTACATTTGTGATTTTTGCCGTTAAGTTTCACTTGTGCAATACATTTAATGTGATATCCTCGGGGGGCCACATTACCATCACTTGATCTCAAAATACCAAATGTGATTGATTAAGAATAATTAAAACTTTCGATTATCCTGCACGAGTTTTATTTATTCCCTAATAAGAAATGTTTAAACAAATGAACAAGAAGTCCTTTAATGTATTTTTTAGGTTTCTGACTCTTATATTTTTTAAATAATGCTTGATAAACAAAGTGGGGGGCCACATTAGGGTAATTCCTGACAAACATGCAATTTTGATGGCCGAAGAAATAAATTAATAAATCTAAAGCATTTAAGTGCTTTTCAAGGATTTATTGTATTAACGTCGTCGTTTTCTTTATAAAGCTATAACGAATTGTTGTATTTTAAGGATAATTTTAGATAAAATTAAATTTAAAAGTGCCGAAATGACATTACCGTGGGTGTCCCAAAACCCGAAAATGAACCATTATAATAAGATTTTAAAAAAATCACATCTTTTACGACCAGTTTAACATAATACTAGCAAACTTCAATACTTGATCTACCTAAATAAGTCAATCTTACATATTTTAATGAATTAAATAACACACTAAATAATTTTAAACTGTGTCCCAAGAAAAAATCATCATTACCGTGTCATGACATGTCGCGATGTGTACAACTCATTAGATACACTTTGCATATATTGATGTACGTCCCCCGTATTGCGACAGCCTTAATCGATCTATCAGAGTTTACACGAGTCACCTGTTAGCGCCAGAAAAATAATTAAATATTGTTTTCCGTTTGAGTTTTGGTGTTTGTCACGGAGACGCGTCATCTACCTGGATCTCAGTACTAAGTAAGTATTGACGTAATCATAACGTATTTGGTTTATAATAAAAGAATGATGGTTTAAAGAGTCCTCGAATGAAATAATGTTCCAGAAAAGTGTTTCGTTTAATATACAATCCGGATAAACATAGCATTCGTCATTACCATATTCGTAATTACCATGTTTTACCGTGTATTTTTATCCACGGTAATGAGCAATCTTACACGGTAATGACGTCATATTTATTTTGGATTTTATATAGGAGGCGATTAACATAAACTTGTATATTGTTCGCAGATTTAAGATGGCAAGACACAAAAAACTGACCACTGTGCTGTAAATTGTCATTACCGTGCTTCAAATGATCATTACCATGTCTCCTAAACTTTGAGGGAGTATAGCTCTTTAGGTTATTAGGATTAAAGAGGGCCTCAAGTATAAACTTCATATCGACATAACAACCTGACATAATCCTGTATAAAAAATACAAAATAACTAATTTTTTATTTTTTTTTACATTTTTATCAAAATTGCATGTTTGTCAGGAATTACCCATTACCACCTTCTCCTATATGTATAGATTAATATTGTATAAGTTTTCAAAAACTTAAGGTTAATAGCTTTTTTATTAATGTTACATAGGTATATACCTGTAACCAAAGAAGAATCACCTCAATCAATACACGTACTAGCACAGAATATATATTAGTGGTACCAAACACTAGCTAAAAGCCGAGCTTTGTGAGGGTTCGGGTCGTCACACTCACACCTTCATTGACTGACGATAACACATCTACATATAAAATATAAAAATTACTATGTTACAGCACGAATCAATAGGCGTGATGTAGTTTTTCCGTAAAGTATACCACAAAATATTCAGATTTTGGGACATACTAGGGCTCGCTTCGCTCGCCCTGATAAGCAAAATCTATTATCTGTATTCTAGTAAGTAATCCCCATTACTCAGATTTTAAAGTTTTGGAACATATTTGAATACAAACAATTAGAAATATTTGAGATAAAATGTTCGTCATGAAATTCAAGGCTGATCATGATATAGTAATCCTATGCTAATCCTAGCTCATAATTGGGATGATGACAAGGTCAAAGATTAGCGAATTTTGTTAATAAAATAAAGAAATAACGGTAAAAAATAAGTGTTTCCAAAATTTCAGCTTGATAGCATTTGTATTTTTTTTGTTATGCGCCTTCAAAGTTGGATTTTCAAGTCGATTTTTTTTTAAATTAATCCTTCGATCGGAGGTTCTAGGAATTCCCATTGTATTCTTTTGTTCTCGCGATCACCGGTGCTCGCGCGGGGCCTGAAAGATTAAATTTCTTAATATTTGTATACAATTCGATAACTTATGCGGTTAAAAGCAACTTTTGGTATGAAACCACTTTCATAAACGCAATATTTAATATACCTATCGAACAAAGTTCTCTCCCGATCCGTACAAACTACGAAAGACTGACGTCAGTCTTTCATAGCACTTTGTATGGAGCGTTTCGGGCAGGTCTATTTTATGAGACGTTTGAATTGTTCATATCTTGGTGAATTTTTAAGCTATGAGAGTAATTCTTTCAGCGATGTTTCTATTTTTTAAGGGTCTTTCAATTACCAATAAGAAAAAAAATTAGTCATCAAGCCTATTAACACCTACTTAATCGCATCTTTCAACAAAATAACTATGTACGTACTAGTACCTTTTTTTTTTTTTTTTTTGTTGAGGGGGGGAAATACGTTAGGTATCCCCCGCCGCGCACGGGGGTTGACGACGGGGGTATGTCGGACTCCCTCCGGCTCGGTGTGCCGGAGGTTTACCGACTAAAACCCCCCCATGCCCTCCTTCCAGCCGTGAGACACGGGACCTCTGTTAGCGAACACCGCGTCCTCATGGCGCTTGCCGCGTCCGGCACATCTCCGTTTCGGCGGCTGGTGTTCTGCCGCCATCTTTCTTCACCGAGAGCTCCCCGGGCATCTAAGGAGCTTTCTTCTCGGGGCCCTTTGTGCGGGCGGTGATCCCCCGATCAACCGCCCACGGGCCTATTGCTCCACCTCCATGGCGGGCTGGAGCTGACTAACCCCAGCACCACCGGCTCCAGGCTCATGCGGGTGAGCCTTGTCAGAGGGAGCTCCTCTCCTGCGGCGCTTCGTAGGCGGGGGCGGCTTCTTGGCTGATAAACAGCCACCGCTTCCCAGGACGTGCCCGCTTTCCCTGCCGAGTGCCTCGCAGAAGAAGCAGTTGGGTTGCTTCTCCTGGCACTCGGCGGCCTTGTGCCCCGGTTTCCCGCAGCGGAAACAATTCCGGCTGCGGTCCACCGGGCACTGGCATGTCGTCGCCAGGTGGCCGGTATCAAGGCATCGGTAACACCGCTTAGGCCTCGCGGCCAGCAGTGTCACCTTCGCCGAGACCCAGCCCACTCGCAGCCGCTTCATGCTGATGAGCTTTTTAGCGGCCGCGACGGGGACGCTCAGCCACACCGAGCCGTCGCCCCATCTTCCCACCTTTATTGGGCCCGTCCTGATGGAGTTGGACGGGCACCCTCCTTCTCGCGACACCGCCTCTACGACATCTGCAGTCGTCGCCGAGTCGTCCAGTCCGGCGATGCGCATCTCCACGCATTTCGCAGGGCGGCCGACTTTCACCTCCTCAGGGTCGAGAACCTCCCTCAACTTCTCAGCGAGGGCGTCCGCCTTCGCTTGGGCGCCCTCACCAGGGATGGTGAGGACGCGCGCGCCGGTCTGAGCGAGACGAAAGCGGAGGTTGAGCTTTTGTATGTCCAGCTCTGCCAGTCCACTCGTCTTCACCGCGTTCTTCGCCTTTAGAAGGACGTCATTGTATGTGACGCCCTTCTCGGCAGCTTTCGCCCCCAACGTGAGGGTGATGGCCGCGGTGGCGGAGGCGCGGAGCTTCGCCTTCTTCTTTCTTTTAGGGGCGGCTTTAGGTGAAGTAGCCGCCCCTTTCTTCTTACTCATGCCCTTTGGGCCTACCGTGGTCCATTGGGCCTCCGTACGGAGGGAGCTGGTGTTCGTTCCCCCTTGTGCCGCCTCCTGAGCAGCCATTGAGGGCCGCTTCTTCTTACGGGCCTTTTTGGCCTTTGGCACCGTGGGTACAGCAGGGGCCTCTTGCGGGGCCGCTGCGGCAACTGGCTGCCGCGTCTTCTTCGGGGCCGGCTTCTCCTTGGCTTTTGGCCTTGAAGATCCCAGCATCTCGCCCGGTGGTGCCTCAACGCTCACAGCGGCGGCCGAAGTAACACTCCGGGCTCTGTCCGCCGCGAGCGGAGGTCGAAGTCTTGGCTCCGGTAAGAGCCGACTCTCTAATCCGGCCAGCCGAGCATTCAGCATATTGCTGAAGGTCTCCACGTTAGAACGAGAGACCTCAGACAACAGCTGGCGCATGTCTTGCTCGGCTGGCTTCGACATCTGTCGACGTAGGCCCTCGACTTCTCTGCGCAAGGACTCCACTTCCTGTTGGAGCCGCGCATTTTGAGCTTCGAGGGCTCTTATTTCGTCCGTCGCTCCACGATTCTTCATTTCGGCGACGGTCGCACGTATGTCGCCGACCGCCTCCTTGAGAAGACTCTGGAACGTCCCCTTCAAATTGCTGGACTTCGTTGCGACCATGGTGATCGTTGTCAACGAAGTCTCGACGCATTTAGCCAGAGCGTTGATGGTCTGCTCTGGCCTGTCTTCTTCCATGGCACCTGCGAGGAGCGAAAAGCGCGTCTCCCGCGCCGCCCTTGCCGCCGCGGCTACCTCCTCCTCCACCTGGAGTTGAAGGGCCTCCTCCTTCTCTCTATTCAGATCGGCCTGCGCCTTCGCCATGCCGACATATTGTCCGGTCGTTGGCGGGCGGCCGCGTCCTCTCTTGGGTTTGGGCACCGCCCCTTTACTGAGAGGCGGCGCCATGTCGTCATCAGAGCGCCTCTTCCGGCGCGTCCTAAGCGAGTATGGCGGCAAGCCCTCGGAGTCCAGCGACATGCCAGACATCTCACTGGAGTCCGAGAGCCAGTCCTCGCTGTCACGTCCGTGTTGGGAGACTCTACCTAGAGAGGAGTTTCTACCAATGTCGTCTTTTCCGGTGCTTGGAGGCGGCATTATCACGTCGCGTGTCGATAAGACACGCGGAAGATCCTTGTCGCCTCTCAACTTTTTCTTCTGCATTAACTTCAGCATCCGCTCGCGCCCGTTGGGCTGCAGCTGACTGAAGTCAACGTCTTCGTCCGTTAAAAGCTCCGCCGCCGGCGCGGTAATGGGCGCCGGCTTCTGGCGGTCTTTCTTTCCCCCGCCATCACCACTCAAAGCGGCTAAAATGGCCTTCTGCCTCGCCGCCTTAGCGGCCGCCTCGTCCTTCTTCGTAACGGTTGGTCCCTCCGTATACACGGACCTCGCACCCCCTTGCGGAAGTGCACGGGATTCTCCGGCCCCAGAGGAGCCGGGACCCGCCCGGAGATTATTTTCACAGTTACGACTCTCCATCATGCTAAGACTCCGACACCCCGGGTCGCGGGCCCGTTCGTCACACTGCGGGCGCAGCCAAACACACACACAATCACTCGCCCATACCGGCGTTCAGCCACCCCTCCCGTGTCACCGTGAAAAAGCTCACGATGGCACGGGGGAGGTGCCCAGGGACACGACGTGGACGGACCGGTATCGCCCCCACGTACTAGTACCTACCACTGACCACATAATGTGTATGTTACGCTCAAAGACCGAAAACGCTCAGTGAGCGAAAAAATGGCTCACAACGCGTTGTGGTCATAGTGAAACGGCCACGACGCGAAATTTGCGTCGTGGCCCTAATGAAAACGGACACGACGCGTTTAGTCTGATTCACAAGTGCCATTTTCCTCAAAACCTGATCTCATGCACCGAAAATTATGATTTTGGTCTCATTCGATTTGGAATACCATCTAAAACATTCTATCAAAATTACAAGAGGGGCTGAAAAAAAAATGCAAAAGTTATAAACAATTAAGTAAACATAAAAAGAAGGGTTTGGTTTTTTTTTTATATTTTGAAAACTATTTGAGATAATTCAAAATTTGAAAATAGATCCTTAAAGAACAGGAAATTTCCTAAAAAAATCTTAGATCCTGGAACCTTATCAACAATTCTTATAACTTTAATTGAGCGGCGAAAGTAAAAACGCATAGTTCGGGTTTCGCGTGAATTGCCGCAATCTGCCACGTGAACTAAAAAGTATATTTTAACTGATTAAATATTAATATAAAGAAATAAAAAAATTTGAGTACTAAGTAGACATATCAATAAACAATAATCCGTCAACAAAAATAATCACAATTAGTTTAATTGTTATGCTTTTGTTAATTTGTTAATAGTCACCATTTTAATGTTAACATAAAAACGCTGATTATTTCAAAACAACAAATCTAGAAATTTTTATTATTCTTTTGAGCTAATTTTAAAAGGGCTTAGAAGAGATATCCGTTGGAAAAATTCAACAATTTTGATTTTTGACTTTTTTATGAACAATCAAAATCAATATGAATTTTGCATATAAATAAAGCAATTAGGGTTTTTTCATCAATAAAAATTATTATTTAAATTTTATTAGTTATAAATAAAAAAATAAATATTGTTATCTGGCTTCTAACAATAACAAAACAAAACAGTAACAATAATTGGATATAAAAATATCGTAATTGCTTTATTTACATAACTAATTTTTGAATGCCTTTGAATGTTAATCAAAATGTGAAAAATAAAAAATTTTAATTTTTCCAACGGGGATCTCTTATAATGCCTTTGAAGATTAGCTCAAAAGAATAGTAAAAAAAATCTGGATTTCTTGTTTTGCGTTTTATGTTAACATTAAAATTGTGACTATTAATAAATTAAGATTAGCATAATAATGAAACAAATTGTGATAATTTATTTTTGCTAACGGATTATTGTTTATTGATATGTCTACTTAGTACCAAATTTTTTTTAATCCGTAATATTAATATTTAATCACTTAAAATATTTTTTTAGTTCACGTAGCAGATTGCGGCAAATCACGCGAAACCCGAACCACGCTTTTTTACCGTTACTTTCGCCGCTCAATTAAAGCTATAAGGATTATTGATAAGGTTCCAGGATCTAGGATTTTTTTAGGAAATTTCCTGCTTTTTAAGGATCTATTTTCAAATTTTGATTATCTTAAATAGTTTTCGAAATATTAAAAAAAAAACCAAACCCTTCTTTTTATGTTTACTTAATTGTTTATAACTATTGCATTTTTTTTCAGCCCCTCTTGTAATTTTGATAGAATGTTCTAGATGGTATTCCGAATCGAATGAGACCAAAATCATAATTTTCGGTGCATGAGATCAGGTTTTGACGAAAATGGCACTTGTTAACCAGAGTAGTTCTGGTAATCGAGAAAAGCCATGACGCGTTCTGAGCATTTGAAAACAGCCACGACGCGAATTCGTGTTGTGGCCCTAATGAAAACGGCCACACCGCGTTCTGAAACCAGGCCAGTTACGCAGGGGTAATTTTATAGTGCCCAAGTGTGTGCGCAGTACACAAGAGCACTCTGGTTTCAATGAAACCAAGTCAGTTACGCAGGAGTAATTTTATAGCGCCCAAGTGTGTGCGCAATAAACAAGAGCACTCTGGTTTCAATGAAACCAGGCCAGTTACGCAGGAGTTATTTTTATAGTGCCCAAGTGTGTGCGCAATACACAAGAGCACTCTGGTTTCAATGAAACCAGGCCAGTTACGCAGGAGTAATTTTATAGTGCCCAAGTGTGTGCGCAATACACAAATTTTTTATTAATTACAAAATTTTCTCAATTACCAGAACGCGTTTTCGCGTCGTGGCCGTTTCACTATGACCACAACGCGTTGTGAGCCATTTTTTCGCTCACTGAGCGTTTTCGATCTTTGAGCGTAACATGTATACTACCTAGGTCAGAGTATGGCGCTGGATGTTCTATAAAACTCTACAAAATAATTAAATAATAATAGCATTTATTTTAAGTAGATGGTAGATACTAAATTTATAATATTATGTAACTAGGAACCAGGAAGTTTATTGGTAATTAAAGCTTTAACGTTGGAACAATATTAAAATGTAGAATTTCCCAAGCTGTGTATTCAATATTTTTTGCCGATTTTAACGAAATATTAGCGGAAATATTTCGGTACAAAGTCATTGTCATTGTATTGTTCCAGTGGACAGTGGCCTTCCAAATTATCAATAAAACTACTTATATTATATAATATGTTGCCGGAGACCACGTCATGTCCGCCAAAGAAAATCCCGGGAACCGTACATTTTCCCGTGGTAAATGTTAGCCTTTGCCAAATGCCTTGGGCGATGCATGATGTGGTCAACTCTATATCTGTGCCATTTCACAATCCAGAAGATGCAAACAATCAAATCACTCAATTAAAATATCAGCTTATGTTCTTTCCCTGGACACAAGTATATTCACCATACTAAATTTCAGCAAAATGTGTTAAGCAGTTTGGACGTGACAGGCAGACAGACACACTTGCGCACATGGGCGTAGCGAGGTACGGGCAGGGGGGGGGGGGGGCAGTGGCCCCCCTAGAAGAGCGATCGGTCGCTAAAAAGCTCAAGAGTTAAGTGGTGAGAGGGGAGGCATTCAATCCCAGTTCGCTCACTCATATTTTGTTCTATTTGTGGTTCTATTGTGAGATTCTCATATGTTAAAAATTACGAATTCGAAGTTTATAGTCCGCGCGGAACTAGTTGGCCGCACCTTAGGTAGGGACAGGGTGAGGGGGCGAGTTGCTTGCTGCTCGCAAGTCGCAACGCACATGAGATTAGACAGTGATGACCAATCTCGCGATATCGTGAACAATAATATAATTTAATTATTGAAAAGAATAAATTAAAGACAATTGATCAGTTTTATATTCTAAATTATTGACATCGGCTTTGCGTTTTTTAAAAACCTATGCACTTTAAATCAAAGCGCACGGAGTGCGCAGGCCTAGTTCCAGCAGGCCGCGCGCATGCCGTGCACTATTTCAACTCTTTTTTTAGGCCAAAAATCAGCCTATAGGAACTAGGCCCTATTTTAACAGGTATGTTTTTGGTGGGATATTATTTCCTTGGATTGTCTTTTTTATCGGCGGACTTATCTTGCTATTGCAATCTCTTGTGCGTTTTGTCTAAACTAGCCAGAACTGTCAAAATCAAGCGCTCCTGCCTCTCCGTCCCACCGCTCACATACGTTACCTAAGGCGCGGCCAACTAGTTCCGGATTATACGGGTAGGATTTTCTCAATCTACCCCCCCAAGACCTATGGCCCCTCCTTATATCGAATCCTGGCTACGCCCATGTTCGCATAAATGTTATATTTAGTATAGATTAAAGTTAGTGACAATAACAGCAAGTAAGTTCTAACGATGAGGCAATCAGTTAGATGGCATACCTTCCTCGCCTTGACTGTCCAGTTAGTCTGGTTTTTATGGCCTACAAGTAATATTTTAAATTAAATTTACATACGGGCAAAAAGTTAAATCAACTTATAACTACTAATATTAATAGGTCGTATTAATTTTAAACCCATACAATAATAAATTGTGCCCATAAATTAAGTACTTACACACAATACACCGAATATCTACATGTAGTAATGGTCACATATTAAAGAATTTTGCAGACAATGCAAAATAGTTTACTGTGTGAATTTAAGTTATCTAAATTGCAATATCCTAATTATTCAGCAGTTTTAAAGACATCACTTGGACGAATTACGATTGTTTGATAATATTATATTTATTCATCAAAGGTCCACTTGGCCAAAGTTAATCGTGGTCTGGGCTAACGTTAATCAAGGGTTAAATATTCCTAGGGCCTGATTTAGCTGGGACGAGGGTAAGCCAGGGTAAATGCCCCGTTCGCAACTTTAATTACTTATAATATTGAACTAAACAATTAGTAAGCACCTAAATAAATTTTCTTCTAATATAATAATTTGACAAAGGTCCTAAAAGCTCCCAGCATCCTTTGAGCTACTTAAGGATTTTAACTAAGTACTTATGAAGTGGGTACTGGGTAAAACAAACTCATTTTTTTGTGGAAATTAGAACAAAAGACTGTTTAACTGTCCAGAATCATCTGAAGCAGTGCGGCAGCATCCTGGAGCAGTGTCCGCTGCGGTGCGGCGCGTGGATACAGCGCAAACACCGCGATACACACGTCGCAGACTGCCCGCAGATGGAAAAGGTAACACATGGACGAAAAATTACATCCAACGGGATATCGGGATAGGATAGCACTAGATAAACAAATATGACTCCCCTTCGATTCGGCAGATTTCATCGAAACCCACGCTACGCAGGAGTAATTTTTATACTGTCCACGTGTGTGCGCAGTACACAAGATAACTCTCTCTTCCTTCTCTCATAACGTACGACTGGTGAGAGAGGACCGATTTTTAACCGACTTCCAAAAAGGAGGAGGTTATATTATGTTCGTCTGTTTATATATTTTTTTTGTATGTTCAACCATAACTTCGCCGTTTGTGGACCGATTTTCATGATTCTTTTGTTGTTGTACAGGGTTGAATCCGAGGTTGGTACAATGTTCACAAAAGTGGTGATCTGATGATGGGATCCATGGGGAATCGAGGGGACTCCTTGAAATTTGTATGAAAACATATAGTAATTTCTATTTTTTTTTAAGCATTCGAGGTAAATGCTACCAAAAAGTAAGATTTTGCACCAGGTTATACCCTGGTGCAAAATCTTTATATATAGGTTATACCCTGGATCCGAAGGTACCGAACAGAACTTTTGAATCCTTATATATACAGGTTCGGGGATTTTGGCGTTGTTCAAACAACTGAAAGCATAAGCCAACACATCAATTTGATTTACCATCATCATCAAAATCATAATTATATCATGGGTCATCACATTATAACCCAATTATTGGTACTTTTCGTGATATTTTGCATCGAAGCAGATGTTTTTGATGATTATTTCGAGGCTTGAGAACCAATTTTCAAAATTCTTGTGTTGTTGTATAGAATATGATCTTAGTTTTGTATAACAATAATGAAAATGATGAGCTGATGATGGGATTGTGGCGGTACCCACAATTCGCCTAACATTCCTGCATCGCGCTATCGAAGTTTTCTGAGCGCGTCGGTATATATACGACAGCTGAAATGTATCACGTGGGCTTCGGCCTGACCGGGCATAACACCTCGCTCGGTCGGAAGATCTTCCTTTGTGGCCACCACGCTTATTCCCACATTGGTGATCCTCGACAGAACACGCCTCCTTCATCATCATCACTCCCCAGTCCCCGCCCCTCCGCACCGCACCAGCCAGCATCGCCTCATCGGGTACCTCGTCCACTAGCCGCAATGTACCGCGGCCTGGGCGACTCCGCATCGGCATCAACGGGCTTTCTCACTACACCGACCGGTCAGCAAGCAGAGCACATCTCTCCTGGTCAGCACGTAGCATCGGCCTCGCACGGCAGCTTATCCGACTCACTGGATCCCGTGCAGCAGCTTACAGTTCCGACTCACTGGGACTCACTGCAACAGTTCCGACTCACTGGAACTCACTGGCACTGGCTACTCAAGCGACAAGATTTCAAGATTCGACCTCCGGTCTTCGGGGGGGAGTGATGTGGCGGTACCCACAATTCGCCTAACATTCCTGCCACGCGCTATCGAAGTTTTCTGAGCGCGTCGGTATATATACGACAGCTGAAATGTATCACGTGGGCTTCGGCCTGACCGGGCATAACACCTCGCTCGGTCGGAAGATCTTCCTTTGGCCTCTACGCATTATTCCCACAGGATCTATGAGCAATCGAGGTAAATCCTTGAAATTTATCAAAACACTCAAAATGGTTAAAATATTGTTTCTAGTAAATTAAACATGTTACGAATAAAATAAATTTCATACAAAGGTGTCTCTTAGTCCAAATGCACTGAACAGAACTTCTGAACCTTTGAAGATTAAAGTTTGGAAACTGCAGCATCGCTTAGATAACTGCAAGCATTTACCACAATTTCGCTTACAGTTATATAATATGGATAGTTAATATTCGTAGTGGTTATCTACGCATAAAGCCTTGTCTTGTAGATAACTAGAAAGAGTAAAATTATTATTTTTTAACAAAAAATTGAACCCGACTTCCAAGGAAAAACAATATTCTTAAAATGACCTAAAAATTATGAAATACATAATTCTAATTATTCATTACTACTTTTTTCAAAATTCGACTAAATCTCAACGAATTCTGTACTCAATTTTTATTCTTTTGAAGTCGGTACTGGCTACGTTTTATCATAAGGTAGGTACTAATTATGTATTCTGTGGTTTTATGTCAAGTATCTCAGTTCTGGGCTGGTACCGACTTCAAACGAATGAAATTAGAGTACAGAATTCGTTGAGATTTTGTCGCATTTGGAAAAAAGCACTAATGAATAATAAGAATTATTTCATAATTTTTAGGTCATTTTAAGAATATTGTTTTTTCCTTGGAAGTCGGGTTCAATTTTTTGTTTTTATAATATGCCCCCATCCGACGCATTAATAATGTCACTTGTCAGACAATCATGTAATCAGCCTGCACTGTTCTAACCAAACGTGGAAATAACATGTTTCCAACGCGGGAACCAAACCGACGACCTCCGGGGCACAAGCCACGCTCATAAACCACAGGAACTCGGAGGCGTTAGGCTAGAAACATCTCTATGTGTAACACAATAATTATATACCTATATTAATTATTATTATGGGCTGTATTTTAGATCCCCCTACATCGTCCTTGCAATTTAAACCATTGAGAGCAGGTTTTTAATTTTAATTAATGTTAATCATTAATATGTTAATGGGTAGGAATTATTAATATCGTGAATACAATAAACTTTTTGTGTTAATAATTCACGAGATTTTTTTGCAATTTTTGCTGGTGTGTGCCTAACAGGATGTACTTTTTATGGTTAAAAAAGGTTAAATTTATACATAAAAATGTTACTTACGTACTTATCATTTATATTAAGTTAATGATCGATTAAAACGTCCTCCACAAGTTGCGCCACGATGGACAACACAAAAAGCCACCACGAGTATATACAGTACAGCTGTTATTTTTCAATAACTACTTCTAGAACTACCTATAAACTTGAAGAATTTACCTAATACGAGTTACGACTCTCTTGGTACAGTCGCGGTCGTCGTCGTCGCCGACGCACGCGCGCACGTCGGAACCGGCGCCGCCGCACACGTGGACGCCGCGCGACGCCCCGCCCCTCGCCGACGCCCTCACCTACCTCGAGAAGGAGGTCGCCGCCATCAAGTGAGTACCATCCTGGAGTGAAAATAGACCTGAAGGATGTTGGAGAGCACAACTGTCCAATCATGTTAGTACCTCCATATATGTAGGGTACACGATGGAATTTCGACCTCAGATGATGTTGTAAACAGTGTGATTATCCATTCATATCAGCCAATCATACCAGATGCCTAATTCTCGAAAGTAGGTATAACTTGACACTTTTTACATGTGTTTCCACTTTCCACTCTCCAGGTTGTTAATACTGACTGCATCGCATAATAATAACGTAGCCCTACATACGTACTTCTGTAAATTATTACGAAAATTGACTTCCTCGCTTATATTTGAAACGTCAGAAACAAGAAAGAACTCTTCGCGACAAAATTCTTACTCTCCAAATACCCAGGCTGGTGGTATCGGAGGAGGCGGGCGCGCGCGAGGTGCAGGCGACGGAGCTGGAGACACTGCGGGCGCGGCTCGTGCTGCTGGAGGAGCGGTCCGCGCACTTCCTGCAGGCGGTCACGGCGCTGCGGGCCGCGGCCGACGGCGAGGCGGCGCGCGCGGCCGACCTGGCGGCGCAGTTCAAGCACGACCTGGCTAATGTGCAGCTGGCGGTGCAGGTGGTACATTTACATGCTTTCCAAGGATGGTTAAATAAGTACCGACTTAACAATTTAATTTCATCAACACGAACTGTCCGGGGCCATTCCGCTACAGACGGCCCTTAACGAGAATTTTTAAAATGCGGCATTAGTTACATTTTTCAATTGGAATATACGTAAAAAGATGTGTATTTACTAACAAAACAACTTTTATCGGTAAAAAAATGGAATTCGAATAATTTAGAGCGTTTATAAGCAATATCATCTAAAGGACGCGATGTTTTTTCCCATATTTTTAAATTAAAATAGTGTTACGGGTACGGACACACAGAGCCATCTAGCGTCGAACCGGCAAAACTAGGGGACACACTACACATAAATCCCCTACTCGAAACTAGATGGCGCTAGTTGGTACATGCTCGAATCTCCTAGAAAGTTCCGACCGTTGTTTACTTGTTTACGTGTTTTCTTGTTTACGTGAATCGAGTAAGGAACTTTCTAGAATTCGAGTGGCCCATATAAATAGGCGCAGGTGGACGGCCCGGAATTCAGTTTTATCTGAGCGATCTTCGAGGCGACTTCGAAGTGAGAACAAGTGATCAATAGTGAGTGACAGTGATAGTGTTTAGTGTTTGGACTTAGTGATTAGTGTGACCTAGTGTTTGTGAATAAAGTCTTCAAGCGAGTCACCAGGTCTTTCTCTCCGAATCCTCGAACCCTAGCACGTAACAACTGGTGTCAGAAGTGCGATTTGGAGATGCCATTGACTCCGAGAGAGGACTTCAAGGGGAGTGTCAGGACAAGGGCTCAGCGAGCTGCTGCCATTGACTTCGAGAGAGGAGTTGGAGGTGGGGCTGCGGAGGCCACACCCACTGGGGACCAAGCTCCGCCCACTGCGGGGCAGGCCCCACCCGCTGGCCCCGCCCACCAGGCTCCGCCCACTGACCACGTCCCCCAAGCTCTACCCACTTCGGATGAAGCCCCGCCCACTGGCTCCGCCCACCGGGACCCGCCCACTGACCACGCCCCCCCAGGCCCGCCCACTCTGGACATGGCCACGCCCACTGGCTCCGCCCACCAGACCACGCCCGTAGTTTCTACGGCCCCTCAAATGGCTCCTCAATTGGAAAGCATAATTGGGTTAATTCAGACTTTGCAAGATTCTCAAAGGGCAATGATGGAGGCACAAGACCGCAAGCTCAGCGCGTTGCAAGAGTCACAAGAGTCACATAATCGCAAGCTCGGCGCTTTACAAGAGTCACATGATCGCAAGCTTGGCGCTTTGCAAGAGTTGCAAGAACGCAAGCTCTGCGCCTTGCAGGAGTCACAAAAGCAACAAAAAGTCCTCCAAGAAAAAGCACTTGTAGCTATAAAGGATGTAAGTGACACGGTGGTTAAGCTCCGAAAAGATGTCGACATAATGGACGAACGAGTTACGGGGTTAGGATTGGATGTGGAAAATGTGAAAACCGGCCTTACTGAACTTCAGAAGAAAGTAGTGCGCCTGGAAACCACAGGAGTGGCGGTGTCTAGTGGAACTACCGGAGTGGTGCAAGTGGTACAAGGACCAAGAGTTAAAGTGCCACCATACGACGGTACTACTTCTTGGAACGCTTATCGTCAGCAATTCCAGACGGTTGCTTCTGCCAACGGATGGACTGACGAACAATGCCTGACCGCTCTCACTGTTGCGCTCAGAGGGCAAGCTTTGTCGGTCCTAGAAGCACATACAGGGAAGGGGTTCCAAGACCTGATGGAGGCCCTTGAATCCAGATACGGGGAGCGACACCTAGAGCACGTGTTCCGTGCTCAACTTCGTGACAGAGTCCAACGCTCAGGAGAGGGACTACAGCAATGGGCGTTGGAAATTGAAAAACTTGTCAAGAAGGCACACCCAGGAGCCGATTCCAAGATGATCGACACGAATATTGTGCAAGCATTTGTCGACGGAATCAGGGACCTCGAGGTCAGAGCTGCAGTGAGGCTACGTCACCACACCTCGCTAAAGGAAGCATTGGCGCATGCTTTGGAGGTCGAGGCTGTTCGCCGTGACATACGACAGACCCATAAGATCCATGAGGTCTCTGAGGATGTTAAGGAGGTCAAGACTCCCACGAAGAGAAGTTTTGGAGCCATGTGCTACAAGTGCGGCGAGAGGGGCCATCTTCAGCTCAACTGCCCGCAGAAGGAGACTCACATGGCAAGAATGAAAAGGCTCGAGGAACAAATGGAGGAGCTGATGAAGCAAGGGGCTTCGTCCCCCCCTCCGGGAGCAGGGAAACGAATAAAAGCCAGGACTAAGGGGCGAGTGCTGGCTGACGCGGAGGAAGCCCCAATAACTGTTGTTTCTCAAGCAAGCAGCGGGAATAGTCTTGTGATCCAGGGGACTATTAACAGGACGGATTGCAAAATGACTCTAGACACAGGAGCCTCTAGAACGATAGTGAACCCAAATCTAGTAAAAGCCGCAAGTAGACATAAGAGGAGAATTAACTGTCGGCTTCTTACTGCCTCCGGTCAGCCAATACCCGTCCTGGGAGAAATCTCAGTTATGATTAATGTAGGGGGGTCCTCATACCCTCATGACGTTATCGTGGCTGAGATTATGGATGATTGCATCTTGGGTTTGGATTTCATGAAGAAGCACAACTGCGGAATTAATGTCGCTGACGGAGTTTTCAAGTGTGGCGAAGAAGAAATTTTCATCCTTGGAGGCGCCTGCGGGAAAGTCGCATGTGTAAAGGAAGTCATTATACCTGGACGAGCGGAAGCTAGAGTGCTGGTGAAACTACCGCCAGCTGGAAAGAAGAAGTCAAACAGATGTGTGTTGATCGAAGACACACCTAGCAAGACATCAGCGCAAAAACTGATGACGGCGAGAACCCTTGTTAGTGGAAGCAGTAACGCTGTGGTCAAGGTTTTGAATCTTGGTGATCGCGAAATCTGCTTGAACAAAGGTGACGTCATTGGAAAGTGCGAGGAAGTTGTCTGGATGAGAAAGTGTAGTTCGATCCCAGGCTCAGACTCAGCCAACAGCAGCAACTATGGAATAGTGACTGAGCTACTCGATGACTGCAAGAGTAATCTGACTTATTCGCAGAGCATGAAAGCTAAGAAGTTTTTACAACGCCACGCGAATATCTTCTCCAGTCAGGAAGGCGACCTTGGAAGAACGTCGATGGTTCAGCACAGGATAGATACCGGAAGCGAGAACCCAATTCGTCAACGAGCAAGACGGATACCCATTGCAAAGGAAAAAGAAGTTGAAAGCCTTTTGGAGGACATGAGAAGGCATAAGATTATTGAACCGTCTGCAAGTCCGTGGTGCTCACCTGTTGTGTTAGTGAAGAAGAAAGATGGCAGCACAAGATTTTGTGTAGACTACAGGCGTCTCAATGATGTCACTAAGAAGGACAGCTATCCATTACCTCGAATTGACGACACTCTGGATACCTTGAGTGGCATGAAATGGTTCTCGACCCTGGACCTGAAATCTGGATACTGGCAGGTGGAAATTCACCCAAAAGACAAGGAGAAGACAGCTTTCTCCACCGGTAAAGGTTTATGGCAGTTTAACGTCATGCCCTTTGGATTGTGCAACGCACCTGCCACATTTGAGCGACTCATGGAGTGTGTACTGGCAGGCTTAGTTGGAGAGGCTTGCTTAGTCTACTTGGACGACGTCATCATTGTTGGCCGCGACTTCGAGGACCATTTGCGAAACTTAGAACGTGTTTTCGCCAAAATAGAGGGGGCCAAGTTAAAGTTGAATCCGAAAAAATGTCGTTTATTCAGGAGTAAGGTCAATTATCTCGGCCACGTCATCTCCAGTGATGGAATCCAGACGGACCCGGAGAAACTGGAAGCAGTTCAAAATTGGCCAACCCCTAAGAACAAAACCGAAGTGCGGGCATTTCTCGGCCTATGCTCTTACTACAGGCGTTTTGTTAAGGGATTCTCGGAGATAGCCAAGCCATTACATCGGCTGACAGAGGATAAACGAGTTTATTTGGGACGAGACTTCTGAAGATTCTTTTCAGAAACTGAAGAAACATCTGTGTGAAACACCAATCCTGGGGTATCCACAACCTGCAAGTCAGTTTATAGTCGACACGGACGCAAGCAACACGGCCATTGGAGGGGTGTTATCTCAAAAACAGGGTGAAAGAGAAGCTGTAATTGCATATTTCAGCAAATCTTTATCTAAGCCAGAGAGAAACTACTGTGTGACAAGAAGATAACTCTTGGCTGTTGTAAAGACGCTACAACATTTCAGCAAATATCTCATCGGCAGACAGTTTTTACTGCGAACTGATCACGCAGCCTTGAAGTGGCTACTGCAATTCAAGAACCCAGAAGGCCAAGTAGCTCGATGGATTGAACAACTACAGGAGTATGACTTCAAGACGGAACACCGCAGCGGAAAGGCGCATGGGAATGCCGACGCACTTTCACGAAGGCCGTGTTCAGAGGACTGCAAACACTGTGTTAAGCAGGAATCTAATGAAATAACATTAAAGTTAACCAGAACAAGTCCCTTGGGTCTCTGGGAGAATGATGCTATGAGAGAGGCTCAAGAAAGAGATGACGACCTTCGGCATATCATTACATGGAAGAAACGCGGTGACGTAAAACCAATCTGGAGTGAGGTTGCACCCACTGGCGCTGTCACTAAGGCGTACTGGGCGCAATGGGACAGTCTGATACTTCAAAATGGAATACTTTACCGGAAATGGGAGAAGACTAACAGCAGAGAGTTCCATCTTCAGATAGTTGTCCCAAGGACGAGAGTACCAGATGTTCTCCGTGAAATACACGATGGCGTATCAGGAGGTCATCTAGGTGTCAAGAGGACGTTAACAAAAGTGCGAGAACGATTCTACTGGTTGCATTGTCGAGATGATGTGCAGGATTGGTGCCGCAAATGTACTACTTGCGCTGCAGTGAAGGGACCACAAACAAGGAGCCGTGGGAACCTGCGCTTGTATAACGTTGGCGCACCGTGGGAACGAATTGCAGTTGACGTAGCTGGGCCATTTCCTGTAACGGAATCGGGAAACAAGTATTTTATGGTGGTCATGGATTACTTCACCAAATGGCCCGAAGTGTTCGCCATACCAAACCAGGAAGCTACAACAGTTGCTTCTAAGCTAGTCGAAGAAGTGATATCACGCTTTGGTGTGCCTCTAGAAATCTATTTCGATCAGGGCAGGAATTTCGAATCGCAGGTCTTCCAGGAAGTGTGCAGAATTTTGGGAATGCATAAAACGAGGACCACCGCGTACCATCCACAGTCTGATGGAATGGTTGAGAGATTTAACCAGACCCTTGAGAGGCATTTGGCGAAACTGGTAGATGACAAACAAAAGGATTGGGACAGGTGTATACCGCTCTTCCTTCTGTCGTACCGTACCGCCGAGCATGAGAGCATAAAAGCTACCCCGGCGTATGTCAATTACGGTAGAGAACTGCGAGTACCAGTAGACCTCTTGACAGGAGGGTCACCGGAGGAACCGAAGACCGTACAAGACTATGTCTGCGATTTAAGGGAAAAGATGCGCTATATACACGCCATGGTTCGGGAAAATGGGTTGCAGTCAAGTGAGAACATGAAGACCAGATACGACCGGAAATCGAACACGAGCGGCTTCGAAGAAGGGTCACTGGTGTGGTTGCTTAACCCAACTCGGCGAAAAGGGAAATCTCCAAAGTTGCAGACCAAGTGGGACGGCCCATACAAAGTGGTTACCCGATTGAATGATGTAACTTACAGGATTCAAAAGCAACCAAGAGGGACATTCAAAGTGGTACACATAGAACGTCTGGCGCATTACCATGGCAGTAATAATGATGCTCGGGACGAGCATCTCTAAGAGGGGAGTAGTGTTACGGGTACGGACACACAGAGCCATCTAGCGTCGAACCGGCAAAACTAGGGGACACACTACACATAAATCCCCTACTCGAAACTAGATGGCGCTAGTTGGTACATGCTCGAATCTCCTAGAAAGTTCCGACCGTTGTTTACTTGTTTACGTGTTTACTTGTTTACGTGAATCAAGTAAGGAACTTTCTAGAATTCGAGTCGCCCATATAAATAGGCGCAGGTGGACGGCCCGGAATTCAGTTTTATCTGAGCGATCTTCGAGGCGACTTCGAAGTGAGAACAAGTGATCAATAGTGAGTGACAGTGATAGCGTTTAGTGTTTGGACTTAGTGATTAGTGTGACCTAGTGTTTGTGAATAAAGTCTTCAAGCGAGTCACCAGGTCTTTCTCTCCGAATCCTCGAACCCTAGCACGTAACAATAGCATATATTTTAAATTAATGTTTAGTTGTAGTATAGTTGTACAGTAATACGTCGAAATCTTTTGTATAAATTACACTATTCAATCGTTTTTAGTGATTTAGACGATTAATTTTGTCAGGCCAATAAACAACTGAAAATTAAAAAAAAAACTACAATTTGGTACAAGTTTTATTAAAAACTTACTAGTACAATTATATATTCCATATTGAAAATTTTAAAATTTGTTAGAGAATTATGATTTAATTCACCTTTAAGAGATTTGAGAATTTTGATGTTGCGCCCGCGATCGTAGAAATGGTTAATAATTTTTAGTACTTATTACTATAATTACTTTTATCTTGTAACATAGTTTCTTTGTTTTATGCTATTTTTAAATATAGGCAAGTTATTTTGTAAAAGTTTCGCAATAGCCAGTATTCACATATGAACTCATCACAGTTCTTAATGGAGGGTCAAATTGGTTGCACCCGCGATGGCACTTCGGCCTGTTTTGTGGCCCTTCATACATTTGATGAAGGTTTTCATTTATACATCATTGTTAAACTAGTCAAAATGTATCCCTTCAAGGCATATTTTATTAATAAATATGCTTCATTTTGCCTGTAGGAAGCTTTAAGTGTGTCAAACTGTTGCACCTCGCTAATGGAATCGCCCTCCGTTAACTGGATCACGAATTCTCAGGAGGTGCAGAGCCAGCAGCTGTCGATGGCCCTGCGGCTGGAGGGCGCGGAGTGCGGGCTGGCGCGGGAGGAGCGCGAGCGAGAGCTGCTGGAGCAGGCGCTCACGCACCAGGACGGCAGGATCCGCAGCATGCTCCAGCTCGGTAAACATTACCCTACTATTTAAAGTGACTTGCAGTCATTTAGACTTTACAGAATAAGCAAGACTTTACAGAATGGGCGTTCATGTACCATCGAGGAAATTGATTCCTAGGCAGTAGACGGACCTACCAACGTCATTTGGTCGGATCATGTCAATTCAATGTTAATTGTGATCTGTCGGCTGGGTTTGACGTAGCGCGACCAAACTACGTAGGTCCCCATCTGCCTAGGAATCTACGTCTCTGATAGTACCATAGACTTATATTATACTGGATAGTACATTCCCAGTATACCTACTGCAGTATACCAGCACGATCGAATCTGACGTTTAGGGAACCAATCCATAATAATATTATAAATGCGAAAGTGTGTCTGTCTGTCTGTCTGTTACCTCTTCACGCCCCAACCGCTGAACCGATTTTGCTGAAATTTGGTGTGGTAATACTTTGAGTCCCGGGAAAGGACATAGGGTACTTTTTATCCCGAGTTAGAGTTTTGGCGCAACGAAGTTGCGGGCATCATCTAGTGAAATATAAATCGAACCGGTCAGTGTACAGTGCAGTTAGCAACATAGCCTAATTTCAGAGGAAGTGATCGAGTACATAAGGCAGACGGTAGAGGAGGAGAGCAAGCGGAACGCGGAGAGCCGCGCGGCGCTGGAGGCCGAACTGGCCGAGGCGCGCCGCTCCTCCGCGCAGCTGGCCGACCTCGCCGCGCTCCGACACCAGATACAGACCGCCGCCGACAGACCGGTCAGTCTTCAGTGACATTACACACTATCCCCATACTATATAGCTATCGTGAAGACTCTACGCGATTAGCCGGTAACTCAACAACGATTTTTTTAAAATCGTTTTCATGGCAACGACACAGTACACTACGCCATATAGCGTGCGGCACGTCGGTTGGAATGAAAGATAAATAATAGACTCCACTAAGTTCTAACGTGGTAATCAAACGCTACCAACGTAGACATCAAATAATTATGTCGATTGTCAAATCACTTAAATTATTGCTGCAAGCTTTCGTACCAAAACCACAGTGCGGTACCTTGTGATACAATGAGGCATAAGACACAGCCTATTGAAGTCACTACGCGTGCTACTAACGTTGTTTGTTGTTAAGGGCGTGGACCGTGTGTCGGTGCTGGAGGTGTCTGTGGTGCAGGCGCGGGCGGAGGCGGAGGAGCAGGCGGCACGCGCGGAGCTGCTGGGCCGGGACCTGCGCGCGCTCGCCAAGTCCTACCACAAGCTGCGCCAGGAGCTCGCCGACTTCCAGCACGCCACCACGCTGGACAACCCGCTCTATGGCGGCGACGACGGTGGGTGATGTGAACGAATCGTGCCCAGTTTCTGATTTTTTGACAGGAGTTTATCTTTTCAATAACGTTGTTGATCGGTTACTTAGTTAATGGAATCAGGCGTTACTTTGCGGAAATCCATAGCTTAAAATTTAGTTTGTTATTATTTTTAGCAATATTCCGCGAAATAAACTTCCACCTTTAAGTAAATGAGTGAGTGTACGCATAGGCATGCGTACAGCACCTCCCTCCTCCCACACTGCCTATGCGTACACTCGCATGCAAGAACTTGCAAACACCACCACCACACAAGCAATGATGTTGGCAAATCCGTGCAAGGCCCTTCACCACCATGCATGTTGAAAACCTCGACGCGCGTTTCGCTCCAACACCGGAGCATCCTCAGGATGTGGACTCTACGAACAACGTCCGTCAAGTGCCGCCACCGGCCAAAACACCGCCTTTTATACCCTATCGAGCCCCTCTACTACCCCCACTACCCTCACCAGTACCCCCGAACATATTAATAAGCGGTGACGTAGTCAAGCAAGTTTGGTCATTCAACAATGCAAATCTGTTATTTTTCTTTTCTTTTATGATCTCTAATTGTTCCAACACGCTCAGCCGAAAGCCTTTATCGCATTTATGTAAAACTTTATAGGAATGGCCATCGGGCACGGTATGATTACTATCTAAAAGATGTTTAGCAAAATGTGACTTATCAGGATGACCATTCCTATAATGATCGGTTACTTCTCGACGTTACCCATTAAAAGCGCTAGTAAAAAGATAAACTCCTTTAAAATACCTCCGCCTTTATGAAACCGAGCATTAGTCTACATAATCGATCATTACGCTTGAAATTGTTTTGCAGTCAAAAGTTGACTATACCTACTCGACTCCACAAAATTTTAAAGAATTTTGGAACAGCAAGTGGTGCAATGTGAAAATATTGTACTACTTAGTATCTATGTAGGTATTACTCAGTACGTAACGAATACTTAACAATTATAATATCATTTTCCTACGTGACATTGTACGGTCGGATGATTCGAGATAAGTTCAAATTGAGGGGTCTAGGAACGCGGAGTCACTAACTACACATGTACAATGTATGTTATTACACCTACGATAGCACATCTTTAGTAAAGGTCTTGACTCTTGGGCTTATTAAAAAATAATTACTGATGCAGGCACTCAAGGCAGAGCTTCACTCATGGTAGGTATATTATTTAAAATTATTATAAAAGTAACCACTTAAAATTATACTTGTGCACGAGTTCAAGTGAGGCTTGCTTTTGCATTCGCTTAATAATCACGTATAATATTGGTATTTGGTACCCTTTAATTTCAGGTCATCTAATTTGGAGAATCGACAACTTCTCAGCGAGAATGAAGGACGCGAAGGAGAACGACACCGTACTGAGCAGCCCGCTGTTCAGGACGAGCAGATACGGGTACACTCTCAAGGTGACTGGTTCCGTATATTTGATACTCTAGACGTTCCGCGCGGCTTCGCCCGCGTAAATTAGATATTTCACAGACAAATTAGTTTACAAAAAATAGCTTATGATCCTTCACGTGGTCTAGTACTTCTTATCTGTGCCAAATAATATAAAAATTGCTCCAGTAGTTCGCGACATAAGCCCTTTCAAATAATTTCCCCCGTTTTTTTCCACATTTTCTTCTATAAGATATAAGACTAATAAGAGAGAAGCTTATTAGTCTTAGCGTAATAAGATATAGCCTATAGCCTTCCTTAATGAATGGGCTATCTAACGCTGAAAGAATTTTTCAAATCGGACCAGTAGTTCCTGAGATAAACGCGTTCAAACAAACAAACAAACTCTTCCGCTTTATAAAATTAAAAAAGTATAGATTTGACCGCCTATGCCCTACGCCCTACGGCCTACGCCGTTTGTGAAACGGATGTATGATCATCATCGTGTTTCAAACCAACTAAAATTTAAAAAAAATGTTTTTTTTCCGAATTGTATTTCACAATAACGCCCTTTGGAAAGTCTACCACTTTTTATATAAGCAAACTGTGGTGGTACATCATGTTAAGCAGTTCCTAAAATATTAGATACGCAGTGAGTCGGAAATAAAATATTTCATCAGCAATTAGGTAAGTCTATTATTATGTAACCGGCACCGTTGGCCGTGTGTTGCAGGCAGAGGTGCACCTGAACGGCATCGGCAAGTGGAAGGGTCGTCACGTGACGGCGACGGCGCGCTGCGTGAGCGGCCCCTATGACGCGCTGCTCGCCTGGCCCGCCGACCTCTCGCTCAGCATCGTGCTGCGCGACCAGCCCGCTACCAGACAACAGGTCAGATACCGGGAAATTGTACTAGCTATTTACTAGCTATGTATAATCCTCTCTCTCTATACTCGTCCACTGAGGAAATTTGTGACACCAACTCCAACCACATCGTTCAATTTATGAGCAGACTGCAGACGCAATGGGTTGGGGACGGTACTCTAATGCGAAGAAGTCACAATAGATCTTCAAGGGCAGTGACATGGGCTACTATATCCTGTCTTCAGGACAAAAAAACTAGCTATGTTGAAATGCTAGCCCGATGACCTTGTCAGCGACTCTCATTCAAGTCATCCTACTCAAGCACATAGCTTGCATACGATAATTTACTTTTTTTTTAAAATTAAATAAGGGGACAAACGAGCAAACGGGTCACCTGATGGTAAGCAACTACCGTCGCCCATGGACACTCGCAACATCAGAAGAGCTGCAGGTGCGTTGCCGGCCTTTTAAGAGGGAACACGCTCTTTTCTTGAAGGTTTGCAGGTCGTATAGGTCCGGAAATACTGCTGGTGACAGTTCGTTCCAGAGTTTTACAGTGCGCGGCAGAAAGTTACGCGAAAAACGCACTGTGGAAGACTGCCACTCATCAAGGTGATGAGGATGGTATGTTTTTCGCGTGGGACGATGGCGAAAAGTTGCCGGTGGTATGATTCCGAACAATTCCTCAGAGCACTCCCCGTGATACAACCGATAGAGGATGCAGAGTGAAGCTACATCTCGGCGTAATTCCAAGGGGTCCAAGCTGTTTGAAACACTATGGCAGTCAACAATTCGAGCGGCCCTTCGTTGGATACGATCCAGAGGGAGCAGTTGGTATTTAGGCGCCCCTGCCCAGAGATGAGAACAATATTCCATATGAGGCCGAACCTGCGCCTTGTAGAGTTGTAAGCGTTGGTCCGGACTGAAGTACTGTCTCGCTTACTTTGAAATTATTGTAAGAACCACTTTAAACCATCTTTTTGCAGAGGTTTGCTATTTTCTTTGCTTATATTCACTTCTACTCTACTGGTCTAAGCCGTGGGGCACATCGTTTACTTTTATTTCGCTAACACAACTCATGCACGAACTTTCCCAGGCCATGGACATAGTGAAGACGCTGGAGATCCGGCGCAAGGCCCCGTCCCGGCGGCGCGAGTCGGACGCGGACGAGCCGCACGCGGGGCCGGACGCGGGCGCGCTGCAGCTGAAGCGGCAGTACGTGTTCATCCCGCACACCAGCCTCGACAAGTTCGACTACGTTAAAGGCGACGTCATGTTCCTAGAGTTCACTGTTGTCAACTAAAGTGGCCTAAAGAACTCGTAATCGATTAAGGGTTACACATAACTGCAAATTCGCATCGCATCGCAAATTACTGCGACAAAATTCGCAGTTTTTTGTGGGAGTCCATACCTATTTTGTCTTATTCACTTGCGTACTAAAATATTACTATCGTGCTCCCAACGAGTATAACATGTAGAAGTGAATAGCAATTTGGCGCAAGTGAAAAAGGTAAGCGATTACGAATTACTACACTGTTTGCGACCGAACTATGTATTAGTTACTTCCTAAAGTAATATACAGTTCAACTTTTCTGTGCCTGCGTTTGAAGGACGGGACTCAAGTTGTTACGCGTCGCGCTTGCTATAGGTTAAGTCAATAAATGAGCCAAATGATTACAAAGTACAAAACTACTACTATGTTTATGAGCCAAATGAGTATAATTATGTATTATTTAAATAAATATTTAGTATTACATACCTATAAGAAGTTTTTTTATTTATAGAAGCAATGATACGAGGGCTGCTATTTATGTATCCGGAACTGGCCACTTACAAGAACAATATTTAAAAAGTAATTACAACATTTGAAAATAGAACTCTTTGGTTGAAGAATACATTTTGTTTTATGTGACTGTCAATTATTTTTCCATTGTGGCGTCATTTTGAAAATTGCGTGTCTTCATTTGCCATGGATTTAACGCGTGAACATTTTCGTGCAATGATTTACTACGATTTTCGGCGTGGGCTAAATCAACAACAGTGCTTTATTCAACTTACCGCAACTTTTGGAGATGAAGCACCATCAAAAACCACTGTTTATCACTGGTACAGTGAGTTTAATCGTGGGCGGTCTATGCTCACGGATGAAAATAAAGAAGGTCGCCCAAAAACAGCTGTTGTCCCACAAAATATAGATGCTGTGCGGGAACTAATAATGCGTGATCGTCATGTTACATATCGCGAGACAGAGGCGTCCTTAGGCATAAGTATGACGAGCATACATAAGATATTACACGAACATTTGGCTGTAAAAAAAATATGTTCGCGTTGGATTCCGCACAACTTGACAATCGATCAAAAACGGGCTCGTGTCGATTGGTGCAAAAAAATGATAAAAAAATACAACCGTGGTACGTCAAAAGCCGTTTATAATATCTACACAGGTGATGAATCTTGGATCTATGCATATGACCCCGAAACTAAACAACAGTCAACGGTGTGGGTGTTCCAAGATGAGCCGAAACCAACAAAAGTTACTCGTGCAAAAAGTACTTTGAAGCAAATGGTCGTCTGTTTTTTTGGAATTAATGGACATGTGGCTACAGTGCCATTAGAGAATCGTAAAACGGTTAATTCTGAATGGTATACGACCATTTGTTTACCAGAAGTCTTTGAAGAAATAAGAAAGAACAACCGACAACGCAGAATCATATTACATCACGACAATGCAAGCTGTCACACCTCAGCTGAAACAACTCAGTTTTTGGAGGGTCAAAAGATCGAATTGACTGGTCATCCGCCGTACAGCCCTGATTTGGCACCTAACGATTTCTTTTTATTTCCATACGCGAAGAACAAATTACGTGGTCAACGTTTTTCGAGCCGCGAAGAGGCTGTTGATGCGTTCAAAATGCACGTTTTGGAGATACCTCTGTAGCAGTACCTACACGTTCGTCGTGGAAGATTGAAACATAGAAGAAAATCGTTCTGCCAAGAACGTACGTTCGAAATGACGAGAGAAACCGTCCGTGTATATTAAGTGCATTTGCACCGGACATGAAGTAGCCCTGAAAATGACTTTTTCTAATAAGAGTTCTTCACAACACAACACTACGCATCGAGGCTACGTCGAGCGAGGGATATTCGCAGCATAGCTACGATCTTCATGGCATTTGCAGAGCTTCACAAAATGGCGGCACAACTACTCGCAACGGCGCGGCAGCGAGCGACCGGGAGACGATGTCGGTATGCCGAGCTCGAGCTCACTGAACTCGCTTGCTCGTACGTCTTCTCACACCTGGCCTTGAGTGTAGGCCTGGGTGGGGAAACATGACCAGGGGCGGGGGCCCCTCTACATGTGGAGTTCCCAGTCTGTTAAGCGCACCTGGTATGTTACCAGGTGCGCGGAAAATATCTATTTTTTTAGGGATAAAGCCCCGCGTATCGCAGGGCAAACCCAGGGGCCTGGAGAGTCCAGGGGGAGATTCCGGCTATGGGCCGAACTCGGTCGGGACAGGTAGGGTCCCGGCGGCGCACGCGGGTCCCCGCCCAGGAGCGGAGAAAGCGTGTATGTGGTCCACTCCCACGCGCGCCGTCTTTCCGCCACTCTGTGGGCCAGACCGAGCTGGGAAAATTTATAGTAAGTTGAGTAGGGGAAAGAAACTTCCCGATGCCCTGGCTCTTGTCAGCGAGGGGGGAAAGGACACCGAGGGGTCGACGGTAATGGCAATAGGGCTGCCACTCGTCAGGCCCCTGGTGTCACTCGAAAATAAGACGGGGGACGCGCTGGGGTTTAAGGGCCCAGCGTGGGGGGGGCTGCATCTATCGGTGCGGCTGCCGGAGTGGTGCGGGGCGCTGTGGCGCTCGTCCGCACGGCTCCTCCTCTTCGGGGGCGCTGCTGTGGGCGGCGCATTTCTCCCTCCTCCGTGGGGATAGTGTCACGGGGGAGTAGCAGGCGATCAGGTGGGCGAGCGTGCCAGGGAGCCAGGTCGTCCAGCTCGACCAGGCTCGAGGCATCGGCGCGCCTGAAGAGGTTGGAGGAGAGCCGAGAGATAAATTTCTCTACGCTCTCCATCCTGAGGTCCCGGGCGATGGTGGCGTTGCGGACATAGCGCGGCGCGCCGACAACGCGGCGCAGCACCCTGTTCTGCTGCCGCTGGAGCAACTCTCGTCGCGTCACAGACAGCAGCTGGTACCAGGCAGGGGCCGCGTATGTCAGGCGGGATCGCACATATGTTTTGTACAACGCCAGCCGCATGTTGATGGGGATCTGCGGGGCAGCAAATAGGCTGCGGAGGCAGGCCGCGGCGGCTCGTGCGCCAGCGACGACTTGATCGCACTGGGCGTTCATATTGAGGTGGCGGTCAAGCATGACGCCCAGGTACTTGGCCGTCCTGCGCCACGGGATCTCGCAATCCCCTAGCTTGAGAGGAGCTGGTAACCTCGACTTCCTGGTTACGGCGAGCGCTTGGGACTTACTCGCGTTAACGGAGAGTCGCCACTTGCTCAGCCACTCAGGAAGGAGGTCCAGCGTCCTCTGGATTTTGATGGCGGCGTGATCCAGGGTGATAGAGGAGGCGATGAAGGCCGTATCGTCGGCGTACAGCGCCGCCACAGTAGCGGGGTGCGTCGGCATGTCGCTCCCGTAAAAGTTGTAGAGTCCAGGGGAGACGACTCCCCCCTGGGGGACACCAGCGGTGATTGGGTGCTCCTCGGAGAGTACCCCGTCGACCCTGACCCGAAAGGTCCGGCCGGTCAGGAAGGAGGCCAGGATCCGGACGATGAAGGCTGGCACTCCCGCTTTTACGAGCTTGTAGAGCAATCCGTCGTGCCACACCGAGTCGAAGGCCTTCTCCATGTCCAGGAAGACGGCCACGCTGGAGTTCTTTTTGTTGGCAGCGGCGGTGAGGTGGTGGACCACTCTAACCAGCTGAAGGGTCGTGCTCAGCTGGGAGCGGAATCCAAACTGTTCCCTCCGAGGAGGGAGATAAGGGTTCAGGTGTTTTAGGAGAAGGATCTCGAAAACCTTCGAGACCGTGGAAAGGAGCGTGATGGGGCGGTATCCCTCAGGAATACGCAAGTTTTTGTGGGGTTTCGGGATGGTAATGATGAGCCCCATCTTCCAAGGGGAAGGGAAGTGGCCGGTCCTCACGATCCCGTTATATAAGCGAGTGAGGGCGGCCACCGTGCGGAAGGGAAGGTGCCGAAGGGCGGAATTAGGGATTCCGTCGGCACCGGGAGCTTTACGGGGTTTGAGGCGTGAAAGGACTTTCCTAACCTCTCTGGGCGAGAAGGAGAAGTTAGGAGTATCACTGGGAGAGGGAGGGGATTCGAGAAAGGATCTCACCTCCTCAGAGATCGCAGCTACGTGCTCTACCGCCGTGGTAGGCAAAGGAGAGAACTGCCTCTCCAGGTGGGCCGCGTGAATCTCCGCTCGGTCTTCGGCTCGGTACCTCAGGTTCCCATCGGGATGCAACATCGGTCTCGTCGGGGCGGTGGTGTGGGTTAAGGAGCGGCACAGGCGGTGCAGCGAGTGCCAGTCATCACTGGCGTCCATAATGCGCCTGGACCAGGCGGCCGCATTATGCTCCCGCAGCTGACTCTTGACTTGCTCGGTGAGGCGGTTGACCTCAGTCTTTAACTGAGGGCAGCGGGTCGCTTGCCAGCGCCTACGCAGCCGCTTCTTCTCCTGAATAAGAGCGGCTATGTGGCGCGGCAAAGCGTGGCGCTTCCGGCTGTGGCCGGTGGTCGGCTGTGATGCCGCTTCCATGGCCGAGTTGATAGATGCGGTGACCTGCTGCGTCAGGTTCTCCACGTCTTCCGCAGAGGTCACCGGAAAGTTAGGGGTGGAGTTGTGGAGGTGCTGGGCAAACACCTCCCAGTCACGAGCGGGTCGCGGCGGCGGCGGCGGGATGGCCACGGGCGCGGCACTGATTATAGCCAGTACTGGGAGGTGATCAGAGCCAAGGGCCTCCTCGAGTACCTCTTGCTCGAAGTTACCCGGGAGGCGGTGTGTGATGGCTATGTCCAGCACGTCCGGGGAGTAAGTGGGGCACTCTGGGTAATGGGTTGGCACGTAGGTACCCACTACTTGATACCCTGTGCTCTCCGAGTCGGCCATGAGTCTGTTGCCGTCAGAGTTGGTGATCCTCGAGCCCCAGCCAGGATGTTTGCAATTTAGATCCCCCGCGATCACAGTCGGCTCTTCTGCTAGGAGCCGGTGGATCTCGGAGGTGTCTAGACGCATCTGGGGGGGCTTATAGCAGGCATATAAATGCGTTCTTGTAGAACCGAGCATTAGTTCTATGCCGAGCGCGTAAAAGGTTGCTACGTCAGGGTTGGGTAACAGCTGGTGGAGGAGGCGGCGCTTGACAAGGACCGCCAAGCCTCGGCTGGCAGCAGCTCCGTCCAGGTAGTCCTGTCTATACACGTGATAACCGGGTATAGACAGGCGGTCGTGGAGGGTGAGGTGGGTCTCTCCGAGGAGGGCAACATCTACTTCGTACGACCTGAGGAGGTGCAGAAGGAGTTGCCTCTTCCCCTGGATCCCACGGGCGTTCCAGTGGACCACCCTTAACATCTTGGGGGCGGACTGGTCCATCGGGAAATCATTATGGAAATAATGGCAGCTCCTGCAGGGAGGGTCTGCAGGAGGGTGGAGAAAGTGTCCTCCCCGGCTTGGATCTTAGAGAAGGCGTCCATAGCCAGGGAGAGCAGCTGCTGGATCAGCTGGCATGTTGTCATCTGGTGGTACTCGGCGCCCAGCTGACTACGCCCCTGAGCGGGTGTGGGGGCGCCGGGGGTACTTGGCGCAGGAACAATATTGTCCCTGTCGGTGGCCCTTGCGGAACGCCCTCGTGATACCGGGCGGTGTGTAGGAGCGGTAGTAGCCGCCGGGGCTGCGGGGGCTACGGTCGTGTCACCCCTGCCGGCGGTCCCTGAGGCACGCCCTCGAGAGGGCTGTCGGTGAGCAGGTGCCGGGGCTGACGCGGGGGCTGCGGGGGCAGCGCCGCTACCGGCCCCGGTCATGATGAGGTCGCCCTCTAGCGCCCTGGAGGCGCGGGGAGCGCGTGGGGCGCGCGGAGTGCGCGGGAGACGCTGCGGCCGCGAAGGGTCCGCGGCGAAGTCTTCACGGTCGGATGCAGGGGGCGCCGACATCTCCAACTCGGAGTCAGTCGGGGCAGCCGAGGAGGTGGTGCGCCTCGCCCTCTTCCGGATGCGCACCCTCTTTGTCTTAGGCCGCTGCTCCTGGGCCGACGAAGAGGTGCGGCGGGGGGTGGGGTCGTTGGCCTTCGCCATGAGTGAAGTGGCGGAAGGCGGCGGCGGGGGCATCTCCTGTTCCGGGACAGATGGTGCGGTGCTTGGGCGGGTAGGGCGGGCGGCACCGGTTCGGGAAACCGTGCCAGCCTGCCTATTGCGCGCCTCAGCAATATATACTGGGCATTTCTTGCTATTGGCCGCGTGCGGCCCTTTGCAATTGGCGCACGTCGGCCTCTCGGTACGGGGGACGGGGCAATCTCTGGCGAGGTGCTCTCCGGCACATCGTACGCAGGTCAGCGGCCGGTGGCAATTTTTGCTCGAATGCCTAAATTGCTGGCATCTATGGCATTGGGCGGGGTTTCCTCTCCCTCGCCAAGCAGTTATTTTGATTCCCGGCATACAAAGTAACTGCGTCACCTCGTATATGCCGGGAGTGAGGTCTGGCGTCCTGGTGAGTAGTGCGAAGAATATGCACCCAGGTCTGTCGGCCCTTGCCGACACCTTGGTGACGTGCTCCGCGATGTAGCCGAGCTCCTCAAGCCCGGCTACCACGTCCTCCGGTGTGGTGTTGGTGGGCAGACCGGTGATGCCCACCTTTAGCGCTCTCTCCGCTGGGAGTGAGTAGGAGAACCAGCTGAGTCCCTCAAGCTGGTTCAGGTACCGCTCTATGGTGCGGTATTCCCCCTCGGTGCGGGGTGAAAAACGAACACCGCCTCCATAGGGCTTCGCGTTTGGAGCGTGCCCTAGGAGCTCGGTGAGCTTCTTGAAGTGTCCTACCCAGCCGTCTAGTTTCTCGACAACTAGCGGAGGGTAGCGAGGTGGCGGGGGCGGCGGCGGTGACGCACGCGCGGGAGCAGCAGCAGAGTCTGTTTCCATGGGTGTCGTACGGGGGGCGGCGGGTCTCGCGCTCACCTCCGCGTACGAAACCGGGCGATCGGCTCGTTTCGCGGGAGGTGAGACACCCGTAGCGGCTTCCGAGTAGGGCCGCTTGGCGGCCATTGCGGGGAAGAGGGGCGGGGGGGGCATATCCCCCGCCGGTGATGTCATCGGGGTTGTGCCCAAACTCGAGACTTGCACCGTAGTGCCATGACTCGTGCCTTGCGGTGCGGGAGGTGCGGCCATGCGACTAGTGTCACATGACTGCGATGGTGGCGCCACTCGCGGCTCCGCTGCGAATCTATCGCGCGGGGGCGAGCCGCGCCCAGGGCCAAGATCGCGCGGGGGTGAAGCCTGCGCGGGGCGGGTGTGCTTCGGTGGTGAGGCTGGAGCTACGCGCTGCTCGCGTTTTGGCGGAGCTTGCGCGGGGCGTTGTTCGCGCGGCTGATGAGCCTGCGATGAGAGTTGGTCACGCGGTTGTGAGACCTGCGCGAGGCGGGGGTCACGCGGCGGGGCCTGCGTAGCGTTTTTCCGAGGATCTCGCGGCGGGGAGGCCGGCGAGGGGCGAGATACGCCATCCGGAGCGCGGGACGGGTCCGCAGTAGCGACGTCACGTCGCGTAGGTTGAGCCGGAGGGTGGCGGGGGCCACCGCTCTCGGCAGACGGGCGCCGGGGGCGCTGGGACAGCGCCGAATCCTGCTCGGCAGGGCGGGGCGGGACCCCGGACTCACGGCGGGACATCGTCGAACATTGGGGCGGGGGTGTGACATCACTACCCCGCGGTAATGTCGACGGTTGCCGGCCGTGAGCGGTATCCGCGCCGCCGCTGCTGGACTCAGCGTTTGCTGGGCGGTGCGTGCGCTCGGGGGCCGAGCGGGAGCTGGACCTCGAGGAGGTCGTGCTCCGGGACGACGTTCCCGAGGCATCGCGGGAGCGGCCTCGCGGGTCGCGGCTCAAAGGCCGCGGTTCGCGATCGGCCATCGTTGGTCACAACAAGTGTCAAATTCACATACTGAGCTGTATAGCTAGTCACTATGGTATTTAGGGGCGTACTTACGTACTTGACTGGTCCTGAACTGAACTGTGGTCACTTAGTGTACGCACAAGACACGGCACACACACTAAGGGTAGCTGACTCCCCGTGACCCCAACGCCGGAATTTCTCCCAACGGGTGAGTCAAAGGCAGTGCAGCACCTAGCAGGCGATAATCCCGCTTATATTTCGCAGAAATATAAGAAGGATATATCGATCGCTATCGATATACGGCGCACTGCGGTAGGGTCGGCACGGACGCACCACACGCGAGACGGCTACAACGAGCGGAGGATGCCTCAACGTTCGGAGCACGAAACACGAGTAGCGCGAGTGGAAGCCAGGACGATCCGAATCCTGAACTCGCTGACCGCGGGAGCCCATATTTATACTCGGGCGATGCCAGCGCCACGAACCGCGGTACGGCCGAATCTCCCGCGCGGATAATTTCTCAATCTTGTAAATATTTCCTATTCGATTTTTTTCTCTTTCTTGTTTGTAAATATTTTTATCTCACTCATTATGTCTCTTTCTGTTTTGCAATAGCCAATCAAAATTAATCTTTTCAGTTTCTGTACAGTTTGTAATAATAATAATTAACTCATTTTTTTGCACGGACAAAGCACTTCAGTTCACCACAGTAAATCGAGTTTTACTCTTTACTCCTCCGACCTCTAGTGAACTCTTAGAGAGACCAACCGGTCCTCTAAACTGGTGACCCCGTGAACAACAAGCAACCTCTGCAAGAAGAAACTCTGCTGGAAGAAACTCTGCCAAGAGGAAACTCTGCCCGAGGAAATTCTGCTCGACGACGCTGCACCACGAAACGCTGCCCGACGAAACGCTGCACCACGAAACGCTGCTCGACGGAATTCTGCTGCAAATCTCTCCACACAATGGAATCCAGAGGCGAATCCCTGCCCGAAACCTCGGCAGTCACCAGCAACCCGGCTACGTCACCGTCATCACAAGAAATCGCCGGCATTGCCCTGTCAATGCGAATTCCGCCTTTCTGGAGGGACAAACCCAGGCTCTGGTTTGTCACGTTCGAGGCAGCCACCAGCAGTCTGCAGAAAAACCAAAGCCAGCTGTCCCAAATGGTCATCGCTCGCCTAGAAAAGGAGGACATCGAGCAAATCGCCGACCTGCTGTACAACCCACCAGAGACGAATGAATATCAAGCCCTGAAGGACCGGCTCATCTCCGCATACGAAGAGTCTGACAGCCGGCAGTTTCAACAGCTGCTGTCGGACATGGAATTGGGAGACCAAAAACCGTCGCAACTACTCCGACGTATGCGAAACCTGGCTCGCAACAAGGTCCCCGATTCCACCCTACAGCTCATGTGGGCCAATCTCCTCCCGGCAAACATTCGCTCCGTCCTGGCCGTCAGCGAAACTTTCCGGTCGAAGACCACACTCGACGAACAAGCAGCACTGGCCGACAAAATACTCGAGCAGTCAACTGTAAATAATGTAAATAGCATCTCATCTCATCGTGTAAATAGCTCCGCATCACCATCATCGAACGTCGAGTGCCTTCTCATCGAAGAAATCCGCAAGCTATCCCTAGAGGTCGCCGAGTTGAAAAAACAACAATACAACAACAATAATTATAGAAGAGAAAATTACTATCAACGGTCAAGGTCAAGACACAGATCATCGTCAAGATTCCGGCAACGTTCAACATCACGGCCACGATCTTCATCACCATCGCCATTCTGTTACTACCACAACAGATTCGGCAAAGAAGCGCGAAAATGTACGCAACCGTGTACATTCAACAACCCGGAAAACTAGACAGAACGTTGGCAGCGGCGGAATCCGGCGTTCACAACAAACAATACCGCCTATTCGTCACGGACAAGACTACGAATCTCACTTTTTTGGTAGACACGGGTGCCAATATATCCGTCATACCGAAAAAGAAAGGCCTTCATCTCCAGCCGCTACCTTTTCAACTGTACGCCGCCAACAACACCGTAATACCTACATACGGCGAAAAAACACTAGAGCTCAACATCGGACTTCGCCGACCGTACAAATGGAAGTTTATCGTCGCCGCAGTCTCGAAACCAATCCTCGGTGCCGACTTCCTGCAACACCACGAACTCATTGTCGACTTGAAGAACAGAAGACTCGTCGACGGGAGAACAAGTCTGCACATCAACGCACCTGGACGCTACACGGACGTACCTACAGTCCGTAGTGTCGACAGCACGCAGTCATATCACGACATCCTGGCTGACTTCCCCGGCATCACGAGATTGACAGCGATGAATATCACGCCGAAACACAGCGTCGAACACTTCATCGAGACGTCTGGGCCACCACTACACTGTCGCGCCCGACCACTGCAACCACATCGCTACAATCAAGTCAAGAAAGAATTCGAAAATATGATGCAACAAGGTCTCTGTCGTCCCAGCAAGAGCGCCTGGTCATCTCCACTTCACGTCGTACCAAAGAAGAACGGCGACATAAGGGTGTGCGGCGACTACCGACGACTCAACGCAGTAACGAAGCCCGACCGCTACCCTATACCACGACTTCGTGATTTCACTTTTCAACTCGCCGGAAAAACTATCTTCTCGACGATCGACTTGAACCGAGCCTACCAACAATTACCAGTCCATAAAGAAGATATAGAGAAGACAGCAATCATCACACCATTCGGATTATTCGAGTTCCCGAGAATGTGTCCCGGCCTTAGAAACGCAGGCCAAACATTTCAACGTTTTATACACGAAATACTGCAAGGATACGATTTCGTGTTTTCCTTCATCGACGACTTGTTAATAGCATCCAGCAGCGAAGAAGAACATCGCCAACATCTCCGGTGTGTTCTTCAACGTCTAGAAGAAAACGGAATCACAATAAACCCAGCTAAGTGTGTACTCGGCAAGCAAGAAGTTAAATTCCTCGGCTTCAGCGTAAACAGCGACGGAATCAAGCCGCCACAAGATAAATTACAAGCTATCGAAGATTTCCCGCTACCGAAGAATATAGAAGAGTTACGTCGTTTTCTCGGCATGCTAAACTTCTACCGAGACAGCATTCCGAACGCCGCTACAATTCAAGCCCCGCTACACGCATACCTACATAATGCGAAAAAGCGAGACAAGACACCGATCGAGTGGAACGAGACATCAAAAGAAGCATTCACGGCTTGCAAAAATAGCATTAAAAACGCTGTTTTGCTCGCCCACCCGAATCACAAAGCACCGATCGCTATTTTCTCCGACGCCTCGGACACCGCAGCGGGAGCCGTAATACAACAATACTACAATAACAAATGGCAACCACTCGGCTACTTCTCGAAGAAATTTACTACAGCGCAAACGAAGTACAGCACCTACGATCGCGAACTTCAAGCTATCTACATGTCAGTAAAATACTTCAGAAAAATATTCGAAGGCCGAGAACTCATTATATTCACCGACCACAAGCCATTGACATTCGCCCTACAGAAGAAAACATCGACATCGGAAACTCCAAGAAGAACTCGGCAACTACTTTTCATCTCCGAGTTCACGCACGACATTCGTCATATCAGCGGAAAAGATAATATCGTCGCAGACACATTCAGCCGCATAGAAACAATCAACACGCCGTCAGCTGTAAACTACGAAGAGTTAGCTCGCGCGCAAGAGCGAGATAGCACGCTACCTACACTGTACGGTCAAGAAAACTTAAGTTTTAAAACAACAACGCTACCTAACTCCGATATCAAGATCGTATGCGAAACATCAACAAAATACGTTCGCCCGTACATTCCGCAAGACTTTCGACGCGCCATTTTCGACTCTATTCACAACATAAGTCATCCTGGAACAAAAGCATCAAGAAAACTCATCGCGCAAAAATTCTTCTGGCCGTCAATGAACTCAGACATTAGTGAATGGACGAAAACCTGCATACAATGTCAGCGAAGCAAAATACAACGACATACATCGAGCGCCGTGTCGACATTTCCACAAGTCAATAGATTTCAACATACGCACATCGACATAATCGGACCGCTAAGTACAACAGCGAGTGGTCATAGATACCTACTTACTATGATCGATCGCTCGACAAAATGGCCTGAAGCTGTACCGCTCACCGAGATCACCGCCGAAACCGTCGCAAGAGTATTCTACGAACAATGGATAGCAAGATTCGGGTGTCCTACTACAATAACAACCGATCAAGGACGCCAGGTCGAGAGTCAGCTGTTCGTCAACTTAACACGTTGTATGGGAATCGATAAAACCCGTACAACGCCGTATCACCCGCAATCAAACGGGATGATTGAACGCTGGCATCGAATTCTCAAGAATTCACTGAAAACAAGACTCATCAATAGTAATACATCGTGGATCGACGAGCTACCTACAGTTTTACTCGGACTACGCGCCGCAATACGAGAGGACACCGGAGTCAGCGCCGCCGAATTAACCTACGGCCGTAACCTACGCTTACCGGCCGACTTCTTCGAAACAACATCATCATCGAGCCTAGATCATACCTACATCGAGCAACTCAGAAAAAACATCGATTCTCTCAAGCCGAAAAACAATGTACATCGCCACGGTAATCAACGCAACATCTTCATACATCGTGATCTACTTACGTGCAAATACGTATTTCTACGAATAGACGCCGTTCGAAAACCACTTCAAAGTCCGTATGATGGGCCGTACAAAGTTCTTCGACGAGAAGAAAAATACTACGTGATACAACTACCTGATCGCACAGCAACAGTATCCATCGATCGTTTAAAACCCGCCTACATACTTAGTGAAGATTACCTCGGCGAGTCAACGAGCAATGTACAACAGTCACCGGTAATTACCAACTTACCTAATACCAATGTACCTGTTACCTTACCTTCACATACCAATAATTTACCTCAAAATACCTCATTACCTTTACCCGTTACCTCATTACCTATTACCTCACAACCATTACCAAGAGCATCACCGATCAAGCAGAAGACACCAGCAAGTCCAGCACAGAAGACAACAAGAACGGGCCGTGCCGTCAGACTGCCGGTGCGCTTCGCTTGAGGGGGAGCACTGTAGCAGTACCTACAAAGTACCTACACGTTCGTCGTGGAAGATTGAAACATAGAAGAAAATCGTTCTGCCAAGAACGTACGTTCGAAATGACGAGAGAAACCGTCCGTGTATATTAAGTGCATTTGCACCGGACATGAAGTAGCCCTGAAAAGGACTTTTTCTAATAAGAGTTCTTCACAACACAACACTACGCATCGAGGCTACGTCGAGCGAGGGATATTCGCAGCATAGCTACGATCTTCATGGCGTTTGCAGAGCTTCACAAAATGGCGGCACAACTACTCGCAATGGCGCGGCAGCGAGCGACCGGGAGACGATATCGTTATGCCGAGCTCGAGCTCACTGAACTCGCGGACCGCGGGAGCCCATATTTATACTCGGGCGATGCCAGCGCCACGAACCGCGGTACGGCCGAATCTCCCGCGCGGATAATTTCTCAATCTTGTAAATATTTCCTATTCGATTTTTTTCTCTTTCTTGTTTGTAAATATTTTTATCTCACTCATTATGTCTCTTTCTGTTTTGCAATAGCCAATCAAAATTAATCTTTTCAGTTTCTGTACAGTTTGTAATAATAATAATTAACTCATTTTTTTGTATATAAGCAGCGCATTTTTGTAAATAAAGCACTTCAGTTCACCACAGTAAATCGAGTTTTACTCTTTACTCCTCCGACCTCTAGTGAACTCTTAGAGAGACCAACCGGTCCTCTAAACCTCAATCAGAATGGAAAAAGTGCTATGAAAATTGGTTCCAGCGTATGCAAAAGTGTGTCGATCATCGCGGCGAATATTTTGAAAAGCAATAAAACCATATTAAATGATATATGTTTGTTTCTTTTTTTAATTCCGGATACATAAATAGCAGCCCTCGTAACGAACACGTTGAGACAGACAAGAACCTCTTTCCGAGAGTAAGTATGGGCGGCTTAATTCGTAATTGGCGAAATCCGGGAGAAGGAAGTATCGCGATAAATGCAAATGAACACTTCAAGAGGCCTCTCGGGGAATTTCCAGGAGGCGGAAGTATGTTTAATCCATCGAATATTTTTTTCAAGTGTAGAAGCTCACTCATGCGTTTTTTGTAACAGAAGTCGCTCATTAATTAATACATCCAGCCTTGGTGTTATGTTAATTTTCATTACAATCTCGGGGCCGACACTATAATTTGGTCGTGAATATGTTAAAATTTGTACGTACATGCTAAAATCATTTAGTTTTACCAGAGACCACATACTAATAACTAAAGACTGATGAGTCCCATACAAAATTGCGTGTACGAGAAAAGCAAGCTTGATGGCGCAATCATCGATTCTGGCTATATCTGAAAATGTAATAATACAACAAAACGAGCCAATTAAATCAAAAGGAGTAACCTTAAAACGCGAAAGAACATTTTTCTGCATTTTTACAACATCGTTTAAACACTCTAAGAATAATAATTATGATTTTCTAAAAATACTTCCGATTTCCGAATCAATGTTTATTGTTAGTGTTTAAGCAACAATTGTTAGATGGCGTCGCGGCCGATAGCTAACACGCTTACTAAGTAGCCTTCTATTTGAACACTAGATGGCGCAATTCATAATTATTTAATTATTAAAATATCTATGGACAATATATTTCGAATAACTACAAATTTAAAGAAAAAGTGTTTTGTTTTGTGTTTAATAAAAAGTGAATGTATTACCGATGCAATTATTAATCGATAACACGCTGTCAGCGCGATCATACTATTCAAAAATTTCACCGCTGTAGATTAAGAGTTCGTAGCCAAGCGGTTACGTGATCACGCAGTGAGCAGGGGTAGAGCTTGTCTAACTTAAAATGACGCGCCCCTCCCTCGTATTCACAGTACAAAAATGTTTCTTTTATATCAACTTTGAAGTGGTGGGGGCGCGTCATTTCAAATTAGACAAGCCCTACTAAGTTCAAACCCTGCATGTACCAAGGCTTTTTACAAGTTTTTACAAGGAAATCGACTCAAGATAATATAATAGTCTGGTATAAACAAAATTAAGTACCTAAATTAATTCAAAAATAAAAAAAACCAGACTGCAAAAAAAAAAAAAAATGTTAACTAAAAAGACCGAAACAAGACCTTAGGTACCGTAAGGTACTAATTATGTATTCTGTGCCTTAGGCTCAGTATAGCAATATCCCTACAGTTGTGAAACGAATGTACCATCGAGGAAGTTGATTCCTATGCAGTTGATAGATCAACGTTATTTGGTCGAATATGTCAATTCAATGTTAATTGTGATCTGTCGGCTGGGTTTGACATAACGCAACCAAACTACGTAGGTCCCCGATCTGCATAGGAATCAACTTCTCTGATAGTACTTGCGCAGAGCAACGGAGGGGTACCCGCGGGGAAGCGGGCGGCGCGGGCCCGCCGCCCGCGTAAGCGAACTCGCGGAGTTCGCATACCTTCGCGCGCAGGGATGACGTTGGCGCGTTTTCTACGAGTTTTGTGTTGTAAAACGATAACGTCTTATCTTATAAACAATATTTAAGTGTTCAGTGTACGGATGTAAATCGGATTCAAAAAACAAAAAGGATTTAAATTTTCATAAATATCGGCTTTAAGTTCACACTAATATTGTGTTGGCCTTGGCGGCATTTATTTGCATCTCTGTTTTATTGTTTACGTTGTAAGAAGTGTAACAAGGAGAGAAACAATCCATACTAATATTATAAATGCGAAAGTGTGTCTGTCTGTCTGTCTGTCTGTTACCTCTTAACGCCCAAACCGCTGAACCGATTTTGCTGAAATTTGGCATGGAGATACTTTGAGTCCCGGGAAAGGACATAGGATATTTTTTGTCCCGGAAAAATGTACGGTTCCCGCGCGATAGACGAATTTTGGCGCAACGAAGTTGCGGGCGTCATATAGTATAGAATAAATTAAAAATCTGTCAAATACCCTGTTACATACTAATTAGTACCTACCTACCTAGCTAGGTACACAGGGCCACACATCAAGTGTAACATTTTGACCTTTGGACCGTCCTTACCTTGCACGCAATAAGAGCGAGTTTTGAAGTTCTTCTGTTACACCTGACGTGTGGCCTACCGTACCTACCAATTGTTATATGATTAATTGTTGGATATTTTATATATTCGAATGCGTCTTCATTATTTTAATCCTTCGATCGTGGATTCTTGGAAATCTATTGTTATTCTATTGTGTCTTGCTCACCGGTGAGCTTATGGGTAGGGCATCGAAACCCGGACCTAATTTTCAAAACCCGGGTTTTCGGGTTTTTTGTTTGATGAAAACCGGGTACCCGGGCTTTTCGGGTTTTTTCGGTTTTTTTAACAATTCAAAAATTAACAATGCAAAAATACTTTACACATGATTTTCTGCGATTGCTATCACCTATCCAGTAAAATACTATTTAAAATCCGTTCAGTAGTTTTTGCGTTAAAGAGTAACAGACATCCATACAAACATTCATACATCGTCACAAACTTTCGCCTTTATAATATTAGTAGGATGACATAATATAAATATGCGTCCGCCCGAAGGCGCAGTTTGGCGGTGCCAACGTCACGCCGCACCGCATCGCGATCGCTGTGAGTTGTGAGTACTTGTGAGTTGTGACTCGTGACGCGGACGGTCGGTGCGACATTGTCAGACTTCCTCACGGTGTTTGTCGATTTCTGTGGCTCATTGGATGAGCGCGTCGCGTTGTTTTAATACTTGATAGCTCAAGCCGGGGGTCGCGGGTTCAAATCCCGCCGACGGAACAAAAATTTTTCATATTTTTTTAAATTATCTATTATCTATTTGTAAAAAAAATATAGCTATTTTAAAAGACCCAAAAACATTAGTTTAAAAAACTTCAATAAATGTAATTTCCGATTAAAATTAATCAGCGACATCTCTTTCTCAATTTTGTAGTTAGCGAACATGTTTTAAAAATAGTCTTCTAGATGGCGCTTTTAATTATTGTATTGGGCTAATTTTTTACACTTTGATCTATCGTTCAGATGAGAATTTAAAATTTAGACACGCTGGTTTGTATGGGCTTTGATACTCTATGTGTAAAATTTACTCCATGGTTTTAGTGATGGTAAATGGTTTTTGTTAAGTTTCTAAGTTTTTTCTTACTACTTAAAACTTGTAAAAACCTTGAATACTTATACTTTTATCAATAGGTGTTTTTGTTACCTACTAAGTGTAATTCAATGTTAGATATTATATTCAAAACCACAAAGTTATATCACACGTTTATTGCACTTGATATTAGAGGGGTGAACAGGCAGCGAGGAGCAGAGTTCCTTTACTTTGTAGAGTCCACTCATAGAAACTCTGACGAGAAAAATTTATATTTCTGTTACATTACCTTTGGTTATGTCATTAGGCACGGAGTTATTGGCACAAAGGTTCTGTCCGAGGTATTGTAACTGTGAACACACTGGTAAGTCCCGCCCCTCGCCGCCCGCGCCCCGCCCTTGCGACGTGCGTGCGCGGCGCGTGCTAGAGCAGCGCGGAGTAGTGCGCTAGTAGCCGCTCCTCGTCGCTGAGTGAGGCGCCGAGGTAGTCCTCTTCGTCGCCCGTGATGCCCGCGCGCAGCCGCCCCAGGGCTGCCTCACGCTCCTTCTTCCTGCGAATTATGTTCATCAACATTTAAGGAAAAAAAAACAAATAATGTATCGTGCCAGGGGTTCGTTACCGGTGGTAGCCGAATTGTGAACCCGGGACTAATTGGAAAATGGACAATTTTTTTCTAACGGTATCGTCTCTTAGCACGAAGCTTCGTGACGATAAACGTAGGTGCGGCCCGGGCATTAGTGTTACTTACATCTTTTTCTTCTCCTTCTTTTGTCTCTTCCTGGCGCTCTCCTCGCTGGTACCAGGATTTTCGGATTCGTCTGCGAACCATCACATATACTATTGCAATTTACAAGTCAATTAATAAACTTAATTTGATAAGTATTTTATACTTAAACATATTAATAACTCCCACACCGGTTTCGGTGACGGTGACCGGTTTCATTGAAATCAGGCCAGATATGCAGGAGTAATTTTAAAGTGCCCAAGTGTGTGCGCAGTACACAAGAACAGTCTCTGTTCCTTTTACTCTCATAGCCCAGTAGGACGGAAGACCGACACGACTGGCGAGAGATCGTACAGGACCGACTTTTTAGCGATCATTTTGCGTCTACAGTCCACACTAGCGATCATGATACGCTTCGATGCTACGCGACGGAGATCTGATACGCGATCATGATACAAATGTGGACAAAGCCTACATGCCCATCCGACGCATGGATCATCTTACTTGTCAGATAGTTGTCAGACAATCAGGTGATCACACTGCATTGTCCTAACCAAACTTGGAAATAGCATGTTTCCAACGCGGGAATCGAACCCACGACCTCCGAGTCAAGAGCCATGCTCTGAACCACTGGACCACGGAGGCGTTAATTGCGTTAAACATATAAACGCATTTACGTAATTACAAGTAATTATATTTTACACGACATTAGGATTTTTTCAATAAAATCAATCACTTTAATATGAGTAAATGCATCTTTACTAGCTGACTGTCGAATATAAGTTGAGAAGTAATAAGAAAAGAAATATGTAATAATTGTCCTGTATAAAGTACGGGGGAAAAAAAAAAAAAAAATTGAGACGATTGTATACCTTGCGGCGGGTGTCGCAGCAGGCGAGTGACGGCGGCGTCGAGGCGGTTGTGCGCGCGCGCCAGGGCCTCCCGCGCCGCCGCCAACTCGTACCCCATGCTCACCAGCTGCCCACAGTACAGTTGGTGGTGTTAGTAAATAAATAAATAAAAACATCTTTATTATACACAAGGGACAAAAAACATAGCTAGAGTTTATAAAAATACAAAAGAATAACAAGCAAATTGACATGACGCGACACTACATACAACATTGAACTACTTAAAACTTAAAGAATTAAAATAATTTCTCAAAAGTTTTGCTATATAACTACATTTTGCTAGACATCTTAATTTTTCATATAAGACCGCTTGCTACGCACGGAAATTTAGGCGGTTTAATAGAACGCATAATTATTTATTTTGATGATTGGCTACATCAGGGGTCGGCAGACTTACCAATCAGATGAGCCAAATATCAAGTTTGTAGATTTTCCCATACCTCCAAAGAGCCGCTGCATACATTTTATAAACAGGTAAAGCAATAGCTTTAAATGTTGTTTTCTCTTTCAGGTAAATTTTCTTTGTATTCAGTTGTAATTGATATCTAAGAGTGTTTTGTAAAGTGTAAACCTGTAATAACTCAATAAAATCTCTTTCAGAGCAACTCAGTTCTAGTTGTTGTTTTACTGTTATACAAAGATTATAAAAAGACATTATAAGTCTAATCATAATAATTAGTCTAATTTGCTTCACACTACAAAGCTACATTTACAGTTAAAAAAAACTGAAAGAAGTTTATTACAAAAACACTCAAATACTTGAATTTCTCACACAATCCTTAGTTTTATGTGTACTTACTTTAATATTTTATAATAATATTAATATAAAATAAAAAATTAAGAGTGGCTCCCATACAAAAAACACAAATTTCTATAATGGTACGGAACCCTTCGTGCGCGAGTCCGACTCGCACTTGGCCGATTATTTTTAATTGAAGGCACGACTGTAAATAATTATTGTCGTCGGTTAATTCGCTTCTTAATTTACTTCTAATCTGATTCATAAATCATAGATGAAAATGTTTGCTCACATGAATATGTAGAGCCGAAGATATTATAGCAAATGCAAGTTTTTTAGGGTTCCGTATTTGTCGTTTCATATGTTGTAGGAAGGCTATTCCATGTATCAAACAGGATTTGCTCTATTTTAGGTAAATTATCGCAAGTTGACGGAGAATCTCGTTGTTTCATATTGTTTTGGTGTATTATTTATGCTAAAGCGGTACAGTTAGGCAGTGAGTGAGTTTAAGAAGACTCTTCTTACAAGATCCATATTAATCCTATGGAAGAGCCGGATGCGGCTCGCGAGCCGCGGTAGCTGCCGACCTCTGGGCTAGATGATTAGTATTTGTGTGTATCGAAACTAAAAAATATGAGTAAAATATAACCTCTGCGACGAGCGCGCTGTCAGGCTCCACTAGCGACTCGTCGGAGCTCCCCGCGTCCGAGCGCTCCCCCTCGCTCTCCAGCTAAAACGACACTTCATTTTAGCTAAATACGCTTCAAAGCAAAAACATTACTATTTAAAGCTGCGTTTCCACCAGGGATGTGTTGCGTGAAATGTGTTTTTGAGAACCAATTAGAATCGCTTCATTGACGTGACCTCGCTCAGCGCAGCGATTCTATTGGATCTTAAAAACGTGTAGGAATAAAGACATTTTCTTCGGCATTAAAAGTAATTGAGTATTTTTTCTTTGTTAGCAAGTGTCAAACCAAGCTTAAAACTGTTTTATTTTATTTTTATTTTTTTTTTATTTATTTAGGAACAAACAGTTTTTCAATACAAAATAATCTTAAGACTAAGTACATAATTTATAACATAAACCTATAGTTCCATAAAAGAAAGCAAGTATAGATTGTGTTTTAAGAGACTAAAGTTACAACACATCATATTAATCTAAAACAAGGTTTTCAATTTTTTCACATACATTTTGTTTCATTTTGCTTAAAGAGCAATTAAACAGATCCAAATCGTCAAAGTGGGTATTATACATATTGCAAGAACGTCTTATGAATGAGTTACTACTATTACAAGTCCTGGATTGTGGAATACTAAAGAGGTTTCTTTTTCTTACAATTCTTTCTTGTCTCCGGGGCACACGAAACTCAATATTTTTAAGCAGCTCAGGTGTGTCTACAATATTATTAATTATTTTATACAGATATACAACATCAGAAACCATGCGGAGCTTGGCTAGATGAGGTATTTTATATTTAGAAATTGACAATTCATAGTTACTATAAACGTTACCCATTCTAAATTCAAGACACTTAACAAATTTTTTCTGCAGTGTTTCAATTCGTTCACAGTCAAATTTGTATTGTGGAGACCACACCGTACTAGCAAACTCTAGGTGACTGCGAACATAACTATAATACAATATTTTATAGGTAAATTCCTTTTTAAATGGCTTAGAAACACGTAGAATGAATCCCATTTGTTTATAGGTTTTATTGAGAATTTTATTAATATGTGAAACAAATTTAAGTTTGGAGTCCATGAGGACACCAAGATCTCGAATTTCTGATGTTCTTTTTAACAATTTTCCATTAAGTTTATAATTAAATAAAATTGGAGTACGTTTCAGACTAAAAGTAATTATATTGCATTTGTCAGAATTAAGAAAGAGGTTATTTTTAGAACATTCATTTTCGAAATTGGTTATATCATGTTGAAGAAGTTCGTAATCATGTAATTTTTTTATAACTCTAAAAATTTTTGTATCGTCGGCATATAAAAGGGAATTGCTATTTTTTAAAGCATTACTTAAATCGTTTATGTATCGTATAAAGAGTAAGGGTGCCAAATGTGATCCTTGTGGGACACCAGATGTTATATGTCTATAGTTAGATGTGAACCCCTTTAATACTACAACTTGACATCTATTTTGAACATAAGAACTTAACCAACGAAACAGATCACCATGGACACCAAGATTCCAAAGTTTTAATAATAGGGTGTAGTGGGAAATTTTGTCAAAAGCCTTCGCAAAGTCAGTGTACACTGCGTCGACTTGACAATTTTTATCAAATGCATTGCGAATGATTTCTGTAAAAGACAAAAGATTACTCTCAACGCCACGACCTTTATAGAAACCATGTTGTTGCGGAGTTATGAATGGACGGGCAACAGCAAAAAGCTGTTGAGCAACAATATCTTCTAAAATTTTTACAAATACACAGGTTTTTGAGATAGGTCTATATTTCTCTATATCGTCACTTATGGATCCCTTGGGTATTGGAGTTATCCAAGCCTTTTTCCAAGCCAACGGGACACAACCTTCAGATATAGATTTTTTATATAAAATTGTTAAGGGAGTTGTTAAACTGGAAGAACATTTTTTTACGAGAATCGGATGGATACCATCTGTTCCAGCGCCTTTTTTTGAATTAACTGATTTTAGAAGTTTATTAACTAGTCCTTCAGTGATCTCAATAGTTCCAATGTCGAATAAAGAATTACTAGGCGGCTGTAGATTGTCTAAAGATTGAGGGTTTACAGTAGGTGGTTCGAAAACTGAATGGAAGTACTCATTAAACAAATCACATATATCTCTTCCATTATGGACATATTTATTTTTATAATGCATTTTTTGTGGTAACTCACCATAATTGAAATTAGATTTTATATATGACCATAGATGATTTGGGTTGGATTTAATTGTGTCTTCACAGTCTGATATATATTTTTTATAATTTTAAATTTCCATCAATTTTGAACGTTTTCTTAATATTTTAAAGGTTTCGAAATCTAGTGGATTATTATAATATATCTTCCAGCGTTTATGGTATTTCTTTTTTTCATTAAGTAATTTTTTTAAGGGAGTTGTATACCAAATAGGACATGATTTAGTGGGAGAGCGTACTACACGCTTAGGTACAAATCTCTTAAAAATATTGTTTAACTCGTTATAAAATTTGAAAACACAATCCTCCATGGACAGATTCTTAAAGAATAAATTCCAATTTATATTTGAAAGTTCATCATTTATGTTATCAAAATTTGCCATATGAAAATTAAATGCGATAGAGTTATTTGTTTTGAGATAATCATTAAAATCTGCAGATATGTCAATTAATAAAGATTTGTGATGAGCATCTTCCGAGGTTAAAGGCTCATCACAAGTAGTTACTTCACAGTTTGAATTGCTGAATATAAGATCAAGAATCCGATTATTGACATTTTTAGCGGAATTATGTTGTTTTAAATTTGTAAGAGCCATAAATTCATTTAAAAGTTGTACCACTGTATTGTTATTTGGGACGAGAGAAATATTTCTATGGGAACAATTCCATTCTGCGTCAGAAATATTGAAATCTCCCGTGACCAAAAAAATGTCGTTGGGATAATCTATCAGTAATTGGTTTGTAATATCAAAAAATGTGCCAAGGGCATCACGATGACCAGGACCATGGGGAATATAAATGCAACAAATGTTTAATGATGATTTGTTCGAGTTATTTAGGGGTATAGAGACCCAAACACATTCCGAGAAAGCAGGGGGTGGTGTAGGCCAATTACGTTTGAAAGGACACAATGCGGATCTAACAGCAATAACTACACCACCACCGCGATTGACGCCGCTCGCCTCGGAACGATCGCATCGATAAACTACAAAACTACTGTCAAAATATTCTCGATCATAAAAGTCAGATGTAACCAGCTTTCAGATATGCAAATAAAGTCATATTCACTCTGAGCAACCATAGACAGAAATGTTTGAGATTTTGTTCGTAAACCCCTTACATTTTGGTAATAGCCATTAAATAGTTTTAGCATTTTTAATAATAAAAATTACAATATATTGACTATCCAAAGTAACCAATAATAATATGAAAAAGAAACCTTTATGGTAATAATAATTACAAATTAATGTTAAATGTTGTAGTAATTTACAGATAAGTACGGAAAATACATTGTATGTAGCAGACGCAATGTAAAAACAAAAATAATTAATAAAAATAACATAGTGTTGAATTATGTTACTAATATTAGAAAGGTAATAATAACTTATAAGATTTTTTTGTAGCAACAGTAATTTTAGTTTATCTAGATCAGTATCTTTAGATATATAAATTGCCTTTGATTTGTCGTTTTTTCGCATCATTATCTTACAATCGCGAACCCATAAGTAAGAATAGTTTAGGTCCTTCTTTAGCTGTCTGGCTCGCTTCAGTAGAAGTTTTCTATTGGGAGTAAGATGATCGCTCACATACAGATTAAGTGAAGGACCCGGAAGACCTATGTCCACGGTGGTAAGGCCCCGACGAGCGTGGATTGCTGCAAGAAAGCCATCCTTGCGAATACGCTGAATAAACCTTACTATTATTGCCGGTGGTCTATTATCCGCAGCTACATCAGAGGTGGAGGTGACGCTTGGCCTTCCAAAACGTGGTACGCGGTGTATGTGATCTATGTCCATAGGATCTATAGTAAAACCGACCTTATTGGATATAGAGTGCAGAATGCTGATAAGGTTCTCGCCTTTATTCAGAGGCACCCCAGAGATTTCCACATTATTCATACGTGACTGTTGGTCTCGGTTTTCATTTTCTTGTTTAAGACGCACGACGGTCATTTGAGCAGCATCGAGATCCTGTTGTAATTGACTTATTAGGGCCAACTTCTTTTCTACTTCTGTCAGCCTATCATCAAAACCACTAAATCTAGTCTCCATACTAGCCCAACCATCTTTAAGTGCCTGTACACAAGATGACGTGCATTTTACATCAGACTTTATATCAGAGAATTCTGCCCGAAGTGCCTTTACTTCTTGTAATAATTCCGAAAATTGACCTTTCGGATCTATGTTATGTCCAGAAGTGCGGCACTGGATAAATCTCCAGGCTGCCTTTTTTTCACTGCTTAATTTACGGCAAGTTGTCTCTGATATACCGGAACAAGCATAATGAAGAGCCCCAAAACAGTTATTACAAGTAACGTAGTCAACAGCTTCTTCGCTGCACTTAATGCAATGCATTTTTAGAAAATAAAAATTTTTATAAAATGATTGTTGGATTTTTGTAAACTGTTTATTTTATCGAGGAGAAGGAGGAGAATATTTTTCTTAAACTTGCAACACCAACAATGTCAAAGTCGCCGAGGATGTCAGCTGTCACTTGTATTCGACGTCTATGATGGCACTATCTTGACATATTGCAGTTATGAATATTATTTATTTTACTACCTCCAATGATCAAAACAAGAATAAAAATAGTCGAAAATTTTGTTTTGATTTGGTCAAAAATCTTCAAAAATACGCAGAAAAACACTTTGTCCACAATTGTCCAAGCTTGCAAGACACAAAATTATGTATTTAGTCACTTTTCACTGCTCAAACAGCACTTTTTCTAATCAATTTTGAATTAAAAACTGGAGCGATGTTAATATGATGTGTAACTCTTAAACGTCGGTGTTTTGTGTAGTCACTCCTTCATTTGGTTAATAATATCAATTTAAGGTTAAGACAGCACGTTTATATTGGCGAATGCTCACCATCTCGGGATGGTCGTGTATGAGCCGCACGGCGTCGGTGACGTTGTTGTTGGCGTTGCGGAGCGCGGCGAGGGCGCGGGCGCGGGGGAAGCCCATGTCGAGCAGCGAGCGCAGCGCCGCGCCGCTCACCGCGCTGCCGTCCGCGCACGCGCCGAGCCGCCGCCGCTCGCGCCGCTCCGCCCGCGCGCGCCGCCGCGACTCGCGCAGCTCCTCCAGCCGCGCATGCGCCGCCGCCGCCCCGCCCCCCGCCCGCAGGCCCCACCGCGCCTGCGCCGCCGACCACCCCAGAGACATCAGCTCCGACAACGCCGCCGGGTCCACCTGCACACCAGTTGAATTTTAACACACAAAATATTGTACAATAATTCTGTAGCGTCCAATTATTATAATTGTATAAAAACATTATTTCAGATCGGTATACGAAAAGGTTTTCTGTGCTTTTGCTTCTTAGGATAAGGAAATACTTGAACTTGGCTTGACACGCTACCGCGTGCCTAGATATCTGGACACACGGGAGCGTGGCCGAGCCTAGTTCGAGCTCAAAGAACTTTTTTTTCCAATGTTAGCAATATTGGAACACACCCTTTATTATGTCAGATAAACCTAGTAAGCTCTTAATTTTGAAATGAAAAATCGCGCGATTAGAAAGTCCAATAAACTGGGTTATCTGTGGTGAACTAACCCGCAATGCATCGAGGTGGTGCCTGGCCTGTGCGAGCGCGGCGGCGGCATCGTCGCGGCGGTTCTGGTGGTACGCCACCACGCCCTCCAGCAGGTGCAGCCGACAGAACATCACGCGCTCGTTCTCTACATAAGGAACAGGGTTATACCAGAGAAATATAAATTGTCAAAGACAGAATGAGCAATTGATAAAGAGACATGAAGAGTAATAAGTGAAAAAAAAGTAATAAAATGAGTGGAAAAAGAGTAATTGACAGAGATATGTAATGATAAATACGCATTGAGAGACAGAGTAATTGACAAAGAAGCGGATACTCACGTCTCCGTCACTTACTTTTGCTCTCACATCAAGGGTACGCCCAATTAAAATTAAAATGTTCAATACCGTACTCAAAAAATTTTGCAAATTCTTAGTGCTCAGTTTACTAACTCGTTATGTTTCATTAGACAGTAAAAAAATTCACAGCCAAACATAGAACCCCCTCATTTTTGGAAGTCGGATAAAATATTATGATATGATACAATAAATCTTTATAGGTTTTAAGTATTTTTAGTAAAAACAGTTTAGACTTTAGAGTAATACCAGCGTTGCCCTTGAGCGCGAGTACTCGGCTGCAGCTGTCGCCGTACGCGTGTCGCAGGCGGTGCGCGGCGCGCTGCAGGCGGACGGCGGCGTCGGGCGCGGCACGCAGCTGCCGCAGCCGCACGTAGCTCCACACCACGTCCAGCTGCAGACCCGCCCAGTTGTCTACCGCGGCCAGGGTCGCCGACCCGCAGCTCCTGGGGGGACAGACTTCAAAATTCTAGTCTAATCTAAAAAAAAAAAACAGAATTCTAAAAATGAATTTTCAATAAATAATTATCGTGTGAGTAACGCCATAACCTATGGCTATAACTCGATAACGGCTGGACCGATTTGGCTAATTTTAGTCTTAATAAGTGACACGAAGTTCACCGGCACATCTAGTTACATACTAATTTTACTAATGCTAAATAATTGTACAAGACAGAGGGTATGTTATTTGTAATTTGGTCAGTGATGTAAAGCCCAAATCACGACTACATGACATCACTCAAGAAAATAACGATCGACAGTATCGAACTACAAATAAAAAAAAAGACGGGTTGCACTCGGGAGTGCCGGCAGAAGTGAAAACTTGATTATTAACGTTGTGCATTTTTTTTTTAACCCATCTTAATATATAAAAATAAGTGGCAATTTTCGTTGTCACTTTATAACTCAAGAACGGGCTCACCTATCCAAACCAAATTTTCAGGGTTTGTTCGGACTATTTAGTAGATGGTTTATGTGAAGTTTGCACAAAATCAGTCGGGTGGTTCTTCATTTATCACATTTTTTGTAACAAATTAATTCAATAATTGGTTAGATTTTTTAGACGGGGAAGTTAATTTTGTTTTGTTGTATAGGGTAAGATCGTGGATTGGTATTATGTTCATAAAAGTGGTGATCTGATGATGGAATCCAGGAGTAAGCGACAAAGGAACTCCTCAAAATTTAAACGGAAACATATGCCGATTTTGCTTTTGTATGAAGTACTCCAGGCATATTACCAAAAGTAAGATTTTGCACCATGATTAATGAAGGTACTGAACAGAACTTCGAACTCCTTATAGATACAAGTTTGTGGGTTGGGGCGCTGTTTTAAGAACTGAAAGCATATGCTACTATGCAAATTACATTCATCATCATCATCACCATCATCAACACTACCACATCAGGGTCATTAATGTCACGTTACTGTGTGCGTTACGCTCTGGAGTTAAGGTTAATTTGTTATGTTCAATATTAGTGAGTCGCCTGTCCAGTATCCTGGATCCAAAGTCACTAAGCAGAACACAAAGGTCTTAACAGAAAGCCTTACAAATTACACTATCTTAAAAGAGTGAAATTATTATTTTTTCAACTGGATCTAAAATTGCATACATATGTTACAGATTCAGGGCCAGATTTATCATTAATTGGTTCATTATTGCCGTAACTCGACGCTGATCATCAATTTTTGCAAATTTATTTTCTTGGTAATGAAAATCGTGAATTGGATCAACGTTGTGCAATTATTTCTAATACAAGACGAGAAATTATTCGTGAGCTACAATGGTTTTTCCATCAGCATAAGTGCCATGCCACATGATGCGGTGCGGCGGCGGTGTGGCGCCTGACCGGTGCCGCTCCGGTTTCTTAGATATATAAAAATGTATGGTATGGCGTATGTGTGCGCTCCGGCGCCGCACCGCATGCGCACTGGAATCGAGACGAGGCGGGGAGGGGTAATAAGGGTATATTGGTGGAGCTCGAGTCCGTCGCTGCTACAATACTGCAAAGTGCAAACAAACTGGAAAACGTTGCGGCGCCGCACTCACCGTGTGGCCGGTAGTCCGGCGAGATGGCCTCCGGTGCGGCGTCGCACCGCGTCGTGTGGCATGGCTTTCACGCATTAGTTCAATTCTTTTAAATTGCTCTCGATCGTCTGCCATCTGATAATCACAATTAACGTTTGTGGTGTGAATTTGGAAGAATTATGTTTTTCACATGGCCAACTTTATGTTGCCTGTTCCAGAGTGGGTACCCCCAGCCGTTTGTTAATTCACACTCAAAATGGAAAAACAAAAAATATTGTTTGTCCCAATGTTTTGATTTTTTTAATTAATCGAAATCGATTTTTTTAATTAATCGAAACCCTTACAATTTTTTTAACCCATTTTTTATGAAAATCGATTTTAAAAAAATCGATTTTTTTAATTAATCGAAACCCTTACAATTTTTTAACCCATTTTTTATGAAAATCAATTTTTTAAAAATCGATTTTTTTTAATTAATCGAAACCCTTACAATCGATTAAATTTTTAACCCATTTTTTATGAAAATCGATTTTTAAAAAATCGTTTTTTTTTTAATTAATCGAAACCCTTACAATCGATTAAAAAATATCGACAATCGAAAAAAAACAATCGATTGTTCGATTAATCGATTTCGATGTTACAACACTACTCTCCAACCGTCTTACGGTTTTTCGATCAGCACGAGAATCTGACGCGAGTTTCACAGTTTTTACCCATCCCCTAAAAGTGCTCAACGCCGCTAAAGAAGTTTTCACTTCAATAATAATAATTTATTAAGAACTATGTTATAAGAAATCAAGAAAGGATATTATGACAGGATAGTGGACTATCTAAATATCTACATTTCATTATAGGTACTAGACGTTCTGCGCTGCGCTACCCGTACAAAGAGGCATTCTGCGGGATGTGCCTTTTCCTGCAAAAAAATGTAGTCTATTTCCATCCCCATGCTACTCTATATATGTGGCAAATCGCATACAAAACCGGATAGTAGTTCGTTTGATTAGCGCGTTCAAAAAAAGAAACTCTTCAGATTTATAATATTAATTATTGAACTAATAAAGCTATGCCCACTCGAACTGTCGGTCGGCCTCGAGCAGCAGCAGCAGCGCCAGCGCGTGGTCGCCGGCGGCGGCGGCGGCGCGCCCGCGCTCGTGCAGCGCCAGGCCCACCAGCAGCGCGCGCCGCTCCGCAGCCGGCACCTTCACCTCGCGCCCCGACTGGTAATGAGCGATACCCACTCGAACTGTCGGTCGGCCTCGAGCAGCAGCAGCAGCGCCAGCGCGTGGTCGCCGGCGGCGGCGGCGGCGCGCCCGCGCTCGTGCAGCGCCAGGCCCACCAGCAGCGCGCGCCGCTCCGCAGCCGGCACCTTCACCTCGCGCCCCGACTGGTAATGAGCGATACCCACTCGAACTGTCGGTCGGCCTCGAGCAGCAGCAGCAGCGCCAGCGCGTGGTCGCCGGCGGCGGCGGCGGCGCGCCCGCGCTCGTGCAGCGCCAGGCCCACCAGCAGCGCGCGCCGCTCCGCAGCCGGCACCTTCACCTCGCGCCCCGACTGGTAATGAGCGATACCCACTCGAACTGTCGGTCGGCCTCGAGCAGCAGCAGCAGCGCCAGCGCGTGGTCGCCGGCGGCGGCGGCGGCGCGCCCGCGCTCGTGCAGCGCCAGGCCCATCAGCAGCGCGCGCCGCTCCGCAGCCGGCACCTTCACCTCGCGCCCCGACTGGTAATGAGCGATACCCACTCGAACTGTCGGTCGGCCTCGAGCAGCAGCAGCAGCGCCAGCGCGTGGTCGCCGGCGGCGGCGGCGGCGCGCCCGCGCTCGTGCAGCGCCAGGCCCACCAGCAGCGCGCGCCGCTCCGCAGCCGGCACCTTCACCTCGCGCCCTGACTGGTCCTCCAACTGCCATGATCAGATAAATAATTAGATGGATGGCTATGAATGCTATGAATTATGATACTGTGTATTGGTTCTTTGAGACTTTGTGCAGTAAATATTTAGCACTGTCTGCATTCCACTACACATCATAATAATTATTAATTATTAAAGAAATCAATTATATATTTGTTTCTGATACTTAATTATACAATTTGTTAGTTTTCCAAAAAAATCTTGGGGGCTTCGGCAACACATTTTCTTTGTATCGTAACACATCTTCTACGAGAGCTGCTATTTATGTATCCGGAATTAAAAAAAGAAACAAACATATATCATTTAATATGGTTTTATTGCTTTTCAAAATATTCGCCGCGATGATCGACACACTTTTGCATACGCTGAAACCAATTTTCATAGCACTTTTTCCATTCTGATTGAGGTATCTCCAAAACGTGCCTTTTGAACGCATCAACAGCCTCTTCGCGGCTCGAAAAACGTTGACCACGTAATTTGTTCTTCGCGTATTGAAATAAAAAGAAATCGTTAGGTGCCAAATCAGGGCTGTACGGCGGATGACCAGTCAATTCGATCTTTTGACCCTCCAAAAACTGAGTTGTTTCAGCTGAGGTGTGACAGCTAGCATTGTCGTGATGTAATATGATTCTGCGTTGTCGGTTGTCCTTTCTTATTTCTTCAAAGACTTCTGGTAAACAAATGGTCGTATACCATTCAGAATTAACCGTTTTACGATTCTCTAATGGCACTGTAGCCACATGTCCATTAATTCCAAAAAAACAGGCGACCATTTGCTTCAAAGTACTTTTTGCACGAGTAACTTTTGTTGGTTTCGGCTCATCTTGGAACACCCACACCGTTGACTGTTGTTTAGTTTCGGGGTCATATGCATAGATCCAAGATTCATCACCTGTGTAGATATTATAAACGGCTTTTGACGTACCACGGTTGTATGTTTTTATCATTTTTTTGCACCAATCGACACGAGCCCGTTTTTGATCGATTGTCAAGTTGTGCGGAATCCAACGCGAACATATTTTTTTACAGCCAAATGTTCGTGTAATATCTTATGTATGCTCGTCATACTTATGCCTAAGGACGCCTCTATCTCGCGATATGTAACATGACGATCACGCATTATTAGTTCCCGCACAGCATCTATATTTTGTGGGACAACAGCTGTTTTTGGGCGACCTTCTTTATTTTCATCCGTGAGCATAGACCGCCCACGATTAAACTCACTGTACCAGTGATAAACAGTGGTTTTTGATGGTGCTTCATCTCCAAAAGTTGCGGTGAGTTGAATAAAGCACTGTTGTTGATTTAGCCCACGCCGAAAATCGTAGTAAATCATTGCACGAAAATGTTCACGCGTTAAATCCATGGCAAATGAAGACACGCAATTTTCAAAATGACGCCACAACGGAAAAATAATTGACAGTCACATGAAACAAAATGTATTCTTCAACCAAAGAGTTCTATTTTCAAATGTTGTAATTACTTTTTAAATATTGTTCTTGTAAGTGGCCAGTTCCGGATACATAAATAGCAGCCCTCGTATAAGTATATGATTTGCTGACAAATTGTATGGCAATGACAGGCATTATGTATATTAGGATAATATGAATTTTATGTTTGACTCCATAGTCCATACATTTTCGATTCTATAAAGATGATATAAAAAAATGTGATGGCTAAGCCCTTTGACCTATTTGTGTCAACGATGTAGTCCAAAATTTTTTATTTTACCTTCATATAATCATCCTCATCATCGTCATCATCAGCAACATGTTCTGACAACAGCATGGCATCCTCCAGTGTGGTCTTCATCTCCGTATACCTACTGTCTTCCGCTTGTAATTGTTCAGGAGTTTCTGTAATTACCACCAAATGAGTTACTTAAACTACAAACTGTCCATTGATATTAAAAAAAAAGATAATATTATGTATGTTTGACTAACAAAGTAACTCACCAGCCATAATCAAAGCCATCATTAGGGCACCATTTTTGACACCCTGCTCCTCCAAACTGCTGTTGGCCTTGATCACCTTCCCACTGTGTATTATTTTCACTCTGTAAAAAAGAATACCAAACATCAAAGATAATAATAATCTAACCTTATATAAAATATTATCATTTGGAGGGTACAAAATCTAGTTGCTTTGTGTAAGTTTATAATATTATGTATTATTATATTTGATGTAAATTACATAATCCAATGTTAATATTTAATATACCTGCATGATTGAACATCAAGGCTCTCAGCGACTGAGTCAATCAACTCTTCTCCCATCACGGACAATGGTTTTGTGATTTTAATCTCAGCGTGGCGTTCACTCACACCAGTAACTCTAACTCTGAAGGTAGCCTGACCTGTCTCCTTATACTTTTCGTTATCTTTCAGCCTATCTAAAGAATGTTGTTGCAGTTCTTGGAGACCCTGAAGGATCTTGCTTGCGTCAATATTCAGTGACTGGGAAAATTTACTTGCAAGTTCCTGAAACAGAATTAAACACCCAAATTAAAATATGATAATAATAATTGATAACACCCACAAAAAAGATCTATATTTGAGAATAGATAGTGTCATTGATTTTAGTGTATAAAATACGAGGGCTGCTATTTATGTATCCGGAACTGGCCACTTACAAGAACAATATTTAAAAAGTAATTACAACATTTGAAAAAAGAACTCTTTGGTTGAAGAATACATTTTGTTTCATTTTTCCATTGTGGCGTCATTTTGAAAATTGCGTGTCTTCATTTGCCATGGATTTAACGTGTGAACATTTTCGTGCAATGATTTACTACGATTTTCGGCGTGGGCTAAATCAACAACAGTGCTTTATTCAACTCACCGCAACTTTTGGAGATGAAGCACCATCAAAAACCACTGTTTATCACTGGTACAGTGAGTTTAATCGTGGGCGTTCTATGCTCACGGATGAAAATAAAGAAGGTCGCCCAAAAACAGCTGTTGTCCCACAAAATATAGATGCTGTGCGGGAACTAATAATGCGTGATCGTCATGTTACATATCGCGAGATAGAGGCGTCCTTAGGCATAAGTATGACGAGCATACATAAGATATTACACGAACATTTGGCTGTAAAAAAAATATGTTCGCGTTGGATTCCGCACAACTTGACAATCGATCAAAAACGGGCTCGTGTCGATTGGTGCAAAAAAATGATAAAAAAATACAACCGTGGTACGTCAAAAGCCGTTTATAATATCTACACAGGTGATGAATCTTGGATCTATGCATATGACCCCGAAACTAAACAACAGTCAACGGTGTGGGTGTTCCAAGATGAGCCGAAACCAACAAAAGTTACTCGTGCAATAAGTACTTTGAAGCAAATGGTCGCCTGTTTTTTTGGAATTAATGGACATGTGGCTACAGTGCCATTAGAGAATCGTAAAACGGTTAATTCTGAATGGTATACGACCATTTGTTTACCAGAAGTCTTTGAAGAAATAAGAAAGGACAACCGACAACGCAGAATCATATTACATCACGACAATGCTAGCTGTCACACCTCAGCTGAAACAACTCAGTTTTTGGAGGGTCAAAAGATCGAATTGACTGGTCATCCGCCGTACAGCCCTGATTTGGCACCTAACGATTTCTTTTTATTTCCATACGCGAAGAACAAATTACGTGGTCAACGTTTTTCGAGCCGCGAAGAGGCTGTTGATGCGTTCAAAATGCACGTTTTGGAGATACCTCAATCAGAATGGAAAAAGTGCTATGAAAATTGGTTCCAGCGTATGCAAAAGTGTGTCGATCATCGCGGCGAATATTTTGAAAAGCAATAAAACCATATTAAATGATATATGTTTGTTTCTTTTTTTAATTCCGGATACATAAATAGCAGCCCTCGTAAGTTAATCATTATTAAAAATTATAACCTATGATATTATAAGTTTAAACACTTACGGATTTTGTCGCGGAGCACTTATATTTATCCCAACGTTTCGGCTGCTTTACAGCTGCCGTGGTCACGGGCGGACTGAGGTGACAGGTGTCCAATTTCTTGAAGCTATTCAACTACCCTACGATTCATCAATTTTTGTTTGCGTTCCGATCTACGCAGAACGAACTCACAGTGTCTTGAAGCCGAGGTGTCATAGATTTGTGCTTTAGTTTGTTCATCACTGGATCCCAACTAGATGGCAGCACCCAACCATCTTCACGGTTAAAATTAGGGTGTTTTTTAATTTCTATGGCCTCGCGTAGCATTCTTGGGCGGTATCGTGCTTCTTTTGCCAGTACTTGTGGCTTATCAAATCTTATGTAATGGAGAGGTTGATCCAGTGTGTGTTCACAAATTGCGGACTTGGTGTTCCTACGGTGTTTGACATCTGCAATGTGTTCCTTGATCCGGGTTTGATGGACCTTTTGGTTTGCCCTATATAAGAGAGGCCACAATCAGGTGTTTAATCTCATCAACAAACAACACACAACATGTACGAACACAAACGACGACAAAACATCTACGCCTCAGAGACAATGAACAACTGGTCAGTTTCGATATACAGTCCCTGTTTACTTGCCTACCAATACAGCAGTGTATCGAAATTGTTACAAGAAGGCTGAGAGAATGACTTACCGGTTGAATATGCGGACTTGTTAGAACACTGCCTTACATCTGGCAATATGTTGTGGAATTATGACTTTTACAGGCAAGTAGATGGTGTTGCGATGGGCTCACCTGTTTCACCTGTTGTGGCTGATATTTTTATGGAAGACTTCGAGAAGTTAGCCCTTGAGTCCTCACCTGTACAACCCACCTTCTACAAGCGGTATGTAGATGATACCTTCACATTATTACCATCAGACAAAGTATCCATATTCCTTGAGCACCTGAACAGCCTCAACTCCAAAATACAGTTCACAATGGATTTGGAGAGAGATAATTCCTTGGACGTATTAGTAATAAGGAATCCTGATGGCACTTTAGGTCATACGGTGTATCGCAAACCTACACACACAAACAGATATTTAAATGGTGATTCCCATCATCACCCAGCACAGTTAAGTACTGTTGGAAAATCTTTATTTCAAAGAGCACGAGGAATCTGCGATGAACAGCATGTGGATACCGAATTTCATCATGTTGCACAAGTTTTACGCGACAATAAGCTTCTGGTACCACGCAAACAGAGCAGCAATCGAGTGAAGCCGGCAACAGTGGAAAGATTACCTGCAGTGTTACTGATAAAGTGAGTACATTCTAAGGAAAGCTTCAATAAAAACATACTTTAAGCCGCCCAAAAAGATCAGCCAATGTTTACCATCAGTGAAATGCAACTTACCCCTTCAAGATGCAGGAATCTACAAACTCGACTGTGATTGTGGCCTCTCTTATATAGGGCAAACCAAAAGGTCCATCAAAACCCGGATCAAGGAACACATTGCAGATGTCAAACACCATAGGAACACCAAGTCCGCAATTTGTGAACACACACTGGATCAACCTTGCCATTACATAAGATTTGATAAGCCAAGTACTGGCAAAAGAAGCACGATACCGCCCAAGAATGATACATGAGGCCATAGAAATTAAAAAACACCCTAATTTTAACCGTGAAGATGGTTGGGTGCAGCCATCTAGTTGGGATTCAGTGATAAACAAACTAAAGCACAAATCTATGACACCTCGGCTTCAAGACACTGTGAGTTCGCACTGCGTAGATCGGAACGCAAACAATAATTGATGAATCGTAGGGTAGTTGAATAACTTCAAGAAATTGGACACCTGTCACCTCAGTCCGTCCGTGACCACGGCAGCTGTAAAGCAGCCGAAACGTCGGGATTAATATTTAAAGTGCTCCGCGACAAAATCCGTAAGTGTTTAAACTTATAATATCATGAGTGATACTCGCGAAAACTTAAGAAATAATTATAACCTAAATAATACAAACCTGTAAGCTTTCAGCGTTGTTGGTGTCTTCGTTATCTAAGTATGGACGTTCCCACAATTTTATTTTCTCCTCGTTCAATTTTGCACGCAACTTTATAAGCAAATCCTCATGTTCCAGATTTGAATCCATTATTTTTCAAAATATGTTTAAATATTATGTGCTAATATAGATTATACTGGCTAATAATATACCTCCTTGGAAGTCTTTGTTTACTTTATCACAACGCACAACAATGCAGAATGACATGCACTTTACATCCAAAATTAATCTCTCTGGAAGACTTTACTTGTACTAAACGGAATTAAATACAAGGAAGACTAGAATTTAAAGATAATAATTTAAAATGCCATTTATAAAAATACTATGCGCAATATTTATCATTATGAATCAAACAAGAAACTCTTGAATGACGCCTCAGTTTCTCAGCTGTTTCTGTGTCACTTGTCATTATGACATTTGTTTTTTTTTAATATGGGCACCCAAGCCACCCATCCTGCATCTATGATCCATTGACATTTGGTAGCACCATGCACGGCTAACCTTGTCTTTTATTGATCTGTTAGTTTTTGACAGAGATGCGATTTATTTGAAATACTTCCATTTAACCCGGCGAGAATGTGGCAGGGTATTTTACACCCTGCCCATCACTTAAACGCGCGTAGTTTTTTTATTTCGCGCTAATGGCTGGTTTACACGTATTAAGTAGATAAGTAGTTAACTAAATTTTAACTTAATTTTAAGTTATTTAATGCATGTAAACACAAAATTTAGTAGCAAGTAGTAAGTTAAAATTTAGTTGAGTACTAAGTAAGGAAATTAGAATTTTGATTATTTTCTGTAAGGTTGGCAGGCGGGGCTTGTCACTTGACACATTTCGGACAGGCACTTCAAATTAAGTTAAAATTTAGTTACTACTTATCTACTTAATACGTGTAAACCAGCCCTAAGTAACAACGGGACTTTCAGTAGCTGCAGACAAGGGAGTACGAAGGGTATTAGTGGCGTTATCCTAGTGTTGCGCGTACCTGTTCGGGAATTATAGGCTTCCTAACCTACTTCGGGTAAAATTTACCCTGCCACATAGCTGGTGTATGTATTTCTAATTTTATATTGTGTAATTTATATGGCTTTTAAGTATTAATTTCACTTTGTTTTTTCCAAAATAAGTGACGAACGTGTTGAATTTATGATAAAATAAGTTTTAAACGATTTTTTCCACGAGTCTGACTCTAAAGTTAGGTCTAAACCCTCAACTTCAGCATGAAGAAATATTCCTGGAAGAACTGTCAGACGTCGTGACTGTCCCTATAAGAAATATTAGAAGACTAAATATGGTTGTAAGCTCTATAAAAAAGCCATATTGTATGAAACACTCAATATTTTTGTTTATATGTATAGTAGCACAATGTTCAAGACTAAACAAAATTTAATTATCACTACTTAATATATATTTGATTTAAATTTTTTATAAGAATACCTCATTACTTATACGTGAAAAGTAATTTTATCTAAAAAATAAGAAGTTACTTTATGTTTTCTTTTAGTTTTCGAAGTCAATGCTTTTTGTTGATTGTTAAAGCTATATTTTTTGTTTTCTATATATATTATATTATATTTTGTTTGGCTATACTAAAAGTCAATAAAATAGTAAATAATATATAATACAGCTATAATTTACATCACAGTATGAATTTTTACATAAGGGTATAATTTACCCTGCCACATTCTTCGCGTAACTTTTTTTCACCACATTCTCGCCGGGTTAAAATGACAATACAAAATGCAAAATACCTATTTTTTATTTTGCATGTAAATGCCTTTTAGTAAAAAACATTTTGTATTTTATTTGAAATACCTTTCGAGATGTATTTTGCATTTTTAATATTCGTTTCAAAATGCAAAATACTTTTTGACTAGGTAAGTCTAGTCAATATTACCAGTCAAAGAAAATGAAATTAACGAGACCAATAACGAGACGCTTAAAATGCCGCCGAGGGTGCGTTCGGCTGTTCGCGTCATCAACAAACGTTATTCCACTAGAGTCCCTTTTATTTTTATAAATTTACTAGCTGTCCCGGCAAACGTTGCTTTGCCATAATATAAAGTATTTCGCCCATATTATTTTATTGAAGTGACTAAATAAGTAGGTATGTCGCTACATCAAAACGTCGATCGCTATCCCGTCGCACAAACTTAATGGTCGCCGTCAGTCTCAGCTTGTAATAATTTACTATTATTTATTCAACAAATGCACTTATCAATATATAAAGTACCCAGTAGCCGATTCTCAGACCTAGTGAATACGCATATAAAATTAGATAAAAATCAGTAAAGCCGTTTCGGAGGAGTTCGTGGACTAACATTATGACACGAGAATTTTATATATAAGACTAGCTGTCCCGGTGAACTTCGTGTCACAGGTCACTTTAAAACCTTCCCTGGACTTCTACGAATATTTTAAGACTAAAATCAGCCCAATCCGTTCAGCCGTTTTCGAGTTTTAGCGCGACTAACACATTTGAAAATCCATTTTCTATACTAATATTATAAAGAGGTAAACTTTGTTTGTTTGTTTGTTTAATTGTAATGAATAGGCTCAAAAACTACTGGAACGATTTTAAAAATTCTTTCACCATTCGAAAGCTACTTTATTTACGAGTAACATAGGCTACTTTTTATTGTAGAAAATATAGGGTTCCGTAAGATATTTGGGTTTTTCTGACACAAGGTGAAAAAAATCAACCAGAAAAGTTACTTATTTTGCGTACGCTGCCTAAACTATAAAAGATAGAACCATATAATGTTCTAAGTAAATGTAGATCTTATAAATATCTATAAAAATGTCTGCAACACACTATACCTATCTATGTCAAATGAGGCACAGCACCCATTTTTTTAATTAAAAATCTTGATTTTTTTGGACTACATTTAAACGCATTTATTTTACTCATGCTGATAATCCTTATTAAAATTAATTATTTCATCACTAAGTACAGTTTATGTAGATAATATTTGGCGTTTGAATAATTAAAATTGGACGTTTGGTTTAGAAGTTATGGTGAAATTAAAAATTGCGATTTATGCCCGTTTCGAAGTGGGCGCTACCAACTTACCAAGGCGGGGGTGCGCAGTAACGAAGATTATTACCGGGCCTGCAGAGCTGGTGAATTAGTTCATATACTGAGAATACCAATGATCCCTACTGATTTTCCTATACCCTGCAAAAGGCTCCAATTTCCTGTGAGACGTAGCTTTTGCGGCGGTACCGACCAATGCGGGCCACGGGTAGTAAGTATTAAATGAATATAAAACTGCTGAATCAATCAATTTTAATCATTTCTTCAGTGGCTATATATTTTATACCCGTGCGAAGCCGGGGCGGGTCGCTAGTTATATATATAGATAAACCCGACTAAACAGTCGAAACATAATTTTTTTTATTTAATACACTTTTTAACAAGACTAACGAAAAGAAAAGGAAAGACTAAACAGTATTTCCTTTTCTTTTCGTTAGTCTAGTTTTTAGGGTTCCGTACCCTAAGGGAAAAAACGGGACCCTATTCATGATACTTTGATGTCTGTCTGTCAGTCTGTCTGTCTGTCTCGGCTGTATCTCAAGAACCGCTATAGCTAGAGTTCTGAAATTTTCACAGATTGTGTATTTCCGGTGCCGCTATAACAACAAATACTAAAATCAAAATAAAATTAATATTCAAGGGGGGCTCCCATACAACAAACGTGATTTTTTGCCTTTTTTTGCTCGTAATCAATAATGGCAACAGCTAAACGTTTTAAATTATCACAAAATCCTTAATTATATTTGTAATTTAATTATAAATAATAAAATTTAAATAAAATAAATATTTATCCCATATAAAAAAACACAATTTTTTGCATACTTTCTGATTTCTCTCTGTAACGGTACGGAACCCTTCGTGAGCGAGCCCGACTCGCACTTGGCCGATTTTTTTACATTATTTTAAGTGAGTATTATTACTATTAATAACAACAGAATTTATTGATACGCATACTGATAAAGCGTCTCCCAGACAGACGCGGCCTGCGGTGGCGGTAGCGGTGGCGGTTAGTTGGATGACTTGAGAGTTCTATAGTCCGCGCGGAACTAGTTGGCCGCGCCTTAGGTAGGGACGGGGGTGAGGGGGCGGGTTGCTTGCTGCTCGCAATGCACATGAGATTAGACAGTGACGACCAATCTCGCGATATCGTGAACAATAATATTATTTAATTATTGGAAAGAATAAATTAAAGACATAATATTTAGACAATTGATCAGTTTTATATTCTAAACCCGCTATCCCCAACCCGCGGCCCGCGGGCCGCATGCAGCCCGTCGGGACTTTATTTGTGGCCCGCGTGATGTTAAACAATTTTGAAATTCACGCCCACCGGCAAAATAACGTAAAGTTTAAGTATCATTAATAATATTTGTAGGGGCGAAGCCCTACAACGGTGTGCTGAGGGGAAAGGACATGAGGAATGTGAGAAATGGGTACCTGTTGGTTGAGACGTGCTGGCGGCTGGGAAGTGCTGATGTCCGTGGTCACACGACACTGTCACCTTGGTCTTTTATCACACTATCACTGAGCTGAGTTGATATTAATATTAATCGCGAGAATTGAGCCGATCGGCTAACCGTAGGATTTTCGTATGTAACGAACGCGGAAGTCAACAGCGGAAAGTGTCACTTCACAGTCTCGCGTATCTAACGTATGACAGCTGACAGCTACTCATACGCAGTGCTGCCAACGTCACGCTAAAGTTTGGTGCGAACATCCTGGGGGGGCCCGGCAATGGGCGTGAGCTGATCCCCATCTTGAGCTGAATCCAGTGGGAGCCGGGCAATCTTGCCGACAGGTCTCCGCAGCTGGCCTTATGAGGTGGCCAAGTCCACGACTCTGATGACTCCATCCTTCCCAGGTAGTAGACGTGTGATTCTTCCCATCTTCCATTGAAGCGGAGGCAGACTGTCCTCCTTGAGCAGAACCAGTTCCCCAATTTTGGGAGGAGAGGAAGAGGAAAGCCATTTGGAGCGGATTTGAAGGGTATGGAGGTAGGACTTGGTCCAGAGAGCCCAGAAGCGCTGAGAGAGAGCTTGAATGAGCTGAAAGCGTTTAAGGGGGGAGATGACTCTGTCATCTATTGTGTGCTCGGGAAGAGCTGTGAGCGGGCGGCCTATGAGGAAATGGCCGGCTGTGAGAGGTTGATAGTCCATAGGATCGGACGAGAGTGGGCTGATGGGTCGAGAATTTAATACGGCCTCAATTCTAGTGAGCAGAGTTGAGAATTCCTCAAACGTGAGGCGTTGTTCACCGATTACACGGTAGAGAAGTTGCTTTGTACTTTTAACATTAATCTCGTGGATGCCTCCCATCCACGGGGCCTTGGGCGGATTAAGTAACCAAGTTATATTTTGAGCTGAGAGCTTATGAGAAATGGCGTCATTATTGTCATTGAGAAATTGTTGAACTTCTAGGAGCTGAGGTGATTCCTAGCACCTACATAGTTTGTGCCGCAATCGGAACGTATTAAAACGGGAACACCGCGACGTGAACAAAATCTTTGTAACGTAGCAATAAATGCGTCTGTAGAAAGTGCGGATACTGGTTCCAAGTGAACCGTTTTTGTAGTGAGACAAACGAATATACAAAAGTAACCTTTAATTAACTTAGCATTTCGTAGTTGACTTGATTTGAGTAAAAATGGGCCGGCAAAATCTGTAGATACGTGACTAAATACGGGCTGAGGTATAACTCTGTCGGCTGGAAGGTCAGCCATGACAGGCATTTCGGGCTGAGCGCGGCAACGAAAACATCTTATGCATTTATACGTTTTATGTCGAATGATGCGGCGTGCGGACAATATCCAGAATTGTTGACGTAATATAGCGTGTAATGTATCGGTGCCAGGGTGACAATGAATACGATGATAGTGATCGATGATAAGTAGAAATAAGTATGGAAATAAATAAATAAATAATAAATAAATAAAATTTATTAGTGCACTTTGAGCGGAGATGAGTGGGGTTAGAAAAGTAGCCCGGATACTCGAGCGTATGTGAATATTGGGCAGACCGAGTATTATATCGACAAACCTGTCGATTAACAAGCGACGGTTCTCGTATCGAGGTGTTAATATGTCGAGCGCAACACTATAATTCTCGTTTGTAATTTTTAAATGAGATATCATCGATAATGCCTCCCCCGACAGACAAGAGAGTAGGTAATGCAATTTTACCGCGTCTGACAACGTCGCCATGTCGTCCATCAGACTACGGAAAATTGTAATAAAAGAGGGCCAGTTTTCTACTAAAGAATCGAACTTAGGGAGCTCAATTTTGGGTAGCACGGACGACGAGAGCTGAGGAGAATCCGAAGCATTGGACGGGCTTTCGGCTGCCGTTAAAACAAAATAGTAATCCGAAATTGCATTGTCGTAGTGTGACGTGTATAATTTTTCATTCTCTTGAGACAAGGTCGGGTCGTCCAGAATTTCATGATAAATATTCTCTAATCTTGTCTTTTGATAGCTAATTTCTTTAAGGCGAGCATTGAACTCCTTCCTTAATGTATGAGCCGACTCCGTGGACTCGCCACTGGAAAGAGCTACGGCAATTTCTTTAAGTCTACCAAAGGCTTTAACGGCCTCTCTAAACACGGCAGCCTGGGACTTCGTAGGCATTTTAATGTGAAAGTTACGAAAATATAAGTGTAGTAATGTGCTGAGTTAATATGTGTCTATGTAATTATAACACAGAAACGGCTATAATAATATTAATTGAGCGGACATAAAACGTTTAAATGCAATACCTAAGTCGCTTGTTATTGTAATAGTTGAAAACAATAAACAGATGTTTCTTATCGGAGCGCAGGTATGCAGCGCGCGCGGCGATCGAGCGATTAGGGACGGGACGCCCGACGGGTAATTACAGTCAAGTACTTACTCGAGGTGCTAAGTTAAGGGCGTTCCTTACGGAGATACCGTAATTTACCGTATTTCAAGCCTTATAAACTCATAATTTGAAAGCAACAAAGTTATAATAAGAATAGCTGTATTCTTATTATAACTTTGTTGCTTTCAAATTATGAGTTTATAAGGGAAAGGAATGTTGATATACTGAAGATTATTGCTGAATAATCTTCAGTATATCAACATTCCTTTCCCCGTTTTAAATTTTCTATTTTCGTTTATTATACTCATGATATCAGCTTCCAAAGTAAAGCCAATTTATTAAAATTCAAGCATAAATTCAGCATCTCCTTAGGATTTACAAATTACTTTTATTTGAAACACACGACAATAGATCGACAATATCATAAACTACATATTCCCCGTTTTAATTTTTTTTAGGACAATTTTGAACTAAGTTAAGTAAAAAAATAGGGTTTTGGTGCGATCTCGGCCACGCGGCAAATGTATGGCCAAGGTCGTTTGCTCGGGGGACGGCCTTAACGTAAACAACTTAAAATATTTATATACGAGCTGAACAAAAATAACACTTAATGTAAGGGTATTAGGCACAAACTATGCGATGTATGAAAAAGTTCCTTCGTTTCTATAACACGACGGAATTATGTTGAAAATATTTTATATCGGTATTTTGGGCAGAAATATATTCTGGGATTTAATTTAAATGCAATATAGAATTAAAATATGAGCTGAAAATGATTGGATGGTACTTATTTAATAAGATAAAAAGGGATTTAATTGTCTTTGTTTAGCAATTATGGCGGGCGGGCGGACGAAATACGTATTTGGCAAATTTTTGCAAAAATATTGCCGTAAGGAGGTACAAAATGGGCAGAGGTTACGTAATTTGACAGAATATTGATTATAAAATGGAATTCTAATTAGATTTAAGCAGAGATATGGGCTAAGTGAACAGTAATTTTGATTTTCGCCGGGCGGGACACGTGAGCGACCGGCCGCAAAAATTCCCTAGGAGCCTGGCGTATGGACCAGAGGATGTGCTGAACGGTTCGAAGGACCAGAAAATGTAGGGGCGAAGCCCTACAACGGTGTGCTGAGGGGAAAGGAGATGAGGAATGTGAGAAATGGGTACCTGTTGGTTGAGACGTGCTGGCGGCTGGGAAGTGCTGATGTCCATGGTCACACGACAGTGTCACCTTGGTCTTTTATCACACTATCACTGAGCTGAGTTGATAATAATATTAATCGCGAGAATTGAGCCGATCGGCTAACCGTAGGATTTTCGTATGTAACGAACGCGGAAGTCAACAGCGGAATGTGTCACTTCACAGTCTCGCGTATCTAAAGTATGACAGCTGACAGCTACTCATACGCAGTGCTGCAACGTCGCGCTAAAGTTTGGCGCGAACAATATTATTAAATATGTATAATATTAAATCTTAAATTTTGAAGAAAGTTATTTTTTAACCCTAAAAAATTTTTGTTGCGGCCCGCGAGTCGCGACACCAAGACCAAAACATGTTTGTGGCCCGCATGAAAAAAGGTTGGGGACCACTGTTCTAAGCTATTGACATCGGCCTTCCGTTTTTTAAAAAACGTATGCACTTTAAATATTATTTCCTTAGATTGTCTTTTTATCGGCGGACTCATCTTGCTATTGCAATCTCTTGTGCGAAGCGCCCCTGCCTCTCCGTCCCACCGCTCACATACCTAAGGCGCGGCCAACTAGTTCCGCGCGGACATAGGAACGACACAGACACACGTGGCCAAGCCATCCAACTGACCGCTACCGCCACCGCCACCGCAGGCCGCGTCTGTCTGGGAGACGCTTTAATATGAAATTATTATTTTTAACAAAAAATTAAAACCGACTTCCAGAGTAAAAACAATAATAATTATTATAATGAACAAAAAAGTATGAAATAATTCTTACTCTTAATAGTGCCTTACGAGTATGCAGAATACTCCTAAACCTCTACTATTTCTGTACACAATCTTCATTATTTTGAAGTCGATACCAGCTAAGAATGGTGAGTTCTTAGACAAAATATTTTAAATTTTAAAGACTGGTACCGACTTCAAAATTATGAAGATTGTGTACAGAAATAGTAGAGGTTTAGGAGTATTCTGCATAAGGCACTATTAAGAGCAAGAATTATATTTCATACTTTTTTGTTAATTATAATAATTATTATTGTTTTTACTCTGGAAGTCGGTTTTAATTTTTTGTTAAAAATAATAATTTCACTCTTTTTAGTAATTTAAGTAATTTATAAGGTTTTCTGTGAATACTAATGTGTTCTACTAAGTGACTTTGAAGCCAGGATACACATTTATGATATGAGAACCATAAAGTTAATATACCTAGCGCCCTCTCGGAATAGAGAATTGCATAAGCAACTCCAAGAATATACTCGTAGGGCTTGTCTAATTTGAAATGACGCGCCCCACCACTTCAAAGTTGATTTAGGTGGTGTGCGCACGGGCAACTTAGTTGCTCGGCGATTTATTTGTCTCTTGATCAAGTCTAGGAGCTAGTATGGAAGTGCGCGCACGTAGCGACGCAACTTTGGGCAACTTTTTCGTTGCCTAGAGCCCGCGACGCAACTGTCTCCTTCCCTATTGGTTTCTATGCAAGTGCACGCACGGGCAACAAAAAAGTCGCCGACCGGCTAGTTGCCACTCACAGAGTACTTTATTTACCACTCGACCGCCGCGCCGCAGCGTGAGTTTGTGTGTAAGGCGTAAGCTGCAGTGTACGGACGGATACGCGCGCGCATTCTATGTTCCGAGATGCCAAGTAAAATGCCGGTCAAAGAAGATATTGATAAATACCTAATAGTAGACTAATTGAAGAAGTAGAAAGCAGACCATTACTGTATGATAAAAAAAATTAAAAGAATACTCAGACGTAAATGCCAAATCACAGTTCATCGAAACTTTCGACACTCATTCTAAAGTAACGGAAATTTTTTTTGGGTATACTCTCAATTTCATAAACATAGTATGAAATTTCCCGAGAGTCAGCCAGTAAAAATTTAAAATCTAATAAAAAAAATTAAACACACTAAGGGCCTGTTTCACCACTTCCTGATAAAGTGCCTGATAGGCTATCCACAACTTAACAAAAAAGGGCACAGCACCACTACCGCGCTTCTCCATGTAGTTGATAATATTCTTGCTGCGCAAGACACTGGCGAGGGTACTTTACTTGTACTGCTTTATTTTTCTCGGGCGTTTGATACAATAAATACTTCCTTACTGCTAGCTTAATTTAAGTTTTACGGATTTGACCAAAATGCCATAAACTGGTTTGCAAGTTATTTTAACAATCGTTCTCAACTTGTAGAGATAAGTAATGACTATGACGGAACAACATCACGATCAGACCCGAGCGACGTCGGTAGGGGAGTGCCCCATGGGTCGGTTATTGGGCCAAAGGCATTCGCGCTTATTTTTTTTTATTTAACTGTGCGGATATAGTCAGAGTCATTAAATTTTGTAAATTCCACATTTATGCGGATGATATACAAGTTTACATCTCATTCAAGCCGAGTTTAATACGTGAGGCGGTAAAGATGCTTAACGAGGACTTGGCCCGGATTTCGGAATGGGCAGTAGCCAATGCACTTGTATTAAACCCGGAGAAAACCAAGTATATGGTATTAGGCACAAAACTCCAAATCCATAAAATAAAAGAAGCGCAGCCGAAAATATATGTAAATGGACAATCAATCGACAACGTAAGCGAGACTCGAAATTTAGGTGTATTAATGGATGAAGGATTAAAGTTCGAAAAACATAAATAAAACTGTTAGCAATTGTTTCTATAGACTAAAAGTTTTGTATAAAATTAGAAATGTATAATGTATAAAAATAGAATTGGCCCCTGTATGTTGTCTAGAACCAAAAGATTAATACAAAAGGTCCAGAACTCTTGCGTCAGGTTCTGTCATAACGTCCCTCCTCGTGCTCACGTGACACCATATATTAACAATATGCGTTGGCACAAAATGGATGGTAGGAGGCAGCTGCATTTCGCCACATTACTGTTAGGGGTTATAAAATTTAAAACACCTACTTATCTGTACAGCAAACTACAGTAGGCAGGAGACAAACAGCTGACCGTTACGACGCGAGGTTCCTCGTATCTTTTCATTAACCTTCTGCACCACACTTCCGCGTTTAGGGGTAGTTTTCGGTACCTGGCCAGCAAGGTCTGGAACAATCTGCCGCCTCCAATCCGTGCTCTGCAAACAACACACGGATTTAAGTTTAAATACAAAGCTTTTTTGCTACAGCAACAGATGTCTATTGATTCCTAAACACCTTAATTGCTTAAGTTATTGATAAAAACGCCTACTTACATAAAAACATAATTAATATTAACATATATGATGTATCTTTATAATTATATTGTATTATATTATATTACATATCTATTATTATAATAATTACAACTTACTATAACATTTACATTGATAAAACAAGTATGTAGTGTAAAACCATCGAAATACCTACCGAGAAGGTTGTAAGCCGGAGCCACGGCGGTATGACTCCATGTCACCAAGGCCTTTGCTTGCAGCACAAGACGTTGTAAACAACACAGGATTACATCGTCATGCACTTTTCTTATTTACTTAAATTAATGGAGAATTATTTTTTGAGTATAAATTGGTATGGTATAATATACTCGCAATGCAATTAAAGAATAAATAAGTATAGTTTAGATAGGTCGAGCGCAGAGAAAGACCTCTAGTAAGTGCGTCTTCGCGCCGACTAACTTGTATTTCATTATTATTGTCATTTATTGTCTATCCTGAATAATTGCGGACCGTGGGAAAATTTGCCGCCCTTATCTATTAATGGTCCATTGTCCAGTGTCTATGTATGTATGTGTGTGTCGTAACGTTTATAATAATATAATAAAAGTGTATAAGAGTGCCGTTTGTGGGATCGCAGACTGACAGGGGACCACGGAAGATCAGGCACCACGGCTTGCCGCGGTCGATGCCTGAGTGGCTTTCCCTTTAAACATGCGGTGTGTGTATTGCACAGCCATAACCGATCACCCATTACTTTTTAAGTAGTTCAATGTTATATGTTACAGTGCGTCATGTCAAATTGTTGTCATTCTTTTGTGTTATAAACTCTGGCTGTGCTCTGTCCTTGTGTGTTTAATAAAGATATTTTTATTTTATTTTATTTATTTATTTATTTAACTTTTTTGACAGATTCTCCATACTTTGTCAGGTGTCTAGTTAAGTTGTGGATAGGATATCCGGCACTTATCAGGAAGTGGTGAAACAGGCCCTTAACATATTAAAATAAAATAAAAAACATAGCAATGAGATCGAAATAATTATTATTTCCATTTGTAATTTTTTTTTGTTAAATTTCGACAGCAATGAGGATTGTCCATTTTTTTTAATTTTGCTCATTACAAAAACATTTCGAGGAATAAGGTCAGTGATCGTTTTTCTGTATATAAACGAAAAAAATAGCCATTAGTTACTTATATTTTTGAACACATATGTTTGACCTTAGTTTGACCTTCAATGGCGTTAAATTTGCAATAAATTCGACCAACATTACGTTTCGAACTTTTGGTAAGCTTCTAGTATCAGCTTTCACATAATGAGAACTTGCATTTGACGAACCAGCCATTATAAATAAGATTGAAAGGAAATTTAAAACATACTGCAGAGGTCAATTGGCCGCCGATGATGACGTCAGAGCGAAACTTTAAAAATTTATTTAGAAAAAACTAGCCAATAAATTTCAAAATAATTTAATTTCTATTCTTAAAATACCCTATTTTAACGAAAAAAAATATAAAAAGTACATGTGATTTTTTTTGGACAATGCCCATTACTGCTCATCAACCTCTAGAATCTAGATTATAGCATGGTTTTGCACCAATCAGTTACTTTGTATGCAAAAGACCTTCAATTGTGTCTGTATTTAGCTTGTTGCGTTGTTGAATTTTCACAAAATTAATCAAAATAATCATATTTACAAAATTTTGTAATTCTGTATAAATATCTGTATCCAGTATTAATTATCGGTATTACTCGCCAAAAACTGTATAAATACGGAGAAATCTGTATATCTGGCAACACTGGTCTAGAAAAAACTGAAAAAAGTCGGGTTGCTCTCGCTCTCGTGCGCGCACCCCGGCGACATGGCGATATTTTTTTCGAAAGAGACAAATAAATCGCCGAGCTACTAAGTTGCCCGTGCGCGCATACACTTAAATGAAACATTTTTGTACTGTGAATACGAGGGAGGGGCGCGTCATTTTAAGTTAGACAAGCTCTATCACTGTATAATGCTTGGCTTTAATCAAGCAATGATAAAATTAATGTTCATGCGCCTATCTCTAAAGGCTCTAAAGTTCTGTTCAGTGACTTTCTTTCTATCACAACACTCCTGGAAAGTCATTAGCTCACTATAATTATTGTTCATATAATATTATGCTTAAACTACTTAGAACTACGTTAATATAACTATTTATTTTGTCCCAATAATAAGGAGTTTCCTATATACGGACATACCTCATAATTCATAGATCTCATGATCAAATTGCTAACTTGGTAACCTGATCACCAAGTTTGAATCATTTACTTTGATATAACAATATAACACCAATATAATTTTTGAAATCGTTCGACAAGTTAATAGACCAGGACCAATCATTTTTAAAACAAAAAAAAATTACAGTAAGATGAAACCCATTACAAAAGAAGGAGAATATTATAAAAATTAAGGGAAAAATAATTTACGGGCGATCTGAGTTAGGGAAAAGTGTGGGGGGAGGTTTTAAGGGGGAAAAACGGTTTATCTCGATTTCTGGCAAAACTAATATTCCTATGAAAAAAAGTCAAATAGCAAAGTTGTAGGTAAGAAAAATATCTAAAACTTTTTTATTTACACTTTTTCTCCATAACCTCAAAATTTATGTGGAAAATTCAAAAACACATGTTTTAGATTTTTTATTTATATCTTTTACAAAAAAAATTTTTTTTTCACGAAATTTGGTGAAAACTTACATTTTTATGTCCCAGATATGCTGTCATCTATTTGATTAGAAATATTAATTTTTTCACCTTATTTTGAATTTATATCGAAAAAATACCCTAATTTTCAATCGAAAATTTGACCGTCAAAATATCAACATTTTTCAAAAAGTAGGTATGCTTTCTGTTCGTTGAAATCTCTACTTTCCGATGAAAAAAAAACATATATTTCACCATAGTAAATCTTCTCAGAAAATGCAAAAAATCGAAAAAAACTCGAATTTGAAAAAAAAATATTTAATAATTATGAATAATTTCATCAAAAAATGTGATTGCTGCAATTAGTTACAGTTAAAAAGTTGATTTGTTTAATTCTTATTACATTTCTGTCATAGAAAATCTCATTATATATAAATATATAACTAACTTATAAAATAACATGTCCTGACCGACTGAATGATTCATCATCGCTGAGCAAAATCTGTTAAAATTACAGCCAAAAAATTTGGTGAGTAGGGTTGTTTTATTAAGTAGAAACCCACTAAAGAAGGAATTTCGGAAATTTTACCCCAAAGGGGGTGAAATAAGGGTTGAAAGTTTGAATGAAAGTCCGTCATTTCTCAAGTTAGAAACGTGAAAGTTTATTTTTGGGCTACTGATTAAAAGTGAAAGTTTTTGGAAATTTTACCCCCAAGGGGGTGAAATAGGGGTTGAAAGTTTGAATGAAAGTCCGTCATTTCTTAATTTAGAAACATGAAAGTTTATTTTTGGGCTGCTGATTTAAAAATGAATGGATAATCATTTAAAGCATTTCTAAAAAACCTGTACTTAAAGGGGTGGAATAGGAGTTGAAAGTTAGTAAGAAAAACCTACTGATTGAAAATAAATAAATTCATTAAAAATAATCAAATTGTTATTATTATTACAGTTTATATTGGGGAAAATTATTCATCTTTGTTATTATACTATGCTGAGACGGATCAAGTCGCGGGCAACAGCTAGTCGTACTATTAAATGTAGATACTTTATTCTGGTTACGTTATTCATTAGTCATTACAACATATTTAAACACATTAATCTTATCATTCAAAATGAAAATATATCTTAAAAGACATAAAAACGTTACAACACTTAAAAGCTATAAAAAAATATATTTTGAATAAATCTGAAATATTTTTGAAATTTATAATATATATATTATAAATTTCAAAAATATTTCCGATATATATATATATATATATATATATATATATATATATATATATATATATATATATATATTTTTTTAGGAATCAGAAGTGATAAAACATAAAAAAAAAAACAATTTTAATTGACTTAAAATTAACAATTTACTAATTAATCAAAATTTGTTACAATAGACAATCGTTAATTATTACACACAAATCACAATATCATAATAATCACTTGAACACTTAAAATAAAGCACTGATACAAAATAGACCAAATATAACAATAAGAGACTAACCTCCAGAACGCGTAACACCGAAAACAACTACCTTACCGGTCGACGAACGGGCAGAAAAGAGGCCCTTGCCCGGTTATGCTTCTGCTTATATAGGAGGTAGTGGGGATCGGTGTAACCTGTTCTGGGGTACGATTTTTAGCTAATACGGCCTATCCTGATCGTGCACCGTCCTCGGCTGCACCAGCAATATCTTCTGGGGAGCTGCTTGGACTTGAACTCATGGGAGTATCTTGTTCGCCTTGCTCGCCCGTATGTGACTCTTCAACTCTCGGGAGGGTAGCAGGGTCAGCGAGAGCACTCGTCGATGCACCGGAATCCTCGGGGTCATCGTCACAGTCATCTGTAATGTTAAACATACGAATGTTAGTTAACCATAACATGCACGACAGTGCCTAGTCTTCCATTCATCACTCTTACAAGGCCCTCGTTCATCAAACTAACACAACATTAGCTAAGACACTTCTCTTTCAACAAACGTGCATACATCTCATGCGAAGTGTCCCAATCATAAACACTTTAACTTGTACAAAACGTGAAAGTAAACCAGCACTGCGGCTGCCAGGTCTGCGCCTGATATATGTTCAGAGAACATGTTTACTGGGCTACGCCCACCAGCGCTGCGGCTGCCAGGTCTACGCCTGATACGCGTTCAGGGAACACGTATACTGGGACTGCGCCCACCAGCGCTGCGGCTGCCAGGTCTACGCCTGATACGCGTTCAGGGAACACGTATACTGGGACTGCGCCCACCAGCGCTGCGGCTGCTAGGTCTGTGTCTGACACGCGTTCAGGGAACACGTTTACCGGAACTGTAGTGTGCACCCACTAGCGCTGCGGCTGCAAATCTGTCGAGACCCGACTCAGTCTACTGTGAGAAGTAGCCGAAAGTCGAAACGCGTTTCCAATGCACTAAAAACAAAAAAATTACACATTAGACGTTTCAAATCAGACTCACTTTCAAAAAATGCAGCACAACTCGGGACACCATTCGCCTTTCCATGGGATCATGTATTGAGCTGCGGCTTGAGTCGTCTTGCCTCTCGCCCCACTCAGTAACTTCAGCTCGTACCGGTCACTTGGTAAGATCTTGATGATGCGGTACGGGCCCCTCATTCCAGGGTCGAGTTTCCCAGTGGATTGGGTGTACTTGACCACGAAAACTTGATCGTTGACCTGGAACTTTCTCGGCGGGTGTCTCTGACGATTTACCCTAGAATCCTGAGCACCTTGATTCTTATCGAGTGATGCTTTGGCTGCACTCCTGCTAAGTTCTCTCATTGCTTCACGGTTGGGACTGGAGCTCTCGACGGCAACGTCTCGGATCAGTGCACGAATCACAGGAGTGGTCGCATTAGTACCGATCAATAAATACAAAGCAGAATATTGTGTGGTCTTTTGCTTAGTAATATTTAAAACTAACTGTATTTTACACAAAGTATCAGACCAATTTAAAGTTTTACAATTTACTTCGATACGAAGTAAGTTAAGAACGGTTCTTACATAACGCTCGGCCTGCCCATTGGAATGATGCATTTCGGGCGTTATGTAGTGAATATCACTACCCATATCGGATATCCAACTTGTGAAAGCTGAAGACTCAAACATACGGCCACGGTCGCTAACTATTAATTTAGGGACTCCAAACAAAGAAATGGAACTATTAAATACTCGTTTTAATTCATTAGTGTCCTGTTTGTACATGGGATAAAGTAAACAAAATTTTGTAAAGGAGTCAACCAAAACTAGTACAAACTTATAGCCATTAGACTCTGGTAGTGGACCTAAAACATCTACATGAATAACCTCGAATGGAACATCAGATTTTTCCCATGATGTAATAGGCTGACGAGGGGCTCTTGGGACTCGTTTCTTTGAAATACAAACCAAACAGTGTGAAGTATATTTTCGAACAAATTGCTTTAAGCCCGGAAACCAGAAATGTTTTAAAATTAGGTCGTAAGTTTTATCAGCCCCGATGTGCTCGTGCTCGTCATGAAAGACTCGCAATAAGCTCAACCTATGTCCCTTAGGGATAAAACATAACAAACGAGATTCTTCACTGACAGGTGAATATCGATAATAAAGGATATCGTTTTTACACACGTATCGATTGGAGTCTAAATTGCCGTCTCTGAGTTTTTGTATGAGATCAAGTGTTTCAGAGTCAGCTGACTGAGCTATTTGAGCCCAATTTAGAGGTCGGTCTATGTTGTTGACTTGCAACGCTGGTGGATTCCTGCTCAAGTAGTCTGCATGACTCATCATTACACCTTTACGATAATGTATTTCGAAATTAAAATCCTGCATGTAAATCCACCAGCGTGCAACTCTTGGAAGCAGATCCTTTTTACGCTCGGTGGCCTTCAAGGCGTTGCAGTCAGTTATTATTTTAAAATGTATGCCAATAAGATAGTGGCGAAAATGTTGCAAGGCCTTGACGACCGCCAGCGTTTCCAATTCATATGAATGGTATTTGGGCTCTGCACCTTGAGTTACTTTACTAAAGTAAGCTACAACCCGTTTATTACCACTCACATGGACCTGCATGAGCACTGCACCGTACCCTGAACTACTGGCATCGGTGTGTAGTTCTGTGGGAAGGCTCGGGTCAAAAATTGCTAGTATTGGCTCGCTGGTTAGATGCTGTATAAGTTCTTGGCGAACTTGATTTTGTTCAGGTCCCCACTCAAATTTAACATCTTTCTTTGTAAGACGCGAGATACAAGCAGTTTTTGTCGCGTAGCCTTCGATATAACGTCGGAAATATCCCGCGAGTCCTAAAAATTGGCGTACTTGTTTGACGTTAGTGGGTACAGGTGAATTAACTAAAGCCTCAACTTTAACGGAGCTCGGCCTAACCTGACCGTGACTAATTACGCGCCCTAGATACTCTATTTTAGTGGTAAGGAAGGAACATTTTTTCATGTTAATAGAAAATCCGGCCTCCGTTAAAGTTTTTAAAACGTTACGTAACAAAGAAACGCCTTCCTCGATAGACATGCTTAGAATAAGCACATCATCAATATATACGAGAACATTTCCCGAATCTATGAATTTACGCAAAGTGTTATTGATAATGCGTTGATAAACGGTTAGAGAATTACACAAACCATAAGGCATTTTTAGGTATTCGTAATGGGCTTCGGGAGTTACGAAACCGGTTTTGTGGATAGAGCTCTCCTCGATCGGGATCTGGTGGAATCCCGAAGCCATATCCAAGGATGAGAAGAATTTCGAGCCCCCAAGCCGACCAATGTGGTCGTCAATCAAGGGTAGGGGATACCTATCCCTAACAGTGATGCGGTTCAGTGCCCTGAAATCCACACACATTCGGTCTGAACCGTCTTTCTTCTTGACCAAAATGATCGGACTTGCGTACTCGGAATTAGACTCCCTAATAATGTTCTTATCTAACAAATCCTGACAAATCTCGCGCACCTTCAATTTTTCCGGGTATGATAAGCGATACGGGTGGTATGCGACAGGTATGTCGCTTGTCAGGCTGATGTGCATTTTGCCTGTCTTCACAGTCGTAGTGGCTGTGCCGGAAATTAGAAAGGAAGAGAATTCATTTATGACAGTCATCAGCTTGGCAAGCTCCACGCCTTCGAGAGGCGTATTTATTGTATCGGGATCGTTAGCATCAACTACATTAACTTCTAATATCCTATTAGGTGTGCGAGTAAGATATTGCTTATCTCTTGTACGAATAAACGTTACGCCATCACGGTTCAGAACGTCCGTCCCTATTATAATCGGCGTGTTCATATAAGAGGCGGGCACGATCACAAAATCTACTTCGAGTGCGATATTATCAAGCTCAACCGTCAAAGTGATGTATTCTCGAGCTAAAAATTCCTTGTCACCTATTCCCTTCAAGGAGAAGTTAATTGGCTTACGCTGGCCAGAAAAATAGCGCACTACTGCAGAGGATATCAAGGACACATTGAGGGCACCGCTGTCTATCAAAATGTCCACCGGAATGCCCTGAATTACGCCTGTACTTATATCACGGTTGTTGTTCATAGACAAACGTTCATTACACAAATTGACCGTACGCTTTTTGTTATTAATGTTTTGAGCCTCAGATCTAGCTTTAGCAAAACACTCAGTTTCCTTGTGCCCTCGTTTTTTGCAAAAAGAACAAGTCGGTTTTACAGTGTTCTCGGTAACATTACGCTTTTTTGGACACTTATCTTTAAAATGGCCAACTTCACCACAAATAAAGCACTTATTTTCAAACCTGCTAGAATTATTTACAAAACTACGTTTTCTATTTGTGTTGAAATTGTGAGATATCTTAGCTTTATCCGTGTTATGATTATTTACGTCAGACTTGCGGGTAGGTTTAACGTACGTAGCTAAAAATGAAACTAAGTTTTCCGTTGTTAGGTCAGCATTCGTAGCTGCTGCACGAACTTGTACGTCACTGATACCGTATATCACTATTTGCACGATAAGATCATCGCTTAGCCCTTTCACCGTACGTAACCGTAACAATGAACGACGCGCGTATTCTGCATACGATAAAAACTTTTCGGACGATGAATTTAACACTTCATGAAGTATTTGCGCGTAATTAACTTTTTGTGGACACAAAGACTTAAATTCTTTAACGAAATTTGACCACGAACGGTCATTGGTAGCCCATTCGTTTAGCCAAGTCCTTGCATCCCCTTTTAAGCAATTTGCCACCCGAGAAAAACACTCATAATCATCCCATTGATTCGCCCTTATAGCCCGTTCTACCTCATTACACCACACTTCAAAGTTATTTATAGCCGGATCAAAGTTTGACACATAATAATTAGAACACTTAGGTTTTACGTACGTATCTAACGCTTTTACAAAAGCTTGCGTGATCGAAGTTTCATTTTTATTCAAAGGAGGTGTATTACCACGAACGGACGACGGAACATGCGAACCATTAATCGTATTTTCCTCAATAGCACTCAGTCGAGACATTATTAATCCTAAAGTGTTTTTTTACGGACTTATCTCGAGGGTAGAATTGAGATTTACTTGAATTTCGACGCAAATGATCTGAACGAGATCTCGAACTTTTACGTGAGCGGTTACTATCACTAGAATAAGATCTAACTCTTCGCGATGCCGAACGATTCCTACGACGCGAGCGGCGCGGGCGACGTGAATGCGATCTATCACGGTACGGACGGGAGCGCGCTCGGCTATTCGTACTACTACGATGACGCGACGGGGAACGAGTTTTGCTACCGCCTGAAGTCGAGCGCAGCCTACTTCGACGTGACCGTTGACTAATATTTCGGGATGTTTTAACCGTCCGTTCACGTGAAACGCGTGGCATAGTAAAAATCAACGATTGTCTACGCTGGCAAGGCTAATATGTGGACGAAATTCTATCCCACTTCTGATTTTAGGAATCAGAAGTGATAAAACATAAAAAAAAACAATTTTAATTGACTTAAAATTAACAATTTACTAATTAATCAAAATTTGTTACAATAGACAATCGTTAATTATTACACACAAATCACAATATCATAATAATCACTTGAACACTTAAAATAAAGCACTGATACAAAATAGACCAAATATAGCAATAAGAGACTAACCTCCAGAACGCGTAACACCGAAAACATGTCATATATATATATATATATATATATATATATATGACAATCGGCCAAAAGTTATATTTACGTTATATATTTTATATAAATTTATAGATTTTTAATATATTTTTTATGTATTTTGACTTAAGAAATGACAAACTTTCATTCAAACTTTTAGCCCCTATTTCACCCCCTTGGGGGTAAAATTTCCTAAAACGCTTAAATACGTATCCATTCACTTTTAATCAGTAGCCCAAAAATAAACTTTTACGTTTCTAACTTGAGAAATGACGGACTTTCATTCAAACTTTCAACCCCTATTTCACCCCCTTCGGGGTAAAATTTCCGAAATTCCTTCTTTAGTGGGTTTCTACTTAATAAAATAACCCTACTCACCAAATTTTTTGGCTGCAATTTTAACAGATTTTGCTCAGCGATGATGAATCATTCAGTCGGTCAGGACATGTTATTTTATAAGTTAGTTATATATTTATATATAATGAGATTTTATATGACAGAAACGTAATAAGAATTAAACAAATCAACTTTTTAACCGTAACAAATTGCAGCAATCACATTTTTTTGATGAAATTATTCAAAATTATTAAAAAATGTTTTTCAAATTCAAGTTTTTTTCGATTTTTTGCATTTTCTGAGAAGATTTACTATGGTGAAATATAGATGTTTTTTTCCATCAGAAAGTAGAGATTTCAACGAACAGAAAGCGTACCAACTTTTTGAAAAAAGCTGATATTTTGACGGTCGAATTTTCGATTGAAAATTAGGGTATTTTTTCGATATAAATTCAAAATAAGGTGAAAAAATAAATATTTCTAATCAAATAGATGACAGCGTCTCTGGGACATATAAATGTAAGTTATCGCCAAATTTCGTGAAAAAAAAATATTTTTGTAAAAGATATAAATAAAAAACCAAAAACATGGTTTTTTGAATTTTTCACATAGATTTTGAGGTTATGGAGAAAAAGTTTTAGGTCTTTTTTTTACCTACAACTTTGCCATTTGACTTTTTTTCATAGGAATATTAGTTTTGCCAGAAATCGAGATAAACCGTTTTTCCCCCTTAAAACCTCCCCCCACACTTTTCCCTAACTCAGATCGCCCGTAAATTATTTTTCCCTTAATTTTTATAATATTCTCCTCTTTTTGTAATGGGTTTCATCCTACTGTAATTTTTTTTCGCTTTTCATTATTTTTGAAGGTATTGGTCCTGGTCTATAAGAGTTATGATTTAATGATTCATGGTGTGGTGACTGGTGGTAGTGGTGATGATGATGATGAATGTAACTTGCATAGTAGCATATGCTTTGAGTTCTTAAACCAAAGCCGAAACCCCCAAACTTGTATCTATAAGGAATCCGAAGTTCTCTTAGCACCTTCGGAACCAAGGTAGGATATCTTAGTGCAAAATTTTGCTTTTTGGTAGCATATGCTTAGGATACTTCTCATAAAATCGAAATCACCATATGTTTCCATATAAATTTTGAGGAATTCCCTCCATCACTCATGGACCTTATATCATCAGGTCGAAATAATAAAATAATTTTCAAAATAGCTTAACTTTCTACAGAACAATGTTTAAAGACATCCGTGATCCGTTTTGATCTAAAAATACTATGAAAAATACAAACCAATTATAATAGGGTCATAATGTGAAGGTGTATTTTTTAAACGGGCTTTGGCCCACCACACATTCCTACCACTGTATCTCCTGTGTCGCCAGGATCGACAGCGGCATCCAACCACGAAAACCCTTTGATATGATCTCAGGGAGCCCGAGGGACATGCTAATACTGTCTTGGGACCCGCAACGAAATTAATCAGAAGAAAATAGGAGGAGTAGGAAGAATCCAATTTCCCTCCCCATAAAAGCGGGAGACAGCACAAAGTTGCAATGACCGAAAGTCAAAGAACTTAAGGGGGAGCACCACGGAAATAAGGTTAATAATTGTGACTCCTAAGCTAAAGCTAAGTTAATATTGGAGTTTATTGTGTTTGACTGTTGCCAATAATAATTGTGGCAAAAACGCTTGAAGGCACGGAAGTTCCTAGCGCTGTCCACGAGATCACCGTAGTATGCTACTCCAGATGTACAGAATAGGTTGTTTAGCATAGTAGTTCTTTCGTCCTGCCAGAGACTGCACTCCCAGAGAACATGATGCGCGGTTTGTTCAAACATGTTGCCTTCGGTCGAGCACTCGCACATGGGTGATGCTACTAGTTTAAATCCGTAAAGTTTGGCCTTAAAATTTCCATGACCGGTCAGGAATTGAGAAACGCAGTGATCAATATCCATCCAATGTTTGGATAGCCGTTCACGAATATTAGGGAAAAAATTATAAAGGTGTCGCCCTTTGGTGGAACAGTCCCATCGTGACTGCCATTCGGAGATTAGGCTTTGCACAGAGTTTTCTAAAGGTTCAAACAGTCTTGCTATTTTAATTTTATCGCGAGCGCTTAAAAAGAACGGGTTGTCAATGTTTTTTTTATGATAGTAAATTGTCGCACGACGCTGAATCTCAAGGTCAACGGGTAAAACTCCGGCTAACACAGGTAAGGCTTCGGTGCTTGTGGTCCTGTAAGCTTTGCATAAGAATATAAGAGCAAGACGTTGGCTTTGTAGCAACTTGCGACGAGCCGCGCCGATTGTTGCTCTGTCAGCCCACACGGGGGCCCCGTAGCAAATGCTGCCTAGGTAAGTAGCAGTGTAAATTAATTTTAGGGTTTTGAAGGAGAGGCCCCATGTCGACGTAGATATTTTGGTAAAGGAGTAAAAATTGCGCTTCGCTGTCTCACCGGTTTGAATTATATGTTCTAAAAATGAAAATTTATTTTCCAAGTAAAAACCAAGATAACAGAGTGACTGTTTGCGTTTAACGTTAATATTGTCAAGTTTAATGCTAGGGGAAGATATAAGGGACCCTTTTAAAAGAATTTGGTAAGTTTTATGCGCGGCGAATTTCAGGCGATTACGTTTACCCCAGCTCGATATTAAATTAAGACTATCATTGGCTTTAGATTCAATTTCGGAACGTGAATTTGCATGAACGATGAGAAAACCGTCATCGGCGTAGCCAACTAGTACGCACAGCGGTGGTAGGGGAAGACTTAATAAATCATCAAATCCGAAATTCCATAGTTTTGGCGAGATAACAGAGCCCTGAGGGCAGCCGCATGTTAAATCTTTGGCGTGTGTACAATGGCCAAGTCGAAGCTTAGTTTGACCGTTAAAAAAATAAGAACGTATTATGGCATAAATATTAGAGTAGCAACCTCGATTTTTTAGTTTTAATAATAACATCGGCCACCAAGCATGATCGAACGCGCCGGAGATATCTAATGAAATGGCGACCACGTATTTAGATTCCGAATGATTTACTATTTTTCTAACTTCCATAGCCGCGTCAACAGTCGATTTCCCGGCGGTGAAACCGAACTGATGACTATGAAATTTAGGGCCACCGGGTAGCAGGCGAGGTACGATGAGACGTTCTAGTAATTTACCTAAGCAAGGCAGTAACGTTATCGGACGGTAAGATTTTGGGTCGTCAGGAGGTTTGTTTCCCGCTTTAGGTATTAATTTTAAGCAACCGGTGCGCCAAATTTTTGGAAATATACCTTCTGCGATACATCTGTTGTAAACATGTAGAATCGATGAACTGGCCGCTAAGCACGCTTGTTTTATCATAATATTCGATATTTTATCCTCGCCCGCAGATTTTTTTATAGGCAAAAGGTTTACTATTTTACTAAACTCCTCCGAAGTTGGTAAATCTGAGGCCGGTGTATGTATGGGGTCTAGCATTCTACTCCTAATGACGCGGTGGTGTTCATCATCCAAGGAGGGCTCGTCGTCTGGGATGAGAACGTTTAGATATGCCTTCGCCGTTTCGTCTAAGCTACAAGTGTAAGAGTTGTTAATTTTAATATTTGAGAAAAAGCTTGGCTCATTACTACTACCGGGTTTAAGCTCGTGGTATAAAGAGGACCAGGGGCCCTCTTTATCCAGTCTATTCGCGGCATTCTTCAACATATTATTTTTCGCTAACGTAACGGCGGCGCGATAGCGTGACCTTGAAATGCGTAGGTTATTCAAACTAATTATGTAATTATAATTCGAACGATCGTGGCCAGATTTACGAAGATTATTGATTTTGCGCCTGGCCCTTCTAAATTCCCGACGAAGATTAAGAAGGTTACTGTTCCACCATTTACAGTTGTGATCTTTTTTAAGAGGTCTACGACCCAAGGCTACATCGGCACAGTAAACAAATGTGTTTGTCATAATTTCCGCGCACTCATCGACGCTTAAATCCGGCCGAGTGAAGTCTCCGGCATGAGCGGTAATGAGGGAGCGGAATAAATTCCAATCGCCGTTCTTTACGTTGTATTTATAGTCATTAGAATTGACTACGGTATCACTCGGGACCGCACGAGAAAACTCGTACACCAATAAGCGGTGATCACTACATGACGCATCAGGTAGGACGCGCCAATGCCTAATCTGGACGTACGCGCTGGATAGCGTGACGTCAATCGACGATTCGCCCGTTGGGCTACTATAGGTAGGTGGTGCATCGGGGGTGTTGTGAATTTGGAGGTTAAACTCCGCAATAAAGTCTTCTACAGCGGTACGACGGTCGCGGTCAGTGTACCTAAGCTGGCCGTGCCATAAGGGCGAGGATGCATTGACGTCGGCGCCAATAATAATTTTATCACCCGCGAGAGATTGTAATACGCGGCGGAGTTGATGTAAATGTGGGCCTACGGTATCCGCGTACTGAAAGTAGCAGCTTACAACGTATAGTCTAAACTGAGGACACGATACCTCGGCTACCGCACAATGCGACGTCGAAAGGTTAGTTAAGGCCGTGACTGAAAATCTAGACTGAGGTGTGTATATACCCGCGCGAGCTAAGTTATTAATTTGTATCATTTTCGACCGAAACGACGCGAGTTGATATTGTTCTTGAACAAGTACTAAGTCTAAATTGTGATCAGAAACTAACTTTTCTAATTCTAAAGTCGCGTGCTTGTTATTATGGAGGTTTAACTGTCCTATATTTAAACTATCCATACCTAGTAGTTAAAATAAGTTGCTCCATTTTGCTTTTATATGTTGGACAGTCTGGGGAGCCCGTGGGGTGGTCGGAAGATTTTTTATAACGTTGGCAACTACCACAAACTGGCTTAAAATTTTCTTTATCTTTGTTGGGGCACGACAACGAGCTGTGTTTTTCGGCACAGTGATAGCAGCAAGGATTAGGATCGCGACAGAATTTAGCGACGTGCCCAAACTGTTGGCAGTTGCCGCAGCGGACCAGCTCAACGTCGTCCACGAAGCGACACATCGCCCAATCGATAAACAGTTTTTCTTTTGAATTGATTAGGTGTTTACGCACAGCGGGGTCTAATTCGATACCTATCCATTTCCTGTTGTTGTAATCTTTATTTAAATTACGACGTCTTACTATTTTTGTTGAACGCAAAAATTGTTCTTGAGACATATTCATTTCGCCATTAATATTTTGATTAAAAAGTGCGAGAAGGAAATTATCATCCGTCATATGTTGCGGTACATCTTTTATGAGAATACGTGGGTTACGTCCTTTAGGCGACTCGAGTCGCAGACCGGCCGATTTAAGCGCTTCCACGGATTTAAGTTTATTAACTTGCGACTCGCTAGTTAGTCGCAAGATCACACCCGAATTAGCTGTTTTTTTGACGCCGTGAAATTGAAAACCGTCGGCCGGGTTGATGACTTTCATCAGAGCTTGTTTTGTCTCCGACGATGATTTTAATTCCCCCGATTTTTCTTGTGTCGGATAGGCAATAACGCAGGGAAGCGGTTTTCGGGTCTCGACTGGCGGCACTGACTTCGCAAGTCTTAGTTTAAGCGCGTCCGAGTAGGAGGTAGAAGGCGCGGCGGCAACTGTTTGTACGACGGGATTAGTTTTGGCAGCTAACAATTCGCGTTCCATATTAGCGACCTTGGTTTCCAAGGAGGAGTTCTTTATGGCGAGAAGTGAGACGATCGTAGTTATTTTTTGAGTCATACTCATAATATCGGACTTGTTGGCAAAATTATTACGGCGAGACACGGTGTCGTTTGCGAACTCGTTTATTTTGGCTAAGTACGAGCTAGCTTCGCGGACGAGCTCGTAATAATTGCAAGCATCGTCGGATGCGCGGCTTGTGTCTAATAATGACGTAACGGGGGACAGCAGAGGCTCGTCCCTAGTGGGTTGGTGACGCTTCTCCACAGGTGACAAGGAGGAAGGAGATAATTCCGACAACAAACGTTTACCGGACGATAATGTCGGAGAACGAGGAGTTTTATCGCTTCTATTAAACGGGTTTGTATCTTTATCTGGCGGCATATTATTTTGGCTCGACATTGTGAGTTAATATAAAATTTAAATGTACCAATTACACTTATTTAATTTAAATTAGAATGAAACAAAAGTTTAGCTTAATAATCACAGTCAGCTGATCGCAAGGCAGGCCGGCGCCGCGCGAGCGGTACCGACACACACAATATTTTACCTACCTACAATTCCCTACTGATAAAAGTGAACAAAGAAATTTACTTACCGAGTTAAATCCAATAAAATACGAGCAAATGTGTTAAAAAACTTACAGTACACGTAGATTACACCGTTACCTAGCTAATTACACACACTCAGCACGAATTTACCGATTTAAAACCACCGAAAATAATTTTTAATCCCGGAGCGCACGTCAGACGATGTTAACCGTACGGAGGCCGCGGGGGGAGGAATGTGAAGGTGTATGGTGGAATGGTGGTGATGATAATGATGATTAATGTAATTAGCTTAGTAGTATATGCTTTCAGTTCTTAAAACAACGCTGAAACCCCCAAACATGTATCTATAAGGAGTAAGGAGTTCTGTTCACCACCTTCGAACCATAGTATATCCTGGCACAAAATCTTACTTTTTGGTAACCTATGCCTAGAATACTTCATATGAAACCAAAAAAACCATATGTTTCCATTTAAATTTTGAGGAGTTCCCTCGATTACTCATGGATCCCATCATCAGGTCACCACTTTTCTGAACATGGTACCAAATTGGAGTAAAACCTAATACAACAAAACAAAAATTTTGAAAATCGGTTCACAAACGGCGGAGTAATCGTTGAACATACATAAAAAAATATATATATCCACAGCCGAACGTATAACCTCCTCGTTTTTGGAAGTCGGTTAAAAAATGACACGCATATGCTAGTTGGCTCGGCATTGTATCTCTATTCCATTTCTCATGATAAATACCTAAAATCGTACTGCGCTTTTTTTATTTTAGGGGTGAAATCCACCCCTTTTGTTGAAAATAGAAAAAATGCAGATTTAACCATTCTGGCTTAACTAATTCATTTTTCGGGCTTTGGCCCACCACACATTCCCACCACTGTATCTCCTGTGTCGCCAGGATCGACAGCGGCATCCAACCACGAAAACCCTTTGATATGATCTCAGGGAGCCCGAGGGACATGCTAATACTGTCTTGGGACCCGCAACGAAATTAATCAGAAGAAAATAGGAGGAGTAGGAAGATTCCAATTTCCCTCCCCATAAAAGCGGGAGACAGCACAAAGTTGCAATGACCGAAAGTCAAAGAACTTAAGGGGGAGCACCACGGAAATAAGGTTAATAATTGTGACTCCTAAGCTAAAGCTAAGTTAATATTGGAGTTTATTGTGTTTGACTGTTGCCAATAATAATTGTGGCAAAAACGCTTGAAGGCACGGAAGTTCCTAGCGCTGTCCACGAGATCACCGTAGTATGCTCCAGATGTACAGAATAGGTTGTTTAGCATAGTAGTTCTTTCGTCCTGCCAGAGACTGCACTCCCAGAGAACATGATGCGCGGTTTGTTCAAACATGTTGCCTTCGGTCGAGCACTCGCACATGGGTGATGCTACTAGTTTAAATCCGTAAAGTTTGGCCTTAAAATTTCCATGACCGGTCAGGAATTGAGAAACGCAGTGATCAATATCCATCCAATGTTTGGATAGCCGTTCACGAATATTAGAGAAAAAATTATAAAGGTGACGCCCTTTGGTGGAACAGTCCCATCGTGACTGCCATTCGGAGATTAGGCTTTGCACAGAGTTTTCTAAAGGTTCAAACAGTCTTGCTGTTTTAATTTTATCGCGAGCGCTTAAAAAGAATGGGTTGTCAATGTTTTTTTTATGATAGTAAATTGTCGCACGACGCTGAATCTCAAGGTCAACGGGTAAAACTCCGGCTAACACAGGTAAGGCTTCGGTGCTTGTGGTCCTGTAAGCTTTGCATAAGAATATAAGAGCAAGACGTTGGCTTTGTAACAACTTGCGACGAGCCGCGCCGATTGTTGCTCTGTCAGCCCACACGGGGGCCCCGTAGCAAATGCTGCCTAGGTAAGTAGCAGTGTAAATTAATTTTAGGGTTTTGAAGGAGAGGCCCCATGTCGACGTAGATATTTTGGTAAAGGAGTAAAAATTGCGCTTCGCTGTCTCACCGGTTTGAATTATATGTTCTAAAAATGAAAATTTATTTTCCAAGTAAAAACCAAGATAACAAAGTGACTGTTTGCGTTTAACGTTAATATTGTCAAGCTTAATGCTAGGGGAAGATATAAGGGATCCTTTTAAAAGAATTTGGTAAGTTTTATGCGCGGCAAATTTCAGGCGATTACGTTTACCCCAGCTCGATATTAAATTAAGACTATTATTGGCTTTAGATTCAATTTCTGAACGTGAATTTGCATGAACGATGAGAAAACCGTCATCGGCGTAGCCAACTAGTACGCACAGCGGTGGTAGGGGAAGACTTAATAAATCATCAAATCCGAAATTCCATAGTTTTGGCGAGATAACAGAGCCCTGAGGGCAGCCGCATGTTAAATCTTTGGCGTGTGTACAATGGCCAAGTCGAAGCTTAGTTTGACCGTTAAAAAAATAAGAACGTATTATGGCATAAATATTAGAGTAGCAACCTCGATTTTTTAGTTTTAATAATAACATCGGCCACCAAGCATGATCGAACGCGCCGGAGATATCTAATGAAATGGCGACCACGTATTTAGATTCCGAATGATTTACTATTTTTCTAACTTCCATAGCCGCGTCAACAGTCGATTTCCCGGCGGTGAAACCGAACTGATGACTATGAAATTTAGGGCCACCGGGTAGCAGGCGAGGTACGATGAGACGTTCTAGTAATTTACCTAAGCAAGGCAGTAACGTTATCGGACGGTAAGATTTTGGGTCGTCAGGAGGTTTGTTTCCCGCTTTAGGTATTAATTTTAAGCAACCGGTGCGCCAAATTTTTGGAAATATACCTTCTGCGATACATCTGTTGTAAACATGTAGAATCGATGAACTGGCCGCTAAGCACGCTTGTTTTATCATAATATTCGATATTTTATCCTCGCCCGCAGAATTTTTTATAGGCAAAAGGTTTACTATTTTACTAAACTCCTCCGAAGTTGGTAAATCTGAGGCCGGTGTATGTATGGGGTCTAGCATTCTACTCCTAATGTCGCGGTGGTGTTCATCATCCAAGGAGGGCTCGTCGTCTGGGATGAGAACGTTTAGATATGCCTTCGCCGTTTCGTCTAAGCTACAAGTGTAAGAGTTGTTAATTTTAATATTTGAGAAAAAGCTTGGCTCATTACTACTACCGGGTTTAAGCTCGTGGTATAAAGAGGACCAGGGGCCCTCTTTATCCAGTCTATTCGCGGCATTCTTCAACATATTATTTTTCGCTAACGTAACGGCGGCGCGATAGCGTGACCTTGAAATGCGTAGGTTATTCAAACTAATTATGTAATTATAATTCGAACGATCGTGGCCAGATTTACGAAGATTATTGATTTTGCGCCTGGCCCTTCTAAATTCCCGACGAAGATTAAGAAGGTTACTGTTCCACCATTTACAGTTGTGATCTTTTTTAAGAGGTCTACGACCCAAGGCTACATCGGCACAGTAAGCAAATGTGTTTGTCATAATTTCCGCGCACTCATCGACGTTTAAATCCGGCCGAGTGAAGTCTCCGGCATGAGCGGTAATGAGGGAGCGGAATAAATTCCAATCGCCGTTCTTTACGTTGTATTTATAGTCATTAGAATTGACTACGGTATCACTCGGGACCGCACGAGAAAACTCGTAAATGACGCATCAGGTAGGACACGCCAATGCCTAATCTGGACGTACGCGCTGGATAGCGTGACGTCAATCGACGATTCGCCCGTTGGGCTACTATAGGTAGGTGGTGCATCGGGGGTGTTGTGAATTTGGAGGTTAAACTCCGCAATAAAGTCTTCTACAGCGGTACGACGGTCGCGGTCAGTGTACCTAAGCTGGCCGTGCCATAAGGGCGAGGATGCATTGACGTCGGCGCCAATAATAATTTTTTTATCACCCGCGAGAGATTGTAATACGCGGCGGAGTTGATGTAAATGTGGGCCTACGGTATCCGCGTACTGAAAGTAGCAGCTTACAACGTATAGTCTAAACTGAGGACACGATACCTCGGCTACCGCACAATGCGACGTCGAAAGGTTAGTTAAGGCCGTGACTGAAAATCTAGACTGAGGTGTGTATATACCCGCGCGAGCTAAGTTATTAATTTGTATCATTTTCGACCGAAACGACGCGAGTTGATATTGTTCTTGAACAAGTACTAAGTCTAAATTGTGATCAGAAACTAACTTTTCTAATTCTAAAGTCGCGTGCTTGTTATTATGGAGGTTTAACTGTCCTATATTTAAACTATCCATACCTAGTAGTTAAAATAAGTTGCTCCATTTTGCTTTTATATGTTGGACAGTCTGGGGAGCCCGTGGGGTGGTCGGAAGATTTTTTATAACGTTGGCAACTACCACAAACTGGCTTAAAATTTTCTTTATCTTTGTTGGGGCACGACAACGAGCTGTGTTTTTCGGCACAGTGATAGCAGCAAGGATTAGGATCGCGACAGAATTTAGCGACGTGCCCAAACTGTTGGCAGTTGCCGCAGCGGACCAGCTCAACGTCGTCCACGGAGCGACACATCGCCCAATCGATAAACAGTTTTTCTTTTGAATTGATCAGGTGTTTACGCACAGCGGGGTCTAATTCGATACCTATCCATTTCCTGTTGTTGTAATCTTTATTTAAATTACGACGTCTTACTATTTTTGTTGAACGCAAAAATTGTTCTTGAGACATATTCATTTCGCCATTAATATTTTGATTAAAAAGTGCGAGAAGGAAATTATCATCCGTCATATGTTGCGGTACATCTTTTATGAGAATACGTGGGTTACGTCCTTTAGGCGACTCGAGTCGCAGACCGGCCGATTTAAGCGCTTCCACGGATTTAAGTTTATTAACTTGCGACTCGCTAGTTAGTCGCAAGATCACACCCGAATTAGCTGTTTTTTTGACGCCGTGAAATTGAAAACCGTCGGCCGGGTTGATGACTTTCATCAGAGCTTGTTTTGTCTCCGACGATGATTTTAATTCCCCCGATTTTTCTTGTGTCGGATAGGCAATAACGCAGGGAAGCGGTTTTCGGGTCTCGACTGGCGGCACTGACTTCGCAAGTCTTAGTTTAAGCGCGTCCGAGTAGGAGGTAGAAGGCGCGGCGGCAACTGTTTGTACGACGGGATTAGTTTTGGCAGCTAACAATTCGCGTTCCATATTAGCGACTTGGTTTCTTTATGGCGAGAAGTGAGACGATCGTAGTTATTTTTTGAGTCATACTCATAATATCGGACTTGTTGGCAAAATTATTACGGCGAGACACGGTGTCGTTTGCGAACTCGTTTATTTTGGCTAAGTACGAGCTAGCTTCGCGGACGAGCTCGTAATAATTGCAAGCATCGTCGGATGCGCGGCTTGTGTCTAATAATGCCGTAACGGGGGACAGCAGAGGCTCGTCCCTAGTGGGTTGGTGACGCTTCTCCACAGGTGACAAGGAGGAAGGAGATAATTCCGACAACAAACGTTTACCGGACGAGAATGTCGGAGAACGAGGAGTTTTATCGCTTCTATTAAACGGGTTTGTATCTTTATCTGGCGGCATATTATTTTGGCTCGACATTGTGAGTTAATATAAAATTTGAATGTACCAATTACACTTATTTAATTTAAATTAGAATGAAACAAAAGTTTAGCTTAATAATCACAGTCAGCTGATCGCAAGGCCGGCCGGCGCCGCGCGAGCGGTACCGACACACAATATTTTACCTACCTACAATTCCCTACTGATAAAAGTGAACAAAGAAATTTACTTACCGAGTTAAATCCAATAAAATACGAGCAAATGTGTTAAAAAACTTACAGTACACGTAGATTACACCGTTACCTAGCTAATTACACACACTCAGCACGAATTTACCGATTTAAAACCACCGAAAATAATTTTTAATCCCGGAGCGCACGTCAGACGATGTTAACCGTACGGAGGCCGCGGGGGGAGGGCGATGGCTTAACTAATTGGGTTTAATTCGATAAGATAAATGTTTTAATGTTTTTTTCATGATATTTTATGATTATTTAATTAATTTTGCAACCCTTATGGCAACCATCCCTTTAATCGCGAAAAACACTTTTTGTATTTCTGAACTTTAAAATCGCATATTTACATTGTATTTAAAACAGTTTGTTTAATATTTATGATATAATTTTTGGATAAGACTGAAATATAAACCCCTAAAAATAACCCTTTATTGCGGAATCACGGTAAAAATTGGGTTCAAAAACTTAATAGGTTTATGTTTTTGAACCCAATTTTTTCAGTTTATTTAGTATTCATTTCTTATTAAGTTTTTTTTGCGAAATTTTTTCACCCCCGTAAACTACCCAATGTCTGAAAAATAAGCTTTTTATTTTAAGTTTTTTATCAGCATTAATGAGTTCAAATATTTTTTCATAGTTAAGATAAATTTTATTAATATATTTCAAACATTGATATTATTTAGTCCAAAATATTCAAACAACGATTTCAAACTACCCTCTGTGCAAAAAATTTACGCAAAGGCTGAATCTGCTAGACTGAAATGTTTAATTGACGCACATCATTATAAAAAGCCCCTCTCTTATCGAGTCGATATTTACCGTTTTGTTTACTTTCTGAATATTGAAAGACTTGAAAAGATTAACGTATATTTAGTAAGGACTATATGACGCCTGCAATCGCGCTGGAACCGTACATTTTTCGAGATGAAAAGTAGGTATCCTATGTCCATATCCATTCCCAAGACTCTAAAGTATTTTCATACTAAATTTCAGAAAAATCGGTTGAACCGTTTGGGTGTTAAGAGGTAACAGATAGACAAAAAAACTTTAGCATTTATAATATAAGTATAGATGTACCTATTGACAGGTTTTCCTACAATATTTGCATCCCAAATTTCTGCTTCAAAATTGTTTTCAAAAAAAATATTTTTGTTTTATCACAATAGCTCTGTTAATTTTTAAGTTATCGGGTTCATTTATGGACCATTTTAAAGGTAATTTAAAGAGCCTTAAGATCAACTCAAACAATACTTTTTAAAGCCCTTGGTTTAAAAAAAATAGGGTTAAAAGGTCCCGATTTCATGAGTCTTGCAGTAAAAGTTAGGCTTTAAAAGTCTCTATCTTCGTTGTTTTTCATACTATAAAAATCAAAAGAAAATCAGAAGATTTCTTGAAAAGTGGACACCAATTTCGTTTCTATAATTTTTACGAAGGTTCAATATTTTTGAAGTTATGTTCAAAACAAAATGATATTTACGAAAATTTGAATAATTTTGATTTTACTAAATCATTCTGTTTTTCAAAACTAAGCATTCTAAACCAAGAAAAATTTTTGAGGTCATTACTTATGCTAAAATAAAGAAAAGCCTTTAGGGATAACCATGAATTTGAATTATTGTAGAAATGATCAATGTTTTATTTTTCGATTTTTCCAAAAAAAATTGAAAGTGTTATATTATTTTTATCATAAATTGTTAAATTTTGATGCTTTTAACTTTTTACAATGCTTATTAGAAAGGTATTTTTAAGCACTTTAAAAAGTTTTTAGGAAGTACATGTCATAAAATGCATCGGTTTACCGTTATTTAAGTTTGAATGCTTAGACTTAGGTACTCGCCGAAAGAAAATATATAAACAATCACCTATACCTCACTTTGGATGAATATAGGAAGGCATTTTAGAATAGATATTAGTTTGTTTTTTTATTGGCTTTAATTTTGGTAATTACACATTTTTCGTAAAAACCTATAGTTTCTTAGTTAATTATGAAAAACCGCTTTAAGACAAGCATTTTTCTCACGCAAAAAAATGATCTTTGATGTTATTAATAACTACGAAAGTATTGATTTATTCAAAAAAACTTTAAATAACAAAATTTGCTTAGAATTAGTGTGTCTATTGATTCCTGGGGTTATTTTTATTAAAAAAAATTCACCCCCCGAGAAGGGTTGGCATCCACCCCCAGGGCAAAAGCGCAAGTTGGCACTATGTCACTTTTGTTTCTTAGGGTATCGTCCACCTACTTACCAATTTTCATGAAAATCGATGGAGGTTCAACGAAATCGGAGGTGAAAACCTTCACTGCCTCCACTATTTGTATTTTGCATTTGAAATAGGAAATCTGAAAAGTATTTGCATTTTGTATTTAAATGCTTTTTTAAAACTATTTTGTGTGGTTTTTGATGTCTGATTGAGTTGATCTGTTAGGTATATTTTCATTAAGACCGGGCTGCAAAAAATATCAAAATTCAAAACACGCTAGCCCCGCCTACATACTCCGCTATCCTCCAATCGTGATATTATAATGATTCCATGAATCGTGCCCGCATGAATTGTACTTTGAGCCGCAGCTAGTACTGAACAATATCGCGTAACAAGGGTTCCCGCATTATAGCACGAAAGTAAAGGTCGTAAGTCCCAAAACAGTTTTTTGATGATTACTTAAAAACTAGATACAATACTAAATATTAGGTATATTTCCTTTAGCTATGATTTTACAAAGTGTATGATTGTAGTAGTGCAAGTAATTTAATGATAGTAACTGAATAAGTGTAACAGATATTTGTAGAAAAGCCCAGAAATATTCATAATTTCGAAAAATAATACCATCGAGTCAAAATAAGTGAATCGTGTTTTCCGTTAGGCTGGTATCAGATAAATATACAATGATTAAATAAATCTCAATTTCATTTAAGTTAATCGTCTTCCTAGAAAACACAGCAAAATTTGACAGCTCGCTCATAAGATTAAGATTTAAGCTACTAAGAGGCCTCTTTAGGCACCAACCAAAGTTGCGTTTCAATAATCAATCTCGGGCAGCTGGTGCAGCTGGTTTCTTAAGTCAGTGGTGTAGCCCGTTAACTTTAGGTTGGGTTGCACCAGAGGCGTGGTTAAAGTTAAAGTTAAGGTTAAAATTATGGTTAAAGTTAGATATGGCGTCCTTTAGCTTTAACTTTAACCGGAGAAATTGACAGCTGATGTCTATTGCGTTTATTTTTTTATTGAAGCTACAGCAGCTGGTAACGGGATTGAGGGTATAAAAAATTGAATTATCCGTAAAAATCGACAGGAAAATATAACACTGTAAAACATAGTAAATTTTCACGAAAAATTTAGATATTATACGTATGAGCATAATATGGCGTCCTTGGACGCCATATTTAACTTTAACCAGAGATTTGACATTTTGCACTGTAGTCAAAGTTAAAGTTATACAGATAAAGTTAAAGTTAGTTGGTGCAACACAGTCTAAAGAGTTAACTAGAGACGCGCCGTAAGCCGTTGTGTATTCTAGATACCTACTGCGCTCAGTTAACTCTCAGATAACTCTTCGTTTTTAATTATTATTAATGTTTAATCTCCGCTAATATAGCTCACATTTCACAATAATAAAGTAATAATAATTATAATTTGTTAGGTAGGTATGGACTATGGTTAGATGCATAGTTTGTGCAGAATGGCATCACTTATATTTTTTGTGCGAAAATAAAACGTTACTTCCCTCATACAAACGTCTTGTACTTATTTCAAAATTATATGGCCTTACGGCATTTTTAAGATATTCTCGTTTGTAGGTGTTTTTAATTGTTTAAAACAATATTTATCTAATATTATACACTAATGATGTAAATGTTGCACACGAAATTTAAGTACCTACATCACAAGTTTTAATATTAAAATATAGGTATACCTAGTCCGTAGGAAATACTCAGTCGAAAGTCTGCGAAAGTCTCCGTCGGCGGTGGATGTAACAATAACAACCGCCATTGTACAGCAATTAGGGAGGCCGACAGACGTAAGCCCCGAGGCTCCAGCATGTGTAAGGCAACTTTTATTCTCATGATACAAATTTAATTACACCAAGTTATTGTACCTACTTAATTAGAGGCGGCGTCTTTGAGCGATGGGGGATAATGAGAAAGTTGGTCTGAAACGTGTGTGGACTGAGGGACCTTCGTCATCTGTACCTTAATAAGTACTCTAATATATTTATTGCGTTTTGGATCCTCACTAGGCTTAGAGATAAACGCACATTCTCTAGGTTTTAGGAGCTAGATCTTACGCATCTAATAATAGATATTATGTAAAATACCTCATATTAGTCAATGTTATTCCATTGTTAAAACTATTAGTTATTAGATAGTTTTAAACTGTTAACACGTATTACGTGATTCAGCCTCATCTCTAGTTCGCATCCTGCAGGTGCAGTAACAAGGTTACAATAAGGGAGATCGCACACGTCACACTTTTTGTGTGATCGAGTCTGCGGCTTCCATTACATTCTGATGGCGCGCGCCATGCAGATTGTATGTAAGCTGATGTAAGCCGCAGACTCGATCACACAAAAAGTGTGACGTGTGCGATCTCCCTAAAACAGCTACAAGCGTATACATTTTTGGTATTCTTATTTTTTATAATTTCTGTTGAAACACCAATTATTTTGTGCTTTTAACATTTTTTAACATTTACACACTTCTAGCTTAATGTAATGGCAAATATTTATTCGGTGGGTGGCGCCTCGCAGGAGGTGGCTGGCGGGTGCGGCGTTAAAGTTCGCCAGGTACTCCACATAGGCCTTGTTTATAGCCCACACGTACCAAGTGATGGCCGACACCTCAATATCACTCAAGTCCACATAAACTCAGAACGGTCAGACACCTACTAAAATATTTCGTCGAATGTGAGTATGTTACCTCAATTTTTCCAGTAACAATGCGTACATCGCTAACGGTGTAACGTAGTTTATATCCTCTTTACGGACGAATTGCTGAAATTCGTTTGGGTTTGCGGTCGACTGACTGTAACAGAACGTGAAATATTATAGCAAATAAACTTTGCTACTTTGGAGCAGAGATTGGGATGATACACGACGCTGCTGGAAAAGTTTGGGCTGAAATTGAAGACGCTACTTAGAGGCAATGCGGAGACTGCAAAGTATCTGAATGAGTGAGGTAGTTCTAGACTGTAATACTAATACCTACTTAACTCTTAAGTAATATTGGATCTTGGTGTAATTTTATAATATTCGTCATTATAACAAAACATTTTTATGTTTTATATCAATGTGTTATAACTTATACACTTCTAAAATTGTATGTGTTCTTGTAGCATTTTACTAAAGTTTATTTTCGGTAAGTATATACTGTGCGTTCTGACTTCTATATCATAATATTCTTCAAAAAGCCAAGACCTCGCAAAATCACTTCTTAAGCTTCTTAGACAAACATATAAGAAGTATAGGGAAATAAGTTTCGTAACTCCCCAATTATAATATTATAGTGTATCAGAACGTGTTGCGTATTATGACCATGTACCAATTTAAACGTTGTTTCAGACAAAAATAACAATTTAATACACTGTAGGTATATTTCGACTCCCCCACCGAATAATCGGACAATGTGCTATTGTGGGGTTTTTGCTGTTATGCGTTTTTTGGTATCTAGAAGTCAAAATACATCATGTGATTTTTTTTCAGAATTTTTCTATGGATATTTACAAAGATATAAAAAATTATGTATTTATTCCATAACAATACTTAAAATTGTATTTTACACCAAAAACTGGGCAATAGGCTATTGCGAAAAAATATGTCAAAACGATTTGACGATAAACGACTATTGCATGATTATTCGGGTAAATACATTGCTGCCTACTGCACACTTCTACCCCTGCACATCTCACTTTCACACTTCTTCCACTCAGGTAGCCGCTAATCACCCGCCTCAGATTCCCTAGAGACCTAACTTCAGCTAACCGAACCTTTACAGCTGACCACCAAGCATTGTTGAAGGCCCCCTTTTTGTCCAGCGATACCACAACAGAAATTTTCTCCTTCTCTCTCTTCCTTCTTATGTGTTTTACTAACCTATAGAGGGTGTCTTCGGTGCACCTTTGGAGTATAAAGGCATATTGGTCGGGTTTGATTTTGGACAACTTGTAGAATCTGAGTCGGACGACCATCATATCGCGGTGATCATCTCAGTCCACTCACCTCCAGCCTCCAGTCTCAGACCAGCATCAGATCAGTCATCGCAGAGGTTTGCACAGGACCCAAGAGTCAGGAATAGTCAGAATTTCTTCATAAAAAAATAAGAATGTCTGACTGTCCCTGGCTAGCTTTTTTGAATGTCTTAAGTCGTCATAGACGTAAGAACGACCAGCGGTCGTTTTGGAAGACATCAAGTGGTAAAATCCTTCCTAACATTCGTTAAATTATGTACTATCAGAGAAGTTGATTCCTATGCAGATCGGGGACCAACGTAGTTTGGTTGCGTTACGTCAAACCCAGCCGACAGATCACAATTAACATTGAATTGACATATTCGACCAAATAACGTTGGTCTATCAACTGCATAGGAATCAAATTCCTCGATGGTACATTGCTCTTATTTTTATTTTATGCTTTACGGTAATTGTAGGGATCCGTCTTCTTGTGCAGTTTTCGGCATATATATCATAGTCTGTTTCGATTTTTGTAATGAACATGCGGGTTTTCTCACAAACAAGGATGTATGGGCAATACTTGCTACAAAATAAACTTAACGTGACCGATAAGCAGCGAGATGTATTACGAATTAACGAGATCGTATTTAGATATTTTCTTCTTTCGCAAATACTCGCAAATACTTCGAATGCGATTGCTAGCTACTATAAGATGTGCTGTTATAGTGTGTTGTGTGAATATTGTAATGTATTGTAACTTGATAAGTTTTAAACATAGTTTTGATCCTGATTGCATTGAACTGTATCACGATGTAGATAGAAGTCGACGATTAAACCACCGTCATATAAGAAAGGCCTACGATGCTCTCGGAAGACTGTCTAAAGCAATTTCCTGCCATTATCATTCATTTATAAGAACATAATATGATATTGGTTATTGTGACACCAACTCAGGTGGCGATGAGGGTTATGATTAATATTTTAATTAACTGCAATGATCATAAGTACTAAAAATGATAGAGAAAGTCTCCAGAGTGACTTTTTTCGAACCAAGAGCTGTTTCGATTGCAAGAATGTCATTTATGTCATTAAATAATGTATTTATTAAAACAAAAATACATATTATTTTAATTTTACCTATAGTAGAAAATCACAATATTTGTATTGTGATTTTCTACTATAGGTACAATATTTTTTAATCACCGAATAGTAAAGTAATAGGTGTTTACCAATATTCTTATCCTAAACAAATTCCCCGAATAAAATTGCAATGAGATGTGCATTTTATTACATTCGAAACGCAAAATTACCCGAATAATCATGCAATAGACAATAATGATCAGAGCTTGACCTACTCCAGAACGATAAGTTGCGTTTTGCTTAATTAAATAAAAACCTTTGGTAGCAATTAAATATTATTGAAATAGCAAGATGGGCAAAAAAAATAGCTTTCATTTGAGATATAAAAAGTCTTTGAAGCTTTTTTTTAACGGAGTTATTAACAAAAATCAGTTTTTTGGCTCTCCTGAACATTTTCATTTTTTCGATTGTCCGATTATTCGGTGGGGGCGTCGATTTGTAGTTGTACAATGTACAGTACACATACTATTTTAGACACTAAACAGGGTCTAAAATAGTATGTGTACTCGCGTAGTAAAAATACGAGGTGTATGACACAGTAAAGTATGGTAAAGTGCTCGTATATCCGAAACTACCTTATCACACGTAAAATACATATATGCTACACGAAAAAAGAGTATATTTTGTTCGACACGAGGTCGGCTCGCGAAAAAGCTTTAAAAGCGAAATTAAATTTGGTTCCCTAATGTTCCCATCGATTTTAATTGTTTCAATTTAGCAGTTCCGTACTGTAAGCCGAGCCGCCCGAAATTACGGCGGGCCCCAAACTGAAAGTGTTCGCCCACCCCCTCGCTCCCCCCGGGCGACAAAAAAGCTACCCCGAATCACATCTTAAAAGCTTCCACTTAGCATAAGCTCATGCAAGCTTTTAAAATGCGCAGTCTAAAAATAAGTTTTTATCGTGGACGTGGTGCCATATTTTTTTACCCGTAACCCGACGGAGGTCGAGGAGTGCTGAGAGTGCTACCGATAGAGCTTCAAATAGTTTATTTTATTTGGAAAACTTAATTTGCACCGATCATAATAAATTTATTATGATTTTATTATGTTGTCTTGTCAATACCCGGATGAATATTTCATACTAAAGATCTAAAGATTTGTCAATTACTCGTAAATGAAAAACCGCGTTGCAAATTTTGTTAAGTAAAATTACTAATTACGTTTATTTAGTCATAAAATTTCTAAAAAATTAAGCTTTCTCAGAAACCAAGATCGTGGTCGTATTATTGCCGCCGAAGTTTCTTCACTTTATAAAAGTTGTACTTCGCAGAAGTTTCCGCAACTAATTAAATATAAAAGTTCGTTGCGTGATTTCATTGTAAGTTACCTAGGTACTATTTACTCTCAGGCACTAGGTGTAATATATTATACAATACTTATACTATAACGTTTAATAATATTGTAAAACTACACAATAACACCTTGATTGGGCCCTTTGTGAGATTTTCACTAAAGTCTGTCGGATCAATTAACTCGAACGAGGTCAGATTATGAATCAATTCAGAAAATGAGTATTTATTTAAGAAATCAGAAGCTTGTAATAAACGTTGATTAAGCCGAGTGTTAAAATTGGTAGTGTTATTACACCGGGCCTAACCGGCGGGCCGGGGGCCGCGGGCCGGGGGTCTATCTCGGGGGGCGCTCATTATCATCAGCTGCATGCTGTGCAACCGCCACAAGTTACGAGCACAAATGCGAGACTTCATTGTCTGTCTGCAAGATTGGACGTCTGGCCATCCCTCCGTTGATTGTTTTGTGAGCCGAAGCTTCTTAATCACGATTAGGGAATGCAACCTCGTCTCGCGAGATCTCGGCCTTTTTTAGCGAGATTGATCTCGGACGAAAAAAAGGCGAGATCTCGCGAGTTTGACGAGATTGCACTTAAGCATAAAAACGTCTTATTCGAAGCTGGCCTAAGTAACTGTGCGCTGTGATTTTCAACTAGGTCCTGAATTTTGACTTCTCGTTGTTTTGTTAGTTATAAAAGAACTGTTTTATTACTAAAAGATTTGTGTTTGATAATGTGCGCTTTTATAATTCTGAACGTTACGTTATCGTGGACGCCGGCTTCCACGATAAAACGTTGGGTACGTTAAATGCCTGATTTTACGCACCGCGGACGTTTTGTGCGGTTCAGAAGTGTAGACGTCGTGATGTCCTTTAACGTGAACGTTAAAAAGCTATCGTCGACGGAAATTTAAAATATATTTCCATACATTTTACTTCCCTATGCTATCGTTTTACCGCGGACGTCCACGATATTACCGCCACGTCGAAAATTATAAAAGCGCACATTAGAAGAGAAGACTGATTGTTTCTTTCATTTGTTATTTGATAGATAGTAGATACGTATGTAAGTTTACTGCTTAAAAATTATAGACAGATACGTGTCATACGTCAAACAATGTTTGATGCATAAAATTATATTGAATAAATTCGTGAAAATGAATGTTAATCTTATAATACTTATAATATTTATTACTTTTTTTCGTAATTTATTCAAATATTGTGATTATTTGCAAAAAACCCACCAAACTGCTAGATCAAGAAATTGGCGAGATCTCGCGGTATTGTATTCATAAACTCGCGGGATCTCGCTTGAGCCCCAATCTCGCGAGATTTGCATTCCCTAATCACGATAGATTTCACCGCGAGCCGCGGCTATTATCGTTTAAGTTTCTTGTAATATAATATGGTGTATTTACACTACATCAACACCAAAATCTGTTGTTTAATACAAAATACCTAAGTCACCGTCCGGCGTCCACCGCTAAAGCCGCACCAGCGCGCCTCCTTCGACAATCGTTTCCCCCTAATCGTTATTTTGTTATGGCCAAAAGATGCCGAATCACTGCTTTTACGGATTTCTGCGTAAATTGTAAACCAAAACCAACAATCTATTATCCTAATTGCATTTTGTAATAAGCCCCTTTATTAATAATTAATAAAAATATATTACGCGTGGCACTCGGTGACTGCCGCGGTAAAGCTATTGCATAGCATTTTTATCAACTCATGCAATCATAATTCGCATGTTAGACACATGCACACGCACACAAACGAAGTCTGCCAACGTCGCACCCCGAGCCACACCGAGCCGAAAAAGACGATAGCCGAATGTTAGGTGTTTTTCGTTACATAATTTCTTGATTCGGTCGCCGTGCTTAAAGCTATGCAATAGCTTAAAATATTCACGCAACGTGTAACTATTCGAGACCCGTAGCGTTGTCTTTGTCTGCCAAATGACGTTTACCGATATGTCAGACAAATACAAGCAGACTTGTAACGACCCCATTGATTTTTATTAGTAAGGGGAAAAATATATTATACCTACCTAGGTATTTAATAAGAACCATTTTTTTTTAACAAAAATATTCCTAAGGGTAAAATAAACACTGTTTTGGACTTTATTATGATTACTACCCATAGCTTTATGAACAGGACTTCAAAGGCCTTCTTTCGAGGCCTGAAAAGTAGAAGTCTTATTTTTACGATTACGACTCCGTAAATACGTTCGTGGTATCTCGTCAGTGCCTGAACAAACATTCTCTTAAGTAATGTAAAAATAAATAGGTTGACTTACTGGGTTCCTCGGTTTATTTTCATGATACTTACCTCAGCCTTCGAAGAAAGCGCCAAGGCCTCGGGCCTTGAAAGATGAAATTGTAACGAATCTTTCAAAAATATATTTTCCTCTTTATCACTAATTTGAAATGTAGACCTGTGTTATTTATTTCGTTAATCCAACAAATAAGTCATATTATATTAGGTATTATACCGACTGTTACTAGGCACGATTATGTAAGTACCTAATTGCTTCAATCATCTTCAATAGAAAGAAGCTATACCTAATATTAGTCACTAATATTAGGTATAGCAATACCAAGTTTCTGAGATCTTGTTACTGTACCAAATTAGTTCAGGCTACAGTTGAGTAATTCTCCGAGGCCCCTAAAAATGTGGTCACACGCTCTTTACTACTACTCTATTAAACATACAGCCTTAGGACCAAACACATGTTATTCTTCATTTATTTAAGTATCTGATTTCAATAAATAACATCTGTAATTATTTATAGTTTTTGTTTAATTGATAATTTAATGTCGAAATCGGGGGCAAAATCGGTGTTCTCCGCGCGTCACACTCTGTTCGCGCTTACGGAAAGCGTTAATAAATTTTGTATTCTAGTCATTAGCATAGAGTGTGATACATCAAATTAATCTAGATTAACTGAACTACCTAATTACTAAACTAAAAGAATGTTATATCTTAAGTTAATAAAGTTAATAGGCATAACGTCTCTGTCACACGATTTTGCTAGTTTCACGGGCGGGTAACAAAACTGCACCTATCTTCCAAACGCGATGACTTGTTGTTACACATTTTAGCTGCACCAACGCTCAGTGCCGTTCCGGCATCAGTACAGGGGACACAAACGCTCGTCGCTTAAAAACAAAGAAAATATAAGATAAGATATTCCTTAAAAATTATGAAGTGGCTGTAGTCACGTAACTTTTGCAAGCATGTTTTGAATGATAATAATTTATAATTATGACACTCATATCAAATTAAGGAATAAGGTATATGATCGAGATTATTTCCTAGTACTTTGTTTGTTTATTTACCTATTAATTTAATCGTAATTCTAAAAAATGTAAAATTTTCGTAACTTTCGTGGCACTATTTTCGTGGATTTTCACCCATGAAAGTTACCTAGTGACCTACGAAAGCTACGTAGGCTGTTTTGTACACCGTTTTCCTATGTGAATTGGCTATAGTATAGTATTTCCAGCTACGGTTTTTGGTACCCTGAACAAATTTTTCACTCTACAAGCTTTTTTTGAAAAACAAAACATATGTGGCTATATACATCAATCTACCTTCTGATCTTTTCCCAAAATTTATCGATTCTGCTTCTAATCTAGTGGATTTACCTGAATATCAGTATTTTACATGAACAGCTGACATTACATCCTCAATCCAAATACAATGCGATACGATACTCAGACGAGGGCGAGCAAAGCGAGCCCTCGTATATATCCCACAAGCTGAATCGAAGAAAATATTATGATCTTGTGTCCTAAATCTCCATATTTCGATCTCCTATATCACTTAATCTTCACGAACTTCAAAAAACATCACCTGAACCTCGAAAAAATCACAGCATTTCAGGACCGGTTACTTGACAGATTAAGCAACAAATTAAAGCTCCATGCTCTTTAGTATTGTAGATCTTAATAAAAACTGATTAATTAAATAATTTCTTTTATTTTTTAAGGAAAAAAAGATTTCAATCCATATTTTGTTCCTAGAAAATTCAATCGTAACTTTCGTGGAGTTTGTCGCAACTTTCGTGGGGACTGAAATTTCAAATTTGATTATCTCAGTAGTTTATGGACCGATTTACATGCCTTAAAGATCGTATTTATTATCTTTAGAGCACCTTAAAGGTATTTGCATTTATTTAAAGATAACTCGAAAATAAAAAATTCCCACGAAAGTGACGCGGAGAATCATTTTTGAAGAATCACTCAGTTAGTACTTATTAACCGTAGTCGCTGGCATGGCAGTGCGGTCCTTCCAGGAAATAGTTTGATCCAGAATGTTTGTCGCCAGAACTGTCACTATTTGATACCGATATGGACAGGTCACCTCTTAAGTTGATTTTGAGATTATTACGAGTATATAATATATAGCTGTACACTGATTCCATGCTGTTGTCGATGAGGATTCCACTTGTTGGTTTTGACGATGATGTTATTGAATGTAATTTGGCTACTAACCCAGGAAAACTAGGAATACCACTTAGGAGCATGACACTGGGAATAATATTATGACGAAGTTTTTAAATTGTTTTTGTAGAATATTGTCTTGGCAGTTCAAGAGCGTATGTAGGTTACGGCGACAATAAAATCAACATAAATAAGAGTAACGTTTATTACAGCGACGCAACTGAAGTATATTACAAAAGATACACATTATTCGCGTTGAGTTTGCAGTGAATCATCGATGCGATGTCAAAATGTCGTAATAAAGATCAATGTAAACTTTTCTGCGCCACACACATGATAATATTATAATTGTCATTTCTGATATAGAAAATGAACACGAACATAACATAGGTTGTATTAGACATAATATCACATAAGTAATTTGTTAACATTAATATATACACAAACCATAATAATTACATTATCAACCTCTTAGACAATATTATAACGGTAAAAAGCAATCGGGATGACCTGACGGCAAGCGACAGGTACCGCTCATGGATACTCGTCATTCAGTGGAAAATGGACTGTCTACGTTAAAGATATTTTTTAACTATACTACCTATTAATTTTATTTACAAGTTGTCTTGGAAAATATTAATTATTTCAATACTATAATCGATAAGGGTAGGTTGCACCAATATTATTTATTTTTATTTGTTACGCTCAAAGACCGAAAACGCTCACTGAGCGAAAAAATGGCTCACAACGCGTTGTGGTTATAGTGAAACGGCCACGACGCGAATTTCGCGTCGTGGCACTAGTGAAAACGGCCACGACGCATTCTGGTAATCACAGAAATACCACATAGCGAAATTCGTGTCGTGGCTGTCGTGCTATTCGACCACAATGCGTTGTGGTAATCGAGAAAAGCCATGACGCGTTCTGAGCATTTAAAAACAGCCACGACGCGAATTCGTGTTGTGGCCCTAATGAAAACGGCCACGTCGCGTTTTGAGCGTTAAAAAACAGCCACGACGCGAAATTCGTGTTGTGGCCCGAACGAAAACGGCCACGACGCGTTTTGAGCATTTAAAATAGCCACGACGCGAAGTTCGTGTTGTGGCCCTAACGAAAACGGCCACGACGCGTTCTGAGCATTTATTATTCCCGCACATTATACTTTTATGATTTGCGCGTAAACTAGTTAGTCGATTTTGATGAATTTCGGTATGGAGATACTTTGAGTCTCTGGAAATGATAAGGGATACTTTTTGTCCCAGAAAAAATTACAGTTCTCGCACAATAAACTTTTATAATTTGCGCGTAAACTATTCAATCGATTTTGATGAATTTTGGTAAGCAGATACTTTGAGTCTCGGGAAAGGACAAGGGAAGCTTTTTGTCTAGGAAAATTGTACGGTTCCCGCACTATATACTTTTATGATTTGCACGTAAACTATTCAATCGATTATCGATGTACGGGAACAACTATAAACTGAAGTCCACGCGGACTAAGGCTTCTTACAGACGAACGGCACGTGCCGGCGGCAGTCAACGGCAGTCGGCGGCACGTGTCGGCGGGAATCGACGGCAGACGACGGCACGTGTCGGCGGCAGTCGGCGGCAGTCGACGGCAGCCGACGGCAGCCTTTGACAGTTTATGACGCTTGCAGGGGGCCTACCACGACCTTTCCTAAAACTATCATGTTTCCAGAACACTTTGTTGTAAGATTACAACAACATTACCGTAACTCACTTTTTAAATATAATTTTACTAAAAACAGTAAAAAATGCAAAACAATGTTAAATCCGCTGTGAAATATCAAATTCGTTAAGATGCATAGCTTGACGTTAAAGTAATAAATTCTTATCTGTCAAACGATGTCGCTTAGTAGAGGTGGTGGTAGGCCCCCAGTTGTGACGTACCCCCGCAAGGTAAGCGTCCAAATAAAACAATATTAGTAATTCATTGAGATTACTTTATTAAAAAATATATATTTAAGGTAACAAATAATTATTGAACACAAAATAATAGTAATCATAATTATTATTATAAATTACCTATAAATAATTATTTGAAATTTTTGGATTAAGTAAATAATTTGGAATTTCAATTTCAAGCTAGTATCGCTGGGTTTCGGCGCGGTGTTCCATTCCAAATCAATAATTTGAAATTTCCGTAACAAAAAAAAAAACTAAACAACACCGTTTATCTTCGGCACGGTGTTAGTGTGCGTGCTACAAATAGTATAAGTTGATAAAAAATTCTATGCAATTGCTTTACCGCGGCAGTTATCGAGTGCAACATATATTTTTATAACAATTTAAAAAATTTCAAGTAGTAACAATATTATTTACCCAAATAATAAGGATCTTCCAACAAAAACTATATAATATTGATCACCAATACGCAACAACAATGTAGCATCGAAGAAATTGATCCTAGGCAGTTGGCGGACTTACGTCATTTGGTCGGATCATGTCAATTCAATGTTATTTGTGATCTGTCGGCTGGGTTTGACGTAACGCAACCAAACTACACGTAGGTCCCCCATCTGCCTAAGAATCAACTTCTCTGATAGTACTTAAAATTAATTGTAGGCTGCCTTCACACTAGCGTTTGTCCAGCGTAGGCGTTCAAATTCGATGAACGTATGGTAAATGCTCAGAACGCGTCGTGGCCGTTTTCGTTAGGGCCACAACACGAATTTCGCGTCGTGGCTGTTTTTAAATGCTCAGAATGCGTCGTGGCCGTTTTCTCTAGGGCCACAACACGAATTTCGCGTCGTGACTGTTTTTAAATGCTCAGAACGCGTTGTGGCCGTTTTCATTAGGGCCACAACACGAATTTCGCGTCGTGGCTGTTTTTAAATGCTCAGAACGCGTCATGGCTTTTCTCGATTACCACAGCGCGTTGTGGTCGAATAGCACGACAGCCACGACACGAATTTCGCTATGTGGTATTTCTGTGATTACCAGAACGCGTCGTGGCCGTTTTACTATAACCACAACGCGTTGTGAGCCATTTTTTCGCTCAGTGAGCGTTTTCGGTCTTTGAGCGTAACATATATAATAAGGGGGCAAACGAGCAAACGGGTCACCTGATGGAAAGCAACTATCGTCGCCCATGGACACTCGCAACATCAGAAGAGCTGCAGATGCGTTGCCGGCCTTTTGAGAGGGAATACGCTCTGTTCTTGAAGGTTTGCAGGTGGTATAGGTCCGGAAATAGGTACTGCTGGTGACAGTTCGTTCCAGAGTTTTACAGTGCGCGGCAGAAAGTTACGCGAAAAACGCACGGTGGAAGACTGCCACTCATCAAGGTGATGAGGATAGTATGTTTTTCGCGTGTAATGCTATGGGTAATTCAAAGACAAAGACAATATGATGAATACTGATAATGAACTCATAATGAACTTTAATTTTTTAGCTTTTGTCATTGCTGAGAAAAATCGATAAAGCCAAATTATCAAGGCGTCGCCTTAATGTACAGAAAATAGTAATTGGTAGAATAAATACAGAATAATCTTGTATCAAAAAACTTCTAGGTCTGTAAATATTTATATAAATGCTATTATCCTGCCGTCGCGTCGGCCGAGCATATCGCAGAATGAAGTAATTAATATTAAGTAGGTCCCAACGGCGATGACAATTATAAATTTCTGTCAACCTCCACGATAAAAAGAAGATGAGCCTTTCTTCAGTGAATTGCGTTAAAACTACAATTTTTATACACAAAAATCGACGAAAGAAAGGATGCATCATGGCGTCGACAGGACACACAGATGATATTATATTATAACTAGCTGTCCCGGCAAACGTTGCTTTGATTTCGCCCATATTATTTTATTGAAGTGACTAAATAAGTATGTCGCCATGGCAACGTCGATCGCTATCTCGTCGCACAAACAATGGTCGCCGTCAGTCTCAGGTTGTAATAATTTACTATTATTTATTCAACTAATGCACTTATCAATTTATAAAGTACCCAGTAGCCGATTCTCAGACCTACTGAATATGCATATAAAATTTGGTAAAAATCAGTAAAGCCAGTTCGGAGGAGTTCGTGGACTAACATTGTGACCCGAGAATTTTATATAATATAAGATAAGATAAGATAATAATAGCTCCCACACCGGTTTCGGTGACGGTGGCCGGTTTCATTGAAACCAGGCCAGCTACGCAGGAGTAATTTTATAGTGCCCAAGTGTGTGCGCAGTACACAAGAGCACTCTCTATTCCTTTACTCTCATAATCCAGTGGGACGGAAGACCGACACGACTGGCGAGAGATCAGGCGCAGGACCGACTTTTTACATGCCCATCCGACGCATGGATCATCTTACTTGTCAGACAATCAGGTGATCAGCCTGCATTGTCCTAACCAAACTTGGAAATAACATGTTTCCAACGCGGGAATCGAACCCACGACCTCCGAGTCAAGAGCCGCGCTCTCTACCACTAGACCACAGAGGCTATTATATTATAATAAATAAGTAGGTATAAATTTCATATTTTTAAATATCTTGCAAATAAATATCTCCATGTACAGTTAGGGTGAAGCCAAACGAGTGTAATTTGTGAGTTGTGAGTCGCAGAATTTCTGCCGCATAAATATCTTTTCATACAAATCACGACTCACAAAATTATACTCGTGTGAATCAAACAGGACTTTTGTATGAAACTGAATGCAGCGGAATTCTGCCGAACCGAAATTCTGCGACTCACAAATTACGCTCGTTTGGCTTCGCCCTGACAGTAAAACATTATTATCGGGGGACAAGCAAGCTTTTGGACAGTATTGGTTCGAGTGACTAGTGAGTTGACAAAAGGTGCCGCTGATCCAATACAAAGTAAAGCACAAAGCTTGAGCGGCCCGACTCCCGACATCGATATACCCGCGGGGGCCGACAGGCAACAGCGTATTCAATATAGTTACAAAGACTCGTGTAATATCCAGATATTACACGAGTCTTAGCTAAACATTATACAGAATCTTAGATATTTCTTTAATCTCCGGAGCGCATTTTTCATCGCGTCGGGGAGCCGGTCTAAATACTTTGTTGAATAAAAGTGTAGCTTTTTAACTTCGAGATAATATTCAAAGAAGGAGCTCGGGCTCCTTTGTGATGGGAGCGGTGGAACGTTTTAAAACAATAAATAATGTTTGCGCGAGAGGTGTATATTTAGCGAGTTTACCCGACATCCTCGCCGCCGGCGAGTACGGTCGGCGACCGGCCGTGTTCGACTTGTCGACTCTATTACGATAGCAGTAAGGTTTGTTAACGAAATGTCTGGGAGTCGAGCAGTGTCAAGGGAATTTTGTTTAATGCTTAAGCTCACCCAAAGCGCATTTAATTAGACCCCTCAAGAACACGATAGATTTTCCTTGACGTTTTTCAGCGAAGCTCGACTGACAGACTGACAGGGTCTCGTTTACTTTGACTGGATCGCAAATTGGGCAGAAATTTTATCTATCTATATAAAAAAAAAAACTCCAGTCTAGTGCGAGCTAGCATCGAATTTAATAATGTCTGTAAAAAATTATCTTTCGATCCTTATACAAGAAATAAACTAAACCTATATGCAAGAGACAAACTAAACCTTAACTTCTTCGATTAATATTTTCTATTGATTTATAACTGTTCTATTATTTAAAACAGCATTGTACTTTGTAACCTCAGTCTATTATAGTTACTCAGAATTTTGTTTGCTGTGTTAAAAATCATGTTTGTTTGCTAGTTCTTCTTTGTTATTGGTGAAAACCTGTCATTGACTTCGTGTTTTATCTATAATTTAACTATTTAAGTAATATTGTAAGCTGTTGGTTTTCCAATATTAAATAAATAAATAAAAAAAATCAATTTTGTTAGTCTCGCTAAAACTCGATAAGGGCTGAACCGACTTGCCAAATAGTCTTGAAACATATTTCGTGGAAGTCCAGGGAAGGTTACTGCGATGAGAAAACTTAGGTGTAAAGTCGAACTAAGTTCACGGGTCATCTGGTTTATGACGATCACATGTCAGTCAGTTTCAGTCAGTAGTTTTGTATTGAGATTACTGCTCCTCATGGCACTTTTGGCGCGTAGTGAAATAAACTTACGACTATGCCCCTGATGTCAATATCCATGCCTAGTTTTTCATGTAGCCGAAATACAACTAACGCTCCCTAACTATAACGGTACGTCCACATTTGTATCATTTGCGCGATCAGATCTCCGATCAGATCTCCGTCGCGATCATCGCGCCGTATCAAGTATGCGTATCATAGTGTGGACGCCTATTAGATCATTCTGCCGATCATGCGAGTATTTGATACGACATGTATCAGATACGCGGTTAATAGCGATCGGGGCGTATCATGATACGCGTATCATTTTAACACGCTTCGATGATACGCGACGGAGATCTGATCGGGGATCTGATCGCGCAAATGATACAAATGTGGACGCACCCTTAGTCGATCCAAGTGCTACAAGATTTTGTAGGTTTGTATGAGAACCGACTCTGCCAAGGATCGGGGTCCTCCGAGACCATAATAGCATGTTAATAAGCTTTACCCCGGCTTTAAAGATGAAAGACTCGCTCTAGGCCAGCGTAATCTATTACATGAATAATAAAGTAACTCGCGATACTCCATTTGAAACTCTCTAAGCGGTTATTCGGGATATTTAATACCTTAAATCACATTTATAATCCGAAGTTCGGACACAACATTAAATTATTTACACGTAATTGCTTTAGTGAATTGGTTTTAACGTGACGTATTAGGTGCGTATTAGGCTCAATTTAAACCGGCGTGGAATGGAATGGAAGCGACTTTTTGCAAGGAAACTGTACGTAGCCTTTTTTATCGTTGGGGAAATGCAATTACGCATTCCCGGCGGTTTGGGGAGGGCTACCGGGGTATGTGGGACTCCCTGGGGGCGGAAGGCTGCGCCCGGGCATACCCACAAAAACCGCAACGAGTGTTCCTACTTTCCGCTAGGCAGAGCCACGGGATACGCGGGATACACAACCGCGACCCTGCCAGCGAATGCCGCTTAAGGGCACTTATTATTATATTAATTAAATACGAGCCAAAAAATTGGACGCGCGTCTTCTCGAGAATTCTCCGGAGCCAATTTCCACGCATGAGGTGAAATTGACGTTTCCATTCCGTCCCACAACCATTCCGCGGCGGTGTAAATTGAGCCTTACTGTGTTTTGGGATGCGAGTCGACTTATAAATTAGTGAAATCAATATTTGCAAATAATTACCTTGTTGTCTCTTGTCTTGTTATACCAATACCTTGCGGCAGTCATTATTTATGTAGACCCTACGAGGAATGAGGATCTTTAGTATATTTATAACATTAGGATACGAAATAACTATGTACAAAAATACTTGTTTCCAAATTATATACAATGTACTATCAGAGAAGTTGATTCCTAGACAGATGGGGACCTACGTAGTTTGGTCGCATTACATCAAACCCAGCCGACAGATCACAATTAACATGATCCGACAAAATGACGTTGGTCTGTCATCTGCCTAGGAATCAATTTGCTCGATGGTCCATACAATCTGATACAATATGTATAGATCTTCTGTCTACACACCACCCACGAAACTTAAATCTAATGCGTATCACTGAGGAATCGGATTTTTTGTGGGATATATTCTGCCTAGGCTACCTGATAGGTAACAAGGTGCAAGAACAAGGGGTAACATCAGATTTGGTCAGGGATTACATCCTTAATTAGTTTAAATTAATTACCTAAGTTATATACATCTAATAATTCACAAAATCACACCTGGTCTTCTTCATTTTTCCTTTAGACCCAAAAATACTTACTCCCAGAAAAAATGGGAGATGGGGAGGATGCGTGACAATCTTCGCTTGACATGAAGTCACCTACTTGATATCGAACACGTACTTGTTGACGGTAAGGTCGTTGTTGTTACGGCGGGGGTCGTGCGGCGTGCGGGGCGTGCGGGGCGTGCGGGGCGTGCGGGGCGTGCGCGGGGTGTGCGGGGTGAGCGGGGAGGCGCGGTCGGGGCAGGCGGCGCGCGCGCTGGGCGGGGTGTAGCGCACGCGCACGCGGACGTGGCCGCCGCCGTCGGACGTGTGGTTGACGACGGTCTCGCGCACGCTGGACTGCTCGCTGTACTTGCCCCGGCGCGGCGCCGCGCGCTGGCAGCACAGCGTCTCCTTGAATGCCACTCGGTACCTGCGTATAATAATAAACTTTATTTGCAACTACATACATAATACATAATTACATAATATAATTTAGTAAGCTGATTCCAAACAGCAGCCGCAAATTGGCTCACGCTTGGCATGTGGCACCCAGAGGCATAGTCAGCGCCGAGGGCGTCGCCAGCCGATGGCGCAGGGAGGGGGGGGGGGGGGGGGGGGCAAGTTGACTTTACCTACTACAATTCATATTTTTATCATTCTCTATGAATTAGAGTGGAATTAGTGAATTCATTCGAGTTTCGACGTACGGGAATGATTGTTCAAGGCTTGAACTTCAAGCAAATCAGTTGATTTGCTTGAAGTTCAAGTTGAGTTCAAAGACTTAGGACTTTGGTTGCATTATATTTGGCAACTTTTTTAGAATCTCTAGGGGGGAGGGCAGCTGCCCCTCTCGCCCCTCTTGGCGACGCCCTTGGTCAGCGCCGGACGATGCAGTTTACAAGCGGTTGCGAATTGCGATCTAATCCATCAGCGGATAAAATTGCTCGTTTTTGCTCGAAAAAACCATGATACTCTTGAGACATTCAACCTCCAGGGGCTCCTAGTTGGACACCATAATTGTATAGTTACTAAAAAATAATTTTAATAAACTCCTACCATGCAAAAACCTTCTCCCGCTGAAAATCCAACGCAAAGAATACGGTCTATCTAACATTTAGATTTAATTAACTTTTATTTTATACTTCATATTGTCTGTACGAATTCATAATATTATTAGCAAGCACCGCGCGATTTTCAGTAAGCGTTGCGCGTTTCGTAGCGTCAGCTATACGTGGGAGGGTCAATGACGTAAATTATTTGGGCAATTTCGATAAAATTTGCCAAGCCCTCGCATTAAAAATAAAACACTGTTAAAATTGTGACCCGTAGCAGCTACCCGCCCAGGCCAAATAACAATTTTCAATATCTAATTATCGATATTATGTACATTGCTGTACAAAGTCTCGCTCGTTTCCTCTCGTCGTGTATAAATTTCCATAAATTAACGCAGATTTTAGACTCTTTTTTGCAATGAATACCTTTTTTATTAAGTGTTTTTCTACTTCGATGTTCATAATATTAGGTATGCAGTTTTGTGGCTCGTCTCGGTTACTGTATTATAAGATCGTAGTCTATTACGAACCTTTTTTTTTTTTTTACGTAGAGAAATGCTGTGACGCATTCCGCAGGGGATGGGGACTCCCACTGCGGATTGGGGACTTTCACTTGGGACACACACTGGGGACTCCCAATGTGGGGCTCGCCGCGGGCGAAGATGGTGTGTGCCGCGGCCCTACCCACTAAAACTCTACGGTGCTCCTAGCCACCGCTTCCTGACGAAGTCGCGGGAACTGTACGACACCACATCTTCATCAGCGGACGTCTGCTTAGTGGGCTGCAGACTCCTCTCGATGGGAGCGTTTTACTCGCTCCCCAGGCCGAGCAGAGGCCCCACTGGGGGCTTGCTTCTAGGCCATTCCACTGCGTTTTGTCGCGATGCGCAGGAGCACACTGCACATCGCGACCCTCTCGGGGACTCAGTGCAATGGGCGACGGCATCCCCTTACCGCCGCCCTGAGCACCCCGGTTATGGCGGGACGTTGTTGTCGCCATTGCTGGCACGACGTCTCCCCTCTCTTTCTCTTATGCGCTCGGCCTCCTCTTTGGCGGAGATAACTTCTTCGGCGAAGTCTTCCACCGCTTTCCAGTCTGGGTCGCCGCGCAGCAAGGCTCGCATCAATGCTGGCACCGTGATGTCAGGTCTGATTGCGGCCGTCAGGGCCGCGCGTTGTCCAATCCAGGAGGGACAGGCCGTCACGGTGTGATCGGCCGTGTCCCTGTTCGCGTCACAATGGTGACAGCGTGTATTTTCCTCCCTTCCGACGATCTCACACAGGTACCGACCGAAGCACCCGTGCCCGGTCAGCACCTGCGTGAGGCGGAACGAGAGTGCTCCTGTCTTCCTGTCGACCCATTCCTTGAGTACCGGGCGGATCGCCAGCACCAAGTCTACGCTGACTTGCGGGTTCTCTAGCCGCTTTCTCCACATTTCAATAGTCGTCTCTCTAGCGTCATTCCTCCACCGACGTACGACGTCCGGTGGGGGGTTGCTGCCCCCCGCGCGGGCTTCTGCGCAAAGCCAGAAAACGTCGGCGAAGGCGCGCGCGTCTAAATCCCAAGGGATGGCTCCCGCGAGCAGGCATGCCGCATCTTTAGATATTGTGCGGTAGCCACGGACGGCTCGGGTAGTCATCATCCTTTGTAGCCTGCCCAATGCAAGCCGGTTCTCTTGCTGTAGATGGTATGCCCAGATCGGCGCCCCATACATTACCATGGAGCGCACGACCCCCATATACAATCGCCGGCAGCTAAGGCTCAGGCCCCCGAGGTTCGGGAGCAACGAGGCCAAGGCTCCGGCGGACTTCGCTACCTTCGTCTGGAGCTTCTTGAAGTGCTCCTTAAATGTCCATCGGCTATCTAGGACGAGACCCAGATACGTCATAGATGGTGTGACGTTAATCTGGGTCCCACCGACTGTAATCGCCAATCCGGGGGGTGGAGAGTTCCTTGGCCCGTGAAAGCATATGGCTTCGGACTTCTCCAGCGCCACCTTTAGACCCAGAGCTCGGATCTTCCGTACGGTCTGAGCGACACCTGCCGTAGCAAGAATGACGGCCTCTCTGTATGTTTTTGCACGGGTGACGGTGCAGGTATCGTCAGCGTAACATACTTCTTCCACGCCGGGTAGATTGGCACCCGAAAGCACCGGGTCGTAACCGACGTTCCACAGGCCCGGTCCCAGGGCTGAGCCCTGTGGGACGCCGCAGTCAACTTCTTCTTCTTCCCAGCCGTCTTGAGTCGGGAATTGCACTGAGCGTTCCGAGAGATAATCGCCGATGGTGATGCGCAAGTATCTCGGAACGCCATGCCGTCTGAGTCCGTCTTTGATGGTTGACCAGGGCAGGGAGTTGAAGGCGTTAGAAATGTCCAAGGACACAACCAACACAACCCCACCCCGGGACATCTCTTCCTCTACCGTATCACGCAGTCGCGCCACCGCTCCTATTGTAGATCTCCCTGAGCGAAACCCGTATTGGTTTTCGCTCAGATTGGGGCCGACGCTCTCAAGATGTTGGGCGAGACGCGCCGCCAAGATCCTCTCTAGTATTTTGGCGATCTCATCTAGGAGTACGATAGGCCGGTAGGCCGACGGCTGATCTTCGGCCCGTCCGGCCGAAAACCGGGAAACTCGTTCGAAGTTTCCCGGTTTTCCATCGCCGCGGTACTCTACCCTGGACCAAACAGTTGGTCAAAGTGGCAAGTATCTGCGGCTCCATCTCCTTCATTGCGAGGACACATGCTCGTCCCGGTATGCCGTCGAGGCCGGGTGCCGTATTTTTGAGGCCCATTTTATGGACCGCCTTCGCTAGTTCCGCTGATGTGACTGGCGGGATCTCTTCCCCGTCATCGGCGGTTTCCTCTTGTTGGATCGACGCTGTTGGATTGCTCTCGGCCCCAGACGGGAAGAGGGTCGTGATGATCCTGTTGCGGAGATCTGGTTGGAGGGTCTGCGTCAATGGTGGAGCAGCGGGACGGAGTTTCTGGCGCACCCATTTATAAGGTTTGCCCCAGGGATCATCCTCGAGCGTCTGTAGCCACTCATCCCAGCTGTCTTTCTTCGCCTTTTGTATGGCGTCCCGAAGTACGGCGCAGGCTGTTTTATAAACCTCGTAGAGGGTGTCCTCCTCCTGCTGGACTCTTCTGCGCCGTCTTCGGTAACGCTTATAGCGTCGTCGTGCAGCCGTGCATTCCTTCTGCAGATTGAATAGCTCGGGGCGCCACCAGTACGTCTGGCGCCGCGGCTTGAACGGGCCTACTCGTGGCATCGCAGCGTCACAAACGTTGCGCATTGCCTCGTTCAGCCATTCTGCGCACTCAGCAGGGTCATCCGAATGTAGTGGCGCCCAGGATGCGACAATGGCGGCCTCCTCGAGGAGGTCACGGTCTAGACGCCTCAAGGCCCATTTGGGGCCGCCGCCAGATGTGATTGTGCGGCCCAACTCCGACGCGCGTCCAGTTATGTCGAAGCGGATGAACCGATGGTCCGAGAGCGTCTCCGTTTCCTCATCTACCCGCCAGTTGGTGATGCGGCGGGCAAAATCTGAGCTTATTAGGGTCAGGTCGACGATAGACCCGCCTTGTCTCCGGACGCACGTGTTTACGGTGCCCCGGTTAGCCACTACAAGCCCTGTGGAGGCCATACAACTAGCGACCGCGCGACCCCTTGCGTCCGTTGCCGGGGAGCCCCAATGCGTTAACTTCGCATTAAAGTCTCCGGCAACGATCACCGGGCCTGATGCTCCGCCAATAAAGGTGGTCAGCCGGAGAAGGAAAGACTCGAAATCGGCCAGGGGTCTGTTGGGGGAGAAGTAAACCCCCACCACAGTGAGGGCCCTCAGCTTGGTTACTACGAATCCTCTGCCTCTCGTTGTTCTCCCGGGAGGAGGTGGAGACATTCTTGGTCCAAGAACCAGAGCGACCGTTGCATCCGCGTCTCCAATCCAATCGTTTCTAGAGAGGATGCGATACGGCTCCAATAGAAAGGCTAGGTCAATTGACCACTGCGCCATGCTCTGAACCAGGATGTCCTGCGCCCGGGCGCAGTGGTTCAGATTGCCCTGCAGGAAGCGATGGGTCGCCGTTATTGGGCTTCCATCGGGGCCGCTCTGGTTTCAGCGCCCGCCGTAGTTGGTGTGGCGGACTCTTGAGACACTTGGCTCTTCTTCGAGCTCCTTTTCCTCTTCGGCGCAGGCTTGCCGTAGGTCTTACTGCCGACGCTATGGTTAGCCGGTTTTCCGCTTGCCTCACAAAGAGCGCAGTGTGGTGCATTCTCGCACTGCGCAGCTGAATGGTCTGGCTGGCCACAGCGGAAGCATAGCTGGCTGCGGTCGACCTCTTTCGGACAGGTCGCTCGGGTGTGTCCAGTCTCGTGGCACTTGTCACAACGCATGGGGCGTGGGGATAAAAGCACCACGTGCACCACGGTCCACCCAACGTAGATCTTGGTGCTCGGCGCCGAGACCTTGTTCGCAACTTCGACCGGGCACTTCACCCAGGCCGATCCGCGGCCATTCCACTCACGCCGAATCACACCAACCTTTACATCTTCGGTGGCGCAACCGCCAAGTCTGGCGATGGCCTCGGCTATCTCCTCTGATGTGGCCGTGTCATCCAGCCCTGAAATGCGCAACTCTGCACACTTTTGGGGTCTGGAGATGCGGACTTCTGTCCCGTCCATGACCTCCCTCAGTTTATTTGCGAGGACGTCCGCCTTTTCTTTGGAAGCCGTGCCGGATATCTCATACATTCGAGCTCCGGTCACGGCCTGTTTAAATTTGACAGACGGGATTTCTAGTGCGACTAGGTCAACCTGTCTCTTGGCCTTGTCCATCACTTCCTTATAGGACACTCCGCACTGTGCAGCACCCTCCTGCTGTGTGATGACCACCGCTGCAGTCTTGGGGGCACGTAACTTCCCACCTTTCTTTCCCTTATTCTTTTTCTTGCCCACTATCTTGGGCGCAGACTCTTCCTTCTTCTGCACCTTTCCTTTTCTCTTCACTATTTCAGTCCACGCCGATGGATAAGGGGGACCTGGCGCTGCTGGTGTTGTTGCAGCGTCGAGTCTTGACTCAACTGCCTCTACAGCGGCTGCGGACTTCTTCGTCTTCCTTTTCTTCTTTTGAGCCGGACCAGGGTTCAGAAGTGGCATCAATGTTGACACCGCTAGTTCCGGCTCAGTCCCTTGTTGCGGTGGTGGGAGAAGACGGAACGGAAGCCTCTAGTCGTGCGTCCAGCCGTGCGTTAGACAGGGATACCGCCTCCCGTACCGCCCGCGCCATTATCTCTTCGATGTTGGACGGGGGGGGGGGGGCCGGAGAGGCAGCCTGTGGTCGCAAATTAAGGAGCTCGCGTTTAACGATCGCGAGCTCTTCTTTCAGATCCGTGACTTTTCTGGAGAGGCGTTTGTTAGCCGTCTCCAGGGCTCTTGTTTCGTCAGAGGTCGAATGACTGAGGAGGGCCGCGCATGACTCTCGAATGACGAGTGCGGCGTCTTTCAGAGCCTTTACGTAACGTCCGCTCAAGTTATTCGACGTTTTAGCCATTTTGGTGATGGAGTCCAGGCTCTCAATTATTTGGGAGCCCAGTTTCGCCCTAGTGACTACGTCATCCTCTCCCATCGTCACGTCCGATGTATAAGAGGACACCGACAGACGCTGCGAACGCATCTCGGGGAGCCTCCTCGTCTCTTCGATGAACTCTTGTTTGGCCTCCGCTTTTTCGGCTTCCCGCTGAAGAGCGAGATGCTCCTTCTTAGCCTTGGCCGTACCCACGTAGTCTCCTGTGGTGGGTGGTCTGCCCCTGCCGCGTTTGGTGTTCTTTGTAGTGGCTGAGTTCTTGCCTTTGTCCGAGTCAGACTCCTCTACTTCGCTTCCTCGCCTCTTCCGGAAGCGTCTCTTCGATCTTTCTATTTCTTCTTCTCGACTGTGAGAGACTGCGGTTTCATTTCCGCTCTCTTGGTCGTCCGAGGTTCCTTCTCCAGTTCCAAAGAACTTACTCTTGACGGGCATTGGTCTTGCTACCCGTGTGCCGTCTTCTAATTCAGCCAATCGCTCTAGCTGAGCGATGGGGGTCCGTATTGGAGGCCTGTGGTCGTCGGTTTTGGGGGCAGAGGGGCCCCCGGGAGTAGCCGTTAAGCCCGTTTCAGGTGCGGAATTTAATCCGGAATTTAATGCGGAACGTTAATCCGAGACCGGTGCGTGTGCACCGGTCTCGGATTAACGTGCGCCGTAGTCGTCGTTGCAGCCAAATCATTGAGCAAATCAGTGTCCTCATTCGTGCGAGAGTCGTCGGTTACTGAACGGGCATTGCGCCCGCCAGCTAACGAATTTGTGCCCACCCCGTAGTACGAAGGGCAGACCTCCACCGTGGCATCGGCGGAGGTGTGGGATTCCCCATTTCTGAGACCCACCCGGAGACCATTATCAAATTCGCGTGCTTCCATTATCAAAAGGGGTGTTCATTAGGGTTGAGCGGAACCCGTGGCCAACAACAAAATAGAGAGCGTCCTAGCGGCAAAGTCACCCACTTGCCATGCAGCCTATTGCGGGACGGGGCGTAGGCTTGGGGGCTGTAAAGAGGCCCATCCATCATCAATCACATACACAAACAAGACAAATTTGTAGAGTGTAGAGAAGGAATAAATACAAGGAAAATGGAGAAGAAAAGATGGTGAAAGACAGAATGAACAAATATAATATAATGAACAAAACAAGTAAGCTAATATAAAAGAGAGAAAAATAGAGAAAGACCGGCTTTCAGCCATCCTGAGTACCTCATCCCGTGTAAAAGGCGGGGTGGCGTACCCAGGCGCCCAGGGACACGAACGTGGACGGACCGGTATTGCCCCCAGTCTATTACGAACCTACAAAGTAAATCACATAGTAGTTACGACAGAAAAATATCGAGTCAGCTAGTGAGTGTATAATGTCTGGAAATATATCTACCTACAATTCATTACTTAATGCTAATATTCTGCGGAACCCTTACAAGTGCCCCGCCGCTGCTCTCCCCGTTCCCCGCGCTTCGCCCCCTCTCGAGCAGCCCAAGCCTGAACTCAAGTCGTCTTAATCAAAACCAGAAGACTCCTCCCATCCGTCGCACCTCACACCCGCTCTCGTCCTCGTATTTTTGCATTGGTATTTATTTATATTAAAATTACCATTTTCAAAACAAATTCTGACCACCACGACCATTTTGTTTAAACTGTCTTGAATTGGTCGCTGTTTTAAGCACTTGTATAAATTAAACCATAAAATAAATGTTAAGTTATGAATGCTATCTTGTTCCAAATGATCGATGAAAGAACATGAATCCTTACTAAAATTATAAATGCGAAAGTGTGTCTGTCTGTCTGTCTGTCTGTCTGTCTGTCTGTTACCTCTTCACGCTCAAACCGCTGAACCGATTTTGCTGAAATTTGGTATGGGGATACTTTGAGACCCGAGAAAGGACATCCCAACTAGCAAATTAGTCCTTTAACAAAAAGCCTAAATGACATTTAGTCGTAAAGGAATCGTATAGTTGTAATTAAAGTTTCCAACATCGTGTAACAATATATTAAACGAACAATATGTCATATAAGAGTTTAGTCATTTAATTTAGTCCTGTAATCGTTAACACGGCCAAATTATATGACTATCCTATAAATATCCCAGTTATGACCTTTAAAATACATGATATTTGATGTTGTATAAAATTAATTTATATAACAATCATAATCTGGTTGTAATGCCGACCATAACACTACTCTTTATCAGTAATAAGATTTCTACATGGCTATCATGTAAAGTCCATATATTTAACTATTATAAAATATATCTTTAAATAAACGTTTCTTACATGATTTTCGACTCTCTTTATACACTATTATAAAATGTTTATAAGCCTAATATTCATATTTTGAGAACCTAAATAACTAACTCAAGTTATGATTTTAAAATACTTTTAAAACTTACTGTTACAAAACATTTTAGTTATTTAATGATATTTTCATATTTCTTTTTTACGACTTTGGCTAAGAAATAATCGGCCAAGTGCGATTCGGACTCGCGCACGATTGGTTCTATACTGTTATAGAGCAAAAGTTGGCCAAAAATAGTTTTTCTTATGGGAGCACCCTTATATATTTATTTTATTTTAATTTTATCATTAAAGAACAAATATACTTGAAGATTTTGTGAATATTTCATGTACCTACTTTTACGATCTATTACTAATGTTATAAAGCTGAAGAGTTAGTTAGTTTGTTTGAACGCGCTAATCTCAGGAAATACTGATCGATTTTTTTTCGACATCAGAAATTATCACCATATTGAGAATTCGATAAAATGCGTGGGTTTCCACTTTGTAACAGTACCCTAAAAATTGCGGATGATAAAATAAATTAATGGTAAGATATGCGACTTATAGTCATGAGACATCATATAAAAGTCACCATCATTACCTAAAATCGTGTAATTGTAAAAATACAAGTAATCTTAAAATAAATTAAATTCATAAATATTATTTTGCAATTATTCGAAAGGGGCGTTAAATATTTGTTAAAAAACGTATATACAATCGTCGAGAAATTTAATTTCCCTTAGAAAAGTAGATATTGTTACCGACTAACACCAAATACATTATAGTCAATAGCATTCATTCAATAATAAATATGGCAGACAAACTTTAACCAACATGATGGCTACTTTTTCTTTTATCTTACTTCAACAGAACTGTAAAATAATTAGTATCCGCAAAAAGGTAATGCCAATGACTACTTCCCAATGTTTATACAACGTCTACTGGATCATAATACGACGAAACGGTTATAAAATTAATCACTTTACGACTGCTATACGAATGTTTAGCCACTAAAACGACCATGACACGATCGTTATACAAATAAAAGTTATATATTTTGCGCCTATTTCGCGTCATATAAAGGTTAATACGAATGCTATATAACCAAAAAGGCCTGACCTCAAGTTATAACCAAAACGTTGTCTCGAAAATTATATGACCAAATTTTGCTAGTTGGGATAGGATTTATCCCGGAAAAATGTACGGTTCCGCCGCGATAAACGAATTTTGGCGCAACGGAGTTGCGGGTGTCGTCTAGTGTATTCATAACTCTCATAAAATTTATATATCATCTTATGGATGATATATAAAGAACAATGGCCAAATCGTACCAGGTGGGCGGTGGCGTCCCGATATGCCATTAGTAGCAAAAATTCCCTAATATTTTAAGGCATCGAAAATCATTAGAAATGTGTCTATAAATAGCCACAAAAAAGATCAATATATTTTAGTTTCGTTATGTTCTGACAGCCGGCGATCATTCGCATTCGTTCTATTTTTTGGGTAATACTCTAGGAAAAATTTAAATAATTAGAAACGAGATCGCCGAATATACACTTGTAGGCTACACCGCAGTCGGGAAAAAGGTAGTTCTTAAGTCTAACCTCAAAATAATTGTAAACGTTATTAATTGTTATAAAAAATCATGGCTATTTAGACATAATTCTCAAACGGAATTATGTTTAGAGCTTAAGAACAACCAAATCTAACTATAGTTTATTTTGGGACATCAAAAATAAAAGTCGAGTCCAGCTCCTATACAAATTTGGCCATGATTCTTTATGCTTAACAGCGTCCAATTAATATAATAACGTGGGAGAGCCATGCTTCGGCATGAATGGGCCGGCTCGACCGGAGAAATACCACGTTCTCACAGAAAACCGGCGTGAAACAGCGCTTGCGCTGTGTTTCGCCGAGTGAGTGAGTTTACCGGAGGCCCAATCCCCTACCCTATTCCCTTCCCTACCCTCCCCTATTCCCTTCCCTTCCCATCCCTACCCTCCCCTATTACCCTATTCACTCTTAAAAGGCCGGCAACGCACCTGCGGCTCTTCTGATGCTGCGGGTGTCCATGGGCGACGGAAGTTGCTTTCCATCAGGTGACCCGTTTGCTCGTTTGCCCCATTATTTCATAAAAAAAATATATATTTAACACACGTCGTACGTCGTGGAAGTGTGCCTATACTTGTCATTATTTTTTTGTAACTAAGGTCCAACCCACACGTACCACAACCACACCACAACCACACCACGTGGTCGGACGTATATTTCGTATTGTAAATGAACTGGACCATTCACACTTACCACATTTTGCAATCGTTGTCGACCACTTGTCAGATAACTTGTCTGACGCAACCACGGCCGACTACATCGCAACCACATTGCAACCACGTCGCAACCACATCGCAACCACAACGTTGCGTCGATGCAACAACAGTGCGCGCACACCGCCCGCGCTCTTCCCCCCCTCCGTTTCATTGACTTTCGTACGTAACCACATCGCAACCACATCGCAACCACTGGCGACAATGCAACCACGTCGGCATTTTGTCGGTACCACAACGCAACTACAAAAAGTTGCAGGGACACCATTCACACGTAACCACTGCTCGACGACATTTTGTCGTTGCGATGTCGTGTGGTTGTGGTACGTGTGGGTTGCCCTAAATTGACCTTTACTTTAAGATTTTTTTACAATTTTAACCATTTAAATAGTAATACGTAGAAGATAGAGCGATGTACGAATATGTTCAACATTTTTGTGCGCTAAAATGTTTGCTCGCGTAAACATTTTAACCGGGAGAGCCGACTGGTAATATAATATTCAGTGTAACGGGCACAGTCGACAGTAAAGGTAACTTTCCGATCTTTGCTACAAGCGACCGCGACCGACAAAAATTCTTATATAATGCCACTCTATGGCATAGGCTATATACGGGTTTCATTTCTACCGACATTGGTCTAGCGACTCATGCCGCCGCTGTCATGAAGTGGCATTTTATTTGAACTTTTGTCGGTCGCGGTCGCTATGCCGCGTCTGATCGGAACGATACCTTTACCGTGAAAATACTTTATTCAGCCTCAAAGGTTATCGCCATGCGGGCGGCGGCGGGTGGCGGCGGGCGGCGAGAGTAAAACAAAGTCTGCAACTCCGTTTGTGTAAACGGAGTTCTACCACTAATTTCAATTATTTCACAACGCTCCGACCCCAGGTATGCGAAAGTTTGTACGTTTGTTTTCAGCCACCGCGCGCCGGTGACAGCAAATATGTGGTGCAAACAAACTTTATCTACGAAATATGTCCCACTCTGATTTGCACTTTGGTAAACGAGCACATAGTTTTTTAACGACGCATTCAATACGAAATAATATAATATTCAGACAGTTCGAAACAAAGACTCGCTTTCGGCAGTTTTCGTTTAATGTTCGCCTTTGCTAATAAAGCCTTGCTGCCACAGAGGCCGATAGACCACGACTACCATCGACATAGCCCAACCGAATGATATATCGCCCACTATCGGTACCCACCTGTGGCTCATGATGTTGTAGAGTATGGGGTTGACGGTGGCAGAGACGTAGTAGAAGGCGCCGGCGACAAGGAAGAGCGCCTCGTTGACGGCGTGGTAGTGCGCGTCGCCCGCGCCGTAGATGAAGTACAGCCGCTGCACGTGGAACGGTGCCCAACACACGAAGAACGCCACCACCACCGCCGCTGGAACACGCGCCATATTATATAACGGGCCTATGCAGTCTGTAATAACAGCGGTGATTTGGCAGCACCCACTTTCTTTTTCTTACTATATGCAGGCTGACATAAAGGTGAACAAGGAACCTCATACTATAAAAACTTATACTACAAAATTTTGCCGACTCGTATAAAATTATATGTAATTATTGTATTAATAACATGATTGTCTCGTATAAAGTACGTCTACTATGTTAACACACGCTCGTTTGTGATAAAGCAACGCCATAAGAACGCTCAGGTCCAGCCGATGACTACACGGGTCTACACCACTGAAAGTTAATAGTAATTGAATATTAACTTGACAGCCTGTAAACTTCGTATCGCTTAACTCCTACATTTTCCTACTTTTCCTGGACTTCCACACATTTTAAGACCAAAATTAGCCAAATTGATGCAACCGTTACCGTGTTGTAGCGAGGCTAACTGCAGCCGGCTGTCACGTTAGTCACCCGGGCTGATTTACGCGCAATACTCTACCTAGTCTACTAAATAACGATGTATTAATTAATAATTTACTCCAGCAACTGCGCAAACGAAGCAGAGAAAATAATGAAGTATGAACTATCCGAATTAAATAAAATCAATTATCCGAAATTCTAAAGTTATTCTCAGCTTAAAATATAACAGAAGCCCGGGAGAAGATGGAAACCCTGAAAATTGGTGAACCAATTATTCTTCCACACTTATGCAACCTTTTTAATAGTATATTAAAAACAGTCATTCTTCCCGACCAGTTTTGTAGTTCCAACATAATACTTCTACATAAAAAAGGAGATAAATCCGATATATCAAATTACAGACCTATTAGTTTAGTATCACATATATATTAAATTTTCATAAAAATAATACAGAATCGCATAGACTGTCAATTAGATTATCACCAGCCTCCTGAACAAGCCGGCTTTCGGCCTGGTTTTTCAACTACGGATCACGTCCATACGTTAAATCAAATTATAGAAAAGTGTCAAGAATTTAACCTACCATTATATTTAGCCTTTATCGACTTTAATAAAGCTTTTGACAGCATATATCACAAAAACATATTTTCAGCACTTAACAAACAGGGTATTGAACCTATTAACGTGGACTTGCTTAAAATAATTTACCGAAGCAGTACAGCAGCCATTAAATTACAATCTGCAGGCCCAAGATTTTCTATCGAGAGGGGTGTCAAACAGGGCAACCCAATTTCTTCACGCCTTTTTACGAGCGCCTTAGAGGAGGTTTTTCAGAAAGTCTCAATAGGCTGGGGAGACAAGGGTGTTGTTGTCGGCAAGAAAAGGTTAACAAACCTTCGCTTCGCCGATGACATAGTTCTGTTTGCTACTTCAGCTGAAACCCTACAGTCAATGCTAGACGACCTCAGCACGGCGAGCCTCGAGGCGGGACTTCAAATGAATCGAACAAAGACCAAGCTCATGTCAAATAGCACGAAACGTAGAGTCGAAGTAGATGGGCATGAGATACACTATGTTGACGAGTACGTTTACCTAGGCCAATTAATATCTTTTTATAATAGGCAAGACAAAGAAATAGACCAACGGGTTGAGAAGGCATGGAGAAGCTTTTGGTCAATGAAACATCTGATGAAAGGGGACCTACCAACATGCCTAAAACGTGAACTCGTGGACATGTGTATCTTGCCTACTACGGTGCCCAGTCTTGGTCTTTGACAGCTTCACAGAAGTCCCGACTCGGAGTTTGCCAACGAGCTATGGAACGCAGCATTCTAGGTATAAAAAGGATTGACCGCGTCAGGAATACCACTCTGCGTTCCCAAACTAAGCTAGTTGACGTAGGCAGAAAGGCAGCTAGCCTTAAGTGGAGCTGGGCAGGGCACGTCTCCCGTATGCACCCGGACAGGTGGGCGCGTCTAGTTTCGGAGTGGCTACCGACTGGTCGGCGTAACAGACGCCGACCCAAGAAAAGGTGGCGCGATGAACTAGATGCGTTCGATAAAGAGTGGCCAGCAACATCACAGGATCGTGAACTTTGGAAGGAAAGAGGGGAGGCCTTTGCCCAGCAGTGCGGCACTGTAGGCTGATAATAATAATAATAATCCAAAATTATAAAAACGATTCCGCAATTTATATTTCGCATAAAGAATTTGCGAAAACGATTGTCTGAAATTCAACGAAGCGATTTAAGCCAATACATCACTTTCTGATCTGTGGTTAACCTCGTTACGCGCACCCGGCGCACACCATGTCTGTATCAGTTAAGGTGAACGATCCAGATGAGAAGTCGCGGTCGTCACCGATAACGACCTCCCAGTTAACCCCTCGCCAGTATTGACAATAATCTGCTGACTTCTAATAATAATACTACTGGCCACTTTAACCGACGAGACGTAGCATAATATTATCTCTACGGCGCGTAGCAACGTTCTACAGCGCGTAGCAGCGTTCTACGGCGCGTAGCAACCCTCTACGAAGCGTAGCAGCATTCTACGGCGCGTAGCAACCCTCTACGAAGCGTAGCAGCATTCTACGGCGCGTAGCAACCCTCTACGAAGCGTAGCAGCATTCTACGGCGCGTAGCAACCCTCTACGAAGCGTAGCAGCATTCTACGGCGCGTAGCAACCCTCTACGAAGCGTAGCAGCATTCTACGGCGCGTAGCAACCCTCTACGAAGCGTAGCAGCATTCTACGGCGCGTAGCAACCCTCTACGAAGCGTAGCAGCATTCTACGGCGCGTAGCAACCCTCTACGAAGCGTAGCAGTGTTCTACGATTGAAGTTCGAAGAAGGGTATAATTAAGTCTACTCTCATCGATGCAATTTATTACTTATTAATACATTGTAATAAAGACTTTTATATTATACTAGCTGTCCCGGCAAACGTTGCTTCGCCATAATATATTTGCCATGTTATTTTATTGAAGTGACTCAATCAAATCAAATCAAATCAAAATATTTTTATTCGGAGTAATTTTTTTACAAAAACATTACCGAACGTCGATACTACGGTGCCTACCACCGGTTCGGGAACTAGCCCGTCGAGAAGAACCGGCGTAAGAAACTCGCACGGGTCCATCTTTTGCTAAAAAGATGGAAAATTACAATTAAAAACATATACAGTACAACACGGTCACATTAACCTGACGCAAATGACTAAATAAGTATGTCACCATGGCAACGTCGATCTATCCCGTCGCACAAACAATGGTCGCCGTCAGGCTCAGGTTGTAATAATTTACTATTATTTATTCAACAAATGCACTTATCAATATATAAAGTACCGAGTAGCCGATTCTCAGACCTACTGAATATGCATATAAATTTTGGTTAAAATCAGTAAAGCCGTTTCGGAGGAGTTCGTGGACTAACATTGTGACACGAGAATTTTATATATAAGATTGATTTCGGCCATCTTCGTAGCATTAAAAGAATAATTGTAATATCATTAGAGCGCATCCTGAATAAATGCACAAGAGCACATCAATATTTTTAAGATGCTCCTTCTATTTCGCTCACCAGAATTTATATTCCATATGGTTTTTAGTATAACAACGCAAAACTTAATGGAAATAATAAAATGAAACCCTAATAGATACCGAGTGGCCTTATTATGAGGGTTTCATGAACGCCACAAAGTGCTGCGGAAGGAAGTTTCAAACTGTTAGAGTGCGGTAAGTTTTGCGGTAAGTTTGGAAGGTCTTTCTCTGAATAGTTTAATGTAGCTGTGTCATATCCGGCGGCTCAGCCGTGCGGGCTCAGGGCGCCCAACTGAACGAACCAAATTACAAATGCTAAAAGTATTTATGTGTCTTTTGTTTTTCTAGTGACTACAATAAAATAATACGTTTTGCGATAAAAATAATCAGTGTTTTATCGTCTATTTTATAGAATCTTTTAAAGGCAAGTACAAAAAATAATAGCATTTTTAAATAAATAGTTTTAAATTTTAATCAATAAGACGAAAGCAAATTGATTTTCATGTGACTTGGCACTTGGCAATATTTAACTTTCATTGACTAGACACAATTACCTTACCTTGCGAAACATTACTAAATTAAAATGAAATCAAAACCAGAACCGCTCTAATATTCCGCGAACAGGAAATTAGCCGTGTCAAATATTGTAATCGTGTTACTTGTGCGATGAGCCTGCGGCGGATATGACGGAGGAGATTCCATTACCAAATTCACATACAAATTCACGTCATATCGTCTTTGAAGTACCGATACCTCCTAAATCGACTTTAAGATCTCTCTTAATTGACGGATTCACAGGAATACGTAATATAATTCATTAGTATTTTTGTAATTATTTAATTATAAATAATTATAGGCAAATTCTGTAAATTAAACCTAAAAAATTAATCATTTGTCATGTAAAATAAGCACCTACATTTAGCAGATATTGGTACTTCAACGACCGTATAAAATATTTTTAGCTACAACCTACAACGAACGTCACGTTATTTACGAGTCAGTTTACAAAATTGCGAATTACAAAGATAGTGGAGCTACTGCCTACTGCCTACTATTGTAATAAACAAATTGACTATTGTAATATACAAAATGATTTTAACCAGTCCTCGTAGTGTTCTAGCTAGGGGAAATCCGGAAACTCACGAGGGGTGGTGTTCGAAGTAAAAAAAAGTCGGAGCGATGTCACATTATTATTGCTCGTTGCTTGTTGCGTTGGCGTTTTGGTGTTAGCCAATATTTGGGCGGTAATATATATCAGAATACCTTGATTTAGGGTGAAGCCAAACGAGCGTAATATTGTGAGTGAATCGCAGAATTTCGTCACGTAAATTATTTTTCATACTAATCGTGACTTACAAAATTACGCCCGGTGTGAATGAAGTATTTTATATGAAACTGAATGCAACAGACTTTCTGGCAACTAAAATTTTGTGACTCACGACTCACAAAAATTACGTTCGTTTAGCTCCACCCTAATGCTTCAGTTTCAAATTCAGCAGGTAGCTGGGCGGAAGAGGCAGCGACGCGTTTTAATATATAGATTTATATAGACAGACCTCATATGCTCGCCGCGCGGCGTTCTAGACGGCTCCTACATACTCGTATCTATACTAATCTTCTATACTTAATTATAACGCGGAAGAGTTTGTTTGTTTGTTTGTTTGAACGCTCTAATCTCAGGAACTACTGGTCCGATTTGAAAAATTCTTTCAATGTTAGATAGGCCATTTATCGAGAAAGGCTATAGGCTATAAATTATTACTCTAAGACCAATAGAAGCAAAGAAACAGGAAAATGTGGATAAAACCGGGAAAATTATTTGAAGCCGCTCATCTCGCGAACTACTGGATGATTTTTTAAGTTATTTGGCACATATTATGTAAAGTAGACCAAGTGAAGGGACATAGGCTATTTTTTGCGGGAAAAGCGGGAAGCGCCGACGCACCTTAACGGAGCAACGTCTTTATATCTTGACGACCTCTGTGGCAGTGGTTCATGAATCATGATTGAGCGCGTGGTCAGCGCTTAAGCCCGCCAATGGAACAAAAAGTTTTCAATGTTCCTGGGTCACGGATGTGAGTTAAATATATGTTTCATGTAATAACAATTAACAATATTTAATATTATAATATGTATAATTGTATATTGTATAGTATAAAAAGTATTAAATATATTTTCCTTTGTGTGGTACGTGTAACACAAGTCTTTCAGTACTTAGCACAGGGCCAGACTGACGTGGTGTGAAGCGTCCATATAATATATTATTATTATTACGAGGGCTGCTATTTATGTATCCGGAACTGGCCACTTACAAGTACAATATTTAAAAAGTAATTACAACATTTGAAAATAGAACTCTTTGGTTGAAGAATACATTTTGTTTCATGTGACTGTCAATTATTTTTCCATTGTGGCCTCATTTTGAAAATTGCGTGTCTTCATTTGCCATGGATTTAACGCGTGAACATTTTCGTGCAATGATTTACTACGATTTTCGGCGTGGGCTAAATCAACAACAGTGCTTTATTCAACTCACCGCAACTTTTGGAGATGAAGCACCATCAAAAACCACTGTTTATCACTGGTACAGTGAGTTTAATCGTGGGCGGTCTATGCTCACGGATGAAAATAAAGAGGGTCACCCAAAAACAGCTGTTGTCCCACAAAATATAGATGCTGTGCGGGAACTAATAATGCGTGATCGTCATGTTACATATCGCGAGATAGAGGCGTCCTTAGGCATAAGTATGACGAGCATACATAAAATATTACACGAACATTTGACTGTAAAAAAATGTGTTCGCGTTGGATTCCGCACAACTTGACAATCGATCAAAAACGGGCTCGTGTCGATTGGTGCAAAAAAATGATAAAAAAATACAACCGTGGTACGTCAAAAGCCGTTTATAATATCTACACAGGTGATGAATCTTGGATCTATGCATATGACCCCGAAACTAAACAACAGTCAACGGTGTGGGTGTTCCAAGCCGTGAGCATGAGCCGAAACCAACAAAAGCTACTCGTGCAAAAAGTACTTTGAAGCAAATGGTCGCCTGTTTTTTTGGAATTAATGGACATGTGGCTACTGCCATTAGAGAATCGTAAAACGGTTAATTCTGAATGGTATACGACCATTTGTTTACCAGAAGTCTTTGAAGAAATAAGAAAGGACAACCAACAACGCAGAATCATATAAAATCACGACAATGCTAGCTGTCACACCTCAGCTGAAACAACTCAGTTTTTGGAGGGTCAAAAGATCGAATTGACTGGTCATCCGCCGTGCAGCCCTGATTTGGCACCTAACGATTTCTTTTTATTTCTATACGCGAAGAACAAATTACGTGGTCAACGTTTTTCGAGCCGCGAAGAGGCTGTTGATGCGTTCAAAATGCACGTTTTGGAGATACCTCAATCAGAATGGAAAAAGTGCTATGAAAATTGGTTCCAGCGTATGCAAAAGTGTGTCGATCATCGCGGCGAATATTTTGAAAAGCAATAAAACCATATTAAATGACATATGTTTGTTTCTTTTTTTAATTCCGGATACATAAATAGCAGCCCTCGTATGTTACCGAGCATGCGGACGATGTTCTTGCGGGAGTGCGCCTGGCGCGCCTCGCCGTGCACGCTGCCGTTGACTCCTTGCAGCGCGCCCGTCCCGTACCCGCCCCCGCCCCCCACCACCGACGCCTGCGACGCCCTGCACAACAAAGAAAACTTCAAACATGGATTTATATAAGGGAAAAGACCTAATGCTAGACACGGAACTAATAGATGACACTTATGACAAAAATACCATAAAAATAAGAATTACTCTGATTATTTTTCACCACTGTAAATTTTATAAGCTTCTCAAGTTATCTGTTGAATTGAAAAAATATATTAGGGACGCCTTTGGGAACAAAATTTTAAAATGGGATCAGTTTTCGTAAATAATGTGACCGCGTCAATACGCGCTCGGCATTTTCTTAGCAAATAGGTTAAGGAAGGCGAAATTTTGCACGTAAGTTTTGAATACATTTATTAGATTTTTTGTAATTTCTATTGATTTCATTGGATTAATGGTCATGTTGTATACACTAATTAATGTTTATTTATGATTTTTTATCCATTTTCCCTAACAATATAAAGGGTGTCTACTATTAGTTCTTGAAAATGTAAAAAACCTAATAGATGACATGGATCTCATCTTTGAGTTTTGCAATACATACTTACTAAAGTTATTTTGTAGTTTATTCTACTGCAAAAATCATCACTATTCTCTGAAAATATAATTATTCTATTAACAAACTAAGAACTTAGAACTACTGTACCTAAAAATGGACATGGTGTCTAATATTAGACCTTGTACTGATCTAAAAATCGATTGCTTTAGTTTTTTAGCAGTAAAAAGAAGAAAAAGGAGAGCTGAGAAAAGAAAGAAGAAAAAAGAAGACGCAAAAGAAGCATGGAGATAAAGACTGAAAATAAATTTGCTAGGAAAAAAATATGAAAAATAAAAATAAAAGGAAAGATAGTTTCAGCATGGAAGAAGAATGAATAGAACCTGGAGACAACGTGGATAGTATTTCTGATGCATGTAGTTGCTATGATGAAGTAAATGAAATCTTTTGAAAAATGGCAAATAAAGACCTAATAATAGGAAAACTTTAAAATCTAATGTAATTTTCTATGTCAACTATTAGTTCATATTGGTGTCTACTATTAGTGATGTTCGTTTTTTTGTGATGTCATCTATTAGCTTTTATGACTAAGTTTACAAAAAGACCTATAATATATTTTTTAATTGATTTGTCAGAGAATAATTATAATAGTTTTATTTTGTAAGAGTTACTGAAGACATGGAAGAAGTTATCAACCCTTTATTTTCATAAATATATATTTTATAACATTCAAATGTTTCATGTTTCCTTAAAGTGTCTGCCATTAGGTCTTTTCCCAAGTATAATTTACACAGACCCAGTACTGGCTGCCAATAAGACTGGCAGCCAGTATTGGCTTGGCATATGCCGCGTGTGAACAGTTTGGCCTGGCTTGAAAAACTGTTCACACGCGGCATATACCAAGCCAATACTGGCTGCCAGTCTCATTGGCAGCCAGTACTGGCTCTGTGTAAATTATACTTTACTTATTAATTCCTAAAAATAATTCGTTTAGTAAACGAGCATTTTTTAAAGCCCATTATTTGTATTCCAAGTATCGAATTTAAGGCTAGGGATTGTTCCCCGAACGGTGAAGGTTTGTGGAAAAATAAGCTCTATTTTGCATGAACTGGGGTCAATTATAGTCATCAGAATGCTTATTATTATATTTTATTAACAGGGATACCTGTTTGTTTTCTTTGCACCAATTACATGAAAATAAAATATGAACAAATATTTTAATTATTGGTAGCTCATGTCCGGTGCTCACTTGATTCAATTGGGTCGAACACTTACCGGCGGTTTTCATTTACTTTTTGATTTAAATTATATTGTGTGTGGTTAGTATTAACTATTTTTGGATTGGCTAAAAAGTTACAAAATTGTATGTAATGTGTATTCTTATGCTAAAAAACGTACCCCAGAACAGGTTACACCGATCCCCACTACCTCCTATATAAGCAGAAGCATAACCGGGCAAGGGCCTCTTTGCTGCCCGTTCGTCGACCGGTAAGGTAGTTGTTTTCGGTGTTACGCGTTCTGGAGGCTAGTCTCTTATTGTTATATTTGGTCTATTTTGTATCAGTGCTTTATTTTAAGTGTTCAAGTGATTATTATGATATTGTGATTTGTGTGTAATAATTAACGATTGTCTATTGTAACAAATTTTGATTAATTAGTAAATTGTTAATTTTAAGTCAATTAAAATTGTTTTTTTTTTATGTTTTATCACTTCTGATTCCTAAAATCAGAAGTGGGATAGAATTTCGTCCACATATTAGCCTTGCCAGCGTAGACAATCGTTGATTTTTACTATGCCACGTGTTTCACGTGAACGGACGGTTAAAACATCCCGAAATATTAGTCAACGGTCACGTCGAAGTTGGCTGCGCTCGACTTCAGGCGGTAGCAAAACTCGTTCCCCGTCGCGTCATCGTAGTAGTACGAGTAGCCGAGCGCGCTCCCGTCCGTACCGTGATAGATTCATTCACGTCGCCCGCGCCGCTCGCGTCGTAGGAATCGTTCGGCAACGCGACGAGTTAGATCTTATTCTAGTGATAGTAACCGCTCACGTAAAAGTTCGAGATCTCGTTCCGATCATTCGCGTCGAAATTCAAGTAAATCTCAATTCTTCCCTCGAGATAAGTCCGTAAAAAACACTTTAGGATTAATAATGTCTCGACTGAGTGCTATTGAGGAAAATACGATTAATGGTTCGCATGTTCCGTCGTCCGTTCGTGGTAATACACCTCTTTTGAATAAAAATGAAACTTCGATCACGCAATCTTTTGTAAAAGCGTTAGATACGTACGTAAAACCTAAGTGTTCTAATTATTATGTGTCAAACTTTGATCGGGCTATAAATAACTTTGAAGTGTGGTGTAATGAGGTGGAACGGGCTATAAGGGCGAATCAATGGGATGTTATGAGTGTTTTTCTCGGGTGGCAAATTGCTTAAAAGGGGATGCAAGGACTTGGCTAAACGAATGGGCTACCAATGACCGTTTGTGGTCAAATTTCGTTAAAGAATTTAAGTCTTTGTGTCCACAAAAAGTTAATTACGCGCAAATACTTCATGAAGTGTTAAATTCATAGTTCGAAAAGTTTTTATCGTATGCAGAATACGCGCGTCGTTCATTGTTACGGTTACGTACGGTGAAAGGGCTAAGCGATGATCTTATCGTGCAAATAGTGATATACGGTATCAGTGACGTACAAGTTCGTGCAGCAGCTACGAATGCTGACCTAACAACGGAAAACTTAGTTTCATTTTTAGCTACGTACGTTAAACCTACACGCAAGTCTGACGTAAATAATCGTAACACGGATAAAGCTAAGATATCTCACAATTTCAACACAAATAGAAAACCTAGTTTTGTAAGTAATTCTAGCAGGTTTAAAAATAAGTGCTTTATTTGTGGTGAAGTTGGCCATTTTAAAGATAAGTGTCCAAAAAAGCGTAATGTTACCGAGAACACTGTAAAACCGACTTGTTCTTTTTGCAAAAAACGAGGGCACAAGGAAACTGAGTGTTTTGCTAAAGCTAGATCTGAGGCTCAAAACATTAATAACAAAAAGCGTACGGTCAATTTGTGTAACGAACGTTTGTCTATGAACAACAACCGTGATATAAGTACAGGCGTAATTCAGGGCATTCCGGTGGACATTTTGATAGACAGCGGTGCCCTCAATGTGTCCTTGAAATCCTCTGCAGTAGTGCGCTATTTTTCTGGCCAGCGTAAGCCAATTAACTTCTCCTTGAAGGGAATAGGTGACAAGGAATTTTTAGCTCGAGAATACATCACTTTGACGGTTGAGCTTGATAATATCGCACTCGACGTAGATTTTGTGATCGTGCCCGCCTCTTATATGAACACGCCGATTATAATAGGGACGGACGTTCTGAACCGTGATGGCGTAACGTTTATTCGTACAAGAGATAAGCAATACCTTACTCGCACACCTAATAGGATATTAGAAGTTAATGTAATTGATGCTAACGATCCCGAAACAATAAATACGCCTCTCGAAGGCGTGGAGCTTGCCAAGCTGATGACTGTCATAAATGAATTCTCTTCCTTTCTAATTTCCGGCACAGCCACTACGACTGTGAAGACAGGCAAAATGCACATCAGCCTGACAAGCGACATACCTGTCGCATACCACCCGTATCGCTTATCATACCCGGAAAAATTGAAGGTGCGCGAGATTTGTCAGGATTTGTTAGATAAGAACATTATTAGGGAGTCTAATTCCGAGTACGCAAGTCCGATCATTTTGGTCAAGAAGAAAGACGGTTTAGACCGAATGTGTGTGGATTTCAGGGCACTGAACCGCATCACTGTTAGGGATAGGTATCCCCTACCCTTGATTGACGACCACATTGATCGGCTTGGGGGCTCGAAATTCTTCTCATCCTTGGATATGGCTTCGGGATTCCACCAGATCCCGATCGAGGAGAGCTCTCAATGCCTTATGGTTTGTGTAACTCTCCAACCGTTTATCAACGCATTATCAATAACACTTTGCGTAAATTCATAGATTCGGGAAATGTTCTCGTATATATTGATGATGTGCTTATTCTAAGCATGTCTATCGAGGAAGGCGTTTCTTTGTTACGTAACTTAAAATTTAGTTTGTTATTATTTTTAGCAATATTCCGCGAAATAAACTTCCACCTTTAAGTAAATGAGTGAGTGCACGCATAGGCATGCGTACAGCACCTCCCTCCTCCCACACTGCCTATGCGTACACTCGCATGCAAGAACTTGCAAACACCACCACCACACAAGCAATAATGTTAGCAAATCCGTGCAAGGCCCCTCACCACCATGCAGGTTGAAAACCTCGACGCGCGTTTCGCTCCAACACCGGAGCATCCTCAGGATGTGGACTCTACGAACAACGTCCGTCGAGTGCCGCCACCGGCCGAAACAACGCCTTTTATACCCTATCGAGCCCCGCTACTATCCCCACTACCCCCACTACCCTCACCAGTACCCCCGAACATATTAATAAGCGGTGACGTAGTCAAGCAAGTTTGGTCATTCAACAATGCAAATCTGTTGTTTTTCTTTTCTTTTATGATCTCTAATTGTTCCAACACGCTCAGCCGAAAGCCTTTATCGCATTTATGTAAAACTTTATAGGAATGGCCATCGGGCACGGTATGATTACTATCTAAAAGATGTTTAGCAAAATGTGACTTATCAGTATGACCATTCCTATAAGCCGCGATATGTTCTTTATACCGAGTCTCAAAGCTGCGTCCAGTTTGACCCACATATAAACTATCGCATTCAGGACAATCGATCTTATAGACACCGGACTGATATTTTTCATCAATCCGGTCTTTATTATGACACAAATGATGTTTTAAAGTATTATTTGTCCTGAATGCGACATGCGTATCGTTGCTTTTCATTATTTTGGATAAGCGTGCAGATACCTCTCCCATGTAGGTCAAACTGGACTTATATCTAACTATCTCCTTATCAATAGGACCTGCGTACAAAAACTTAACCAGTTCTTTCTTGTTTTTATTTTTCAAAACATTATTAATAATTTTTGGACTATATCCGTTGGATATCGCAATTTGGAAAATGATATTAAGCTCATTTTGATAATTATCTTTACTAAGAGGGATCGATAATAATCTATGAATGTAACTATGAAAGGCCGCGAGTTTGTGTTGCCAAGGATGACATGACGAAGCATGAATAGTAGTATTAGTATATGTCGGCTTGCGAAAGATTCCAAAACTGTGTTTATTATTAACTCTAGAGATAGATAAATCGAGGGTGTTATTATCTTCACATTCTAATTTGAATTTAATTTTAATATGTTTTTTATTTATTTCTTTAACAAATACGTCCAGTTGCCTCTGTGTGCCCGTCCAACAAAGAAAACAATCATCTACGTATCTAAAGTAATATAAAATACTTTTATTAAAGACGATATTTCTTTGTTCAAAATCGTCCATTAATATTTCGGCCATCAAAGGACTTAAAGGTGAACCCATAGCTAGACCGTCGTCTTGAACAAAGAATTCGCCGTTAAATCGAAAGTAGTTTTGTTCCATGCAGGTTTTAGTAAGAGTAAGCAATTCATTACTTTCACCAGGAGGTAAACGTTTTTCTAATGCATTCCTTAAAATACCCAATGTTTCCTTACGTGGAACATTAGTGAATAAACTATCGATATCAAGTGAAACTAATTTGCAACGAGGTGGCAAAGTCACATCTTTAATTTTGTTGACTAATTGTAGACTATTTTTTATGGCATAAGGTGGCCGAAATGAGATCTTTTCTTTTATTATGAAATTAAGTGACTTTGCCAGCTCGTATGCTGGTGCACCTATGTATGAAACAACTGGACGCATGGGAATATCAGTTTTGTGAATCTTTGGCAAGCCGTACAGTGATGGTGCGCGAGGATTCATTGGGATGAGTTTTTTCTTTGATGATTCAGTTTGAAACAAATATTGATTATTATTAATTGCTAATTTAAGCTTAGCTAAAAACTTGTTTGTTGGGTCAGAAGGAACCCTTAGGAATTGTTCTCCCTGAATCACGTCATTAACTTTGTCCAAATAATCGTCGCGCTCCATCACTACTACTGTGTTACCCTTATCCGCTTCCGATATTACTAAGTTATTATTATCTATTGTTTGTTTTAATGACCTCAAAGCCACTCTTTCGGGGTTAAAAGAAGAACCGGAAGGAGTACCTTTGATTTCGTTGGCTAGTAGGCCCTTAACCATGTTATCTTTCTTATTAACTACGGCAGTTATTTCCAAATCCACCGCAAGCATTTCCAAAGCATTCTGATTAATATTAGGAGCGATATTATATTTAAGACCCTTTTCCAAAAGTGTCATCTCATCCTTGGCAAATTGTACGCTGGTTAAGTTTTTGACGCAAGGGTGGAATGAAAAAGGTTCAGACCTGGATTCTGTATGTGATTGGACAATCCTGTTTTTATTTACCAAAGTCTGAAGCTTTTTCTTGCTCACCGATTTTAAATAGTTAATGGAATCAGGCGTTACTTTGCGGCGTTATTTTTTTTTAACGCCTGATTCCATTAACTATTTAAAATCGGTGAGCGTGACCGATCAGGCACGACTCTACATTAAGTTAACAAAATTACATCGTATAGCCGCTCAAAATGTTTGGTTCAATCAACAATGCAAACGTCTAAATGTTGTTCCTAATTATATTAATGTAAGAACCAACACGCACAGCCGAGCCTCCAATATTGCTATCAAAAAAGCCGAGACTATCTGGCTTAACGAAGAGACACGCCACTGGTTTACCGTTAGGGATAATTTAAAATTACATCTCAAAGTTCTTTATATCGAGCTCTCTTTTAAATTACATAATATCGAATTCGATCGCTTAGACGAAAAGGCACGCCATTTCGCAGCAATCGAAGTGCACGCTAAATATTTAAATCAAAAGAAAAAGCTTCAAACTTTGGTAAATAAAAACAGGATTGTCCAATCACATACAGAATCCAGGTCTGAACCTTTTTCATTCCACCCTCGCGTCAAAAACTTAACCAGCGTACAATTTGCCAAGGATGAGATGACACTTTTGGAAAAGGGTCTTAAATATAATATCACTCCTAATATTAATCAGAATGCTTTGGAAATGCTTGCGGTGGATTCGGAAATAACTGCCGTAGTTAATAAGAAAGATAACATGGTTAAGGGCCTACTAGCCAACGAAATCAAAGGTACTCCTTCCGGTTCTTCTTTTAACCCCGAAAGAGTGGTTTTGAGGTCATTAAAACAAACAATAGATAATAATAACTTAGTAATATCGAAAGCGGATAAGGGTAACACAGTAGTAGTGATGGAGCGCGACGATTATTTGGACAGAGTTAATGACGTGATTCAGGGAGAACAATTTCTAAGGGTTCCTTCTGACCCAACAAACAAGTTTTTAGCTAAGCTTAAATTAGCAATTAATAATAATCAATATTTGTTTCAAACTGAATCATCAAAGAAAAAACTCATCCCAATGAATCCTCGCGCACCATCACTGTACGGCTTGCCAAAGATTCACAAAACTGATATTTCCATGCGTCCAGTTGTCTCATACATAGGTGCACCAGCATACGAGCTGGCAAAGTCACTTAATTTCATAATAAAAGAAAAGATCTCATTTCGGCCACCTTATGCCATAAAAAATAAATAGTCTACAATTAGTCAACAAAATTAAAGATGTGACTTTGCCACCTCGTTTCAAATTAGTTTCACTTGATGTCGATAGTTTGTTCACTAATATTCCACGTAAGGAAACATTGGGTATTTTAAGGAATGCATTAGAAAAACGTTTACCTCCTGGTGAAAGTAATGAATTGCTTACTCTTACTAAAACCTGCATGGAACAAAACTACTTTCGATTTAACGGCGAATTCTTTGTTCAAGACGACGGTCTAGCTATGGGTTCACCTTTAAGTCCTTTGATGGCCGAAATATTTATGGACAATTTTGAACAAAGAAATATCGTCGTTAATAAAAGTATTTTATATTACTTTAGATACGTAGATGATTGTTTTCTTTGTTGGACGGGTACACAGAGGCAACTGGACGTATTTGTTAAAGAACTAAATAAAAAACATATTAAAATTAAATTCAAATTAGAATGTGAAGATAATAACACCCTAAATTTACTCGATTTATCTATCTCTAGAGTTAATAATAAACACAGTTTTGGAATCTTTCGCAAGCCGACATATACTAATACTACTATTCATGCTTCGTCATGTCATCCTTGGCAACACAAACTCGCGGCCTTTCATAGTTACATTCATAGATTATTATCGATCCCTCTTAGTAAAGATAATTATCAAAATGAGCTTAATATCATTTTCCAAATTGCGATATCCAACGGATATAGTCCAAAAATTATTAATAATGTTTTGAAAAATAAAAACAAGAAAGAACTGGTTAAGTTTTTGTACGCAGGTCCTATTGATAAGGAGATAGTTAGATATAAGTTCAGTTTGACCTACATGGGAGAGGTATCTGCACGCTTATCCAAAATAATGAAAAACAACGATATGCATGTCGCATTCAGGACAAATAATACTTTAAAACATCATTTGTGACATAATAAAGACCGGATTGATGAAAAACATCAGTCCGGTGTCTATAAGATCGATTGTCCTGAATGCGATAGTTTATATGTGGGTCAAACTGGACGCAACTTTGAGACTCGGTATAAAGAACATATCGCGGCTTATAGGAATGGTCATTCTGATAAGTCACATTTTGCTAAACATCTTTTAGATAGTAATCATACCGTGCCTGATGGCCATTCCTATAAAGTTTTACATAAATGCGATAAAGGCTTTCGGCTGAGCGTGTTGGAACAATTAGATATCATAAAAGAAAAGAAAAACAACAGATTTGCATTGTTGAATGACCAAACTTGCTTGACTACGTCACCGCTTATTAATATGTTCGGGGTTACTGGTGAGGGTAGTGGGGGTAGTGGGGATAGTAGCGGGGCTCGAAAGGGTATAAAAGGCGGTGTTTTGGCCGGTGGCGGCACTTGACGGACGTTGTTCGTAGAGTCCACATCCTGAGGATGCTCCGGTGTTGGAGCGAAACGCGCGTCGAGGTTTTCAACCTGCATGGTGGTGAGGGGCCTTGCACAGATTTGCTAACATTATTGCTTGTGTGGTGGTGGTGTTTGCAAGTTCTTGCATGCGAGTGTACGCATAGGCAGTGTGGGAGGAGGGAGGTGCTGTACGCATGCCTATGCATTCACTCATTTACTTAAAGGTGGAAGTTTATTTCGCGGAATATTGCTAAAAATAATAACAAACTAAATTTTAAGCTATGGATTTCCGCAAAGTAACGCCTGATTCCATTAACTATTGTTACGTAACGTTTTAAAAACTTTAACGGAGGCCGGATTTTCTATTAACATGAAAAAATGTTCCTTCCTTACCACTAAAATAGAGTATCTAGGGCGCGTAATTAGTCACGGTCAGGTTAGGCCGAGCTCCGTTAAAGTTGAGGCTTTAGTTAATTCACCTGTACCCACTAACGTCAAACAAGTACGCCAATTTTTAGGACTCGCGGGATATTTCCGACGTTATATCGAAGGCTACGCGACAAAAACTGCTTGTATCTCGCGTCTTACAAAGAAAGATGTTAAATTTGAGTGGGGACCCGAACAAAATCGAGTTCGCCAAGAACTTATACAGCATCTAACCAGCGAGCCAATACTAGCAATTTTTGACCCGAGCCTTCCCACAGAGCTACACACCGATGCTAGTAGTTCAGGGTACGGTGCAGTGCTCATGCAGGTCCATGTGAGTGGTAATAAACGGGTTGTAGCTTACTTTAGTAAAGTAACTCAAGGTGCAGAACCCAAATACCATTCATATGAATTGGAAACGCTGGCGGTCGTCAAGGCCTTGCAACATTTTCGCCACTATCTTATTGGCATACATTTTAAAATAATAACTGACTGCAACGCCTTGAAGGCCACCGAGCGTAAAAAGGATCTGCTTCCAAGAGTTGCACGCTGGTGGATTTACATGCAGGATTTTAATTTCGAAATACATTATCGTAAAGGTGTAATGATGAGTCATGCAGACTACTTGAGCAGGAATCCACCAGCGTTGCAAGTCAACAACATAGACCGACCTCTAAATTGGGCTCAAATAGCTCAGTCAGCTGACTCTGAAACACTTGATCTCATACAAAAACTCAGAGACGGCAATTTAGACTCCAATCGATACGTGTGTAAAAACGATATCCTTTATTACCGATATTCACCTGTCGGTGAAGAATCTCGTTTGTTATGTTTTATCCCTAAGGGACATAGGTTGAGCTTATTGCGAGTCTTTCATGACGAGCACGAGCACATCGGGGCTGATAAAACTTACGACCTAATTTTAAAACATTTCTGGTTTCCGGGCTTAAAGCAATTTGTTCGAAAATATACTTCACACTGTTTGGTTTGTATTTCAAAGAAACGAGTCCCAAGAGCCCCTCGTCAGCCTATTACATCATGGGAAAAATCTGATGTTCCATTCGAGGTTATTCATGTAGATGTTTTAGGTCCACTACCAGAGTCTAATGGCTATAAGTTTGTACTAGTTTTGGTTGACTCCTTTACAAAATTTTGTTTACTTTATCCCATGTACAAACAGGACACTAATGAATTAAAACGAGTATTTAATAGTTCCATTTCTTTGTTTGGAGTCCCTAAATTAATAGTTTGCGACCGTGGCCGTATGTTTGAGTCTTCAGCTTTCACAAGTTGGATATCCGATATGGGTATGGATATGGGTATTCACTACATAACGCCCGAAATGCATCATTCCAATGGGCAGGCCGAGCGTTATGTAAGAACCGTTCTTAACTTACTTCGTGTCGAAGTAAATTGTAAAACTTTAAATTGGTCTGATACTTTGTGTAAAATACAGTTAGTTTTAAATATTACTAAGCAAAAGACCACACAATATTCTGCTTTGTATTTATTGATCGGTACTAATGCGACCACTCCTGTGATTCGTGCACTGATCCGAGACGTTGCCGTCGAGAGCTCCAGTCCCAACCGTGAAGCAATGAGAGAACTTAGCAGGAGTGCAGCCAAAGCACCACTCGATAAGAATCAAGGTGCTCAGGATTCTAGGGTAAATCGTCAGAGACACCCGCCGAGAAAGTTCCAGGTCAACGATCAAGTTTTTGTGGTCAAGTACACCCAATCCACTGGGAAACTCGACCCTGGAATGAGGGGCCCGTACCGCATCATCAAGATCTTACCAAGTGACCGGTATGAGCTGAAGTTACTGAGTGGGGCGAGAGGCAAGACCACTCAAGCCGCAGCTCAATACATGATCCCATGGAAAGGCGAATGGTGTCCCGAGAGTTGTGCTGCATTTTTTGAAAGTGAGTCTGATTTGAAACGTCTACTGTGTAATTTTTTTGTTTTTAGTGCATTGGAAACGCGTTTCGACTTTCGGCTACTTCTCACAGTAGACTGAGTCGGGTCTCGAAAGATTTGCAACCGCAGCGCTAGTGGGTGCACACTACAGTTCCGGTAAACGTGTTCCCTGAACGCGTGTCAGACACAGACCTAGCAGCCGCAGCGCTGGTGGGCGCAGTCCCAGTATACGTGTTCCCTGAACGCGTGTCAGGCGTAGACCTGGCAGCCGCAGCGCTGGTGGGCGTAGCCCAGTAAACATGTTCTCTGAACATATATCAGGCGCAGACCTGGCAGCCGCAGTGCTGGTTTACTTTCACGTTTTGTACAAGTTAAAGTGTTTATGATTGGGACACTTCGCATGAGATGTATGCACGTTTGTTGAAAGAGAAGTGTCTTAGCTAATGTTGTGTTAGTTTGATGAACGAGGGCCTTGTAAGAGTGATGAATGGAAGACTAGGCACTGTCGTGCATGTTATGGTTAACTAACATTCGTATGTTTAACATTACAGATGACTGTGACGATGACCCCGAGGATTCCGGTGCATCGACGAGTGCTCTCGCTGACCCTGCTACCCTCCCGAGAGTTGAAGAGTCACATATGGGCGAGCAAGGCGAACAAGACACTCCCATGAGTTCAAGTCCAAGCAGCTCCCCAGAAGATATTGCTGGTGCAGCCGAGGACGGTGCACGATCAGGATAGGCCGTATTAGCTAAAAATCGTACCCCAGAACAGGTTACACCGATCCCCACTACCTCCTATATAAGCAGAAGCATAGCCGGGCAAGGGCCTCTTTGCTGCCTGTTCGTCGACCGGTAAGGTAGTTGTTTTCGGTGCTACGCGTTCTGAGGGTTAGTCTCTTATTGTTATATTTGGTCTATTTTGTATCAGTGCTTTATTTTAAGTGTTCAAGTGATTATTATGATATGGTGATTTGTGTGTAATAATTAACGATTGTCTATTGTAACAAGTTTTGATTAATTAGTAAATTGTTAATTTTAAGTCACTTAAAATTGTTTTTTTTTATGTTTTATCACTTCTGATTCCTAAAAGTATATATATTATGTTTGAGTAAATGCTTCGGCCACATAACTTATGCATTCCAGTGGTGCGTCAGGTTAATGTGACCGTGTTGTACTGTATATGTTTTAAATTGTAATTTTCCATCTTTTAAAAAAAGATGGCCCCGTGCGAGTTTTAGGGCTCGCCGGGCTAGTTCCCAAACCGGTGGTAGGCACCGTAGTATCGACGTTCGGAAATGTTTTTGTAAAAAAATTACTCCGAATAAAAATATTTTGATTTGATTTATTACCTGCTGAGTGTCCCTTGAGTACCACTGAGATCATATCAATAAATTTTGCGTGGGTGGCTACCGCTGTCGATCCGGCTTGCAGGAAAAGCAGCGGTAAACCAATGCTTATTGAAATAAATAGCAGGAGGGCGACTAAGCAGACGTAATAATAATACTTTAGGATTAAAATAAACCCCTTTATATTATTATGCACAATAAAGTTACCCCGGCGGTGCATTTTCGTGGACTTAGCGCGAATTTCCCCAAAAACCCTGTGAAATAGGCTTTAACGCGAAGGGCCGGCCTACGCCAGCTTCATTGGATTGTCAACTAGATAAGCTGGCTTAAGATTAGCCGAGCCTCGGACGTAATGCGATATTCGGCGTACTTGAGTTTGTGAAGTATTTCAGCATCACGGTGCTATCAACTTCGTACCGCGTAACACGCGCGGACACACGTTAAAAGTTTCTCAGGAGACACCGAACACCTGAATGCGACTTGATTTTTCATTTACGACTTACGAGAAACATTTTTTCATATAAATAGTAAACTAGCTATTTGACCGAGCTTTATTTATTTATTCTAAAAGGACACCAGCAGTACATGTATTAAACATTACAGTTAAATAACAACACAAGTAGATAGTAAAATCCCGATACATGCACTTTTATAGGTGACACAACATTAGCTAAGGTACAAGTTAGTCATATTATTCAAGCATAATTAGTACTTACATAACTAAAAGCTTTGCTCGGTATTCGATAAAACACGAATAAAATGACATTTTCTAAAAATGATTCCTAGCTAGATCGATTTATCGCCCCCGAAACCCCCTATATACTAAATTTCATGAAAATCGTTGGAGCCGATTCCGAGATTCCAATTATATATACAAAAATTGCTCGTTTAAAGATATTAGATACAGAAGACGTATAAAAATACAAACTATATTAAACAATTAAATATGTAAGAACGAGCATTTCACTGAAGTTCATAATAACAGAGGAAACCTCAGTTATTATGAACTTCTAAGAAAACGTAATTAACTTGCGGCCGTTGACTTAAATGTTTTATTAAGTGTTCAATAAAACGCCGGTATTGACTCAATTTAATATTTAAAAAGTTAAGTTTAATGAGCGGCGGGCACGTGCATTGACCCGAGTTCATCGAATTTTCTAGCCTTTAGGCGCTAATAAATCTTTGTTGTATTGAAGCTACTCGGTATCTGCGCCGTGCAATACGGTTCCAAGTTCACAGTTTACACGACAAACAGCTGGAAACCAGGCTGGTCCTTTTGTTCTCCGCTAACTCCAGTCTACATCAAACTTACTGTGTAGATTTAATGGTGTTTAGTTTGTCGGCTGAATCAAAATATATTTAGCATTATTATTTTTAACAAAAAATTAAAACCGACTTCCAAGGTAAAAACAATAGTAATATGAACTAAAAAGTATTAAATAACTCTTACCCTTTAATAGTACCTTTTTCAGAATTCGTCTAAATCTCAACTATTTCTGTACTGTATACTACAATCTTCATTATTTTGAAGTCGGTACCAGCTAATTTAATCGTGAGTTCAGTAATGTCAGATTATCTGAAACTTTTGGGACTGGTACTGACTTCAAAGTAATGAAGATTGTAGTATACAGTACAGAAATAGTTGAGATTTAGACGAATTCTGAAAAAGGCACTATTAAAGGGTAAGAGTTATTTAATACTTTTTAGTTCATATTACTATTGTTTTTACCTTGGAAGTCGGTTTTCATTTTTTGTTAAAAATAATTTTTGTTAAAAATACGACAGTAACTGTTATTGCTATTACAGTAAATCGTGATTCGTGAGGACTATAACATTATGATATGAAATAATAAATCTACATTAGTCTTTAATAATGCAAAAAAAAAACAGCAAGTTAACTTATGTTAAGAAGTGACAACTCTAACACTCTTTGGCCCAACCGCGACCCTTATGAGTCTCTATAAAATCCAAAAAAATCAAATAAAATATTGTGTGACTGTTTACCTCTAATAAAAGACTCGCCTATAACTATTAAAGAGGTAGTATTGTTTTTATTGTGACTTTATTTTCGAAGATTATTATTTCAACGTTATTCTGTATAGATAAAAGAAATAAAATATGCAATAAAAACTATTTAGATTGTGTATTGAGAGTTTACATAAAAAGTATAGTAATTATAACTCATTCACTTAGTATTTTTAACTTGTATTTTTCCAAAATTAAATGCGTATTTGATTTAAATAAAAAGGTGTATCGTGATTTCTTTGTTTTAGTTTTTTATAACTCGGATCCGAAACGAGTACTGGTAATCTATACATATTATAAAACAAAGTCGCCTTTTTTTCCCTCATGTCCCTTTGTTCCCTTTAATCTTTAAAACTACGCAACGGATTTTGATGATTCTTTAGCTTGGTCCACACTGTGCCTTTTTTTGTTCATCAAGGGCATGCGTTAAAGCGCAGTCAACAGCGAACTTGCCCTTCTGACCGTCCAAAACTTTCGCTTTGTTATTAAAAATGACAGTTCGCGTTGCGTTCTTTGACGCATTATATTATTGAATGCGCCAAAATGAAAGTTGAATGAAAGAAGATGACAAAAATTGAAGACGAAAGCGCATAATGTGGACATAGCTATTCAGTGTAAGATAGCCCATTTATCGAGGAAGGCTATAGGCTATATTTTATCACTCTAAGACTAATAGGAGCGAAGAAATAGAGGAAAATGTGGAAAAAACGGGGGAAATTATTTGAAAGGGCTAACTTGAACGCGCTAATCTCAGAAACTACTGGTCCGATTTAAAAAATTATTTCAGTGTTATATAGCCCATTTATTGAGGAAGGCTATAGGTTATATTTTATCACGCTAATACTAATAGGAGAATGTGGAAAAAACGAGGGAAATTATTTGAAAGGGCTTATCTCGCGAACTACTGGAGCGATTTTTATGTTATTTGGCATAGATAAGAAGTAGACCACGTGAAGGATCATACGTAGGCTATCGATTTAAATCATTTTTTCAGTGTCTATATATTTTATACCCGTGCGACGCCGGGGCGGGTCGCTAGTCTATACTAATATTATAAAGAGGTAAACTTTGTTTGTTAGTAGTTAGGGATTCGCCGGTTCTGGCTCACTGCCTCAATGTAGGGAAAAATGGGTTTTTTGATGACCATTCGCCTAAAAAAAAAAGGAAGTTTGGTGTCAAAATAGGGGTTTTCGGCCATCCTCGTTCGATATATGCGATCCGTTTTTACGTATTTGCACTATTTCCAAAGTTAGCTTATGTGTTTACCCCTCATTATCTACTATCTCCATGTTTCATTGTTCCTTCATAATTATAATAATCACTACTTATTGCATTGTTATGCTCGCCTCAGTGTCCTATTGTTCGACCTGGCTTATCGCTTACGTCACCTTGCTTTCTTACAAGATTTTAAATATATATGAATGATAATTAACTAACTAATGAATTATTGCAAATTAAAAGTACTTAATAATTAATTATGTAGGTCATCCAATCATTCGATGGACTTCGTAAACACACGAAGACGCGGTGCGCAAACTGACACGTTTTGCTCGTCAGCGAAATCCGACGAGTCATCGACCACCGCCGCCACGCTCGCCGCTGCCACCCGCATCTCGCGACTCGCGTCGAAGCGCAAGTGTAAACACAAAGCTCGCAACACACAAGCGTGCCCTGCGAGTCGCGAGCCGCGCCGCGAGACGGGTCGCAAGCTCAAGTTTACACTCTCGGCTCGTAGCACGTCTCGCGGCTCGGCTCGCGGCTCACGCGCGAATGTAAATCATGTATTACAAGATTTTAAATAAATAAAACTTGATGAATTTTTCATTACATGTATTTTATTTCATTAAAACATTTATTGCGTGCTCGAGTGTAAATCATGTATTACAAGATTTTAAATAAATAAAACTTGATAAATTTTTCATAACATTTCATTAAAACATGTATTGAACATACTGTACAATATTATATCATTACACAACGTGTTGGCGCATTTTCACTGGTCGATAGGGCCCGCATACGGGGTGCGGGAGATTTCTGAAACGCATGCCACGACCAATGACAATGCTCCATTAGTTGTCAATTAGTTGTCATAGACTCTCCGCATGCTGTATACCGTACGAGTTAACGACTAATGAAAATGCGCCCTTATATAGCTCCCCTCAGTATCTAATGAATATTGACAATGCATTCCTGCTAATAACATTTTGTTGTGTCGCAATCCTCGTAAACAATATTCCAAAGTCTTTTTTTTAACAATATAATTAAAGCTAAGGTTAAAATAAAACTTTGGTTTACTTTCAATCAAATTATTAATTTCGTATTACATACCACAGTTCATAAAACAAGATTCAAACATTTTATTCAAAAACATATCATTTTTAAGTGTGTCACTGCCAAATTCAGTCTGAAACTCTAACAATGACAGACGACGTGATGTCACTGTCTACTTTGTGCTGTTGTGTATTATTGTATGAGTGTAATAAAGAATTTGTATAATTTAAACTTAATAAATTTTTCATTACATTTATTTTATTTCATTAAAACATGTATTGAACATACTGTACAATATTATATCATTACACAAAGTGTTGCTACTAAATAACTTTTGAAACTCTACTAAACTTTCCCCATTGAACTTATAATACAAGGACATACATTTTGTAATCTCCACGTGTTAAAATCCAACCTCCTACAGTTCCACCCCATAAAAGCCTTGTGATATCGCATAGGAGCGCGCCTGCAGGAATCAAAGTAATGCACATAAATAAAAATGTCATTTTTATTTATGTGCATGGCTATCTAGTGGGGTCCATGTCTAACATATTATCAGGATCCAAGTTGCTAATAAATGTATGTAGGGGTTTGAACATAATTATTATATTATATAGGCAGACGATTCGCAGCATATACAATAATATTATCTTCTAAAGTCTAAACCTTCACAAATTCTTCTCAAATAATTACGGATCTCTATTGTGTTCATACTGTATTATCACAGAATCAAACTGGTATATGAATCTTGTATAATAATAATATGTCACATATCCGTATAATGTATGCTTTATGTATTTACTAACTATTACATATGAAATAATGAATGAATAAATAAAATAAACATAACTTAGGTACAATATTTTATTTCATAATATCTACACGCTATTAGGTAAACACGCACACATACACACGTTACACATTATAACTCAAATATATCATACATGTGACTTTTCTTAGCTTCTATAGTCTACAGTTACATTACGGTTTTTATCTAGTTTTCTATAACATTATCAAACTCTGCAAATACAATACAGTTAATCGTTTGAGAGAGACTAGAATCAATTGATATCACATTTCCTTCATTAAGGAAATGTATACCAGTACCGGAAAATAATGTATGAGAGACTGAAGTGAACATATTAGATACCATTGAAGGATGGTTGTAGAGTTTTTGAAGGCACGTGTTGTCCATCTATGTATAAACAATATGAATTCATACCATAATTTTCAAAATTGAAAGGATTCTTACTAATGATTAAATGCTGCGTTATTTACAAATCCTATGATAAATCTTTTGAGTACTTGCCCCGCCGTAAAAACGCTTGATAATATTCTATTATCAAGCGTTTTTTTTTCTCATCAGTGGAAAGTCGTACCTAATATCATAAACGTTATTCACAATTATTGAGTCATCCTAAACATCCTTTTAATGTTAAAGCATACAATAGATACACTTTCACATTCTTTACTGATTATTCCTGTGTCGTTAAAAGAATAGGATAACGTTAGATAAGACTGTAAAACCTCATATAATCATTTTTTTAATTAAAAACTGTATACTCAATACCTAATATTTATTAAGTTTTCCTTTAACAAAAAAACACATAATAATTCTATAACTTATTATATTCTTATTAATCGTATAGCATATATTATGTTCCTTTATTATAGAGTACAATAATATATTTTCTTAATCCTTACATAGGCTGCTATTTATGTATCCGGAACTGGCCACTTACAAGAACAATATTTAAAAAGTAATTACAACATTTGAAAATAGAACTCTTTGGTTGAAGAATACATTTTGTTTCATGTGACTGTCAATTATTTTTCCATTGTGGCGTCATTTTGAAAATTGCGTGTCTTCATTTGCCATGGATTTAACGCGTGAACATTTTCATGCAATGATTTACTACGATTTTCGGCGTGGGCTAAATCAACAACAGTGCTTTATTCAACTCACCGCAACTTTTGGAGATGAAGCACCATCAAAAACCACTGTTTATCACCGGTACAGTGAGTTTAATCGTGGGCGGTCTATGCTCACGGATGAAAATAAAGAAGGTCGCCCAAAAACAGCTGTTGTCCCACAAAATATAGATGCTGTGCGGGAACTAATAATGCGTGATCGTCATGTTACATATCGCGAGATAGAGGCGTTCTTAGGCATAAGTATGACGAGCATACATAAGATATTACACGAACATTTGACTGTAAAAAAAATATGTTTGCGTTGGATTCCGAACAACTTGACAATCGATCAAAAACGGGCTCGTGTCGATTGGTGCAAGAAAATGATAAAAAAATACAACCGTGGTACGTCAAAAGCCGTTTATAATATCTACACAGGTGATGAATCTTGGATCTATGCATATGACCCCGAAACTAAACAACAGTCAACGGTGTGGGTGTTCCAAGATGAGCCGAAACCAACAAAAGTTACTCGTGTGCAAAAAGTACTTTGAAGAAAAAGTTGCCTATTTTTTTGGAATTAATGAACATGTGGCTACAGTGCCATTAGAGAATCGTAAAACGGTTAATTCTGAATGGTATACGACCATTTCTTTACCAGAAGTCTTTGAAGAAATAAGAAAGGACAACCGACAACGCAGAATCATATTACATCACGACAATGCTAGCTGTCACACCTCAGCTGAAACAACTCAGTTTTTGGAGGGTCAAAAGATCGAATTGACTGGTCATCCGCCGTACAGCCCTGATTTGGCACCTGACGATTTCTTTTTATTTCCATACGCGAAGAACAAATTACGTGGTCAACGTTTTTCGAGCCGCGAAGAGGCTGTTGATGCGTTCAAAATGCACGTTTTGGAGATACCTCAATCAGAATGGAAAAAGTGCTATGAAAATTGGTTCCAGCGTATGCAAAAGTGTGTCGATCATCGCGGCGAATATTTTGAAAAGCAATAAAACCATATTAAATGATATATGTTTGTTTCTTTTTTTAATTCCGGATACATAAATAGCAGCCCTCGTATAGTTACCTAGATACATATTTTACATTTATCATCTTTGAATTCTATCAACGTTGGCCCTCAACCACATACCGAAAGCTACCACCTCAACCCCGATGCAATGACAACTTCTCTTAGATGTCTTGGAGAAGTTGGTATGACGATGGCAGTTTGACAGTTTTGAATTATTCCAGTCCAACTCTGCCATCACCTTTTCCACTTTGGGGCACCCAAGTGAACTGAAGCCCAACGTTGATAGCAATTTTTTTTCAACTGTGCCCCCTTTATACGCCCATAAGTATTGTTTATTTGGATCGAGGGAGTGTAAATGCTCCACTAAAATTTCTTGGGTTATGTCTCCATCGGAATTTCTGAACGTCATTCCATGAACATGGCGTTCACAGAATGCAATTTCCTTACTTTTCCCCAGATGGAGAAACCATAACGGTAATTTAATATAGTGCAGGTACATCACCTCTTTCCAAATATCATAAATACCAACCTCTTTGAAGTATATGTCACTCTTAAGGGGGAAGCCATCGATGCCTATTACATACCTAATGTCAATATCCATGTTATCATTAATATTATTTCTCGACATTATAGCGCGCACACACACTATTACTACTTTAACAGTCTTTTTAAAACTAAAAAAATTATACAATAATTGTCTTTTACACTTGTTTGTTGTCTATATGTCCGCACAGTCTATTGTTTTTGCATATGTCACACAGTCTATACCGTTAACACCAATGGCACACAATACGAAGCTTAACAGTTCACTTGTCAACTTGCCCGTAGGTGATATAGTGTGAGCGAAATACTCTGCCGGCACTTCACCCAACAACCGTAACCACTCTTCGTGATCGATGTTTACACACCCCGCTGTATCCTCGAGATGCTCTGCGATATCATCCCAAATTTGAATCAACGTGTAAATGCTATCATCACTCAGTCCACTCCTTTCGTACTCGCTGGTGAGCAGTATATGTACGTCTTCATGCAATTTACGTAATGGGATAGGTCGCGTCCACAGCTTCAACAACCTGTTGGTTGATAAACATTTTATCCATTCCCTCTTACATCCGGCATACATTGTTTCTATTATCGACATCATATTTAAGGGTAGTTGGAATTTGCACTGCAATACAAAAAAAACATGATCACATGGAAAAGTTAATTGTCCATGTATTACCCTCTCGACCCCTGTTAATTATGTTTACACCCTGATTAAGTATTGCCAAAATATCGTCATCTATGTCGTTATATCTCGATGGTAATGCTACAATATACAAACGTATCCATTGTCGAGATGTACCACTGTATGCAATGTATCAGCATGAATCTTTGATGGAAATTTGAAAGCTCCAATGATTTTATAAGGGATGCTTATCTCAAGATCCTCCAATTTTTTCCATGTCTTATTATAATTATTTAATTTTTTCAGAGCTTCCCTCATTGATATTTTTAAACTAAAACACTTTTTATACTCACAATATTCAAAAACTTCTAGCGGAAATATTAATTACTGTATTACTCACGAGTGTGGTACTGGTTAAATGTGATTTCAAACAGAACGCTTAGGACTATTTATAATTAAAAAAGCTCTTAGATAAATTTTCTCCATTGTTCCCCACTACCACCTGATAATATATGTATACGACAGAAACCACTTCCTGTGACAATATTTTATTAATAATTATATTTTTAACGGTATTCAGTGATCATATTCACAATCTTTGCCCATATTCACAATCTGTGTCCCTTTTTTATTCACATTCAGACTTCCCGTAATGTCCTGAAAATATATGCATAGGTAATACTAAAAGTTCTACTAGGTGCACAAGATTTAGCGACGAAACCGGAATTTTATAGTTTATCGATTTTTCAGCAAATTTTTCAGAAAATTTTGTGACTGTCCAGCTACATAAAATCAAAATGTTTAACAAAAACAATTTATTCACGATTTTGTATTTTAGATATTTCAAAAACTTTAATGTATGATTTCCACTACAATTATATATGATACGAGGGCTGCTATTTATGTATCCGGAACTGGCCACTTACAAGAACAATATTTAAAAAGTAATTACAACATTTGAAAATAGAACTCTTTGGTTGAAGAATACATTTTGTTTCATGTGACTGTCAATTTTTCCATTGTGGCGTCATTTTGAAAATTGCGTGTCTTCATTTGCCATGGATTTAACGCGTGAACATTTTCGTGCAATGATTTACTACGATTTTCGGCGTGGGCTAAATCAACAACAGTGCTTTATTCAACTCACCGCAACTTTTGGAGATGAAGCACCATCAAAAACCACTGTTTATCACTGGTACAGTGAGTTTAATCGTGGGCGGTCTATGCTCACGGATGAAAATAAAGAAGGTCGCCCAAAAACAGCTGTTGTCCCACAAAATATAGATGCTGTGCGGGAACTAATAATGCGTGATCGTCATGTTACATATCGCGAGATAGAGGCGTCCTTAGGCATAAGTATGACGAGCATACATAAGATATTACACGAACATTTGGCTGTAAAAAAAATATGTTCGCGTTGGATTCCGCACAACTTGACAATCGATCAAAAACGGGCTCGTGTCGATTGGTGCAAAAAAATGATAAAAAAATACAACCTTGGTACGTCAAAAGCCGTTTATAATATCTACACAGGTGATGAATCTTGGATCTATGCATATGACCCCGAAACTAAACAACAGTCAACGGTGTGGGTGTTCCAAGATGAGCCGAAACCAACAAAAGTTACTCGTGCAAAAAGTACTTTGAAGCAAATGGTCGCCTGTTTTTTTGGAATTAATGGCCATGTGGCTACAGTGCCATTAGAGAATCGTAAAACGGTTAATTTTGAATGGTATACGACCATTTGTTTACCAGAAGTCTTTGAAGAAATAAGAAAGGATAACCGACAACGCAGAATCATATTACATCACGACAATGCTAGCTGTCACACCTCAGCTGAAACAACTTAGTTTTTGGAGGGTCAAAAGATCGAATCGACTGGTCATCCGCCGTACAGCCCTGATTTGGCACCTAACGATTTCTTTTTATTTCCATACGCGAAGAACAAATTACGTGGTCAACGTTTTTCGAGCCGCGAAGAGGCTGTTGATGCGTTCAAAATGCACGTTTTGGAGATACCTCAATCAGAATGGAAAAAGTGCTATGAAAATTGGTTCCAGCGTATGCAAAAGTGTGTCGATCATCGCGGCGAATATTTTGAAAAGCAATAAAACCATATTAAATGATATATGTTTGTTTCTTTTTTTAATTCCGGATACATAAATAGCAGCCCTCGTAAATAAATTTTAAAATAATATAAAATTGTTGTATACAGATTACAGATACTGATAGCTTAATATATATCAAATATACACACAAAATGTATATAATCATATTAAGCAGGATCTTCATAAATTTTTTTGATACATCTGATTATCCTTCTGATAATAATAGGTATGGCTAAAAATCTTGTGTTCGTATGTGATTTGTCATTATAACGTGAAACTATATTTTTAAGCTTAGTCAATATGATTAATTTGTTTTCTTGTTATTAACTGTAAAACGTTAGTACGTTTGTTATGAGATAATTTTATACTAATAAAGAACGTTGTTATGAGATAATTTTATACTAATGATTTTTTTCTTTTGTAAACTAGATTGTAAGACTATGTTTCGAGTAGCCATACTTTTATATGTATAATATTGTACTGAATGTTTAATTTTTAAAGTTTCATTGTATTACAATATTGTAAAATATAATATTTAATCAAGATTTTTTTAAAAACATAAAGTTTTGATTTATGTTACTCATATGAGTTTCAATCAAAATTTGAGTATAATATATTTCAAATTTATTAAAGCTTTTTTCATTATGTTCAAAAACTTTATAGAAAATTATAAAATTATAAAACGTTTTTTTTTAATTTAATATAATATTTCAAATTTTAATTAAGAAAAAAAATTATAATTCAAAAAGGGGGCGCATTTTTACCCCGTAATAATGGATTTTCCACACTACTAGGTTGTTTTAACTTTTCAATTAGACTTGGTTCAATTGATAACATTGTTTTTAGCACATTCCATCTTAAGAAGGTAATTCATCAATCGACTCAAAATAGAAACAAAAATTACGGATAAAAATGCGCCCCCTTTTTGAATTATATTTTTTTTCTTAATTTACTTGTCCCTTTTCGCACTAATTTTCGAAGAATATCTCTATATTTGTAAAAAAAAAAATTCTCTTTTTCTTCGAGTGGTACTTTAAATTGTAGAACGTTATGAATATACTCACAAATGCAATTTATTTCTTCGTCATCTCAAGATTTCAAAAGACCTTTAATATATTTTGGTTTCTACAAATTGATTTTATGTGACTTATAAAGTTTGATATATTTAGAGATTATGATAAACATGTTTAATTTATTTTTTGAGTGAAAATTCTATGTTTGATTGATTTGAATTTCAACACTGAGCATAATTGAATATTTTTATAAAATTAAAAAACACATTTTATAATTTTCTAAAAGGTTTTTGAAAATAATGAAACAAGCTTAAATAAATTCGAAATATTGTAAATTAAAAAAAACTTTTTATAATTTTCTAAAAAGTTTATGAAAATAATTTCACTATTTTCATAAACACAAGCATTAATAAATTTGAAATATATTGTATTAAAAAAACACGTTTTATAATTTTATAAAAGGTTTTTGAAAATAATGAAACAAGCTTTAATAAATTTGAAATATATTTTATGAAAAAAAAACACGTTCTGTAAATTTCTTAAAGGTTTTTGAAATAATGAAATAAGCTTTAATAAATTTGAAATATATTTAAAAAAAAATAACACGTTTTGTAATTTTCTTACAGGTTTTTGAAATAATGAAATATGCTTTAATAAATTTGAAATATTATATTAAATTTAAAAAAACGTTTTATAATTTTATAATTTTCTAAAAAGTTTTTGAAAATAATGAAAAAAGCTTTAATAAATTTGAAATATTTTTTTTTAAAAACCACGTTTTGTAATTTTCTAAAAGGTTTTTGAAAATAATGAAACAAGCTTTAATAAATTTGAAATATTTTTTCATAAAAAACACGTTTTGTAATTTTCTAAAAGGTTTTTGAAAATAACGAAACAAGCTTTAACAAATTTGAAATATATTGAATAAAAAAAAGTTTTATAATTTTCTATAAAGTTTTTGAAAATAATGAAAAAAGCTTGAATAAATTACAAATATATTATATTCAAATTTTGATTGAAACTCATATGAGTAACATAAATTAAAACTTTATGTTTTTAAGAAAATCTTGATTAAATATTATATTTTACAATGTTGTAATACAATGAAACTTTAAAAATTAAACATTCAGTACAATATTATACATATAAAAGTATAATATAAAAGTATGGCTACTCGAAACATAGTCTTACAATCTAGTTTACTAAAGAAAAAAAATCATTAGTATAAAATTATCTCATAACAACGTTCTTTATTAGTATAAAATTATCTCATAACAAACGTACTTACGTTTTACAGTTAATAACAAGAAAACAAATTAATCATATTGACTAAGCTTAAAAATACAGTTTCACGTTATAATGACAAATCACATACGAACACAAGATTTTTAGCCATACCTATTATTATCAGAAGGATAATCAGATGTATCAAAAAAATTTATGAAGATCCTGCTTAATATGATTATATACATTTTGTGTGTATATTTGATATATATTAAGCTATCAGTATCTGTAATCTGTATACAACAATTTTATATTATTTTAAAATTTATTTATCATATATAATTGTAGTGGAAATCATACATTAAAGTTTTTGAAATATCTAAAATACAAAATCGTGAATAAATTGTTTTTGTTAAACATTTTGATTTTATGTAGCTGGACAGTCACAAAATTTTCTGAAAAATTTTCTGAAAAATCGATAAACTATAAAATTCCGGTTTCGTCGCTAAATCTTGTGCACCTAGTAGAACTTTTAGTATTACCTATGCATATATTTTCAGGACATTACGGGAAGTCTGAATGTGAATAAAAAAGGGGCACAGATTGTGAATATGGGCACAGATTGTAAATATGATCACTAAATACCGTTAAAAATATAATTATTAATAAAATATTATCACAGGAAGTGGTTTCTGTCGTATACATATATTATCAGGTGGTAGTGGGGAACAATGGAGAAAATTTATCTAAGAGCTTTTTTAATTATAAATAGTCCTAAGCGTTCTGTTTGAAATCACATTTAACCAGTACCACACTCGTGAGCAATACAGTAATTAATGTTTCCGCTAGAAGTTTTTGAATATTGTGAGTATAAAAAGTGTTTTAGTTTAAAAATATCAATGGGGGAAGCTCTGAAAAAATTAAATAATTATAATAAGACATGGAAAACATTGGAGGATCTTGAGATAAACATCCCTTATAAAATCATTGGAGCTTTCAAATTTCCATCAAAGATTCATACTGATACATTGCATACAGTGGTACATCTCGACAATGGATACGTTGTAGCATTACCATCGAGATATAACGACATAGATGAAGATATTTTGGCAGTACTTAATCAGGGTGTAAACATAATTAACAGGGGTCGAGAGGGTAATATATGGACAATTAACTTTTCCATGTGATCATGTTTTTTTCGTATTGCAGTGTAAATTCCAACCACCCTTAAATATGATGTCGATAATAGAAACAATGTATGCCGGATGTAAGAGGGAATGGATAAAATGTTTATCAACCAACAGGTTGTTGAAGCTGTGGACGCGACCTATCCCATTACGTAAATTGCGTGAAGACGTACATATACTGCTCACCAGCGAGTACGAAAGGAGTGGACTGAGTGATGATAGCATTTACACGTTGATTCAAATTTGGGATGATATCGCAGAGCATCTCGAGGATACAGCGGGGTGTGTAAACATCGATCACGAAGAGTGGTTACGGTTGTTGGGTGAAGTGCCAGCAGAGTATTTCGCTCACACCATATCACCTACGGGCAAGTTGACAAGTGAACTGTTAAACTTCGTATTGTGTGCCATTGGTGTTAAAGGTATAGACTGTGTGACATATGCAAAAACAATAGACTGTGCGGACATATAGACAACAAACAAGTGTAAAAGACAATTATTGTATAATTTTTTTAGTTTTAAAAAGATTGTTAAAGTAGTAATAGTGTGTGTGCGCGCTATAATGTCGAGAAATAATATTAATGATAACATGGATATTGACATTAGGTATGTAATAGACATCGATGGCTTCGCCCTTAATTTATGAAGCCCCAAGCGGCCACATCCGGCCGCGATAACAATGAAAAAGCTATTGTGTCTCGTTTTGCCACGACTGATGGGGAGTGACATATACATCAAAGAGGTTGGTATTTATGATATTTGGAAAGAGGTGATATACTTGCACTATATTAAATTACCGTTATGGTTTCTCCATCTGGGGAAAAGTAAGGAAATTGCATTCTGTGAACGCCATGTTCATGGAATGGCGTTCAGAAATTCCGATGGAGACATAACCCAAGAAATTTTAGTGGAGCATTTACACTCCCTCGATCCAAATAAACAATACTTATGGGCGTATAAAGGGGGCACAGTTGAAAAAAAATTGCTATCAACGTTGGGCTTCAGTTCACTTGGGTGCCCCAAAGTGGAAAAGGTGATGGCAGAGTTGGACTGGAATAATTCAAAACTGTCAAACTGCCATCGTCATACCAACTTCTCCAAGACATCTAAGAGAAGTTGTCATTGCAGCGGGGTTGAGGTGGTAGCTTTCGGTATGTGGTTGAGGGCCAACGTTGATAGAATTCAAAGATGATAAATGTAAAATATGTATCTAGGTAACTATAAGGATTAAGAAAATATATTATTGTACTCTATAATAAAGGAACATAATATATGCTATACGATTAAGAATATAATAAGTTATAGAATTATTATGTGTTTTTTTGTTAAAGGAAAACTTAATAAATATTAGGTATTGAGTATACATTTTTTAATTTAAAAAATGATTATATGAGGTTTTACAGTCTTATCTAACGTTATCCTATTCTTTTAACGACACAGGAATAATCAGTAAAGAATGTGAAAGTGTATCTATTGTATGCTTTAACATTAAAAGGATGTTTAGGATGACTCAATAATTGTGAATAACGTTTATGATATTAGGTACGACTTTCCACTGATGAGAAAAAAAAACGCTTGATAATATTCTTGGGGCAAGTACTCAAAAGATTTATCATAGGATTTGTAAATAACGCAGCATTTAATCATTAGTAAGAATCCTTTCAATTTTGAAAATTATGGTATGAATTTATATTGTTTATACATAGATGGACAATACGTGCCTTCAAAAACTCTACAACCATCCTTCAATGGTATCTAATATGTTCACTTCAGTCTCTCATACATTATTTTCCGGTACTGGTATACATTTCCTTAATGAAGGAAATGTGATATCAATTGATTCTAGTCTCTCTCAAACGATTAACTGTATTGTATTTGCAGAGTTTGATAATGTTATAGAAAACTAGATAAAAACCGTAATGTAACTGAAGACTATAGAAGCTAAGAAAAGTCACATGTATGATATATTTGAGTTATAATGTGTAACGTGTGTATGTGTGCGTGTTTACCTAATAGCGTGTAGATATTATGAAATAAAATATTGTACCTAAGTTATGTTTATTTTATTTATTCATTCATTATTTCATATGTAATAGTTAGTAAATACATAAAGCATACATTATACGGATATGTGACATTATTATACAAGATTCATATACCAGTTTGGTTCTGTGATAATACAGTATGAACACAATAGAGATCCGTAATTATTTGAGAAGAATTTGTGAAGGTTTAGACTTTAGAAGATAATATTATTGTATATGCTGCGAATCGTCTGCCTATATAATATAATAATTATGTTCAAACCCCTACATACATTTATTAGCAACTTGGATCCTGATAATATGTTAGACATGGACCCCACTAGATTGCCATGCACATAAATAAAAATGACATTTTTATTTATGTGCATTACTTTGATTCCTGCAGGCGCGCTCCTATGCGATATCACAAGGCTTTTATGGGGTGGAACTGTAGGAGGTTGGATTTTAACACGTGGAGATTACAAAATGTATGTCCTTGTATTATAAGTTCAATGGGGAAAGTTTAGTAGAGTTTCAAAAGTTATTTAGTAGCAACACTTTGTGTAATGATATAATATTGTACAGTATGTTCAATACATGTTTTAATGAAATAAAATAAATGTAATGAAAAATTTATTAAGTTTAAATTATACAAATTCTTTATTACACTCATACAATAATACACAACAGCACAAAGTAGACAGTGACATCACGTCGTCTGTCATTGTTAGAGTTTCAGACTGAATTTGGCAGTGACACACTTAAAAATGATATGTTTTTGAATAAAATGTTTGAATCTTGTTTTATGAACTGTGGTATGTAATACGAAATTAATAATTTGATTGAAAGTAAACCAAAGTTTTATTTTAACCTTAGCTTTAATTATATTGTTAAAAAAAAGACTTTGGAATATTGTTTACGAGGATTGCGACACAACAAAATGTTATTAGCAGGAATGCATTGTCAATATTCATTAGATACTGAGGGGAGCTATATAAGGGCGCATTTTCATTAGTCGTTAACTCGTACGGTATACAGCATGCGGAGAGTCTATGACAACTAATTGACAACTAATGGAGCATTGTCATTGGTCGTGGCATGCGTTTCAGAAATCTCCCGCACCCCGTATGCGGGCCCTATCGACCAGTGAAAATGCGCCAACACGTTGTGTAATGATATAATATTGTACAGTATGTTCAATACATGTTTTAATGAAATGTTATGAAAAATTTATCAAGTTTTATTTATTTAAAATCTTGTAATACATGATTTACACTCGAGCACGCAATAAATGTTTTAATGAAATAAAATACATGTAATGAAAAATTCATCAAGTTTTATTTATTTAAAATCTTGTAATACATGATTTACATTCGCGCGTGAGCCGCGAGCCGAGCCGCGAGACGTGCTACGAGCCGAGAGTGTAAACTTGAGCTTGCGACCCGTCTCGCGGCGCGGCTCGCGACTCGCAGGGCACGCTTGTGTGTTGCGAGCTTTGTGTTTACACTTGCGCTTCGACGCGAGTCGCGAGATGCGGGTGGCAGCGGCGAGCGTGGCGGCGGTGGTCGATGACTCGTCGGATTTCGCTGACGAGCAAAACGTGTCAGTTTGCGCACCGCGTCTTCGTGTGTTTACGAAGTCCATCGAATGATTGGATGACCTACATAATTAATTATTAAGTACTTTTAATTTGCAATAATTCATTAGTTAGTTAATTATCATTCATATATATTTAAAATCTTGTAAGAAAGCAAGGTGACGTAAGCGATAAGCCAGGTCGAACAATAGGACACTGAGGCGAGCATAACAATGCAATAAGTAGCGATTATTATAATTATGAAGGAACAATGAAACATGGAGATAGTAGATAATGAGGGGTAAACACAAAAGCTAACTTTGGAAATAGTGCAAATACGTAAAAACGGATCGCATATATCGAACGAGGATGGCCGAAAACCCCTATTTTGACACCAAACTTCCTTTTTTTTTTAGGCGAATGGTCATCAAAAAACCCATTTTTCCCTACATTGAGGCAGTGAGCCAGAACCGGCGAATCCCTAACTACTTTTGTTTGTTTGTTTGTTTAATTGTAATGAATATGCTCAAAAACTACTGGACCGATTTTAAAAATTCTTTCACCGTTCGAAAGCTACATTATTTACGAGTAACATAGGCTACTTTTTATTTTGGAAAATATAGGGTTCCGTAAGATATTTGGGTTTTTCTGACACAAGGTGAAAAAAATCAACAAGAAAAGTTACTTATTTTGCGTACGCTGCCTAAACTATAAAAGATAGAACCATACAATGTTCTAAGTAAATGTAGATCTTATAAATATCTACAAAAATATCCGCTGACACACTATACCTATCTATGGCAAGTGAGGCACAACAACCATTTTTTATTTAAAAATCTTGATTTTTTTGGACTACATTTAAGGCGGGATTATAGGCAACTGACATTTTAGAATTTGCGGAAAACAAGCTCAATAGATGGCGCTCGATAGGTACATATTTAGTTTTCAAGCCGTCGTTGATTTCAATAATTTTCAGAAATAATGTGGTAAACTCGACATACAGACTAATGATTAACAGAGAGGCCATGTTCACAACTTAATAAACGAAATCTTTAATGAATTTCGTATTATAATAAAATTATGTATTATTTTAATATGTTTGTTCTCTACTCACGAACATGAAAAAAAGTATTTCCTCAATAATACATGATATAATTGATTATACAATGTATAACAAAATAAAGTATTACTCATATGCATTGCATATACTTATGCATGGAAAAATATAGCTATCTTAGGTACAATAATTCATCATCGTCAGCTCGCTCACTGCTGAGGTTATTTTATGACTTTATAATATGGTTCAAATATTTTTTGTGCTTGGGTTTATTGCAATACCTTTAATAAATAGGATGTAGACCCATGACGATTACTTGTACCTGACGCTGCAGCATCCTCTGGAATCTATATAACACCCTCCACAAGTTCAATTATTAGATAACAATAGTAATATGAACTAAAAAGTATTAAATAACTCTTACTCTTTAATAATGCCTTTTTCAGAATTCGTCTAAATCTCAACTATTTCTATACATACCTACTACAGTCTTCATTATTTTTAAAGTTGGTTTTCATTTCATGCTTAAACTAGTGAACCATTTTTTATAAAATTTGGTGAAGAAAGGACAAAGGATACTTTTTATCCTGAAAAAATTAACGGTTCCCACGCCATGAACGATTTTTTGAAGAATTTGCATCGAGATAGTGGCTATCAATTTGTTCTATAGTCCGTGCGCAACTAGTTGGCCGCTCTGCCCATATACTCACATACCGGCAGAGCGGCCAACTAGTTCCGCGCGGACTATAGTAGCTGTTTGACACGAAAGTCTCTGCGACTACATAGCGTCAAACCTTTAATAAAGAATTTGAAAGATAAAATATATGGGGTTTATGTCAAAATCTTCATTTATGATACATTGAAGTTATAAATATTCGTCTCTGTGTACAGCAGTTACAATATTATTTTTTTCATGTTTATTTTTGCTATAGGTCCCAACAAAATTAGAATGAAAAATGGTAGTGAACAAGACTTATATTATGCCAACTTTCCAATAAACCAGTACATTACACCAGATTGTCGTGAGTAAAAAATTAATAATTGCATAAAATGTAAAATTTCTTTGCTCTCTACTTTTAAGTGTCGTCGTGATTTTCATTCACAAAATATTATGTTTTTGATAAAATTACGATTTTACTCCAGTGCTAATAGTCAGGGAGCCCTAGAACATATTTTTTTTACTACTAACAAGCTAATTCTTGTGAGTAGCTTCATTTTGATAAGACAAACAACTTTTTTATCTGCGAAAAATCTTCCGTTTTAGGGTACCGTAGTCAACCAAATTTTGTTGATTTCAGAACCCTAAAACGGAACCCTAACCATCTGATTTTTTGTATATTGGTAGGTTAATAGTTATATAATTTAAGAGTAACATTGTTCTATAAATTGAACAATCCATAATTTAGGACCATCAAATCAAATTATGAAATCCTTTCTATCTCTGTTAGCTACCACTTTCAAGATTTTTTCGCAGATAAAAAAGTTGTTTGTCTTATCAAAATAAAGCTACTCACAAAAAATCGGTTGTCTGTAAAGTCGGTTTACTGACGATAGTTGAACGTGACAACGTCATAGCCTTAACCCCTCAGTTCCGGGAAAAATCTATGCAAAAAAGTTGGCAGGTCAATGTGCAAAAAAAATGGCGCCCGGCCTACCCTCTTTGTAAAATTAATGTAATATCCTTACATACAATCCATATTTTATGTTTGTGTGAACTACATTATAATATATGTTAAATTTTCTATCTATCAAGCCATCATAATATAGTATTTAGTCCGATGTGATATTAGTTTCTCAATGGGATTGTCCATTTTTTTTTAATTTTGCTCATTACAAAAACATTTCGAGGAATAAGGTCAGTGATCGTTTTTCTGTATATAAACGAAAAAAATACCCATTAGTTACTTATATTTTTGAACAAATATGTTTAACCTTAATTTGACCTTCAATAGCGTTAAATTAGCAATAAATTCGACCAACATTACGTTTCGAACTTTTGGTAAGCTTCTCGTATCAGCTTTTACATAATGAGAACTTGCATTTGACGAACCAGCCATTATAAATAAGATTGAAAGGAAAAAAAACATACTGCAGAGGTCAATTGGCCGCCGATGATGACGTAAGAGCGAAACTTTAAAAATTTATTGAGAAAAAACTAACCAATGAATTTCAAAATTATTTAATTTATATTCTTAAAATACCCTATTTTAACGAAAAAAAAAATATAAAAAGTACATGTGATTTTTTTTTGGACAATGTCCATTATAAACTTTCGAAACTATAATTAGTGACTTGTTCAGAAGAAATAAACGAATTGACAATTGACACGTAGGAAATAGAGCACAATTTTGAATAGCCGAAATAATACTAATATCTCACAGATTGTTTATTTATTTTTCATTCAGAGTGTGGTCAATGTATCAAAGGTCATAACTAACCAAACTTCTTCTTACAAAAGTATTCTCTAAGTCATCGAAATACGTAATATAATCGAAACAAAGAGCGCGGCCCAGGTGGGCCTTACGGTTGTTGAGAGACTTGAAAGTGTAAATGGAACGCCTCAGAGCTGTCAGCGAGGTAACGCCGCATGAACTGTCATGTTTTTCGGGCGCGCAGCCCATATCGAATTATAAGACGTTATCACGTCAAAAATTAGCTTGTTAGTAATAAAAAAAAATGTTGACTATAAGATGTTATATCTTTCTATTGCTATGGATTGGACATGTTCGATAAAATTGTTGTTTAACATAATAATATCATTATAATTTTACAATGTTTTAACACATCCCTCAAAATGTGTCTCTGTGTTGAGGCACTCTGTTCATGCGCTGTTCATTATTATCCGACTTAGCTGTGATATTTGCACTTATGACTTTCAAACTTTCGTTAAGCGATCGTTTGGCGAATGTAAATTATCAAATATATATCAATAAGATACCTAATAAGGTAGTCTCTCACCAAATATTAGGTTACAAAACAATATTGTAATATTTGTAAACCAAACATATTGCCTATGTTCTGAAATAAAACTCAGTTTAATTACCAGTGATCAAGACGTCATCTTACGACGCCGCACTGTATTGTACTGGTACTCGTATTCCACTAGTAAGACAAGTGTAACGTATTACGAGTATAATCACATCACAATAAACACGTTTAAGTACGACAATGCACTGGCAAATATTTCGAAACGAATCAATTCTAGGCCCAAGGAGCTCTGGCCAGTATACTGGGATATATTTGTGAACATACTCTAGTTTTTCTGTAATAGACAATCAGTCACTGAAAGACAGATTTCACTGATGTCATTCAATTATTATCCATCAAAACGCCTGTGGAATTGTAGTGGCAAATATTGAAAGCAGGCGTTGCATTCGAAAATCAATAAATCGTTCGAATTTGTGATCAAAACGATTTATCTTTATTATTGTTATTATATATAAAAAACGAAGCTGACCCTAACCTTCGAAATCATAATTTAAACATTTTTGTATAAAAATATTTTTTCCTGCGTTTATTTTCGCTGAATTCTAGTCGAAATAAAATTTTGAAAGGAGCATTCTTTATTACTCTTTTTTTAGTGGTAAATGGATTTAAATCAAAATTCTAAGCTGACTGGGGCCTTGGTAAGGAATGTAACAAACCTACAAAAAATGTTTAAAGCTTATAATTACTTCTGGTCAAAGTTCTAGTGAAAATAAAAACGTTAAATTTCACTAGTCCGCGTTATATGCGGCCTTAAACGCATTTATTTTACTCATGCTGATAATCCTTATCAAAATAAATTATTTCATCACTAAGTACAGTTTGTGTAGATAATATTTGGTGTTTAAATGATTAAAATTGGACGTTTAGTTTAGAAGTTATGGCGAAATTAAAAATTGCGTTACGCCCGTTTCGAAGTGGGCGCTACCAAGGCGGGGGTGCGCAGTAGCGAAGATTATGACCGGCCCTGCAGCTGGTGAATTAGCTCATATACCCGTTGCATATACCAAGAATACCAATGATCCCTACAGCTGATTTGCCTATACCCTGCAAAATGCTCCAATTCCCTGTGAGACGTAGCTTTTGCGGCGGTACCGACCAATGCGGGCCACGGGTAGTAATAATGAATACAAGTCAAAACTGCTGAATCGATTTTAATCATTTTTTCTGTAGCTATATATTTTATACCCGTGCGAAGCCGGGGCGAGTCGCTAGTAGATAATATTATTGTAACGGAATTTTGGTCCATACTCGTCGGCGTGTTTGCGGTGGCGCGGCCCGTCAAGGGTATTACTGGCCGGCGCGGGTGGCGGCGGCGGATCCCTTTGTGTCCAATACCGGGTTATTTTCAGCACACGTGCCAATCAATATCCAGTATAGTTATTTGCGTCCGGGCATTATTAATGGAGCCCAAAACTCAAGCTTCAGTATTTTTATTAGAACCCACGGTAATTGATGGCACACACGAGGCACAAGCTTGAAATACCGGTCGATACGTACCCCATGACGTACCTGATGCGCAAGCCCATCTGCACGTACAGGCAGAGGATGACGACGCCGGGCAACAGGAAGAAGAAGAAACTGCTCAGCTCGCAGATGTGCCACGACGGCAGCTCCAGCATGGCGCAGAACGCCGACTCCAGCGATATGTTGCCCGATCCTGCCGGGAAGGATTGGTCTATATATTTACTCTGTTGTAGTAACGTGACGTCACGCAAAAAATAATGTCGCAATTTTACTTTGACAGTTAATATTATGTTTTAATATTGTATTTGCATAAAGCATTGACATATGAATAGGTTTAAGAGATCTTTGGCATAAAGGTGCTCCCTAACGTTACAGAGTCGAGCATTACATCACTGTAGGAGGGGAACCGAGCATTACAATGCGCATCTTGTAACGATACAATTGTGTATAATACTCTTGATACAACTTGTAACACCAATGCTACGTGACGTGTTGTCAACTTACTATGGGATTCTCAAAGTCGAATCTATAATGTTACATACACGCGAATGCTTGTCAGCCAGGCAGGCAGTATTGTAATGTAATGATCAAAGTCGAATCTACAATTTTACATTACACGCGAATGCTCCCGGTGATGGAGCAGCACCTTTATGAGTGGCCTGTTTATTTATATATTTCGGGCATCAGAGGCCCATATAACAAATACCTTAAAATCTAACATACATAATGTAATTATATAATAAATACCTTAAAACTAACATACATATTTTATACTAGCTGTCCCGGCAAAGGTTGTTTTAAAGTATTTCTATTTTATCAGCTGTTGATACAAAATCTTACCCCCTCTTTTGTCCCCTAAGGGGTGGGGGGAAAAATTTTATACACCATATGTTAAGTTGGAAAAGCAGTTAATAATATGAAGTAAGTCCATTAAAGAAAAAAGTTTGATATAAAATCTGACCCCCCTCTTTGGTCCCCTTAGAGGGATGGGGGGGGGTAATTTTTATACACCAGATGTTGAGTTGGAAGAAAGCAAACATATCTGCGAAAACCGTATGCAAATCGGATCAGTAGTTTTCGTGTTAAAGCAAAAAGTCTTATACAAAATCTGACCCCCTCTTTCGTCCCTTTAGAGGGGTAGGGAGAAATTTTTTATACACCAAATGTTAAGTTGGAAGAAGAAAAATATATCTGCGAAAACCGCATTCAAATCGGATCAGTAGTTTTCGTGTTAAAGCAAAAGTCTTATACAAAATCTGACCCCCTCTTTCGGCCCTTTAGAGGGGTGGGGGGAAATTTTTTTATACACCAGATGTTAAGTTGGAAGAAGACAAATACATCCGCGAAAACCGCATTCAAATCGGATCAGTAGTTTTCGTGTGATAGTGGAACAAACATACGACAGACAGACAGACAGACAGACAGACAGACAGATAGACAGACAGACAGACAGACAGACAGACAGACAGACAGACAGACAAAAAAACTGACCACATTTTTGGCTTCTATAGCGATGTAGTGACACCCTCCGCTTATTGTTTTTTGAATATCTTTAATGTACAGAATCTTCATTTCTACAGTTTTATTATATGTATAGTGATATACTTAAAAAACTAACACTGTCACGTTTTGCCGGCGACGTGACTCGTTTCGTTCCGGAGTCTCCCCCGGAACCTCCGATAGACTACATCCATCGGCCAGAACTCCGGCACCTCGAAAGTCGACAGAAGATTCGTCGGTACTCTCACCACAAAGGAGCTAAAGTTAACCTTGTGGCGAAACTGCAGACGCTCGACCCTCAGTGTCGTCTTCTTCTGGATGTAGCCCACGATATCCTCGACCTCCATGGACCAGTGCAGGCGGGATATGTACAGGGGCGTCGCGGGGACCTCGCTCCGCAGACGCAGCTCAGGTACATATGGTGCGGTGCCGCGATGGTTGCGGACGGCGGGCTTTTTCTTCCCCCTCTCCACCAGTATGAAGCCCTCCTCATCGCACCTCCTGCTTTCGTCCTTGCCAGGCCGAGAAGACTCCACCTTGCGGCACTTCGTAGCCTTGCGGCTCTCCTTAGTCTCGCGTCTCTTCGGAGCCTTGCGGCTCTCATTCCCCCCATTAGTTTTCGCCCGCGGGGGAGGTGCGGAGCGACCAGCAACAGTCGCGTAGTTTTGCTGAGTTGCCTGTGGACTCGGCGTCGGCGCAACCAGGAGGGGAACGCGGGCGGGGGCGGCAGCGGCGGTGTTCGTTGACCCGTCCGATAATGCTGACGGGCTAAACGTGCTTGCCTGCGCGCCTCGACTAATGGTGACGGATGTGGCATCAGGTGACCTACATATTGAATTACCGCTTTTTAATTGCGATAATTCAATACGGGTACGTAAGTCACTGATCGTTGACTCTGATGCCTGCAATCTACCCTGAACTCCGGCCAGCTCTTCCTTCAGGAACCTGATGTCCTTCAGTAGGCTGACGACGTCGACGTGGTCCAGCGTGACGGGCGGCAGCTTGTGCAGCTCCTTTGCCACAAAAGCCGGCACCTCATCAGGATCCGTCTGCTTTAGCAGGGAGATGATGTCCTGCACGCTCCTTTCCGTTCCGTCTCTTCGTCACGACGGCATATTCGCGCTCTGTCCGAGCTCTGCCCTTGCAAATCTCCTCGCTGGAGAAGGAGGACTTGCAGATCTGCATGATGCTGACCTCATCCATAGAGTCGATGGCATGCTGGATAAACGCCAGCAACTCGTTGGCCACGAGCGCCATGGTCATGTGCAGCGGCAATGTGCCGCGCGATTCGCAAAATTATTCCTTTTGCTGCGTGTGTAACGCGGAGCACGACCGGTCGCTAGCTCGACACATTACACTTGTCACAGTACCCGGTGACATTGACCGTGACGGTAACCTGTCGAATTATGTAACAGGTTAATCACTTAGCCTTCCTATTTATACAGCCAACCAGACCGGATCCCATCGTAAATAAATAAAGGCACTCGATCGCACTCCAATCAGTATATTTTATTCAGGATACAGGAGTAGGCAGGCATCGCCGGCCTCATCGTCCGGTCAGTTCTCGCAGCTCTGTAGGTGTCGGCCAGTGTCGACAGATTAGATCAGATTGTCAATTACTTGAAGGCTACCGCGCCGCTTGAGCTCTCCTGCCCCGGGATAGGGTCGAAATTTGAATTACCCTAAGAATTCATTCGTTGCGTACTTCATTACCATTAATTAAAATCAGAGTAATTCGTTCGAAGTGGCCGGAGTTCCGAAACAACTCGAATCTGAACGAGGCTCCGAATTTCGATTGCGATCGAAGTTTGAATAAATTGAATGGAATGTTTTCCCATTGAAAGATCATTGGCGTCGACGTTAATAGCGCTACTACCAGAGACGACTCATAATAACGTTTTCAAACATAATAAAGCCGCTTAAAATCACGAAAATATAACATTTCGTATTAAAAAATATTACTTTCGCGCCGGCGGAGCGAGGGTTTTCTTCTACTATTGAATTTGTTACAATGGCCGACGTATATTAATTTGGTATTGTGCGGTCCGCTCGGCGAGACGGGCAATAGACACATCACAGCGGCTGTCAAGTGCACGGTGGCCGCGGGCGAGTCAGCTGGCACCTGGCATAAACTTTCGGACACAGATAAATGATTTGTAAATGTAACTAAAAAGGCAATCATCGATTTATCCACTCGAGGCTCGCGAGGCTCGTTCGGCAATAAAATGTCCGCGTGCGACCACTCCGAAAGGTTCATTCGATTACTCCCCAAACGAAGTTATCCGGATGTTATTTATTCTTTAGCTCCGATTGGCGAGCCGGGGTTTTTACTGGACGTCATTTGCCACATCGTCCAGTCGGACTTCATGTCGTTATAGGTTTTACGTAAACAATATTTCATTGTTTACCTAACTATTTTGAGGCGTCCCATCTTAGAGGCAATTTAAACTCGTCGATCGGGAATGCCAATGTTGTGACTAAAGTTTCTAGACCCGTTATATTGTAAAGGCTGCGGTATTCACCCGGGCTCGTGGTCGGGGCGTCGCGCGTGGTTATATTGGCGCGTTTTCATGAATACATAATCCGTTATTGGATACTCCGATACATTGTCGGCCCGTCGCGCATCGCAGCTGGAATTGCCGCTCACCGACGGAAAAGAAAATATCTCTTTGCAGGTAGGGTAGAATTAGTACACTACCTACCCTCATTATACCCTAAAAATAAAAATACCGGCATTATTGTATGGCAAACGACGAGAGGATCATTCATTACTGTTTATCACCATCCAATATCTTCCAACGAATTAAATGAAGTAATTTAAATAACCCCCGCCAAAAAACTTCAAAAAATAATGAAATAATATTTACTGACTTTAAGTTTAAATAATTCCTAAGAGTAAAGTAATATTATAATTGTTGTCACGGACCACGGTGTGTCGGGGGACCGCCAAGTAAACTACGCCAACAGCGACTTTTGCATAAATTTTTTATCGCCATAATAGTCGCTGAATCTCTCAATTCGGGTCGCTGTGAACTGACCCTTAAACTATAAGGTTATGTAAAATCAAACATCTACATTAGCGGTCCCCCGACACACCTTGACAACAATTATGGACTAAAATATTACTTTACTCTTAGAAATTATTTAAGCTTAAAGTCAGTTATGTATTACATTATTTTTTAAAGTTTTTTGGCGGGGGTTATTTAAATTTCTTAATTTAATTTAATTTTGTGCTTTTTAAACTTGTGCAAAATAATTCCTATCAACAGGATCATATCCCAATGAATACCATCTATAATGAAAATCATCTTGGATCAAGCCCAAACATGAAACTTCCACTTTGGGTTCATACGGATTATGGAGCTCGGCTCCTATAGAATCCAGGTGATCCCGCCGCAGCAGCATGCAAATATTTTCTATTTATCTACGTCTTACTGGTTGTCGCAATTAAAATGAGCCCATACACAAAACCTCTGCTCTAAGTTGGCGAGGAGTTGGGTATCCTATTGATTACCAGGTGATGCTGCAGCACCAGGTCAACTTTCCAATAATGTGTATATATTCATATGTGTCGCGAACCAGAATGCAAAATATGAAACCCATCAAACGACTGCAAGTTGCTAATCGGCCTATCACGAACCAGATAAACCGTGATATTACAGCAATGAGCAGGCTGATGATGATGAACTATAGCTAAAAACACTCTCGATCATGTCAGCTTTCAAACAAAAAAAAACTAAATCAAAATCGGTCCACCCGTTTGGATGCTATCAAATCAAATCAAATCAAATCATCTTTATTTCGGGCATCGGAGGCCCATATATAACAAATACCTTAAATCTAACATACATAATATAAATAGTATAATAAATACCTTAAAAACTAACATACATATTTTATATTCACTTATAAACTAACACTGTCACTAATTGTTGCCGGCGACGTGACTCGACGCCTCGTTCCGGAGTCTCCCCCGGAACCTCCGGTAGACTACATCCATCGGCCAGAACTCCGGCGCCTCGAAAGTCGACAGAAGATTCGTCGGTACTCTCACCACAAAGGAGCTAAAGTTAACCTTGTGGAGAGACTGCAGACGCTCGACCCTCACGCGCAGTGTCGTCTTCTTCTGGATGTAGTCCACGAAGCTATGATGTAGCTATGATGCCACAGACAGACAGACAGACAGACATGTCAAACTTATAACACCCCTCTTTTTGGTCGGGGGTTAAAAAGGTAATAACGCGTCGTTTACTACATACCTACATCTATACTATATTTTAGTGTATAGGATACTTTTTAAATCCCGGAAAAATGTACGGATCCCCGCGATAAGCGAATATTGGCGCAACGGGATTGCGGGCATCATCTATTAATTTACATAATATTATTTTTACAGGCGGCAAACAAAGTACATTATTGTTGAGGTCTGACGGAGACTGCGTGGTCTGAGCACTAAAAGTCTTTACGCGTTTTGTATCGGCCCACGCGTTTGATTACTTGAGACAAAAAGTTTTCTTATGGCTAGTAAAATTTTTAATCAAGTAGACGGCTAACTTTGAAGGTATTGATCACGGCCGCAAGGGAGCTAATTATGATGTTATGAAATTTTAAAAAATAGCACCACTCAAGAGACTATCAAGAAATTATGAGCCGCAAAATAAAAACTCGATGTAAATATAGACAAGGGAACAATTAATATCAATTCTGTGAGTTGCTTAGTTATAGAGCAGCTGTTTCGATAGATTATAGCTGTGCCTCGAGTCTCGACAAATGTGATCAAAATACAAACGGTGGTCTAGCGTGTTGTCGTTGTAGTTAATGCCTTGAAAGTGAGTATTTACGTAGGCATGTTATATTATAGGGAATAGTAATTTTCAAGCAACGGCTGGGCACAGCAACACACTATGTTTTACTCATGAATTGACAGACTGGCATGACGCCTCACACAATTAAATCGATACAGAAATGCATGTACGCGCCGCGTTGTGGTCTAAATTGACCCTTAACTGGTAGGCGGCTAAGCTAGAATCAGCCGCTCGCTCACCTGGGGGGTAGTCGTGGTAGTTGATGGTGGTGTAGTGGGCGAAGGGCGAGGCGGCGAGCAGCGCGACGGCCCACAGCGCGAGCAGGATGCGCGAGGCGCGGCGGAACCCCGCCATGGCGTAGATGTGCAGCGGGTGGCAGATCGCCAGGTACCGCTCCAGCGTGAACGCCACGATCGTCAGCACCGACACGTACGACGCCCTGCAAGCACACACACACGTCTTACACACTCGAATAATAAAACCGATCCCGAGATAACGTGATCAGAAAAAAATCGGCCAAGTGCGAGTAGGACTCGCGCACGATGTGTCCCGTACCGTCATAGCGCAAAAATTTGCCAAAATTGTGTTTTCCGTATGGGAGCCCCCTTAAATTTTAATGTTATGTTCATTTTTTTTATTATTAAAGTACATCCACACTAATATTATAAATGCGAAAGTGTGTCTGTCCGTCTGTTACCTCTTCACGCGCAAACCGCTGGACCGATTTTGCTGCAATTTGGTATGGAGATACCTTGAGTCCCGGGAAAGGACATAGGATACTTTTCATCCCATAAAAATGTACGGTTCCAGCGCGATAAACTAATTTTGGCGCAACGGAGTTGCGGGCATCATCTAGTATTATATAACTAAGGACTTTGTAAAAATTTCAAGTGCCTACCTGTTGCCATTATTATATCAAGCAAAAAAGGCCAAAAAATCACGTTTGTTTTACGGGAGCACTCCTTAAATATTAACTTTATTTTATTTTTAGTATTGGCTTGTATAGCGGCATCAGAAGTTCATAATTTGTAAAAATGTCGACTGTCTAGCAAGCGCGGTAGTACTTGAAGTACAGCCTGGATATAGACAGACGGTCAGGCTGAAATATCTTTGTGATCGGGGCCCGTTTTTACCCTTTGGATACGGAACCCTAAAAAGGAAAAAGTGAAAGAAGTTTTATGTCGAAATGAAACTTGAGAAGTTTTTCAATATTTAAATGATACAGCAGGCAGCCTGGAGCCAGCCCGGACTCCTCTCATTATGAGCTTAACGTTTGATGTTAAATTAAAATTAGTTTCAACGACGACGTTCTCCCAGAAACTTTTCGTAAGAAACTGTCACTTTGCTTATAATAATTAATTAAACATTTATGATTTCAATTATGATGTGTACAATATGTTTCATGTGTCTCATTGTGACAGTCAATATTAGGTATTTTCATTACAAAATAGGTAACAAAGTTATATTAAATGGGGAACATTTTGGAAGGCTTAAATATGTTCACAATCCTTCTCAAATTTTGCCCATGGATATTATTTCATGGGTATCGTGATATCGATCACTATTTTTATTTCCGTGAAAAATGTTTGGCTAACATAATATAAAAATAGGCAATTTTTGTGAACCTCGGGTCAATTTGTTTTTGTCTAATATCAGATGAAAACTTTGTTGGATGTAACTTTCCAGTATAACTTCTGAACCACGACCACTTGAAAAAGTTTTCCTCTGCAACAACTTGTATTTCAGGTGAATACATAACTTCGTTTGCAGCAGTCTTCGCCACCCACCCGTGAGTTTCGACAGGAAATACATTTTCTGACTCTCGTAATACTTCGCAAATTTTCACTTCGTGTTGTAGCTTCCGTAGTTTGTAATTAACAGGCAGGTTAACGGGTGTCACGAGTTTGGCCGAGTGTTCCCGAGCGACGTCGATTCGGATTGTCTTTTGCACACTGACCTCCATTATACGAGTACAAGTACGCTGGACTGATGATACACAGCGGAATCAGCTCCCCCTATATTCGGGAAGAGAACTAAATCTGACGTAACTTGCAAATGGCCGCTCAATCGCTATTGGTTGTAGAAACCACAGATAATAGTATACCTCCATGGTAGAAACTAGTATTAGCACAGAATACATATTAGTTTAACAACAGATTCCTCACTCCCGAAACCCGTTTAAAGAAATAACGACGCAAGCTACGATACTATAAAGTTGAAATTCCGACGCGCAATGCTAAATTGCCTACGGATAAATTTACCTACAAGTGCGCTCTCTTTCTATCGCATAACGCGTACCTTTTCTAAAGAAATCAAGGTTTTCGCCTAAAACAAAATATTTTATTTAAATTACTATTGGTATGAATAGCAACGATATTAATCCTTTTTATAGTAATATGAAATTTCAGTAAAACAACCTATATTTTATAGTAGTTTTATATTGATTATAATATTGCAGGAAACTTTTACAATTTAAACATAGTACCTAACTTGTGTTTATTTCTGTGTAGTTTGTGTGTTTCTTTGTATGAAATTGGTTTATTTGCTATGTTTGTATAGTTTTTATCTACTATTTGTATTTAAATACCTTATTCAAATATAATAGGTACATATTTCATTGGCTTTTTTAATTGTTCATTTTTATAAGATAACGATTTTGTCACATTAAATTAGTATCATATTGTATTAAATTCCTCTATGATCAGTATACAGTAGATACGCGAAGAAAAATGTTGCGCGTGCGTCACCGCTCGCTTGTGAGTCCCTTATGATTTGCCACCTGCGGGTGGTACTTACAATTCGATGCCCATACGCGCGAGTGGGACAGGCCTGGTATTATTAGTTCTAAGTACTCCCACTACTGCTATCGGCGCCAATAGGGCGACTTTCAAACATCATTTTTATGTCAAATTTAGTTCTCTTCTCAAATATTGGGGGAGCTGATTCCGCTTCAAATAGGCACAAAAAAATTGCTGTCATTTCAAAGGGTGTCCCAACTAGCAAAATTTGGTCATATAATTTTCGAGACAACGTTTTGGTTATAACTTGAGGTCAGGCCTTTTTGGTTATATAGCATTCGTATTAACCTTTATATGATGCGAAATAGGCGCAAAATATATAACTTTTATTTGTATAACGATCGTGTCGTGGTCGTTTTAGTAGCTAAATATTCGTATAGCAGTCGTAAAGTGATTAATTTTATAATCGTTTCGTCGTATTGTGATCCAGTAGACGTTGTATAAACATTAGGAAGTAGTCATTGGCATTACCTTTTTGCGGATACTAATTATTTTACAGTTCTGTTGAAGTAAGATAAAAGAAAAAGTAGCCATCATGTTGGTTAAAGTTTGTCTGCCATATTTATTATTGAATGAATGCTATTGACTATAATGTATTTGGTGTTAGTCGGTAACAATATCTACTTTTCTAAGGGAAATTAAATTTCTCGACGATTGTATATAAGTTTTTTAACAAATATTTAACGCCCCCTTCGAATAATTGCAAAATAATATTTATGAATTTAATTTAATTTAAGATTACTTGTACTTTTACAATTACACGATTTTAGGTAATGATGGTGACTTTTATGTGATGTCTCATGACTATAAGTCGCATATCTTACCATTTATTTATTTTATCATCCACCATTTTTAGGGTACCGTTACAAAGTGGAAACCCATGCATTTTATCGAATTCTCAATATGGTGATAATTTCTGATGTCGAAAAAAAATCGATCAGTAGTTCCTGAGATTAGCACGTTCAAACAAACTAACTAACTAATCAATCTCGTGAGCTTTATAATATTAGTAATAGATCGTAAAAAGTAGGTACATGAAATATTCACAAAATCTTCAATTATATTTGTTCTTTAATAATAACATTTAAATAAAATAAATGGGTGAGGCCGTGGATTTTGCCACTTTGTAACGTATAGTAACGCAGAATATTCTACGTTACAGTAACACTAAAGTAACGCGAAAGTAACGGTGTTGCTTTGTTAAGCTTATGACATACTGACGCGATAAAAAAACTAGTGGGTACAGTGATAAAAAAAATATTTTTTAAATTGTAACAAATTGTGTGTTTTTTTATTATTGTCGATCAGAATAATCAAGGAGACAATGAAGTAAATATTAAAAAAGTTATGGAAATTTTTAATTTTATTGAAGTACCTAAGAAGTGTTTTTTATTGTTCATATTAAGAAATTATCGCATGTAAATACTAATCAATTATTTACAGAACATTTCTTTATGAGATTTCCAAAAAAAAAAAGCATGGCCAATTTTTTGGATAAAAAATACTATGTGTATAGTAAACAGCGAAATTGACAATATGCATTAGTCTTTACAATGCTTCTACGTTACGTAACATAGAATATTTGTTACCAGTAACATAGAAGTAACGTTTAAGTAACGTAGAAGCTCGATTTTCAAGGCTATTGCAGGTTATAATTTCTAAATTAAGCCAAATTTGGAATAAATCTAAAAACTATCATCTACATTATCCATTTCGACACATAGTTTTACGTAAACAATAGTTAAAAAGTCGATATTTACCTTTAATTTCATCAAAAAACTCTTTTGATTTTGCGCTGCTGAAACACGCGTCATAAACTTGTCACAAATTTTAACAAGATGGTGACTTTTTACTTTTTTTCTTGGCCCAATAACTCGGTTTTTTCATAATGATTCCGAATTTCTACTTAAAATTACATTTATATGCTTGTGTCTCGAAATACTGGTAACGAAGAAAGCAGTAACGTAGAAGTGAAAAAAATGAGACAAATGTTTAAATGTTTATAAATCACTGATTAATGCATGTTTTCAATAGTTTAAAACCACTTTATTGTGTCTCAACTATCAGACAAGTAGATTCAATTAAATTTGCTCAGTAGACTCATAAAATAAAAAAGTTAAATAGCGACAAGTAAGTAACCCACCATCAAAGACATCGCTTTTTTATCTAAAATTAGGGCTCTGAAATATGCAGATTAGCGTTTTAACATGATAATTGACCAAAATCCGCTTAGAACTATCCTAAAAGAGATAAAATATAACTGAAAGAAGTTATATATGAGATCAGTGTTACAGTTTAACTGGTATTTTCTGTTTTATTTTATGATGAACATATGAGACACTTTTCTTTTAAAAAAAGTGGCAAAATCCACGGCCTCACCCAAATATTTGAGGGTGCTCCCATAAGAAAAACAATTTTTGGCCAACTTTTGCTCTATAACGGTATAGAACCATTCGTGCGCGAGTCCGAATCGCACTTGGCCGATTATTTCTTGGCCAAAGTCGTAAAAGAGAAATATGAAAATATCATTAAATAACTAAAATGTTTTATAACAGTAAGTTTTAAAAGTATTTTTAAAATCATAACTTAAGTTAGTTATTTAAGTTCTCAAAATTTGAATATTAGGCTTATAAACATTTTATAATAGTCGTAAAAAGAGAGTCGAAAATCATGTAAGAAACGTTTATTTAAAGATGTATTTCATAACAGTTGAATATATGGACTTTACATGATAGCCATGTAGAAATCTTATTACTGATAAAGAGTAGTGTTATGGTCGGCATTACAACCAGATTATAATTGTTATATAAATTAATTTTATACAACATCAAATATGTATTTTAAAGGTCACAACTGCGATATTTATAGGATAGTCATATAATTTGGTCGTGTTAATTATTACAGGACTAAATTAAATGACTCAACTCTTATACGACATATTGTTCGTTTAATATATTGTTACACGATATTGGAAACTTTAATTACAACTATACGATTTCTATACGACTAAATGTCATTTAGGCTTTTTGTTAAAGGACTAATTTACTAGTTGGGATCATTAGTCCAGCGTACTTGTATAATGGAGGTCAGTGCTTTTGCATCATCCTTTCCTGCCGATACTTTCAGTCGGACAAAAAACTTTTTGAATGTTCTCGTTGTTTGGTTCCCACATAAAATAATCTGCGATCTACAAACGTAACATTTTCGTGTATAAAACACTCATCTGTGTGACATTTCTGTGTCGTTGCAATTTATTGCGGACTCGTCTGCGGTTCGATTTTCTAAACATAAAAACAAACAACCACTCAATAGGAAATAACAGCGCTCGCTGTAATGAAACTCTTTGATGTGTTTTTATGTATGGGCTTGAATTGCCATGCAAACATTATACACTCCTTTATGGGAAAAGCACACAAAAGCTTTTGATTAGTTCTAAATTATAAAGAAATATTCTCAGATTCGTCCTACTTTTTGAGCCATCAGTTTGATAACTACACTTAACTATATTAATAGAACCTTTTTAAAAAATAAAGAACATAAAAGCCTGTTGTACAATTTGATATAATATGTAATTAAAAGTGCTTATACTATGAATCCTGTTACTTTTGAAAGGACTTCGACGACCTCTGTGCTCAATGGTTGAGGTGTGGCGGCTCAAGCCAGGGCTCGCGGGTTCGAATCCCGCCAACTGAACAAGAATAAGTTTTCAATGTTCCTGGGTCATGGATGTGTATTAAATAAGAAATATGTGTATTTATACATAATATTATAAAACAAAGTCGCTTTTTTTTTCTCATGTCTCTTTGTTCCCTTTAATCTTTAAAACCACGCAACGGATTTTGATGTTTCTTTCAGTGTTAGATAGTCCATTTATCGAGGAAGGCTAAAGGCTATATTTTATCACGCTAAGACTAATAGGAGCGAAGAAATAGAGGAAAATGTGGAAAAAACGAGGAAAATTATTTGAAAGGGCTCACTTGAACGCGCTAATCTCAGGAACTACTGATCCGATTTGAAAAATTCTTTTAGTGTTAGATAGCCCATTTATTGAGGAAGGCTATAGGCTATATTTTATCACGCTAAGACTAATAGGAAAATGTGGAAAAAAATGTGGAAAAATCATTTGAAAGGGCTTATCTCGCGAACTACTGGAACAATTTTTATGTTATTTGGCACAGATTAGAAGTAGACCACGTGAAGGATCATATGCTATCGATTTTAATAATGTTTTCAGTGGCTATATTTTTATACCCGTGCGACGCCGGGGCGGGTCGCTAGTGATATAATAAAAATGTCTAGTACCCGTAACAGAAGTCCTTCAGGTACTTGCCCCGGCGCCAGACTGACATGGTTTGAGGCGTCCATAGATATTATTAAGGTGCTCCCTCACCGGGAGCATTCACGTGTAATGTAACATTATAGATTCGTTTTTGAGCATCACATTACAAATCTCCTCCCTAACTGATGTAATACTCGACTCTGTAACGTTACATTACAAGCGAATGCTCTCGGTGAGGGAGCAGCTTTATATTAAATTGAATTGCGAGTGTGCTGAGCTGACAGGTCACTTAGCGTCTTAATGCACAACGCAGGGCTGGTCCTGACTGCCCTACAGTGTAAGGGACAAAAGGACGTCTCCGGGCACCTCAGCTGCGGGGCATTTCAGCGGTAACATATTACTCTCCCGTCAGTACTTATATTATCACTTACACTACTTTTCTGCTGCCAGATAGATTAGCTACAGCCTATGCGTTAAATGGCAAGTTTTTTTTTTAATTCGTATGCAAAACGAGAAAAAATTTCCAAACTTATTTTGAATGCATACATGCAAATAACGAGGGTATTTTAAGATAAATTTAAATAGTGAATTTCCTCGACTTGACGGCCACATAGACATAGTACACACATTACACATTGTGTCACCTCATCACCTGCGGCTGCCAGGGTCGAACCGTGAGCTTACGTGGCCCTGGGCTGAAACTATTTAGGGCTACAACATTTTAGACATTTAGGGCATAGACTTAGTTGAAGGGATGGAGAATAACATAGGCTACTTTTGGTCTTGGAAAAAAATCATGTTTCCAAAGGAGGTTTACAAGAATATTCGTATTTTACGCGATTTTCGAATTCCACGCGAGCGAAGCCGCGGGCAAAAGCTAGTTGTATAATAAGCCTTGATCGTAGGAATCTCAGGGATACCAACAAAAAATTAATAAAATTATGAATTCTTTCGCATTATCGTCTATTTTTGACTTGACTTAGCTGGGCGGCGGAGGCCCTTGAACTCATGGGGCCCTGGGCTTAAGCCCAAATAGCCATATTATGGTAGATCCGGCCCTGGCGGCTGCGGTGGGGCGGGGCTGGTGGCAATTTGTCACCGATTATATTTACACATCAAAGCCGATTGAGGTGTAATGAGTTATTGCGGTCTCATGCCTTTCCTCCCTCCCCCCCCCCCCCCCCCCCCCCCCCCCCCCCCCCCCCCCCCCCGCCCCCTCCCCCCATCCCCCGCCGCGCAATCGAATCACGTACGTGATGAATGTACGAGCTCAAAGCATTCAATTTCACAATATTTGATCGATCTCGGTTCTATTCGAAGAAAAGTGTATTTTGCGCGGCAAATTATTTATTTTTCGCTGTGGTAGTATTCGCTCGATCATTAAGGTCCACGGAGTGTGAAATGAGCGCCAATCAGCAGAAAGGATTCCGGGGTAATTTCGCCCTCGATGTAATGTTGCTGGGAATGTCTGTAATGTTTGGAATCGTTCCCGGCGTGGGGCAACATTTCACCACTCTTTGCCATAATAAATGCGCGTTTTGATGTTAAATATTTTTTTTTGTTTACGTAATATTTTATTAGTGAGATCACGGCCGCACCGAAACATTATTTCACAAAGCCGATATGAACGTGATGATTTTTATATGAACAATAGGCATGATGACTATTTTTTTTCTTATTGGTAATTAAAAGACCCTTAAAAAATAGAAACATCGCTGAAAGAATGACTCTGATAGCTTAAAAATTCACCAAGATATGACAATTCAAACATCTCATAAAATAGACCTGCCCGAAACGCTCCATACAAAGTGCTACGAAAGAATGATGTCAATCTTTCGTAGTTTGTACGCATCGGGAGAGAACTTTATTTGGTAGGTATATTAAATATTGCGTTTATGAAAGTGGTTTCATAACAAAAGTAAAAGCAACTTTTGTTATGAAACCACACATAATTTATCGAATGGTATACAAATATTAATAAATTTAATTGAAAAAAAAATCAACTTGATTATCCAACTTTGAAGGCGCATAACAAAAAAATACAAATGCTATCAACCTGAAATTTTGGGGACACTTATTTTATTGTGATTTATTTATTTTATTAACAAAATTCCCTAATCTTTGACCTTGTCATCATCCCTATTGAACATATTACATAATATACATTGTGAACGTAGCCGAGTAACTCAGTTCCGATAAAAAACCCGTACACTCCTGACCTTTGTTTTTAATACAAATAAAATGTGATGTTACTCTCTCAAACTGAAAGTATATATTTTTAACAAAGTTTTCCGTGCCATCCCCGATTCATAATATATTCGCTGGTATGAATCGTTTTTCTGTTAACGAATAAAATATTTATTTATATAGTGAATTGATTTAGGTCGAATAGTTTATAGGGCAAAATATACAATAAAATATTATCTCAGCTTTACTAAAGTAACGGGCGCCCAAAATGGGGACTACGAAGACTAAAAATGTACGAAACTTTTAAAATATGCCTCAAAACAAACATCAGAATTATTATATCAATACTAATATTATAAATGCGAAAGGGTATCTGTCTGTCTATTTGTCTGTTACCTTCTCACGCCCAAACCGCTGAACTAATTATTGCGCAACGGAGTTGCGGCCGTCACGTTGTTGTGTTTCTTTTTTATTCGTGCTGTATTGTTAAATTTAAATTTTTGTGCACCTGATCGTTGATATTTTTTGCCACAATGTAGTGTAATGTCCTATTGATACAAATGAATGTTTATTTACTTATTTATCTAGTGTATAATGATATTATCAGCTTTCATTTATTACTTTCATCTCCACTATATATTAAGAAGTAGGCGCCACAGAGCGAGACGCATGATATTGAATTAGCGGACACGAGCCAATAATCGCAGGAATTAATTCCACAGAGTTCCACTCCAATTTAACTTAAGCTTATGAGTTATGACCGAACCGAGCGTTTTAATTACATTTGTACGCAAATGTCAATATAATGCCGGGCTTAAGCGCATTCGCTGGCGAATATTAGTGGAAACCTCAGTCGAAAATCGAAATATTACTGGAAAATTAGTTACCGATTGAACGTCAGGCAATATTATAATATGTTAATTATACCGTCGACGTGGCCGGTTTATCAATCCCTCGTATATGTTTGAACGCCTGAATAACATTACGTCTATTGTATGAGCGACACGTAAAGTTATCGTGCGGGGGTGTCACCTAAACCTGCCCAGAGCGTCCAATATCCGGCTCTGTGATCCGGTTCATTGAAAAGTTGCGCCGGAACTATGAGACCGATGTTCCTCGATGTGAGCACGAACACGGCCATTTATCCGTTAGTCCGTCCGCCCCGGATGACGAGGGTCCTCGTTTTAATTACCTTGTTTTTGTTCGGCTCCTTATCTATTTACTTACGTGTGCCAGTTTCGGGACTCGGCGAGTTCGGAATTCCGGAACGTCGCCGTCCCGAGTTCCCGGGGATTCGCAGTTAGTTTATAAGTTGTCACGGTGCTCGTCGGTTTCTATATGAATCCCTAAGTTGTTTTCTTTGAGTCCAAGAGAATAGCACGTAGATCGACTTGTCACTCCGCGACTGACTCGAAGGTCACCGCTATTTTGCGAGTAGCCGATAATGTCGATACGCCTAATACGTCGTGTTTGACTTGTGAAATATTAACAAAGGTTAATATTTCACAAGTCAAACACGACGTACAGCGAGATTGCTTAACAAGCAATCTCGCTGAGGTCTTGCGGCCGATTCTCGCAATAAATAATAAATTTTCAGTTTAATTTGTAGTATTGATTCAGTCTCAATCGAAGTACATTCGCTCGTAACGATCGAAGGTGTAGTGCGATTCGAGTAATATTTAATTTTGAGAATTAACTTTCTGCTCAACGCGTTCCTAAAATGATAATGACGTCCAAGGTCTAGGTCACCTGCCTTTCTTACTCCCCGAAGAGAATATAGTGCCAAAATGAGTTTTGTTTAAGCAATAGTCGGCGATGAAGCGGCACGTTGAGCGATACGTCGCTATAAACAACAGCGGCGACGTGCTGCCGTCGGCCCGGCGACGTAATTCGCCCGGGGACGGCGTTAACGACATCAGACAATATCCGCGGGGGTGTAAATGGCCACTTACATCCCGCAGCGAAGCGACGCTGAGCAGAACTAAACGGACACGTGGGACAGAAAAATGTACAAAGTATTATTACTCGTAGATGTGTTTGCGACGCGACGTGTCGTAGCTTCGTACGAGGCTGTAATTGCTTGCATCCGAGTGTTCTTAATTAGTCTATACCGCTATACCCTTTAGTTCCCAAACCGATATGTAAGCTAAAGGCTACACTAGGCTTTTACACTGGAATGTGCCCACTTTATAAAGCTAGGGGTTACGAGTTTAGAGCTCCGCCCCTCGATCTGTAGCTACGTGCTACGAGCCGTAGCTACGTGCTACGAGCCGTGGCTAAATACTACGAGTAGACACTCTACGAGTTGTGTAGCTACATTCTACATTCTACCTGCTACGAAATTTAATGCTATCTACTTGCTTTCAGTATTAATTACATACTATTATCAACATACTCATAGCATTTTTATTTCACACGGCTGAAATCCAATGCAGTTAATTTTTAAGGACAAGTCTATACTATGACTGTCGCGACTCAAGTGAGGCTCGCCCTTTCATTACGCTGGAGCAGCCTCCTGGCTGTGGTGAACAGCTCGAGTCAGCAAATCGCCTCAAGTGAATCTCTCGCTAGAAATTTTTAGCCCTATTGTCGAAAACGACGGTATAATTACTTTTCTAGTTGATAAAATAACAATAATTTATTATTTATTTTTTACTTTCTATTAAAAATATTATAGAACCAGACAAACCCGTAACTCTGTTGAGCCTATAATCGTTTACCACGCGGGAACCGTATATTTTGTAAAAATGGGATAAAAAGTGTCCTATATCCTTTTCCAAGATTCAAAGTATCTCCATTCCAAATTTCAGCAAAATGAACTCAGTGGTTTGGGCGTGAAGAGGTAACAGACAGACAGATGGACAGACACACTTTTGCATTTATAATATTAGTATTGAAATATGGATGATAGGTATTAGGTAGCATCAAAATTAATTTAATATAATGAAATATTAACTTGGGGAAGGAGTGTGACTTATCTATTCTCGTGAGTTGTTTGAGGCGCGAGTCCGAAATTCCCGACCTGGCCATTGTTCTGTGATCCCTCACATCATCATTACTCCAGAGTCCAGACCCCGGCCGGGCACCACACTCCGGACACTCGAGACATTTATAGACTACTAGTTGATCCGGCAAATGTTATTTTGCCATATAAATTAAGTAGATAAAAATCTATTCTCAGGCCTAACGAATGTACATAAAAAATTTCATCACAATCGGTTGAGCCGTTTTGGATGAGTTCGCGCACAAACACTGTGACACGAGAATTTTATATTAAATTGAGGCTTCGTGCTTCCTTATACATCGTTTTTTGTGAATAAAATATTATCCGGTGTGTAAAATGAAGCTCAAAGAAACAAAGTAAATATGATTTACATTTAATATTTAACGAAAATATTATGAATGGAAACATAATATTAATAATATTTAACTTTTTCTAATTTTGAATACCGAACATCAAATGACTTATGTAACATTTTGTATTAAGGCGGGATTATAGGCAACTGACATTTTAGAATTAGCAGAAAACAAGCTCAATAGATGGCGCTCGATAGGTACATATTTAGTTTTCAAGCCGTCGTTGATTTCAATAATTTTCAGAAATAATGTGATCACGTGGTAAACTCGACATACAGACTAATGATTAACAGAGAGGCCATGTTCACAACTTAATAAACGAAATCTTTAATGAACTTTGTATTATAATAAAATTATGTATTATTTTAATATGTTTGTTCTGTACTCACGAACATGAAAATAAAGTATTTCCTCAATAATACATGATATAATTGATTATAAAATGTATAACAAAATAAAGTATTACTCATATTATGCATTGCATATACTTATGCATGGAAAAATATAGCTATCTTAGGTACAATAATTCATCATCGTCAGCTCGCTCACTGCTGAGGTTATTTTATGACTTTATAATATGATTCAAATATTTTTTGTGCTTGGGTTTATTGCAATACCTTTAATAAATAGGATGTAGACCCATGACGATTACTTGTACCTGACGCTGCAGCATCCTCTGGAATCTATATAGCACCCTCCACAAGTTCAAAAACGATAACTCTTGCAATACAGGTAACGTTTTTGACCCGCTTGACAACTTTTTAATGAATAGTAGATTATATTCATTATTGTTATGCAGATCATATTCATATTTTCTTTGTCGTTTTTAAGGAATCTGTTCCCAAAAGAGACCCTTGGCCCAGTAAGTCTTAGCTTCGCTGTCTATCCGTCTGTCTGTCTCCAGGCTGTATATCAAGTAACGCGGTAGCTAGAGAGCTCAAATTTTCAATTATGTATTTATGTTGTCACCATAACAACAAATAGAAACAAAATAAAATAAATATGTTAAGAGGTCTGAAATATTCAAAACAAAAACGCAATTTTTAGGCCTATTCTGCTCGACATCTATAATGGCAACCGGTAAATGTTTAACATATTTACGAAATACCTCATTATAATATTAAAACTTTAAAAATACTAATACTTATTAGAATAGTCTGTCTGTCATTTCATGCTTAAACTACTGAACCATTTTTTATAAAATTTGGTGAAGAAAGGACAAAGGATACTTTTTATCCTGAAAAAATTAACGGTTCCCACGCCATGAACGATTTTTTTAAGAATTTGCATCGAGATAGTAGCTATCAATTTGTTCTAGTAGCTGTTTGACACGACATTTGACACGAAAGACCCTGCGGCTACATAGCGTCAAACATTTAATAAAGAATTTGAAAGATAAAATATATGGGGTTTATGTCAAAATCTTCATTTATGATACATTTAAGTTATAAATATTCATCTCTGAGTACGCCAGTCACAATATTATTTTCCTCCTGTTTATTTTTGCTATGGGTCCCAACAAAATTAGAATGAAAAATGTTAGTGAACAAGACTTATATTATGCCAACTTTCCAATAAACCAGTACATTACACCAGATTGTCGTGAGTTAAAAATTAATAATTGCATAAAATGTAATTTCTTTGCTCTCTACTTTCAAGTGTCGTCGTGATTTTTATTCACAAAAATTATATTTTTGATAAAATCAAATAAGGTTCAAAGGTTTTTCGTTTCGATCAATATTATTTTTTGTGTAAAGAATGGAATTCACATGTTCGATAAAATTGTAGTTTAACATAATATCATATCAAAATCATGGTGTATCTATGAATTTGGATCTATCCGCTTGATAATATTATTTTTACGATTTTACTCCAGTGCTAATAGTCAGGGAGCAATAGAACATTTTTTTTTATTACTAACACGCTAATTTTTGTGAGTAGCTTCATTTTGATAAGACAAACAACTTTTTTATCTCCAAAAATCTTCCATTTTAGGGTACCGTAGCCAACCAAGTTTTGTTGATTACAGAACCCTAAAACGGAACCCTAACCAGCTGATTTTTTGTATATTGGTAGGTCAATAGTTATATAATTTAAGAGTAACATTGTTCTACAAATTGAACAATCCATATTTTAGGACCATCAAATCAAATTATGAAATCCTTTCTTTCTCTGTTAGCTACTACTTTCAAGATTTTTTCGCAGATAAAAAAGTTGTTTGTCTTATCAAAATAAAGCTACTCACAAAAAATTAGCTTGTTAGTAATAAAAAAAATGTTCTAGGGCTCCCTGACTATAAAATGTTATATCTTTCCATTGCTATGGATTGGACATGTTCGATAAAATTGTTGTTTAACATAATAATATCATTATCATTTTACAATGTTTTAACACATCCCTCAAAATGTGTCTCTGTGTTGAGGCACTCTGTTCATGCTCTGTTCATTATTATCCAACTTAGCCGTGATATTTGCATTTATGACTTTCAAACCTACCAAAAACGTATAAATGATCGTTTGTCGAATGTAAATTATCAAATATATATCAATAAGATACCTAATAAGGTAGTTTCTCACCAAATATTAGGTTACAAAACAATATTGTAATATTTGTAAACCAAACATATTGCCTATGTTCTGAAATAAAACCCAGTTTACTTATCAGTGATCAAGACGTCATCTTACGACGCCGCACTGTATTGTACTGGTATTCCACTAGTAAGACAAGTGTAACGTATTATAATCACATCACAATAAACACATTTAAGTATACGACAATGCACTGGCAAATATTTCGAAACGAATCAACAGTATGGGACCACGGCAATTCTAGGCCTAAGGAGCTCTGGCCAGTATACTGGGATATATTTGTGAACATACTCTAGGTTTTCTAGGTAGGTAATAGACAATCAGTCACTGAAAGACAGATTTGACTGATGTCATTCAATTATTATCGATCAAAACGCCTGTGGAATTGTTATGGCAAATATTGAAAGCAAGGCGTTGCATTCGAAAATTAATAAATCGTTCGAATTTGTGATCAAAACGATTTATCTTTATTATTGTTATTATATATCAAAAACGAAGCTGACCCTAACCTTCGAAATCATAATTTAAACATTTTTGTATAAAAATATTTTTTCCTGCGTGGTAACGCCATCTAGCATAACTTTAAGTAACCATCGAATACTATGAAAATTATTACATTTCATATTGCGAAATTTCGTATTATAAATAAATAAATAAATAAAGGATAACAAATTAATTTTTTTTTTAATTAGGCCGAGTAAATATTAATATAGTCTCACGCGCTTCCCTTAACCTATCTCCATCCCTTTCCTTTCGTGCACTGTCGCCTATCGTCGTTGAAGCTCGGGAATTCGCCAGTGTAATTTTTGACTCATTACGAGACGGACATAGACGTTTTCGTCAAGTCCTCGCTGACCGCTATCAGAATATATGGACGTTGGAGAACTGGTACGCTGCTGATTTCCATCTGTGCCGCACCATCTAGTGTTTCGCGAGTGTTTCCTGGGGCCCCAGACGTGCTGTTCAGCGCCTGCGTTTGTGGAAGCGAAGACCAAAGGTTAGTGCACGAAATCTCCTTCCTACTATCTGCCCCTACCTCCAGCATTCGTGAGACTATAAAAATACAGTCCACTAACTATCGAAGGTGGATAGCAGCTATAGGCCATTTGTTGATTCACCCGCCCCACGCGCCATCATATTTTTTTGGTTCCATTCGAGCCGGATGATTGAACCATGTTACATGGTCAATTCGGCTTTAAATTAAATATCGCCCGCCCTTATTGCACAAGCTATTAACACCTACTTAATTGTAAAAATAGTATATTTCATTCGTATTTAAATATTACTACCTACCCAAGTATATTCTCGTAACATTATAAGTACCTTCATATCATATATAATTTACCCATATAACCATATAACCGCATAAATAAATATTAAAATAACTAGTAAATAATTATATTTTGCCTTTCTTAATTGAAACTTAATTTTCATACATATCTAAGGTTGTAAATTTGGATTATAAGTTCGTACTTCGTACCTACCTATTCCTATATTCGAGCATTCTAGAAAAATCTGTTACCGCCGCGCGTTGTTGTCGCGCCGTTGGCGTTTGCTTGTAAGTTGTAACACTTGTGACGCACCATACGAATAGATAGGTACTCACTCGCGTTGCCAACCGGGTTTGCTGGTCGATTTAGATACTTACATATAAAGTATTTAATTTAGTTTTGTTTTGTACGCATAATATTCTTTTACAATGTCGGAAGAATCTAAGAGTAAAAAGGGATCATCTACAGTAATCCACGATAAAGAACTTAAATTACTCGAAGCAAAGCGTAATATTATTTTCGAACGTGTTCAAAGTATTTACGACATTTCGAAAATTATACACACGAGCGAGGACGTAAGGGAAGGCTTCCTTAGTTCCGTTACAACGCTAAGTTCATTGCGAAACGAATTTACACAATTATTAGATCACTATAATGACCGCTTATTGACGATTAATCCCGAAGCAACACCTAATTATAAATGTTTGGTTTCCTTTGAAGAGTTGTACGGTCGTATTAAATATATTAGTTCGCAGTGTTTGCCCAAGGTCAACGAAACATTGCCGCGCAAAACTATGCCTAGCTTACCGCCCATAGAATTAATGTCCTTTGATGGTGATATAAAATCGTGGCCATTGTTTTATGCCAGCTTTAGATCGACCATACACGAAAACCAATCTCTCACGGATTCCGAAAAATTATATTATTTACTTGGCAGAATCACCGGCAAGGCGCAAGCCGCCTGCGCGGGAATAACGCCGTGCGCAGAAAATTATGACTTAATGTTTCAAACGCTCATCGATAAATACGATGATAAACGCTTACTCGCTTCCTCGTATATAGACCAATTACTTGATTTCAAAAATATTGTTAGCACATCGTCTAATAATATTGATTTATTTATGGATAAATTTGTTACTGCCGTTAGAGGTTTAAAAAACTTAAAAATTCCGGATCTTACAGACTTTATTCTGTTACATATCGCATTAAGAAAGTTAGACTCTGATACTATAAATACCTTTGAAAGATTGAATGACTCATCCGCTATTCCGACGTTCGACAGCCTAGTTTCTTTTATTCAGAATCAGTCTAAAATATTGCAACGTACACTAACACACAATAATTACAATAAAAAGATAAGCGATCGCGTTCGTACTAATAATTATAGTAAGCCAGTGTCGAACAAATTGCAAACATATACCACTACAACTAATAATAATACTACGTCTAATTGTTTGTGTAATAATATAACACATCAACATTTATTTAAATGCCCTTCCTTTAATAATATTTCGCCCAGTGAGAGATTTAAATTAGTTAAAGAACGTAACGCCTGTGTAAACTGTTTGAGTATAAAACATAAAGTTTCTGTGTGTAACTCTAATTCAAACTGCAGAGTGTGTAAGCTTAAACACCACACTTTGCTTCATTTTAATAATTATAACTCGTTCAATTCGGAATCGAACCGCCACCATAACGATATTGCTACCGTGCCGCAAGGGAGCTCGCGTCCGAACCTTGCGCCCGTCCCCGCGCCCGCGCGGACAGTCTTATCCACTGAGCGCTCGGACGTTGCGTTGTGTGCGACTCGCACTGGCACTCCGCGTACGGTGCCCAACTACTATATGAAGCGCAGCGAATGTATTGCGCCCACGACGGTTTTACTAGCCACCGCACAAGTTTTTATTTATGACTCGCAAGGTAACTCTTATATGGTACGCTGTTTGCTTGACAGCGCGTCTCAAAGTAATTTTATAACTAAAAATTGTTGTGAACGTTTGAATATTCGCATTCACAATATACCGCAAACGACTGTCAAGGGTATCGGTGGCTCGAAGAAGGTTGTTAGAGGAAAGGTTTCTTTTAAATTTTCTTCTAAATATAATACAAATAATAAATTTGATATTTCATCTTTAATTGTAGATCAGATAACTGATTGCTTGCCTTCCGCTTTAGTTGATAAGTCCGCGTTTTCATATTTAAATAATTTACCGCTCGCGGACGACACGTTCGCAACCCCGAATTCCGTTGATGTTTTAATCGGGGCTTCGCTGTTTCCGCATTTACTGTTGCCTGGTGTTGTACACAGCAACTCGACCGCTCCGCCCGCTATAGAAACCGTACTCGGTTATATTTTAATGGGTTCTGCGCCCACATTAGGTACCGCTCACGCGTTAGCTTCATGTTGCGCTGTTGAAATTAATTCGCCCGCTTCTATCGATACTTTTATTAAAAGATTTTGGGAACTAGAAGAGCTTTCCCTTCCGCCCGTTCAAAGTCCCGATGACGTTGAATGTGAAATGCATTATCAAACTACCACTGAACGAGATCCCGTCAGTGGTAGGTATACGGTGTCTTTGCCGTTCCGCGAAGATGTGTTCTCTTTAGGAGACTCATATAATATCGCATATAAACGCTTTATTTGTTTAGAACGAAAACTTGAATCCTCGCCGCGATTGAGAGAGGCTTATAACAATGTTATATCTGAGTATATTCAAAATAATTATTTAGTTCCCGCGATACCAGATATTAGTAATTTGAATTCTCCATCATATATAATTCCGCACCACGGTGTTGTCCGTGAAGATAAGTCCACGACAAAATTACGTGTCGTTCTCGACGCCAGTTGTAAAACTAGCTCAGGTGTAGATCTTAATAATATCCTTCACAGTGGACCTAATTTACAAGGAGATTTATTTCAAGTAATTTTAAATTTTAGACTTTTTGCTATCGCACTTTCCACCGACTGCCGCCAGATGTTTTTACAAATCGCTGTTATGGAAAACGATTGTCGTTTCCAACGTATTCTTTACCGCTTCAATTCAAACGACCCAATAACAATATATGAGTTTAAGAGGGTCTGTTTTGGCTTAAGATCTAGTCCGTTTCACGCCTTACGTACCGTCAAACAGTTGGTAGAAGATGACGGGCATAAATACGCTGTTGCCGCTGAAATCGCGTCGTCGTCGCTTTACATGGATGATTTAGTATTTTCCGTGAGAACAGAAGAAGAGGGAGTTACCGCAGCCGCCCAGCTGATCAGTATGTTTAAGGGTGCTCAATGGGATTTGGTGAAGTGGAGTAGTAATTTCGCTTCAGTTCTCCAAAGCCTACCAGAATCGCACAAACTTCCGTCTGATTTGGAATTTGATAAAATTAATCAACATAAGGTTCTGGGACTACTCTGGTCGCATTCCTCGGATTCATTCTTTTTCAAAATTTCTCCGCCAGACGGCAAATGCACAAAACGCATAATTTTATCTACCATTGCACGATTATGGGATATAATGGGGTTTGTCGCGCCTACTATTCTTTACGCTAAATTGCTTATTAGACAGATATGGTTATTAAAACTCGATTGGGATGACCAGCCTCCTCCCAATATTGTTAAAACTTGGAAGCAATTCTGTTTAGAATTACCATTATTAAATCGCTTTAATATTCCGCGACACTTAGGTGTCGTTGACGGCGGTGTCGCCACTCTGCTGGGGTTCTCGGACGCTAGCGAGCAAGCATATGGCGCTGTTGTATATTTACATTTACAAATAGGTAGCAGTTCTTCTGTTCAACTGGTATGCGCAAAGTCAAAGGTAGCTCCAATAAAAACTATTTCTATCGCGCGATTGGAATTGTGCGCTGCCGTATTATTGTCAAAATTACTTCGCATCGTTTACGATAATTTTAACCCGCGATACAAAATGAATGTCTTAGCCTTTACTGACTCTAAGGTTGTTTTATTTTGGGTTAAAAGTTCACCGCATCGATGGCATACCTTTGTTGCCAATAGGGTTGTAACATTAAATGATAATATTTCTTCTGATAACTTTCATCATGTTGCTGGATCTGAAAATCCAGCCGACTGCCTTTCCCGCGGCTTGACTCCCGCCCAATTGATTAGCCATCCGCTATGGCTCCGTGGGCCTCGTTGGGCTATTAATTCCTCTGAATGGCCTATTTACGAGGTACATGATTTTTCTACTTTAAACATACCTCCTGAGCAAAAAACGCTTACTCACACGGGATTGATAGAAGTTGATGAGTCCGTTTTATATTCTCTTGCGCTCCGCATGTCCTCCTGGACAAAGCTCTTACGCACTATGATTTACATTTTCAGATTCGCAAAACTGCTACCATGTAAAACTCACCAGACCATATCAGTTACAGACTTAGAATTCTCTGAAAATAGATTGATACGCATTTTACAATCAAAATACTTCGCAGACGATTTCGATAATTTAAGCAAGGGTAAGAAATGCTCTACCGCTTTACAACGACTGTTGCCATTTTTACAAAACGGTATTATTCGCGTTGGAGGCCGTCTTTCAAACTCCGATTTAAGTTTTTCCCAAAAACATCCCGTTATATTGCCGCGTCATGATCACATTGTAGACTTAATTGTAGACTATTATCATAAAAAATATTTACACGCCGGTCCAGAGCTTTTAATGTCCATACTCAGACAAAGATATTGGATCCTGTCCGCTAGACGTATAATACGTCATCGCGTTTTTAAATGTAACAAGTGCTTTAAACTAAAACCGCGTTCTATTTCTCCTCTTATGTCTGACCTACCTGTAGGCAGGGTGACAGAAAACATAAAGGCCTTTACACACTCGGGCTGCGATTACGCAGGGCCCATCTCATACGTACCATTAAGACGTCGTGGAGCAAAAAGCTACAAGGCTTATTTGTGTGTTTTCATCTGTCTTACGACTCGCGCGGTGCACATTGAAATAGCCACCGATTTAAGTACCGATAGCTTCTTAGCTGCCCTAAAGCGCTTTCTGGCTCGCCGCGGTCCCGTACAGTATCTGTACTCAGATAATGGAAGGAATTTTGTAGGGGCACAGTCATATCTAAAGGACCTTTATCGTTTCCTAGACAAAGAGTATAAACCACGATTCGAAGAGGAACTATTAGAGAATATAATTATTTGGAAGACCATACCCCCTGCTTCTCCACATTTCGGTGGATGTTGGGAGAGCATGGTGAAGGTCATTAAGACCCACTTAAATAAGGTCATAGGACAACAACTTTTATCTTATGAGGAGTTAAATACTCTTCTCATACAGATAGAATGTCTATTAAATTCGCGACCGCTTACCGTTTTAAGTTCCGATCCGTCGGAACCACGCGCTTTAACGCCAAACCATTTTTTATTCGCTATACCTTTAAATTCTTTACCCGCGCACGATGTAGAGGAAAGGAACGTCACGCTATTACATAGACATCTATTAATTGATAAATTAGTCCAGTCTTTCTGGAAGCGATGGAGACTAGAATATCTTCATAAGCTACAAGTGAGGCAAAGGTGGAATAAGGCCTCTCCTTCTATTGCATTAGGTACAATTGTAATAATTATAACTGATAATACACCACCTCTCGCTTGGCCGCTAGGTGTTATTGAAAAATTGCACCCCGGTAAGGATGGCGTAGTTCGCGTAGTTTCAGTTAAGACCGCTAAGGGTGTTTTCCTGCGTCCCGTGGTTCGTTTGTGTCCTCTGCCTAATCAATAATGCTAACGCTCGCTTTCTGCCTTTGTTTATTAAGCTTTATGTATATATTTTTTCAATAGCTATAGTTATTATAATAAATATTTATGTTCCACATAACATGTATCCGGTACTATTAAGTTGATATAGCTTAGATATACCGTATATGTATATAATATTTTTTTTTTTTAAAGGCGAACCTTTAAGGGCGGGGGAAATGGTAACGCCATCTAGCATAACTTTAAGTAACCATCGAATACTATGAAAATTATTACATTTCATATTGCGAAATTTCGTATTATAAATAAATAAATAAAGGATAACAAATTAATTTTTTTTTTAATTAAGCCGAGTAAATATTAATATAGTCTCACGCGCTTCCCTTAACCTATCCCTTTCCTTTCGTGCACTGTCGCCTATCGTCGTTGAAGCTCGGGAATTCGCCAGTGTAATTTTTGACTCATTACGAGACGGACATAGACGTTTTCGTCAAGTCCTCGCTGACCGCTATCAGAATATATGGACGTTGGAGAACTGGTACGCTGCTGATTTCCATCTGTGCCGCACCATCTAGTGTTTCGCGAGTGTTTCCTGGGGCCCCAGACGTGCTGTTCAGCGCCTGCGTTTGTGGAAGCGAAGACCAAAGGTTAGTGCACGAAATCTCCTTCCTACTATCTGCCCCTACCTCCAGCATTCGTGAGACTATAAAAATACAGTCCACTAACTATCGAAGGTGGATAGCAGCTATAGGCCATTTGTTGATTCACCCGCCCCACGCGCCATCACTGCGTATATTTTCGCTGAATTCTAGTCGAAATAAAATTTTGAAAGTAGCATTCTTTATTACTCTTTTTTTAGTAGTAAATGGATTTAAATCAAAATTCTAAGCTGACTGGGACCTTGGTAAGGAACGTAACAAACCTATAAAAAATGTTTAAATGCTTATAATTACTTTTGGTCAAAGTTCTAGTGAAAATAAAAACATGAAATTTCACGAGTCCTCGTTGTATACGGCCTTAAAAGTCTTAGTAATTGAGTGAAAATTAAGCAGTTACTACTGAACCGTATTATAAATTGTTATATATATATTTTTTATGAAATAAGGGGGCAAACGAGCAAACGGGTCACCTGATGGAAAGCAACTTCCGTCGCCCATGGACACTCGCAGCATCAGAAGAGCTGCATGTGCGTTGCCGGCCTTTTAAGAGGGAATAGGGAAATAGGGGAGGGTAGGGATGGGAAGGGAATAGGGTAGGGGATTGGGCCTCCGGTAAACTCACTCACTCGGCGAAACAGCGCAAGCGCTGTTTCACGCCGGTTTTCTGTGAGAACGTGGTATTTCTCCGGTCGAGCCGGCCCATTCGTGCCGAAGCATGGCTCTCCCACGTAATTCATTGTTATCCAACATAATAGGGCAGTATATCTCAGAAAGACCTCTCGGCTGAGGTATTCACGTGTATCAATGATCTGCATATTATGGATATGTGCACAGCTGTCATGTAAACTGAATCGTGTCCCTCCCGCTCCTCCCGCCCCTCCGTCACCCCGGCCGGTGCGGCCCTGAATGCCCGGCGTATTGTCACGCGCCGAGAGTCGAACTCAGTACCGTGCATACCAACGTTACGTATTGAGAGGACGTGACAGAAAATATACTGAGATATAAAGCTTAAAGCATTTCTTACAACCTATAGCATAATTTTGTGAAACACAGTTAATTTTAGGGAAAATACATCGTCAACATTGCACTTCTACGAAGCATGTAATAGCCTCAAATACGTTCCTTTACATTCAGGACCCTGAGCCAAAATGCATAGAAGTTCTAAATCAAAATTTAAGATTAATAGAATTTAAGACAAGTCATCGCTTAGTTACATATCATTCGCCAGACTGTATAATTATGACAAACTCTGGTAGAGTAGGTCTAAGACAAACTGCGCGACTGGAAACCGCTTTTGCCTCCGCATATGCACCAATAGGAAATTATCAAAGTTACGGCGAACTTTACCGGAATCTGCGGCTGTTTAAATACGTAGTAACTTCGAAAGCTCCATAGCCACTCAAATCGATTCGAGGTCCGAGTGACGTTGGAGGGTGGCGGATTTATCATGCAATTTATCAGGCGGAAATTCTCTAGTTATTTTTAAAATTTCGCCCCGAATCACCCTCGTCCCGCTCTCGCGCATACGGTTCGACGGGTAAATAAGCCAGCATTACTCGAAACGACTTCGTGTGAATAATTATCACAAGATTGGGCTCCATAATCACAATCATCGTGCTGCTCCAGCTGGTAATGGGCGCGACAGTTACGGCAATTAGGCGGCGTGAGTGCGGCCGTGTTTATTACGACGACGCTCCAAACATTAACGTGATGTTTACACCCGGGGGAAATTTACACGTTGACAAATATTTACACCGAGTTAAGAACGAAGAAAGAACGTGATAAAAAATTAATATCTACTCCTAGTAACTGAATACAAACATAAAAAAAAATTAAGTAATTAACGGATTTGAAATGCCATTATTGTGGAACATTGCCATCGTTATTATATATCTCTATACCGGTATATATCTCACAAAAATTAACATACAGAGACTACAAAGTTTTTGCTGAAACAAGAAAATTCGCAAAAAACAATGACTTTCGCTTTTGTTGGACCTCACATGGTAAAATTTACTTACGGAAAACGGAAGGCGCTACTTTGATACATATTAAATCAGAAGATGATCTCTCCAAACTTATGTCAGCATGACTGATCTGTATGATAATTTTTTCATTATATTATTACTTAGTCTTAACAAATAAATACTATAGAATTAAGTCTAAAACTAACATACATGATAAGATATTTTTTTCTGTAATTTTTCTTTTCTGTTTTAAAAACAAATCTACATACACACACATCATATACAAAAACTATAAAAAACATAAGACTCACGTACATTTAAAAATTAAAATTTTTAAATTATCTTATACACTAAACAATATTATGACTCTCTGTTTCGGTTTCAGTTTCAACTTAAATACATCGTTAGCTTACATAATCTACACAAAAAGACATTTGGTTACACAATATTATTACATAAAAAATCATAAATGGCTGCAACAAATGACTACATTAATAGCTTAGATAACTTCAATATATCCTCCCAAATAGCCTGCGAGCCAGAGAATTGTAAGACATTTCTGACAAAACCTGATTCATATCTAAAAATCCTGCAACAGAATATCAGGAGTATCAATAAAAATTTTCACGAACTACAAGCTCTATTGGCCCGAATCAGTTTTGACTGTGATGTAATTGTTCTGTCCGAGGCATGGTTATCTGTTAACAACAATAACATTCCCAGTCTAATTGGATACAGTTGCTATCACTCTTCTTACAATTACAATAAAAACGATGGCTTAGTGATATATGTTAAAAAGTCTTTAGACTCTATAGCTAAAAAAGAAGAACCAATGCTATCTGAAGCAAACTGCATAGTTTTGAAACTTAGCCACGATACTGTTTTAATTTCTATTTATAGACCGCCATGTTTCAAAAACCTAGAACCTTTCTTAAACTCATTACACGACCTCCTTGAGAGTTTAACACGTTTCAAAAATATAATTTTGGTCGGTGATATCAATATAAACATATTAAATTTAAACACAGACAGCTCAAAATACCTCGATGTGACATCTTACTTTGGACTCTTACCTGCAACATGTAGGCCAACACGTGAAAAGAGTTGCTTAGACCATGTGATTGTAAAAACTAAATTACCGGGTTTTACTTTCCATTTAGAAACTTCATTAACTGATCACGAATCGGTATTATTTTGCCTTAAACATAAAAACACAAAACCTTTGAATTCCCAGGAATTATTGTATCGATATAATTTTGAGGGAATTAAAAGTAATTGTAACAATCTTAATTTAGATGACTTATATACTGAAAATAATCCCAACACTGCTATCAATAAACTAACCAACAGACTCGCTAAAATTATATCCGATAATAGGTCAGAAATTAAAATATCTAAAAATAAACTTAAGATAAAACCATGGATTACTGATGGATTAGTTCGATGTTTAAGAACTAGAGATAAAATGCACAAGTTTTTTAAGTTTAAAAAAAGATCCTGATAACCAAATTCTAAAATTAACATACATACGATATAGAAATTATTGTAATAATTTAATTAGAAAAATAAAAAGACAGTATGAAAGGGAAGAATTGTTAAAAGCTAAAAATGATAATAAAAAATTATGGAAAAGTATAAAAAAAAATTACAAACCTATACCATGAAACTCCGACCTGTAAGGAACTGCTCACGATTAATAGCACTAAACAGGAATCAATAGACGCAGTTAACTCCTTTTTTGCTAACGTGGGACGAAGCCTTGCTGAATCTATCCCAACAAATTCAAAAACAAGAAACCCAACGTTTGATATAAATTCTATTTCGCCACTCAATTCCTTAGTCCTATCAAATACTTCCGTAGAGGAAATTTCAAAAATCATAAAAGAACTCAAATCAGACTGTACACCGGGTTGTGACAACATACCTGTAAAAGTTCTAAAGGAAAATATTGAATTAATTGCACCTTTACTTACCCATATTTTTAACTCTTGTATGGAAGAGGGCATCTTTCCGGAGGCATTTAAAAAATCTGCCGTTATACCGATCTATAAGACGGGTAGAAAGGATAATGTATCAAATTATCGCCCAATAGCCATACAAACTTCTTTTTCTAAAATTTTTGAGCGTGTGATTAATAAACGACTCGTTGGATATCTCGAATCGGAACATTTGTTAGCAGAGACCCAATTTGGGTTTAGGAAGAGTAGGTCAACTGACGAAGTTGTACATAACTTTATACAGAATGTGGCAAAAAAATTAGATGGCAACAAAAAGGTATTAACGATATTTCTGGATCTCAAAAAAGCCTTTGATACAGTGTCTCTACAAATCTTGATAGACAAATTACAAAAACTCGGAATTCGTGGAAAACAACTAGATTTATTTAAAGACTACTTAACGAATCGTTCGCAATATGTTAGAATTGGAAAATATATCAGCTCACAACAAAAACTTGACTATGGTATTCCACAAGGTAGTATAACAGGCCCTACTCTATTTTTGTGTTACATTAATGATTTATGTAAACTCAATCTAGAAAACTGTGCGATTACATCATATGCGGACGATACTGCTCTTACCTTCACGGGTGATACATGGAAAGAGGTCTTTCAGGTCGCGCAAAGGGGTTTCAACACTGTATCTCAATGGCTGGCCCTAAATAGTTTAACACTAAACGTAGAAAAAACAAAATATGTGTGTTTCTCAATGCGTAGATTAAATTTGCCTTCACATCTAAAATTACATGTTCATGAATGTTCGTACTCGAAGTCACCATCTTGTCAATGCCCAGAAATAAGTAAAACATCAAATATTAAATATCTCGGAGTGACTATTGACTCTAACCTATCATTTACTGAACACATTCATAATATATCTCAAAGGCTTAGGAAATTAATTTTCGTATTTAAACAATTGAGGCAAATTACTACAGAAAATACAGTAAAGAAAGTATATGTTGCACTAGCACAAACAGTCATATCTTACTGTATAACGTCTTGGGGAGGAGCGGCAAAAACTAAACTGCTGGAGCTGGAAAGAACACAGAGACTACTCCTTAAAATATGCCTTTTTAAGCCGAGACTCTATCCAACTACTGACTTGTATCGGAATGCCAAAGTCCTCACTGTTAGACAATTGTTTGTCCTGTCTGCGATTGCAAAACAACACTCCCTTGCATGTTACACTCCAGTACCGGCTACTAGAAGACAATATAAAATTTTTAACCCCGAATTGACCCGGACATCCTTTGCTCACAGATTCTTCTATTATTTGGGTAAAACGCTGTATAATCAAGCAAATAAAATTTTAAATATCTATCCTAAAACAAAAAGAAATTGCAAAGAAGCTGTAACACAATGGCTCTTGAACCTTGATTATAATGAAACTGAAAATCTTATCAATACAAGTAATAAATAATGTAATTTCATGAAAATTTGAACAACTCACAATCACACACACACACACACACACACACACACACGCACACACACACACATTCAAATAGACGCATGCTTATTAGTAATAAAATTTAATTGTTAAGTATAAATTACTACCTACTAAGATTTCTAATTTAAAATCAAATAAATGTAATAAAAATCAACTATAATTTAAGAAAAAGAATTATTTAGGATGTTAATAAATGTTAAATTTTATATTGAATATTAATAGTATGTATTCATACACTAGGGATGGAGGCCTGGTGTCTCAAAATACAAGCAGGACACTGCTTAGTTTGAGACTCCAGTCTCCCCACAAATACTGAACTATTTTATTGTTATGATATACATAAATGTAATATTATTATTGTGGTGAGAGAATAAATAAATTATTATTATTATTATTATTATTATTAGCACAGACAAACTTGCCTAACTGCTGCACTCACAGAAGAAAATTATTTATCTAACTGTAATTAACCTATCAAGCCCCGCGTGAGCCTGCACCGGTGCCCGCGATAACAATTGAAAGGCTATTGTGTCTAGTTTTTCCACAATCGAAGGATTAAATGACATGTTTGGGTCTACACAGATGGACTGCATTTCAACTGCAATCCAACTGCAAATTGCAGTTGGATTGCAGTTTGAATGCAGTTGACACGACTGCAATACGACTGCAATAGAACTGCAAGCCAAACGCGCAGTCGGATTGCAGTTCAGTTGCAGTCGGCGTGCAGTCGTGTGAACTGTTTGGTTTGCAGTTCTATTGCAGTCGTATTGCAGTCGTGTCAACTGCATTCAAACTGCAATCCAACTGCAATTTGCAGTTGGATTGCAGTTGAAATGCAGTCCGTCTGTGTAGACCCTTTGACAGAAAATGTAGTATGGGGCTTACGTAAAAAATTTCATTTAATTACAGTTAAATAATTAATGTTCTTCTGCGGCAGTCAAAGTTAAAACTATGAGATACTCACGCCTCGGAGATGAGCGCGCGCAGCTTGCAGAATACCAGGCCGAAGCTGTAGGGGTACTGGTGCCAGTACACCGACAGGTCGTTGGGCAGACCTGCAACAAACATTCTCTAAACCGACGCTTTTATATAGGCACTCCGATTTTAATCTTCAACAGGAAAATTAAATTTTTCGATTCTATTAACTGACAAGAAAGGAAAAATTTATGAAGGGCCTGAAAATTTATTATCACTAAACAAAACTTCAAAGCGGCAATATATCAAAGCCGAATGCTTGATACTCGCTGTCGAAGGAGACGAAGTTTAATATACTGAGTAGAAAAAGTAGTCGCCCCTTCTCTCCAGCATCGTCGATCCTTTTGTGTATGCAAAACACTTATTGTCTTTTCTGAATGCTCGATGATTTTGTGATCTAGCAGTGCTAACGAAATACGACAATTGCCGGGGAGTGAAGTTGTTGGTTTTCGAACTATCGACATGACGACCCTCGACTTTGCAGTGATTCTCCGGCTTAAACGTTTTGAAAATCTTTAATTTATATGCAAACGGCTTAAATTTGATCGGCAAAGACGATCCGGTGAACTTCGTATCACTTCCCCCTTAATATAAACCTTTCCTAGACTTTCACAAATATTTCAAAATTAAAATTATCCAGATCGTTTTAGCCGTTGTCGGGCTTTAACGAGACTAACAAAATTTCATTTTTATTGATATACATTTAACCATTTGTACTAATTGGTTACTAAAACAGTGAAATTAACACGATTGATTAATGAAATTCCGGGAACGGGCGGGAATGAAACGTTAATAACGGTACTCGGAGCTATCGACTATCGAGCCGCTTGTGTGATTATCTAGTTTGTCTGAGTACCATCTTCAATTAACATTCTACATTAATCACACCTAAAGGCTTAAGATGATATTGATTTATGCTGTTTCTTAGTTTTACTCAATATAACGCGTCATTTTTAGGGTTCCGTAGTCAACAAGATAATCCTTATAGTTTCGGCCTATGTGCGAGTGCTCGGCCGAAGGCAATATTATGTTTGAACAAACCGCTCATCATGTTCTCTGGGAGTGAAGTCTCAGGCAAGACGAAAAAACTACGATGCTAAACAACCTACATTGTAAATCGTGTCGCATTCTACGGTGATCTCGTGGACAGCGCGTAGGAACTCCCGTGCCTTCAAGCGTTTTTGTTACAATTATTATTATTGGAAACAGTCTCACAGAACAAATTCCAATATTAATTTAGCTGTAGCTCAGTAGTCGCAATTATTTTTAACTTTTATTCCCGTAGTGTTTTCCCCTATAGTTCTCTGACTTTCGGTCATTGCATTGAATTTGTGCTGTCTCCCGCTTTGTATAGGGAGGGTAATCGGAATACTTTCTTCTGATTAATTTCGTTGCGGGTAACAAGACAGCTTTAGCATATCCCTCGGGCTCCCTAGATCACATCGAAGGGTTTTTGATGTACCAAGAAAAGATTAGTGGTCCAAAGCCCATAAAAAAGGTGGACTATTAATTTATCCTGGTTTATAGCAATTAACCACTTTTTGCAGACCTAGCCCCAGAAAGGGAAGAAGGACTTAGGGAGAAATAGAAATAAATTGTAGGGAATCAAAAAGTTGTACACCCACCTGAAGGGCAGGACCCAGGACAGATGCACATTCCACCCACTCCACATTCATTGCAATGTGCACCCTGCACGTTCCCATGATTTGGCGCGTATAACCACGAAGGGTTGATAGGGTTGGTTGGTGGAAGGATTTGACCCAGCCATCTACTCAACTCGTAAACCTTACAAAAATGTATTTCCTGGAATGTGCCGGTTTTATTTTCGTGTTACACGTGTGATGAGTTGAGTAAATATTAGTTTAATATTTTAGGATATTTCCAATGCAGCGGGTCATGCACGCCCATGATGTGGCACGGCTGCTGACGGCCAAAAAAATCATTCGCACAATATTCCACCTGCTAGTTTTTCAATCTAGTTCAAATACACTTCAATAACAAGTAGGTAGGCACCGTCGAATAAATTGAATCATAGGTAGATGGCGGACCTACGTCATTTGCTGCATGTATTAATTAATATATATAATAGTTCAATGTAAGGGTCAATTCAGACCGCAACACGACGCGTAAATGCACATCTAAATTTGTATGGATTTCACAGATTTAAATGGCATGCAAATCTGTCAAATCAATAAAAATTTAGGATTGCATGATCTACGCCTCGCGTTGCGGTTTGCTTTTTGAAACATGGCGTTATGGTTCCTGAAAATTCCGCTTTGAAAAGTTAGTGCTGTAGTCTGTACTATGACTCTCGCTACGAGCGGGGGTTTATTGTCTATTTGTTATCCATAACGTTTCCATCATGCAGCTTGCTGCTGCTATGAGTTAACTAAAAGTTAGGACAAATACTTTTTTTTCCTAATGGAAAAGTAAATTCAAAAAACATCAATTTATTTTAATAAATGTTTATTTCTAAACCACCACTTTGAATACCAATATCAAACAGTAAGGCATGACGTGCATGTAAGGTTTATGGGACTTTACTCATACCCGAAATACTATCGATAAAGTTGCGATTTATTATTATTTCGTTATTTACTAATGGAATAAATTGTTATAACTAGAGTAGTTTTACTTCTCAATAGTACTGATAATATTTCAGTAATCAATATAATTATGCAAAGTGGGCATTCGTCCCCATGAGTCCGACGACAGTACGACTGTACCGTTCCGATCAACGCTGCAAGACAGCAAACGACACAAATTCAAATGAAAAGCCACTTTATGACATAGGCTATAAATTTCATTTTGCTCTACGCCACTACAAAGCAGCGGCGGCATGGGTCGCTAGACCAATCTGATTAGAAAATGAAACCTATAGCTTATGTCACAAAGTGGCATTTTATTTGAATTTTTGTCGGTCGCGGTCGCTAGCGGCAAAGATCGGAGAGTCGCCCTTACAACGTAATATTACTCTCCGTACTGCTGAAAGGACTTAATCTGCTTTGAGCGCCTTATCGAACTTTTGTAGCGTACCTCCATAGTCGGCACACAGTATAAATATAATATATTCCCCCTTCCTCCTTGATAATAATGCTATTTTAGATTACATTCTCAATCTGAGCAAGCAGCGATGTACCAATCTACATGGTTTGCTGTTGAATGTGTTTAGACTACAGGCCCACGTCGAAAATGGATGGGTCATAATATGAACCACCTGGGGACGTATATAGGACGATATTAGAGCATAAAATAATAAGATTTAGATTTTGGTCATATGATCCTGTACGGCATTTTTACCATCGATAGACACATGAAAAATAATAAGAAAGCCCGCAGTGCCGTACAAAAATGATGCGCCACTAAGTCGGTATTTTTATTTTATTTTCTGACAATTTCAATGGTAAATTTGGTTATTTGATTCAATACGGCATAAGTTTTATACTGTTTAAATACAGCTTCGAATCAATTATTCCATAACGCCGTACAAAAATAATGCGACAATGAAAAAAAATCGAGGGTTACGACCCACTCTTTTCCAGTGGTCCGGGGGCGTGATTTGAATCAACATAAAATTAATTAATTTTGAAAGTATCTTATGCATAGATAATATTTTTATACATGCCATACATTTTCGTTAGTCCAAAGGTTTGTAGGAGAAAAAAAAACTCAAGCAAATATCCATAGAACGAAATGTAAGAAAAGTCCATACAACGAAATATATCGTTTTTTTTTCTAAAAAATAGTTGTTTTATTAGGGTTCCGTACCCAAAGGGTGAAGACGTATACCTTTTACTAAGACTTCGATGTCTGTCTGTTTTCAGGCTGTAACTCAAGAACGGTTTTAGCTAGAGATTTCAAATTTTCAGATATTATGTATTTCTGTTGCCGCTATAACAACAAATACTAAAAACAAAATAAAATAAATATTTAAGGGGGGCTCCCATACAACAAACGTGATTTTTTTTTCAATTTTTTGCTCGATATCAATAATGGCAACAGGTAGACACCTGAAATGTTCACAAAATACTCAATTTTATTTTTAATTTAAAAATCAATAGTAACATTTTTAAAAAAGAAATAATTAAGGGGGGCTCCCATACAAAAAAACAAAATTTTGCTCTATAATGGTACGAAACTTTACTTACTCTGCATTAAAATGTACGGCATAATTTTTTCCTAATTTATTTATCTTAATACTATTTAAAACGAAGGAAAAATGTAGAAAATTGCTTTATTTTAATAATCTATGAATATTTAAAATTTCAGATTTTGTATTTCTGTTTATTTTTTTTAGAACAGTTTCTTTTGAACGGAAATACGCTATAACAATTGTATTTTACAATATCATATTAAAAATAAAGTCGCCGTACAGAATAAAATAATTTTACAGCTTAAAAAATCAAGCATACAATGTAATTAAGATTATTATTAAAATGGACAAAAATTTTTGACGGCATTATTTTTAATAGTACTTTTGAGTGCTAAAATAATGTTTGGAACCGAAGCCGTACTGTTTCAGATGACCCCCCAGACCCCTGAAAAACAGAGGTTTGTAACCCTCGATTTTTTTCTATTGTCGCATTATTTTTGTACGGTGTTGCGGAATGATTGATTCGAAGCTGTATCCAAACAGTATGAAACGTATGCCGTATAGAATCAAATGACCAAATTTACCATGGAAATTGACTGAAAATAAAATAAAAATACCGACTTGTTGGCGCATCATTTTTGTACGGCACTGCGGGCTTTCTTATTATTTTTCATGTGTCTATCGATGGTAAAAATGCCGTACAGGATCATATGACCAAAATGTACTCACCCTACATGCACTTTTGAATTCTCACCAGCAGGGCAATCGCGCTATTTTTAAACGTTTCAATTCAGGTTCACATCTACTTTGGTTGCGGTTCAGTTACGGTTTGGTTCCGCTGCGTCTGAACAAATTTCGGTATCGTGCTAACGTTTCAACCGTAGCTCAACCTTAGATGGAACTCGAACGAAGCGCAACGTTTGACCTATAGACAGACATTGCAGCGGACCAATCAGCGCTCTTCTAATTTAATTTTGATTGGTTTAAATATGAACAAATTTTTTCCGATGCGTTAATTGGTCAATTGACAAATTGTTTATTTAAACATATGGATGAATATGACACGAGTGAAGTTGTTTTGGTAGTTATGAATGCGAATGATTATTACTTGGAGTTTTTAATTTACGTAATTAAATTTATATTGTTTTACTATATTTTACAAGCGCCATAAGTGTTGAGTAGTGACTAGTGACTTGTGACAAAAGTTTTATGTGGCGCAGAAAACATTTACGTAAAGAAGTAATGTCAAAATTCAATTCACTTTTTAACAAACTCAAATAGTCCGTAGTGTTATTTTACAGCTTTGAAGTAAAACATAAGCTTAAATTATAATTTGATTATAGCTTATGTTATATTTTTCCATCGATTTTCGTCAAATTAACATACCAAAATAAGAAACGTTTCAGAAACGTGCGAGTAGAAGTTGCATTGTATCAACTTTTTGTTTTGACAGCGTTTGCGCTTGAGCCGAGGTTCAGTTACGTCTCAACTGGCTGTCAAAACGTTAGCGCGATACCGAATCGTTCCAAAAGTCGATCAACGTCCGAGTTTCATTTGCGGTTCAGTTGAAAAAATTTAGCGCGATTGCCCTGCAGCACTCAGTTGGACAGCTTACAAGTGACGGCATAGTGCTAAATCTTATTATTTTATGCTCTAATATCGTCCTATATACGTCCCCAGGTGGTTCATATGACCCATCCATTTTCGACGTGGGCCTGTAGTCTAGCTATGTTGAATATGTTCGAAAGTTTCACCACACGAATAGGGGTGCGCAATGCACATTGCACCGTTCGTGACACCGTGCTGCGGCACCGTATCGTTACACGGTGACGTCATCGCCGCACCGTGTTTGGTGGGGATGCGGCCTAAGGGCATGTCCACATGTCTACGTTACGACGCCGTCAACGTGGAACGGTGCGGTAACGTGGCACGGTACGTTGTCGTGACGTGAAAATTTGCGAAAACGTAACGTAAAAATGCACGTGACGATGTAGCAACATTGTACGTCACCATGCCTCGTAAAACTGCTACATCCTTCACTACTTGTCTAGATATGGACCGCACTATACGTATTCTGCTTCTGCTATTGTTAAGAAGACGGTGAGAGAGATTTAAGAAAAAAAGACGAATGTTGTTACACCGTGACGTGCATGTTCACGTTACGTCGACGTAAATTTTCACGTCACGTCAACGTACCGTGCCACGCTACCGCACCGTTCCTCGTTGACGACGTCGTGACGTGCAGATGTGGACAGGCCGGTACGGTTTCACAATAATTCAAGACGTTCAAGAAAAAATATTTGAAATAGAAAAACTATGAAGTACATGTATAGCCAGATATATTAGCTAGAATATGAAGTAGATAAGTTACAAGTTTTATTAAAATAATTAGGGAAAAAATGAGGTATTGTCCGTATGTTAGGAAATGTTACTTGTTCGATTCTTCCACTCACGTCTTCAATTATGTAATAGATTTGATTAAAACTTTTAAGGTTTAAGCCTCTTCACAATGGAGCATTCTAGCTCACTACAAGCCATCGCCATTATGTAAATGGCGGAAAATTTCCATGCGTGGCGCGCAGTGGCCGAGTTAATTAATTAATTTATTTTATTTATTTCTTTATATTAGGCTACATAGGCCCATACTGGGGTTGGCGATCTGAGATCGATTAATCGCAAAATCGATCTTTTGGAGCAAAAAATCAATCTTTTTAATCGATCCAACGCATTGAATCGATCTCGTGAATCGATCTTAGACACCCTAAAATCGAGTTACGATTTTTCTGTTTGAAGGCCCGTATTACAAGAGTGAGCTGTATGTTTAGTATCCTGCGCCTCACTTCTCATCAATAAAAAAATCAAAGGTGACTGACTGACATGGTGATCTATCAACGCATAGCCCAAACCACTGGACGGATCGGGCTGAAATTTGGCATGCAGGTAGATGATAATATGACGCAGGCATCCGCTAAGAAAGGATTTTGATCAATTCCACCCCCAACTCCCAAGGGGTTAAAATAGGGGATGAAAGTTTGTATATAATAATACTTCTTAACGCGAGCGAAGCCGCGGGCAATAAAGTTAATTATACATTGCTTACTGAACAATATTTTCGTAGTGATATTCAATCATTTAAAAATCACCATAAGTTTACACGAAGTATAGCAAACAAAAAACTATGTACACCTAAATTTAACAATGAATATGGCAAAAGAACCTCTAATTATATAATTCCTAACCTAATTAATAATTTACCAGAAGAAACTAAAAATAAAATTACTAACAAAAATATTAAAAATGTATAAAAAACACATTATTTTAGTGAACTTGAAAGTTAATATAATTAAGTGTAAAAACAAAACAACCTGTATAATAACTATTGTAACTTGTTTACCCGTAAGATGTGATAGGTAATTAGGTATTAGGTAAGTAGGTAGGTAGGTAGGTAATTAGGTACCAGGCGGTGCAGCGAATATGAATGGCTTTTTCTTATCAGTTATGAAGTCCCATCTGGCCGCTCGATGCAACTTAACTTGAATATTTACAACTTACGAGTATATTTGATATTTTACCTATGATTGTTATTGCTTTTTAGATTAACTATAGTTTATAAGCTTTGTAGTTGAGAACGTTATGCCTGGACAAACTCGACAAGAGTTTTTAGGCATATCTAACCTTAAATTGTATTCAGATATAAGTTTTTGTAATAAATAATAAATAAATAAAAATAAATAGCTTGTACGTTTATAATTTTTGACTTTTTAACCGACTTCCAAAAAGGAGGAGGTTATATGTTCGTCTGTATATCTTTTTTTTTTGTATCTGTATTTTGTATCAGTGCTGAGAACTGCGATGCCGCGGGCCGCGATTCGTCTATCGTCACGAAGCTTCGTGCTATGAGACGATACCATTGGACGTTACACGCAGATCGTCCAATGACCAATGGTATCGTCTCAAGCACGAATCACTACGCATGTGCGGCCGCAACATGATTGACATTGCAATTTTTTGAAGAAAATAAATAATCCTCGAGTCTTAAATCTGATTTTAAATTTCGTATTAAATTCCATAGTTTAAGGTAGGGAATTAGGGACCTTTAACCTCCTAACTGGCTTGGCTGACACACAAATCGTGCATGCCAGAATAAGGAAAAAAAAACTCTTGTTTTCACTTAAATAATACTTTGATATGGTAAATTAAATAATTGTTATTATCGAATTCCCTGATTTTACTGATTCAAAGATCGTTATTTATAACATTTGTCTTGTTTTTTATAAATTTGATATATTATACTTACACTGTAAAAACTAATTTGAAAAAAGATCGATTTTTTGGACATCGATCTTTTAGACCTCGATTTTTTTGTGGATCGATTCATCAGGTCTCGATTCGAATCGATTTAAAAATCGATCTTTTTCGGCAAGAATCCCCATCCCTAGCCCATACAATATATACCTTAATGACTAACATACGTCATATAAATTAATAACTACACGAGTTATAGGCACGTGACGCGTGCTTCATTCCGGAGTCTCCCCCGGAACCTTCGGCAGACCACATCAGTCGGCCAGAATTCCTCCGTTTCAAACGTCGATAGAAGATGCGTCGGTACTCTCACCACAAAGGAACTGAAGTTGACATTGTGGCGAGACTGCAGACGTTCGACCCTCAAGTGGAGAGATGTCTTCTTGCTGATGTAGTTCACGACGTCCTCGACCTCCATATATGTACAGGGGTGTCACGGGGACCTCGCTCCGCAGACGCAGCTCAGGTACATAGGGTGCGATGCCGTGATGATTGCGGGCGGCGGGCTTCTTCTTCCTCCTCTCCACCAGTATGAAGCCCTCCTCATCGCACCCCCTGCTCTCGTCCTTGCCAGGTCGAGAAGACTTGGCCTTGCAGCTCTTCGTAGCCTTGCGGCTCTCCGTGGACTTACGACTCTCCGAAGCCTTGCGGCTCTCATTCATGTTAGCCAGTAGTCTGCAGTGGGCCATCGTGGGCCATTATGTACTGGCTACTAGAATAATGACAAGTTGAGACAACCTATTATTTCTTTCAATCAGTCAATTAACGATACATATTAAATATTTAATTATGCACATACATACAACAGCACTCAGTGAACTCAACATCGATCACGTCTTATGAACCTGTCCCGTTATAAGGTCGGTAACACGTGGCTCATTTAAAACGCTCGTACGCTACGCATTTTATCGATGTAAAGCGCAGTAATAGCTGATTTTAGCATGTATTTCAATCGAATCTCGTTGGAAGCGCGTCTACAGTAATGACATTTATTTACTCCGTGTATTTGCGGACTTACACGCGCCAATTAGTGAGTAAATGTGAAAAAATTAAGTCTCGTGTAGAGTCGTGAGTGATATAACGCAGTTAGCGCCCAACGAAACGGCCCCACGCCGCACGCGTCGCCGCAACTTCTATACAATTATCGTATGATACGCTCGGTGCAGCGTATATACACTGTAAGATAATATGTTGTACGCATGTTGTTCGCCTGTCACTTCATTTTCACCCGGTATACACTTGTTAATTTTATTGGTAATACTTTTATTACTATTTACTATTATGTGGGGTGGTTGTTTTTTATTATTTTTTCCCATATTTCACATAGAACAAATAAAAGCTTCAATACGTTGCAGTAACTAATAGGAAAATAAACGAATCTCGAAAGGGTCGGCATTTTCTAAATGTTAAATAATTGCTACTCGTTAAAGTTTTTTACAGAGCAAGAATTAGATGTTTTTTTTTTGTTTTAAGCCAGGCAATTTATGTTGAAATAAAATTCCTGCGCAACTATACTACGACGATGGACCCAAAATTGGCATGAGACGTTTTAGGAAAACCTAAGGCCAAGTTTAAGACGAACAATTCAGTCCCACTTTACTCCCCGTCGTAACTCATAAGTCGTAATAACGTTACAGGAATTATGACTCTTTTTATTTTTAACCGACTTCCAAAAAGGAGGAGGTTATATTATGTTTTGTATGTTCAACCATAACTTCGCCGTTTATGAACCGATTTTCATGATTCTTTTGTTGTTGTACAGGGTTGAATCCGAGGTTAGTACCATGTTCACAAAAGTGGTGATCTGATGATGGGATCCATGAGGAATCGAGGGAACTCCTTGAAATTTAAAAGGAAACATATAGTGATTTCGATTTTTTCTGAAGTATTTCAGGCATATACTACCAAAAAGTAAGATTTTGCACCAGGATGTATCCTGGTTCTGAAGGTACCCAATAGAACTTTTGAATCCTTATAGATACAAGTTTGAGGATTTTGGCTTTATTTAAACTACTCCAAGCAAAAGCTGCATTATTTCTGCTGATCATAGGCTAAATTTTATTTTAGAAAAAATAGGGTTTCGTAAGATATTTGGGGTTTTCGGACGCCAGGTGAAAAAATCAACCAGAAAAGTTACTTATTTTGCGTATGCTGCCAAAACTATAAAAGATAGAACCATACAATGTTCTAAGTAATTATAGATCTTATAAATATCTACAAAAAAGTCCGCGACATACTGTACTTATCTATGTCAAATGAGGCACAATAACCATTTTTTTATTTAAAAATCTTGAATTTTTTGGACTACATTTAAACGCGTTTATTTTACTCATGCTATTAATCCTTATCAAAATAAATTATTTCATCACTAAGTACAGCTTATGTAGATAAAATTTGGACTTTGAATGATTAAAATTGGACGTTTGGTTTTGAAATTATGGCGAAATTAAAATATTAAGGCAGTGGGCGTCACCAAGCGGGGATGCGCGTGCGGGAGCAAGACAATCTGTGCAGTGTGCACTGTGCACCCTTCGGATAATGACTGCGTCCGCGTCGCCGATGTCAGTGTCGGAGTCTGTGAATTGACCTGGGAATCATTTTGCTGACCGAGTCTTTCCTGTGTAGGTTTTTTGCAGCCGTATTGCATATCCACGCGGGCGGAGCCGCGGGCGACCGCTAGTAATAATATGTACATTGTACAACTGACAACAAGCTATAATATAGCCTTGTCGTCTCATAATTATGATGTAACTAAAAAGGGTAAAATTATTATTTTTTAACAAAAAATTAAAACCGACTTCCAAGGTAAAAACAAAAGTAATACTTATTCATAATCTAAAAAGAATCAAATAATTCTTATTCCTTATTATAGTGGCGTCTTCAGACTTCGCCTAAACCTCAACTATATTTTCTGTACTCAATCTTCATGCTTTTGAAGTCGGTACCAGCTTACCTTAGCGTAAAATTTGCTATGTCAAGGATCTCAGAACTTTTCCGGGCTGGTACCGACTTCAAAAGTACGAAGATTGAGTACAGAAAATATAGTTGAGGTTTAGGCGAAGTCTGAAGACGCCACTATAATAAGGAATAAGAATTATTTGATTCTTTTTAGATTATGAATAAGTATTACTTTTGTTTTTACCTTGGAAGTCGGTTTTAATTTTTTGTTAATCCGTAATATTTTATTTATACAGTTCCTACTAATAATTTTCTGTGCAAAAAATAAGGGTAACCCGTCAAAACATTACGAAACGAGAGACTGTAAACTGTTTACAGCATTTTAGGCGAAAACTGTAACTAGTTGAAATTGGATGTTAATCTACGACAAGAGAAGTGAGATCTACATCTAAGTTAAATAGCAAAATTGTTGAATTCTCAGTTCGAGCCGGCCGCGACCCGCCGCAGGAGTGACATATTTAATTGCTCGGCGATGGAGTTTGTAGTTCGGCGCCTCAATTACTTGCCCCGACATGGAAATGAGACCGCACCAGGTTTATTAAGGATGAGGTGTTTAAATATTTGGCCAAAATTAATCAGTGTTTTAGCGAGATTCCTCCCCGTGCGGGTTTCTTACGCCGGTTAGTTCCCGAACCTGTGGTAGGTAGGTCAACAAGTAGAACGAGCCTGAAACCATGTATATTAATTTTGTTTAGAAAAAATTACACACAATAAAAATTGCATGAAAATGTTCGTACAAAATTATTGTGAATTCCCGATATTAGTTAGCAAACATGTGAAATGTTTTAAAAAATAGAAATGTTTATTTTAGCATGAATATTAATATTTATTTTTTAACTTCCTGAGTTCCTGATAACACCGGCACTGTATTGTTTTCTCTGAAAACAGAGCTTTATTGGTACACATCTTAATATTATTAAGTTTCATGAGAAACTAGATGTTTCCGGAACTTTGTTTGTATAAAAACTCGTTTATCGCCCGGCAAACATACAATGCATAATAAAATCGGCCAAGTGCGAGTCGGACTCGCGAACGAAGGGTTCCGTACTGTTATAGAGCAAATCATAGACCAAAAATTGTGTTTTTGTATGGGAGCCCCCCTGAATTTTTTATTTTATTCATAAATAATAAATATTAAAGTAGACATATAATTAAGGATTTTGTGAAAATATCAAGTGCCTACCTGTTGCCATTATTGATATCGAGCAAAAAAGACCAATAAAATCACGTTTGTTGTATGGGAGCCCCCTTTAAATATTAATTTTATTTTGTTTTTAGCATGTGTTGTTATAGCGGCAAGAGTTATACACAATCTGTAAAAATTTCAGAACTCTAGCTATAGCGGTTCTTGAGATACAGCCTGGAAACAGACAGACGGACAAACAGACATCGAAGTCTCATGAATAGGGTCCCGTTTTCACCCTTTGGGTACGGAACCCTAAAAAGTAACTCACGTTTCGCCTGTGTCAGAGCACATAGACACCACTTCTCATTATAGACTGTTACGGATCGTTCCACTATTAGAATGTCAATCTGGTGTGAAGTGCGCGCGGTTGCTAAGGGCCACATCCGGGACCCTCGTCCGCGGCCCTTCACGTCAACTGCACTGTACAGTGTACGCACCACACTTAACCCCGAGCGTCCCCGGTGGGTCAACTATTAAATATGTAGGACCTATCTCCTTTTAATTCTTCGATCCCGAAGCTCTCGAGTAGTAAATTGAAACGAGGGGTTTCAAATTTTATAATCGAACCTAACCCGGGTTGCGGATTCACGTGCTGGATAAACCCGGGTGGGTCAATACGATATGGATTTTACGGTCGTAATTAATGACCTGGTTTAGACGTTCCGACGTAATATTTTTTAATTGACACCTCTGTGGCTCAGTGGTGAGCGCGTTGGTAGCTCAAGCCGGGGGTCGCGGGTTCGAATCCCGCCGACGGAACAAAAAGTTTTTCAATGTTCCCGGGTCTGGATGTGTATTAAAATATATGTGTATGATACCTTTATATACCTTTTCGTTCCTTTTGCCGTGGAAACCGGAGGTACCTGGTGTAACGAAGCGAAAGCTTTCGTTCGCCAGCTCGGACGTCGGTTGCGGGAATCGGGTAACGATCCCCGCTCCGGGGCGTACCGGGCCCAACACGTCTCCCTAGCCATTCAGCGCGGTAACGCGGCCAGTGTGATGGGGACGTTTGAGCATGGTACGCTGCGGGGTGGCCTTTTTAATTAACATCTTCAGTTTTCCTTTTTTTTATTCTAATTATTATCATTGTTAAATTATTTTTTATTTAAGTATATATTATGTACTTAGATTATTGCATTGGATTATTGTTATTGTAAATTTTATATTCTGAATATGTTAATTTAGTATATTTAATAATTAATTGATTTCATTGGATTAATGGTCATGTTTTATACACTAATTAATGTTTAAAGTAATAAATAATTAAAATGTGTATGATATAATAAAAATCTTAAATATATTCTATACTTATTATAAAACAAAGTCGCTTTTTTCCCTCATGTCCCTTTGTTCCCTTTAATCTTTAAAACTATGCAACGGATTTTGATGATTCTTTCAATGTTAGATAGCCCATTTATCGAGGAAAGCTATAGGCTATATTTTATCACGCTAAGACTAATAGGAATGAAGAAATAGAGGAAAATGTGGAAAAAACGGGGAACATTATTTGAAAGGGCTAACTTGAACGCGCTAATCTCAGGAACTACTGGTCCGATTTGAAAAATTATTTCAGTGTTAGATAGCCCATTTATTGAGGAAGGCTATATTTTATCACGCTAAGACATTAGAATAGGAGAATGTGGGAAAAACGGGGGAAATTATTTGAAAGGGCTTATCTCGCGAACTACTGGAGCAATTTTATGTTATTTGGCACAGATAAGAAGTAGACCACGTGAAGGATTATAAGCTATCAATTTTAATCATTTTTTCAGTATATTTTATAGCCGTGCGACGCCGGGGCGGGTCGCTAGTGTATAGTATAAAAGTATTAAATATATTTCCGTTGTCTGGTACCTGTAACACAAGTCCTTTAGGTACTTAGCACGGGGCCAGACTGACGTGGTGTGAAGAGTCCATAGATATTTAAAAAAAAAATACCTGATTGACTCCCGCTGATGGAGAGACTGCCCGCGCCGATAACGATCGTAATATTATATTTAAGAAGGAATAAGATTATAAAATATGTTCTTATGGGTCTAATCTCGTGGCTAAAGATAAAATTTATTTCGCTTCAAATTGTTACGCCATACGTGGAAGACAAATTCCGCATTATTGTTAATTTAAATTATAATTAGTATTTAAGCTTAGGCGGTATTTGTTTGTGTGAAAAAAATAACTACCAGCTGTTGCTTTACCTATGTAAAATAATATTTGACTCGTATTACAGTTTTCAAAATAGCTTGTTTTATGTAAGCTTATAATTTATACATCCTACAACAACCGTACGAGTTGCCACGATATAAAGTAGGCGATATCCTTTCCTGTGTTCTGCTCTTTATTTATTCCTTTCCTCGAACGTTGATAAAATATGTATCATGGGCGGCAACTTGTTTTAGTTTGACGAGACTTTGAAGTTTGATATATGAACTTAAACGCTGTTGAATTTCGTGCGATGACTCATACTCGGTGAGTAATAAGTAATAGCAATCGTAACTTCGACTCGAACTGCTAATAAACAAACTTATATGCCTTCTATTACAATCGGTGGTTTTAAGAAAGTTCAAACTTACACAACGAACTGCTGCTATGGTTTTAGGGTTCCGTATCCAAAGGGTAAAAACGGGACCCTATTACTGAGACTTCTCTGTCTGACGTTTGTCCATCTGTCTGTCCGTCTATCTGTCTGTTCGTTCGTCTGTCTCTCTGTCTCCAAGCTGTATCTCCAGAATCGAGTCCGAAGTATAGAGTAGACTACGGGACCAAAATTCTCTGAAATTCCCACAAGCCTCTCCTTTGTAACCAGGAAGTCGAGTGTAGGAACTATTTAGCACATTTTCTGTGTAAAACGTCTGTCGTAAAGCTGTACAAAACTGATTAGGTACTGCAATATTGTACTTATAATAAAATTATGAACATTTTCATTCATCTATTATTTTCTCATCGGTCCCGACTAAGAATGACTGACTCATTGGCCGAGTGGATGTCACAATGAATAGGCGTGTTATCACTTGTGTAACGGCGCCGCGCCTTTTTAATAAGCGGACCTTTACGAGAGCTTCTCACCGGCGCCGAACGCTGACTAGGAGACGAGCTTATTAAATTGTTCTCGATATTTAATTTCACCGTGTTCCAAAAAATTAGAGACGCCCGGCGAGCCCCCGGCAACAGACGAAGAACGATAGCATAATTATTAATTATATTCAAATATAAATAATTATAGTGTTTTCTTTTTCAGAATAAGCCTACGGGTTCGTCACGAATCCTGAAAGTGCTTTACATAATATTATATAGTATACGTTAAAACAAAGAGTATGGAGCTAGTTAAACACATAAGAATCCATAACATGCTTTTTAATCGACGTCCAAAAAGGAGGGGGTTATTTAGTTAATTAAGTTTGTGTTAAATTAAGAGTGGCCGCTCAGTAAAAGTTTGTTGTATAAAGACGTTAAAGTTCTAAGTACTACAAAGTTTTTAAGGGTTTTAACTAAAGTATTAGAAGAGAAAATATATTTAGGAATAGATTTATAAGCTGGTACTATCGGTTACTTCTGGGCGACGGCAGTCGCGAGCACCATCAGCCTATGTGGCCTAGTATTTGTATGAATTAATCACCGCCTCGATAGTCCTACGGAGGCTTCGCCTGACGTCATCGGCCTCGATGTATTGTTGTTTAGTCGCTTGTATAGTTTTCGCGACGGTAGGGCTTCCTGTTTGCGAGGTTACGTCCGTTGAACCTGAACGGCGTAATTAAAATTGATTCAGCAAAAAAAAACAGGGCGGACCTAACCTAAATACCGTAGATTTATGTACTATGTAAGTAATATCGACGAACTCTGTGGGTCGCGGGTTCGAATCCTGCCGAGGGAACAAAAGTTTTCAATGTTCCCAGCTCATGGATTTGTATTAAATATGCGTATAATATAGTAAAAATCTTAAATATATAGTATAGTATATGAAAGTATTAAATATATCTCCGTTGTCTGGTACCTGTAACACAAATCTTTCAGGTACTTAGCATGGGGCCAGACTGACATAGTGTAAAGCGTCCATAGATATTATTATTATTGATTTTCTCATAATTCGGCCGGGTTATGTCATACCTAGCCAACAAACAAATCCTACCTAGCTCAATCCCGTATCAGACGTCAGACAACCCGTCGGTTCCGGCAAGTCACGAGGCCGGACATCAGGCGCTGTGTCCTTTCCGGACACTGACCGAACTCATGCCTTTGTAGCGCCAGATTGTTTATTTTCCGCGTTATTATATTCGACTAGAGTCTAGACGCTGCCCATGAACCCGTATTCGTGCAAATCTTAGGTTCCATACATTTTTGAGTAATGAAAATTAGCCTTTGCCAAATATCAATAAAACAAATTCCACAATAAACACGACTTGGCCACGGACTGCGGTGAGGATCTTAAATGTTTCATAAATTGTTCGTTGACACAATTATTTTTAACCTTTATACAGGCCATGTGTCGCGCCACGCTCCACAATATATGGACGATACATAATATTATTTTCAATTACCGTCGTATCGGGAAAGTATTAATAGAGTTATTTTATCTAAGTTGATGGGACTTGTGGACAAAGTTATAGGCAAAAGTTAGTAGAATTATATAAAAAGTACAACATATTATATTGTTATGTAGAAAGTTTTTTTTAACACAATTAAGAGCACAAGCACAGTATAATTATCATAATAATAATAATTATTAAATGCTATCATAACGTCCCAAGCCAACACGTTTTCTTCGACGCATCTTAATAAAATCGCCGATCAAAATGTTTGGAAATGACATGACATGAGTCGAATGTCGACTTTTCATACATTTTTGATCGGCAACTCTATAAAAAAGTGATAAAAAACGTCTTGGCTAGGGCTCGGTAGCCCTAGCTCATTTGCGCTGTCGTAGCTGCACATCTACGATGTCGTAGCACATCTAAAATTTCGTAGCACATCTACGATGTTGTAGCTCATCTACAATTTCGTAGCACATCTACAATGTCATAGCACATCTACGATGTCGTAGCACATCTACGATGTCGTAGCACATCTACGATGTCGTAGGGCATCTACGATGTCGTAGCACATCTACGATGTCGTAGCTCATCTCCAATTTCGTAGCACATCTACAATGTCGTAGCACATCTACGATGTCGTAGCACATCTACGATGTCGTAGCACATCTGCGATGTCGTAGCACACCTACGAGTCGTAGCTCATCTACGATGTCGTAGCACATCTACGATGTCGTAGTACATCTACGATGTCGTAGCACATCTACGATGTCGTAGCACATCTACGATGTCGTAGCACATCTACGATGTCGTAGCATATTTACGATGTCGTAGCAAGTCTATAATTTCGTAGCACATCTACAACACTCCCAAATTGTGCTCCCACGATTAACACAATAATATCTTCAAAATTGTGATACTTTAAAGTCGCTGGAACCCGCCGCTTCACTGCCGCAGAAATTTACGAGAAAAATATATAAATAATATATAACTAATCCGGTAAATAATGACAAATCAGATTCGATTTAATAAACAGTATCAATTTACTCGAACCTATTTCCGCTACACGGTGTATAAGATAGGACGATGTGATAAAACGGATCGTTGCGATCATCCCCAAATGTCTATCCCAGATACGAAATACTGGGGTTAGATTCCTAACCCGCGAACCTTAGCAATAGTTCTAGAAATATTGCAAATATCCTCCTCAACCGTCCCGTGTCCTTTTATTTTTATTTTTCATTCCTCTTGAGATTCCAATAAAAATATCCATCGTTATTTCTTGTACCCCATGAAAAATAGAGAAACTTTAGCCATAAAACTTCGATTATCTCGTAAAATAAGTCACTGGTCATCATATTCAATTTACTGTATGAGTTCCAATAATTATATTTGAACGGTCATTAATTGCTTGGTTCTGGAATGAAAGGTAGAAACTTTCGAATAAAAATATACTTTACATGCTGTATTGTACTAGAAAATTGGGATTAACCTCGGAAGATGAATAAATATTAGATTAAAAATCTATGTTGTAGTTAGGTAACTAGCACATTAACTAAAAATAGTGTTTAACCAAATATTACTTTCGTTATTATATTTTTTTTCTATATTTTCACGCTCTTGCACTACTAAATTATAATAGTATCAGATAGGTATTAAAAAAAACTGATTATAAAATAGCGTAAGGCCGTCCCCCGCGCAAAGGACCTTGACTATACATTTGCCGCGTCGCCGAGATCGCTCCAAAACCCTATTTTTTACTTATCTTAGTTTAAAATTGACCTTAAAAAAATTAAAACGTGGAATATGTAGTTTATGATATAGTCGATCTATTGGCGAGTAAAGTAATTTGTAAATATTAAGGAGATGCTGAATGTACGCTTGAATTTTTAAATGGTTTTACTTTGGAAGCTAATATCATGAGTATAATAAATAAAAATAGAAAATTTAAAACGGGGAAAGGAATGATGATATGCTGAAAATTATTGCTGTAGTTTTATTATAACTTTGTAGCTTTCAAATTATGAGTTTATAAGCCTCTAAATACAGTAAATTACAGAATCTCCGTAGGGAAGGCCCTTAATACGTTTTGACCAAATTATTTAGCACAGTAATGCATATGATGATCACGTTGTAAGCACTTCTTTTATTGTTTTAGCTTCAAAAATTTTATTTATACAATTTAATAATAAAAAGGAAATAAAAAATCTCTTTGTTTTTTACGTTAGAACCCGCAACCAAATGTTTTGATACGAACGACCGTATATAAAAGTTTTATTGATAAGTAAAGTTTTTGTGTCTTTAGAGTTATTTCACGTGTGCTAGGTAATTAACTTTTATTTCTAGGGTATAATAATTTATTTTTGAGATTATTTAGGTCTCGTTGCCGAGCTTAGTTTATGCACCTAGTGCTCCGATTAGAGACTAAGGCCCGTATTTTTGGTCAGTACTCAAGATGCATCTTGGTCTTAATACACGGTTCAGGCTCTGTGATTGGTTGGCTGTCAAAATTTGAGCCAATCACAGAGCCGAACCGCGTCTTGAGACCGGGTCGCATCTTAAGTACTGACCAAAAATACGGGCCCTAGTCTGCGGTAATGAAGACTAAATCGGGACAGTTACAAAACGGTTTGATATGTCATTTGCATTACTCATTAGTGTATTGGCGGAGGGGTACGCCTGGAGTTTAAGACTGCTACCGCGGTGTAATGGGACGAGAACCCTGTAATCAACCACTCGTAAAATTGACCAATGTACAGGAATTTCTGGAGTAATTTTAATACAATTACATCGAGTTACATATTATTTTTTTAAGGGCAAGTTGGATGTTTATAATATTATGTTTAAGGAAAAGTTTTAAAAAAAGTTGCTCTTCCAGCTCTGCTACTTTCACAGGTACTCATACAAAGTAAAAAGTATTATCACTTTGTTTAGTTACATCCTGTATATGGAATATAGAATTTGTGTTGTTCAGTATTGTGGTCGTCAGTGTTGATTCAGCTTTTATAGTTCCAGTAATACTGCTGCTGCAGCAGTAGTAGCTGCAAGTTGCTAGATATAGGTACGTGAGAGTTAGTGTGTGCTCTCATTGTGCTTTTTTTAATACTAGCCCTGTATAGTTTAACAATTAAAAACTTCTTACCCAAAATAACTCAAATATATTATGCTACCAAATTAAATATCCGCAAACGGCTCATAAAAATACAATATCACATTGATTTTCTTAAAACAAATAATTTTGCTAACATCAAAATGCATTAATTAATTATAATATTGAAAATAAATAATTAATTAATTAAAATAATATTGAAATATTGAAATTGTAAATGAAAATATATTTAATCGTTTAACGATCATGTATGTACTTTCAATCTACACACCGGATGGCATCATGACAATAACAGACACACTGCAAGATAAATGGCTAAGGCTTTGAACCCAAACGTTGATCCCTTTCACAAGTCCTGTCCGGAGACGGATGGGTTCCTGAAGCCACAAAGAAGACTCATTTTTCTTTGTACGCTAAACTCGAAATAGCTCTTTTACGTCTATTGTGTAGATGAGAATTCTTTTAAATATTGTTTTTTAAGCTATTGCACTGCTTTTATCGCCGGCTTTGAGCGCGGCGACCTAATCAAGAAATTCCGTAACGAAAATAAGCCTAACACCTCCACTTCTACCGGGACTACGGTGCGGTGTTACCGTGCATCGTCTAACGTCGTTTTAGCTGGGCAGACTTCGGCACGGTGTTTGTGTGCGTGCGACTAGACGTATGCGAATTATAATAGCAGAAGTTGATAAAAAATGCTATGCAATAGCTTTACCGCGGCAGTCCTCGAGTGCCACGCGTATTTGCTTAGAGTAAGTTACACCGACACCCATTCTTACAGCGACAAACACTCTCTAGTTACTTATTGGCGGGACGTAAGGGAAAATACTAATATTATAAATGTGAAAATGTCAGTTTCTGTCCGTCTGTCTATCTATATATCAATATGTCCCGATAAAGGGCACTTCTTTTCGGAAAAATGCACGGTTTTCGATAAACTAGGATAGAGAACTATTAACCAGGTAATTTGGTTGTGGAATCACTGGGCTAGTTAATAAAGGGTTCGCGCCTCCAGGGAATTATAAAGGGATAAATTACACGGATATTATTATTAAAGCCGCTGCGCCGGTATCAGGGCGCTTTCAAATAGTAGGCATCGCGCTGTGATCGATTGGCAAAAGTCCGATGAAAATAAATTACTGTTAAATTGAAGCAATTGCACTGGTAAATTACGTAAAAATAATAATTATTGAGACAACAAATATTTAAATATTATATATTATATATCTTTTACTAGAAAGATGGAAAATTATAAAAAATAATTTTCCATCTTTCTAGTAAAAGATGGCCCCGTGCGAGTTTCTTGCGCCGGTTCTTCTCACCGGATGGTAGACACCGGTATAGTCCCGACGTTCAGAGAACATTTGAAAAAAAATATTCTGAATAAATTTTTTTGAGTTTGAGTTTAAATGTATTTTTTAACATTTTTTTTAAATTATGGTATATTTTTTTCTTTTTAAATAGTATTTAAATTCTTATTAATAAATATTTCCTGGTGTTACCTAATAATAACTTCAACGGGCCGTCGTCGTAGGCCATTATTTTATTATCGGTTTCTCTAGATAAATTAAGTATCTGCGACAAAATGCCGAACGCTTCCAATATTTAAGCTCGAGTCTTATAACATTAATAAGTCCGCTACGGGGTGCTACAGGTGCGTTGCTATGCTGTTTAATTAGAGGAGGGGGGAGGGGGGGGACACAGGTAACCTTGCATCTTTTACCTGTACTATGGCGCTTTAGGGATTCTGGACGCAGTATTAAGTTCTACTAATGCATTCGTTGCTCTTTATGTCTGAAAATACCAGAGGTTGCAAAACCTAAAACTAATGGCACTCTAAGTTGGATACGTTTTTTTTGCAACCCATTTGCAGTTTATTAGCCTTAACATAGGTATACGACAAAGTTTAATATGACAGCTCTGGCGGAGCTTCTCCTCGAGAATACTTGTGCTAGTTCGTTACAAAATACTGAAATCCCCGGTGAGAAGTTTCAAAATATTATGTTATTTTAAAATGTAATTAGAGCGAATGGCTTTTCCGTCTCCCGTGTCTCGTCAAAGGACCTGCGAAGCTGCACCGGGCGCTGCCTCATAAATTAGGTACCATATTAGGTGTTTACGGGAAACTGGTACAAGTGACAACCACCACCTAGACGAGTTAGCCTGTGACAGAATGAAGTGAGGCGTATTTTTTTATACTTGGAGAGTCAATAGTATTATGTAAAAATAATGTTTTACACATCCTCTTACCCACCAAAATTTACCCACACAAATTGGAATTTGCGAGAAAAATAATCTTTAAAAAAAACTACGTGCACTAAAGTTATAACACATTAACTTAATTATAAACAAACCAAAACTCTACCGATATTCAAAATAACAACATGAAATTATTGCCACAAGTAGGATAATTTAAGTACATCAAAATTGCATAAAATCGGGGGTTTTGTGATAAAACGGTTTTCATTCATTTCTGGCTGGAAACTGGTACGACCCAGCCCACAGCCACCTCCTAAATGGGTTATCGTGTGGCTGAATGAAGTAAATGGCGTATTTTTTATGCATAAGGGATCAATGGTATTTTGTAGAAACAGCGTTTCGTAAATGACACCAAAATTGGTAAAATCTTCGCGACAGACCTAAACTGTGTCATAAAAACTCAACTACAGAACTTAGTACAGTAAAATTCATATTATATTACCAAGAGTCAACTATATTAAACGACTACATAAAGATAAAAATCCAATCCAGTATCAAGTTTTTTGTAAATCGGTCTAGATATTGAGTAAAATAGGTCGACGACAAGCCACCAAAATTGGAAATCACCTATTTATGTTTATTATCTTTGAAAATAATAATTATTTTTAAAAAATAACGATGGGGCCAAATTATAAGCATTATGTTTCTTTTTAAAATCAAAAATGAAAGCCAAATCTTAAAAAAATAGGATAGTTTTCAGCCTTGCCGCGCAAAAAAGCGGTTTGGGAAATCCAGTCAGCATCACAAATTCAGAACAAAAGCCGAGCGAAGTGAAACGTGGGCCGTTAACACCTATCCCTATACACCGCCAATATCTGTGTATTATAACGCCTAGGTATACTTAATAAATAGTTATAAATGCTGTGCTCTCATAATAATTATAATTTAATTATTTTAAAGTACCTATCTTTAAAATATTTAAAAGATCGTAGTCTAAAAGTGTAAAGTTAAAAGCTCGCTTACTATATTATAATGTAACTGGAGTACAAAAGTCACAAAATGTTTTAGAACATTTTGTTTACTACAATCGTATATCAGAGTCAACATAAAATAATTTCAAAACTAACGTTCCGTCGAAATATTTTACAAGAACACTCAAATCTGGAAATGACGCGGTTGTAAAGAGCGCGCAGCCGTCGGCCCACGTCGTTACGAGTATTACAGTACTTATCTCCCGCACTCCCGCACTCCCGCACCCCCGCACTCCCGCACTCCCGCACCGGCCGAGCTTATTTTGTCCCTACTCAGATGAGGATCCTAAATTACTTGTATACTTTGCCGTTTTTTCGAACTTAAGTAAACAGAGTAATGAGTATATAGGAATCGGGAACTTTTTTAGGAGAGACGAAAATACCTCCTCCCGCCCAAACCGCTAGCAAGATTTAGCTGAGGTATGGATATGTCACCGTAAGATTGTAAATACCGTTAGATTATAATCTATCTCGCGAGATTGTAAACGGTCGAAAGATTGTGAACCGCAACGTACTTCTTACAATTTAACGTATTATTATTCGGTAGATTGTAATCTATCGAAGTGAAACCGTCAAATTGTGAAACGGAACGCACTTCGGGCGCTGATTGGTTGAACGGTATATGCCCTGTGTCGCCTTATTCGTTTGTTGATAAATGTAAACAAACAGTGTTTTGATGATTATAAATTGATGTCGAATGTAAAAAAAGATTTCGTGTTGAAAATAACTCACAGCTTTAGAATTAGTCATATAAAATTGTTGCGGAAGTAAAATGAATATTCTCATAATAACCAAAGAAGTGTAGTTTGAATGATAAACATAAGTTAGTGTTAGTCACCGAATATAGCCTAAATTACATACATTTTCTGTGTTTTAATATATATTATGCTCGTGAACCTATGTGATCTCATTTAAAAACATTTACAATGTCGAATATTGATGTCACAATTCTTGAAGTGCATTAATTTTATTTGACTGACATCTGTGTTTCATTCCTAACTCTATGGTCACAGAACGGTCTACTGTAAGGCCGACCAATCAGGGACAGCCTTCGGACAGTTGACAATTTTACAATTTTAAGATTGTAATTTAACGGTTTCACTTCGATAGATTACAATCTACCGAATAATAATACGTTAAATTGTAAGCAGTACGTTGCGGTTCACAATCTTTCGACAGTTTACAATCTCGCGAGATAGATTATAATCTAACGGTATTTACAATCTTACGGTGACAGATATACTTCGAGTCCCGGAAAAGGACATTGGATATTTTTTATCCCGGAAAACGTACGGTTCCCGGGCGATAACAATTTTTTGAATTGAATCGTGAAATTGAATTGTTGTGTGTAGTTTTTATTAGCAGGTCTTATCTCGTAGCATTAATGTCAGTTAATGAGACGTAATTAATTAGCGGCGGTGACCGTGCCGGGAGCGGCCGAGGTGGCGCGACGGAGGGTTTCGTCGCGCCCGTCACCAGAAAAAATCTACATAAATGTCTAATGGATAGAGAAATATCTGTTGTTATATTGCCGATTTTTGCATAAATGGAGGCGTTGGGGCCGGAAAAATGATTAAAAATAAAAAAACTGTGCATTTTATGTGTAGCCAGATATATTTTCTTGATAATGACTTATATTTTCTTGGTAAGTTACAAGGTTTGTTCAAATTATGACGGAAAAATGCGTAATTGTCATTATTTTATAAAATGTTAGTTATCTGGTTCTCAGTGTAAAATTGAAATAGCATCTTGTCGTGACGATTTGAATGGTGACCGGGCGACCAGGCGGCCGAACGGCAGCTGTGCCCGCATTCGCATTTTGTTCATTAGTATCGCGCTCGTCTGGTCACACTAATTCTAAGCCCTAAATAAATTGGATGCTAATTTCAGAATCCTTTCAAAAATATTATGGGGTCAGAATCATTCTTACGGAAAGGGTAACAATATAATATATAAATAAAAACTCAATATATTAGTCTCAGAATGTTTCGTGTATTCAGTATTTACGAGTACCATAATACTATTAGCATTGAGTAATAATAAATATGCCTGAACACCAAATTCACTCACCCGGAAAGCCATACAGTACGAGTATTCGAGTACGTCATATTTGTTTTACCTTCTCGAAATATCGTAACTTATTCCTACATTCTTTTCCCCCGCTCGTATTAAATGGCGAAAAGAGGAATTTAATTATTTTACCACAAAAAGATTTCATGTCGAAAATGAGGCTCCACCTCCTTTGCTTTTTTAACCAACTTCCAAAAAGGAGGAGGTTATATGTTCGGCTGTGGATTTTTTTTCTTTTTATTTTTGTATGTTCAACGGTTACTCCGCCGTTTGTGAACCGATTTTCAAAATTTTTATTTTGTTATATTAGGTTTCACTCTAATTTGGTACCATATTCACAAAAGTGGTGATCTGATGATGGGATCTATGAGTAATCGAGGGAACTCCTCAAAATTTATATGGAAACATATGGTGATTTTGGTTTTACAAGAAGCATCCTAAGCATATGCTACCAAAACGCAAGATTTTGCACCAAGGTATACTATGGTTCCGAAGATACTAAGAGAACTCCGGATTCCTTATAGATACAAGTTTGGGGGTTTAGGCACTGTTTTGAGAACTGAAAGTATATGCTACTATGCAAATTATATTCATCATCATCATCATCATCATGATTACCACATCAGGGTCACCAATGTCACATGGTTGTTTAGTGTAAGTATATGGATACAATATGCCCCCACAACACCACAATTATATCATCACGTTATGTCCTTATTATATTGGTACTTTGCATAGCGATTTTAATAAAACAATAATGTTAGGTACATGGGAAAACAATCTACATCGTAATAGGAATAAGAAACACAATCGCATTTATGAGTAAAAAAATACTTCGTACCATTTAATGTATTTTTATTTATTTACACGATTTTGCTCCTTATTACCATACATATTATACAGATCGAATTCCTATGCAAGTTTATACAATTTTAATCTGATCTGATCGTGCGGCTTTAGTCACCCGTGTAAATCGATTAAGGGCCGAATCACACCGGAAGGCAGGCCGGCCGCCGGCAGGGCGCGGCGAGCATTTTCAGTGTCACATGATTTAAACTTTATCATCATTATTGTAATACTTAGTATCGCTTGAGAAATCGCGGAAGCTGGTGGCCGCAGGCGGCCGCGAGACTTTCCAAGTTTCTCAAGCGATACCATGTATTACAATAATGAAGATAAAGTTTAAAATCATATGACACTGAAAATGCTCGCCGCGCCGCTAGGTGTCGTTCGGCTCATCCTTCGATCGCGGATTCTTGGAAATCTATTGTTCTGGCGGCCACATGTGGCCGCTTGGGAGTTCAAGCGTTAAATTGTTAAATTACCTAGCAAGTGTTCACTTCGATTTTTTAAATGTATTGTTTAAAATTATCTACCTACCTGATATTTGTGAGTATGACTCTTAACAAATTGTAATAAGATACGTAGAATATACAAGATAGTTTACTAGGTAACTAAAAAGAGTGAAATTATTATTAAAAAAAAATTAAAACCGACTTCCAAGGTAAAAACAATAATAACATCCATAAAATATGAACTAAAAAGTATTAAATATTTTTTCCTACCTAATAGTGCCTTTTTCTGAATTCGGCTAAACCTCAATGATTTCTGTACTCAATCTTCATAATTTTGAAGTCGGTGCCAGTTCCAAAAGTTTTAAATATTCTGTAAGAGAAATGAAGATTCAGCTATATCTGGTACCGACTTCAAAATGATGAAGATTGAGTACAGAAATAGTTGAGGTTTAGCCGAATTCAGAAAAAGGCACTATTAGATAGGAAAAAATATTTAATACTTTTAGTTCATATTTTATGGATGTTATAATTGTTTTTACCTTGGAAGTCGGTTTTAATATTAACATAACTCCTACACCGTGCCGCGCGCCGAAGGTATGTTTCGATGTTTTGGAATGTTACGAGTAACTTACTTTCATGATTTTGTAGTTTATATTAGCTTCCGCCCACGACTTCGTTTCGCGTGGAATAGATACTTTGGGATAACGCTAATGCTTAGCACAAACCTACGCGACCACGCGACTGCGAAGCGGGAGCGTCAATACAAAACACACATTTAATTTTGACAACTTGTCAAATGTGTGTTTTGTATTGACGCTCCCGCTTCGCAGTCGCGTGGTCGCGTAGGTTTGTGCTAAGCATTACTTTGACCATGTACCCCCCTCCCCGACTGCCGGCTTCGCAGTTCGCACATTGTGTACGCAGTACTCGATCATTATTTTGCTGTGATGTTATTTTAAATGCTGCGATACCTCCTATATAATCGAACGATCTAAAGACAAATTTTGTTTTTTTAATTAAATAATTGTGATGAATATACGGATTAATGTTGTCATCAACTTTGGTTAGCATAAAAAAAGGTTATAGTCAGCTAAGCCTAAAAGATAGACATAATATTAAACTGTCACAGATTTTTATTTCGAACTTTTAAGGTAGATTTTTATGAAGTAGGTAAGTTACAATGTCTATTAAAATTATAAGTCACCGGCTACACGGTCAATTTTTCATCAATCTGATCCATCAATCTGGTACGGATTGACAAAAATTTGATCGTGTACGCCACTGATTGATGGATTGATCGTATTTTTAATATGAAATTTTTATAACCGTCAATATTCCGTCAATCAGATTGATGGATCAGATTGATGAAAATTTGACCGTGTAGCCTGTGACTAAGGAAAAAATGAGTATTTGTCCTCATGTTATAACAGCTCACGTCTTTATGAAATCATCGAGTCTAAAAAAACTAGTTAGTTATTATTTACCACTAAGTTATAGATATTAGTATGTATTGTAGTTTTTTTAGACTCCATGATTACTGAATTTTTAATATTATGCCACACAGAGAGCGGTCACGCGTTCAAGCGTTCTGCGTTCGAATTCTACGTTCGAGCGGTCAGTCACATAGTAGTAATTCTGACGCGGTCAGAACGCCCTCTGTGTGAGTATATTATCTTATCTATCTTATAATATAGGTACATCTATGAAACGTAATAGTACAACACAAAGAACGCAAGACTGCCCGCTTGAACGCGTGACCGTTCTCTGTCTGATAGGTCCCTACATTGTGTAATATATACAGTAAAAGTCGCCTAATAAGTTGATTTATTTTTTGAGGCTGACACAAAGTTTGTCACACCATTTACTTGCCTGCGATAAATGTAACGTATTACTCTGATAAGTTTATTTATTTGAATTCGTGATGCAGAGTGGTTGGCGTCCACTAACAGATATCCTTATCCCTACTTCCTTGGTACTCGTACTATTATAACATACAGAAGCGTAGCGTGCCTTTTTGGAGCCCAATATAAAAATTGTTTAGAGGCCCTTAAAGGAAGAGTAAAGATTTCCCATAAAAGAAAAAAATATATAGTTTTTATTTACTTCATTACACATTGGGAGTCCTGTGACACGGGGCCCCGTATAATTGATACGGCAGATACGGCGGTAGCTACGTCCCTGATTATAAATTAATACAGACATTTGAATCAGCGTGGAGAGGTAATTGACAGACAGACACGTTACTTTCGACGCATCTGTCTACGTGTTTGTCTGTCGGTCTGTCAATTACCTCTACACGCTTAAACCGATGAAAGGTTGATGAAATATGGTATGTAGAATGTAGATACTTTTAGTCCCGAGAAAAGAAATAGATCAATACTGTTTATCCCAGAAGAATTGCGGGCAATGAAAAGATTGATTATATTAAACTTATAAAACGAATGGCATGAAACTAAGAAACTATAATTTTATCCTGTTTCAGGTCGGGAGGTTAAAAGTATCCAAATAAAAGTGTGATTGATTCTCTAAAAGAAATTGAAAGCTTTGTTGGGCGTCTATGACACTCAGGCTTAGTGAAACAATAGCGGGGAATATCGTGAGCCCGGGGGGACTCCGGGGAGCAAGTTCGCGAAACAATGCCAGCTTATGTTACGAAATAAAAGCTGGATTTATTAAGAATTTGTTTCCAGCGTTGGCGGTAATGGCCGCGGCTTCCTTTTTATATTCCGGGACGAATTGATTTTATTATTATAAAATTTTGTCCCTTTTAGAAATGTATTATTAGGTACAGATTCCCAAGAATTTTTTTTTATGACTATCAAGCTAATTTTTCGTGAGTAGCTTCATTTTGATAAGACAAACAACAATTTCCTCTGCGAAAAATCTCGAAAGTGGTAGCTAACTGAGATAGAAAGGATTTAATATTTAGATTTGATGGTTCTTAAGTATGGATTGTTTCTATTTGTAGGACAATGTTACTCTTAAATTATAAGACTATTGATAGTGGACTTCCCAGAGCGTAAAAATCGTGGAAACCTCCGATTTTTGCAGTAGTGGATGAAAATTGAAAAGAAAAAAGGAATGTGTAGCTGATAACATAAATAATAAAGCTTACCTATTGAAAAGTTGTGCTTTTGATTTTTAAATTATTCTCTTCCACTTCAAGTAAACTCATAAACTGTAAAATTTTGAATAAAATTTGCATATTTCTTTCTTTTAAATATATAGCAAAATAATAAAATATATTATTATTTTTTTGATTTGTATCGTTGCTTATATTCCAAACAAAGAAAATAAGTAGAAAAAATATATAATTTAGATTTAAAATTAATATTTTTGTATGTAGATGAGCATACCTCCAAATGTGCTTGTTGTGTGCCTCGCCAGGTAAATGGCATTCCTATTTTTCTTTGGTTTTAAATAGGAAGTTTAAAATTATTTTTTAGGCTTAACAAAGCCTTCTATTTCTTAATGTGTATAACTTTTTAGCTCTTACTTTATAAAATTTTCTGAAAATGTAGCACAAACTTTTCACGGATATTTCGAAGAAAATCTGTATTTTATTTCTTTTGGTTAGGTTTTTACAGAATAAAATTGATTTTTTTTTCATTAATTATATTTGATAAAACATACTTAAAGGAAAAAAAAATACAAATTAGGTTAAGAACTGATATTTTTTGTATTCAGGTAAGCATTTTCCAAACTTAGGTCGCAGCATGCGTCTTTAGTATGTACGTGAGATTTGTAGCAGCCAATTTTTTTTTCTTGCTTTAAGTACGAAGTTTAAATATATTTCAAAGACTAGAAAAAGTCTTTCATTTGTCAATGCATTTAATGTTTTAGCTCTCACTTAAATAAATTCTCAACAAATATAGAAAAATAAAAAAGTGCTTAAAAGTTATCATTTCTCTAAAAATTAAATACGCACAACAAGTAAGTTTAACACACTTTTCGTTACAACCCTTAAATCCACCCAAACCCTTTTATCTTGGTTACGAAGAGCGTTAATCTCTAAAAACTTTGCACAAACCTTATAGTTGTATTTAGCTTAGCAAAGCAAACTTTCTTTTTTAAAAATTGTGTATTTGGTTAATTTTCAACGTAAACAATCGGATAAGAGAACTAACAGGAACAAGATTTTTTTTTCTGGACCGGTTTTATATGGTGAAATATTAATTTTTAATTAAGTAACTAAAAAATTTTTGGTAAAATTTGCAAGTTATAGTGTAAAAAAGAAAATGACACCTCAAAAACAAAAATCCATTCACTATTACAATTTTCGGAGGTTAAAACCTCTGGCGACTGCAGTATGACCTATCAATACAAAAAAAAAATCAGCTGGTTAGAGTTCCGTTTTAGGGTTACGCAGTCAACGAGGACTTGTTGATTACAGAACCCTAAAACGGCACTACTAACTGTACTGTTATGGGGAACTCCCATACAAAAAAACACAATTTTTTGCCAACTTTCGCTCTAAAACGGTACGGAACCTTTCGTGCGCGAGTCTGACTCGCACTTGGCCGATTTTTATTATTATTTATAATAAGCACCGGGTCCGTTCGATCTCCGGTTACTTAATTAAAAATGTGAAATGGAGAAAATATGCTTAAAAAATATTATAAAGACTTTTTTAAAAAACGTAACTCTTTAAATTTGATATTATCACGTTACTTTAAAAATTGAGAAAATACAGAATAACCGAGGATTCTTTATTCATCATTGTGATTTTTAGTAAACATAAATTGTAGTAAGTAGTTATACTATGTGTAAGGGCCTGTCCACATCTCCACGTCACGACGTCCTCAACGTGGAGCGATGCGGTAACGTGGCACGGTACGTTGACGTGACGTACAAATTTACGTTAACGTATTACGTAACGTAAACGTAACGTAGACAAATTTTACAGTTTCTATTTTACGCATTGACATAAGAAACTAATTTTACGTGTGTTGGTATTGTAACTGTGATTGTGCCACAACAAAATATATTTCATTTCATTTCTCTCTCTCTCTACAAAACACCATAATTGAAGATGTGAGTGGAAGAATCGAACAAGTAACATTTCGTAACATACGGACAATAACTCATTTTTCCCCTAATTATTTTAATAAAACTTGTAACTTATCTACTCCATAACCTAGCTAATATATCTGGCTACACATAATATAATCCATAGTTTTTCTATTTCAAATAATTTTTCCGGCCCTAAAGCCTCCATTTAAGCGAAAAAATGGGAAGTTTTTTTATGTTACTTACCTTATTCATCCACTCACGTCTTGAATTATTATTGAAAACATGAGTGGATGAACATGATTTAAAGTAACACTTTGTGACATAAGGACATTTACAAATTTTTTCCTTATTTGAACAAACCGTGTAACTTATTTACTTCATGACCTACCTAAGGCATTTTTTTACTGTTATTTATCGTGTTCTTCCACTCATGTCTTCAAATATAGCTCAAACGAGACTTGAAGCTGATTGAATCTAAAATTAATGATTTAAAAGTTGGTCGATGAAAGTAATGGGCGAAGTCTCGGAACTGACGGCGGACGTGGCGAGGCGCCTGACATGATCGCACAAAGTTAAGAAAAACGCACATTATTTCACATCAACAACCAATTAATGAGTTGCTGTAACGCATGTCTATGCGTACACTCACTCATTTTCTTACAAGTTGAAGTTTATTTCGCGGAATAATGCTAAAAATAATAATAAGCTATGGATTTCCGACCAAAGTAACGCCTGATTCCATTAACTCTTGACAATAGTCAATTCAACCGAAAGTTGTGTTCAAACCGCAGTGCTTTTATGTGGGTGATGTTTTTGGTACTTATAAGTTATGTCAGAGGCAAAATAACTCTGAAAAATAATAATATGCAGTTCTTAGTACTAGCTGTTCATAGATCGACAAAATTACGGTGTCAATAGTATTATTTACATAAAGCTTAGATCTCTTTGTCATGATGTGAGTTAAAGCGCTTATTCCATTTCACTAAATTTTGAAGTTCTAATTAGGATTCTAAAAAGAAGACTAATTAGAAGCTTCTTATTCCACTTGTCCTAATTTAGTAACTAAATCAGTTGTGACCACGCGGCGATTTTGGCCAGACGTCTTCTTAGGGTATGCGCGCACGGGCAACTTAGTTGCTCGGCGATTTATTTGTCTCTCGATCAAGTCTTTGGGTATGCTCTAAATTTCATATACATAGTATGAAATTTCCCGAGAATCAGCCGATCGCTCCATAATGGATGCACCCAATATTCTATTTTTCGACGCTTTCTTCGGTTTTTTATTTATTTTTCGAATGAGACTAATAAATCGCCGAGCAACTAAGTTGCCCGTGCGCGCATACCCTTAATGGCTCCAGTCGTGTCAAAGCAACAAAAAAAATTGTCTTCTCATAGGCGTAGCTGTTGGCTCAATGGAAATAAAAATAAATAAAAGGCGAAAAAGATGGTTGAAAGAATTTTTGCTCCACGAAAAAATATTAAACATGAACTTTCTGAACTACTTGGAACCAGCAGACTTTAGAAGTTACCTAAGAATTGATTCCAGATCGCTTATGATAATATTAATACATAAATTTTGTATTTTTATTTGCATATTTTTTGTCATTTTTACTCCAAAGGTACTGCATTATCTTTATAAAGTTCAATTATGTTACTTAAGGTGACGCAGCGTTAAAGTAAGAAACCGTGTTGGATGTGTTTTAGATTGCTTGTTTTCTATGAGAGGCCGGCCCGGCCTCTCATAGAAAACAAGCAATGGAACAGCAAAAAATGGAAAGGCCGTAAGCGACAAAATGGTTTTTGTCGCATAATTTAAAAACCATAAATACATTTCATATAAGCTATGCACAAATTAAAGTGCATGCTTGAACCAATTTATGTACAAATTTTGGAACCTTAAATCACTCTCCTCTGTTGGAAAAATAGGAATCCCTTTTTTTACAGAGGTCTTTTCGATTGATTATTCTGTGCTATAAAAGTTGTCCAATCGTGTTATGCTATGGGCAATTCAAAGACAAAGACATGATGAATACTGACAATGAACTTCAATTTCTTAGCTTTAGTCATTGCTGAGAAAAATCGGCATCGCTACAGCCAAATTATCAAGGCGTCGCCTTAAAACTTCTTTGTCTTTAGCAGTCGACATGGCGCATTCGTAATTCGTACCAAAATAAACACGAAAAGAACATTAGTACCACATCATTGATAAAGGTAGCACTCGTACGTCTTAACAGCTCACACAGTGAGGTGCGAATGTAGCGTCTAAAACTCTAAACCTTATTCCACCTTTCTAAATCGCTTTCTAACTAGGATGCTAAATGATTTAGTCAGTCAGAAGCCACACTTTTTCCGGTTTAGTACAATTATTAGGATCCTAACTTCCTAAATGCTATTTCACTTGATTAAATTTAGTTACTGAATCATTTAGACGTCTAAATTTACTTATGTTGTGTAGAGTCAGTGTAGTGTGCGAGTACCTTAACATTTAATAGAAACACATAACTCGTATGAGATAAAATTGCCCACTTTATAGCTTGACAGATAAAATGAGCAACATTTAGTTGAATTGAAAAAAAAACAATACAAAATATAAATTACGTCTATTTATTTCACGGCCTCCGCTTTATGAAAATAAACAATGTGTCCCGAACTCCCGACACCAGTGTCCGAGCCTTTAATGTTATGAAATGCTTTTTTTTTTTGACAAACTGAGTCTTTTTTTTTTCTCGGGCTTTTATACTAATTTGACCAATACTTCTGTTGTAAATATCATTTATGAACTTAAAAAATGTCGTATTGATGACTGTTTTTTTTTTTTGTATATTGATAGGTTAATCTTATATATAAAAATGGATTTTCAAATGTGTTAGTCACGCTAAAACTCGAAAACGGCTGAACGGATTGGGCTGATTTCAGTTTTAAAATATTCGTAGAAGTCCGGGGAAGGTTTTAAAGTGATACGAAGTTCACCGGGACAGCTAGTCTTATATATAAAAATGGATTTTCAAATGTGTTAGTCGCGCTAAAACTGAAAAACGGCTGAACGGATTGGGCTGATTTTAGTCTTAAAATATTCGTAGAAGTCCAGGGAAGGTTTTAAATTAACCTGTGATACGAAGTTCACCGGGACAGCTAGTCTTATATATAAAAATGGATTTTCAAATGTGTTAGTCGCGCTAAAACTCGAAAACGACTGAACGGATTGGGCTGATTTTAGTCTTAAAATATTCGTAGAAGTCCAGGGAAGGTTTTAAAGTGACCTGTGACACGAAGTTCACCGGGACAGCTAGTAGTTATAATATAATTAAACGGTAACATTGTCCTACAAATGGAATAATCCATATTTTAGGACTATCAAATCGAAAGATTGAATCCTTTCTATGTCTGTTAGCTACCACTTTCAAGAATTTTCGCAGAGGAAATTGTTGTTCGTCTTATCAAAATGAACCTACTCACAAAAAAATTAGCTTGATACTAATCAAGTCAAAAAAATGTTCTAGGGAACCTGTAATAATATAGCCTTAGATGTTCATCACAAAGAATGTAGCTTTCCGTAGGTGATTTTTTTAATCAGTAGTTTTTGAGCCTATTCAATACAAATAAACGAACAAACTTTTCCTCTTTATAATAATGTACCCGAAGACGGACGACGCAACCGTGGCCGGCCAAGAAAGATATGGCGTGATGAGCTGCAGGAGGCAGCCTGGCTGGCCAACGGTGGCGCAGGAGCGAGAAAAATGGAAGACCCTGGGGGAGGCCTTTGCCCAGCAGTGGGACAACATAGGCTAATTAAAAAAAAATAGCATAGATAACGTTTAACTACAAACTTTTCCGTCACTCAATCCCCAATTCGTTATTTTTGTCTGAACTGAACTGAAATAGATTTTTTATTTATTATTATTATTATTATTTATTGAAATTATTCAGCATATTACATAAATTATTCAGCATATTACACAAAACATTTCAGTAAGTACACTTTAGGAACAATGGCAGCCGTACTAGTTAAAACTGTGTCACAGCTGCCTGATGTACTAGCAATAGGACATTTACAACATTATGTTAAATATAAAAAACAAGTACAATGTGATTACTGATTGCTGAGTGATATTAAGTAATTACAGTATTGAAAAAAAATTTAAATTCAAATATATGATACAAATAAAAAATAAAATAAATAAAAACAAAATTAAATTAAATTAAATTAAATTACATATTAAAAACGAAATCAAGTAAAATTAAATTAAATTACATCAAGTCAATTTAAATCAAATAAAATTAAATTACATTACAATAAATCAAATTAAATTAAATTACATTACATTTATACGTTTTTTGACCCAGACAATAGTATCGACAGCTAACCATCGGGTCTTCAACGTTACTCCGTTATTTATATAACGGAGTAACGTTGATTATTTGTTATAAAATACAAGTTATCACAATATATCTATTATGTTTATTCTCTCTTCGTCTTCTCCACCAATTGAATACTTAATACTGTATCAGACGACGGAGAAGCATACATTTAAATATATTTTTTCAAGATGGCGGTATGTTTGGGAAAATACAAAAGTGCGATCGTGTAAATAAAACGGAGTTTGTATTTGCATCAGATTGAGATTCCGTGAAGGCCGCTGTTATCCGAACGAAACGAAATCGGAAAACCATGAAATAAATGTGTCCTTTACGAAATTTGATCTACCCGCCTTCCCTGCTCCCGGCTCAGGCCTGGTCTCTGCCGTCACCGACACGTCACAGACAACTAACTAGCTGATGACAGCAACGATTTACGGCCGTTCCCAATATTAAATCTATCTCTGGTTTGACATACGACCGATCGCAGCTAAAGTATAATTTACACAGAGCCAGTACTGGCTGCCAATAAGACTGGCAGCTAGTATTGGCTTGGCATATGCCGCGTGTGACAGCAACAGTTTGGCCTGGCTTGAAAAACTGTTCACACGCGGCATATTCCAAGCCAATACTGGCTGCCAGTCTTATTGGCAGCCAGTACTGGCTCTGTGTAAGTTACACTTAACATTGAATTGACATAAAATAGATAACTATTCCTATCTCTAGTAGTGCAAAACCAAAGAAAGATCAAATATTGGGAACGGCAGTTAGCGTTAAGTACATTCACTATGTATTATCCCACCTCGCTCGGGCGTACGGTCTGGTACGGTGGACGGCCGTATTTGAAGTATGTACCGCTAAATCGGCGCCGTCATCTCGTTCTCGGTGACGTGCCGGTGACCGGCGACGGTGGACGGCCTAGTCACGGCTCACGCACGGCCGACTTTCGCTTCCGGGTAGTAAAGGTTTTTTGCTCCTTGCGGCCGAAACTTGAGGCGACTCGATATCTTGGCAAGTCTTGGAACTTTTCAATCACGTATTTTAATTTCATAGATTAAAAAGTCCAAAAAATCTTTATTAACTTTTTAATCGTCCTTAAAAAAATAAGTATTTTCAAATGAGATTGATATTAAAATCTCATTGAAAGAAATTTCCAGTGCTATGAAAATATATAATAATTAAGTATGTAATATTGTTTTGCATGCCAATTACTAGTGAGCAAATAATACACAAATTTTGCATGCCAAAAAAATTGGCAAACACTTATTTGATTTTGCATCATACTAAGTACGACTAAGAAATCATGACTATCTTAGTTGTTTATTGATATTCAGCACGTACAAGAGTGTTAACATGACGACCTCTGTGGCTCAGTTGGTGGGCTGTTGGTAGCTCAAGCCGGGAGTCGCGGGTTCGAGTCCCGCCGACGGAACAAAAAGTTTTCAAAGTTCCTGGGTCAGGGATGTGTATTAAATACTAGCTGTCCCGGCAAACGTTGTTTTGCCATTTAAATTTTAAAGTATTTCTACTTCATCAGTTGATACAAAATCTTACCCCCTCTTTTGTCCCCTAAGAAGGGTGGGGGAAATTTTTATTCACCAGATGTTAAGTTGGAAAACACAGTTAATAATATGAAGTACCCCCCATTAGAGGGGTGGGTGGGGGGTAATTTTTATACGCCAGATGTTGAGTTGGAAGAAGACAAATATATCTGCGAAAACCGTATGCAAATCGGATCAGTAGTTTTCGTGTTAAAGCAAAAGTTTGATACAAAATCTGACCCCCTCTTTCGTCACCTTAGAGGGGTGGGGGGGAACATTTTTATACACCAGATATTAAGTTGGAAGAAGACAAGTATATATGCGAAAACCGCATTCAAATCGGATGAGTAGTTTTCGTGTGATGCTGGAGCAAACATACAGACATACAGACAGACAGACAGACAGACAGACAGACAGACAGACAGACAGACAGACAGACAGACAGACAGACAGACAGACAGACAGACAGACAGACAGACAGACAGACAGACAGACAGACAGACAGACAGACAGACAGACAGACAGACAGACAGACAGACAGACAGACAGACAGACAGACAGACAGACAGACAGACAGACAGACAGACAGACAGACAGACAGACAGACAGACAGACAGACAGACAGACAGACAGACAGACAGACAGACAGACAGACAGACAGACAGACAGACAGACAGACAGACAGACAGACAGACAGACAGACAGACAGACAGACAGACAGACAGACAGACAAAAAAACTAACTTACTTTTCGGCTTCTATAGCGATGCTGCGACACCCTCCGCTTATTATTTTTTGAATATCTTTAATGTACAGAATTGTCATTTCTACAGATTTATTATATGTATATGTCGCAGTCATCTAGTTTAATCTGCGATTCGATTGAATGACTAGCGTGTTCATTGAATGACTCCATTCAATTGAATGACTCGGCCGAACGTCGATTGAACAATCGTCATCCAACGTCCAACTAGTTCGCGGATTGTAACATAGCTCTTTGAAAAGAGCGGACATAAAATCAGTCAGGCTATTAAATAATTTAGTTCATTTTTTCTACTGCGGCGCTAGTAGTCGCCAATACCAATATGGCCTCAAACAACTTGCACAAAGAACACTGTGTTGATATATTTTCGATTGAGTTTTCTTAAAGTGCTTTATTGATTATAAAATAGTGTGACAAATGGATTTCACGATTATTACTCCGCCGCTGGCTACTCTTAAAGAAAAATTTGAGGCAAAACTGGCGAACGAACTGAACGAACAACAAAATCAAGGTTAGTAAGTAGGTATATTGTTATTGTTAATTATATTTTGTGATATTTAGGGGTTTGTGTTTTAGTGTTCTTGATTGCGTGAACACAATGATAATAAGTTATCATGGTGTTACTGTTTCAGGATCTCAAGGATATACAAATAACAATACCACGTTCTCACAGAAAACCGGCGTGAAACAGCGCTTGCGCTGTGTTTCGCCGAGTGAGTGATTTTACCGGAGGCCTAATCCCCTACCCTATTCCCTTCCCTACCCTCCCTTATTCCCTTCCCTTCCCATCCCTATTACCCTATTCACTCTTAAAAGGCCAGCAACGCACCTGCAGCTCTTCTGATGCTGCGAGTATCCATGGGCGACGGAAGTTGTTTTCCATTAGGTGACCCGTTTGCTCGTTTGCCCGTTTTATTTCATAAAAAAAAGTATCCTCAGGATGAGGCCAAACGAGCGTAATTTATTATTTGATTCTTTGAAATCCTTGAATTAGTTCATACAAATAGGCAGTATTGCAATTTGCACATCTCAAAACTTAAAATACAATAGGTAGGTACCTATAGAATCATAATAATATACTTATTATGGCCGTGTCCTCAATCGTTATTTATTATCACTAATTATTGTTATTCAAAATAAGGTTCCAAACTCTTGGTCACCCTAAACAAGCATTACAAAGTCGGCTATATCGCCTATATACCTACCATTCAACGTCTTCACTATAATGACGTTTAGTCAAGACGTTAAACGTTTCAGTCAACGTCTTGACTAGTTGTCCTTCAGTCATTCAATTGAATGGAGTCATTCAATGAATACGCTAGTCATTCAATCGAATCGCAGATAGACTGACAAGACTGCGACATATAGATGTGTATGATATAATAAAAATCTTAAATATATGTATAGTATAAAAGTATTAAATATATTTCCATTTCTGGTACCCGTAACACAAGTCCTTCAGGTCCTTAGCACGGGGCCAGACTGACGTGGTGTGAAGCGTCCTTTTAAAAAAAAAACATTCTCGTTTCCCGGACTATGACGTGTGTCTGTCTGTCTGTTACCTCTTCACGTCAAACCGCTGAACCGATTTTGCTGAAAATGGGTATGGAGATACTTGGAGTCCCGGGAAAGGACACTTTTTATCCTGAAAAAAGGTACGGTTCCCGCGCGATAAACTACTTTTGGCGCAACGGAGTTGCGGCCGTCGTCTAGTATACAGTAAGGCTATGTTCAGACGTGCGCGTGTTCTGCGCGTGCTCTGCACGTGTTCTACTATAGCGTATGGGAAAACACGCGCGCAGCACGCGCTGAACCCGCACCGACCCCGCGCTCAGGGTACGCGCGTGTTTTCCCATACGCTATAGTAGAACACGCGCAGAACACGCGCACATCTGAACGTAGCCTAAAGCTTCAACGAGGCGGAACATTGAGAACATACCGAAGACGAGCAGCAGCAGGTCGCTGACGGCGAGCGAGAACAGGTAGTAGTTGGTGTCGGTGTGCAGCGCGGGGTGGCGCACGATGACGGCGCACACGGCGGCGTTGCCCACCACGCCCGTCACGAAGATCGCCACGAACACCGCCGTCACGGGCAGCACACGCGACATGGGCAGCCGCCGCGGGCCCAGCGCGCACGCCAGCATCGCGCCCTCCGAGCACTCGTACTCCCCGCCCGTCCAGTTGCTGCAGCGCCCGCACAGCTCCCACACCGTCTCGTTCCCGCGCAGGAACTCCTCCATCGTGCCCTCCCTCTCACACACTTCAGCACATCCGCTCTGACGATATCTAGCTGGTGTTGCTTGCGCCGACTTAGTCAACGCGGAGTCCAACACCGGTGGTCACTAACACTTCACCAGAAAAAAAACTGTTCGGACCGAGTTTATAATGAACCACTAATTGCAATTTGTTCTCTAAGTCATTTAAAGTTGAAGTACACGAGTATCTAGTTACATGTAAAGATTGTAATTACAATTTTGTAACCGTAATTGTTTAAAGAAAAAAGAAACCTGAGATATACTATTTTAACTTTATAATGAATGAAAGTATGTTAAGAATTTAAATACGTGAGTATTTTTTACTGAAACTTTGTAATAACGAAACTTTATCGTATGTAGTCGCGATGTAGTAGCGGCGTAGAGCGTCTACGGGACCGCGCTACGAGGTGTCCGCTACGAGACTGGCGGAGCGGCGACCGCGCGATGTAAACAAACACTGGCGCACAGCCTCATCGCAAGTCTAACTGTGATAACGCACGGTATCTACCCTATGCGTAAGTAAGTAAGTTATTAAATCTAATTTTCCTTTTATAATAAACATTACCACTATTATACAGGGTATTATTAAAGTACAAGAAATACATTAGGATAATATATTACTTGCGATCGCCTCCGTGGTCCAGTGGTTTAGAGCTCGGCTCTTGACTCGGAGGGCGTGGATTCCCGCGTTGGAAACATGTTATTTCCAAGTTTGGCTAGGACAATGCAGGCTGATCACCTGAGTCTGACAAGTACGATGATCCATGCGTCGGATGGGCATGTAAAAAGTCGGTCCTGCGCCTGATCTCTCGCCAGTCGTGTCGGTCTTCCGTACCACTATGCTATGAGAGTAAAAGGAATAGAGAGTGCTCTTGTGTATTGCGCACACACTTGGGCACTATGAATTACTCAGTGTGACTGGCCTTGGTTTCAATGACTGGCCACCGTCACCGAAACCGGTGTGGGAGTTATTATTATTATATATTACTGCAATGTTTTCACGCCAGAGGCAGCATCAGCACAGACAGTAAACAAAAAGTTTTGCTAGACGTTTGACAAAGTTTCTGTCAATATATCTGACGTGTGAAACATGTCGGATTTTTAATCTGCTCTACCTCTGCTCCGACTTTTGTGTAATATTCCCAATTATTCCACGTGAACTGTGGTACATAGTTGTCAAGTTAAATCAATATGAGTGTGTCGACATAAGCAAATCGCACAGCTGCGTCGTGACGTTGATGTATCCTGTACGGCGGGGATTCCCCGGGGGAAAATTGTGACAACGTGTTAATATGATTTGTACGTTCTACGAATAACAAAACTATGTACATTGATACAACAAGTCCCTACTGCTGGATTCTGGACAATGGACATGCTTACTTCAATATAGTGCTCAATTCCGTACCCAGCGTCGGTACTCACTGACACTGCAGAAATCAGCTTATAGCTTATTTTGTAAATTATTGTCACTCAAGTTAAGCTGTTTATACATGTTACTAGCTGTCCCGGCAAACTTTGCTTTGCCATAATATAAAGTATTTCGCTCATATTATTTTATTGAAGTGACTAAATAAGTATGTCGCCATGGCAACGTCGATCGCTATCCCGTCGCACAAACAATGGTCGCCGTCAATCTCAGGTTGTAATAATTTACTATTAGGTACATAGGTCGACAAAAAAGTACTTTTTTCTTGTGCCTGTTACTTTATGGCTATTATTCGATTGTTTGCATTGAAAATTAACCAGAAACATAAATTTAGAAAATGAAAGTTTGCTTTTATAGTCCAGGCGACGACCAATCTATATATATAAAACTCAAAGGTGACTGACTGACATGGTGATCTATCAATGCACAGCCTAAACCACTGGACGGATCGGGCTGAAATTTGGCATGCAGGTAGATGTTATGACGTAGGCATCCGCTAAGAAAGGATTTTGATAAATTCCAACCCCAAGGGGTTAAAATAGGGGATGAAAGTTTGTATATAATGATACTTCTTAACGCGAGCGAAGCCGCGGGCAAAAGCTCGTAAAAATATAAGATTTTTGCAAAATTCTTAGAGACTAACTCTCGCCGTAACCAAGATAAAGGGGTTTGGGGGGATATTAGAGTTGAAAGGGGAAGTGTGTCACTGGCACTCACTGTGCGTATTAAATTTTTAGAGAAATTACTAGTTTTGTATACTTTAAAGCGTAAAAATATCTGGAAAAATGTGTAAAATGGACGTGAAAAGTTTTTGCTATATTTTCGGAAAATTTATTGAAGTAAGAGCAAAAAAGTTTCTTGCATCAACAAATAGTAGTATTTATCAAGCCTTCAAAATGTATTTAAAACTTCCTATTAAAAGCCAAAAAAATATGGGCGGTTCATTAATTACATTAATTATATCATTATAGACATTCACGAAGGAAAATAGATAGAAAGTAGGTTTAAAAATTGATATTTTTAAACCTACTTTCTATATATTTTCCTTCTTAGTGAATGTCAATAATGATATTATAATTAATGTCATAAATAAATATGTTTTATTCTATTAATACCAAGCTAAGAGAAATCAAATACAAGCGGCACCTGCCTATTCTACAAAATATACTAGAAAGGTTTTTGCTACATTTGGGGAGAATTGAGAACCGTGCTTAGTCAGCCCCGGCCTTTTATGTTTGCAATTATCCGTACGTAAGGGACTTATCGCATTAGCGGGGGGGCACGGTCCTAAACTTTTTCGCAGAGCACATAAGTACTATCAGAGAAGTTGATTCATAGGTAGATGGCGGACCTACGTAATTTGGTCGCGTTATATCCAACCCATCCGTCACGTATTGAATTGACATAGCCCGACCGAATGACGTAGGTCCGTCAACTACCTATGAATCAATTTCTTCGATGGTACACAACGTCAAAATAAGGCTGATCACATTACTACACAGCAACAGGATCTCCGCACTGTATCTGACCTTGCCGTGAATCAGGGTGATGTATGTAAATATCCCCCCGGGGGCCACACTACGGCGGAGTAATGTTCGTACGAGCGATAGATTTTCCGGGCGGGCGCATACGGGCCACAGCTCGCTTAGCAATAGGATAATATAATATGTATTACTTGCAATGTTTTCACTTTTCACTCTAAACGCAGCACCAGCGTAGACACAAAAAGTTGTAGTCGACGAAACATTCGTCAGCAACAGCCAACGAAACGTTGTCAATAATATTCTAATAAGACAGGTCGGGTTTTTGTTCGGAGTTTTTACTGTATGTGCTAGTAACGCCCTCTGCGTTTAATTACCATTACGCAAAGGTAAATAAACGCAGAGGGCTATATATTGCTTAATAGAAATTCAGGATAGCTTTAAGGTTAGTGGTATGATAACCGCCACCCACGGACACTATCGCAACGGTCATTAAAATCTGTAAACTAGAGTTTGGGTGCCCACGTGTCACAGACAGGGAAGCTCAACACAAAATTATTCTATGCCGGGTTTCTATTCATAAAGGACGTTTCCGTATTCGTGGCTCTGCTCCCGTTAACGAGTGTTTATACATTTCATTCTATGTCGTTGTGACTGGTGGTTGTGAAGGCGGATTGTGGCTCGTCCGCGCCGCAACACACAACACTGGGGAGCTCACTGTACTACGAAGCCTTTTTCTTTACGTGTTTGATTTACGTTTTTCATATAGGGCGCAGTAAAGCTTTAACGCGCAATCTATGACTTGTGGAATGTTATCGTGTACGGTGTAAAATGTATAAAGTAGGGAGATACGATGCAGCATATCTTATATGAAAACAATTGATGAAACTCCCCAAAAGATTTAGTCTGTAGCACGATTGACTGTATTGTATAATATTTTGTAAGGTTGGCTTAAGGGGACTGTGATATTAACCACTTAATTACATTTCATTTCATTTCGGTACTGTATGATAAATATAAATAGAACTAAAAAAAACTATCACAAAAAATCTGTTTCGCGCAAGAAACTAATTTATGTGCGATCAAAGTTTGGGGAAAAATTAAATCATGGATTGTGTTTGCAACGAATCCAATTATTTTTACAACATTACAACTAAATTTGCCAAAATTATAAAATGACCTTAATATTCATCTACTTTATCGATTTAATAAAGGCTGCTGAATAATTGCAATATAAATTATAATACATATTATGTAGTAATATTAATTTATTGTTTACTAGCTGTTGCCCGCGACTTCGTCCGCGTTTACATAGTATATAACAAAGATGGATAGTTTTCCCCTTTTTGTGGTTCCTACAAAGGGTAAAAACGGGACCCTATTTAAGCAAACGTCAAACGCAAACGTCAATAAACTTTCATGTTTCTAACTCAAGAAATGACGAACTTTCATTGAAACTTTCTACCCCAATTTCACCCCCTTGGGGGTAGAATTACCAGAAACGTTTAAATACGTATCCATTCATTTTTAATCAGTAGCACAAAAATAAAGTTTCGTGTTTCTAACTCAAGAAATGACGGACTTTCATTCAAACTTTCAACCCCAATTTCAGCCCCTTGGGGGTAGAATTTCTAAAAACGCTTAAATACCTATCAATTCATTTTTAATCAGCAGTCCAAAAATTAACTTTTATGTTTCTAACTTAAGAAATGACGGACTTTCATTTAAACTTTCAACCCCTATTTCACCCCCTTGGGGGTAGAGTTTCCAAAAACGCTTAAACACGTATCCAATCATTTTTAATCAGTAGCCCAAACATAAAATTTCAAGTTTCTAACTTAAGAAATAACGAACTTTCATTCAAACTTTCAACCCCTATTTCACCCCCTTCGGGGTAAAATTTTCTAAATTCCTTCCTTAGTGGGTGTCTACTTAATAAAACAACCCTAATAACCAAATTTCGTGGCTGTAACTTTAACAGTTTTTGCTCAGCGAGGATGAATCAGTGAGTCAGTCAGTCAGTCAGTCAGTCAGGACATATAATTTTATAAGTATAGATCATAGTAATTATGTTTCGGAAGTATTAAAACTGACGGTCGCGCTCTTGTGATACGAGTCTTGTCACGGACCGAAGCCGAATCGAACCAAATATGAAAGAAGTAAGTGTATTTTCATAGTATGGCAATACGCCCCGTGAATTCGGACTCAGGGGAAATATCCAGAACATTTCTGTTTCAGAAAACAATAATAAAGGGTCAACATACTGGTTTTGATAGTTCTTTATGATCTTATGTGTATTATATACAAAATTTATATATATTGTTCTCTGCGGAAATCTGAATTTGTGTGTTTACCGAAAGCCCTCGTGCCCACCGGGGGCGATATATTATGTCTACATGGAAGAGATTTTTATATCGAAGCCCACAAACAAAGATACATCTCACTAAAATTGCTCTGTAAATTGGTACCTTATTGTAAGGAACCATAAAAGAAAACACGCATTACATTACGAAATAGTGGTATATGTATTTTATCTACTACACTACAAGTAGAATAAAAACTCTGACATATTATTTTTTCATTAAACGAATACACAGAAATAGTATTAAGATAAAATATGGAATGAAAAAGTTCGAAGTTTATATTATAAATAATTATTGCCTTCTAAAATGTTATTGGAAATAGTCCACTAGAATCTAGCGGCTAGAGTACACATGTTACGATATCGCCAGCTAATACACCTCTCGGCTCTCGAGACACAATGGTGCTGGCACGGAGCCCGGCTCTCCCCACTCGTCACCCTCCCGGAGCTAAACGACTCATATTGTATGTTAGCGCCGATAAATGTCAATGATGTACAACAATAGGCATAAGTTTTATGCCTATTGTTGTACATCATTGACATTTATTATATACGCAATAATATTACGCAAAGGTCGAAACAGCGCTACTAGCACATAATATAGTACTCGTAATAATGCAATACCTAATAGTCATATCTGCATTTTGATAGAAACGTTGTCAAACCTCGAACCATACTTGTATATTTTGTTTATTGTCTGTGGACTGTGCTAGTGCTGCAGTCTAGCGTAAAAACATAGCAGTAATATACATCCTATTAGATATTATCACTATAGTGAAAAGATTGAAATGCTTTACAAGAAGTTTGTCTCTACGTGTACATCAGAGAAATTAATATTGGCGTGGCAGATGGTGGGCAAAGGTAGGTAATTAGGTTGCGTTATGATAACACAATATTATCTGTGATCTTTCGGCTGGGCTTTTTATAACACCCACACCACAAAAAATTATTACATATCTGTAAGCATTACAATATTATTGAGGTTAACATATTCATAGTTATATAAGGTCTAAATAGACTCATTTGAATTTTTTTTGATGCCTACACTAATCATAGTGATTGCTGAGCTCATGCCGTCACCAGGATTTGTTTCACAACTACATAATATAACATAATCGACTAGCAACTTGTGCCAAAATTAGAGTTCCTCGAATCAATAAGTCATTAACAGACAGAAGGATGTAAGGGACTACTAATAGTTGTGCTCCACCGAATCACACCGAACTAATCTCGTCGCCTCACAGCCCCCGCGGCCTCCGCAGCCCCAACAAGGCCGTAGACCCTTCAAACCCGCAAAAAGTATGTGCTCTAATGAGCACATACTAATGTAACAACTCACAAATACTCGTATCTCCGTTCTGACAAAATCCCGACGAACTCAGCTGTTGCACGGCTATATAACATTTTTTTACAGCTTTATAACAATACGCTGGTACAACTTAGATACATCTGTAGCTAAAAATATAGAAGTAAAGGTCAAAAAGTTATTAGTCGACCTTTCTTCGCGTTTTAGTTTTAGGTTAATTTGCGTAGTCATAGTCCACGGGTTAAGTCAATGTTTGGTCGGCTTCGTATTACAGTCGCCCGCGCCTCCGCTGGACGAGTTGAATACTCTTTATATTTCGGTAAAGTAAGAGCGCGTACAGACGAACGGCACGCCGCACGCGTCGTCGACAGGTGTCGACGACGCGTGCCGTCCACAAGTGCCGTTCGTCTGTAATGGTGCGCTTATACGGGCAACTAAAATTGCTCAACTCCAGTCAATTCTCGTCAACTTTGACGTCACGACTACATCAAGCAATTTGCGGCAACAAGCAGCAATATTGCGCAATACAATATTGAGTGATGTGGCCATCGAATATTTATGCGATATGACATTGAGCGATATGAAATAAATTGCTCCATATTGCTCCACTGATTGCTCCAGAGTCCAGATCGCTCCATTCGTATCGCCGAGCAATTATTGCCGTAATTATTGCCTGTGTAAGCGCTTCTTAAGAAACCTAACTTCTCAGAAACGTTACACGAGAAATTTAATACTTTGATTCGAATCGAGCTCGATATTGAGGGCTGTCTTCGACAGATCAAACTCGTTATTGATTATGAAGGCCCAAGGGTTTTTGCCGTCTGATGTGCGATGTATTCGCGCATAAAACGTTACAGACACACATTTTTACGAGCCAATCCGCAATAAATAGGGAATAAAATAGTGTATCCTAGCGCCTTTACAATCCCGTGATAGTCCTAGATCTCGTTTTATGACGTGACAAGAGAGATAAATAATAAACAAGGATTTCGAAATGTGTATCAAAAGCAAGCGCTGCTTGTGTGCAAACTTCGATGGCATTAATTTGTCAAAGGTGAGTTTGGCGTTACACAAAGACATCAAATCTCACGGTTGTGATGAAGCCAGGCAGCGGCGACAATAGTCCGTCCGGCGTCCATAGTCCATACTACTATGAGCCCCCCTGTCCCCCCTCCTCGATCTACATAGTGTCGTTGGACGAATTATTTTCCATTCAATGCGAAAAATGCAGATATTAATGCCCGCTTCCACTTTGTCCATAAAATATATCAGATTACATATCCTGGTATTTATGACACTATTTCACTGTACATTATGCGACAAAATAATGTTGTAAATATGACTATAAAAGCACAGTTTACTTGAGTTATTGTTTCTCATAATTTTCCTTGTGTCACGGGCTCGGAGTCTTCTGCTCCGGCCTCGGAAGAAAATAGGTTTATTAGTTATAATTGCATTACTGTCACGAATAGTTCCACGAGGGACTGACGTAATAATAACCTAGAACTAAACTTACTCTCATGTATCATGTATCTTATGTCACCGTAAAAAGAAAAACATATTTGTCAAAATGTTCTCTCTCTTTTCATTTACCGCGCTCAAACTTCCGAATCGATTTTCACCTGGCACGTACTATAATGATTAATATATTAAAGGTGTGACAAAACAGAGTGATAATACTTAAAGGGTGTGTATGTGTCCTTTATGTAGAGTTCACTGTGAAAGTAGCAGCGGTGAAAGAGCAATTTTTTGTGACTTGTACGGGTAAGTGCAGCTCGAGCGTCATCAATTTTCCCTTATAAAAGTAAAAAAAAGTTAATCTTTTAGCGCAAGATACCACTTTTACAGCGTACCTACTTCTATACGAGGGCCCGATGCACACTCCACAGTATTAATCACTTAGTTTGTTACACCCTGTATAGTTCACAGAAATAAGGTAGTATCAAGTATGGCTAACATAATACAATTTTCTTTTCCAGGTAGAATAAAATTATCTGCCTCTTATACAAAATAACTTGACTGTCTATGTTATTCTACGTAGAGAAAATATACAGGTCTAGTAATAAGTAATAACAACATGTAGCTCAAAGGCGCAAGAAACTTCTTACATAAGTAGCAAAATTTTATTATTCTACATTGTTCCTATTCCTTTTGATTTACCAGTCTGGAATATACAATTTGAAAATAATTAATTGAATTCTGTACAAGCAAATTTAGACCAAGTACTAAGATGTGTAATTTGAAAACATTATTATACTATAGCTAAAAGCCGAGCTCTATGAGGGCTCGCGTCGTTTTTCTGCGTGGTAATAATATTTAGGGCATTTTTTATATATTTTATGTAGTAACCAAACCTTGACTTACCCATGATAACACATCTACATAAATAAAAATTACTATGCTAAAGCACAAATCAATAGGCCGTGTGATAGTTTTTCCGTAAAGTGTACCACGAAAGTGCTCAGGTTGTGGGATATACTAGGACTCGCTTCGCTGGCCCTGATTTATTGCATTATGTTAGGAGACAGGACTTTGTAAAAGTAAAGTTTTACAGCTATTAATTTAACCACTGCACTGGCGGAGCAAGCTGATCACGTGGCGGAGGCTCTCATTGTGTACTACACAACTACACTGTTGCCGTTTGCTCCAGTGTACCACTTTTGAAACTGTATGCTGACTGTGGATCAGCTCATATTGCAACATGACGAGGCGTGATGCGTGATTTAATAAACCATTTAGGAACTAGACGTTCCGCGCGGCTTCGCCAGCATAAATAAGATATTTCACAGACAAACTATTCCACAAAAAATTGCCTATGATCCTTCACGTGGTCTACTTATTGTCTATGCCAAATAACAGAAAAATTGCTCCAGCAGTTCGTGAGATCAGCCCTTTCAAATAATTTCCCCCGTTTTTCCACATTTTCGTCTATTTCTTCGCCCTTATTAGTCTTAGCACGATAAAATATATCCTACTAGTATATCCTATAGCCTTCCTCCATAAATGGGTTGTCTAACACTGAAAGAATTTTTCAAATCAGACCAGTAGTTCTTGAGATTAGCGCGTTCAAACAAACAAACTCTTCCGCTTTATAATATTAAAAAGTATAGCACGTCTATAGCCGATATAGGCAGCCCAATGCCGCGGCAAGTCTGTCAGTTCAATATGACGTATCTTCTTCCAAAAAATAAAGTTAAGTTTTGAATGGCTCATATTGACCTCCTCTCCTCTATTGGCCTCGTCTCGTTGCAATGATGACTGAGTACTGACCCTAATAGGTTGAAAAATAGCACACACCGTCGGCAATCGTACGGTGTCGGTAGTCAGTATGCACTCCAGGAAAATTCTTACCAATCAGTGTTTTTCAAACTGTGACGGGAGACACGGGAGATCGCGAAGCATCTGTAGGGAGTCGCCAGAGGTCGATAGGATTATTTCAGTAAAAGAACGAAGATTAAAAAGATTAATAAAAATTTAAGTAGGAGAATTTTAGCAATAGGATATAATATTATACAGGGTGTAACAAAACTAAGTCTTAATACTTTACGGTGTGTATACTGTATATGTTCCTTGTATAGAGTTCACTGTGAAAGTAGCAGCGCTGAAAGACAAAAAATGTTTGGTCTTTCAGCGTTGCTATTTTCACAGTGAACTCTCTATAAGGACCACATACACACCCTAAAGTATTATCATTTAGTTTTGTTACACCTTGTATAAAGCAAAGGGTGGCCGCGAAATATTTTTTCATAGCACGGGATGGTATTTTTTCACATCGTGAAACCTTTTTGACTTTGGTAAAGATTGTGATACATAATACCTTATAAACACCTCATAAATACCTTATAAATTATAACAAGTACGGAGCACAGAATATCTCATTATGTAGGAATCCTACACTTGTATATTTTGAAGTGTTTTTCACGGCAAAACGCGATTTCCACCCGTGTTATACTTCGCGAACTAAACAATCGTATTACTCGAATAACTCCACTTAGCATAAACTCAAGCAATCTACATATTTATGACACGACCGAGTCTATCGTGCATATCGACTAAACTGTTAACGCTCATATTATAACTACTGAATATATTTTAGTTCAGTTCGCAAATAAGTTTTTTTTTTTTTATGAAATGCAATTATTTTTATGGTAAGCTAGCTAAAACCCCCGTTTTACTTATACCAAGCAACTAATTGGTGCTCTGAGGTACTACTTGGATTTCCGAGGGCCGATCAAATCCATACGTCTTATTTTATTATAAATTATAAATGCGAAAGTGTGTCTGTCTGTTACCTCGTCACGCCCAAACCGCTGAACCGATTTTGCTGAAATTTGGTATGGAGATACTTTGAGTCCCGGGAAAGGCGATAGGATACTTTTATCCCGGAAAATTGTACGGTTCCCGCGCGATATACCAATTTTGGCGCAACAGAGTTGCGGGCGTCATCTAGTAATGTATATTCCACAAGAGTTCCAAGAAAAGACATAAACCAAGTATTTTCATAGAACTCCAGTGGAAGTTTGAATACATGTCGGTATACATTAATAAATGATGATGGGCAAAAATGTATAGGCTCTGGTATAGGGCTCAACTACGTCGGTAACGCCGGCCTTGTACGTTGACTGTACATTATTTCAAAAAGTACAGTTGCTAGGGGCTGGGCGCCATATAACTTTTTTACCTACTCACTAAGAGCTATCTAATGGTATATATTTTATCTCTGTTGAGACTTATACCAAAATGCCCATGATCCTTCATTCATAGTCTGAGTCCAAACAAATGAGTTGAATATTGTTCTCGAGCCTAGTAATAAATTCACAAGCAGATTTTAGGGCGAATTTGTCGAGCCAATATGGCGTTCGCAAACTCAGTCCTTCGTCAAAACCCAACGCACTCTGTGTGGTGTACTGTGATTAATGAATGGACCTCACTTGGTTGATAATACGTGTCTGATTCGAGACATTTTTACAGACTATGGGTTTGCACTTATTATTTTACTAGTAACTAGACGGTGCCCGCAACTCCGTTGCGCTAAAATTCTTACGCGCAAGAACCGTACATTTTTCCGGGATAAAAAGTATCTTATGAGTTATGAGTTATGACCTTTCCAGGGACTTAGAACGCAGTTTATTCCCTCGTAGCACCTGATCCAGTTTTCATAAATGAGGCCTCAAAAAATTGTAACAACGCGACGGCACGGTCAACACCCAGTAGTATTATGGCTTTTTTTATTCAAAATATTTAGTCAGGAGTCAGGACGGAGTATTGGTAATATAATATACCTACAAAATCATATAAGTGAATTACACATGTCGACGCCCCCAAGCAATAACCCAGTAATAGCACATTACTGGATTTTTTTTTATTGCAAATTTAGATTCCGTGGACCATTATCTATGTATGTAATTTTTTGCAGATTTTTCCTACGGTTATTTATAAAACTATGACGAAGGAAAGTTTTATTGCACGGAACCTCAGTTTGATTTTTATACGACAAAAATTAAATAATAGGTATTATAAGTTTAAACACTTACGGATTTTGTCGCGGAGCACTTTTATTAATCCCGACGTTTCGGCTACTTTACAGCGGCCGTGGTCACGGGCGGACTGAGGTGACAGGTGTCCAATTTCTTGAAGTTATCCAACTACCCGACGACTCATCAATATTTGTTTGCGCTCCGATCTACGCAGAACGAACTCACAGTGTCTTGAAGCCGAGGTATCATAGATTTGTGCTTTAGTTTGTTTATCACTGGATCCCAACTAGATGGCAGCACCCAACCATCTTCGCGGTTGAAATTAGGGTGTTTTTTAATTTCTATGGCCTCGCGTATCATTCGTGGGCGGTATCGTGCTTCTTTTGCCAGTACTTGTGGCTTATCAAATCTTATGTAATGGCGAGGTTGATCCAGTGTGTGTTCACAAATTGCGGACTTGTTGTTCCTACGGTGTTTGACATCTGCAATGTGTTCCTTGATACGGGTTTTGATGGCCCTTTTGGTTTGCCCTATATAAGAGAGGCCACAATCACAGTCGAGTTTGTAGATTCCTGCATCTTGAAGGGGTAAGTTGCATTTATAGTTGCAAAAATTAAATATCAAACTGTTACTTTTTCAGTTTTACGACTCATAATCGGTATTGTAGTAATACTGTAAAATAATTGACATCGAGTTTTGGTTACTGCCATTACAAGATTATTGCTGTGAAATATTAGGCGAGTGTTTTCGGTAAAGGCTAGTAACAGTATTCATAAGAATTGAAATACACGATAAAACGTGTGTACTGGCGTAAACTTGTTCTTCGCAGACATGTTTTGACCTGTATTGCGCATTCAGTACTATAAATGACATAGGTATTCCCCGCAATATCTTTTACATTGCTTTCTTTGCTTGCGAATAGACAGAGATAGATTATAAGGCACGTGGGCTCGTTTGTTATGAGAATTAGTAATGACATTCACTGTTTGGATTCGATAGTACGCGCATAAAATATTATTTGAGTTTGCGATTTTTATGAGAAATCAGTGCCGATGGAATCAAAAAGATTGAAAAATAGTCGAGTAAGAAGGATGTTGATAATGGTTGATGAACGAGTATCGAGTAAGTGCCTTCTTTTTATTTTTATTTAAAATTATTATTAAGTAATTATACCTATCTGTTTGTTAATGGTTTTATATTATGATAATAATTCTAATAGATACTTACCTTATCTATTATTAGGCTTGTAGCTTTAGTTTTATAACAGATAGGTAGGTAGGTACCTACTTTAGTAGCTGTGATAGTTGCTTTCGATCCACATACATACCGAGTTTGATTAATTCAATTAAGTATTCCTACTAATTATACTATAATAATAGGTATACCTAATTATTGTCGTGTGTTCCTGTATTAGTATAATTTTAATAATATTATTATAGGTAGTAGGTATAGTAGGTACCTAAATATTAGGTGCTTATAATATTTGTTTTCCTTCTGTACCTATATACTTACCTACTTATTATAAGAATATTAAAGATTTTTTATGAAATACGGGGGCACACGAGCAAACAAGTCACCTGATTGAAAGCGATTCGTCGCCCATGGGTATCCGCAATATTAGAGGAGCTGCCAGTGCGTTGGCTGTTTAGAATACGGAGAGAATATTATGCTATCATTTGCGTCATAGGGAGAGGAGATTGGGAGTAGACGGTATGTAGAGGGACAAATAACTGAGGTGGCGAAATTGAGGATTGGGCCTCCGGTATGCTCTCTGTTCAGCGTTTTCACGTCAGTTCAACTGGTGTGTTCATCCACCCATCCTAACATCAACGGGCACATTTATGCCGAAGCACGATTCTTATATAATATCTAGAATGGGATCGGTAATATAAATTATTATTTCTAGTAAGTACCTATATTAATATAATAATTAATTCTAATTGTTATTTTAGCCCCAGCTGGTGAACCTGCAAATTCGAAAAGTACCATTTTAGATAACCAAGCTGAAGCTGTAGCAATGCCTAGTGAGAAAAATAAACTACAAGGTGAGGTTTTTAAAATCTTCAAAACAAGATTTTTAGTTTAAGTACTTTCATGACAGGTATTAAAGTTAATAATATTATATATTTTTGCACCTGTATGTCGCATTAAAAAAAAAACAAACAATTAGTGTTAAATATAGTTGACATAAATTAATAATAGTCTTATTTTCAGGCAATGATAATTTATCAAATAAAATAAACTATAAAATATAGAAGAAAGTATGCCTGTGAAACCATCTACTAGTTCAACAAGTTGTTATAATTTACAAGGTAAGGACGGATAAAGAAGTAGGTGTGATGCATTAATTACTTTTAGGTATAAAAATATTTATTTTGTGTAAACAAAAATAATAATATTATTAACATTGTACCTATGTAGGTGCGATGTAAATAATATTATAATTTTTGCAAAGACAAAGAAGATGATAAGTAATTAAAATTATTTTCATTTCAGAATTACCAATAACAACAGTTTATGTAGAAAATGACCTTGAATCAGATGACGCTCTTTTTTCATCAGATCATTCAGAGTACATTCCAACTCCAGAAAGAGTTGGACGGAATTATACTTCAAGTTCTATTTCAGATCTAAGTGTGAACTCCCAATGTTTTGATAAAATAGATATAATAAACACTCCGGGTACTATTTCTAATCTATCATTAATTTTGGATAATAGCGATTTTGTTGCTTCTTCTACGGTTGTTTATAAAGTTTGTAATCAGCAAAGCTTAGATTCTGATACAACTTTATTGCCTTTACGTTCATTAACAAATAACTCATTTAATATGGACTTGGATGAGACCATTCAACCTCAAACTTCTAAAGAAATCGGCAATTGTTACAATATTTTGAATGATACATTGATTGAAAATATACAAACCGAATTTATTCATATTAGAACAGACCAAGAACAACAAAATACTTTATTGTTACAGCCGAGTCATTCTCAAATCGATAATAATGCAATCGATTGTTCAAGGAATATTAATGACACAGAGGCACACATAGATGAAAATGAACCTTCCACTTCTAAAGACGACAAGGTGCTGACTAGAAAGCGTCAACGTAATGAAAGTGACTGGCAAAGAAATAAAAATAAATTGCTCAAAAACTCCGGAAATGCCTATGAGGGCTATAATTCAAAAAAAAATACCCTAAAAAGTCTGTTGGTCCTGTTTGTGAATGTAAGATGAACTGTGGTGGTAAATTTAGCGTAACCCAGCGACAAGATTTATTTGACACATTTTATGGACTCTCTAATCGGGAAAACCAATGGCTGTATATAACGAGACATGTTAAAATAGAAGATATTAAAAGAATGACCCTACAACGCAAAATTAATCGTACTCAAACCATTAAATATTATTTTCCTTTGGACGGTGAAGACGTGGCTGTTTGTAAAAAGTTTTTCGTAAATACATTAAATATTGGAGAGGCTATGATCTACACTGCTATAGAAAAGGCTAAATCAGATGATTTTTTTTGTGATAAAAGAGGAAAACATGCAAATAGACCTCGTAAAATGAGCAGTGATACGGAATTAAGTATCATAACACATATCAAACTGTTCCCAACAGTAGAGTCACATTTTACAAGAAAATCTTCTAGTCGCCAATACCTTTCAGAAAATCTAAACATATCAAAACTATACCGCTTTTACACTGATTGGTTTGAACATCAAAATTACTCAAATGTGACAATAGCAAGTAAACGGCAATATGAATCTATTTTTAATACTCGATTTAACTATTCCTTTTTTAAGCCCAAAAAAGATCAATGTGCCACTTGCATGTTATATGAGCAAGCTGATGCCTCAGAGAAAGAACATTTAAAAGAGAATTACAAGAATCACTTACATAGAAAAGAAAGGATCAGGCAAATAAAAACGAGGAAAAAGATACGTTTGACAAAAATAGTAGTACAGTAGCAGTATTTGATCTTCAAAAGGTCTTGAACATTCCGCAATCTAATGTAGGGATTTTTCATTATAAACGGAAATACCCTGTTTACAGTTTTACCATATATGACGCATTACGTAAAAAAGGTTATTGCTATGTGTGGCATTACCATGTGGCCAAAAGAGGCTGTATAGAAATTGGTAGTTGTTTGTTAAAGTTCTTACAATCTGAACGTGAAAGGGGTATAAATACAATATCATTTTACTTTGATGGGTGCTATGGGCAAAACAAAAATAGATACATTTTTGCATTATACGTTTATGCTGCAAAAACCCTACAACTATCCATAACCCACCGATTTTTTGAAACAGGACACAGCCAAAATGAAGGTGACTCAATGCACGCCTGCATAGAACGCAATATGAAGAATAAAGTTATCTATACACCAGAACAAATTTATAACGTAATTTTAAATTCTAAAGTGACCGGAGAAAAGTACAGCTTAACAGAAATAGAGGGATCTGATATTTTAGACATTAAGAAATTAGTAAATCCTGCGTATTGGCGTCGGGATACAAACGGGAATGTCATCCGTTGGTCCGACGTAATGGATGTTCACGTAACTCCATCACAACCAGGGAGGCTTTATTTTAAATACGATTTTGATGAACAATATTTGGAGTTAGACACCTTACACTCAACTCAAATTAGACGACGGGGACGAAAATCTAAGCCGGACTCAGCGTCCGAAGATAATATCACTCTAGAGCCAGCTTATCATCATCCTATCCCAATAAGCAAGGCACTTCACACAGATTTACTATTCCTGTGCAATACCGGAGCAATTCCAAGATATTATCATAGTTTTTACGAATCACTGACGTATTCTCAGGACAACATTATTGATACTAGCACAGTCAATGAAGAAACCTCAGATGATGACTGATTATTATTTTTAATTTCATAAATTTAACTCTTTTTTATTGTATGAATACTGATATAGTATAGAGTATAAGACTGTTTATTTTGTTGCTTATTTTTTGGTACTAAAAGTTTTGTTTTTTTGGTATAATGTGTAGTTTTCTTTCATAATCCTATTAAAAACATATTTTATGAAATATCAGTATACAATAATTATTACAATTCAAATACATACAAGTATTTTGTGGTACTAGGTATTTACTGTATAAAGACGGTTTAAATTTCACGCCAATAAGCTAGTAAAAGATCTTTACTGTTACACACTTTATTAAAAAACTCTCTTAAACCACCAATTAAATAATGATTACTGCATATTAGTGTTTAAAAAAATACCGCAATAATATAGTAAGTTGACATTGCTGAATGCATTTATATAATTCTATACCGTAATATATAATTATTGATATAATGATGTAAAATATTTTACGTAATATATATTTTTATTTATTATAAAGATATTTGTATATATAATGTAATCCCAATACTACAAGGTCGCTCTATTAAAAAATACCTTTCATCTGAGGTATTTAACATGTCATAATAATAATTTACTGAAAAGATATAGCTAAAAAATACATAGGATGCTCTCCTGTAAAAAATAAGTTTTGCAATTACTGGGTTATTGCTTGGGGGCGTCGATGTATCGAGTGAGCGACAAGCATTAATTATGTCACAGATCACTATTGATAGAGATCACAGTCACATCTGCCGCTATCCACTCACAGCAACTAGTGGATATACATGTTGTATCAGTAAAACACTTGAGAGTAGAACGGAGTTATTTCTTATGTTCAAAAAATCTGTACATAATACATATACTAAAAATTATTTAAAAAAAACGCCATCTATTGACGCCCAGGAATACTAACAACACGTCGCTATTTATTCTTAAAAAAACGCCATCTAGTTGACGCACAGAAATACTATCAACGCGCAACGCCCTCTGCCCCCGACATGCAGGTACTAATAAAAAAGTGTCGTTACAATTTTTTCGGTCTAGCCCCCTTTCGCAACGCGCGAAAAGGAACTCCGTTCCAATAATATTATAATCAATAAGGTTAGGGTTGTCACATAACTACATACTTCAATTTGATGAATTTAAAATATAATAAACATTTAAGGTATTATGAACATAGCATAACTTTTTGAATCGTCATAAGTTAATTACTTCAAAAGTTCATTATTATAATTAAAGCACTAACTTCCTAATACAATGAGGAGTCTCAACAATGAAGTGAGATAAGTTTTTAATTTGAGGAAGTTCACAAACTAGAGCGCAGTCCGCGGCACGTGAGTGTGAGTGTGCCCACGCCGCCGCCCGCCGCCGCTCCGTGTGCAGTTGAGTCGCACTTAACTTTTAATTAACTTCAACTAAATCGCTAACTAGTATTCGCCCCGTGTTGTTTTAATCAGCAACAAAATATCCATTTGTATCGCTGTCCCTCGCAGCGCAGATACGACACGAAATCGTTTCAATATCTATTATCTTTGCAGACATCAAATTGAATGTAAATTTCGTGATGTCCACGGCAGATATGTTTAAATGATCCTGCTGAGGGCCGTGAGCCGTCTGGAACAGCTCAGTAAACAAACTCAGGTCTAATTACATCTAGACTGGACTCCGCTATCTCTATAATCATTATGCAATGTGTCTGTATAGTCTATAAATTTTATGTTTATATTGAGGAAGAATATAAATATGTACATAATAGGATTTTAAATAATACAATATACAGTAACTTATTATGAACTTTTATAAAAATTCGTACTATGTATGTAGGTACTATTCGCTGAATATTGAATAGGTTAATTTTTATACTTAGCAGTTTGGCTAATAAAGAGTCGTTCTAAATTACATCATCCTTAAAGTGGGGACACCGTCCATTATTTTAACATTAATTATTATTATTTATCAGGGAATAGGGGTGTGTGTTTCCGCCTAAATATAGACAACATAATTATATCTGAGTTATCTAATTACTCCTAACCGAATTAATGCTAGCTCATAGCTGTAGCTAAATTTAGCTTAATTATCCCTATTGTTAGACAAAGATAAGATGCTTGTGTTACTTGCGTCCCTATTAGTCAGTTTCCGGAAGCTTCTCTAAATATAAACCGCATTATTATTATAATAATAAAATGTTTATAACCGGTAACATTAATTTACATGTTTACTGAAGTAAAAACAAGTACAGGGAAAAGGTGGTAATGTGGCCCCTGCACATATATGGCCCCCCTCAATATTTAATGTCTTAACAACGCTATCCAGTATAATTTTGGTGAAACGGGATGCTTGCGGCATGCTACTAATTTAGCACCGTACAAATCCAACAGAGGCTGTCAAGTTCGATTGTCATTCGATCAAGTTAAACTTGCGACCGGCGAAACTTTTAAGTGTGTGTGATTTTATTTCGATAGTTGTTAAGAAACAGAAATATTTGGCTTTTGTGTTCAAACATCGGATACATCAAACTGTTCTCCTACGGAATTTTAAAGGTAAATATAAAATTATACATTTAATAAATATTTTTGTTACGTTTGTTTAAATATTAGCAATGATTGTAATTTGGCCCCCTCACATTGGTCGTAATGTTGTTCCAATGACAGAGCTGGAGAGCCATTATAGGTACAGTATCAAATTTTTGACTAATGGGCTATGTAGCCTGTAATGTAGCCTGTGGAGGCCCCAAAGGTGACTATTACATTTGTGATTTTTGCCTTGTGCAATACATTTAATGTGATATCTCCGGGGGGCCACATTACCATCACTTGATCTCAAAATACCAAATCTGATTGATTAAGAATAATTAAAACTTTCGATTATCCTGCACGAGTTTTATTTATTCCCTAATAAGACATGTTTAAACAAATGAATAAGAAGTCCCATAATGTATTTTTTAGGTTTCTGACTCCTATATTTTTTAAATAATTCTTGATAAACAAAGTGAGGGGCCTTCTCCTATAATAATCACAATTATACAAGGATTTCTTTTTAGTTGTTTCCCTTTGACGGTGGTCCGCCTTAATATTAAGTATCTGTTAACCGAGAGTTGGCAACAAACGCGGTAGGGAGACGGAGGTTTGGCGCCTGCGTGTTTGTGTTGCTACGAAACATGATTAGCGCCCGCGTGTTTGCCCACTATTAAACTTTCCACCTGTTTGTTCGCTCCGTCCGTCTGTTTGTCCTCGTACACCTCTCGCCGAGCTCTCGTTCAGTAGCGAAGGATTCACTCGAAAAGGGAAACAAAACACGGAGTTTCGGAATGTACGAGTACAATCCCGAACTTTGGAAATATTCGACCTCGTATATTTTTGTAATTTCCCCGGGCCCGCTGCAGCGAAACGGAAATTTATTAAAAACTTTTAATTAAAATTGTAAACGACACTCGAAGTTCGCTCGCACTAGAACGACGATATGTCACACAATACATACTGTGATGTTTCAACTTTCAATTATTGTTTCACAAATATAATAGTATAATTAGTAGCAGGAGCTGGTGTGAGCGGTTTGCTACTCGCTGGAACTACTTCGGAACACGACTTGTAGAGCATCAGTCAGCTCCGGAAACGGCACTACAACTCCGGGACTCGGTCATGACTTAATTACTGAAATTCCCTATTCCCTAATCGTCTAGTGTAGAAAACTAATCATACTCTTATTTATGAAATGAAAAGTCCTGAACATTTTAATCCATATATGTTTTTGTTCTTATAAAGAAACTAGCTGACCCGGCAAATGTTGTTTTGCCATATAATTATTTGTACTAACAATATAAAAAGTAGATTTTTTTTGTCTACTAGTACTAGTGTCAGGTCTAACGAATGTACATATAAAATATCATTAAAATTGGTTGAGCCGTTTTAGAGGAGTTCGCGCACAAACACTGTGATACGAGAATTTTATATATTAGATTATAAGAAAAGTTGTATTATGAAACTTAGATTCCCTATCTACCCCTACCGTCCGTCCCCTGTGTTGTATAAAAAAGTGTAATTCATCATTTCAGGGCTGAGCGTCTCTCAATTACCTCTTCCCGAAACTCGTGTCAAATATTTGTTAGGGATAGACTAGCCTAAGTTACCACTACTTATTTTATATAAAATTTATTTGTAAATGAAATAAAGTCTATTTAATAGAAATAATTGATGCTATATTATACATATAATACCGTTCCATTAAATTAATTCAGGATATTTAATTTATTCAAAACGCCTATAATTTGGTATTCGGTTAGATAATATTGCAACCCAAATGTCATACGGTCTACTAACAAAATACAAAATTAATAAGGTGTAATATTAATGTATTACACTTTATTAATTTTGTATTTTGTTTTGGCTGTGATGGTCGTTTTTCTCCACAAGCCGATTTCAACCACGCGCACTGCGACTGCTAAAACCATAGAATATATCAGAAACAAACGGTTTAATATCTGTGTGGTTAAAACCCTTAAAGCACTGCACAGAAATAAGTCAACAGTTCATATTACTCTGGAGTCTGGATATACCTACACTATATAATATTACGATGCAGACTGTTTATATAATTAATGTGGTAACGCAATTAAGAATTAGGACCCCAAGCCTATTCTTTTTGATATCCTCAATTTTCGAAGTAAAAAGTTTCGGGGAGTAATTTTTCTTATTAAATGGTTTTTCCCAGAATCGAAAGTTGAAAAGTTTTGATGTGTTGGATATCAGAACAAATTGCGTGATTAAAAATCAATAATAATTGATTAAATTATTGTTTTTTTTTAGAAGAAAGAGTACAATAGCTACGCGCTCCTCGATAACCTCAAGTTTCAACGAGTAGCAGGAACGAGATCGAACAAAGAAGGTAAGCACGACAATGAACATCTCGCCAGTCGCGTCGGTCTTCCGTCCCATGGGTAGCAAGAGCGTACCCAAGATTTCAGCTAGGGGGGGGGGGGGGGGGGGGGGCAGTTGTTTCGAGGCACCTGTTTCGAGAAGATGGTCGGTCTGGTATATTGAAATAAAAAATCATGAAAATTGACTTGTTTGATTAGGAGTTATGACTTATGACACATATAACATTTTGCGCAGTTAGTTCCCACTTTCCAGGAAAATTGACGTTTATTTTATCTTCTAGGGGGGGCTGCCCATGGGTGTGTACATAGTTGTTCACCGTAAAATAATTACTTCTGCCTGGTTTCATTTAAACCGCCCACCATCACCGAAACCAGTGTAGGAGTAATTATTAGAATTATTATTCTTCAAACGTAACGACCGACGATTTGAATTTATGGTAGCGCTGTATCTCAATGTAATTCTCAGTTAATTGCTAGGGGCTTAAGCACATCAAAGCCCAATCAACATGCAACAGGCGCAGGCTAAAGTGTTGACGAAGAAGTGCCGACACTGGCTCCCCGCCGACCTCGCCCCGCCACACGAGTTAACGACTCAATTAACATTCAAAATCTTCTCAACTTTACACTCCTTTCAGTCAAATTAACATATAAATTGAATAATGGTTTTGTTTCCACGAGGCTGTTTCTGCTCGGCGTTCGTGTCTATATTTTTTATAGTCAAACACTCGCTTTCGCCTAGTATAAATGCTCTTACAATTTTTATTTCAATAGTCCCATACTGTTTAACTTATTTAATCGATTATCCTGTGATTCTGTGACGTCATAAGTAGGTATAGCCTGATATAACAGAGTAGGCTACACACAGACATAAGAGTCGGACTTGGTTGTACACAAAGTGTGTAATGCAGTCGGTATAGGAAATAATGCAAACATTACTCACAAGCGTTCTTGTAATATTATATTACTAGCGACCCGCCCCGGCGTCGCACGGCCACGGGCATTAAATATATATCCACTGAAAAATGATTAAAATCGATAGCCTATGATCCTTCACGTGGTCTACTTCTTATTTGTGCCAAATAACATAAAAATTGCTCCAGTAGTTCGCGAGATAAGCTCTTTCAAATAATTTCCCCCGTTTTTTCCACATTCTCCTATTAGTCTTAGCGTGATAAAATATAGCCTTATAGCCTTCCTCAATAAATGGGCTATCTAACACTGAAAGAATTTTTCTATAGCCTTCCTCGATAAATGGGCTATCTAACACTGAAAGAATCATCAAAATCCGTTGCGTAGTTTTAAAGATTAAAGGGAACAAAGGGACATATGAGGGAAAAAAAGCGACTTTGTTTTATAATAAGTATAGATAGATTAAGTATTAATGTTTAATTAAAATCCCTGAGTCCATTATATGTTAGATTAACCCGTTGTTTTCAAGCTTTGAAAGTGTAGGCGTTAACAGATCATGGTACACAACTTCACGATTGTTTAATTAATACAAATTATCTTTTCAAATATATTTGAACCCGCGACCTTCTGCTCAAGACGAGATCACTAATATCTGTGGTAGAAACCTCAGGAGAGCCACAGAGGTCGTCAAATGAAAGCACAGTAAAAATTGAAACTTATGGTTATGAACATAAACTAATCTACAGGGTGTAACAAAGCTATGTGATATTTGATAATACTTTGGGGTGTGTATGTGTTCCTTACATAGAGTTCACTGTGAAAGTAGCAGCGCTGACAGAGCAATTTTTTTGTGATTAGTATGGGAAAATCCAAGACGCTGGGGCGCTTGCCCATACAAATCACAAAAAATTGCTCTTTTAGGGTTGCTACTTTCAAAATGTAAGCTTTATATAAGGAACACATACATACCCTAAAATATTATCACTTAGTTTTGTTGCATCCTGTATACCTACTTGTAATAATTAATATAGGTGGTAATGTGGCCCCCCACTTTGTTTATCAAGCTTTATTAAAAAAATACAGGAGTCAGAAACCTAAAAAATACATTATGGGACTTCTCATTCATTTGTTTAAACATGTCTTATTAGGGAATAAATAAAACTCGTACAGGATTATCTAAAAAATTATTTATTCTTGACTAATCACATTTGGTATCTTGAGATCAAGTGATGGTAATGTGGCCCCCTGGGGGGGTCACATTAAATGTATTGCAGAAGTGGAACTTAACGGCAAAAATCACAAATGTAATAGCCACCTTCAGAACCTATACAGGTTACATAAGCCCATAAGTCACAACTCTGACACTGTACCCATGGCTTTCCAGCTCTGTCATTGGAACAAATTGTGTCGCAGAACATACATGGCACGTCCGCGTTTTCAGGAACCATATTTGTATACGAGTCATCATAATCGGTATTTACGGCGTCTTCGTCACTTTCAGAGCTACTGCTGGATATTGTAGTGTCTCTCTGGCGTCAAACGGCATTCCTACCAAAGCCTTCTCCATAGCGGTTATGTCTTCCACGTCATGAAACTCTCTTACATGTAATGTGACCCCCGGGGCCACATTACGACCAATGTGAGGGGGCCAAATTACAAGTATTGCTAACATTTAAACAAACGTTCCAAAAATATTTATTAAATGTCTAATTTTATATTTACCTTTTAAATTCCGTAGGAGAAGAGTTTGATGTATCCGTTGTTCGAACCCAAAAGCCAAATCTTTCTATTTTTTAACAACTATCGAAACAAAATCACACACACTTAAAAGTTTCGCCGGTCGCAAGCTTAAACTCGATCAAATGACAATCGAACGAGACAGCCTCTGTTGGATTTGTACGGCACTAAATTAGCAGCATGCCGCGAGCATCCCGTTGCACCAAAATTGTATTAGATAGCGTTGTTAAAACATTAAAATATTGAAGGGGGCCAATATATATGCAGGGGCCACATTACCACCTTTTCCCAATATTAGTACGGAAACATATAAGCCAGGGGTTCCCAAACCTTTTCAGCCTGCGGCGCACTTACAAGTCAATATTTTGTCACGGCGCCCTACTCTACCTAGCTTTTACAAAAAGATACATAAATAAACACCTCTAACAATGACAATAGTTAGGTTAAGCAAGTAAATAATAATAAACGAATATTTAATCATCTGCCTGCTTTGTATTATTCATATTAAGTATAATTTTATTTTATAATATTTGTGGTTATTTATTAATGATGGAGGATCGACTGACGGCGCCCCTCTTGCCTTTCCACGGCGCACCAGGGCGCCGCGGCGCACAGTTTGGGAACCCCTGATATAAGCTATATTTACTCGTAAGCTACTTACTAGTTACTCGTACTCTCAATGTATCACTGTATCTTCTCAGCGAGTTACCGTGGCCACAGACAGGATTGCGGTAGTGTTAGCGGCACTAGGGTTGCCAGTTGCCACCCGTACTAATATATTATTATATAGTATCGTGTTATATTTCAGTCCATTGTATCTACTGTTATAGAAAAATAATATAGTACGAATAATACTATATTTTTATCAGTTATTCATTTTTCGCGCTTTTATATTAAATGTGACTAGAAGTTAGAACGCACCCACAACGCAGCGTTAGGAATTTCAGAACGAAAGGCATTCACGTCGTTTGTTGGCCGTTGCTCACAGAAAGTAAACGCCAGCTTCTTCCCGTACCTGCAACTTCGGCTTTTCTCACCTCGGGGCGGAAAACTTCAACGTTACATATTGTGATCTGAGACATTTCTTATTTTCCTGCCCTAGGTGCGTAATGTACTAATTCTCTATTAATTTAATTGAAAACGAATTGTTATTTTTATTTTAATGAATAATAAGTGGATGAAAATTGCTTAGATTTCAATAATTATTTTAATAAATATAAAAAGACTTTGTAAACCAAAGGAAAGACTAATAACTAATAAGTAATAACAAATACACATGAAAAGTAAATAATGAATGTGTAAGTACTATTTTTATTTATTTTTTGAATTTCCGATAAGTAAGTACAATTTTTTGCAATGTTTTGAGAAAAAATCTAATTTACCTTAAAAAAACCGGCCAAGTGGGTGTCGGACCACGCGGAATATAGGGTTCCGTAGTACCGCTAGTTTTTGATAATTTTTGTATGATCAATGAATGTACATTTATAACGTTTTTGTACACTACTTACAACATCATCTCAGTTACTTTCAAAGGAATTTGAACGAAAAGTTCCTTTATACTTCGCCTTATTTTTTTTTTTTCAGTTGATCGACTATTACTCAATAACTTAAGAAGTCTTAATTTTCCTTTTAAATTCAGCATATCACCTGCTCCCAATTTTTCACATTTCCAGAAGCTACCGTTTAGCTGGTAGAAGGGACCGGATTCTAACGATTTTTTTCCGCTTTGAAACGTCATATTTCACAAATGGATACCTAAATCGGAAAATAATCTATGAATACTCGTAATATTTTTAAAAATCCTGTCCAACGACACCTCTCTCTAACTCTCTTACTCTAACTCTAACTCTAACTCGAACTCTAACTCTAACTCGAACTCTAACTCTAACTCTAACTCTAACTCTGACTCTAACTCTAACTCTAACTCTAACTCTAACTCTAACTGTAACTCTAACTCTAACTCTAACTCTAACTCTAATTCCAACTCTAACTCTAACTCTAACCACACGGTGACGTGGATGCGAAAAAAAATCATCCCCGCTTGATGACTGAGTAGGGGACGTACCATAAAAAATATATTTTTTTTAGATTTAATATACCATTTTGTCGGCATCATTAATATCTGCATTCATACCGAATTACAGCTCTGTAGGTCCTATAGTCTCTGAGTAAAACCGCGGACAGACAGACGGACGGACAGACCGAAACTATAAGTATTCCTTGTTGACTACGGAACCCTAAAAAGGTGACATCCCTAGCGGCACTCGAGCTGCGCGCCTCACTGAACACAACCCACTACTGATGCCACGATTATTATTTGTTGGCTTAATATCCTATTTATATCTTCAACATGTTGTGTTAAATGTTAATTTAACATACAGTATCTTATGTGTTGTTTCTATTTATATAAATTAACTGAAATTTTTAATTTCGAAAGTCTCGTAAAAACTCGAGAATGGCTGAATCGATTTGCCAAAGTGTTGAAATGTGGTAGTCCAGGGAAGGTTTATAATAGAAGGAATAAAGTTCTCTCAATGGTCTCTAAATGGTAAGTTCACCGGGTCATGTTATAGTATTCTGATAAAAGTCTATCTAATAATAACACGACGGTAAAAGTTAAAACATTAACGCGGACTAGTAAGATCTCCCTATAATTTATTAGTTATCAATTATCATACGTGCGTAAAACTGGTACGATTCTGGTATATAATTATAACTAGATCTTCAAAATTTTGAAATAACCATGCGATATTGTTCCGGTGATTATGTTGATTCACAACACCATTGCGAAGAAGAAAGTATTTCTGTGTGCAACAAATTGTGGCAATAACGGTGAATTAAGGGCGTTAATTCAATGGGAGAACGGATTACGGCGCGCGGGCGGACCGGGGACTCCGGCGTTATTTAGAGGGGGAACATTATTGGGAACTGGGAAGGGATTTTCTCTATTCAGGGACATCGCTTATCTATTCTTCCACTGTAAGAGCCAGTCCACACGGCGCGTTGCGTTGCGTTGCGTCGTCGCAACGCGCAACGCAAACAAATTGACTCATAGCCGGCCACACGGGCGCAGCGCCATCGCAGCGTTATTACGAAGCAGTCTTTACACCCCCTCCCGCTTCGTCTCGGGGGTTGCTGTCCGTCATGTGTGCGTTGCGACGACGCAGCGCACCGTCGCGTGTGTTATTTTTGTATGTAGCACGCCGTGTGGACTGGCTCTCATCTTCACTCTATACAGCCCAGGAAGCGAAGGGATGAGGGTGAGCAATTATATTAACACAATTAACGTGACCCACAACAGAGAATGTTATTGGGCAGGTCAGTAAAACTACCTACTTTGAAAAGGTGATGTATTTATTTACTTTGTAAAACTGTGAGATCTTAGAGCTTACCTTATAGCATTTTTATTTTTATAACATAGGTAGTAGGTACGTCCTACGTACATTGTTTGTCTTCTCTAACGGCTAACCTCTTTACGCCACTAAACCGATTTCGTAAGATGAAGTTTGAAAAACAAGAATACTTTTTATTGTGTAATGAATTAAGCGAAGTTCACCCTAACAAAATTACGACCATCAACTAGTCATGTTGGTATATTAAATGCCACATTTTATCAAACGTTAGACATATACAAGTTGACGCAGGTAATTCTCTACATTAGTCCTACATTAGCTAGGCCAGTCATTAAAGCCAAAACCAGTAAAATAACTTACCGTGTGATTTTGCAGCGTTCTGGGGTGTACGGAAAGGGTTGAAAAGGGGTGAAAAAGGTTTTTTGTTAATAACATTGCGTAAAAAATTAGTAACACGCTACAAACTTGGAATTAGGTTGTTCTTACCGTTTTGTAACGTGTATTAAATTTGCAGCGTTTTGCAATACACGGAACATTGTTTATTATTAAAAAACAATAAAATTTGTTAATAACAGGGGTAAAAAATTAGTAACACGCTGCAAATTTGGAATTACGTTGTTCTTACCGTTTTCTAACGTGTATTAAATTTGCAGCGTTTTGCAACATACGGAACATTGTTTATTATTAAAAAACAATGAAATTTGTTATTAACAAGGGTAAAAAATGCAAATTTATAATTAAGTTGTTTTTACCGTTTTCTAACGTAAATGAAATATTTGTTCATATAGTAATAAACAATGTTCCGTATGTCGCAAAACGCTGCAAAATTAATACACTTAACAAAACGGTAAGAACAATTTAATTCTAAATTTACACCGAGTTACTAAATTTTTTTACCCCTGTTATTAACAAATTTTATTGTTTTTTAATAATAAACAATGTTCCGTATGTTGCAAAACGCTGCAAATTTAATACACGTTACAAAACGGTAAGAACAACCTAATTCCAAATTTGCAGCGTGTTACTAATTTTTTACGCAATGTTATTAACAAAAAACCTTTTTCACCCCTTTTCAACCCTTTCCGTACACCCCAGAACGCTGCAAAATCACACTGTAAGTTATTTTACCTTCTTTAACAACCCCATAAAATTTTATCAAGTTACTAATTTCTTTCGGGTTTTGGCTTTAATGACTGACCTAAGCGGCCAGCCAGCTTTTACGCAGGGTAAACATTCAAGTACATGCATATTTTAGTATAATAGGTAATTAAAAATAAAACATTTTTACCTGCGATCCTCGAGACTCGACCCCCAGTGTGGAGCTGCTGCGGTGTCAAGGTCACAGCTGGCGAGTGCGGGGTGCGGGAGAGCAGAACCGCGGGGAGCAACTGTAATAAATCAACAGGTTATCCCGGATTCGGAAACACACCCTACTGGCTCCGGGCTATCGCTCTTTTATTCGTTTCCTTTTTTATACATAATATAAAACATCGTATTCTGCGAAATTTAATAACGGTCTTGTTTGTAACGTAATCTTAAGGCGAGGATCAACCCCAATTTGTTATTCCGTGACTCCCGGTTTACCTAGTTCCAATATAATAAGGAAATGTAAAAAAATATGAGATATAAAGCACAATATTTAAAAGACTTTAAACCGTAAACATTTTTATAAAACTACTTTGGCTGTAATTAATTTACAAACTCACCTCCGACAAAAATCTAATTCATCGAAACATAAGTATTAACTAGGATAATTATACATTTTATTTGAATAAATTGTTATTAAATCTATATTAAAATATTCTGAACCGAACAATTTTGTTTCTTAATATTTATTTCCAAAGATATTTAAAAAAAAACATGAAAAATAGAGAAGATCCGCCCCTAGTAACTACAGTTTTATGCTAAGCTAAAATGAATCTTATTGCGATGCGTATACGCTTGGTCTTTGGTTGTGTGCAAGGTTATCTTTTTGGATTGAGATTAATCCCTGCCTTAAACTTACAAGCACTAAGATCAAGGACTATAATAATAATTATTATTTTATCCGTTGCTATTGTATGATGCATAAATTCATTCATATTCCCGAGCCAACTTTTCTAAGGTTTCCCGCATTAGTCGTGTCAAGTAAATAATATTATTATTATGTATGAGAGCACAAGTTTCGTATTTTGGACGCTAGTAGACAGCACTTTCTATGCATATTTATTGGTGAAAGACCTCTCAAAAATAGAAACATCGGTGAAAGAATGACTCCGATAGCTTCAAAATATAGGGTACGGGCACCAGTACCTAGTCAGCCTTTTAGTGGAAAGCGCAAGTTTAAATGTGGATAGAAAATTATTTAAAATAGTAATCAAAAACCTTTTGTACTCATTCACTTAATCATTTATTAAACTTTGTTATGAAATTAATATGAAATTAACATATAGGGTACGGGCACCAGTAGTCAGCCTTTTAGTGGAAAGCGCAAGTTTAAATGTGGATAGAAAATTATTTAAAATAGTAATCAAAAACCTTTTGTACTCATTCACTTAATCATTTATTAAACTTTGCTATGAATTAACATATAAGATATTTGTTCTTAATAAGTATTGAAAATAAAGTATTTTTCAAAATAAAGCATATTTCCCCAGTACTCAGCCGTCACAACCCAGTTCTCGGCCAAATAGCTACCAGTAGTCAGCCTCTCCTTAGATGGGCCTCGAAAGAGACCTATGGAACTGAAACAAATAAACAATGCCAAAAAACTAATTATTTGAATGAAATTACTTATTAGGTAGGTGCTTCATAAATAAAATATGAATAAATAAAGCAGCGTAAGTTACTGATGGCTGAACACTGGGTATACCTCACCAGTACTCAGCCGTGGTTCGACCGTTCTAGTTAGGCGGCCGACTACTGGTTTTTATAAAAAAAGCATAAAATCCAGTACTCAGCCGGGGGTGGCCGAACACTGGATAATGTACAAGAAATGCATACCCAGTAGTCAGCCACCTCATTATTTAAATAACTATAAAGAAACTGTTCTATAACTCATTTGATTTTGACGTGAAAAATGTAATAACAATATATTTTAATAAAACATGACACAAAAGTTAATAAGAAATTACAATAACTCACGTTTTTTTTTGTCGGGCACTTCCCACTAAAAAAATTTTGGCGCGCACGCCGCATCTTGGCTCGACTAGTGACAACGTCGAATTGAAATGAGATTGCCATTTCTTGCAGCCACTTAGAGTCATTGTGACGTTCTGAACTGCCCAATAAGAAGGCCAAGCTTTTTTTTAAAGTATTTTGATTGGTTAATTTGCAATAGAACGCTATTTCTATAGGTTTTTAGCTGGAAAAGGCTGACTACTGGTGTGGGGCTGACTACTGGCGGCCGTACCCTAAGATAATTTTTCTTAATAAATATTGAAAATAAAGTATTTTTCAAAATAAGGCACATTTCCCCAGTACTCAGCCGTCACAACCCAGTTCTCGGCCAAATAGCTACCAGTAGTCAGCCTCTCCTTAGATGGGTTTTTTTTTTTTTTTTCGAAAGGGTCTAAGCTACTGGTTTGGTTAAGACCGTGGTAGTTTAATCGTGGCTATAACTAGTCTGTTGCTAGTTGGTTTGGAGATAAACAATGAGGGGGCCTGGCCTCGAAAGAGACCTATGGAACTGAAACAAATAAACAATGCCAAAAAACTAAGAAATTACTTAGTAGGTAGGTGCTTCATAAATAAATGAATAAATTAAGCAGCGTAAGTTACTGATGGCTGAACACTGGGTATACCTCACCAGTACTCAGCCGTGGTTCGACCGTATCTAGTTAGGCGGCCGACTACTGGTTTTTATATGGAATTATAATATTATATGACATGGCTAAACTAAATTAAAGGGTGAATTATCAACTTTGAAATGATAGCAATAAGACTTCAATTTAAAAAAAAGCTTTATCCAGTACTCAGCCGGGGGTAGCCGAACACTGGATAATGTACAAGAAACGCATACCCAGTAGTCAGCCACCTCACTATTTAAATAACTATAAAAAAACTGTTCTATAACTCATTTGATTTTGACGTGAAAAATGTAATCTTATATATATATAATGTTATATATAAAATTCTCGTGTCACAATGTTAGTCAGCGAACTCCTCCGAAATGGCTTTACTGGTTTTTACCAAATTTTATATGCATATTCAGTAGGTCTGAGAATCGGCTACTGGGTACTTTATAATATATTGATAAGTGCATTTGTTGAATAAATAATAGTAAATTATTACAACCTGAGACTGGCGGCGACCATTGTTTATGCGACGGGATAGCGATCGACGTTGCCATGGCGACATACTTATTTAGTCACTTCAATAAAATAATATGGGCGAAATACTTTTATGGCAATGCAACGTTTGCCGGGACAGCTAGTAACAATATATTTTAATAAAACATGACACAAAAGTTAATAACAAATCACAATAACTCACCTTTTTGTCGGGCATTTCCCACAAATGAATGTGACAATGTCGAATTGGACAAAGAGAATATAATCACTATGGAATTGGAATCAGATTACCATTTATTCCAGCCACTTAGCGTCATTGTGACGTTGTGAACTGACCAATAAGAAAGCCAAGCTTTTTTTAAAAGTAACTTGATTGGTTAATTTGCAACAGAACGCCATTTCTATAGGATTTTAGCTGGAAAAGGCTGACTACTGGTGTGGGGCTGACTAACGGCGGCCGTACCCTACCTTCCTAAAACGCTCTGTACAAAATTTTGCTAATAATTATGACGTCATGTCAGTAGTTTGTATGCATCACGGGAGAACTTTGTTCGATAGCTATAGCTATATTAAATATTGCGTTTATGGGTCTACCAGAATCTGTTGGCAATTTTTCACAGCAGATTTTAAAAAAATATCCTTGTTCATTGGATTAACTTTTATATTTGCATATTTTACACACAGAATCAGCCGCTTTAAGAAAAAAAAGGATCAAAATGTTCCAATCAATTTATTTTCTCACTTTTTGCCATCAGATTCTGGTAGACCTATGGTGTCATAACAAAAGCTGTTGCTTTAAATTGTATGTAGGTACTTATTAAGTTAATTTATTTAAAAAATAAATCGACTTGCCTATCTTTTGAAGGATGATAACAAAAAAATCGGCCAAGTGCGAGTTTGACACGCGCACGAAGGGTTCCGTACCAGTATAGTCTATAGAGCAAAAGTAGACAAAAAATTGTGTTTCTTGTATGGGGCTCCCATTTCCCCTTGAATATTTAGTTAATTAAAATTTTATTATTAATTATTACTAAGCATTTTGTGAAAATTTCAAGGGCCTAGCTGTTACCATTATTGATTACGAGCGTAAAAACCTAAAAAAATCACGTTTATTGTATGGGAGCCCCCCTTAAATATTAATTTTATTGCGTTTTTAGTAGGTATTTGTTGTTATAATATAGCGGCAACAGATATTGTACACAATCTGTGAAAATTTTAGAAGTATAGCTATAGTGGTTCTTGTGTTACAGCCTGGAGACAGACGGACAGACAGACAGACGGACAGACATCGAAGTCTCAGTAATAGGGTCCCGTTTTTACCCTTTGGGTACGGAACCCTAAAAAACACAAAAGTTATCAAGCTGAAATTTTGGAAACAGTTATTTTTAACGTTACCTATTTCTTTATTTTATAACTATTGCTTATCTTTGACCTTGTCATCATCCCTTTTCCCTAATGCCGGGCGCCAAAAATTCGATCCCAAAACTTACCTTGGGCCGGCAATGAATAATGACTGAACACGTAATTTTCCCTTTCATAATAATAATACATACCTACTGCAAAACCTACTGATTACGAAATTATTTATTATACAATTTGTCATTCATGAACTTCATGACAACAAAATTAAAATTATTATAAAAGTAGCACTACTAGCGCCATCTGTTTGACATTAATAAGAAACTATAACAATTGCTTGTATGCTTGGTACTACTAATTTAAATTCTGTGGTATGCGTACGGTCCATAAAGGTAATATACCTATCATTAACTTTATGGTACGGTCTGGCCGTTCGATTCACTGTTCCACATTCGAGATGAATTAATACAAGATGTTAGCGTAAACTAACGATGTGTAAACACCGTTATCCTAGTACCATAAATGAGCCCGTCAAAACTCAAAATGAACAACTTTTTCTATGAGAACAATGCTGGGAACTAAAAAAACTGGTTTCGAGGATAACGGTGTTTACACTAACACACTGTATTATGTCTTGAACGTGAACGGCTGTATTTAGTAACTAAGCGTGAAGTTGCTGCCATAATAATAGTACTATTAAGTATTACTTATTAAAATTATTAATTGGTTTAGTCTTGAAAAAATGGCGTTCGAAATTCGAACAACGTAGCTATGGCCAATTATTTAGCGTGAAAAAACCGTGATAAGAATATTACGAGAAGGAATCGTCATGATAACATTATTATTCAATAACTATTATTATTATAATGTACTTACGTACGACGACGCGCTCGTGAACTGTGTTAATAACTTGGCAATTGGCTTCCAAGCCCATTCTACGAGCTTAAGGCATAATGGTCATGAAATTGCAAGACAGCTGTAGCCTTATAAAATTCAAACATACTGGAATTTCAGTTCTTGTACCTATTACAAATTATTATTACCTTCGAAAATCAACTTTTGAAAATGCCGCCAGTTGCAATTACCGCTCTTTTTAACAGTTGTACCAACTTTATCAAATATATAATGCATAGACAAAATGACACAGATTATACAACATGGACTGTAAATCACAAAACTTAGGTTTTGCCATTTAAAAAAATATTCGCTACGAAAATCGTAGGAAAGTCAAAACCAAGTCAAAACTGTACGAGGAATACTTGGGGCGTGATCTATATAGAAGCCAAAAATATAGTTTTTAGAATTTTTGTCTGTTTGTCTGTACGTATGTCTGGGCTAAACTTAAAAAGTACAGCATGAATTTACTCCTGCATGAATATTACTAAGAGGTCGGGTTAATAAATGATATTCTAAATGCTACATTATAATATGATTTCGCTATCACCTACTTTTGGTGTCACCTATTTTAGGCAGACGACGCCGACGCGACATCACGTCGCGTCGTCACGGGCAGCAGATGCCAGATAGCTGCAGAATAGAATATATTATTAGAATTCACTTTTGTTCTCAGTGCCGTAAAATTAAAATAAAAAAATATATAATAAGATTTAAATAATCGGCCAAGTGCGAGTTGGACTCGTGAACAGAGGGTTCCGACTTCCGTACCACTAAGAAAAATATTTATGAGTGTTTTTGTATTAGAGCCCCCCTTAATTATTATTAATTTTATTACGAATTATTAAAGTACAAATAAAACTGAGTAACTTGTGAACATAAATTCAGTTAATGTCGAACAAAAAAACGGTTGTCTGTAAAGTCGGTTTACTGACGATAGTTGAACGTGACAACGTGCCTCTTTGTCGCTCGTTCCGCGCTCTCGCTTGCACTTCAAGCCTTAAATGGAACGCCTCAGAGCGAGGTAACGCCGCATGAGTCATGTTTTTTCGTGCGTGCAGCCGGCTCCATCGAATTATAAGACGTTGTCACGTCAAAACTCATTTCCCCGACTGTACATTTCTGCTTAGCACAATTTTCCCCGACTGTACATTTCTGCTAAACAACTCATTTCCCCGACTGTACATTTCTGCTAAACAACTCATTTCCCCGAATGTACATTTCTGCTTAGCACAATTTTCCCCGACTGTACATTTCTGCTAAACATAAAACAACTCAAATGGAACGCCTCAGAGCGAGGTAACGCCGCATATTGCGTCATGTTTTTTCGTGCGCGCAGCCCATATCGAATTATAAGACGTTGTCACGTCAAAATGTTTAAAAAATCACGTCTGTATTATGGGAGGGAGGATATTTATTTAGTTTTTGGTATTAATTGTTGCGGCAATACATAATATTTTGTGAAAATTTCAACTCTCTAGCTATTACCGTTCTTGAGTTACAGCCTGGAGACAGACGGATATTTAGGTACGGAACCCTAAAAAATTTAAATATCAAATAGTTATATTTCTTTATTTTTATATTTGGCTTATAAAATAAAGTATGGATTTAAATTTAAATGATAAAATATATCATTTAAATAATAAAAGTAGTACAAGCTTTGATTTATATAAGCATTTACAATTTAAAGGTCTACCGCTGCTGCTGCGCCCCCTTTTTTCCGAGCGAGCGAGAGGTCCCGTCCAAGCACCGCCATGAGATCATGGCGCTGCCAGCTGCTCCCCCACCTACAAGAGCGGTCGCTAATGCTCACGAGTTTCATACCTATTAAAAACGTGGAGCGGAGAGAGTTGCGGGGTGAGAGGGGAGCCTGGGAAGCATTCAATCCCAGTTCGCTCGCTCATATTTTGTTTTTAAATGCTTACTATTGTGAGATATTCATAGAATTTTCTTAATTTTCACCCCCCAAAGACTTATGCCCCCCCCCCCCCTATATAGAATCCTAGGCTACGCCCATGGTCTACCAGGGTCTGATGGCAAATTTTGATGGCAGATTTTCTAAAAATATCCTTGATCATTGGATAAATTTTTATTTAGTTTGCATGTTTCACACACATAATCAGCCGCTATAAGGAAAAAAGGATCAAAATGTCCCCGGTATTGCTAGAGTCCATTTCTTTTCTCACTTTTTGCCATCAGGTTCTGGTAGACCTATACTTAAGGTGAACGCAGATTTGGCCGCACCGCACGCACCGCAGTCGCCGCATTTCGAATTCTTCATATAAAGAATGTAGAAGTTGCGAAGACTGCGGCGCGGGTAGGTATGCGAGCTTGCCTATAACTTCATTTAAAGAATTCGAAATGCGGCGACTGCGGTGCGTGCGGTGCGGCCAAATCTGCGTTCACCTTTATTTATCATTTAAATTTTAAAATAATGGAATATTTTAAAACAATAGATAACTGTGGAAGTTTAAAGATAAAAGAATAGTAACCAGGATGTAAAAAAATACATCATTGTCTTTTGTCTTGCATTCTAAAAAAGAATCAACCATAAACAATATTCTTGACGTCCGACGCCGTTCTTTCTCTTTTTGTTAGGTTGCCATTGCTGTTGCTAACGCCATTTTTGTTACTCGCTAGAAGCTGCATAAGGTGATTTTTTTTTACACATTGGCCACTTACATAAGTGCGAAAGAGACAGTACATTGTACATGTTATATGAAGCTTCTACTACACCGAATATTTTCTTCCAAACTTATTTACGACGTTTGTCTATGCTATAGATACGCATCCAGCGATACATACGGTGAAAAGCTTTTATTGACAAATGTTTAGTAAAAATGAAGGAAAACGCTGTACTTAAGTGGCAAAAAGTTTACAACCCCAGCGGTCCCCAACCTCGACCTCGCCATGGACATCGGGCAGTTGCCATCAAAGATTTGATGATAGTTTTCGGCGGCGGAAACGAAGGGATAGTTCATGAGCTTCACGTCTTCAATACCACCACAAACCAATGGTTCGTCCCAGTCACCAAAGGAGAAGTGCCCCCGGGATGCGCGGCATACGGCTTCGTCGTCGACGGAACGCGTCTTCTAGTTTTTGGCGGCATGGTGGAATATGGCAAGTACTCCAACGATTTATACGAACTACAGGCCTCACGGTGGGAATGGAAGCGTCTGAAGCCCATGCCACCTAAAGCGGGAATCCCGCCGTGTCCTCGATTAGGTCACAGCTTCACCCTTCTCAATGGCAAGGTATACCTGTTCGGAGGATTGGCCAATGAAAGCGATGATCCCAAAAACAATATACCGAGGTATCTTAACGATCTGTACACTTTAGAGTTGTACCCTAATTCGTCGATGACCGTGTGGGACATACCAATAACATATGGCCAGTCCCCCCCACCCCGCGAGTCCCACAGCGGAGTAGCTTACACAGATAAGAACACAGGAAAGTCTTCGCTCATCATCTATGGAGGGATGAGTGGTTCACGTCTCGGAGATCTGTGGGTGCTAGATGTGGACAGCATGTCTTGGTCTAAACCAGAGCTAGGGGGAGCTCCACCGCTTCCCAGGTCTCTTCACACCGCCACAGTCATAGGCCACCACATGTATGTGTACGGGGGTTGGGTACCCCTGGTTCCAGACGAATCTAAGCTTCCAACACACGAAAAGGAGTGGAAATGTACAAACACTCTGGCTTCCCTGAACTTAGAAACTATGACATGGGACAACATAGCCCTGGATAAGTTTGAAGAGTGTGTGCCCCGAGCTCGGGCCGGTCACAGTGCTGTGGCCATTCAAACTAGATTGTATATCTGGTCAGGAAGAGACGGTTACAGGAAAACATGGAACAATCAAATTTGCTGCAAAGATCTGTGGTACCTTGAAGTAGGAGTGCCACCTCAAGCTGGTAGAGTTGCTCTCGTGAGGGCCGGGACGACATCACTAGAATTGTGCTGGCCGGCAATGAACACGGTCACCACATATTTGTTGCAAGTACAGAAATGTGGCAAAATTACTCCCACTCGTTTCCCGACTGCCGCAGAACCGGTGGCCGCCCCACCACCTGCTTCTCCGGCTGCAGCTCAAACGGATACAGCGAAGGCCGCATTTGGATTAATGTCACCGATATCATCTGGCCTACCTGCCGAACAGCCGGCGCGACCGACAGCCGCCGCGGCTTCGCCTATAACGTCGCCTATATCCACGCCACAGAAGGTTATGCCGGGAACTGTAAAAGCAGCCCAGTCAGCGGTGAAAATAACCACAAGCACACCTACAATAAAGCAGACATATCAGGGCAAGACAGTAGTGAAATCATCGCCCGCAGGATCCTCTCAACAAATCAAAGTGGCTGCAGTCAACCCACAGGGCGTCACCAGAATTGTCAGTGGAGTGGGTACACCTGGAACTGTGCGGGTGTCGACAGCGCAGTCTAATGCCCAAATAGTAATAGGAACACCGTCTGTAAGTGGAGGCACTCCTAGGTTTGTACACGTTAAAACTGCACAGAGCGGTGGAGTTCCGGTCAAACTTGGAGGAGGGACACCCGTGAAGCTAGCAGGTAATGCCGTTCCGCTTAAAATTGGAGCCACTAATCTTCAAGGTAAAATTACAGCTAATAGCGTTCAAAAGGTCGCGCAGGTGGCAAATGTGCCCCTCAAACTGGGAGCAGGTAACGTAAAAATTGGCACAAGCAATGTACTCGTTAAAACGGCTGGTGGTGTTCCTATTCAAGCTGGAGTCTCAAATATGCAAACAAAAGTGGCCACTGGTGTTCCTGTAAAACTCGGTGCTGGTAATTTACCAGTGATAGGTAGCAGTGGAGGAGCAATACAGATTACTGGAGGTGCCATATCTGGGCAACAAGTGAAGACTCCTGTTTATAAAATTGTCACTGCAAAATCAGGAGAACAGACTGTAGTCAGTTCGGGCGCCGTGACCGCCGCCGGCGGCGCGACCGTTCTCAGACAAGGTGGAGGAAACGCGGGCATACCTGTAATCATCAAGAAAACACCCGGCGCCGGAAATCAAGCAACATCAGGACCCCAGTACGTCACTCTGGTAAAAACTTCTACTGGCATGACAGTCGCAACAGTACCAAAAATGGCTATGGTTCAAAATAGGCCTACGACACCAGCCAGTGGGGCACAAACGGGTATTGCCCCCGGAGCCACAATTGTAAAACTTGTATCAGCAAACACAGTCGGTGGTAACAAAATCATTACATTACCCTCCAACATGCTACAGCTAGGTAAGTCTGGTGTGGGAGGCAAACAGACTATTGTCATAACAAAGTCAGCAAATCAGACCACTCAGCCCGGCCAATCTCAGTGAAAGAGCCCCACAGCCACACTCCTAGACTGTCTAAATGAGTGCAAGTGATCACTGTATGAGTGTTCTTACACACACCCAAGCGCTTTCGGCCAGGCTGATGAAATTAACAATGTAAATTTCATGATATCACTATTTGTGCATTATACAACTACATAGTATATTATAATATTTTATTTTATTAATAAGAGTTTTTTTTTTGTATTTTATATTGGGTCTGTGTTAGGAATTATCTTAATAGAGTAACATATTTTTATTGCACTTTAAATTATGACTATAGTACTGGCACAAATGTTGAGCTCACTTGGGTGGGGAAGCAGAGATGATCCATGTATACCTGGTCTTATGTTTAATGATGCTTCCTCAATGTTTGTGTCCCCTACTATACTCATGAAGATCTGTGTCTGTAGTATGTTGATGTATGTTACGATAATTATATTACCATTACAATTGTGACCTACTCTTGTGGAAGTGCCTGCTCAGCGGTTAGCATTACTTTGGAACGTGGACAAGGCAAAGAGTTTGTGTAGTTTTGTATTAATTTTGCTTGAAACTGTCAGATGCTGCATATTTCCATGAAGTTTATTTGAAAATATTTTTGTATGTATAAAGTCAGGAAATATTTCCTTTTGATGTTTAAAATAATCATGACCAAAAACTGCCCCTGTAGTTAAATGTGCAGAAATGGAATTATCAAAGGCTCATTATTATCGTCTTCCTAATAATTGCAAATTGAACTCACATTTGTCACTTAAAGATGTTTACGTTTGAAGGTTTCCTAACACCCAACAAAATGGTTTATTTACCATCCGAGTAACTCATGGGCACTACTTCTCAAAGTAGATACATATTAGTTCTTAGTTTTAATTATATTTAACAATATAATATATTCTATGCACTAATTAAGTTTTTATGACAAGCCATTGTTGATGTTTATGTGGTGTTTAATTGTTTGGAATTATATATCTGGATTTTATATTGGGTGGCATTGTTATCCTGTATGAGGCTTTTCATTTATTAGGCTTGTGAGTTGCATGTCAAGAGTTATCCTTCATTTTGTCCAACAACCTAGTTATCCATATGAGGTGTATTCGGTGACCACTGACCACATGTTTTGAACACAATTACACTTGATTATGTGTAATTTACTACTAAAAAATATTAATTTGTCAAATATTCTAATGGCACTCAAATATGTACTACATTATTTGTATCCAAAGTAAAAGTAGAATATTATATATTAATTTTAACAAAATTATTTTATTACTTTTTACATAAGTGCCTCGTCTGGTGTGGGGGGGAATGTCTAGAGTCCATACAGAGAGAAGCATAGTAGTACGCCGATAGTCTTAACAACCTAATTTATCAAGATGTTTTCTATAAGAAATATTTGACATAATAACAAGATGCAGAATATTTTTCCCAGTGTGTGTTGTGCGCTTTAACCTGTGGGTTAAAGTGGAGGAATTATTTTTGCTAGTTTTTGAAAATTATTCTGCATTATCAAAGCATAGGCTAAGTCTAGTTGTATGTAATAGATTAATCCTTTATGTAAGGTAAGCAAGGTAATGTAAATATCATTAAGTAGATAAATTTTAATGTTATAGTTTGTTCATATTATTATGTTCATTTGCTTGAATAAACGATTTGGATATAAGTGTGATTTTTATTACCTGCCATTAACCTATTTCCCGACCAAATTATATTATAGTTTTCACTATAACCACTTAAGGGTAGCCATACCACAGCCATACTTAGGCCGGTATAAATAGTACTCACTACTCAAGATGCTTCTCGGTCTCAAGACGCGGTTCGGCTCTATGATTGGTACAAAATTTGACAGCCAACCAATCACAGAGCCTGAACCAGAGACTGTATTGTAGGTGGTCCTAATCCAGGTGATTAGACATTATAATAAATGTCCCAAAAACTTTATACATTATAATCATTATAAATACAACTTTATTCTCGGTCATTCTACTCTCGATCAGTACGGTACTCAATGCAAAAATACTTACCTTATTTTTGCATGTGATATGTAGTAAAAGGTAGTAAAGGATAAAAAAATAATCGAAGGTAATAAATCTATTTAATGAGGGTACATATATTGTTTTCTGTAAAAAATGAGCTAAATAAAAGTAACTTTTGGACCACAAAATACTGAAATAGGTCAATCTTAAAACGCCATCTATTAGCAGCAGTTAAAACTAGTGTTTTGTTACACGTGCTACAGTTACTGTTTCGAATTCACGCTAGATGTCTCTCAATACCATTTTTAAGAAAATGGACGTAAGACAAGTTTCCGAAGTGACCCCCTCACATCGGCACAAGGCCGTGTTTCCACTGAAGCGGAGCTTAGCGGTGCCGAATCGACCAATCACCATGCTCGAAATCTTCGCTGTCATTCCGCTGAATAGCACGATTGGTCAATTCGGGCACCGCTAAGCTCCGCTCCGCTTCAGTGGAAACACACCCATAGGCCGTGTTTCCACTGACGCGGAGCGGAGCTTAGCGGTGCCGAATTGACCAATCACCATACTCGAAATTTTCGCTCCGCTTCGCTGTCATTCCGCTGGAATAGCACGATTGGTCAATTCGGGCACCGCTAAGCTCCGCTCCGCTTCAGTGGAAACGCACCCATAGGCCGTGTTTCCACTGACGCGGAGCGGAGCTTAGCGGTGCCGAATTGACCAATCACCATACTCGAAATTTTCGCTCCGCTTCGCTGTCATTCCGCTGGAATAGCACGATTGGTCAATTCGGGCACCGCTCTGCTTCAGTGGAACACGGCCTTACAGCTGTTGGCTTGCTAGTTGCTACATTGTGATGACTGATGTCATGATGTGGCTACTCTGCATGTGGTTAGGGGGAGATGGTCTAGCCCAGTGCTACCCAAACTTTTTGACGTTACAACGTCTTATAATTCGATAAAACATGACGCAATATGCGGCGTTACCTCGCTGATCGCTCTGAGGCGTTCCATTTATCCTCTCAACAACCGTAAGGCCCACCTGGGCCGCGCTCTTTGTTTCGATTATATTACGTATTTCAATGACTTAGAGAATACTTTTGTATAAAGAAGTTTGGTTAGTTATGACCTTTGATACATTGACCACACTCTGAATGAAAAATAAATAAACAATCTGTGAGCTATTAGTATTATTTCGATTTTCGGCTATTCAAAATTGTGCTCTATTTCCTACGTGTCAAGGTATGACTTGTGCTTTGTTCGAAGATTTTACTGGATTTCACGAATGTATGTAGCGTTTTGTATTGCGAATAGTTTATTTTACTCATTATAAATATTTTTAAACAATCATTTGAAAGAAATACATCGAAATAACTTTAGGTTACACTCGAAAAAGTTTGTTTCTATTTATAGAGATTCGGAAGCGATTTGCTTATTATGTTTGTAAATAAATTACGTTAACCCTTAACCACTGACGTACGTATGTGGTACGTCACCCGTGCGGTTTTTCATTCAAAACTCAAAATTTTGCGGGAATTTCTGCCTGTCATTTTTGGTAGTTTCCTAGTTGCCAGTGACGCGTCGAAGGCAGGGGAGAACGGATGCAGTGCATATCTGCAAGCAGCAGGGCAATCGCGTTATTTTTAAACGTTTCAATTCAGGTTCACACCTGCTTTGGTTGTGGTTCAGTTACGGTTTGGTTCCGCTGCGTCTGAACAAATTTCAGTATCGTGCTATCGTTTCAACCGTAACTCAACCTTACATGGAACTCGAACGAAGCGCAACGTTTGACCTTTAGACAGACATTGCAGCGGACCAATCAGCGCCCTTCTGATTTAGTTTTGATTGGCTTAAATATGAAGAAATTTTTTCCGATGTGTTAATTGGTCAATTGACAAATTGTTTATTTACATATGGATGAATATGACACGGGTGAAGTTGTGTTGGTAGAACTTAATATGAATGTGAATGATTAGTACTTGGAGTTTTTAATTTACGTAGTTGAATTCATAATATTGTTTTACTATAATATGTATTTTACAAACGCCATATAAGTGTTGAATAGTGAGTTGTGACTTGTGACAAAAGTAAAAAATATTTACGTAAAGAAGTAATTAGTAATGTCAAAATTCAATTCACTTTTTAACAAACTAAAATAGTCCGTAGTGTTATTTTACAGCTTTGAAGTAAAACATAAGCTTATATTATAATTTGATTATAGCTTATGTTATATTTTTCCATCGATTTTCGTCAATTTAACACACCAAAATAAGAAACGTTTCAGAAACGTGCGAGTAAAAGTTGCATTGTATCAACTTTTTGTTTTGACAGCGTTTGCGCTCGGGCTGAGGTTCAGTAACGTCTCAACTAGCTGTCAAAACGTTAGCGCGATACCGAAAACGTTGCTTTCACATGAGCTCTCTAGCCTTATAGGTTGGCCAAGAATAAGGGTGATGAAGTTGGTCAAAAAAGCAACTAAAGTCATCAATTTTACACAATGAAAATTTGCCATGTATATTTCAAAGAAAAACGTCGCAGAACCCGAAACGGATGTCAATTGCTTGCATTGCTTGTTTGCTTGCAGTGCTCTAAGTCGACCTGCATCAACTGTCCTTAAAAAGTGCCTTATAATTTGATTTGTGGTGATTGTGATTTTTTCCTAATTAATATAATCATCAATACTTAATAAAAACCAAAAAAAAACGTTCCTATGTTTAGAAAATATTTTTTTGTTAATTTTATATAAAATGTCTATCCTACTTTGTAAGTCACTAAGGTTTTTGTTTCATAAAAATTTATTTATAAGAAATATTATTATATTTTAAATATCTTTATTAGGGTGGAGCGAAAATTTTTTTTTTATATTCGTTACGGCATACCTGTAAAAAGTTGCTGTTACTGTTCACAAACATACGTACAAAATTTTATTTAAATCATAATAAATTTAGAGGTGCCCCCAACGACATGAACTTTAGAGAAATTCCAAAAACTTTGTCAAAAACCACCAACTTCTAATATTGCCAAATTAACGCTGAATTATATTCTAAGTATTCCGTTACGTTCGTAACTGTTTAAGCTTGAATATTGCGTAGATAGATGGGGAGATTGTGGCAGGAGAGGTGATTTCATTGCACTTTTCAATCGTTGTTTGAACGCCATAAAGTGCTCGCTATTAATGTAATTCTGCTTGTGAGAAACAGTGATTTTAAGCACTACCCACAAGAAAATAAACTCCTGTAAGTAATATTTTTAATTTCCTGTTCACTGATTGTTGATAAAATACTATTTGAGATATAATTTATACCTAGTATTTCTAGAAAAAAGAAAAGAGACATGTTGTCCCGTTTTTGGTTTATCGGAGAAGTTACCAGTATCTCAAGTACCAAATCATAATTCTGTTATAAAAATTACTTATTTATTAATTAATATCACATTAATATGAATCAAAGCTTGACAAAACAACAAAAGAGCCGACAGTTCATGATGTATCCCAAAGACTGGCTACGGAAATTTTACATATCTGGCGAAAAGCGTCGCTACCCAAAAAAAGAAGTATATTATTTACTTGATTAAAGAACTGCAAGAAAAATGATGATAGGCCGTGTAGATTTAAATGCGACTGTAAAAAATATGAAGAAAATGAAATTACAAGAAAAAGAATTACTGCGTAACAAAGAGATAATGGTAAATGGGCCCTAACCAGTGGTCTTGTTCTCGTTCTTTGCATGATGACTTTACAACCGAAAGAACGAGTTCAAGCAATTGTAGCTTCTTCTTGTAGTTTCTACAAGCTAATCAATCGCCATAATAAGTAGCTGCTCAGCCACCCAAGAAAAAGAGATTAAATTTTCCATCATTAGCTCTCGTATGCGATCGTACCTGAGTCTCTGACAGAGCAGCTGCTATTATAGCATTATCTGCTTCTTTATTTGTGTTAAAAGATGTTGATTGTTGGTATTATTACATCAAAGGGTTCTAGTTCTGTCATTAATCGTTAAGAATGCGATGAGAAATAATGAAAAACAGATCAGCACACACGATGTAGGTCGCAATTATAAAAGTATACGCAGAAATTATTTTGATGCAACGTTTCAAACGTTGCATTTAGGAGATATTATTATATCTATTATCTATACATATAATAAAACTGTAGAAATGAAGATTCTGTACATTAAAGATATTCAAAAAATAATAAGCGGAGGGTGTCACTACATCGCTATAGAAGCCAAAAATGTGGTCAGTTTTTTTGTCTGTCTGTCTGTCTGTCTGTCTGTCTGCCTGTCTGTCTGTCTGTCTGTATGTTTGTTCCACTATCACACGAAAACTACTGATCCGATTTGATTGCGGTTTTCGCAGATATATTTGTCTTCTTCCAACTTAACATCTGGTGTATAAAAAATTTCTCCCCACCCCTCTAAAGGGACGAAAGAGGGGGTCAGATTTTGTATAAGACTTTTTGCTTTAACACGAAAACTACTGATCCGATTTGCATACGGTTTTCGCAGATATATTTGCCTTCTTCCAACTCAACATCTGGTGTATAAAAATTACCCCCCCCCCCCATCCCTCTAAGGGGACCAAAGAGGGGGTCAGATTTTATATCAAACTTTTTTCTTTAATGGACTTACTTCATATTATTAACTGCTTTTCCAACTTAACATCTGGTGTATAAAATTTTTCCCCCCACCCCTCTTAGGGGACAAAAGAGGGGGTAAGATTTTGTATCAACAGCTGATGAAGTAGAAATACTTTAAATGGCAAAACAACGTTTGCCGGGACAGCTAGTTATCAATAATTATAACAAGGTACTTGTCTTGTTAATAAGGAAACCTATAAATATCTGTATGAATAACGGAACAAAATGGATCAAGCGATGCCTCGTGCAGCTGAGTTCGCTAATATAATCCTCGGAAAAACCTCCCAGTGGTAATGCATTCATCGGCTGAGCTACGCCGTGCCTGCGCATATTATCGCAGATGAAAATGAGACAGCTCAAATATGAAATACCTACAGGCTACAGTGCACGTTTTTGTCTCCGACTGCCCCTGTTTAAACGCTCGACGCCCGAATACTAGAACGCTAAGGCCCTTTCCCTACGGAGATTCCGTAATTTACCGTATTTCGAGCCTTATAAACTCATAATTTGAAAGCTACAAAGTTATAATAAAAATACAGCAATCATCTTCAGTATATTAACATTCCTTTCCCCGTTTTAAATTTTCTATTTTTGTTTATTATACCATGGATTATACTCATGATATTAGCTTCTGAAGTAATACCAATTTATTAAAATTGAAGCATACTTTCAGCATCTCCCTAGTATTTACAAATTACGTTTATTTCAAACACACGACAATAGATAGACAATTTCATTAACTACATATTCCCCATTTTAATTTTTTTTTAGCTCAATTTTGAACTTAGATAAGTACAAAAATAGGATTTTTGAGCAATCTGGACAACGCGTCAAATGTATGGTCAAGGTCGTTTGCTCGGGGGATGGTTTTTTTTTTTGGCTTTTTTGGCTCGACTTTCCTCAGCAATGACTAAAGCTAAGAAATTAAAGTTCATTGTCAGTATTCATCATGTCTTTATCTTTGAATCACCCATATCATAACACGATTGGTCAACTTTTATAACACAGATAATCAATCAAAAAGACCTCTGTAAAAAAAAGGATTCCGATTTTGCCAACAGAGGAGAGTGATTGAAACTTCCAAAATGTGTATATAGAATATAGATACACTTTAATTTTCCCAAGCATACACTTTAATTTGCCCATAGCTTAAATATGAAATGTATACAGGGTGCAATTAATTCATCAAGCCCCAAGCGGCCACATACGGCCGCGATAACAATGAAAAAGCTATTGTGTCTCATTTTGCCACGACTGATGGGTTAAACCTTCCTGCCAAATTTTGATATATTGATCCTTGTTAAAAATAAAAAAAGACGGGTTGCACTCCGGGAGTGCCGGCAGAAGTGAAAACTTGATTATTAACGTTGTGCATTTTTTTAACCCATTTTTTATGAAAATCGAATATTAAAAAATCTTTTTTTTTTTAATTAATCGAAACCCTTACAATCGATTAAATTTTAAACCCATTTTTTATGAAAATCGATTTTTTTAATTAATCGAAACCCTTACACTCAATTCGAGTTCGACACAAAACACTACTCTCCAACCGTCTTACGGTTTTTCCAAGGTTTTTCGATCAGCACGAGAATCTGACGCGAGTTTCACAGTTTTTACCCATCCCACAAATTCCCTTCAAAAATAGACCGCTGCGAGTGACCATTCTGCAACGATTTTAAATGGGATAAAATATGTCATTGAAAAAAATAACACCCAATTTTTTTTGGTTAAATGGACTCTCCTAATGATACCTAAGCCCTGGAAAAAATATGGCAGGAAGGTTTAATTGCACCCTGTATAAGGTTTTTAAATTACGCGACAAAAACCATTTTGTCGCTACGCCCTTTCCATTTTTTGCTGTTCCATTGCTAGGCCCGGCCTCTCATAGAAAACCTCTCATAGAAAAACCTCTCATAGAAGACCTTAATTGAATTCTTATTCAATGTATAGTTAAGTAGATACTTAATTATAAGTATCTTAGATTTTTATTTTGTACAGACTCAAACTCCATGCTTAAAATGTTGCGTGGTGTTAACGGTCCGTAACGCGTCGTCGTCGTCGTAATCGGGAAATTCTGTCGGCCGATGCAGCACGGCGCTTCACACTTGTGTGCGGCGCGGCGCGGCGGTTGCGGCTACTACGAAGTAGCTGTTACTGATTGTTCATAAGTAGAGACCGGATTATATGCATTTGCATATTTGCATATGCGTTTGCATATTTTAGCCATTCGCCATAGCAGTAATAGCATATTTTACCTAAGATCTAGTTATGAATATGATGCATATTATCGGTACCTTTACAACATTTTTCACTAACCCTGCGTTCCGAAATGCGACCTAATAATAATATAACAATAATAGTTACAAAACATAAGGGCTATTGAGTAATAGTTGTGATTTTTTACTGCATTTCGAATGCATTCAGTAGCTATGCGCGTCTTTTGTTTTGACAGTTACGATATTAAAATGAAAGAGAAAGCAAGAACGTCGCGCTTGCCAACTACAAATAAATGGGACGGCAGAACTTTTGCCAGAAAATGTAAGTGCTAACATAGCACCCAAGTTCAGATTCTGCCCAGTTTCCTCAGCGAATGTGGAGCGAACCTTTTCTATTTACAAAAATATTCTAAATAATCGTAGACACAATTTTAGAACTGAAGAAAAATATTTGATTGCTTACGTTTACAAAATTTTTAAATAATTTTAATGTCATATATTATAATGTTACTGTGTACCTATTATCGCCTATCAAAAAATAATTTACTAATTGTATGCAGATTTTGAATTTGCATATTGTCATTTAATGTTGCATATTCTGCCAATTTTCATGCATATTTCAAGCATTTTTCGTGCATATTTGCATGCATATAACAAGCTTTTTATGTTGCATATAATCCAGTCTCTATTTATAAGCTTGTGCCTACTCAGTACTCTTGCCTATGGGCTATGGACATAGGAGTTATTGTGTTCGGTTACAGGTTACAGTATAATCTGAATTACTATTCTATACAATTCATTGGCCGGTGGTGGGTGTGCTCTCGACGCAAGGTAAGTAAGTAATGGTCATGGATTTTTAACTACTTATTTAATTAAAAATCAAATATAAATATTAGTCAAAATAAATTTTTTTAATTATTATAATAATTTAAGTAAATATCACATTAATTGGATTGAAATAAATACGTACTGTATTCTATAGCTGTCCATGTTTGAGGTTGATCAAGTTTTTTGAAGTAGGTAATTTGATAATTTATCAAATTACATAATTACATATTCATTATTTGACTTACACAGTAACGCTTACTAAATATATTAACTTATTTTAATTAAAGGTATCAGTTATCACCCTAGCAGACCACAAGTGACCACGTTTATACAACTTCGTCCTTCGGGCTTGTCTGCTGGTACATTGACTACCCTCTTCTTCTTTTTGCCGTTGGCGTCATACTTTCTCTCCTCCTGAAACATAAAGATACTAATATAATGAAAGGTATAATAATAATGATTATGAGTTCAAAGCAGCTCTGGATTTATGTACTCGTATAGGCAGTAGGTATAGGCCATGGCCTATCATGGGCGGCAGCGTCCTATGGCGTCCTAGGGGGGCGGCAGCGTTAGAGTTCGTACATAGGGGCGGCAAAATTAAAGTGGCCTATAATATTATAATAATGTTATATCTATGGACGCTTCACATCACGTCAGTCTGGCCCCGTGCTAAGTACCTGAAGGACTTGTGTTACGGGTAGGGCATCGAGACCGGGTTTTCCCGAAACCCCGGGAAAACCCGAGTTTTGGGGATCACGACAAAACCCGGGTTTCAAAAATGGAACCCGGGTTTTTCGAACTTTTCGGGTTTTTCGTTTCTTTGATAATTATTAAAGGCAAGAACTGATTTAAGGTATTGATAACAAACTTATCACACAATTTTTTTATTTTTATTACATATTGTATAGGTTTAATTATTTTTATTGGTCATTATTAAACAAAATATAATATTTTAAAGTAAAAGTTTCGTTTTATTTTGTAAAAGAGCATTAAAAACTAAGTGTCACAAAAATATATATTATTAATAATAAACGTAGTACATATTTTGAAAATCGTACCAAATCTATTCAATTTAAAAAACGCCAAATCTCTTCAAACAATCTATCCATCGCAAAAAGTTTTCAAATTTCATAGAAGCCAAGTGTTGTCAAACTTATTTTATAGATTCCAATCAACATTCAGTGATTGACCACAGTTTTCTTTATTATGTGATCAAAGGCTTACAAAATAAAGTGTGGACAGCTTCAAAGGGTTCTAAGTGTGCTGAAAGTACCGTAGACTTTTGATGATGGCCAAGTCAGCCACTAGTTAGTGACAAAACGTTGAAACTTGTATGGACCGTTGCTTATAAAATACACCCATCAACAAAGTCTTAGGGATATATTTTGTATTTTTGGAATATCTAAAATTCTGTCGGGAATTTTTGAAAACAATGATAGCTTATTTTTAGTCTTTAATAAAACATTATTAAAACACTTTTCCAAATTTTTCGTTTCTAAAACAATCACAAATATCTATTGTCATAAAAAATCAATGATAAGTCAACTAATCATTATTTCGTTTTATAAACTGAAAATTATGAAATTTTCAGTTTATTTCAAATGATTTGAATGAGATATTTTTATTGCTGATTGTCAAATTAATAGCAATAATAATTATACTGATCGAGGTTTGGCATACAGTATTTTTACAAAAAAATATTTTTTGTGGCCTGCTGCAGTATGACGCCCAGTCTTCTTTGCAATTTAAAGTCATTATTTTCAGTCGTGTAACTTACTAAAAAAACTTAAGAAATTTCTGTTTGTCGTTATGCTTTTTGTCACTATTTAATATTTTTATGTGCACAATAAATATATTATAATATACAAATAACGACAATATTAAGACAATGCAACCAGTTAAAAGTTTCCAGGAGAGCAACCAGCTCCTAGAAACTGACAAAACCATGCTGAGAAGTTTCCATCAAGGATGATGTGAAACCATTTTCTATTCAGCATTGCAGTCTGGCAAATGCGGCAGATTGCTTTTCATTGCTTGAGAGACTGATGTTGGTAACACATAATAGGACGAATGAAGGGTTTCATTAGCCGGCCATGGATGTCATGCTCACTGCGGAATTATTAAAATACGTGATTTTAGTGAACCCAGATAAAATACAAGCCGAGTTTTTATCACCACCAGCGCCAGAGACAATTTTTTGTGTGTAACACCATGCCACCATGGATAATATAACTTTCCGCATCTTTTGCCATGTGATCTGGTCTGATCAATTACATGGTTATCTGACATGAATTCTGTCTTTAAAACTTATTAATCGGGACTTAACGTGACCTATTCTAGTAGTTATTCTACTACGAGTACATACTTTTTCTCGACGTTTTGGCCGTATTGCAGCGTTAATAAGTTTTAATTATAATGCAACGCGAAAGTTTAAAATTATATAAAAGTTATATAATTTTGTCTATTGTGACTAGAACTAATATGTAACTACAAAAAGCTTTGAGGTGTAGTGCAATGTAAGATTTACCAGTAAGTTAGATGACAGAGAAAAGCTACCTTAAATTGCAAATTACCATTCGGTTTCGTACCTTAACAAAGGCAGATAAAAGGCAATTTCAGATAAAAACTAGGCACAAAAATTTTATAACAGGACGTGTAAAGTGTGCCAACATTAATTAGGACTCAATAATTATTAAAAATCAGCAAAGAAATGCAAAAGATTAAATAAAGATTTGTTGGCATACGTTTTATATTTAAGGCTAGTCTTCAATTCTTGATCGATTTTTATTAACATGTATTTCATAGAATACAAAATATACATTTAATAATATATGTAATTTGGTGGTAAAGCTCGTTGTAATACTTAATCTTGGCCCGAAAATCTTAATCCCTAGCTTTGATAAGATCCAAAATTTAGGAGAGGTAAAAAAAGTAGCTTCGATAAAGGTATGATAGGGCCGTGCCAGTTTACTCGAGAATTGGATGGGCACTGCTGTGACCCCCAGACAATGGTATTTGAATAGTATTTTACTGGATAGGTGATGGCAATCACAGAAAATCATGTGTAAAGTATTTTCGCATTGTTAGTTATTGAATTGTTAAAAAACCCGAAAAAACCCGAAAAACCCGGTTTTCATCAAACAAAAAACCCGAAACCCGGGTTTTGAAAATTGTGTCCGGGTTTCGATGCCCTACGGGTACCAGACAACGGAAATATATTTAATACTTTTACTTTACATATATTTAAGATTTTTATTATATGATACACATATTTAATACACATCCATGACCCAGGAACTTTGAAATTTTTTTTTTGTTCTGTGGCGGGATTCGAACCCACGACCCCGGCTTAAGGTTCCAACAGCCCACCAACTGAGCCACAGAGGTCGTCAAACGAACCGAGTATAAATGTCGCCTATACTCATAAAGGATATAAATCCGGCTCTGGCTCAAAGTCCTTACGAACGCTTGCGTTCGTAGCGCCGGTGTGACAGACTCTTATTTTGATTGTTCATAAGATTTTATCGGCAATATTGGCTTTTACTCCATTATTAGTTCCCTTATTATTTTCTTGCGAGTCTCTTAAGGCGAGTGAGTGGCAGCGGTATGTAATAGCGCGTTATGTGTGCTTACTGCTTACAGCTTAGCACACAATGTTACAAAACAATAATACTCGTAATAAGCAGTGTACCTACTACCTAACTTTTTTAAAACTTCTTCTAAGATCATCTAAAGTTGTGCAATATTTGGGTATTCCTTCTGCAACTGGGTACATCATTTATTTATTTAGATGTATCTACTGTATACTCGTAGAGTAAGATTAAAGAGTACCTATAGCAGGTACCTACTTAATTATTATTATTTATTTTTAACCGACTTCCAAAAAAACGAGGAGGTTATATGTTCGGCTGTGGATATTTTTTTTTTTGTTTTTTTTAATGTACGTTCAACGATTACTCCGCCGTTTGTAAAGCGATTTTAAAAATTTTTGTTTTGTTGTATTAGGTTTCACTCCAATTTGGTTCCATGTTCACAAAAGTGGTGACTTGATGATGGGATCCACGAGTAATCGAGGGAACTCCTCAAAATTCAAATGGAAACATATGGTGTTTTTGGTTTCATATGAAGTATTCCAGGCATATGTTACCAAAAAGTAAGATTTTGCACCAGGATATACCATGGTTCGAAGGTGGTGAACAGAACTCCTTACTCCTTATAGATACATGTTTGGGGGTTTCGGCGTTGTTTAAAGAACTGAAAGCATATACTACTAAGCAAATTACATTAATCATCATCATCATCATCACCACCATTCCACCATACACCTTCACATTATGACCCTATTATAATTGGTAGGTATTTTTCATAGTATTTTTAGATCAAAACGGATCACGGATGTCTTTAAACATTGTTCTGTAGAAAGTTAAGCTATTTTGAAAATTATTTTATTATTTCGATGATAAGGTCCATGAGTGATCGAGGGAACTCCTCAAAATTTATATGGAAACATATGATGATTTCGATTTTATGAGAAGTATCCTAAGCATATGCTAACAAAAAGCAAAATTTTGCACTAAGATATACCTTGGTTCCGAAGGTGCTAAGAGAACTCCGGATTCCTTATAGATACAAGTTTGGGGGTTTCGGCTTTGGTTTAAGAACTCAAAGCATATGCTACTATGCAAGTTACATTCATCATCATCATCACCACTACCACCAGTCACCACACCATGAATCATTAAATCATAACTCTTAATTTGTCGAACTATTTCAAAAATTATTTTGGTGTTAAATTGTTATATCAAAGTAAATGATTCAAACTTGGTGATCAGGTTACCAAGTTAGCAATAATTTGATTATGAGATCTATGAATAATTATGAGGTATGTCCGTATGTAGGAAACTCCTTGTTATTGGGACAAAATAAATAGTTATGTGGGAATAAGCGTGGTGGCCACAAAGGAAGATCTTCCGACCGAGCGAGGTGGTATGTTCGGTCAGGCCGAAGCCCACGTGATACATTTCAGCTGTCGTATATATACCGACGCGCTCAGAAAACTTCGATAGCGCGATGCAGGAATGTTAGGCGAATTGTGGGTACCGCCACATCACTCCCCCCCGAAGACCGGAGGTCCAATCTTGAAGTCTTGTCGCTTGGGTTGCCAGTGCCAGTGAGTTCCAGTGAGTCGGAACTGTTGCAGTGAGTCCCAGTGAGTCGGAACTATAAGCTGCTGCACGGGATCCAGTGAGTCGGATAAGCTGCCGTGCGGGGCTGATGCTACGTGCTGACCAGGAGAGATGTGCTCTGCTTGCTGACCGGTCGGTGTAGTGAGAAAGCCCGATGATGCCGATGCGGAGTCGCCCAGGCCGCGGTACATTGCGGCTAGTGGACGAGGTACCCGATGAGGCGATGCTGGCTGGCGCGGTGCGGAGGGGCGGGGACTGGGGAGTGATGACGATGAAGGAGGCGTGCTCTGTCGAGGATCACCAATGTGGGAATAAGCGTGGTGGCCACAAAGGAAGATCTTCCGACCGAGCGAGGTGGTATGTTCGGTCAGGCCGAAGCCCACGTGATACATTTCAGCTGTCGTATATATACCGACGCGCTCAGAAAACTTCGATAGCGCGATGCAGGAATGTTAGGCGAATTGTGGGTACCGCCACAGTTATATTAACGTAGTTCTAAGTAGTTTAAGCATAATATTATATGAACAATAATTATAGTGAGCTAATGACTTTCCAGGAGTGTTGTGATAGAAAGAAAGTCACTGAACAGAACTTTAGAGCCTTTAGAGATAGGCGCATGAACATTAATTTTATCATTGCTTGATTAACTGCAAGCTTATATTATTAATTATACAGTGATACGAGTATATTCTTGGAGTTGCTTATGCAATTCTCTATTCCGAGAGGGCGCTAGGTATATTAACTTTATAGTTCTCATATCATAAATGTGTATCCTGGCTTCAAAGTCACTTAGTAGAACACATTAGTATTCACAGAAAACCTTATAAATTACTTAAATTACTAAAAAGAGTGAAATTATTATTTTTAACAAAAAATTAAAACCGACTTCCAGAGTAAAAACAATAATTATTATTATAATGACCAAAAAAGTATCAAATAATTTTTAGTCTTAATAGTGCCTTATGCAGAATACTCCTTAACCTCTACTATTTCTGTACATAATCTTCATAATTTTGAAGTCGGTGCCAGTCTTTAAAATTAAAAATATTTTGTCTAAGAACTCACCATTCTTAGCTGGTATCGACTTCAAAATAATGAAGATTGTGTACAGAAATAGTAGATTGCATACTTTTTTGTTCATTATAATAATTATTATTGTTTTTACTCTGGAAGTCGGTTTTAATTTTTTGTTAAAAATAATAATTAACAACATGATACATCATGATTCTTGAACCTCATACCGATATACCTACTGTTGGCGACTGGCTGGACAGATGAGTGTTTTATACTTTTTTACTATTTTGAAATCTGTACTTTTCTATGTCATATTTTTGCTTATTGACAGAATACAGTTGTCGTTGCAGTTCGAGTGTATCATTTATAGTTATTAGTAGTTATTTTCATGTTCATTAGCCCGGCCGCACATTGTCCGAAATTTCTGATACGAAACATTTGAACGTCGGCCGGACCGCCACACCGCACACTATCCGAAATTTCCTTCCGGCGAGTTCGAGCTCACTCGGCTCAGTACAAAATGTAAGAGAGAGCGCGATCCGATTTTCTGATCAGAAACATTTGAACTGCTACCAATCGACGTCATCTGACGTAAAATTTCGCACTTCCGCCGGAAAGCAATTAAAAATTTCTGCCATTCGATAGACGGCATCTGACAACTCAGATGCCGTCAGATACAAAATCAGAGGACGTCAGATACAAAATATATGAGCAGAGTGCGTTTCGGCGGGCGTCTGACATTATGTGTCAGATGACGTCGATCGGATGAGTACTGTGGTGTTTCGTCCCAAGGTTTTTAGGCCCAGTGGCCAGTAGGCCCAATGACCAGATATGAATTTTTAACTCTTTTTCATCTGGCGATTGGTCCCACTTTTATGACCCATTGTTTTCTGGCAAGAAATTTTGAAGTAGGGTTGGCACAAAATTAATCAGTTATAACCATAATATTGTTTTGTACATTTAAAACATATCTAAAGCGCAATACACACTGAGCCCGCCGGGCTGCCGACAAAGCCCGGCGACATAACCCGGCGGGCGGCGGCCTGTATGAAAAGATGATCTTTGCATACAGGCCGCCGCCCGCCGGGTTGTGTCGCCCGGCTTTGTCGGCGGCCCGGCGGGCTCAGTGAGTATTGCGCTTAGTACTATCACCATAAAACTTATATTATTATTATTATTAATACCTAAACATACTGCGTCGAATCAAGTTTAAAAAAAATACCTGCTCTATAGGTACTGCGTGAAATTTTAATGAATATATATCTTAGTAGTACGATAGACTTGGGAAGTTTTTTTTGTATTCAAATCATAAATAAAATTCGGCCGGGTTATAGCTGCTCGCGCCTATCGGCATAAAGTTGCCATAGTACGTCAAACACAATATTTTTCATTTTCAAATTCAAATGTCTTTATTGCCAGAATGCTGTCGATATAAAGGTCTTAGTAACTACACATTCTGCCATAACAATGGCGCGCAGTTGAATTAAACTTACTTTTATAAAATTAATTAATTAGTCGTCATCTTACAAAGAATTTTATATATAATTTACCAATTAAATAAATATATAATAAGCTTTATGTAAAAATAATAATTATAAATAAATTTGAAACTGAAACAACTATACAATAATAATATAATTAGATTATTTAGAAAATAAGTACTTTTTTATTATTTGTATCATAAGAGATTTTAATTTATTATACACGAGCTTTTGCCCGCAGCTTCGCTCGCGTTAAGAAGTATTATTATATACAAACTTTCATCCCCTACCTCTTGGAGGTAGAATTGATCAAAATCCTTTCTTAACGGATGCCTACATCATAACATCTACCTGCATGCCAAATTTCAGCCTGATCGGTCCAGTGGTTTGGGCTGTGCGTTGATAGATCACCATGTCAGTCAGTCGCCTTTGAGTTTTATATATACATATATATTTCCATTGAATTATTTTTCTTTAAATATCATTTATTAATTCAGTGTGTAATAAATGTTTTCATACAAAGTAATTATTTTGTTTTTTATTCAAATCTACAACTTTTTTGCTAGCCCTACGGACATATTAAGCCCAAAAGTCATAAAAAATAATTACTTGGGACCAATCGCCAGATGAAAAAATGTTAAAAATTCATATAGACCATTCATATAGACCATTCATATAGACCCAATGACCAGATCTGGTCATTGGTCCCACTGGGCCCAAAAACCTTGGGACGAAACACCAGAGTACTCTGGCAGTTCAAATGTTTCGTATCAGAAATTTCGGACAATGTGCGGCCGGGCTTATACAATCCACCTCTCCCATCGCTATCACCTACATAGGCTATGTTCCGATGTGTACTGCGACCACTGCAGAGTGTGACCTCATTTTAGTATACTGCGAAGCCGTTCCTTTATAGTACTAACTATAAAGGATATACTGTTACTGTTGGTATACTGGTTACTATTTAAAACGGAACGCAATCCAGTATACCTACTATCAACCGCATTTTTGACAGCTCGCATTGAGCATTTTCAACACAGTCTAATAAGATTAAATTTTGCAATTCTTCCACCGTTTTATTATTATTAATCCAAATTAATTACAGAAATCTATAACTTTGGGATTAAACTGTAGGTATTGTTTTAAAACGTTAGACACTCGAGTGGTTTTGACACTTGACAGTTGACTTTTGACATATCACGTGATCTACTGCGAGTACCTTACCTCGAAAACGCCAGTACTCACAGTACAATATGGCGACGATTGATGACGTCATATATTTCACTAGGATACTGCGGCAGTATTACTGCAGTCCATAACGGAACGATTTTTTCTACAGTGATAGCACTGTGCAGTGGTCGCAGTCCATTACGGAACATAGCCATAATGTGTCTCGACACCAGTCATGTCCGATCCTTTAATTTAATGTCATTATGTAATATGTATGGCATATACATATTACATATTACCCCAGGAAAATTAAACATTTGACCTCGGAATAATTCGCATAGAGCTGAAAATATGTAGAGACATTAAATACACCATTATAAATAAAACCTCAAAAGTCCCCGGTGATCCTCCTTGTGCAAAAATTTTTATCCAAGGTCAAATGTAAGAAAATGAGGTTTTTCCTTTTTATTTTTCAAACGGTACATTTTATCATAAAAATAGGTAGGACAAGAGTGTAGATCATAGAATTCTCTACAAAAAATATCTTTACACTTTTTTTCGTACGACTTATCATTCGTTATAAATAGCAGGCTTATAGTTGGGAAAATCATGTCTATGTACTTATATTATAAAGCTGAAGAATATGTAGAACTACTGGTTCGAATTGAAAAATGCTTTTTGTGTTGGATAGCCTTATATACAGAAGAAGCCTTTAGGCTATATAACATCATCCTGCGACCAATAGGAGGGAAGAAATAGATGAAGATGTGAAAAAAACGGAGAAAACAATTTGATAGGGCTTATCTCACGAACTGCTAAAGTATTTTTTTTATTTGGCACAATTATAGAATAGATCACGTGGAGGGACGTAGGCTATTTTGTTTTTGAGGAAGATGTACGGTTTCCGTGAAATTTATAATAAACGCGGGTGGAGCCGCGTTTAACGTCTAGTACTACATACTAGGGTTGTTTGACATGTTCTCGGCCTGACTTACTTCTGAGCGCCTTGCAAGCGTACTGCTGCTCTTCGCGACTCGAAAAGATCAGATTCGGTAACGGTAATCAGTCACGTAGAAGTATATTTGGCTCAGAACAGCCCTCGTATGCTGTAGTACAAGAAATTCCGCTCCGCCCTGTTAATTATGTATTTCACAGAAACCGTGCATTTTCCCGAAAAACAAAATAGCCTATGTCCCTTCACGTGGTCTACTTTATATATGTGCCAAATAACATAAAAAATACTTCAGCAGTTTGTGAGATAAGCTCTTTTAAATATTTTTCCCCGTTTTTCCACATTTTCCTCTGTTTCTTTGCCCCTATTTATGGCAACGTGATGTTATGTAGCTCAAGTCTTCCTCGATAAATAAGACTATCCAACGCAAACCGAATTTTTCAATTCAAACCAGCAGTTCCACAATTTTTTTAACTTTATAATATAAGACGTATAAGTATGATTTTCCCAAACTTTAAAACCGCAAATTATGAGGAATGGTAAGTCGTATGAAAAAAGTGTCTGAATATTTTTTGTAGAGAATTCCATGATCTACACTCTTGCCACACCTATTTTTATGATAAAATGTAGAGTTTGAAAAAAAACGCGAAAAACATTATTTTCATACCTTTGACCTTGAATAAAATTTTTTGCACAAGGAGGATCGCCGGGGACTTTTGAGGTTTTATTTATAATGGTGTATTTAACGTCTCTACCAATTTTCAGCTCTATGCGAATAATTCCGAGGTTACGATTTTTTTGCGTCTAAATAGACCGGGCTAATATGGTATATTTTATAAACTGTTCGAGTTTATAAAATATACCATACCTACATACATTATAATTTATAACATTAAAGGCTCGTGCACTGGTGTCGGGACACATTGTAGTCGTTAGTCGTTACAGACTACTAGACTGCTACAGGCTACAGCATACCGAAAAATAATACGTTAAATTGCAATCATAATAATAATATTATGATTGCAATTTACCGTATTATTTTGTTGCGGTTCACACTTCCGATTCTTTCGACAGTTTACAATCTCACGAGATAGATTGTAATCTAACGATGTTTATAATCTTACGGTGACATATGCATTGACAAATTTCAAATGCGACGGTAGACTGATATTATTATATTTATTTTTAATCGCAGTATCTGACAATAATTGACATCTAGAGTATTTTGCAATTTGGAGTGGACTAGGCTCACCTCGACGAGTTCTCCGACCTTGTACTTGGCCAGGACAGCGCGCGCGTCGGTGCTGTGGCCGACGTCGTCGTAGGCGGCCGTCGCGTCGCGTCCCGCCTCCTCCAGTAGCACGTCCCCACCCGGGTGCTGCAACACCACTCATGATTAGGGAGATCGCAGACGGCACACTTTTTGTGTGGTCGAGTCTGCGACGCACATACATTCTGCATGGCCGCATCCCTTAACCGCTCACAAAACAACAAATTATCGTAAGCTATTTATAGTCATCAGAAGCTAAAAAGATGTCTCGCGCTGCATGGTTATCTATTGCGCCGGTCGGTACGATTGAGGTCTATTCAAGATAACTCTAGCTAGCCGTAGTTATAGGCGCTGTTGAAAAACGATTACAATTTACAGCGCTGTTGAATCGTTCGCGCACACAGTGCAAACAATATTGTAACTACGTCTGCCCTCTGCAATATATTGAATTGGAAGAAGTACCTCAGCGACGTAGGCAGTAACGTCGTAGACTCCATCGCGGTAGACGATCCACGCCGTTCCCCCGCCCCGCCCGCTGCGCGCCGCCACCTCCGCCCTCGTGAACCGCTTGTCGCCCATTGCTGTCAACCATCATGTCAATAGTTATAAAATATGCATCGCTGCAGGAGGCCTATTCCAATTCTTCAGATTTCACTTCGAGAGCAGGCTGTCCCACTTCCTCGCTCGAATGCTGTCTCGCTTGAGTGTGCGAGAGAGCAACTGGCACCTTACAATCGAAGCGTCATCCGAAACGTGAGAGAAGGGTTGGGATCCGAGCAGGGCCGGATTTATATTTTTTTATGAGTATGGGCCACTTTAATTAATTAAAATGGCCTTTATTTTGCCGCCCCTATGTACGAACTCTGCCGCCATCCTAGGACGCTGAAACCCCCCCCCCTTCCCCCCCAGAGAAAATTAGGGGGCATTGAGATGGCACAGAGGGGGCGTGGGTAGATTAAAAAATATAGTCTAAAAAGGCAAAAAATACACGCTAATCACGTACTAAAGTAAAATAAAAATTATTATCGCTTAATTCACTGTTTAATTTTTGTTATTGTAGGTATTGTAATCATTTTTATCACGTGTGCACGTATTTTGGCAGGACGAGCAATGGATTAAAATCATCATTACTATCTTACGTTTAAATATAATCGTGGCAATAACTGTTTTAAATTCGCGACAGATGGTAAGTAAAATTAAGATGGAAAAAAAACATCTTCTCAAAGAGGGCGGTGAGCAAAATAAGGTTAAGAAACTATGGTCTAGTGTCTATACCTACATAAATCCAGAGCTGAGAGCTGGATCCGGGAGTGATTGAATGCAGAATGAATTCCGTCGTTACCCAAAGCATTTTGTGTGATTAGAAAATACTAAAAATGCTTTTGCACATTGGAAAGCGCATTGAATTTTCGTTATAAGTAACTTAATTGTAGAAACATAGACCGTCCGACATCCTTCGCAGATACAGTACAGTACATTCGATCCAATCAATGTAAAAGCCATGTCGTACCGAACTCATTGTGGACGTGACTCGTTTTAATGCGTGATTTAGTAACTAGACATCTTATGGCTTCTTTTATATTTTGGGAGTACAATAAGCTAGGTATTACTCCAGGAATTACGCCCATAGACATGCTAAAATTGTCTGTAGTGAGATTCATCAAAACTGCAGCTCGAAGTCGGCAGCGCACCAGCAGCTCTGCTGATGCTGCGAGTGTCCATGGGCGACGGTAGTTCCTTTCTATCGGGTGATCCGTTTGCTCGTTTGCTCTCTAATTTCATAAAAAATCGAAGTACATTCAACACGTAGGCCCGTATAAAAAGTCAGTACTCAAGATGCATCTCGGTCTCAAGACGCGGTTCGGCTCTATGATTGGTATAAAATTTTGACAGCCAACCAATCACAGAGCCGAACCGTATCTTGAGACCGAGATGCATCTCGAGTACTGACTATTTATACCGGCCGTAGACATATACTCCTGAATCCTGATACACCACTCTCGATCGCTAAACTCATCGGTCTAACTGCCACACACAGTCATGACTGATGAATATTAATTATAGTTAACAGTACTAAAAATTTTAACAAAAGCTATACATTATCTGTCAAACTCTTCATTTAATAACAGTTAAGTAACCCGCGCCGTACTCAGAGATATTTAATTATGATTACCTAACCGTCCTAACCTTCAATTTAACTAAGAGTTTGACAGATTATTGGGCTTCTGTCAAATTTTTGAATTAATAACATTTAAGTAATTAATGTTCCACTCTTGAGTGCGGTAGTGAGTGCGGTGTTAAGGCCGTCCCCCGAGCAAACGACCTTGACCATACATTTGCCGCGTTGCCGAGATCGCACCAAAACTCTATTTTTTTTTACTTATTTTAGTTTAAAATTGACCTAAAAAAATTTTAAACGGGGAATTAAAGGAGTTTATGATATTGTCGATCTATTGGCGTGTATTACAAATAAAAGTAATTTGTAAATACTATAAGGAAATGCTGAATGTATGCTTGAATTTTAATAAATTGACTTTACTTTGGAAGCTGATATCGTGAGTATAATAAACAAAAATAGAAAATTTAAAACGTGGAAAGGAATGTTGAGATACTGAAGATTATTGCTGTATTATTATTATAACTCTGTTGCTTTCAAATTGTGAGTTTATAAGGCTCTAAATACGGTAAATTACGGATTCTTTGTAGAGAAGGCCCTAAAACACCTTGGATACAAGTGCACACTTAACACCCATGCTCGCTCGAGGGAAGCCACGTTCGCATTTTGAAGAGGGAAATAGAAAATGATTTATTAATGACGACTTCGACGGAATTTACAACGCGATAGCCCGCGATTAGATATAATGTTATGTAATACGATAAAAAGCTTTAACTGTTAATTATCTATATGTATATATGTTACACCCTGTTAACAAAACAAAGTGAAAATACTTTGGGGTGTATATAATATGAACATGTGTCCCTTGCAAAGTGTTTACTGTGAAAGTAGCAGCGCTGAAAGAATTACTTTTAACTTCTATGTTACTAAACGCCCCAGAGTGGATCCAAAAATTTTAAAAAACTTTTTCAGCGCTGCTATTTTAACAGTTTTTGGGAGATTTTGTCAATAAGACAATATGTCAACCCCATCGTGTCCGCCATAATGAAATTTACTCATCAACTTCCAGTAATAAATAGTAAAGCTTCATTACACCTTGTATATGCGGTGTCAGCGATCGATCACGTACGTAGTTTACTTATTTATCGATATGACGTGTCTATCAGTCACTCAATATATAGTACGAGATACGACTGCAGAACTGTGCAGGTATCGAGTACACGCTTAAAACCACCTTTTTACTAATATTTATGATTAGGAGAACATATTTCTACTGGGTACCAGTCCAAATATGGCCGCAACTACTTTTTTTTTAATTGAGTTTGCGGGATAAAATGTTTTCATCGGGTATTGAAAGCAAACAAGGTTCATTTCACGGCAATGAGTATAGAGATTTAGAAAAATCCGGTGTGCCGTTGGGCACCCGGCCGCAACTCTATTGTAACCAGGTGTGAACAGGTACGATTCCGATACATTTTTGCATCCATAACGTATATTGATCTTTTATATATCAAATGGAAGCTTATATTCCTCTTATTATTACAATATAGGTGTGCCTAATTAAATCTGGCCGCAAATAAGGGGTGCCGGCTGTCAAAGATGGCAAACTATCGAAGGTTGAGGGAAAGGGAGCTAGCGCGTAACATTACGGGTCTAACGAGGGTAGTGATTGTACATCATGTGAGTGTACTTAACCATCGGTTCAAACAATAGTAATAATCGGCCAAGTGCGAGTCGGACTCGCGCACGAAGGGTTCCGTACTATTATAGAGCAAAATTAGGCCATTATTTGTGTGTTTATATGGGGTCCGCCCTTATATTTTAATTTTATTATTAGTAATTAAATTACACATTTAATTAAATATTTCGAAAAATGTTAAAGTGCCTATCTGTTAAAGTATCGACTAGAGCGAAAGAGGCCATTTTATTAGTGTACCTGCATGTTGGGGGCAGAGGGCGTTATTAGTTAGTATTTCTGTGCGTCAATTAGATGGCGTTTTTTTAATTAAACAGCGACGCATTGTTGGTATTCCTGGGCGTTAATAGATGGAGTTTTTTAAAATAATTTTTTGAGTGTATAATTATAATATGTCCCTATACAGTTTTTTTTGGTTTAAATTTAAAAGAAATAACTTCGTTCCATTCGGGTGTCCCTTGACACCTCTCAAGTTTTTTAATTGAATATATTTAATTTACAATAAAATCTTTTTATTAGGGTTCCGTACCCAAAGGGTAAAAACGGGACCCTATTACTGAAAGAGCCGGTTCTTCTCGCCGGGTTAGTTCCCGAACCAGTGGTAGGCATCATGTAGATTGTAGACAGCTTTGCCAGACGTCCCGGTTTTGGCGGGACGTCCCGATTTTTTCACCAAAATTAAATGTCCCGCGCGGGACAGGCTCAGTCCCGCTTTTCAGGGAAAGCCCAAACGTACATATGCAGCGTGCTGAGAAAGAAAGGTGTGTAATGAAGATAAGGGTGTGGGAGGTAGAGGAGTGGATTTTATTTGACTACTTTTGCTATCTTTTGTCACGTAAACGTTATTTTAACACAAAAAAAAAGATAAAAAATCAAAAAACTTTTGATTTTATACTTTTTTTACTTTGTCCCGCTTTCGACTGAAAAATCCCGCTTTTTCACTCAAAAAGTTCCAAAGTCCCGACTTGGCACAAAAAAAATCTGATAACGCTGATTGTAGACCAACTGCAACGGTAGGCAACAGGCGGGCTGCGAAACCGCGAAAGGTCGAATCTCGGACCGTGAAATATTGTAATGCATTTTATACCAAGTATCAATTGAGGAGCTGGCGAACAAAACCGGAGAAGTCCACTATAATTTCAAAAGCTTTTTTTTTCGAATCGTGATATCCAAGACCTGTTGCGTCGATCCCTGTTAATATTTTCAATTAAAACCGGCTCTAAGTAGGCCAAATAAGGCTTTAAAAAGTGCACTTTCAAACGAAACCGGATTAGTCCGATATCCAAAATAAAGATTTAATAAATTTCATCTATTTTCATTCTGAAGCGGACTTGTCCTTTTAAAATATTAATTTCTTTAAGACATTTTCAATCAAAACCGGATATAGACAGTAAAAATAAACACGAAGTAGAAAATATCTGTATTTTTTGGACGGCAACACTGGCATTAATCTGGCAACTTACAATATGTTAAAAAAATAATCAGCTGTGATTTTTAATCATTGTCGGCGTTTTGTATTTTTTTTTAATCAAATAAGGGGGCAAACGAGCAAACGGGTCACCTGATGGTAAGCAACTACCGTCGCCCATGGATACTCGCAACATCAGAGGAGCTGCAGGTGCGTTGCCGGCCTTTTAAGAGGAAATACGCTCTTTTCTTGAAGGTTTGCAGGTCGTATAGGTCCGGAAATACTGCTGGTGACAGTGTTGAGTGTGTTCCAGAGTTTTACAGTGCGCGGCAGAAAGTTACGCGAAAAACGCACTGTGGAAGACTGCCACTCACCAAGGTGATGAGGATGGTATGTTTTTCGCGTGGGACGATGGCGAAAAGTTGCAGGTGGTATGATTCCAAACAATTCCTCAGAGCACTCCCCGTGATACAACCGATAGAGGATGCAGAGTAAAGCTACATCTCGGCGTAATTCCAAGGGGTCCAAGCTGTTTGAAACACTATGGCAGTCAACAATTATAGCGGCCCGAGAACAATATTCCATATGAGGCCGAACCTGCGCCTTGTAGAGTTGTAGGCGTTGGTCCGGACTGAAGTACTGTCTCGCTCTGTTAAGAACACCAAGCTTCTTCGAGGCTAATTTGGCCTTACCCTCTAGAATATGATATCGGAACTGGACTTCGCTTGATATATTGACGCCAAGTATCTCAATGCTAGGGGAGATGGTTAAAGATGTGCCCTCGAAACGAGGATATACGACCATTGGTGACTTTTTAGTGGTGAACGCGCAGACTTGTGTCTTGGCGGGGTTGAATTGGACCAAGTTACGTCTACCCCATTCAGAGACCTTCTCCGATGAATTCTCCACCTTAGACACAAGTTCGTTTCGACTTTCAGTGACATTTTGCCAAGAAATATTGGGGGAGCCGGTATATACAGCATCACCTGTACTATCATCCGCATAGCAATGAATGCCGCTGGTCTGCAACATGTCATTGATAGAGTAGGATAGAGTAGGCGATAGCACACAGCCCTGAGGGACCAGCATCAACAGACTGAGTTTCCGAGCATTCGCCGTCAACTACGACCTTTATTGATAATGGATTCCATTATCTTCGAGAAGAGAGAGGTTATAGCGATTGGTCTGTAGTTGGAAGGATTTGGGCGATCACCTTTTTTGGGGATCGGGTGCACCAAGGCTGTCTTCCAGGAACGATGCCTGTGGAATAGGAGAGCCGAAAAAGACGCGTCAAGACCGGAGCCAACTCTGGAGCACACTTTTTTAACACAATAGGCGGGATTCCGTCAGGCCCACTCGACTTTTGGATATAAAGGGAACGGAGGGCTTTTCGCACTGAGCGCTGATGAAACCGAATATCCGACATGATGCTCGTGCATCGCGGTATGGTCGGCGGTTTCTGCCCCCCGTTATCCAGGGTCGAGTTTGACGCAAAGAGCTTGCCCAGATTATTTAGATATTAGAGTATTTAGATTCATTTCAAGTTTAGTGTTAAAAATGGACGAGAATGTTACCGTGGAAAGCATTAACGATGGTTGTCGCAAAAGAAAGAAACGAGGACGTTCTTCTGAAAACAATAAACATTTAAAGTAAATACGAAACAAAAATAACCTACAAAATTCTTAAAATTCAAATTTGATGAATAGCTTTCGTATAACGTATGTTTTAAGAACTTGTTGTAGGTACTCTGACAAGGATCCACTTGTTTTGGATTTTCAATCGCCGTGTGACCACAAATCCAGGGTGTTTAAATGTAGAAATGTAGATAATAAAATGTAAATATCTATTTTTTTGCTTTGATTTTAAGTTCCTCTTTTATACAAAACCGGTTTTGTCCGATATTAATAAAATCGGACTTGTCACACGTTTGCATTCACAACCGGATTAGTCCATTATTTTCAAACAAAACCAGATAAGTCCATTTTAAATTCTTGAATAACTTCTAGACTATAAAAGTTTATAAAATTGTTATTAATCATGCAACAATAGATCTTATTCACCTACCCATAATACTACAATGTTATGTTGTTTATCACCTGCATATATTGATATTAGTTTTTTAGCCAGAGTGTAAAATTTATTTTTGCGGACTAATCCGGTTTTTTCCCCAGCTCCTCAATTAATACATAGATAAGGTATTCGTTATACCTTTATTTCATTAAAATAATATTTTCAAGCTACATAGGACAAGTTTTTTTTTCTAGATCTCGTTAAAATTTTTCCAAAGTATCCGGACCGCACCTAAAATTACTTGCCGACCCCTGATGTAGACGTTCAGAATATATTTGCAAAAATTTATTCTGAATAAAAAAAAATTGAGTTTGAGTTTGAGTTTTGAGACTTCGTTGTCTGTCCGTCTGTCTGTCTATCTTCTGTCTGTCTGTTTATCTGTCTGTCTGTCCATCTGTCTGTCTGTCTCCAGGCTGTATCTCAAAAACCGCTATAGCTAGACTTCTGAAATTTTCACACATTGTGTATAATATCTGTTGCCGAGATAACAACAAAATACTAAGTGACTTTTTGGCCTTTTTCGCTTTATGTCGGTAATGGATAGGCACTTTAAAATTTCATGAAATTTTCAATTAAATGTGCAATTCAATTACTAATAATGAAATTAAAGTAAAATTAAGGGCGGCCCCCATACAAAAACACAAATTTAATATAAAAAATACGAGTCCGACTCGCACTTGGCCGATTATTACTATTGTTTGAACCGATGTTTAAGTACACTAACATGATGTAAAATCACTATCCTCGTTAGACCCGTAATGTTACGCGCTAGCTCCCTTTCCCTCAACCTTCGATAGTTTGCCATCTTTGACAGCCGGCACCCCTTATTTGCGGCCATATTAAATTAGGCACACCTATATTATAATAATAAGAGGAAAATAAGCTTCCTATTGATATATAAAAGATCAATATACGTTATGGATGCAAAAATGTATCGGAATCGTACCTGTTCACGCCTGGTTACAATAGAGTTGCGGCCGGGTGCCCAATGGCACACCGGATTTTTCTAAATCTCTATACTCATTGCCGTGAAATGAACCATGTTTGCTTTCAATACCTGATGAAAACATTTTATCCCGCAAACTCAATTTTGTTAAATTTTTTTAAAAATAGTTGCGGCCACATTTGGACTGGCGCCCCAGTAAAAATATGTTCTCCTTATCATAAATATTTGTAAAAATGTGGTTTTGAGCGTGTACTCGATACCTGCACAATTTTGCAGTGGGATCTTAGACTAATAGATACCGATGTATTTTGTCTAAAATTGTGCATTCTGTAAACTATTTTAAAGACTCTTTACAGCCTAATCAGTTTTTTATATTCTTTTGCACGGCACCTAACTTGCGTCCTTGTGCGAAAAGGTTTGGTTTGGTCCGTATCACGAGACGAACCACAAACGTTTTTGGCTTGTATCAAGATTCAAGTGCCAGAGGAGTTTTGGCGGGCATGTGAAAGAGTGCTGTTGTGTTTTTGTATTATTTTCCTAAAATTGTGTTAGCTGGGTTTTTAATGTGTAATATTGGTAGAATATTAACCATTAGATATTCGTGTTCATGCACAAGTGTAGGAAAGTGATGTAATATCCAGAAACGTGCTATTTTGTGTTCCCTCCAAAACTCCTTCGAAAGTTTCAGTAAAGCGTCTACCACTTTACTGAATCGACCGACTTGACTCCTGTGACTGTATTGACTTTTACTTAGACTTTGACTAGACTTTAGACCTGACGATACATGAAAACGATGATGAAAATTATAATAGGAGGAATATGGTTTTCCCGCCATATTCCTTACCTTTTTACCTTGTCTGTGGCACAACATACACATCCTTTGTGTCAAATTGCCAAAAAAGAAGAAAAAGAAAGAAAAGAAAAAGAAAGAAAGTGCCAGAATTTGTGTTTTTTTTTTTTTGCTAATGTCGTGGTTAAAGCTAAAGCTACGTGTATCCATACTAATATTATTAATTTAAAAATGTGTATGTCTGTCTGTCACCTCTTCACGCCCAAAACGCAACTTTATTTATTTATTTTATTTAAGTATTTATTTATTTATTAGGCATATCAACAATGTGAATACAAGCTTACATTAATAATTAACAATTAGGTCCTTTTACAGCATTCATGTCATTTAGAGACATGCACAACATTAATATTAAAACACAATGCAACATTTGGTAAGACTTAAGAACTAGTAAAATTAATAAAAATCAATTATTCAATGTCAATGATGAAAATTACAAGAAAACTTTTTAGTATGGAGAAAGTTTGAGTCCCGAGTAAGGTCATTGAATTCGTTCGGTCGTTCCCGAGTGAAAAAAATTTTGCCAAAAGGAGTAGCGGGCATCATCTAACTAGTAAACTAACGTAAGAATTCGGCTGATAACTCCACAGTCATCATCACGATAACTCGATACCCGCGATAACTCTATCAACTCGTCACTCTAGTGCGAACAACTAAAACGGTAATCGATGTCCTATTCCTACAATAAACATACTAGTTATATGACCGAGCTTTGCTCGGTATTAAAAAAAATTAAAAAAACACATAAAATGACATTTCATGAAAATGATTCCTAGCTAGATCGATTTATCGCCCCCGAAAACCCCTATATACTAAATTTCATGAAAATCGTTGGAGCCCATTCCGAGATTCCAATATATATATATATATATATATATATATATATATATATATATATATATATATATATATATATATATATATATATATATATTGCTCGTTTAAAGATATAAGAATATTTGTTAAGTACTATATTTTCTTTGTGGAAAGAATATTTTGATGAGAGATGTTAAACAAAAGGAATATGGTATAAAACAATCCAATGTGAGCCTCTTCATATCCCTTGGTTTGCAGATAGTAACATCAGTAGAAAATTGTTAAAAACAGCCTTAAGAATCCGTTCAGGACACATTCTATCAAAGTCATTTGCATTTTTAATGAAGATAGAAGATTCAGCTATCTGTGAAAATTGTAATAAAATAGATGATGTCTGGCATGTTTTGATGGAATGTGTCAAGAATAGAAGTAAAAGAAATTTACTCATCAATCAATTTAATATAAATCTTTTAGATGTGGGATGGATCCTGAGTTGTTTGCACATGCCTAGGTCTAATGCAGCTTTGGCTATTTACAATTTATTGCTGGAAGTTGATGAGTGAATTTCGTTAAGGCGGATACGATGGGGTTGACATGTCTACGACAAAAACCCCCATAAAAAATAGATAAAAAAAAAAAAATTGTTACTATATAAATAACTATGACGTCCGCAACTCCGTTGCGCCAAAATTCGTTTATCGCGCGGGAACCGTACATTTTTCCGGGATATAAAGTATCCTATGTCTTTTCCCGGGACTCAAAATGTCTCTATAACAAATTTCAGCAAAATGGGTTCAGTGGTTTGGGCGTGAAGAGGTAACAGACAGACAGACAGACACACTATTTTGCATTTACAATATTAGTAAGGATGACGATTCCAGATAAATTTTAACTAAGTAAAAATAAAAAATACAACCTTTTCCAATTTATAACATTTTTTTCAACTATAAAGTTATTTTAAATGTAATACTACGTTTTTAAAGAATTTCCTTACTTGTGTATGAAGTTTGGCGGTCTGATATGCGAGCGGTCGTCACGTTCAACAGTCGGCCGAGCACCTACTGATAAGTGCAGTGGACCGTCGCCTATCGCTATCAGATCTGACGTCGGGGTACGCGCCGGTTCGCGTGTTGTGATAAACGTATCCGTCTTAGTCATGGTGGGTGGAGCATTTGAGTATTTCAACAAAAATTTTTTTTTTGATAAATGGAAAGATCACATATAAGTTTTATAACAAACAAATTTTGTTTTTTTTTGTTTTTCGCAATAATTCAAGTTATTTCAAAATAAAAATAGTAAATACCGAAGACACGCCGACACTCCGGCACGAGCGCGTGTGACGTCATTATGTTATTCTTCACCAGTCACCACAGAACTTTAGCTACGTACAGGGCATAATATTATAGTTAGCGCAAACAAGGGTAGTATTGCCGTATACTATTGAAATGTATTTAACATTTTAACGTCACATCTCAATCATGGCGCGTTTATAAGTCACGTGAATTTCATGAATATTTAATTGCTTATAATTAATTGAAAAAACATTTTTTTAAGGTTTTTGCATTAACAGATGTAACCTTTCAGTGCTCACGTGCTAGTTCAGCTGACAGCGACAGCTACCAAATAAATATCTGTGTCAGCCCTGACCCTGCCACAACAATTGTGTTATTAGAGGAATAGGGGCCCTATTCTCAAGTCTCGAAAGTCGCTTCGATTGCAGGCTGCTTCACCTCCGCGTAAGAAGGCGTGCAAGCACTTCTTCAAGCTCTATTAAGCGACATGAGAATGGACCCCTGCATAGTCCGATTTTGATTCACCTTCAAACTGTCGCGCACTCTTTAACGAACTTAAACCGAACAGAAAGTTGAAAATTTCTCGAGATCGAGTTTATTTCTCGTCTTCTCGGAAGTAAGGAGACACCGGACAGGTGCCATTCTGTCAGCAGGTGTCGAGACACTGCACATACCGCAAAAGCTTAGTGTCACTTTCAGTGGACACTTTGCCAGCGTCCGACCAGTGACCAGTCTACGTTTTGAACTTGAAATTTCATAAATGTGTTTCATATTCGTCTTCCTATAATAGTCACACAGCACACTCTTCAAGTCTACACTTAAATTATAAAGGTGAAAGTTTGTGAGCGTTTATGTATTGTTACTTCACTTCTTCACGACATGAACGATTTTAATAAAATTTAGTATCGAGTTAGCTGATATCTTGGATTACCAGAGGCTTCGTTTTACTGCGGGAAAATGTCACGATTTATTCTCCGGTCTCACTAATAAACCGCGGGTAACATCGCAGGGCAGAGCTAGTATTCTTACAATCATTTCATTTAATTTATTTTTTGAGTAAAAAATAATCTAGTTACAATTAGACGTATTTATTGCTGAGTGTTTAGCTGTCCATCCAACGACAATAACAGCAGGAGCCACAGAACACCAGGCGCTGTATTGCTCGCTACAGAGTTACGCCTGAGTGGTGTCCTTTTTGGCACACAAGGCATTGCACTACCTACCATTCCCATGTAATACATGTGTGCTTTATTACAAGTTCAATTTATTGTTGTTCCTCATTGTTTAAATGTGAAATGTGTCCGGTTTTATTCGTGTTGTACTGTTATGCTTTTAATTTTAATGTTTGTGTAAATTCTAATTGTTGATGTTGTAGTTTAATGTCCTATTGGGTCAAATAAACTTTTGTTTATTTATTTATTTATTAAAGTGAACGCAAACCTAACTACTCCTTTTCAATCTCATAGATGTATTAAAAAACTGTGTACGTTGCTCTTGGAAATAAAGGCTTCGCGATCAATCACGCGTGGGCCGATATGAGAGTCGTATCTAATCGCTCGACGATCTCTAACTGCTCTAAGTAATTTATAATGGAAACCATAAAACCGTGATATGATTATGCGTAGGGCCACTCCGGAGAATGAGTTTAGTGGGCATTAGCGGGAATCACGCCGTAAACATACAATATGTCCGCAAACAGCGCTGTTGAGTGTTGACTCTACAGATTGGCGTGTGACGTCACCGCCCTCAGTGTGCTGCTACGTGCCTGCCGGTAAATAGTCCTGCTACGGGACTTCATGTACCTTCTGATGTTGACTATTTTGTAAGCAGCAGAAGTTAAACTAATGATGTGTAATTCTCTTTTTCTTTTGTTTAATTAATTTTTTAAATGGTTTTTTCAGTTTATGTGGTATATTTAAAGGGACAATATTTTAAGACTGTACCTAAACCAATCATGCAATCGCAGTTTCAGTATAAGAACACGATCTTAAGCAAAATTTTAGGGGATTACTAGTAATAATCAACCTCTCTCCTGTCATTAGATACACCCATATCTATAAAGTTGAAGGTACAAAAAATACCAGAATCCTGGTAAAATCACTTAAAAATACCGACCCCAAAAGTTGTGAGGGAGCGTATAATTTTAATTTTTATTAACAACGTTCAAGAGTACATTGAAATATGTCAGTGTCGGGATGACCTTTGGAAATACTAAGTATGTTCAACATTAATTTTATAACAGTCGAGTGGAACGATCGCTTTTGACTTTAAAATATTATGTACTATAGTCCGCGCGCAACTAGTTGGCCGCTCTGCCCATATACTCACATACCGGCAGAGCGGCCAACTATAATAGTTCCGCGCGGACTATAGATGACGCCTTCAACAACGCGCAACCGCCAAAATTCGTTGATTACGTTAGGAATCGTACATTTTTTCGAGATACTAAGTGAAAGGACACACCCGGGACTCAAAGTATCTCCATACCAGAAAGCCAGACTTCAGTTAACCAGTAAAATCGATTCACTGGTTTGAGCGTGAAGAGGCCACAGTCAGACAGACAGACTCGCTTTCGCATTCCTAATATTATAGTATAGTATCCTTTCTTTCATTTCTAATAATATCTACGTATCCTTTGTCCTTTCCCGGTATCTTTAAAAGTAGATATCTTACTGTCAAATAGGTTCAGCGCTTTTGGCGTGAAGACAGGCAGACTAGCACATTTTTGCTTTAATAATATTAGTATGGATACGTTCAGTTGCCCCGTTTAGTCCTCTCATAATCCAAAAGGACGTAGCGAGTAAGGGATTTGAGTATCCTGAATAAGGAGCTCAGACGTCATTAGGCGTTAGTAGTAGACATAAGGGAGATTTAACGGCGGCGCCAATTAGCGACGACACTAAATACAATATTATAAACTGTTTACGTGCTGGTTAACTGTTAGTGCAGCCCCTGACTAATTATTACGAGTATTATTCATCCGACGCCTATGACATCACTGACAGAAACGCCAGAAATATAACACTGAATGGCCTATGTGAAGAAAAGGCTGCACGGCATTTTGTATAATATTTATTTTCCATATCATTAATAAAAATAACAATAAAACATTTACAACACATACACATTACACTACCATACAATAAACATTACACAAGAAAAAAAAACATAAAAAGTACTTTTATCTAAGATAAACATTACCTACACATAGATACACTATCTTCACCAGTCATAAAACACCAAATGACAAGAACTATATAATTAATATTATTAGGTATGCATGTGCACATGATTAGACAAAAAATAGCACAGAACAGACAAGAATGGAAAAAATTGGAGGAGGCCTTTGCCGACTGGCAAACTGATCTGCAGAGATCAAGCAAATCGCAAATATTAGATACTTAGGATAGTTAGTAATAAATATAATTTTGTTATTCAGGAAGGATAGTAGTATGTTATGATATGATATATACAATAAATTATATCATAGCATATTGCTATCTAAGTTATCACCACTTTAAAACTGCGACATTCTGATAGCCATGATTTTGTATTTAATGTCTACAAACTTTAAATTGTAAGTAAGCAGATCTGAATAAAGGCTTTTATTATTATTATTATGCAGGTGCATATGCACATTTCGCCTTCTTGATTTATAGCAGAAAGTGAAACTCCACCTCTTCACACAACAATATGAATAGTGTGAAAATATACGTAATACAAGATAAGGTTTAATCTGCCTCCTCTTGAATAAATTGAGGAATGTTATGACTTGATGTTTAATACGAGTAAATAACACTATATACGTCATAATGAATTTTACGAGAAAACGTAAAAGGCCAATTTGTAGGAAAAAATATTATTTTATTTACTTAGCTCCTAGTTAATATCCATCCTACGAAAACGAAATTAAGTTATTAATTTCGTCGTTGTCGTCTTAATAAAGGATAACAGCTTAATTGCTTAAGACTCTTAAATTATTACTAGCTGTCCCGGCAAACGTTGCTTTGCCTTATAAAGTACTAGCTGTCCCGGCAAACGTTGTTTTGCCATTTAAAGTATTTCTACTTCATCAGTTGACACAAAATCTTACCCCCTCTTTTGTCCCCTAAGAGGGGTGGGGGGAAAAATTTTATACACCAGATGTTAAGTTGGAAAAACAGTTAATAATATGAAGTAAGTCCATTAAAGAAAAAAGTTTGATACAAAATCTGACCCCCTCTTTGGTCCCCTTAGAGGGGTGGGGTAATTTTTATACACCAGATGTTGAGTTGGAAGGAGGCAAATATATCTGCGAAAACCGTATGCAAATCGGATCAGTAGTTTTCGTGTTAAAGCAAAAGTCTTATACAAAATCTGACCCCCTCTTTCGTCCCTTTAGAGGGGTGGGGGGAAATTTTTTATACACCAGATATTAAGTTGGAAGAAGACAAATATATCTGTGAAAACCGCATTCAAATCGGATCAGTAGTTTTCGTGTTAAAGCAAAAGTCTTATACAAAATCTGACCCCCTCTTTCGTCCCTTTAGAGGGGTGGGGAGAATTTTTTTTATACACCAGATGTTAAGTTGGAAGAAGACAAATATATCTGCGAAAACCGCATTCAAATCGGATCAGTAGTTTTCGTGTGATGCTGGAACAAACATACAGACAGACAGACAGACAAAAAAACTAACTAACTTTTCGGCTTCTATAGCGATATTGTGACACCCTCCGCTTATTATTTTTTGAATATCTTTAATGTACAGAATTGACATTTCTACAGATTTATTATATGTATAGATTTTGCCCATATTATTTTCATTATTTTATTGAAGTGACTAAATAAGTATGTCACCATGGCAACGTCCATCGCTATCCCGTCGCACAAACAATAATGTAAATGGTCGCCGCTCAAGTTGTAATAATTTACTAGTATTTATTTAACAAATGCAACTATCAATATAAAAAGTACCCAGTAGCCGATTCTCAGACCTACTGAATATGCATATAAACTTTGGTAAAAATCAGTAAAGCCGTTTCGGAGGAGTACGGGGACTAACATTGTGAAACGAGAATTTTATATATAAGATTATTATGTTACAATGGCTGAACAATAATTTATACATTTAAGCCAGGAGAACTCCATGCAGAGTAAAATTTAAGCATTTTATGCGAAGTACAGTAGTATGGTACATGTAAACTTTGACCTTTCAAAGAGGTTACCGCAGCTGAAGGCTGAGGGCGGCGCGGCGGGCGCTACACACAATAGAATAATATATTTTAGAATTTTCGTCTATTGAATACAAATTGCGTAAACGTGACGTCACAAATTTATCAAGTTGTCCTTTCAAAACTCTTCGCGATGTAAATAGCAGCGGTGTGAAGTATTAGTATCTCGACGACCTATGACGACCTCTGTGGCTCAGTGGTGAGCGCGTTGGTAGCTCAAGCCGGGGGTCGCGGGTTCGAATCCCGCCGACGGAACAAAAAAGTTTTCAATGTTCCCGGGTCTGGATGTGTATTAAATATGTGTATTATATAATAAAAATCTTAAATATATGTATAGTATAAAAGTATTAAATATATTTCCGTTGTCTGGTACCTGTAACACAAGTCCTTTAGGTACTTAGCACGGGGCCAGACTGACGTGGTGTGAAGCGTCCATAGATATTATTATTATTATTATATTATATCTCGTCGTAAGAGTACTGCATTCCCTCGTCGTAAAGTGAAAGACGAATAGTGACAATACCTCGCCTTGTGATAGTCGCGACTCATAAGTCATAACTCCATATGATAGAGCAGCAATCGATCCAACTTAATGTTCAATAGTTTTTACGGCGAATGCGTATTGCGCTGTAAAAAAGTAGTTAATGTAATAAGTCGGGCTGTAAACCTGATGGGCGGTCAATTTGGCACGGGGTTTACGAGTGACCACTGTTTATAGCTGCGGCGGTTTATATTGCCGCACTAAACTACCGCTAATGTCCACTCATTTGAATGTACACTCACAAACATAGCGGTTATATGACCCGAGTGAAATAGTTATGGATGGACTTGAACGGTCCACTAAATCTCAACACTCGTATTTTTCTACTCTTATGTTTTAAAATGAAGAGTAGCTTTTTAATAATTCCAACTACGACCAATAAGTAGTGTAACTGATATAATATGATATACACACTATAACTCCTTATTAAGGGAGTGGATTATATACGTCTGTTTCCATTGACAAACATTGGAACTTTTCCACCGATTTTGATGAAGTGGTGTAAGACGCGCATGTGTGAGACATTGAATGTTTTATTATGAATTCGTAGTTTAAAAAAATGTTCCCGTGATCCTGAAATGGATTATAAAAATAATTATTTGTTAGTTTCTTATATATCTTTCTCCTCATTCCCCATACAAGGTTTCTATACAGGGCGTAACAAAACTAACTGGTAATACTTTAGGTGTGTATGTGTCCCCTGTATAAATTCCACTGTGGAAGTTGCAGCGTTGAGTCACAAACTCACAACACATACACACCCTAAAGTATTATCACTCAGTATTTAGTAATGTTACACCTTGTATAATATTATGGATACTTCATGAATTGCCATTTAAAATAATATTATAGTCAAAATCAAAATATTTATTTCCAAATAGGTTAACAAAGTTAACACTTTTAGAACGTCGTGTCTACATGATATGAGGCCTACCACCGGTTCGGGAACTAACCCGGCGAGAACAACCGGCGTAGGAAACTCGCACGGGTCCACCTTTTAGTTTTTACCAAAAAGGTGGAAAATAACAATGATAGCTTAAGTTAATTTACACTAAGTATGCAAGTAAAGTAAGTAAGTGAAAATGTGGTACATTTATATAGAAGTGACCTATGGTCTGTCAGGCGTCAGCTTATTTTTCCCAAGGTGTGCTATCATTGAGAAAATCAGTTACCTTATAATAAGCCTTAGCACACAAACGTTCTTTAACAACTAATTTAAAAATTAAAATAATATTATTATACCGCGTTATCTTGTGTTCAAGAACTGCCTAGACCTTCACCAACTACTAGGTATGTGAGGGCAACGTATGAATTAATAGAAATTGACCGTCTCGGCGACCTCCACGCTCGCTGATGTTGGGTGACGTCATCGATGACGTCGGCTGATTTTTGTGTGAAAAGGGGCGGGGCCTGGGGCGCCATGCGCGGGCTGGCCCCGCCCAGCGCCCCGGCTCGGCCACTCCGTATAAAAGGCTTCGCGGCTGCGGCCGCCGGCAGTGCTCCTCCGACATCGACGCCGGGGGCCGACGCCCGACACACCGAACTTTACGACACACCACGGTGAGTACCGCACACACAGAGTACCACCACACTCGCACACCACACGATCACGATGACGTCATAAAACTATTAAAAATAAGGTATAGGAAAATATATATTTTAAACACTACATTATAGACTTGAACTTTCGCCCTAGACCGATACTTTTGTCTTACAATTTCCTCTTTTCGGGGCCTATAGTCATATAAATAAAAATACATTAAGAAATTTAAAATTAACCCCGATACGAAACTCTAGTATAAGTGTTTCGAATTCAAAAGCATAATATTTAATCGATCAAATCACTGGAACAACGGACAACCTTTCATGAAATAGTTAAACCCAAATTTTCTAATACTAAGCGGGCTAATGATGATGATCTGTTGCGAATAAAACTCTCGATCATGTCAGCTTTCAAAAATAGAACAAAATCGGTCTTCTTGTTGGGTGCGACGCCACGGTCAGACACCCACACACAGAGACAGTCAATTCAAACTTATAATACCTACCCCCCTTTATTCGTCACCTAAAAATAATTGCCCAGCACTATAAATAATTGCCCAGCACTATAAATAATTGCCCAGCACTATAAATAATTGCCCAGCACTATAAATTTCTTCAATAGCGGAAAATACTTAATGCAGTATAATTTTAGCCGAAAGAATAACAGAAACAAAAGTTTTAGATATTTTTCCGCGCTCATTTGCTCAGTAATGGTGCTCCCACACCGCAGTTAGAAAATTTTTAGTAACGTTATTAAACATTTGTTAGCAAACATTTGATCACAAATGTAAAAAAATGTTTAAAATGTTTTCGTGTTAGAAAATTTTTATTTTGTTATAATTTGTTTTGCTATAATTAGTAAATGTTAGTTAACAAATTATAGCAAAACAAATTATAACAAAATAAAACATATTGTGTTACCTTTTGTTTGTAAACCTTTTATAAAGGACGACGGGGTATGCGGTGAACCAATACCAGATTTAAATGTTATAAAATGTTAGTAAACATTAGTAAACATTTTCTAAGTGTAGGAGCACTTATAACATGTAACAGTTCCTAACAAAATGTAACAATTGACAACATTTGTTAGTAACTGTTTTTATGTTAGAAAATGTTTACAAACATTTTCTAACGGCGGTGTGGGGGCACCATAAGTACTCTTAAGGATTTCCCCGGTAAATTTTTAACGAATGTTTAGGAAGTACTCTGAAACATTGAAGTATTTATAATCTTTTTTAAAGAATACTTAAATGTTTCAGAGTAGGAAGGATTACTCATTAGTAATTCTTATTATCTTAAAGGCTCGCGAGCATTCACTTGTAATGTAACATTCGACTTTGAGCATTCCATAGCTAGTTGATGTTACAAGTTGTAACAAGATATTACACACTGTATAATTAGGTGCGCATTGTAATGCTCGACTCTGTAACGTTACATTATGATGATTATGATGATTACAAGCGAATGCTCCCGGTGAGGGAGCACCTTAAACTTGAAACGAAACCATCTTTTATAAACAGCATCGGTAAAAATAACAAAACTAAACAAAAAAAAGTTTTTGTGGAAAGTATTTTTAAGGTTTAGAGGGAAAAAATGCTTTAAACATTTTCCTAAGAAACATCAAACAACGCATTTTTGTGTTACCAACTTTGAGTAAATTTACTAACTACTTTAAGCCTGAGCACAGCACGGTTTCATAAATACCATCTTAATACAAATAGAGTTACGACATATATATTTAAAATATAATATTGAATTATTTTAATATTAAATAATATTGAATAACTTGATTATTAACAGTGGGTATTCTAGATTACTCGTATACAGCATATGCCTACTTTTAAAATAATGTTACAGTAATACGAGCGGAAGAATAATAAGCTATAAATAAATCAACTGGGGCATAATAATATGACAAACGTAGGTTATTAGGACGCCGTGCACCTCGATATACCGATAGTTAAAAAACTGGGGGTTAAACAGTGGACGGCGACAGGCTGATGATGACGAGTTAAACTTAAGCAATGCGGCATCAAATATTAATTGTAACAAGTTATAATTATTACAAGTATGCTAAAGAAAAATTTTAATACTTCCTACTCCTCCTATTTTCTTCTGATTAATTTCGTTGCGGGTCCCGAGACAGCTTTAGCATGTACCTCGGGCTCCCTGATGCCACTGTCGATCAGCGCGACACAGAAGATACAGTGATTGGAATGTGTGGTTGAATATTGAATTTGATAGAGCTCGTTAAAAAAAACGTTAAAAGGACGGTTCGGGTTGTCGTTTTTTTGTTGTTAGAAATGAGGAGTATTGTTTAACTAGAATAGTATAATGTAATATAAATAACAACGGCAAAAGGAAACAAATCTTAGAAATGGTCTGTCCTACACATATACTTGGATATTTATATTACAACATAGTCAAATTTCTCGCCCAACTAAACACTTGTAATGATTTTCGAATATTATTTGAAATATTTATTTATATAACGTTAATTTGGAAAATGTGATTATAAATTTTTATTATTGTTTTTTAAGATTGTCTATATAATTTATTTATATAGTAAATCATATTATTTTTATATTTAAACATTATGATAAATCAATATTATTTATTTCATGAATTTATAGGTACCTAGTCATATTAATTTTATGTTTACATTTTATATTGTTAATGATTACTTTAATTCTTAAATATTAATATTAAGGCTTCTATTATTATATTTTTATTTCTTGTTAATTAATAATTATTCAACTGAGGAGAATGCCAATTCTTAACTAAATGAAAATTAGTGGTTGTTTAATTAAATATATTTTTAAAATATCGTATTTCTTCTTATTATATATGGTAATATAGGTATACTTCTTAGAGCAGCCATAGAGCAAATATTTTTGTACTAGAACTGTAATTTATTTATACGGTTAAAATAACTGTAACTATAAAATAAAGAGTGTTGTGAAAAATTTGGAAGTGAAAGAGTAAAAAGTGATTTATTATACTGAAGTGATTTCATCACACACTAAAGTAAAAAAAAACAAAAACTAAAGGCCATCCTGTGTTTTAAATGAAACAATTTTGTATTTTAGTATTCAATTTTTATAATGTATAATGAAATAACCCGTTGAATTTGACGTCATCGATAAAGTAGGTAAGTACCCATTAGAAACAATTTAAGCCGTGATGTGGAGTCGCTAAAAGCCTAGTTCTCGTGACGTAAATTTTGGAGAGTGTCGAATTCTCTAAATGCCGACGGGACAATCCTGTAAACGGAGCATTCCCTGAGTACCGACTCACAAAATTACTAATTATAGGTACCTGTTCCGGGGACTTCTCGTAATAACCGATAGAATTATTTTCATTTTATTACATTTGATACGGTTTAAGTAAGAAATTGAATTTTTCAGCTCTAATTGTGATGAAATGATGAAAACTACCTCGGTGGATTTTCATAATTTTCATTTTATTTTGCTAAGTAAAAGCAAAGGAACATACTAATAAAATTATTTAATAATTCTATTTAATGTTTTCTGAATGATTCAAATAAACGAAGACAGCTTTCTACAATATTTAATTTTAAATACTTTTTGTACGTAGTGGCGTTACGGCATTCGTACGTATCGGTCGCGTCCTAAGTTATTTACGTTTTAATAAGTGCAGCGATAACACTGCGCTCATTGCGCCCGGTAACTCGGTAACAAACCGGTTTGCCGGCGCGAGCCGCGCTTATCTATTGATGACGGACGAAACAAATAAACACGTTCCTGAACAATTAAGCTATTCCGATATAATATTGTGTGATAATGATATAAATGAACTTGAAATGATGGACGACAATTTACAAATCGAACGAGAAGAGAACCTAATACAATCTGAGATGAAAATGAAGGAGGAGACAGAAAGTTATACAAGACCGATGAAGCGAGATATACACTCAGTAGATACTGATTGGAGTATTGTAGAAAATAGGAAAGAAAAGAGGAGAAAGGAGGAGAAAATACAAATATATATTTCGTGCAGAGACGGAATGCCTAAACAATTGGCGTTGGCGAAGTTGTTAAAAAAAGAGGAAATAAATGTAAAAGATATTGCAAATATTAAATATATCAATAAATATAAAATACGTATAGATTTTTTGAGTGATTTCAGTGTCTCTAAGTTGGAGTCGAACGAGTCACTTATAAATCAAGGATGAAGGTTTTATAGGGCTTACGAAAAAAGCTATTCATATGGACTTATCAAGGATATAAATATGGATAATTCGGACGATGAAATATATAAGAATATAACCTGTCCAAATGGGATTCAGATAATGTCTGCTCGGCGACTCAACAAACGTGATTCTGTTTCTTCTGATTTCTCGTTGCTTCCGAGCGAGACGGTTCGACTGTGTTTTAGGGGGTCAAATGTTACAGCATTTGTTTATTTAGACGAGTTACGTATAAAAGTATTTCCATACGTATTCCCAGTGACACAATGTACAAAATGCTGGAAATTCGGTCATCTCACATAATGTTGTACATCTAAATCGGCAGTGTGCCCAAAATGTGGAGACAATCATGACAATTGTGAGACCAGCACATTTAGATGCATCAATTGTAGCGGAAGACACATGGCAATGTATAGAAATTGTCTTACTTATCTCAGAGAGAAGAAGTTGAGAGATATTATGGCCGAGTTCAATTGCACGTTTCGAAAGGCCTTAGATATGTACCCAGTCAGCGAGAATACAAGCTCTGAATTGCGTGATAACCAGAAACCAATCTCTGAAGAGGTTTTGACGGTGATACACGAAGACGTAACTCCTTCTACTTCATCTGTGCCATCTGCGCCCACACCGAGGATGTCTTATGCAAATGTACTTAAAACTACAGCGACTATACATAATTCCGAGTCCCCAAATAATTTTGCCCGACCGAAAAATAAGGGAAAGAAGTCTAAGGTTGAGTTTACGGATACCATGATGGAATTGGATTTGGATGAAATTCAAGACGGAAGCAACGATGCCGGACTTTCTACTAACGAGGAATGCTCGGAACCAAGTATTAATAATAATCAGCATGAAGTGCATTTTTCAGAACTGTTGTCTAGGCTTCGGGACATAATTTTTTTAAAAGGTCAATCTTTCCAACAAATTATTAAAAATGTTATTAAGTGTTGTGTCGAATGGTTGGTTTTAGATGTAGTTGACAGTGTATCAGCAGATTGGCCCGTGTTGAATCAAATAGTGGATTATTTTAATAATAAAAATGGATAGGAAATTTTATTGTGAAAAGCTTAGCATTATGCAGTGGAATTCCCAAAGTTTGCGCCCTAAATTAGTTTGTTTAGAAAACTTCCTTGTCCAAGAAAGAATTCATATAGCTGTCATTTGTGAAACATGGTTACAACCGCAGAGTTTCTTAAAGGTAAGTGGCTACAATATTTTTCGAAAGGACCGAGATGATAGTTACGGTGGTGTGGCTATTCCGGTGCATGCCTCAATTAAATGTCAACTTCTTAATGTACAACTTAGAAATTCTCGAATCGAAGTAGTAGGTATAAAATTATTTAATGTTTTAGACATAGATAGTATAATGTCAGTTTATTGTCCGCCCTCTGTTAACACGTCACAGTCGGATTGGGAAGATTTATTTTCGTTTAGATCAATAAAAAACTTAATTTTGGGCGATTTAAACGGCCACCACGAGAGTTGGTCGTATAAGTCAGATGGTCGTGGTTGTCAAATTTTTGATGCCCTTCTGGATAGTCAATATGTCGTTATAAACAGTGGTTCGTCTACTCGGATCAATCCGGTAGGCGGATCACAAAAGTCAGCTCCAGATATTTCGATAGTCTCTTCAGATGTGGCTTTAAAATTTCATTGGAAAACTTTGAATGAATCGCTAGGAAGCGATCATTCAATTATAAAATTATCTTTAAATATTTCGGACTCGTGTTTTAAATATAATACTTTACGAAGAAATTTTAAAAACGCTAACTGGGATTCATATACTGTTTTATTGTCTGAGCTTTTCACAAATTTCACTTTTTTGCATGATAATTTACAAGGTACGTACGATAGCTTTGTTGATATTTTAAATACAGCGGCTAATAAATATATACCCTTCATAAAAATTAATCCAAACCCGACTAGTAATTTTTCGCCAAAACCTTACTGGAATATGACCCTATCTAAATGCGTAGCAGAACGTAGATTAGCCCTCTCTAGGTTTAGAAGGAACCCGACCCCACAAAATTTTGATATTCTGCAGGAAAAAAATCGCATATCCCAGAGACTCATTCGCAATGCTAAAAGTATGGCGTGGCGATCGTTCTGTTCTTCGCTAAATGAAACCTCGTCCTCGAATGATATTTGGAAAAAATGCAATGGTTGAAAGGATACAGAGTAGTTAGAAATCACGTAGATATTAGTAAAGCCTATCAACTGTTACATAATTTGAGTCCAGACTACGTAATGCCTGCGGAGCCTACTTTTGTATAAAAAAAATCTACGCTTAATAAACAAATTACTATGCAGGAATTAGAGAGAGCGATTCGGCCTAAAGATACATCACCGGGACACGATAATATTTCATATTCGATGATAAGTCATCTCCCAGATATCGGTGAACAGTTATTGCTTTTACTCTATAATAATTTCTTTTCACGTGGTTTTGTACCTATACAATGGCGAGATGTAACTATCGTGCCGATACCTAAGCCCGGTCGAGACCCTAATGAGCTATCGTCGCTTAGACCCATATCTATGATATCCTGTATCTGTAAAGTTTTTCATTCCATTCTAATATACAAGTTAGAATGGTTGATCGAGAAACATCATTTATTATCAGAGAATACTACCGGTTTTCGTAAGTGTCGTTCGACATTGGATACTTTGAGTAATTTCGTTATGAATATTGAGAGTGGTTTTTTAAAAAAGGAATCAACTATCGCTTGTTTTATTGACATTAATGACGCGTATAACAATTTAGATTTAAACAGTTTACTGCAGATTATGGATCAGCTAGGGTTGGGGGATGTAATGTGTCGATATTTTTGGAATTATCTTAAAGAAAGATGTCTTAAAATGCATGTTAATGGCCAAATTTTATGTCGTTGTACAGGTCGAGGTTTACCACAGGGGGACCCAGCGTCGCCACTCCTGTTTAATATCGCGACTATTTTTATATGTAGGAAAATTTTTAATGTAAATAGATCACAATACGCGGATGATTTTGTATTATTTTTGACAGACAGTAATATAAGTCGGGCCTCTGAAAAACTGCAAACGGCGTTGAATATTTTAATAAAGTTATTAGGAGACTTAGGATTGGACATTTCTACGACTAAAAGTAAAGTATGCCTTTTTAAAAGAGGTTATAAGCGCGACAACATCGTTTTAACTGTTAATAATACTAGATTACCCGTGGTTGATAATTTTAAATATTTGGGTCTATGGCTCGATCGATCATTGAGATGGGCTAAACATTTGAATGAATTACGGGATAAAATTTCAAAAATAAATAATGTCTTTAAAATTATTGTAGGGTCAAACTGGGGTGTACATCCTGTCCATATTAGGCGTTTATACATGTCACTTTTATTATTACATCACAATTAGAAGTCGGTTAGATTACGCTTGTTTTTTGTATGATAATGCGAGTAAAACCCATCTGTCTAAACTAGATAAAATTCAAAATCAATTTTTAAGACTTATCGGTGGATTTGTAAAATGTACTGCAATTCATGTTATGGAAAACGAGTTACATCTTCAATCTTTGTTTATTCGCAGGTATTATTGGCTCAAGGTAAAATCTTTTCAAAATAATACAATAATTCCTTTATTGAATGAAATACAAGATCTCAATAATAATCTTAGAAACCCTTCTTCTAGAGGTAGAAAAAAACCTTTATTAGTTACGATTAATTAATCCTTTAACACGATTGCAGTACATTCTAGTGCTCAGCTAGAAATGTACACACTAAGTACGTGGGTCAGTTATATTGATATTTCTAAATTCATTAAGCCTAATCTTGATATAGTTAACAAGTCAAAAAAATCTTACAATTGTCATTCGCTCAATCAGATGTGTACTAAATTTATAAGCGATAAATTTTCTATTTTCTATAAAATATACACGGACGGATCGAAAGATCGACACAGGGTCGGAGCCGCGTTTCTCGATGTTACTACGAATTTCTCTTTGAAGTTAAATATTAAATCGAATATAAACATTATGAACGCTTAACTTATTGCAATATCGGAAGCCCTAGCTTACATTGACTCCTTAAAATATACTGGATAATATGTTATATTAACGGACTCGAGAAGCGCCCTCCAACACCTGCCCAGATGCTCTAGAATGATAAGAGGAGTACCTATAGCTTACGCTATACTGTCCAACTTATATAATCTTGATAGTGCAGGTAAACACGTTGTACTGCAGTGGATTCCGGCTCATATTGGCTTGATCGAAAACGAAAGCATCGATAGATTAGCCAAAGAAGCTTTGGCCGATGGGAATGAATTTGATTGTGCTCCTTTTTACACGGATCTTTTACATCTCGTGAGGATGAGATGTAACGAAATGTGGTCGGAATATTTTGATGTGACGTCTCTTACGAAAGGTATTTGGTATGAAACCATCCAACCTAATATCTCGGCAGTACCGTGGATCGATCAGGCCAATATGAGCAGGCCGGAGATTGTAATGGCGCTTCGACTCCGTTCGGGGCACATCCCGTTAAACAGTTTTGCGTTTCTTATGGGTAAAGTGGAGTCACCGAATTGTTGCTTATGTGACAAAGTGGAAGATGTACATCACGTGTTGTCGGAGTGTGTCCGGAACGAGGTCGAAAGGACACAATTTTTATCTTTTATAGTGTAGTTAATTTTAATATTGGAATTTTTAATAGCATTCTGGCTTCACCCTCGTCGGATAAAGCCAGAATGTTATACAAAATGCTCAAAATTTGTTTTGAAAATAGGCTTTAGCTATATTTATTTATTCTAAAGTTCATTATTGTAAAGTGATTTTGATTACGGGGGTGACTTAATCACTAAGTGATCAAACCCCTTTAAAAATAAAGAAAAAAAATACTTTTTGTAAAAACTTTAAATAAAGTAGGTATGCTAACTTGAGTTACACAACGTTTAAAAATGTGAATTAGTATTCAATTGTTGGCTAATGCTTTATTTTATCTCGCAATAGACGGCTAGCCTCGACTCAAACTATTTATTAATAATAATAATGTACCTCTACATTTTCGGTATTCGTATTCTTGTATAAAATTTTTCGCTCGTATGATAAAGAGCATGCAACGTGTTTATCGCACAGTAAAGGTACAAACGAAGTCACCTGTTATAAATTCTTTCGTATTCCCGAAGGGTGTGAGACTTCCGGCATTTACCGGTATCATAGAGGTGTAAATATAAGCTGTCATAACACGAGCGCGGAGCCTCTCCCTCGCCGCGCCACGCCGCGCTGGAAACGACGTCAAACAGCAAATTTGCATTCAATACACGTGAAAATTTTATAAATGTACATTTTGTACCGAACCCCGTTTAGATAAAGCGTCTAACCCCTTTAGAACATACCACAGATTCGAGAACACTCTACAGATTAAAAACCGGCCCGTTTCACAGTCCACTTACCGGCGGATAAAAGAACCGCAATTTATCGAATTACGACATTGTTTTATAAAAACTTTCGTCGCCCACTCGCGTGGAGTGAGCTATTCAATTATTAATTGTAAATTGTAGCCAATTTAGTTTTAAAAACGATTCAATTGAACGCCCGTAATGAAAAGTATCCCGATGAGACTGTTGGATTTTTGTATTAAATTCTTAAATGTTTATGTTAAATATTGCTATAATATTATGTACTTGAACTTGGCTCGACACGCTGCCACATCTCTATAACAATAGCTAAGTAAAATATTGTGTAAAATTATAGTATTTTTGCTAGAATACTAGGGCATAGGGTATAGGATTGAGTAATGAGTATGTAGGTTTCTAGAGTGCGTATTGTAGAGACTAGAGACAAAAAACAGGTCGGGTTACAATGCTGTTGGTGTCAAGTCACTTAGGACATTTTTGTAAGTTATTCCTACTTACGTAAATGTCCCAAATGACTAAATTCTCTCAAGTGTTTTATCACTTGTATAGTTTTTATTTGAGGGCACAAAAATATATTTATTTAAAACGAGCGTGCTCGACGGACGTCGTCCCGTATGATATTGAATTCTCAGTTGTCAAAAGCAATACGTCACTAAGGTGGGTTGCACCATAGGCATTGTTATAACTTTACAGAGGATCAATTCAGAACGCAACGTGACGATGCGAGGCGCGGCGTGGCATAAATTTGTATGAATTTGACAGATTTCAATTGCGTGAGACGTCTTGCGAGTCTGTCAAATCCATATAAAATTAAAAAATGCATATACGCGTCGCGCTGCGGTCTGAATCAACCCTTAAGGTTAATTTTAGCTATAACTATAATGCTAAGTACTCACATACGGTTTTACTCAATCGAGTAATCACGTAGAGTAAAAACCACGGCTCGGGCTTTCATCCACACATTCAGCAATTCGAGTAAAAATCATCGTGTGGACCGCAAAACTCATACGCTTGCGTATGTCTTGAGTAAAGCTCGACGGCTCGCGTCGAGTAAGTTCGAAGGAAATCAGATTTATTTAATTCCAATATGTCAAATATGTCATTTCCTTTGATTTGGAGTAAAACTATCGAGCAAAACCGTATGTGAATACTTAGCATATGTGAGTAATTAGCATAACAATAACCACAGAACTTGACAAATGTCCAAGTGACATTTGTTAAAGTTAAAGTTAATGGGGTTGAGAGTATAAAAAATTAATTATCCATACAAATCGACAGGAAAAAATATTTTTTATGACCACACTGTGAGCCTTGTGTCAAGTTTAACGTTGACTATAACCGATCATTAAAATTATTCTCCCCGTAACAGTGTGGTAATAGTCTTCTTCCGATATTAACGAACACAACAAAAAATTGCGAAATCCACTAGCCGTTATTAAAATTAGCGCTTACACGTACATTTAGCGCTTAATTTTTATATTGTAAATAAAATATATAAAATATCTTTTTATTCAAAAATATGGGTATCATGATATACTTTTTGAAAGTAGAACGAAGAAACTACGTTGCTTACCACCGGTTCGGGAACTACCCCGCCGAGAAGAACCGGCGTAAGAAACTCGCACGGATTGTAGATTTCAAATGATTAAATAACACTGAATGTTGTATGTTCAATACATAATATAGTTTCACAAACGGTATAACAAATTATGTTAGGGCTTACACTACAAGTAGCCCTAATTTCTGGGGTCGCTACTATCGAAGTCGATATGGAGGACTTAATATAACCTATTAAGTTACGTAATACGTTATAATTAATTCGTCATACCTTTTATATGTATATCTAGCTTAGCAGAAATAATGAAAAAGTGACTAAAAAATATTGAAAGAGAAATTCTAGTTTGCTTATCGGCTTCGACCTCTTCCGTTGTGTTTTAACAACAGCAATTCCCCAATGTGGCTCTGCTGTTATTTCATCCGATTATTGTTGACTTAGACTACTACGGATCCGGCCGGTTCTACTGGGACCGGACAGACAAAGGTCACTTCGAATGTCTACAAAATGTTTTTATAATATCCGATAGGAATTACGAGCCTAAAACTAAAAGATGAAAGGGAATCTGCCGCGGAGGGACGAAATTATTCGGCGCTCCGTTTCGGAGCTCCGCCGCCGAAAGTTATCGCAAAAATAGTAATCGAGCCCGGGAAGAATCTTCGGTAACAAAATGGAATCCTTTAAGCTATTTAATTTTCATGAGGGATCCGCCAGTAATTACTTTCGGGACGTTATTTAAAGGGAAACAAATAAAGTACGAATGTATCGGTTTTACGTTGGCCGGCTTACCCGGGGCGTCGGGGGGGAAGGGGAGGTTGCGGGGATCGTGTTGGCGCGGGGCATAGTGTACCTGGACGGGACACGACGCTCGGCCCGCGCTTCCGGCCAGCTCGAGCTATGTGACCCTCGTCCGTCCCCTGTCGCGGCCCGAGAGACAGACACACTCGGAATGTTGATGTACGAATATGAAGGCTCGAACCTCTGCTAAATTCTTGCCGTCCAAAATTGGCGTGATATAGAACTCGTCATAGAAATCCGAAGGTGGAAAGCTAAATATATGAGCAGAATTACTCATCGTTACCTTGGGCCCGGCCGTTGCCGAGTTATCTTCGACAATTTAAAATTTAAGTGATACTAATGACGGCGAAATGTTATTTTTATGTAGGGAAATAGAATCTCGCGGTGCCGCCTGAGTGCCTGCCACTTAGCGGGGGCGTCACATCTTGCTCGTTTTTGTTCGCCGTCGTGAAATTTCGTAGTGCTCCTAGTGTTATTTTAGAATCTTGATAAAATTGCGGCCCCGTGAATTGTAACATTGCATAAATATTAAATATCGACAGAATAGTACCTTCATCGACTTGATGATATTAGAGATTTACTTATAGCAATTAAAAATACTCTTTTGACCTGCTAATCAAACAAAAAAAAATTAAAATGTCCAAAAGTCACTCTGCAATCTACGTGGACCGTGGTATCTGTAACAAATTCTTAAGATGAGCTATTAATTTTTAATTTGTAGAGCTACTTGCTTGGCTTTCTCAAAACCATTGAAAATTCAATCTCTTGAGATATTCATTTTATCCTATGTTATCTATAGATGATGAATGATGATATTAGTGTATTAGAATCTGTGGGAGTATGACATGTGACGTCACACACCCGCAGCCCCGCACTACAGGGTGCTCGGTCGGCGAAGCGCGAGATTAGCCGGCGGTGTTCAGCGCCGCGTCCGGACTCCGGACACACACAATGCACGAATTAACCGAAACACGCTCATTCATCTGGACTAATTTGTTACCACCGATATCACACATTAAGACGTACGGGAAGAGAAGGATACTCGTAGAGGAGAAAGATATTTGGTGTAGATTCTGATTATATAGCCCACTAATATTTTAAACATCTTTTATAAGTATATGTATTATAAGTATGCATTTAAACGACTTTATCACAAAAATAATGAATACTTATTAATTTAATAGAATACGACTTAAACCTTTCGTAAGTCACGAATGGCGCGGCATCATAAGGCTCTGGCCCGATACAATAAACACAATAAAGTGAATACCTCAGTAGAAATTATTGTAACTTTATAAAGTTGTTAAATATCATTTTCTTTGTGAGCCCCGCGCCGACGATTGAAAGTTATTTCAAAGCTTTAAATCGATTTTTACAACTGGACAGATAAAATAAATGAAACGACTAGTCATTTCGTGTTAGTGTTCAACTTACGATATTTTATTTTAAAAGCTTTCTCAATTTGGAATAACATAATATTATGCTCCAATTTATTAATGTATAACCCTGTTGTTTCTTGACCAAACAACGGGCAAGCAATTCATCTAGTACCCAACCAATACATCTAAAGGACGCGTATACAGCCGTACAGACTGACAAATTAATAAAATGATTGACAAGGGTTTTGCGTTCCTTAACGTTTCGTTTATATCAGTTTTCATATTGTACTTAACTTCAACGTACATGTTACATCTATACATATAATAAATCTGTAGAAATGAAAATCTATACATATAATAAAACTGAAGAAATGAAAATTCTGTACATTAAAGATATTCAAAAAATATTAAGCGGGGGGTGTCACTACGTCGCTATAGAAGCCAAAAATGTGGTTAGTTTTTTGTCTGTCTGTCTGTATGTTTGTTCCACTATCACACGAAAACTACTGATCCGATTTGAATACGGTTCTCGCAGATATATTTATCTTCTTCCAACTTAACATCTGGTGTATAAAAAATTTTCCCCCCACCCCTCTAAAGGGACGAAAGAGGAGGTCAGATTTTGTATGAGACTTTTGCTTTAACACGAAAACTACTGATCCGATTTGCATACGGTTTTCGTAGGTATATTTGTCTTCTTCCAACTTAACATCTGGTGTATAAAAATCACCCTCACCTCCCACTCCTCTAAGGGGACCAAAGAGGGGTTGAAAACTAGTATTTTTCCAACTTTACAAATAAGGGAATGTAATGAAAAGCAGACATAATCTTACAACAATATATTATCTTATGTTCATTTCCAAAAGATTAACATAGTAAATAAGTTAGATAATACGAGTAACTACACCTTAAAGTTAAATATTTAGATTATATAAATGGTTTGCTTAATTCATTTTTAACCTTTAACTTAAATAATTCTTATTGGAGACAACAAAGAATTATTCTCTCAGGGTCGCGTTACCAGTTCGCGTGCCTTGATCAAATTTACTATACCCATTTGTTATTTTTAAGATAAGTGAAGATACTTTGGGTTGTAACTTGTACCCTTCTATACAACATTTTCTCGGACCTCGGTATGAGTTTCCTCGAACAAAACTGTGACTTTTAAAACAGTCAAAGAAGCTTCTTCATTAGGAGATGCTTGAATCTTGTTGCCACAAGATATTTAAAAAGAAACGTAAAGAAATATACTTAGTAAAAAGAATATATGATGACGACCCATCTGAAAAAAAACAAGACATTTATGAGAAACATATCTAACAACTACAATACCAAATTAATGGAAATTATGTTTTGTACATACCACGACGACTGCTACAACATATTAATTTAGAGTTTTAAAAGGACTCTAAACCATTGTCGACGCGATTTCCCACCTCATCTGTGGACAACAAATGTAATCAACCATGTACTAAGCCCTAGGGCTTCAGATTTGAAAAAATATGATATCAGCATCATAAGACACTTACCGCTATTATTTGTTTTTGGCTGATAAGCCATGAGATCCATAAAACGCGTGTAATTCATTTTGATTACTACAATGGATACACCATTTGAAGACTTTAACCTTTTGAAAAAAAGCAACAAATCATCTAATTCCAACTGACAACTCTTGACCAATCGAAAATGTCAATGTCCTCATGACATTGACATATTGACAGTAATGACATTTCTTTTTTTTTCATATTTTGGCAAGGTAATGACAATCAAAGTAGTCGTGTTCGTTTGCCATAGAGAAAAAAAACACGATACAAGTAAAAAATTGAATGCAAAGAAATTGCAACGTTACAGGGTCAGATTTTGTATGAAACTTTTTTATTTAAAAAAAGTTTGCCGGGACAGCTAGTTCTCGATAAAATATTTCGTAGAAGAATGACTCTTCGGTGAAAATGGTCGGTTCAGTGAAATAAATACAACTCGCTCTGTCTTCTGGCGAGTTACGGACGACCCTTCTCCGTGGACAACTCAATAACAAAAAAAATTATGTCAAACTTTGTCGAAACCGTAGTGTCGGAGGAGCGAGCGAATCTTTTATCCCAAATATAGGAACAATAAAAGTCGGAAGTTATTGACTACATCGTAATATCATTCGATCTCGTGTTTGGCGAGCACAAGTCAGCTAATAAAGCAGTGTTTGCTCCCTCCCCGCCCCGCACCGCCGCCCGCTCCCGCCCGGCGCATCGCCGATCGCCGATATTACCGGCGACGCTCAAAGACGAAATGAAGACGTCGTTTATTACACGTTACAAAGGTTTAGCTCGCGTTTTTTTTCCTCGTCGGCAATTTATAATGTTTGATCGCATCATAATCAAGTTGGAAATGTATTATTCCGCTCATGTGGAGTGTTAATGTTGTCATCGGAGCTCCTCCTCGCTGTATAATTAGCAGCGTAGTTTGCACTCCCACTGTAAAATAGCTTCGAGTGTTGTGACAACACCCCGCCGCCCGCCGCCCGCCGCCCGCCGCACGCCGCACGCCGCACGCCGCGGGCGCGGGACTCGTGTACTGAACATAATGTAGATTATAGTCGTATTACGCGGTGAAACCATTTACGAAACTAATTCGAAGCAACGCAGAAATAGTGGATAAATATTTACAATGTAAATGATAGCCCTAATAGTTTCGGCGCCGAGCCGATAAAAAAGCAAACACGTTGTCGCGAGAATTGGAAACACTTGTCATACGAACTTCGGAACGAATACGACGCGATATTTGGCGTGATTTGTCACACCGACCGGATACCACGCGACATGTAGCAAGACGCCGCGCCGCGCTCCGCCACGCCACGTCGTTTGCCGACGTACAATCTCGTGAGATCTGTTAATATTTACCTTCCATCATTTGCCGACAAATTGAAAGTTGCCGCTGCCGCCGTTACGTTATTTAAATTTTCAATCTCACTCGAAGTGGTTTTCGTTCGCGGACATTTTTTAACTCTGACTCGTTTATGAAGCTGGAAAATTATTCATTTCAATTCGTCACTCATTTAAATAATAAGATCGTATGAATTTACGTTCGAGAGGTTCTTTACTTTTCTTGAATGTCTAAAAAGGAAAACAATACTTCGTCCTCCTTTATAAGTACCTATCAATAATGCGCGGAATCGATCAAACAATTTGAGAAGATGAAATGATAGAAAAATATGAAGATAATGTCTCTTATAAATTACGACACCCATAAAAATTTTCCTCGACGTAATTAACGTATTGTTCAGCTCGTCCGACGAGCTCGCTCAGTGGTGTAGTGGTCAAAGAAGTTAAAAGTAGTGGTCGACAGAGGTCGGCGGTGGTCGGCGGTGGTCGGCAGTGGTCGGCGGTGGTCGGCGGTGGTCGGCAGTGGTCGGCGGTGGTCGGCGATGGTGGAGCAAGTGGCTGTCACGGTCGTGATGGAACGCTTTCCCCCGTTTGACGCGTATAATAGATACCGCTGTTTGCCTGATGGATGTACAATATTTGTGCGAGTGATTCGTTACGCGAGTGTGTTTGTTCATATCGAAATAGATTCATGGCGCACGATAGAGGGGGGAGGGGTATAGGGGAGGGGGGAGCGTTTCGCCGCTATTGTGATTTAAAGTGAATGAGTTACTGTTGTAATATCAATAGTTTTGTGGGGGTAGTTTTATAACTATTGGGCAGATTTAGTGGGCTAAAGATTTTATCAAATTCAAATAAAATATCCTGTGTTTGTAAATTGAACTGTATAACCAGGTGTGCAATTTACTGTAGCATTTACTGGGTCTCAAACAGACTTAAGTAATAAATAGCTAGTGTCGATTTTATCTACAGCCCAGAAAAAATAACAAGGAAGATTGCTTTCCTATTCGACTGACGAAAAGATGGTAATAATTTGAATTTATGTTCAGATACAATGGAGGTGTCAAATCACATCGTTATTTGCACAGCACGTGTCTGTCGGTATCTTTTACAATTTACAATTTCAAGAAAAATACATTTAGTTTTTTCGGCATAGAATGTTTTTTTTAAATACAGACTGTGTAGAAACCGATAATAATATACGAACAGCTCTCCGGGTCAACCACAGCTATTATAAAAGTACAAGGTGAAAAAGTCGCGCACAAAATACTAAACATTATTTACGTTTCATTAAGTCGTAATATTTTGTAAGGCTTCGTCGCCATTACGTCGCCGGCAAATTGAACGCAAATATTGCTGCGCCGACCGTCACGCTACAATGATACCCGTACTGTATGCAGAATTCATTTGCCTCTACCCCTGTCTTGGTAAAACGAGAAAGTGCTACGCGAGCTACGATGCCCTACGAGCTACGCGACGCCGTAGACCTGCTACGCCAAGCTACGCGGCGCCATAGACCTACCATGCCGAGCTACGCGGCACCGTAGACCTGCTACGTCGAGCTACGCGGCGCCGTAGACCAGCTACGCTAAGCAACGTGGCGTCGTAGACCTGCTACGCCGAGCTACGCGAAAGCGTTCTTGTAGACTCGGAGCCTCTTCCCCGCTTTCTCGTCTTTCGTAGCGTAATTTAAAAATAATTATTTTCGAAACGTCTCAGGAGATCAGCATTTTAATGTGAAACGTCGTAAAATGATATCGAATAATAAATTGAGCGGCCCGCGTCACTCGGTAACCCGAGCGCGGAGCCGCAAATAATTACCCGCTATTTTTAATTAACATTAGGCGAGACACCTGGGGGCGCTCCCTCTGCACCCCCCCCCCCCCCTCCCCCCCCGGCCAGGTCGAGAGACACTAGATCGTGTTACTAGAGAGTATCGCCGTGTGTAAGGCGACCCGACGCCCTTCACACAACTTTTATCAATTAGTACTTCAGCTGGTAGTGTGGAGCTCTCAGCGCCGCTTCGACCGGCATCAAACTACGTCGAACATCTCAATCTAAATAACTTGTCGAGTCCTTTTGATGTCTGATATATCATGATTTAATTCTTCGAACAGATTTTCAACGATTTTTAATTTCTTTTTTTTTTCAATATTTATGTATTATTAAAGTAGTTAACATTTTTTAAGCAGCATGTCGAACGACAAAGTATGTGCAGGTGTTTTTCCGCGATCAAACTAATCCAATAGTTTTTAGGGTTCCGTATCAAAAGAGTAAAAAAGAGACCCTATTACTAACACTTCGATGTCTGTCCGTCTCTCCGTCTATCTGTTTCCAGACTGTATCTCAAGAACCGTGATAGTGAGACTTCTGGAATTCATCTAAATCCTCAATAAGCGATGCAAAAATCTTAATGTAAAAAATAATGCACTATTATTCATTATTTTTTTTAATGGAAATTTAATTGGTATCCATTACTCAGTAAATGATTAATGTGTAATGTGTGGTCCGCCATTACACATTAAAAAAAGTAATGAGTAATGTAAATATTCACATTTCTAATTACAAAAAAAAAAAATAATGGAGTATTTGACGACCTCTGTGGCTCAGTGGTGAGCGCGTTGGTAGCTCAAGCCGGGGGTCGCGGGTTCGAATCCCGCCGACGGAATAAAAAGTTTTTCAATATTCCCGGGTCATGGATGTGTATTAAATATGTGTATGATATAATAAAAATCTTAAATATATGTATGGTATAAAAGTATTAAATATATTTCCGTTGTCTGGTACCTGTAACACAAGTCCTTCAGGTACTTAGCACGGGGCCAGACTGACGTGGTGTGAAGCGTCCATAGATATTATTATTAGCTTACATTGGGGGGGGGGGGGGGGGGGTTCGTGGGGGAGTGTTTGGGGGTTTGAAAAAAGTACATACATACATACAGAGCAAGTCAAATAAAACCTTTCAAAAATAATGTGTAATGATACAGTAGGTACTGATTAACATTAAAAATTGTAATTTGTAATGTACATTTTTAAAATACACATTAAATGTAAAAAGTGAGTAATGTAAAGATGATACTTTTCTCATTACAAAAATAAGTAATGAGAATTTATTTTTATGCCATTAAAAAAAAGTAACAGTACATAATATGTGCTGTTACTTTTTTTTGAATGGCATAAAAATAAATTCTCATAACTTTTTTTTTTGAGAAATTTCCACTACTCATTACTTTTAGTATGTACTTATATAAGTACATACTAAAAGTAATGAGTGGAAAAGTAATGAATGGACACTGACTCCATTACTCATTACTGCAAGTATCATTACTTGTAGTAATGAGTAATCGTCAATGCATTAACTAAAGTAATACATTATTTGCAACTCTGTCCTCAATTATATTTTTACTTTAATAATCAAAATTTATAAAGTTAAAATAAAATAAACATTTAAGCGGGGCTCGTATACAAAAATTGCCATTTACGGTACGGAGCCCTTCGTGCGCAAGTCCGACTTGCACTTGGCAGATTTTTTCTCTAAGACCTATTCAAATAAAAATACTATTAATAGTAGTCTTCTATTTGAATTCAAATAAATAAAAGCCAGACTTTAAAATCTATCTTCGATTTATCTATATATCAGAATATTTAAATCGCATTAAATGGGGGTCATAAAATTTGATTCTCTGTAGTCTATAAAGTCGAAGATCGTAAAGGACACCCTCCAGGACCTTTCTAGATTTTTTCCAATCACGAGTCTTGCGTTAACTTCGCCGTAAAACTGACCGCAAGGAACCCACCGACAACTTCATTTGTTAGAGTACTGGCCACTAGCCACTTGGTAATACACCAAAGCCTGATCTAATAATATTACGCCTTAATTCTTAAGATTAATAATATCGTGTCTGTTGATAACCGTGTCAGCAACAGTAAAACAAACGTCTAAAGACTAAACATTCAAAAATAAACAAGTTTTACTTTGACCTTTCCCTTAGTCGGAAAAAAATACAAAACCACAAGGAAATAGATTGAAAACCTCAAAAATAATTTTCAATCAAAAAGTTGTGAAAGAGGCGGAATTGTTATGTTTGCTCCGTCTTTAATGACAGATGACAGTCCACACTGATACATGAAATACTCCTGTAATACACACCGCGTCTCCGGCGGGCTTCTGAAATATTTTCCTCATTTTCCCTCATCTCCGGAAGTGGTGACCTTCGCTGCGGAGTCTTTGAAAATTGAACATTTTAATTTTCTCAGCCTCCCCCCTCCCTCCGCTGGCCACCACCCCCTGCCCCCGGCCGCGCTTCGAAACTTCGATGCAAAAACAAAACTCCCGGCAGTTTATCATCTTAATACGTAACATTTTTCATCTGCTAAACTCGCCTACGACAGTAAGGCGAGCGCTAACGAGCCGCGGTGCCCGCTGCTCCTCCTACTTTTTGGTCGTGCTTATCCAATACCGTTTCTTGTAATTACTTTATTCCACTCACGTCTAAAGACCCTTAACACAACGTTCGAGCTTAGGTTCCTATCCTTTAGGTTTCAAAATTTCCAATATAGTTTGTCAGTCTCATTGTCCACCCGATCACTTGAAAAATGTGGTTCACCATGAGCCCTATAATATTAATGCATTTATTTTGAAGGGCGCTTTTAACCTGGTATCGGTTTCCAGGTCAATGAACCGTCGCTAATACAACATCGAAAATTGGATTTAAGAATTCACATGTATGTAGGAGTTGCGGGGGATACGGGAAATGATCCCGCTCGATGACGCAAACATTGTTTTATGATATTTAAATGTAAAGTGTTTGTACACTGTGGCTGAACGAAGCGCGCGCGTGCCGCCGCCGCCGCCGCAGCCCAGATACCGCCGCGCCGCTGACGACCACTAACACCACATATATATAATTAGCACATTCATCGCAGGCTTTATAGAGATATACAATAATAAATAACACTGCTGTCGTTACCTATCGACACTGAAAATAACTATGAAAATCAAAACCCTACGAGGCAGATACTTTTTCGCAAACCGTTCCTACGAAAAACCAAAAAGCCGCGCTTCTTTTTTATTCATCGGTATAAGCTAAGACATAAAGCTTATATATCCAACAGGTATTACCATGTCTACACCGATATCTCAAGTTGAGAAGGAACCGATATAAAACTAAATGCTTTACAGTGTTACTGTAATTTACATTTCTATACTGGAGAATATTACATCGCCGGGCAATCTAGCTCCAACGACTTACATCACTGCTTTATTAATATTTTTGTCGCAACCTGCGCGATGTCACCCGACCGTACTTCCGGCGAATCACTTACGAGCACTGTATCACGTGGCACGCGCTTATTATTCAAAAGTTCTTTGATGTAAGACGAGCCCCGAGCGAGCGGCTCGCCTTACCACCGAATTTGTTACATCGTTCCCCAATTACATGAACTGATGTAATAGCAGCAACAGCGTGCCCCGCCCCGTGGCAGAGCTTGAGGATCTCCGCCTTCATTAAGAATGGAATCTAAGTCAAACTTTACGTAGTTTAGCAGTTTTTGATTACGATATTATGTTTTTCATAATTGTTACCCACTTCATCCACTTACGTCTTCGATTGCTTTAATTCTATGTTATTTACACAGATAACATTCGATCTAATAACAAGTGAAATACATTTTAAATACAACGGCAATCACCATCCTCTCTTAGCTTTTACAAGTTTAAACAATCTTTATTCTCGAACGTCACGCGACGCGCCCGAGACAACTCGATAATGTGTGAACATAACGCCGCGTTCATGTTCATACTATTATTATATTAGGGCAAGTATGGAGTAGGTGCGAAGTGTCTCTTGCCGTTATTTACGCGCTATTGACGTCCTCCGAAGTTTGGGTATTCAGCTCTCGTGCGAGGCGGCGCAAAGTGAATTTATGATTATAGAAAAATGTTTCGGAATAATATCGTTAGCGAAGTTTTTATTGAGTTCGGAGTTCGCGGTGTTCGGTTTATCGCGAGTCGCGCCGCCACCTAACGGGTTCATTTTCGGCGTCTTATCTCCGCCTGCAATGTGTGGCTTAGGGGAGACTGATATAAGATGCGTTTAGTTGAAATAATGTTTAATAACTGAACTTAATCACTACTTAACCTACCTTATATAGGGGGGAGGTGAGACACACACTACACCTCCCCCGTTTTTTTTGGAAAAAAAAAATACTTACACTAGATAATTTTTTTATAAAATACTTAATGTTACTAAAATACTTAATGTTACTAAATTCGTAAGTACTTAACAAATATATATTTTTATAAAATTTTGCTTTATTTCTTATTTTACTAAAAACTACAATATTATCTAAACATTTCAAAATTTATCTCTAACCATTTTTATATTCTAAATAACAATAAATACAAATCTGTGCTGCGTTTTTTAATGGCATTTTAATTTATTTGCAGTAATGGGTGGTTGATGATGTAAATTTTTAATACACAAAAATATTAAGTAATAATAAACATTTTCTAACTACATATTTTAATAAAACTTTTACACAATAATATAAACTCTATTTTTCCCTTACTCGACATTAACTGATGAACCTCTATAAGACGTCTTTCGTTATCACTTATCAAGTTATCACACAAAATCAATATTTTTTTTATCATTCTAAATTCATTTTTAAATATTCAACCTTATTACTAGCCTCATATTTATAATTTTACTCATTAATTATTAACTTATCCATATTTTACTAATTTCCTTGATTAGTGGACTGGCCAGTCACTTTTATACATTTAAAATTGTTACCTTAATTCATTAGCTCTTAACTCTTTTTGTCATTTTTCATGCATGCATGCCTATTCATTTATTTATATTATTTTTTAACATTACTGGTACATTTTATTTTTATAATATTTTTATTTATAGTCGACTCTTTTATTTATTTTAATGGTACATATTTATTTTTTAATATACTTCATGTGCGCACTTTTATTTGGTACAATACATTTATATTTTATACAACATTAAACGGGACTTTTTTTAAGACTAACCCACAAAACAAAAAAAAATGTCTCCAACCATTTTACTTAAATGAAGGATTGTTCCCGCCGAGCATGCTCTAAGTACCATTTACTTTTGTACCATTTTGTACCATATTTAATACCAAGGTTCTTTTAAGGCTACTTGACCTCCAACTATTCTCACAGAGAAAACTCGTTTACAACGTGATCGAATGAAGGATTCCCTTGCGTATTTTTTTTTTTAATGCTCTCGGCATTTTATTTATTTCTCGACGATACGTAGCATTTAAGCTAGAATTTTATAATGCTCTATGGCATTTTTAAACCTATTCTATACCTATGCCTATCAAAATACCCATTCCATAATTTTATGCAATCATTATTTAAAATATTCTTAACTATTGGGTGATCAGGCCAACAGCTACCAAACATTTTAAACATTGATGCAACTCTATCGCCCTAAAAACAATCCTTTTCAATCAAATACCTTCTATAACACTAAAACCCTTATTCCTAACTTCAAAATAACCATTTCTATACCTAAATAATAGCTTTTAGCTACTTTGCAAATCAAATATCACATTCCTAATCCTTTCTCACAATAATAATAGTACGTCATATCTCGTATGAACGTACATATTTTTAAGTAAATCCGTGTAAGTCATATCCAGTGTAATTTCTCAGTAAATGTAGCTAATCAACTTACTTAAAGTAGTTAAAAAGAATTTAATACATTTCCAAGAATTATCTCTCCTTTACTCTATTTCATAACTTCACATAAAACATAGTTTTCAATTTATATTATATGCTGAACTTTCTTTAATAACACGCTTCGTACGAAATATAATATTATTTTCTTTGTTTTTCTCACTCTACTTTTTCTAAAATATTTTACTGTAAGATATAGATACAAAGTAACCATGGAACCAAATCAATTTTTTTAAATCATTTTTAATAATAATTAACTTCTTAAATCTTACTGAAATTAATTGGGTTGGAAAACATAGCAACATAACATTCCATAAAAATCCTAACATCCTAATCCCCACTTAATTAATTTTACTACTATTTCTTTTTAAAAATGCCTCTTTTGTCTATAAATAAAATATTTAAGTCATTAATGTTTATTATTCTTTATAATTATTATTGTTTCTTTAATTACAAAATTATTCATTAATAACTTCTAAGTTCGAATTTAATTGAATTGATGTAGGTACGTAGCAACATTACTTTTATATTAATCACTTTATTAAATCATTACCTTTTTGTAAATTTTTATTAACGTTAATTAAATGCACCTATTATTAAAGTTATTTCAAATACGCCTCCTATCCTTTAGATTTTAAAAATATTATATTATTTTTATCAAGTATAAATTATATCTATTTTTTTTCTTTATATTATGTAATAACTAATAAAGTTATTGGCACACCTTTTTCAGTTGTTGTTTAATTTAAAAAAAGTCATAAATTTACACAAAAAATAAAGCAACGTAAGTACGGTACAATTATTTAAGAACTATTGAAAATATGACATACTTATTTTAAAAAGAATTTATAGGTACTTAAGTACTTAATTTGGAAAAAGCAGACTTAAAAAAATTTTATTATAAAGTACAAAATTTTGTAAAATTTAAAACAATAATCTTAAACTACCCAATTTGGAATCAATTACTTTTGAAATAAAATTTAGAATCAACTATTTGAAATGAATTAAAATAAACTATTTGACAGCGACTACAAAAAAAATCAGAAAATTAAATGTTGTAAGTATCTTATACAAAGTTAACTTTATTTTATTAAGCTAGTTTTATATTTTATTTAAAAGCATACACATTGTTAAACTATTAGTTCTAAAAATTTAATAAAACTCATGCCCTGGAATGCATGCTAATTACGATTGTAAGTTTGGCAACAATTACTGGAATTAAATTACTGGAATCATATTCAAACATACTCGCAAATATGGACTGCGCTTACATGACATATTTGGATGCATAAACTCATTGCATCATGTTTCTTTGTACCAAAATATAATATGATGCATGAAATGTTTTGATATTGTTATGCGAAACCAAAATAATATGATGATCTCTTTTGGACCACCCATATTGTAAAATGATTATAAACTGTACTGTAAATATTAATTAGATTTTTGACAACTGTGACACAAAATAAAAATATTTTGCATTTTCACAAATAACAACAAAATAAATTTAACATATTCTTAGTTTTTAATCTAGTGACCCATTTGAAACTTTTACTGCCTTTACCAAGAATTCGAAGAAAAAAAAAATAGATAATACGTGACACAAAATAAAGAATGAAACTATTAGTACTATTGAATTTGAAGAGAATATTATAATAATTTAGCTAATTAAGTGCAACGACACTTTAAATTATGTTGATTTGTAGAAAGAAAAAAAAATCGTAAAGTTTTTAGTAATTTATACCTTTTTAAGCAATCTATGTTGATTAAAATTATTTGAACAAAAATTATACTTGGTACAACCCTATGAATAAAATATATTTAAACGAACAAACAAGCTACTCCTTTTTGTAAAGTCGGTTATAAGAAATAACAGCTACTTACATTTCATTGCGCGAATGCTGAGTTGGCACCGCGGACATTTGACGCTTTTCCCGCAAAGGTGTTGCATACCGTGGAAACTTACCTGAGTTGTTACCTACCTGTTTTAACCAACTGCGCATAATATTCGATTAGTTATGAGTTGCTATGTATTCCTATATTCCAAAAAAAAATTAACAATCCTTCATCTCTACAAAATTACCATTGTCCTACAGTCTACACAATTTCCTATTTTTTCAATTCTTTTGTCATACTACACATAGTATTTAATAATTATTATACTGTAAACACACTTTTAAAACAAAATATTATTGTACTACATATACCAAAACTTATTTCATAGAAAAATTCATCGTCAACACCCTATTTTTAAAATTTCTAAGTTTTGCTTTATTACACAATAACAGCACCAAAACACATTTTATTTTAGAATATTATTCCAATTAACATTATTTTCTATTTAAAATTAATGTTTCTTTTGACATTATTTTCTTTAAACTTTTAAATGAACTTATCTTCCAATATCTAAATATTTTACAAGTTGCTAAGTTGCAGAATAATACCATTATTTATTTATTTTTACTCTAAAAACATTAAACCAGACACGTAATCTCCAAAAAATAAATCTTTTCCAAAAATAATGCAGAATAATTTGATAATACCTATTAAATCAATTAAAACAAAATTAACATGCAAAAAAAAAAAACTTACTAAAATGTCTTAAATATCAACTGCAACTATTTTGAAGATTTCAATTAGTCAGATATAATTGTAAAATATAATATATTATGAAACTATTACCAATATTATAAATTTCGCAAAAACTTATTTATTTCTCATAGCAATCTGACTTTCCATTAATTAATTAACTGTTAATTTATAATTTTACTTATTTTTTACAGAAATCTTTATTTCTAGAAATTAAATTACTTGTATTCAAAATATTTAAAATCAAAATATTATTTACTCAATTAATAATACATTTTATACCTTTTACGTTTTATGGTTATAATTTTTTCTTATATATTTTGTTAAATTGCTTAAAATTATATTTTATTTTTCTAAACGGAACTTTCTATGTAATTTTCATATCAAAATAAAATTTAAATTTAGACATAAATTGTAACATAATTACTTACTAATTTTATACATACCGCTGCAGTTACAAATAAGACATATTATAATTTATTTTTATATTTAAATTTAGACAAAATAACTTCAATCGCATTTTTCTATCCTCTTCTTTCTGTTCTCCCGGCTGCATCCACTTCCGACACGAACATCTCCCGGCCGCCTGCTCTACATTCCTCTCATCCGACTCCAACATCTCCCGGCTGCCAGCATATTCCACTCATTTGACACCATCAACTCCCGGCTGCCAGCTTTGCATCTCCACACCAAAATTTTGATTTTTCTTCAGACAGTTTTTTTTTAGCAACTTTTAGTTTTCGGTTTCATATTATATTATTCTTCTTGCAACTTTCCATTTTCTGTAATTTAATTTTGTGTTTAAATTCTGATTACAATTTTTTTTTATTTTTCACTGAGTCTATTATGAGTTTTATATTATATTTATATTTCCGCTTCTTACACATTTGTATTTATCTTTTTTTAAGTCTCTTGTCTCTACACTATTTACTTATTTTTAAACCTACATAATATTTTTACTCACTAACGGCCGTTTAGTTCATTTTTACCACTATAATTTGTCCATAGTCACAATTAAATTTCACTTTTGATTACAGTTTTTTTTTAAATATTTCACTTAAAAGTCTTATTATTTTTAAATCACTAAACTATATTCACATTCCCTGTACCCGGTGCGCAGCGCTGCCGCAAGGCAGCACTGGCAGGGTCGCCATGCAATGTGTGGCTTAGGGGAGACTGATATAAGATGCGTTTAGTTGAAATAATGTTTAATAACTGAACTTAATCACTACTTAACCTACCTTATATAGGGGGGAGGTGAGACACACACTACACGCCCGCGAACGCTACCAGAACACGAAGCTTTTATCATTCGCTTCTTTATTTTTATATAAATTCCCCATCTTCAAGTAAAAAGGATTGCAAACTTTCCGGAGCAAAACATGTTGCGATTCTTTTGCAGTCTTCTTTCTTTCCGCCGTTTGATTTTTTACATAAGCTTTTGAGCCGTTTTTTATATTTCATATTTCGATTTCACTAGGACGAATTTAATAATTCATGTTCCGTATGAGGACGATAATAGGAGTAATACGCGGTCGAGCGGCTTCGCGCTAATGTACTCAGCCCGAAATGTTGGATTATTACATTACTGGCGTTTCGCACAGATTTCACGCGCTTTATTACGTTACTTACATGCTCGATTATTTCGAGCATGTACAGTCGCCGAATTATCGGGTATACGTTATACCACTTTCAGCTCCTAACAGTACTGTGTTATTACAACTTACTTTTAAGCAAGGCTGCTTCCGAAGACTGATAATTAATTCGAGTATATAATAATAATACTGAAGGACGCAACGTCCACGACTGAGCGTGTGCAAATATTTTGTGAATGTTTACGTGATTCAATTTGTATACATGCAATTCGTGTATAACTCGTTTCGGACAAAAGCAAACGATGTAGTTTGTTTGTGAGCGTTGTGTAACGTCGTGCGGTCCGCAAACAGTCGGTACGTGCCCGCACATAATATCGCCGCCGCTCACCGCACCGCACCTGGCGCGGCGCCTGCATGTGCCGCTGACTAATGCTACGATGCACTTTTTGCTGTACACCCTATTTTTCTATCCAAGACATATTTACAACGTTGTTATAGTTTTTCGCACCCCCAATGTTGTAAGATATCATTACAAATTTTGCTTATCATGGCAATCACCCGCACGATGATAGCAAGAAACTCGCCCAACTCACGCGGTAAACTTTAACACTCGATGCACTAAAAAGTGAGCAGCTCGGGAGGAATGCCAAAGTTCGGACCCGGAACTTTCACACGTAAAGTTTGCAGCTCTCCAACTTGTCGGAATTTGTGTCACGTCGAGTTCGGGGAGTTCAATAAAAAGTGTCGACGCGTGTCTAACTCGCGTGACAGACGTGACGGGAGCCGGGCCCGCCCTCGCCGGCCGTCGTGACGTGACGCGTCACGAACTCCCGCCGGCTCTCGTTTCCGCCGCGACGACACATGTTCGGCGATTTGTCTTCCTCGCCACGGGCTAATTGACGTCGGTGTGAAGCGGCTTCGCCTCTTCTTTTTCGAACAGCTTCCATTTTAATACTGCATCTCGCGCGAATATAGGACAACGACGACGGTTCACCCTTTGAACTTTATTAAAACGTTTCTTCTAAAAGTCGTCGCTTTTTACGCCTTATCGCGGCCGATTTAAATAACTCGAAAGAGATTTCTTATCGACGCGCTACTTAAAAGCCGAGAAAATACTCGAGTTTATGGACCATTTGCCGCGCCAGGTCGGGCGGTAATATTATAAGTAACAATTTCATCTCGCTCTCATTAGGCGCTCGTTTCGCGCGCCGCCGAGAAATGGAAAAATATTTGCTAACGTTTTAAACTGCCGCCGTCTGCGCGATATTACACTACACCAGTTTATTTGCTCACCAGTCACCCGCAACTTCGGCGTTAAATGCAGATCGAAGTCGCTACTCGCTGCCCGCCCGCTCTACGATGCTCCCGTCGGGGCCGCTAATGAAATGTATTTTAGTACTTTCGAGATACTTTTACTTAAGCTTAATTAAAATACCTGAATAGAAGAAAATATTTTAATGTCAGCACGTGGAGGCGAATATTAAGTGACGCTACACGATACGCCGGTCGCCAAGAGCCGAGGCCGGGGCGTAGGGGGGATGAAATTATATCATTAAAAAGCGCTAATATCTGTGACCTTTAACTTCGGATATTATTAGCAGCAGACGGCCTACTCTATCCATTCAGACGAACAGGTTGTTCGGTTTCTTTTTCACTTGTTAACTTAGATACGTTGTGTATGCGGCAACATTTATTTTAAAATATAAACAGAAAGCTTTATTTCGAGTTTTGAAAATAGCGTACATTTTACATTTTGAAATGTTGTTGAATCTGAAAAGAGTACAGCTCTACAGATGTCTCGCATAGCTGATTTATGTAAAGAATATGATAATCATATTATAATATTACGTCCTCGAAGCCGGTTGTAACAAAGTGATGGTCCGGCCGGCGGTAAACCCGTTGTAATGTAAATACTGCGCTCAAACACACCACTTTTAATCTCATACAAAACTTTTTATTAAAAATGTAAATACACGTTGTGCGCAAATAGCCGCGGTCGGATATAGTGGGGGGAGAAGGGAGGAGCACATATGAGCTGATTTATTTGCATATATGCAGACAGAGCAAAGAAGAAATAGAGATATTTACTTAATAAACGTGTATTACTAGGAGTTTTGTTGACTTTCACAGTAATAACTTTCACACACTTTTCAGTTGTTTTTTTTTTATTACAATTATGTTTCACACTACCGGTTTTGATAAAATCATCATCAGGTATGAATGAATGAAAAACATGAATTTCTACCAAGAAGTTGCAGTACATTCAATATCATATATTTTATTGACTTATCCCATAATCGTTTAAATGAAACGGGTTTGTTAGTTCCCTCTTTTTTCAAGTCAAGTTATTTAGTACCTATATGTAGTATGTAGGTTTATATCGGGAAATATTCTATTATTAACTTGCATCGAATGTTTACTTATTGTCTGTAGTTGACAAACGAAGATCACTCGGTCGGCACTTTGCTGCAACAAGTACAAGTCAAACACATGTCGCCGACAGTTCCGGAGCTCTCCTCCGCAACAAGTTTCCTCATTACCTCCCCCTTCCCCGCCTTCCCCCCTCCTCCCTGCGGACTCATCTATTACGTGACGCGCGAAACTCATTAGAGCCGCTGAAAAACTCACCAAACATCCGTAACAATGTTTAACTGCAGGTTACAAGCGCCATTACCAAATAATAGTCTTGTAAATGACAATGGTCCAGCATTGTCTAAGAAAACCACGGCCTTGCTGTTATGTGTTCTTTTTAAATTAAAATGCAGATTACAGCATTAGATACGTGTGCATATTCTTCGAGTGTTACAGTTCATTTATCGATGCTGAAATGAATCGAATTGGCCGTGGAAGACGTCAGGTGATCTCGTAGGCCACACTTTTCTTGTTTTTTTTTTATACGAGCGAAAGAGATATTTTGTATGGAAAAAAAGCGAGATAGTTGAAATGTATTATCACTTACAGAAAACTGGCATGAATATCATGAGGTTATTTACAATGCTCCAAGAGTCGTTAGGCAATTATAGGATGGTTGCAGGGGCTAGAAGCAGCATTAGGAAATTCGATTAGTCGTTCTATTGGCCCTGCCCGCATTACGCGTTACGTATATATTAAACACCAGCGAGTAATGAACAAAGTGGAGTAACAAACGTTTTACAGGCATTCTGTAATGAAGTTCGGAACAGTACTAATGCCGGTAATGTTTCACCCGGCCGTTCGACAGCTTAATTAACAATTTTACATTTGCTTTTGAAGCGCGCCGGTATGTTGCCTGTCAACTTTTCGCAATCACTTTTTAACGACCGTACTTCGCACGTACCTAATGACTAGCACACAATTATCCTCATTCCCGAAAGTTTTTATCGTGAAGTTGATAGCTTTTCTGAATGAAAAGACAACTCGGAGAGTATACCAACTCTTTTCTGTAGGCCCAGCACCCTAGTTTGAGCATTAATTACGATCGGCCAATCGGCCGGTAATCGTTTGTTTGGCGCCCAACTTCCCGCAGATAAGGCGCGTCAAAGGTTTCCCTCCTCCCCCTCCCCCGGCAATTGATCGTGGCCCGTGATTGATGGCGATGGAAGATCAGACACCAACTTTAAATTGACCTGTCAGCACTTTGCGACGATCAAACTGAAACTGTCGGCGCCGCGGCTGGGACAATACAGGACGACTAATAGCTAAATAGCTAATATGATGGGCCCGGGCAGGATAGAAGGTGCAAAGTGATTCCTTGTTCTTACTCGTCTTTTCTGGAAATCTATATAAATAAAAAAGAATATTTATTTTTTGGGTTTTATTGTCGCCATCTCCATTCCAGAACGGCCGAACTGATTTGGCTAATTTTCATCTTAAAATATTTGTAGAAGTCCAGGGAAGGTTTATAAATATAGGGCGAAAAAAAATTAAAGTTAAATGATATGAAGTTGAGTCATCTAGTATAATATGTCGAGATTAAATAGTCAATAATTTATATCCGTCAATATATTACATTTACACGAGGAATCAGTTGGCGTCCCGCAATATACATCTGTTGCAACATGGTATCACTAGCGACATTAAAATATGATCACAACTTTTGTAAGCAGGTATATTTTTCGAGCCCGATCTATAATAGATAATATTAGACAAAAGCACTGTTTAATTCGAGCGAGATTGAACAACTATTACCAACATCAATTACTTTTAAATGTTGTTAAATATGTTTGCCACAAAGATATTTACAACACGTCTTATTTATACAAAACTACGCCCGCAACTCCTTTGCGTTTCATTTATCGCGCGGGAACTGTAATTTTTTTGTGATAAATACGTCCAATGTGTCCTTTCCAGGGACTCAAAGTCTGTATACCGAATTTCATCAAAATTGGTAAAGCGGCTTAAGTGTAAAAAGGTAACAAGCAAATAGACAGACATACTTTCACATTTATAATATCAGTAAGGATGCAGTACTCAGTAGGATCGAAAAGTTCGTAGCATCGTTCATGTAGCAGAGAGTTTATATCGTGGTTGTAGGGGCCGATATCGCCCACTGAGCGTCGTGACGCTGGCTCTGTACCGACTACCGGGGAACTTATAATGAGCGCTATTAGCGGATTTAAACTCTCAACTAGTTTTTAAGCTCCATCGCGCAATCTGTAACGCTCGCGACAAGCTTTCGTGTACACAATCTTTAGTCCTTTCGATTTATTACCTAGTCGATCGTTTTAGTTTTAAATAGTCTCATCTAGCTACTTAAAAATTACGTCATACATATTATTATAGTGTATAATGATAGCTATTTCCTTAGCTGAGAGCTACTTTATACTCTCTTGATGATACTCCTTAGTTTTTCTTGTAACTAGTTTTAACGATTTCATTCCAAGAGGGTTGTCCTTACCATATAATACATACAAGAATATGCAGCTCAGTCTAGCTGCATGCTGCTGCTGCATATTAATATAAACTTATAATTTAAATATTAATATAAATATAAACAGTCAATATGGCTATATTCGTCGATGTAGAAGGCACACGCCCTAAGTAGCGTGTTCTAGTTTCTTTTTGGTGCCGAACTCAGAGCGCCTCTCGTGCTGAGGGCTGCCAACAATGCCCTGAAACAATGCCCGGCGCTTAACGCCGCCACTGTATTTTATCACTGAACTAAAAATATAACTTTTGAAATTTGAAAATTTTAGTGGTATTGAATTTGTCCAAAATGTTCCAAAATTGAAGTTAATTTTATGGTGGATTTTAATGCAAGTATAAATGAGCAGTTATTTAATTTTATGGCGGTTGATTAATTATTGCGACAGTAAAACATGGACAGTTATAAAAAAATAATTGAGCAGTCCAATATTACTGAATGAGCGGTAAAAATAATGGAATGAGCGGTTCGATAAATAAATGAGCGGTAAAAATGATGGAATGAGCGGTTCGATATAAGTATTAAGTAGTTCGGCAGATCTACGGCAGATCATAGCGACGGGTGAAAGGGAGAGTGTTTTTTTAAAGTAGAATCGTATAATAATTATTAAGTCTAAATTCAGGCCGGCCTAATCTTAATGATGTACGGCCTTTATAAAATAAAGATTTAAAAAAAAGAGTAAAAAAATATTTCTATGCACATTTCATTTTTATTTCATTTCATTATTAATGAAAAGACTTAACAGAAGGCCTACTTAACCGGTCCGGGGGGCGCAGCCCCCCGTCAAAACAAAAACAAACACAACCCAGAAAGTCCACATGTGGGTTAGGTTAGGTCAGAACTTAGACCACAACACAGAGGGAGCCGTGCGAGCGCAGCGAGCGTTCTGCGGCAGCAGCCGGCGACCGTCATACTTTCGCTTTATAGCGGTACGGGGTTCCATGGGCGAGTTCGACTCGCACTTGGCCGATTTTATTTTATTTTACCACCTCATTGTTTAAAGAACTGCTTAGAATGAGATATCTTGCTGACAAATTCCGATTTGTTACTGCCCACACGTAACCGCTGATTCATTAATTTTTACCGCTCATTTAATTACTTTACTGTTCAATAATGTTTTCAATTATCCATTTCATTATTTTTACTACTCATTTTCGTTTACTTTACTGCTTAGTTTAAACTGATAAACTAGTTATTAAACATGCCATTTATAATTTTTAACTTACCAAAACTGCTATTTACAACTGCCCCTTTAAATCAGTGCCAAAAAAATATTCCGGCTTTCCAATTTTCTAATAAAATATGCCACATTTTACACGACGAAGATGAGGTTCCTAATACCTCAATCTCGCCGAATCATTTTTTCGTGGAATATGAAGCATGCTTGATTAAATAGGAGTAGTCTCCGTCAAACATTAATTTAATAATGTAAATAAAATGATAGCTCTCGGGTGAATCTAATTTATGTATGGATAATTATGCGGCGCGCTCGAGGGCCCCACTCCCCGCACCTGTACTGTACATCCCGGTGCACTACATAGAGATCTTATCCCTATAACAATAAGATTCAAAAGATCAGATTTGTTGCCTGTCTTACCTGTAGGTGTAGGCAAACATCGGCTTATTAACGACGTGAGATCTAACAAACCATACGCGGCAATCAGGTGACGAAACCTTGTTAATTTTTTTAAATTTGAATATCGGAGGGTGCAGCCCGGGCTCCGGTATGAACTTTACTCGGCGAGTACGTTTTTTACTTGTTAATTTGGTGTTCGGTCTCGTTACGTTACGAAACTATAAAATAAATCTTATTCCAATATCGTTCGGAGCTGCTCAATATTTGATTTCGACGTTTGAATTTTATGCTTATTAGCCGGCTACAACAAATTATAGTTACCCAAATCTATTTTCATTTCGAGTAATTTTGAAATAATCCGTGTGAATGTTTAATGTGTCTATGAAAGCGACAGTAGGGACACAACAATAGCTCACATGTTGAGGAGGTGGTTGCGGGCGGTACTCGGCACAATCGGCGCGGCGCACTCGCGTTACGGCGGATTACTGACCCTCATCATGTCTGAGAATTACCATTGTAACCCCCCCAACGTACCCGGCAACCCTACAACCCCCCGGCAACCCGACAGCCCGGCTGGCCTGACTAAATCTAGCGATCACGTCCTTGTTTGGTCCCAGTCGTTTAATTGGCGCATAAACGGTATAAGAATATAAGAATAAGAATCATTTATTCAATTTAACGTAACGACCATTATAAAATACACAGAAGAATAGCAAATAATAATTAAAAAAAAACTTAGAAATAAAAAATAAAATATTCTGAAAGAAACAAAACATGTGTTGTGAAAAAAAGAATACATACAAAAATGGCAGTGCATTGCCTCAAAAAAAAGAAAAGGTGATCACTCAGGTTTTGACAGCGACAGACGCCGCTGTCCCTGGTCTTCCGTGACCACCTGTCCCCGTAAGTTATAATCAAAAACTAGGATGCTTCACACGCAATGCTTCACTGTAAAGTGTAAAGTATTAATAAATTCTAGAACCACCGAAGTCTGAAAGATATTCCAATTTGTTGTAATAAATACCAGTTTTCGAATGGCAGTAACACAGCATCTAATGTATTTTGGAAATGATCTGCCGCACGAACTCAAATTACGATAACATTCCGCGTATGACAGGCGTCCCGAAACATCTTCATCCCTCCTCTAACTAAAAGTTTCTGCGGCGAAATTAACCCCGGGGCTCGAAACATTAGCGGGCCAATATGTCTCGCGGCGGATGCGGGATGAGTGACATATTATGTTGTGCGCGGATATAGTGCGGCCGGTAAATTAGGGGCCGCGGTACGGCCAGCTGGCGGCTGACAAATGGCCTCTCACCTGCGCGGGGGGGGGGGGGGGGGGTTTGGTGTAATAGTTACACGTCACCGCTAAACGACTGTCGCTGCGAGTGACAAATATCACCACAAAAAAATTGTCATTAGTCATTACTGTACTTGTGATAATATCAATCGTTGCATAGTCGTCATGTATGAAGGCGAATGTTTGTTAAAACTTTATCACATGTCTACAAGGATATCCGCACGACGTCCCATTTACCTGTATAATATAATGTCACAACTGACAATAGCCCAGACTCTAGTACTATAGACTATTTACAGACTATAGACTCTTTAGTCTATAATATTATTCAAATTGCAGCCAACAACACACAGTGTACTAATAGAGTTGTACAGGGATAGTATAATTAACTAGTACAGTAGTCATCACTTTTACAGCTATAAAGCTATTATTAGCAAAACAGTCTGAATATTCTAAATTTTAGTACAAATAAATTTTCTCAAAAAAAAGTTTCTGTCAAAGAAACCAAGCTTATATTATTTGAAAATTTACTAAATTTACCGTACAATGAAACAGAAAACTTGTTACCGACAATTATCTAAATAATAAAGTTGAGATTGTAGTGTTTATTCTGGCATGTACTTAACTCTAGAATCGGTGAATATGTATAATATATAAACTCCCCCACAGGTCAGGCTTCGCCGAGCGTGGGGGCTAGAACTGTTGCTTGCTGTAAAATATTGTTTATGGAAATCAATTTTATTTATTTATTCACAAGTGCAGTATGTAAGCACAAACATAATACGTATGTACCTGTAGTCCTGTATATTTCAAAGTGACTATCTGAAAACTTTGAAAAATATGAAAGAACAAAGTAGTAGGTAGATATAATATAATGGTGTGTCGCTAGCATTGCATTATATGCATGCAATATAATTATACAAATGTAACGTCAATCGACCAATCTGGCTCATAAGTCATAATAGCAGGGGAGGTAGTGCTTGCGTTTACTAAGTAATTTCATACCGACCAAATTTTTGTCCAGCGGTAGCTTAATATTTATCAATCAATATAATCAGCGTCAGTCGCCGCACCCGTGGTGGAATGTTAACTGAGAGTATTTCAAAGTTGTAAAAAAAATAGTTGCGAAAAGTGATTTTATACCGAATGAAACTTTGATGGATGATTATTGAGGTCATGTTTAACCAAAAAATCACCTTCAGCCGTATTGCAGACGGGGGATTCAACGTCAGTCGCGTTACTGAACATGTAAAAATTTTTTGAATATATAGTAATTTTATACCGTACAAAATTTATACAGGTGAATGTTTCTACTTTGTAAATAATAAAGAAAACCGTCAGTCGTTAATACGACGGTGGAAAAACCGTCAGCCAGCGATATAAGTTATGACCAATATAGCCCTACTTCGCGCTCAATGTATCCTAGGGCGTCGCGTAGATGACATTTCCACCTGCAAACATTCAGCTGACGGCGATTTTCGTTTGAATTAACCATAAAATTATCTCACATAGCAATTTTAAGTAATTAATTCGATAGTCAATATTTGTGAAGAAGAATTATATACATTTTACTATAAAAGCGCCATCTGTTGTTATATACTAAAACTAAAATAACGGCTTCCTAACCGATCTCAATCTCAATTTTTATTCCACCCATTATGAAGTGGCTGACGATCAAAGCTGTTATGTATTAGTGGAATACTATTATTGTAACGATTTTCGCTCGGTATGAAATGACTTTTTTAACTGAGCGCGACCTCCCCTACTATAAGTCACAATACTGACTGGATTGATATTGATATTATAGGAAAGGCATATTATTACGAACGATTTTTGTTTAAAATAACCTACATGGCAAAATCAAACCAAGTTTTTAAAGTTTATGCGTGTATATCGGGTTTCATTTTCATTAACGAACCTAATGATTTTCTGTAACGGAATAATATTTTCAACTTTTTAAAATGTTATCAATTTTGTGGACTACGACTGTGCAAACTATTGAGTTTATAATTTACTAAATTATGTTAAGTTACCAGTTCTAGCGCCTAGCTCCATTTTTGTCTAATCCTGCTAAAGTTTATAGTGAGTACACTGTATCGCTGTCCGTAGTTTTGTTCGAGTTTAGTTCTTGGAACATTCGCATTCCCTCATAATTGGCAGAAGTTGTAGGTCGCGGCTCGCGGGCAATCGATAGCTATATTTTATTCAGCAACTTGCTGCCGACTAATTCCTAAGCCGTTTATATCCCCTCCTCCTTCACGTTGCACACGAACTTAAACCGAACAACTGATACGCGACTTGCATTTTTCTTTAAACGTAGACAGACGCAACTAGAAAATGTAGGTTTTATGTTTACATACATTGAACAATCCTTGCTAGTTATATTTATAAAGTGTGTTTGTCTGTACTACGACTGCTACCTCTTTGCGCTTAAACCACTGAACCGATTCTGATACAATTTGGTATGGAGATTTTTTGAGTCACGGGAAAGCATCAATGATACTTTTTATCCTAGAAATTTTACGGTTCCCGAATTTCTGTGCTACTGTGTAGTGTGTTGAAGGCATCAACTAGTTTTCTATACTTTCAGGAAAAATTATTTATCAACATATTCTTAAGATACAGGAATAGCACCAATATTGTAGAAAAACTTTGTAGGTGTTGATACTTCTTAACGCAAAAATGTCAGAAAAAATCTTAATTAAGTTAGAAACGGCAGTACTTTAAGGTCTAGATAAACACAGAAAGCATACTTACCCGAAAAAAAGAACAGCGCTCCCGATACTACAACATTTATGAAATGACAATTCCAGTTCGTCTCGGGGGAATTCGGCTAGCAAGCGGCTTAGCTTCTCTGCAGTTTACTCAATTAATTAACGGTTAATAAACAATACGATCCACTCTGCAACCGCCACCGCGCGCCGTACATTTGTGTATTCACAACCAATTACGGACAAACACATGGAATAATTATATTCGCTCTGTGTAATGCTATTCATGACTCCTAGTATAAGTAGTAATTTTTACACAAACTTTGCTTTACTGAAATTTAATTTTTATTTTCAAATTGGATAAAAATTAACACCTTTAAAAGGTCTACGTGAGGCCTACCACCGGCTCGGGAACTAGCCCAGTGATAAGAACTGGCGTAAGATGCTCGCACGGGGTCACTTTTAGCAAAAATATCAGGGTCCTATCAGATCTATCTGATAGGACCCTGATATTTTTGCTAAACCGCTCTCTAGAGCGGTCATGCGTTCAAGCGTTCTGCGTTCGCATTCTGCGTTCGAGCGGTCAGTCAGACAGTAGCAATTCTGAAGTACTGTGTGAGTATCTCTATATAACGTAATACAACACAAAGAAAGCAAAACTGAACGCTAGAACGCTTGACCGCGTGACCGCTCTGTGTCTGATAGGTCCCTTAGAAAATACGTCTTTTTTTTCAAATGTGTAAGAAATTATAACTCAAAATATTACATTTTGTATATTATGTTCTCTGCCTATATCAGTCGCATATCAATCAATAAATTTATTATTATATTTCTTCGCTTCATTCTTCGATATATAATTAACCAAAAGTAGTGCCTTTGCTTATCTGCTAGGCAATCGCGTTTTTTTAAAGACGTATGTGGGTACTTCGAAAAGTTACCCGCTCGCTCGCTCGATTACTCGACGTTTCGGCGTGCTTTATTCTTTGTTAACGCGAGGCAACGCGAGCACGTATACTAGTAACTAGTAACCATGCCAAAGCGCAGCTGGTTATTATTATTTTAAGATGAATAGTCAGTGTTGTAAGTAACTAAAGTCAGTGTTATTTTATCGTGTAACAAGAAAATTCGTGTAAGTACTATTAAATACTTAAATAAACGGCAGGCACTACCGAGGCCTAGACGAGCCAACTATATTCAATACTAGCCGGCTTGTACTGCGACCGCGAGTCAATAAACGTACGATGTGTTGGGACTGCGAGTCTTTATACACAATCTATAATATTATGTATGCTTTATCTGTTCTATAAATAGAATTATAGAACTATATGTTTGCCGGATTGGGGGAAACAACCGCAGGCGATTACTGCAATTATTTAATTAACCGGCATGTACTGCGACTGTGAGTCAATAAGTACAGTGTGTTTGGACCGCGAGTCCTTTTAAACAATCTATATTCTATATGCATCGGAATTGATTGCGGATCTCTGACGATGTTTTACCTATTCTATAAATAGAACTATACGTTTGCCCGATTGGGGGAAATAACTGCAATTACTACAAGTGTTTAAATATATTAAGTTATTTTATAAACCGCCATATTGTGTGGATTGACCGCGGGTCTCTAAACACAATTTATATGCATCGGAATTGACTGCTAGTCTCTGACGATGTTTTATCTGTTCTATAAATATAACTATATGTTGGCCGGTTTAGGGGTTAACAGCGAGTTATTTTATAAACCGCCATAATGTGTGGATTGACTGCGAGTCTCTAAACACAATCCTTATGCATCGGAATTGATTGTGGGTCTCTGACGATGCTTTATCTAAAATAGAAGTATAATATGTTGGCTGGTTTGAGAGGATTAACTGCAAGTTAATTAATATTTAAATTTAAAATATATTGATACTTTTTTAAATCAACATAATGTATGGATTGACTACGAGTCTCCGGCAATGTTTAAAAATAAAAATTAGCAACTACCGCGGGTTTTTCCGCGGTTTTTGCGCTCTTTGTTCTATAAATAGAACTACATAATTATTATTATAATATCTTTGCCGTTTTATAGGGAACAGCTATTTCGAGCTAAAAACTAGATTGACTGTGAGTCTCATCAGTTAACAACCTATGCGCGTTCCGCGCGATCCTTTTGTTCTAAATATAGAACTACGATTATAATTTACTATGTCTGCCGGTATATAATTATTATTATTATATAAAACTTGCACCAATTTTGGGACTCGGGATACACCGCGAGTGTCTAACGAAACTTAATATTATCTACGTAACGTGATAGTTACTACCCTCAGTATTTTTTGTAACATATTTTATCGACAAATAAGTCGATTATAACGAGCTACCCCAATATTAATTTTTTAGGTCACTAAGACCAGACAATTGGGGAAATATCACTAAAAGTGACCAATATACGGGTCGATCAGGCTACGAATGAACTCGAAGCTTTCCCACTCCTTAACCAGGTGCCAACGGTCGATCCTGAGTACCGGCACCGATAGAACCGGACCAGATCCGGATAGATCCAGGGCTCCTACTGACGTTAGGTGAACCCTCGTTGGATTCGCCAGATTATGGTTTTAAATGTTCCCAAAAACGATTAAGATAAGCTACTACTTATAAAACGTTCCTGATAATAAGTGTTGCAGATAGATTCCATTTCGATCGATTATTATCATTATAGATTTCACCTGACAAAGTCTCGATATTATCAGACTTATCAACAGTATCTGACTTATCTCGATATAAATTACTATCAAACTTATCAGATAATATATTATCAGACAAGACAACTTCGTAACGGAAACCTATAACACTCAGACTCGATAAGTCTTGTCTCAATATCAGACCAAGATTATTATTGTTTCGCTGGATAATTCCAGTATTTGTTCTCAGAGACAAATTAGTACATCCCAATCAATCGGGTACCTTTTGGGCTCTGGCAAACCCTTCCCGCTACCCGTCAAAGGAGGGGGGGGGGGGAGCTGGTAACCGTCGGCTGGCGCCGCTAGCACTGTGCAGCTACAATCAACCTCCTTCGAGTTCGAAGAGTGTTGAGACGACTAAACGCTCAACACCGCAGCAGTAGTGCTGACAGTTATTTTTATATATATTTTATAGATGTTACTATTATAATTATTGTGGGCTTTATACAGCTATCCCCAACCCGCGGCCCGCGGGCCACATGCGGGCCACCGGGACTTTATTTGTAGCCCGCGTGATGTTAAACCATTTTGAAATTCACGCCCACGGGCAAAATATTATACAGTAAACATGAAAGTCTTTTTCACTTGTAAATCGTTAATTTTGAATAACGTTATTTTTTAAACCTAAAAATGTTTGTTGCGGCCCGTGAAACCAACACCAAAAACGTATGCGGCCCGCATGAAAAAAAAATAAAAAAATTAGGGAACTTCGTTCCAAAAACAAAAAAAAACAGGTTGGGGACCACTGGCTTAATATATTATACATCATGACATCAATAAATTATTAGAATTTAAAACTATGTCTTCGTGTACCCCCACCAAAGGTTACCTTATTTCAAAGATTTTCTTTTCCCCAAACAAAGCAGCGGAAAATATTGTATTATATTTTAAATACAATTTTTGAATTATTTTAAATTTGAAACCACTTCGTAAGCTTATTTCGAAATTACATGTTAATTTGGAAAATTAACCTTTAAGGCTTCCAAGCCAATATCTAAAAGTGGATATCTAGCAAAAATAGTTTTAAGAGCCTACTTCTTGGTTCCTAGTAACTCACTAGTCGATCGAAAGATTTTAATTTACGAATTAAGAGCCTTAAGTCTTGATGTACAGACTATCAGATGCGCTAACATTTTTTTTTCACAAAAAATATAAAGAAGGAAACTAGACCAGGCGTAGGCTTTATAACTAGTAACTACTAGACTTACCACGCTTTAACAATATCAGTGTTCTAGGCGAGAATTCTTCAGCCTCAGGCGCCCTTTTTTTGTTAACGTTTTATGGTTAATAGTGCCATGGGTGTATTAAATCACAACAAATATGTAAATATTTAAGTCTTAACGTTTATAATATATATTATTATTATAACATAACTAGCTGTCCCGGCAAACGTTGTTTTGCCATGTAAAGTATTTCACCCATATTGTTATTTTATTGAAGTGACTAAATAAGTATATCACCATGGCAAAGTCCATGATTGCTATCCCGTCGCACAAACAATGGTCACCGTCAGTCTTGAGTTGTGCCAATTTACTTTTATTTATTCAACAAATTAATACACTCATCAATATAAAGATAGAAGAGTAGATTTTGTCCGATTCTCAACCCTAGCCGATATGCTCGCTAAGATTCACGAAAATCGGGCGAGCCGTTTCAGAGTAGTTCAACCACGCACATCGTGACACGAGAATTTTATATATTAGATATATTTTATAATAATATATGCCTATTAAAAACGGAACAATATAGAACAGTTAAATCAGTGTACTATTCGTGAGCTAGATCAACTGATAGGTGTTTTGACACCTTCATATCCTGATTCCTGACTCCCACCGCGGAATGCAACTGGTTTTCAGCGAATAAAATATTATTTAATACTAAATAAAATATGTAATGATAAATACGATAACAGAATCATACTTATTCTTGAATAATGATTGTCAAAATATTCAGCTTGGTGGACCGAGAACACAATATTCTCGACTTTCAATCATATTATTATGCAATAATCACACTAACGACGACCACAGTTAAAGCAGTAGACTCCTTAAAATTTATTCTAAAATACTTTACTTCGACTTAGATTTTAGATAAATGCTCTCTTCAATCTTATTAGTTACTAGATTTATTACAGAGATCTTCGTCCGCTCCATCGGAAACTTAGCCAAACAATTTGACAATGGCTGTAATACGATATCTTCTACAGCCATCACTGTGCACTGTCATTGTTTATAAACAATGTTGACATTATTAATTGTTGGTGACATTGACTCAGATAAATGTGTGAAGCGCCTTTTGAATGAAGCTTTCCTGTAAAAATCCTAGCCCGTACCTGAGTAGTGTAGAACCCGGGATCCACTTATAAATTATTTGTTTTTTCTTGCACTCTGTACCTACAGCTGAATACTGATCATTGACTTAAAACTTTCTGCCTAATAAAACTCGGCAAAATAAAAACATAAAAAAATACTGTTTTAAATTATAGCGGTATCGAAATTTATATTACAAAGACATAAACTCCCGGGCGTGATCGGATGTTATCTTTAAAAAAAAAGAAGAAGAACAGGATATAATATTCAAGTTATTACGCCCTGCGATGGTTATTCAAGATTATATTAAATAGGATAATGCTACAGTGCGGGTTATTATTGCTAACGCTTAACGCTCTGCACAGAACAGCCACCTCCCAGTCGGTCGGTTAGCCGCTGGATAAAGCAGGTGCTATGTGAGAACGGCGCGGCGTCAACACGAGCGTCGACACAGGGATTGATACTGGACACTATTAGTAAGACGACAGTCGACATGCAGGAGTCAGGACTAGCGATTCCAATACTTTCGCTATTTTCCTTAACCATAATTTTATCGACGAACAAAGTTTCGCTGAATCAGTTAAATAATCACCATGATCCCAGTATGTTATCATATGAATCATAAACCATAGAGGTGTCTTACGTTTCGTCTCTACTGACTATTATTAAATTTATGGGCATAATGTTAATTTTTTTCTTGAATATATATAATGTTTACTATTCATAATGTAATCTATTGTATTTTGTAAAAAAAAAATTTCGTTACTCTGAAAATCTACTTTTGGTTAATTATATATCGAAGAATGAAGCGAAGAAATATAATAAATGATCAAACGAACTTACCAAGTGAAGTTACCAAGTGAAGCATTCGAAGATATCCCACCCAGTCTGCACGAAACTATGTTTGCTGCAGTACCCAAAGAAAGAAAGAAAGATTTTTTGCATTACTTCTCTCTAAACATAATGAAGCACGCCGGAACGTTGAGTAATCGAGCGAGCGAGCGGGTAACTTTTCGATGTACCCACATACGTTTTTAAAAAAACGCGATTACCTAGCAGATAAGCAAACGTAGTACCTTTGCTTATCTGCTAGGCAATCGCGTTTTTTTTTTTTTGGTTAATTATATATCTTCGAATGAAGCGACTCATATAATAATGTTCGAACTTCACTTGGTAAGTTCGTTTGATAATTATTTTTTTTCAAATACTTTATTCACTTTATTACAATTGGTTTACAGTATACATTAATACGCGAAACTGAACTAGCAGTTTGTAGGCGTTCCGCTCAAACACAAACTTTCATGCAATTGCAATACAATAATAATTAAAAAAAAATAGGTACTAACACTTACGAACTAACTAAAAAGTGTGATATTTGTGTGTGTGTGTGTGTGTGTGTGTGTGTGTGTGTGTGTGCATCGGTGTGTTTGTGTATGATAATGAGACTACATTTTTTTTAACATTTTTTTAGTATATCCAAGCATTTCTTTTAATTTTTGTTTTAATTTCTTTTTACACTTAATTTTCTTTTCCTCTCTTAATAGCTTAAGAGTCCGTATACGAAATTTTTCCGATTTTACCGAAATTGCAAAGGTTCGCTACAGAAATATTATTAAGTTTTTTCCCCTTATTAGACTTAAAAAATATATATTATTTAAAATATATTCAAGCGCGGAAAGCCGACTCGAACTTGCGGCGAGTAATATAATGTGAGATTTAGGTGTGATTCGTGTTTTTTGTGGCACAATTTGTTTTTTTTTTCTTTTTTCTCGAATTGGATAGAATCTATAGATTATTTCTGTCGTTTTCTTTTTATAAATTACAGCTCCAAGTTGCCGAAATTAACAGCAATTCTTTACCCACTTTCTTTAAAATTTTGCCGAGTTACATATTTTTTTACTCAACTATTTCATATTAAAGTGGTAAAAAGTAATTCCAACATTTTATAGACGACTTTCTCAACAGTACATTGTATTTTTTTCATACCGTTAAGACGTCAATACAATCCATAAACAGGTGATGGATTGTATTGACGTCTTAACGGTAAACCTTTTACAGCAAAAATCACAAAACTGTCGCGGGTTTGAGTTGGATTATTTAAAAACACTTAAAAAAATAAAAAATCTAGCTCCATCATTAGATTATAATTGAAATAATTTTACATATTGTGCATTAAAACTTATAGAAATACTGTATTTTAACTGTTAAATCACGTCTGTAAAATCAGCGAAATCGGCAAATTTCGTATACGGACTCTTAAACTAACTAACTAAATTTATAATATATTATGACGTAATTTAAGTCTCCAACTGTCGTTTACCGCGGAATGTTTTGGTTCACGGGTTTGTGGTTGTCGAAAGTAAGTGGGTAATCCGAACGAGCAGACAACATCAAAGGGCGGGATAGAGTATCGGTTTTGTTCTTATCAGGTTTATACGAAAACTGTAGCTTGATCTTGTTTGCGTCAAAAACATTTTATATTTGTGTTTAATTTCGTTTTCTGTTTTGTTTCTACAGATACTTTCATATAAAACTATACAGACGCACATAACTTATCTTATAAAAATACTACAAAGGCAATGAAAGTATTACTAAATATGCTACTTTTAAAGTTTTTACAATAGCCGTTTAAACTTTTGCCGTTAAAAAGTCGTAGCCTCGAATACATGAATCTTACAATAAAAATTTTACTGGCCTCGTATTGCTCCTGCTCCTAATGCAATCAAACTGCCGGAGACTGCGGCCGTTTCGTTTTATTGTTACATGATAAACCTATTTTAATTTATTAGGAGTATTTGGTCTGCAGGAGTGACGTCACAACTGTACACACTGTCGCTATCGAGTGTCACATGTGCAAGTAATGACGCCGTAACGAGCATACTTACAACCGAGTATCAATACTCGGCTCGCTACAATAACACGCCGAACATTATTGTTGTTATTTGGTTAATATTTCCCGTGATGCTGGGGAGGGGAGAGGGGGGAGGATGTCAGCCATATTGTTTTCCGCCAACGTCGACGTTGACGGCGTGTGGCGTGTATCCTCTTAAACATTCATCGGCTCCATCAATTCGCTAATTGCGCTCTAATGGGATATGTCACTTCGTCGCTAGAGGGGAGCGTCGTTCGCCGCGGAGACTTCACTCGTTGACTTTTTACATTTTTAGTCCGGCGGACTCCTCGATGAGTTACTACAAAGTTACAAACGCGACGATTTATTTATTAACTTCGCCAAACATTCGGGACGAAGTGGAGCGGGCTGCGGGCTGAACGAAACGAGTTGCAAAACACAAAATTATATTCATTGCGAATTTTAGCAGGCCGCTTAAATTTACAACTCTTAACTTCGAAAGTTTTTCCTGAATAATAATTAATTTGATAATTCCTCGCCTACTTATTCTTTACCTCTTTGGTCGCATATTTTAAGCCGACAGAGTATGCAGGATCTGCATAATATAAATAACTTCATCGTCCCGGCGGCTGGCTCTCTGAGCGTACACGTCACGAGGGGCCACACGTGGTGCGAGAAAAACGTCACAGAAACCTTCGTCAACAAACTCGTACTCCGGTTGCTAATCCGTCCGGCCGCCGCTGACTCGTCGCACCTGGCGGGGCGCGGGGCGGTGCGGGGTGGCGCTATTATCCGCAGGTCATCGCATCCTATTTATGCTGCACTATTGATCCACTAAGAGGCTCTATTTGTCATGCATAATTGGATCTGCCGGCGGGGATTAATTCGACGCGACACATGCGACCCGCCAGGTGCACACGCCGCGAAGCTGGCTATGGAACGGCGGAGGAACTGTCATTACCACGGGACGCAGGTCGAGCTAATTCCGTTGGACAAAGCATAATATTACCTCGATGTATAAAGTTCATCGAATTCCAAAATCAATATTCCGAAAAAGTGAATGAAAATCGGTGAAATTCCTCATTCGCTGGGACGGGATAATTCCACCGAGTCGAGGCAACTGTCAGCTAAATATGTGTGCGAGTCACCGGTAGCGGCGCGACCGGCGGACATTCCTGACCCGCGCCGAATGTCAGATTAATTAACGTGCCGATTGCTACATTTTTCGAATGCTTTCCTGCTCAGAATGACGGCAATTTTGTAATGATCCAGAATAATGTCAACCTCTTAAAAGTAGAGTACACTTTACTCGGGCGCCAAACTTTATACGCGCGCTATAAAAAATCTCCCAGTTGGAATGCTCATGCATGGGTAATGGGTATGCTATTAAAAAAAGGCTTATAATTAACTGATCACCAGAAATAGTAACATTTCACAGACAAAAATAGTAAACGATCACCAAAATACAGACCACCATTTTAATGTAAAATGATAACCAAAGATTTAACATCTTAAAACCAAAAATAGTAAATGATCACCAAAATAAGTAAATGATCACCAAAATTTGTAAATGATCACCAACATTATACTAGCATTTTAATGTAAAATGATCACCAAAGATTTATTATCTCGCTATCCTATTTATGCAAAATGACTCCAAATAAATCATTGTTAAACCAAAAGTAGTAAACGATCATGCATAATTGGATCTGCCGGCGGGGACCAAAATTAGTAAATGATCACCAACATTATACGTTAGCATTTCAATGTAAAATTATAACCAAATATATTTTTATTTAGCAATAGCAAGTCTTAGTAAAAGAGTACCCTTTGGGTACGGAACCCCAAAAATGGGACTCTATTACTGAGACTTCGATGTCTGTCCGTCTGTCCGTCCGTCTGTCTTTCTCTAGACTGTATATCAAGAACCGCTGCAGCTAGACTTCTGAAAATTTAACAGATTGTGTATATCTGTTGCCCCTATAACAACAAGTACTAAAAACAAAATAAAATTATTATTTAAGGGGGGCTCCCATACAAAAAACGTGATTTTTTACCCTTTTTTGCTCGATATCAATAATGGCAACCAGTAGGCACGTTGATATTTTCACAAAGGCCTTGATTATATTATGTTTACTTCAATAATTAATAATTATATAAAAAAAATTAAAGGCGGCTCCCAAGTCCCAACCCATACAAAAACACAATTTTAGGTCTAATTTTGCGCTATAAACGGTACGGAACTCTCCATACGACTCACACTTGGCCGATTATTTTGTTAATAATATGCAAGTACATTTTTGTCAATCGTAGTGATTTATTTGGACAGAAATATTGCATTGATTTGCTCACAAGGATTTGGCGATAATTTACTATATTCGGTGATCATTTACTATATTTGGCGGTCATTTACTTTACTTGGTGATCATTTACTATATTTGGTGATCATTTACTATATTTGGTGTTCGATTACAATTTGAAGTGTTGTCATGACTAAAATAGCTGGTAGTATTGCAATTTTAGCCTTTATTTTTTTGGTGTTCAATATCTTTTTTTGGTAAACAAGTTTAGGGTATCGGTGCATTTTTTGGTGGTCATTATATTTGTTCCCTTAAAAAAAGGCTCAATTGAATAGGCAAATGTATCAATCTCCAAGTGTAGACCCCAATCGATACCCATAACGGGGTATAATCCACGGCGGGCCAATTGGGGACAATCAGATGAAGGCCGGCGTGTATTACGGTGTATGTGCGGTGGTCCGACAATTAAAGCGGCCCGAGACGTGCCCGGCGCTCCTCTCGTACACTCCGCTACGATAATACGATTAGTATTAGTACCTCAGCTATTAACCCGAAGGCCGACCGTTTCGAAACAGTTTAGGCTAGCAATTGTGTTCTAGTTTTGAGATATTCAGTTTATGTTATGTGTACAAAGTAATCGTTATATTTCAATATTCATATTCAATTAGTTATATCACATGCATTTATACCAAAAGATTGACCCGTTTTAATGCTATTCGCAGATATAGAGTAGAGTATAAAGAAGGACGTATGTTTCGTTTTATATCTTCTATGGGGTTTACGCAACAATCTTCTTATATATAAATGGATTTTCAAATGTGTTAGTCGCGCTAAAACTTGAAAACGGCTGAACGAATTGGGCTGATTTTAGCCTTAAAATATTCGTAGAAGTCCAGGAAAGGTTTCAAAGTGACACGAAGTTCACCGGGACAGCTAGTCTAGTATAATTATTTATCGATGTTGTGCTCTTGGCGCTCTGTTGAGTCTACTTTGTGCAGGAATTCCGTTCTAGTGTGGGACACACCGCACACGCGGCACCGCCTGCAGCGCGATATTTCAGCAATACGAAGTTCGAGTGATGTAATTACGGGAAACTCCCAACTTAGTTGCGGCTTCCTCGCGAATAGAGAACTCAACACACGCCAAAACTCGACGCTTCGACACACGCCTGTCGACACGCTCCAACGTACCCGACACGCTCAACACGTGCTAACACCCGACGCGCTCCGACGTATGCCAACATTCAATCCGCTACGATGCAAGCTAATAACCGAGTTTGAACATCGACAGACACTACATAGTTCTGGAACACAAGTATTTAGATATTGAGTTGGTATCAAACTATATAATAGTAATAATTTTATTCTCAGAGTAATGTCCATAACATTTTTAAGTAATTACTACACTATTAATTTAATATAGCTTCAGCTTCTGTTTCTTGGGTTGTTTGGACTCTGACGTCACATGTAGTTAAAAATGACTAAAAGATCTACTGTGACAAATCAATGCCTCATCTAGCATCTCACTCTAGTTTTGCAGTCGCAAACTGGTATTTGTGAACAGCCTAATACGATTAAGGCATGATGCAATTGTCCACCCAACAATTTGCCCTGCACTTACTGCCGCACTCAAAGAGGAATATTAGTAACGAATATTAATCTATATATATATATAAATGGATTTTCAATTGTGTTAATAACGCTATAACTCGATAACGGCTAGACCGATTTGGCTTATTTTAGTCTTAAAATGATTGTGGAAGTCCAGAGAAGGTTCATAAGTGACACGAAGTTCACCGGGACATCTAGTTGTAATGAAATGAAGATTAGTTGACATATAATGAATGAAGCTTATTAATTAACTAATTACAGTTCAGTAATTAGTATTCAATTCTGAGTGTGGCACCCGCAGTTAGATGTTATTTATAGTCCTAGTTGTCTTGTCCATCGTCGACGTAGCTGTTACGTAACGTGTGACGTGTTCTCCTCGAATAGACCTGCAGGCTGCGACCAGCTCGGCCTGGCCTATTAGCTACAGGTCAGGGGACCGAGCGTCTATAATAGACGGCATGCTAGAATAAGCTGCAACGTCGTTCTAGCGGTGGAAAAATAACAAGATATGAGGTTATTGAGAAAATCTATAATATTGTGTATCGTGAATCTGTATCTGGGACGTTGAGATTTAATCTGAATTTTAATGGCACAAAAAATATTATTATAAAAGCGGGTTTACATTATTCCAGTCCATTAGCAATTCAGCGTTAGAGTGGATCATCGGATTGGAATAATGGGAACCGGTCATAAATGACTACAATTCATGTTGACTGTGACTTCGAACAACATCCTGCGATAAAAATAGTCGTTCACCCCAATATTAAGTAAGGAAAAACTTAAACAATATTCTGCCGAAGAAACATTTGAATAATAAACTTTCGAGATTCGAACCCGAGATATTACTACATCACAAATAATATGTCAAGGTGTTTATGCGTGTGCCTTTAATAAATGAAATAATTAAATGAGGCGTTTATAAAACACTCGCTTTTGTTTGCCGACTCAATTTAAGGAAGTCGTTTTAAATAAAATCAATTATTATTTTTGTCCGGCGGGCAACTAAACTTTTAATTACATTCGAACATTAATAAACAAACGTATATGTACCACGACAAAGCCAGACCTCTATTTTCCGGTTTATTTTTAAAAAATCCAGTTCATTCTTTAAGCTTACAGCCAATCGCTTAAAGCTTTCTAAATTACGCTTGAGTCAATGAATAGCTAATTTTATCGCCCTTATCGTGTAAATTAATTATATTTGAGCTACTATGAAACATTCTAAAATGAGCAGGTTATCAATAGCTTTATAATACACAGTTACGATTGATTTTTATAATGCATCAATACTTTTTGTTGTTGATTTATTCAAGGTATGTAATGTTATAAAAGTATGTAATGTCGGTTGGTTGTTTCAGATGCGGTACGCTCTCCTAGCGCTGTGCGTGTCCGCGGCGGCGACACTGGCGACCGCCACCGCATCCGATCCCGCCCCCGCCGCACCGCCGGTCAGTATAACACTGCACTATAACACAAAGAGTACACTCAAAACGTGTGATCAATAATAATCATACATGACGTAGACTGTTACGACGTAGAGTAGCGTAGCAAGCCGCAGCCGTAGCCCACAAAGTACCACATAAAGATATGTAACCTATAAATAACTATATATATATACCGCAGAAAAGGCTAAATATAATGTTACACCATGAAGTTTTTCCATCTTCGGGAAGTAAACCCTTGATCGTAATAATATCGTTACAGTTAGGTCTTGTAACGCTACGCGGCGTAGCTGCTACGAGATGCTACAAGCGGCTACGCGGCGTAGCTGCTACGAGGTGCTACACGCGGCTACGCGGCGTAGCTGCTACGAGATGCTGCACGCGGCTACGCGGCGTAGCTGCTACGAGATGCTGCACGCGGCTACGCGGCGTAGCTGCTACGAGATGCTGCACGCGGCTACGCGGCGTAGCTGCTACGAGATGCTGCACGCGGCTACGCGGCGTAGCTGCTACGAGATGCTACACGCGGCTACGCGGCGTAGCTGCTACGAGATGCTACACGCGGCTACGCGGCGTAGCTGTTACGAGATGCTGCACGCGGCTACGCGGCGTAGCTGCTACGAGATGCTACATGCGGCTACGCGGCGTAGCTAATACGAGGTGCTACACGCGGCGTAGCTGCTACGAGATGCTGCATGCTACGCAGACGTAGCTTTCTAGACACTCTAGAGTCTAGACAGTACCTACCTACCAGTATTTTGCTAGTTAAATTATATTTATGTCCTATCAGAGTTGATTCCTAGGCAGATGGGGGATCTACGTAGTTTGGTGGCGTAACGTCAAACTCAGCCGATGGATCAGATTGACGCTGTTAAGTCAATGGATTGACGTGATCCGACTAAATGACGTTGGTCTATGATCATATCAGCCTATATTCATCCACTGCTGGACATAGGCCTCTCTCAATGAACGCCAAGATGACCGATCTCCTGCTACTTGCAATCCAACATGGAACCGCAACTAAACGGAGATCGTCGTCCCACCTAATTGGAGGTAAACCTACACCCCGATTTTGGTCTATCAACTGCCTAAGAATCAATTTCCTCGATGGTACACTAAGACACAGCAAGGCGACAGCGGCGAGCGAGCTCCGACCTGTTGCACGGAGCGACATCGCGTGACACAAAATTTAGTAGCTCGTTAAGTTGTCCCGCACGTGACGCGGTCTCGCGACGAACAATGGCCGTCAGCCGCAGCTGCCGCTCTCGTCCGACCGATTCATTTGTCAGGAACATCACTTACTCACTAAATGGTTCATTTCCGAGAACAATACGGGCCGGGCCCGGCTTCACATTGTAAAGTTACTGCGAGTACCGAACCATCATTTTAATATAAGATCTAGTCACGGGTTTACGGGACAATAAGCTTATCGTCTGCAGAGTTACAATTGTGCCAGAAACGGTAATATTGTGAGTAGCATCGTTTCACGGTTAGGAAGTATTTAAATTTGCTTTCAAAAGTAAAGAACTCCTACGTTTTCGAGACGCGGCCGGCTTCGATTGCTTAATTAATTTAATTCAAAGCATTATTCACTGGCAAACGTCAATACAACCGCAGATTCTTTGCAAACACTTCACAAAAGAGCAGCCCGCGCCCCCGCCGCACCCCCCGCGCCCCGCGCCCGCTCGCTGATTCCAGACCTATGCACCGAAACAAAAGGCCACGTGAAGTGTTTACTTTTATTACTTTTGTTTGTTCTGCGGCACAATGAGCTAATTGTAATATTCTTTGTTAGCGGCGCTCCGAACGGGCTTACTGTACGAATATATACCATCGTGACTCGCGACACTGCCGGCCGTTCGGCTGTTATTTAGTCATTTACGTAGCCTGAAGTTAAATCCAATGGCATTCACTATTTAGTTAGTACAATTCGAGTTATCTATTTCAATACAAAAAATAAGCTAGTTATATTTTCAGACCTCAATATATTAAAATATGTTAAATAGCGATGCTAAATAAATAGTAGCAGGTACAATTTCAAAATTTTCGCCGCTGTTATTACAATAAATTATTGTAGAACGGTAATTTCAAATTTAAATGTTGCCCCGCGATTACATCGTAAATAACATCACAAACAAACGGTCGGCACTCGCCGAAGAAAAGATGTAAAATATAATTAGACGGAGCGAATTAAGTCGAGGTTTAACGGTGTGTTATTTGATATTCTCGACGCGTTTCAACTACCACAAGACCGCTCCCCCCACCTGAGGGGGAGGGGGTAGTTAGGGGGAGGGGAGGTTGCCGCTGCTTTGACCGAAGCACTTCAGTGAGGTTTCAACGTTTACAAATACAATGTAGCTGGCTCTCGCCCCCGACTTCGCTCGCCCTTTCCCGGTCACGTCTCGTCCGAGGTCATGGAATTCCAACCAACCGCCCAACGGTGATACTTAAACATCACAACTGCCTCATACATAAATAACACCGAAAATCGTTTAGCCCCGCGCTGACATTTCGTTTCTCTAACCGAACTCTAATGTTAATCGTGCCTTAATTTTTTACCAGTTGAAATCGATCTCGTATCAATTATACATTGATATCGATTTGAGCACTTCCAGAAAATGGAATAACAATCAGATCGTTTCGTTATTTATTTCTAAACATGTACTGGGATTGTACAAACTTTTCCTGACGGGTCTTCAATAATTTCAAAGCTATTCAAAGACTCGTCCGAACGAAGTAGCAGCTGTACGATTTGGCAGATCATTTGCAAAACTCCTAAATTATTATTAAATTATGTTATTAAAATCGGCTGTCACTTTAAATGATAGAAAATTGAATTGCATGGTCTTGTGCATCTAATCTACACTTGATACAATAAAACTACTGTCGTAATTCAAGTGAGCGCCTGCACTTACATAAGTCCAATGTCATGGTCGTGTCTCGTGTGTTCGAATAGCTGCGGTCCGCTTGTCGTACAAAGAGAAGGGACACAAAGACATGCAAGACTTACGACACGACGGCTGTCTTTGTGTGACAATATTAGTCCGGGAGCCCAGGACCAATGTTTTTTTTATTACTATCAAGCAAATTTTTTGAATAGCTTCATTTTGATAAGACGAACAACATTTTTATTTGCGAAAAATCTTGAAGGTGGTAGCTAACAGAGATAGAAAGGATTTCATACTTTGAATTGATGGTCCTAAAATATGGACTGTTTTATTTGTCGGACAATATTACTCTTAAATTATATGACTATTAACCTATCAATATACAAAAATCAGCTCGTTAGGGTTCCGTTATAGGGTTCTGTATTCAAGAAAACTTGGTTGACTACTGAACCCTAAAACAGAACCCTAACAAGCTGACTTTTTGTATATTGGTAGGTTAATAGTTATATTATAATTTAGTAGTAACATTGTCCTACAAATAGAACAATTCATATTTTAGGACATTTAAGTCAAAGTATGAAATCCTTTCTATTTCTGTTAGCTACCACTTTCAAGATTTTTCGCAGATAAAAATGTTGTTTGTCTTATCAAAATGAAGCTTTAACGCTGGTATCTGATCTCCCATTACTCGAATAGTTCATAACTTTAATAATCACTTCAATGATATAGATATATTTGCTCTCAAACATGCCAAATATAAAAAATATCTCATCGACAGACTTAAAAATTTACATATAAATAATTAAAACCTTGCATTCTTATTCAATAAATAATTTACAAGCAGTTCTCTTACAATCATACTAATTTGAACTTTACTACTATTTTAACTATTATTAACAAACACACTTAACACACAATTGACACACGAACATGCCCTTATATTATATATATAATAATAATCTACCCTACCCTCTGCTCTCTAGAGTCTAGATCTCTATTTTTTCCTATAAGTATAATAATACAATTATTCATCTGTGGTCACCGCCGTTGGTTTTACATTTAGTAATTCTTTTAAATGTATACCTTTCTTTAAAATATATTGTAAGACTGTTTGGAGACCCCAATAAACGTAAGTAAGTAAGCTACTCACAAAAAATTTGCTTGATAGTAATAAAAAAAATTGTTCTAGGGCTCCCGTGCTATATTATTCTGGTGTGAGGACGCCGTTAAAGTATAGTTAGTTATTAAAGAATATTTAGCATTAGTTGGAATACACGAAATTCCAAATAAACAGAAGTTTTACGAATAAGTTGATCAATTTTCAAAAAAATTGTTACTTTTATTGAGCGTGATATCATATTATGATCTACGAAGATAAACGAAGATTATCTCTGGGTCGACTCGGGCCGCACCTGTAGGGCAAACTTTGAAGTAGAAGACGCATATGATTAGAGATGTGACCGAACTCGTCCCCCGTCACTATCAGGGACGTTCGACGTAATCATATTCGGGCGAGAGGGATCCGACGGTTCGCTGGGACAAGTGGTTTGGGAGTCAGAACTGAGACTGAGATTACGCACTACAATATATTTTACAAAAATAATTTCTTCAGCAACGATGTAGCCGCCGAGCATACGTAATAAAAAATGTAGACGACGCTATTTACCGACGAGCTGTATTAAAAACGTACTCTGCTGAAGTGGTAATAAAATTATAGGAATCTAGAGTACATTTTAATATAAAATCTTCGTACCGAGCCACTCGTGTTTTAAATGTAAACGGACGCCTCTAATATACAAATATTTTTCGAATTCGCTTAGGAAAATATTGAGTTCACTTCTTGGAGCTAGAACGGAGAAAATGGAATAGGGAAGAGGGATTTATTTCGAGTGCCGACATATTTTAAACAAATATCAGTGCAATGTCGTGGGAGCTAACGACCGCGAATGCCGCAGCTGGGACGGCGCGCGCCATTACCGGCACCCGGCATCCGGCGCGCGGCGACCGGCGGCCGGCGGCGCGGCGGTCTTCATCCCACCCGCTACTGTAATGACCATTGCAAGCAACACGTTATGCCCTAAATTATATTATGCCCTTATTTCTAAAAAAATTCTAAATATATTAAGAACGAAACTCCTCCTGATTCTAAATGTAAAATTCGTTTTTCGTTTGAAATATAAGAGTAAAGAGACTATTTATAACTATCGAATTCTAAAATTGATTATTGCAGGCGGAAAATGAAGTGGAGCTGAGTGAGGAGGAGAAGCGGGCGTGGACGAGCCTGCACGGGGGCTGGGGCAAGCGAGGCTGGCAGGACATGAGCTCCGCCTGGGGCAAGCGCGCCTGGCAGGACCTCAACTCGGCCTGGGGGAAGCGGGGCTGGCAGGATCTTAACTCCGCGTGGGGGAAGCGGGGCTGGCAGGATTTGAACTCCGCTTGGGGCAAGCGGGGCTGGCAGGATCTCAACGGGGCGTGGGGCAAGCGCGCCTGGTCCGATTTATCGCAGACCCCGTGGGGCAAGCGGGGCTGGCAGGACCTAAACTCGGCGTGGGGCAAACGAGGCTGGCAAGATATGAGCTCCGCCTGGGGCAAGAGAGGCTGGCAGGACATGAGCTCGGCATGGGGCAAGCGGGGCTGGCAAGACATGAGCTCGGCGTGGGGAAAACGAGCACCTGTGAGTAAATTATGATTAATTCATCTGCGTATTTAAGTAAAATGTTTTTAAAATTTGATAAAATATAGTTTCATACATTTAATACCTCATCAGTAAAATAAATGAGTGTTTTGTTGTATCAGTCGAAGTGGTCGAGCTTCCACGGATCGTGGGGCAAGCGGTACGGCCCGGAGCCCGACTACGAGGACTATGAACTGCTCGAGAGCCTCTTGCCCCTACAGCAGGTAACTACAACCCATGTACTATATTCTATATATAGACAAATAGAGGTACACCCTAGTCCCAGTATTTAAAGCGTTTCACTTTATACCTGTCTGTTGAATAATTTTTCAACGAATTTTTTATAGGACGTGATCCATATTATGTCAAAAAGTCTTATCTGTATGAGGCTAACAGATTAAAATTATATACATTGATATTATCTTAAACATACTCTAGGTTTATTCTTGCTAAACAGTTTCCTACGGTGGTGCAGCTTCAACGGAATTAGTGCATAGATGCTGCGGTTACTGCACCCAAACTTTTCATCTTACATTATTAATTTTCTATCATACCGTGAACATAAACTATGAAGACCCTCTGCAACTTGCATTTAATACGAGAACTACAAACTTATAATATGTAATCATACAAAGAAACGCGCGCACGGGTGTTCTTCACCTATAAAAACAAATTGAAAACTATGGGATTCCGGTTGTCTGTCATTCTACATCAGAGGAATATTTGACTTCGTGTTATATTCGACTCGCCTAGAATACATTTTAAATAATGGGTCGTTTAGCAAACGATGACGTAATTAATAGTTCAATATGTGTGCTCGTCACCTGATGTATGATTTGATCCCGGTGCGCTCAGCTGGCCGTACTAATAAATAACGGTGACATTTTTAATCTCCTCGCAATAAATTATGATAGAACTGTAATATATTCGAAGCAAGTAATCGGGGTCTGTTTTGTCTTAAATATTCTAGTATTTTAAATTAAAATGTACTACGGTAAAAAAGTTCAGACTACATTAAATGCCATCAGCATCAGCGCATGATGTTGCATGCATTTAATACGGTCTGGATTTTTTCATGGTCTCCCCTTCTTTATATTATGGTCTGTAGCATTAAATATAGTTTAAAGGGCTACCATAATAAACCAGCAGACCGTCTGCCGGTTACCGACTATGACTTGCCTGACTTACTTACCTGACCATTTGCTTGGCTTCTACTTAATGTCTCCTCGCATCTCCCCAGCAGGTAATGGAGCGGGTGGCGGCAGAGGCGGCAGCGCGGGCGGCGGAGGGGGGCGCGGTGGGGGACGTGGCGCTGCCGGAGAAGAAGGCGTGGTCGTCGCTGCACGGCGCCTGGGGCAAGCGGCCCGTCAAGCAGACCAAGTACAACAGCGGTAAATATCGATCCTCGTACTGTTGCGGCGTGACACTAGTAAAACGTGGCCGTCGTTGTATCCAGTTGGCACTTGGAAGTCGAATTAAATAGAATAAGAATCATAAAAAATTCGAAACAACGGCGTTAATACTACAAATGCCACATTAAGAAGATTATAACTAAGTATAAGAGTTACAAGTAAATATGTAAATGAATAAAATGAATCCCTCGCCACTCAAATGTCTGCATAAAGTTGCTTTACTTGGACTTTACATAAAGCGATTCGATTGAAGTTAAACCTTCGGTTTTATGTCGTTTTTATGTGCTGAAACAAAGCGTCGATTTGTTCATTATGAAATGAATCCATTTGTATTGTATAAGTCGAACAACGACGCCCGTAAAATGTCACTTAAGTATAGGCCGGGCGCTCGCAGTCGCGTCCTGCAAGGTGACACGCCCGCTCATTAATTTCATTTTAACTTGTTTTTCATGGAATTTCATTTTTATAGAAGGCATTTGCTACAAAAAAACAGTATTTTACGATAGCGGAAAGAATCGATTGTCATCCCTTACTTCATCCACCTCACTCGGAAGAGTCCTAACCGTAGAGCTTCCTGCAGGAGCATACTACTGGAAGCGGGAGCCGGGCTGGACGAACCTGCGCGGGATGTGGGGCAAACGCTCGGGCCCGGACGACGAGCACCCGGCCCCGCTCGGTAACCTAGCTCCACCCCTGAAGCGTTACATCTCTCTCCTGTCGTGTTCACCTGTAGATATTGTATATTGCACATTCTAGCGTCTTCTCTCCACTCTCTTTCTAGCTGGTCGTTATCGTAGGGACCTGTTGAATATTTGTATGTTGTAGTGTATGTAGTTATAAGTGTCTCGCGACTCTCGCGTGCGACGTATACTTGTGTAGGCTCTCGCATGTCCATATCACATCCCAGCACCACCCCGATGCACCTCCTCCTCGTGTTAGCAGCTAGCACTTCAACTTGCAGTTCACTAGTTCTAATTCAGCACCTAGAAGCACATCTCTTCTGTACATACTTACCTCAATTCGCACTGTTACAACGGCTCCTACTCGCATACATCACAACATTTTATATTTAAAGGTCCCATATGTTAGCATAAACAATATTGCCCAAATAGTTTGAAGTCAAAGGCTCTTCGCTTGATGGACTTTGAAACAGTTTTCAGGCTTTTATTAAACATCGCATACAGCACTGAGTGCTCGGCGCTCGCTGCCCTTCGCCGCCCTCGTGGAGCGAACATCGCGGCCGCGCGCTTATGAAAAAACTTGAACATCCAACGCAAACTAATTAAATCTCAGCTGAACTAGCCGCCTGACTCGCTCGTCTTGCTTCGAAACGTTTTATTTTAATTTAATCTGTTTCTATATTGTGTACGAGAGCGTATGACCTTTATATTCCGCTACACAGTTTCCACTCGACTTACATCGACTAACTTTATATGATTTTATTTAGTTTGCGTTAGTGCGACGTAGAACGCTAGCCCATTACTCCACACTTTTAATAAAATCGTATTTTGCTTTCGGATGCTATACGCCCGGGAGATTGACAATAATTTTTCCGTTTCGCGGCCGCAGCTCGTTCATGAAATTAGAAAAGAAAACAAAGCCTGGCGGATGTAATTAGTAAATCACGGGGCCAACAACCGTCACCGCACGAGCCCCAGCGCGCGACAATTGCGGGCAGGACAATGCGGAATCACCATAACAATATGTCGGGCGGCGAGCGGGGACGCGCGCTCGCTCCGATTTCATAAAAATTCATTAATGCGATTTGAATTGCAGATTAACGGTCCGGTTCGGGATTTGAAAAACTCCGCAACTCTCGTTCAAACCGCATAATTAGTTAAGCGCTCGCCATTAGCACATCTCTTTTTGTACTATGCGCTACAATTATAGGGGAGCAAGCACCAGTTGGAGGTTCCGTAGTAGTATATGTTCTTCAGTGGTTCGATTAACTACTTTTTCATAAAAACCTGAATGTAATGAGTGTCATGTAGTGACACTTATTCGGGTGAACTTAAGAGAACTCATGGTTAGAGAACTTAAATATTACTCATGCTTTATTACTACATATTCTTAAATAGTAATCACCTTTGTTATATCTAGCCAAATTTATACACATAAGATGCCTCGCCCACAACAACAAATTTTAAATTGTATACTTAAAGGTAAACTTGAAAATTTAAATACGTTATCTTGTAATGACTTTTGAATTCTCCAAATTTAGCGAGTTTCTCGCGGGGGAAATGGATGTTTAACGCAGTGGAAGACGACCACGAGTCGGAGCGGGAGGGGAGGGGGAAGATGGGGGAGGGAGGGGGAGTTGTATAATGTAATAGCCCCGTGATTGTCGAAATAAATCCAAAAGCAGCTGTCGTCACGCAAGCTGCCAGCCTCGAGTAACGAGACGGTGAAACCTTCCGCACTCCCCCCCCCTCACTCTCTCCGCACTCCCTCCGTCGCCCGGGGACGCACCTGTTGTTACAACATGCGAACAGCTGTTGCCTGTTCAGTTGGCTTCCATCTGGACCAAAAAGCGGCGAAGTTAGATGTCACTTTCCATCGAAGACTTCTGTGTATTGTTACTTTACATTCAAATGAACATCATTTTAATTTTAAGTAACGATAAACCTAAATTATTATTTAAAAATATTATTAAAGCGAATAATAAAACTGAATATATATTCAGCATTTAAATACTCATAAAACATATTTATTTGTTGTAGAACAACAGAAGATGCGGGTACTTATTCTTAAGAGGCCGGGTACACTTGGAATTTCTCATACATACGTAATTCCAAAATCATTTTCTCATACGAAAATATTTAACATGTTTGAGTTGTTTTTCAGCTTAAAATAGTAATTACCTAGGTTCCTGCACAAAAATTTACTTCAAAATATTTAAACACAATTTTTTTTTTTTGCTTTAAATTTTTTTAGTAAATTTACTACTAAATATTTAAACACTAAAAAATAGAGTAAAACACTAAAAAATATATAAATAAATAGTAAATTTACAAAATATTTAAATACTAAAAAATATTTTTTAGAGTTTAAATATTTTGTAGTAAATTAACTATTTATTTATATATTTTTTAGTGTTTTACCCTATTTTTTAGTGTTTAATTAAATATTAAGTACTAAATTTACTAAAAAAAATAAAAACCAAAAATTTTTTTTTAATGTTTAAATATTTTGAAGTAAATTTTTATGCAGGAACCTAGATAATTACTATTTTAAACTGAAAAACAACTCAAACATGTTAAATATTTTCGTATGAGAAAATGATTTATTTATAGGAACCTAGATAATTACTATTTTAAACTGAAAAACAACTCAAACATGTTAAATATTTTCGTTTGAGAAAATGATTTTGGAATTACGTATGTATGAGAATTTCGAGGGTACCCGGCCCCTTAATGATGTCGTCTTATAAACATTAACTGTCGATGTTTAGCTAATTACAGACAAACAAATACACAACTAGTACTTATATCTCAATGTACACAACGTGATTTGTCGGTAAATACGAGTACAGAAATGAGGGAAACTCAACAAATAAGCGCAACAGGCTGAAGAAATATCTCCCGAAATACTAGCAAGTAGCAACGATCTTAGAGCCTTACACTGAGGATTTGTGGGCGGGGGGAAGGAGGGGGGCGAATAGCGGCGCCCGAACATGTGAATACTGAACACCGTGAAATCTCAGCGTGTTCGCAGCGATCTAAATGTATCGCAAGCCACCGGTGTGATTACCCTATTACAATTAAATACACATTTAAATCGTAGTAATTGTCTCCTGTACTGCACGTGTTAAACGCACTTCGTATACTTTCTGTAGTCTACCAGTCTACACTTCTGTAATTTGTTGTATATATTATTATGATATTATTAATGTTTTACTATAATAAGGAATACTATTACTACTTTAAAACAAAATTAACACGTAATTTACATCAATCTCTCGTTAGATCTCACTTCTCAGTCATTCTATGTACTAACTTGTTCGTTTGTTTTCAGAGAGCACCGCGGACGAGGCCTAGACACCGGGACATACAAACTAAACCATATCTGTAATACTACATAACTCTGTATATTGACTATGTTAAGCATCAGTTCCTCGGTATGTAAGCGGCTACGTCCCGACTCGACGCGCCAAATTATTATCTCCATAGAGATTTCCTCGTAGAAAATATATTCCTTTTACAATAAATACATCTACTTACTTGTAAATATCACCCGTGAGTTAGGAACCACATCTGCTGACTATTTTAGAACTATCAGTATTCAGTATATTTAAGTCGTTATATTTGTTTGTCGGGCTATATATATATATATATATATATATATATATATATATATATATATATTTTTTTTTTTTTTATAAGGTCCGGTCGAGTTGCGACGTACCAGTCTTGTATTAAATAATTTGATAATTTGAAACACTAACGTACAAGTTGAGCACCTTCACACCTTCTGGAGTGGTCCTACTCGAGCTGCTAGCGAGCTACTCGGCTCTAGGTGTAAGCGGCAGGTGTATGTACGGGTGTATCCCTAGCTAGGTAAATAATAATTAATTTACTAATAAATATAACTGTGGAATTGTATTTTACTAGTGAAAGTTGATGTAAACGACGGGCTTCGTGCTGAGTTAACGTTTGTCCAATAAAAGTTTATTCGAAGCCGAATCTCGTTTTATTTCCCTCCCCCCGCCTTCGTTGCCACCGCACCCCCGCACTCGCCTCATGTGGTTCGATACCAAAATAAAATGTTAAGAACCAATATTACACCCACTAAATAAATAATTCAGGTAATTCGTAACATGAGGGGTTTAATATAATTAATGTATTAGAAATTATAGCAACATACTTTTTCCTATAGTATAATCTGTAGATATCAAAAATTACATTTAAATAAATAAAAATATGACTGTGAAGCTACCCGTTTTATGCCCCCAACGTGTACAGGTGGCACACACTCCGGGGTCACGTCGTAATTCAAAATAAACAGTTAAGATAACCCAATAACGCTTCCTTGAAATTACACGCTCGGATCGCGTGAAACCTGTTTTAAAATTCGGCGACTGACGTTATTATCTTAGCGCTGCGCTGATGTCATAGAAGTGACGTCATATTGTGTATCGTACACAATATGTATGTAATTATTATTATATCAATAAAAAGTTAGATAGAAACCGAAACTCTGCATTTTCGTAGATCATTCGCTACGAAGTTCGTAGCTGCTACGCACGCCGTAGCGAGTGCTCTACGTCGTAGCCGCTGAGAGCTACGACGTAGCATACGAACATCTGTCAATAGTTTTGCTGTAGTAGGTTTTCTGTAGGAGCTTTTCAGAGACAGTTAAAAATGCTAACTTTTAAAGTATGGATTATTTTAATATAAAACACTTCACATTTTGTGAGTTTAGGGTATTTCTTTAAATCTCGTCATTAAGATAAATTAAACTCGATCAAGAGTATCAACCCATTGAACTATTTCGTTTAGCGCAAATGTTAAACACTAAGTGCGGCCGTTTACGTCGGCACTCCGCCGTCTGCTCATCACCATTAACTTTTAATTGGCGAGTTCTCGTCGCCGCGAGGAAATTAAACGCCGCTAATAAAACGTCCAAACGAAGACATCACAATGCCGACATCACAAAAGATAACTTAAAAGTAAAAACCGACCTTCTAAAGCTACCTACAAAATCATGTACTTTGCAATAACATTTCCGAACATCTACACGAGGAACGAGCATTTCTGGTGCCGAAACACAAAGTAAATCGGCCGTAAATTGTGTGCGATACTGCGCGGGAGGTGCGGGAGGTGCGGGAGGTGAAGCGGCACGTAGTGTGTGAGGGGCTCGGGGTTTTACTGAGATCTGCGGAGTCAGTGAGCCGCAGCGATCGCCGATAACGAGCCGCTGATCGATGCTCGCGCCGAGAGCCCGGAGTCAGACTGTCGGCAGGGCGGCTGACGGCCGAACTGTGCTGACCGTGCTCCAATAGCCGCGTACTGACCAAGCGAGCAGCCTCGCTGCCTCGTCCGAGCGTGCCGCGGCCGAGCCAAAAGTTGTCGGTTTTTGTCGATGCTCAAAGGCGCCTCGGTACGTTTGCCGCGCACTAACACGTACTGACCGACCGAGCAACTGCGCGCGAGGCTGCCGCGGCGAGGCGGCTCGCTTGGTCAGTACGCGGCTTATGGGATATGTGCTCATCTTACTTTATAAAAAATTAATTAGCGATTTGTTTTCTTCTGTACTGAGCGCTGGACGCTATTGAAATCCACATAAATTATGGGACATAATTTCGTTTTGCTGCAGCTGTCGTACATATTGTTTTCACCTGATAACACCATGATAAATCTGTTGACAAATATAGTTTCCAAGTATGTTTACCTTTTCTACCTTATAGAGTGTAGAAAAGGTTTTACAAACACAACTTAGCAACTGAAATACTCATTCACGTTTCAACTGCAGAACTCCGACTCATTCCTCACATCGGATAAATTGAAACTACGTGTAGAGTTAAGTGGACGGTCCCGTTAGAGCGACGAGAGCGGCGCTATAATACTACACCGCTATTACCCTGCTCCCTGGCCGCCGCGACACCAGAGTGCACTCTCGCGCGCTGTTACCGCCCGTTACGGCCGCACTTACCCCGCCCGCGCCCACCACTCGCCGCGGTGTGCCTGCTGATATACTTTTCCTTCCGATCAATATGTAAAACTTAATCTATTTCATTTTTATTTATTTATTTTGCCATTTACATCAGGCATCTTGGCCCATATTATAAAAACTAACACTAATCATTGAAAGACATAAAATTTAAAATTATGCGCGAGACTATTAAATATTTGTTGTAAACAAAAGAGGATACAATCCTACTACACTCGTTTTTCGTTATTTATCACTTAATAGTCGCATTATTTTAATTTACGTTTAAAATAAATCCACGACCTCGGAGTCAGGTACGGCACGCCCTTAACTCCTGGACCATGGAGGCGGTAGTGTACATTAACATAGACAATAGACATATTATAGCAGCCCGTTAACCGCCGCCCGCGCGCTGATATACATCTCGGCTATAATTTATTATATTAATTTATTGCATTGAAATACGAGCATCGTGACTTATGTGATTGCTCGCGTCGACCGCCTCGTCGTGCGACAGACCATTAGCCGCGGAGGTAGATAATAATAATTATTGCTATCATTCAGATTAATTAAGTGACTATTCTTAATATTGTAATGAAAGATGCGATATCTGCGGTTAGGCTAGTGCTTTATCATCGGACGGATTATATTATAAATGCGAATGTGAACCAGTCTACTGTCTGTTATCTTTCGCTCTCACACCGATGATTTAGCCCAGGAAAGGCCATAGAATAGCTCTAATCTAAAGGAAATGTACGGTTCCTACACGATAAACTTTTTAAGTTCGAATGAAATTGCGGGCGACGTACCTCCTTAATGTGTAATAATTATAATTTTTCATTATACGAACTTTTTGTTTAATTTTGGGACTTACATTCAAAACTATTATTTTACTAAACTTAAAGTTAAAACGTAGGTTAAAAGTAATATGTGTATTTTGAAATTTGAAAGCCACGTATATGGGGGAACGTCCTCTCCCATCGGGGGATCATCAGCGTCGTCAGGAGGTCGCAGCACGTCGCGGCACGTCGCGGCCCCCGACCTAACGACGTGTGCAATCTCAGCGCCAAATGGAGTTATAACGTGTCCCCGGTGCACCCGGGATCCGATTCCTTATTAGATATGATATTTTAAAAGGGAGCTTCAACCGCTTGAGCTCCTATATAGCTACACTCGAGTGAATAGCTCACTCGGAGCTACCTAGAAACGTGTAATGAAAATTATAGTGGCATCATTGAATTGAGCTAAGTGAAATGCGAGTAGACTGACTAAACCACTACGATACGACAGGAACAAATGACGTATCGGTCCCGACTCCCGTGTTAAACCGGACCGGTGCCGGGCCACGCTCAGCAGCTAGCTGCACAGGCCGAGCGTGGGTAGCCGCAGCCGGCCCCGCTCCCCTTCTCCCCTCCGCCGCCCTCGCTCGAACAGCCCTAGTATTATAATTTTAAATGAGTGTCGATGATGTTTGTGGCGATCCGACTGGATATTTCGCTAAACACCGCCGCCGCCAACGCAGTCGGATATCCGGCCAGACGCGATTCGTAGTAGACTTTAGGTGCGCAGCGCTATGGTCCAGTTTCCCTCGTCTCTGGCCGGTCGATACTTCGTTAGGACGTGAGCCGGCTTCGCTGCCGGCCGAAATGTGAGCTCAGATTAAGTGTTAAGCCTAATTTGCTTAGGCGCACCGACGACGCCGCGCGCCGGCGGAACCGCGGCCCCGGAACTCCTCCGTCGCAGCACAATACCACTTCATTTGCAGGAATTAAGGTGGGCCCCGGCAATTTCTACTTTCGTCATTAATAATTCATAGCGGGGTTTTCGTTGTTAAATTAGGTGGCACTCAATAAGGAAAGAAAAACCATCTCTCTAAAGAACGCGAGCTCCTCCTGCGTCCGACGGTACGTAGCACTCGCTCCCGGGTGCGCTCGATTGGCATCTGGGAAATATGCATTTTCTTCGCCGGTGTTAAATGAACCGGAGCGCGACGTCGTTATCGATAACTAATAAGGCTGGTCTGCTCCGTCGCCGGACACCCACCGTCTCCGACACGCTACGGAATATGGACCTTTAGATAATAGTAATATAACTCACACCGCTTTACGCTAGCGGTACCTAAATGGATTTGTAACGTTCAGATAAGTTCGGTTCCGCAGCAGCAGGCGGACGAAGTAGCGACTAGCGGCTGAGTCCGCCGCGCAAGTTGCGACACAAAGCTGCGCCAAATCCGATCATTCCGCGCCGTCGCGCTCAGCCCACTTCCCAACACCAACACGAAATAACTTTCGTAATTGACTCGCAACTCGTAAGGCGAACGAAATCCGCCTGCCTCGTGCGGGTTGGCTACCAGCCATTTGTTTCTACCTCCTACGAAATTTAAATAATTAAAAAAAGACGGGTTGCACTCCGGGAGTGCCGGCAGAAGTGAAAACTTGATTATTAACGTTGTGCATTTTTTAACCCATTTTTTATGAAAATCGATCATTAAAAAATCGATTTTTTTAATTAATCGAAACCCTTACAGTCGATTAAATTTTTAACCCATTTTTTATGAAAATCGATTTTTTTTAATTATTCGAAACCCTTACAATTCGAGTTCGAGTTTTCGAGTTTTCGAGTTTTCGAGTTTTCGAGTTTTCGAGTTTTCGAGTTTTCGAGTTTTCGAGTTTTCGAGTTCTCGAGTTTTCGAGTTTTCGAGTTTTCGAGTTTTCGAGTTTTCGAGTTCGACACAAAACACTACTCTCCAACCGTCTTACGGTTTTTCTATGGTTTTTCGATCAACACGAAAATCTGACGCGAGCTTCACAGTTTTTACCCATCCCACAAAAGTGCTCAACGCCGCTAAAGAAGTTTTCACTTCAATAAAGCACACATATTGGTATGAGATATTATATAGCTTCATTAGTTTTGAAGGATTATATGCTTCAAATTAGGATTAATAAAAGGGACTGTCCACACTGCGAATTTTAACCTCGTAAATATTCTCGCGAATTTATTCATATTTTACCGCGAATTTTTTATCGTAAGTGCGGATACTTTGATTCTTAAGATTCAATGTGTTACAGAAGTGTGAAAAAAAAAATTCTCAGTGCGGACAGTCCCTTAATGTTTAAAAATAATTCAAGACGTGTGTTTAATACGATTAGAGATATGACAGGTGACATAAGTATAGAAAATAATATTATTATTAATTGAAAACGTTGACATTATAAAGATCCCACCCAGTAAAGGTTTGTATCTAGGCCGGTTATAGAAGTGTTTAGTTAGATAGCTGTTATTTTAGTTATGGCATGTCATAACAGATGGCACTATACAAATTTTGTAAACCGCTACATCGTGCTATCGAAAACCTGATGTGAGCCTATATAAGCCCGAGTTAGTTCGAATAAACCGAGTTCCAACAGCAGTGTGGTGGTTTCATTTGTACCCTACGCAGCAACATATGGTGCCGAAACCCGGGAACGAAGTGAGTAAGTGAGTAGTAAGTGTAGTGGGCAGTGAAGAAGTGAAGTGAATAGTGAATAGTGAGTGCGGCGGACAAGTAGAAACAGTGAAAAGTGAGTGCAGTGGACAGGACCCAAGTGAGTAGTGACTAGTGAGTGCAATGACAGGACCCTCGGATTGCAGTGACAGGACCCTCGGATTGCAGTGACAGGAAGCTCGGATTGCAGTGATAGGAGATTCGGATTGCAGTGAGTAGTGCGTGCAGATGACAGGAAAACTGGATTGCAGTGAGTAGTAGGTGCAAAGGACAATAGACCGTAAGTAGACTGTAAATAAGAGACTCTTCAAATTAAGTGGCTTGGACTTGTACGTTGTATTCAGAGCTGTGCGAATTGTCAGATTCTGCGAAGTATATGACAGTTGTATTGGCATTATTGCGATTGAAATAATGGAGTCACTTTTGCTAGAACAAGAGGAAATCAGTACACTGATAAAGAAAGGTTTTACTAACTATGGATCGTATCCAACGAAGGGCCGCTCAAATTGTTGACTGCCATAGTGTTTCAAACAGCTTGGACCCCTTGGAATTACGCCGAGATGGTTGTTGTTGTACTTCGGTTGTATCACGGGGAGTGCTCTGAGGAATTGTTCGGAATCATACCACCTGCAACTTTTCGCCATCGTCCCACGCGAAAAACTTACCATCCTCATCACCTTGATGAGTGGCAGTCTTCCACAGTGCGTTTTTCGCGTAACTTTCTGCCGCGCACTGTAAAACTCTGGAACGAACTGTCACCAGCAGTATTTCCGGACCTATACGACCTGCAAACCTTCAAGAAAAGAGCGTATTCCCTCTTAAAAGGCCGGCAACGCACCTGCAGCTCTTCTGATGTTGCGAGTGTCCATGGGCGACGGAAGTTGCTTACCATCAGGTGACCCGTTTGCTCGTTTGCCTCCTTATTAAATAAAAAAAAACTATAAAAAAACAGCCAAAGATAAAGTAACTTCGATTTATATAAACAATAGATTGGAAATTTTAGATCCAATAAAGACATAATTTAGAGAAAACCGTTTTAAGATTGTGAATTCTGTATCTAAGGCCGAGAGATTACAGACACCTTATTTCATAGAAGATTGGTATGATACTGTGGAAGAAACATACATTGAATACTAGTCTAGATTAAAGTTAGACATGAGTAAGAGAAGTGAGATAGGAGCTGATGCACCTGCGATGACTGCATGTAACCAAAGCTATAATCCTGCAAAGCCAGAGGTTAAATTACCTCAAATCCAGCTTCCAATATTTTCGGGAGCATACGAAGAGTGGCAAAGCTTTCACGATATGTTCCTCTCGCTCATTCATAACAATGACTCTTTAAGTGCTGTGCAAAAGATGCATTATTTGAAGTGTGGCTTAAAAGACGAGCCTGATATGCTATTGCGAAGTATGATTACTACCGAATCAAATTACGCTGAAGCTTGGGACAAATTAGTTAAGCGATACAGCAATAAGAGATATAATGCGAATGAGGTTATGAAAAAGTTATTTTCATTGAAATCTATAAATAGCGAATCTGCAGCCGCAATTAAGAATTTACTTGACACTACTGCCGTTTGTTTGAAATCGCTACAGAATTTAGGAGTAGAGACTGATAAGTGGGATGTGATTATGATTTATATCACCGTCTCAAAGTTAGACTATGAGACACGAACGGAGTGGGAGTCGGAAGTAAGCCGTAGAGAGTCAGATGATTTCCCAACTTGGAATGAATAAGTTACATTTTTTGGGAAGAAATTCAGAACCTTAGAGATGTTGTCCGATTCCAAGCTTGGTCGCCGTTTTGCATCGTCCAATGAGATTAAAGTCCATCATTCTTCAACTGTCCAATATAAGAGAAGCTGCGTAATGTGCGAGAAACCACACTTGTTATACCAATGCAAACAATTCGGATCTAAGTCTCCCCAAGAGAGAACAGAGTTTATAAAATCCAAGAGGCTTTGTTTCAATTGTTTTGCACGTACCCACAACGTCAAGAATTGCCATCAGACTACGTGTTGCCGACGTTGTGGTAGAAGGCATCACACACTGCTGCATTATGAGAGAAGTCGGCCTCAAGTGATTTCCAGTCAGACAACTTCATCCACTGGTAGTGCATCCGACTCAGGAGATGCAGTTCACAGTCATGAGAGAGAAACTCCAAAATATGAGAAGAAAGTAGTAGCTCATTTCGCCAGTGAGAATTACCAAAAGCATAATAGAGTGTTGTTACCTACAGCTTTAGTGAGAATTAAATCACAAAATGGCTACTGTCGAAGTGCGCGTGTGTTAATTGATCAAGGTTCAGAAACATCCTTTGTTACTGAGAGTGTAGTTAAATCACTTGGTCTTAAGCGTACACCAGTCAAGAGTTTAGTGTCAGGTGTAGGTCAAGGCAAGGAGCATATATCTAAAAGCATTGTTAATTTTGAGATAGAGTCACTTTATAATTGTAACTTTTCTTTGTCAATTAATGCATTTGTTTTAAATTCCCTAACATCATTTCTTCCATCTTCTAAAGCTTTTATCCTGAACTGGCCAGATCTCGACCACTTACCTTTAGCAGATCCTTATTATGGTTCACCTGGGAAAATAGACATTATTCTAGGAGTAGAGGGCTATAGTCAAATATTATTAAGTGGTATTCTTAAGCATCCATCACCCAGTGGTCCTATGGCTCAGAATACCCAACTAGGCTGGATTATATCAGGCAATACAGGTCGCACAAGAGAGCAAACACCAAGAGCTGTAAGTTATCGCCTGAAAATAAAAGAAGATAGTATGCTGAAACGAGAAAAGAAAATTTCGAGACATCGAGAGAAAGTCAGACATAAAGGAACGGAAATTATGTAAAGAAGAAAAGAGATGTGAAGAAATAGATGAGACTACAGCTGCAAGAACTACTAAAGACAGACATGTTGTGAGTAACCCTTTCGAGATCCTAATCCACGGTGTATGTATAATAAATCCAAGGATGTCGGAATAAAGAGATCTATGTCCATAGAACGCAAACTTAGAAAAAATGAGTTTAACGATGTACTTACCACGATAGATGTTGATCACGAAGGACGATCCTGTAGAGATTCACGATTTTGCTGATGTTTCACAGGTGGCATACGCTGCAGTCCTGTATCCGAAGTCTAGAGATAAAGTTATCTAAAACAAATTCACAGCCAAACCCGTTGAAAAGCTAATTACTATTCCAAATTACGAGTTGTGTGCAGCTCTGCTTGGAGCAAAGTTGTTATTTGAAGTGTCACAGATTCTGAAGATATCCAAAGAGAATTTGTTTGCCTGGTCTGATTCGACTGTAGTTTTGGCGTGGCTTCGGGGAGAACCAAGTCGTTGGACAACATTCGTGAGTAATAGGATTTCTGAAATTTTAACCATTCTTGACTGCCACTGGAATCATATTGTCACAGATCAACATCCCACTGACTGTGCCTCAACAGGTATTTCAGTCAGAGTATTGACAGAGCACGATTTGTGGTGGCATGATCCAGATATATTGCAAGTGAATGATATTTTCTGTAATAAAGTAGATGTCAGCACTGACATAGAAGAGAGATCAACCACGGTGCTGGCAATTTATCCTGAAGAAGATTTTATATAGCTGAGACTTTCGAATTTGAGTAAAATGCTAAGAGTACTATCATTCTGCATGAAATTCTCGGAAACCTGAAAGAAAAGTGATAATAAGTTAAAGAAATTGATGAAGTATTAGATAGAAGTCTAAAAGCTGCGCAACAATTTCATTTCCAAGAAGATTTAAGCAGTCGGAGAACTACGAGAAGTGTTACGAAGTAAAACCAACTGCACACCTTATCATCAATTTTCATTGGAACGGAGTGTTCAAGGTGGGCGGCCATATTACCCAATGGTCTTTTCTTACAATGAGAAACAATTTTGCCTAGTGACTCGCACGTCAGAGAGAGAGAGTACTAGCAACACTTACCTTTGTAGAATTGAGAACAGCTTTTGACCCTGGTGGAAGTTGCTTAAGTTTAATATCCAATCTACTTTTTGAGTGAGAATACAGATAATCCAATGCCCTTGACGCCCGATCACTTTTTGGTCGGTGAACCACTGGATACCATTTCAGAACCAGATTATACTGAGACGCGTCTTACTGGCGTTCAGCGATGGAAGCTTACTCAAAAGATGGTTAATGTGACTTTAAATCATAGATATAAATGGTTTACTAAAAAGACCGAACCAGAAATTAATGATATTGTGGTTATTAGAGATCATAATATCCCACTAGCTAGATGGCTTTTAGGTAAAATAGTTGAAAAACATGCAGGTAGAGACAATGTTACCAGAGTAGTTAGTGTTAGAACTAAAAATGGCATCTGTAAACGTCCATGTAATAAGTTGTGTTTTCTGCCAAAGGCCGAATAAGTTTTGTTTACTTGATTTATGTTACTAGCCTAATTTTTCGTTGTCATTACAGTGTAAGTTACAATATAGCAGATGATAATCTTTTCTTTTATGTTTCGTACATAAGTAATAAAGAGTTGTAATTTTTATGAAATGAGAAATGAGATTGTTATAACGTACATATAGTAGTTATGTCGTTATTTGCATGTATCTTTCAGTTATATTTGTATAATTATTCATATTAAGTGTTAAGTTTAGTGTGTGAATATTATGTTTGAGAGAGTAAACATTTTTTTGTTACTGTAATAGCAACAAGATGTGAGTTAACTATTTTTTTAAGTTTGAAAAGGAACGAGTCCTTTTGGTGGGCGGGTCGTTTAATACGATTAGAGATATGACAGGTGACATAAGTATAGAAAATAATATTATTATCAATTGAAAACTTGACATTATAAAGATCCCACCCAGTAAAGGTTTGTATCTAGGCCGGTTATAGAAGTGTTTAGTTAGATAGCTGTTATTTTAGTTATGGCATGTGATAACAGATGGCACTATACAAATTTTGTAAACCGCTACATCGCGCTATCGAAAACCTGATGTGAGCCTATATAAGCCCGAGCTAGTTCGAATAAACCGAGTTCCAACAGCAGTGTGGTGGTTTCATTTGTACCCTACGCAGCAACAACGTGAGTGGAAGAATAAGGTAAGTAACATGAAAAAACTTCCCGTTTTTTTGCTTAAATGGAGGCTTTAGAGCCGTAAAAATTATTTGAAATAGAAACACTATGGATTATATGTGTAGCCAGATACATTAAATAGGTTATGAAAGAGATAAGTTACAAGTTTTATTAAAATAATTAGGGAAAAAATGAGTTATTGTCCGAATGTTACCAAATGTTACTTGTTCGATTCTTCCACTCACGTCTTCATTATTATGTTATACATAATATATTTATATATAAAGAGGTATAGGTGGATCCTATACGGAAAGCTGTGTAGAATACGGGCTACTACACATTGTAGTCGGATCACGAAATGTAGTATACACGATACAATATGATAGATGACCATAGGTACTACGCTAATGGTAATAGGCTACGAAACGTGTACTAAGTACAGTGACAGGTGACTACAGGCTACGACGCTCGACGCGCTACTAGTTTAAAATTGTACCAAAATGCCATTGTTATGTACCCTTGTACGATCTAAAATTTACCATCAAAGATTGATTTATAGGCAGATAGCGGACCTACCTCATTTGGTTGGGTTTTGGCTGATGTTTTGCTGGGTTTGACATAACACGACTAATTCATTACTATCAGACTAGTATCAGCTAGTGTGGCCATCGAGAAATGTAATTTGAGCAGCCTGCTGATGACGAGTGTTCGGGGACTACAGGAGTGTAGGGAGCTGTGAAATCCCGCTGTTCGTCCATTACGCATCCGCCGGCAGCTGAACTCACGTGTGTGATATCGGGCTGAACAGGTGGAGCCGGCGGGCGGCGGCGGGGGCGGCGGGGGGCGGGCTCGACGGAACGACCGATTAATTCCGTCCCCACTAATATTCGCTAATCGTCTTTGCGTAATAGACGTTTTCAATCAGACGATGGATTTCAATAGATGAGACGACTGTCAAAGGACTTCGGTGCTCGGGTAGGCTGACGAGACGACGCTACTATCATTACTTATTTGTAATTAAATTAAAACAGAAATTAAATTTCCAGTTTTAAACACGAACTACACGAACCGCCGACTACCATCGGAGACCCGGCGACCCGTTGAATCTCGCATTACGCACGATAATATTTTATAGAATTGAGTCACAATTTCTGTAAATTTCTCGTAGCGTCCAGTGGTCAGTATGTTGACAGATTACGCCGCATACATGCTTCATATTATAACATTGTAAGAATGCTCGATATTAGAATATTGTGATGAAAACAAAGGGGTCCTAGCGCGGGCGAGGCGCGGGGGCGCTCGGGCGGACGATGATCACACTTACCACTAGGGCGTACCCGGTAATCGAAAACCCGGGTTTGTAGGTCGCATAAAAAACGGGTTTAAAAATAATTTCCGAACTTTTTTTATCGCGGGCTTTGAGCGCGGCAACCGAATCAAGAAATTCTGTAACGAAAATAAACCTAACACCGAGCATTCCGACCGGCACATCGGTCGCCGCACTGATGTGCCGGTCGGAATGCTCGGTCATGTATCATCTAACGTCGTTCGGCAGACTTCGCACGGTGTTTGTGTGCGTGTGACTAGACGTATGCGTATTATAATAGCATAAATTGATAAAAAAATGCTATGCAATATCTTTACCGCCAGTCCCCGAGCGCTACACGTATTCTTTTTATTCACAGCAAAAACCGATCTTATCAGCTGATTTCAATTAAATTAACTGCTCTGCACTTTGAGCATATTTAACCTTTAAGTATACGCGTTGTTTTGGGTAACGTTCCGTCACGCGTGAGGTTTATGGGTTTGTCGCATTTATATTGGGGTACTTCTAGGTACCCCAATATAAATATACATATAAATTCAGAATTGTTTTATAATTTTTAAAACCCGTTTTATATTGTAAGAAAATATGTTATTTTATTTATGAAAAGCATTTATAAATAATAAACTAACCATTATTTAGACAGTAAAGAACATTTTTATGAACTAACCAATCTCGTGCATAGAATTTTTAGGGCACATGTTTAATGTACAAAAATTTTGCGAAAATGTCTGCTTCTGACTAACTTATTATTTTTTTCTTATAAAATAAGGCTTAGAAATAAGTAATCAAAAGAAAAATTAACACTAAACATTACAGAAAAAAAATTGACAATCCTTGAAAAGTACTACCCTAAACTAAAATTATTCCTTGAATAGACAAGGTCATCTCATTGGCCTTTACGTCTGTGTCAGACGATTTACGGCGTGTTGGTCTGTGTTACACTTACAGCTCTTTTCGTGGCTGTGCCAATACGTGAGTGACATAGACGACCACAGTAACGACAGGAGAAATAAGAGGTTGATGGTACAGAACATAGACTTTGACTCTTGTGTCCCCTGTCTTTAAGAGCCTGGAACCAGGCATCATCGCAAAGCTTGCTACCCTCCATTATCCGTTTGCGCCAATCTGTTCTGTTTTCCGCGAGCCTCTCCCAGTTGCGGTGATCAATTCCGAAAGCCATCATGTCGCGCTTTGCACAGTCTTTGAAGCGAAGTAACGGCCTTCCCACATTTCTTTTGGCATTCGCTACCTCGCTTAGCATAACGCGTCGTGGTAAGCGAGAGGGTTCCATTCTGTACACGTGTCCAAGCCAACGTAGACGTCGCTGTTTCAGCAGCGCCGTCAAGCTAGGTAGCTGTGTTTTTTCTAGAACCCTCTCGTTGGTAACCCTGTCTTGCCATGTCAAGCCCAAGATTTTGCTTAGGCAGCGCATATAAAAGGCGTTAAGACGACGCTCTTGTTTTGCGTTCGTTGTCCAGGTTTCGGCACCATACAAGAGTATGCTTAAGATTGAGGCTTGAAAAACAACAATTTTAGTTTTGGTTGTTAAGTATTTATTGTGCCATACTCTCGTACTAAGCCTCCCAAACATACACACTGGCAAAATTTGCGGAACATAGGTAAAAAGGGCCACAACTTGAACTCAAGTGGGTCGGGCTACGTGAAATATTTTTTTATAGTTTCTAAGCTCATTTAAGAAATAAAATATTGAACAAAACTGGCAAGTTGACAGGTTTTTATTGCAATTATGCCCTAATAAGTGTTTTTCGATAATTGACGTTGTAAGTGTTCCTGATAAGAATGGCGTTTTTATCGGGGTGCAAGGTATGCTCAGCTCATTTGATTGTTTGGTTTTTGGAAGAACACATTGTTTAGATACAAAATTAGTGATTTCCCAGCATCTACGACAGCTACAGCTGTAACCACGGTAGAGAAAGGTCACACCTACCTTTCGGTCAGCCAGGCCTTAGGTGTGTCGGCTTCCGTGGTCCATCGTAATTTTCTACGGTTCAGAGAGACTTACTTTCGGAGACGAGAACAAGGCAGATATCGGGTGACAATGGTTTAGGATGACCGTTTTGTAAGCGTACAAACCTTAAGAAATCGACCTCAAACTGCTATGCAGACACGAAACCTATCGGAACAGGTCCAAGATGTACGTGTGAGTGATTGTACAGTAAGAAGAAGACTCAAAGAAGTTAAATTTAACTCAAAGGTGCCAGCCAGGGTACCAAAACTTGAGACAGGACACCAAAGTGCCAGGCTTAGATTTGCGCGTGAACATCAAAATTCGACAAGTGAGTGAAATCGTGTGCTGTACAGTGATGGGAGCAAATTCTGTGTAAATTTTGTTGACAAGCAATAATACAAGCGAATAAATCGTAAAGAACGCTATAGGCCTTCAAACTTAACGGAAACAGTGGCCTATCATGCAGGCTTCGTAATGGTTTGAGGTGGCATATGATTTGGAGCCCGCACAGAGCTGATGATTGTTGATGATGGTACTTTGACAGTACAGGGCTATAGCACAGACATCCTGGAACTGAATTTTGTGCCTTTTATACAGTTTTAGGTAGTAACTTCAATTTTATGCGCGTCCATAGAGTAAAAAAATCGGGCTGTATTACCAAAACGATGCTGGCGTAGCCCAGGTGGAGAGGCCAGCGCGGTCTGCGGATGTGGATCCGTTCGAAAACATGTGGTACATCAATGGGTGAACGGTACGAGTTAAAACTCCGGTCCAAAATGTGTCCAGGAGCTCGAGTTGGCGCTACTGGAGGAGTAGGAGAATATTTTTTATTTATTTATTTATTTAATGATTTATTGTGCACAAGAAATATTAACAAAACAATAATTTACATAGTAAGACGACACAAAGGGTCTGCTTATTTCTAATAGAAATCTCTTCCAGCAGCCCTACGGAGAGAGATTGGATAAGGATAGCAGATAGGACGTGCACAATCATGAATGTAATATTAAATAAACATGTACTTCTTACAATAAAACTAATAATAAAATAATAATAATAATAATAATGACCAGATAAGTTAATATTATATGATAACAAAATAAATAAATTATACATTTACCAAATGCTATAGCTACAACATACAATAAATAATAAATAGTAATATAAGAATAATGAATAAATACTATATGTATATATAATAACGGTATTTAAATGGATGGAGATTCGAGGTAGTGCTCTTTCAAGCGTCTTTTAAAAACAGTAATGGTGGGACTATCACGGATGGTGTGAGGGAGCGAGTTCCACAATCTGACAGCATGAACAGTGAACGAGTAGGAGTAGAAGTTGGAACGATGGGAGGGGAGGGAGAGATTAGACCGGACATTGGACCTACAAGGGACATCAGGAGATCGAGAGAAGTTGAATCTGTCGAGGAGGTATGGAGGAGAGCGAGGATTGTACAGGATGTTGTAAAGTAGGCAGAGGATGTGGGAGTTACGGCGGAGACGGATAGGGAGCCATTTAAGTTTTGTACGGTAGGCCGAGATATGGTCGAACTTTCTCAAGTCGAACACGAAACGTATACACAGATTCTGTAGACGTTCTAGCCTAGTTAACTGCTCCTCAGTGGCGTCTAGGTAGCAGGAATCGGCGTAGTCTAGGATGGGAAAGATGAGTGTCTGGACAAGGAAAATTTTGGTATGTATAGGTAGGAAGTTTTGGAGGCGCCTCAGCGTGTGTAGTGAATAGTGGACTTTCCTGCTTACTTCGGTCACTTGCGGGTTCCATGACAGGTTACGGTCAAGAATTATGCCAAGGTTTTTGGCCGAGTCTGTGTATTCGATAACAGTGCCATCATAAATTACGCTTGGAACGTTGCATAACCGTTGAGACATATATCTGCTGCCTATGATCATGGCTTGCGATTTGCTGGGATTTACCAACAGACCGAAAGATTTTGCCCAGTTAGCTATTCGCTCAAGATCAGAGTTGATGTCATTGACTGCAGAGACGATGTCGAGGATATGACAATGGCGGTAGATTTGCAAGTCGTCTGCGTAGAGATGGAAGTAGGATCTGATTATTAGAGTGATGTTATTTATAAACATTGAAAACAGGAGAGGAGAAAGAACGCCGCCCTGGGGTACCCCCGCATCAAGAACACACCAGTCTGAGGTAGCCTCGCCGGAGCGAACTCGCTGCAAGCGTCCCCGAAGATACGAATCTATCCAAGTAATATCACACATATATATAATATCTCACAGGAAATTATTGACAATCAAAATGCAAGCATGGAATGGCGTATCCAGGCCCTCTTGAGATCCATAGAAGGCATTACACGCTTTTAACATGGCATTTCTTTAATAAAAATGGAGAATTTAACTTAAAAAGTTACTACTGAAATTTCAAAGATTTTCTTAATTTTTTTTATTTTTGCCGATTTTTTTCTATTTTACACGTTTTTATGCCCCAAATTTATATAAAATTTATTTTTTAATAATCAATTAGTAAATAAATAAATAAATATGTCGGCGCACATTAAGATGCCAATGTCAAGAGTGACAGCTTGTCACTGTCACTCTAGCGGAGCGTCGAGTCTATGGTAGCGGGGCGGCCATCTTGGGACGACAGTTCTGAGACAAGCGCACCACATCTTCGACGAATCGCTATAGGAGTTTTGGCGGGCATGTGAAAGAGTGCTGTTGTGTTTTTGTATTATTTTCCTAAAATTGTGTTAGCTGGGTTTTTAATGTGGAATATTGGTAGAATATTAACCATTAGATATTCGTGTTCATGCACAAGTGTAGGAAAGTGATGTAATATCCAGAAACGTGCTATTTTGTGTTCCCTCCAAAACTCCATCGAAAGTTTCAGTAAAGCGTCTACCACTTTACTGAATCGACCAACTTGACTCCTGTGACTGTATTGACTTTTACTTAGACTTTGACTAGACTTTAGACCTGACGATACATGAAAACGATGATGAAAATTATAATCGGAGGAATATGGTTTTCCCGCCATATTCCTTACCTTTTTACCTTGTCTGTGGCACAACATACACATCCTTTGTATCAAGTTGCCAAAAAAGAAGAAAAAGAAAAGAAAGAAAGAATCGCTATAAATCTGGTTAATCGAGAGACATTTTGAAGTGATTGTGTGTTAATTGAAGTTTCAGTGATTATTGTTAGGCAATCTGATTATTATTTCGAGTAAATCGTTGAAGTATCCAAGATGGCGTTAATTTTTATTTCGATCTACCCCAATTGGACTACCCACATACCCACATACTCACGATACATGATGGATAATTCTGATGAAGGCCATCCTGAGCTTTCATCAGAAGTGGGATTCGATGGGGAGCAAAATGAAGCGAAGCAATCAAATTATACAACTGCTGAGAAGCTATTGAGCAGCATGGAAGCGTTGCTTTCGCGGGTTATGGCAGCCTAACAAACACCGTTGCAGAGTACAAATCGCGCGACTCTCTTAAAGTTCGATCCAGAGGAGCCTGATTCAGATATTGATGGATGGTGTAAGGTGACTGATTTTATTGTGCAACATAAAAATCTGGAAGGTGTTAATTTATTGATGGCGTTGACGGAGGCGCTGAAAGGAAGTGCAGCAGCGTGTTTAACGAAGCTTAATTTAGACACTATTACATGGGAATCAGTTAAAGAAATCCTAATTGCAAGATTTTCAAAACCTAAACTTCTGCAAGACTATTTCGATGAAGTTTTACGGTTTCAAATAGGCGCTAAAGAGACTGCATCTGAGTCTGCTCTACGGTTATGGAATCTCATCGAACGAATACCTGAAAGTATGATGCCTGAGAAGGTAATTACTGGATTTGTTATATCCGTGTTAAGTCAGAAGGACAACTTGATACGTCGCGAGTTAGGCGCACAAACGATAACGACTCGAGCTCAGTTATTTCGAGTACTTGGCGGGGTATCACTTAAGTGACGTATGGATACTGAAGTTCAAGAACCAGAAGCAAAACGTGCTCGGATAGCAGATAAATTCACCGGAAAGTGTCACTATTGTGGGTTAACCGGACACCGTATCGCCGATTGTAGAAAACGACGAGATGAAACTGGAACAAAGGCGCAAGATGCTTCGAGTTCATCACGAGCCGTGGAGAAAAGGATGACCCCGACCTGTTTCAAGTGTGGTCAACCTGGACACGTGGCAACTGTGTGTCCAGGAAAGAAGAGCGGCAGTGAAGCTGCAGTCAAGGAGGTCCGTCAGTGTCAGCACCGCACCTCCAGGAGCATCTTGGAGACATCTTCTGGTGAGCGAGTTCCTTTTTTATTTGATAGTGGATCATCATGTTCTCTTGTAAAAGCAAACTTTTGTGACAAACTTATGGGTACTGTGCGTAATAACCTTGTTTATCTGAGTGGCATAGGCGGTGAGGATATTCAATGTACCACTCAAATTCACAGTGATGTGGTCATTGATAAATTTCCAGTTAAATTGACTTTTCACGTAGTTCCTGAGAGGCTTATTTCTGATCCGATTATAGTGGGGAGGGATGTTTTTGATCAAGGCTTGTGTGTTAAAATCGAGAATAATAATCTTATGTTCTTTTCTAAAAAATCTAGTCATTTTTGTAATTTAAAATCAAATAAGCAGGATTTTACTAAAATTAACACGGATTTGGTAGGACAGGATAGGGAGATGCTAATAACGATCTTAAACAAATATGCTGATTATTTTACCGAAGGTGTTCCTTCTCGTAGGGTAACGACAGGCGAATGCCAAATAAACTTAATAGACCCTCACAAAACCGTACAACGATGCCCGTATCGACTGGCACAAGCGGAAAAACTTATAGTCAGGGAAAAGATTAAGGAATTGCTTGACGCTGGGGTAATTCGCGAAAGTTCTTCCCCGTTTGCTAGTCCAATATTATTAGTTGAGAAAAAGGACAACTCGTATAGGATGTGTGTGGACTATCGGGAACTAAATTCCAATACGCGACCCGAACACTATCCTCTGCCACGTATTGAGGAGCAGATAGATCAGCTTACTGGGGCTAACTTCTTTTCCTCCCTGGATATGGCGTCAGGGTTTCACCAAATTTTGATGCACCCTGATTCCATTGAAAAGACCGCATTCGTTACACCCGAGGGGCAGTATGAGTATCTCGCAATGCCCTTCGGTTTGCGGAATGCTCCCTCAGTGTATCAGAGATGCATAACTAGGGCTTTAAATCATTTAGAACACAAACCACTCATTTATATTGATGATGTTTTGTGCTATTCGACTGGTATTACTGAAGGTTTGCAGCGTCTAGATGATAGTTTAAGAGCCTTAACAGAGGCTGGGTTTACATTCAACCTCCAGAAATGTAAATTTATGACCCAAAATATAGAATATCTAGGATATTCCCTTCAATCTGGCGAGGTAAGACCTAATTCTAGGAAAATACAAGCGTTGGTAGATGTCCCTCAACCAAAAACTGCTACGCAGGTCCGACAGTTCCTGGGGTTAGCCTCGTATTTTAGAAAATTCATTCCTAATTTCACGCGTATTGTAGGACCTTTATACCCTCTAACAAAGCTCAGAGGACCTATTACATGGGCTCAAAAGCATGAAGAAATACGGAACGACATAATACGCATACTCACATCTGAGCCCGTTTTAACTATTTTTGATCCGGAATTGCCAGTAGAGTTGCATACTGATGCTAGCTCTGATGGATACGGAGCGATTCTCGTACAACGGATAGGTAACATACCGCACGTCGTGGAGTATTATAGTCGCCGAACCTCGGATGTAGAGTCTCGATACCACTCGTACGAACTGGAGACGTTGGCAGTAGTACGAGCGGTCGAGCACTTTCGCCATTACCTTTACGGTCGTCATTTCGAGGTCTATACGGATTGCAATTCGCTCAAGGCATCCAAATCAAAAAAAGATCTTACTCCTCGCGTCCACAGGTGGTGGGCAATCTTGCAGGCTTATAACTTCGACATTATCGATCGTGAAGGTCGCGGTATGGAGCACGCGGACTTTTTCTCGCGTAATCCTCTTCCTGATGATAATGACGGTGGTAGAGCGTGCAAGAGCCTGTCCACACAACAAGTTCAATATGTTGAGTTACATCACGATTGGCTTTCGGTCGAACAAAAGCGTGATAGTGAAATACAAGACCTTATCTCAAAGCACGAAAGCAATAGTTTCCCCGATACTGTAGGACAGACGTACGATGTAAGGGATAGTATCTTATATAGGAAAATCGTTCGCAATAAAACAGTCTCCTGGCTGCCAGTAGTTCCCCGATCTTTAATTTGGACACTAATAAACCACGTTCATAATGAGTTACAGCATTTAGGAAAAGATAAAACCTTAGATAAACTCTATGAGCAGTATTGGTTCCCCGAAATGTCAAAGTCTTCAATTACTCCTTGACAACGAGTTATTTCCCTTCGGCGTGGAAACGTGCCGATGTTATTCCTTTACCTAAAACCCCCAATCCCTCTTCCTTATCCCAATTTAGACCAATCTCCATTTTACCGTACCTCTCCAAAGTCCTCGAAAACATTGTCCACAAACAGCTTTCCCAATTCTTATCCTGTAATAATTTGCTCTCATCCTTTCAATCCGGTTTCCGTCCTGGTCACAGCACTGTTACAGCACTGCTAAAAGTCACTGACGATTTACGATTAGCTATGAAGCAAAAATGTGTATCTATCCTGGTGCTACTAGACTTTAGCAGTGCTTTTAATTCAGTAGACTTTGACATCTTCCTTTCTGTCCTCCGCTCCCTAAATATATCCTCCTCAGTTATAGACTGGTTCAACTCCTATCTTCGAGGGCGCTCGCAGCGGGTACGCTATGATGAGGCTACCTCAGACTGGTGTGATCTCGATGCGGGGGTTCCACAGGGTGGTGTCCTTTCTCCTCTTCTTTTTTCAATGTTTATAAACACAGTATCCTTAGTAATTTTATCATGCAATTTTCATCTCTACGCAGACGACCTGCAAATTTATCGTCAATCTCATATTGATGACATAAGTGCGGCAATCAGGGATATTAATGCGGATCTACAGCGAATTGCAGACTGGGCAAAATCATTTGGTCTCTTAGTAAATCCTCATAAGTCTCAAGCAATAATTGTCGGCGATTAAATGCGATTAAATGATGTGCCCAGCATTATTTACAATGGTACTCCGATTGCCTTCACACAATCTGCTAAAAACCTCGGAATCATCATTGATAATAATTTGTCCTGGCAACCGCAAGTCAACGAGGTAAGTAGGAAAATATTCCACTCCTTACACATGCTTAGGCGCCTTCAGAACTTTTTACCCTTAAAAACTAAAATCTCCCTAGTCCAGTCACTCATCCTCCCTATCCTCGATTATGCTGACTCCTGTTACTTGGATGTTACCGAAGAGTTGCTAATGAGTTGCTAACGAAGAACGCTTTCGGCGGAACATCCATGTCCTATCCCTCCTTTACAAAATCCTTTATAACCCTTTGTCTCCCTCTTACCTTGTGGATCGCTTTAACTTTTCTCGACCCTTAGACATCCCTTGTAGGCCTAATGTGAGAACAAAGCTTTCCCTCCCCTCCCATCGCTCCAACTTCTTCTCCTACTCCTTTACCGTTCATGCAGTTAGATTATGGAATTCCCTTCCCCACACCATTCGTGATAGTCCCACAATCACTTTAAAAGACGATTGAAGGAACACTACCTCAGTACTGAATCCAGTTAAGATTATTGTTAAATATACATATAGTATATATCTATATAATGTTTATATATTTATATGTACATAACTGGTATATATGTTGATATAGTATGTAATAAACTATAGAATAGTATTATTAGTATCTAAGTATTATAGTATAATATAATTATTATATTTTAATATTGTAATTTAAGTTGTTCATTAATATTAATTATTATCTGTGCACGCCCTATCTGATGTTTCTGTTCAAATTTCTCTACTTAGGACTGCTGTAAGAAATTTCTTTTAGAGATAAGCAGTACCTGTTGTGTCGTCTTTCTAATATTATGTTACTTTTTAATGGTTTTGTGTGCAATAAACTGTAAATAAAAATAAATAAAAAAGTGTGTGCGTAAATTTATCGACTCGTGCATTATTTGCAAAGCATCAAAGGGTCCATCTGGGGCCCAACCCGTTCAGCTTCACCCGATCCCCAAAGCTTCACTACCATGGCATACTATACATATTGATTTTACGGGAAAGCTTAGCGGGAAAAGTGATCGCAAAGAATATTCGGTGATTGTCGACGGTTTTACAAAGTACATTTTATTAGAGCATACTGCTTCTCTTGATGCTAGGAGCGCTGTACACGCGTTGCAGAAAGCAGTCTATCTTTTCGGTGCGCCTAAACGCATTATAGCGGATCAGGGTCGTTGCTACGTAAGTTCCGATTTTAAGAATTTTTGTGACGAACATAAGATTCATCTTCATTTAATTGCAACTGGCTCTAGCCGAGCTAATGGCCAGGTCGAAAGGGTTATGCGGACTCTCAAAAGCCTGTTAACCATTGTTGAAAACGACCCAAATAAGACGTGGCGAGATGAAATAGGAAATATTCAACTCGCGCTTAACAGCACCCGATCATCCCTAACCAAGTATTCTCCTATAGAACTTATGTTAGGTATTCGTGCTCAGTCATTAGGTATGTCGAAGTTAAACTCAGAAGCCCATGGTCAATCAGAACGTCTTAACCTCGATGTTGTTCGGAAAGATGCATCTGCTAATGTCCAAAAGGCAGCAGAACTCGAAACTAAGCGATTTAATCAAGGCCGTGCAAAAATTAAAGCTTTTTCAAAAGATGATTACGTTTTCCTTAAAAGTAGCGAACGAAACCAGACAAAATTAGACAGAAAGTTTAAGGGTCCATTTGTTATAACAGCGGTATTAGATAATGATCGATACGAATTGAAAAGATTAGGTAGTTCTCATCGAATTTATAAGTATGCCCACGAGAATTTACGTTCAGTACCTCACGGACACGAAGGTTTGCTCGAAATAGCTTCTAACCTTTTGAATTATGATGAGGCCGAGTCGGCGCCAGAAGATGTAGATGTCGGATATGACTTGACGAATGACAGTGACACCTTGACTGCATGCTCTGACACTATAACCGCCGGCTCTTCTACTATTACCGGTAATTCAGACACTCTTAGTGCGCACTCTGACCCTGAGACATGGGATATAGATGCCGAAATCGAAATTGGGGATGAACAGGACATTCCGTAATCATAGGTATGTTTTATGTCTTGCATGTGTCTGTTGATTACATCGAACATTATTCAACCTAAAGTTGCCTGGCAGAGTGTCGTCCGAGCCACACCCAGTAGGGTTGGTTGAAGGGATGGACTCGTCCGATCTAGAATTTGTACCTTTGTAGTCTATCCTGGTCGGAGAGACTGTCGTCCGGGCCACACCCAGTGGGGTTGGTTGAAGGGATGCATTCTTCCGATCCAGAAGTAACATCCGTAATATAGTCTATCCTGGTCGAAAGGACAGTGTCGTCCGGGCCACACCCGATAGAGGGTTGATTGAAGGGATGCACTCGTCCGGTCCAGATGTGTTGCCACTTGCCGCTGATCGATAAGTAGTCGGGACCAGATCCATTACAGGCTAACTGCGTTTAGCTTTGTGTTTGACTGAACAATTGAAAACCCATGTAAAGTACTGTAGCAGGATGGACGAGCGGACTTCTTGGTGATTAAACATCGTTTGTTCCAGGAATGCAATAACGCCCGAGGACGGTCGTATGTCAGTCTGGCCGTGTCGGCGCACATTAAGATGCCAATGTCAAGAGTGACAGCTTGTCACTGTCACTCTAGCGGAGCGTCGAGTCTATGGTAGCGGGGCGGCCATCTTGGGACGACAGTTCTGAGAGATTGGTCGCAAGCGCACCACATCTTCGACGAATCGCTATATATCTGGTTAATCGAGAGACATTTTGAAGTGATTGTGTGTTAATTGAAGTTTCAGTGATTATTGTTAGGCAATCTGATTATTATTTCGAGTAAATCGTTGAAGTATCCAAGACGGCGTTAATTTTTATTTCGATCTACCCCAATTGGACTACCCACATACCCACATACTCACGATACATGATGTATAATTCTGATGAAGGCCATCCTGAGCTTTCAAATATATAAAAAACAGTGGATAATTTTCAAAAAAATTGAAAATTTTGTTATGTTCCTCTAATTTTGCCGGTGTGTTTAGTTGCCGCTTTGCCAATCCGGATGTCAATCTCTGTGTATAAAGAAAGATTGTTGGACACGGTCGATCCTAAGTAGCAAAACTTGTCAACTACCTCTAACGGCGTGCCATTCAAAGTTAAAGAGGGGGCTTCTCGAGTACCTTGGGTTAGAACAACTGTCTTTTTTGTATTAATGGACATGGCAAATAGGGCACACGCTTCAGAAAATTTATCAATCATAGACTGGAGGTCGGCTTCGGAATTAGCTACAAAGGCTGCATCATCAGCGAATGGCATGTTGTCGACGAAAAGGTCCTCGCGATGTCTTTTAGATTTTAGGAGGGAGATGTTAAATAACTTTCCGTCGGCCCTCGTATGTAAGTGGATACCCTGTTGGTTGTCACGGAACGCAGTGCGTAATAACAGAGAAAAATATATACCAAACAGGGTAGGAGCCAAAACGCAGCTAAACGCAGCAACTGCTGAGACATACAACCGTCACAAACCACGGCACCCATCATATCTTCGTGAAAGGATTTAACGAAACTCAGAAGCTTAGGTGGGCACCCAATTTTCTCCAGTGCTAGGTACAAAACATCCCTACTGATCGTATCAAAGGCCTTGTTAAGGTCAATAAAGGCCACATAAAGGGGAGAGTTCTGCTCTCTACACTTCTCCTGTAATTGTTTGAGAGTGAATATCATGTCCACCGTGGAACGCTGAGAGCGGAACCCGCATTGTGACTCAGGGTACACGCGTTCTGCAAGCTTTTGGAGTCTAGATAATACGACACGACCAAAAAGCTTGCCAACTATGCTTAAAAGGGATATGCCGCGATAATTGTTACAATTCCCTCGGTCACCTTTTCCTTTATATAACGTGAAGACGTTGGCATCACGCATATCCTGAGGCACACCTCCCGCTTCCCAACATTTACACAACAGATTGTATAGGATTGGTCTAACACACTGGAGCTTTATTAATTCGGCTTGGGTGCCATCACAACCGGGACTCTTTCCATTCTTGAGCTGACTGACGGCAACGTTGAATTCCTCCGCCGACGGCAGACTGTCTAGGTCGATCCAAGTATCCAGTTTAGGCATACCGTGTTCTGCTCCTGGATGTAGAGACACGGGACGTGAGTACAGATCCGTGTAATGCTCGACCCACCGATCTAACTGTTTCATTTTGTCGGTTATGACATCGCCATTCGCGTCTTTTAGAGGAGCCGTCTTTTTTATCATTGGTCCAAGCGCCCGTTTAATGCCGTCGTAAACTCCGCCGACGTCCCCTCTGTCTGCAAAAGATTGAATAGTATGACCAAGATTCTTCCAGTACAAGTTCGCAAAGTACCGTGCACTACGTTGAACGGCTGCTTTTTTTGCTCGCAGAACGTTTTTTGTATCCAACGAGGGATTCATGCGGTGTTTCAGTGCAGCGTCACGCTTCGAGTCAAGCAGTGGATGTAAATGCTCAGCGTTTTCTGCGAACCAATCCCGAGACCTGGATTTCAGGTGCCCAAAAACTTCGCCAGCGCGCGTGGTCAAGAGCTCCTTAACATTACTCCACTCGACACTAGTGGGTGTACTTGTGTTCCATGAATCCAGCATTTCTTTAGACAAGCACTCAAAAGTTAGGATTTTTTCATCATTATGAAGTTGAGAAAGATTTAACCTTTTCCTACCCATTACTCTGGTTGAATGTATCCTTTTAGGCGAAAAAGCTATATTAGCTGCTACGAGTGAGTGATCGGTGTCGCAATCAGCGCTGTGAAACGAAAGGGTATGGAGAATTTCGCGAATATCCTTGGTTCTGGAAAGTACTACATCCAACTGATGCCAGTGGCCTGATCGCGGATGCTTCCAGGAGACCTTGCGTGATAGCTTGCCCTTGAAGAAAGTATTTGTTACACATAGCAAATGCTCAGTACAGAACTCTAGTAGCCGTTGGCCATTATCATTCATTTTGCCAATACCATGGTAACCAATGCAGTTTGGCCATGAAGTAAAATCACGGCCAACGCGGGCGTTGAAGTCGCCTAAGATGTAGAGGCGGTCTCCTTTGTTAATTTGTCTTACCGTTTCGCTTAGTTGACTATAGAAACGGTCTTTTGACTCTTCTGGGGATGGAAGTGTTGGAGCATATGCTGAAATAATCGAAACAAAACCGCAGGTGGTATTGAGCCTTAATACCATAATACGTTCCGATATTCCGCGAGGGTTCTCAATGGCAGGTATAAGATTATTGCGGATGGCGAAACCAACCCCGTGCTCGCGCACCTCAGAAGAGTTTTCCCTTTCCAGAAAAAAGTATATGAGGACTCGCGTAATGAGCCTTCTTCCGGTAGCCTGGTCTCTTGCAGAGCGCAAACTGAGATGTTGAGCCTGCTAAGCTTTGCATCAATCAAAGCATTCTTGCGCAGGTCTTGGGCACTAGTTGATTGTTTGCCCCCGCAGATGTCAGGGAGGCCTGTCCTCATAGTACGGACATTCCATGTAGATATTCGCATGGGTTGAGGGAAGCGTATTTTCTTGTAGGTATTTTGTTCTGTGCCGACAGGTGTTATGATTTACGTCGCCAGTCATCTAGTTAAGCTAGTGATCCCTACACCTAAAGGAACAAACCAGCGACGGGACGGATCGTACCTAATTGACCGGGGGCTGCCCAGTTTAAAGCGGGCGGTAACGATCATAAGCCTTCGATGGACTTTCCCACTGTCCACAGTGCGTTTTTCGCGTAACTTTCTGCCGCGCACTGTAAAACTCTGGAACGAACTGTCACCAGCAGTATTTCCGGACCTATACGACCTGCAAACCTTCAAGAAAAGAGCGTATTCCCTCTTAAAAGGCCGGCAACGCACCTGCAGCTCTTCTGATGTTGCGAGTGTCCATGGGCGACGGTAGTTGCTTACCATCAGTGACCCGTTTGCTCGTTTGCCCCCTTATTTAATAAAAAAACTGTCGAAAGTGACCCCTAGCGTCCTTATTTACGCCCATATGTTAGGATTTATTACTGGTAGACTGCCACTTTCTGTGTTGTTACCCACGCAGACAAATCTGGTAGGTGGAGTGACCTCTACACAGACTACGCCGCCTAGGACGGACTTAAGGAAACACAGGGTTGCTCAGGGCCTGTATTAACCTCTCGGCCTCACCGTCTGTATCCACAGAAAAGGCAAGCCATTACGTGTGGAGCCAGGTCGGCTGCAGAAATCTGCCGCTTATTTCAAGTTCGACCCTACTTGCGCCTTACGGAGACCCCGTTCCGGGTTATATTTTGGAGTTTTCCTTCTCCTAGATGGGTTGCAGCACAATGCTTAGAGGCCCATCTCCCCTCATCGCGAGACGTTAAAGATTTTAATGAGCGCTCGCTAGAAGACATTAGTCGCCTTTTACGACACCCTTTTTTTTTTTTTTTTTTGACGCAGTGAAATGCTGTGACGCATTCGACGCAGGGGATGGGGGCTTCCGCTGCGGATATGTGGGGCTCGCCGCGGCGAAGATGGTAGGTGCCGCGGCCCTATCCACTAAAACACTGCGATGTTCCCTCGACACGCTGGACCGAGTGCGACCGGTAACTGCGACATGGCGTCCGGGATTTTACGACACCCTAGTCTTGTCAGGTTGGTGCTATTCTAAAGCCGGACACCACACGGCACATAGACAAGGTAAGTAATGAATAATTTTACTGAATGAGGCTTGCAAGTAGTTTTATACCAAGGCTTACGGACGATAATAATTAGTTCTGGGACAAAAATAGCATCTTCGCTTCATTTTTGGTGCACTAGGTCTAGCTACCTCTAACTCTTCCAAAATGTTTCCAAAAACTTTCAGAGTCATTAAAATTGTATATGATTAATTGTTCAATTTGATTTTCTTTTAGTCGGCAACACATTTTTCCATTTATACATAGCCAATTCAAAAAAACAAACAAATAAACACATAACCGATGTGAAAAAGTCAGTCTGTCGCGGGCCACCCTCGGGGGCGCACGTGTCAAAATGTCGTCTAGTAAAGTGAAATGTAATAACTGCAATATTGTTATTAGTGAAGTTCTTGCGTTCATTCAGAACAAAGTGGATGTAATGAACGAAGAAAGTATAGTCAAGATATGCACCTCCTCTTTTTCAACGGGGGACATAGAATATGCCAAAGGATTGTTATTTGAATCCCTGAGAACGAAAAAACGAAAGGTAGTAAGAAAAGGAGACGGCCGGTCACAACGGAATCTCTACGATGTTATAGCTGTTCTCAAGGAAACGGAGCCGGAAGAATTACCTATATTTGTAGCCAAAGAATTACAGAAACTGCCACCAATAACCTTTGACCATATAGATGCCACAAGATTTCTAAAAGATCTGCTTATCATCCAAAAAGATCTCAGGATGTTGAAAGAGTCATATGTATCAAAGGAACAGCTTGAGGAAGTTAAAAAAGACCTGAATTCTTATAGAATTTCAACTGATAACCGCAACGTTAATAAAAAACGCGGTGGTTATTCCCAGTCCAATATTTGCTCAGATAAAGGTTTTTTTTTTTTTAAAGTACCTAACATTGCTGATAACATCGGGACGGCGAGCATCACAGCGAATTTTGAGTCATACGACGAGATATTAAAGCCGACATTGGCAGTCGCATCGTATAACGAAGAACCCGTCCCGCTCAAACAGGTGAAAGGAGCGAGCGAGGAGCGGCACGTGGAGGCCATCGCGTCAGGGGTGGTTTCAAACGCTGAAACCGGTTCTGCGCCCGAGCAGCCAGTGGGCCTCACTGCAGCCGCTCGCGCTGCTAATGCGTGTTTCGATCATATGATCGCATCTACACCGGCGACAAATAAGTCGTTTGCGAAAAGTACAGGTGTTAAGGAACGGATAAAAGGGAATGAAATACTGAATGATGGATGGAATGTAGTACAGCGTAAGCGAATAAAGAACAAGTTTAAACTGGTAGAAGGAAAAGCTCATATTAGCCCCGGTGGAAAATTTAAAGCTGCAGATTTAAGAATACCTTTATTTCTGAATAAGGTAGATAAAATCACGTCGGAGAGAGATATTAAGGAATATATATTATATAAGACGCAGATTGATGTTTATTTATAGAAAATAAATACTAAAGTTCTTCGGAATTATAATGCATATAAAATAAGTGTACCGAGATCTAAGCTGTCGCTTTTCCTTCAGGACACTTTGTGGCCAGAGGGCGTGTCGATAAGACGGTTTATAAAATATAGAAATAGATATAATAGTAACGAATATGGCGGACACAACGCGGAGGATATCCAGTAGTACATCTTTTGTAAGTTACAACTGCAGATCACTCTTGCGGTCGATGGATTGTGTGAAGTCCCTATTACGAACAGCTGATACTCTCGCTCTGCAAGAAACTTGGCTCCTCCCGCATGACGTTCCATATCTGGGTGCAATCGATTCCGATTTTGCATACACTGGTAAATCAGCGGTCGATACTTCAGTAGGCATGTTGCGAGGGCGCCCACACGGTGGGGTCGCAATATTATGGCGCAAGAGTGTGTTCCGGTGCGTATCGATTGTAGAGTGCGCGAGTGCGAGGCTTGCAGCTATTAAGGTGGTGTTGGAAGATAGTCAGTTCTTAGTGTTCTCAGTGTACATGCCATATCTGACTGTCTGAGTGAGTTATGTGCGATTATTACCAATAGTGACGTGGACGCAGCTTTTATCCTGGGGGACTTTAACGCCCATCCGTCTTCTTTATTCGGTAAGGAACTTAAACAGTTTTGTATCGAACAAAGTTGGTTGTGTGCTGACATTGAAATTTTAGGGCTCAGTTCGGAATCATACACTTATATTAGTGATGTTTACGGCACCAGGTCGTGGCTAGACCATGTGCTAGTAACGCAAGCTGCGAATTTAACGGTAGTTGATGTTAGAATTAAATATGACATTTCATGGTCTGACCACTTCCCGGTAGAAATTGTATGTAACATGAATATATTAAGGTCTAGGATAAATAATACATTTCAGAAATCGAATAAAGTTCGTTGGGGAGAAAGAAATTTATCGAATATTGAAAAATACAGTAAAACATGTACAATGAAATTACGCGACATCGATTTTCCCCCGGAATTTCGCGGTTGTTCGGATATATCGTGTAATGACTTGCAACATAGGTTAATTATAGATAATTTGTATGTGAGGATTGTGAATATTCTATCGGAGGCGGCGAGACTATCGTACGAAGATAAATCTAATAGCATTAGAAATAAAAATAAAAAATGTTATGTTACTGGATGGAATAAGCATGTAAAGGAAACTCATAGGGAGGCTCGACTGTATTTTCAACAATGGGTTGAATTAGGTAAACCGGCATATGGCCCAATTTATGAAAAAATGAGGGAGTCTAGATCTAGATTCAAATTAAAACTTAAATGGTGTCAGAATAACCAGACACAAATAAAGATGGACATTTTGGCAACCGCTCATAAGTCGAATAATTTTAGTAAATTTTGGAAGGAAACCAATAAATTAAATAAACAGCCGAGCGTCCCAATGAGTGTTGAGAGTAGGTGTGAGCCTAAGGACATTGCAAACCTATTCAGGGAGCATTTTCAAGTCCAGAGCTCACCGGTGTCTGCGAATACTGTGAACAGGATTGGGATGAGTTCGGGGAAGAAGTTTCGGGTGAGAAGCATGAAGCGCGGAAAATCTCCGGGGCATGATTCACTTAGCATTGAACATTTACAATATGCTGGAGTTCATCTGCCCCGGGTCCTAGCCATGCTCTTCACCTTCTGTATAGGTCACTCGTACTTGCCGGAGGAGTTGATGAGGACTGTAGTTGTCCCCATAGTGAAGAACAAGACAGGAGATGTGTCTAGTCTGGGTAACTACAGGCCTATATCGCTTGCGACGGTTATAGCCAAAGTATTGGACAGTGTGCTTGATAGATATTTGGAAAGTAACATTTACTTACACGACGCGCAGTTCGGATTTAGACCGGAGCTGTCTACGGAGTCCGCGATACTAGCTGTCAAGCACACTGTCCATTACTACACCAGTAGAAACACGCCTATTTATGCGTGTTTCTTAGACCTTTCCAAAGCTTTCGAACTTGTCCAGTACGATAAGCTGTGGCAAAAGTTGTCAAACGGAACTACTATTCCCCCAGAGATAATCTCAATCTTTAAATTTTGGTACAACAACCAAACCGGGGCGCTTTCGGAGATGTATAGGTTGAAGAGTGGAGTTCGACAGGGGGGACGAACCTCTCCTCGACTCTTCAACCTATACGTGGATTCTTTGATCAGGGAGCTCAGCAGTACCGGGGTGGGGTGCTCTATTGATGGTGAATTCATCAATAGTATAAGTTACGCTGATGACATGGTGCTGCTGAGCCCATCTGTTAGTGCCCTTAGGCGCTTAATAAAAATATGTGAGCGTTACGCGGAGACGCATGGGCTCAGGTACAATACGGACAAGAGCGAGGTAATAGTGTTTAATTCAAATTCAAATCGTTTATTTCGGACAAATTACGTATAGTCCATATTATTATAAATTGAAAATTACAATTAAACTAATTAATAAGTAGTACAAAAATAACACAATTAATGCACAACAAAACATAATTTTACAATTTTCAGTGTGCATGCATTTGATTAAGGCGGGAACCAAGAGCTACTCAATGCCGAGCGTGACACTTAACAATGAGCCGCTCAAAAGAGTCGAGCGAGTAAAGTACCTGGGCCACTGGGTCACCGAGTCGCTGGCTGATGACCTGGACATGTCGAGGGAACGCAGGGCACTGTCAGTCAGGGCGAATATGTTGGCTCGTAGATTTGCTAAATGCACTGCAGAAGTGAAGATTACTTTGTTTCGTGCCTACTGTCAGGCTTTCTATACGTGCAGTCTATGGGTCTAACATACGCTAGCGGCTTATAGTGCCCTGCGGGTCCAATATAATAATGGGACCCGGGCACTGATGGGGCTGCCGCGATTCTGTAGCGCGTCAGGGATGTTTGCAGACGCCGGAGTGGACGGTTTTGCAGCAGTAATGCGAAAAAGATCTGCATCCCTGATGAGAAGAGTACGCGGCAGCTCCAATAGTTACCTGCAATTCATTGCGAGTCGAATGGACACTGAGTGCCCATTCATGATAAAATGGACTCAAATGCATGCACAGTCACACACTCTCTAGTAATTATTTAATGTGGTGCATTTATTGTTATAATTAAGTATAATATTATGTAATTTTAAATTTATATTTAATATGGACCATGTCTGAAATAAATGATTTGAATTGAATTGAATTGAAAAAAGTATATACGTTAAATCACGGGTGGGGTCTGCAGGTATCCCCACATAAGCAAAATGGTAACTTCTCTTAACAGAGGAGCGACGGACTTTTACTTACAGTTACTTGAAAGGCCTCGCATTGCATTGAGATTAGCCGAAAACGTGCGATCGTAACTTGCCAATTTAAAAAAATACCGTCAAAAAACAGCGCATGGGGTCTGCGTAGACCCCGCCCGTGACGTTAAAGGATAAAAGCTATAAGAGAGTACCTACTGCAAATACCCTTTCGAGAAAAAACTCGACACTTGGCTGGGGCACTGCCTATTACGTCGATACTTACTAGGTACTAGTACAAGTACTATCATTGCAGAAAATCAATAAGTAGGTAATTTATTTTGAGTTGTTAAAAATCCCGAAAAAGATAAAAAATCGGGATACCCGGTTTTCATTTCACATTTTCGTTTTCGGGTATATATAGGTAATTATTATCTAATTAGTAATTACCTATATATACCCGAAAACCCGAGTTTTCAAACTTAAGTCCGGGTTTCGATCCCCTAAGTTCTACACTCTACTTAATCTTCGTCTTAGTAACAACAAGAGAAGAATTCCTTCGCGATCCATATCCAGACAAGCATTTTCGTTCGAGCGCAAATATCGACTTAATAGGGACACGGGACAGCGCACCGTACGCGGCACCGTGTCACGGTGCGGCGCCGTACCGTGTCACTGTAGCGGCGTCGTGCCGTAACACGGTGACGACGCCGCACCTTGTCTGATGGGGGGGCAGCCTTAGATTTTTGCCAAATAAAAAAAGGAGTGCTTCTTATAAAGTTGTCCTTGTTTTCTTTATCAAAAAACCCTTAGTTTAGGTAAACAAACCGGGTGGTCCCCGGCTAGACAAACATTTGGTAAAATGGTCCCTCATGACTCAGAACCACTGCTCTACACTCTACAGTCTACACTCTACACACACATACACATTACACACTACGCTTGGGTAGGTATGTACCTATACTAACCCAAGCGTGCTTTCAGTTCAGCAGATAACTCTCAAGAGCAGACTGCAGAACAATGAATCATCATTCATCACGTTGCGGGCATAAAAAACCAAATGATAATACTTTAGAGTTTAGGGTGTGTATGTGTTCCTATTAGTAGACAGTTCACTGTGAAAGTTGCAGCGCTGAAAGACCAATTTTTTACTTTTGTGTGGAGAAACTCGTGACGCTGGGGCGCTTGCCCATACAAAAGTGAAAAAAATTGGTTTTTCAGTGCTGCTGCTTTCACAATGCACTCTATACTAGGAAGTAGGAACACAATATACTTACACATTACACACCTTCAAGTATTATCACTTAGTTTTGTTACACCCTGTATGTGTAGGGTACTTTAATAATAAAATTAAAATATTTAAGGGGGGGGTTCCCATACAAAAACATATTATGTTGCTATATAACGGTATGGAAAGCTTCCAGCGCGATTCTGAGTCGCTGTTTATTTATTTTTGTACGAGTAAATTAATAAGGTTGAAGTAGTGGCGTAACTATTTATAGGTATAGGGTGGCAGGGCTGGCAAAATGCCACGGACCCCGGACCCAAGCATTTTTTTATGGAAAGACTAAAGTTGCACAATTAGTATAACTTTTACAGCACTGCTATAAAACCTACGATACTACGAAACTGTGTACCTAAAGGTTATACAAACTCTAAATTAAAATGAAACTGTTTTGCATTACAACAAAACAGATATTATATGGACAAGAAACACATATGTTAATTGGAGATGCTATCCTCGATATTGCCTTATATGGTCATGAATTTCTTGGACTTACCCCTGGCGTTTTGCTATTTCTCTCGCACTCATAGAAGGTGTTGATTATCTTACTATTTCTCCGAGCAGGTCTTCACTTCGTGCCGGCGTGCTCTCATAGGAGTCTCCAATGAACCAGCTAGAGCTTGCTGTTAACATATGTGTTTCTTGTCCATATAATATCTGTTTTGTTGTAATGCAAAACAGTTTCACTATATGTCCTTGAAACACATATGTTAATTGGAGACCTGTTCGCTTTCTGCTGATGAAAGAGTATAATTGATTATTCTTATCTAATAAAAGACGCTATGTGATTCTAAATTCAATAATATTTAATGAGATGTTCAATATTCAATATAACACAAGTATTTGGCATTGTTATAATAATTTAAACTAATATTTGTACTGCTTTTTAACATAAAAAGGTAATAATGTAGAGTAATACTCTAGCAACAACAATCCTTTCTTAAAATAAAAAATTACTCTGTTAACAGTTCTCCCTGTGGAAGTTGAAGAAAGAAGCATGTTAAGCACAAAAGGAAAATTAACATAAAATATGTAATTATTTACATAACATTCTAATCCTAGAATCTATAATATGATCTTTATGATAATAAATGATTCCTCTAAACTCTGTTATAGGTATTATTATTCTGTTTTAATAAATACTTAACTCCTACTTCTAGTTTAATTTATCATAGTCTTTTAACTGAGATCACAAGCTATTTAATTATTCAATACACTGTTATTAAATTAAATGTTTAACTTTCTCTATTATAAATTGTAAAAAACAAAGTAGGTACTCTTTAAAATCACTATAAATAACAGCCTGCTCTCTAAGTCCTATAATATTACTATTTACTAGACTAGAAGAGAGAAACAAGGAAAATTTTAATACTCAATAAGTATTTAAAAATAGTATGTACTGGATTATAAGAATCTGGTAGTTATATGTTTTGAAAGTTTTTTTTTTTTTGTAGATCCTCACTGTTTTTACTGTGGGTTACTGTTATCTTTTTGCAGTAAAATTTTCTGAAAGTTTCGCAGCTCTTCCAGTTACCTCTATTTAATATTTTCTCTACTGGTCTATTCTCCAGCCAGCTTTTGGAGGCAACTGCAGATCTTATGCTTCCTGGAGGAGCTGCTATATCTACCTCCTTGAAAATAGATCTAATCCACCCGGCTATTATGGACTTTGTTGCAGGTTTAATCTGACCAGTTAGTGAGATAAACATACTTGATAAATCCGATATCTGGTCTCTCCTTGGTTGTGTAATTGTTATTAGTTTTTTAATATGGTATACAGGACATATCTTGTGACTTTCATGAGCTTTTAGCAGCTATCCTGATTGTCTGTGTTCATGTGAATCAGTCTTAGAACCAAATCTAGGCCACATTGTTATTGAGTCCTCCTTAATGATCATACTGTCCTCTGATATCTCTAATAATGTTAAGTCATGTAGTCTTCTGCCAGATGCTAGTAGTAGTATTAGAGCTGTTCTCCTAGATATTTCAAATAGTGTTTCCTTATTTGAAGTGTTCATTAGCCATGTAAACAATATATTCGTATCCCAGATGGGTATCTTTCTAGGTTGTGGTCTAGCTATTGCTATTGCCTTTAATATTTGGCTTACAAAAAAGTTCTTTGATGATATCTCCGGAGCCATAGCACAGTAGGTTGTTATTACTGATTTATGTAACAATATAGTTCTATAGGCCAGGTTCTCCTTTAAATATAAATATGCTAAGAATCTAGCCACTTCCTCTGGTCTAGGTGACTTGGGGTTTACCCTTTCTATACGACACCAGTCTGTCCATCTCTGAATTGGTGCTCTGTATGTCTGTAATGTTGAAGTACGCCAACTCCTTGTTAGTAGTTCTATCTCCTGTTGGGACCATTCTTTGACCTGATTGGCCCACCCCCAACTTTCCAGGCCAATAGTTGTAGTCTGTCCGCCTGAGGTGGTGGCCTGTTTGTAGTCAGGTCTATTAGAGTCCTGGTAATATCTGGGATGACTATTGGTCCCTCCAGGGCTCTTGCCTTCAGGTCTGGCATCCAGAAGCACTGATTCCATTGGGGAACTATCATTATGAAAGTCCCCCTGGCGGTGTTCAGGTGGTGCAGCACCTGAGGTATTAGGCTGGGTCATGGGTGGTGGGAATATCCAGGCTAGATGATAATGCCATTCTCGACTGAATGCATCGCAAAACATTGCGGCACCATCTCTCGAGTCCCAGGAAACGTATGGTCGCACCACGGCCGACCTTTCTGAAGCGAACAAGTCGACTTCTGGGACACCCCATATTTTGAAAATGGCCTCCGAGGCCTGGGGTAATAAGTGCCATTCCGGCACGGGTTTTCTGCGAGAGAGTCTGTCTGCTATGCCGTTGTATCTTCCCGGCAGAAAAGCTGCTGATAGAGTTAAGTTGAGCTTTTGCCAGCAGCATTAGCTTTGATGTCAGGTTCAACAGGTTTAAGGAACGGGTCCCTCCCTCGTTTCTAATGTACGCTATCAGCGTCCTGTTGTCTGACTGTATGTGTACATGAGCATCCTGTAGCATTCTCTGAGACTTTGCTATAGCTACATAAGCTGCATACATCTCTTTTTTGTTTGAGTGCCACCCTCTCTGGTGTGGCCTCCAAACCCTTGAGTAGTGCTCCTGGTTTAGCTGCGCGCCCCAGCCTGTGTCCGCAGCGTCTGTGGTCAGGAAGTGGGTCACCTCTCTCCTGTGGAGGCTTATTGAGCTGTTCTTGAATGCGCCCTGCCACCATGACAGTTCCTGACCTACCTGCTTTGGTATTTCTATTCTTTGCCTTGGTCTCTTGTTTCTGAATTCTCTCAGGAAAATCTGAGAGTATCTGCAATGTAGGCGGCCCTGAGGTATTGTGATATTTGCGAAGTTTAGAGATCCCAGTAGGGCCTGTAATTCTCTGAGGGTACAGTTGTTCTTGCTCCTTATGTGGTTTATGAGTTTGTATATTTTTTGTGTTTTTTCTTCTGTCAGACACTTTAAGTTCTTTTGGGTATTTCACATTATACCTAGGTATTCGAGATTCTGTGTAGGGTCTAAAATTGATTTTTTTGAGTTTATATGCCAGCCTATATTTTTTAGAATCTCTACTGTCGTTGAGATGTTTGACACTTGAGTCTCCTTGTCCTGGTGTGCTCGCTCGCTCTTATCGCTTTATTATATATATTATGATCGCTCTTATGCCTCTGTTCCTTAGTTTCTCGGCTATAAAATTTGTCACTGCTGCAAATGTTCTTGGGGAACTGCATGGCGCGCGCCATCAGTTTGTATGTAAGCCGCAGACTCGATCACACAAAAAGTGTGACGTCTGCGATCTCCCTAATGCTGTTAGTTGCAGTATTTCCTTGTTGTAAATTACTCTTAGGAATCTTTTGTGAGACCTTATAATTGGTAAATGGAAGTACGCCTGGTGTAGGTCTATCTTTGTCATCCAGTCCTTCTTCTGGAGGAATTGGGCGACGTCTGTGTGAGACATTAGTTTGAAATATTTTCGTCTGTTTTCTTTATTAAAAACATTTTTGAATGGAATTCCGGATTGATTTCCGTTGGCTTTTCTAGAATTCCCTGCTGTTTTAGACTTTCTATTATCTTGTTCATTTCCGGGGTGGCCCTGGTTGAATACTTGTTTATTATTCTTCTTGAAGGATATTGCATTGGTGGTTTGTTCCTGAAAGGAATGTAAGATCCTGTGATTATTCTGAATATATATTTGTTGACACCAAGTGTTTTCCATGCCTTTAGATTCTCTTTAAGACATCACCCCGGAAACTTTGTTGGCCCTTTGTCTGGTTACTTTTGTTCTCGTTCAGGGCCTGGTTTTCCCTGTCTACCACGATTGTTTTTGTAACGAAATGTATTGTTACCCTTCTTATAATTTGATTTAGCATTCTGATATTTATTTACCTTGTTAGATGTTGCATATGTAGCCTTCCTTGTAGTTGTCTGGCCTCTAGGGTTATTCCTATATTTTGAAGATTCTGGAGCTGCAATCTGGAGCCATGTTTATATGCCACCCAGCGACTGTATCAGCGGTTGTAATTTTGCACGATTAAACAAATATTCTGCACTTGGCGGTATCTCCATTAGAGCTCTCCTGATATTTGAGGAGTTTATTTCTTTCATAATTCTACTCCTTCTAATTTCTATGCATTCACTCCTTCTGCCACAGATAATCTGCATTGATCTGTCATATGACGCTTGTATTTCTGAGCCCGGACCAAAGAGGTTTGCGACCTTGTTAAACAATACCTCGGTTTTAAGCTCTTGAGGGTTGAGTGATGCCCAGTCTACTAGAGTTTGTAGATTTTGCCTTAATAGGCTTCTCTGTTGTAAACCCTCATGCGCTAGCCCTGCTAAGACGCCCTCAGACGAGGCTAGGTAGTCCTTGGTTTTATTTAAGTGGCAAAACTCTTCGTTGACCTTCAGTGCCACGAAGCCTGGAGTGGCCGCTACCGATCTTAGGGTAGATTTGTATCTGATGCCTTTCCATGCTTGTGAATCGAACTTCTGAAGTTCTTTAATCTCCTCTACTCTGTCTGCCTTTGCCCTTGGTACAATATTGTTTTCGTTGAATGCAACATTTACATTCCCGAAATTAACCTTGTCACACCTTGTCGTACTTGGGTTAATCAGAAATGGTTGAGGTTGATTCATGACATTTTCCTTTTTCTGGTTGTAAAACTGGCTAAGGTACTGAGGGAGTTGTGTTACGTAGTTAGTAATATAACTTACCTGTTTTTCTAGATTGTTGACGCGCTCCGGTGAACGCCAATTCTTGCGCCTAGGTCGCTTGTTGGGAGGCGGCGAGACGGAAGACTCTTCTTCCGAGGACGACGAGTCCTCACCCTCATCGCTCCGCGTGTATAAGGTCGTTTGGACCTCCTCGCCTTCCACCGCACGGTCTTCCTCCGAAGCACCGGCACTATGGTTTTCACCTCTCGAAGCATAAGAATGCTCACCTGTCGTATCCTGATAATGCTCACCTCTCGAAGGGTGAATGAACTCGAATTTAAAAATTTATATTTTTTGTAAATGAAGGTAGTAAAATAAAAAATCCTGTCCACGAATCACGCGGCGGGAACGTGATATCCCATTCGTCCCTACCTATATAAAAGCAGTGTCGCCTTCGCGAGTGTCAGTTGAAACCGAACATCAGCTAACGAATCGCTGCCGCGCGACGCCGTGAAAACTAAATAATTCCTACGTCGTTACTAGGCGCGATAGCCTATAGTCTACTATTTAACTAAGCCGAGTGTGAAAAATCTGTATCCAGCAAAGAAGAAAAGTAGAGGGCCCTCGAAGCAAGCCACAGAACCAAGCCAAACGGAGGTTAGTGAAATCAACTGCTTATCCTTCTTTCTTTCTATTTCCCGAATTACAGTCCACAAAATTCACAAATTGGTATAAGAGCTACCATTTTTTCTGGTCCTTCGAGCCGGATTATCCATTAAATTTATCAGCTTTATTTTGTTCAAATTTAAATTCAAAAATCTGTAACTGTCACACAAAATAATTACTGTCCCGTCATTTATCCCGTTCCCGCAATTCTCGCAAATCGAACATAAGATTTATTTGTCTTGTTCGTTTTCATATTTTAATAATTGTGCTTAGGAAAAAATTTACTCTTTTTTGTTTAAATATTTCATCCGCATATTTATATTTCACTACAATTATTAGGTGTTTGTGCAATCGCTGTACTAGGTAATTGAAATAGCTTCTCCGATAGATAGATATTTCATTTTTTATATTTAACCGCATTACCTGGACGGCATTTGTAACGAATCCCTAAATTAATTCGGTAACCGCTGTAAATTTTTTCCATCCGCCATTTTATACAGCATCGCACGGAGTTCAAATTTGAACGACGCGACCGCGCGCGTAACCGTCGTTGTACCTACGACAAACGGGCATTAGTTAGGCAGTTATAATATTTTAATTTTTATTTAATATTTATGCAGTTATTTTTCACATAGGCATTTAAGTAGTTTATTATCATCCCGCATTTTATTTTCTTTTTTTCATATTAATAAGTATTTTATTGCTACATATTATATTTATAATAACGATCACGATATTTATTTATAATTTTAATTTAAATTATCGATCGTATTTAAGTACTTATTAGTTATTACCGCATCGCATCGCATTCATCATTTATTATTATCGCCGCATCATAATTCATAATATATTTTATTATAATATCGTTGATTTAAGTGGGAGAGCCAAGCTTCGGCACGAGTGGGCAGGCTCATCCGGTGAAAGACCACAGCCTCACAGAATGCCGGCGTTAAATAGTGCTTGCACTGTGTTTCGTCAAGTGAGTGAGGTTTCCGGACGCCCAAAGGGAGGAAACGCACCTGCAACTCCTCTGGGATTGCAGATAGTTCCCTCTCATATTATATTTGTGTAGGTATATTTAATATATTTATATAAAATATTGTATGTATTTATATTTTAAATATTTAGTGCATATATATTATTTTATTTAAATTCTAACCGTAACTACTTACCTACCCGCCCCGCATTCTGAGGTACCTACCTACGTCATTTACAAATTGTAACCGCCGTTTCAAAGCGACAAAGAAATTTTATAACCGCTTAATTTGTGCTTTCGATTTTATACCTACATTGTAAATCGTAACTCGGTAACGTACATTATTTTTAAATTTTATAATTAAAACATTGTTTCATAATTATTTATTTTAAATTAGTCTCGCTTTTGATTTAGTTGCCTACTTATCTTTCCTTTCAAAATGGTTAAACCTGGCAAGAGGAAGTCGAGTAAATCTTTTGAAGGAGACAATATTTCCGATACCGATAAAAATCAATTAACATTGTATTCGGTTAAGCGCGATGTTTTATTTAAGCGCATGGAGAATATTCTTAATCTTGCGCATAAAGCTGAGACAGACTCGCGGCAGATCAGAGCTCTTAAAACTAGCGCGTTGAATATTGAAACTATGCGGTCTGATTACCAAAATGTTTTGGAGGCATTTAATTTATTGCAAATGCAGATAGATCCGAATGATTGATTACGATTCCTGGTCGGATTTCGAAGAAATGTATTGTAACATTAAACAGGTTTTGTTGGATACGGAATCGAAGCCGTCGTCAAATGGGCCTGCGTCGTCATTTTCGACACGACCTCGAACCCACTTACCCCCAATAGACCTTATGTCTTTCAATGGGGACATCAAAACTTGGCCTCTGTTCTACCAACAATTTAAAAGCATAATTCACGACAACGAGTCGCTTACTGACAGTGAACGTGTGTTTTATCTAGTAGGTAAATTAACCGGGAATGCCGCTTCTGTATGCGTAGGCCTACCGCCGACCGCTCAAAATTATCCAATTATTTGGAAAGCTTTATTACAAAAGTATGACGATCAGCGTTCGCTAGCTAGTTCATACCTAAATCAATTATTACGTTTCAGACCGCTAACCTGTACAAGTTCGAGCGGACTCGAATCATTCATTAATAATTTTAATTCTTCGGTAGAAGCGCTTAGGCAACTACAAATCGAGAACTTAACAGATTTCATTTTGTTACATTTAGCCCTTCAAAAATTAGATTCAGAAACTGTGAGATTATTCGAACATACTTATAGGAAGGAAAAGTTTCCAACCTATGAAAACTTAATTGAGTTCGTGAAGGAAAATAGTAAAGTGATTTCGCGAACAACCTGTGCACAGAAGTCTAATATTGATAATAATCAATCGCAGCGGGGAAATATAACCGCGTCTACTTCACGGAGTTTAACTAAATCGTTTGTCGGTAAGAAAATGTCCGACGTACAGCGCGTCAGTCCGCCGACTTTAAAGTCCGCGGACAATTGTGTACTTTGTAATGCTAATATACATGACAATATGTACTCGAGTGCTTCGTTTATGAAGCTTACGCCGCGGGAAAGATTTAGTTTTATAAAGCAGAAGTCGTTTTGTAATAATTGTTTAAGCGTTAAACATAAAACATTTTCATGTACGTCGAAAAATACTTGCAAATATTGTAATTCGAACCATCATTCGCTTTTACATTTTAATGTAAATAAAACGGGTAATCACTTGGCAATAGTGTCTATCGATAAGAATTCCAATCACAGTAATAACGACTCTGAGACACCTACAAATAAGGTCGATAATAGTTTGCAGTATCGCGATGCATTAGATAAGGTTGCAGCAAGTTCGAGTTTATGCAACTTAGCATTTAAAGGTAATTCCGGATATAATACAACGGCTTTACTGGCCACCGCGAAAATACGATTTATCGATAAATTGAACCGCGTTCATTATTTAAGATGCTTGGTCGACCCCGGTTCTCAAAGTGAGTACATTACTGCCAGCTGTTGCAAACGCTTATCTTTATCAGTTCGTAAACAAGCTCGCTTTTCTGAAGTACAAGGAATAGGAGGCATTACGCAAAAAATAATAGGGATGACTGAGTTCAGTTTTGCTTCGAGATTTATTAACGACAGTCGTCGCTATACCGCACAACCATTGGTCGTTGAACATATTACATCACATTTGCCCGATCCGAAAATTGATACGACGGCAATGAGTCATATCGGAAAACTGCAATTAGCCGATGATGAATTTGAACGGCCAGGGCCCGTAGATATGCTTTTAGGTGTAAATATTTATTGTGATATTTTATTATCGAAAATTATTAAGAGTTCGAGGCCTGATATGCCGTGCGCGATTGAGACTACGTTAGGCCATATTTTAATGGGGACCGCTCCAGTGGTCTCGCTAAATCCCGCGCCGCCGCGTACTACATGCGCATTTTCGATGGAGCCACTTCATAAAGTCGTTGAGAAGTTTTGGGCTACCGAAGAATTACCATCGTGGAAATGTTTAAGTCCCGATGACCAAAAATGCGAAGATATTTATACTTCTACTACTGTCCGCCGCGAAGACGGCAGTTATGTTGTTGATCTTCCATTTAAAGAAAATCCTAGCAAGTTAGGTAATTCTTATATAACCGCTAAAAATCGTTTATTTTTGTTAGAAAAAAGGTTTGCGCGAGACCCCGAGTTAAAAATAAAATACGATGATATAATTCGCGAGTATTTAGCCTCCGGTATTTTAAGTCGTGTTGCGCCTTACGAGGGAGTTTCTTCGCAGGGATTATTTCTAGCTCATCATCCTGTTGTCCGTAATGACAAAAGCACAATTAAAGTCCGCCCAGTTTTGGACGGCAGCGCTAAAACAGATACCGGGTTGTCACTTAATGACATTTTACATACCGGTTGTAATTTACAGTCAAACATATTTGATATTCTACTAAATGTGCGAGTATTTCGTATTGCATTTTTTTCTGATGTAAAAAAAATGTATCTTTCTATTCATGCGAACCCATTACACTGTAAATATCAACGACCGAGATCGAGCGAGATAGCTATATGGATGACCTGGCTTCTTCTGCTTCTTCGGTGGAAGAAGCAGCTAAGACAGCCAGGGATCTTATAGCACTTCTCAAGGCAGGCGGGTTCGAATTAGTGAAATGGGCTTCTAATTCTCCTGAATTACTTGAACAAATTCCCGAGTCCCATCGGCAACCCAGAACCGTATCTTTTGATACTGACAGTGTATTTAAGGTATTAGATTTACGTTGGCTGTCTGCAAGGGATAGCTTTGTGTTCGACATTAATAATCCTCCGACAACATGCACCAAGTGTTTATACGATGTGCTGGGTTTAGTAGGGCCTGTTATTTTATACGCTAAACTACTTATTAAAGAGCTTTGGCTTCTCAACCTCGATTGGGACGAAAGGCCACCCCAGCATATCGTAGAGCGTTGGCAACAATATTTAAATCAATTACCAATAATTTCAAGTATATCGTTTAATCGTTATTTAGGAGTGGAAGTTGGTTCGGAGGTATCTATTGTCGGTTTTTCGGACGCTAGCGAAGCCGCGTACGGTTGCGTGATATACCTACATGTTGTAAACAATAATGAAGCACCGATCGTCACGCTATTATGTTCAAAATCGCGAGTCGCTTCTGCTAAACCGAAAATTACAGTCGCACGCTTACAATTGAATGGAATATTATTGCTTTCCCGACTTTTAAAGGAAGTTCACTGTACGATTTGAAAAAGGCATAAAATAAAAAACGTTTTTATGTTTTCGGACTCAGAAGTCGCTCTGTGTTGGTCGGTCTCGTCGCCACACAGGTTCGATACTTATGTCGCCAACCGCATTTCGCAAATTCAATCCAACGTATCGACAAATGATTTATATCATGTTTCCGGTGCGGACAATCCCGGGGACATAATTAGTAGAGGCATGGAGCCAAAACAATTCATAAACCATGATATCTGGTTGTCTGGGCCAGGCTGGCTATCGCAACCAATAGATAAGTGGCCTATCGTTAAGTTTGTACCTAATCGTATTGCGTTGCCGGAAGAAAAAAGCAAGGTACATGTATTCGTGAGAGCCGGTGACGTGGAGCACCCGTTATTAGTTTTAGCAAACCGCTGTTCTACCTGGAACAAATTACTTAGATCCGTTGTGTATATTTTGCGTTTTACGAGACGCCTTACACGTAATAATATTATAACGGCTGAGGATTTATCTGTCGCAGAAGATAAAATAATTAGAGCGCTGCAAGCTGTTTACTTTTCTGAAGATTTAAAAAATATTCTGAATGGTAAAAAATGTTCGATTAAATTACAGAAATTATTTCCTTTTGTGGCAGACGGTATATTGCGGGTTGGGCGTCGGTTGACAAATTCGTCTTTAGAATATTCTTCAAAATATCCTATTATACTGCCTAAACAGGATCATATAGTAAAATTACTCATTGATCATTATCACCGCGAAAACTGTCATGCAGGGCCGCAACTCCTCGTTAGTATTTTAAAAACTAAATACTGGATCATTTCCGCTAGACGAGTAGTCCGACAAATAACACAAAAATGTAATAGTTGTTTTAGGACCAATCCTAAGGCAACTTTTCCTCTAATATCAGATCTCCCTAAGTGCCGCTTCGAACAATCCAAAGCATTTCAACATACGGGAGTGGACTGTTGTGGGCCAATAAAAATAACACCTTATCGAATCCGAGGTATTCGTAGTATAAAAGCATATATTTGCATTTTCGTATGTTTAGTCACAAAGGCTGTACACATTGAGTTGATTTCATATTTAACATGTGCTAATTTCGTTGACGCATTTAAACGATTTATATCGCGCCGTGGCCCGTGTGCGTATTTGTATTCTGATAACGGGACCAATTTTGTTGCATCGAAAGCGTATTTCAATGAATTACACAAGTTTCTAAAATCCGATGACTATTATCAGGCATTCGGTAAAGAACTTGCAAAACATCATATTACGTGGAAAATGAATCCGCCTACGCTAGCTATTTTGTCGGTATATGGGAAGCCAATATAAAAAGTGCTAAGTCACTATTGTTTCGTACGATCGGGAAACAAGTTCTCACGTTCGAGGAGATGACAACTGTCCTCGCGCAGATCGAGGCGGTATTAAACAGTCGACCGTTGTATGTTCTGAGCTCTGACCCGTCCGAGCCTCTGTCTCTAACGCCTTCTCATTTTTTGTTTAACTCCCCGCTGGAGCGGTTACCAGCGGCGGATTTATCTAAGGAAAACACTAATTTGCTATCACGGTTTTCGTTAATGGACTCGCTAGTCCAATCATATTGGAAAAGATTTAAAACGGAATACTTACATAATTTGCAACAGCGTGAGAAATTGAATACTCCATCTAATCCAGTGACGATTGGTACGGTAGTAATATTAAACGTGGATAACGCTCCGCCCTTGCAATGGCCTTTGGGGATCGTTACAAATGTCTTTCCGGGGAAGGACGGTGTTACCCGAGTAGCAGAGATAAAAACAAAGAGTGGCACATACAAACGCCCGATAGTACGACTTTGCCCGCTACCGACTCAGTAACTCAATTTGTTTATATAAGAAAAAAATACCACAGTTAAATTAAGTAACAATATATTCATTTACTACGTTCATTGTAATTATCTCATACCACACTACAAAGACAATCATTATAATTTATATATTGGATATTTATTAATCACTTCACTTTTATGCTATTCAATTTAATATTATATTACCACCAATCACACTTAATACTTTAAATCACACTTATTTGTTTTTAACCACACTTTACTTCTTCACTATTATTTTCACGACACTATTCACTTTTCGATGTTCACTTCACCATAATTTTCTCAAGGAATGAACGCGCTCGATCATGTTCGATGATTTTATAGGGACTCAACTGTCAACCATCCCCACTGTGAGTGACGCCATCTTTCCGCCATTAAGTCCGCCATATTGTTGTCACTGTCGGAAATGACAGCTAGTGGCGCCACCTATACCCGAGCGATAACATTTATAATCCTTAATTTAATAATAATAATAATAATAATAATAGTTTATTCATGCTTTAAGACAACACACAATATTAAAAACTAACAATAATTTCACAAAATTTTTGACACCACTACATAATATAGAAAAAAATTATCATAAATAGGTATATATAAAGATTAAAGATAAAGACTATGTAATAAACTGTAATAACTAACACAATTTTAACATTTACATTTTTACAATAACTAAACAATTATAAAATAAAACGACGAATACAAAAACTAAAAATAAAAAACAAGAACGGCATCAGTAGGCAGTGTACTGTGTATTGCTTAACACAGAAATGGAATACCACTCAGGTGTATCCCCGCAGCGCAGAAACACCACGGTACCTGGTCTTCCGTGGTTCCGTAAACGTATGACGTGCAACAAACTCAACAGACAACTCATTAACTAATGATAACAATACAATAATAATATATAATATTATAATAAAATGTACTATGTAATAGTGTATACAAAACATTTAACAATAGCTGCTGCTGTACAAGGGAGTCGAACAGGCGCACACAACCCATGCGCGCCCGTGACATAACCAGATAGTGATTAGTGAGGCATGTACCTATTTCATGGACTTCAGTCATCAGTGCCTGAATCGATATAGTGCGGGGAGCTCGCGCAGGTGCGCGCCCGCGCCGGCTATCTCTGACCTACTTAATTACAATGCAACGTCCATAGCAACTAATTACCGCATACTAAATACTTCTGGTGTGAATAATATCCTACATAAATATTATCATGGTTAGTGTGCTTACATAAAATACATACTAATAGTTATACCTAGTATTACTATAAAATATAATATCGATACCGGTAATTTAGTCATTAATTAGTTGTTTAAGTTGTAATAATAAATAGTATTATAAATCCCGTGAAAACGGTACTTAGATGTAGAGGTTCGGTTACGGTAGAAGTTGTTAATTGTCAATAACTTTACTTCATAGTAAGCGATTGCACCCGCACTTGTAATTGTTAAGTTGAGCTTTATAGCTCTATTCTGATTGCTCTTGAAGGGGTCCCTTCAAAGGGGGGGGGAATGAATGAACTCGAATTTAAAAAATTATATTTTTTGTAAATGAAGGTAGCAAAATAAAAAATCCTGTCCACGAATCACGCGGCGGGAACGTGATATCCCATTCGTCCCTACCTATATAAAAGCAGTGTCGCCTTCGCGAGTGTCAGTTGAAACCGAACATCAGCTAACGAATCGCTGCCGCGCGACGCCGTGAAAACTAAATAATTCCTACGTCGTTACTAGGCGCGATAGCCTATAGTCTACTATTTAACTAAGCCGAGTGTGAAAAATCTGTATCCAGCAAAGAAGAGAAGTAGAGGGCCCTCGAAGCAAGCCACAGAACCAAGCCAAACGGAGGTTAGTGAAATCAACTGCTTATCCTTCTTTCTATTTCCCGAATTACAGTCCACAAAATTCACAAATTAGTATAAGAGCTACCAAAGGGTTATCACTCATCACTGTTGTTACTTGTTTATATACGATAATAAACTAAACTTTGATAAGTATTTTAAGGAAAAAGAAAATAAAAGAGGTGAAAAGTAAAAACGAAAATTAAAGCACGTATATAAACTTAATTATAAGACAAAAGAAGCTAATAATCTCTTTTCACTGAAATTCTATGAATTTGACCAAAAGGCGAAGTGTACGTGTTCGCCGTAGCAAAATCGAAGACGCTATAAGAGCACGCCGGTACGAAGTGAAGACCGGAGAAAGAGTAAGATAATCAACACCTTCTATGAGTGCGAGAGAAATAGCAAAACGCCAGGGGTAAGTCCAAGAAATTCATGACCATATAAGGCAATATCGAGGATAGCATCTCCAATTAACATATGTGTTTCAAGGACATATAATATTACAATTTATCACTTTGTTTTGTTGCACCTGTATATAATATATTATTCGATTTGTAGTACCTACTTAACTACGGCCATGGAGTTGCGAGAAGATCAAGTACTCACAGATAACTACTTGCAGATGAATGAGAACATTGTTTTTATATTCAAAGCTATGCCTAGCGTGTTAGCTACATCTGCATTATTTCCCCGGCCGGCGGGCGGCGGGACCGGTCCACTAAATGATGTTGTCTGTCGAGATACCTGCATCTATCGCTACTTTTACCTTAGTAGTTAGTCCATGAATGAGATAATAATGCTAAATACTGACATACGGTTTTGCTCGATAGTTTTACTCCAAATCGAGCAATAACCACCGTGTGGACCGCAAAACTGACAGCTCGAAGGCTCGCATCGAGCCAGTTTGAAGGCTCGAATCGAGCCGGCTTGACAAATTTTTTGATACAACTCTTCCTAATTTCCTTTGAACTGGAGTAAAACTATCGAGCAATGCTGAATGTGTGGACGAAAGCCCGAGCCGTAGTTTTTACTTTACGTGATTGCTCGATCGAGCAAAACGGCCATTCTCCGGTTTGGCATTATTTGCCTAATTACCGTTACCATTTTTTTTCTTCGTTGATTTGACTTAAACTCATTAAAATATGAAAGTAATGAAAGATACCAATACAATAATAAATTTGGCGTGGTACAGTTCATTATAGTTTTTTAGATAATAAGACTTAAAATTTTTATGGTTACGGTAATTAGACAAATGTAAAATTTTATGGTTACATACCGTTAGGTAATTAGAAATCATAATTCTATCTAAAACATCATACAAAAACACTGATTAATAAGTTGCACATGTATAATTGTCACAAAAGGGGTAGAATTAACGATGTCCTATACAACCATGACCTGTAAATAGTAAAAAATAGACACTTTCAAATAAAATCTGAAAAATGAGAAAATAACAACAAACATTGTTTTAATCGGTAGATATTTATTAAGATCCAGGTACGATGAACCTAAAAATAATAATATTCTAAATCTCTTTGGACAGAATAGCAACTCAAATGTAGCTTACATCTTTTACAGCTCGAAATTTACTTATTTTTGTTTTCTCGTAATTTTACAAGTTCATCTATATTTATGAACACTTGTTTCTCAATTTTTTTCCATTTTTTGTTTCCTTTTTGTCTTTTTTAATAAGCTCTAAAGTTTAACTCATTTTTTTTTTTAGTTTTCTTCCGCCGTTTTTTTGGAATTTCGATGATAAGCAGTATTTTCTTTTATGAAGTATACCTTTCTTTCACTTTTTCCTTTGATATCTGATATAAAACTGGGTAATTTCAAATGTTTACTACACGTTTCCAAGTAACAAGCCTTCTTTTCTCCAATTTCTTCTCTGGTCATTCCCATCCAAAAAAAAATATATATATATATATAATTTTATGAATACTCAGCATATAGATATCTAAATATTATATATATCACAAAGGGACTAACTGACATAGTGATGTATCAACGCACAGCCCAAACCACTGAACTGATCAGGCTAAAATTTGGCATGCAGGTAGATGTTATGACGTAGGCATCCGCTAAGAAAGTTTTTTTATCAATTCTACCCACAAAGGGCTATGAAATTTTTTTTTGTCAATTTTAAACTGATCGGGCTAATACTTTCCATGCATAAAGCTACTATGACGTAGGCATCCCCTAAGAAAGGGTTTTGATAAATTCTACCTCTAAGGGGATAAAATAGGGGATGAAAGATTGTATATAATAATACTTTTTAACGCGGGCAAAGTGCGGGCAAAAGCTAGTATTATTAAAGACTCATTCATGATAATAATAATCTATGAAAACCGCGAGAAAACTTCAATTGATAAAAAGTACGTATCAGTTTTTCATACAACGGTAATTACGAACGTATGGTAATTAGTATACGGTAATTGGAAAAAGTTAGATTTTCTTGAACATTTTGCAAACCGACATAGTTTGCAAAAACTAGCTTACGGCAAAGTACGTAGACCAAATAACTTTATAGATTGACATGATCAACGTACAATCTAATTTAAAAATCAAGTAGCAAAATAAAATAATGGTAATTAGAAAAGTTCGAAACCAAAGCTATGGTAGTTAGATACTCACGTGCTCTATCGGTGGCACACTAACATTAACGACGTGGGACCGCTAAAGGGCCGTGGCACACGCTAGGGAGAAGTGACTCGTGCACTTGTAATGTGCCAAATCCTGTTGTTTTTGGGTGCGTACCCGAAAATAGAATGCGTTACGATAATTAGAACTTTTGATAGGACAAGCGATTATTTCATGATATCTATTTACAGGCTGGGCCTATTGAGTCGATATTTTCCAATGCGGTAACCAATGTTTATGAGCATTTAAAAAGATTAATAGATCAAAGTAAATATGTACGTTATAAAAATTACAAGCAAGTTTCGAGATCAAGTTGGCGTGGGGACACGTTACGGTAATTAGAAAAACACGGTTTTTGAACACGACTTAAATTAATTTAGTCTGAATTACTTAAATTAGAAGCCTGTGTTTATAGACCTGGACCCCAAAAGGATAAGACATAACTTATTTTCTGATGGATGAAACCATAGGTTCTTGGTAGTGCCTCGTGTACTTAGAATTGAGTTAGAGTGACAGCTATCAGTTGCAACGATAATATCTAGCTCCGTATAAATAATTTCCAAAAAAATTCAATTTTTGATTAATTGACAGTAAAAGTTGATAATTATACAGTATAACTCTGGATACATCCGTGAAATTGTTAGTGAAGTGCTACATTCAGCAGATAAATCGTAAATACAAGAAAAGTAGTAAGTGGACTTCAGACCTTTATTTCTTACAAAAATAATATATAGTGCAGATATTATAACATTCTGCATCAACTTTAACTCTGCATGAACAGAAGAAGTTACTTTCTGAACAGAGTTTAAATGTTATATTCAGAAATAAGAAAATTATTCTACTAGATTTCAAATTTTGTAACAGCTGATTTTGAATAAATCGCTTACGACAATTAGCGCCATCTAGCAGAAATCAACAAAAACACTTACTAAGTATCTTGTACCATGGAAAATATAACATTCAGAAGGAAAATCTTAAAAGCCAGTTCTGAGACTAATATTGCATTAATGTCAGATGATGAATCACACATAATAAACATTTCATCATCTAGCCAACCCATCGACTCGAAAATAGATACAGATATCATTTGCTTAAAGTCCCATATTGAAAAATTGCAAATCGAACTTACCAGCGCCCATGAAGAAATTGCACACCTTAATCTAGAAGTTACGTCCTTAAAACGAGAGTTAGACTCCAAAAATAAAACTATATCTCTTCTTAAAAGGTTATCAGAAGACACCACACTTATATCACTAACTCCGAAGAAAACATATTGTACACTGATCGCTAAAAAAATACGAAAGTCTTTGATATTAACAAGTCGCAATTCCCCACTGTCGCAATATCACGGAGATGTTAGCTTATTACAAAAACTTGGAACTCAGAATGTTCATAATAACCTAGGAAGTCCTAAGCGTGATCGAAACATCAATACGACGTTATGTCAAACGTCACAGATGACAGCGTCAAGTGCAAATGACATTCGAAAACAGAAAAATGCGGGTAGTATGAAGAAAAATGACATATTCATTTTGGGTGACCAACAGTTAAAAAACTTTTCTGTGGAAATGCATAAAACGAGACTTAATAATTGGAATGACATATATAATATAAATGGTCTAATAAAACCATTTGCTGCTGCTTCTACTATACTTGAAAATTGTCGTAATCTTAGTGAAAATATATGTAATGACGATATTGTAATTATAAGTGTCGGGACTAACGAAAAAAATCCTTATTCATTGTACTCAGATCTGTGCCACACACTTGAAGCTTTGAAAAAATGTCATGTTTTTGTTATAGGAATAAATCATAACCCGTTTCTAAACACGAATCTATTCAATTATAATATTGAACAATTAATTAGAAATTTTCCAAACTGTAAATATATTAATCCAAAACAAAAGTTTCAATCTGACTATTATAGATATAAACCATTATGTAATTATTTATGTTTTAAATGTAATTTAGAAATTGATAGCATTAAATATGATAAGTATTATGTTAACAAATTTGTAGATAAATTGTATTCAAACAACAACATTAAGGGAACCATACCCTATTATTTTTCCATATTGCCAAACACAAATCAAAGTAAGAAAAACTCTGTACAAAAAAATCATGTAGTAAGTCATAAAAGAGGGACAATCCCTTATTATTTTAATAAAATATATTCAAATCCATCAAATAATAGCAATGTAAAAAATGATAATGATTTTTTTCGAGGACAGCGTAGCCAATAGTCTTATTATAGCCCATCAAAACATTCAGGGGATACATGGCAAAGAATTAGAAGTAGACCTATTTTTAAAAAGCCGTAACATTCATGTTTTTTGTGTTACTGAGCACTGGTTAAAAGATGAATAAATTAATATTATCAATAATGAATTTTATAGCATTGCCAGTGCGTTCATAAGGAAGGGCGCCATACGCGGGGGTTCTCTTATATACGTACAAAATGTTATCAAATGTAAAGAACGCAAAGACATTGTAACCCTCTCATCTGAATGCACAGCAGAAATATCCTGCGTGGAGCTTGAGGAATATATTATCATATGTGTGTACCGACCCCCACAGAGTGATTTTGATTCTTTCGACGTAATAAAAGAAAATGTATTAAACCGTTTAGTTACAAAAAAACATGTCATATTATGTGGTGACTTTAACGTTAACATTATGGAAAAATCTTCCAGATGTGATAGATTCTTGAATTTGTTTGAAACATTTGACCTTAAGTATTTATTTTTAGAGCCCACTAGGATCACTTCACATTCGGCAACTTGCCTAGATAATATTTTTTGTAACTGCCATTGCACAAAAATGTGTTTATTTAGTGATTTGACATCTGATCATTTAGGGCAAATGGCTGTATTTCCAACTAAAACCATTTCTTATACTGAAAAAATAACTTGCAGACCAATCACTTCGAGTAAAATTAGTATGTTTAAGAAAAATATAGCAAATAAAATTACAAATATAGATTTAAACCAAGAAGACCCACATATATTATATGAAAAACTACACAATATTATTAAATCAGAACATGACATTATATTTAAAAACAAAACATTTAATGTTAATAAAAAATTAAAATTTTGTGATTGGGCGACACCTGGTATATATATCAGTAGGAACAAACTATATAATTTATATGACCTTAAAAAATATAACTTTCATCCATTGTTTATTCAGTATGTGAGAAATTATTCTAAAATGTTCAAGAAGATATTACTTAAGTATAAAGCTTTAGCAGCGAGTGCTAAAGCTTTATACTTAAGTAACAAAATAAATAACTCTCACAATAAAATTCGTAGTACTTGGGACATAATTAATAATGAAATAGGACGTTTTAAAAGATATGACAATAAAATTAAATTAAATATAAAGGGTCTGACAATTTCTGACAATTTAGAATTAGCTCAATTCTTTAATAAATTCTTTGTAAATATCACTGAAAAGACAACTCGTTCCCTTGACTCCTGTCCGTTAAAAGCGAGCATGCTACTTAAAACAAATGTAAAGGGAAGCAAGGTACTGTTCAGTTTTAGACACATACACCCGCAAGATATCATAAAGACTTTTAACTCTCTTAGCCTTAAAAAATCAGTAGACTTGTGGGGTATATCAGTAAAATTACTTAAAAATATTATTTCCGAATTATCACCATACCTAGCTGCTATTTTTAATCGTTGTGTTGATGCTGGCGTATTCCCTTGTCTTATGAAACAGTCTAGAATTATTCCTTTGTTTAAAAAGGGCTCAAAAAGTGACCCGAGTAATTTTAGACCTATCTCTATTTTACCAGCTATCAGCAAAATATTTGAGAAGGAAATCCTCAATCAACTTCAGAGTTACTTTTATATTAACAATTTATTGCATAGTCACCAATATGGATTTACCAAGGGTGTTTCAACTACAGATGCGGGTGTTACTTTAATAAAATACATTTTTAAAGCTTGGGAAGACCATCAAGATGTCATTGGTGTTTTTTGTGATCTATCGAAGGCGTTCGATTGCGTGGATCATAGTATACTGATTCAAAAGCTTAAGCACTATGGCATTGAAGGCACCGCACTTGACCTTATGACAGATTACCTGACAGACAGAGTTCAGTTCGTTGATGTAAATGGTCATAAATCCACGGGATTACCAATAAAAATAGGAGTACCACAGGGTTCTATTTTGGGACCTTTTCTTTTTTTAATATATGTAAACGATTTGCCTTTTTTCATACGATCCTTTTGCGAAATTATCTTATTCGCAGATGATACATCCCTCCTGTTTAAATTGAAACGAAAAAATCCAGATTTCAATGGTGCTAATAAAATACTAGCTCTTATATTAGAATGGTTCTCTTCCAACAATCTTTTACTCAATCCTAATAAAACAAAGTGTGTCATTTTCAGAATGCCTAACGTGAAAGCAAACACTGAAATTAACCTAAAAATTGGTGATGTCAGTCTGGATTTCGCTGATTCTACAATATTTTTAGGCCTCACTCTTGACTCTAAGCTTCAATGGGGAGCTCACATTTCAAATGTAGCAAAAAAGCTAAGTTCAGCAGTCTTTGCGATTAGAAAAGTAAGACAACTGACTAATGAAGAAACAGCTCGTACCGTTTACTACAGCAATTTCCACAGTATCTTATCTTATGGATTACTACTGTGGGGAAGTGCTGCAGATATTCAAACAATATTTTTATTGCAAAAACGGGCTGTTCGCGCTATATACAGACTAGGATCAAGGTGCTCCCTAAAGGAAACGTTTAAAGAGATAAATATCCTGACCGTACCATCTCAATATATTTTTGACAATGTTATATATATTCGAAAGAACATCCAATATTATGATAAAAAATCCGATACGCATTCTTTTAATACACGGAACAAAAATAAACTAGCAGTTAATTATTCACATCTTCATAAGGTTCAAAACTCATTTGTGGGACTCGGTATACGTTTCTATAACAGACTACCTGATGACATTTTAGCCTTGCCCTTCAACAAATTTAAGGAATGTATCAAAAAGAAATTGATTTGTAAGGGCTACTACAAAATAAATGACTATTTTGATGACATTCATCCATGGGAATAAGTGTGACAATATTAATAATAATATGTAATTAACTATGTCTTTTTTTCTATAAGTATAAAAATAACTTATCATAATAATAATTATTGTATGGACATGATTTTATATTACTTGAATTGACATAATTTTAATAATTTAAAATATTTAAAAATTATATTGACATTTTGTTTTCCATAAAATGTACATGAAACTATTTCTTTTTGAATTATATGCATATTTTTATTTTCAAAAAATGGAATTTGTTAGTAATTTATGTACTTAAGTCAAATAATTGTGATAATTACTATGTATTAATGTATCTAAGAATGAGATGTTTATTTTGTAATATTTAAGAATCTTGACGTTCATAAGTGTTACCGTGTGACCTACATGAATAAATTAATTTGATTTGATTTGATACCTGGGAATTTGTGTAGCTCTAAGTGTGACACCTGGTCAGGTACCAGGTAACAAAGTTGACTAAAAATGAGTCTTACTTTACTTATTTTCTGATGGCTAATATTTATAATATTTATATATAATTTGTAGATTATTGTTCTGAACTAGTATCATGTAGTGTAAGACACTTTTCAATGACCAAAACTATTATCAGACGTTTGGAAAATAACTTTGTTGCTATTTTTTTTTTCAGCGGCGATAATTTTTATTTTATAAATTAATATAACACCTTAGAAAACAATACGATATTGCAAGAATTTATTTTCTACTAGCTGTTGCCCGCGACTTTGTCCGTGTCAGCATACTGCAAGTGCATAGTATAATAACAAAGATGGATAATTTTCCCCTTTCCTTACCCAAAGGGTAAAAACGGGACCCGATAACAAAGATATTTCAGTCTGTCCGTCTGTCTGTCTGTCCATATCCAGACTGTACCTCCCCTTTGTAACATGTAGTGAATATTATTAAAGTATGGATACAATTGAGTATTTTTTGGTCATATACCTAGTCAAGTGCCTACCTGTTAGACCCAGACCCCAGAGCGATAAGACAACTTACTATCACAATATGGATGAAATCTTAGGTTCTCAGTAGTTCCTTATGTACTTAGACTACCTTCGAATTTGTGAAGCTCTACATAGAGCTATACCTGCTATCCCCAACCCGCGGCCCGCGGGCCGCATGTGGCCCGCCGGGACTTTATTTGTGGCACGCGTGATGTTAAAAAAATTTGAAATTCACGCCCACCGGCAAAATAACGTAGTCTACGTGATAGTCGTTAAATTTTTTTCACTTTAAAATCGTTAATTTTTAAGAATGTTATTTTTTAACCCTAAAAAATTTTTGTTGCGGCCCGCGACACCAAGACCAAAACATGTTTGTGGCCCGCATGAAAAAAAGGTTGGGGACCACTGAGCTATACTCACTCTCACTCACTCACTCATAATGTGTAAAGATGTGTCTGTCTGTAACCTCTTCACGCACAAACCGCTTAACCAATTTTGCTGAAATATGGTACGGATATACTTTACTTTTTAGGAAATATGATACTTTTTATCCCGGAACGTTGCGAAACGAAGTTGCGGGTGTTATCTCGTAATTAATAAATATTGAAGTAAATTTATATAAAAGTAAAGCTATTTGGAGCTATTTCGTTTTATAAGGCATTTTATTTTATTTTATTTTTTGTAGAAAAGATATCAGATAAAAGAATATACAGTGTGTTTGTGTAAACACACTGTATATTCTTTTATCGTATTTTTTAAAAATATTGACCTTACTGAATATTACTATATCTACTTTAATATTTTATACATATATAATATATTTTTTTACATTTAATATTGTTATACCACATGATAAAATAATATTTTCTTTCAGTACTTGTAGCATAATATTATTCCTTCTGCTTTACCTATACAATATAAACCCCACAATGCGACACAGGCGCAGGCGACACATTAGAATAAAATCATTCACAGACATTAATAATCTAGTATTTAAAATAATATACCTAGCACTAAAAATATTAACTTTAAAATTAAAATATGGCTACACTAATTCATAACGATAATCTTCAGTTATATTACCAAAATGTACGGGGCTTAAGGACTAAGTGTATTGACTTATATAATAATGTACTGTCCCAGGATTACGACATATTATTATTTACTGAGACTTGGTTACAGAGCGATGTACTCGATAGTGAGCTATGTGATAATAGGTACGACATATTTCGATGTGACCGGAATCTCGAACGTTCGGGTAAGAAATCAGGCGGCGGAGTGATGCTGTGCGTACGCAGCGAACTAAACGCATCGACCGGCTACTTGTGGAGTGACAGCGGTGCATCAGCTGTCCCGCCGAGCACGTCATACGAGTCTACGTGCGTAAGTATACCTGCCAGCGCGATCGGCTCGCAAACTAACTTACATATTATTCTTACTTATATAGCTCCTGACCCGACTTCATTATACGATTGTTTAATTAACTTTCAGAATAAGTTATCAAACTACATAAACTTAAATTCTTCCGATAATTACATAGTATTGGGTGACTTTAATTTGCCACAGCTGAGTTGGAGTTCACACGACAACGTCGCTCACATATTTGGTACCTCAACTTCACACATTAACGCAATTAACTTTGCTGACGCTCTCGGATACTTAGGCTTAAAGCAATATAATTTTTTTCCTAATTCTAGCGGTAATATTATTGACCTATGTTTTTCCACGCTACCTTTGCAGGTAAACACCACAAACTCACCATTAATAAAAGAAGATAAGTATCATCCCGCATTAAATATTACAGTTTGTGATGTCAGCTTGCAACCTTTTATAGAATGCCATGAACCGCGTTTTAACTTTTATAAGTGTGACTACACAGTAATTAATAATCACTTTAACAATGTTAACTGGGAAGAGATTTTAAGTGTTGGCTCAGTTAATGACGCCGTCGATCTGTTTTACTCTAAATTACATGAATGTTTTGTTCTTTATGTTCCACTCAAACATTTCTCTTTAAATAAGCAAAACTACCCACCTTGGTATTCTTTGCCACTAATAAAGATTATCCGAGAAAAATCAAAAGCGCATCGTGCTTGGAAGAAATATGGCAACCCATTAGATTACGACGAATTCTCGTTACTTAGGAAGAGGCAGCGTATCGTTCTAAATCAGTGCTTTGGACGTTTTACTTCCAGAGCCGAAGAGAATATTAGACGTTGTCCAAAATACTTTTGGAGATATGTACGCTCCAAAAAAAGTGTAATTAAATATCCAAAACATTTTACATTGGGTTCGGAGAAATACGACGAGGGCCATTCGATCTGCTCTGAATTTAGTAATTTTTTTAAAAGTGTTTTTACCTCTTCCTCATTAGATAACAGTGACACTCAATCTCTAAATTACGTCTGTGATATAAATTGCCCAGATTCGATATCCCGTGTCAATATTTCCCACGAATCTGTATTAAAGTCACTTAAATCACTGAACATAACAAAAGGTTCTGGTTTTGATAATATACCACCTATTGTTTTAAAAGCATGTGCTGATTCACTGGCTACACCCATTACAATTTTGCTGCGTAGGTCAATGTCTGAATGTATTTTTCCCGACAAATGGAAAATAGCCCACGTAATACCCATTCATAAGAAAGGCAGTAAATCAGCTATTGACAATTATAGGCCTATCTCTATTTTAAGCACCATCAGTAAAATTTTTGAAAAACTTGTTTATGACAACATTTATCACATTTTATCTAAAGGCATACCAAGTACTCAACACGGCTTTCTGAAGGGTCGGTCAACATTATCAAACCTGTCTATATTTTCTACCTATGTCTTACAGAATATGGAGCGTGGTGGGCAGGTGGACGTGATTTATACGGATTTTGAAAAAGCTTTTGATCGAGTGGATCACGGCCTCCTGCTCAGCAAGCTTCATAAACTGGGAATACATGGTGATCTGCTACGGTGGGTCAAGTCGTATCTTACGAACCGTTCACAAGCTGTTATTCTGGGGGGTTTCAAATCGGATTATGTAAAAATACCCTCAGGTGTCCCACAGGGATCACATTTGGGCCCTTTATTTTACAGTGCTTACATTTTTGACATTAACAAGTGCCTCACCAGCGCCATGCATCTACTTTATGCAGACGACAAAAAAATTTTCCTTGCGATCGGTTCATTACATGACTGTGAACTTTTGCAGCGTGATCTTAACCAATTATTTATTTATTACAAAGACAACAATATAACAGTTAATATTCGCAAATGCCAATGCATAAGTTTCACACGCAGAAAAAACTCCATAATGTTTCCGTATAATTTTAATAACGTCACCATAGCTCGCGTTAGTAATGTACGAGATCTTGGCATACTTTTCGATTCCGGAATGCTTCTAACTATGCATTATGACAATATAATAGACAGAGCATATCGTATGCTTGGTTTTGTGCAAAGGACAAGCAAACCCTTCACAAGCATTCATTGTATTAAAGTTCTGTACTTTGCATTTGTTAGAAGCATTCTGGAATATGCATGTCAAATTTGGTCTCCTTCTTATGTCACCCATGCATCCCGCATTGAAAACATCCAGAAGAAGTTTATACGTTTTCTAAATCTTAAGTCTGGCTCATCTTTACCCACACAGAATTATGTTGAACAGTGTCGTCATTATAAACTAATGCGCCTAGATGATCGTCGTCACTTATATGACATGTGTCTTCTATATGATATATTAAATGGTAATTTAGATAGTCCTTATCTGTTAAATTTAGTCTCGTTTAACGTACCCCGTCGCAGAACACGTCAAACTCCTTTATTCTATGTTCCATTTCAGTACACTAATTACGCTAAAAACTGTGTTCTCTCTAGAATTTTACATACATACAACAAAAAATTTTCTCATATTGATCCCTTTATAGAAACAAAACCATCATTAAAATCAAAAGTTAAATTATCCCTGCTAGAAATATAATAAGCCTGTGTGATAATTGGTGTTGTTAGTTAGTTTTAAAATTTAAAATTATTGAAATTGTACTGAATTTACTATCTTATTTTTAATATCCTCATCTATAATTAATTTATTATTTTTACTATATATACTTATATCTTATATATAATACACATCATATTTATTTTTATCATTTATTCACCAAATTATATTATACACATATATATTTTATATATTATGTATATATTTTTATATTACTCTATAACTTATAATAGATAAAATATATGGCTTGAGATTATTATAAGAATTAGCATTAAGTGTCAAAAATGTTTTGATTTCTGTTTCTACGCTGTTTACTTCTGGTAAAATTGTAATAAGCTACGTAATAAGTTGTGGATAGCTGTTATTGGCCTTATGTACTCATTGTATTCTTCTATAATACTGTTAAAATTGACGGCTGTTGTTATCCTAAATAAATAAATAAATAAATAAACACCGTTATCCTGAAACCATCAAATGAGCCCGTCAAAATGAACAATGCTGGGAACTCAAAAAAAAATGCCGTCTTCATACACATATGGATGCCCGGATCGGCAATTTGTATGGGTATGAAGACAGATTTTTTTTAATTCCCAGCATTGTTCTCATAGAAAAAGTTGTTCATTTTGATGGGCTCATTTGATGGTTTCAAGGACAACGGTGTTTACACAAACATCTTGTATTTTACTATGATTATAATAATTAACTGCAAGTATTTGTCTGTTATTTATTTATCGTAATCATCAACTAAACCATTTTAATTTTCATCGTTCATCCAATCACGACACTGCATGTTTCAGTACTTTCAGTCATCATCCTTGTCGTCATCAGCTAAGGTAACACCGCGTTAAAGTAAAAAACCGTGTTGGATAGGTACGTTTTAGATTACTTGTTTTGTATTGCGGCCGGGCCGGTCTCTCATAGTAAACAAGCAATGGAACAGCAAAAAATGGAAAGTGCATAAGGGTCAAAATGGTTTTTGTCGCGTAATTTAAAAACTATAAATACATTTCATATAAGCTATGGGCAAATATAAGTGTATGCTTGAACGAATATATGTAAAAATTTTGGAAGCTTAAATGACTCTCCTCTATTCACAAAATAGGAATCCCTTTTTTTACAGAGGTCTTTTTGATTGATTATTCTGTGTTATAAAAGTTGACCAATCGTGTTATGATATGGGCAATTCAAAGACAAAGACCTGATTAATACTGACAATGAACTTTAATTTCTTAGCTTTAGTCATTGCTGAGAAAAATCGATATCGCTACAGCCTACAGCCAAATTATCAAGGCGTCGCCTTAAGCTAAAAACGGATAAGTATACCCCAGGGCTCAAAGTATATCTGTACCAAATTTCAGCAAAATCGGTTAAGCGGTTTTTTTTATTAAATAAGGGGGCAAACGAGCAAACGGGTCACCTGATGGTAAGCAACTACCGTCGCCCATGGACACTCGCAACATCAGAAGAGCTGCAGGTGCGTTGCCGGCCTTTTAAGAGGGAATACGCTCTTTTCTTGAAGGTTTGCAGGTCGTATAGGTCCGGAAATACTGCTGGTGACAGTTCGTGCCAGAGTTTTACAGTGCGCGGCAGAAAGTTACGCGAAAAACGCACTGTGGAAGACTGCCACTCATCAAGGTGATGAGGATGGTAAGTTTTTCGCGTGGGACGATGGCGAAAAGTTGCAGGTGGTATGATTCCGAAAAATTCCTCAGAGCACTCCCCGTGATACAACCCATAGAGGATGCAGAGTGAAGCTACATCTCGGCGTAATTCCAAGGGGTCCAAGCAGGTTGAAACACTATGGCAGTCAACAATTCGAGCGGCCCTTCGTTGGATACGATCCAGAGGGAGCAGTTGGTATTTTGGCGCCCCTGCCCAGAGATGAGAACAATATTCCATATGAGGCTTCGGCAGGTTCGCCTGCGCCTTGTAGAGTTGTAGGCGTTGATCCGGACTGAAGTACTGTCTCGCTCTGTTAAGAACACCAAGCTTCTTCGAGGCTAATTTGGCCTTACCCTCTAGATGATATCGGAACTGGACTTCGCTCGATATGTTGACGCCAAGTATCTCAATGCTAGGGGAGATGGTTAAAGATGTGCCCTCGAAACGAGGATATACGACCATTGGTGACTTTTTAGTGGTGAACGCGCAGACTTGTGTCTTGGCGGGGTTGAATTGGACCAAGTTACGTCTACCCCATTCAGAGACCTTCTCCAATGAATTCTCCACCTTAGACACCAGTTCGTTTCGACTCTTAGCAACATTTTGCCGAGAAATATTGGGGGAGCCGGTATATACAGCATCACCTGACTCACCTGTACTATCATCCGCATAGCAATGAATGCCGCTGGTCTGCAACATGTCATTGATATGCAGTTTGAATAGAGTAGGCGATAGCACACAGCCCTGAGGGAAACCAGCATCAACAGACTGAGTTTCCGAGCATTCACCGTCAACTACGACCTTTATGCTTCTGTCTGCTAAGAAACCAGTGACCCACTTACATAATTTCTCGGGCAGCCCGTATGATGGAAGCTTTGATAGCAGCGCTTTATGCCAAACCCGATCAATGGCCTTCGCGATGTCCAAACTAACAGCCAATGCCTCTCCCTTCGACTCAATTGCCTGAGCCCAACGATGAGTCAGGTACGCCAAGAGATCACCAGCCAAGCGACACTTACGGAACCCGTATTGTTTGTCGCTTAGTAATCCCTGGCCGTCCAAGTATCGAAGAAGCTGGCTATTGATAATGGATTCCATTATCTTCGAGAAGAGAGAGGTTATAGCGATTGGTCTGTAGTTGGAAGGATTTGAGCGATCACCTTTTTTGGGGATCGGGTGCACCAAGGCTGTCTTCCAGGAGGCCGGGACGATGCCAGTGGAATAGGAGAGCCGAAAAAGACGCGTCAAGACCGGAGCCAACTCTGGAGCACACTTTTTCAACACAATAGGCGGAATTCCGTCAGGCCCACTCGACTTTTGGATATCAAGGGAACGGAGGGCTTTTCGCACTGAGCGCTGATGAAACCGCATGATGCTCGTGCATCGCGGTATGGTCGGCGGTTTCTGCCCCCCGCCATCCAGGGTCGAGTTTGACGCAAAGAGCTTGCCCAGAAGATCGGCTTTGTCTTTTGCGTCCTGGGCCAACGATCCATTTCCTACGTGTAGGGATGGTAGGGTTGGCTTACAGAAATTTCCTTCAATAGCTTTGGCCAGAGACCAGAATGCAAGGGTTCCCGAGGGGAGGCGCTCAAGTCTCTTGCCAATTCTATTGACGTGCTGTTGCTTTGCCCGAGTAATCTCTTTCTTGAGGGACCTAGAGGCAAGGTTGTACTCCTTTTTATATGTGCTGGTATTTAAATCCCGAGTAGACACTGCGTTGGCCCAGGATTGGTAAGCCTCCTGCTTCCGGCGAGAAGCTTTTTTGGGGGATGAACCAAACCAGGGACGAAATCTGCCGCCAGTTGGCACTACAGAGGACGGAATGAAAAGTTCCATCCCCTGCATCACCACATCGGCAACAGAGTTGGCAGTGTTGTCGGGATCATCCGGCGAGAAGCACACGTATATCGTATACGTATACGTATACGTATCCAAGGATAGGATGCAAAAAACGACCGCATCCCATCCCAGTCTGCTGACTTGTAGTGCCACACACGACGATATTTAACAGCACGCTGTCTTAACACCGTCGTAAGTGGCACAGAACTTTTGGGCGTGAAGAGGTTACAGACAGATATTTTTACACATTATGAGTGAGTGAGTGAGAGTGAGTATAGCTCCATGTAGAGCTTCACAAATTCGAAGGTATTCTAAGTACATAAGGAACTACTGAGAACCTAAGGTTTCATCCATATTGTGATAGTAATTTGTCTTATCGCTCTGGGATCTGGGTCTAACAGGTAGGCACTTGACTAGGTATATGACCAAAAAATACTCAATTGTATCCATACTTTAATAATATTCACTACATGTTACAAAGGGGAGGTACAGTCTGGATATGGACAGACAGACAGACAGACGGACAGACTGAAATATCTTTGTTATCGGGTCCCGTTTTTACCCTTTGGGTAAGGAAAGAGGGGAAAATTATCCATCTTTGTTATTATACTATGCAGTATGCTGACACGGACAAAGTCGCGGGCAACAGCTAGTAGAAAATAAATTCTTGCAATATCGTATTGTTTTCTAAGGTGTTATATAAATTTATAAAATAAAAATTAACGCCTTTGAAAAAAAATAGCAACAAAGTTATTTTCAAAACGTCTGATAATAGTTTTGGTCATTGAAAAGTGTCTTACACTACATGATACTAGTTCAGAACAATAATCTACAAATTATATATAAATATTAGCCATCAGAAAATAAGTAAAGTAAGACTAATTTTTTGTCCACTTTGTCCACAAGCCCTTTCATTTGGTATATGTCTCAACGTGCTTCATTGGTGGGTACGAAGGGTACGTGGGTACTCCTTTAGTGGGTTTTGAAGTTGCTTTAGGGGGAAAATGTTTTGAATAGTTGGCAACACTGCGTGAGTCGCCCGAATAGGGGACCTTCGATGAAGACCTCCTTGGCGAGTGTGTCTTCTCAATCTCGGACATTTCTAATTGGTATTATTTTGGAATTTTCAAATAAATTTAAAGAATAATAGGCTATCCACCAATTAACTTGACAGATCAAGTATGGAGAGTCTGTCTGTGTGAAAAAAAGTTGTGAATAGCCTATTCGGCACTTTATCAGAAAGTGGTGAAAGAGGCCCTTAATTATGTATTCGTGTGTACATTCAGGAGCGAATGTCGGCATCGCTGCAAGCCGGCGCTGCATCCAGCTTCCGGTAGCTGTACGAACATATTTCAGTTCAGACGTCATCCAGTATTTGGAGCTCAGAATCAGCAGACGTACTACTATCGTAGTAGGTTCGACGAGGGTTTAAAGTGGGTTTAATAAAAGACAGAACAGATTGAACACTGTTGTATGACATAAAATATTTACAACACAAATAGTTTAATAAAACTATCCGCAGTCTCGAGGCTCGAGCCGCCCGCGCGACCTTCCCCCCGCGGTCGTCGCCGGTCGCTCCCGACGTACACGCAGGAACGATTGCACGCTATGACGCTCCTGACTAAAAAGTCGTTAGCCGCGTACTGACCAAGCGAGCAGCCTCGCTGCCTCGCCCGAGCGTGCCGCGGCCGAGCCAAGTTGTCGGTTTTTGTCGATGCTCAAAGGCGCGCAAAAAAAGTTTGCCGCGCACTAACACGTACTGACCGACCGAGCAACTGCGCGCGAGGCTGCCGCGGCGAGGCGGCTCGCTTGGTCAGTACGCGGCTGTTAGCCGATTATTTACCTCGAATGGTAAAATTTTACGAACTGTGGTATATATTTTTTACAATCCGAATAAATTATTATCGCATTTTAAATAAAATATACTATGTAAAATGTATGTTATGTATGTGGTCATATTTCATTCTGTCGATTACATAATGTAAATTAAATCATAGTATCTTCGAGAAAATTCTACTAGAAATGAGCCCGACGGAAGATCTGCCGACCGCCGCGCGAGTCGCGTCGCGGTCTACGATCGCCTCCTGCTACTTTGTCGAGACTGATCTGGTGTACAAAAATATGTCTGAATGCTCCTGCTGAACTACGTATATAAAACTATATTATTTACTTATTATTATATACAATCACTCGTGTATTTATTTAACAATGTACAGCATCGAATTCAAGGTGAGCAAGTGATGGAGTCAAAACGCCGTGGCCGGCGCGATCACTCGGCTCCACCGTCGGAGCGGCGAATAAAATAAAACGTGTCACTCGACAGTCGCGCAACAAAATATTATTAGAATGCATATTACCGTCGTCGCACCGGGAGTACGTCGGTGTAAGTTAATACTACGAGGCGGGCGGGGGGAGAGGGGGGGGGGGGGGGTGCGGCTCCGCGAGCGACCACTCACTCGCTGTACGTGCACGTCAGCATGTAGAAGCACTCGTCCTCGCGCATCGTGAGCCGGCTCACGTACTTGGTGAAGGAGGCGGCGCCCGCGTCGCAGTACACCAGGCTGAGCGCGTTGGAGACCGGCGGCACCGTCACCAGCGCGCCCTCGCCCGCCTCCTCCGGCGCCGCGTACGTCGTCGCGCCGCCCGCCAGCGCGTGCGCCGGGACGCCCAGGTACAGCACCGCCTCCAGCCGCGCCGCCGCGTACGCCTCGCGCGCCGGCAACACGCGCCAGCCGCCGCCGCGCCAGCGCTGCAACTGCGGCGGCGCCAGCCGCGCCAGCGCCAACCCCGTGCAGTCCGCCGCCAGCCGCAGCCACGCCGCGCCGCCCGCCAGCCGCAGCAGCTCGCCCGCCGCGCCGCCCGCCTCCGCCGCCACCTCGTAGCGGCCCGCGTGCGCCGGCTCCGCCCACCCCCACGTCGCCCCCGGCAGCTCGGCCAGCAGGCGCTCGTACTGCGCCGGCAGCAGGAAGTCCCGCAGGCACACCTCGCTGGCGTGCTCCATCTGGGCCGCGACCTGCGCCCGCGCGCGCGGCGACATGTACGTGCTCTCCACCCACTGGTCGAGCAGCACCACCTCGCCGTGCGGCCGCGCCAGCGCCGGCGCCTCGCCCGTCGGCGCCTCGGGCTCCGGCCCCGGCCCGTGAAACCAGCCGTTGATCGACAGCCGCGGCAGCTCCATGGAGGTCACCTCGAGCACCTGGTGGAAGGAGCCGGGCCCCACGGGGAAGAAGGCGAGCGTGTTGTTGGCGGGCAGCACGTGCCGGCGCACGTCCGCGCCCCGCAGCAGCTGCAGCGCGCCGCCCATGTCCTCGCGCCAGCCGCCCGCAGTCGCCGCCGCGACGCCGTCCTGTTCAAGTTCGAACGCTGAGACTGTCGAATCATGCAAGAAAAGCGGCTATATTTTTAAACATATTTAAAACTGCAACGTGGCACAAATTACCTCACTATGGTCTGCCCCATTTAGGATGTGTTTGGGTTTGGGTGTGGGGCGCGGCGCCCAGGGCGCAAGGTAGAGGATGAAGGCGACGCGGCGGTCGCCGAGGCGGTCGTCGTGCACGAGCAGGTGGTCGCCGGGGCCGTACAGCGAGCACGACGCCGACACCGACGCCAGCTCCAGCCCCGTCACCGCCGACACCTGACACATGTCACCACACAACTTACAATGCATAATATTAAGGGGCCGGGCCGGCCATCGAAATTCTCATACATATGTAATACCAATATCATTTTCTCATACGAAAATATTTAACATGTTCGAGTTATTTCTCAGCTTAAAATAGTAATTACCTAAGTTCCTGCGCAAAAATTTACTACTAAATATTTAAACACTAAAAAAATTTTTTTTAAATAATTTTGATGGCACCCGGCCTCTTAAGGTATAGGAATGCCCCCAGCGGTTGCTACATTAAAATTTAAAATGATGCATAGTTTTTGTGATTACGAAAAAATACAGGAAACACAATCTTTATAATTAAGATTTGCTGTTATAATATGTCGGTACAATAAGTGCCGACATATTATAACAGCAAAAAATCGGCCAAGTGGCAAGTCGGACTCGCGCATGAAGGGTTCTGTACTGATATAGTGCAAAAGTAAGCAAAAATTGCGTTTTTAGTATAATAATAATAATATCTATAATAATAAAAATAATTTTAATTTGTTTTTAGTATTTGTTGTAAAAACAACAGAAATACACAATCTATGTTCATATTTTAGAAGTCTAGCAATAGTGATTCTTCAGATACAGCCTAGAGAAAGACAGACAGACAGACTTATGTACAGACATCAAAGTCTCAGTAATAGGGTCCCGTTTTTACCATTCAGGTACGGAACCCTAAAAATGGAACTTTTATTATATTATGTGTACTGACCAAACTCATTAACTCTGTTTTGAACAACTCGTATATCCCCCGGATACTCCTCTGCCAAGTCAAGTTGGCCAGATCGGTCGTCTGATGAAACTCGTAGAGGTCCATTTTCTTTCTAGACCAGTCCAAAGTATTCATATCATCTACAATGTTGTTAATGATCTCGGCATTCTCCAGCACATTGTGCAGCAGGCACAGTTTGAATGGGTCATTAGTGAATGTCACATCTTTGGTGGTCAAGTCCTTCTCCTCTTTCCAATGTAACTTCAGAGAATCTACAAGATCATCCGACTAAAAACAATCATTGGAAATGAATATTTACTATTAATTTATGTATTAATTTAAAAATAGCCTAAAAAAGTTTAAAAAATATAAAAATTGTACCGTAAAAGCTATGTTTAACTTTGGTGCATCCATTCTGTTGGCTCTCATGTTCAACTGCGCTATTTCTAGTTTTGGTTCTGTTTTATCCGGCACTACTATGGAGTCATCCTCCCAGGGAGATTCTGAATCTGAGCTGTAATCGGAAGATGACGACGATGAGGAATATTCAGCTGAAATTTAAAAAAATAGAAGATTTTTTAAATAGGAAATAGTAGCAGCAATGAGAAAGAACTTCAAAAACTCCCGCGGATTTTACATTTTTTATTTACAAAACGAATATATTTAAAGTGCAAACCTCTACGAATTCTTTTAACTTCATCTGCAGACGCTTGATAAGTACTGACCGCGCAAATATCAGAGTCGTCGCTTTCAGTATCAGATATTTCTATAACGGCGACTGAATTCTGCCGCTTGGCGGGCGGCCTCAGCTGCGATGCTTCGTCATTATGACTGCCACCCGCTTCGCTCTCAATGTCAGCATTAGTAGAAGTCGGCTCCTCGTTTTCTTGGCTATGTGAACTCATGGTATTATTAAATTATACTACATAATAAAGACACAACACAAACAATACGCTATTGTAGACTCCTAACCTCATTTGTAAATTGTTTTTTTTTTTTTTTTTCTTGGCAACTTGACACAATTTTGCGTATGATGTGCCACAGACGAGTAAAAGGTAAGGAACTAGCGGAAGGAATAACAGGAACGGAATTTGGAAAAAGTTAATATATATAGTTTAAAATTTAAAATTCTACATAAATAAATAAAATATAAAACAGTAGTAAATATATATTCATATAAGATACAACTTAAAAACTAAAAAAATAAATATTAATGTTATTTAAAGATAAGTAATTATTTAAACAAATATATACATGTTTATTTTCATAACTTAGAAGTATATTTACAGAAGTAGGCAATGGGATAGGTATTAATGATAAGCTGTGATATAAATGGGAATGATCATGGAGGGGACAGGATAAAATAATATGGTTTAAATCACCAATTTCACCACATTCGCATAAATTATCGCGTCGTACGCCGATTCTCATAAGATGCCTAGGAATGCACAAATGACCCAGTCTCATTCGAATAATGGATGTTGTTGCATTTTTTGAAAGATGAATTCGGGAAAACCAAGGCTTAGTTGGGATCACGGGTTGAATTTTTTGGTAATTAATTGCTTTTGTTTGACTGCTCAGTCTCCATGACTCATCCCACGAGACAACGAGAGAGCTCCTGGCAAGAGCAACCAAATCGTGACTGTAATTTTGAAAGGGGAATACATCCCCACTTAAAATAGCATCTTTTGCCAATTTATCAGCTAATTCATTGCCTGTAATACCACAATGGCTAGGAATCCATACAAAAGTAATAGAGTAGCCCTTTAATTTACATTTAAATAAAAGATTACGAATCTGAATAATAATAGGAAATCAGTTTTTTAATTTAAAAGGAAACTTATTTAGGGTTTGCAAAGCGCTTAAGGAATCCGAAAATATTAGAGCCTTCTCAAGCCTACCGAGTAGAATGTACTCAACAGCCTTGAAAAGACCATAACACTCCCCAGTGAAAACAGAGGATTCAGGAGGAAATTTAACTTTTTGTACAATATTATACTGTAAATGGTAGATCCCTACTCCTACATGACTGTCTGCAGAATTCTTTGATGCATCAGTGTATAAATGATGCCATCCCTGCCAATTGTTATTAGTAATGTACTGAAATATATTACTAGCAAAATATTTATCGGACTTCTTGATACCGATATCATAGCGAACATCGGGTGTAAGAGTTAGAGCTTCGTATGATGATCCAAATAAAGGAAAAGGTGGGGAGCGAAAAGTAGGAGCGTCCAAAGTCAAAAATTTACTATAGCTATGAATGAGTGGGGGTTTAGATTTGTGAAGCCAGTATTTACTATTACTGTAACAAAGTTGATATAGAGTTTTAAGTTTAGGAATTAAAAGATGATTAAGAAATTGATAGCAGCGAAGGAAAAATTTATCTGCCAGATATTGTCGTCGGAGTTGAAGAGGGGGTTCACAACACTCCAGCTGAAGAGCGTTTATCGGAGATGATTTCATAGCCCCACAGATTATGCGTAAAGCTTTAGCTTGAATTTTATCAACTTTTTGTAATCCACTCAAGTTACATGGTTCTAAAAGAAAAGTCCCATAATCTAATACACTTCTTATCATCGCATTGTAAACTAGTTTCATTGTAAAGGGGTGGGATCCCCACCAAACACCGGAAAGACTTTTTAACATATTTAGGTTTCGTTCACATTTTGAATAGATGTAGTCAAAATGTGCGTTACCATTCAATTTTGAATCTAAATATAATCCTAAAAAATTTACATTCTCTTTTACAGGAATTGGAGTTCCATCATAAAGAATTGTTACGGGAGGTGGTATACGCATACGTGAAAATAAAACTACCGAGCTTTTATTGGCTGACAACTCCAGGCCATTCCTGTCCATCCAGGATTTTAGATTCGTTAAAGCATTTGACAGATCTCTACAAGCATCACGTTTAGAATGAGAAATTATATAAAAAACTTTATCATCTGCGTATTGTAATAGTTTTATTATGTTTAAGTCCAAACATTTTTCCATATCAGCAATGTATAAGTCGTACAATAAATAATAATAATAATAATAATAATATCTATGGACGCTTCACACCACGTCAGTCTGGCCCCGTGCTAAGTACCTGAAGGACTTGTGTTACAGGTACCAGACAACGGAAATATATTTAATGCTTTTATACTATACATATATTTAAGATTTTTATTATACCATACACATATTTAATACACATCCATGACCCAGGAACATTGAAAAACTTTTTGTTCCGTCGGCGGGATTCGAACCCGCGACCCCCGGCTTGAGTTGCCACACACTCTAACCATTGAGCCACGGAGGTCGTCATAAAGGACTTAAAACAAATCCTTGCGGTATTCCTATACGAACTACTCTTGTTAGTGTACGGTCATCTAAAGGACAATGAGTAATGGTGGGCCCACCTCTCAATAGAAGTGAGAAACTCATGAATGAATTGGTATTTTTATACCGAATAAAACTTAGTATTACATCAAAGGTTAAAAGTCAGTACTTTCGGAGTTATACTGTCATAAAAGTGATCCCAATCCCTGCAATTAATTATCGTAGTTTACTTCAATATATTACCGAATAGTGTTAGAACCGTATTACATGTAATCATTGCTTATTTCCCGACCTGCTGCCCCCTCTACCGCGCCGCCCGGTCGCGCGTCGGCCCGAGCGCATTTGCAAATGGCGGACACCAGCCGGCCAGTCAGTGATGCGCTTGCGCTAGTCGTCGCCAGACTGTTTTGTGTTTTGTTTCGAGCCATCGTTATCTGTTTTGTATACCTTTTGACCCGGCTATTCCTTGGACACTGACTGTTGTTATTTAATCGTTGACCCCGGTTTTGTTTAATGGACTACTGAATTGCATCGCGACTGATTTTGTGGAAAATGGAACAACATCGTAACTGTGTTGTGTGTAGACGCGGGTTATATCATAATAGATATCAGCGTCATATTTTGACTGAAGATCTTCCGCAAACACGACCGCATTTTGCAAGACTCATTCAACAAAATGCGATATTGGAGGTTAGTAACAAAAAAAAATCAATTGGTGTATTTGGCTGTTAGAAACACACACGTGTGTTTTTAGTTAATGAAAAGTGTTGTAGCGTTTCAACGCCAGTGTTGAATCACGTGACTTAGCATTGGCGTTAGCACTAGAACATAGTGTCTAAACACACTAGGCTGAATTACGCCGGCGTAAGTTCCGCCGCAAATGTCAAACGCATACAAATACGCATCGAATAGTGTGTCGTCTCTCGCGTTCCGCCCGTATTTTGTATGAGTTTGAAACGCGGCGGAATTTACGCCGGCGTAATTCAGCCTAGTGTGTTTAGAGCCATAGGGTGTGTGTTTGTTTTTAGCAGCCGAAGTGTAGTAGTATAGTGAAGTATCTACTGAATAAATAATAGTACAGGCCGTTTCATCATCTTGAACCTGTCAAACCGGTTCTATCGCATTCTCGCGCGCAGGACACTTACGAGCGAAAAAGAGATAGAAACACTTTGATTGGGTTAAGAAGTTTGGGAAGATCTGTACGCATCTCGTAAACTGAACACGATCGATACAGAACATACAGGTAGCTTTTGTATTTTCAGTTTGAATTCAACAATACGAGAGCAGTATGTCATCGATGTTGGCAGAGAATCCATGTTGAGCTTGCCGCTCAGCCAGCTCATGCCGTTCAGCCAGATCTTGGGGTTCAGCCGGAACCTGCCGTTCAGCCGGAACCTGCCGTTCAGCTGGAACCTGCCGTTCAGCCGGAACCTGCCGTTCAGCCGGAACCTCCCGCAGAGCTAGACTCTGTCATTCATATGAATCAATATTTTAGAGCCCCAAATACTGCTAGACATTGTTTATTTAACAATTGTCAAAATGGAGACCGTCATCGTATTCCGGAGATGATAAAAACATTTTTGCTTTGCGAGTATAAACTATATGTGCCTGAACATGCCCGTATTTGTCAACATCATCTTCGAGGAAATGATTGGGATACCTTACTAGATTTCTGTAATGTTTCCCATGATTTTAATGCTGATCAAATGACAAATCTTTGTAATATGTTAATAAGAGCTGCTCGCCGGCCACATAGGTTAGACTATGAAGATGAAAATGCTTTAAGCGATGATGAAATGCATTTTTGGATTGGTCGTGATAGAAATCAATTCCGATTGATTCTCGAACAGACTCCATCTTTGGCTGAAAGATGCAAGCGGCCAAAAACAGCTTTAGGCATATATTTATGCAAACTGAGAACTGGAGAACCAAATGAAAGGTTGGCAACTCTTTTCGCTATGACACGACGTACACTCGAAAAAATATTAAAGATTGCACGGGAATGTCTTTTAAACGAGTATAGTTCTCAGCACCTAGGCTTAAATCACATGACAAGAAATGAAGTGATACAGAGAAACCTATTGCTTCCAAGGGGAATATTCGGCAATGATCAAAATACTCAGGCTATCCTTATATGTGATGGAACGTATATATATATACAGAAGAGTTCCAACTTCCTCTTCCAGAGACAATCGTATAGTCTACATAAATTCAGAAATCTCCTAAAGCCATTCATCCTTGTATGCACAGATGGGTACATTTTGGATGTTTGGGGACCGTTTGCTGCAACCGAATCGGACGCTACAATTATGAGCAATGTTCTCAAAAGAGTAGATCATCCGTTACATTGGTTTTTGGAAGAGAATGATGTCTTCATATTAGACAGAGGCTTTCGGGACTGTATAGGAGATCTACAATCATGCGGTTATGAAGCGTATTTGCCACCATCCAAAGACCGACGGGCAACTCAATTAACCACTGACCAGGCCAATAAATCGCGATTGGTTACTATATGCCGTTGGCCGGTAGAAATTGTTAATGGTCGCTTTAAGCGCGATTTCAAGCTTCTGCGCCAAAGCTATTTTAATAAAACCGTCCATAATATGATTACCGATTTTAAAATAGCATCTGCAATTCTAAATCATTTTCATATCCCTATAAACGACCACAGACAAGCAGATGTTTTCCTGGGTTTGATTAACGCAAGGCTCCAAGTTGACAACCTCTTGTTTAACTATGTGGAAGGTAATAATTTGAATAGACGCAGAGTGAACTTCGAACGAATTGATGCAAACCTACAAGTTCATGATTTTCCTGAAATAACAGAAGACGACATCATGTTTCTTGCTTTGGGTTCCTACCATATGAAGTTAGCGAAATCATATTGTGGTGAACATCTTCGAGACGGTTTATACGTAATAGAAATCTACAGAGAAAACGAATTGGCCGACCTTATAGAATATAATATAACCGCTGAAAATGTGTGGTTGCTGCGTGGAAGGATACAGTCACGCCACGTAAGAGCAAAAATATATTACTGCTATATATTAATTGATCGAAACCAAGTTGGAAGAAACGCGATAACACAATATTATTGTACTTGCTTGACCGGACGGCGAACTGTAGGTACTTGCGCTCATATAATATCTTTGATTTGGTACCTAGGAGTTGGGAGATATCAACCATTCCTGGCCCCCGCGGCTTTTTTAAACGATGTAATTGTTATCGATGTACAGGACGACGAATAAATCTTATTTTTAAAGTGAAATACGTGTATTATTACCATTGTACCTTATAAAAATCCATAAATAATAAGTTAGATTAAAATACTTTAAGACGCCGAAAGTACTAACATTTGACCATAGTTGTAATAATAAATTATGTTCCGCTTAAAAAGCCCTATGCAATGGTATATCACATGTTACTATTGCGGGGTGGGCCCAGACTCCATACATTTGTTTCCCATTGTCCTTTAAAACTATAATCCTTTCTAGCAATAGATTTATAATAAAATTTACTAAAATTGTTGGCACCCCTAAGCGAATTAACTTTTCCTTTAATATACTTATATTTACATTATCATAAGCAGAATTTATGTCCAGAAAACATGCAAGAACAAATTTATTCTCTGTAAATGAAATACGAATGTCTGTGGTTAGAATGGCAATGTTGTCTATGGTCCCTCTACCTTTCCGAAATCCAAATTGTGAATTTGACAGGAGGTTATGTTTTTCAACAAACCATTCTAACCTATTTTTGGCTAAATGTTCGGCAATTTTTAATAATACTGAAGATAATATTATGGGACGATACGATGTAGCAGAAGAAGGTGGTTTGTTGGGTTTTAATATAGGAATTACTTTTTGCATCCTCCATGAAGTTGGTATATACCCTGTTAATAGAATTTGGTTAATTAATCTAAGGTAATATTCTAAAATGTCGTCATTTGCATGCTGAAAAAAACTATAAGGAATGCCATCCAATCCAGGAGATGAGTCTTTTAAATTTTTTACCACCCCTTTAAGTTCTTCTAGAGTAAAAAGAGAGTTTAAATCCTTGAAACTTACATCATCTAGTGGAGATGGAGATAGACAGGAAACTGAAGGGGGAGCTAGGTTATCAAGAAAATTATCAGACAAAGATTCAGGAATAGGATGGAAGGAAGATTTAAATGCTGACCTATATTGCCTAATATTGTTCCACACTGTGGTAGGGTGTACATCCGGACTCAAAGATAAACAAAACTTTTTCCAGCTTTCTGCCTTTTTTTCTCTTAAACAATTTCTTTGCTTCACGAACACAGTCAAGATAAAGTTGATAATTAATTATATTTGGGTTTCTGTAATATTGTTTTTCACTTACTTTCCTGTTCCTAATAGCAACTGTGCATTCGTGATCCCACCAAGGTGGAGATGGTATAATATGGTTAGATGAAGAGATCTTTTTAGGAAAACAATCATCTGCTGCCTTAATAAATGCTGAGGCCAAGGCCTCTGCACAAATGGATTCATTTTCAAATTTAATGTCAGGGAGAAATGGCAACTGATCTAAAAGTAATTTTTTAAATTTATCTGAATTTAAAAAATTTACATGATATTTTATTGATGATTGATTATGATTGGATGGTTTATTAGTTTTTCTACCTGGAAATGATATTATGATAGGAAAGTGGTCATTTCCGTGACTAGATTCTAAAACGTGCCAGTGAAAAATAGATGAAAGATTGGGAGAACAGATGGATAAATCAGGAGCGCTGCAACCTTCATGAGGGGCAGTATGACGGGTTGGCTGGCCAGAATTAAGGATGCACAGGTGGTGATAATCTACTAGGTCTAGTAATTCCCGTCCCCATGGATTGTCTTTATTACTACCCCATGATTGATGTTGTGCATTTAAGTCTCCCAGTATAACTACTGGCTTGGGTAGTTGGCCAATCAAATTATGAATATCAGAAAAAATGCTATATGAGGGATGAGGTATATACAATGAAACGAAACATATGTTATTTACAGATGCAGCAATGATTGAAAAGTCTGAGTGATGTGGAGGGAGAGAGATGTGATGAAATAAATGATGATGTTTGATGAGCAAGGCTGTACCACCATGCCCATCTGATCTATTTTCCCTAAGATAGGTATACCCGGAAATCTTGAAGAGAGATTCCGGTTTTAGCCATGTCTCTTGTAAGGCAAGAATAGAAGGTTTATATTTATTAATTAGATATAAGATTTCATGTTTTTTACTAACTGCGCTTCGGCAATTCCATTGTATTATATGGTCCATTATTGGATGTATTATTACTATTTAATTCTGTATTCAGTAAAGCTACGTTGGACGGTGAAAAAGTAGATAGGGATGTAATTAATTTGTTTAAGGCTATAATAGTGTCTTGGATAGAGTTAATATCAAAATTAGGTGTAGGATAGGCTGATCCATTACTTCCTGATGGAGGATTATAGTCCTTTACTAAACTATTATGAGCTTGTCTATCATACCCATACTCCTGTCTACGAGGAGATTTAGGTTGTTTAAAAACTGTTTTTTGTATGACTTTTGACTTAAACTACTATTATTTCTAATGTTGTTATTTACAGAGTTTGATTTTGGAATATTTACAGGGGCTGACAAAGTATTGGAAGATAAAAGTACATCTGAATATAATTTAGACACAGTTGGATGGAGTTTGGAGGCTTCAGAATATGACATGCAATTATGTGCCATTGACTCTTTTATAGATTTTTGCTGCTGATATTCCGGACACTTTCTGTCTGTAGCAATATGTGAACCCATGACAAATACAGCAATCAGATTCCTCCTCCACTGAGCAGCTTTCTCCAACATGACCCTGACCACACCTATAACACCTAGGAGTGGATCGACATTGACTTTTTACATGACCATATCTGCAGCAGTTATAACATTGTATGGTAGGGAATATATACAGATCTACAGGCAGGGCATTGTAACACATAAATACCCTCTTGGGCAATACTTGTCCATCAAAAGTTATAACAACCGACTCAGTGTTATTAAATTGAGTTGTTCCATTGATAACATTTTTCTTTAATCTCCTTATTTTTAAAATCTCCCCACAACCAATGGCAACTGTTATATTATTAATTATGTCCTCGTTGGACCAATCAGCAGGAATCCCTCTGACTAGGCCTATTCTGCTGACTTGGAAGGAAGGTATAAAAGCTTTATATTAATCTGCACTTAATTGTTGACTATTTATAAAGTTGTTTGCATCCGAATAAACAGAAAAGGAAATAGATAGTCTATTTCTTGCTATCTTTTTTATGCTACCATTAATTATATTTTGTATGTTATTTTTCTTTAGATAATGCCCAAAAACAATAGGATGAAAATTTACATTTTCATTAGGAAATTTTGTTACTTTCTGTATGTGAACTACATATGGAGTCGAGTCAGTGTCTTTATATATTAACCTACTTACCCTAGAATCAACTAAGCCTTGGTTTTTCGCGGTATTGTCAATTGTCTGTGTCTCAGCTATTATATTATTGTCTTTACAAGCTATGTTGTTTTCAGAATCGCTAGAACACATGCAATTAACATCTTTTTTAGCTTTTCTTGGGTCACTTTTAATTTTTTTCATGCATTTCCTACAGCGCTTTTTAGATAAAGCTGGACGTTTACGTGGGTTTGTTGAGTATGAAGCATCTGTATCCATACTCGATTCATTAGAAATGGTCACATAATGACCAACGGGGGGACCAGGTCCCCCCAGGTCGGGCTCCTCCATGGTATTCTTATAAACTACAAAATAAAACTTAACTACACTACTAATGAGAGAAAATATGACTAAAAATAAACTATATAATTAACTATTTACATATAAAAAATAATTTTAAAATTTTAAGAAAAAATACCGCGACCGCCATTATTCAAGTTCCCGCACTTTTTTTCATGTCATTATTTCTTTCTTTCTTCTTTCTTTTTCTTCTTTTTTTGGCAACTTGACATAAAGGATGTGTATGTTGTGCCACAGACAAGGTAAAAAGGTAAGGAATATGGCGGGAAAACCATATTCCTCCTATTATAATTTTCATCATCGTTTTCATGTATCGTCAGGTCTAAAGTCTAGTCAAAGTCTAAGTAAAAGTCAATACAGTCACAAGAGTCAAGTCGGTCGATTCAGTAAAGTGGTAGACGCTTTACTGAAACTTTCGATGGAGTTTTGGAGGGAACACAAAATAGCACGTTTCTGGATATTACATCACTTTCCTACACTTGTGCATGAACACGAATATCTAATGGTTAATATTCTACCAATATTACACATTAAAAACCCAGCTAACACAATTTTAGGAAAATAATACAAAAACACAACAGCACTCTTTCACATGCCCGCCAAAAACTCAAATTGTAATTTGTCAAAATTAAATGTCAAACAACTTTTTTTTTTTAGATTAGGTCTGGTATATTATAGGTGTAGAGTTTGTATAATTTGAAATGACGCGCCCCACCACTTCACTAGTTTTTAAATGAAAGATTTTGTACTCTGAATACAAGGGAGGGGCGCGTCATTTTAAGTTAGACAAGCCCTACCACTTTTTGTATTATTTCGGTTTTTAATGTGTAATGTTGGTAGAATATTTAACCATTAATATTCGTTGTCGTGCATAAGTGTGGAAAAGTGATACAACTTCAAGAAACGTGCCATTTTGTGTTCCCTCCAAAACTCCATCGAAAGTTTTAGTAAAGGGTCTACCACTTTACTAAAACAACTGACTTGACTCGTTGACTTTACCGACTACTTTTTAGACTTTGACTAGACTTTCGACTTGACGTTAATCTGGAAAACCAGGTGGACGAAATTTCCGACCAAAAAAAAATTGGGTTCCAAATTTAAACGTAGCAACTAAATATAATCACCTAATCTGTGCAAGGTCGACTGTGATTGGCTGATAAAAAAGACCATAAAGAATATAAACTACATGAGAAAAAAGACGAAGAAGGAGTTTAAAACTCAAAGTTCGATTTTCATTTTGTGAAAATTATTTGTAGCAACTCATACAAAAATAGTAAATTAAGTGGATTAATTATTGAAAAACGAAAGGTAAGCCATTGTAAAATGTAAATGTAACCGTAAATTGATAAATTGAAGCAAAACATAACTATGTCATACCATGTTCTAATTACAAAGTATGTCGTAGTATTATTTGCATATTTGTACAATAATTTACAACTTAAACTATATTAATATGAAAAAGATAGATTATTATTTCATAGAAAATATTATAATGTATATCAGTATGCAGTTAATTTGGAAAATGTTGAAATGTGTATATTGTTTTATTGTAATAATACATGAGGTTATATTAACTATCATATATATAAAAATGGATTTTCAAATGTGTTAGTCGCGCTGAAACTCGAAAACGGCTGAACGGATTGGGATGATTTTAGTCTTAAAATATTTGTAGAAGTCCAGGGAAGGTTTTAAAGTGACACGAAGTTCACCGGGACAGCTAGTACTTTAATAATTTATGTGAACTGTATGGAAATGTAGTAAATGAAAAATGTTTAATTAATTTCAGATTTTTAGGTCCCTATACTAGTTTGCAACATTTTAGTCTGCAAGCAATAGCTGTTATGGAGATTTTAGGAGGAGAAGGAAGGTATGGGATTACATGGACATGCGTACCATAAAGGCATAAAAGCACTGCTTACCTAATGATAAATACTTGCTATACACATATTTTAATTTGACTTTCGTACGTTTTAGATGACTTTAATTATTATTAATAGTAAAAATATGAATACACATTAACGCCTACATTTATAAAATAGCACCAATTGATTTGCAAAACTACATAAACATAAGTCGGTAAGTGGTAACTAGGCGCGCCGCGCGAAGGTACGCACCAATATTATACTACATATCTGTGGTTACAGGCACTCGATGTCTCGCAGACCCCGCCTATATGTGTGAGTTAAGATTTTCGTATTCGTACACTGTTCGCAAACGTGTGTGCGTGTGCGATTTACTTGGCCAGGTCCTGCCGCATGGTTTCCGAGCTTAGCCGAGCGCTTCGGAAGTAATCGGATATGTTCGTTGCCTATAATCCGAGTAAAAATAATAGACGGAAATCTAATTAATCACATATGCACATAATGCATTTTTGTTTAGTACGGTTTATATTTGTTTACATTACAGAAGTGTTTTGTATTTTGGGAGGCCATTTTTTCATGTGATGAGCACTGTAACATATTATTTTTGTTTGCGCCAGTATATTTATAGTTTTCTTAGAAGATTTTTATTATTTTAACATTTAAAAGTTTGTACATTTAACAGTTTATTAGATATTAGTTATTACTGAGTTTCTAATTTCTATACTAAGTGCGTTTTTTGATTTCTTAAAAATGTTATTTGACTGTGAGGTTTGTGTTGAAAATGTGTGTTTATTAAAAATTAAAAAAAACAAGTTTTCACAATTGTCATTCAGTGAAAAGATTCTAATTGTGATTTGTGTCGAAAGGTAGGTACGTGTACCTGAGTTACAACAATTAAACCAGCAACAAAAATGAAATGTAAGTAACTCGAAAGTTTCATGTTATTCATATTCATGTACTTATTTATTTTATCATTTTATAATATTATATACTTTATATTAAATGCGAAATTATCTCTGTCTGTCTGTCTCGCTTTCACGCCAAAACTAATGAACCGATTGTAATAAAATTTTGTACACAGTTAGTCTAGAGCCTGAGAAAGGACATAGGCTACATTTTGAACTTGGCTACATTTTACAAAATGAATTCACATTGCATTTCTAATATATAACAATCTATATTACGCCATACGCCATACGCCATCTATGGCGTTTTTATTTATTTTAGCTTAGCACACATGTGAACGCAAATGAACTTTCATTGTAGTTCCAACACGTGACAACAGATGGCGTTTTTTTGTTTCTTCATAACAGAACGTACTCATATATTATAATAGTTTAGAAAACATAGTTTTTAATTTATATCCACACTAATATTACAATTTATGCGAAAATATATCTTTTTGTCCGTTTGTCTGTCTGTTTTGCTTTCACGCCAAAACTACTAAACCGATACCGCTGCTTACCCCATCTCAAAAACCTCTGCACGCCTCTGTGGGATTATGAGTGGTACGGCCACCAAGGAAAAATGCTCTGATCAAGTGAGGTGGTATGCAGCTGGCCTGAGCCCGCGTGATAGATTTCAGCTGTCGTATACAGGGTGTAACAGAACAAAGTAATGATACTTAAGTGTGTATATATAAAGGTGCGCGTCCACTGGATCGGAATCGGAGCGTAGGTACGCAGCGGACGGATTTGTTGCTTTGTATGTATGGTACTGACTACTGTGAACTGCAATAGAAGTACTGACTACTGGAGCGTCATTCTGCGCCTGACAAATATATGACAACACGATGCGCCGTCTGCACCGTCGCGTACGTCCCAATTCCGTGCAGCTTTAATCACCTCCCTATATAGAGTTTACTGTATAAGCCAATCAAGTAGTTAGTAGAGTAGCATAGACAGCTATTCTATTAAATTTATAAATAAAACTCATAAAACTGTAATGTAATATTATAATACTGAATAATAGAAATCAACAAAAGCTTGTGGATTAAATCTGTTTTATTGTTTAATTTACCTTATTAGCCTATTTATTTAGCTATGTACAATAATTTTTAATGAAATAAAACATTTATTTGAGCTCACTTCTTTTTTTTTTTTTTTTTATTTTTGGTATGTTTAGATTGAAAGGTTTTGCACTTAAAAATTTTAACTTCAGTTTCAAATTAAAAAAATAACGGATGTTAATTTTTTTTCTTCTAAGTCCGACCTCTTGTTACGTAGTATACAGTTTACATCCTCTTTGTGGAAAACGACTTGAAAATTTTGTAAATTTTTTACGATTTTTTTTTTCCCGCCAATACTTTACTTGACACTGGCCATGGTTTAAAAGCAGAGCGCCATAACAAGAAAAAAAAAAGATGATGAAGAAGATTGGCGCAGATTACACGCATCAATACTAACACGATTCCGTGATAATATTGATGGTGTAATAGGCCGAATCCACAGATTAAGGATATATGTATAGATGTAACCTTAGCCCGTCATCGCGTGGCCATTTTGTGCTTATTTTCATACAAGTAGTGTGCGTTTATTTTCTTAAATATTTCTATCTGTCGATCATTTCGAAGCACATTATTATACAGAAAAGAAAGTCATTTAGTTCATGATATCGTTAAACTATAGTTCAAGTAATGAGAATCCGTAAACAAACGTAAAAAGCTATGCAATTTTTGTAGACAAATTATTAATTGATGTGACATTTTTAGCACTAATGCCTTATATAGCACGAATAAGGGATTATTAAACTTATAAATTATCTTTTTAGCTTACAAAAATACCGATTGAAAATCCCAAAAAACGTTGTTCAAAACTTACGTATTTAATGTTAAATCCACGTGTTTGAGGCATTATTTGGCCATTCTTATGGTTTATTATTTAGCGGAACCACAAAACTCAACAATATCTAACATAAAATGTGCACTAAAAACCTTTATTAACACTTTTATTACATGAAATATGCAGACCGACTCCTTTGTTATGTCCGAGTAAGTAGGACATAACATTACACGCTTTTGACGCTTATACACTGATATAAGGCTCTCTCCTAGTGTATATTATCTCAATGGCCGAATCGCAGTATCGCAGTACTATTTGTGAATCCCGTGATACTAGAATCGTGATAATATTGACCGTGTAATCTATGCCATTGACTAGAATTTTTCATGGTTGAGAACGTTGAGAACGAGGTTGAGAACTTGAGAGAAATTAAAACCAAATTGAACTACAACTAAAATGAAAGACAACAACAAAATAGTGCTTAAAGACAACGGAGAGCCACAATGTCAATATTTTGTTTTGAGGAAGAAAAGACTTTGTAGAATGACAGTAAGGCCTGGTAAACAATATTGTGGTGAGCATGAACCTCAACCGACTGCCGACGATGATCAGGTATTGTAAGTACCCGCCTAGCATGTATATAGTATCGCACAGGCACTTTCTCGCTACAACGCACTTACTTACTTAAATATTATCTATGTCAGAATGAATTAATAAGGTGTCCCCAGCGGTCATTGACTTTTTTAGTCTAGGAACTACCTATATGAAAAATACTTATGAAATAAAACCGGCCAAGTGCGACTTGGACTCCCGCACCATTTCTGGGTTCTGCAATTATTATAATTATGGAGCAAAAATGGCAAAAAATGTGTTTTAATCCCCCCCTTCCCGTCGCCCGCGACTCGCCCACCCCCTCGATACTGAACATCATTTCTTAACTATGTAGTTAGTCCTAAAACTAATAGGAGGAAAATGTAATAATAAGATAATATTGTTTATTTAGGATTCAATTTCTTTTTCAGGATACAAAAAGGATACCTTGTCCTAATGATCCGAAACAGTAAGTTAATTATGTATTTCTATGTATATCTTATTGTTATAATGTACCACTCATTAATCCCTCGATTGTGGATTCCTGGAAATCTATTGTTTTCGCGGTCGAGTTTGACCGCTTGGGAGTTGAAGCATTAATATTGAATAAAATTAATAATCTATATTCCATTAACAAAACTTGTTAATATTAACTCCTAAATGTTTATTTTTTAATTGCACACCTTGCTAAGACCATTATATAACAATACACACTTGCAATAAAGATATTGTATTCTACTCTATAAATACAGATATGTAAATATTGAGACTCAATAAATTAAATGAAAAGGCATACATTGTATTTTGAATAAAATAAGTCAATTAGGTACCTTTTTTGGTTTTTGATTACTGGAGGTAGGTACCAGTTTGATGCCAAAAATGTTAATGGCAGACATTAACATATGGAAACTTAGCCTTTTTTATATTGTATTAAAAGTGCATATAACCAAAACTTTTGTGTGTATAATATTATTGTATAATTAAATAATTCAATTTTACATCTTCACAGTACATGTTATGCAAGCAAACTGGAAAAACACTTAAAAATTTGCAATGCCAGACAACAAGATGAGCCAGAATATATCATACATAATGTGAACCTCGGACCCTCGACAGAAGACTACCAACACCGGCCCCTCACACAGGTGCCCCCCGAGACCCTGCTCCGAGTCGTTGACAAAATTAATTCCTTCTACAATGGTAGGTGACAATCGAATTACCTAGCTTTACTACAAGTAACCATTAGGTATCTCTCGATTTCATTTTAGATATTTTGTTTTCAGAGTATCTAATCGACAGCATAACGGAGGCGACTGAAAAACCTATTCACAGTAGCGTGATGGAGGAGTTCAGCGAGGCTGGGAGGTCGGAGAGTTCCCTGCGGCACCTGCGGCAGGTGTCCAGCCTGCTCCACCTGGTGGAAGGTGCCGGCCTCGTGCAACCCAACACCTGCTATATCGACCTGGGCGCTGGAAAAGGTTTGCATCCATAGCCAAGTTACTGACTACTGACCAACTGCCTGACTCCGCAACTCCGTTGCAAAATTCGTTTATTGCGCGGGAACTGTACATTTTTTCGGGATGATGATGAAAGTTTCATATTCTATCTTTTGCTGGGACTCAAAGTATCTCCATACCAAACAGCAAAATCGAATGAGTGGTTTGGGCGTGAAAACGTAACAGACAGACACACTTTCGCATTTATAATAATACTAGCTGTTGCCCGCGACTTCGTCGTCGACTTCAGTTTATAGCACGCGATGTCAACAAAATTTGTGTCAAAAGCTTTTATAAAAACCCTGGTACCCCTTAAATCAAAACACCGAAAAACAGCTGTGCTGTGTGCACATAAGTTATTTCATTTTTTAAACTTTATTTATGCCTAATTTTAAAGTATATTTAGCCCCCCAATTACACAACTTTACCCATAAACTAGTTATCATTGATAGGTTTAAGGTTACGTCACTGCATAGATAAAAGTACTGAGTTATTGAATAACTTAAAAAAAAATAACAATCGTAAAAATCGAAAATCCAATGTAATTATACCACTTCTAATAGAAAGACGTTTGAGTAAGTGTCAGCGCGATGTAGGAGACGGCACGGCGCCATCTATTACGAATTTTTGAAACTAACTTACTTTGAACAAATTTGCGCATTTTCACCCCCTTACAACCCTTTTTACCAGTTAAAAAGTAGCCTATGTCCTTTCTCAGGCTTTAGAGTTTAGACTATCTGTGTACAAAATTTCATTACAATCGGTTCGGTAGTTTTGGCGTGAAGCGTGGCGTGAGACAGACAGACAGACAGACAGAGATACTTTCGCATTTATAATATTAGTATATATTATTAAGTATATTAAGTATGGATAATAACGTGCAGGTCAGCTGGGCGTGTACGCGTGCCGCACGTGGACGGCGGGCGGCGGCAGCGTGGTGCTGCTGGAGCGAGCGGCGCTGCGACACAAGCGCGACCGCCTCGCCGCGCCCGCCCCCCGCGACGCGCCCGCCCCCCGCGACGCGCCCGCCCCCCGCGACTCGCCCGCGCTCACGCGCCTCCGCCACGACCTGGCGCACGTGTCCCTCGCGCACGTGCCCGCCGTGCGCGTCGCCGACAACGTCGTGGGACTCGCGAAGCATCTGTGCGGCGCCGCCACCGGTCAGTTGCATTCCGATCATTGTTGTATTGAATTAATTCATTATTTTAAACGTCAAAAGAAGCGAGAACTTTTTATTATCATTTTGATAATAATATGATGACTTATGTAACATTATGCTATACAAAACTCGAAAACATATCTCTAATTTAGAACGTGTAAATATTTGTTATTTCCAAAGCGGTCGCATTTAAATGTTGTATGAAGGTGTCCCGATCACTTGTCTTTCATTAATATGTATGTATAGCAATCTATTATATATTATATATTTAAAAATATTAAGTAAAAAAATGTACACTCGACTCGACAGTGGAATAGCTTGTACCGTCCGGAACTGTGTGGTTTGTTTTTAAATTGTAATAACAATAAATATTACTGCTGTCGGTAGACTTTGCGCTGCGCGCGCTGGCGGCTGCGCAGGAGGCGGGCGGGGAGGGGGGCGGTGAGGGGGCGGGGCGCGTGGCGGGGGCGGTACTGGCCACGTGCTGCCACCATCGCGTGCACCCCGCCCACTACGTCGCCACGCACACACTGCAGGTAATATCTTAAAAGTTACACCGCATCTCTGCATTCCGGTCTGAAATTTTTTCGTTTTATTTTTACCGGGCTGCGCCTCTTTTATATTAAAATGAGATTTTACGGCAGGTATTTTTTCGCTCTCTACCCTCTTACTTCTAAGCTGTAGATAATTTCACTAATTAAGAAATCAATTGGTTATCTATACTAATATTATAAATGCGAAAGTATCTCTGTCTGTCTGTCTGTCTGTCTCGCTTTCACGCCAAAACTACTGAACCGATTGTAATGAAATTTTGTACACAGATAGTCTAAAGCCTGAGAAAGGACATAGGCTACTTTTTAACCGGAAAAAGAGGTTGTAAGGGGGTGAAAATGCGTAAATTTGTTCAAATTAAGTTAGTTCCAAAAATTCATAATAGATGGCGCCGTGCGTCTCCTACATCGCGCTATCGCTTGCTCATGCATCTTTCTATAAGAGGTAGTACCATATTGAGTTGCGTTTTTCGATTCTTTCGATTGTTATACACGTCGATAATGAATAACTCACTACTCAGTACTATGTGCGTCACGATTGCTCCGCCACTTTATCTAAACAGAAAGAAATTTCGCCAAAAAAATTGTCGAAATTTGTCAAAATCGAAGCGTACAAACCAAAAATTTGTCAAAGTAGAAACTAATAAGTTACAAGGATTTTAAGTTGGCCGCGCGAACGTAACGTGGACGATTGCGCGGCCATGAAGATCTCAGGAATCACGTAGGTCAGAGATCTTATTTCTTATGTCATATAAAGACTGAATTTGTCAAAAATTGTCGAAAAAGGAATTATAAACTCTAATTTGATATTTTAAGAAATATTTACCTAAGAAGTTCTGGCCGCGCAATCCTCCACTTGTCGTTTTTTAATGTGGATTATATCTTTATAACTTTCGACTAAGTACAAAAAACTGTTACAGGAAGAAAGGTCTTAATTTGTCGAAACTAATGAAAGCAATAAATACTACAAAAGCTTAGTAAAACAGACAAATCAGTCCGAAACAATAAATTCATGGCCGCGCGGTCGAAACATTACTTTGTACGCTGATATCTCAGTATCTGTAATTGCTAGGATTTCGGTGTAAATATCCATTTATTCGACATATTAACCACATTAGAATGACATATCGTTTCACTCTCAGAACAGTTATAAACGCATGTAATCTCGAAAAATATGTTCTCTCGTACAATTTTCGAGTAGGGTAACCATAATTTTGATTTGATTTGGGAATACCTCTAACTGGACACTTACAATTATATTGAACAACATCTAACTCGATTTGCAAAAGTATTAAATAAAACTAAACTTGTATATTTCAATATTTAGATGTATTTATTCATCACAGCTTGCAAAATTAACAACAATAGACATGTTACAAAAATCAACAAACAAAAAATAATTTGAAAACCACTACAGAAACATTTTAAAGAAAAAAAAAAATCATTAATTATTCAACAAAATCAACAAATCAAATAACATAAATAATAATATTGGTTACACATCTACAAAACCATATGTTAGAAAATGAATGTAAACAGGGTCTTTTGTACTGTCACATATTTTGGTTATATTATCGTTGCAGTGTAAATATCTAAATTTCTTTTATAACAACCTTTTTTTATATTATTTTGTACTCTTTAGTTTATGGTATTTTGACTTGTTTACTTTTTGATAGATTTTGTCATGAGATTATAATAATTCATCTTGAACATCGAGTGCGTTATTTTATCATTTTCTCCTTCGCACCTTCAAAACAAGAAAGTTGGGCAAGCGATTCACCTCGCAACGACGCGAGGACCGTGCTCACTTCATTGGTGACCCCGGAAGGAACACAGGATGGAGAATCTGAAGGAGAATGTAACCAGCGAACAAGGAGACGGCGCAAGACATCGGTGACCATACACGCCATCTCCATCACCATCACTCCCCGCCCCTTCGCACCGCGTCAGCCAGCATCGCCTCATCGGGTATCTCGTCCACTAGCCGCAATGTACCGCGTCCTGGACGACTCCGCATCGGCATCAACGGGCTTTCTCACTACACCGACCGGTCAGCAAGCAGAGCACATCTCTCCTGGTCAGCACGTAGCATCGGCCCCGCACGGCAGCTATCCGACTCACTGGATCCCGTGCAGCAGCTTACAGTTCCGACTCACTGGGACTCACTGCAACAGTTCCGACTCACAGGAACTCTGGCGACTTAAGCGACAAGACTTAAAGATTCTACCTTCCGTCATGTAAAATTTCCGGACTATTATCGCCCTTGACGGTCTCTGGAGGGGGGTGATGTAGTGTACATATCTAAATTTCTTTTATAAAAACCTTTTTTTATATTATTTTGTACTCTTTAGTTTATGGTATTTTGACTTGTTTACTTTTTGATAGATTTTGTCATGAGATTATAATAATTCATCTTGAACATCGAGTGCGTTATTTTACAAGATTCTCCTTTGCACCTTCTAAACTGAAAGTCGGGCAAGCGATTCACCTCGCAACGACGCGAGGACCGTGCTCACTTCATCGTCGTAACAAAGCACTCTGTCATTTCTTGTAAAATGGCATTTGTAGTGACCTATTGCCCCAAGAATTGGAGGAATATATTCAATTGAACCTAACAATTTATAAATATTTTGTTTTAGTATAATATTTTGAGGTATGTCCTGTAACATCATCATTTGTGTACCGTTTAAATCAAACGTTATTATTTTAGATAATGTATAAGTAAATTTGACTAATTCATTGCATTTTCTACATCGTTTATTTTCCCATTCATTTATAAGAATAGCATCTTCTAAGTTGTGAATGGAAAAGATGTTTATTACATCTAAATTCAATGGTAGAAATACATGTTTTCTCTCTAATGGGCCCGAATTCCTGCACGTACTGTTTAAACAATTACTAATAGAACTCGCGCTGAAAATAATGTCATTTATAATGTGTTCATAAATAAATGCGGCGTTACAGTCGCAACTATATCCATTATTTTTGAAAAAATTCGAAGCAATTTTTATTCTAAGCCTGTAAGCTTCTATATAGTTATCAGAATCGCTTATGAGTTTTAAAAACGTTGTAACGTCGTTATTTCTACAACCGTCAAATATTTCACGTAAGAATTTATTTTCTTTATATCCGAGGGCCAGCAAAAAAAAAAACGGAATCAAAAGCACATGTATTTGTTAAAGTTATATTTTCAAAAAAAAAATTTGTTAAATTGCCATTTTTTTAAATCATAATATTCAGACGGTCGTCATTTTTGGTAGAAACGCCTTCGCCTCTCCAGTTTTCAATATACGAAGGTATTTCAGAGAACACTGAATCGTTTGAAAACGTTTTCATTACATCAATTTTTTGTTTTTTGCTACATTTTTGTCTTGATATTAGTTTTTTCCTTTTTTTTGTTTTTTCCTGTTTTTGTTTCTCTCTTTTTTTGTCAATTTCTGAGGTAATATTTAAACAGTTAAGAGCAATTTTCATTTCACCTAATAAATAATCATGATGGATTTTTAGATACTCGTCTATGCTGTATTTTTTTAATCTTGTTGCAAATAATAAATTTTTCATTGTTTTGAAATAGCTTTCTATAGCTGAGGATGTTGGTTTTTTATTTTGAGACTTATATAGTGGGCACATAACATTACTCCAGAGGGGTAACTTGAGAAGTAATCGTTTAAGCGTTGTTATTAAATGAGGCATATAAAAGAAATTGCGCGATTCTGAAACACTTTTTTCTGTTTTATCCAGGTTTTTTTCCTTCTCAACTATTTCTTCAAACCATGAAAGTAAGCCGTCTTCATCATCAAAGATTATATTTTCATAAATATTTTCATTTTCGTCGGTTTCTTGGTTAGGTTCCTTATATTCGCTATTGCCTAGTAAGCATTTTATTTTCTTTACATAAATTTTACGAACAGGATTTTCTGTATTGTCGTATTCAGTTAGACATATTTTGACAACATCTGTAATAAGAACTTTTATTTGTTGATAACATTCACATTCTTTTATAAGTAAAATGCAACGAACGTAAAACATCTTCACATTTATATCGATATTTTCAAAGCAACGTAAGTTGTAAATGGTTTTGATAAAATGACTAGTGTCAAGTCTTATAAACACTTCTGGTAATGCGTAATTGTAACCTCCTAAAACCAGAAACGATCGTTTAATATAATCTTTTACGCTGTTAAACGTTGTGAAAGCTAAAACGTTAGCTGCAATTAATGCTGAAGAGTCATCTGTAATAACTTCATGTGGTGCGCTTCTTACCTCAATTAACCATTTTTTTAACCACGCCGTAATTGAGTCTTTACTGTGGGAATCAGTAATCATTTGAAAAATAGGTGTAGATTTAATCGAATCTGAGGAAATCATAGCAATATAAATAAATATTCGTTTCGTCAGTATAGATCCATCTGGAAGCATTATAGCCCGAAAAAAAGACCCTGTTGCATCTACAGTAATGGTTACTTTAGAGAAACTACGATGATACATATCATAATAATCAATTTGTTTATCAGACCAATAATACAAATGAAAATGTGGTATCAGTGTCATTTCACGAATAAAGTTTCTTTGTACAATTTGTGTCATCATAAGTATACATAGAATTGGGTGAGAATTAAGTCTGTTGCCTTGTCTTTTGTCATACTTGATCTTTCGGAGAGCTCCTAAGCTTGGCAACACCGGTGGGCAGACATTATTTGGCTCTATTATGAATTTTGCCGCAAGTTCTTTATGTACAGCAACTGCAGGCTTATATTGTAAAGCCCGACCAACAAAATAAAAAACCTCGCCATATTGCGGAAAACTACTGGAACTAATTTCTTCAACTGGCAATAATCTTTATGAGATGTCATAATTGTCATCTGTCAAAGTGTGTTCTCGATTGTGCGTGATATATTTCTTAGACAAGTGGGTTATTTACGCGATATAATGCCGAAAACTATTAAAAGCCAGTTAAGAAAAGTGATTTATAATATCAATAATTACTTGTCGGAAAGAAAGTCTGAAGGAATGGACTCTATTCCTCTAAATAACATCACGGACCTTGTTGTCAACATGACTGGTAGGTACCTCATATAGTGTGTGCAATTTGAATTGGCTAATTTGTGATTAGTTTAATTTAAAAGTTCTGTTTTTAGGTGTATCCCGATCGTCCGTAATGAAAATACGAAGAGAAGGTCAGACTTCAGTTGTATTTTCTACACCAAAGAAAAATAAACCGAAAACAAAAAAGAAAATCAATCTGGATGATTTCGATCTCTGTGCAATTAGGCATAAAATACAAGAATTTTATACCGTCCGAAAAGAAGTACCGAGTTTGAAGCGGTTGCTTGCAGCTCTGAAAGAATCCATAAATTTTGTTGGTGGCAGAGTCTCTTCGTTTACTCTTGCACAAATTAGGTTATAAATTTAAAAAATGTAGAAACCAAAGGACAATTCTTATGGAGCGGTATGATATAGTAGCTTGGAGGGATAAATATCTACAAGAAATCAAAGATGTAAAGGAGAGCGGTATGCCAGTTGTATACCTCGATGAAAGCTATATTCATACTTCTCTCAATCATGCAAAATGCTGGCAAAGTGAAAATGAGCCTGGTGTGTCTAAATCTGTTGCTAAAGGCAAAAGATATGTGATTGTCCATTGTCGCGGCAAGACTGGGTTCGTCCCGAATGCTTTATTAATTTACAATGACAAAGAAAAAAAAGAAGATTTCCACGAAGCCATGAATAAAGTTAATTTTAAAAAATGGGTATTGGATAAATTAATACCCAATTTACATGAACCAACCTGTATAGTCATGGACAATGCTAGATATCATTCTAGCCAAATTAACAAGCCACCAAACATGAATAATAGAAAACATGAAATTGCAGAATGGCTTACATCAAATGATATTGCCTACCCTGCTTATGCCACCAAAAGTATGCTAATGGTTATAGTCAATCAAAACAAACCTGACCCGATATATGAAATTGATAGTTTAGTACAGGATTATGGTCACAAAATATTAAGACTGCCTCCTTATCATTGTGACCTCAATCCTATTGAGATGATATGGGGTATTGTAAAAGGGAAGGTTGCCACAAAGAATGTTGGTTTAGACAATATCACATTCATGCAGCTTGTAAAAAACTGTTTTGAGGTAAATATCACATATTTCGACAAAAATAAAATTAAATATATTGTTTACCATTACTGATTTTAAATTATTCTTATAGGATATTACTGCCGATACATGGAGTAATTGTTGTGATCATACAAATAAAATAGAAAAAGAATATACCAATAGACCAGTAATTGATGGAGAAATTGAACAATTTATCATAAATGTTGGCGGCAATGACAGTGAAACATCCACAAGTGGCAATGAGTCAGAGATATCTGACATTGAACCACTACAATCTGACCATGAAGATGAAATAATATATGAATGTGTTGAATATTTAGATTCTGAGTTTGATGAATAATTTAAATAAAAGTTTAATAATGAAATTATGAAGTTGTACTTTTTTAAACTGCCTATATACTTTAAAACTATACATAAATGCTATGGTTTTGTATAGTCTATATTAAAATTAGTCTATATTAAACACTAGCTAAAAATTGTACACTAGCCAATTCGCAAGTGTATCACTGTACTAGATGTTGCCATATTCATAGTTCATTTAGCGCCCTCAGGGCAGGTTTTCTATTTTTTTGGTCAGGCTTTAATTTTTTTGCTAATTGACCTCTTCTATATGGCGTTAATTTTGATTTTTTCTTAGGGTTATGTGGTACAATGACTTCATTAGAGGAAATTATATCGCATGACATAGTTACAGTTTTCTCAGTAATGGCTTCTGTTCTGATTAATGTTTTTCTTTCACATTGTGAGCACTTTCCTTTAATCCAAATACTATTTTTACTATCAACTTTTTTATTTTTAAAGTTCCAAGTACACGGTAGCCTAGATAATTCCCAGAGCTTTTCTCTTAAGAAAGTCGCCCACTTAAACTTTGGTAGACTTTTGTATGTTTGGTGTGTTGATGTGGTTCTTATGTCTCTTCTAGTATAATGTACCGAGATAGGTTGTATTTTTTTCCAGTCATGCTCATCTATTATAAAAGTAAACGTTTTTATTTGGTCTCCTTTGTCTTGACATGTCAATGGTGATGAAACTATACCATGACGCGACGGTGAAGATGAACTGCTCTGAATTGGAATATCTTCATGGTTTTCATCTTCATCGTTTTGGAAATATTCGTCGTAGTGTCTTTTCAACGTCTTATAAATTGCGTATGGAGACATCAGATTATCTAATTCTATAGAAATAGATTTAAACACTGCATCATTGTACTTAATGTAACGGTTTTTACATACATCTGCGTATTTCATTAATACTTTTTTAAATTTTTCACTATCCACTTTCCGTTTGCGGCCTCTTATTTTAATCTGAAAAAGAAATGCGTTCATTTTACAAAAAAACCGTCAGTTACAACTTATCAGCTACTATAATTAGAGATTTCCAGGAGCTTAAAAGTATCGACAGATTTAGACAAGAAAATGATAACTTGAACAATTTGCATATGACATTTAAAATGTCTACTCCGTAATAATGTAAGGTCTTTTCTTTATTCTTTGGTAAATACTCACTAAAGTAAAAGTTTGGTGTTAATTTTTTAGTACAAAACGCATTCAAGGACTCTCAATTTCAAAATAAGTACCTAACTGTTTATATAAAAATTAAAAGATGTACCTAGGGCCTACAAAAAATATAAATACTTGCTAAATCAATTTGATTAATTATTTCGCTATTGTAGGGGTGGTTTAGAAATAAAATTAGGAAAAACTTTTGAGGAATAACCCAAATATCGAAAGAATTGCAGTTGGTAATTTTGAATAAGAAATGTAGGATCTATGAAAAATTGTACGGTCTATTATACGGCGGACATTCAACAAACAAATGGGAATATAACATTGTAGCTATATTATGTAAACTAAACTCACATTTTATTATTATTTTGAAACAAACTTCATGCCCTTTTTCTTATGTACATATATACGACTAATGAAATTTTATAGCCTAACTAAACCCTTAATATTAATTAAAAAGGTATATATATATATATTTTCATATATTTTACTCAAATTTAAGTTGTAAAAAAATCACTTACCGTGCTTGTCATGGTAAATTATTTCACAAATGTTAGGTCCAAGTATAAACTTTCTTGAAAAAATATGGCACTTACATTGCGATCCGAATAAACACAAATCACACATCCGGGTTTCGAACAAGACTAACGGCTCATTTTTTAAACCTAAGCGGCTATCATTCGGTCGATGGTCCGCTGGCTAGCAGTTGTGCGAGTGAGAAATCATAAATTTCATTTAGCGCTCTCACTCTAACATATTATGTTAGAGTTAGAGCCCAAAAAGCAAACTCACGTCGATCCTTCGCAGACAACTCTCGCGCGAACGAATGGATCAACCAAGACAGTCAGTCCATCGGCATATTTTTTTATGCTAACATCTTAAAACGTTTGGCATATAAAAATATAAGATTTTTCTCTATGTAAGGTTATTTTATTTATATTAAATACTAATTAAAAATATTTACACAATGAATACGTGATTATGTATCACGTATTCATTGTGTAAATATTTTACACACTGTATACGTACATATACAATGTGTTGTCCTTGTTTGATATAAGTATAGAAAAAGTAGCTTGACAGAAAAGGACAAAACATTTTATAGCTTATTCAATGTGTTACTCTTTTAATTAATTATTAGTAAGGGTACAGAATAAATAAGAGTACAAATACAGAAGAATCATTTAGAAAAGTCTTAAAAGAAATTTTGATTACGATTAGGATACGATTAAGTTCAATTCTAATCGCTCAGCGATTGATCCTTGACTTTTTTTTGTGAAGTAGAAATTGGCCTACGGTTATATTTACCTAGAATATGTTGCATCTCTTTCTATTGCATAACTCTTATCTTTTCTGGCCAAATATGTCCAAATCGGGGTTGTCTTCTTTTAGAATTATATTTAATTACAACTTTTTTCTTGTAAACCTACTGTACTTTAGCGAACGATATTACTCAAAGATGTTTAATCACATTCAATAAAAAAACTACATTTATAGCTTATATTACTTTTGAGTATAATTTATTTATGTGAAGTCGTAAAGTAAACTTAAAATATGGTTTTTTGTAAAAGTAAACTTTTACTAAAAAAACAAAAAACAAATTTTGTACCTCTATCAAAAACAAAGACCGACGTTGCTACCCATAAAATGTTTCTGAATGCATACTATTAGCTCAGAATAAATAAGAGTACAAGTAGGTATTATTACTTACGCAGTAACTATTTAGTAATATGTGCTATTAGGATATAAGATTTAGGTAAATATTTTAGTCAATAGTCATGTTACATAAAGCAACAATAATAAAAAAAAAAAAAAAAAATTAAAATCTAATTAAAAACAATGACAGTCGCCTGTCTTCATCACTAGGTAATGTGAAAAAAGATATGTTTCCTTTTTTTCTTCTTCTACCTGGTCTACATCCATGTACACTACACAAATTACGAGGCAAATTCATATCGATTCAATTAATATTAGTACGAGCGCGTCGCGCTCGATGGTCGACAACCGACTGCGAAATGGATCAACCATGTTCCGGCTTGCGGTAGGCACTTAGCGCGAGTAAACTACATCTAGTGACAGAGGCCTGGTAAGGGAGATAATGTATACCTTTTTATTATTGCATTTCTTCCTTCACTCTAGTTCACCTTGGTCTGCATATTTAACGTACATAGCGATAACTAAGTTAATGAATTTTTTTTGTAGCTCATAACTTACCAAATTTCATTTTACGAGTAAATGGTCGAAATTGGTATTATTGATGAAATAGATACATTTTCGTCTAGTAGAGCAAAAGATCAAATCCAACCAAAACCAAATCAAATCAAAATTATGGTTACCCTACTCGAACATTGTACGAGAGAACATATTTTTCGAGATAACATGCGTTTATATCTGTTCTGAGAGTAAAACGATATGTCATTCTAATGTGGTTAATATGTCGAATAAATGGATATTTACACCGAAATCCTTGCAATTACAGATACTGAGATATCAGCGTACAAAGTAACGTTTCGACCGCGCGGCCATGTATTTATTGTTTCGGACTGATTTGTCTGTTTTACTAAGCTTTTGTAGTATTTATTGCTTTCATTAGTTTCGACAAATTAAGACCTTTCTTCCTGTAACAGTTTTTTGTACTTAGTCGAAAGTTATAAAGATATAATCCACATTAAAAAACGACAAGTGGAGGATTGCGCGGCCAGAACTTCTTAGGTAAATATTTCTTAAAATATCGAATTAGAGTTTATAATTCCTTTTTCGAAAATTTTTGACAAATTCAGTCTTTATATGACATAAGAAATAAGATCTCTGACCTACGTGATTCCTGAGATCTTCATGGCCGCGCAATCGTCCACGTTACGTTCGCGCGGCCAACTTAAAATCCTTGTAACTTATTAGTTTCTACTTTGACAAATTTTTGGTTTGTACGCTTCGATTTTGACAAATTTCGACAATTTTTTTGGCGAAATTTCTTTCTGTTTAGATAAAGTGGCGGAGCAATCGTGACGCACATCTCAGTACTTTATCTACGCAGTGATGAGTGACGAAACCTTAAACCTACCAATGCTAAATAGTTTATGGGTAAAGCTAAAGTCATGTAATGGGGGGCTAAATAAGCTTTAGGTTAAATTAAAAAAATGAAATATTATGTGCGGACTGCACAGCTGTTTTTGGGTATTTTGATTTAAGGGGGTACCAGGGTTTTAAAAAGCTTTTAAAGAACAATGGCCAAATCGTACCAGGTGGGCGGTGGCGTCCCGATATGCCATTAGTAGCAAAAATTCCCTAATATTTTAAGGCATCGAAAATCATTAGAAATGTGTCTTTAAATAGCCACAAAAACAGATCAATATATTTTAGTTTCGTTATGTTCTGACAGCCGGCGATCATTCGCATTCGTTCTATTTTTTGGGTAATACTCTAGGAAAAATTGAAATAATTAGAAACGAGATCGCCGAATATACACTAGTAGGCTACACCGCAGTCGGGAAAAAGGTAGTTCTTAAGTCTAACCTCAAAATAATTGTAAACGTTATTAATTATTATAAAAAATCGTGGCTATTTAGACATAAATCTCAAACGGAATTATGTTTAGAGCATAAGAATAACCAAATCTAACTATAGTTTATTTTGGGACATAAAAATAAAAGTCGAGTCCAGCTCCTATACAAATTTGGCCATGATTCTTTGACAGCAATTTTGTTGACACCGAGCGTTATAAACGGAAGTCCACGCGGACGAAGTCGCGGGCAACAGCTAGTAATATATATATTTAAAAAATAATTCAAAACTCAGTGAAGGTAATACTTAAGTTTTTGTGACTGGTAATATAATACTAAAATAATATTATGTAAGCCGGTGATTTGCTATAGTTTCGATTGTCGTGTTTCTATTAGTGATTGTGTCCCTTTCTAAAAACTTTTATTTTTATAATTTATAAATAAATTATACTACAAAAAGGTCTGTGCAACCTTTTTTTTTTTTGTAGTATAATAATTTCTTTGTCACGCTCTGAAGACTAAACTACTCGTTTACCGACTTTGGAGTTCAGCATTGGCGTTCGTCGAGTAAAATATTTAAACTTTCGTACTGTCGTCAGACGCACGGGTTCGGCGCCGAGGAGTTGGACGTGGTTCTGGGCGTTGTGTCGTGGGCGACGTGCGGCGACGGGCGGCCGCGGGGGGCGGGGCGCGACGCGGGGGCGGGGTGCGGGGAGGCGGGGCGCGCGGAGGCGGGGCGTCGCGCGAAGGCGGTGCTGGACTGGGGCCGCGTGCAGTTCCTGCGCGAGCGCGGCTTCAGGGCGCGGCTCGTGCGGTTCGTGCCGCCGCGCGTCACGCCCGAGAACGTGTGCATAGTGGCGAGCCGCGAGCCGCCCGCGCCGGCGCGGTGACGCACCTACTGTAATATTATAGGTAGCCTCACTTCGTTTAATCGTATTAGTCTATATTATATTTTTATATTACATTATATTTTACTAAGATTTTTTTTTCGATTAAAAATATTAATTATAGCTATTGTACCTTGTAAAACAAGGGCGTATAAAAAAAATTAAGAAGAAAATAGACCTCTAACTGAAAATTTGCATGTGTCTAAGAATTTCCTTAATACGTGAAAATATCTTTTCTATTTTAACTATTCCAAAACTCCCCAATATTGCATAAATTACATCTTTTTTTTTTCTTCTTAAAAAACTCCTTTTTTTACGCCCTTCTGGCTTGAAGCTCGCGAAATACTTTCTGCCTAAATGTTAGTAGACCATGTGCCCAAAATATAATTAATAAATGTTATATCTGCTGGTCAATAGTTGCAATAAAACAACTGCAATAAATATATTCGTTTATTTATAATAATTAGTGTTGTCATTAAAAATCTAAATAATAATAATAAAGTTGGAACTTAGACAACCGACAGACTCGCCTCCTCGATTCCCCACATTATGCCAGCTGTATACAAAATAATAATTGCACGGGATAGATAATGTTAACTTAATTATAATAATATGTCTATGACAATGCACACAAATGCGATGTAAATCAAAGTTAAACTGACCCCACCATTTACAGATTCTAGAATCTGTACTCGTCGAAACATGGCGACTCCCTGTCAAAAACTTGTCATTTTCTATGACAATGAAGTGTCAGATGTTGTCCGTCGCGGCTTTGTATAGAAAATGACTGAAGGCGTATTTTCACTGGTCGATAGGGCCCACATGCGGGGTGCGGGAGATTTCTGAAACGCATGCCACGACCAATGACAATGCGCCATTAGTTGTCAATTTGTTGTCATATACTCCCCGCATGCTGTATACCTTACGAGTTAACGACTAATGAAAATGCGCCCTGAATCATCGTCAAGAATGATTAATCATCGTCAAGAAATATGTATGGTCGTTCTGATTTTAGTCTGTTACAAATTCGTAAACATTCCTAGACACTTTGATTTCATCGGTCTTGTAGGCCCAGTAGCGGCAGTAGCAGTACATAACAACAATGTTTCTGTCGCCGATACGTTAGCATTGAAAATGTTCTATATTTTGTACTGTTTTAGGGTTCCGTACCCAAAGGGTAAAAACGGAACCCTATGTCACTAAGACTTCGTTTTTTGTCCGTCCGTCCGTCTGTTTCCAGGCTGTACCTCAAAAATGCTAAACCTAGACTTCTGTCACAGATTGCGTATTTCTGTTGCCGCCATATATACTAAAAACAAATAAAATTAATATTTAGGGTGGAGGGGGCGTACAACAAACGTTTTTTTGTCCTTTTTTTGCTAGATATCAATAATGGCAACAAAAAAGCACTTGAATTTTTTACAATTATGTGTACTTTAATAATAATAAAATTAAGTAAAATTTTAAGGGGGGCCGCTCCCATACAAAAAATACAATTTTTTGCCTTTTTTTGCTCTATAACGGTATGGAACTCTTCGTTTGCGAGTCCGACTCGCACTTGGCCGATTTTTTAACTAAATAAAGCAGAGTACAAGAATATAAATAAAGAAGAGAGTATAAAAACTACAATAACATTTTGCTCACTACATACCCCAGCTGATGTAAAACCATAAATACTAAATAGCAATTTTTATGTATAATTTCAGTATTTAGTGCGTCAAGCTCAATCAACTGGCGCCTTTAATACGAAGCGTGAGCGAAGTTTCGAAGTCAAGAGAAAAATGTGAATATATAACCCGCCCCTTTATACCGTATTTATTATCTTACAATAACCTATGTAATGCTGTAGTTTTTCAAGATATAATAGTACCCTACACAATATGATTCTTCTTCTACTTCCATACCATACCATAAAAAATAGTGAACATCCATTCATACATCATCACAAAATTTTATTTATCTTAGAAGACATTTGAATTGAGTGTAAAAATTAACTTTACATTTACTTTAAATACATTTTTACAGTTTCTGCATAAATACATAGGTACTACTAATATGGACCTGTACAAATGCAACTCAAAATACTCGTACGGGGTTCGTTTTTTATTTGTATTTTATAATATACAGATACATGCTACTAAAAATTAATATAAATCTACTACAGTTTACTCCGCACCGGTTACTACACTCGCACATACTCGTACGTTCACGCATGCGGCGGAGATCCGGTCTGACCTGCCGGCTGCCGGGGGCGGCGGCGTCATCTCGGCCGGCTCAGTAGCCGTAGCGTTCCTGCAGAGACGACACGACGCCGTTGGCGAGCGAGGATAGCCTGCCGGCCACGCGCGTCACGCCCGCGCGCACGCTCTCGCGCACGTCGTCCAGGTCCGGCGCCGACACGTAGGCGCGCGCGCCCCGCCCCCCACCCGCCCCGCCCGCTGCGCCCCCGCCGAACAGATCCGCCGACGATATACTCGAGCTTCCCGAAAACCGCGACAAATTCGCATCGCGCTCCCAGCTGTTCTCCTGCAACGACGAAAGCGATTAAATATTTCGCCCGCTCCGACCGTGATTCCCGAGGGGGGCGATCCGGCCTCTAGCTACCCACCTGCTCGCCGAAGAACTGCGCCGAGCTGATCGCCCTCGCCGAGCCGAACTTTTTGACGGCCGAGTCGTCTTCGGGCTCGGTCGCGTTGCGAGGCGGGCGGCGGGCGGCGGGCGCGGTGCGGGGCGCGGGCGCGGCGCGGGGTTCAGGCGGCGGCTCGGCGAACATGGAGCGGACGGCGCGCGGCGGCTCGGGCTCGATGCTCTCCCACGTGTCCTTGTGGGTGGTGGACTCGTTCAGCAGCGACTCCAGCCCCTTGCTGCTCCCGTACGGCTCGTTGCTACGGTCATTTAGTATTATTATGAATAGACATCGGATTATATGCATTTGCATACTTGCATATGCAAATGCGTATAATGGCACTTTTTAGGCGATAGTGCATATTTTGGCAATTTTTCGTTGATAGTGCATATTTCGGTAGTTTTATGCCCTCGTAGTCTCCAAACTAGCTATCATGAGTCATGACATACACTGAGGCCACAAAACAGAGGTCAACAGATCAAAACACTTCAAGTATGTGGCTCCATTCCCATTTAAAGAATGCAATACACCCAATAGGTACAATATTTTTCTAGAAACAAAATTTTTCTTTGTAGTTGCCAACATTAGTAAAAAAATTGTTCCTTGGGCATTAAGATTGCAATCGGAAAATGTTGGTAGAAAATTATTATTGGTGCTGCTCACAGAAATAAGATCTAGATAAAAGCGCTATGTCGCTCCATTTGTATGAACACGAGCGTGTCACTTTTTTCATACCTACTGTGACGTCACAAGAGCGCTTTAGTGATGGGAATACCCGTACGCGCGTAATCGATTCAAAGGAATCGCCGCGCCCCGCCTCTTTTGCCATTTTAATAGGTATATCGATTTTTTAATCGATTATTATTCGAGTTCATAGACAGAGGAATGATAAATCTTAAGATACGTGCTTGCCAGGACAGCTAGTAATATATTATATTATTCTAAATTAAATCACTAAACAGGAACATAAATACATATTACATAACTAGCTGTCCCGGCAAACGTTTTTTTGCAATTTAAAGTATTTGTACTTCATCAGTTGATACAAAATCTTACCCCCTCTTTTGTCCCCTAAGAGGGGTGGGGGATTTTTTTTTATACACCAGATGTTAAGTTGGAAGAAGATAAATATATCTGCGAAAACCGCATTCAAATCGGATCAGTAGTTTTCGTGTGATAGTGGAACAAACATACAGACAGACAGACAGTAGACAAAAAACTAACTACAGTTTTGGCTTCTATAGTGATGTTGTGACACCCCCCGCTTATTATTTTTTTAATACCTTTAATGTACAGAATTTTTATTTCTACAGTTTTATTATATGTATAGAAAATGTATAGAAATATAATTACCGAGTCACAAAATATCCCAAAGCGAACATTATCATTCGTCTGCTTCATGTCTGTTTCTATGAGAATATGTACAACACTATTTGCTTCATTTGACAGAAAAATGAGAATATTGACTGTACCTCGAAACTAAGCGATGAGTGAAAGTATCGATTGTTTTATTTCCATTGCGCGCTCAATAGCGGACAAACAGAACGGGCTCTATAATTTTCTAACTAAAGCGGCAATGTATTATGAATCATGCGGTACACACGCAGTTACGTAGATTTCATGGTAAAAACTACAGCCACACACGATTTACATTAAATAATTGATTTTAAAATAAAGGACACATGATTTAATAATAAAATTACTTACCGATGATAAGAAACGTGTCCACTATTTATACCAACGTTTCTATTCGAATTTCCACAGCCCAATACGGCACAATTAGACATTTTTAGAATTCCGATTGACGTCCGATTCCGATAACGGCGCAGACTAAAGAACAAACTTTCGAAAGATTGAAATGTGTGATCGTTTGGGAACGCGGTGGCACGCGAAGTACATACACATGGCCTATCTAACTAGATAGAGATCTGTGGTGCTGTTTAATGAAACTAGATGTTCCGCGCGGCTTCGCCCGCGTAAATTAGATATTTCACAGACAAATTAGTCTATAAAAAATAGCCTTTGATACTTCACGTTGTCTATTTCTTATCTGTGCCAAATAGCAGAAAAATTGCTCCAGTAGTTCGTGAGATATGCCCAATCAAATAATTTCACCCGTTTTTTCCATATTTTCCGACAAAATAATGTAAAGGCGTCGTGATAGTAGTGAAATTTTTTCCACTTTTAAATCGTTAATTTTAAAGAATGTTATTTTTTAACCCTAAAAAAATTTTGTTGCGGCCCGCGACACCAAGATCAAAACATGTTTGTGGCCCGCACGAAAAAAAGGTTGGGGACCACTGCTCTAGATGATATCGGAACTGGACTTCGCTCGATATGTTGACTCCAAGTATCTCAATGCTAGGGGAGATGGTTAAAGATGTGCCCTCGAAACGAGGATATACGACCATTGGTGACTTTTTAGTGGTGAACGCGCAGACTTGTGTCTTGGCGGGGTTGAATTGGACCAAGTTACGTCTACCCCATTCAGAGACCTTCTCCAATGAATTCTCCACTTTAGACACAAGTTCGTTTCGACTCTCAGTGACATTTTGCCGAGAAATATTGGGGGAGCCGGTATATACAGCATCACCTGTACTATCATCCGCATAGCAATGAATGCCGTTGGTCTGTAGCATGTCATTGATATGCAGTATGAATAGAGTATAGCACACAGCCCTGAGGGACACCAGCATCAACAGACTGAGTTTCCGAGCATTCGCCGTCAACTACGACCTTTATGCTTCTGTCTGCTAAGAAACTAGTGACCCACTTACATAATTTATCGGGCAGCCCGTATGATGGAAGTTTTGATAGCAGCGCTTTATGCCAAACCCGATTAAAGGCCTTCGCAATGTCCAAACTAACAGCCAATGCCTCTCCCTTCGACTCAATTGCCTGAGCCCAACGATGAGTCAGGTACGCCAAGAGATCACCAGCCGAGCGACCCTTACGGAACCCGTATTGTTTGTCGCTTAGTAATCCCTGGCCGTCCAAGAATCGAAGAAGCTGGCAATTGATAATGGATTCCATTATCTTCGAGAGAGAGGTTATAGCGATTGGTCTGTAGTTGGAAGGATTTGAGCCTTTTTTGGGGATCGGGTGCACCAAGGCTGTCTTCCAGGAAGCCGGGACGATGCCAGTTGAATAAGAGAGCCGAAAAAGACGCGTCAAGACCGGAGCCAACTCTGGAGCACACTTTTTCAACACAATAGGCGGGATTCCGTCAGGCCCACTCGACTTTTGGATATCAAGGGAACGGAGGGCTTTTCGCACTGAGCGCTGATGAAACCGAATATCCGACATGATGCTCGTGCATCGCGGTATGGTCGGCGGTTTCTGCCCCCCGTCATCCAGGGTCGAGTTTGACGCAAAGAGCTTGCCCAGAAGATCGGCTTTGTCTTTTACGTCCTGGACCAACGATCCATTTCCTACGTGTAGGGATGGTAGGGTTGGCTTGCAGAAATTTCCTTCAATAGCGTTGGCCAGAGACCAGAATGCACGTGTTCCCGAGGTGAGGCGCTCAAGTCTCTTGCCAATTCTATTGACGTGCTGTTGCTTTGCCCGAGTAACCTCTTTCTTGAGGGACCTAGAGGCAAGGTTGTTCTCCTTTTTATATGTGCTGGTATTTAAATCCCCAGCAGACACTGCGTTGGCCCAGGATTGGTAAGCCTCCTGCTTCCGACGAGAAGCTTTTTTGGGGGATGAACCAAACCAGGGACGAAATCTGCCGCCAGTTGGCACTACAGAGGACGGAATAAAAAGTTCCATCCCCTGCATCACCACATCGGCAACAAAGTTGGCAGTGTTGTCGGGATCATCCGGCGAGAAGCACACGTGCCCCCAAGGATAGGATGCAAAAAACGACCGCATCCCATCCCAGTCTGCTGACTTGTAGTGCCACACACGACGGTATTTAACAGCACGCTGTCTTAACCCCGTCGTAAGTGGCACAGAACTCCTAACAAGGCAATGATCCGATGAACCAAGTGGTGCGGTTACGGATATTTGGTAGCCGTCAGGATTTGAAGTTAGCAGGAGGTCCAACAAGGAAGGATTCTGACCATCCACATCTGGGATTCGCATAGGCGTAGTAACCAGTTGTGTCAAGTCGTTCGCAAGGGAAAGTTACAGACAGATCTCCCCGCATGATCAGTTTTACTGGAATTGAGCCAGTCGGCGTGGTAGGCATTAAAGTCGCCAAGTATTATGATCTCTGCGGATGGGTCCTGCTGCTGCACAAAATCTGAAGCAGCTTGCAGGTGCTCCAAGAGTCGGTCTGTCTCGGGGTCACCACTATGTAGGCACGCATAGACGCGAGGGTGGTCGTCGCAATCTATGCGGAGCCATATGGTTGACAGGTCCATGACCTCAAGATTGCTGAGGCGGCGAGAGCTGATATTGTCTCTGATATACACACACACTCCAGCTTTGGGTAGAAAGGAGTGCTCGAGATAATACCCTGGGTGGGAAAGGTATGATGTGTCACTCGGAGATGATATCTGCGTCTCGGTTAAAAAGAGCAAAGCCGGCTTTGCCGTCTCAAGGTGGTAATGGACGGCATTAAGGTTGGAGTGTAATCCCCTGATATTGCAAAAGTCCACGTTTAATATCGAGGGGGGTGCCTTTGTGTGTTTGCTCTTGCCCCGAGCAGATTGGAGCGCAGTTTTGCCCTCCCCAGAATACGAGAGGCAGCCTGGACGTCCACGTTCAGTTCAGACGTCCAGAGAGGGATTCTCCAACGCAGTTGGTACCCTCCTGGGGTAACAAATTGTTTTTCAACTGCGGCATTTCTAGGGGGGTAGGGGATTGGGCCTCCGGTAAACTCACTCACTCGGCGAAACACAGCGCAAGCGCTGCTTCACGCCGGTTTTCTGTGAGGCCGTGGTATTTCTCCGGTCGAGCCGGCCCATTCGTGCCGAAGCATGGCTCTCCCACGGACAAAATTTCTTCGCTCTTATTAGTCTTAGCGTAGTAAAATATAGCCCATAAAATATAGCCTTTCTCGGTGAATGGGCTACCTAACACTGAAAGAATTTTTCAAATCGGACCAGTAGTTCCTGAGATTAGCGCGTTCAAATAAGCCCTTTTAAATAATTTCCCCCGTTTTTTCCACATTTTCCTCTATTTCTTCGCTCCTATTAGTCTCAGAGTGATAAAATATAGCCTATAGCCTTCCTCGATAAATGGGCTATCTAACACTGAAATAATTTTTCAAATCGGATCAGTAGTTCTAGAGATTAGCGCGTTCAAACAAACAAACAAACTCTTCCGCTTTATAATATTTGTATAGATGAAAAATCCTGGATAGTGGATTGGATGAAATTATAAAAATTGGCGCTTATATTAACGGCACCACCGGAAAACTCTTAAAAAATGATAACTTTCAGCTAATTTCATACTATTACTCCAGAAATTTATATGCACATCTATTTATTTTGCAATACCATTCCCGCGAAATATATTTAAAATACTTTATTTCACACAGAAGTCACATTTTTATTGGTTTTTTTTTATAAAAAGTGACATTTGTGGCTTATGTCACTTTTTATAAAAAATCAATAAAAAATGTGACTTCTGTGTGAAATAAAGTATTTTAAATATATTTCGCGGGAATGGTATTGCAAAATAAATAGATGTGCATATAAATTTATGTAGTAATAGTATGAAATTAGCTAATTAATGTCGATTGTTTTTTTGTATGGGAAACGAACCACCTTAAAGTATAATTTTCACAGAGCCAGTACTGGCTGCCAATAAGACTGGCAGCCAGTATTGGCTTGGTATATGCCGCGTGTGAACAGTTTTTAAGCCAGGCCAAACTGTTCACACGCGGTATATACCAAGCCAATACTGGCTGCCAGTCTTATTGGCAGCCGTACTGGCTCTGTGAAAATTATACTTAAGTGATTTTTGATTGTGCATATATCGGCCATTTTTCGTGCATATATGCATGCATATTTCGGCACTTTGATCGTGCATATAATCCGATGTCTAATTATGAACTTTACTATTATATGAGGAGCTGGCGAACAAAACGCGTTAATTACATAAAATCAAATTTTACAGGAGCAGTAAAAACTGAATGACATACTTACAGTGAGCTTTTGGCGTGGTTTTTAATTTATTCGTATAAAGTTTCAGACTTTATTTGACATAATATTATGTTAAATCCAGATTGCTATGTCTAAAAAACGAAAGATATTTAATTTTAAAAAATGCAGTTATGCCGTTTTGTTCGCAATCGGTGCAATTATTACGTTTTGATTGCCACGAGGGTGCAATTAACCCCTTTTGATTGCTAAAAATAAGTTTTTTGTGAGTTAGGTTAGGTTAATCTAAACAAAAGTCAGTTTAATTAGGTTTATTTACTACTATAGTTTGTGCGTTTTAAGATGATATGCGTGACACATTATAATTGACAATAATAGGGAAGTTACCTAAAAAAATTAATCGATAATTTAAAAATATCGAATCACTTCGTAAAGGAATTGCAATCGAAATTATCGATTTCGTACTGATGTTTCAGAGTGGATCCGGCGATTTAAAATGGCCGCCCTTTTTTATCGATTTGTTTTCGATTCACTGTGTCAATCTCTATTGACATAAGTTCCGTTTCATGCATCTGACCTTTTTCAAATATTTTCGTAACAATCATTTTATACTTCTATTTCAGAGTTAATATTTATAATTTTATATAAGAAGTTAACATTTAGCAACTTTTCATTTTTATTCATTTACAATTATAGGAAACATTTGTTTTTGTAGATGGAATATAATTTATTACATTTTGTTTTTTTTTTTGTTTTCTTGTAAAAAAATCCGTAGCAAGGAATATGAGATCTGTCACCCATATCATCTTATAACGCACAAACTATAGCTACTATTATTGCACAAAAAAAATCTTCTTAAAAAAAGTTGTCACTTAATCCCTTTTGATCGACATCTTGTAAATCTGTACGAGGGCTGCTATTTATGTATCCGGAACTGGCCACTTACAAGAACAATATTTTTTGAAATAGAACTCTTTGGTTGAAGAATACATTTTGTTTCATGTGACTGTCAATTATTTTTCCATTGTGGCGTCATTTTGAAAATTGCGTGTCTTCATTTGCCATGGATTTAACGCGTGAACATTTTCGTGCAATGATTTACTACGATTTTCGGCGTGGGCTAAATCAACAACAGTGCTTTATTGAACTCACCGCAACTTTTGGAGATGAAGCACCATCAAAAACCACTGTTTATCACTGGTACAGTGAGTTTAATCGTGGGCGGTCTATGCTCACGGATGAAAATAAAGAAGGTCGCCCAAAAACAGCTGTTGTCCCACAAAATATAGATGCTGTGCGGGAACTAATAATGCGTGATCGTCATGTTACATATCGCGAGATAGAGGCGTCCTTAGGCATAAGTATGACGAGCATACATAAGATATTACACGAACATTTGGCTGTAAAAAAAATATGTTCGCGTTGGATTCTGCACAACTTGACAATCGATCAAAAACGGGCTCGTGTCGATTGGTGCAAAAAAATGATTAAAAAATACAACCGTGGTACGTCAAAAGCCGTTTATAATATCTACAAAGGTGATGAATCTTGGATCTATGCATATGACCCCGAAACTAAACAACAGTCAACGGTGTGGGTGTTCCAAGATGAGCCGAAACCAACAAAAGTTACTCGTGCAAAAAGTACTTTGAAGCAAATGGTCGCCTGTTTTTTTGGAATTAATGGACATGTGGCTACAGTGCCATTAGAGAATCGTAAAACGGTTAATTCTGAATGGTATACGACCATTTGTTTACCAGAAGTCTTTGAAGAAATAAGAAAGGACAACCGACAACGCAGAATCATATTACATCACGACAATGCTAGCTGTCACACCTCAGCTGAAACAACTCAGTTTTTGGAGGGTCAAAAGATCGAATTGACTGGTCATCCGCCGTACAGCCCTGATTTGGCACCTAACGATTTCTTTTAATTTCCATACGCGAAGAACAAATTACGTGGTCAACGTTTTTCGAGCCACGAAGAGGCTGTTGATGCGTTCAAAATGCACGTTTTGAAGATACCTCAATCAGAATGGAAAAAGTGCTATGAAAATTGGTTCCAGCGTATGCAAAAGTGTCGATCATCGCGGCGAATATTTTGAAAAGCAATAAAACCATATTAAATAATATATGTTTGTTTCTTTTTTTAATTCCGGACACATAAATAGCAGCCCTCGTATGAAAGTTATTCCGTTTTGAATGAAAACGCGCTCGCTTATTCAATGCTGTTGAAACTTTATTGTAATTATGCCATAATGTTCGAAACCATGAACTTTGGATGCAATTTTAACACTGTTTTAGGCAGTTTCAATTGAAAATGAGTTGAGATTCGAATTCAGTGTGCCCAAAACCTCCGGAATGTACAAAAAAAAGTATTTTGACCAGATGGTAATTAACGCGTTTTGTTCGCCAGCTCCTCATATTAAAATTATATTAGAATCTCCTATCAAATTCGTTGCGTAGCTCTCGATATGTAACTCCTTTATCGTTGACTATACTATAACTGACAATATAACACCTTTTTCTTGCTTGCAACAACTGCATTGTTTCATATTATTTCGCCTGCTATGTCCATAATGAGATTGTATACAATAAAGTGGGCCCGAGCCGTTTGTTAGTTAGCCAAAGATAATAGTTACTGTTAGGGTACGCACCGAATCATGACGAACACGTTGTTGAAGTCGTCGACGTCATCGGCGGGCGGCGGCGGCGGCGACGCGCCCTCCTGCTCGATGGTGGCCATGTCCGCAGCGGCCGAGTGCGACACGCCCCTGCAACACCAACATCGTACAAGCTACGCCTTGCCACAGCCCACATGGCACTTGCACTTGCAGCCCTTCACACAATATATCTTTTTTGTATAAAATAGACACTTTGTGTGTTATACAATAAAATATCTTTGTCTGTCCGCCAACTTTCCCAACGGGATAAAATATTATAATAAATGTATTTGTACTACTTGTATTCTTCCAGTACTAATACTTTTACAGTGAACTCTATATTAGGGAGTAGGGACACATACATGTAAATAAACAAATTAATAATACTGTAAATTATTAATTATCAATTTGTTTAGCTACACCATATCGGACATTAACCCTTAAAGGCTAGAATGATTTCGTGTACTATTATCAATTATTACTACAACGGGTGTAGAAACACCCGGTTCTTAAAATTGGAAAATAATGTCTTAACTAAAATCTAACTATGCCAAAAATGGGTTCAAAATGTTATACTCAACAAATAATACCTCAATATGACTACAACAGGTATAAAAACACCCAGTCCACCTTTGTATACTTATCAAAATCTGTGTGTGCTAGTCACTGTTTTTCCTGTGTATTCGGAGGCTACATACCTTTAAGAAGAATACACAAAGTCTCGAAGCGATCAGTTCGCGCATAAAAAAACTATATCCAAAAGATTTCGTGACCCGGGTGTAAAAACACCGCTGTAGCCTTTAAGGGTTAATATAATATGTTATGATTTATGAAAGTGGCGTGCATGTTATTTATCACCTCTGCGATTGTCGTGCGCGGGCGGGGCGCGCGGCCGCCATGCCGAGGCGGTCGGCGTTAGGTCGCGCAGGCGCAGCGCCGGCGGCGAGTCGCAACGATGCCGCCTCCCGCTCCACACGCTCCAGCGTCGCCGCGTCGCCGCCGCCCACCGCCGCCGACGTCGCAGCCTGCATGCACCATTCATGTTGTAAAAAAACTTGTTTACATCAATTGTATCATAATATTCAAATGCATCCTGTTATTTATGGATGATTTATTATCTTATTAGAAGCAATTTACAAAAAATGAAATACTGAATAAGAAAATTACCTCAGCTTTAAGTTTCTCGGCCATCTTAGCTTCCCTTTCGATATCGTCAAAGTTGGCTACTACTTTAGTGGCTCCGAGACCCCCTTTACGAGCCCCCAGCTAAAAACATTACCAATATTAATTTGCAATTGTAGCTATTTATATACTTAAATAAAGGATTTAATTTATAAGAATTTAAATACATATTTGGAATTAGTGTCTAAACACATTAGGCCGAAGTTACGCGGCGTAAATTCCGCATGATTACGCCCGCAATGTATATTAAATTACCGATGACACTATTCCGTCGCGTATATATGTGCTCTGGGTTCCTGTTGGAAGCTTGTCAGCTCTAAATGGGGTATTCGGCCGAAGGCAATGCTATGGCTATATACAGCCGTAGTGAGACCGATTACCACATATGGCTGCGTAGTGTGGCATAAAAAGGCTGAACAAGTAAACTGTAATAAAAGTCTAAACAGCGTACAGAGACTGGCATGTCTAATAATCACGGGTGCACTCTCGTCAACACCCACCGCTTCCCTCGAGGCCCTGATCAACTTAACTCCGCTTCCTCTGCTTGTTCAGATAGAGGCCAAAAAGGTGGCTCTCAGGGCCAGGACGGCGGGTAGGACGAATTGGGCCTTCACCCCATTTCGAAAGCTGGAACAGTCTCTCAGTGAATCACCTGTCATGGCCATGCCATCAGATGCCGTGATCAAGGTGCATAGCTTTTCGAAGCAATACCAGGTTTTTATACCTTCCAGGGAGGACTGGAAAAGAAAAATCCCAATCGATGTCCGCCCTAGCGACATAGTTTGGTTCACGGATGGATCAAGGAAAGACAACCGTGCGGGAGCCGGATTCTACGGGGGCAGGCCACCGAAAGGCAAATACGCCTGTTTGGGGGAGTTTGCGACCGTGTTTCAGGCTGAAGTCTTGGCTATCCTCGGTTGTTCACTAGAAAGCCTGGAGATGGCCCTAGTTAATAAAAACGTGTTTATCTTCTCCGATAGTCAAGCTGCACTTAAAGCACTGACTGCCGCAGAAGTCTCGTCCAAATTAGTTCTGGAATGCATTGAGACGTTGAACATGCTGGGAAGGAACAACAACATCCGCCTAGTATGGGTCCCGGGCCACAGTAACGTCCCCGGCAATGAAACCGCTGACGAACTGGCTAGGCTTGGGGCCGAGAGTCTCATATATGGCCCAGAACCAGTCTGTGGTATAACTCCCAGTACCACAAAGCAAGTGCTCAAGGAATGGGGCCACAGACTATGCAGGAAGCAATGGGCTGAGACCCCTGGCCTTGAACACTCCAAGGCACTAATTCCTGGCTTCAACAAGAAACTATCAGAATTAGTGCTCATCTTGGGTAGGAACCAATTAAGAATCCTTACCAGAAGCCTAACTGGGCACTGCAAGCTCAACAAACACCTAAACAGAATGGGTATTTGTAGCTTAACGACTTGCAGATTCTGTGAGGAGGAGGATGAAACACCTATTCACCTTCTCCTCAACTGTCCTGCTCTACTACAGAGCAGGAACAGGCACCTTGGTCGCCACGAATACTCATCCACAGAGGAAAGTGGCACCAGCCCCAACCATATCGTTCAATTTATGAGCAGTATTGGGTTGGGGATGATTCTCTAGTGCGAAGGAGTCACAATAGATCCTCATGGGTCGCAGTGACGCCAGGGCTATAGCGACCTGCCTTCTTTAAAAAAAAAAAAAAATCCGTCATGTTCCGTCCGAATTTTGTATGCGTTTGACATTGCGGACGTCATTTACGCCGCGTAACTTCGGCCTAGTGTGTTTAGACACTAATTCTTGCTAAACTACCACTGGTCTAAAAACTTACATCGCAAGAACTTGCGTCAGAAATTTATGAAAAATACATATTATAGATTATAGATGCATAATATATAGATTAGAAAACTTACAGTGGAGCGACGTGGAGCAGGTTTTGTCACAGTCTTCTGGTCATTGGTTGATGTTCCCCACAAACGAGCATCTGAGCTGAGGTTTTCCAAGGTCATATTATTTATCTGTAAATTATTTCAATATATCTAGATTGAATATTGATAGAGGATTTTAATGTTCGTAGAAATAGATATTAGAATTAAGTATTATGAATTATATAATATTATGTTAAAACAAAAATTGTTAAGTTAAAATTGACAATTATTAGATTAAACACAATATTAACAATAAAACTGATTTATTACAAAACAGCACATACAACTGCCAGTTTAAAATGTATGTGTATTATGAGTAGGAGATATTACATGAAATAAATGTGAAGCTGCCAGGTCAGATACAGGCAGTGTGGTGTTACCTGAGGAGCGATATCATTAGCGTTAGTGTCTGAGAAGGTGGCATGCTCTGCAAACCAGTCTACCTCAGACTCCTTTGTCTCCTTGGCTTCCACAGGTGCCGGGTCTAGGTACAGCTAAACAGACAATGCATTCAGGACTTACTTTAGCATTCTATTTATTTTGAAATTACTGTAAAGCAGTATTTCCCAAAGTGGGCGATAACGCCCCCTTGTGGGCGCTGAAGGCCTAAAGGGTGTGGGACCCAGAAAAAAAAAGGGGGTGTTGTGTAGAGGCTTGGGGGATTTCTTTAATCTGGATGCATTTTAAATTGAAACAATGGGAGCGCTAAAACAATCTGTTCTCAGTGGGCAGTAGACAAAATAAGTTTGGGAACGCCTGCTGTAATGCATACAATAATTTGTTAACCAATGATATTATGTCATACAACCATTGGTATCTTTATAAAATATCCTCTAAGTTAAGCTCTAGAACAGTGGTTCTTAGCCGGTGGTGGTCCCTGAAGGCATTCCAAGGGGTCCGCCAAGGCATCCTAATAATATGTGAGAACTGAGAATTCAGAAGTTAGTAAAGAGTATGCAGTCACAAAAATCACATTAATGTGGTCCCCGGCAAGAAAAGCATTTGGTAAGATGGTCCCTCATGACTAAGAGGTTAAGAACCACTGCTCTAGCATTCTAGACACTTTACGAGACAAGTTACAAATCAATTACTTTCGTTCCATATGTTTTCATGGCTTGCTCTGATAAGGCACTCAGTTTATCACGATACAGCTGGGCAACTCGGGAGCTGTACTTTTGCCGTGAGTCCTCCGTCACCAAGCCATTGGTCCGGAAAAACTGAGTCTGAAAGGAGAGATAAATGATACGATAGGACACATGAGAACTATACAACTTTTGATAACACACTGCGAATGAATTATACCGCGTTGACGTTTCCTCCTAGTTGCATGTTTCTTAATTGCTTCCATGTCCAATTAGTATCGAGTTGGGTTGAGCGCACAAATGTAAGGTGGACTCCGAGACTCCGGTGGACAGCCGAACAGTCCAAACATATGAAAACACCGTACGTCACAGAGGACCACGTAGGATTTTTCGCGTTGCAGTCAAAACAGACCTGTAATGGAAATGTTTCATTAAAATTATTTATAGGATTATATACTGTATTTACTTTCAGAGAATGATACAAACTTTATTAGCTGGAATAGCACGTAATCTTTGAAAAACTGCTTCAATATCACTTTTGCTGGGCCCCGAGTCAGCCATTTTTATCAATTTGAAAATGAAAATTGAAACTTGACGTATGACGTGTTCATAAACAACACATAAAGGCTATGTTCCTAAATGTACTGCGACCACTGCACAGTGCTATCACTGTAGAAAAAATCGTTCCGTAATGGAGTTGCGGTACACTGCCGCAGTACCCTGGTGAAATATATGACGTCATCAATCGTCGCCATTAGGGATTGCAAAAAACGGATTTTTAAAAAAATCCGGATTTTCGGATTTTTCCATCCTCAAATCCGGATTATCCGGATAATCCGGATTTTTGTAATTTTTTAAATATTTTTGATAAACAGCTTTAAATGTGAGTTATTTTCTTAATATTTCTTTATTTAACATTTTACGCCTCTAGTCCACAGACGCAGTTCGCCGCGAAATCGCGGCGAAACGATTTACTGTCTCATCTGCCACACGACAATACGTTATATTGCATCTCGCTCTATTCCTGTTTCGCCGCGATTTAGCAGCGAACTGTGACCGGTGGACTAGAGGCGTTAAAAGTGCAAAATAAAACGTCTTGAAAATTTTTCATTTTTCTTAAGTTAACGATTTTCACATGGGTGTAAAAAGGAAGAGATTAAAATAACAGTATCTGGTACTTTAAATATTATTAACAACTTAAAAATATGATATTGAAAGTGGAATAAGTGCAAGGAAAGTGTATAATTATTTAATTGAACTTAAAAATACCTTGATTTTTTTAACTATTTAAAAATATAAAAATTTTGTTAACAGGAAATAAGCAATTTAACGACGACTTCGTCATTTTTGTACCTACAGCCGTCAGCCACACATCATCAAATTATCTCCAAGATCTGCAAGCCTAGAGGTAGAACTTACAAAAAATAGGTCAAAGACATAAACAATGATCAACAGTATGAGACGTATCGAGGAAGACGAGCAAGAAATTCACTATGTCAACGAGTACCTGTACTTGGGCCAATTAGTTTCTTATGACAACAGAAAGGCAGAAAACCTGGTCTATGAAAACAATCTCACTGAAGCGCAGACTCGTTGATAATATGTGTATTTCGCTCAATATAACCATAAACCAACGATGCACAAACTCGATGATTGATCGATTTCCAACTCAGGGTCTGCCAAAGAGCAATAGAGCTAAATCTCAACAAAACAAAAAACAAAATGTTTTCCGGTAATAAAAATTAAAATTTGTCAAAAATCTAAACCAACGCACTGGATAACAAAAGGTATTAAAAGATCCTGCGCTGTTAAGAGATCATTATACCTTAGTTACAAAACTAAAAAAGCAAACAAAGAGGAACAAAAAAAGAATATAGAAATTACACAAATATATTAAAAAAATGTATAAGTAAAGCTCAAAGTTCTTTTAATAATAACTACATAAAAAAAGCAAAAAACAAATGTAAGGCCACCTGGAATGTGATAAAAACTAATATGGGCAATATAACTAATAATAAGAACATAAATATAATAAAACAAATAATAGAATTTATACAAACAGTAACGATATAGCAGAGCTCTTTAATAATTATTTCATTAATCTAACTAAGACAACTACAAATAATAAAAGTGGAAATATTGACATGAATACAAAAGATGACATTTCTTTGAGTAATCATAGCAACTCTTTGTATTTGTCCCCAACTGTGCCACAAGATATATGCAAAATCATCAAGTCTTTGAATGATACACAGTCGGCAAGCTATGACGAAATTACAACGAAAATAGTAAAGTTGGCAGCAAAATATATATGCATTCCTATAAGTCACACGGTAAATCTATCATTTGAACAAGGGTATTTTCCAAATCAATTAAAGAAATCGATCGTTAAACCCCTCTACAAAAAGGGCGATAGAGAGGATATCGCAAATTATAGACCAGTTACAATAGTACCTATCTTTTCAAAAGTGTTCGAAAAAGCAATGCAAACTAAATTAATGAGTTACCTTAGCACTAATAATATATTGACTAAGCAACAATTTGGATTTATAAAAGGGAGCTCTACCACCCTAGCATGTTTCTCTCTAATTAAGCAAATCGGTGAGGCTATTGACAAAGGTCTAGAAGCCGCCGCAGTTTTCTTGGATATGAGTAAGGCATTTGATTTTGTGGAACATAAAATACTACTCAATAAATTAGATAAATGTGGTATCAGTGGTAATGCTAACAATTGGCTTAAATCTTATTTAGAAAATAGGACACAGTGTACGGAAATAACTAATATATCCAACAAAAGAGTAAAAAAATATCAGTCGCAATTCAAGTTGAATACTATCGGAGTTTCACAGGGCAGTATACTCGGTCCTATCCTATTTTTATTGTATATTAACGACTTGCCACAGTCAACAAAGCATGAATTTATTATGTTTGCTGATGACACGACATTAATAATTAAATGTAAAAAAGGACAATTAAATCATGATATTAAAATTGAATTGAATAATATAATAAATTGGCTAAACAAGAATAATTTGAAAATTAATTTAGATAAGACAAAAATTATTAAATTTAATAAAAAAAATTGATGACAATGAATTGGATCCTATAAAATGCGTGACAACAACTAACTTTCTAAGTTTTACAATTGACAATGATATGAAGTGGAAAGACCATGTTGACTATGTGTGTAATAAATTGAATCGATTTATTTTCGCCTTGAGAACAATTAGAAATATAGCATCTGTTAATCAGCACTAATGACATACCACGGATATGTTGCGTCTATTTTAAGATACGGGTTAATATTATGGGGGAACTCATCAGATGTCTCAAGGGCATTTATCGTTCAAAAAAGATGCATAAGGGCTATAGCTGGAGCTGACTACTTGGAACACTGTAAACCGCTATTTAAAAACCTGAAAATTCTTCCCTTACCATGCCAGTATATATTTGAAATCTGTCTCTTTGTAAATCCGGCTGTACACTCTCGCCAAGACACAGCGAGGCGGCCCGAGTGCGAGAGTGTAAATGGGTGCGCTCGCCTCGTCTCGCCTGTCTCGGACCCTCTCGGTCCGTTGTCGGTATTTTGTGCCCGAGACAAAGGGTCTCGCGAGGAAAACGAGCGCACTACTGTACACTCTCGCGTCTTTCAGTACTAGTCCCGCCGTTGGACAGTGTAGAACAGAAAAATAACAATAATAAACGTCATTATTAGTCATTATCTGTGAGAAATAAAATTAAATATTATTATAAATCTTTGGATTACAATGATATCTTTCGATGCATGGTGAATGGTCGTTTTCGTCCATCTTCTCTGAGTTCTTAACTGCGATTAAACTAAGCGAGAATGTACATGATCGCACTCGGGCAAGGGGCTCTCGCACGAGACTCTCGCCCGAGAGCTCTCGGCGAGAGTATACAGCGGGCATTAGAAAATACCAATATCCATTTCCAACAAATCAAGTAATGCAGAAACGAGGGTCAAGTAGGCAAAAGCATAAAATTTGGATACCTAAATAAAACCTAGAAATTTATCGTAGAAATGCATTTATCATGTCAATAAATATATATAATAAGCTACCAAATAATATAAAAAATATAACAACCTACAATAAATTTAAAAATAATTTGTTTTCTTGGCTGTTAGATAAATGTTTTTATTCAAATAAAGAATATTTTGAAGACAGACAAAATGAAAGAAGGTTTTGATTAAGTTAAAATTAGATTGTTGCTATTTTTGGAATTTCCTACTATAACATAAATAATTCTGTAATTTTAAATTCTTTGACATTGGTAAATTATATAATTTTAATTGTAAATTTGACTAATTTGACTAGAATTTTTATTGGATTGACATTTTTATTTAATTTAATATAATCAATTAATAAACAATTTTATAACTTGATTACATGACCGCAATGTATAGTTGGGAGTTGGGACTTAGTTATTAATTGTACTGTAGAAGTGTTGACTTTTTTTGACGTGACAACGTCTTATAATTCGATATGGGGTGCGCGCCCGAAAAACATGACAGTTCATGCGGCGTTACCTCGCTGACAGCTCTGAGGCGTTCCATTTACACTCTCAAGTCTCTCAACAACCGTAAGGCCCACCTGGGCCGCGCTCTTTGTTTCGATTATATTACGTATTTCGATGACTTAGAGAATACTTTTGTATGAAGAAGTTTGGTTAGTTATGACCTTTGATACATTGACCACACTCTGAATGAAAAATAAATAAACAATCTGTGAGCTATTAGTATTATTTCGGCTATTCAAAATTGTGCTCTATTTCCTACGTGTCAAGGTATGACTTAATATATGAAGAATAAAGTATTCGTTTATTTCTTCTGAACAAGTCACTAATTATAGTTTCGAAACTTTATAATTGAGAAACTAATATCACATCGGACTAAATACTATATTATGATGGCTTGATAGATAGAAAATTTAACATATATTATAATGTAGTTCACACAAACATAAAATATGGATTGTATGTAAGGATATTACATTAATTTTACAAAGAGGGTAGGCCGGGCGCCATTTTTTTTGCACATTGACCTGCCAACTTTTTTGCATAGATTTTTCCCGTTACTGAAGGGTTAAGGCTGACGATACTGACGATAGTTGAACGTGACAACGTCATAATGTTGTCACGTTCAACTATCGTCAGTAATCCGACTTTACAGACAACCGATTTTTTTTTAGAAGTGTAGAGTTATAGTGAAGCGAATCTTGTAACTATTCAAGCATTGTTACTCCCAATAGGATTGGTATATGGTGATTTGTGACATTTGGTGTGCTGGAAATTGAAAACTAATTATTATCTTAGTGTAACAAAACATACAAATTAACTACAGTCACGGACAAATCATGTATAATTTTCGCTAGTATGCAACAACTCAGATTTCAGATACCAAATGATAATAGTGATTACCTGGGGGCACACTCAACTCACAAGCTATTTTGATGAAAGTTACAGTAACTCATCGATGTTTTTGGGTGCTATATAGTTACTGCGTAGTTCTGTTTTTATAAGTTTCATTGTATTAGTGTTAAGTATTAAGTATTGTTTCTGGAGATACCATACAGTGCCATGTAATAGGCCATAATATTTTGATTTTTGTAACCTCCTTGTAAAACACAGATTTGTAAAGATGACACTGACATAATATATATTTTTTCTTTTTTCTTCTTCTCCTTCATCTTATATGGTTTGTTTTTAATTAGACGATTAATTTAATTGTACAGTACCTACGCATTGCTAATTTTAAGATTTTATGAATTGACTATATATGAATTGAACTGTACCTAAAACAAGCGGAAAAAATGGATCTTATACTGCAGCAAATGAGCACCTTAATGGGGCTTCTCACAACACTTGTCAACACCTTGACAAAATGATTGAAACACTCAAGATAGCAACTTGGAACACAAATGGTCTATCCCCAAACAAGGAAGAAGTTGAAATATTTATCAAATATCATGACCTAGACATATTATTAGTATCTGAGACTCATTTTACATCTAATAACAAAATAATAATAAAAAATTACAATATATACACCACAAATCACCCGGACGGTACGGCACATGGAGGAACAGCTGTATTAGTAAGATCTTCACTAGAACATCATGAAATGCCGCCATTTCAAACAGAACACATACAAGCAACCACGGTAAAAATTTACACAAAAAATGGAAACTTCAATGTGGCTTCAATTTATTGCCCACCTAAACATAAAATTACCGAAAGGCAATTTACAGAATTTTTTGAAAAACTAGAAACTCGCTTTATAGTTGGAGGTGACTGGAACTCCAAACATGTACACTGGGGTTCTAGATTAACTACCACAAGAGGTAGGGAGCTCAGGAAGTGCTTGGAGATACACAAAATAAACGCGATTACTCCAGCCGAACCGACGCACTGGCCTACTGACCCTAACAGGCTACCAGACATTATAGACTTTTTTGTTATGAAAGGGCTAGCTCGATTATTTTATAAAGTAGAAACATGTCTTGACGGTTCCTCAAACCACGTGCCTGTAATCCTTACAGTGAGCTCGTCTGTGCTACACACACAAAAGTCGTTAAAACTATACAGTAAGATGACTGACTGGGACAACTTTAGACGAATTGTAGACGATCACCTAAGATTAAAAGTAGCTTTAAAAACGGAAGAAGATATAGAAGACGCAGCTAAAAAACTCACCGAGGTAATCCAAGAGGCATGCTGGATGAGCACCCCCCCGATTACTAATAACAAGCCAAGGCAAAACGTGGTTTCCCTTGAAATTAGACAAAAAATTCTAGAAAAAAGAAGACTAAGAAGGATTTGGCACCACAGCAGACATCCCAATGACAAAACTGCCCTAAATAAAGCGACCCGAGAGCTGAAACATTGCATCGCGGAGACTGAAAATGCTACAATTGAAGAACATTTAACATCTCTCACAGCAACGAAGGCAACAAACTATTCTCTGTGGAAGTCAACCAGGTCCAGTATGAAGCCAAAAACTATTAAGCCTCCTATAAGAATAGAAGGTAACAAATGGGCGAGGTCAGCTCAAGAAAAAGCCAATATTTTTGCAGAACACCTAGCAAAAATATTCACTCCTAATGAAGCAGAACACTCATTTTCTGAAAAGGACATCGACGATACTCTTAAACAACCCCTGCAAATGGATCTACCTCTAAAACCAACGAATCCACAAGAGATTAAGAGAATCATAAAAAAGATGGAGGACAAGAAAGCGCCAGGTTTTGACCTCATAGACAAAAAGATTCTCATGGAACTTCCGAAGAAGGGTCTGCTGTATCTCACAATGATCTTCAACAGTATACTTAGAGTAGGATACTTTCCGTTAATATGGAAGGTTTCTCAAGTCCTAATGATACACAAACCGGGCAAACCACAGCACGACGTAACTTCCTACAGACCGATCAGCTTACTGCCAATTCTCTCGAAACTGCTAGAAAAGGTAATCTTGAAAAGACTTCTGGACTCATGTCAAAGCCTTATACCAGACCATCAGTTTGGATTTAGAGCTGAACACGCTACTGTAGAGCAGGTACATAGAGTCTGTCACACAATAAGAGCGGCCCTGGAACGAAAAGAGTATTGTGCTGGGGTCTTTTTAGACGTTCAACAAGCCTTTGATAGAGTGTGGCACAAAGGTCTGCTGTGCAAAATCAAACAATACATATCGCACTCTTTTTACCATCTGCTTAACTCTTACCTACTTGACAGAATTTTTCAAGTAAAAGAAGGTAACAGCACATCTGGCTTCTATAACATACTAGCAGGAGTACCACAGGGTTCGGTTCTCGGTCCAGTACTTTATACCATCTTTACATCTGACATGCCTCAGACCCAAGGAGTTACAACCGCAACATATGCTGATGATACAGCCATTCTAGCCTCTAACAAATCCCCAACAATAGCCTCGCTAGTATTGCAGAATAGTCTCTCAAAAATTGACTCATGGCTCAAAAAATGGAGGATAAATGCTAGTGCTAGCAAATCCGTCCAAGTAACATTTACCTTGTGTCGGGACAAATGCCCATCAGTAAAACTCGGAGAAAGGGAGCTCCCCCAAAGTGATACTGTTAAGTACCTGGGTATGCATCTTGATGGCCGACTAACCTGGAAGAAACACATTGAAACCAAAAGAAAAGAGCTGAACATCCGCTCAAGAGAGCTCTCATGGCTGATTGGACGATCGTCTAAACTGACCATTAACAACAAACTGCTTATATACAAATCGATTATCAAGCCAATCTGGACCTACGGCCTACAACTGTGGGGCTCAGCAAGTGCCTCAAATATAAGTATAATACAAAGAGCTCAAAATTGTATACTCAAACAGATGTGCAATGCCCCATGGTTCATTAAAAACTCAGAAGTACACGAATTCTTGGGCCTTCAGACAGTCAAAGAGGAAATTAAGATGCTCAGCACAAAGTACAAACTTCGGCTAAAGAACCACCCAAATCAGCTGGCTCAAATGCTCCTACACAGAGACACTACTAGTCGTCTTAAAAGGCAAAATATCCTGGACCTAGACACACTGGATTAAGATCCAAAATAATCAATATAGAGATGTGCCCAATGGGGAACAATCTCTGCCTGCCACAATTCGTTAGACTCATCTGCTCATAGTCTGAAAGACTGATCGCATGATTTTGGAACAGAAAAAAAAAAAAAAAAAAAAAAAAAAATGAATTGACATGTTAAACAATACGATAATATAATATGACTTAATTACTTATAAATTCGATTAATAATGGTGTAATGATTATGACAATGTAATAATTATTATGAAACTAATGTTACTAACTTGAGTCTTGACCAATGTTCATATTTTAATGTTTGCATGTCGAGAAAATCGACCAAAATATGTGAGACACTGTAAAATTGTACCATCTTATATGACCATATTTTTGCAAATAAAGATTATTATTATTACGTTGAAACGAATTTGAGTCTCGGCTGTTTGCCGGATAAATGATCCAGGTACGGGCTAATGCCAAGTAACCTGATTCACGTTAAGAATTATGCTTGATGTGTGGTGAAACATGAAGATGGGTTAAGGAACCGACGGACTATAGAATAGTTGTCAATGACGATTGATTTTTGCATTTGTATGTATGTATTTTTATGTAGATTTATTGTTTTTAAGGCAGAATGTAGAGTTTTGGGGATGACGCCGGTTGAGGATATAATAACAGGTACTATTTTAACAGTATTCTGACGCCACATTTGCTTAATCTCATATGCGAGGGGAATGTATTTTTGTGTTTTTTCATTATGCTTTTGTTTTAGGTTATTGGTGTTGGGGACGGCGATATCTATAAGGTAAGTAGTCTTTTCAGATTTTATAGTGAGAGTTATATCCGGTCTATTGCTGAGGATGGTTCGGTCTGTGACAATGTCGCGATCCCAGTAAAGTTTAACCGAGCTGTTTTCAAGGACATTACTAGGTTTGTACTTATAACATATTATACCATAGTGTATGTGTTTCTATAAGGTTATACTTTATTGCTAGAAGTTGGTGTATTTGTTTGGCTAAATTATCGTGCCGGTGTGTATATTCTTTGCTGGCTAAAGCACTACATCCTCCAGTGATATGGTCTATGGTTTCGGTTATTTGGTGGCATAGTCTGCATTTGTCGGTTTCTATATTTTCTTTTAATATATATTTGGAATAATTACGTGTCTTGATTATTTGATCCTGTATTGCTATAAGAAAACCTTCCGTTTCACTATATATGTTACCTTTTGTTAGCCAGCTGAAGGATGCGTCCTGGTCTATGTGGTCCTGTTCTATTTGATGTGGGAATTTGCCATGTAGCGCTTTACTTTTCCATTTTATTATTTTATCATTGTCTTTTACGATTTTGTGTAGTGGATCAAACTGATTATTATTAAGTTTTAAAGGTGTACCTGAATGAGGAAAATTTATTAATGCATTATGCAATTGACTTGTATGGGCTTTAGTTAAAAAGTATGTTCTTAAGTTATATATTTGATTGTAGTGCAGATTTTTTATATCTATGACGCCACGTCCACCTAATTTTCTTTTAAGCGTAAATCTCTCAGTTGCTGAATGGATATGATGCTCTTGCGGTTCGTGTTGCGATGTTAAGAGCTTCGAGTTCAGTGTCTGTCCATTTTATTATCCCAAATGAGTATGTAAGTATTGGTACGGCGTATGTATTAATCTTTCAGGCCCCGCGCGAGCACCGGTGATCGCGAGAACAAAAGAATACAATGGGAATTCCTAGAACCTCCGATCGAAGGATTAATAGCTTTAATTTTATTTTTCCTTGACAGTTGTGTAGATAGTATTTTATTTAGTCTTAGTTTATATTTAGATTTTAGTATATTCTTAATATCCTTATGATTAATAGCTGTACTCTGTATATATCCTAAATATTTATATGTGTCTTTCTCTTGCATACTGTCTATTACACCTTCTTGTAGTTCCAGTTTATGAGGTTCTGTTTGTGTGTGCTTGCCTTTGAGGATACAGTTGATCTTACATTTATCGGTCCCGAGTGTCATTTTTATATCTGCACTGAATTTTTCTGTTAGTCTAAGGAGCTGTTCCAGTTGTTGCCTATCTTTGGCATAGATTTTTATGTCGTCCGTATATAGCAAGTGTGTTAGTTTAATTTTGTTTCTCTTGTCTATTGTATAACCTTGGCATTTATTAAGAAGTTTGGTGAGAGGATTGAGAGCTAAACAAAATCATAAAGGACTAAGTGAGTCTCCTTGGAATATACCGCGGTTGATTTTGATGGGGAATGTATAGAGGGTAGTATCGACAGTTCTTAAATGAAGCTTAGTGGACCAAGTAGACATTAAATTTTGTAGCAACTGAATTAATTTAGGATCGACTTTATATATTTTTAAAACATGTATTAACCAGGAATGGGGTACACTATCAAAAGCCTTTTGATAGTCGATATATGAGTAGTATAGGTCTTTATGGTTTTGTTTAACGTGATTATGTATCTCAGAATCTATAATTAATTGTTCTTTACAACCTTTAGACCCTTTGGCGCACCCTTTCTGTTCTTCCGGTATAATTTTATTTAGTGTAATATCGACCTATGCGTAGAACAAAGTCCGATCTGCAAAATCACTACTTTTTGACCGACTTCCAAAAAGGAGGAGGTAATACGTTCGGCTGTATGTATCTTTTTTTTTTGTATGTTCCTCGATTACTCAGCCGTTTGTGGTCCGATTTTCAAAATTCTTTTTGTGTTGTATAGGGCTTAACTCGAATTTGGTACCATGTTCACAAAAGTGGTGATTTGATGATGGGATCCTTGAGGAATCGAGGAGACTTCTTGAAATTTGTATGAAAACATATAGTGATTTAAATTTTTTCTGAAGCATTCAAGGTAAATGCTACCAAAAAGTAAGATTTCGCACCAGGTTATACCCTGGATCCGAAGGTACCGAACAGAACTTTTGAATGCTTATAGGTACAGGTTCGGGGATTTCGGTGTTGTTTAAACAACTGAAAGCATAAGCCAACACATCAATTTGATTAATCATCATCATCACAACTATAATAATACCATGGTCATCACACTATGACCCAATTATTGGTACTTTTCGTGATATTTTGCATCGAAGCAGATGTTTTTGACGATGATTTCACTGTTTGTGGACCGATTTTTGAAATTTTCGTGTTGTTGTATAGGACATAATCTTAATTTTGTATAACAATTACGAAAGTGGTGAGCTGATGATGGGATCTATGAGCAATCAAGGGAAATCCTTGAAAATTATAAAAACGCTCATAGTGGTTAAAATGTTGTTTCTAGTAAGTTAAACATATATTACGAATAAGAGAAATTTCATACAAAGGTGTCTCTTGGTCCAAAGGCACTGAACAGAACTCCTGAATCTTTAAAGATAAAAGTTTGGAAATTGCAGCATCGCTTAGATAACTGCAAGCATTTGCCACAATTTTGCTTACAGTAACATAAGGTACTGAATAGTTAACATTCAGGTTATTTACGCATAAAGCCTTATTTTGTAGACAACATTTAAAAGAGTGAAATTATTATTTTTAGCAAAAAAAATGAAAACCGACTTCCAAGGTAAAAACAATCGTAATATGAACTAAAAAGTATTAAATAACTCTCACTCTTTAATAGTGCCTTTTTCAGAATTTGTCTAAATCTCAACTATTTCTGTACATACTACAGTCTTCATCACTTTGAAGTCGGTACCAGTCCCAAAAGTTTCAGATATTCTGACATTACTGAACTCACGATTAAATTAGCTGGTACCGACTTCAAAATAATGAAGACTGTAGTATGTACAGAAATAGTTGAGATTTAGACAAATTCTGAAAAAGGCACTATTAAAGAGTGAGAGTTATTTAATACCTTTTAGTTCATATTACGATTGTTTTTACCTTGGAAGTCGGTTTTCATTTTTTTGTTAAAAATAATAATCAAGCAATCAGAAGATGTGCAAGTTGAAAAACTTGAATAGCTTAAAAACTGTAAGACTTATATTTTTGAATTTTTTGTATGTTATTAAGAAATTCCTCTTTATTTAAGTGGTATATTTTATTTTTAATAATTCATTATATTTACCGTGATAGCGGGTCCAATGTCAACTTAAGACATTTTATAGCGGAAAGACGAGGGTCCGTATTGAACACCAGACATTGTTTTATGGAAACTTCTGAATGAAATTACGTTTTATATTCATATCACTCGTTTTTTGTTGGAGTTATCTGTCATTTTCATGTCCTGTGTAATTTTCCTTATTACTTCATATACACAATTTTTTTTTTTAAAACGTTTATTTATAAAAAATCTCAAAATAGGTGGTGTTTTGAACAAAATTGCTAACATTAAATCATAGTTGTATCTGTAAGATTTGTTAGTGCCAACTGTATATTTCGACTGCTCCTGGGTTTTATTTTTTAAAAGGGGGTGAGCGAGCAAACGGGTCACCTAATGGAAAGCAACCACCGTCGCTCATGGACACTTGCAATTACTCATAATATACCTAAAAAAACACATACACACAAAAAAGTTTTTTTTTCTTAAAAAAACGTTTATTTATAAAAAATCTCAAAATAGGTGGTGTTTTGAACAAAATTGCTAACATTAAATCATAGTTGTATCTGTAAGATTTGTTAGTGCCAACTGTATATTTCGACTGCTCCTGGGTTTTATTTTTTAAAAGGGGGTGAACGAGCAAACGGGTCACCTAATGGAAAGCAACCACCGTCGCTCATGGACACTTGCAACATCAGAAGAGCTGCAGGTGCGTGGCCGGCCTTTTAAGAGGCTCTCTTCTTGAAGGTTTGTAGACCGTATAGGTCCGGAAAATTTACAGATGGTGGAAGTTTGTTTCAGTTTTACTGTGAAAGACTCATCAAAGTGATGAGGATGGTGTATTATATTCCCGTGGAATGATGGAATGTTGTAGGAGGTGTGATCGCGAACAATTATACTCCCCGTGATTCAGCAGATAGAAGATGCAGAGCGAAGACACATCTCAGCGTAATTCCAAGGGGTCTAGACTTTAGCTTGTTAGAAACACAATGGCTGTCTACAATCCAAGCAGCCCTTCGTTGGTTACTATCCAGTACGTATAGGGAATAGCTCATCTTTGGCCCCTGCCCAAAGATGAGAACAGTATTCCACGTGAGACCGAATCTTCACCTTGTAGAGTTTTAGGCGTTGCATCAGACTGAAATACTGTCTCGCTCTGTTAAGAATAAATAAGCTTATTCAAGGCTAACTTGGCCTTACCCGTTTATCGCCCAAGAACTGAACATTGACATGAAAAGTATCCCATGTCCTTTCCCGGGATTCAAAGTATACCCATTTTAAATATCATAAAATCGGTTTAGCAGTTTAGGCGTGAGGAGGTAACAGGCGAATAAACAGATAGATAAACACACCTTGCATTTACAATAATGTAAGTATGGATATAGATTATACTTGGTTTATATTTCATGATCTCTTCTTTCAGCTAGGAAACTTACGAACTAGTAAGTACCAGTAAGCTAAGTGATCCTAATCCTATAGTCGTATTCCTCATGTCAGAGGGTCGTGACCTCCCCTTTTATAACCTTCCTGCTAATGATGTTACGCCAGCTTTTCCTGTTTTCGTCTATTCGAAGAGCTTCGTAGACGATTGACTCAATAATTATTGTGCTGTGGATTTGATCGGACTAACGCATTGGACGGCGGCTCCTGGTTCTTCGGCCCCAGTTTTGCCAGTGCCTATTTTAATATTGCCTCCTTCCTTTTTGGCAATGTGTCCATAGTATTACTAAGATACATTTATTTGAGGTACAGAGCCTTGTTTTTATGTTCAGCTTAGCCAGAATGTATGTGTTAATTCTGAAAGCAGTCCATGAAAGGTACATCTTCCTCCATCATTACATCCCGAAGGCGTCGATTTGTCTGCGGTCTGTAGACTTCAGATTCAGAGTTCAGAGTCAGAGTTCAGAGAGAGTTGGAAATGGCGTAGGAATTTGTACTAAAAATTCTTGACTAACCAGAGTACACGTACTGTCGGAAATTTCTAAGTCTTCCAGCTGTATTGAAGGTGAATTTTCGAAACTAGAAGGCGCTTCTAAAGAAAGTAAAGATGGTTGAATGCTATTAACGGTGAGGTCAGCAGATGGATTAGGCTTTTAGTTAATTTCATGCCAAACATCGTCCAGTTGCTGGCTTATTTCTTCTGCACCCGGAGACAAAGGCGAATGTTGCGGTGTTATATTGTTCTGACTTGTTCTCATCAAATGAAATGTCAAAAAAGTATTACAAGCAAATCAAATTTTACATATATGTAGACATATATAGTATTGTAATATAGAATACTTCATTTTATTTATAAATAAATATATTTAAAAATAATATTATGTTGCTATAGGTAAATGATATTTTGCGCACAAAAGTGATAATTTTATGATTTTGATTTGTCACACACCATAAGTTGTAAGGCAATACATATTTAAACCATTTTTATATATAAAATTAAAAATATATTTATATTTGACAATATTTTTAAACGAACAGCGTCCTATCTTATGCTATGATTCAGGTGATAACGTCCCATCTGCACAACGGACTTAAAATGAAATTAAAATGCATCAGTCATTCCGTAAAAAAGCGTCCTATAATTACATGTAAAGCGCTTATTCCATTTCACTAAATTTAGACGTCTAAATGATTTAGTGACTAAATTTAGTCAAGTGGAATACCATTTAGAAAGTTACTAAATGCTATTCCACTTGACTAAATTTAGTCACTAAATTATTTAGACGTCTAAATTTAGTGAAATGGAATAAGCGCTTTACCCATAAAAGCTGTAAAGTATTTGTCCAACATCGTCCTATCAAATAGCTAATGGAATCAGGCGTTACTTTGCGGAAATCAATAGCTTAAAATTTAGTTTGTTATTATTTTTAGCAATATTCCGCGAAATATTGCTAAAAATAATAACAAACTAAATTTTAATCGTCCTATCATCACTTACAACGTCAACTTTTTACGACTTTATTTTTTATGATAATACGACGAATATTTAGCTAACATATAAATATTAAACAAATCTCACTTTTTACACCTAGAAACGTATTTTTCTAACCCTCCATAAAACAACGTCTGATATCAATATAGATTTCCACGCACATGAGGCAACAACAACGTTGTCTCCGCAGAACAACGCTCGAAGTGACAATGGTGCACCACGCGCGCTCCCTTCTCCTCGTCCAATGTACGCTTGGTGCATTTTAAGACGGAGCTTACTTCAAATAGGACGTTTTACGATTCTGTATCTTGGAAAATAAGTAAGATATAAAAATTCTGAAAATGAGAGACTGTAGAGCTTTGATTTCCTATTTCATATATACAATAAAATCGTTTTTGTCCTATGATCACATAGAACTCTGTTCTACGCATAGGTCGATATGTGAATTAAGTTTTTGTGTTATTATAGATGTCAGCAATTTGTATATGGTTGGAAGGCAGGTTATCGGACGGTATTTTGATGGGTTACTTGTATTATTGTTATCTTTAGGCTTAAGGTATGTGATTCCCTGTGTCAGATATGAAGGTATAGTAAGGGGATCGTCTATGAATGTATTAAAACTATCTGTGATATATTGGTGCGTTGCTGTGAAATATTTTATCCAGCAATTTTGTATTTTATCCGGTCCCGGGGCTTTCCAATTTAGAGTTTTCTTTATTGCAAAGGTAACATCGTCTTTATTGATTATGATTTCAGGCATAGGGGTTAAATTTTGAAATTCCTGTGTTTCTGAATCGAGCCAAGAAGTTTGCGTGTTATGATGGACGGATTTTGACCACAAATTTTCTCAGTAGCTTTTAACTTTATCCATATCAGGTGGTTGTGTGATTTTAACATTTTCATTAGTAAGGTTTTGATAAAATACTCTTTCATTACTATGGAATAAGATGTTATCTTTTCTTCGCGAGTTACTGATTAACTAAGCCGCCGCAATCGTTTTGATTGGGCTTGAAGTTTTTGTTTGAAGTTATCGAAGAGGTATACTAGTTGCGCGTTGGAGAGATTTTTCGGGTTTACTTTTTGCTGCTTTCTTGAGGATAGGTTGCCTGCGAGATATTGAGTCAATTGTCCTATTTCCTTGCGTAGATTCTTAAAAAAACATAATGTGCTCCCAAACTAGGATCAGAGACGTAGGAATCAAGACGGCCAAGGTAAAGTGGCATTGGGCTGGTCACGTTGTCCACATACATCTAGGCTGGATATCGACTGAGTGGGTATCTAGGCCTAAGAAAAGATAGCGCTATGCTCTGGAGCCTGGAGGAGTTTTTTTTACTCCGAAGGCTGTAAATCCTGACGTTACGACGTAACTCGTCAGCGGTTACGTTATCAATGAGGAACCAACGATTGCGAAGACTTTAGCCTAGAACACGGTTATAAACTCCCCACTGGAGGCTTATCAGCTGGGCTGGCAAACTGTGATGCTGGAGCAAGACAAGTGAAAGATTCGGGCGGCGCCTTTGCCCAGCAGTTGGATAGTATATTTATAATATTTAAGCTATTGCACAGAATAATGACTTAAAATAATTATTATATAACTTTAAATCAACATTTCGTTATACATACTTATTATAAACTTACTATATTCCTTTATTTAATTAGACAGAATCACAAAATATCAGCATTGGTTATCATCATCATTGCATTTATATTATCATATAGAAAACATAATAATATAGTAAAATAAGAGCTAGGTTATAAGAAATTAAAATATGTCGTTATTTCTTTTATATAAAATGAAAAAATGTAAAGAAATGTAATTACTACCACCAAATAACTACACAATGGAATGTTAGACATAAGAAAATCTGACTTTAGTACGTGTCTATAGACCACGCATAGCTGTTGTGATAGCGCCTTAAAACAATGTGAATTTGTCTGTCAGATATTGCACGATACATTTAAATTAATTTTATATAAAGTTTATTTTTCATAATTTTATCTACTATCCGAAAAAACCGAAAATCCGGATTTAGAAAAATAAAAATCCGGATTTTTCATAGGCCCAAAAAAATCTGGATTATCCGGATTTTTCGGAATTCGAAGTATCCGGATTGCAATACCTAGTCGCCATATTGTACTGTGAGTACTGGCGTTTTCGAGGTAAGGCACTCGCAGTACTTTGATCACGTGATCAGTCAACTGTCAAAAGTCAACTGTCAAGTGTCAAAACCACTCGAGTGTCTAACGTTTTAAAACAATACCTACAGTTTAATCCCAAAGTTATAAATTTCTGTAATTAATTTGGATTAATAATAATAAAACACTGGAAGAATTGCAAAAATTAACCTTATTAGACTGTGTTGAAAATGTTCAATACGAGCTGTCAAAAATGCGGCTGATAGTATACTGGATTGCGTTCCGTTTTAAATAGTAGCCAGTATACCAACAGTATACTAACTATAAAGGAACGGCTTCGCAGTATACTAAAATGACGTCACACTCTGCAGTGGTCGCAGTACATTTCGGAACATAGCCTAAGATCAAAAAATTTGGACATTTAATTTTTTTTATCGTGCCGTGTCCATGGACTAATAAAGCGCTTATTCCATTTCACTTTTAGAAGTCCTAGCTAGGATCCTAACTTCTTATTCCACTTGTCCTAATTTAGTAACTAAATCAGTTGTGACCACGCGGTGATTTTGGCCAGACGTCTTCTTAATGGCTTCAGTTCTGTCAAAGCAACAAAAATTGGAACCAGCAGACTTTAGAAATTAAAGCCCGACCAACAAAATAAAAAACCTCGCCATATTGCGGAAAACTACTGGAACTAATTTCTTCAACTGGCAATAATCTTTATGAGATGTCATAATTGTCATCTGTCAAAGTGTGTTCTCGATTGTGCGTGATATATTTCTTAGACAAGTGGGTTATTTACGCGATATAATGCCGAAAACTATTAAAAGCCAGTTAAGAAAAGTTATTTATAATATCAATAATTACTTGTCGGAAAGAAAGTCTGAAGGAATGGACTCTATTCCTCTAAATAACATCACGGACCTTGTTGTCAACATGACTGGTAGGTACCTCATATAGTGTGTGCAATTTGAATTGGCTAATTTGTGATTAGTTTAATTTAAAAGTTCTGTTTTTAGGTGTATCCCGATCGTCCGTAATGAAAATACGAAGAGAAGGTCAGACTTCAGTTGTATTTTCTACACCAAAGAAAAATAAACCGAAAACAAAAAAGAAAATCAATCTGGATGATTTCGATCTCTGTGCAATTAGGCATAAAATACAAGAATTTTATACCGTCCGAAAAGAAGTACCGAGTTTGAAGCGGTTGCTTGCAGCTCTGAAAGAATCCATAAATTTTGTTGGTGGCAGAGAGTCTCTTCGTTTACTCTTGCACAAATTAGGTTATAAATTTAAAAAATGTAGAAACCAAAGGACAATTCTTATGGAGCGGTATGATATAGTAGCTTGGAGGGATAAATATCTACAAGAAATCAAAGATGTAAAGGAGAGCGGTATGCCAGTTGTATACCTCGATGAAAGCTATATTCATACTTCTCTCAATCATGCAAAATGCTGGCAAAGTGAAAATGAGCCTGGTTTGTCTAAATCTGTTGCTAAAGGCAAAAGATATGTGATTGTCCATTGTGGCGGCAAGACTGGGTTCGTCCCGAATGCTTTATTAATTTACAATGACAAAGAAAAAAAAGAAGATTTCCACGAAGCCATGAATAAAGTTAATTTTAAAAAATGGGTATTGGATAAATTAATACCCAATTTACATGAACCAGCCTGTATAGTCATGGACAATGCTAGATATCATTCTAGCCAAATTAACAAGCCACCAAACATGAATAATAGAAAACATGAAATTGCAGAATGGCTTACATCAAATGATATTGCCTACCCTGCTTATGCCACCAAAAGTATGCTAATGGTTATAGTCAATCAAAACAAACCTGACCCGATATATGAAATTGATAGTTTAGTACAGGATTATGGTCACAAAATATTAAGACTGCCTCCTTATCATTGTGACCTCAATCCTATTGAGATGATATGGGGTATTGTAAGAGGGAAGGTTGCCACAAAGAATGTTGGTTTAGACAATATCACATTCATGCAGCTTGTAAAAAACTGTTTTGAGGTAAATATCACATATTTCGACAAAAATAAAATTAAATATTTTGTTTACCATTACTGATTTTAAATTATTCTTATAGGATATTACTGCCGATACATGGAGTAATTGTTGTGATCATACAAATAAAATAGAAAAAGAATATAGACAAAGGGGACCAGTAATTGATGGAGAAATTGAACAATTTATCATAAATGTTGGCGGCAATGACAGTGAAACATCCACAAGTGGCAATGAGTCAGAGATATCTGACATTGAACCACTACAATCTGACCATGAAGATGAAATAATATATGAATGTGTTGAATATTTAGATTCTGAGTTTGATGAATAATTTAAATAAAAGTTTAATAATGAAATTATGAAGTTGTACTTTTTTAAACTGCCTATATACTTTAAAACTATACATAAATTCTATGGTTTTGTATAGTCTATATTAAAATTAGTCTATATTAAACACTAGCTAAAAATTGTACACTAGCCAATTCGCAAGTGTATCACTGTACTAGATGTTGCCATATTCATAGTTCATTTAGCGCCCTCAGGGCAGGTTTTCTATTTTTTTGGTCAGGCTTTACCTACGAATGGATTCCAGATCTTATATGAGTTATAACATATTATAAATTGACTTTAATACAGATTTAGCAGTTCCCACTACAGATTAAAGGTTGAAACCATCTGGCAACACTGATTTAGTCAGTCAGAAGCCACATTTTTTCCGATTTAAGCGCTTATTCCATTTCACTAAATTTAGATATCTAAATGATTTAGTGACTAAATTTTGTCAAGTGGAATAACATTTAGAAAGTAACTAAATGTTATTCCACTTGACTAAATTTAGTTACTAAATCATTTAGATATCTAAATTTAGTGAAATGGAATAAGCGTTTAAGGATCCTAATAATTAGGATCCTAGCTTTCTAAATTTTTTAGGATCCTAGTAAGGACTTAAGCGCTTATTCCATTTCACTAAATTTAGGTATCTAAATGATTTAGTGACTAAATTTAGTCAAGTGGAATAACATTTAGAAAGTTACTAAATGTTATTCCACTTGACTAAATTTAGTCACTAAATCATTTAGATGTCTAAATTTAGTGAAATGGAATAAGCGCTTAAATCTCTGATTTGTGAGATAAAAAAAAAAAAAATGAATGCTGTTGATTGGAACTTGGAAATGAGTGCAAAGTTATTTTGCTTCTCACTATACAGTCCTAATAATTGTAATCCCAATTTAGTAGCGTAGTTAATGATATTTTTTCGCTTTGTAATGTTTGCGATTGCAAACAATATTGTAGATAACTTTCACAGAGTATGACGTGCACCATCTTACCAACATCAAATCACCGAGTGAAAGTTTTAAAACAAATCGTCTTGTAAATACAATGGAACTGTTTTAACTAATTTACAAAACTGTTCGCGTATATATATCGAAAATGGAAAACGCAGGGTTTCCATCTTCCGGCGACTGTGGGGAGGAAATCGAGAGGGCTCTCATGGATCTAGGCCCCCTACTTGGTGTTTCCATAAAAGAGGAAATTAATGAAGAACTAGGGGATGGATCATCTAATTCTGGTGTAAACGTAAGTGCTGATAACTCACTTGTGTCTACTATAAGACTATCGGTTCACAAATCTGGTAAACTGTATGGCTGAGTATTACCTTGTTCAAGGACTTTTCTGATATTATAACCATAGCTTCAGTAAGCTATACTTTGCTCTTGCGTGTTTTGTTGGACTGCATTTATTTTGTAGTATTGTACTATTTAAGAGTTTTATTTGTTTAAACTTCTTTCTTGTTCTCCTCATCCAAACCCTTTCTGTTTTCTTTGCCATATGATGTATTTGGTGACATAAAACTTAATATTATAATTTTGTGTTCAACTATCAGCTATATAAGTTGTAGTGTGCATTGTTATGTTATTGTGTGTTTGGTCAACTCACAAGAATGCACACCATTATAAATTTACTCACACTGTTAAATCATGTTTTGTAATGTAAATTATTGTGCAAGTCTGTCAGTTCTCACTTGTGCATACTGTTCCCACTTCGTTATGAGCGCTCTATACTTACTGTTATTAATACTCAAAAGTTAAGGGAATGAATTTTAGTCAATACCCCAGGAAAATTAAACATTTTACCTCAAAATAATTCGCATAGAGCTGAAAATTGGTAGAGGCGTTAAATACACCATTACAAATAAAATCTCAAAAGTCCCCGGCGATCCCCGTTGTGCAAAAAATTTTATTCGAGGTCAAATTTATGAAAATGAGGTTTTTCCTGCTTTTTTTCTAAACTGTACATTTTATCACAAAAATAGGTAAGGCAAGAGTGTATATCATAGAATTCTCTACAAAAAATATTCAGACACTTTTTTCATACGACTTACCATTCCTTATTAATGGCGGGCTTAAAGTTTGGGAAAATCATATCTATGCTTATAATATTATAAAGATAAAGAATTTGTGAAACTACTGCTTTGAATTGAAGAATTCGTTTTTTGTTGGATAGTCTTATTTATCGAGGAAGACTTGAGCTATATAACATGACGTTGCCACCAACAGGAGCAAAGAAACAGAGGAAAATGGGGAAAAACGGGGAAAATTATTTGAGGGAGGGAGGGATATAGGCTATTTTGTTTTTCAGGAAAATTTATGGTTTGCGTGAAATTTATAATTAGCGCGGCCGGGCGGAGCTACGCTTAACATCTAGTACTACATACTAGGGTTGTTTGAAGAAATTGAAATGTTCTCGGCCTGAAGTATCTGAGTGACTTGCAAGCGTACTGTTGCTCTTCGCAACTCGAACAGTTTAGATTTGGTAACGGTAATAAGTCACACAGAAGTATGTTTGGCTGTGAACAGCCCTCATATGCTGTTGTACAAGAAGTTTCGCTCCGCCCTGTTAATTATGTGTTTCACGGAAACCGTACATTTTACCGAGAAACAAAATCCCACCAAAAACATAAATGTGAAAATGGAGAGCCGAGTTCAATAAAAACATTATTCTTGTCTATGGACTTCGCCGTAAAAAGGATGGAAATCTAGATGAGTGCCAAGTTCCATGGAAAATCGAAATATGTATGTATAGGAACCAAATAACATTATGACCAAATAATAGAGTATATTTCTTTGCTTTATTGAATAATATCTATATCAATAATTGATGTTATTTAAATAATGTGAGAGCTTAAAGTAGATTAGATCTAACTTGGCCAGTTTTCATTACATCAGTCATTTCATAAAGTTATTGAACATTTTAATTCTGATGAAAACTAGCCAAGTCAAATTTAATCTAGTTTAAGATCTCACATTATTTAAATAACATCAATTATTGATATAGATATTATTCAATAAAGCAAAGAAATATACTCTATTATTTGGTCATAATGTTATTTGGTTCCTATACATACAATATATTTCGATTTTCCATGGAACTTGGCACTCATCTAGATTTCCATCCTTTTTACGGCGAAGTCCATAGACAAGAATAATGTTTTTATGGAACTTGGCTCTCCATTTTTACATTTATGTTTTTGGTGGGATATCATTACTTTTTGTAAGGAAAACTTTCCGAGCAAGGGTAGACACGTTAATTTTCCTAGTTCAAACTGTAAACATAATATTCGAATATATTCAATCGCAACCTTAAGGGGTTGTTTCACCACTTCCCGACAAGTGTCCGATATGCTATCCGCAAGTTATCTGGCAGATACTTCTTCTGTCAGATAAGTTGTGGATAGCCTATCTGAAACTTATCAGGAAGTGGGGAAACAGCCCCCTAAGCCTTATTGAGTATCAGACGTATTCGTCTGAAAACAAAGAAAATCCAAGCAAATGGAAAAAGCAGCTACCATCAGGAGGCATTGGAATAATACGGTATAACACAAGTGTATTTCCAACCATTAACTATTATAGGGTATAACTTATTGTTCGGAAGTAAAGTAGCTATTAATCCTTCGATCGGAGGTTCTAGGAATTCTCATTGTATTCTTTTGTTCTCGCGATCACCGGTGCTCGCGCGGGGCCTGAAAGATTAATATAGCTGTCTAACAGACAGACTTACAGACGGACGGACGGACGGACGGACGGACAGACAGACGGACAGACGTATTAAAAGAATTCTGTCTATTCCCTAGTAATAGCTAGAGAGTTCAAATTTTCACAGGTCATGTATTTCTGTTGCCGCTATAACAACAAATACTAAAAACAAAATAAAATAAATATTTAAGGGGGGCTCCCATACAACAAACGTGATTTTTCAAACATTTTTTGCTCGGTATCAATGATGACAACAAATAGGCATTTGAAATTTTCACAAAAGCCTTAATTATGTGTGTACTTTAATAATTATTAATAATATTTAAATAAAATAAAAATTTAAGGGGGGCTCCCATACAAAAAACGCAATTTTTGGCCTATTTTTGCTCTATAACAGTACGGAACCATTCGTGCGCGAGTCCGACTCGCACTTGGCCGATTATTTTCAACATTTTGTATTTTTCAGGTAGTCAGGTTATAGTTTTTTTTTAAATTATTACATGTATATTATTTTTTTTTATTATTACCTATAGTAATGTGTGTTTAGTTAGTAATTTGAATTCGAAAGTAGTTTACGAGTCTTTGGGGTACCGATGCCTCGTAAAACTTGTAAATTTTTTGTATAAATGCAAGGCTTGCCTTACAATAAAGGCGAGGCTTGCCGGCGAACTGTCAATGTGTGGGACACACAATAACAGTTCGCCGGCAAGCCGCCACCTGGCAGTTAATCGGAAATGACCACAGACTCACAGTTCCCTTGACGATTTCGTATCGACGGTCAATGACTGTCAGGCAGCCTGCCGACCCGAGCCTGCTGGCGGACTGTTAATGTGATAGAATAAACCCTTAAGATGTTTCGTTGGTACAGGCTCGTGTGGCGGGCGACGGAGGGGCGGGCGACGGCGGGGCGGGAGCGGGGTCGGGCGGCGGCGGCGCGACGAAGGCGGAGGGGGAAGGCGCGGACTCGCTCGCGTCGCCCACCGCGCAGGCCGCCGTCTCCGCCGCGCGCTGCGTCTTCTGCCACGCGCTGCTGGCGCACACCGAGGGCACGCCCAAACTCATGGAGTGTCTACACTCTGCCTGTGACCAGTGTGTCAAGGCCAAAATAGAAGAGAAACTCACCACTAGTCGAGATTTTCTCGGTATTTTTTCACATCTACATATTTGGAATGTAATATTTGTTATCATAATGCTAAATAATATAATGCAGCCCAGTTGAATTCTCAACAATGAGACCCAGTTACAAAACTGCATAATATCAAAACTGTCAAAAATAATGTGTAGTAAGTAGTAACACACTGCACATTTAGTTATTACGCATTAGGACGCAACTGTGATAAAATGTAGTAGGTATAATGTGGGCGTGTGCGGTGTGACAGGCGCGGGGCGCGTGACGGTGACGTGCGCGGAGTGCCGGCTGCAGTGCCAGCCCGCCAACATGATCGACCAGCGCTTCGTGCTGGAGAAGATGGCGCTGGAGCAAGCGGGCGGCGCGGCCGGCGGCGCCGAGCAGCAGTGCAGCAGCTGCGGCGACACCGAGCCCGCCACCAGCTACTGCGTCGACTGCGCCGAGTTCATCTGCGACAGCTGCGTCAGCGCTCATCAGAGGTACACGAGAATTCCTTTAAGGCTCCCGCAGACAGGAGCGATATATCGCGCGATCGGTCGCGCGATATATCGCGCGTTCCTTGCACACAGCCGCGATCTTGGCTGCGATTTCTTTTTTTTTTATTATGGCACTTCGGCGACACTGACCTCCATTATACAAGTACAGTTCGAAAAGGCTCTATAATCTATATGAACGTGGCGAGAAAGGGAACTAAACGCTTCTATCATATAAAAACGTCATTTTTGACATGTGTTTGACAGTTCTCCTTTACCAGCAGCGCCTATTGACATCATTGACACATTCATAATATAAAGCCTTGTCTTGTCGAACTGTACAGTTCGACAAAGCTTTAAATGAATATGTCAATGATGTCAATCGGCGCTGCTGGTAAAGGTGAACTGTCAAAAATGACGTTTTTGTATGATAGAAGCGTTAGTTCCTTTTCTCGCCACGTTCATAAACAGCCTTGTCGAACTGTACGCTGGACTTATGATATCCTTTGAAATGACAGCTATTTTTTGTGCCTATTTGAAGCGGAATCAGCGCCCCCAATGTGGGGGAAGAGAACTAAATCTGACGTAAAAATGACGTTTGAAAGTCGCCATATTCGCGCTGATAGCAGTAGTGGGAGTACTTGGAACTAATACTAGTTTCTACAACCAATAGCGACTAAGCCACTTTTTAATTTCTTCACTTTATTGACAGACTATAAATTAAATGATCACCAAGCTTGACAGCTTCACCAAACTTCGAAACGCCTGACAAGTGACAACAGTACCTGTTTTTTAATGGCTGTTGGCTATAAATAGTAGTATGGGTATGTTCCTTTATATTTATAAATAAAATACATAAGACTATACTGTAATATTGTAATATTGAATATTAACCGACTTCAAAAAAAGGAGGTTATCAATTCGACGCGTATGTATGTAATATTTCCAGAACTGCCCAGTTTTTTTTTATGTTAATCTATAACAGCTTCTGAACAAATGTGCTAAATTTCAAAAGTGTTTGTATGTATGTATGTTTTTATGTTTGTGCACGCATATCTCCGGAACCACAAGTCCGATTTTAGCGATTCTTTTTTTAATGTACTAGGTATTGTTCAACTTAGGGAATATTGCAAGTTTCATCAAAATCGGTTCAGTAGTTTTTGAGATAGGGAATTTTAATTCTTAATTACGTACAAAAATTTGAAGTCGGTTTTATCTTTTTAAAATACTATTATTTATATATGTAAAGAAAAATGTATTTTTCTTTATTTGAATTTTGCCGCCATTTAGATGATTATTTGACAGATCCTTCTGCTCTACGACTTCTATGTAATCTATGAAAAGAAAAGATGGCCGAATAGAGTAAAAACTAGAAAGTATTCTAATTGATTTCGGCGATTGTTATTTTTTTTTCCTAGCCTATGCTGTCCCACTGCTGGGCAAAGGCCTCCCCCAAGGTCTTCCATTGTGCTCGCTCCTGTGCCACCGCTGGCCAGCCTGGCTGGTATGCTTCCAGCTCATCGCGCCATCTTTTTCTAGGCCGGCCGCGGCGGCGGCGTCCATCTTCCGGTACCCACTCTGTTGAGATCTTTGCCCAGCGGTCGGGATGCATGCGGCTTACGTGTCCCACCCAATCCCATTTCAACTTTGCTGTTTTTACTCCTACGTCCTTGATTCCCGTTTTTGAGCGCAGTATGGTGTTTCTCATTTTATCGAGAAGTTTAACTCCTAGCATACTGCGCTCCATCGCTCTTTGGTATACCCTGAGTTGGGACTTTTGCAAATCGGTCAATGACCAAGTTTGTGCACCGTAGCTTAGGACTGTTAATTTAGTAACACTAAATGTCGTTTCTTTGTTTTTTCCAGAAACTCAATTGTGTTATTATTTACTACATAATTGTCGAAAATCCTAAGAAATAACCTTATAAAACGACATTTATTGTCAAGAAAAGAAAATATGGAAAGCACGGACGTAAAAAAAATACGGACGGAGCATTACACTACGAGGGCTGCTATTTATGTATCCGGAACTGGCCACTTACAAGAACAATATTTAAAAAGTAATTACAACATTTGAAAATAGAACTCTTTGGTTGAAGAATACATTTTGTTTCATGTGACTGTCAATTATTTTTCCATTGTGGCGTCATTTTGAAAATTGAGTGTCTTCATTTGCCATGGATTTAACGCGTGAACATTTTCGTGCAATGATTTACTACGATTTTCGGCGTGGGCTAAATCAACAACAGTGCTTTATTCAACTCACCGCAACTTTTGGAGATGAAGCACCATCAAAAACCACTGTTTATCACTGGTACAGTGAGTTTAATCGTGGGCGGTCTATGCTCACGGATGAAAATAAAGAAGGTCGCCCAAAAACAGCTGTTGTCCCACAAAATATAGATGCTGTGCGGGAACTAATAATGCGTGATCGTCATGTTACATATCGCGAGATAGAGGCGTCCTTAGGCATAAGTATGACGAGCATACATAAGATATTACACGAACATTTGGCTGTAAAAAAAATATGTTCGCGTTGGATTCCGCACAACTTGACAATCGATCAAAAACGGGCTCGTGTCGATTGGTGCAAAAAAATGATAAAAAAATACAACCGTGGTACGTCAAAAGCCGTTTATAATATCTACACAGGTGATGAATCTTGGATCTATGCATATGACCCCGAAACTAAACAACAGTCAACGGTGTGGGTGTTCCAAGATGAGCCGAAACCAACAAAAGTTACTCGTGCAAAAAGTACTTTGAAGCAAATGGTCGCCTGTTTTTTTGGAATTAATGGACATGTGGCTACAGTGCCATTAGAGAATCGTAAAACGGTTAATTCTGAATGGTATACGACCATTTGTTTACCAGAAGTCTTTGAAGAAATAAGAAAGGACAACCGACAACGCAGAATCATATTACATCACGACAATGCTAGCTGTCACACCTCAGCTGAAACAACTCAGTTTTTGGAGGGTCAAAAGATCGAATTGACTGGTCATCCGCCGTACAGCCCTGATTTGGCACCTAACGATTTCTTTTTATTTCCATACGCGAAGAACAAATTACGTGGTCAACGTTTTTCGAGCCGCGAAGAGGCTGTTGATGCGTTCAAAATGCACGTTTTGGAGATACCTCAATCAGAATGGAAAAAGTGCTATGAAAATTGGTTCCAGCGTATGCAAAAGTGTGTCGATCATCGCGGCGAATATTTTGAAAAGCAACAAAACCATATTAAATGATATATGTTTGTTTCTTTTTTTAATTCCGGATACATAAATAGCAGCCCTCGTATTGGCGACTAGCGCCGCAGTGGAAAAAATGAACTAAATTATTTAATAGCCTGACTGATTTTATGTCCGCTCTTTTCAAAGGGCTATGTCCGTAATCCGCGAACTTAAAAAAGTGCTATGAAAATTGGTTCCAGCGTATGCAAAAGTGTGTCGATCATCGCGGCGAATATTTTGAAAAGCAATAAAACCATATTAAATGATATATGTTTGTTTCTTTTTTTAATTCCGGATGCATAAATAGCAGCCCTCGTATTGGCGACTAGCGCCGCAGTGTAAAAAATGAACTAAATTATTTAATAGCCTGACTGATTTTATGTCCGCTCTTTTCAAAGGGCTATGTCCGTAATCCGCGAACTAGTTGGACGTTGGATGACGATTGTTCAATCGACGTTCGGCCGAGTCATTCAATTGAATGGAGTCATTCAATGAATACGCTAGTCATTCAATCGAATCGCAGATTAAACCAGATGACTGCGACATATATATTACCTTATATATATACATACTAGAAATGAACAAAAGCTTGTGGATTGAATGTTTTATTGTTTAATTTACCTTATTAAGCTATGTACAATATTTTTTAATGAAATAAAACATTTATTTGAGCTCTTTTCTTTTTTTTTTTTAATTTTTGGTATGTTTAGAGTGAAAGGTTTTGCACTTAAAAATTTTAAGTTATAGTCTGTCAAGAAAGTCATGAGAGGCGGGAAATTTTTTAAATGAAATAAAAAATATGAGAACTTTATTCATTCGAGATAAACATGCGCAAGGCGACAATATTTAAAATGTAATTAGCGTTCTCTGTGAAAATACAAAGAAAAAAATACACTTTATAAGCGTGATTAAGTTTAGAAAATTTTCCCGCCTGTCATGACTTTCTTGACGGACTATAAACTTCAAATAAAAAAAATAACGGATGTTTCTTTTTTTTTCTTCTAAGTCCGACCTCCTGTTACGTAGTTTATATCCTCTTTGTCTCAAACTGTCGAAAAACCAAACGTCATATCGCAGAACGGGACGCGCGATATAACGCGCGATATACATTAATCGCGGCGTTATTATCGCAGCAGTGTGTAACTACATGAGCGTCCTCATACAAAATGTACTGAAAACATATATCGCGCAATATATCGCGTCAGTCTGCGGGAGCCTTTAAGGGCTGGTTTACACGTATTAAGTAGATAAGTAGTTAACTAAATTTTAACTTAATTTTAAGTTATTTATTGCATGTAAACACACAATTTAGTAGCAAGTAGCAAGTTAAAATTTAGTTAAGTACTAAACAAGGAAATTAGAATTTTGACTATTTTCTGTTAAGTTGGCAGGCGGGGCTTGTCACTTGACACATTTCGGGCAGGCACTTCAAATTAAGTTAAAATTTAGTTACTAATTATCTAATTAATACGTGTAAACCAGCCATAAGTGTAATCTTAGCACATACTTTAAAACGACAAAACCGAAGCTTAATTATATTACATTGAGTAATTCAATGTTACTTGATGTTAATTGAAGTTGTAATGTTACCGGTAATATTTGACTAGTAGACTAGTAGTGTCGCCTATAATTAGTGTTATGCTTACAGGCTGAAGATCACGAAGGAGCACACGATCAAGTCGCGAGCGGAGGCGCTGAGCGAACTGCAGGCGGCGGCCGGCGCGGCGCGCGCCTCGCACGACATGTTCTGCCGCGACCACCCGCAGGAGCGCCTCGCGCTGTTCTGCGAGACCTGCGACCGCCTCACCTGCCGCGACTGCCAGCTGCAGCACCACCGCGACCACAAGTACCAGTTCAGCACCGAGATGGCGGCGCAGGTACCCTCCCGCCTCCCCGTCGCCCCGCCCCGGCCCCCGCCCCCGACTGACACTATAGTGCGGGCGTGTTCGCAGGCGCGGTCCTCCATCGCGGCGCTGCTGGCGGAGGTGAGCTACAAGCGCGTGCTGCTGGGCTCGGCCATGAAGGTCATCCGGGACCGGCAGGCGCTCATCGCCGACAAGAAGAAGGCGCTGGTGCACGAGATCACGCAGACGGTGGTGAAGTGAGTGTCGGCCGGCCGCCCGCCCCGCGCGGGATCGCGGGCGAGCGCGCGCCTGACCCGCTGTGTGTGTGTGTGCAGGCTGACGAACGCGATCAACACGCGCGGCAAGCAGCTGGTGCTGCGGCTGAACGAGGTGTGCGACGGCAAGCAGCGCACGCTCGCCGAGAAGAAGGAGGCGCTGGAGCAGCTCGCCGCCATCACCGACCACTGCGTGCGCTTCGTGGGCGCCGCGCTCGACCAGGGCAGCGACACCGCCGTGCTGTACAGCAAGCGGGCCGTCTGCGCGCACCTGCAGCGTATCAAGTCCCGCCGCGCCGACATCCCCAACCCCGAGATCCCCGTGCGCATCTCCCTCGCGCTCGACAAGCTGCCGGACCTGCTGCGCGGTACGTGCCCCGCGGCCCGCCCCTCGCCGGCTCCCCCCACCCGCGATGCCGTCTCACTTGTATATCTGTCGCAGTGCTGTCCAGCATCGGCGCCATCGTGGTGGACGGCAAGGTGGACGGCGGCGCGGCCGGCAGCCCGGGCCCGCCCCCCGCCGCGCCGCCCGCCCCGCCCGCCCCGCACGCCCCGCATGCCGCGCCCTACACCGCGCCGCACTCCGCCGTTGCCGCGCTGCAGCACGTCGCTATGCATCAGGTAATGTATTAAAGTACTCTACACTTATTAAATAGTTGTAAATGAGTTCGTTTTTTCTTTATTTATATGGTAAACATTCGCAACTTGAACTAGTTGAGTTCTGAATAGTAATGAGCTGTAAATTGTCCTTTTTAATTAAAAAAATAGTGAGTATGAATTTTACAAAAAAAATCTTATTTTGTGGTGACATATTATTGTAATGAACTTTTCCTTTTATGACGACATTGAATTAAGCGCACAACATAATAAGTAAGTGTATACATCCCCTATATAGACTTCGCTGGGAAAGTAGCAGCGCTGAAAGAGCAACTTTTTTTAACTTTTGTATGGGAAAATTCATGAAGCTCGAGTGCTCGCCTATACAAATCACAAAAAAAATATTTGCTCTTTTAGCCGTATTATCAGTTTGTTTAGTTACACCTTGTATATGTTTTTTTTTATTTATTTATAAAATTGGAGCCGTCTATGGGCTGTTCGCCCATATCCTTTTATTGTTATTTTATTATTTATATTTTTCGCACCAAGGATATTTAATATAATATTATTAATTTTAATTAATTGCAGTCCATCACGCCATGGACTTTTTTTTTAAATATATATAATAGAATAGATTATATATAATATATACATATAATAAATAAATATAATAAATTACATAATTATAATATTAATGTTTTGAACGGTGTGGCGGCCAGTAGATCCTACATTTTTCGATTTCCTTAGATTTTATGCTGCCTTGTATATGTTAGAAAGTGGTGAACGCGGTGAATATTATGTAATCGAACTGTAGACGAGTTCAGTAGGCTGATGATCGCAGTGTGTTGCGCCGTCGACGTAACGTGTGTTGTTCTGTTGCACGCCGCAGACGCTCGCACGCTACCAGGTGGGTGACGCCCAATTATGTCTCTATTAACCTCTTTTCATATACAATCATCATAATTTCTCATAATGAACGCTATCCCGATTCGACACTTCGAGGTTTACTATCTGCGTCTGTCGTGGGACGTTTTCAACGTGACAGACGTAGACGAGTTATAGATCTCCTATAATGATCCACATCCGCGGGATCGATTCCAGCTGATCAAGACTTTACGAGAAACGGATCTTAGAATAGAATATATAATGATTTATTTCATAATTAATGTGGTATAAAAAGGTCTTACAATATTATGAGTACATACATGGATCCGACTTTCTGCCTCGTCAGTGGCGTGCATAATAATTTCGAATTGTAAAATACATTTCTATAAAGCATTATAATAATAAAGCAGTAACATAACATAAACTTTTAATTGTGGTGATGCGCAGTCGTACGCGGCGGCGGCGTCGGCGGCGGGCGGGTACCTGTCGCGGGGCGGGGGCGGGGCGCGCGCGATCACGCCGCTGCGTCACCCCCACGTCACCTCCACCACGCACCCCCACCACCTGCACGGTCAGTACCGAGCCGCCTCTCCAGTCTCCGATCATCGCGGCGCAAACTCGCGACCGATAAAAATTATAATGAAATGCCCCTTTTGAGCTAGGCTATAGGTTTCATTTTGGTCGCTAGACCGATGTCGGTTAAAAAATAGCCTAAGCAGGAACAATTTTTTTTACATTAAAATAAACTAATAATGGCAGGCCTGTCCCACTCGCGCGTGTAGGTATCGAACTGTAAGTACCCCTCTTGGGGGGCAAATCACTAGGGACTCACAAGCGAGCGGTGACGCACGCGCAAGATTCTTTTGTCGCATATATCTACGTACTGATTTAACCGCTGTGACAGAATCGTTATTAATCTGATAAATATGAACAATTAAAAAATCGGCCAAGTGCGAGTCGGACTCGCGCACGAAGGGTTCCGTACCATTAAAGAGCAAAATTAGGCCAAAATTTTGTTTTTTGTATGGGAGCCCTTAATTTTTTATTTTATTTCAAAATTTTTATTAAATATTAAAGTACATACAAGGATTGTGTAAAAAATTCAAGTACCTACCTGTTACCATTATTGATATAGAGCAAAAAAAGCCAAAAAAAACACGTTTGTTGTATAAAATAAAATTAATATTTAAGGGGGGCCCCCCTTAAATATTAATTTTATTTTATTTTTAGTACTTGTTATAGCGGCAACAGATATACACAATCTATGAAAATTTCAACTCTCTAGCTATTACCGTTCTTGAGTTACAGCCTGGTGACAGACAGACGGACAGACAACGAAGTCTTAGTAATATGAGTCCCGTTTTTACCCTTTGATTACGGAACCCTAAAAATGTCAAAGAAATATTTCAATAACGTAATTTAAGACATTAAAAATTAAAATACAAAAAAAGATTAAAAAAAACAATCGATTGTTCGATTAATCGATTTCAATGTAACAACACTACTCTCCAACCGTCTTACGGTTTTTCGATCAGCACGAGAATCTGACGCGAGTTTCACAGTTTTTACCCATCCCACAAAAGTGCTCAACGCCGCTAAAGAAGTTTTCACTTCAAAAAATACACAAACATAGTAAATAAACCAATTTCACACAAACAAAACACATACTACACAGAAATAAACACAAGTTACTATGTTTAAGTTGTAAATGTTTCCTGACCAGCTCCTGCACTATAATGGAATATAAAACTACTTTAAAATACAGGTTGGGATACTAAAACTTGATATTAGTACGAGACCCATTTGCAAAAAAGTCTTCAAATAACGATTTTCGTTCAACTCATCTCCGTCCTACAAAATATTATTGGTATGTACTTATTTGGCATATTTTCTTGAACACGAAAAGTGCTGTTGTATGTACGAAACGAATGTACGAAAAGTCCTAAGTGTATGGACGTGGTAGCTATGACGTCACAAAGATGGCTGCCGGGCCTATTCTATTGTGCGGATTATTTAATATCTACTGAACCGATTTACTTAAATAGCCGCGTACTGACCAAGCGAGCCGCCTCGCCGCGGCAGCCTCGCGCGCATTTGCTCGGTCGGTCAGTACGTGTTAGTGCGCGGCAAACGTCCAAGGCACCTTTGAGCATCGACCAAAAACCGACAACTTTTGGCTCGGCCGCGGCACGCTCGGGCGAGGCAGCGAGGCGGCTCGCTTGGTCAGTACGCGGCTAATAGGGTGTCAAACGAAAGGTTATTAAGGCTGTGTTGCACCAGAGGCGTGGTTAAAGTTAAATATGGCGTCCAAACACCCCATATGCTCATACGACATCTGTCAATTTTTCCGGTTAAAGTTAAAGTCAAAGTTAGTTCGTGCAACCCGCACTAAATAAGCATCATTTTATTTCTTAAAACTATCAATGTGAAATAAGTACCAAGGGAAATATTTCGGAAAAACATAATTTCAAAAAAATATTTTTTCCTTCTTTTGTATATAACTTGGTAACCGTCAGGATAATGAAAATATAGGTTATTATAAAATATTTGGCTACTTTTATCAGCTTTCTAATGAACTTTAAATCATTACAATAAAGTTATAAACAACGGAACTGCAGCCTTTTGAATGAGCCACGGTAGTGCTGAACCCATAGCGGTAGCTAAACTACTAGGCTGGTTTTCTATAGAATGATAATATAATGTTGAATAAAAAGCATAAACGAAGTAATAAAAATATATTCATAGGTTGTATTTATAGTTTTTTTAATGTGGTCAACTTAATAATAGGTTATAGGTAGGTATATGTTGTACTAAACTTATTAATAAAATTATTAAAAATATTTAAACATTTTATTTTATTAATGTCCTTAACCTGATCTGTATCTTCTGAATAATTACAAACAAAAGTCTTTAGAAGGGACATTACATTTGTAACCGACATGACATAATATCCAATTATCCACAACGGGATGAACGGCAACCAGCTTTACATTGACATGATATTAAAAGTTCGAGATCTTTCAATGAGATTGAATTTACGGATGAAATAACTGGCAATCAATAAATGATTGGTATCCTCGATCTTTCAGCCACAGCCTATGGGTTCAGAAAGCGTGGGCTTTGCTACTTGGGCGTTCTGCCAACATAACGCGTCTGTTAGTTCGATCTTAGCGCATGCTGTCGAAAGGCTTGTCGTGTCGGCGGTAACTTGAAAAGTTGTGTCAAGTTTTGAAGCTTGAAAAACAATTTATTTTAATAGGAAATCGGAGAAACTTATTAGTAGTAGTTATTCGTTAAGGGTGTCTGGCAGTGGGAAGCACCACTGGAAGACGAGATCTCTCCACTTACCGCAAAGAATATAAGCTAAAAAATTGAGCTTTACTCTTTCTCGATGGTCAGGTAGCCCTTCGGAACTGGAAAGCTCCTTAAGTAATCGCGACCGAAACTCCATAGCTGCTGGTCGTTTTTACCTCTTTAAAGGTCACAAACAGATAAACTTTCAGCTTTTCTAAAAGGAGGAAAGTCTGGCCGTCGCAGGCCCCTGGTCTAAAAGTGTTTTATGTCATTTGTTGCTCAAAAGAAATTACTATTTAAGCATCAAAACTTGACACAACTGTTTTTAACTTCAGGTGGATATTCGGACGAATAACGTGATAGTTCTAATATATTTACAAAGAAACGTGGATCATTTGAAAAGTACTCATGAAGAAGCTGATACCCGTTTCATACTACATGTAATTGATTGTAAATATTCGGGCTTTGTACGGTTAACAGTAAATTGTCACGACAATGTTGTTCTACTACCTGTTATGCTCTTCTCTGAGAAACTACCAAGTGTTGTGTGGATGAAATCTGGCACTACCAAAAAACAAACAACCGATAAGAGGAAAATATCACACTCTAACTGGGTGTGCCACAGCTACGTTGTCAGGTCATACAAAAAAATAAAACTGGCCGATTTTCCAACAACATTGTCAACTCCTTTCAAATTTTGGTGTTAGCTCAGCTTACAGAAGAACGATTTTGTAACGCTGAAAGATTTGTCACTCTTATGTATACAAACAAGACCGCGGACTCAAAGAACTGGATAACCTAGACAACTTAAGAGCAGCAATGTTCCAGAACATCAAAGAAGGTGTTTTCCATTGCCAGACATCCTTAACGTCTAATACTTTAAGAAAGTTTCTCCGAATTCCTATCAAAAGAAATTGTTTTTCAAGCTTCAAAACTTGACACAACTTTATAAGTTACCGCTAACACGACAAGCCTTTCGAAAGCATGCGCTAAGATCGAACTACCAGACGTTACGTTGGCAGAACGCCCAAGTAGCAAAGCCCACGCTTCCTGAACCCATAAGGTCAACGCCCAAGTAGCTGAAAGAAAAGAGATATCAATCTCTTATTGCCAGTTACTACTTACTTTATCCGTAATAGACTACAGGCCCACGTCGAAAATGGATGGGTCATATGAACCACCTGGGGACGTAATATAGGACGATATTAGAGCATAAAATAATAAAATTTAGCACTATGCAAGTGACGACTTGTAAGCTGTCCAACTGAGTGCTGGTGAGAATTCAAAAGTGCATGTAGGGTGAGTAAATTTTGGTCATATGATCCTGTACGGCATTTTTACCATCGATAGACACATGAAAAATAATAAGAAAGCCCGCAGTGCCGTACGAAAATGATGCGCCAACAAGTCGGTATATTTATTTTATTTTCAGCCAATTTCCATGGTACTCAATCTCATTGAAGATCTCGAACTTATAATATCATGTCAATGTAAAGCTGGTTCCCGTTCATCTCGTTGTGGATGTGTCATGTCGGTTACAAATGCTATAATCGGTATTCAGAAGATCAGATTCAGGACATTAATTAGATAAATTTTTTTTTAATATTTTTTAATAATTTTATCAGTAACTTTAGTACAACACATACCTACCCATAACTTATTATTATGCTGGTCACATTAAAAAAACTGTAAAAACAACCTATCAATAAGTACCAGCATACGTATATATATTTTTATTATCAACTTTTATGCTTTTTATTCAAAATTCTATTATCATTCTATAGAAAACCAGCCTAGTAGCTTAGCTACCGCTATGGGTTCATCGCTACCGTGGCTCATTTAAACGGCTGCAGTTCCGTTGTTTATTGCTTTATTGTAATGATTTGAAGTTCGTTAGAAAGCTGATAAAAGTAGCCAAATATTTTATAATAACCTATATTGCCATTATCCTGACGATTACCAAGTTATTTACTTATGAAGGAAAAAATATATTTTTTTAATTACGTTTTTTAGAAATATTTCCCTTGGTACTTAATTCACATTGATAGTTCTAAGGAATAAAATGATTCTTATTTAATAGCCTTTCCTTTGATACCCTACTTAAGTAAATCGGTTCAGTACATATTTAAATAATCCACACAATAGAATAGGCCCGGCGGCCATCTTTGTGACGACATAGCTACCCCCTCCATACACTTAGGAGGTGACAACAGCACTTTTCGTGTTCAGGAAAATATGCCAAATAAGTACATACCAATAATTCGTAGGACGGAGATGAGTTGAACGGAAGTACGGTAAGAACGGTATTGGGGACCGTACTATATTGCTATAAAAAGGTTTTCTATTCGTACCTATAGTTATTAAAAAAGATTATTTTATTTTCTACAAGGTGACAACCTTGATTTCGTAAGAAAAGGTACGTGCTATGTGATAGAGAGCGGCAATAGATATACACAATCTGTGAAAATTTTAGGAGTCTAGCTATAGCGGTTCTTGAGTTACAGCCTGGAGACAGACAGACAACGAAGTCTTAGTAATATGGTCCCGTTTTTACCCTTTGGGTACGGAACCCTAAAAACTACCCCTCCGACTAATAAAAAAGTTACTAAATGAATTAACTACACAATATTTTGTCTGTGTCTCTCGAGCGACTTTTCCGACGTACGAGAGAAGGACAAAATATTGTGAAGCATAACGATTATATAAAGATTTAATGGGAAGGGGTAAAAATATTATATACGTAAAGTGTTTGCGACAATCCGCTCCGTTGAATTGTAAAATGAACCGGCGGGGCTGAAATGGTCGTTTTGGACAATAATATTATGAATCATGATATGATTCATTTATAAACTTCACTTACACACAACAACACACTTTGCGTGCAATTCAGCAAATAAATTGCGAGTAATAACTCGCAGTAAAATAATTATTCTATTGTATGCAATTCATTTGCTGAATTGATTGAGAGGAATAATTGCTAAATTTGTGACCAACTTAGCCCCGCTGAAGTCAGCTCGGAGTCGGTCACTAGTCCGGCTGTCCGAGTGGTGGTATTCATTGTGCAGGCATGAGCGAGCTGAACCTGCGCGGGCTGCTGAACGCGGGCGGGCGGGCGGCGCGGCCCCCCCACCCCGCGCACGCCGCACACCCCGCGCACCCCGCACACGCCTACCAGCACAGTGAGTGACCTCGCCCCGCCTCCGCCATCCGCCGCGACGCCGACGCCGAGGTCGATAGTAACCTGCCGCGGCCGACGCGTTCGTGGCGGGGTCCGGAGCGTCTTTCCGAACGAAAAACGAAAGTGTGTAGATATCGAGTCCTGAAACAACAATATTATTATATAGATGAAATGATAAATACATATTACATACATACAAAATACTCTGGCATTTCCTCGATAGAGATTAGGTCTCTCATTTTGTTACTCGTGTGTGCAGTGATGGGCGCGTACGCGAGCGGCACGTACGGCGGCGGGGGCGTGTTCGGGGCGGGTGGCGGGGGAGGGATGGCGGGCGGCGCGGGGGGCGGCGGCAGCGGGCGGCGCAGCGGCGGCCCGCGCACGCCCTCGCCTCACCACGCGCCGCCGCAGCCCGCCAAGTGGCACATCCCGCAGCACGCGCTCGCCAACGGTCAGCAAAAACGCCGCTGCTAAGTTTTGATTTCCGCTCGGTTCTCGACCCTCGGCGTCGTAAAACTTATTGAAAATATTTCCACATCTATTGTAACATTGCATGTCTCTCTCTCTCTCTCTCTCTCTCTCTCTCTCTCTCTCTCTCTCTCTCTCTCTCTCTCTCTCTCTCTCTCTCTCTCTCTCTCTCTCTCTCTCTCTCTCTCTCTCTCTCTCTCTCTCTCTCTCTCTCTCTCTCCAACGCTTAAAATATTAGGCAACATCTAGCAAATTTTTTTTTTCAAATCTTTCTTACATTATATTTTAAGGGGGCGACAAACCCAAAGAACAATGGCCAAATCGTACCAGATGATAAAAGGTGACGTCCCGATATGCCATTATAGTTTGTGCGTTTTAAGATGATATGGGTGACACATTATAATTGACAATAGTAGGGAAGTTACCTAAAAATTGTAATCGATAATTTAAAAATATCTAATCACTTCGTAAAGGAATGGGCATTGTCCAAAAAAAATCACATGTCCTTTTTTTTTTTTTTTTTCGTTAAAATAGGGTATTTTGAGAATATAAATTAAATAATTTTGAAATTCATTGGCTAGTTTTTCTCAATAAATTTTTAAAGTTTCGCTCTGACGTCATCATCGACGGCCAATTGACCTCTGCAGTATGTTTTAAATTTCCTTTCAATCTTATTTATAATGGCTGGTTCGTCAAATGCAAGTTCTCATTATGTGAAAGCTGATACGAGAAGCTTACCAAAAGTTCGAAACGTAATGTTGGTCGAATTTATTGCTAATTTAACGCCATTGAAGGTCAAACTAAGGTTAAACATATTTGTTCAAAAATATAAGTAACTAATGGGTATTTTTTTCGTTTATATACAGAAAAACGATCACTGACCTTATTCCTCGAAATGTTTTTGTAATGAGCAAAATTAAAAAAAAATGGACAATCCCCGTTGCAATCGAAATTATCGATTTCGTACTGACGTTTCAGAGTGGCGCCAGCGATTAAGATGGTTGGTGGATGGTGATGGATGGATTTTTATCGATTTGATTTCGATTCAACAGTGTCAATCTCTATCGGCATAAGTTCCGTTTCATGCATCTGACATTTTTCAAATATTTTCGTATCAATAATTTCATGTACTCCTATTTCACTGCTAATATTTATAATTTTATATTAATAAGTTAGTATTTAGCAACTTTTCATTTTTATTCATTTACAGTTATAGGAAACATTTGTTTTTGTAGATGGAATATAATTTATTATATTTTGGTTTTTTTTTTCGTTTTCTTGTAAAAAAATCCGTAGCAAGGAATATGAGAACTGTCACCCATATCATCTTATAACGCACAAAGTATAGTAGCAAAAATTCCCTAATATTTTAAGACATCGAAAAACATTAGAAATGTGTATTTAAATAGCCACAAAAAAAAAAATATCAATATATTTTAGTTTCGTTGTTGTCTTTTATATTATGTTTACGTTGTTCAGCGGGGCTAAAATGGTCGCTTTGGAGAGTCATATTATGAATCATAATAAGATTCATTTTTTAAAATCCCAAAATGGTCACGCTTGCAATTCATGTTTAGTAATTCGTACTAATTTGACATTCATCAGTTTGACAGTTTTGACAATTCCTTTGCTGAATTGATTGAGATAAATTGCTAAATGTGACCATTTTAGCTCGCCAGAACGCACCACGATTCATTTCACGTATAAAATGACTTGCTTTTTAAAAAACAAAAATTATTTTCGTTTTCTGTCAAGTTATTACTTGTAATTATATTAAACTATAATAAATGATTATCCTATTTTTATTACAAAGAAATGAAACTATGTTATTGTAGTATGTTATAAAAATATCAGTAAGTATGTACATTTTTTTTTTCAATGCTTACAACGGAACGTCATTTGTCATCGACCCGGGTTATTGATTGACAGCCGGCGATCATTCGCATTCGTTCTATTTTGGGTAATACTCTATGATAAATTGAAATAATAATTAGAAACGAGATCGCCGAATATATTAGTACACTTGTAGGCTACACCGCAGTCGGGGAAAAGGTAGTTCTTAAGTGTAACCTCAAACTAATAGGCCTGGAGATAGTGACACAAAATTCTTGGTGATTTGTGCCAGTTGTGGAACAAATCGTTCGACACTCGTTATTTATCCGACACGTTCGATTAACGCCCACGCGTTTGGGCTGCCAGTGCGAGCGCTATGACCATCATTTTCCTTTTTGCCTTGACCTAATTATACCCGTGTAAAACCGCCATACTGGTACAAATCACCAAGAATTTTGTGTCACTATCTCCAGGCCTATAATTGTAAACGTTATTATAAAAAATCGTGGCTATTTAGACATAATTCTCAAACGGAATTATGTTCAGAGCATAAGAACAACCAAATCTAACTATAGTTTATTTTGGGACATCAAAAATAAAAGTCGAGTCCAGCTCCTATACAAATTTGGCCATGATTCAAATTCGATTTGACAATTCATTTTTATACTTGAAAATAAGCCCCGAATTGTTTCATTTTCTATAATTAGATACTTACTACATTATATTTCCAAGAATTCGATCTGAGAAAAAACGCGATATCTTAAAATTTTCTCGATAGAAAAAAATCACAAAGATGCATCTAATATTCATGATTTTTTTATTTATTGCCATAACCGTGCATAGAACTAAGTTAATAATATTTTAACATATTGTATAAAATTCTATCATTGAGAAACCGACCTAGCAGATTTTTAAAATGTTGTATATTTATCGAGTTATTGAGAAAAAACAAATTTTGGCGATGAATCCGCGTCGTCCTTTTTCACCTGGCATATTATGAAAGACGGGCGTGAGTGTGAAGAGAGAAGCATCGTCCTTTTCCGTCCATTGTTCTTTGATTTTTTGGGTTAGTCGCCCTGTTAATGGCATCTAACAATCACCAAAAAACACTATTTAATTATTTTAAAGATTATAGAATCCTTAGAATAATTAAATAGTGAGCATAATATTTTCCTTTTTGAAAATTGCATTTAATTGTAAATCCCATCTAAATACTATTATATCACTCGACCAAGCCAACTAGACGACTGTCAAATCATGCTCTCTCGCACATAAGCATTGCTAGCGACGTGCGTAAGTGCGAGAGAGCAAGCTTTGACATTCGTCTAGTTGGTTTGGTCGAGAAGTAACTAAAACGAGCTGTAAGTTTCCCTAACAAATAAATTACAAAAAATAGAGTTTTGTGTCGAAGCAGCAAAATAGTAAATCGTATTTGGTCGCAGGGGGAGTGGGCGAGGAGGGCGGCGGGGGGGTCGGGGAGGCGGGCGCGGAGTACAAGATCACGCTTGGCCGGCCGCGCGCGCCGCCGCCCGTCGTCACCTCCACCAACCCCAAGACGCCTAGCCCCAGCCTCAACGTACGTCCGCGGAGTACACACTACACATGCTCCAAAATATTAACTAAAATTACACGATGTCAAGTAAATTAAAATACACCACTAATCGCTATTTTCTGCAATGGCTGGTTTACATGTATTAAGTAGATAAGTAGTCAACAAAATTTTAACTTATGACTTTATACTTTGTACTTAGTACTCACTTAAATAAATTTGAACTTGCTACTTGCTTCTAAATTTGTGTTTACATGCAATTAATAACTTATAATTAAGTTAAAGGGGTATGAAAATTTTGGCCGACCTACTGTCCGCTATTGTGTTTTTTCGCGTTCACGAATATATTTTTCAAAAAATGTTATCTAACATATTCTGACTGTGCGGCAATTATTTATACTGAACGCAGTGGTCCGATACCATAAATATGTAGACCTCACACAATTACCCCTACATAAAAGACGCATTAGGACTCCGACTACTTCAATTAACACAATGTTTGCAAGACGTCAATTAATTTATATGGGCCCTTATCTAAACAGATATTTCAACGATCAATATGAAATCGTCAAATTAAATAAATCTCGCCTTAAGTTGTCAATAAAACAATCTCTTCTGTCACTTAATTACTTACAAACTGAAAATATAATATTTTCAAAATTAACGTAGGCAATTTTGGACAAAAACCGTTCTTACACTTACACTAATTCTTACATCACTAATCTAGCAACACTGTATCCGGTAACTTTAGTTTTTAAAGAAAAAGTAAAACATGTTAAAATAGCACATATACACTACTACTGTATGTTATATTATATTATCATATACCTAATATAAAATCATACACTTCATATTATTATATTTTGACCTGAAGCGTATAACTTGGACCACACCAAAAATCTCGATAAACAAATGTCACGTCAAAATATTATGGCTACAAATCACAATTACCCTCACATTTTTTAATATTTTTTATTTTATTCATTAGTCATCTTACATTTAACGTGTAATTGTTGAATATTATGTTAAGTAAATCTTTGTCAAGTGTATTACTTTTGAAATAATATTGTGTTCACTGTATTGGGGTGGAGGGTTGATAGTCTGAGACACAGGAACTCCTAGTTCAGGCATCAACCCACCTAAACTCTTACTGTAAAACTGTTTAAATTGTATTTTTTCTACTTTGTTAAGGTGACAAATAAATGATTATTATTATTATTATCAATACAAACAAAAAATAATCTTGGACAAAACCACGTAAAGTGTCAGTTGTCACATTTCGAAGATATGAACTGCCAAAGTTTTACCAATCTTATATAATATGTCGTAGGATGGTTTGATAAATCGAATTATCGCGAAAATTCTAGGGACTTCGCGAAAACACGGATAATTAGACAATGGTGATTACATTTTTCAAACTTACTGACAAAAGGTAGTGTTTTCGCGAAAACACGAGTTGCCTTAGTAACATTGCGCATTCTTAACGCTGATTGGCTTGATTTTTACTTACTGGCCAACTCTTATTCTGATTGGTTACTATCTTTCCCTATGTATCTTTGAGGTATTACACCATAGACTTATAAAGGGTAAGAAATGATAATGCCTGTTCATAGGAACTTTACTTTTTATTTGACCTTTTTCTTGGGTAAATATCTTTCACAGAAAAGTTACTACATATTCATAATATAAACGCAACTACGATTAATTACGTAAGCTCTACATATTATGTCGAATCTTTCTTTATCGGACATAACCTCAGAATTAGTTTCTGGTTCTGTTGAACTTTCAGCACTAATTTCACTTGTATCAGTCATTTTGTATTTACAGACACACTTTTAGAAAGCTTTTTGCACTATTTTTCAAATCCAACTGCAATTTTAATCACATTAAAATTTAAATATTAAAAACTGCTAGTTCACTTACAAAAACAACCACAAACAAAACAATGCGTGACAATCAATTGACATTTAAAATGTCAACTCTTCAACCAATCACAGAAAATGTTGTTGTGGGGCGCTTAAACCGACCAATCAGTGATTTTTTCGATAATAACTAACGATTCGTTTCGCAATCTTACTAAAGCTCCGTTTAGACCAAACGAGCGAATGCTCATTCTACTAAAGCTCTTTTGATGTAAACTAACAACGAGCATTCTTTCGTTGTTCTAGTGTGTTCGCCACTTGTTCGGCGGTAAATAGGTAGAATGCTCTTAGAATCTCGCTCGTTTGGTGTAAACGACGCAAGAGCGCTCGAGCAATTGCCTAGAGCGTTCTTTCGTGTTCGGACGTGCTCGCTCTTCGAGGCGGTCTCTTCAAAGGGATTCTAGTGTTCTTGATATTTTTACTTTTTGGCGGCTGGTTTTAGGTAGTTTATCAAAGGTTATTTCGTAAATATGGATTGGAGTAATGAAAAATGTTTACAAATGATAGAATTATACCATAACAAAAGATGTTTATGGGATCCAACCTTTGATGACTATAAAAATAAATTAACTACTTATCGTTGACGAATGAGCAATGAGCATTCGCTCGTTTGGTCTAAACGGAGCTATATGATTCTCATCTATAGAGCAAAAATTCTTATTCTTGATGTTCTTGTTGATTCGATTGGTGTAAACGATCTGAAGTGTGTTGTAACGAATTATAGTTTACACTAAACGAATACGAAAGAATGTTCTTGTGCTGTTCTTGTTCTATGTTCTTTTGGTGTAAACCCACCTTAAGGCGACTCGTGTTTTCGCGAAAACACTACCTTTTGTCAGTAAGTTTGAAAAATGTAATCACCATTGTCTAATTATCCGTGTTTTCGCGATGTCCCTAGGATTTTCGCGATAATTCGATTTATCAAATAATCCTACGACATATATAAAAAAATGGATTTTCAAATGTGTTAGTCGCGCTAAAACTCGAAAACGGCTGAACCGATTGGGCTGATTTTAGTCTTAAAATATTCGTAGAAGTCCAGGGAAGGTTTTAAAGTGACACGAAGTTCACCGGGACAGCTATCTTCTTATATATAAAAATGGATTTTCAAATGTGTTAGTCGCGCTAAAACTCGAAAACGGCTGAACGGATTGGGCTGATTTTAGTCTTAAAATATTCGTAGAAGTCCAGGGAAGGTTTTAAAGTGACACGAAGTTCACCGGGACAGCTAGTAAAAACACAATGGCGGACAGTAGATCGGCCAGGCTCCATATAAAAATCTTCACACCCCTTTAGTTAACTACTTATCAACTTAATACGTGTAAACCAGCCATTAAATACCTTTTCTTGCAAATAAAAAGTACGTCCAGTGTATATTATAAACATAGAGAAATACCTCTAATTAAATACTTAATTAGAGGTACTTGCGGCCACTTTTGACAAGGCAACCCAACATATATTATAGAATGGATTAACTATACGTTCTAAAGATTATTTTAAAATATATTTGATCGAAAAAAACGATTCATGCAGGATTTTACGGTCGGATCCAATGTTACAAGGACATTTGCCATATTTGACAAATATTTCTGACAATATGACAAAACATTGATTTAAAATAATATTCTTAATAAATACTCTTTGGACATGACCAAAGAGGATGTATTATTAATACAGCATTTAGACCCATAGTGCACGGCGTATTTTAAACGCACAGAAGACGCGCAGATTACGCGCGTATACGCGATTCAAACGAGATTCGATCGCAACTTTGTAACTTAAGCACACGGAGCGATCGTGAAAGGCGCCTCTTATATTGCGCGTGTACGTGCAGATACAGCGATACAGATGCGTTGTAGTCACTCGTCTCTTTCGGTTTGATCATAGACTCCTCTTGTTCAGTTGTACAATGGGTCGGTTGAGACAACACGTCTGCTTACGCTTACTTTTAAAAAGAAAACGTACAAAAAAGCGAATCTATTGGATATACCTACCAATTTACGAGTGAAAATTGTTTCAGTGGCCATTATCATACAACGTCTAAAAAATTGGTAATACATAGGAGATCGAATAAATTTACTTCTATGATACAAGCGCACGCATAGATTCATGCGCGCGCTTGTAGCATCAATGCAAACGCAACAAATCAACAATCAGTAATGTGGCTGTTATTAGGCCAGAAAATCTTATTTAAAAAAAAAGAGGATGTATAGTCTACGACAATACTTAATCTGTGGTCTACGATGTTACAATGCCATCTGTGATACCACAAAGCAACTAGTTGGCAACTAATTTCGGCGTAAGATCACAGATGTCGATTAAAAACCACAGATTAAAACCTAAATTCACAGATTATGCTACTTAAATTTGCTATTGTATGGAAATGTCCTACCCCTGATTATAAAGATAGCTAATACTTTCCGTCCCGTTGTATAATCTAGTAGGAAGTAGTTTAAACTTTATTTGTGTACTACCGACTACGGCCTACGGGACGCAAAGTGTATAGCGCGAGTCGTGCGTGTGTGTGTGTGTGCGGGCAGGGCGGCGCGATGGAGCTGGACAAGGTGTGCGCGGAGTCGGTGCAGGACCTCATGGCCACCATCGCCAAGCTGGACTCGAACGGCGTGCAGGTGGTGGCGGAGACGGCCCCGCCCCCCGCCGCCGCCGCCGCCGCCCCCGCGCCGCCGCCCCCCGCCTCGCCCGCGCTCGTGCACTCCTCCACGGACGAGCGCCGCCCCGCCGACCCCAACGAGGACTGGTGCGCCGTCTGCATGGACGGCGGCGAGCTCATGTGCTGCGACCGCTGCCCGAAGGTCTTCCACCAGTACTGCCACATTCCCACCATCGAGAAGCTGCCCGAGTGAGTATGGACCGTTCTCGTTCGCGGACGTACTATAATATAAGGGAAAAGACCTAATGCTAGACACTGAACTAATAGATGACACTTATGACAAAAATACCATAAAAATAAGAATTACTCCAATTATTTCTCACCACTGTAAATTTTATAAGCTTTTCAAGCTATTTGTTGAATTGAAAAAATATGTTAGAGACGCCTTCGGGAACAAAATTTTAAAATGGGATCAGTTTCGTAAATAATATGACCGCGTCAACACGCGCTCGGCAATTTCTTAGCAAATAGGTTAAGGAAGGCGAAATTTTGCACGTAAGTTTTGAATACATTTATTTGATTTTTTGTAATTTCTATTGATTTCATTGGATTAATGGTCATGTTGTATACACTAATTAATGTTTATTTAAGATTTTTTATCCATTTTTCCTAACAATATAAAGGGTGTCTACTATTAGTTCTTGAAAATGTAAAAAACCTAATAGATGACATGGATCTCATCTTTGAGTTTTGCAATACATACTAAAGTTATTTTGTACTTTATTCTACTGCAAAAATCATCACTATTCTCTGAAAATATAAACCTTGTACTGATCTAAAAATCGATTGCTTTAGTTTTTTAGCAGTAAAAAGAAGAAAAAGGAGAGCTGAGAAAAAAAAGAAGAAAAAAGAAGAGGCAAAAGAAGCATGGAGACTAAAGACTGAAAATAAATTTGCTAGGAAAAAAATATGAAAAATAAAAATAAAAGTAAATATAGTTTCAGCATGGAAGAAGAATGAATAAAATCTGGAGACAGCGTGTATAATATTTCTGATGCATGTAGTTACTTTATGATGAAGTAAATGAAATCTTTTGAAAAATGGCAAATAAAGACCTAATAATAGAAAAAATGTAAAATGTAATGTAATGTTCTATGTCAACTATTAGTTCATATTGGTGTCTACTATTAGTGATGTTCGTTTTTTGTGATGTCATCTATTAGTACTTATGACTAAGTTTACAAAAAGACCAATAATATATTTTTTAATTGATTTGTCAGATAATAATTATAATAGTTTTATTTTGTAAGAGTTACTAAAGACATGGAAGAAGTTATCAATCCTTTATTTTCATAAATATATATTTTATAACATTCAAATGTTTCATGTTTCCTTAAAGTGTCTGCCATTAGGTCTTTTCCTTTACGTATAACGTAAATCGATACACTGACGTGACGTGTCGTCGACAGCGAGTCGGAGTCGTGGCAGTGCTTGCTGTGCGTGAACTTCGCGGCGCTCCCGCCGGAGGGGACGGCGGGGGCGGGGGGCGAGCTGACGGGGCGCGCGCGGCGGGTCGTGGAGCGCGTCACGCTGGAGCTGTACTGCCAGTACGAGCTGTCGCTGTCGTTCCGCGAGCCCGCGCCGCCGCACCCGCGCGTCGCCCGCCCCATGTGCCTGGACGCCGTGCGCGCGCGCCTGCAGCCCGCCGCCGACCACCGGTACACCTCGCCCGCGCAGTTCGTCGCCGACGTGCGCCTCATCTTCCAGAACGCCTACGTCGCCAACCCGGTACGTCGCTCCGCCCCTCCCCCCTCGCCCCTTTGCCCCGCCCGCCGCGCGCCTCGCTTACCGGAGCCCCGTCTGTTCGCAGCCCGAGTCGCAGCTGTACAAGGACGCCAAGCGGCTGGAGGAGTTCTTCGACGCTCAGCTGGTCAAGTTGCTGCCGGAGTACGCGCAGTGGGGGGACCCGCCCAGCAAGCGGGCGCGGGTGGACTGACCCGCGCCGCCGCTCCCCGCCCCGCCCCTCGCCAGCCTCGCCCGCCTGCTGCCCTACTGAGCGCTGTGGATCGGCGGTCGGACTTAGTTCGCCTCGAGTCGCTATGTGTTTGAGCGAGTTGGCCGTCTGAGACGTGTAACGCACAAGCCCTAGGCCTAAATATAATATTATGACATGTAAACTATACGAAGTAGTCGACCGTTGATTGTTTGCGCTCGACGCGATCCTGGATATAGTGCCAATCGTACGCGGACCTCAAAACCGCTTATATTACATTACATACTTTATATTACAAATTTTATATTTTTTAAGGTTCCATAGTACTACAAGCAATATAGAATTATATTGTGTAATTCTATTACGTTTGATCGACTGTCGGTCTGTCTATCCTCCTACTTTCCACGCTAAAACTCCAGCGCGCTTAGCGTGGCCCTGAACTTTCCAGTCTTCGTAGAGAAGAAGTAATAGTTTTCTCTTGGACAAAAGTACCAAATTCGAAGTAAATAAGGTCGTAGATGCATCGGGCAACAGAAAGCATTTTGGCGATGTAGACTCATCGAGGGTGGAATTATCAATTTTCCCACGCTAAACAAAAGACAATAAAAACGGTTCAGAAAACGCACTTAAAAATAACGACGATGAAACTACGACCGTATTTACTTCGAAGCAGGGGCTGTATCACGAAACCGTTTTGAGACTCGAACAATCGTACGAAAATGCCGCGTCCTACTCTAACAAATGTGAAATAACGTTGTTAGAGTAGGACGCAGCATTGAGCATGCCCGTCCGATTGTTTGAGTCTCAAAATTGTTTCGTTGTAGGCCTACAGGATCTTTTATCCAAGAAACTATAGTTATTTCTTCTATACGAAGACTGGAAACAAATCTCAAAAGCTGTGCTAGGCCGACAGGAAAGTTTTGTTATTCTGTCCGAAATCAGTCACTTTTGTAAGAATTCGAAAAATACTTGTAACCTCAGGAGGTTAAAGATTAGGACATCCTGCAAAGGAATAGCTCCGGAATCCGAACTTTGATTATATTCAGACATGCTCTCAGTTATTTATTTATACATTGAATATAAACGTAACACAACATATTATAGGTTACATAATTTATAGATTAATATCTACAGTATTTTGTATAGATGTTATCCGTTGTCTTGAGATAAATGAAGAAAACTTTTGAAAAAAATATAAAAATGCAATTAATATGTTTCCGTTTCAAATTAATGATATTATTAGTGTAAAATGTAGATATAAATGTAAGCTATTCGCATACTATTTAAGTAGTTATATTGAACAATGAACATTATTAGTGTGTGCGGCGCGGGCGGCGCGGGCGGCGCGGGCGGCGCGAGCGTGCTGCCTTCCCCGGCGCGGGCGCCTCGCGGGCGCCTCGCGGGCAACTTGTCTGTTGTTAGTACAGACACGGACGTACGTACGTAGCCGGAGAGTGCGTAGACCTTAGGTGACCTTAGCTGATTCTTCTGCAAATAACTTGTCGGAGATAACCTACAAAAAGTATGAACTCGAAGAGTCCTTTGAATCTGTACTTTTTGTATGTTATCTCCGACAAATTATGTTAGTATGTTTTCAGAGTGCCCAGAATAAGATTCTGTAAAAATCGCGAGGGTCCTCGCTCTGCACCCTATTTTGAGTCACTCGTCGAGTGGACTCAATCGACTCGACGGCACGAAGTCATGTAAAGAGGTATGGCCGAGAATGGAGCGCGCTCGCGCCCCTGCTCAAATCGAAAATATCTAATTTATTTTTATTATATTACCATAAAACTAAATATTTTGCTATTTAGGTGTATATAATATGATCGTTGGAGCGAGCGTGAAGTTATTAAAATTTCGTTGAAGCGAATTATAACTGTAGCGGGATGTCGGTGTCGTGCCGATTGACGTGGGATACGATCGTGTTTGTTTTACTTAGACGATACACGAGGGGAAATGTGACGGGCGGATGTCGGCGTGTACCCTGTCGTGGGTATGTTTTATACTGCTTATGGATATAATTTAGTTATGTGATGAGATGAATGTTAATCTTAAATAATAGTTGTATAACAATGAGTTGTTACGTTCGGCAGTAGTTGTTGCTTCCTACGTCGTGCGGTTGGCGGGGAGTGTCGGCCGCGCGGCGCGTTGTTGTGACTGGGGACGGTAGTGATGTGGACTTGTAGCATGTAGTTGAGCCGAGGCTGTTTGTGGTCGACACGATGGTTTTTTCCATTTTTAATTCTTGATATTATAATCTCTGAAATATTATGTACGATTCCTAGTTAATAAATTTATTAAGCAAAAAAATATAACGCTTTTATTGAAGCTCAACCAGCGGTCGGACTCGGCTGGTATGAATAGTCAGTACTCAAGATGGATCTCGGTCTCAAGACACGGTTCAGGCTCTGTGATTGGTTGGCTGTCAAAATTTGGACCAATCACAGTGCCGAACCGCGTCTTGAGACCGGGTCGCATCTTAAGTACTGACTACATGTATTATTTTCCTCTATGACTGACTATTTATACCAGCCTTAGGACGACGACGACTGAATAGTGGGACGCCAGGAATAATAGGCCCCGGCCTGTACGTAGCATTTTCTGTAAAGAAAAACATCGTGATTCGTGAGAGAGCCCTCACATAGTTGGTCCCTGACACGATTATAATCGGTTCTAAGTATATCTATGGAGCTGGCACTTGGCAGACTAATTTCCGATAGTGACGTCCATGCTCGGGCTACTGTACGGTCATAATCACCTGTCCTAGACAATATAATATTATATTCTATATATAATAAGTAATAACTCCCACACCGGTTTCGGCGACGGTGGCCGATTTCATTGAAACCAAGGCCAGTTACGCAGGAGTAATTTTATAGTGCCCATGTGTGTGCGCAGTACACAAGAGCACTCTCTATTGCAGTGGTCCCCAACCTTTTTTTCATGCGGGCCAAACATGTGTCTTGGTGTCGCGGGCCGCAACAACATTTTGCCGATGGGCAAAATAACGTTAATTTAAAAATTGTTTAACATCAAGCGGGCCACAAATAAAGTCCCGGAGGGCCGCATTCGGCCCGCGGGCCGCGGGTTGGGGATAGCGGCCAGTGGTCCCCAACCTTTTTTTCATGCGGGCCACAAAATGTTTTGGTCTTGGTGTCGGGGGCCGCAACAAAAAAATGTTAGGGTTAAAACTTAAAAAATAACATTCTTTAAAATTAACGATTTAAAAGTGAAAAAAAATTAACGACTATAACGTAGACCTTACGTTATTTTGCCGGTGAGCGTGAATTTCAAAATTGTTTAAGACCGGGCTGCCAAAAATATCAAAACACGCTAGCCCCGCCTACATACCCCGCTATCCTCAATCGTGATATAATGATTCCATGAATCGTGCCCGCATGAATTGTACTTTGAGCCGCAGCTAGTAGTGAACAATATCGCGTAACAAGGGTTCCCGCATTATAGCACGAAAGTAAAGGTCGTAAGTCCCAAAACAGTTTTTTGATGATTACTTAAAAACTAAATACAATACTAATATTTCCTTTAGCTATGATTTTACAAAGTGTATGATTGTAGTTGTGCAAGTTATTTAATGATAGTAACTGAATAATTTTAACAGATATTTGTTGAAAAGCCCAGAAATATTCATAATTTCGAAAAATAAAACTATCGAGTCAAAATAAGTGAATCGTGTTTTCCGTTAGGCTAGTATCAGATAAATATACAATGATTAAATAAATCTCAATTTCATTTAAGTCAATCGTCTTCCGGGATCGTAAGGGAGATCGCAGACGACAGACTTTTGTGCGATCAAAGTCTGCGGCTTACATACATTCCGCATAGCGCGCGCCATCAGATTGTATGGAAGCCGCAGACTTTGATCGCACAAAAGTCTGTCGTCTGCGATCTCCCTAATACACAGAAATAATTAGAAAACACAGCAAAATTTGACAGCTGGGTAAGGCCGAGTAACTTTGCCGGTAACACGGTAACACAAGCCAAACAAAGTAACACAAGGTAACACAACGAAATTGTAAAGCTAAGCTCACAGGAGTTTACTTTGAACAAAAATAGACTTTTTATGTTTACCATCATAAATAATAAAGAATGTTTGGAAATTTTAAAAATAATAAGCAATAAGTACCTATATAAATAAAAACGCTAAAATTTTATCATAGATTTTTTATTTATATAAATATTACAATTTTCATATATATTTATAATTATATAATAATATTTAAATTACTTACTTAAAAAAAGACGGGTTGCACTCCGGGAGTGCCGGCAGAAGTGAAAACTTGATTGTGAGTGAACGTTGTGCATTTTTTTTAACCCATTTTTTATGAAAAACCATTTAAAAAATATCGATTTTTTTAATTACTTAATCGGAACCCTTACAATCGATTAAATTTTTAATCCATTTTTTATGAAAATCGATTTTTAAAAAATCGATTTTTTTAATTAATCGAAACCCTTACAATCGATAAAAAAAAATCTTTTTATTTCTTCAAATGTATCCGGATTATTTAATTTAAGTCTCTCTCTGTACCTCCGTTGTTTCTCAGCAGGTGTTAAAGGCATCTAAAATAAAATAAAAGCAACTTTAGAAACACTTAAATATTAAGTACATTTAAAATAAAATATACATAAGGATAAAGTAGTGTTAAATTTTACATATCTAATAAATATAAAACGCCTAAAAGTAATATAATAATAATATAAACATACCTAAATACTTTTTTTTACGTTTTAGTGCTCTGTAGTAGTAGACAGGGAAGAATTTGATAAAGAACATAAGTACTAAAAAATTTAATGTCAATTACGTAAGGTAAGTATGTTTTCTTTCATTTTATTTTTAAAGCGTAGGTACTACGTATATAAACACAGCTTTAGGTAACACAAAGTAACACAATCAGTAACACAAGGTAACACAATCAGTTGACTCGCGACAAATATAACCTTATTTCTTGTTCTGTTATGATTTTTGAATATTTTTTGCTTTTATCTCATAAATAGTACTATAACTCACAAAATGAGAGCAAAATTTGATTGAAAATGTACTTACCGTGAAGAAAATAGAGTTCAAAAGTGTAAAAACAAAAGTTTCACGCCGAAAACAAAACTTCCCCTTCACCTCACAACAAAAAAATGGCCACAGATTAAGAATTAGTTACTGTCAACAACCGGCAGCCATAATGTTTTGTATACGTTCTGACATTTGCTTGTGTTGCCATTAAAAAATACTAACATTATAAAATGGGAGTAATGTGCATAAAAAAAATCATAAGTTTATTTTTCTTTTTGCTTTTGATGTTATGCAACCAAAAACCACCCTTGAATTATTATTTATTTAATTGTAAGGTTTTTTTAATCGTGTATATGGGACGTATTTTAGGCTTAAAAACTAAAATTGATTTTGTTAATAGGGAAAATATAAAACGCTTTGGCAACTCTGTGTTTTACAAGCGAGCGAGTGAGAACTATCAAAAGAAAAGAACAGGACATAACAAAAAGGTCAACAGAGTTCAAATATTTGACCTTCACTTTTTTGTTCTGCATGAAACCTCCATTAGGGTGTAAGCTTCTTGGGAGAGAGCCTTATATCGGTGTATAAAGCGCTTATTCCATTTCACTAAATTTAGAAGTGCTAGCTAGGATCCTAAATAGGAGACTAATTAGAAACTTCTTATTCCACTTGTCCTAATTTAGTAACTAAATCAGTTGTGACGACGCGGCGATTTTGGCCAGACGTCTTCTTAATGGCTCCAGTTCTGTCAAAGCAACATAAAATTGGTCTTCTCATAGGCTTAGCTGTTGGCTCAATGAAAATCAAAATAAATAAAAGGCGAAAAAGATGGTTGAAAGAATTTTTGCTCCACGAAAAATTATGAATTATGAACTTTCTGAACTATTTGGAACCAGCAGACTTTAGAAATTACCTACGAATGGATTCCAGATCTTATAACATAATATAAATTGACTTTAATACAGATTTAGCAGTTCCCACTACAGATAAAAGCTTGAAACCATCTGGCAACACTGATTTAGTCTGTCAGAAGCCACATTTTTTCCGATTTAGGATCCTAATTAGGATCCTAGCTTTCTAAATGTTATTTCACTTGACTAATTTTATTAGGATCCTAGTTAGGACTTCTAAATTTAGTGAAATGGAATAAGCACTTAAGCGTCAAAAGCGTGTAGAGATAAACTACGATAACATGGCGCGCCCCTCCAAATGTGTTTCAATGTGTGTAGTGACCCGCTATCCCCAACTCGATGCGGCCCGCCGGGACTTTATTTGTGGCCCGCGTGATGTGTGCGAGCTGGGTAAAGCCGAGTAACTTTGCCGCTTACAAATAAATGGCTATGTCCCCAACTTTATATTAATGTTACAGTAAAACGATGACGATGAATTATTAAAAGCATTTTAAATTATAATCATTAAGTATTTCGGTGTTATAAAATGCAATAAAAACCTATGAATTGACGTTTTAACATTATTATTTCCATTTTTAAATTAAATCACAGAGTTTTGGCTCCATACAAAATTTGAGTGTCCCCTCGTCGCCTTACATTCATTAATGGTAATTTACTTAAATACCATGATGATCATTTACAAAAAGAAGTGTTTTTGTAGAAGTATGATGTTTATATTAGGCGTTCCACGCCAAGCGGAGAGGAAAAAAGTCGGTGTCTCCGATTTTAATAATATTCGATTATGTTAAACCTTTACGTGTTATTAATACGCGTGCCAAATATTTTTGTCACATTATAATGACTAGACTATTATGGAGGCACTTCACATGGCTATTTGTATTTGCGTATTTGATGTATTCGCCAAACAATCACTATGTGTAGACGATATGTTTGACAAAATATATTAGCCTTATTTGCCTACTTGACAAATATGACCAATACCAAATACACATAAGTATCCGTACCTTTGTCGGTTTTTGACGCACATCAAAAGAGTCAAATAGGCAAGTAAAGAAAATCAAGTAAAAGTTTGGTATTTGACGTCGTGTGGATCGCCATATTCGCCTTTACTTGCTTGTTTGTGTATTCGTCAATAATTTTGCCAAATGCAACAAACAGCCAATAGCAAATACAAATAGCCATGTGAAGTGCCTTCATTAAGAATGATGGGACTTTGAAACTTGATTTCTCTATTCGGCACATTAGTGCTACAAAGCCGATTAAAGATTAAAAAATTATATTTTTAAATAATTTAACTAAAATTTTTTCTTCATTTTCTCAAAGAGGGTTCCGTTTTAGGGTTCTGTATTGAACGAACTTGGTTGACTACGGTACCCTAAAACGGAACCCTAACCAGCTGATTTTTTGTATATTGGTAGGTAATAATAGTTATACATATATATCATTTATATATAATTTAAGAGTAACATTGTCCTACAAATAGAAAAATCCATATTTTAGGACCATCAAATCAAAGTATGAAATCCTTTCTATCTCTGTTAGCTACCACTTTCAAGATTTTTCGCAGATAAAAAAGTTGTTTGTCTTATCAAAATGAAGCTACTCACAAAAAATGAGCTTGTTAGTAATAAAAAAAAATTGTTCTAGGGCTCCCTCACAATAAAGGTTTTATAATTTACTAGCTGTCCCGGCAAACGTTGTTTTGCCATTTAAAGTATATTTTCTACTTCATAAGTTGATACAAAATCTTACCCCCTCTTTTGTCCCCTAAGAGGGAGGGGGGGGGGGAAATTTTATACACCAGATGTTAAGTTGGAAAATATAGTTAATAATATGAAAAAAGTCCGTTAAAGAAAAAAGTTTGATACAAAATCTGACCCCCTCTTTGGTCCTCTTAGAGAGGTGGGGGGGAGGTTTTTATACACCAGATGTTGAGTTGGAAGAAGACAAATATATCTGCGAAAACCGTATGCAAATCAGATCAGTAGTTTTTGTGTTAAAGAAAAAAGTTTGATACAAAATCTGACCCCCTCTTTCGTCCCCTTAGAGGGGTGGGGGGAAAAGTTTTCATACACCAGATGTTAAGTTGGAAGAAGACAAATATATCTGCGAAAACCGCATTCAAATCGGATCAGTAGTTTTCGTGTGATAGTGGAACAAACATACAGACAGACAGACAGACAAAAAAACTAACCACATTTTTGGCTTCTATAGCGATGTAGTGACACCCTCCGCTTATTATTTTTAGAATATCTTTAATGTACAGAATTTTCATTTCTACAGTTTTAATAAATGTATAGATTAAATATTATTAAAATCGGAGACATCGACTTCTTTTTCCTGTCCGCTTGGCGTGGAACGCCCCAAACTTATTGGCATCAACGAATCGACATAATATTATTTTAATCAAGCTGCGAAGAAGAATTGGCACCGTCTCGAAAATCGATACTTACTCGTACAATAGGGTAGACTGGGTACGTTTGTGCCAGGGTACGGTTGTGACAGTCGTCATAACAGCGAAACTATACGGAATATGGGGATGGGTGCTAAGAGAGAAAGACGCGTCTTGCAAGTCTGAATGCTTCTCCTAGCATTGCTTTTGCCAGCACTTGACGATAACGTTATCAGGGGCCTACATTGCTTTTTAACAGTCAAAAAAAAAACCACAGCCGAACATATAACCTCCTCGTTTTTTGGAAGTTGGTTAAAAAGTAGGTTTTCTCGCTTGGTTTATTTTTATGTTTACTATTTTTTGTGTACAAATAACCTATGTCGCTTATTTTCTTGTGATAAGTTGATCATTAGTAGTTAACTGTTATTTGTTAGGTACGTAAATCGTTTAGCCGATTCGTGGCGATTGTTTAATAATTGAAATTCTGTGTTGGGTATGGTTGTGACAAATCTTATGGGTACGGTCACGGACGTATAAAAAAAGGCGGACGGAGTCCCACCAAACACAAAACTGTGTCGTTCAGAGTCGGCCAGCTGGCTGTATGTACACGGTCCGCACGCACACATTCTTGCGCTAGTCCATACCATTTGACAGGCGTCAGAATGTGTGCGTGGCCGACTCTGAAGAAAAGTGAAGACACAGTTTTGTATATGACAAGACTCCGTCCGCCTTTTTTCTACGTTCATGGGTACGGTTATGACATACATTTATCCTATCTTTTTTCTTAGATGTCCTAAAAACGCTTACAAAAGGCCAAACGAGCGCAGAATATTATCAGTCAATACGAAAATACTTACGAAAAAGTCAAATGTAGGACTTATTTACAGAGAACGGCGAAATTCATCAAATTAATCGGATGTCGTTGTTGAAAATAATGAAAATCAAAATAAATAAAAGGCGAAAAAGATGGTTGAAAGAATTTTTGCGCCACGAAAAATTATGAATTATGAACTTTCTGAACTACTTGGAACCAGCAGACTTTAGAAATTACCTACGAATGGATTCCAGATCGTGATTATATTCTCTTTGTCCAGATCTTATAACATAATATAAATTGACTTTAATACAGATTTAGCAGTTCCCACTACAGATAAAAGGTTGAAACCATCTGGCAACACTGATTTAGTCAGTCAGAAGCCACATTTTTTCCGATTCAGGATCCTAATTAGGATCCTAGCTTTCTAAATGTTATTTCACATAACTAAATTTTTTAGGATACTAGTTAGGACTTCTAAAGGATCATGGGCATTTTGGTATATTGCTCAACAGAGATAAAATATATACCATTAGATCAGTGGTCCCCAACCTTTTTTTTATGCGGGCCACAAACATGTTTTAGTCTTGGTGTCGCGGGCCGCAACAAAAAAAATTTAGGGTTAAAAAAATAACATTAATCAAAATTAACGATTTAAAAGTGGAAAAAATTTAACGACCATCACGTAGACTTAACGTTATTTTGCCGGTGGGCGTGAATTTCAAAATTATTTAACATCACGCGGGCCACAAATAAAGTCCCGGCGGGCCGCATGCGACCCGCAGGCCGCGGGTTGGGGATAGCGGCATTAGATAGCTCTTAGTGAGTAGGTAAAAAAGTTATATGGCGCCCAGCCCTTAGCAACTGTACTTTTTGAAATAATGTACAGTCAACGTACAAGGCCGGCGTTACCGACGTAGTTTTTGTCGTCTATGTGGTAAGATTTATTTGCGCTTAGAAAGGTTACGGATGTCTTGTCTTAGACAGTACACCTTAGATTTACGCTCACAGTAGTAGTTTAACCCCTCCCTCATACTGCTCACCCTTGGACGGCGGAGCAGGTAACGATGACAGAACAGAAAATATAAATAGAAGATAAGTGTAGACATATAAGACTGTTAAGTGTATAAATTGTATTAAGAACATACATCCCTCAACTTAAAATCATGGACAAGAATATTATTATTATAAAAAAAAAACCCTTGATGTGTGGGAACTACCTTTAAAAAATATATACATATTTTAAAGATCTTATACACCATTTAGTCGGCATCATTGATATGTGCATTCGTGCCGAATTACAGCTTTGTAGGTCCTATAGTCTCTGAGAAAAACCACGGACAGACAGACGGGCGGATGGACGGACAGACGGACGGACGGATAGATGGACAGACGGATGGACGGACGGACAAACCGAAACTATAATATCCTTGTTGACTACGGAACCCTAAAAATAATCATGCTATAATGTAACGTGATGTTATCAGCATGAAATGTATGAGCGCTGATGTCACTTTTAACATGGCTTTACTCAAAAAGTACAACGAATCTTGACAAGCGCCCTATTGCTCATTAATGTACATAGGTATACCTTCCTAAAAATATACAATCCATTCCTGTTGAGCCCTATACCAGAGCCCATACATTTTTGCCCATCATCATTTAGTGAAATGGAATAAGCACTTTACTCATCATACACTTGGCTATGGTTCGTATGACGGCGCCGAGAGCTACAGCTCGACAAGGCTTTAATTAAAGAACGTGGGCGGGAGGCGGGAGCGCTGCTGGCATAGTATAAGGAGCTGCTGGCACTGACCTCCATTATACAAGTACGCTGGACTTATGATACCCACCTGCTTTTTATGCCTATTTGAAGCGGAATCAGCGCCCCCAATGCGGGGGAAGCGAACTAAATTTGACGTAAAAATTACGTTTGAAAGTTGCCATATTGGCGCTGATAGCAGTAGTGAGAGTACTTGGAACTAATACTGGTGAGATATAAAAGAGTGATAAAGAAGAGAGCTTGAATAGAGTGATAAAAAACAGCTGAATACTGTGTATCTTAAACGGTCCATTCACTATCCTGTATTGCAGTCCTGCTGCAGTCCGCCGTGCAGGCCTGCAACACCATTCACTATCCTGCGTGCAGTCCGCCGGCTTATGCAGGATAATGAATGGTGTTGCAGGCCTGCACGGCGGACTGCAGCAGGACTGCAATGCAGGATAGTGAATGGACCCTTTTATGTCCAGCGTACTAATTGTTTGGAGGTCAGTGCTTGTCGAGCTTGTAGGGTATGCTCGCGGGCCGCATGCGGCCTGCCGGGACTTTATTTGTGGCCCGCGTCAAGTTAAACCATTTTGAAATTCACGCCCACCGGCAAAATAATGTAAAGTTGTCGTGAAAATCGTGATTTTTTTTCACTTTTAAATCGTTAATTTTGAAGAACGTTATTTTTAACCTTAAGTTTTTGTTGCGGCCCGCGACACCAAGACCAAAACATGTTTGTGGCCCGCATGAAAAAAAGGTTGGCGACCACTGCTGTAGAGCCTAGAGGCCGCTGGCCGAGTGAAAACTGACAAGTGAATAGTGACAACTTGACAAGGCATCGGCGAATCCTTCATCTGTGGCCGCAGTTGCCAAACGAGACTTGGGCTATGTTCCGAAATGTACTGCGATCACTGCACAGTGCTATCACTGTAGAAAAAATCGTTCCGTAATGGAGTTGCAGTACACTGCCGCAGTACCCTAGTGAAATATATGACGTCATCAATCGTCGCCATATTGTACTGTGAGCACTGGCGTTTTCGAGGTAAGGCACTTGCAGTACTTTGATCACGTGATCAGTCAACTGTCAAAAGTCAACTGTCAAGTGTCAAAACCACTCAAGTGTCTAACGTTTTAAAACAATACCTACAGTTTAGTCCCAAAGTTATTAATTTCTGTAATCAATTTGGATTAATAATAATAAAACACTGGAAGAATTGCAAAAATTAACCTTATTAGACTGTGTTGAAAATGTTCAATACGAGCTGTCAAAAATGCGGCTGATAGTATACTGGATTGCGTTCCGTTTTAAATAGTAACCAGTATACCAACAGTATACTAACTATAAAGGAACGGCTTCGCAGTATACTAAAATGACGTCACACTCTGCAGTGGTCGCAGTACATTTCGGAACATAGCCTTGATACTACGTATTTAAACCATGGTATAACTAGTATATATTAATTCCATGGGCGCCAGCCATGGGCTGTCACCCATGGAATTATGGGTGACAGCCCATGGCTGTAGTATATAAGTGTAAATAAGGAAGGGTCCTGGGGGTCCGGACCCCCCCCATTACTATCCATCTTACTTGTCCAATCGACATTATATTATGTACCTACCGCACCGATTTTAATCGGCGACGTATATATGTTTTTTTTTTTCTATTCAAAGTATAATAATTTATTATTATACTGTGGAGCGTGTCGCGTACCGCGATGCGTTCATAGTTCGTCGCAGGGGCGCGGTACTCTGTGGGGCGCGGGGAATGCATTGTGCAGTGGTGGCACCACTGTCCACTGCACATTTCTCCCCGCCCGTGGTGGTGCATCTAAACTTGCATGAAAGACTCACTGAACTGGCTTTAATGAGCGTACACCGGAGGGCGTTTGCACACTGCACGATAACGACACGACACGATACCACAGAATAGAGGGCCACCGCACATAATATACAATTTCAAGTTGACCGACTATCGTACAAACTGACTATCGTACTAATTCTAATATTCTGTCACTTAGTATTAAATGCACCCAAAATATTCTCCTTTATTTTCGCTTCGTTTTATTAGTGCCACAATAAAAGCGTGCTTTTTACGCATTTTAACACGCACGTCGCTAGGCTAGCAACACCGTTACCAACTAAAAGTCTGCGGCTGGCAGCGTACACGATGAAGTTGTCCAATTAAATTGTGACACTACGCAATTTAGTTTGTATGATAGTCGGCCAACTTGAAATTGTATTATATGTGCGGTGGCCCTTATCTATTCTGTGGTTCGTGTCGTGTCGTTACCGTCGCAGTGTGAAAACGTCTAATGGTACGGTATATGTTGGAAAAAGAAATAGCCAAGAATAGGCCAGAAATTGTGTTTTTGGTATTGAAGGCCCCCCTAAGCATAATATTTATTTTAATATTATTAAAAATTATGAAAGTGGATAGCCCAGCTGCAGTGGGACACTGCAGGCTGCTAATAATAATGTGGTATTAACCGTGTTTTTTTTAAACCGTGGGAGAGCCATGCTTCGGCACGAATAGGCCGGCGAATGAAATATTCAGAGATGTTGTATGTTGTATGAAAATAATTTAAATAGGTTAGTATTACTTGTTACTATCGTATATAATAATTATATGTACCTACCTGTTCATTAAGGCAAATAATTAAGAATTACTCATTGTTTTATTCCTAAAACCAATATTTACCAGTTGAGAGTAGTAAAACCTAGCATATAACGAATTGTAATGTTCGAAAAAATTGTCGTATTTTTTGAAATACTTACATTTACCAACTCGTGTCGGTAAATCCTAAGATTTACACTCAAATCTTAAGATTTACCGAAGTTAGAGCTTTTACAGTAACATATTAATTTTATTATGTTTTTAGTATTTGTTGTTAAATAGCGGCAACAGAAATGCAAAAATTTATTATCTGTGAAAATTTTAGATGAGCTAAAGCCTATAGCAGTTCTTGACATACAGCCTGGAGACAGACAGACGGACAGACATCTAAATCTTAGTAATAGGGTTCCGTTTTTACCCTTTGGGTACGGAACCCTAAAAATACTTTTGATTTCCTATACATGTTACCTATTTGCTGCTGCGGAACCCTTCATGGGCGAGTCCAACTCGCACTTGGCCGCTTTTTTGCGTGGGACCCCCCCTTATCAAAGCTATATATACGCCCGTGGACTGACAGCCATTGAGATACTATACAGTGTGTTTGTGTAAACACCGTTGTCCTTGAAACCATCAAATGAGCCCGTCAAAATGAACAACTTTTTCTATGAGAACAATACTGGGAACTCAAAAAAAAAATGCCGTCTCCATACCCATACGGATGCCCGGATCGGCAATTTGTATGGGTATGAAGACAGATTTTTTTTAATTCCCAGCATTCTTCTCAGAAAAAGTTGTTCATTTTGACGGGCTCATTTGATGGTTTCAAGGACAACGGTGTTTACACAAACATCTTGTACACTAGGAGAGAGCCTTATATCGGTGTATAAGCGTCAAAAGCGTGTAATGTTATGTCCTACTTACTAGGACATAAAGGAGTCGGTCTGCATATTTCATATCATAAAAGTGTTAATAAAGGTTTTTAGTGAATATTTTATGCTAGATATTGTTGAGTTTTGTGGTTCCGCTAAATAATAGTAATAAACCATAAGAATGTCCAAAGAATGCCTCAAACACGTGGATTTAACATTAAATACGTCAGTTTTGAACAACGTTTTTTGGGCTTTTCAATCGGTATTTTTGTAAGCTAAAAAGAGAATTTATAAGTTTAATAATCCCTTATTCGTGCTATTTATGGCAATAGTGCTAAAAATGTCACATCAATTAATAATTTGTCGACGAAAATTGCATAGCCTTTTACGTTTGTTTACGGATTCTCATTACTTGAACTATAGTTTATCGATATCATGAACTAAATGACTTTCTTTTCTGTATTATAATATGCTTGGAAATTATCGACAAATAGAAATATTCAAGAAAATAAACGCACACTACTTGTATGAAAATAAGCACAAAATGGCCACGCGATGACGGGCTAAGATTACATCTATAAGTACTATACTTTATCTATGGTGACAGCTTGGTGACAGCAGCCGGCCTCGCAAGTCGCAGACCAAAGAGAATATAATCACTACGTTTTATCGCAGACCGCAGTTGTTATTGTTTGCGACCGACGTGTACCGTACGTTTGGTCTCGATACTCTCCAAGAAATTGGCCAAGAAATTGTGTACGAGTTTACGTATTGTGTACGAAGGCATTCTACAGGTACTGCGGCAGCTGGCGGGCGGCCGGATAACCTTGCTAACGATTTGAAGGTGAGCGACCCCGGAGGTTAGTGACCCTAAGTTCGCAGTAAGCCCCCATGTATTTTGTCGATGCAAAATAAATAAAGTTTTTGTGATATTAAAATGGGGAAAGTGAAAGAAAAGAAACAACTTGACGACGAAGGGTACTGGGTAGGTACTCCTTAGTCCTTTTAGAAGTTTTAAAGTGGACGTGAGTCTCACTTAAGTCTAATTTACAGCTAGCTTTTGATTAAAATTTATACAGCTAGCTTTTGCTCGCCGCTAATATTTACTGTCTTTACCCGTATAAAACAGGTACCTACTTATAACTTAGTACCGCCGCGCCGCCGCACAGTGTTTATTGTAGCCCAAAAAACGGACATCGTCTTTTTATTTGTTAATTCGAAAGAGTACTTAATTTCAAATCCCCGAGTAAAACACCCAGGTGTATCGCTTTAATAGTTTTTGAATTATCTCGAAAAGAAAATCCCAATCCCGCGTTCATAAAAAAAGTGAAAAGTCATTATATTTCAAAATTGGTACAGATTAGAAAAAAACATGTGATATAATACCAGGGTTGCCAATGATTTCCCCAAAAGTCAAGGTCAAATTCCCCGAATTCGGGACAAAAATTTGCTGATTCCATACAAATTCCCCACACATGTTTTTTTTCAAATGAATCAATATTCTACTACGTGAGTATAATTTGCATTAGTATAATTAATAATAAGTAGTAAAAACTCAAACAGTTATCATGATCAATAAGTTTTATTTTATTTGTGTCAACTTACACGTTACTTTCTTTATTTTTTCGTACAATACAAGAACCTTCAGCTGAAAAAAAAAACACTACAAAAAAAAGAATAGTAGCAAAATTGGTCTATGGAAATAGCGATAAATTTTTTATAAATAGTTAGATTGTAGAAATAATGCCTCTTTAATATTATAAATATTCTTTTCTATATTTTGTGGAAAGCATTTTCTTTGAAGGGATTCACTTAACACTTCCCCCAGTTTTTAATTCCTTGTCTTGCAGCCAGAAATTTTACAAAGCCAGCGCATTTTAATATGTGGGCATCAGACATCAAACGCTTAAGAATAGGAAAAAGCAAATCCCCAGATCATAAACAATATTGTCAATCTACTACGATAATGAATTGTAAAAATGTTCGATGCGTCAATGTACAATGATGAAATATTTGCTAATTATTGAAAAAGATGACAAAATGTTAAAATCCCCGCATTTTCCCCACATAATGCCAATCCCCAATGAATCCCCAATCAACTTAAAATTCCCCGCAGTTTGGGGAATTCCCCACAAATTGGCAACGCTGTATAATACTTGTAGGACATACAAAAAGCTACATTATGAACCTTTTTTAGTCGGCTATCACTTATGGGGGCCATGAAAACGAAGAAAATCGATTTTCAGTTTTTATTTTTTTCTGACTAAACTAAGTCGATGTCGAAAGCGCATTACTTTAAAAGAAAGGTAATCGTCACCACTACCAATAGTAAAAATACCAAATCCCTAACCCGTGGAACTTTTGAGTTCTATGACTTTTAAAAATCCGGGATTGGCGGGATTTGTGGACTTTGTTTTTTTATTACACTATTCGGTCGTGTTGCTAACAAGGAACAAATTCTGCGAAGTAACTATAGTTGTCAAAGCTTAAAAAGTACTAAATATTTTTAAATGTACTTTTTTCATACATTTCGATGAAATGCTTTAGGAAAATGTATAAGTAAGTGCTATTAAAGTAAAAAAAAAATAATCAATGCATGTGTCACGTCATCACCGTTGCCGTCATGTATAATATTAATTGTCGTCAACATTCACCACTGGTGAAATTCGAATACCAAAGAAATGTGTTTTTAAAAATGTGGGATTAGCCACAAAACTTAGACATCAAGCTTCTTTTTATCGTTTCAAAGTATGATAGTATAATTGTTATGACATCAGTGAAAGTAATTAATTAATTACTTTCACCATCGTCACTGAGCTATTGTTATTAATTATTATCATAGGGGCAGGTTTAAAAGGTATTAATAAGTTTATTACTTCAGGTGGATAAGGTACTCGTTTTTTGCGTTTTTATCTGGAGGCGAGGTTTAAATGGGAACCTATTGGGTCGGATGACTCTAGCGCTCGATGGAACGAATCGGTCATAGTGTTTATCCTGGAATTTTTACGAGTGTATGCTCCCGATCATAACGCCAATATTTGTTGCGCGACTCACCAGCCTGTTCTGAGAGAAATCCTATAGGTAAAGGCTCTATTTTGATTATGTTTTAACCGTGGACTAGTATTTCATGTAATTTTATTGTCATGGGATGCCATCCATATTCAGCAACATATCGGTACGCTAAAGTTTTGCAAAAGAAATCAAAATTTTCGGTGTTTATTGGCAATCCACTGTTAATCGTTAGTAAAATTATACTCAAGTCATGTACAAGCCTTTCTTCAATTTCCAAAATGTTGGCGAACATTGTACGACTTTCGACTGTCGCAAAAATGCGCCGGACCGTATTCCCGTCATTTGTAGTGCCGTAATTTGGACGAACTATATCGACTAAAAGGCATCCCAATTTAATGACGTTAGCTTGATGTATTCACGTCCCATCAACGAAGATGCCATTAGGAATGGTTTAAGCCCTCTTCACGCCTACATTAGGTGTTTAGAATTTCTCCTCCATCTTGGATATAAAAATGACCCAAGTGTCAGACAGTGGAGGATTTCCAAAGATTCGAGTGAGGGTAAAATTGTCGAGGATCGAAAAAAAGACATCCAAGCAAAAATAAGAAACCAAATGGGTCTTTTAGTCGATATAGTTCGTCCAAATTACGACACTAGAAATGACGGGAATACGGCCCAGCGCATTTTTACGTCAGTCGAAAGTCGTACAATGTTCGCCAAAATGTTGGAAATTGAAGAGGGGCTTGAACATGACTTGAGTACAATTTTAATAATGATTATCAGTGGATTGCAGTGGCGAAGCCTCCATAGAACACGATTCCTACCGGCTTACCTTGGCCAATTTTAATATATACATTTTTTATTATTAATAATTATAGCTTACCCCGCTTCCTACAATTTCATAAAAATAATTCGCCATGTATTTAAAATCACGCAAACGCACACATACCCGTTTTTACGATCGCACTCAAAACGCGTACGTACTGCTCCGGTGGCCGGGGAACTCGCTCAAAACATCGGGAATCCAAACATTTGAAATGTATGAAATTCACGCACACATACACATTACTACTACATGCAAACGACTCGTCGATATTGTCGAACAACAAGCCGATCCCACATAGCCTACCTAGTCTTTATTTGTCATGTGTTAAGGTTTAGTTTCGCATGTTTCGCTTTAAAAGATTTCGTCCAATCACAACAGAGCTAATTGCAGCTGCGGCCGACCGGCGCGTGCTGTCATTTCAATTCACAATACAATTATATTACGCGGTCATTTGCACTCATTTTGTACTGTTATTATTGTAATATGCAAAATTTTGTTTATTAAGTTAGTGGGCTAGCTTGATTGTAATGTTATATAGTTTAAAAGAATCGAAAGTAGTGAAACTTTACTTGCCAAGTGTTGTGTTGTGTTTTTGTTTGTTACATCGTAAAGGTTGGTTTGTTTTACTTACTTTGAAATTAGTCGTGACACGGTTAGGTGAGAAATGGTAGCATTAGTACAAATTGACTGTTGTCTTACGGATTACCTATTAAATGACTTAAATTCGTTCTATTAAATAACGACGACAGACGACAAATAACAAAATTAAACATTTAGGTACGTATTTCTGCTGATATTTCTTTGCTACTAGCTTTTGCCCGCGATTTCGTCTGCGTGGACTTCAGACAGGTAGCCTATGTTCCTTTCCATGTTTGACATGGGATGCATGCAAAATTTCATCTAAATCCAGTTTTTGCATGATTGAGTAACAAACATCTACACTGGCAAGTCAGGATTCACTTATTTTTGGTGTGTGAGTGTGAGTGACGTGTGCTTAAAACGGCTTTTTTTAAAGCCACTTTTATCATACTCGACATGCACTGTTCATATAATACCAGTGATGTCATGTATGGTGAAGGTGGTGAATACTAACAACACTAACACTGCATGCACACAATGCAAGCAAAGCACCCTAGTAGTTATGGAAAAGGTAAACTAACACACTTAATACAGGTATGTAATTTATTGCACGTTTTTTTTAAAAGAATTGAAATTTTGCTTATTCACGAGTTAGCCGTTTTTTGGTCCGGCTTTATCTTTTTTTTTTCACCCCACGCCACTGGTGGATTGCCAATAAACACCGAAAATTTTGATTTCTTTTGCAAAAATTTTGCGTACCTATGGATGGCATCCCATGACAATCACTTTACATAAAATACTAGTCCACGGTAAAAATATAATCAAAATAGCGCCTTTACGAGTACCTATAGGAGTTCTCTCAGAACAGGCTGGTGAGTCGCGCAACAAAATATATTGGCGTTATGATCGGGAGCATCACACTCGTAATTAATTCACACACTCGTAAAAATTCCAGGATAAACGCTATGACCGATTTGTTCCATCGAGCGCTAGAGTCATCCGACCCAATAGGTTCCCATTTAAGGCGACGCCTTGATAATTTGGCTGTAGCGATGCCGATTTTTCTCAGCAATGACTAAGCTAAGAAATTGAAGTTCATTGTCAGTATTCATCATGTCTTTGTCTTTGAATTGCCCATAGCATAACACGATTGGACAACTTTTATAGCACAGAATAATCAATCGAAAAGACCTCTGTAAAAAAAGGGATTCCTATTTTTCCAACAGAGGAGAGTGATTTAAGGTTCCAAAATTTGTACATAAATTGGTTCAAGCATGCACTTTAATTTGTGCATAGCTTATATGAAATGTATTTATGGTTTTTAAATTATGCGACAAAAACCATTTTGTCGCTTACGCCCTTTCCATTTTTTGCTGTTCCATTGCTTGTTTTCTATGAGAGGCCGGGCCGGCCTCTCATAGAAAACAAGCAATCTAAAACATATCCAACACGGTTTCTTACTTTAACGCTGCGTCACCTTAAACCTTCAGTGGCGGCGTAAGGGGGGGGCGGCAGGGGCGGTCCGCCCCGGGTGCCAAGTACCAAGGGGTGACAACTCACTCGCGCATTCAATATAACATTTGGTGTTGTTCACCCTAAAACTCTGCTTACGTCAACAGAAGAACTTCGTGATATATTAGGTTGGGGAAAAAGTTTCTTCGCATTTTATATAAAAATTGAAAAGGTTTTTTTTTTTTAGTTTATTTACAATTGACTAAAGTATATAGGTGCCATTTTGTTTGATAACTTTTTGCCATCTTGTTGATAGGGACATGATCCTATTGCATTGCTATAAAAATTTTGGGGCTTCTGATGAAAAAACTGCGACAAGTGGTTTTTGCAGTCCTCTTGTGATGTCAACCTGACACTGCCTAAGGAATTCTGCAGCGACCGAAACCGGTAAAAAACTGAAGGAGGTGCAAGGTCAGGACTATACGGCGGATGCATTAACACCTCCCAGCCAAACTCCCGCAATTTTTGCTGAGTGGCTAAAGATGTGAGGTCTAGCGTTATCATGGTGAAAAACCACACCCCTTCTGTTGATTAATTCCGCTGGGGTATCACGTGAAAATAGCGATCAACAATCCACTAGCAATAATCGCGCGAGGGATTGCTGGTAACTGGTTGTCATGAATGTCACAAACAATGGTGTCATTGTATAGTGATCGATTGCAAACGTATTGTTTTGGCTGATGCGTGATACGAAATTGCGATTTTGGAGCAATTATCGCGCAATAATTGCTATCGCATTGCTCTCGCAAGATACATGATACGGGGGCCGGCCGCTTTCTCTCAACTTCTTGCTTTAATCTCATCAGTTTTTCGCAGTACAGTTCAGAATCGATGGTCCTGCCTGGCGGTAACAGCTCATAATGAATAATGCCCTTACCACCACCAGCACCACACCACCACACACACAGCATCACCTTGTTGCAAGTTAACCCGGATTTCGCCACAGTCTGTGAAGCCTGACCGGCCTTTGACCACGATCTTTTTCGCACGTTCTTGTCGTACGTCATTCACTTTTCATCACCAGTTATCAGCTTCTTCAAAAATGGTTCGGTTTCATTACGTCGTAATAAAGAATCACAAATGAGTACACGGTTCATTAGGTTTCTTTCAGTGAGCTAATGAGGCACCCAAATATCGAGCTTTTTTTGTGTACCCAGCTTTTTTCAAATGCGCCAAAACCGTTTTGTGGCCAATCCCCAGTTCTTCAGCTACATCTGCATCGTAGAACTACTATTATGCCGATCTTGCTCCACTTTTTCAAAAATGGCATCAGTTTTGCCCGCAGGGCGACCCAGCGACGTGCATCTTGGGTATCTAAATTTCCGGATTCAAAACGCTTAAACCAAATTTGCGCTACTCCCACAGATACTGCATTAGGTCCATAAACATCACTTTTCGCGGCTTGTGTTGCATTTTTATTTTTTACCTTTTTTGTAATAAAATTTTAAAATGTATCGAATTTCTTCATTAGATAGAATCACTCATTTTAACAATAAAAAAACAAATGAAAATCTCACATTTACCTAATTCGAATTTGGAATTGTCTTCTGTAAAATTAAAACTTTTTAATGATACCAAAATCAGCCAAACACAATATAATTGGTATGCCCAAGAGATTTTATGACAAGTTCATACATACTATAATGCGAAAAGACTTTTTCCCCAACCTATTATTCTTGACGAAAATATATGATGAACTTTGTGCAGAGGACATAATTTTGGAGATTTTACGATTGAAGCGCCACTTGGATGCCGCCAGCATTTCTCTAGAAGCTGTATAATGGACTACCCTGGAGCTAGTGAAATTCATAGTAAAATAGCACTATTCTGTGTCTTTTCCAAGTCTAGCGGTGTGTCTAAAATTTTTTTAAAGAATTTGTGTTTCGGTGGCTTCTTGTAAAAAAAAGTTTTTCAAAACTAAAATAAAATCCTAAATAAGATCCACAATGAGCCAAACGCGAAACTTACGTAACGTGGGCACGTTTAGATGTATTTGTCGTTTTATTTTGGGGGTGCTCAATAGAAAGCCGCCCCGGGTGCCAAACCATGCTACGCCGCCACTGTAAACCTTAACTCCAGACAAAAACGCAAAAAACGAGTACCTTATCCACCTGAAGTAATAAACTTATTAATACCTTTTGAACCTCCATGCCCCGATGTCCCCGATGATAATAATAATAGCAGCGACGACGGTGATAGTAATTATAATATTGACGCTGAAAACATCCATAATAATAATGATACTATCATACTTTCCAATGAAAACGAAGTTTAATTTTTAAGTTTTCTGAGTTATGCCACATTTTTTAAAAACACATTTCTTTGTTCTTCGATTTTACCAGGGGCAAATGTTGAAGACATAATATATTATTATACTTACATGAAAAAAATAAAGTTATAAGCCTTTAAACTCTTCCATGGGTCAATGTATGCGTTTTTATAATTAAACTTAAAAAATATTTTAAAATCTTTTCATTAATAAATTGAAAAAGGTAGTCAAAAGAACTTTTTATTTTTGCTAAAGCCTACCATAAATTCAACGATTTCATAGGCGATGGGCGATGGCACATCTTGGCAGTTGGTAGCTGCTAGCAAGTCTACCTTAAAAGAATATTTTTCATAATTTTGTGACTTACACTGTTAACTTATATGTTAACTTTTTACATTTTATAGATTAAGTTGTAAATCCAATTTTTAAAAGAATAAATTTAAATTTTTGGCTAAAAAGTGCCACAGAATTCTTACGTTCGTTTCTTTCGTGCTAGATTCTTACGCTGATTCTTCTCGACGGGTTAGTTCCCGAACCGGTGGTAGGTCAACATGTATGATGTAACATTCTGAAAAAAGTATTTAAATACCCAGAAATAAAACTTATTTTTATTTCTAATTGGTTAGAAATAAAAATAAGAAGGCACTGTGTATAAATTCTATACAAATTTTTAACTTCTTACTCATTTTCTTTAGATATTTCGTCAAAAAATTACATTCTTAGAAAATTGATACTTTTTAGAGTTTGATAACTACAGTTACTTCGCAGAATTTGTTCCTTCTTAGCAACACGAACGAATAGTGTAATAGAGTGTAATAAAAAAACAAAGTTCACGAATCCCGCCAATCCCTGATTTTTTTAAGTCATAGAACTCAAAAGTTCCACGGGTTAGGGATTTGGTATTTTTACTATTGGTAGTGGTAATGATTACCTTTTTTTTAAAGTAACATGCGCTTTCGACATCGACTTAGTTTAGTCAGAAAAAAATAAAAACTGAAAATCGATTTTCTTCGTTTTCATGGCCCCCATAAGTGATAGCCGACTAAAAAAGGGTTCATAATGTAGCTTTTTGTATGTTCTACAAGTATTATATCACATGTTTTTTTCTAATCTGTACCAATTTTGAAATATAATAACTTTTCACTTTTTTATGAACGCGGGATTGGGATTTTCTTTTCGAGATAATTCAAAAACTATTAAAGCGAGACACCTGAGTGTTTTACTCGGGGATTTGTAATTAAGTACTCTTTCGAATTAACAAATAAAAAGACGATGTCCGTTTTTTGGGCTACAATAAACACTGTGTGCCGGGGAGAAATCAAAAGGGACATAAAAGTTAACTGCTTTATTTTTAAATAACAAGGAAAGTTGTTTCGCGGTTTAAAGGACTAAATTACACCGAAATGGCAGCGCAGCGACGAGCATTTTCAGTGTCATAATCATAAAGTTAATATAAGGTATATTACCTTTATGGTCATAATATGATTTTAAACTTTATCTTCATTAGGCTGCCTTCACATTAAGTCGCCAGTAGTGCGGCAGCCGCGTCGAGCCGTGTGAAGGCAGCCTTAATACATAGATCGCTTGAGAAACTTGGTAAGTCTCGCGGCCGCGCGGCCACGATTTCTCAAGCGATACTGCATTCAGTATTACAATAATGGACATAAAGTTTATAAATCATATGACACTGAAAAATGAAAACGCTCGCCGCTGCATGCCGCTGCGCTGCCATTCCGGTGTGATTCGGCCCTAAGCACCCACACGGGTGGATTTTCGGCACCACAAAGTGCTCGGAGATCCTGATTCCTGCAGCTGTAGAGCGTATTCTCTCGCGGGCGGTGCTCGTGCTCAACAGATCGTGGTATAATCGTTTTTCTTTTGTTTTAAACGTTCGGTCATTAAATTATTTACAGTAAATAATAGGTACATAGACTATGTACATAGTGATGACACGCTGCGGTCAGCGGGGTATCGACCGACCGCGGCAACCCCGCGCGGGCTGACGACTTCTTATCTATTTGCGATATTTTTGTTTACCTCCTGTTTTTTTATTAACATTAATAATTTTATCTTCTGGTATTCGAAATGACCGCACACTAGTGCAGCGTTTTACAAACTACAGTATAATTCACTCGGTTGGCAGGCTGCGATCCGGGCAGTCGGGACGGCGGACTCCTCTCACGTTTATAGGGAGTCGTATCGTGTGCGTCAGGAGTCGAGCGGCGAGCGGCGGGCGGCAGACATGCGGCTGATGATCCTAGAGGACGCGTCGGTGGTGGCGGACTGGGCCGCGCGGTTCGTGCTGCAGCGCATCACGCAGTTCGCGCCCGGCCCCGGCCGCCGCTTCGTGCTGGGGCTGCCGACGGGCGGCACGCCGCTCGGCATGTACCGCCGCCTCATCGACTTCCACCGGGAGGGCCGCCTCTCCTTTAAGTACGTCACCACCTTCAACATGGACGAGTACGTCGGTGAGTACGAGGTTCCCGCCCCCTCGGCCTTCGGGAAGGTCCGATATATCCCCCCGCGCGTGCTACACCGCCGCCCTCGGTCTGTGCAGGTCTGCCGCGCGACCACCCGGAGTCGTACCACTACTACATGTGGAACGAGTTCTTCAAGCACGTGGACATCGAGCCGGCGCACGCGCACGTGCTGGACGGCAACGCGGCCGACCTGGTGGCGGAGTGCGCGCGCTTCGAGCGGCTCATCGCGGAGGCGGGCGGCGTGCACCTGTTCATAGGCGGCATCGGGCCCGACGGCCACATCGCCTTCAACGAGCCCGGCTCCTCGCTCGTGTCGCGCACGCGCGTCAAGACGCTCGCCTACGACACGCTCGAGGCCAACAAGCGCTTCTTCGGCAACGACATCTCCAAGGTGCCGCGCCAGGCGCTCACCGTCGGCGTCGGCACCGTCATGGACGCCAAGGAGGTGAGCACCGAGCACGCCCGCCGGGAGGGGCCGCCCCGCCGGGGTTCGCGCCGGCGCTGACGGGACGTTAAACTTGCAGGTGATGATCCTCATCACGGGCGCGCACAAGGCGCTGGCGCTGTCGCGCGCGGTGGAGGAGGGCGTCAACCACATGTGGACGGTGTCGGCGTTCCAGCAGCACCCGCAGGCGCTGTTCGTGGTCGACGAGGACGCCACGCTCGAGCTGCGCGTCAAGACCGTCAAGTACTTCAAGGTAACGCACGGCCGCGGGGGTGTTCGCCACCCTGGGACTCAGCTAGTCGACGTCCTCCTTTATCTATTAGCGTAGTAGGAAAAGTAAAAAATCGAGTACGAGTTCTTTATGTTCGAGTAGAAGGAAACTAAAATAGGTTCACCTCCATATTATTATCATTCATCACTTTCCTTCCCACCAATTTCTCCTCCGTCGATAGAATATATTTACCTCGAGGACGCGAGCGGACCCTCTCTCCCTCTCTCGTACCTATATTTGGCAAACGGAGATAATAAATATATTTGTACCTGGTGGCAGAGACCAGCCACACTTTATTACTCTATGCTGGTGGGCACTGGGCGACAAGACTGTAGGTACTCGGGGTTATCTTCTATTTGATTCGCTGTCGACGACTGAGATGGGAACTGATAGATTAAAGATCTTGTTGATTGGCGGAATTTCTATTTTTAATACATCCGCTTCCTTATTTATAACGTTCGATTGCAATTTGTGTGTAAAGATCGTAAATGAGCTACCTTTAATTACACACTTGTCGCTAAGTGTCATTATTCCCACCTGGTGTAATGTTTCTGCTGCAATATGATGCTCACATATCGTCGCTTGCCTCTCTAACTGACGTAACTGACATTGAGCAAAATGTTCAGGGCAAGCTTTATTCGGTTTATGGTTACCTAAAATCGGAGGCAGCTCAACGTTTATCAGCGTGAACAAAATAAAAATCTGCCTGTACATTGATCTTATAGAGTACTTCGCGTGGGTATAAATTTTATTTAAATATTATTATTATTATTTAAATAACACATTTTCAAAGCAGATACGTCTCTTTGAGAGAACTTTGTTTTCGATTTGGACGGTATTTGTTGTAACTTACGTCGGGCAATTTGTACTATAAATCATGTAATAAAATTCAGGGTATTGAAATAATCAGTTATAATCAAATTACAAGTTACAAATTACAAACACGTAACCATAAGGTATACTGATAGTTTAAAAAAAAACAAATTGTAACTAAAATTTTAAATTTTTGTGTTTTTTTAACAAGAGTTTGTAACTTAAGCTCAAACAACAGTTTTTTTTCTATAGCGTCATTGTTTGAAATTCAAACATAATCAACATCTGTTTAATTAGATAACTAACAGTTTCCTAAAACATTATCTTTGAGATCACATCTTAGTTATGTACTTAACCTTATTCGGAATTACCGGTACGATACTCCATGCATAAACTGCATTGATCCTTTTTGGGATGATGAAAACTCAGATTTTTTGCCTTAAACACTCTGCGGTAGGTTGCAAAACAGGGTTTTATTGCATCGTTCTCTAAAGTAGCCAAAAACATATCATACATCTTACGTATAATAGTCCATTGAAATGTTACATTTGCTTTGCATTTATTAGAGGACGCAATACTATTTTTGGAATATGTTGGGGGGGTCAATAGAAGCTTAACCTCAAGTTTGTGGGGTCGTCACCCTTGTCCCCCGGCCCGGCCGCCATCTTGAAAAAAGGGATGACAACACAATTTTCGTGATATCTTGGAAACTATACGTCTTACAAAAAATTTATGAGGACATAATTTGTTGCAAATTATTTTGCCTGCAAATATGTTCATATAACTTTTTACCCTAAATTAAAAATTTTGAAAGTTATGAGCAGTGAGAAAATTTTTGAAAAGGTTTAATAACACTCCTTAACTTTGTTTAATACATTTTACAAAAAAAATACCTTAGACCAACCTTGTAGATGATCTTTTGAGAAAGAGATACCCCGATCCCATGAAATTAATTTTCTGCAGATACAAAGGAAACTGTGGAACCGTGTGTGGCTGCAGAAAAGCAGGCCTGAAATGATTTAAATAGTATAGTAGGTATGTGTAGACTAATATAGTAGGCATACTATAATATAGTTGCATATATTTATGTAGTGTAGTAGGCATACTGTAGACTGTGGCTGCAGAAAAGTAGGCCTGAAATGCTTTACAGAATAGTAGGCATACTGTAGAGCATCTTATGCCTGCTTTTCTGCAGCCACACATGCTTTCACAGTTTGATTTGCATCTGCAGAAAATTAATTTCTCAAAAGATCATCTACAAGGTTGGTCTTAGGTAATTTTATTGTAAAATATATAAAACAAAGATATAGAGCAATAATAAACCTTTTAAAAATTATATCACTTTTTTGCTTATAACTTTTAAATTCTTTAAAAAAATTCTTGTAAAAAATTATATGAACATATTTGTAGGCAAAATAGTTTGCAACAAATTATGTTATAAATTTTTTTTAAGACTTATAGTTTCCGAGATATCACGAAAATAGTGTTGTCGTCCCTTTTTTCAAGATGGCGGCCGGGGGACAAGAGTGGCGACCCCACAAACTTGAGGTTAAGCTTCTATTGACCCCCCCAACATAATATTCCAAAAATAAAATTGCGTCCTCTACTAAACGCAATATTCGGTCCTAAAATTGTAACATTTCAATGGACTAGTATGTCACTTACGTCGCCAATAGATCTTAAAAGTACTGCAAACAAAATCTTACTAAACGTCGTAAGTGACATAAGTCTTTTAGTGAGCTCTATAATTCAAGAAAGTGTAGATACGCCTACCCCAACCTTTGTGATATCTCAGAACTGGTAAAACATACATACATGTCGATTAGACAGATCGATTCGTCTTGCAAAATTGATTAAGATGGTGTAGATAACTCAGTTTCGAAAAAAAAAGTCAGATACGTCAGTTAGAAAGGCAAGTGACGATATGATTGTTACGGTGCAATGACCGCAGCAATAAAATAAATAAGTGTTTATTTTGATAAGTTCCGTCCATTGCTCTCTACAAATTGATGTTTTTGTTTCACAATTATCTGAAGATAAATCTTTTCCACATAAGTTCTGTTCTAATTTAGCTTGCTGGATAGGCTGCTTCGAAGTACATAACTGAATATTAAAATCATAGTTTTGGCAATGTCGTAAGTCCTCGTCCGACATAGGAATATAAGAATCTTTGTGTATATTTATTGCGACGTAATCTGATACTGGCACGATATTGATTGAATTGAAATTAATTCTCTTTGGGATAGGTATTAGTTTAAAAATTTCGAAGTAGTCTCTACTAACCAATGGAATTCTTACTTCAAATATGATAATTTTTTTCGATGCTCTCGCTTTTAAATTGAGTAAGTGATACATTTTTGATAGATCTGACTGAATATTTTCTAGGGGTAGCGATACATCTTTTGTTAGTAAACCCGCAATAATGTTCAGCTCATCCCGCAACTGCTCGGGAGGTAAGAGATGATAGTTTAGTTTCCCAGAGTAGACACTGGTGAGTGTGTCAATGAGAGTTTCTTGAATGTTTTGTAGACTGGACAACATGTTGGCAATAATCGATGACAACATAAATTCATTGCGCGTCGCTACCTCTTGAAGTACATCTCCTTCCACGCGGACAGCTTCCTCTAATTCACTCAGATGTTGACTAAAGATTTTGTGTTGCTTGTTCATAGTATCTTCGACCCTTTTTATTAAGTTGAGTTCTGCTTCTACAACCGATGTCTGGTTTTTCCACAAAATTGCTAAATGTTTTTCATTTTCTCTGACTGTCTCTATATCTGTTTTGTACTGTTCGGCGAATTGTTCGTCCAGTACGCCGAACAGACTGTGAGCAATATATCCGACACCGTTGATAGTGCCTCGGCGTAGTCGCGTGCGCGCGCTTCGCCGTGTGAACTGCTGACCGAATAGAATGCCATTGTTGTGGTCTAGATCGTTGAACCCGTGACGTAATTGTAAAAGGATTATGTCAATTGTTTTATCTTGTCGTTAGGGTTACTACACATGTTTTCTAAATAATTAATATAGTTAGTGAGCAGTTTCGTGCCCTGCCAATACGGATCCATGTCATAATAAATTACGAGTTTCCGTTCATCTCGTTGGAGCCGCATGTCTGATATTTTGTCAAAATAAAATCCTTTTGTTGCATTTAAATTTGATACTTGATATTGGCTAGTAACTGATGAAATTGACATGATTAAGAAGATAAATATTGAAAATAGAAAGTTGCTATATTTATTCGGATGTCTGACGTACATGGTTCCATAGCTCATTTTAGGTGATGCTGAGCGTTCATCTGCTTGCTGCTGATCTGGTTTGGATGACGTAAGGTCAGTATTATTAGCGTGTACTTAGGTACATTAGGTAATCTTGTTATTTAGTGACGGGTCTTTTGATAACGCTGTTTTTAGTTTTGATTGAAACTACTCGAACATAGCTATCCTTTCCGGGATGTAATTCTATTATTTTTTCCAAGAGCCCACTTTCCTGCAGGTAGATTGGCGTCGTGGATGATAACGATAGCATTGATGTTGAAGTTCTCCTGTGGTTGACGCCACTTGCTCCGTGCTGATAGCTGAGACAGGTACTCGATTCGCCACCTCTTCCATATGTCATCAAAAATTTTCTGAGTTAATTGCCATCTTGTTCGATGATCTTTTTCTGTTTCAATAATTGTTAAAGTAGGACCGCTCGCTAGGAAATGCGACGGAGTGAGATAGTTTAAGTCTTCTGGATCTTCGGTTAGTGTACATAAAGGACGTGCGTTTAAACAGGCTTCCAACTGTGCTAGTAATGTAGAAAATTCCTCTAATGTCAACTTTTGTTCACCGATTACTAGTTTGAGATGATATTTAAGACTCTTCACCGCTGCCTCCCATAGGCCACCTGCGCTCGGCCACGAGGGGGCGTTGAAGTGCCATTGGATTTCCATTTCTGTGATAGCCGTAAAAAATTCACTGTCTAATGTTGATTTTATATCTAAATATTCTTGATTTATGATTCTGCTAGCTCCGACGAAATTGGTACCATTATCACTATAAATGTGGCGAGGTGTCCCTCGTCTGGCAGACATTCTTCGTAATGCTGCCAGGAATGATGATGAGCTGAGGTCTGATACCAGCTCCAAGTGCACGGCTTTTGTAGCCATGCATACAAATACAGCGATATAACCTTTCGAAGTTTTAACACCGCGACCTTTGTTTGTTTTGACGTCGACGAATCCTGTGTAGTCTATGCCTGTATAATAAAATGGTCTTGTCGGAGTGGTGCGGGCTGCCGGTAAGTCACCCATTAATTGAGTATGCTTGATAGGATTATGACGCTTACATATTACACACCCACGCAAGCGCTTTTTCACAATATTGTTGCCTCCAACGATCCAATATTTGTGTCGCAAAAATGCTGACGTAAGTCTGGCACCACCATGAAATGTAAGCTGTTGAGCCTGGTCAATAAGAAGTTCAGCTAAAAGGCTGTGACCAGGGATGATAATATGGTGCTTCATCTCCGGTTCTAGATGAGTATTTCGCAGCCGACCACCAACTCGTAGAATGCTGTTTTTATCTAAAAATGGATTTAATTGATTGATTGTACTCTTCGTGAGTAACTTGTTGTTTCGAAGGCTAATGATCTCCTTAGCGAAAGTATGTTCCTGAACATTTTTAATGATTAAGTAACTTGACCTCCGTAATTCTGATATTGATAGAAATGATGAATGATTGGGTTCCGGACGGTATTTGAATCGCAATATCCATGATAGTATTCGAATGATTTTATTGTATGAGCTGTAATTTGATAGAAGTTGATATATGATATTGTTGTCTGTCCCGTGCTCGGCGACATTTACTTGTTTTGTTATTTTCACTTCCTGATCAGTGAAATATTTTTCAGGTGTCTCTTGATCTATGCTGTTCTGCAACACAGCAGGACCCTGCCACCACAATTTATGCTGAATCAGCTGTGGAGCAGTGATTCCACGACTTGCACTATCCGCAGGATTGTGTTCAGATTTGATGTAACGCCAACATGATCCTGGCATGATTTTGATGATTTCTTGCACCCTGTTGGCAACAAAGGTTTTCCACCTTCCTGGATCTCCATTAAGCCAGCCCAATACAACCATTGAATCTGACCAACCATGTATCTCGATGTGGTAATCGCTTAGACACAACCTAACTTTTGACATAAGTCTTGATAATAGGAGAGCGCCACTTAGCTCTAGTCTCGGAAGTGATATCTTCTTACCGAACGGAACTAGCCTTGCTTTAGCTACTAATAATGTCGTCTTTACTTTGTCTCCATCTGTAATTTTACAATATATAGCACAGGCATATGCTTTCATTGATGAGTCACAGGAACCATGTAATTCGAGTCTGTGGCATTGTTTTGTGTAAATCCATCGCGGTATTTGTAGTTTATTAATATTGTTTATATCTTGCTTCACCTTATTAGCTTAGCCTGAGCCATACGCTTTGAAAAATGATTTTGAACTTTGTTGATAAAGGTGTTAGCCAACCTAACGGATCAAAGAGCTTTGAAATGTCTGATAGTAATGATCTCTTTGTTTTCGACTTTGATGGCTGATCTATCCTATACTGGAATGTAAAAACATCTAGTTCTGGATTCCAGCAAAGCCCTAGTGTTTTTGTATGTTCTGCTTGCTTGAAATTAAAGTTATCTAGATTGCTTGATTTGTAACTATGATTCGATAATTCGGGAATATTTGACCTCCATTTTCTGAGGTTGAATCCACCTGATTTTAGAAGCTTGATAAGATCGGCATGAAGTTTCTTTGCCGCTTCAATAGTATGCGACCCATCTAAAAGGTCATCCATGTAAAAGGATCGGTCAAGGACGTCTGCTGCTTGATTAAAATTATGTTTATCATCTGCTGCTAATTGTTTCAGAGTCATCATGGCCAAGAATGGAGCTGATTTGGTGCCATACGTCACTGTTGTTAGTTGAAATTCTTTGATAGGTTCATCTATATTGTCGCGCCAAATTATTTTTTGCAGAGGTTGATCTTCATGTACCCAAATTTGCCTAAACATTTTTTCGATATCCGCTGTAAATGCGAATTGATATTGTCTCCACTTAATTAAGAGAGATTGTAAATCTTGTTGCAGATTGGGTCCGCACTGCATGACGTCATTTAAACTATTCCCAGATGAGGTTTTCATAGACGCATTAAAAACCACTCTAAATTTTGTAGTCGTTGACTCGACCCGCTGTACACAATGATGCGTCATATGGCATTCAGGTTTCGTATTGCTTGTTGCTGGTTTCATATGTCCTAATGATTGATATTCGCGCATAAATAATTTATAGTCTTTTTGTAAATTTTCTTGTTGTTGAAATTTTCGTTCTAGAGATCGAAATTGAGCGAATGCTTTACCTTTGGAACTGCCAAAATTTTTCTCAAAGTTACTCTTCATAGGAAGTCTCACGACGTATCTCCAGTCATCTCGTCGCGAGGTAGTCTGCTTGAAATATTCTACAAACTGCTGGTCTGCTGATGACATATTTGATTCTTCAGAAATATCCTCGATCTCCCAAAATTTTTGAATTTGCTCTATGTTATTTAAAACGATGTTACATTGCAGCGTTTTATTGCTACCGCTTAAAATCCAACCTAGTTGCGTGTTTTGTGCAATAGGTGAAACCTGATCCCCTCTACAAATTCCATCTAATTAAATTAATGAATAAATATCGGCTCCCAAGAGGAGATCTACCGCGCGTCAACGATTTATTAATTTGCTTGCGACTTGTAGATTCTAGAGTAGTAAAAGTAGTTTCTAGATATGCTAAGAATTCCTTTAAATTTGGTATTTCTCTCTTGTTTTTAACTGATGCTATGTATCGATTTTCGGTTTCTGTATCGAATTTAAGACATAAAAGACGGATGACTAACGGATCCCATGAATCTACGTCTACTCCTAAGTTTCTGATGGCGTTAAGACTTTCAAGGAGAGTGTCATGCATTTTCTTGATATGATACAATGACCCTCTTGGTACTGCAGGAATGTCAAGTATAAGATCTATGAGCGAATTTAAAATTAATCTATTGTTATCATATCTGTGATTCAAAATTTGCCAACATACAGAATAATTGTCAGATGATATTGATAGATGTTGGATGAGCCTCTCGGCTTCACCTCTAACTTTTGATTTTAAAAACTGCATCCTTTGTGCATCCGAAAGTGAAGGATTTCTGTGGATTGATTCCATAAAGAGATCCTTGAAAGAAACCCATTGATGATAATTCCCACTGAAGCTTGATACTTCCAGTTGGGGACTGGGGTGTTGACTGTTCCGTATGAGTTACGGACCCCATCTTTTTGTTGACAGCAGCTATGATGTTATTGTATTTTCTTTCGTATGTGAAAAAAGTAGCTTCATAGTTCGGGTCCCTACCGCCTAACTCGCTGTCCAAATCCCAATGAGTGGAATCTATTGTTGACCAACGAGATTCTATGGAGCGGAGAAGGTGCTCAAACTGCCATTTTTCATTTATTTCATCTAGTTTTATATGTCATAGAGTGTGCTCAAACGCCTTAAAATTACTGCACTGCTTGCGCAGCATTTCGTCGGTTTTGCTGTCCATGCCTCGAGATTGAGCTGATGATCCCTGACCTAAAGGTGGTTGAGCGCTCGGAACACCCAATGGTGTAGCGGGTTTGATAAGAGGGGTGGAGGGCCTACTCTCCTCCCTTGGTTGATAATTTTCAATTACTCCCCTTATGTGGAGAAATCTATCTTTCATTATTTCAAATTGGTTAGTTGTAAAATAAGTATGTGATTTAATAGTTAATACCTAATCCACAAAGCTTTAAGTATATGATTTGATTGATATTCGTGCCAGTAACCGTCGAGCGTGTCGAGACGGCGTTTTATTTTTTCAGAAGTTTTCCGATCTGCCCCATCTTTCTTAAAATTAGTATAAATTTGCTCAATGGCAGTGGAAATTTGTTCCTGTGTTGCTAATAGATCTTCCACGTTGGACATTTTGATATGATGTAATTTGCGTTAGTGTGTAAAATTGGACGATCTTACTTGAGATATGCTGATAATTGGCTGGAACCTGGGCTGCTGACTGCTTCCCGGGAACGCCACGCGATGATGCTGGGTGATGGTCTTGATAAATGATGATAGACACATAAGTCCCTTGAAAGCGTAGGCACTGAGTCCACGTTTTCACTGAATCACTCGCGAGGCTTATTTCGTCACTAAGCCAAAAAGTCACTCGAAGGACCAAAAAAAGATGTACGGTGCGCACAATCTTTTTATGATAGTTTGATATTGATTTGATAGAGAGCGAGAGAAAGTCCGTTTTTGATACTAATGTCGTTTATTGATCGACTGATAGAATGATATGAGTACGCGCGGAATAATTGATGACCGAATGCGAACTGAAGTTATTGCTAACAATTACTTAAATCGTGTAAAATGCTGATGATACAATTCTGTGTACGCGCTTGCCCGTACAATTATACATATTATTAAAATTTTTATTATAGTTACTTCATATTATACATAAGTTATAAGTCCTCCCTCCTACCCATAATAGTTCAAGAGCTAGTGCCTAGTGGAGTAGTGGACTCTGGGAGGACGGCCTTCCTGTTTAAAAACTTGTTACTGTAAGCTTAAAAATTTATTAGGATGGAGTTTATGTATTGTAATAATGTAAAAAAATCAAGGGTCTGATGACGAGCAGGGCTGACGCCTGCCAGATCACGTCTACTAGATCTACCCTTAATAAAATAAAAGCAATAAATAAATTAAAAAAACCTTATATTTCTTGTTAATTAAAATTACATATTAGGTAAGTGGTTTTAATTTAAAGCCTTGGAGCACTTTACAGTTCGACAAGTAGTCGACAATGTCAATGATGTCAATGGCCAATGGGCGCTGCTGGTAAAGGAGAACTGTCAAAAATGACGTTTTTGTATGATAGAAGCGTTAGTTCCTTTTCTCGCCACGTTCATAAACAGCCTTGTCGAACTGTACCATTTTGTTGGCGTCAGTACTCATTACGGGTCGATTTTAGTCGCGCGGCAAGTCACCAGTCGAATCGCCTGTCCAACCCGAATTGCCACCCCATTTACACATTCTACAAAAATCGCCTGTGACTAGTGCCGACAAACTATGTATTTGCAACTAGCGATTGCTTGCGACTGAGCGTTTACACGGTCGATTTTAGTTACCAGCCGCATGCGGCCATTGGCCACACGACTTTGGGGCTTTAGCGGCTTTAACCGCATGCGGCGTAGTCGAACTGCCGATTTTCGCCGTGCGGCGTAAATCGTTCGGCTTTAGTCATGCCGAATTACATCTTTGTAGGCCTTATAGTCTTTGAGAAAACGCGGACAGACAGATGGACGGATAGACTGAAACTATAAGGGTTGCAAAATAATATTATTAGCTCGATGCACTCCTTCACCATAATATAAATTATTTCAATCACCTACGTATCCGCATTTTTCGTCATAAGGGATCCAAAGTTTTTCGCTCGCGTATGATAATAATCGCGTACTTATCGTAATAACAATCGGAATGTCCCAAACACTCACCTTAGATTGTGTATTTTGTAGCTGGCTAGTGGCTGACATGTGGTCACCCTTGACTTGAATCTTGATAGAGAACAAAACACAGGTCACAGATGCATATTATTTTTATTAAGTACACAATTTTATAGCGGGTCCTAAAGACGGTGTGGATTTTTAAGAAGTAAGGGATCAGTCGTTGCGTAGGTTTATTTCCCTATAAAGTGTACTGTGAAATTTGAACAGCATAAGAGCTGGTACACATTGGGCGTTTTAAAGCGCGCTTGAGTGTGTACGCTTCAATAGAATCCGGGGTATTCAAAACGCGCAATGTGTACCAGCTCTAAGAGCCAGTCCACACGGCGCGTTGCGTCAGCGCAGCGTCGACGCAACGCGCCATGTGGACTGGCTCTTACAGTGTTACGACTGGGCCACGTTGTTTCTTTGCTAACGTTTAGTTTATTAAATAGGGAGTGCCTCCGCTGCCGGCGCCGGTTGATGAAATGGCTGCCGGCGCCGTTTTCCGAACTCCGAAGTTTGCCGAAGTCACGCGATGTTTGCCGAATAGGCTGCCGGCGCCTATTCGGCAAACATCGCTTGTCAAATGACAGAATAATGATCAAAATCATTAATCTTTAGCAAAAGGAGTATGAAAAGTCATAAATAGTCATATTGTAAGGATGCATAATATTTGAATCCTTCGATCGGGGATTCTTAGAAATGCTATTGTATTCTATTGTTGTCGCGATCACCGGTGCTCGTATGGGGCTTGAATCTTGATGGGTTAATGGTGGTGATGATGATGCTGATAAAATATGTGATCTGCATAGTACCATTTTAATACAATATCTTTGCTTCTTTAAACAACGCTGAAACTCTTTAACATGTATAAGGAATCTGAAGTTCTGTTCTGCATGGCAATCGCGTTATTTCTAAACGTTTCAATTCAGGTTCACATCTACTTTGGTTGTGTTTCAGTTACGGTTTGGTTCCGCTGCGTCTGAACAAATTTTAGTATCGTGCTATCGTTTCAACCGTAACTCAACCTTAGATGGAACTCGAACGAAGCGCAACGTTTGACCTTTAGACAGACATTGCAGCGGACCAATCAGCGCCCTTCTGATTTAATTTTGATTGGCTTAAATATGAACAATTTTTTTCCGATGCGTTAATTGGTCAATTGACAAATTGTTTATTTACATATGGATGAATATGACACGAGTGAAGTTGTTTTCATAGTTATGAAATAGTGACTTGTGACAAAAGTTTTATGTGGCGCAGAAAACATATTTACGTAAAGAAGTTATGTCAAAATTCAATTCACTTTTTAACAAACTCAAATAGTCCGTAGTGTTATTTTACAGCTTTTAAGTAAAACATAAGCTTGTATTATAATTTGATTATAGCTTATTGTTATATTTTTCCATCGATTTTCGTTAATTTAACACACCAAAATAAGAAACGTTTCAGAAACGTGCGAGTAGAAGTTGCATTGTATCAACTTTTTGTTTTGACAGCGTTTGCGCTTGGGCTGAGGTTCAGCAACGTCTCAACTAGCTGTCAAAACGTTAGCGCGATACCGAATCATTCCAAAAGTTGATCAACGTCCGAGTTTCATTTGCGGTTCAGTTGAAAAAATTTAGCGCGATTGCCCTGCTGTACCTTCGGAAGTATACCTACCACGGGGTTTATAACTGTAGCTGTGTCAAAATCTTACTTTTTGGTAGCTGAAAAAAGGTAGCTAAGGTAAAGCTAAGCTAAGAAAATGCATCACAAAAAATTTAAATATCCACAGCCGAACAAATAGGTACCTAACCTTCACCTTTGGAAGTCGGTAAAGTCGAATATAATATTAATTGAGATTACAATTATTTCTTTTTAAAATTTGTGTATCGGCACTGGAACCAAGCGCTTTACGCATTATCACCGGCTCCCATTTTGAGTGCCAGCGCCGGCAGCCGTTGTTTTATATCTCGGCTGCCGGCTGTATACTTACCGCCGGTTCCCGTTACTGATATTTTTGGGAGCCGGCGCCGGCAGCGGAGGCACTCCCTATTAAATAAATAAGAAAATGGCAAAAAATAAAAGTATAGGTACCAATAGCTTATGCGAGGGCGCATGCGGGATACGAGCTAGAGCACGATGCACCAATCACCATACCCCCGGTTTGACTTTAAATACTCCTTATATCGCCATCGCGTTAACCCATCCGAGGTAACGACAAACGTGTAACGAGAGAGGCGAAGTCGGGGTAGTGACGGTGCGTTGTGGTGTGGGCAGGCGCTGAGCGGCGAGCACGAGAAGTTGATCGCGGCGGTGCCGGTCGCGCAGCAGGCCGTCATACACTAGCGCCGCGCCCCGCCCCCGCCCCGCACAGCGCGCTACACCACAGCCACACACGCAGCGGGTACACACTTTATATAAACTACACCGACACCGGCCGGTCATTTGTAAATGTATGAAATGAAAACCATAGTAATTAATCTGGAGCCCGAGACTAAATTCTCGGGTCAGCTCCTCCTAGTCCTATCTAAATAATATTGTTACAAACTACAATAATTTCAAACTCGACCGAATTAATAAACCAGTGTATTCTTCAATAAATCTTCGAGTGACTAAAATCAAAATTAATCGGAAAGGAGAATACGTACACGGTACAATTGACTCGAGGCTCGCGCATTCGCGCGATTTGGCAGAATGCGCCCTACCGACGCTGACTGGTCTCGCAGAAGTAATGTGTGCGTCACGCTCTGGAGTTAAGGTTGAATTTTCTATGTTCAGTTTTTGGGCATTCGCTTCGATGCGCTACGACTCTGCGCTAGTATAAATTGGCCCTAAAAGTTAATATGGTGTGCGTCGTGTTTCAGAGTCTGATGACTGAGCACAACAAACTCATCGCCGACACGTGACGGGCGCCCGCCCCGCCGCCGCCCCCCCCCCCCGACACGCTGCCGCTGCTCTCTTACATTACATACTAATATATAAATATACTTATATAAATGATTTGTTAAATGATGAATATTTTTGTATATTTTGAAATAAATTTATTAATAATATGTCGGAAGTTTTATTTATAATCTTTACATATAAATAATAATTTAAAATTCTAAAGTTTTAAACAACCTACACGCACACCCAGATACACACCACAGATTGATAGTTTTTATTTACCCGCATGCGACCCCGATCCGCGCGCGGGCGGCGCGGGTGACAACACGCACGACGGGAAAAGCTACAGCTACAGAATATTGTTCTCGAACTTTAATTTCATCATTGCAAGTCACAAATATAAACGTGTGATAAGAAATGTCTAGTAATAAGAACGGCGAGAGTAAGAAATTTGAAATTTTCTATGCGGTTCGATCCCGCTAATTACTGCTGTGATGCAATTTGAAAGAAAACAGCTTATTTCGCGTTAGGAACTCCGGAACACCCTGTCGAAATCGTCCTGACATGTCTGGCACTAGACGGCCTATCTGGCGGCGGCGGCGGCGGCGCGGGCGGCGCGGGCCAGCAGGCCGGCGAGCTGCAGGCGCGAGGAGAGGCCGTCGGCGACGCGCAGCTGCGTCAGCCCCACCTCCCGCACCAGCGCCAGCCGCACCCCCTCGCCCGCCTCCAGCCCCTTGCTCACGCGGAACACGTTGCTCACGATATCCTCCGCCGCGTACCCCAATTTGCACAGCTTCGCCATCATCTACGATGAATAAATAATTTCCAATAATAATAATTATACTATTGTCGAAGTTATATGTGACATGATGTAACTAAAAAGTTTTAAATAGTTAATGGAATCAGGCGTTACTTTGCGGAAATCCATAGCTTAAAATTTAGTTTGTTATCATTTTTAGCAATATTCCGCGAAATAAACTTCCACCTTTAAGTAAATGAGTGAGTGTACGCATAGGCATGCGTACAGCACCTCCCTCCTCCCACACTGCCTATGCGTACACTCGCATGCAAGAACTTGCAAACACCACCACCACACAAGCAATTATGTTGGCAAATCCGTGCAAGGCCCCTCACCACCATGCAGGTTGAAAATCTCGACGCGCGTTTCGCTCCAACACCGGAGCATCCTCAGGATGTGGACTCTACGAACAACGTCCGTTAAGTCACCACAGCCACAGTCACTTGACGGACGTTGTTCGTAGAGTCCACATCCTGAGGATGCTCCGGTGTTGGAGCGAAACGCGCGTCGAGATTTTCAACCTGCATGGTGGTGAGGGGCCTTGCACGGATTTGCCAACATAATTGCTTGTGTGGTGGTGGTGTTTGCAAGTTCTTGCATGCGAGTGTACGCATAGGCAGTGTGGGAGGAGGGAGGTGCTGTACGCATGCCTATGCGTACACTCACTCATTTACTTAAAGGTGGAAGTTTATTTCGCGGAATATTGCTAAAAAAAAAACAAACAAAATTTTAAAAAGTTTTAGTTAATGGACTCTTCGCTCATTGATTGTATCATCGATGATGCGGTCGACGAAGGCGCGTTGTCCGCGCTCGCCGCCGCGACACCGGACCCGGGCGACACGGTGCCCACTGCCCGGTGTGCTCGCGACTGAGGGCTCTATGTTATTTTCTCTTCTAATCATAAACAATTACTTTTCAGTTCATAAATTAAGTCAAATCAATGTTGTCAGTGGCGGATTTGCCCTAAGGCCCAGTAGGCCCGGGCCTAGGGCGGCAAATCGTGCAAAAAAAATTGTAATGGGTGCGGTGCAGTGTGAAGCTAGTGGCAATGGGCGCGAATCTGGTATCAATATCTGAATCTCCATATACATAAACTCAAAACTCAAACTCAAATTTTTTTATTCAGAATAAATTTTTGCAAATATTTTCTGAAAGTCTACATGATGCCTACCACCGGTTCGGGAACTAACCCGGCGAGAAGAACCGGCGTAAGAAACTCGCAGGGGGCCCACTTTATTTACCAAAAAAAGTGAGAAAAAAATTAATCTTTTAAAATAAAGTTTACAATGCTGTAACTTAAAATTATACAATGTCAACATACATACATAATTGTAAGTCATAAAATAATGTAGAAGTAGCCTTGCAAGCAGCCATCCTACTCCCAAGATGTGCCGTCGTTTATGAAATCATTGACCTTATAATAGGCTTTGGCACACAAACGTTCTTTGACTACTTTTTTAAATTTATTAATGGAAAGATTTTGAACTTTTTCTGGGATTTTATTGTAAAGGCGTACACATTGACCTTTAAAAGATTTACTAACTTTACTAAGTCTGATCACCTGTATTTCTAGTTTGTACTTATTTCTAGTGTTTCTTCCGTGACTGTCACTTTTGGTTGTAAATTTACTAAGATTCTTTCTAACATATAAAACATTATCCAAAATGTATTGAGAAGCAACAGTTAGAATACCAATTTCTTTAAACTTTTCTCTCAGAGATTCAAAAGCTGACATTTTATAAATTGAACGTATAGCTCGCTTCTGCAGCACAAAAATCGTATTAATGTCGGCAGCGTTTCCCTATAAGAGGATGCCATACGACATTCTACTATGAAAATAACTGAAATAAACTAGTCTTGCTGTGTCTTTGTCAGCAATTTCCCGTATTTTTCTGACTGCGTATGCTGCAGAACTGAGCCTATCTGCAAGATTAGCAATATGAGGACCCCACTGTAGTTTACTATCTAGTGTAATGCCTAAGAATACAGTGGTGTCCACCAAATCCATCTTCTCATCATTTAATAGTATATTGGTTTTAACTTGCCTGACATTGGGCAAAGTAAATTTTAAACATTTAGTTTTCTTAGAATTTAGAAGTAAGTTATTAACGTTAAACCAATGTACTATTTTTGAGAGAGCACTATTTACCTCGTCGTAATTTGACTGTTGTCGCTTCACTTTAAAAATAAGTGAAGTGTCATCAGCAAAAAGTACTATCTCATTATCCTTAACAAGATAAGGTAAGTCGTTTATGTAGATGAGAAAAAGGAATGGACCTAAAATGGATCCCTGTGGGACGCCTAATTCTATTTTGGTCCCATTGGACCTTTTACTATTAATGTCAACCCTTTGAGTTCTATTTTTGAGGTAAGATGTCAAAAGGTTGAGTGCTGAGTCCCTAATGCCATAGTGGTGCAATTTCCTGATTAATGTAGCATGCTCAACACCCCTAGGGCATCCTGCGAATCCTCCCATGCTTCAAATATACTATAAAGAAGACCTATACCAGCATCCGTTGTGGATCGACCCTTAGTAATACATATACCTATAAATAAAACGTACTGGAATCATTTCATTATATGTTTTTTTGTTTTTTAACAAACGAAATTTTGGGAATTAAAGAACATAAACTACAAGGTCTCAACTCTCAGTTGTGTGCAGTAAAGATGCGTGGTGGCTTCTCGGTTATTAAAATTTTGCGCGGGTTTTTGTATAGCCAGATGGCTGTTTTTGGTGAGATATTTAAAGGCTCGCGTAACGTATGATTATAATCTTCCTATTTTTGCGTTTCAAAATTATAAATAATTTCGTACATCGTTCAAAATAGTTCATACGTTTGGCCCAGGACACCACTCGAGGTACACCTCTCTTCAGTGGCTCATAATTCATAACTAATGCTATTCGCGCCTAAGAACAATTTTACAAGACGTCATAATCTTTTAGTATAATACAAGTAATCTAGGAAGAATGGGTGGGTTATAGGTGGGTAATTAACACGTTCGCTGTGAAACAAAGCATTATATGTCTGGATGATTGCTTTCAAGACTGAACGATTTTAGAGCACGCACGGACGTGCGTGCTCTAAAATCGTGTCTTTTTGTAAGGTGCGGAGGCTGTAACTCGAGAAGTACTATGTGTACGAGAGAGATAGTTTTATGTCTAACAGACATTTTTAAAGCTTATGACGTTTAACGATTAAAAAATACACCAGGTTTTTTAAACAAAGTTTGCACTGAATTAAAAATGCACAGATCTCTATCTAGTTAGATAGGCCATGTGTATGTACTTCGCGTTCCCAAACGATGACAAACTTCACTCTTTTGAAAGTCTGTTCTTTAGTCTGCGCTCCACCGTTATCGGAATCGGACGTCAATCGGAATTCTAAAAATGCCTCATTGTGCCGTATTGGGCTGTGGAAATTCGCATAGAAACGTTGCTTTAAATAATGGATACATTTCTTATAATCGGTAAGTAATTTTGTTATTAAATCATGTGTCCTTTATTTTAAAATCAATTATTTAATGTTAATCGTGGATGGCTGTGGTTTTTACCATGAAATCTACGTAACTGCGTGTGTACCGCATGATTCATAATACATTGCCGCTTTAGTTAGAAAATTATAGAGCCCGTTCTGTTTGTCCGCTATTGAGCGCGCAATGGAAATAAAACAATCGATACTTTCACTCATCGCTTAGTTTCGAGGTACGGTCAATATACTCATTTTTCTGTCAAATAAAGCAAATAGTGTTGTACATATTCTCGATTCTAATTAATCGATTTTCGAAACAGAGGAATGATAATGTTCGCTTTGGGATATTTTGTGACTCGGTAATTATATTTCTATACATTTTCTATACATCTATACATAAAATAAATCTGTAGAAATGTCAATTCTGTACATTAAAGATATTCAAAAAATATTAAGCGGAGGGTGTCACAATATCGCTATAGAAGCCGAAAAGTTAGTTAGTTTTTTTGTCTGTCTGTCTGTCTGTATGTTTGTTCCGGCATCACACGAAAACTACTGATCCGATTTGAATGCGGTTTTCGCAGATATATTTGTCTTCTTCCAACTTAACATCTGGTGTATAAAAAAATTTCTCCCCACCCCTCTAAAGGGACGAAAGAGGGGGTCAGATTTTGTGTAAGACTTTTGCTTTAACACGAAAACTACTGATCCGATTTGGATGCGGTTTTCGCAGATATATTTGCCTCCTTCCAACTCAACATCTGGTGTATAAAAATTACCCCCCCCCCCACCCCACCCCACTAAGGGGACCAAAGAGGGGTTTTGTATCAAACTTTTTTCTTTAATGGACTTACTTCATATTATTAAGTAAATCAGTCTGTGCACGCGCCTCATTGCGGACGTACCCCAAGTAACAAAATTCTCCTATAGTGCACAGTTTAAAAGCTTGCAGCACTAGTAACTCTCGCTTAGTGGTTCCAGGTGCTACTACCAAGCTTATAACAGGTTACACGGAGTTTGTTTGGGTTTGTAGTAAACATTTTCTTATAAGTAAGACTTATAGTCGTGTATAGAACGAGATTATAGGCGCAGTAAAGGCTAAGATGGCCTACACGAGTGTTTCAAAGGTGTAAATATACTTGAGAAAACTTGCTCCAGAAAGTTACATTTGTAATATACTACAAGAAGTAATTATAAATCCGCTATAAGGTCACACGCCAGTAATAGTAATTTATAGTGCCAATTTAAATTGTATAAGAAAAATAGTTTCATGTTGTTTTCGCTAGATGTCGCTGAGCTGCTTCTACATCGCGCTATCGCTTGCACGAATGCCATTTATATAGTTGTAACTGATTTTCGTTATTGTCAGAACAGAAATTTAGTGAGAGTTAATATCGTATTATTAATTAACCCTCCAAGTTGACCTCCGCGAGTGAGTAGATTAACTTACCTTTTCTTATTATTTTATTTTTTTCGTCCACCTCACAACACAATTCACAAAATTAATGTTTGAAGTAGCTAGTAATAGAAGCGCGGAGTACGTAACAGGCCTGCCTGGGGTTCTATAAGATGCTCATTGTTGGCTTCGTGGGAGCAGATAGTTCTGCGTAGTCCAACAATAAGTGTATTATTTTTCTAAGTAGTGCTAGGCAAGTCTACTATGAGTGCTTTATTAGCAAAAGTACGCATATAAAATGGGCCCTTTTCCGTGGTTATAAACGTTTACTAGCCTGTTATAGTCCTGGCCCCGGAACCACTACAAGACCAGATTTTGTTACTTGGGACGTGTGTTAAAATGTCAAATTCCGGATGGTCATCGACCTCAGGTGTTGTTAAGTGCGCGAGTTGTAATATCGTGATAAATGAAGTCCTTTCATTTATACAAAATAAGTGTGACATAATGGATGAGGAGAGCATATACGCCTCTGTTCTACGGCTTTCAAGCCAGAAGACATTAATACAGCCAAAAATCTCCTTTTTGGTTCAGCTAAAACGACAAAACGGAAGATAACCCGTAAAAGATATGGCAAAATACAACGTGAACTTGAGGACATAATAGCCATTATTAAGGAGATGGACCCGGAAGATATACCGATATTCGTATCTCGGGATTTGCAAAAACTTTCACCTGTGACCTTCGACCACATAGATGTTACGAGGCTGTTGAAAGATATAATTATCCTACAAAAGAACTTGGATGAAATTCGAAGCAATTATGTGTCTGAAGAAAGATTTATTCAGTTACAGAATGAAATAATAAATTTAAAGCAGGCTTCAATAGTAAATAATTTTGAATGCAGCGACAGAGATTTCATTCCCAAAAAGTGGACGGCCTCAAACAGACCAAATAGCTTAAACTGTGATAGCGGTCCTATAGGAATAATTCAAATTAATGAGGAAGTTTTAAATTCAAAACATAATAAAGTACCAACGATTTTGACGAAAGAAGTGGGTACTGTGCAACCAGATAACGAAGTACAGCAGAGTTCGTCCTTGTCGCACTTAGCGCAAGGCATGTTATCAGCTATCCCGCTTGCGTCGCCACTTCAATGTGCAAGCGACGACGTAAGACCGCTGCGTAATGAAAAAATACACGTGGAGGCCGATACGCGGGTTTCGCCGATCGAAACCGCGGTCCAGCCTAGGGCCTCACAGCTGAGTGCAATTATAGATAAAACCGGTTCTGCTGTCGAGCAGAAATCGACTATATTGCATAGAGAATTAGACATAGATTCGCCAGTGCAATCTGAACGGAATGTATCTATGGCGGAAATGGTTAGACATGAAGAATGGAAGGAACACGCTCAAAAATGAGTGGATAACTATACGGAAAAAGAAAGATAAGTCTAGAAATCGCTTTGCTGGAGAAAAAGGTACCTGTATGGAGTCTCAGAATTTTAGAGCAGCTGATATTATGGTGCCGCTATTTATCAACAATGTTCACATCGAAACTAGGGAGGAGGATATTATTTCTCACATTTTGAGTAAAACACACGTTAAGGTGTCACTGTCTAAAATTAGAACTAAACAGCCCAGAGAATATAATTCCTACAAAATCTTTGTACCTAAACACAAGCTGAGTATGTTTATGGACTCAAATCTCTGGCCAGACGGTATATCCTTTCGTAGGTTTATCGAATTTCAAAAAAGGAAAGTCCACAAGGACATAGCTAACGAGGCTCATAACTCAGTTAAAAATGGATAGTGACAATAAAACAACACTTATATCTTTTAATTGTAAAAACATAAAGAGATCTTTGGAATGCGTGACTAATTTAAGTAAAACGGCGGATATTATTGCATTGCAAGAAACCTGGCTGCTGCCTCATGAAATATCAGAACTCAGTCGAGTAAATACACAGTTCAGCTACTACGGGAAGTCAGCTGTTGACACTTCGCAGGGCATCCTGCGTGGTCGACCATACGGGGGCGTTGCCTTGTTGTGGAATAAGATGAAGTTTAACAGTGTTTCTGTGGTTAATTGTGTGAGTGACAGATTAGTGGCAATCAAAATTTCAACTGCAGATAGAGAATTTCTTGTGTTCAGTGTTTACATGCCTACTGATTGCTCAGAAAACTTCTTAGAATATGTTCAATGTCTCAGTGAGATAGTGGCAATTATTGAGAACTGTGATTTAGAAACTGTATATATTTTAGGTGATTTTAATGCACATCCGGGCGGGACCTTTGGTAGTGAACTGATACATTGTTGTGCTGAACAAAAATGGAGTTGTGTTGACATTGACATGTTAGATAAGGATACGTTCACTTTTATAAGTGAAGCACACGGCAGCAGAAGATGGCTCGATTACTGCGTAACTACTGAGTCAGCGCGACGGTCGGTGTCATCTATAAAGGTACGTTACGATGTGTACTGGTCGGATCATTTCCCGCTACAAATTCAGTGCAATATTTATACAGTTGGTCAGACTCTCTTGTTGCCGCGTGCTTCTATAAACAAAGTTATATGGGGAAACAGAGACAACAGTCAAATTGAATTGTATACTAAGATATGTAACGATAAATTAAGGGAAATTGAATTCCCTCATAAATTAGGTTTATGTTGTGATGCAGAGTGTGAGAATAAAAATGAAGAACATTTGTCTCACATAGATAAGTTCTATTTTAAAATTATAAGTACACTACAAGAGTCTTCTATACGTAGCAACAGTGTTAACGACTGTAGTAACGTTAAGAGACGTACAAAAAATATTATAGGTTGGAACAAATATGTCAGGGTCGCCCACCGGAATGCAAGACAAAATTTTCTAAATTGGATTCAATGTGGACGGCCACAGGTTGGTAATATTTACAATAAAATGAAGGAGTCTAGAATTTTATTTAAGAAAAAGTTAAAATACTGTCAGAAAAATGAGGAGATAATTAAAATGAATGATATTGCTGCTAAGCATAAAAATAAAGACTTTCGGGGATTTTGGCGACAAACAAAAAAGATTAACCCTAAGTCTAGTATTCCGGTGAGTGTTGACAGTATTAGTGAGCCTAAAAATATTGCTAATTTGTTTAGGTCTCACTTTAAAGTTAAAAATATTACACCGCCGCTGAATGATGCTGGTGCAGGGACCGTCGTTCCTGGCGATTTTGAACGTTTTACCACCAAAGAAGTTTTAATGACTATCAAACAAATGACGAGAGGGAAGTCCCCAGGACACGACGGCCTCAGCATTGAGCATTTTCTTCACGCGGGTCCCCATCTACCGAGGCTTCTAGGAGTGCTATTTACTATTTGTAAAAGGCACTCCTATCTGCCTACTGACCTAATGAGGACAATTGTACATAGGCTGCTATTTATGTATCCGGAACTGGCCACTTATAAGAACAATATTTAAAAAGTAATTACAACATTTGAAAATAGAACTCTTTGGTTGAAGAATACATTTTGTTTCATGTGACTGTCAATTATTTTTCCATTGTGGCGTCATTTTGAAAATTGCGTGTCTTCATTTGCCATGGATTTAACGCGTGAACATTTTCGTGCAATGATTTACTACGATTTTCGGCGTGGGCTAAATCAACAACAGTGCTTTATTCAACTCACCGCAACTTTTGGAGATGAAGCACCATCAAAAACCACTGTTTATCACTGGTACAGTGAGTTTAATCGTGGGCGGTCTATGCTCACGGATGAAAATAAAGAAGGTCGCCCAAAAACAGCTGTTGTCCCACAAAATATAGATGCTGTGCGGGAACTAATAATGCGTGATCGTCATGTTACATATCGCGAGATAGAGGCGTCCTTAGGCATAAGTATGACGAGCATACATAAGATATTACACGAACATTTGGCTGTAAAAAAAATATGTTCGCGTTGGATTCCGCACAACTTGACAATCGATCAAAAACGGGCTCGTGTCGATTGGTGCAAAAAAATGATAAAAAAATACAACCGTGGTACGTCAAAAGCCGTTTATAATATCTACACAGGTGATGAATCTTGGATCTATGCATATGACCCCGAAACTAAACAACAGTCAACGGTGTGGGTGTTCCAAGATGAGCCGAAACCAACAAAAGTTACTCGTGCAAAAAGTACTTTGAAGCAAATGGTCGCGTGTTTTTTTAGAATTAATGGACATGTGGCTACAGTGCCATTAGAGAATCGTAAAACGGTTAATTCTGAATGGTATACGACCATTTGTTTACCAGAAGTCTTTGAAGAAATAAGAAAGGACAACCGACAACGCAGAATCATATTACATCACGACAATGCTAGCTGTCACACCTCAGCTGAAACAACTCAGTTTTTGGAGGGTCAAAAGATCGAATTGACTGGTCATCCGCCGTACAGCCCTGATTTGGCACCTAACGATTTCTTTTTATTTCCATACGCGAAGAACAAATTACGTGGTCAACGTTTTTCGAGCCGCGAAGAGGCTGTTGATGCGTTCAAAATGCGCGTTTTGGAGATACCTCAATCAGAATGGAAAAAGTGCTATGAAAATTGGTTCCAGCGTATGCAAAAGTGTGTCGATCATCGCGGCGAATATTTTGAAAAGCAATAAAACCATATTAAATGATATATGTTTGTTTCTTTTTTTTAATTCCGGATACATAAATAGCAGCCCTCGTACCAGTGGTAAAAAACAAGACTGGAGATATTTCTGATAAGGCCAACTACAGACCGATCTCATTAGCCACTGTTACGGCTAAAGTACTGGATGGTTTGCTTGAGAGACAACTTAAACAACATCTTGATTTACACGATGCACAGTTTGGGTTTAGGCCAAAGCTGTCCACAGAATGTGCAATTTTGTCTCTTAAGCATATCATCAAGTATTATACCAGCAGAAAAACATGTGTGTATGGTGCTTTTCTGGACTTGTCGAAGGCGTTTGACCTGGTTTGCTACGATGTTCTCTGGTCTAAAATGTCTAAGTGTGGTGTTCCATCTGACACAGTTAAACTATTTAAATACTGGTACGGGCATCAGACAAACCAGGTCAGATGGCTTGGACACTTGTCCGACGAATATACGTTGGACTGTGGACTGAGACAGGGTGGGTTGTCCTCGCCTACGCTCTTCAATCTCTATGTGAATGATTTGATTGATGAACTTAGCAACACACAGGTCGGATGCTCCCTTGACGGCCATATTGTCAATAGCATTAGCTACGCAGACGATATGGTGTTGCTGAGTCCATCAATCGCGGCTCTAAGGAGATTGATTACGATATATATGATACGATACGCTTTGTCACATGGCCTCGTCTACAACGTTAAGAAAAGCCAGCTGGTTATATTTAAAAGTAAAGGTTGTAACTTAGACTCGGTGCCAACTGTAACTCTGAATGGAGGGGCTCTTACTAGAGTGTCGTCTTTCAAGTATCTTGGCCATATGGTGACTGAGGACTTGAAAGACGACTGTGACATTGAAAGGGAACGGAGGGCGATGGCAGTCCGATGTAATATGTTGGCCCGCAGATTTGCACGATGTAGTAAAGAAGTTAAATTAACTCTCTTCAGAGCTTTTTGTCAATCTATGTATACGTGCAATCTGTGGGTTGACTACACGCAGCGGGCTTACAACGCACTCCGAGTCCAATATAATAATGCACTAAGAGTGATGTTGGGGCTTCCGCGATTCTGCAGCGCATCACAGATGTTTGCTCAAAATCATATTGATGGCTTTCAAGCCGTCATAAGAAAGCGAGTAGCATCTTTGATGAGCAGAGTTCGCGCAAGCACCAACACCATTCTTAGGCTGATAAGTGAAAAAGTAGAGTGTCCTATCATGCGTCATTGGGTGCACATTCATGTCTACGTGCCCAGTGCTGCTGGTAGGCCACGTAGATATTTTAACTGATCTTTCTGATTTCTGAGTACTAACATAGTTTGTAATAAAATAATTATTGTATTTACTAACGACTTATGGACTCCCAGTCTGAAATAAACATTTTTTTTTATTTATTAACTGTTTTTCCAACTTAACATCTGGTGTATAAAATTTTTCCCCCCACCCCTCTTAGGGGACAAAAGAGGGGGTAAGATTTTGTGTCAACTGATGAAGTAGAAATACTTTAAATGGCAAAACAATGTTTGCCGGGACAGCTAGTGATATAATAAAACTGTAGAGATAAAAATTCTGTACAGGTATTAAAAAAATAATAAGCGGGGGGTATACAGTTTTGGCTTCTATAGCTACATCGCTATAGAAGCCAAAACTGTAGTTAGTTTTTTGTCTGTCTGTTTGTCTGTCTATAATATGTTTGTTCCACTATCACACGAAAACTACTGATCCAATTTGAATGCGGTTTCCGCAGATATATTTGTCTTCTTCCAACTTAACATCTGGTGTATAAAAAAAAAATCCCCCCACCCCTCTAAGGGGACCAAAGAGGGGGTCAGATTTTGTATCAAACTTTTTTCTTTAATGGACTTACTTCATATTATTAACTGTTTTTTCCTACTTAACATCTGGTGTATAATATTTTTCCCCCCACCCCTCTTAGGGGACAAAAGAGGGGGTAAGATTTTGTATCAACTGATGAAGTACAAAAACTTTAAATGGCAAAACAACGTTTGCCGGGACAGCTAGTTATGTAATATGTATTTATGTTCCTGTTTAGTGATTTAGTTTAGAATAATATAATATATTACTAGCTGTCCTGGCAAGCACGTATCTAAAGATTTATCATTCCTCTGTCTATGAACTCGAATAATAATCGATTAAAAAATCGATATACCTATTAAAATGGCAAAAGAGGCGGGGCGCGGCAATTCCTTTGAATCGATTCCGCGCGTACGGGTATTCCCATCACTAAAGCGCTCTTGCGACGTCACATTAGGTATGAAAAAAGTGACACGCTCGTGTTCATACAAATGGAGCGACATAGCGCTTCTATCTACATCTTATTTCTGTGTAAAAATGAATAAGCTCAGTGCGAATACCAGGCCTTGATTTGTAGGCCTGGTAGCCGCACTGAGCGGGCGAGGGGCCTGCGCGCCGCGGGCCGCGGCTAGTGCTGTCGAATGCTTTGTTTGTTGTCGATAGTGAACAAGTGTTTGCAGTTGTGATATTTACGTTTTAATCGCGTGGTAAATATTAAAGTGTTGTGAAATGGCGCCAAGTAATATTGTTTCGAGTAGTGACAAAGTCTTTGATATATTATTTCCCGTTAGACCTGTTATTAAGCAAAAAAAATCGAAAAGAAGAATGCAGCTCGAGAAAAGCATCAGCACAGCATTGAATCAGTTTTTTCTTATCATTATCCATCCTTAATATTATAAATGCGAAAGTGTGTCTGTCTGTCTGTCTGTCTGTTACCCCTTTACGCCCAAACTGCTGAACCGATTTTGCTGAAATTTGTTATGGAGATACTCTGACTCCCAGGAAAGGACATATGATACTTTTCATCCTGGAAAAATGTACGGTTCCCGCGCGATAAACTAGTTTTAGCACAACGGAGATGCGTGCGTCATCTAGTTTTTAAAAAAATTGTCGATATGATGCATTTGTTTTACTGTCACATCCCTATTATTATATCTTTGTAGTGCTTGAACAGGTCTGGTAAACCTGGCATCTCTTTTTTTTTTTTAAAAAGGCAAAGACAGTTTCAAATAGGTCCACTAATGAACTTTATACACATGAAATTTCATTTATTCAATCCTAGCATTGTTGATCTTGGGTTCATATTTCTATGAACAGCTTTCACCAGGCCATTAAAACCTCGTTCGCATACGATGAAACCTTATTACCAGATCGAAAATACCTGGTATCGCATGGTATGCTACAAAAATCAGTCTCGCAGCTAACATGTTAAAAATAAAACCTAAAACGTTTATGTTTTATTTTTTCCAAAAATATTCTAAACTAGCTTTATAAGCTAATACTTTTAGTTATACAATTTTCGGAATCAATTAAAAATGGGATTAGAGTACTTAATTCATGAATTATGTTACATCTAGTAATGATGGGTGCTGAGAAAGGGGTGGCACATGGCCTGGGGCCTACAGCGGCCAGGACTGCAAATCTGCCACTGAATATTGTACTATCTATGTTAATGCAAAAGTTTATGAGTGTGTATGCTTTTTGCTTTAAGAAATTCAAATTTGGCATGGTGATAGGTGAAGCACAGTTTAAGTACATTATTATCATAATCTGCTTATTGTTGTTCTTTAGGCTCCCGATTACTATTAGTATTTTGGTTACTATGAGTATGTCTGGTCTCTGTATTTACTTTGAAAAGTAAAATGTTTTGTGGGATACTGTAGCTAGGTTTCGCTTAAGTTATTATGGTATTAACCCATCAATCCCCAAGCGGCAGCCGGCTGCAGCAGAAAATCTATTGTGTCTGCCATACCCGCAATGGAGGTGTTAAGTATAATAATACAAATTAAAAAAAAATCATAAAAATACAATGAACTTCCTCATTAAAATATCAACTTTGTTAACTTTGCATTAATAACCTCAAACCTCTAATATGAAGTATGAACAATACCAGTACCATACCTTGTAAGCTTCGTGGATATCTTGCCTTATGCAGGCTTCCAGCATGCTCTTGACCATTTTAGGATGAGGTTCATCACACACTTTGAACACATTGTCTGGGTTTATGTGGCCGAAGCCTTGAGCTGTGGATTGCAGGTTATTGAGAGCAGATCGCAGATCACCTTGTGCAGTAAATACTATTGCATTAATGCCTTCTTCAGTATAAGAGAGGTTTTCCTTTTTACATACTTGTATTACCTACAATAAATACAATTCTATTACTGGTGAGCGACGACAGTAAAAATCAAGCCTTAGTATGGATTAAATAAAATAAAATTGTAAATTCACAGATTTTTTTAAACCAACCAATTACCAACATAAAGCAACAAACAAAATAAAATATTGCATCAGATAAGCTGACAGCTTGGAAACTCACTTTGGCCATAATCTGAGCATCAGACAATTTAGAATATCTGAGTACGGCACAACGGGATTGTATAGGCTCAATGATCTTCTCGCTGTTGTTGGCCGCCAGAGCGAAGCGTGTGGTACTAGAGTACAGCTCCATGGTCCTCCGCAGGGCCTGTTGCGCACCATCTGTCATACTATCCGCTTCGTCCAGGATGACTATCTTGTGTCGCCCCGCAGGAAGAGTTACCTGCCAGGAAACAGGTCTCCAACTGAATATGACTAATATAACTAGAACATAATATAAACAAAAAGTAGAAAACACGTTTTAAAAGATGATTCAAATTTTCGTTTTAGAAATTGAGCCTCTAGGCCTATAGTATACCTTTTGTTGTGCAAACATTTTGATCTTATTTCGTACAACATCTATTCCACGGTCGTTGGATGCATTCAATTCTAGAACGGCCTCTTTGAATGTGGGGCCAAGTAAAGCACGCGCCAGGCACAGTATAGTGGTCGTCTTGCCGACTCCCGGAGGCCCCGCTATTATAATGTTGGGTGCATTTCCAGTGCGAGCGAAAACAGCTAATCTTGACACTGTATCTTCATTACCAACAATATCAGCAAAAGTTTGTGGCCGATATTTTTCAATCCATGGAAGATGCGAGACTGGCTTAGCCGAGCTCGATGTCTTACTCGGTCTCGGATCTGCTTCGTCCACTTCCATAATAGTTACATCGTCTTCGCTCATTGTTGCTTCAAAGAAAAGTTTAAAACAAAGTTATAATATGAATATTAAGATTGTACTTCAAAGAATAATGCTCTGTCCAAAGAGGATGTAAACTGTATACTACGTAACAAGAGGTCGGACTTAAAAGAAAAAAATAAAAATCCGTTATTTTTTTAATTTGAAACTGAAGTTAAAATTTTTAAGTGCAAAACAAGAAGTTTATATGAAAGGTGGAGTGCTTACTTGTAATAAAAAAGTGAAGACAATTAATTTGACCTTGAAACGCTGTCTCACTCTGGATGCCTTCTTTCTCTTCTTTTCTTCTTTCTGTGGGTATCCATAATGATCAATGTTTATTGGACATTTTTCTGTATCGATGGGTATTTTACAAATTAGTTTGATGGTTTTACATAATATAGGGAATGATTTTTTTTTTTTGAAAATAACACTTTCTATCTGTATAGAATTGCATTATTTTTATGGAAATAAATAATAATGGATTTTTTCCTTGAACTGATCACCCTTCTTCAACAAAGTTCGAATTAAGAGTCATGTAAGTTTTCACAAATTCACAGAATCATTCAGTTTCTGTCGTGGATAGAACAAAAGTATTGAAATTATGATTCTAATAATTATGAAGGAGAAGGTGAGTCTAAAAAGGAGAAGACTGTGCTGGGAACGTAACAAACGTAATAAACTACGACACAATGGAGATTCGTCGTGATTCGTGGTGGATTGAATGTGATTGTCGCCCATGATCAAATGAAGAGAACCATTCCAAAACATCACGAGATTTTAGCTACGGGGGGGACATACTAATGTCGTGACTGACTTTTACCAGTGAAACATAATAAAACGCCATTTAGGTAACTATGAAGTCTTTTATTTATTTAAAAACAATATCCAACCCATGGACGTATAAAAAAAGGAGGACGGAGTCCCACCATACACAAAACTGTGTCGTTCAGAGTCGGCCAGCTGGCTGTATGTACAAGGTCCGCACGCACACATTCTTGCGCTAGTCCATACCATTTGACAGGCGTCAGAATGTGTGCGTGGCCGACTCTGAAGAAAAGTGAAGACACAGTTTTGTATATAACAAGACTCCGTCCGCCTTTTTTTTCTACATTCATGATCCAACCCTTAAGACTTACGAATTTGTGTAACCCTTTAGTATTAAAAATTGTAAAACATGCATCACCAAACAAATAAAACAAGATGTTGGCATAATATAATAAAGGGTAATAGTGATCGATCAAAGATACATGCGCACTTTTTACATTATTTTACATTTCACATACACTTACTACTTACATTATTAATGATATTTTAATATAACAAAAGAAACTAAATTTATTTTAAAACTCTTAAAATTTACAAGGTTTTTATACATGGCTGAAAAGTACAGTCTTATGTAGTTTTTGACGCTTGCCCCATGGCTTAGTGATTTATCAGTAATTGATTTTAATACAGCGGGGCCATAATGGTCGCATAGCAATTCCTCTCAATCAATTCACAAAATGAATTGTCAAAACTGTCAAAGTCACGAATCTCAAATTAGTACGAATTTAGACCAATTGAATTGGTCAAATTCACGAATGTCAAATTAGCACGAATTTAGATCAATTGAATTGGTCTAAATTTGACATTCGTGAGTTTGACAGTTTTGACATTTCATTTTGTGAATTGATTGGGAGAAATTGCTATGCGACCATTTTAGCCCCGCTGATCGTATCCGCAAATTAAAAAATGAATTGGCTAAATCTTTAATAATTTTTGTCTCGTGTGAATGAGCAGAACAAGTGGCAGATTTTCGTTTGACAGCTTGATATAATATCTTATTTCTTTTTACCAACAAATTTTCTCGAACAGATCTTGCATGCTTTTTTTATGTACGTAGGCTTCGTGGTTTCAATATTTTCCTTAACAACCTAAAAAGAAAAAAAAAATGCAATTACATACTCCTATGCTACTGCATGCACACACAGTGATCTCCAACCTTTTTTTCATTCGGGCCACAAAATATTTACGGTCTTACTACAAAAGATTTAAACACCTGTTGAACAGTTGATTAGAGAAAAATTCAGTACAAAATGGTCTCAAAACGACTGTTCAATAGATGTTTAATCTTTTGTGGTAAGACCAATTATGTTTTGATCTTGACGTGTCGCGGGCCGCAACAAAAAATTTTTAGGGTTAAAAAGTAACGTTTTTCAAAATTAACGATTTAAAAGTGGAAAGAAATTCACGACTTTAACGGCGACTTTACATTATTTTGCCGTGGGCGTGAATTTAAAAATGGTTTCACATCACGCGGGCCACATATTATTATAAAGTCCCGGCGGGCCGCATGCGGCCCGTGTAGGTACAGGCGAGTACCTGCATAAAAGCTAATCACAACAAGAATACAACAGAATTGATCAGAAAGTCCCAGATGCCATATTATCTTAGAAGCAGGATGTTTAAATGCACCTAGCGGCCTTGAAGAACACTACATTCAGAATCATACATTCGGAATAAAGTAGGTCATTAAAATGATTTAATTATCATGAGAATGAAGTTTAATTTACCTGGCTAATGCTTCTTTGGTTCTCTACATTTTTGTAAAATACGTGGTCTGTTTGTGATTTGAAATGAATCAGAAGGTCCACATAATCGTTTATATAACTCCAGACTGTCCTGTAAACAAAAAAAATATATTAAAGTTATTAACACATACACACCCTAATTTTCCAAAATATATATTTTTAATGGTTTATGTTACTTACAGGAAATCCAGAGCTAGTACTAGGCATGGATAAGGTCAAATTCTCAGACGGTTTCTTCAAGTAACTTTTGCTGCACCTAAAAATTTAAATTCATTTGTGATGTTGCTAAAGGCATTTGTGTGTCGCTTGAAACATAATATTCATTGTGAATGCTACAGCCAGGCGAAGACATTGCTAAGGCAGATGTATTATTTATTTCATCTTGCTCCTGAAAATGTCACATTCAACATTTAAATACCTACTTTGATAATGCAATACAACATAATATTATGTGCATATAACTCTAGAAAAATAAATTGGTAATGCACAATTATTAACATTATGCATGTCTCATGATCTCATCACATCATCGCATTGAAGTCTACAGCCAGATGTATGCCACAAGATATTATTTGCCATTTCATTACTAACTGTGAGTTATTAGTTAATCTGACAAGAGATTATCCAGAACAGTAAACCTCCTTCCACTTGCTCTTTAAATGTCAGTATAAAATTTTAGTATAAATTCATGCATATTCACTTACCATCACCAAACTTTTGTCTTCAAAAAAAGGTAAGTTTGATGTAAGCGTCTGCCAGTGTGGTCATAATCACTTGTTTTTAAATGTAAACTGCAAATTTTTGCCTTTTCCTGTATTTGCATTGTTGAATGACCAAACTTGCTTGACTACGTCACCACTTATTAATATGTTCGGGGGTACTGGTGAGGGTAGTGGGGGTAGTAGCGGGGCTCGATAGGGTATAAAAGGCGGTGTTTTGGCCGGTGGCGGCACTTGACGGACGTTGTTCGTAGAGTCCACATCCTGAGGATGCTCCGGTGTTGGAGCGAAACGCGCGTCGAGGTTTTCAACCTGCATGGTGGTGAGGGGCCTTGCACGGATTTGCCACCATTATTGCTTGTGTGGTGGTGGTGTTTGCAAGTTCTTGCATGCGAGTGTACGCATAGGCAGTGTGGGAGGAGGGAGGTGCTGTACGCATGCCTATGCGTACACTCACTCATTTACTTACAAATGGAAGTTTATTTCGCGGAATATTGCTAAAAATAATAACAAACTAAATTTTAAAACAATAAAGTTCTAAACTGGATTTAATGTTCATAAAACTTTCTACAGTCGATAATTTCTTATGTATGTATAAAAGCCATCGGATATGTCCTACCTTTTGCAAACATTATGGTTACCCTAGCACTTTTCACAATAATAAGTAATGATGGAAATAAATTAAAATTATTCATATTTATCACCACTTTATCACATTAATAGCTTACGGAACATAAAACCAGAGAATTATTTCTTATATTTACATAGCAAAACTTGCAATATTAGTTAAAGAAGTGACCGAAAAAGTCAATAAAAAATATTGTACATAGCTAAATAAATAGGCTAATAAGGTAAATTAAACAATAAAACAGATTTAATCCACAAGCTTTTGTTGATTTCAATTTCAATTCAATATTATAATAATACAGTACAGTTTTATGTTTTTTATTTATAAATATAACAGAATAGCTGTCTATGCTACTCTACTAGCTACTTGATTGGCTTATACAGTAAACTCTATATAAGGAGGGGATTAAAGCTGCGCGTCCACCAGGTCGGAATCGGGACGTACGGTGCGGACGGCGCGTCGTGTCGTCATATACTTATTTGTCAGGCGCAGAATGACGTTCCAGTACTTCTAGTGCAGTTCACAGTAGTCAATACCATACATACAAAGCAACAAATCCGTCCGCTGCGTACCTACGCTCCGATTCCGATCCAGTGGACGGACACCTTTATACATACACACATAAGTATCATTACTTTGTTTTGTTACACCCTGTATACGACAGCTGAAATCTATCACGCGGGCTCAGGCCACCTGCATACCACCTCACTCGATCAGAGGATTTTTCCTTGGTGGCCGTACCACTCATAATCCCATACCTTTTTTCTCCTCCTAAAATCTCCTTAACAGCTATTGCTTGCAGACTAAAATGTTGCAAACTAGTATAGGGACCTAAAAATCTGAAACTAATTAAACGTTTTTCATTTACTACATTTCCATACAGTTTACATAAATTATTAAGTATAGTTAATATAACCTCATGTATCAATTACATTAAAAAAATATACACATTTCAACATTTTCCGAATTAACTGCATACTGATATACATTATAATATTTTCTATGAAATAATAATCTATCTTTTTCATATTAATATAGTTTAAGTTGTAAATTATTGTACAAATATGCAAATAATACTACGACATACTTTGTAATTAGAACATGGTATGACATAGTTATGTATTGCTTCAATTTATCAATTTACGGTTACATTTACATTTTACAATGGCTTACCTTTCGTTTTTCAATAATTAATCCACTTAATTTACAATTTTTGTATGAGTTGCTACAAAATAATTTCCACAAAATGAAAATCGAACTTTGAGTCTTAAACTTCTTCTTCGTCTTTTTTCTCATGTAGTTTATATTCTCTATGGTCTTTTTTATCAGCCAATCACATTCGACCTTGCACAGATTAAGTGATTATATTTAGTTGCTACGTTTAAATTTGGAACCCAATTTTTTTTGTTCGGAAATTTCGTCCACCTGGCTCTGTCTTCGTTGTACAGTCAACAGTATATTTATATATGCGTACTAGTTAATAATTAATATGCGTGCATTCTATAATGGCTATGTTCCGAAATGTACTGCGACCACTGCAGCAGAGTAGACATAATTATAGGGTATGCCGACTTAGAACTGATGTTGAAATTTTTAAATTTGACGTAATAAATAAATAATAAGGACGAAAATCGTCGCTAGGGTTTTTTTTTCTTCTTTTTTGGCAACTTCACACAAAGGATGTGTATGTTGTGCCACAGACAAGGTAAAAAGGTAAGGAATATGGCGGGAAAACCATATTCCTCCTATTATAATTTTCATCATCGTTTTCATGTATCGTCAGGTCTAAAGTCTAGTCAAAGTCTAAGTAAAAGTCAATACAGTCACAGGAGTCAAGTCGGTCGATTCAGTAAAGTGGTAGACGCTTTACTGAAACTTTCGATGGAGTTTTGGAGGGAACACAAAATAGCACGTTTCTGGATATTACATCACTTTCCTACACTTGTGCATGAACACGAATATCTAATGGTTAATATATCTACCAATATTACACATTAAAAACCCAGCTAACATAGCATATAATTTTAGGAAAATAATACAAAAACACAACAGCACTCTTTCACATGCCCGCCAAAACCTCCGTCGCTAGGGTTGTTGACTTGTTACAGTACGAATTTAAAACTATGACATATTCGCTGGACGTGTTCCTCTTTGGTCGTATTGTTGTTTGTGTTTTGGCACATGCGATTAAAATTGTCAGAATACAATTTTGAAATCTTTATTTTAAATATTTAAAAATAAATTATATCAGCCAGCGCGAGGCACATTCCGTTCTTCCTAGTGAAACCCGACGAATTTGACAGATATTGAAACCTGTCCGTTTCTTTGCAGTCGAACTACTGGTAGTTATGTATATTGTGACTGCAGAGTGTGCTGTGTGACGTCATTTTACAGATCCTGCCTTAAGCGCTTATTCCATTTCACTAAATTTAGACGTCTAAATGATTTAGTGACTAAATTTAGTCAAGTGGAATAGCTTTTAGTAACTTTCTAAATGGTATTCCACTTGTCTAAATTTAGTCACTAAATCATTTAGACGTCTAAATTTAGTGAAATGGAATAAGTGCTTTACTTTGGTCAAAAAACTGCCAAATCCTGCCAAAGCCTGTAGTAAAAAATGCCCAAACACTGCCACCTTTATTTACTGTTGTTTTAAAGTAAGAAATGTAAAAATACACATATTATAATATATTGCATTTTTTATTAGATTAAACATTCACATCGTCTTCTTCCATTCACTTTTTCATCTTTATAAGTACATAGATTTGTTCATGCGATTCAAAATTTATTTTGTAGGTTTGAAGGAAAATTTGCAATCACTATGCTCACCAATGCCTTGCTTAACATGCAACATAGATGCAACATGTTTATTTATAAAATCGGCCAAGTGCGAGTCGGGCTCGCTCACGAAGGGTTCCGGACCGTACCGTTACAGAGAGAAATCAGAAAGTAGGCAAAAAATTGTGTAAAACACAATTGTGGGATTAAATTTTTATTTAATTTTGTTATTAATACCTAATTAAATTACAAATATAATTCAATTATAACATAATTACTAATTAGAACTCTAGCTATAGCGGTTCTTGAGATACAGCCTGGAGACAGACAGACGGACAGACAGACGGACAGACAGACGGACAGACAGGCGGACAGACAGACGGACAGCCAGACATCGAAGTCTCATGAATAGGGTCCCGTTTTTACCCTTTGGGTACGGAACCCTAAAAACGGTTCCGAGTTTTTGTATTCATTTGGGAGAACATTCTTTCGCATGAAGCGTTAGACATTGGTAAGCATAACAATCCCTTTGAAACATTTAAAATTAAACTGTCTATTAGAATTTCGCACTTTGCCTGTTGCACCCCAAAAATTATCTACACTTAAAACAGAATTTGAATTACTACCACCAGATTCACTGACTTCTTTGGTGCAAAAATAACATTTATTTTTCATACCCCAATCCTGCCAAAACCTGCCAAGTTTTTAAAACGTCAACCGATCATGCCATAGTCCAAAATAAGACGCCAATCCTGCCAAAATGGCGCTTGGCCCTTAAGTTAGCGGGGGAAAGTCAATTTTTTGCAACTTTTTTTTGCTAATTCGATTGTTCGTCGTTTGTTCTTGATTGTTCGAACAAAAATAATGTTTGTTCGTTTTTCGTTTTTTTTTATTTTAATTTTCGAAAATTTGACCTAAACCTAGCGCCGACAATTATAGTATCTAGACTTTTTTTTTTCAATCAATCTAAGCTAGTAATCGTTTGTTCGATCAAAAAAAATGTTTGTTCGATCTTATTTACGCTGATAAATGATAATTAATTTTTTGGCGGGGGAAAGTAAATTTTTTGCAACTTTTTTTTGCTAATTTGATTGTTCGTCGTTTTTTCGTAATTGTTTGAACAAAAATAATGTTTGTTCGTTTTTCGTTTTTTTTATTTTGATTTTCGAAAATTTGACTTAAACCTATAGTTACATCTAGACTTTTTTTCTTTTTTTCAATCAATCTAAGCTAGTTATCGTTTGTTCGATCAAAAAAAATGTTTGTTCGATCTTATTTACGCCGATAATTATTTTTTTAGTATCACGACACCCACCTTAATTAATGTTCAAATTAAGAAATTAAAAAAAACCCCCGGCAAAAAACTTTAAAAAGTTATAAAATAATATTTACTGACTTTATGTTTAAATAATTCCTAAGTGTAAAATAATATTTTAGTCCATAATTGTTGTCACGGTGTGTCGGGGGACCGCCAAGTAAACTACGACAACAGCGACTTTTGCTTTTGTATCGCCAAGTCACTGATTGTCTCGATTCGGTTCGCTGTGAACTGACCCTTAAACTATAATGTTACGTGAAATCAAACATATTATGTACATTAGCGGTCCCCCGACACAATGGACTAAAATATTATTTTACACTTAGGAATTACTTAAACATAAAGTCAGTAAATATTATTTTATAACTTTTTAAAGTTTTTTGGCGGGGTTTTTTTTAAATTTCTTAATTTAATTTTGTTTCATACTTTTTAAACTTGTGTTGGTTATAATAGTGCAGAATAATTCCTATCAACAGAATCATATTCTCATGATTACATCTATCAATGTCCTTTTCGATGAGGCCGTTATAATATGAGCCCAAACATGAAACTTCCACTTTGGGTTCATACGAAGCTCGGCTCCTATAGAATCCAGGTGATGCTGCAGCAGCAGCATGTATATATTTACTGTTTATCTACGTCTTACTGGTTGTCGCAATTGAAATGAGCCCAAACACGAAACCTCTGCTCTAAGTTGGCGAGGAGTTGGATATCCTATTGATTACCAGGTGATGCTGCAGCACCAGGTCAACTTTCCATTAATATGTGTATACGGTTATTGTATATTCACAAATGTCACGAACGAGAATGAAATATAAAATCCATCAAACGACTACTAGTTACCAACGGCCTTTCATGAACCAGATAAGCCCTGATTGTCCAGCACTGAGCAGGCTGATGATGATGAATTATAGCTAAGAACACTCTCGATCGTATCAGCTTTCAAACGAAAAAAACTAGATCAAAATCGGCCCACCCGTTTGGATCCTACGATGCCACGGACAGATACACACACAGACAAACAGACAGACAGACACGTCAAACTTATAACACCCCTCTTTTTTGTCGGGGGTTGATAAACACGACTGCTTATGCGCCAACTCTCTACTGCTGCGCGGGTCATTTAAATTACATCCAATATTGACAATGCTCCACAATGTCAAAAAGTCCCATAATATACTTAATACTTATGCAATGATACCCATCCTGAATCCTGATGAATGACTAAAATTACTTATCGTTAAACAATTTTTGATTTTTTTATTAGTTAAATTATGTACAAGCACTGACATATATTACTGTGTAGAAGTAAAAAAATACGTAGAAAAAATAGCACGGATAATTTTTCTAACTGAAATTGTCTTATTTTTTTTATATTTTTTTTATTTAAAAAAAATATAAAATTTTCAGATGTCGGCTATTTCCTTCGATCGCGGAAAAACGAGACACAATAGCCTTTCAATTGTTATCGCGGATTGTTACATTTCATTCTGATGATACATATCATAATTTAATACACAACAAAATCGCTGATAAAAGAAATAAGTGGCGGTGAAATTAGCCAACAGCTGTCTAATTTTAGAATGTTTATAATGGGCAAGAACGCGAAAAGTAGTATGACTGCTTCAAAATTGAGCTATGTTTTTTTTTTGGTTGAATTTCCCGTGATATTTCACTTAGATATTATCACTATTCAGTTTTTCCGAAAATCATAAGTTTTCACAATGGGGGTTTTTTTTTTAAATTTGACTTTCAAACAGTTTCCATTTTAGAAAAAGAAAAACAAACAAACATTATTTTTGTTCAAACAATCACGAACAAACGACGAACAATCAAATTAGTGAAAAAAAGTTGCAAAAAATTTACTTTCCCCCGCCAAAAAATTAATTAACATTTATCAGCGTAAATAAGATCGAACAAACATTTTTTTTGATCGAACAAACGATTACTAGCTTAGATTGATTGAAAAAAAGAAAAAAAGTCTAGATACTATAATTGTCGGCGCTAGGTTTAGGTCAAATTTTCGAAAATTAAAATAAAAAAAACGAAAAACGAACAAATATTATTTTTGTTCAAACAATCACGAACAAACGACGAACAATCAAATTAGCGAAAAAAAGTTGCAAAAAATTGACTTTCCCCCGCCAAAAAATTAATTATCATATTTTATCAGCGTAAATAAGATCGAACAAACATTTTTTTTTGATCGAACAAACGATTACTAGCTTAGATTGATTGAAAAAAAGAAAAAAAAGTCTAGATACTATAATTGTCAGCGCTAGGTTTAGGTCAAATTTTCGAAAATTAAAATTAAAAAAACGAAAAACGAACAAACCATAGAGGAAAATAATACACGGGGCATAGAGAGCCCCCTCGCAGAATTTTGTCAAAACTATAATGAGAATTGATGGCTACATCTGTTATTAACTTCCGCTTATTATATATATATATATATATATATATATATATATATATATATATATATATATATATATAAATAGTCAAAATTTTCAACACGCAATCTATAACGCTGATGTAAATGCGCGATAGTATCGCACGCCAGTGGAGCCCCGGGCCGAGTCAGCCCCCACGCGCCGCCCGGCCCGCGCCGAGTCCCGCGCGCGCGGCCCTGCGCTAGACAAAACAGCTGATCGTGGTGTGCCCTAGCCCGTAGGTAGTGAATAAACCACCAATATTGTAATAATTATTAGATAACATAATGTTAGAATTTATTAATTACCGTTTCTTAGGTTATTAGTTTATTACTCAAAAATACTCAGTTTTTACTTCCGGCCAAAAAGGAAAAGAAATCATAATTCACATCCGAATCAGGTTGTAAAAATACAATACACAGTTACTTACACCTATCTATGGAAAAAAATACTTGATAACATGTTCACTGACCTGTGATCAGCTGTCTGCTTTTATGAAATGCAGTTCGAGCTGTGCTCCATCTAACTCAATGTAGATTGCAGAGTTTTTCAACACGAAACAAAAGTAAACAGGAGACATTCCAATTCTTTAAACACTTTTTACTGCACTGCTTAAACCGCACTATCGTCTATCGACGACGACGCGATGTTCACCCCCGTTCCATAAAGGTTTACGAGTATTAAAAGTTCATTCACATTTCATCGCACATTCATCGGACACGTATCATGTCACGGCCCGTTATTAATTACAAACATAGAAAAAATATTAATTACAAACATCCATAAAATTACAAAACTTAAACAAAAACGTCACAGTACACAGCGCGGCGCGTGTTTACAGCCGACTGAACAAAATTGAATAAAAAACTTTGTAAAATAATAGGGATGTATCCCTGTGCATATTTTGAGTTATCGCTAATTTTTATCGATAAATCGTATTGTTTTACATACGAGTACGTTTTGATTTGTAGTCAAACTAAAAATAAGCAAATACCTACTCAATGTTAAGAATAGCGACAATAATTAAAAGTTATTTAATTAATTAGGTATTATTAAAGTATTTTCATTGCGTACGTAGACGCGCATAACGCGTGCCATGGCTTATCAATCACTTTATCACGGTAATGTCGGTATCGAAATTATCGAATGCAACTTGACTATGTATCCCGATAAAAACTTTCTGAATTTATAACCTCTTAATAGAGTTAATTTTAAAAATGAGAATAGTAGACCTACTAAATAATAGTTATAATTTTTATTATTTAATGGTAATTTAAATATCGACTACATCGTTTTGAATTTATAGGGTACAACACTTAGATTGTCCTTGAAATGGATTAGCGACACGTGCGTCGTGCACCTACAGAGCGGCCGGCGCCTTTGACGTTGCCGCCAAGCGGTCTGGTCGTCCCGTCGGTATCTTTGAATTTACCGAAAGTCGATAAATGTTTTTAAAGACGATTTTCGCATAATTAGACTTTAGTTCCAATTTGCATCTTGAGGTTGAAGGTTGTCCGTTGAGTTATGTTTAATTAATAAGCGTATTACGATCTTTTTAAAACGTATTACTGTGATAACTAAATGTGTAAAATGTAAATTAATTAACTATTATTTCTTATTTGTTTGCGTTAAAAAAATAAGACGTGTCGTGTAAGATATCGTGTAAAAAGAGATGTGTTGTTATTGGTGGTGTTATTGATTGGTGATATGGACTATTTTCAAAATGCATAGAGAGCACATTCAAAAATCAGAATTCAACATCTTTCACGTAAGTAATTAATTGCTAATTTTTTCATACTGTATCGTCTGTAGTAGATAAAAAGCGATAATTGCAGATCAAGGTACTGTCCATCCACAATCATCGTTCTGCATAACACGGAAAATGTGTTATTATTTTTTTGTTTAAACTTTGTGTTGTGTTAGATTTCGTGTAAGAAACGTGTTGTTGTTGGTGGTATTATTGCTTAGTGCTAAAGAATACTTACAAAATGCATAGAGTCTAAAGAAATAAGAACACTTTAAGAACTTAACATTTTACACGTAAGTTTATTACCATAGTTTTACGTACGGAAGTTTTCATGCATCGTCTGTAATTTCGATAGAAAGCCTGACTCCTGAGATTGCGGAAGACGGTGCATTCGCATATCACACAAAATCGGTTTTGTTCCTTACAAATAACTTTTTAACTAATCGATAAATAAGTTGTTACTCATGCTCAGAAAGTTACTTACAGTTTTGTACATGAGTTAGGATTAAAGTTTTAACCCATTAAGGTGACGCAGCGTTAAAGTAAGAAACCGTGTTGGATATGTTTTAGATTGCTTGTTTTTTATGAGAGGCCGGCCTCTCATAGAAAACAAGCAATGGAACAGCAAAAATGGAAAGGGCGTAAGCGACAAAATGGTTTTTGTCGCATAATTTAAAAACCATAAATACATTTCATATAAGCTATGCACAAATTAAAGTGCATGCTTGAACCAATTTATGTACAAATTTTGGAACCTTAAATCACTCTCCTCTGTTGGAAAAATAGGAATCCCTTTTTTTACAGAGGTCTTTTCGATTGATTATTCTGTGCTATAAAAGTTGTCGAATCGTGTTATGCTATGGGCAATTCAAAGACAAAGACATGATGAATACTGACAATGAACTTCAATTTCTTAGCTTTAGTCATTGCTGAGAAAAATCGGCATCGCTACAGCCAAATTATCAAGGCGTCGCCTTAAGGCCCATACGAGTACCGGTGATCGAGACAACTCTAGAATACAATAGCATTTCCAAGAATCCGCGATCGAAGGATTAAATTAGCCTAGGTAAGAGATCATAGGTCAAAGTTCTGAGTTACTTGAGAGAGTTGAATGTCATGGTTCTTGATAGGTTGGAAAGAGCATAAGGTTAAAAACTGCCGCGACCGTACAGTATGGTCGTTTACGACCTTATGTTATTAAGAGCGCTACATTTGATATCAATGACTCGCGTCTTTTGCATTACGTATCGGGATAAAAAAAATAAAAGTAAAAAAAATATTTTAAATATTTTTTGTAAATGGTTTATCGTTTTGTCTAAAGGTTATTTATTATAAAAAATATATTTAAAAAATTTTTTTTTGAAAAAAAAAATTAAAAAAAAAAACATTTTTGTAATCAGAAAATGTAGCATAATAATACCCCAAAGTTATCGGAAGTGGTCTTTTTACACCCTGTATAGGCCGTCAAGAAAGTGAAGAAATTAAAAAGTGGCAACATCGTAGTGTCATCCCTTTTTTCTTAGATTGATTTGAAAGGGATGACACTACGATGTTGCCACTTTTTAATTTCTTCACTTTCTTGACAGACTATGACATATTATATTTAAAACAAACAAACAAATCTTTATTTCCCTCAAAAAAGAATTTTACATGTTAAGTATCTTAAACAAAACACTAGGATTCCCTGTGTCGTGGAGAGCAGTCTCTTCCATCATGCACATAGATACATACAATTAATTTTAACCAGCTAATGACATATTTGTGATAACTGATAACTAACATAAAGTTACATGTTCTAAGTCTTTTTAACAGAACCAATATTGTATTTGTAAGTAAACAGGCAATATATTTTTTAAAGTAGGTGATGTTTTAATAATATGATACAAAATACACATAATATTACAAGATGATTACCAGAGCCACCGAAACCAGCTACAGTACGTGTAAGTTAGTGATGAGGTGAGTTAAACAAAGATTATAATACTTTACATACATTAGATTGTTTCTTGTAATATCGTAAAATAAACACACAATATAACTACATCATAATTATTTCAAATTTTCTTAACTAATAATAATATATAAATCATAACATTTACAACGTGTTTTTAAAACTGTATTTTAATAAAAAGTATCAAAATCTTTTATAGTGACTGGATACAGTGTGGCCATAATAGGCCACACCGGAAACAAGTGGCGACTCTATTAATGTCGTGACTTTTTTGACGGACTATACCTATGCAGTTTCTACTTTTTACTATTTTACTTGTATTTAAGTTGATAAAGTTTACAAATCGTAGACTTATCAATTTGAATACAAGTAAAATAGTAAGAAGCTGAAACTTAATAACTTAACTTTATCAAATTGAACACAATTGTAAATTAATAATACTTAATAAAAGTAAGGGAGCATTAAGTCAGAAAGTTTTTTAATGAAACATACATAAATTAAAACAAATTTTAGTTTACAGTTTATTTATTCATAAGTAATTAAACGGTACATAATAATATGCTTACTTACTTATTACATGAACACAGAATGTTGACAATTATTGTATGGAATTATAGAAAACCATTAGAAAACACCGAAGTCCTAATGATAATATGTTAGAATATATCTTCGAAAAATTCATACACTGCACTCAACTCAACGTGGATCAGCGGATTAATTTCACATTTATACCATTACAAAATCTGTTTTTAGAAACAAAACTACAATTTAACAAGCACAAACGTAAAGGACATTTGCCATATTTGTCAAATATTTCTGACAATATTATGACAAAACATTGATTTAGATATTCCTAGTAAATACTCTTTGGACATGACCAAAGAGGATGTATTATACAAACCCTTTAAGACCCATAGTACACAGCGTATTTTAAACGCGCAGATTACGCGCGTATATGCGAATCGCAATTTAAACGAGATTCGATCGCAACTTTGTTACTTAAGCACACGGGGTGATCGTGAAACGCGCCTCTACTGCACGTATACGTGCAGATACAGCGACTACAACGCATCTGTTGTAGTCGCTCGTCTCTTTCGGTTTGATCATAGACTCCTCTTGTCCAGTTGTATCATTATACTAATAGCCAGCCAGCTTTAGTACTTATTTTAAAAAGAAAACGTACAAAAAAGCGAATCTATAACTACCCATTTACGAGTGAAAATTGATTGAGTGGCCATTAAAATACAACGTCTAAAAATTGGTAATACATAGAAGATCGAAGAAATTTACTTCTATGATACAAGCGCACGCATAAATTCATACGCGCGCTTGTATCATCAATGCAAACGCAACAATCAGTAATATAATGTGTGGAAAATGCTCTATCTGTGGAAACTTTTCATTGGCCTTCTTGTATTATTTATTTAGATTCTATGTGTATAATATGTTAGCTGTAAGTTTTCCAAAAATTTATAAATAAAATGCGGTATAAAAAAGACATGGCTTAAAGGTCTTGTTACTATAACCATAAAAAAATATTTGAAAAAAAAGGATATTGTATAGTCTACGACAATACTTAATCTGTGGTCTACGATGTTACGATGCCATCTGTGATACCACAAAGCAACTAACTAGTGGGCAACAGATTTTTTTTTTCTTGGCAACTTGACACAATTTTGCGTATGTTGTGCCACAGACGAGTAAAAAGGTAAGGAACTAGCGGAAGGAAAAACAGGAACGGAATTTGGAAAAGTTAATTATTATAGTTTAAAATTTAACATACATTAAAAAAGCAAAGTAATATTTATAAAAAAAGTATATAATATTATAATAAACTCAAAAATTAAATATTAATGCTATTTAAAGATAAGTAATTACTTAGACAAATATATACATGTTTACTATTATAACTTAGCAATATATTTACAGAAGTAGGAAATGGGATAGGTATAGATAATAAGCTGTGAAGCTGTGATATAAATGGGAATGATCATGGAGGGGACAGGATAAAATAATATGGTTTAAATCACCAATTTCACCACATTCGCATAAATTATCACGTCGTATGCCGATTCTCATAAGATGCGTTGGAATGCACAAATGACCCAGTCTCATTCGAATAATGGATGTTGTTACATTTTTTGAAAGATGAATTCTGGAAAACCAAGGCTTAGTTGGGATCACGGGTTGAATTTTTTGGTAATGAATTGCTTTTGTTTGACTGCTCAGTCTCCATGACTCATCCCACGAGTCCATGAGAGAGCTCCTGGCAAGAGCAACCAAATCGTGACTGTAATTTTGAAAGGGGAATACATCCCCACTTAAAATAGCATCTTTTGCCAATTTATCGGCTAATTCATTGCCTATAATACCACAATGGCTAGGTATCCATACAAATGTTACAGAGTAACCTTTACATTTACATTTATATAGAAGATTTCGTATCTGAATGATGATAGGAAAACAATTTTTTAATTTAAAAGGAAACTTACTTAAAGATTGTAAAGCGCTTAGGGAATCTGAAAATATTAGTGCCCTCTCAAGCCTACCGAGTAGAATGTACTCAATAGCCTTGAAAAGACCATAACACTCCCCGGTAAAAACAGAGGATTCAGGTGGAAATTTAACTTTTTGCACAATATTATATTGCAAGTGGTAGATTCCTACTCCTACATGACTGTCTGCAGAATTCTTAGATGCATGAGTGTATAAATGATGCCATCCCTGCCAATTGTTATTAGTAATGTATTTAAATATATTACTAGCAAAATATTTATCGGACTTTTTGATACCGATATCATAACGAACATCGGGCATCATAGTTAGAGCTTCGTATGATGATTCAAATAAAGGAAAAGAAGGGGAGCGAAAAGTAGGAGCGTCCAAAGTCAAAAATTTACGATAGCTATGAATGAGTGGGGGTTTTGATTTGTGTAGCCAGTATTTACTTTTATTGTAACAAAGTTGAGATAGAGTTTTAAGTTTAGGAATTAAAGGATGATTAAGAAATTGGTAGCAGCGAAGAAAAAATTTATCTGCCAGATACTGTCGACGGAGTTGAAGAGGGGGTTCACAACACTCCAACTGAAGAGCGTTTATCGGAGATGATTTCATAGCCCCACAGATTATGCGTAAAGCTTTAGCTTGTATTTTATCGACTTTTTGTAGTCCACTCAAGTTACATGGTTCTAAAAGAAAAGTCCCATAATCTAATACACTTCTTATCATTGCATTGTACACTAGTTTCATTGTAAAGGGGTGGGATCCCCACCAAACACCGGAAAGACTTTTTAACATATTTAGGTTTCGCTCACATTTTGAATAGATGTAGTCAAAATGTACGTTACCATTCAATTTTGAATCTAAATATAATCCTAAAAATTTTACATTCTCTTTTACAGGAATTGGAGTTCCATCATAAAGAATAGTTACAGGAGGTGGAATACGCATTCGTGAAATTAAAACTACCGAGCTTTTATTGGCTGACAACTCCAAGCCATTCCTATCCATCCAGGATTTTAGTTTCATTAAAGCAATCGACAGATTTCTACAAGCATCACGTATACATAGGCTGCTATTTATGTATCCGGAACTGGCCACTTACAAGAACAATATTTAAAAAGTAATTACAACATTTGAAAATAGAACTCTTTGGTTGAAGAATACATTTTGTTTCATGTGACTGTCAATTATTTTTCCCTTGTGGCGTCATTTTGAAAATTGCGTGTCTTCATTTGCCATGGATTTAACGCGTGAACATTTTCGTGCAATGATTTACTACGATTTTTGGCGTGGGCTAAATCAACAACAGTGCTTTATTCAACTCACCGCAACTTTTGGAGATGAAGCACCATCAAAAACCACTGTTTATCACTGGTACAGTGAGTTTAATCGTGGGCGGTCTATGCTCACGGATGAAAATAAAGAAGGTCGCCCAAAAACAGCTGTTGTCCCACAAAATATAGATGCTGTGCGGGAACTAATAATGCGTGATCGTCATGTTACATATCGCGAGATAGAGGCGTCCTTAGGCATAAGTATGACGAGCATACATAAGATATTACACGAACATTTGGCTGTAAAAAAATATATTCGCGTTGGATTCCGCACAACTTGACAATCGATCAAAAACGGGCTCGTGTCGATTGGTGCAAAAAAATGATAAAAAAATACAACCGTGGTACGTCAAAAGCCGTTTATAATATCTACACAGGTGATGAATCTTGGATCTATGCATATGACCCCGAAACTAAACAACAGTCAACGGTGTGGGTGTTCCAAGATGAGCCGAAACCAACAAAAGTTACTCGTGCAAAAAGTACTTTGAAGCAAATAGTCGCCTGTTTTTTTGGAATTAATAGACATGTGGCTACAGTGCCATTAGAGAATCGTAAAACGGTTAATTCTGAATGGTATACGACCATTTGTTTACCAGAAGTCTTTGAAGAAATAAGAAAGGACAACCGACAACGCAGAATCATATTACATCACGACAATGCTAGCTGTCACACCTCAGCTGAAACAACTCAGTTTTTGGAGGGTCAAAAGATCGAATTGACTGGTCATCCGCCGTACAGCCCTGATTTGGCACCTAACGTTTATTTCTTATTTCCATACGCGAAGAACAAATTACGTGGTCAACGTTTTTCGAGCCGCGAAGAGGCTGTTGATGCGTTCAAAATGCACGTTTTGGAGATACCTCAATCAGAATGGAAAAAGTGCTATGGAAATTGGTTCCAGCGTATGCAAAAGTGTGTCGATCATCGCGGCGAATATTTTGAAAAGCAATAAAACCATATTAAATGATATATGTTTGTTTCTTTTTTTTAATTCCGGATACATAAATAGCAGCCCTCGTAGAATGAGAAATTATATAAATAGCTTTATCATCTGCGTATTGTAATAGTTTTATTATATTCAAGTCCAAACATTTTTCCATGTCAGCAGTGTATATGTCGTACAATAAAGGACTTAAAACAAATCCTTGCGGAATTCCGTTACGAACAACTCTTGTTAGTGTATATTCGTCTAAATTTAAAACTATAATCCTTTCTAACAATAGATTTATAATGAAATTTGCTAAAATTATTGGTACACCTAAGAGAATTAACTTCTCCTTTAATAAACTTATATTTACATTATCATAAGCAGAATTTATGTCCAGAAAACATGCAAGAACAAATTTATTCTCTGTAAATGAAATACGAATGTCTGTGGTTAGAATGGCAATGTTGTCTATGGTCCCTCTACCTTTCCGAAATCCAAATTGTGAATTTGTCAGGAGGTTATGTTTTTCAACAAACAAAATGTTCAGCAATTTTTAATAATACAGAAGATAATATTATGGGACGATACGATGTAGCCGAAGAAGGTGGTTTATTGGGTTTTAATATGGGAATTACTTTTTGCATCCTCCATGAAGTTGGTATATTCCCTGATAAAAGAATTTGGTTAATTAATTTAAGGTAATATTCTAAAATGTCGTCATTAGCATGCTGAAAAAAACTATAAGGAATGCCATCCAGGCCAGGAGATGAGTCTTTAAAATTTTTTACCACCCCTCTAAGTTTTTCTGGAGTAAAAAGGGAGTTTAAATCCTTGAAACTTACATTTTCTAGCGGAGATGGAGATAGACAGGAAACTGAAGGAGGGGGGCTATATTATCAAGAAAATTATCAGACAAAGATTCAGGAATGGGATAGAAGGAAGATTTGAATGCTGACCTATATCGCCTAATATTATTCCACACTGTGGTAGGGTGTACGTCTGGACTCAAAGATAAACAAAACTTTTTCCAGCTTTCTGCCTTTTTTCTCTTGAACAATTTTTTTGTTTCACGAGTACAATCAAGATAAAGTTGATAATTAATTATATTTGGGTTTCTATTATATTCTTTTTCACTTTTTTTCCTGTTCCTAATAGCCACTGTGCATTCTTGATCCCACCAAGGTGGAGATGGTATATGGTTAGATGAAATATTTTTTTAGGAAAACACTCTTCTGCTGCTTTAATAAATGCAGAGGCCAAGGCATCTGCACAAATAGATTCATTTTCAGACTTTATGTCAGGGAGAAATGGCAACTGATCTAAAAGTAAATTTTTAAATTTATCCCAATTTGAATTATTGTTTAGATGGTATTTTATTGATGATTGAATATGATTGGATGGTTTTTTAGATTTTTTACTAGGAAATGATATTAAGATCGGAAAGTGGTCACTTCCGTGACTAGATTCTAAAACATGCCAGTGAAAAATAGATGAAAGATGGGGTGAACAGATGGATAAATCTGGAGCACTGCAACCTTCATGAGGAGCAGTATGACAGGTTGGCTGGCCAGAATTAAGGATGCACAGTTGGTGATAATCTACTAGGTCTAGTAACTCACGTCCCCATGGATTGTCTATATGGCTACCCCATGATCGATGTTGTGCATTTATTATCAATTTATGAATATCAGACATACATAACATATAATCAAATTATGAATATCAGAAAAAATGCTATATGAAGGATGAGGTATATACAATGAAACAAAACATATTTACAGATGCAGCAATGATTGAGAAGTCTGAGTGATGTGGAGGGAGAGAAATGTGATGAAAATTAATGATGATGTTTGATGAGCAAGGCTGTACCACCATGCCCATCTGATCTATCTTCGCTAAGACAGGTATATCCGGAAATCTTAAAAAGAGATTCCGGTTTTAACCATGTCTCTTGTAAGGCAAGAATAGATGGTTTAAATTTTATTAATTAGATATAAGATTTCATGTTTTTTACTAATTGCACTTCGGCAGTTCCATTGTATTATATGGTCCATTATTAGATGTATTATTATTATTTGATTCTGTATTCAATAAAGCTACGTTGGACGGTGAATAAGTAGATAGCAATGTTAATAATTTGTTTAAGGCTAAAATGGTTTCTTGGATAGAGTTTAAATCAAAATTAGGTGTAGGATAGGCTGATCCATTACTTCCTGATGGAGGATTATAATCCTTTACTAAAGTATTATGAGCTTGTCTATCATACCCATACTCCTGTCTAGGAGGAGATTTGGGTTGCTTAAAAACTGTTTTTTTATATGATTTTTGATCTAAACTACTATTACTTCTAATGTTGTTATTTACAGAGCTTGATTTTTGCATATTTACAGGTGCTGACAAAGAATTGGAAGATATAAGTACATCTGAATATAATTTAGATACAGTTGGATGGAGTTTGGAGGCTTCAGAATATGATAAGCAATTATGAGCCATTGACTCTTTTATGGACTTTTGACGTTGATACTCAGGACATTTTTTGTCTGTGGCAATATGAGAACCATGGCAGACACACAGTACACAGATTCCTCCTCTGAGCAATTTTCTCCAGCAAGACCTTGACCACATCTATAACACCTAGGTGTAGATCGACATGTGCTTTTTACATGACCATACCTGCAGCAGTTATAGCATTGTATGGTAGGGAATATATACAAATCTACGGGCAGAGCATTGTAACACATAAATACCCTCTTGGGTAATACTTATCCATCAAAAGTTATAACAACCGACTCAGTGTTATTAAATTGAGTTGTTCCACTGATAACAGTATTTTTCTTTAATCTTCTTATTTTTAAAATCTCTCCACAACCAACGGGAACTGATATATTATTAATTATGTCCTCATCGGACCAATCCCTCTGACTAGGCCTATTCTGCTGACTTGGAAGGAAGGTATAAAAGCTTTAAATTGATCTGCACTTAATTGTTGACTATTTATAAAGTTGTTTGCATCCGAATAAACAGAAAAGGAAATAGATAGTCTATTTCTTGCTATCTTTTTTATGCTACCATTAATTATATTTTGTATATTATTTTTCTTTAAATTATGCCCAAAAACAATTGGATGAAAATTTACATTTTCATTAGGGGATTTTGTTATTTTTTGAATGTGAACTACATACGGAGTAGAGTCGGTGTCTTTATACATTAATCTACTAACCCTAGAACCACCTAAGCCTTGATTATTCACGATATTATCAATTGTCTGTGTTTCAGCTATTGTATCATTTTGTTTACAAGCTACGTTGTTTTCAGAATCGCTAAAACACATACAGTTTACATCTTTTTTAGCTTTTTTTTTATCGCTGGACGTTTACGTGGGTTTGTTGAGTATGAAGCATCTGTATCCATACTAGAATCGTTTGAAATGGTCACATAACAACCAACGGGTCCAGGTCCCCCCGGGTCGGGCTCCTCCATGGTATTCTTATAAAACTACAAAATAAAGAAAACTTACCTAAATAAAACTTAACGACACTACTAAGAAAATAAATTATGACTAAAAATAAACTATATAATTAACTATTTACATATAAAATTAATTTCAAAATTTTATGAAAAAACACCGCGACCGCCTTATTCAAGTTCCCGCGCTTTTTTCGGGCAACTAATTGCGGCATAAGATCACAGATGTCGATTAAAAACTACAGATTAAAACCTAAATTCACAGATTATGCTACCTAAATTTGCCATTGTATGGAAATGTCCTACCCCTGGAACAAACATTATTTTTGTTCGAACAATCAAGAACAAACGACGAACAATCGAATTAGCAAAAAAAAAAGCTAAAAATTGACTTTCCCCCGCTAACTTGAGACACCAATGAATACCATCCATTTAGATAGTATATTCGTTATCGTGCATAAGTGTAGGAAAGTGGTGTGATATCCAGAAAGTGAAACGTGCTATTTTGTGTTAACATCAGAAGTGTTGCAACTTGCAAGTGCATTGCCGGCCTTTTTTTTAATGAAGGAATAGGCTACGGGAATAGCGAATAGAAATGAGGTGTAGGGAGTTGGGCCTCCGGTAAATTCATTCACTGGACCAAACACAACGCATCGCTGTTTCACGCCATTTTTCTGTGAGGCCGTGGTATTTCTCCGGTCAAGCCGGCCCATTCGTGCCAAAGCATGGCCCTCCCACGGCAATGAGCGTCCGTATTATTTACATACTTGAGATCAGAAAATGTCTCATTCGCAGGCATATGTGCGTATAATAAAGCGTCCTCCTATAATAAAACGTCTACCACTTTTCTGTATCGACCGACTTGATTCCTTGACTGTATTAACTTTTACTTAAGACTTTAGACCTGGTGATATATGAATACGATGCTAAAAATTGTAGTATACAGTAGGTATACTAGAACCATAACTAGAACATTGTTTCCTGCCATTACTCGACACTGGCCATGGTTTTATAGCCGAAGTGCCATAATAAGAAAAAAACAAACTTTGCGTCTTGTGTCAACGTCAATACTCAATTCTGTAAAAGTCAAACTCAAAGCTCAAACACGGAACACCTATTTTTTATTATGTGCAATACAGGTGGACGAAATTTCCGAACAAAAAAAAATTGGGTTCCAAATTTAAACGTAGCAACTAAATGAAATCACATAATCTGTGCAAGGTCGACTGTGATTGGCTGATAAAAAAGACCATAGAGGATATAAACTACATGAGAAAAAAGACGAAGAAGAAGTTTAAAACTCAAAGTTCGATTTTAATTTTGTGAAAATTATTTTGTAGCAATTCATACAAAAATTGTAAATTAAGTGGATTAATTATTGATAAACGAAAGGTAAGCTATTTTAAAATGGAAATATAACCGTAAATTGATAAATTGAAGCAAAGCATAACTATGTCATACCATGCTCTAATACAAAGTATGTCGTAGTTTGGTCGTAGTATTATTTGCACATTTGTACAATAATTTACAACTTATGCTATACTTATATTATGAAAAAGACAGATTATTATTTCATAGAAAATATTGTAATGTATATCAGTATACAGTTAATTTGGAAAATGTTGAAATGTGTATATTGTTTTATTGTAATAATACTGGTTGTTAACTATACTTAATAATTTATGTAAACCGTATGGAAATGTAGTAAATGAAAAATGTTTCATTAATTTCAGATTTTTAGGTCCTTATACTAGTTTGCAACATTTAGTCTGCAAGCAATAGCTCATCAGGAGATTTTAGGAGAAGGAAGGTATGGGATTATGAGTGGTACGGCAACCAAGGAAAAATCCTCTGATCAAGACGTGAGGTGGTATGCAGCTGGCCTAAGCCCACGCGATAGATTTCAATACAAAGTAATGATACTTAATTAGTGTGTATGTATAAAGGTGTGCGTCCACTGGATCGGAATCGGAGCGTAGGTACGCAGCGGACGGATTTGTTGCTTTGTATGTATGGTATTGACTACTGTGAACTGCACTAGAAGTACTGGAACATCATTCTGCGCCTGACAAATACTTATATGACGACACGACGCGCCGTCCGCACCGTACGTCCCGATTCCGACCTGGTGAACGCGCAGCTTTAATCCCCTCCCTATATAGTTTACTGTATAAGCCAATCAAGTAGTTAGTAGAGTAGCATAGAAAGCTATTCTATTATATTTATAAATAAAATACATAAAACTGTACTGTAATATTATAATATTGAATAATAGAAATCAACAAAAGCTTGTGGATTAAATCTGTTTTATTGTTTAATTTACCTTATTAGCCTATTTAATTAGCTATGTACAATATTTTTTATTGAAATAAAACATTTATTTGAGCTCATTTCTTTTTTATTAATTTTTTTTTTAAATTTTTGGTCTGTTTAGAGTGAAAGGTTTTGCACTTAAAAATTTTAACTTTAGTTTCAAATTAAAAAAATAACGGATTGTTATTTTTTTTTCTTTTAAGTCCGACCTCTTGTTACGTAGTATACAGCAGTGTTGCCAGACCGTGGGCAATTGCCCACGCCATGGGCAATTTTAGGATTATTTTGGAAAAAGGGCGGAAGGGTCTATGAATCGGTAAAATATGGGCAATTTTGAAAACAAATACTAACAGTATTTCTTTACTGAAACAAAATTACAGTAATAATAATATTATGTCATATTATAGTAACAATGCTATGATACTAAGTATATCATAATATGGCACTCTGAATGAAATAATTACGTAACTTAACATTAAAGAGAGAAGTATCTAATCAACTCAATATAAAATTATAATATGATACTAGCTGTTCCCCGCGGTGTTACCCGCGATTCTTATGTGAAATTATATAGACTATGAAAAAATATAAACAGACGAACATTTATAACCTCTTCCTTTTTGGAAGTCGGTTAAAAGTACCAATTTCTTGTAAAAGGTTACCGAGACGACCACATAAGGTTTACCCTGTGAAAAACAAATGAGATCTCATGTAGTCTGTAGAGTCAAGCTTCTGAATCTACACGGCCTAACTCTACTGACCCTAACTTAAACAAATTCTACATACCAGTAAAATATTATATAATATGGCTTCGCCGTTTCGACTATTGCTACCGTCGCGGAGGTGAGGGTGGCGCTAAGGTTATTTAGATTCCCCTACAGGGATTTGTTTTACTGGTTATGGGCGATTTTCTGTCGGAAAGGGCAATTTTAACAACCTGCGTGGGCAAATGTTTTGATCAGGTCTGGCAACACTGGTATACAGTTTACATCCTCTTTGGTGCAATATTTACGTGTATTTACGTTTGAGATTATTAATTGTCCTATAAGCTTTGTAACTTTTAGAATATTCGACCACTAGAATCCAAATAAACTGGATCATTTAATTATAATAGCTTTCTGTTCCCTTCCTAAGTCTATTTCCAGAAATGCATCTATGAAGCGCATAGTTTTACTTTTGATTGAACGGATGAATCATCAACTTAATACAGTTTTTAAGTACATCAAATACCACAGTATTTAAGTAAGTATACCTTACAATTATTGGACATTAATAATTTTGGACCTTTTAGTTGTTTTTTCTTGGGTTGTGATCTAATATGTAATGCTCTAGTTGAGGGGTTACCAAACTTATTTTGTCTACAACTACAACTACAACAAGTTATGTTTTAGCGCCCCCCTTGTTTGAATTTAAAATGCATCCAGATGAAATAAATCACCCCCCAAGCCTCTATAAAACGCCCCATTTTTTTTCTGGGTCCCACACCACCCTTTAGACCTCTAGAGCCCACAAGGGGGCGTTATCGCCCACTTTGGGAAAGACTGCTCTAGTTGCTACCTCATCTCTAATAATTCTATTCTAAATGATACTGACATTTACTAATATGTGTTCTTAGTCATCATCATGGAGTGGCTCTTTGGTCATCGGATGACGCCTGATGAGATGCTCCGTAAAAACCAGCGAGCACTCAACAAAGCCATGAGAGATTTGGACCGTGAGCGTATGAAAATGGAGCAGCAGGAGAAAAAAGTTATAGCTGATATAAAAAAACTTGCAAAAGAAGGACAGATGGTAATTGTAAAACAAGTTATTCATATAATAAAAAAAGGAGGGCAAAAATAGTATTCAAAAACACTCAATGAGTGGAAAAATAGCTCACAATGTGTTATTTTCACATTACAACACATTATGGCCACAATGCGAATTTCTCGTTGTGGCTCCAATGAAAACGGTCACGACGCGTTCTGGAAATCACAAAAAGACCAAAAAATCAGCCAAGTGCGAAACGGACTCGCTCACGAAGGGTTCCGTACCACTACAGAGCAAAAATAGGCTAAAAATTGTATTTTTTGTATGGGAGGCTTCGAATAGTCCATTGAAATGTTACATGAGCTTTACATTTATTAGAGGACGCAGTTTTATTTTTGGGATATGTTGGGGGGGTCAAGAAGCTTAACCTCAAGTTTGTGGGGTTGCCATCCTTGTCCCCCGACCGCCATCTTGAAAAAAAGGGTGACAACACTATTACGTCTTACAAAAAATTTGTCAGAATGTAATTTGTTGCAAATTACTTTGCCTACAAATATGTTTTATAGCTATTCAGTATTCACCCTTAATTAAAAAGTGGCCTGGTTTCATTGAAAACAGAGTGCTCTTGTGTATTGCGCACACACTTGGGCACTCTAAAATCACTCCTGTGTTACTGACCTGGTTTCAGTGCTCTTGTGTATTGCGCACACACTTGGGCGCTATAAAATTACTTCTGCATAACAGCTGGCTTGGTTTCAGAACGCGTCGTGGCCGTTTTCATTAGGGCTACAACACGAATTCGCGTCGTGGCTGTTTTTAAATGCTCAGAACGCGTCATGGCTTTTCTCGATTACCAGAATGCGTCGTGGCCGTTTTCATTAGGCCGTTTCACTATGACCACAACGCGTTGTGAGCCATTTTTTCGCTCACTGAGCGTTTTCGGTCTTAGAGCGTAACATACATATTATAATACTATATTATAGTATGCCTACTATGCTAGTCTACATATGCCTACTATACTGTTAAGTATTTCAGGCCTACTTTTCTGCAGCCACACATGCTTCCACAGTTTCCTTTGTATCTGCAGAAAATTATTTCATGAGATCGGGGGGTCTTTTTCTGAAACGATCATCTACAAGATTGGTCTGAGGTATTTTTTTGTAAAATGTATAAAACAAAGTAAAATTGTAATAAGAAAACTTTAAAAAAAAATCTCACTTTTTTGCTTATAGCTTTTTAATTTTTAATTCAGGGTGAAAAGTTATATGAACATATTTGAGGTTAAGCTTCTGTTGACCCCCCTAACATATCCCAAAAATAAAATTGCGTCCTCTAATAAATGCAATATTCGGTCCTAAAATTGTAACATTTCAATGGCCTAGTAATAGTTTTCCTACACTATCATACCACTGCAGTAAAATTCGATCTTTACAGGACGCAGTAAAAATAATGGCAAAAGATCTGGTGCGAACGCGGCGCTACGTGCGCAAGTTTATGCTGATGAAGGCCAACATCCAGGCCGTGTCGCTCAAGATCCAGACGCTCAAGTCGCAGAACACCATGGCGCAGGCGATGCGCGGCGTCACGCGCGCCATGGCCACCATGAACCGCCAGCTCAACATGCCGCAGATCCAGCGGATCCTGCAGGAGTTCGAGAAGCAATCCGAGATCATGGACATGAAGGAGGAGATGATGAACGACTCCATCGACGAGGCCATGGAGGCCGACGATGACGAGGCGGAGAGCGACGCTGTGGTCGGCCAGATCCTCGACGAGCTCGGCCTGCAGCTCGGCGACCAGCTGTCCGGCCTGCCGCAGCCCACCGGCTCGCTCTCGGTGCCGGGTCGGTATACGATTGTTGTAAAAAATAAACGTCGCACACCACATTTTCGTCGCTACAACTTGGTTATTCTGTTTCAGCGCGTACGCCCGTGGCGGCCGGCGTCGGCGTCGGCGTGGGCGGCGCGGGCGGTAGCGGGGGCGGCGGCGGCGGCGCGGGGGGCGGCGGGGGCGGCGCGCTCGACGCCGACGCTGAGCTGCAGGCGCGCCTCGACAACCTACGGCGAGAGTAGCGCCCGCGCCGCCGCGAGTGCGCACGCTCCGCGCCCGCCCCGCGCCTGCCTCCACTACCCGCTTATTCGTAACTTACACGCTTACCTGGTCACCGAAGTAAATTCTTTTGATAAAAATATTATTTTTATGGAATAGAATATGCAAATCCGTGTGTGGCTGTGTCCTGTATAATATCCAAATTCATAATGTATCGAACTAGTAATATAATAGTAAGTAGTGACTCATAACATCACAAGTTACTATTTACTTACTTTGTATATTACTAGTTCTACCGTTGTCATAGTTAAAATTTAAAAATCATTTTTGTTGGAGAGACTCAAATTTTTTTAACGTCTTTGTCATTTTTAACGGTATCATGATACCGTTAATTAAAAATATGCTACATGAGTGGGACTCCTCCTCAGGTGACCTGTAACTTAGAACGTGATTAACATAATTAAGAAAATATTTTATATTGTTGAAAATTAATTATTTTTTGTAAATAAAATATTATATTAATCCACGCGCTTTTCTTATTTCCACACGTTTTGCTTCGAATACCTCTTTAAGGCTGGTTTTAGTATCACGCGGACCGTCCGCGTCTCACAACCAGCCTAATGGCGCATTTTCATTAGTCGTTAACTCGTACGGTATACAACATACGGGGAGTCCCTGCAGCCGAGATAACAACTAATGGCGCATTTTCATTTGTCGTGGCATGCGTTTCAGAAATCTCCCGCACCCCGCATGCGGATCCTATCGACCAGTGAAATTGCGCCATAATGCGTGCCCCTCAGGTGTACCGTGTAACGCCTGTTTGCTAAAACGGACGCTGCCCTTATGATGCTATAGAACGCTGCCGCCCATAGGCCATGGCCTATACTGTCTAGTGTCTATACATAAATCCAGGCCTGGACTCCTAAATTACTGGACCGATTTAAAATTTGATTCGTACACTATGTGCAATTTGATTCATCTTGAAAGATAAGATAGCTTATATGATACATCTTAATAATTTATAGTCCCAATACTATTTTATTACAAAATATAGGGGAATCGACTGGTAACGGTAGTTGTAGTAGAAAATCAGTCATGGACCATGGTCCATCATGGATGTCTCATGTCGCCATGTTGTTTTTCAAATCGCATCTGTTGGCTACAATTGCTACAAAGGATTTGTAGCAGTACCTACACGTTCGTCGTGGAAGATTGAAACATAGAAGAAAATCGTTCTGCCAAGAACGTACGTTCGAAATGACGAGAGAAACCGTCCGTGTATATTAAGTGCATTTGCACCGGACACGAAACAGCCCTGAAAAGGACTTTTTCTAATAAGAGTTCTTCACAACACAACACTACGCATCGAGGCTACGTCGAGCGAGGGATATTCGCAGCATAGCTACGATCTTCATGGCGTTTGCAGAGCTTCACAAAATGGCGGCACAACTACTCGCGACGGCGCGGCAGCGAGCGACCGGGAGACGACGTCGGTATGACGAGCGCGGGCTCACTGAACTCGCGGACCGCGGGAGCCCATATTTATACTCACGCGATACCAGCGCTACGTATCGCGGGACGGCCAGTTTCGCGCACGGATAATTTTCCAATCTTGTAAATATTTCCTATTCGATTTATTTCTCTTTCTTGTTTTGTAAATATTTTTATCCCTTTCTAGATTTCTCTTTCTAATGTTGTTAGCCAATAAGAATTAATCTTTTAACTTTCTGTACATTTTCTAGTAATAATAATTATGATAATTTTTTGTATATAAGCAGCACAAATCTCTCAATAAACCACTTCAGTTCACCACAGTAAATCGAGTTTTACTCTTTACTCCTCCGACCTCTAGTGAACTCTTAGAGAGACCAACCGGTCCTCTAAAGATTCTTACAAATGGCGTCTGGTTGACTGGATTGAGTATAAAAATAGGTGGCGCTATGTTCAAATAAATTAGGAGGAAACTGATACGAAGTTTACTTATCTCATACCTGGTCATCTAGTTATTTCAATAAAATTGAAAATGTTATCATTACTTCGTAAGTTCATTATAATATTATATATCAGTAGTAGGTAAGTATAAATAGGTATAGGTTATAATTTATTTTTTATACAATAATTACTTACGTAATATAAAACAAAGGTTGACCCTCTCTATTAAGTGCAATGACTTAAAATATTACAATACGTTTATAATATGTTTGACGTATTATCTAGTACTAGACGTTCCGCGCGGCTTCGCCTGCGTAAATTAGATATTTCACAGACAAATTATTATTAGTCCCCAAAAAATAGCCTTTATATGATCCTTCACGTGGTCCACTTCTTATATGTGCCAAATAAAATAAAAATTGCTCCAGTAGTGCGTGAGATAAGCCCTTTCAAATAATTTCCCCCGTTTTTTCCACATTTTCCTCTATTTCTTCGCTCCTATTAGTCTTAGCGTAATAAAATATAGCCTATAGCCTTCCTCGATAAATGGGCTATCTAACACTGAAAGAATTTTTCAAATCTTACCAGTATTTCCTGAGATTAGCGCGATCAAATAAGCCCTTTCAAATAATTTCCCCCGTTTTTTCCACATTTTCCTCTATTTTTTAACCGACTTCCAAAAAACGAGGAGGTTATACGTTCGGCTGTGTTTTTTTTTTATGTATGTTCAACGATTACTCCGCCGTTTGTGAACCGATTTTCAAAATTTTTGTTTTATTGTATTAGGTTTCACTCCAATTTGGTCCCATGTTCACAAAAGTGGTGACCTGATGATGGGATCCATGAGTAATCGAGGGAACTCCTTAAAATTCAAATGGAAACATATGCTTTTTTTGGTTTCATATGAAGTATTCCAGGCATATGTTACCAAAAAGTAAGATTTTGCACCAGGATATAGAGATCAACTACGTCTTATGAAAGAGTTTGTATGTAGTAAGTATTCAACCAATCACAGTACACGTGATATTTCTGTTAATGTGTGTATTACCAAGATTTGTTGGTCAACTAATCATAATTAGCCGACCGCGCAAGACAACGCACTTCAAACGTTTTGACAACGCACTTCAAACGTTTTGAATTTTGGAGGGGCGCGCCATGTTATCGTAGTTGATCTCTACCATGGTTCGAAGGTGGTGAACAGAACTCCTTACTCCTTATAGATACATGTTTGGGGGTTTCGGCGTTGTTTTAAGAACTGAAAGCATATACTACTAAGCTTATTACATTAATCATCATCATCATCATCACCACCATTCCACCATACACCTTCACATTATGACCCTATTATAATTGGTAGGTATTTTTCATAGTATTTTATATCAAAACGGATCACGGATATCTTTAAACATTGTTTTGTAAAAAGTTAAGCTATTTTGAAAATTATTTTATTATTTCGACCTGATGATAAGTTCCATGAGTGATCAAGGGAACTCCTCAAAATTTATATGGAAACATATGGTAATTTCGACTTTATGAGATGTATCCTAAGCATATGCTACCAAAAAGCAAAATTTTGCACTAAGATATACCTTGGTTCCGAAGGTGCTATGAGAACTCCGGATTCCTTATACATGCAAGTTTGAGGGTTTCGGCTTTGGTTTAAGAACTCAAAGCATATGCTACTATGCAAGTTACATTCATCATCATCATCACCACCATCACCAGTCACCACACCATGAATCATTAAATCATAACTCTTAATTTGTCGAACGATTTCAAAAATTATATTGTTATATCAAAGTAAATGATTCAAACTTGGTGATCAGGTTACCAAGTTAGCAATTTGATCATGAGATCTTTGAATTATGAGATATGTTCCGTATGTAGGAAACTTCTTATTATTGGGACAAAATAAATAGTTATACTAACGTAGTTCTAAGTAGTTTAAGCATAATATTATATGAACATTATAGTGAACTAATGACTTTCCAGGAGTGTTGTGATAGAAAGAAAGTCACTGAACAGAACTTTAGAGCCTTTAGAGATAGGCGCATGAACATTAATTTTATCATTGCTTGATTAACGCCAAGCTTATATTATCTATACCTATACTTATTATAAAACAAAGTCACTTTTTTCCTCATGTCCCTTTGTTCCCTTTATTCTTCAAAAGTACGCAACGGATTTTGATGATTCTTTCAGTGTTAGATAGCCCATTTATCGAGGAAGGTTATAGGCTATATTTTATCACACTAAGATTAATAGAAGCGAAGAAATAGAGGAAAATGTGGAAAAAACGGGGAAAATTATTTGAAAGGGCTAACTTGAACGCGCTAATCTCAGGAACTACTGGTTCGATTTGAAAAATTCTTTCAGTCTTAGATAGCCCATTTATTGAGGAAGGCTATAGGCTATATTTTATCACGTTAAGACTAATAGGAGAATGTGAAAAAAACGGGGGAAATTATTTGAAAGAGTTTATCTCGCGAACTACTGGAGCAATTTTTATGTTATTTGGCACAGATAAGAAGTAGACCAAATGAAGGATCGTGATAGGCTATCGATTTTAATCATTTTTTCAGTGGCTATATATTTTATACCCGTGCGACGCCGGGGAGGGTCGCTAGTTAATTATACAGTGATACGAGTATATTTGCTTATGCAAGAGTTGCTTATGCAATTTTCTATTCCGAGAGGGTGCTATATCAAATATATTAACTTTATGGCTCTCATATCATAAATGTGTATCCTGGCTCCAAAGTCACTTAGTAGAACACATTAGTATTTACAGAAAACCTTATAAATTACTTAAATTACTAAAAAGAGTGAAATTATTATTTTTAACAAAAAATTAAAACCGACTTCCAGAGTAAAAAACAATAATAATTATTATATAATGAACAAAAAAGTATGAAATAATTCTTACTCTTAACTCGGTACCAGTCTTTAAAATTAAAAATATTTTGTCTAAGAACTCACAATTCTTAGCTGGTATCGACTTCAAAATAATGAAGATTGTGTACAGAAATAGCAGCGGTTTAGGAGTATTCTGCATAAGGCACTATTAAGAGTAAGAATTATTTCATACTTTTTTGTTCATTATATAATAACTAGCTGTTGCCCGCGACTTCGTCCGCGTGGACTTCAGTTTATAGCGCGCGGTGTCAACAATATTGGTGTCAAATTCAAAAGCTTTATAAAACCCTGGTACCCCTTAAATCAAAATATCCAAAAACAGCTGTGCAGTGTGCACATAATATTTCATTTTTTTAATTAAGTAAACTTTATTTATACCTTTAAAGCTTATTTAGCCCCCCATTACACAACTTTAGCTTTACCCATAAACTATTTATCATTGGTAGGTTTAAGGTTACGTCACTGCATAGATAAAATACTGAGTAGTGAGTTATTTAATAACGTGTTACATAACAATCGAAAGAATCGAAAAACTATGGTCAATATGGTGCCACCTCTTATAGAAAGACTTATGAGTAAGCGATAGCGAGATGTAGGTGACTCTTAGCGCCAACTGTTATGAATTTTTGGAACTAACTTAATTTGAACAAATTTACGCATTTTCACCCCCTTGCAGCCCCTTTTTCCAGTTAAAAAGTAGCCTATGTCCTTTCTCAGGCTTTAGACTATCTGTGTATAAAATTTTATTACAATCGATTCAGTAGTTTTGACGTGAAAGCGAGACAGACAGACAGACAGACAGACAGACAGAGATACTTTCGCATTTATAATATTAGTATAGATTATTATTGTTTTTTACTCTGGAAGTCGGTTTTAATTTTTTGTTAAAAATAATTCGCTTCTATTAGTCTTAGCTAAACCCAATTTCACCAACGACTGTTAAAGTTAATGCTCGAATTAGTATCACATTACCTCTTTTGTTTTTCATATGAATGAAAGCGAAGACATGTCATTTTAACAACACTAACAGACGTTGGTGAAATTGGAGCTTAGCGTGATAAAATATAGCCTATAGCCTTCTTCGATAAATAGGCTATCTAACACTGAAAGAATTTTTAAAATCGGACCAGTAGTTCCTGAGCTTAGCGCGTTCAAACAAACAAACAAACTCTTCCGCTTTATAATATTAGTAAGTATAGATGAAGTAGTACTAGTGATGTACTACAGTCTACACTACACACTAGTAGGAGTAACATCCATTGCCGCCAACATTACACGCTCAAGTAATTACATAATAATAATAATATATGTAAATGAAGCTCTTATACACTTCATTTAACTTAAATTACCCGTCGTCGATGTCAGTGTCGGAGTCTGTGAATTGACCTGGGAATCATTTTGCTGACCGAGTCTTTCCTGGGTAAGCTTTTTGCAGCCGTAACCGACATCCACGCGGGCAGAGCCGCAGGCGACCGCTAGTAATATGTACAACTCTAAGACAACAAGCTATATAATATTATTGCCTTGTCGTCTCATATTATGTAACTAAAAAGGGTAAAATTATTATTTTTTAACAAAAAATTAAAACCGACTTCCAAGGTAAAAACAAAAGTAATACTTAATCTTAATCTAAAAAGAATCAAATAATTCTTATTCCTTATTATAGTGGCGTCTTCAGACTTCGCCTAAACCTCAACTATTTCTGTACTCAATCTTCATGCTTTTGAAGTCGGTACCAGCTTACCTTAGCGTAATTGCTATGTCAAGGATCTCAGAGCTTTTCCGGGCTGGTACCTTGTAACCCTGTAGCCTTGGAAGTCGGTTTTAATTTTTTGTTAAAAATAATTATTTCACTCTTTTTAGTTACACTAGTAGCTAAACCATCGCGTATATTTTACGTATCTTATTACAATTAATTGTTAAGAGTCACAACTCACACTCACAAAATAATATATTATTATCAATTATCAGTGAAGTGAATATTTTGTGCTAGGTAATTTAACAATTATTTTAATGCTTCAAACCCCAAGCGGTCACCGGCGATTGCGATAACAATAGAAAGGCTATTGTGTCTTGCTTTTCCACGATCGAAGGATCTATCAGATAAAAAATTGTACAAACTTGCATAGGATGTAGCGTAGCTACTCTTAATATTTAATATTAACATAATTGACAGCTGTTCTTGTAATCAAAAAGTCAAATCGATACTTAGTGCGCCATCTATCGATAATAAGTGTAACTAATTAAAAAGACACTTAATGACTTTGTTTTGTTTAAATGCTATTTTTAAAATAACTTTATTTTAATTCTATTTGTCTATTTAAATTTTATAAAGTAGTAAGTAAAGTATTCGATCTGTATATAAAGTAGTTAGTAAAGTATTCGATCTGTCGTCTGCCGCCACGCGCCGTGCGGCGGCGACGCCGTCGCCTCTGCGGCGCCGACCGCCGTGTATAAACAAACAGGTGTTGTTATGCAGTACATAATTATTATTATTATTGTATCCATACTTATGCCTTGTACTATTATCTATTCTGTGCCATGAGACATTGGTGACCTTAACACGACGTGGTAATGATGATGATGATGATGATGATGACGATGACGATGACGATGATGATGATAATGAATATGAATTGCATAGTAGCATATGCTTTCTGTTCTTAAAACAACGCCGAAACTCCCAAACGTGTATCTATAAGGAGTCAGGAGTTCTCTCAGCATCTTCGATACCATGGTATACCTTGACCCAATATTTGACTTTTTGGTAGCATATTCTTAGTACACTTCACATAAAACCAAAATCACTATATGTTTCCATATAAATTTCGAGGAGTTCCCTCGATTACTCATGGATCCCATCATCAGGTCACCACTTTTGTGAACATGGTACCAAATTGGAGTGAAACCTAATACAACAAAACAAAAATTTTGAAAATCGGTTCACAAACGGCGGAGTGATCGTTGAACATACAAAAAAAAATACAAAAAAAAATATCCACAGCCGAACATATAACCTCCTCGTTTTTTGGAAGTCGGTTAAAAATATAGAACTATGCGTTGACCGGTTTGGGGGTTAACAGCGAGTTATTTTATAAACCGCCTTATTGTGTGGATTGACTGCGAGTCTCTAAACACAATCCTTATGCATCGGAATTGACCGCGGGTCTCTGACGATGTTTTATCTAAAATTAGAAGTATAATAATATGTTGGCTGGTTTTGAGAGGATTAACTGCGAGTTAATTAATATTTAAATTAAAAATATATTGATATTTTTTAAATCAACATAATATATGGATTGACTAGGAGTCTCCGACAATGTTATAAAAATTATTATTTTTAACAAAAAATTAAAACCGACTTCCAAGGTAAAAACAATAATAACATCCTTATAATATGAACTAAAAAGTATTAAATAATTTCTCCTATCTCATGGTGCCTTTTTCCGAATTCGGCTAAAACTCAACAATTTCTGTACTCAATCTTCATAATTTTGAAGTCGGTACCAGATATAGCTGAATCCAGATGCCAGAATATTTGAAACATTTGTAACTGGCACCGACTTCAAAATTATGAAGATTGAGTACAGAAATAGTTGAGTTTTAGCCGAATTCGGAAAAAGGCACCATGAGATAGGAAAAATTATTTAATACTTTTTAGTTCATATTATAAGGATGTTATTATTGTTTTTACCTTGGAAGTCGGTTTTAATTTTTTGTTTAAAAATAATAATTCACTCTATGTTTTATTAGAAAGGGGCGCACTTTGTCTCTGGAAAAATTATTACAGAAAGTGTCCACGTGTTTTATAAAAGAAATATTCTAAGTAAGGATTGTAAATTGTAATAGAAATAACATTATTTGAAGCAATAGCTTTTAATGTTGTTTCTCTTTGCAGGTTAGTAATTACTTGATTATATTGTAGATGTAAAAAGTATGATTTGTGAATTTCATTAACAATTAATTTCTCTTTGCAGAGCAACAACATTGGTTTCTTTTGTTTCAATCAAAAAACTTATTACATATATTATTAGGGTTCCGTACCCAAAGGATAAAAATGGGACCCTATTACTGAGACTTCGATGTCTGTCCGTCTGTTGCTTGGCTGTAACTCAAGAACGGTAATAGCTAGAGAGTTGAAATTTTACACAAATACTAAAATACATAACAAATACTAAAAACAAAATAAAAATAATATTTAAGGGGGGCTCCCATACAATAAACGTGATTTTTTTTACCTTCTTTGATCTATAAAATGGCAACAGGTAGGTACTTGAATTTTTCTCAAAGTCTTTTGTTATATTGTGTTCTTTAATATTTAATAATAATATTAGAATAAAATAAAAAATTAAGGGGGCTCCCATACAAAAAACACAATTTTTGGCCTAATTTTGCTCTATAAGGGTACGGAACCCTTCGTGCGCGAGTCCGACTCGCACTTGGCCGATTATTATTATCTATTAGTTTGCGACAAAGTAAATACTTCTAGCTTTCAAAAGCATTATTACTATAATTTTTGAAGAAGTTGATCATGAAGTCAATTTTTAATTTTCATTGTTCACGCGAGATTTTTTTTGACATAGTGTAGGTACTTATTAATATCATAGTTTCCTATCTCATTTTCAGTAATCAGTAATCAGTTCTTTATTTGCAATAAAAGTGGCGGTTATACAAGATGTTTACAATAGTAATAGTTCTGACACTTTTAGCTATACAATAGCATGCAAATATTTTATCTAGTTTTCATATGGTCCGAACTCATAAGTCATAATAATAGGGAACATGCAAATACAATATTTATGAAAATTTTGCTATTAAAATGTTAAAAAAATATAAAAGAAAGGCCACTGTAAGGTTATTATTTTATAAAATATTGTTTTTTTTACAAAAAATATGAATTAAAAGTAGCTTGAAACGGAACGTATTTCAAAACACCAATCAGCGTTCAGTGACGTCACACGTGCTTTTGACAACCATAGAGAAAAATATAATACATACTACTCGACCAAGTAAACTAGACGAATGTCAAAGCTTGCTCTCTCGCACTTACGCACGTCGCTAGCAATGCAATTACAGTGGCCGTAAGGTTATTATTTTATAAAATATGGTTTTTTTTACAAAAAATATGAATTAAAAGTAGCTTGAAACGGAACGTATTTCAAAACACCAATCAGCGTTCAGTGACGTCACACGTGCTTTTGACAACCATAGAGAAAAATATAATACATACTACTCGACCAAGTAAACTAGACGAATGTCAAAGCTTGCTCTCTCGCACTTACGCACGTCGCTAGCAATGCATAAGAGCGAGAGAGCATGATTTGACAGTCGTTTGGCTTGGTCGAGTAGTCTGTAGTACATATTATTGTTTGACAACTTTTTGACAGGTTAGGTTCACGAAAGTTTAATTGCATTTTTCCATTTTTCCGATAAAAATGGAAGCTGGGTTTATCAAAGCAGACTCTACAAATCCAAAGAGAATGTAATCACTACGTTTTATAGAAATCTTCCAAAGTCACTGTTGACATTGTAGTACTTAACATTTTTTGTCGAAAGTGCAGAGTAAGTATTCCAGTGTAGAAATGAGAGGGACTAAAATATTATGTAATATCATTTATTTACCTTCATTCAGCGGCTTCTATATACATATAGCAGTTATTTTATTTCAGCTCAACAAGAGAATCTTATAGCACAATGCCATCTGAATGTTCAACTCAAAAGAGAAGGAGAAACATGTACTTACATACAATAAAAAGTCGAGTTACCATTCGAGTTACTCCAGAACACAAAGTACGTAAAGGAGGTTACGGTATCGTGTTATAGCTAATATAAATTAAACGTAAGGCTCGGTTCAGGCCTGCAAATGCGAGGTCCTGCAAAAGGAGCCTTCGATTACGTCCGTCACATGTTATTGGAAGAAGTCTAAATTATGATTTTACCTCTTTACAGTGCCAGTGAACACGCCTAGCGTGCTACGTAATTTCATCCTGCAGTGCCGAGAGCACACCTAGCATGTTTGCGTTTTTTATAGGGCGGCATCGCTGGGAACTATTAGAAAATAGTGGTGGTAATGAATGTGTTAATAGACGATGTGGCTAGCCACCCATCACTATTCTGGTTTCATTTTCCAATTATATACACCACAAAATGCTAAATGTGGCCTTTGGGTCTTATAAACTTAGATACTGTCTAACCCGTACTGAAGTGATATAGATGTCGCAGACCACTGGGAAAAATAGACGTTCAATCAAACAGCTAGCCCTTTGACTGAACAACGCCTGTGATCTGACCTGATCACTCTTTCGATGTGAATTCGAAGACTTGCAATCTTCTTTGACCTGAGTACATCATCTCTTGAACTTTTCTTAGCCTAAAAATAATGCAAAATTAGGAAAGCCTTTGGGAAAGCCACTGAGGACAAGTACGCAGGCCGCACAGCACGTAGTGATTATATTCTCTTTGGTGCACAGATTAAGGTATATATTGATCAGGTGGGGCCATTGTCAATAATCGTCAAACAGTAGTGACGTCATGCAGACTATAGATCCGTTTTGGCGCCAAAATTTAAATTGACAATTTTAAACCGCATTTTTTGCAGTAAATTCCAGTGTTTAAATTTTTTTAATATACTTGTGGTCTTTTCTACATGGGGTTCTTTAAATTAAACACAAAAATAAAAATATCGCATCTTCCCTATTATTATTGTTCATAATTAGGTACATATACACACTAAATGCAGGTAAAGTGTAACATTGTCAGCTACTGACCAATCCCTAAGTAGTCTGTGGCTACTGACGGTTACGGAGGAATTTGAAAATAACGTACTCTCATAGCATCCTACAGAATACATAACTCGCTACAACAACATACCAATAAAAATTGCTTAAAATAAACATGTCGTATTGAACTAAAATAAAATAACATTCGTTCGTACATACGAACATCGAGGCGTTCCCCACCACGAAGCCCACTACAGATTAAGCATTAGTTACTATGTTCCCCACACTAGCGAGCGCGCATCGGCATTTAGCCTCTTTCTGCCAGAATTTGAATAGCTGGCGAAGTAAGCTACAGTTACACATGCTTATTTCAAGCACGCAGAATGCTTAAACCGAGCAAATGCTGATTACGAGCATGTGTGTCCAATTATCCATGCATCGCTCAAAATAATCATGCTTGGCGTGGTTTCAGTACGTGTTGACAGGTTTGTGGTAGTATCGATCAGTTTTCTCTAATAATAAGCATGCTTAATAGAAGCAAATGTATCGAGTTCGAACATAATTCTTGTTTTAAGCATGCTATTAATAACTCTAATAAGCATGCTGGCTTTGAGCATATTGTGTAACTGTATCTTAAGAGGGCGACTAACCCAAAAAATCAAACATCGTCCTTCTCTCTTCACACTCACGCCCGTCTTTCATATGCCAGGTGAAAAAGGACAACGCGGAATTATCGCCATATTAGTTTTTTTTTCAATAACTCGATAAATTATACATTTTAAAAATCCACTAGGTCGGTTTCTCAATGATAGAATGTTATACAATGTGTTAAAATATTAACTTAGTTCCGCTATCCCCAACCCGCGGCCCGCCGGGACTTCATATTTTGTGGCCCGCGTGATGATAAACAATTTTGAAATTCACGCCCACCGACAAAATAACGTAAAGTCTACGTGATAGTCGTTAAATTTTTTCCACTTTTAAATCGTTAATTTTGAAGTATAATCTGTCAAGAAAGTGAAGAAATTAAAAAGTGGCAACATCGTAGTGTCATCCCTTTCAAATCAATCTAAGGGGGGTATTACATTATCATTTATATTGGATCATTTATAGGATCATATATAGGATCCAATAAAAATGATCATTTGATCATATCTGCATATTACATTATCATTTATCATTGATCCTATTTTACGTCATATGTGGTTTCAATAGCCAATGGGGAGCGCTAATGCTCAGCTCAGAGAATTCGATTTGTCAAAAGACATCGTCATTTTTAATATGGCTTGTTTTTTGTTATTTCAGCAAGATTATTCAAGTATATAATTAGAAAAAGAATTACATTACATTATTTGAAACATATTAACGAACAAGAAATTAAAAACTCTTTTTTATATTAAATCACTGGCAACACCAATTTCTATGACCGTATTGGATCCAATCTCTCAGCAAATGTCAAAAATCTATGATCAAGGAAGAAATGAATCATTTATCTATATTACATTATCCAATATAAATGACTCAATGATCTAGGATCCAATATATATGATAATCTAATACCCCCCTAAGAAAAAAGGGATGACACTACGATGTTGCCACTTTTTAATAGGCTACTTGACCTATTTTTTTTCTTCATTCTAATCGCTTCTTAATCATTTATTTTCACCAAAAAAAAACTAATATTTTAATATTTTAAACAGTAGAAACCCATAAAATATTGATTGAAAAATGTGCCTTTTATATGGCGCCGAAAACACTGTCCGCCATTGTACCGCCATAGTGTGACGTATGGAGTGTAGATGAAAGGAGAATTAATATCTCTGTATGTAAAAATTGTCCGCGGAAATGCGTTAAATTAGGGTGAAACTAAGGGCTCCATTCCACCACGGCGCACGGAGAGGCTACGCACGTGCGTCAAGCTTCGCTTTGTAAGAAAATATATGTGACTGTGTCCACTGCAACCCACGCACACGCTACGCACGAATTGTGTCAAGTCAAAGAAATAAATCCATGCACGTCCACGCGTGTGCGTGGCCGTGCACAGCGTGCGCAGCGGTGGAATGGAGCCTTAATTCACTAATTAGGTGGCGCTACAGTAGCAACGAGGTAAATTTTAAATCATTTAGCAACTTTTATTTCAGCTATTTTAGGTTATATTTTTCAAAATATATTGGTATTAACCCAGTAATTCTAGTAATAATTTATATTCCAGTAATAATTTATATTTTGTCACCAGCGGCTACATTCATTCCTACACTCCATAATTCATTCCATACCCTTTGGCTGCAGCTAGCGCCACTCGTGGAGGATTTTTCAACTGTTATTTACTGCGTACAGCTGGACACTTTTTCAAATATCCCCCATTTATGATAGTTCTCCTTTCATCTACACTCCATAGTGTGACGTCATGTTTTTTGTATTTTATACTTTCTTTATTGAAAAAAGTTTTATGTGCTAAGCGTACGAGTCTAACAGTGCCAAAAAATTAGAAAAGAATTTAGAAATCATTTGTAATGTTGAACACTTTTGTAGAAAAGTTTTGGCCATTTCATTTCCCAGCTACAATAAATGGAGATAATATATAAAACTGATGTTTTATTTTAATTATTCAAGAAAATATATTTTATAAATCTTTCTAGGCTTATTCATATTATTTATGTACAAATAAACTTACATATAACGAGCGCGATAAATAAAAGATATTAAATTACAAATGGGATGACGTCACATCCAAATCGGAAGTACCGCAAAAGCGTTTTCGTCAGTACAATAACTATTTTCATAAAATCATATTTTCAAATCAACTTTATTTATCAATCATAAGCTTTTATTTGATGATAAGGGTGAAATACGGTTTCCTAGGCCAAGTTCTACTAGAAATATGCATTTTTTTCAATGAAATTAAATATAGGTCAAGTAGCCTATTTCTTCACTTTCTTGACGCACACACATATGTTATTTTTTAACCCTAAAAAATTTTAGTTACGGCCCGCGACACCAAGACCAAAATATGTTTGTGGCCCGCATGAAAAAAAGGTTGGGGACCACTGACTTAGTTCAATGCACGGTTATGGGCTATGGCAATAAATGAAAAATTCGTGAGATGCATCTTTGTGATTTTTTTCTATCGAGAAAATTTTAAGATATCGTGTTTTTGCTCAGATCGAATTCTTGGAAATACTCGTATAATGATTAATGTAGTGTCTAATTTTAGAAACTGAAACAATTCGGGGCTTATTTTCAAGTATAAAAATGAATTATAAAATCGAAAATTTTGTGTTAGTCGCCCCCGCGCCGGTAGCAACTGAACGGGACGCGACGCGACGCTCGGGAGTCGCGCGGTGCGGTCGAGGCGCCCGCCGCACAGTGGTCCGAAATCGCTAAATAGTGGACATTCGCAAAAAAGTTCGATTTTGGTGTGGAAAAAAAATACCATCCGATAGACTTTAAGATAGACTTTAACAATAAATCCTCATCAAGTTTTTTATAAAAATGTATATTTAAGGTGGAAAAAAATTATTACGAAAATGTTGTATGGGAAAGAATCTATAAATAGATTTTTTGCAAAAACTACTAGGTCATTCTAGTTCATTTTTGAAACAAGTAAAGTTCTAGGGGTATTTAAGGTTTAGAAAAAAAAATAAGAAAATTTACGTGCAGCCTTTTGCAGTAGAGGGGTTCAAAATTTTGAAATAATTTTACTAACTTTTTAGGTGTGGAAAAAATACTATTCGAAAGACTTCCTAAAGAGTAACAATAAATCTTTATAAAGTTTTTTGTAAAAATGTATTTTTAAGGTGAAAAAAAAATAATTACTAAAATGTTGTATGGGAAGGAATCTATAAATAGACTTTTTGCAAAAACTACTAAGTCGTTCTGGTTCATTTTTGAAACAAGTAAAGTTCTAGTAGTATATAAGGAAAGGAAGAAAAAATACGAAAATTTACGTGCAGCCTTTTGCAGTAGAGGGATTCAAAATTTTGAAATAATTTTAGCAACTTTTTAGGCGTGGAAAAAAATACTATTCGATAGATTTCCTAAAGAGTAACAATAAATTCTTAATAAGTTTTGTACAAAAATAAATTTTTAAGGCGAAAAAAAAATAATGACGAAAATTGTATGCGTATAATGTATTATATAAAACGAGTCCTTAAAAAGCAACAATACTTATATTTACAAACATGGATAGCAAAAACAAAATTAAACTAAAACTAACTACTTGCTGACTAAACTATTGTAATTATAATAAAATAAAAATTGTTACACACACCCTTATAACTCAAACAATTTCAAATGAAACTTATAAATAAACAATAATAAATAATAATTAAACCAACGCGCTTTACAAATATAGTGGATCTCCAATGCTATCATCGCCTTGTAATGACACAACTTCACTTTCTTCGTAATCTTCTGATAAAAGAGGTCTTTCAAGCAACAGGTCGACTGTGTCTGGATGAAATTCTTGGTGTTTATTTTTAGACAACTTTGGACGAATGTGAGACAAATATGGATGAGAGCTTATTAAGAAGTTGTGCAACGAATCTTCATTAGTTTCTGCTCGACTCGTCTTTCTAGTATGCATCTCTCTAGTATTTCTAAATTCTTTATTCCTTGCCTCTGAAGCTTCTTCACTCAAATAGCCAATTGGAATAAATCCAAAATGCTTACAAATATCAGCACCATGTATAAGGAGTTTGTGAACACTTGCAGGCATGTAGTACCATGGATAAAGCTTTACATACAGCTCTGCTGTTTCCCTAGAATAATTTCGAAAGTGATCTATATTGATAGGCTTCCCAGAAGAAACTGTCTGCAATACAACGTATAATCTCTTTATTAATTTTAAATCTATTTTCGTTATTTCAGATGTTGTCCTAAAATTGCAGACAGTTTCTTCTGGGAAGCTTATCAATATAGATCACTTTCGAAATTATTCTAGGGAAACAGCAGAGCTGTATGTAAAGCTTTATCCGTGGTACTACATGCTTCAAGTGTTCACAAACTCCTTATACATGGTGCTGATATTTGTAAGCATTTTGGCTTTATTCCAATTGGCTATTTGAGTGAAGAAGCTTCAGAGGCAAGGAATAAAGAATTTAGAAATACTAGAGAGATGCATACTAGAAAGACGAGTCGAGCAGAAACTAATGAAGATTCGTTGCACAACTTCTTAATAAGCTCTCATCCATATTTGTCTCACATTCGTCCAAATTTGTCTAAAAATAAACACCAAGAATTTCATCCAGACACAGTCGACCTGTTGCTTGAAAGACCTCTTTTATCAGAAGATTACGAAGAAAGTGAAGTTGTGTCATTACAAGGCGATAATAGCATTGGAGATCCACTATATTTGTAAAGCGCGTTGGTTTAATTGATTATTATTTATTATTGTTTATTACTATTCAATTCAATCGTCAAATCTTTGTATAAATTTTAAAGAATACAACATTATTTTATAAAATTTCAGATCTCTGATGTAATATTATTATTATTTTAATTAAAATATTATAATTATGACGCATAAAAAGTGCCTACTAAAATGAGATGCCATGAAGATTCGAAATAATTGAAAATACTTAGTATAAATTACACAGTTACAGTCCCGTACCCACTTCGTTTCGCATAATACGGGAATATTCGGGAGGATAACGATATGGTACCGTACTAATTACATACTTACATCTATCACAATTAATGTTTGTCCTACCTATGTGCAGTGGAAGAATAATATTGGCGAGACTAGTATAGGTAATATCAAACATGGATAGTTTTCCCCTTTTTGTGGTTCCTTATACAAAGGGCAGAGGCGGCGCAAGGCGTGGGCGGTGTGGGCGACCGCCCACGGCCTCGCGTTCTAAGGGGCCTCGCGCCCCTTGGACCACGAGGTTTTTTATAAAGGATTTACAAGTTTTGATACTCAATTATTCATAAAAAAAGTTTTATAAATAAAAGTTTGAGTATCAAAAGATTCTTTCTCTCCAAAAATCCGTATTCTTGCGTCATCTATCAGGGAGCCTCGCAAAATATATTTCAGGTGGCCTCGCAACATATATCTTGCCCACATAAAATTTAGGTCTTGCCCCGCCACTGACAAAGGGTAAAAACGGGTCCCTATTTAAGCGAACGTCTTCATCATAGTAGCTTCAATCTTTAATTTCAGTTCAATCAGTCGAAAATCTAAGAAGATTAATACAAACTTTCATCCCCTACTTTATCGCCCTAATCGGGTGAAATTCATCAAAATCCTTTCTTAGGGGATGTCTAGTTGTCTACGTCATAGTAGCTTTATGCATGATAAGTCTCAGCCCGATCGATTTAAAATTTACAAAGTTTCATACAAACTTTCATCCCCTATTTTATCCCTTTGGGGGTAGAATTGATCAAAATGCTTTCTTAGCGGGTGCTTACATCATAACGTCTACCTGCATGCTAAATTTCAGTCCGATCCGTCCAGTGGTTTGGGCTATGCGTTGATAGATCACTATGTCACTCAATTCATTCAATCGCCTGACTGATTTTATGCCCGCTACCTTCAAAGGGCATATAATATGTATATGTTACGCTCAAAGATCGAAATCGCTCAGTGAGCGAAAAAATAGCTCACAACGCGTTGTGTTCACAGTGAAACACAGTCACAGTATAGCAATATCCCCAGTGAAACAGCGAAATTCGCGTTGTGGCTCTAATGAAAACGGCCACGACGCGTTCTGGCAATCACAAAAAGACCATAACGCGAAATTCGTTTCGAGACTGATTTCTTGATTTGTTCTTGATTGATTAATCGTCCATAGGTATGGAAGATCAAATCTGAATTACCACGCGTACTACAAAATATTTTTTATTTTACTAAATCACTGCATAACGTGTTGTTGTTGTTTTTTTAATATAAAGTAATATGACCTTAATATTATATATAAAAATAGATTTTCAAATGTGTTAGTCGCGCTAAAACTCGAAAACGGCTGAACGGTTTGGGCTGATTTTAGTCTTAAAATATTCGTAGAAGTCCAGGGAAGGTTTTAAAGTGACACGACGTTCACCGGGACAGCTAGTAAATAATAAAAATATAGTTTTATTTTAATATATATTATTTAAATATAATAACTAGAGACCGGATTATATGCATTTGCATATTTTAGCCATTCTCAGCGGTAATAGCATATTTTACCTAATATCTAGTTATGATGCATATTATCGGTACATACATTCATAACATTTTTCACTAACCCTTCGTTCTGAAATGCGACCAAAAATAAGTAACAACAGTAACAGTTACAAAACATAAGGGCTTTTGACTTTTGAGTAATAGTTGTGTCTTTTTACTGCATTTCGAATGCAGTCCGTAGCCGTGCGCGTCTTTTATTTTGACAGAACTTACGATAACTATATACTACAAATTCGGTCTACCTATAATTATGCATATATAATTTGTTACTTGTTCATACTAATTGTGCGTGCTCATTGATCTTCAGTTTAGTTTTTTATTTGTGTAAAATTTGGTTTGTACCATGGTCCAGCCAGGCCTCCAGAAAAAGGATGTCTTTGTGGATAACTGTCTTTCTTAGAACCTTTACACACGACGGAAATGTTTTATACTGTCGTGTTTGCGACGGTATAAAACATTTATTTTTTTCTTTCTTGGGAAATTGGGAAAATTTGTCATTTAATTTTGCGTATTTTGCTAATTTTCGTGCATATTTCAAGCATTTTTCATGCATATTTGCATGCATATAATAAGCTTTTTATGTTGCATATAATCCGGTCTCTAATAATAACTACGAGTATCTTAGTAGATACTCGTAGTTATTATTAGAGATCAACTAGTGTTGATGCCCGCAACTACGTTGCGCCAGACAGACAGACAGACAGTAATAATATTAGTACGGATAGTATGGAAATATGGATTTTTTATAAATTATAAAGTATAAGTAATAATGATAATTTACACGTTATGCAGTGATTTAGTAAATGAAAAATATTTTGTAGTACGCGTGGTAATTCAAATATAATCTTCCATACCTATGGACGATTAATCAATCAAGAACAAATCAAGAAAAACGAATAGCATATATCAGCCACGACACGAATTTCGCGTTATGGTCTTTTTGTGATTGCCAGAACGCGTCGTGGCCGTTTTTATTAGAGCCACAACACGAATTTCGCGTCTTCGTTTTCGTCGATTTTTTCGCTCACTGAGCGATTTCGGCCTTTGAGCGTAACATATATACCGATGTACACATCAACGGCAGTAACTATATTTACTGCCGTTGTAAATGTAATATACTGCTTATAATATACCTATTTCAAAAGTGTCGAGCTGCGATAGGTGACGCAGCGGGGGAAGACAGGAGATGGAGCGCGATGCCGCCTAGTGCAGCGCGGCCGGAGCGGGCGGCGGGTCCAGTGCGCTCAGCGCGATGCCCAGCTGTCCCAGGTAGTATGTAGACATCACCACCACCTGCGTACCATCACACCGCTCAGCTCGACTCACACTATACCAGGGTACGACTTTTAAAGGACCAAAAAGTACTTTCATAGTTGAATATATAGAAGTTGAAGTTAAAAATTGTATCGTGTTGAAGAAAATGAAAACGACTGTTAGTTTTAACTCAATATTATTCTGACCTGCTTGTAGGGCACGCTGCCCCCGAAAAGGCTGTAGCCTAGCACGGCGTCCGAGAGCAGAAACAGCAGCGCGCCGGCGCGCTGGCGGCCGGGCCGCGCCGTCCCCCGCCATGCCATCGCCGCTAGCAGCAGCGCGTACGCGCGCACCGCCGGCGCCAGTGCTTCGGGCGGGCGCAGCGCCGCGCCGACCGCCGCCGCGGCCACCAGCAGCAGAGCGCCGCGCCGCCAGCGCCGGGGCCGCCAGCCGAACGCGCACAGGTAGGCGACGTGCGCTGCTGCGAACGCGCCCAGCCCCAGCGCCAGCTGCGCCTCGCCGTCCCACACCAGCAGCGCGTCGCCGGCCACCGACAGCGCCAGCCCCGCGCACACCGCGCGCCCGTACCCGCGTCTGCATATATACATACTACATACATCATGGTATGACCATTGACTATAAGGTTTTAGCAAAACATGAATATTGGCAGAAGTGAGCAGTTAAGTTAGTGCTTCAGTTACATACTAGTATTATAACTCATAGCAAAATGTAATTTGAGAACAATAGTGTGAAACATTCTAATCCAACAATCCAGATAACCTTGTTGTTTATAACGTAAAGGGCAGTGAACTCTACAATCCTCACACAATTAATGAACTCAATATACCTGAAGGTTATATTTCCTATCTGTACTGTCCTATTATAATTATTATTACATTTAAGGAAGGCATTCCTTGCTTATTGGCAATTTAATACCGGATCTTTAAGAAGCATGCAAAATGTTAATAATCCTTCGATCGTGGAAAATTGAGACACAATAAATAGCCTTTCTATTGTTATCGCAGTCGCCGGTGACCGCTTAGGGCTTGAAGCATTAAAGACACCATTGTCCTGAAAATGATATAGAAGGGAATAACATTAATTGATCACAACTATTGTATAATATTTTTGAAGCTCTCTTACTGTGATGAAGGAGCATCTCGTGTGCGCAACAGCACACAGACCAGGAGGCACAGTATCGGAGCACACTTAAGGATCGCTGTTGACAGAGATGGGGTTCCACCTCCCACCACAAAATATACACACACTGCCTTGAAGAACGGCACCAACCGTCCATTGATTCCCAAGCCTTTTACCTACACAACATTAATTATAATATATGATATATTATTATAGAAGAAGAGTCTTCAAAGATATTATTATCTTACATCTGTTATAGAAATATATCTTTTCTAATATTTGTAGCTTATTGTAGGTACAACTTCAACTTTGTCAAGTATTACGCAAAAACAACATTTAAATTGCAAATGGTTAAAATTAATTTATTATGAATGTCATATTTACTTACGAAGTTAGTTGGAGACACCATGATGATAAGTTATTATTTGTGTAAAATTAACTTTTACGCAGATTACTTGCCACTATGCTATATAGCTGTGTAGCATAAACTGACTAATAAAATTAACATACTCTCATGAACTTAATTTAAATTTTATATGTAGACTATTTTTTGTAAAATCTTATGAAACTAAAAATAGGAAATTTATCGGCAAACAATGACTACAAAACTATGTACAATAATAATCGTACGCCGCGATATCAAAAACAACAACAAAGTGAAGGGGTGAGGGGGAGGGAGGTGGGAGTCATCTTGTGTCATCAGTCGTGTTCGTTTGCTTTTTCAACTGCGCATGCGCGGCTTTTTTGTGTGTCAGTGTGAGTGTCATATTCTAAGGCTGCGTTGCACCAGAGGCGTGGTTAAAGTTAAAGTTAAGGTTAAAGTTAAATATGGCGTCCTTTAACTTTAACTTTAACCTTAATTTTAACTTTAACTTTGACCGGAGAAATTGACAGATGACAGCTGGTCCAACAAGGTCATAAATTAAGATGGTGGGGCGCTGCTGGTAAAGGAGAACTGTCAAAAATGGCGTTTTTGTATGATGACAGCGTTAGTTCCTTTTTTCGCCACCTGCATTTAAAACCTTGTCGAGCTCTATGGTTATGGTTAAATAATATGGCGTCTTGATGGCGTCCATTTTTAACTTTAACCAAAGATTTGACATTTTGCATCGGGGTAAAAGCTAAAGTTAAAGTCAAAGTTAGTTCGTGCAACCCACTCTAAAATACCTTGTCATGTTCTAAAATACCTGTCAGATTTTCTAAAATTTGACAGAAATTGATCTGTATTTTAGAATATGACACTCACATAGATGACACTGACACACAAAAAAGCCGCGCATGCGCAGTTGAAAAAGCAAACGAATACGACTATCTTCTCCATCACAGATTAATATAATATGTAGCAAGCTATTCTCCATGGAGTTATGGAGTGTAGATAGAGGAGAACTATCAGTATTCAGTCGTGTTCGTTTGCTTTTTCAACTGCGCATGCGCGGCTTTTTTGTGTGTCAGTGTCATCAGTGTGAGTGTTATATTCTAAAATACCCAAGAATCTTAAATATATCACTGGATCCTGCGCTTAGAACTTTTTTTTGAAGACCAGTTTATTGACCTTTAGTTATGTATTTTTTCTCTCTCACACATTACATAAAGTTGCCATGGTAAAACGAAAAGTACCTCATCCAAATTTCAAGAACTGTAAAACTTAATTAAATGAGCATTATCGATCGTTTATAAGCAGATCATTGATCTAACAATTTATTTTGAAGTACACGTGAATTCAGTTCTTTAAACCACATTAGTAAAATCACGTGATATTTTTAGCATAATTCAGTATATTTTGCCTAATTCTTGTAGTTGCTCTACTTTATTTTATTAGCAACACTCTGACTCATCTGACTGTCATTTATCTGTCAAATGCTGCCAATATGGCCGATATGTCAAAAAATTTCTCTCGCTTCGAATCTAAGATGAAGGATCAATCGAATGTTCACTTGCTGAAATAATCGTTTGTATAAATATAATTAAATCGGAATTTAAAATATCCATTGTGTTATGCAAAATTGCAGAAGTTTTTGGAAACCCAATTCTTAAATCAAGTTCCACAGGTGAGTGTATTTTTAAGCTAATAACTATTTTCCTAATGAAAGTCAGTTTTTACCATGTTTTTACATTTGAATCGTAAGGAAACATAGATTTTGTTTGATTTTAGTGTTGTATACTTATAATAAACCAAAATAAACAGTAAGTGTGAACCGTTTTCATATAGTTTTGATAAAATGGTTTGACGCATGTAGGTGTCCTGTGCCATGTAGATGGATACATATTATATTGTTGTTGGTGTGAAGTTTTGCCTCTGATTATATATTATTTTCTTCGAGCTTTACAAGATTATAAAGCGTATACTATTGAATAATCAAAAAGAAAAGTCAGATAAATGTAAATGTTACCGGCAATCTGTATAATCCAACATTATGCCTGGGCAATGTATAGAATGTTTATTTAAAGTCTTAGACAGTATTATAGAGGATTAAATTTCAATTTTTTATAATTCCAGCTTCCCCAAAGATGAACAAAGAAGAAAAAACTGATGAATATGATTATGACCCAGACAGACCAGGCCATCTTTTACAACATGCAGTGCCATCTTATTTACCACAATCATGTGATTGTGTTCCAACTGCAAGTGAGGTAAATGTATACTTATTTAATGTGTTTATGCATTTTATGGGTTTTATAAAATAGTCATTATACTAATTAATATATTTTTCGTCATTTCAGTTAAGAAGTAGGTATAGTCCCTACTGAAAGTACAGTACAAACAATGACTAATATTAAACCAAAAACTCACAGACAGAGAACATAGAGAAATTGAATATGAAGAAAAAGAGAATATTGTAAGTTATTTCATTAAATCTGGTTAAACTTTGTAGCTTTTAACTTTTAACAATTTTAAAATTCTTATTTTTGTTGCATGTAGTTGTTTACCAATTACTGCTCTGTCATCTCCGAGAATTGAGTCCACACTTGAATTCCCACTCTATGGATCTTCACAACAAAAAAGAGGGTATGATTTTTTTGTTTATAAATAGGAAACTATTTTGTTTTGTGTTTTAATATAACATTTATTATTCATGCTGTTAAAATTAATTTATTATTTAGTGAAAAATATAACAACTCGATAGGTTGTAGTTAATAAGAAAAGACTTGAGGAAATGTTATGTTTGTTAAAGTATTATAATAATGTATGTATTACTGTTTTTGTATCCAACAGGTGGATGCTCAATATGGACCACCAATAAAACGACCCCGCCTGAAAGATTTTAATGTACAATTTAAAATGAAGCCTAAAGTATTAAACTTTCAGGAGGTTTGGCAGTGAGAAGCAACTATAGTGAGAAGCAAATACGAGATTCCTACAGTTATCCTGAGGAAATTAGATAAAAAATAATTAACCTTTTACTTTATAGAAGGTTAGATAGACCTCCTAAAGTAACCACGATCAAAACTCCACAGTTGTTGATCGTTATTACCTCTTTAAAAATTAAGAGTCATATCCACAAAATCTTAGAGCTTATAAAAAATGACGAAAGTCTGTCGCTGGCTCTTGAGTTAATACTATTCATGTATTTTTTCGTTTAATTGCAAATTGACTTTGTGAATGTAAATTAATGATGTTTATATTTTAATTTTCAATGTAAATAAATAGAATATTAAATGCATGTGCGTTTTTATTTATTACTAGCTGTACCCGCGACGACGTCGTTCAGTCATATTTAAAAGTCTGACACCCTCTATTGCCCATTAACTTAACGACGACATGTATTTATTATAAGTTTAACGAGGATAACAAAGTGTTAAGCGAGCTCAGATTTATAATATTATAATAACGCTTCATTCGAATAACAACAAACATACAGATTACAGACAGAAAAAAATCTAACCACACATAAATAGCTTATGCCTTATCGACGTAGATTGTAGACTAGTACCACCCCCTGCTACATTTTTTTAAATCATATTTTCATTGTACAGAATTTTAATTTCTACAGTATTATTATATAGGTCGTGAATTGAGAGCCACAGTTTTTTAAATATAAATAAAACAGTATTCTCATACGGAAACTCACTTGCAAGTTGCAATTACATACTCTTCTTATGTTGCGAGTGTCCATGGGCAACTGTTGTTTAGAGGACCGGTTGGTCTCTCTAAGAGTTCACTAGAGGTCGGAGGAGTAAAGAGTAAAACTCGATTTACTGTGGTGAACTGAAGTGCTTTATTGAACAATCTGTGCTGTTTATATACAAAATTTTACATAATTATTATTATTCTAAATCTGTACAAAAGTTAAAAGATTAATTTCTATTGGCTAATACAAATTAGAGAGAGAAATCTAGAAAGGGATAAAAATATTTACAAAACAAGAAAGAGAAAAAAATCGAATAGGAAATATTTACAAGATTGGAAAATTATCCGTGCGGAAGATTCGGCTGTACCGCGGTTCGTGGCGCTGGTATCGCACGCGTATAAATATGGGCTCCCGCGGTCCGCGAGTTCAGTGAGCCAGCGCTCGGCATACCGACGTCGTCTCCCGGTCGCTCGTTGCCGCGCCGTCGCGAGTAGTTGTGCCGCCATTTTGTGAAGCTCTGCAAACGCCATGAAGATCGTAGCTATGCTGCGAATATCCCTCGCTCGACGTAGCCTCGATGCGTAGTGTTGTGTTGTGAAGAACTCTTATTAGAAAAAGTCCTTTTCAGGGCTACTTCATGTCCGGTGCAAATGCACTTAATATACACGGACGGTTTCTCTCGTCATTTCGAACGTACGTTCTTGGCAGAACGATTTTCTTCTATGTTTCAATCTTCCACGACGAACGTGTAGGTACTTTGTAGGTACTGCTACAGTTGCTTTCCATCAGGTTACCCGTTTGCTCGTTTGCCCCCTAATTTTTTAGAAATAAAATGATGTTTTTAAAATAATCTATACGTCATTATTTTCTTCTTACTTGGGAATATCCTAAGTATAGATCAATCATGGTCACCTCAAAGAGTGAGACAAAATACATAAGGGACGTCACCCAAGGTCAAATTTTTGGTCTTCAAAGATTTGTTTGGAGTGCAATTTCCAGTGTTTTTTAAGTTTCTTGAAAATACCGATCAATTTCTGTCAAATTTTAGAAAATCTGACAGGTATTTTAGAACATGACAAGGTATTTTAGAATACGACACACATACTGACACACAAAAAAGCCGCGCATGCGCAGTTGAAAAAGCAAACGAACACGACTATAGGGGGATATTTTTTATTAAAAAAGGGGGCAAACGAGCAAACGGGTCACCTGACGGTAAGCAACTACCGTCGCCCATGGACACTCGCTACATCAGAAGAGCTGCAGGTGCGTTGCCGGCCTTTTAAGAGGGAATACGCTCTTTTCTTGAAGGTTTGCAGGTCGTATAGGTCCGGAAATATTGCTGGTGACAGTTCGTTTCAGAGTTTTACAGTGCGCGGCAGAAAGTTACGCGAAAAACGCACTGTGGAAGTTTTTCGCGTGGGACGATGGCGAAAAGTTGCCGGTGGTATGATTCCGAACAATTCCTCAGAGCACTCCCCGTAATACAACCGATAGAGGATGCAGAGTGAAGCTACATCTCGGCGTAATTCCAAGGGGTCCAAGCTGTTTGAAACACTATGGCAGTCAACAATTCGAGCGGCCCTTCGTTGGATACGATCCAGAGGGAGCAGTTGGTATTTTGGCGCCCCTGCCCAGAGATGAGAACAATATTCCATATGAGGCCGAACCTGCGCCTTGTAGAGTTGTAGGCGTTGGTCCGGACTGAAGTACTGTCTCGCTCTGTTAAGAACACCAAGCTTCTTCGAGGCTAGTTTGGCCTTACCCTCTAGATGATATCGGAACTGGACTTCGCTCGATATGTTGACGCCAAGTATCTCAATGCTATGTGCCCTCGAAACGAGGATATACGACCATTGGTGACTTTTTAGTGGTGAACGCGCAGACTTGTGTCTTGGCGGGGTTGAATTGGACCAAGTTACGTCCACCCCATTCAGAGACCTTCTCCAATGAATTCTCCACCTTAGACACAAGTTCGTTTCGACTCTCAGTGACATTTTGCCGAGAAATATTGGGGGAGCCGGTATATACAGCATCACCTGTACTATCATCCGCATAGCAATTAATGCCGTTGGTCTGCAACATGTCATTGATATGCAGTATGAATAGAGTAGGCGATAGCACACAGCCCTGAGGGACACCTGCATCAACAGACTGAGTTTCCGAGCATTCGCCGTCAACTACGACCTTTATGCTTCTGTCTGCTAAGAAACCAGTGACCCACTAACATAATTTCTCGGGCAGCCCGAATGATGGAAGCTTTGATAGCAGCGCTTTATGCCAAACCCGATCAAAGGCCTTCGCAATGTCCAAACTAACAGCCTCTCCCTTCGACTCAATTGCCTGAGCCCAACGATGAGTCAGGTACGCCAAGAGATCACCAGCCGAGCGACCCTTACGGAACCCGTATTGTTTGTCGCTTAGTAATCCCCGGCCGTTCAAGTATCGAAGAAGCTGGCTATTGATAATGGATTCCATTATCTTCGAGAAGAGAGAGGTTATAGCGATTGGTCTGTAGTTGGAAGGATTTGAGCGATCACCTTTTTTGGGGATCGCGTGCACCAAGGCTGACTTCCAGGAAGCCGGGACGATGCCAGTGGAATAGGAGAGCCGAAAAAGACGCGTCAAGATCGGAGCCAACTCTGGAGCACACTTTTTCAACACAATAGGCGGGATTCCGTCAGGCCCACTCGACTTTTGGATATCAAGGGAACGGAGGGCTTTTCGCACTGAGCGCTGATGAAACCGAAAATCCGACATGATGCTCGTGCATCGCGGTATGGTCGGCGGTTTCTGCCCCCCGTCATCCAGGGTCGAGTTTGACGCAAAAAGCTTGCCCAGAAGATCGGCTTTGTCTTTTGCGTCCTGGGCCAACGATCCATTTCCTACGTGTAGGGATGGTAGGGTTGGCTTGCAGAAATTTCCTTCAATAGCTTTGGCCAGAGACCAGAATGCACAGGTTCCCGAGGGAAGGCGCTCAAGTCTCTTGCCAATTCTATTGACGTGCTGTTGCTTTGCCCGAGTAATCTCTTTCTTGAGGGACCTAGAGGCAAGGCTGTTCTCCTTTTTATATGTGCTGGTATTTAAATCCCGAGCAGACACTGCGTTGGCCCAGGATTGGTAAGCCTCCTGCTTCCGGCGAGAAGCTTTTTTGGGGGATGAACCAAACCAGGGACGAAATCTGCCGCCAGTTGGCACTACAGAGGACGGAATGAAAAGTTCCATCCCCTGCATCACCACATCGGCAACAGAGTTGGCAATGTTTTCGGGATCATCCGGCGAGAAGCACACGTGCCCCCAAGGATAAGATGCAAAAAACGACCGCATCCCATCCCAGTCTGCTGACTTGTAGTGCCACACATGACGGTATTTAACAGCATGCTGTCTTAACACCGTAGTAAGTGGCACAGAACTCCTAACAAGGCAATGATCCGATGAACCAAGTGGTGCGGTTACGGATATTTGGTAGCCGTCAGGATTTGAAGTTAGCAGGAGGTCCAACAAGGACCAGTTGTGTCAAGTCGTTCGCAAGGGCAAAGTTGCAGATAGATCTCCCCGCATGATTAGTTTTACTGGAATTGAGCCAGTCGGCGTGGTGGGCAATAAAGTCGCCAAGTATTATGATCTCTGCGGATGGGATCTGCTGCTGCACAAAATCTGGTGCAGCTTGCAGGTGCTCCCAGAGTCGGTCCGTCTCGGGGTCACCACTATGGGACCTATATAGGCATGCATAGACGCGAGGGTGGTCGTCGCAATCTATGCGGAGCCATAAGATTGACAGGTCCATGACCTCAAGATTGCTGAGGCGGCGAGAGCTGATATCATCTCTGAGATACACACACACTCCAGCTTTGGGTAGAATGGAGTGCTCGAGATAATACCCTGGGTGGGAAAGGTATGATGTGTCACTCGAAGATGATATCTGCGTCTCGGTTAAAAAGAGCAAAGCCGTCTTTGCCGTCTCAAGGTGGTAATGGACGGCATTGAGGTTGGGGTGTAATCCCCTGATATTGCAAAAGTCCACGTTTAATATCGAGGCACCCCGCCTTTGTGTGTTTGCTCTTGCCCCGAGCAGATTGGAGCGCAGCTTCAGCAGATTTGAAAAAGTGTCCAGCTGTACGCAGTAAATAACAGTTGAAAAATCCTCCGAGAGTGGCGCTAGCTGCAGCAAAGGGTATGGAATGAATTATGGAGTGTAGGAATGAATGTAGCCGTTGGTGACAAAATATAAATTATTACTGGAATATGAATTATTACTAGAATTACTGGGTTAATACCAATATATTTTGAAAAATATAACCTAAAATAGCTGAAATAAAAGTTGCTGAATGATTTAAAATTTACCTTGTTGCTACTGTAGCGCCACCTTAGGGTGAATTATTATAGTTTCACCCTTTTCAGCGGACACTTTTTACATACAGAGATAGTTCTCCTCTATCTACACTCCATACATGGAGTCATCAGTCATAGTCAGTCATTGGCGTGGATTATACGCATCAATATTATCATGATTCCGTGATAATATTGATGGTCTAAGCGGCCGAATCGCAGTATCGCATTACTATTTGTGAATCCCGTGATACTAGAATCGTGATAATATTGACCGTGTAATCTATGCCATAAGTCATAACCACAGGTCATAACATACCTAATAGTAGGAACAGACGTCCCAATTTGGTCGGGTCCCGACCACCCGACCACGGCCAAATCGGGATGTGTGGAGAGCGGTTGGCCCGACATAATTATTATTAATATTGGTCGGGCGTGGTCGGGTCGCCGGCGCACCCGACAAGCCGACCGCCCGACCGAATTGGAACGTCTGGAAGCTTTGTCCCGACCAAATCGGCTCAGTCGCATTTGTAACGCCGCCGACCGCCGTTGTAAGACGTAATTATGAACGCCGAGGGATTATGAGCCGTCATTATGAGAGCCGAAAATGGTGTTTTTGTATGGGATATATATTTTATAATAATACTAGCTGTTGCCCGCGACTTCGTCCGCGTTAACATAGTATAATAACAAAGATCGATAGTTTTCCTCTTTTTGTGGTTCCTTATACAAAGGTTAAAACGGGACCCTATTAAGCAAACATCAATAAAATGTCATGTTTCTAACTCAAGAAATGACGGACTTTCATTGAAACTTTCTACCCCAAAATCACCCCCTTGGAGGTAGAATTACCTGCAGAAACGCTTAAATACGTATCCATTCATTTTTAATCAGTAGCACAAAAATAAAGTTTCATGTTTCTAACTCAAAAAATGACGGACTTTCATTCAAACTTTCAACCCCAATTTCACCCCCTTTGGGGTAGAATTTCCAAAAACGCTTAAATACTTATCCATTCATTTTTAATCAGCAGTCCAAAAATAAACTTTCATGTTTCTAACTTAAGAAATGACGGACTTTCATTTAAACTTTCAACCCCTATTTCAGCCCCTTGGGTGTAGAATTTCCAAAAACGCTTAAACACGTATCCAATCATTTTTAATCAGTAGCCCAAACATAACATTTCATGTTTCTAACTCAAGAAATAACGGACTTTCATTCAAATTTTCAACCCCAATTTCACCCCCTTGGGGGTAGAATTCCCAAAAACGCTTAAATAAGTATCCATTCATTTTTAATCAGTAACCCAAAAATAAAGTTTCATGTTTCTAACTCAAGAAATGACGGACTTTGTGTGTGACGTGTCTACTTAATAAAACAACCCTACTTACCAAATTTTGTGGCTGTAACTTTAACAGTTTTTGATCAGCGATGATGAATCAGTCAGTCAGTCAGTCAGTCAGTCAGTCAGGACATGTAATTTTATAAGTATAGATTAAAATAAAATAAAAAAAATATATATTTTAATATTATTATTAAATATGTTAAAAGTAAACATATTATAACTAAGGATATTCAGAATAATTCAAGTACCTATTGCCTTTATTGATATAGAACAAAAACGGCCAAAAAACACGTTTGTTGTAACTTGTAAGGAAGCCCCCCTTAAAATATAATAACTTTATTTTGTTTTTAGTATTTGTTGTTATAGCAGCAACAGATATACATAATCTGTGAAAATTTTAGTTATTACCGTTCTTGAGTTAGACAGACAGACAGCTGCTGTCTGTCTGTCAGTCTGTCTGTCTGTCTGCCTGGAGACAGACAGACAGACAGACAGACGGACAGACAGACGAACAGACAGATGGAAAGACATAGAAGTCTCAGTAATAGGGTCCGGTTTCCTAAAAATGATTGCCGCAACCAACGGTACTTTAGCATTTTGACGTGATAACGTCTTATAATTCGATATGGGGTGCGCGCCCGAAAAACATGACAGTTCATGCGGCGTTACCTCGCTGACAGCTCCGAGGCGTTCCATTTACACTCTCAAGTCTCTCAACAACCATAAGGCCCACCTGGGCCGCGCTCTTTGTTTCGATTATATTAGGTATTTCGATGACTTAGAGAATACTTTTGTATGAAGAAGTTTGGTTAGTTATGACCTTTGATACATTGACCACACTCTGAATGAAAAAAAAAAGTGTGTCAGCTCCGACGCACGACTGGAGTTTACTCCTTAAGTACGAGTATCTAACCATACGCAAAAAGAGTTTATTCAACTGAAAAACATTAATATCATATGAAATCAGATGTTCCGGCAATATTATCTACACCCCTTTCTGCCATAGTTAAGGGAAAAGACCTAATGCTAGACACGGAACTAATAGATGACACTTACAACAAAAGTAACATAAAAATAACAATTACTCTAATTATTTCTCAACACTGTACATTTTATAAGGTTCTCAAGCTATCTGTTGATGTGAAAAAATATATTCGGGACGCCTTCGGGAGCAAAATTTTAAAATGGGATCAGTTTTCGTAAATAATGTGACCGCGTCAACAAGCGCTCGGCAGTTTTTTAGCAAATAGGTTAAGGAAGGCGAAATTTTGCACGTAAGTTTTGAATACATTTATTTGATTTCTTGTAATTTCTATTGATTTCATTGGATTAATGGTCATGTTGTATACACTAATTAATGTTTATTTATGATTTTTTATCAATTTTCCATAACAATATAAAGGGTGTCTACTATTAGTTCTTGAAAAGGTAAAAAACCTAATAGATGACATGGATCTCATCTTTTAGTTTTGCAATACATACTAAAGTTATTTTGTAGTTTATTCTACTGCAAATATCATCACTATTCTCTGGAAATATAATTCTATTAACAAACTAAGAACTTAGAACTACTGTACCTAAAAATGGACATGGTGTCTAATATTAGACCTTGTACTGATCTAAAAATCGATTGCTTTAGTTTTTTAGCAATAAAAAAAAAGAAAAAGGAGAGCTGAGAAAAGAAAGAACAAAAAAGAAGAGGCAAGAGAAGCGTTGAGACTAAAGACTGAAAATAAATTTGCCAGGAAAAAAATATGAAAAATAAAAATAAAAGGAAAGATAGTTTCAGCAAGGAAGAAGAATGGATAGAATCCGGAGACAACGTGGATAATATTTCTGATACATGTAGTTAATATGATGAAGTAAATGAAATCTTTTGAGAAACGGCAAATAAAGACCTAATAATATGAAAAATGTAAAATGTAATTTAATGTTCTATGTCAACTATTAGTTCATATTGGTGTCTACTATTAGTGATGTTCGTTTTTTGTGATGTCATCTATTAGTTCTTTTGACTAAGTTTACAAAAAGACCAATAATATTTTATTTTATTGATTTCTCAGAGAATAATTATAATAGTTTTATTTTGTAAAAGTTACTGAATACATGGAAGAATTTATCAATCCTTTATATTCATAAATATATATATGATAACTTTCAAATGTTTCATGATTCCTTAAAGTGTCTGCCATTAAGTCTTTTCCCTATTTCAAAATACTTTTAGTTCACTTTAGCCAGTATAATGATAAAAATTATAACTTCACAATAACAATATTAATTATTGATATTTATAACAAAAATAGCAATATAAATACATCGATACTGATAGAAACAAACAAGTCCAATAACATATAGTATATAGGTATAGTCGCCTATACAGCATACCATATCGTCGCTTGCCTCTCTAACTGACGTATCTGACATTTTTTTCGAAACTGAGTAAAACTACGTAGATAACTCAGTTTCGAAAAAAAAGTCAGATACGTCAGTTAGAGAGGCAAGCGACGATATGTACGTCTTAATCATAAAGTTAATATACCTATCGGAATATAATATTATATAATAATATAAATAAAAATATAAAAAAATAATTATATAAATATAATAATATAATTATATAATAATATAATAATATAATATAATATTCCGATGTCCGATGATTCCAAAAACGTGACACGTTTTTTCGTTACTTGTTAGTAGGTTTTACCCCTCGGATTTTTTCTCATACCGGGCGCCTTTTAAATGAAAATCGATTCTTAAGGGCATTCCCTACGGAGATTCCGTAATTTACCGTATTTAAAGCCTTATAAACTCATAATCTGAAAGCTACAAAGTTATACAGCAATAATCTTCAGTATATCAACATTCCTTTGCACGTTTTAAATTTTCTATTTTTGTTTTTTATACTCATGATATCAGCTTCCAAAGTAATGCCAATTTATTAAAATTCAAGCATACATTCAGCATCTCCTTAGTATTTACAAATTACTTTTATTTGAAACACACGCCAATAGATCGACAATATCATAAACTACATATTCCCCGTTTTAATTATTTTTTAGGACAATTTTGAACTAAGATAAGTAAAAATAATAGGGTTTTGGCGCGATCTTGGCAACGCGGCAAATGTATGGCCAAGGTCGTTTGCTCGGGGGACGGCCTTAAGGAGTAAACTCCAATAAATAAACAATCTGTGAGCTATTAGTATTATTTCGTCTATTCAAAATTGTGCTCTATTTCCTACGTGTCAAGGTATGACTTAATATATGAAGAATAAAGTATTCGTTTATTTCTTCTGAACAAGTCACTAATTATAGTTTCGAAAGTTTATAATTGAGAAACTAATATCACATCGGACTAAATACTATATTATGATGGCTTGATAGATAGAAAATTTAACATATATAATTATAATGTAGTTCACACAAACATAAAATATGGATTGTATGTAAGGATATTACATTAATTTTAAAAAGAGGGTAGGCCGGGCGCCATTTTTTTTGCACATTGACCTGCCAACTTTTTTGCATAGATTTTTCCCGGAACTGAGGGGTTAAGGCTATGACGTTGTCACGTTCAACTATCGTCAGTAAACCGACTTTACAGACAACCGATTTTTTGATAATGCCGGCGGCATGATGTTAATATGCATCGACGGCAATAGGTGACAAGACGTCCGTTCACTACTTCATAACAAAGTCAACTGACGGTTGGATGGCCCACCGTCGGACAATCTGTAGCAATGTCGGAATGGTTGGCATGTCAGCCCCGATTCGGTTGGCCCCGACCAAATCGGGACGTCTGTTCCTACTATAAAAGGCCGTATACACGATCGGTTCCAACCACCAACAGAGGTCACCTTGGTTGGGTCAACAAAGTTGAATCTCTATCTACACGTACATCAACTCGTCAGTCTTGGGCCTTGGCTAGGCTGTGGAAAAGTGAACTATAGTCGTGTTCGTTTGCTTTTTCAACTGCGCATGCGCGGCTTTTTTGTGTGTCAAGAGAGTGTCATATTCTAAAATACCGATCAATTTCTGTCAGATTTTAGAAAATCTGACAGGTATTTTAGAACATGACAAGGTATTTTAGAATATGACACACACACTGACACACAAAAAAAGCCGCGCATGCGCAGTTGAAAAAGCTAACGAACACGACTAATGGGACCACTATCTAAACCAAATCTAAACCTCATGTCATGTGTTCAATTTTCTTTTTTGCCACCGACATAATATCAGCCTCAGGGTCATATTCTTTTAATTTTTCGACAAGCAACTGCCACACTTGACTCTTTTTGTCCCGATCTTTATTATGATCGGAACCAATATCCCATAGCGTAGGCAAATTCCTATACATTTCTTAAAAATTCTGCCAAGATTTCGCGTTCATTGCGCGCCGGCGCCGCCATTTTCAGTTGCTAGCGCTACAATCAAAGCTAAGATCAATGTGCGACTGAGCGCCAACAAGCGTCTACACGGTCGCGTTTCAACTCAATGTTCTCTATTTGACATTGGTAGTGAGGGATGCGCTCACTACCAAGGTAATTGAAGGTTATTTGGTTGGTCAACCAAAAACAAACGTCAACACGGTTGATTTTTGTTCCAACCCTACCAAGGTGACCTCTGTTGGTGGTTGGAACCGATCGTGTATGCGGCCTTTATATGTCGTCTTTTTTTTTGTTGGCTTTTGGCACTGACACCGGGGGTGAACTTTGCCACATCTTGTGCAACGCACCGTAGAATTTTACAAGACCCCCAAATTGCGTTACGTTCCCAGCGCTTATTCTATTTTACTAAATTTAAAAGGTCTTAAAAGGATCCTAAAAAGAAGACTAATTAGAAGCATCTTATTCCACTTGTCCTAATTTAGTAACTAAATCCGTTGTGACCACGTGGCGATTTTGGCCAGACGTCTTCCTAATGGGTCCAATTCTGTCAAAGCAACAAAAAATTGGTCTTCTCATAGGCTTAGCTGTTGGCTCAATGAAAATAAAAATAAATAAAAGGCGAAAAAGATGGTTGAAAGAATTTTTGCTCCACGAAAAATTATCAAACATGAACTTTCAGAACTACTTGGGACCAGCAGACTTTAGAAATTACCTACGAATGGATTCCAGCCCCCCTACCATGAGCTCTTATAGCAGTATTAACTATTACTTTAATATTACTTTCAGATTTCGCACAAACAAAAAACATAATAGCTATATTTATACAAATAGAGATCATTATTGTTAATGCGAAATTCAAAAGTAATATTAAAGTAATACTGCTATAAGAGCTCATGGTAGGGGGCAGATCGTATAACTTATTATATAATGACTTTAATAAAGATTTAGCAGTTCCCAAGACTACAGATAAAAGGTTGAAATCATCTGGCAACACTGATTTAGTCAGTAGAAGCCACACTGTTTCCGACTTAGTACACTAATTAGGATCCTAGCTTTCTAAATGTTATTTCACTTGACTAATTTTTTTAGGATCCTAGTTAGAACTTCTAAATTTAGTGAAATGGAATAAGCGCTTTATTCATTCCATCCAACCTTTTAAGCTTCTTGCATACAACTAATGCCCGGACCGCACCTGCGTAGTGCTTCGTGCTATGAGACGATACCATTGGACGATCTACGTAATGGATGCACTTCATATGGCTATTTGTATTTGCTATTGTTGACGTATACACAAACAAGCAAATAAAGGCAAATACGGCCTTCCACCATGGACGTATAAAAAAAGGCGGACAGATTCCCACCATACACAAAACTGTGTCGTTCAGAGTCGGCCAGCTGGCTGTATGTACACGGTCCGCACGCACACATTCTTGCGCTAGTCCATAACATTTGACAGGCGTCAGAATGTGTGCATGGCCGACTCTGAAGAAAAGTGAAGACACAGTTTTGTATATGACAAGACTCCGTCCGCCTTTTTTTCTACCTTCATGCCTTCCACATAATATGAACGTCAAATACCAAACTTTTACTTGATTTTGTTTACAGTGCGACAAGGTTTTAAACATGAAGTTTATAGGTAAATGTGGAGTGCGAACTTCAAACAATGAAGTGAAGACAATAAAATTGAAATTTGTTGACCCGACGTGTGTATGCCATCTCTTTCTATGGATACCCTCCTAGAATAAAAAACAACCTGTAATCAATAAAAAACATAAAGAAAAATATTGTACACTAGCTGTCCCGGCAAACGTTGTTTTGCCATTTAAAGTATTTCTACTTCATCAGTTGATACAAAATCTGACCCCCTGTTTGGTCCCCTTAGAGGGGTGGCGGGGATTTTTTTACACCAGATATTGAGTTGGAAGAATACAAATATATCTGCGAAAACCGTATGCAAATCGGATCAGTAGTTTTCGAGTTAAAGAAAAAAGTTTGATACATAATCTGACCCTCTCTTTCGTCCCCTTAGAGGGTAGGGGGGGAAATTTTATATACACCAGATGTTAAGTTGGAAGAAGACAAATATATCTGCGAAAACCGCATTCAAATCGGATCAGTAGTTTTCGTGTGATGCTGGAACAAACATACAGACAGACAGACAGACAGACAGACAGACAGACAGACAAAAAAACTAACCACAGTTTTGGCTTCTATAGCGATGTAGTAACACCCCCCGCTTATTATTTTTTGAATATCTCTACGAGGGCTGCTATTTATGTATCCGGAATTAAAAAAAGAAACAAACATATATCATTTAATATGGTTTTATTGCTTTTCAAAATATTCGCCGCGATGATCGACACACTTTTGCATACGCTGGAACCAATTTTCATAGCACTTTTTCCATTCTGATTGAGGTACTCGTATCTCCAAAACGTGCATTTTGAACGCATCAACAGCCTCTTCGCGGCTCGAAAAACGTTGACCACGTAATTTGTTCTTCGCGTATGGAAATAAAAAGAAATCGTTAGGTGCCAAATCAGGGCTGTACGGCGGATGACCAGTCAATTCGATCTTTTGACCCTCCAAAAACTGAGTTGTTTCAGCTGAGGTGTGACAGCTAGTGTGGCGGTACCCACAATTCGCCTAACATTCCTGCATCGCGCTATCGAAGTTTTCTGAGCGCGTCGGTATATATACGACATCTGAAATGTATCAAGTGGGCTCCGGCCTGACCGAGCATAACACCTCGCTCGGTCGGAAGATCTTCCTTTGGCCTTCACGCATTATTCCCACATTGGTGACCCTCGACAGAACACGCCTCCTTCATCATCATCACTCCCCGCCCCTCTGCACCGCGCCAGCCAGCATTGCCTCATCGGGTACCTCGTCCACTAGCCGCAATGTACCGCGGCCTGGGCGACTCCGCATCGGCATCATCGGGCTTTCTCACTACACCGACCGGTCAGCAAGCAGAGCACATCTCTCCTGGTCAGCACGTAGCATCGGCCTCGCACGGCAGCTTATCCGACTCACTGGATCCCGTGCAGCAGCTTACAGTTCCGACTCACTGGGACTCACTGCAACAGTTCCGACTCACTGGGACTCTCACTGGCATTGGTGACTCAAGCGAACAAGATTTCAAGATTCGACCTCCGGTCTTCGGGGGGGAGTGATGTGGCGGTACCCACAATTCGCCTAACATTCCTGCATCGCGCTATCGAAGTTTTCTGAGCGCGTCGGTATATATACGACATCTGAAATGTATCAAGTGGGCTTCGGCCTGACCGGGCATACCACCTCGCTCGGTCGGAAGATCTTCCTTTGTGACCACCACGCTTATTCCCACACTAGCATTGTCGTGATGTAATATGATTCTGCGTTGTCGGTTGTCCTTTCTTATTTCTTCAAAGACTTCTGGTAAACAAATGGTCGTATACCATTCAGAATTAACCGTTTTACGATTCTCTAATGGCACTGTAGCCACATGTCCATTAATTCCAAAAAAACAGGCGACCATTTGCTTCAAAGTACTTTTTGCACGAGTAACTTTTGTTGGTTTCGGCTCATCTTGGAACACCCACACCGTTGACTGTTGTTTAGTTTCGGGGTCATATGCATAGATCAAAGATTCATCACCTGTGTAGATATTATAAACGGCTTTTGACGTACCACGGTTGTATTTTTTTATCATTTTTTTGCACCAATCGACAAGAGCCCGTTTTTGATCGATTGTCAAGTTGTGTGGAATCCAACGCGAACATATTTTTTTTACAGCCAAATGTTCGTGTAATATCTTATGTATGCTCGTCATACTTATGCCTAAGGACGCCTCTATCTCGCGATATGTAACATGACGATCACGCATTATTAGTTCCCGCACAGCATCTATATTTTATGGGACAACAGCTCTTTTTGGGCGACCTTCTTTATTTTCATCCGTGAGCATAGACCGCCCACGATTAAACTCACTGTACCAGTGATAAACAGTGGTTTTTGATGGTGCTTCATCTCCAAAAGTTGCGGTGAGTTGAATAAAGCACTGTTGTTGATTTAGCCCACGCCGAAAATCGTAGTAAATCATTGCACGAAAATGTTCACGCGTTAAATCCATGGCAAATGAAGACACGCAATTTTCAAAATGACGCCACAATGGAAAAATAATTGACAGCCACATGAAACAAAATGTATTCTTCAACCAAAGAGTTCTATTTTCAAATGTTGTAATTACTTTTTAAATATTGTTCTTGTAAGTGGCCAGTTCCGGATACATAAATAGCAGCCCTCGTATCTCCAAAACGTGCATTTTGAACGCATCAACAGCCTCTTCGCGGCTCGAAAAACGTTGACCACGTAATTTGTTCTTCGCGTATGGAAATAAAAAGAAATCGTTAGGTGCCAAATCAGGGCTGTACGGCGGATGACCAGTCAATTCGATCTTTTGACCCTCCAAAAACTGAGTTGTTTCAGCTGAGGTGTGACAGCTAGCATTGTCGTGATGTAATATGATTCTGCGTTGTCGGTTGTCCTTTCTTATTTCTTCAAAGACTTCTGGTAAACAAATGGTCGTATACCATTCAGAATTAACCGTTTTACGATTCTCTAATGGCACTGTAGCCACATGTCCATTAATTCCAAAAAAACAGGCGACCATTTGCTTCAAAGTACTTTTTGCACGAGTAACTTTTGTTGGTTTCGGCTCATCTTGGAACACCCACACCGTTGACTGTTTTTTAGTTTCGGGGTCATATGCATAGATCAAAGATTCATCACCTGTGTAGATATTATAAACGGCTTTTGACGTACCACGGTTGTATTTTTTTATCATTTTTTTGCACCAATCGACAAGAGCCCGTTTTTGATCGATTGTCAAGTTGTGCGGAATCCAACGCGAACATATTTTTTTTACAGCCAAATGTTCGTGTAATATCTTATGTATGCTCGTCATACTTATGCCTAAGGACGCCTCTATCTCGCGATATGTAACATGACGATCACGCATTATTAGTTCCCGCACAGCATCTATATTTTATGGGACAACAGCTCTTTTTGGGCGACCTTCTTTATTTTCATCCGTGAGCATAGACCGCCCACGATTAAACTCACTGTACCAGTGATAAACAGTGGTTTTTGATGGTGCTTCATCTCCAAAAGTTGCGGTGAGTTGAATAAAGCACTGTTGTTGATTTAGCCCACGCCGAAAATCGTAGTAAATCATTGCACGAAAATGTTCACGCGTTAAATCCATGGCAAATGAAGACACGCAATTTTCAAAATGACACCACAATGGACAAATAATTGACAGTCACATGAAACAAAATGTATTCTTCAACCAAAGAGTTCTATTTTCAAATGTTGTAATTACTTTTTAAATATTGTTCTTGTAAGTAGCCAGTTCCGGATACATAAATAGCAGCCCTCGTAATGTACAGAATTTTCATTTCTACAGTTTTATTATATGTATAGATTAGAACCATCGCTCGTTTTGTGATCATAATTCAATCTCATGAAAAACAAAACTGTATTTTTACACTTTACATATTTTAGGCAGTATATTATGTACTTTTTTAATTGAAATTAGAGTTCTCCGATTTACCCATTTTACCCTAATTTTTGATATCTTGCAGAGTTATTTTACTGGCAGCATTTAATAGAAACGTCATTCTACGTGATGTGTATAATGGCGGATGTTTATGTCGATTCAGGTTTTCATACGGCTTTTTTTGTGAAAGTTTTAAATGAAGAATAATAAATGGTGCATGTATGTGTTGTATATGGATGTGGAAGTGAGTGGTATCCAGGCTGTGCCGTAAAATTTCACGCGTAAGTTCACAAATTGCAATTATTGTTGTTGATTCTTCATTTGCTTATTTTCAATGTTTTCGGTCACTTCTTTAGCTAATATTGCAAGTTTTGCTATGTAAATATCAGAAATAATTCTCTGGTTTTATGTTCCGTAAGCTATTAATGTGATAAAGTGGTGATAAATATGAATAATTTTAATTTATTTCCATCATTACTTATTATTGTGAAAAGTGCTAGGGTAACCATAATGTTTGCAAAAGGTAGGACATATCCGATGGCTTTTATACATACATAAGAAATTATCGACTGTAGAAAGTTTTATGAACATGAAATCCAGTTTAGAACTTTATTGTTTTAGATTTCCGAAAGAAATAACAGGTAGAAACATGTGGTTGTCCATCATGCCTTTGAAAAGTCAATTTCAGGAAAAGGCAAAAATTTGCAGTCTACATTTAAAAACAAGTGATTATGACCACACTGGCAGACGCTTACATCAAACTTACCTTTTTTTGAAGACAAAAGTTTGGTGATGGTAAGTGAATATGCATGAATTTATACTCAAATTTTATACTGACATTTAAAGAGCAAGTGGAAGGAGGTTTACTGTTCTGGATAATCTCTTATCAGATTAACTAATAACTCACAGTTAGTAATGAAATGGCAAATAATATCTTGTGGCATACATCTGGCTGTAGACTTCAATGCGATGATGTGATGAGATCATGAGACATGCATAATGTTAATAATTGTGCATTACCAATTTATTTTTCTAGAGTTATATGCACATAATATTATGTTGTATTGCATAATCAAAGTAGGTATTTAAATGTTGAATGTGACATTTTCAGGAGCAAGATAAAATAAATAATACATCTGCCTTAGCAATGTCTTCGCCTGGCTGTAGCATTCACAATGAATATTATGTTTCAAGCGACACACAAATGCCTTTAGCAACATCACAAATGAATTTAAATTTTCAGGTGCAGCAAAAGTTACTTGAAGAAACCATCTGAGAATTTGACCTTATCCATGCCTAGTACTAGCTCTGGATTTCCTGTAAGTAACATAAACCATTAAAAATATATATATATTGGAAAATTAGGGTGTGTATGTGTTAATAACTTTAATATTTTTTTTTTGCTTACAGGACAGTCTGGAGTTACATAAACGATTATGTGGACCTTCTGATTCATTTCAAATCACAAACAGACCACGTATTTTACAAAAATTTAGAGAACCAAAGAAGCATTAGCCAGATAAATTAAACTTCATTCTCATGATAATTAAATCATTTTAATGACCTACTTTATTCCGAATGTATGATTCTGAATGTAGTGTTCTTCAAGGCCGCTAGGTGCATTTAAACATCCTGCTTCTAAGATAATATGGCATCTGGGACTTTCTGATCAATTCTGTTGTATTCTTGTTGTGATTAGCTTTTATGCAGGTACTCGCCTGTACCTACACAAAAGTCATAATAGATCAGCTATCGCCAACCCGCGGCCCGCGGGCCGCATGCGGCCCGCCGGGACTTTATAATAATATGTGGCCCGCGTGATGTGAAACCATTTTTAAATTCACGCCCACGGCAAAATAATGTAAAGTCGCCGTTAAAGTCGTGAATTTCTTTCCACTTTTAAATCAATTTTGAAAAAATTAATTTTGAAAAACGTTACTTTTTAACCCTAAAAATTTTTTGTTGCGGCCCGCGACACGTCAAGATCAAAACATAATCGGTCTTACCACAAAAGATTAAACATCTATTGAACAGTCGTTTTGAGACCATTTTGTACTGAATTTTTCTCTAATCAACTGTTCAACAGGTGTTTAAATCTTTTGTAGAAAGACCGTAAATATTTTGTGGCCCGTATGAAAAAAAGTTTGGAGATCACTGTGTGTGCATGCAGTGGCATAGGAGTATGTAATTGCATATTTTTTTCTTTTCAGGTTGTTAAGGAAAATATTGAAACCATGAAGCCTACGTACATAAAAAAAGCATGCAAGATCTGTTCGAGAAAATTTGTTGGTAAAAAGAAATAAGATATTATATCAAGCTGTCAAACGAAAAACTGCCACTTGTTCTGCTCATTCACACGAGACAAAAATTATTAAAGATTTAGCCAATTCATTTTTTAATTTGCGGATACGATCAGCGGGGCTAAAATGGTCGCATAGCAATTCCTCCCAATCAATTCACAAAATGAAATGTCAAAACTGTCAAACTCACGAATGTCAAATTTAGACCAATTCAATTGGTCTAAATTCGTGCTAATTTGACATTCGTGAATTTGACCAATTCAATTGGTCTAAATTCGTACTAATTTGAGATTCGTGACTTTGACAGTTTTGACAATTCATTTTGTGAATTGATTGAGAGGAATTGCTATGCGACCATTGTAGCCCCGCTGTATTAAAATCAATTACTGATAAATCACTAAGCCATGGGGCAAGCGTCAAAAACTACATAAGACTGTACTTTTCAGCCATGTATAAAAACCTTGTAAATTTTAAGAGTTTTAAAATAAATTTAGTTTCTTTTGTTATATTAAAATATCATTAATAATGTAAGTAGTAAGTGTATGTGAAATGTAAAATAATGTAAAAAGTGCGCATGTACCTTTGATCGATCACTATTACCCTTTATTATATTATGCCAACATCTTGTTTTATTTGTTTGGTGATGCATGTTTTACAATTTTTAATACTAAAGGGTTACACAAATTCGTAAGTCTTAAGGGTTGGATCATGAACGTAAAGCCCGACCAACAAAATAAAAAACCTCGCCATATTGCGGAAAACTACTGGAACTAATTTCTTCAACTGGCAATAATCTTTATGAGATGTCATAATTGTCATCTGTCAAAGTGTGTTCTCGATTGTGCGTGATATATTTCTTAGACAAGTGGGTTATTTACGCGATATAATGCCGAAAACTATTAAAAGCCAGTTAAGAAAAGTTATTTATAATATCAATAATTACTTGTCGGAAAGAAAGTCTGAAGGAATGGACTCTATTCCTCTAAATAACATCACGGACCTTGTTGTCAACATGACTGGTAGGTACCTCATATAGTGTGTGCAATTTGAATTGGCTAATTTGTGATTAGTTTAATTTAAAAGTTCTGTTTTTAGGTGTATCCCGATCGTCCGTAATGAAAATACGAAGAGAAGGTCAGACTTCAGTTGTATTTTCTACACCAAAGAAAAATAAACCGAAAACAAAAAAGAAAATCAATCTGGATGATTTCGATCTCTGTGCAATTAGGCATAAAATACAAGAATTTTATACCGTCCGAAAAGAAGTACCGAGTTTGAAGCGGTTGCTTGCAGCTCTGAAAGAATCCATAAATTTTGTTGGTGGCAGAGTCTCTTCGTTTACTCTTGCACAAATTAGGTTATAAATTTAAAAAATGTAGAAACCAAAGGACAATTCTTATGGAGCGGTATGATATAGTAGCTTGGAGGGATAAATATCTACAAGAAATCAAAGATGTAAAGGAGAGCGGTATGCCAGTTGTATACCTCGATGAAAGCTATATTCATACTTCTCTCAATCATGCAAAATGCTGGCAAAGTGAAAATGAGCCTGGTGTGTCTAAATCTGTTGCTAAAGGCAAAAGATATGTGATTGTCCATTGTGGCGGCAAGACTGGGTTCGTCCCGAATGCTTTATTAATTTACAACGACAAAGAAAAAAAAGAAGATTTCCACGAAGCCATGAATAAAGTTAATTTTAAAAAATGGGTATTGGATAAATTAATACCCAATTTACATGAACCAACCTGTATAGTCATGGACAATGCTAGATATCATTCTAGCCAAATTAACAAGCCACCAAACATGAATAATAGAAAACATGAAATTGCAGAATGGCTTACATCAAATGATATTGCCTACCCTGCTTATGCCACCAAAAGTATGCTAATGGTTATAGTCAATCAAAACAAACCTGACCCGATATATGAAATTGATAGTTTAGTACAGGATTATGGTCACAAAATATTAAGACTGCCTCCTTATCATTGTGACCTCAATCCTATTGAGATGATATGGGGTATTGTAAAAGGGAAGGTTGCCACAAAGAATGTTGGTTTAGACAATATCACATTCATGCAGCTTGTAAAAAACTGTTTTGAGGTAAATATCACATATTTCGACAAAAATAAAATTAAATATTTTGTTTACCATTACTGATTTTAAATTATTCTTATAGGATATTACTGCCGATACATGGAGTAATTGTTGTGATCATACAAATAAAATAGAAAAAGAATATAGACAAAGGGGACCAGTAATTGATGGAGAAATTGAACAATTTATCATAAATGTTGGCGGCAATGACAGTGAAACATCCACAAGTGGCAATGAGTCAGAGATATCTGACATTGAACCACTACAATCTGACCATGAAGATGAAATAATATATGAATGTGTTGAATATTTAGATTCTGAGTTTGATGAATAATTTAAATAAAAGTTTAATAATGAAATTATGAAGTTGTACTTTTTTAAACTGCCTATATACTTTAAAACTATACATAAATGCTATGGTTTTGTATAGTCTATATTAAAATTAGTCTATATTAAACACTAGCTAAAAATTGTACACTAGCCAATTCGCAAGTGTATCACTGTACTAGATGTTGCCATATTCATAGTTCATTTAGCGCCCTCAGGGCAGGTTTTCTATTTTTTTGGTCAGGCTTTAGAAAAAAGGCGGACGGAGTCTTGTTATATACAAAACTGTGTCTTCACTTTTCTTCAGAGTCGGCCACGCACACATTCTGACGCCTGTCAAATGGTATGGACTAGCGCAAGAATGTGTGCGTGCGGACCTTGTACATACAGCCAGCTGACCGACTCTGAACGACACCGTTTTGTGTATGGTGGGACTCCGTCCTCCTTTTTTTATACGTCCATGGGTTGGATATTGTTTTTAAATAAATAAAAGACTTCATAGTTACCTAAATGGCGTTTTATTTTGTTTCACTGGTAAAAGTCAGTCACGACATTAGTATGTCCCCCCGTAGCTAAAATCTCGTGATGTTTTGGAATGGTTCTCTTCATTTGATCATGGGCGACAATCACATTCAATCCACCACGAATCACGACGAATCTCCATTGTGTCGTAGTTTATTACGTTTGTTACGTTTCCAGCACAGTCTTCTCCTTTTTAGACTCACCTTCTCCTTCATAATTATTAGAATCATAATTTCAATACTTTTGTTCTATCCACGACAGAAACTGAATGAGTCTGTGAATTTGTGAAAATTTACATGACTCTTAATTCGAACTTTGTTGAAGAAGGGTGATCAGTTCAAGGAAAAAATCCATTATTATTTATTTCCATAAAAATAATGCAATTCTATACAGATAGAAAGTGTTATTTTCAAAAAAAAAAAAACATTCCCTATATTATGTAAAACCATCAAACTAATTTGTAAACTATCCATCGATACAGAAAAATGTCCAATAAACATTGATCATTATGGATACCCTATGTTAGAGAAAGAAGGCATCCACACCAAGAGTGAGACAGCGTTTCAAGGTCAAATTAATTGTCTTCACTTTTTTATTACAAGTAAGCACTCCACCTTTCATATAAACTTCTTGGTTTTAAATGAACGTGGGTGGTGGCGCTGCTCGTAAAGGAGAACTGTCAAAAATGACGTTTTTGTATGATGGCAGGTACGGATCAATTTGGCATTGGTCATATTTGTCAAATAGGCATTGGCAACTCACCGAGGCCGCCATAATAAAAAGAAGAAGAAGTCAAATAGGCAAATAAGGCCAATACTCACACATACCTTCTAGTGTCTACACATGGTGATTGTTTGGCGAATACATCAAATACGCAAATACAAATAGCCATGTGAAGTGCCTGCATAATGCGCATAGCACGAAGCTTCGTATACGATAGACGCATATGCGGCCGCGGCATAACGGCAACAAGTAGCATAGTATAAAGGTGCGCTTATACGGGCAACTAAATTCCAGTCAAATCTCGTCAACTATGACGTCACGACTACATCAAGCAATTTGCGGCAACAAGCAGCAATATTGCGCAATATAATTGCGTCTGGAATTTCCAAGCCCATCAGATATTCGTCAATTATTCGTATATCTACGACATTGAGCGATATGAAATATCTGGAGGAATATCGCCGAAATAACTGCCGCAATTTATTGAAATTGCTCCTTAATGCTCCACTAGGCACTTGCCACTAGCCCACTACTGAAAAATTCTAATAATAACTGGTATTTTACCCAATATAGTTTTCCTGCCCTTTACTCAGTGACCTCTATTAAACGAGTACGCTGGACTAATGATACCCAGATGTATTTTGTGCTTTTTTGTGCCTATTTGAAGCGGAATCAGCTCCCCCAATATTCGGGAAGAGAACTAAATCTGACATAACTTGCAAATGGCCGCTCAATCGCAATATTTGGTTGTAGAAACCACAGATAATAGTATACCTTCATGGTAGAAACTAGTGTAGTGTACATATCTAAATTTCTTTTATAAAAACCTTTTTTATATTATTTTGTACTCTTTAGTTTATGGTATTTTGACTTGTTTACTTTTTGATAGATTTTGTCATGAGATTATAATAATTCAACTGGAATATCGAGTGTGCTATTTTATCATTTTCTCCTTCGCAACTTCAAAACAAGAAAGTTGGGCAAGCGATTCACCTCGCAACGACGCGAGGACCGTGCTCACTTCACTAGTATTAGTTCCAAGTACTCCCACTACTGCTATCAGCGCCAATATGGCGACTTTCAAACATTATTTTTACGTCAAATTTAGTTCCTATCTCTAACAGGGGGGAAGCTGATTTTGCTTCAAATTCAAATAGGCACAAAATATAGCTAGCTGTCATTTCAAAGGGAATCATTAGTCTAGCGTACTTGTTTAATGGAGGTCCAGTGCCTTTACTCGACAGTCGACACTGGCCATGGTTCAATGGCGTATTGCCATATAAGAAAAAAAAGTCTGCCAGTTCCCGTCGGCCGTCAGTGTCACTTACGAACTACGAAGTGTCACGTGTGACGTGTGTGACGCCGACGGTCACGTCCATTGTGATACTATATACTAGGAGAGAGCCTTATACAACGGTGTACAAGCGTCAAAAGCGTGTAATGTTATGTCCTACTTACTAGGACATAACAAGGAGTCGGTCTGCATATTTCATGTAATAAAAGTGTTAATAAAGGTTTTTAGTGAACATTTTATGTTAGATATTATTGAGTTTTGTGGTTCCGCTAAATAATAAACCATAAGAATGGCCAAACAATGCCTCAAACACGTGGATTTAACATTAAATACGTAAGTTTTGAACAACGTTTTTTGGGCTTTTCAATCGGTATTTTTGTAAGCTAAAAAGATAATTTATAAGTTTAATAATCCCTTATTCGCGCCATATAAAGCATTAGTGCTAAAAATGTCACATCAATTAATAATTTGTCTACAAAAATTGCATAGCTTTTTACGTGTGTTTACGGATTCTCATTACTTGAACTATAGTTTATCGATATCATGAACTAAATGACTTTCTTTTCTGTATAATATATGCTTCGAAATGATCGACAAATAGAAATATTCAAGAAAATAAACGTACACTACTTGTATGAAAATAAGCACAAAATGGCCACGCGATGACGGGCTAAGGTTACATCTATATATATCCTTATTCTGTGGTCACGTCAGTCGTCACAGGATTTATAATTCTTTGCATCATAGCAAAGAGAATTTATTCACTACGTTTCATCATAGGGGAAATTAATATATGCTTTGCATTTTATAAACTTATTCGTTTTGTTATTTGATAGTAATAAATTGATTCGTAAAATACATATAAAGACTTAACAATGCCAAAGAAGAAAACGGGCCAGCGGAAAAAAGCAGAAAAACAAAAACTTCGACAGAAAGAAATACGAAATGCTAGGGAGCACGTCGACCTAGCTCAACAACCATGCAATCAGCCGATGGAGTGTGATAAATGCCAGAAGTATATTACTGTCTCTTTATCGTGCTATATAATAGTCCCTTAGTGCTAATATAACCATAGTACAATCTATTTACTTATGTTATTCATCTTATCATCTTACTTTGGTATCACTTCGTTTCCTTTATTACTTACAAAAATATTTTGTTAAGTATAAATGATTTTATATGTAAAATTGTTGTCTGTTACACACCCAGCTGATAAACATGCAAAGAGGCTGGCTGTATTGGTGTTTTCTGTTCTTTATGTTTTCTGAATTTGTAACACTACAGTGAAGAATATTTCTTAGGTCTACAAGTCTTGGAGAGTTTTTGAATATGTAACCTTGTTTAATTTGTAGGAAGCAAAAAAGCAGAGCATTCTGCTACTTTTGTTCATCTCTGCAAAGACTTCCAATGTGTGCTCAGTGTGGTAAAGTGAAGTGCATGCTGAAGTCCGGAGACTGTGTGGTCAGACACCCCGGTGTCTACACAACAGGTCTTGGTATGGTGGTAAGCTCTTTTAATATAAAAAAAATATAAAAAATCTTTAATAAAATTTGTAAAGTAAGGCAAATGCTTGCTTGATAATAATTATCAATTTATTAGATATAATAAAGCACACAAATCATATGAAGGGAGATCGCACACGTCACACTTTTTGTGTGATGGAGTCTGCGGCTTACATACAATCTGATGGCGTCCGCCATGCAGATTGTATGTAAGCCACAGACTCGATCACACAAAAAGTGTGACGTGTGCGATCTCCTGAAGTATTAGGTAACAATTAACAGGATAAGTAAAGCTATTTCAATTAACTGTTAAACACAGTCCATATGTTATTACATATATTACAGGGTGCTATCTGTGACTTCTGTGAGGCGTGGGTGTGTCATGGGCGCAAATGTCTGAACTCGCACGCCTGCACTTGTCCATTGGCTGATGCTGTGTGCATGGAGTGTGAAAGAGGTAAAACCATCAAACACAACAACATTCTCAATACAGTTAATACCTCAAAAGAGAGACCATGCTTTAATTAAAATTAAAATTAACTATAGTTAAAATAGGAATATCTGGCTCCCTGTTTCTCTAGAAAACAATCCCCTACCAGAGTAGTGTTACCATCAATCTCCAAGCGGCAGCCGGGTGCCGTATAACAATTGAAAATCTATTGTATCTGCAATACATGACACACACGCATCAGCAGCTTAATGGCTGCTAGTGTGGTTACACAAATAATAATAATAATACCCACGAGCGAGGTGCTACATACTTGTGTATACACCATAATGTTAATATACCTAGCGGAATAGAGCAACAATCTCGAGCTGTCAAACAAAACTAAAATTGATTTTAACTGGAAAAAAATTATAGGTTATAAATTTTCCTTTAAGTTTTGTTAAATGCATCAATCTTATCAAATTATAATAGATAATTTAAGAAGTATTTTACAATATTATGCAATTATTTGATATTAACAAGTGAAATTGACTCATCAGGTGTGTGGGAGCACGGTGGTCGCATTTTCCGTTGCTCATTCTGTGCGGGCTTCCTATGTGAGGACGACCAGTTCGAGCACCAAGCCTCTTGCCAGGTGTTGGAGTCTGAAACCTACAAGTGTGAGTTAACACAAATTTTTATTTACGGTTAATGGTTATATTTGCTTAACTTTTCGATTCGAGTAAAATGTTTTTAAAAACATTTCACTACCCTCACAAGTACCAAGTACGAGTGTTCGGGTAGTGAAAACGGACAAAGAAGTAAACATGCGTTTGTGGCAGGTCAATCGTGCAACCGTCTCGGGCAGCACTCGTGCCTGCGCTGCAAGACCTGTTACTGCGAGGAGCACGTGCGCCGGCGCGGCACGAAGCCCGCGCGCGGCGCCCCGCCCTGTCCGCGCTGCGGGTACGCGTTGCAGCCCGCCTCCGACCTCAGTCTCTCCAGTCAGTACCGACTTTATTATTTAGATATGCTCCCAGTTATAATTACCAGAAGTTAACCGATGCTATCATCGACGATATTGTTTTGTATTTACTAGTTATTAGTGATGGGCCGAATGTGGTTTGAACCGAATACGAACTTCGGCCGAACATTCGGTAAAAATGAAAAATTCGGCCGAAGTTCGGCCGAACTTCGGTTCAATTTCGCAGCGGTTTTTCGTGTTGTGATTTGTGACTTGTTTACGCACTTGCTGCAAATGTTGCTAGATGTGCCCCGCCCGCACTCCACACTTCCCCGCGGGGCCGTTAGCCAGCTAGTCATTTGTAAAGTAAAAGGAAAGTCAAAATTTTTTTTTTTTTATTAAGTAAGAGAGATTTCTTAGACTTGTTGAGAAGGGCAGTAAAATGTTGTTTTTTGAAGAAAGATTTCTAAGGCTGGTTTGGTTAGTAAGAAGAGCGGTTTAATTTTGTGTTTTATTTGTTTAAGTAACCTAAAATTTTTGAGACTGGTCGTTAAAAAGACCAATTTAAGTTTTTTGTTTATCACATATGATTACTTTTTTCTAATTCAAATAAGTAAATGACTTTGAATGAGTATGTTTCTTGTATCAGACTTATTTTATTTCACTGTTGGGGAGTTGCAAAAAAATAATACAACAGATAAAAATCGGCCAAAAATAATAACTTTCACATAAGGCGGTTTTACGATTTTAGTTATAATAGTATATTACTCAATTTTTTTAAATATCATATTTTTTCGTGACTAATAGACTATTTACTAGTAAAAAATTCAAAAACATGTGAGTTAGTATCAAATTTGTGTCCGTTTTGTTACCATAATCAAGTTGAATAGAAATAAAACTATAATATATTTTGAGACTCTGGCGTATTTATTGAAATAATACAGTTCTTTTACGTTAGTTACACAAAAAATTAAGACACTGCACATTTTAAAACAGATTAGAAAATCTAATTTCTATTTCGGGTTCCAAAACTACATCCATTTTCTATAGTACTTACTTTCTCAAAAATTGAGCTGTTTAAAATGTGAATGCAATTAAAAACGCTAAATATTAATTGTTTTAGCTAAGACACGAGACATATTTCATAAGATAGAAATTTACGGCAAAATCTTAAAAATACCTTTAATAAATTCAGGGACAGTAACAAAACCGACAGTAACAAAATTTTAAGGCATAGTGTACAAGACTTATAATTCAATATTTTATATATATATTAAAATTAGTAATTATTTTTTTCGTAACTCCACTCGTCTATTCTAGCTTCTGCCTCAGCTGTATTCAGTTCCGATATGTTTTTCTTTTTTTATTTAATCTTCGTAAAATTTTCCTTAATTTACTCTGGATTTTAATTGTTTAACCTCTCCCTATACCTATTACAAATAGGTATAGGGAGAGGTTAAAAAATTATAAATAAAACAAAAATTTTAAACAAACTGTCAGATATCTTTAACTTTACAAAAATTGTATTTAATTGAAACTTCTTAGATAATTTATCACCATGCAAATCCACAGTGTATGACTAGCTTTGTGCTTTCGGTTTTGTTACTTTGCCGGTCCGTCTATATGTTACCCTGTAAGCAGTAACAAAACCGAAGTAACATAGCGTCTATCTTACACTTAAAGACATGTAAAACTTTTTCTGTTTTACGCTGAATCAAGCTACACACACTTACTTTTAGTTCAAAAATCAGTCTATCTTTACAAACTATTATGTTACAAATAAAGATAGTAAAAAGTACCAAACAGTCGTAACAAACCTGACCATCAATTTTGGTCCATTCCAACTGGTTACACATTTCTTTGCACCACCGAAAAAATTACTCAGCCAAGCCGTATTAAAATGGCCTATCGTACTGAATATTAGTTTCGCCATAAACAGAACACAAAAAATATATTTTAGTAGAATGTTATCATGAAAAAATTATGGTAACAAAACTGAAATTTCCGGAAATAGCATATTCCGGGGACAACAGATAACTGCAAATTTAAATGGATTAAAGTAGTCTTACGCTTTAAATTGAGCCTTAAAAGTAAAGAACATGGTTCATTTAACAAAAAAAACAATTGAATGTGTCAAGTAGTTCCAGAAAATTTTAATTTAATTCAGTCCGAAGTTTCAAATTGTTACTGGGGACACCGGAAAAAGAGGGGCTTGATAAATTATATCACCATAATTTCTTTTTTCTTTCTATTTGAATTAAGTTTTTAATTAACCAAAATAAAATACAAATAGAGACACTCTTTCAGTTACTTTATAAATAAATACCAATAATGGTCAAAGTTTTTAATAAAATAAATATTGAAATGAAGGACATGCCAGAATGGCTGTTGTATTATTTTTTTGAAACTCCCCTGTTACTACAGATATGTTTTTTTCATTAATTTCTATTATGATAGTGCAAGTATATATTTTAGTGCCGAATGTTCGGCATTTTAACCGAAATTAGGCCGAATGACGAAGTTCGGTTCAAGCTGCCGAAGTTCGGTTAAACCGAATGTAAAACGAATTTCGGCCCACCCCTACTAGTTATTATTTACCGTGTAAATAATTAGTAAATACAAAACAAAATGTTGTCTAAAATCGTACATATTTTTTCCGTCGTATTCCTAATTCCTATATGTCTATTCTCGGTACTTAATATACTTCGTAATATTATACATAATCAAAATCACCTTAGGAAGCGTTAATACGTTACCGATGGACACTCCATTTTTCGCGTGTGTGTTTTTTTTAACCGACTTCCAAAAACGAGGAGGTTAAATGTTCGGCTGTGGATTTTTTTTTGTATGTTCAACGATCACTCCGCCGTTTGTGAACCGATTTTCGAAATTTTTGTTTTGTTGTATTAGGTTTCACTCCAATTTGGTACCATGTTCACAAAAGTGGTGACCTGATGATGGGATCCATGAGTAATCGAGGGAACTCCTCGAAATTTATATGTAAACATATGGTGATTTTGGTTTAATGTGAAGTGTAGTAAGAATATGCTACCAAAAAGTCAAATATTGGGTCAAGGTATACCATGGTTTCGAAGATGCTGAGAGAACTCCTGACTCCTTATAGATACACGTTTGGGAGTTTCGGCGTTGTTTTAAGAACAAAAAGCATATGCTACTATGCAATTCATATTCATCATCATCGTCATCATCATCATCATCATCATTACCACGACGTGTTAAGGTCACCAATGTCTCATGGGACAGAATAGATAATAGTACAAAGCATAGGTATGGATACAATAATAATATATTATAAATATGTACTGTATAACAACACCTGTTTGTTTATACACGGCGGTCCGCGGTCGGCGCCGCAGAGGCGACGGCGTCGCCGCCGCGCGGTGCGTGGCGGCAGACGACAGATCGAATACTTTACTAACTACTTTATAAAATTAAAATAGACGAATAGAATTAAAACAAAACAAAGTCATTAAGTGTCTTTTTAATTAGTGACACTTATTATCGATAGATGGCGCACTAAGTATCGATTTGACTTCTTGATTAAAAGAACAGCTGTCAATTATGATAATATTAAAATATATTATGAGTAGCTACCAGAGGCGGCGCAATGCGTGGGCGGTGTGGGCGACCGCCCACGGCCTCGCGGTCTAAGGGGCCTTGCGCTTCTTGGACCCGAGGTTTTTTTTAAGGTTTTACGAGTTGTGATACTCAAATATTCATAAATATTTTTTTATAAATAAAACTTTGAGTATCAAAAAAATATTTCTCTCAACAAAACCGTTCTTTAGCGTCATCCATCAGGGGGCCTCGCAAAATATTTTTTAGGGGGCCTCGCAAGATATATCTTGCCCACATAAAATTCAGGTCTTGCCCCGCCACTGGTAGGCTACGCTACATCCTATGCAAGTTTATACAATTTTTTATCTGATAGATCCTTCGATCGTGGAAAAACGAGACAAGCGGTCACCGGCGATTGCGATAACAATAGAAAGGCTATTGCTTTCTATTGTTATCGCAATCGCCGGTGACCGCTTGGGGCTTGAAGCATTAAAATTGTTAAATCACCTAGCACAATAGGTGACGACCTCCGTGGCTCAATGGTTAGAGTGTGTGGCAACTCAAGCCGGGGGTCGCGGGTTCGAATCCCGCCGACGGAATTAAAAGTTTTTCAATGTTCCTGGGTTATGGATGTGTATTAAATATGTGTATGGTATAATAAAAATCTTAAATATATGTATAGTATAAAAGTATTAAATATATTTCCGTTGTCTGGTACCTGTAACACAAGTCCTTCAGGTACTTAGCACGGGGCCAGACTGACGTGGTGTGAAGAGTCCATAGATATTATTATAAAAAAATATGTTCACTTCACTGATAATATATTTTGTGAGTGTGAGTTGTGACTCTTAACAAATTGTAATAAGATACGTAAAATTTACGCGATGGTTTACCAACTAGTGTAACTAAAAAGAGTGAAATTATTATTTTTAACAAGAAATTAAAACCGACTTCCAAGGTAAAAACAATAATAACATTAATATGAACTAAAAAGTATTAAATAATTTTTCCTATCTAATAGTGCCTTTTTCCGAATTCGGCTAAACCTCAACTATTTTTGTACTCAATCTTCATAATATTGAAGTCGGTGCTAGTTCCAAAAGTTTCAAACATTCTGTCAGAGAACTGAAGATTCAGCTATCTGGTACCGACTTCACCCCTTTTTTCGCGTGTGTATTTTTAAAATAATATGTAGGTGTGACTGTGAGTAGTGTGTGTGTAGTGATCTATTATTATTATCACCATCTTATATATAAAATTCTCGTGTCACAATGTTAGTTCCCATACTCATCCGAAACGGCTTGACCGATTCTCATGAAATTTTGTGAGCATATTGAGTAGGTCTGAGAATCGGCCAACATCTATTTTTCATACCAAAAAATTATTTATATGGCAAAACAACGTTTGCCGGGACAGCTAGTAGATGTATAATAATTGGTACTTATGTATACTCATACTCGAGTTATAACCGATTTGGCTCATTTTTGACCGACTTCCAAAAAGGAGGAGGTAATACGTTCGGCTGTATGTATCTTTTTTTTTTGTATGTTCAACGATTACTCAGCCGTTTGAGGTCCGATTTTCAAAATAATTTTTGTGTTGTATAGGGTTTAACTCGAATTTAGTACCATGTTCACAAAAGTGGTGATCTGATGATGGGATCCTTGAGGAATCGAGGGGACTCCTTGAAATTTGTAGGGAAACATATAGTGATTTCGATTTTTTCTGAAGCATTTGATTTAAATGCTACCAAAAAGTAAGACCTCGCACCAGATTATACCCTGGATCCGAAGGTACCGAACAGAACTTTTGAATGCTTATAGGTACAGGTTCGGGGATTTCGGCGTTGTTTAAACAACTGAAAGCATAAGCCAACACATCAATTTGATTGATCATCATCATCACAACCATAATTATACCATATTATGTCATCACACTATGACCTTTCGTGATATTTTGCATCCAAGCAGATGTTTTTGATGATGATTTCGTTGTTTGTGGACCGATTTCAAAATTCTCGTGTTGTTGTATAGGATATTATAATTTTAATTTTGTATAACAATTACGACAGTGGTGAGCTGATGATGGGATCTATGAGCAATCGGGGGAAATCCTTGAAATATATCAAAACACTCATAGTGGTTAAAATGTTGTTTCTAGTAAGTTGAACATATGTTACGAATAAGAGACATTTCATACGAAGGTGTCTCTTGGTCCAAAGGCACTGAATAGAACTCCTGAACCTTTAAAGATAAAAGTTTGGAAATTGCAGCATCGCTTAGATAACTGCAAGCATTTACCACAATTTCGCTTATAGTTGCGTGTGTACGGTAAATTATACGGCTATTGCTGAACCAAAGATTTCCTTTGGTAGGATTGGTCCTTATGGCCCAATGATGGATTTAAGATGTGGAGCCACCGCGATTTTTTATGTTAATTTTTTAAAATTTTAGCAGCTTCTGCTCTGGAGAAAAATAGAGTCTCAATCTGTATAGAGGCATTAATTATGTTACTATTCCAAGTTCGGTACCATATTCGGATGACTTAAGAATGCTTAATTCATTTTAGGACTCATATTTGCACGATAAAGATGCTAAACAACGTAAAAAGAAGAAGAAGAAGAAGCATTATTTAAACGCGCTTATATTAGTATGAGTCAGTAATTACTGGTCCGATTTGAAAAATTCTTTCAGTTTTAGATAGCCCATTTATCAAGGTAGGCTATAGACTATATTTTATTACGCTAAGACTAATAAACGAAATTAACAAGGATCTTGATGCCATTAGGGACTGGTGTAAAAACTATGGTCTATCAGTTAACCCTAGTAAGTGTCAAGCTATCTTACTGGGTAGTCCTCGTTATATATGTAGGGTAGATGTAGCATCTCTTCCACCAGTAATCTTTGACGGCTCTGTAATTAATTTCAGCTCAAGTGTAAAAGATCTCGGATTACACATAGACTCCACTCTCGATTGGCAAACACAGACTGCTTCAGTTTGTCAGAGAGTCACCGGAATATTGCGTTTGCTTTACCGCCACAAAAAATTTTTACCGACACACATTAAAACACTGCTGGTCCAGTCTCTTATATTTCCCATTATAGATTATGGTGATGCGTGCTATTTGGACCTCAATGCTGACAAGCTTGACAAATATGACCGACTCATTAACAACTGTATTAGGTTTATATACAATCTCCGGAAATATGACCACGTATCTTCCTATCGTACCAAGTTGCACTGGTTGCCTGTACGACAACGTCGTTCAATGCGAGCCCTGTGTATGCTCTATACACTCCTGAACTCCCCCAATTCTCCTGCTTACCTAAAGTCACACTTTCAATACCTTTGCGACAATCACGAAAGAACACTCCGCTCCTCATATAATGCTCGGCTCGGTTGCCCATCTCATCGCTCCAGTCTAGTCCATTCTTCCTTCCACGTCCAGGCCATTTTACTGTGGAACGCCCTACCTCCGGAAATCAGGTTAAGCCCAACCAGAGATACGTTCAAACGTAGAGTCCGACTGCTCTATCTAAATAAATTGGCAGAATCATAAGTATAATACAGTACACATTACTCAATGTTTTATCTGAATGTATGTATAAACTTATGTATATAATATGTATAATATGTATATATTGTATAGTATAGCTTATATATCATATCAATCGCCATAGTAGTATTAGTATGTAAATATATGTGTAACTTGATTTATATATTATATTAGTATGCCTAGTATTTGTTATTGTCTTTATCAGTATTTATTTTATATATTTCATTATTTATTTCTTGAATGTCTGTTATTTTTTTCTAAATAGAAAGCACCTGTGTTTTTTTTAATTTTGTCTCTGCTACCACCCAATGGTTGACTGGTAGAAAATGCCCTATGGCATTAAGTCCGCCATTGTACATTGTACATAGAGTGTAAAATAAATAAATAAATAAATAAGCGAAGAAATACAGGAAAATGTGGAAAAAACGGCGGTAATTATTTGAAAGGGCTTATTTCACGAACTTTTCTGTTATTTGGCACAGATAAAAAGTAGGAACGTGAAGGATCATAGGCTTTTTATTGTGGACTAATTTTGTCTGTGAAATATTTAATTTACGCGGGCGAAGCAGCGCGGAACGTCTAGTAATATTATAAAGCTGAAGAGTTTGTTTGTTTGAACGCGCTAATCTCAGCAGCTACTCATCCGATTTGAAAGAATCTTTCAGTGTTTGATAGCCTATTTATCGAGGAAGGCTATAGCTTATATTTTATCACGATACGACCAATAGGAGCAAAGATACAGAGGAAAATATGAAAATAAAGCTGAAGAGTTGGTTGGTTAGTTTGTTAGTTTGAACGCGCTAATCTCAAGAACTACTGGCCCGATTTGAAAAAATCTTTCAGTGTTTGATAGCCTATTTATCGACAAAGGCTATAAGCTATATTTTATCACGCTAAGACCAATAAGAGCAAAGATACAGAGGAAAATGTAAAAAAACGGGGAAATTTATTTGAAAGGGCTAATATCCCACAGACTACTGGAGCAATTTTTATGTTATTTGACACGAATATATAGTAGACTACGTGAGACCATGGGTTATTGATTTGTGAAAAATATACGGTTTCCGTGAAATTTCAGATTTACGCGGACGAAGCCGCGCGGAACGTCTAGTATTAATTAATATGTTTATTGCTCCATTCATTACCATGTCTTTGGCATGCAGAAAAATGTGGCTATCAGCCTCCTTATATTAATTAAGCCCTGTCAACAGCGTTTTCGTTGGTTGAAAATCATATATTCAAAAATTTTTATTTCATTTTATTTTTACTATCTTTTATCTAAATATTATTCCAAAATTGGCATTTAAACATTCGATTCAATCGAAAATGATACCAAACTCGACTATATACCTAAATCCCACCCAGTTATTGACCTCATACCTTGTTAAAGCTAAAAAAACCCCCCTCCCCACCTGTATGAAATATTCAGGTGGCTCCACATCGTAAACCCAGGGATTTAAAGATCAATCCTACCAAAGGAAATCTTTGGTTCAGCAAAAGCCGTATTCCTCGTTTTTTTGTCTTACACTTACACGACTATTACAGTAACATAATGTGAATAGTTGATATTCGTATTGGTTATTTACGCATAAAGCCTTATTTTGTAGGTAACTAAAAAGAGTGAAATTATTATTTTTAACAAAAAATTAAAACCGACTTCCAAGGTAAAAACAATAGTAATATGAACTAAAAAGTATTAAATAGCTCTTTCTCTTTAATAGTGCCTTTTTCAGAATTCGTCTAAATCTCAACTATGTATTTCTGTACATACTTACTACAGTCTTCATTACTTTGAAGTCGGTACCAGTCCCAAAAGTTTCAGATATTCTGACATTACTGAACTCACGATTAAATTAGCTGGTACCGACTTCAAAATAATGAAGACTGTAGTAAGTATGTACAGAAATAGTTGAGATTTAGAGGAATTCTGAAAAAGGGCACTATTAAAGAGAAAGAGTTAGGGAGATCGCACACGTCACACTTTTTGTGTGATCGAGTCTGCGGCTTACATACAATCTGCATGGCGCGCGCTATCAGATTGTATGTAAGCCGCAGACTCGATCACACAAAAAGTGTGACGTGTGCGATCTCCATAGATATCAGAAACAACAGGAGATAGGCCGCCGAGCGCAATTTGTTTGAGTCCTGATGTAAGTCACACTTACATTGACACCTAAATAATTACACAAATTACACCCACACATTGACAAATCCCTGTCGCTCACACATTCAAGGCGATGCTCTCATTGCTGCGCACACATTGCCATCTACTGTAAGTACGCGCCTCAGTCCACACAACACATTCAACAAATTTCACACCTACGCTAGTGATTGACTGTCGATAAAGTTATCGAGCAGTTACTTTGTAGCATATCGCGAAAAATTTTAGCTTTAGGCCCCAATACAATAATTTTGAACAAGTTCTGTTCAATGACGACCTCTGTGGCTCAGTTGGTGGGCTGTTGGTAGCTCAAGCTGGGGGTCGCGGGTTCGAATCCCGCCGACGGAACAGATAGTTTTCTTAGTTCCTGGGTCTTGGATGTGTATTAAATATGTGTATAATATAATATAATAAATATCTTAAATATACATGTATAGTATAAAAGTATTAAATATATTTCCGTTGTCTGGTACCCGTAACACAAGTCCTTCAGGTACTTACCACGGGGCCAGACTGACGTGGTGTAAAGCGTCCATAGATATAAAAAGAACAAGTTTTTTATTTAGATTCATCTTCTCTGTAATTAAATCTTGCAAACTTAAAATCTATCCTACTTTTTAACATGTAAAGTTGCCTCACAGACACAGTGTAATGCAAAGTCATGAGATCAAAGTTAAAAGATTATTTCAATTTTTCTTGGAGGGTTAAGAAATTTTAAAAAACCCCCGCCAAACAACTTTAAAAAGTAATGAAATAATAATTTACTGACTTTAAGTTTTAATAATTCCTAACTGTAAAGTAATATTCTAGTCCATAATTATTATTGTCACGGTGTGTCGGGGGACAGCCAAGTAAACTACGACAACAGCGACTTTTGCATTTTGTATCGCCAAGTCGCTGGTTGTCTCGATTCGGTTCGCTGTGAACTGACCCTTAAACTATAATGTTATGTGAAATCAAACGTCTACATTAGCGGTCCCCCGACACAACCTTGACAATAATTATGGACTACAATATTACTTTACACTTAGGAATTACTTAAACTTAAAGGCAGTAAATTATTATTTCATTACTTTAAAGTTGTTTCATGTTTGGCGGGGTTTTTTTTATTTCGTAATTTAATTTTATTTTATGCTTTTTAAACTTGTGTAGGTTATGGTGCAGAATAACTCCTATCAACAGGGTCATAAAATAACATCATGATTACCATCTATAAAATATGTCCTTTTCGACGAGGCCGTTAAGGCCCTATAGACCCAATTTTACATGACTTTGAATCAATAATAAACAAACAAATAGTGACTTTTAAAAGCCAAAATAATACACATTGTTGTTTACTTAATGTACTTTGACAATTTGTGGTTCGAAACATAATATTGAAAACTTCACTCGATCAAAAATAACTCCGAAGAGGAGGCTAAATTCGAATATTTTGTGATATTTTTCTTATTTTTCATGAAGCTTATGATAGTTTTACTTTCAAAAATCATATCTACGAAAAGCTCATAACTTAAAGAAGAATAATTTGTGGTTACATTTTGCATTTTTGGTTTAATTATCAAAGAAAAAAGGTTTTTTTCTCCTATTTCGCCCTATCAAGTACGCGGCGAGCGTCGTAACCGCCACTGTACAAGGCGCGCTGATATGAATGTTATTTTAATGTCCTTTACGTCGATATTCGTACTGACAGACATCCACCTGCTAATTTTCGGGTCTATAGGGCCTTAATATGAGCCCAAACACAAAACTAAAAAAGCATGAAATACTTAATTTCATTTTATTTCATGATTTTTAAACTTGTGTACCTACAGTGCAGAATAACTCCTATCAACAGGATCATATCATAATGATTACCATCTGTAAATGTAATTTTTGATGTGGACGTTAATATGAGCCCAAACACGAAACCTCCACTTTGGGTTCATAGGAAGCTCGGCTCCTACAGAATCCAGGTGATGCTACTGCAGCAGCAGCATGCAAATATTAACTGTTTACCACGTCTTACTGGCTATCGCAATGAAAAATATGATGATTTTTCATTAATAGGAAAAACAAAAATCACGAAAGGCGAATTTACACACAACCATTCGCACATCTACCTACATTCATTTGGGCACTTTGTTACACTAATTTAATAATAAAAAAGAAGTTAATAAAGTAATTCAATAGATTGTTTTACATAATGTTTATTAAACTATCAAAACCATCTACAGTTAAATATATTTAGTAATTGCTCGTAAGTACTAATCGCGGCAACGTGATGTATCGACAACAAGAAACGACAGATACATCACTATCTCACGACGCTTCTCAGCGGTCGGTGACGGCCATGCACGCGAAGCGACCGATTCAATAAGCGCAGTTTTCATTACTCGGTCAGACTGTTTTCAACACCAGGCACGCTACACTTAGCGAGCAATGTATTGGGTTCAATCGTTATGTTACATATTTCTCTCAGTACCCGACTAGTGCAATTATTTTAACGAATAAAATGAGATTTTGGTAGAAAATACTGGAAATACAAAATTGTTTTTGTACTTATTTATGAAAAGTGACCCCCTTAAGTTTATGGTCACTTCGATTCTTGCATACAACAACTGAACAGGTAGGCATTTTAAAAAAACACTCCCGTAGTACGCGCTTAGACAATCACATACCGACTAATTGTGTTTTCACAACTTTCGCCTGTTTTGCTCATGTTTCACTTACACCGGCCACGCCCCCACAGCCTCTCTACTGGTTTAATGAACTGTAGCGATCTCCCTTATTTAATACTTTTTAGTTCATATTACTATTGTTTTTACCTTGGAAGTCGGTTTTAATTTTTTTGTTAAAAATAATAATAGTTTTGAAATATTCGTGGAAGTCCAGGAAAGGGATATAGATATAGACAAGACATATTACATATTAAGAGGGAAGTGATACGCAGTTGACCGGGTCATCTCTTTAAGTTTTATTATCGGTTTGACATGATCATCGGTAGTCGGTACTGTAACTGAACATACACTCCTCAGCTCGCTCCCACCGCTACGGGCGGCAGGGCGCGGCGCAGCACGACGACGCGGACGACGGGGACGACGCTGGCGGCTACGGCGACTACGGCGGCTACGGCAGCGGCTATGGACATTCAGGTATGTACTCGATCAAACTTTATTGTAGCTTTTGCGTTCGACTGTTGATAGTAGGGGAGGTCGTGCTCAGTTTAAAAAGTCATTTCATACCGAGCGAAAATCGTTACAATAATAGAATGCCACTAATACATAACAGCTTTGATCGTCAGCTGCTTCAGAAGTGGTGGAATAAAAATTGAGAGTATCTCAAAGTTGTTGTTGGGAATCGTATTGAATTGACATTAAAAAGATCCCAATATGCACCCAATAAAGGTTCATATCTAGATTATACACGTTTAGGTTGGGTAGGTGTCGTTTTAGTTTTAGTATATAACAACAGATGGCGCTTTAAAAGTAAAATTTATATCATTCTTCTTCACAAATATTGACTATCGAATTAATTACTTAAAATTGCTATGTGAGACAATTTTATGGTTAATTCAAACGGAAATCGCCGTCAGCTGAATGTTTGCAGGTGGAAATGTCGTCTACGCGACGCCCTAGGATACATTGAGCGCGAAGTAGGGCTATATTGGTTATAACTTATATCGCTGGCTGACGGTTTTTCCACCGTCGTATTAGCGACTGACGGTTTTCTTTATTATATACAAAGTAGAAACATTCACCTGTATAAATTTTGTACGGTATAAAATGACTTTATATTCAAAAAATTTTTACATGTTCAGTAACGCGACTGACGTTGAATCCCCCGTCTGCAATACGGTTGACGGTGATTTTTTGGTTAAACATGACCTCAATAATCATCCATCAAAGTTTCATTCGGTATAAAATAACTTTTCGCAACTATTTTTTTTACAACTTTGAAATACTCTCAGTTAACATTCCACCACGGGTGCGGCGACTGACGCTGATTATATTGATTGATAAATATTAAGCTACCGCTGGACAAAAACTTGGTCGGTATGAAATCACTTAGCAAACGATAGCACTACCTCCCCTACTATGACATTAGTGCAGCTTTCGACCTTCATTTGAATAATTTGTAAAATAGTAATTCAGAATATCTCGGTACTCATTAATTATTATAAATTGAAGCTACCGGCTGAGTTGACGTTTATACTGCTTGTGGTTTCGGCTGTGCGATGTGAGTACTTTTCCCGCAGTAAAATGATTCTATCTTAGTAGTACCTTGTACAATAATATATTTGTGAAGTTTTTTTATTCCAATCATAAATAAAATTCGGCCGGGTCATTGCCGCTCGCGCCTTTCGGCATAAAGTTGCCATGTACGTCATCTATACTAATATTATAAAGCGGATGAGTTTGTTTGTTTGTTTGAATGCGCTAATCTCAGAAACTACTCGTCTGATTTGAAAAATTCTTTCAGTGCTTGATAGCCCATTTATCAAGGAAGGCCATATTTTATCACGCTTAGACTAATAGGAGCGATGAAATAGAGGAAAATGTGGAAAAAACGGGGGAAATTATTTGAAAGGGCTGATCTCACGAACTTTTTTCTGTTGTTTGGCACAGATAACAAGTAGACCACGTGAAGGATCATAGGCTATTTTTTGTGGAATAACTTGTCTGTGAAATATCTAATTTACGCGGGGGAACGGGAAGCCGCGCGGAACGTCTACTACAAAATATTTATTATTTTTATTTTCAAAAAATAACTTGCATGATTCGATGTACTACTATTACCTATAGTAGTACTATAAAATCGTTCTGCTGCGTGAAAACAATCACTTAAATGTCACGTAGTATCAGAATATTATGTACCCTTTTGACGAGACGGCGTTAGGTATTCGACATTCGTGTATCTAACAATATCGTATAATGGTCGCAGATTACGCGGCGGACGGCGACGACTACTCCGCTACCTCGTCGGAGGACGACGACGACGACGACGACGACGACGAGGACGACGACGGCTCCGACGAGGAGGGGGAGGAGGGGGAGGGGGGCGCCAGCGGCGGGGAGGGGCGGGCGCCGGCCTCCTAGCCGCAATATATGGCCACTTGAATCGCTTCACTTGCTATATAACATAGTAAAATTAAATTTTATAAAAACTTGATGAAACTGTGTCTATTTTGATATTTCATCATAATATTAATGGGGAAACGTAGGTGCATGAAATTTCACACAGTTATAGTTTATATTATGGTGAAAGAGTGCATCGAGCTAATATTATTTTGAAATTATGCTTTTATCATAGGTACATTTTTTTAACAAATAAAACATTACACACACAAGTACTACAACACACACACCATGGGCGTGCGTACCATGAAGGCATAAAAGCACTGCTTACCTAATGATAAATACTTGCTATACACATATTTTAATTTAACTTTCGCACGTTTTAGATGACGTTAGTTATTATATAAAGTAAAAAATGAATACACTTAAAACGCCTAAATTTATAAAATAGCAAAAACTAATTTGCAAAACTTCATAAAACATTATTATTTAATCGCAACGGCCCGCCGAGCGGAGATATATGCATTTGAGGCCTCTCAGACCTCGGGCATATGTGTGCGATGAGATTTTTGTATCGGTGCACAGATTGCAAACGCACACAGACATGAATATCTCATTTGCCTAGTACGGGCAAGTAGCTTCAAGGACTGCGGCAGCCGGCAGGTCTTCCGATTTCCGAACTTATCCGAGCGCCTCCGACGCGGCGTTCGGTTCGGGTTCGTTGCACTTCACACTTCGTTGCCTATTATAATCCGAGTAAAAATAATGGACGGAAATCTAATTACGCGTATGCATGTATAATGCATTTTTGTTTAGTAAGGGTTATATTTGTTTACATTACATTAATGTTTAGTATTTTTGGAACGCCATTTTCTTTTTTCATGTGATGAGCACTGTTACGATAACTTTTGTTTGCGCAAGTTTATAGTTTTCTAAAACGACTTTTTTGTTTTAACATTTAAAAGTTTGCACATTTTAACAGTTTAATAGTTATTACTGAGTTTCTATATTAAGTGCGTTTTTGATTTCTTAAAAACGTTATTTGACTGTGAGGTCTGTGTTGAGAATGTGTGTTTATTAAAAATTAAAAATAACAAGTTTTCACAATTGTCATTCAATGAAAAGATTCAAATTGTGTCGAAAGGTAGGTGTGTACCCGAGTTACAATTAAACCAGCAAAAAGGCAATGTAACTCGGAAGTTTCATGTTAAAAGTTATGAATCATTTAACTGGCTGTGTGGTTGTGTGCACACGATTAAATTATATTGTTTTCCTTGCATATTGTTTAATAATTGTAGTTCAGTGTGGACTGATTCAGGATATTCAGATTTAAATAATTTCTATAACGCGGCAAAGAAGCATGACCATACAGAAAAACATCTGGAGGCCTGCTTAAAATTAAATACTTTTGGTAAATCTCGTATTGAAATGAGTATCAACAGTCAGTTACGATTAGATATTGAGAGGCATAATGCTAAAGTCGATCGCAATAGAAACATTTTTCATAGGCTGATCGATGTTGTTTGCTTTCTGGGAAAACAAGAATTAGCTTTTCGCGGTCACGATGAGTCAGTATCGTCGTTAAATAGGGGTAATTATTTAGAAATAGTAAATTTATTAGCCAAGTATGATGGAGTTTTAGAAACCCATTTACAGAATGCGAGTACCTCATTCACGGGCATGTCGAACCGTACGCAGAATGATTTGATCTCGAGCCTTGCATCTGTGATGATCGATCGCGTTAAAGCCGAAATTAAACAGTCCGATTTTGTCGCCGTCATGGTAGATGAGACTCCTGATGTTAGCGGCCGTGAACAATTAGTATTAATTTTGAGATATTTTCGTGATTCAGAAGTAGTTGATCGATTTATCAAATATGTTGATGTCAGCGCGGATCGGACCGCTGTAGCCTTGAGTTCTATAATTTTGGAAGTTTTAGAAGAGTTCGATTGTGTATCCAAATTAGTTGCACAAACTTACGACGGGGCAGCAGTTTTATCCTCACAAATTAATGGCGTGCAGGCTTTGGTGAGGCAAAAATGTCCACAAGCTATGTACGTTTGGTGTTCAGCACATGTATTAAATTTAGTTTTATCGAAATCTTTCGAACGAGTTGCTGAAACAAAACGCTTTTTTAGTATTATAAAATCAATCGCGGCTTTTTTTCACACTAGTACAAAGCGAATGGCCCATTACAACAACTTTGCCGATATGAAAAAGCTGCCTCGTGTCGCGGAAACAAGGTGGACGTATCACTCGCGCACGGTTAATGTAATTAATAATGAGTCCACCCACCTCCTAGAATTGTTTGAAAATATGAACGAAAATACACAAGACTGGGATGGTGAAACACTGACACAAGTCAGTTCATTTTTATTTAATATGAAAGAATTTGAATTTAATTTTCTATTAAAATCTTTCGCAGATATTTTTGCAGAAACGGATATTCTGTACGATATTTTGCAAAAAAAAAAAAACTAGTGACATCGCGTATTGTGTAAGAAAGATAAAAGAGTTAGAGTCATTTTTAGAACGTTTCAGAGAGAAGTTCGAGATCTATTATGATGCCGCCGTTCACATAACCGGACCACCTAAAAGAAAGCGCAATGTCGATGATGTAAAAATACATTATCGGCGAATTTTTGTTGAAATAATTGATAATGTAGTGAGTGAATTAAGAAATCGTTATAAAAACATTAAAGATTTAAAGTTTGTTGAGCTACTTGTGAGAATTTTAGAAAATATAGTGAATGTTTCCCTGAAAATGAAATCAGAGAATTCACTAGTAAATGTCAGGCAAATTTTAATTTTGATAAATTGAAAAATGAATTGCGCTGTATTTATAGATCACCTCAATTTGCAAATAGTTGTGTATTTAGTATTATTCAAAATTTGTATAATGACAATTTGAATAAAGTTTTTTCTGAAGTGTTACGATTAGCGAAATTCATTGTGACTATCCCAGCAAGCAGCGCATCGGCAGAGCGTTCATTTTCGAGTTTAAAACGTATCCACACATATTTGAGAAACACACAAAATCAACAACGACTCACAGATCTTTCCATGATTTCTATAGAAAAGGCATTAATGATAGAATTAAAACGCAATCCAACTTTCTATGACGATATCCTCAAATTATATTTAAAAAAGGATAGGCGCATAGATTTAATCTATAAATGAATGAGTAGTTTGTTTTTTACGAACCCATAGTTTTATTATTAAGTTTATTTATATATTTTGCGAATCACATGAAAATCGGCCTTTTTAACGGCCACATCGGATATCTTGCGAGGGACGTGTTCTGTAACTATCACTCATTTGCATAAGATATTTGAGGTGGCCGAAATCTTGCATCTATAGTATTTACATCAGAATATAGTAAATCTCAAGTAACCGGAGTCCGGAACCATGAGTATGTGAAAATTGAAGCCGATTAGGTGAGTACTTAAATAGTTCTCGATGTTCTCGATAGATGGCGCTGGCAATATTGCTGTCGCTGGCTACATTGCGCTATTAAGATTTTTTCCGACCATATAAGTAACATAGGCCATCCAACTACTCCGCTGGGCCCCGCATACCCTGTGTCATATTGCTCTGCACGCCACTGACACACACTAGGGACCAGCCTATACATACAAATTGTACTCTTATATATTTTATGGTTGAAGTCTGTTGTCAAATGGAAAATACAGTACCCGGCGATAAATATTGCACATCGACCTTTGGAAAGTGACAGTCGGCTAATTTCGGTTTTGTAGAGCGTTATCTCTAACGCACGAAATACAAAAAGTCCGGTATATATTAGGAGCTGTTAAAACAATTATGGTTTGCTTCTTTTGACAATTTTATTATTCTTTGTATAAAATACACCAAATTTTCTATAAGTTATGGCTTTAGGTTCGGGTAAAATAAAATAAAAAAGCGTGTTCAAATTATGTTTACGTATTATTTAATTCTTTTGAAAAATTACAGCTGTAGCTTTATTGCCGGGTATTGTAGATTCATTTGACTTTAATTATCTGAGACCATCGCAGGAATTATGTCTAAAAAAATCAGAAAAGTGCGAGTCGGACTCGCGCACGAAGGGTTCCGTACCGTTATAGAGCAAAAAAAATTGTGTTTTTTGTGTGCCCCCCTTAAATTTTTATTTTATTTAAATATTAAGGACTGTGTGAAAAATTCAAGTGCCTACCTGTTGCCATTATTGATATCGAGCCAAAAACGCCGAAAAAATCACGTTTGTTGTATGGCAGCCCCCCTTAAATATTAATATTATTTTGTTTTTAGTATTTGTTGTTATAGCGGCAACAGATATACACAATCTATGAAAATTTCAGAAGTCTAGCTATAGCGGTTCTTGAGATACAGCCTGGCGACAAACAGACAGACAGACAGACAGACGGACAGACAACGAAGTCTTAGTAATAGGGTCCCGTTTTTACCCTTTGGGTACGGAACCCTAAAAAAGGTAAAAAATAATAAAGTCAATTTTTTGACAATAGAATATCAATCAATAGAAAAGCGATGGAAAAGCGTTGTGAAAGATCTTTGTGTGAAACTTATAATTTATTTTTTTATCTGAGGTCGAATTCGACCATTAGCTTTGTCCACACTGTGCCTTTTTCTGTTCGTCAAGGGCATCCGTTATAGCGCAGTCAACAGCGATCTCGAGGCATGCCTGCGACGCATGCCCTCTAAGCCTCTGACCGTATCCAAAACTTCAAAAATGACAATGTTGGCGTTGCGCTCGCGTTGCATTAGTTTACGCATTCAATTATTGAATGCGCCAAAACTAAAGTTGAATGAAAGAAGATGACAAAAATTGAAGACGAAAGCGCCTAGTGTGGAGATAGATATTGGGCGATCTCTAGTTAGAATACTATGGCCCAGATAAATTCGACACGAAAAAGTAATAACTTGGAAGACGACGACCTCTGTGGCTCAGTGGTGAGCGCGTTGGTAGCTCAAGCCGGGGGTCGCGGGTTCGAATCCCGCCGACGGAACAAAAAAGTTCCTGGGTCATGGATGTGTATTATATATGTGTATCATATAATAAAAATCTTAAATATATGTATAGTATAAAAGTATTAAATATATTTCCATTGTCTGGTACCTGTAACACAAGTCCTTCAGGTACTTACCATGGGGCCAGACTGACGTGGTGTGAAGCGTCCATAGATATTATTATTATTATTATTATTAAGATATTTTCTCGTATTTATTTATAATTAAGTATATAATATCATAGATCTCCATTGATAGATCTCGTAGATCTGAAAACTGGTCGAGACATTTAATACACTATCTACACTATTACGAGTATATAAAGAGAGAAAGTTAGTTTGTTTGTATGTATTTAATTGGCTCAAAAACTACTGAACTGATTTTAAAAATTCTTTCACCCACGGAAAGCTTATATCCTGTGTGATGGATATGTCGCAGTCATCTGGTTTAATCTGCGATTCGATTGAATGACTAGCGCATTAATTGATTGACAGCATTCAATCGAATGACTAAAGGACAACTCGTCAAGACGTTGACTGTGACGTTTAACGTCTTGAGTCGACAAGTTAACGGGGCCGGGTAGTTATGTGTAAATCCACGCTGTCATAATATTTTATTACAAATAAAGCACTTTAAACCATAATAAGTATATTATAGTAAATTTAATCGACAAAATATCAACACAGTGCTATCAGGGCATCAGCTGTGCGAGCTGTTTGACGCCATATTTGTTTTAGTGACTCTAGCGCCGCAGTGGGAAAAAAATGAAATACGTTCAATTACCTGACTGATTTCATGTCCGCTATCTTCAAAGGGCTATGTTACAAATCGCTAACTAGTTGGACGTTGACTGACGATCGTTCAATCGACGTTCGGCGGAGTCATTCAATTGAATGGTGTCATTTAATGAATACGCTAGTCATTTAATCGAATCGCAGATTGAACCAGATGACTGCGACAGATACATACATATTCGAGGAATTTACTGAAAATTTCAACTGCCTAGGTACCTGGTTGTCTTTATTGATATCGAGCATATAGGCCAAAAAAATTACGTTTGTTGTATGGGAGCCCCCCTAGGGCCCCCGAGACGGTCAAACGGTTTGACTCAAACACGTAAATTTTGGTTTGACTAAACCATTTTGATCGTTTACAAAGCTAGTTTGAAACTTTGAACGGTTTGTCAATTGTCAAACATTTATAGTAGGGGAGGGGAGGGGGCTATTTGTGTAGTCACTCGAGCGTCTTGGAGACCTTGTAGGTTTTTTACGTTAGGTAAAACTGATATAAAAATTATAAGACCGTTTTTTTATTTTAGCGGTGGGTTCAGAAACTGCAGCCATTTTAAAGTTTTGAAAAAGAAAATATATTCAAAAAATTGCTTATTTAGGTAAATTGTAAATATATTTAAGACAACAAGGACTAAATCATTTAGTTTAGTGCAAAATAAATTATCTGCGAAGCTTAGTTAGGAAAATATTAAGCTTTATTTTTTTATATTTGAAAATGTCCCTACAGGCTTACCTAACCTTTGAATCGTCAGTGCTTTATATGGAAGCTTCTTTGGGGTTTAACGTGACCATTTATTTATTTTGTCAGAGCGGGACGAATACAGAATCTTTATTTATTTAAGGGGTGCCAGGGTTTTAAAAACCTTTTAAATTTGACACCGATTTTGTTGACACCGCGCGCTATTTAAAACTGAAGTCTACGCGGACGAAGTCGCGGGCAACAGCTAGTACATGAATAATTATGTATTTCAAAGTGCCTATCTTACATTATTATTATTAACTTTATAATATTTAAAAAAGAAAGAAGCGGAAGAGTTTGTTTATTTGTATGAATGCGTTAATCCTGAGGAACTAATGGTCTGATTTGAAAAATCCTGTCAGTTCTAGATAGCTCATTTATCAAGGAAGGCTTTAGGCTATATTTTATCAAGCCAAGACTAATAGGAGCGAAGAAACAGAGGAAAATGTGGAAAAAACGGGAAAAAATATTTGAAAGGCTTTTCTCACGAGCTACTGGAGCAATTTTTATGTTATTTGGCACAATATGGCAGAATAATCACGTTTGTTGTATGTATGCGTTATTTCCAGGCATTGCACAGGTATTTCAAACATAAAAATACTTTTTAATTATTGTCGTTTGGTCTGTTTGCAAAAGCGGGACAATTTCGGCCTCGCGGGGGACAGCGGGACAGACTGCCTGAAAGCGGGACTGTCCCGCCCAAAGCGGGACGTATGGTCACGTTAGGTATACTAAACATATCTTAATCTGACAGATCCGATAACATTTCAATATAAAAAAAATATAAAAAAAAAATTACCCACCACGTGAGAAATCTGATTTCTATACCATGATAATTAGACACAATATGTCGGAAGCCTATACAAACTTAATCTGACACGCTCGAGCGAGCTACTCCCGAAATCCCCTCTTCCCCTCCCCAACTAAAGCTTGTTTGATGAAACTTCATATTTTTGTTGTGATTGACGCGCCGTTTGATCGTGTTCCGACTTCCGAAGCGTTTGATCAAACTCGACTTAGTGTGCTGGATTTTGAAGAAGAAAAAAGAAACAAAGAAAGAAGCTGTAGTTTCTAGCACTTTCTGTAAATGTTCGTCGATAAAACGATATCTAAAGCCGGGTCCGCTGCGCGAATTTACTAACAAAACTTGTTAGCAAAACATGTTAGCAAACATGTTAGCAAAACATGCCCGTCAGGTGCACTCTGTTTTTAGTAGGGGAGGTAGTGCTATCGTTTGCTAAGTAATTTCATACCGACCAAATTTTTGTCCAGCGGTAGCTTAATATTTATCAATCAATATAATCAGCGTCAGTCGCCGCACCCGTGGTGGAATGTTAACGGAGAGTATTTCAAAGTTGTAAAAAAAATAGTTGCGAAAAGTGATTTTATACCGAATGAAACTTTGATGGATGATTATTGAGGTCATGTTTAACCAAAAAATCACCGTCAGCCGTATTGCAGACGGGGGATTCAACGTCAGTCGCGTTACTGAACATGTAAAAAATTTTTGAATATAAAGTCATTTTATACCGTACAAAATTTATACAGGTGAATGTTTCTACTTTGTACATAATAAAGAAAACCGTCAGTCGCTAATACGACGGTGGAAAAACCGTCAGCCAGCGATATAAGTTATAACCAATATAGCCCTACTTCGCGCTCAATGTATCCTAGGGCGTCGCGTAGACGACATTTCCACCTGCAAGCATTCAGCTGACGGCGATTTTCGTTTGAGTTAACCATAAAATTGTCTCACATAGCAATTTTAAGTAATTAATTCGATAGTCAATATTTGTGGAGAAAAATGATATAAATTTTACTTTAAAAGCGCCATCTGTTGTTATATACTAAAACTAAAACAACACCTAAACGTGTATAATCTAGATATGAACCTTTATTGGGTGCGAATTGGGATCTTTTTAACGTCAATTCAATACGATTCCCAACAACAACTTTGAGATACTCTAAATTTTTATTCCACCACTTCTGAAGCAGCTGACGGTCAAAGCTGTTATGTATTAGTGGAATACTATTATTGTAACGAGTTTCGCTCGGTATGAAATGACTTTTTAAACTGAGCGCGACCTCCCCTACTATTTGTTATTGATTGTGTCTGTGGATTTTGTTTTGTTATTATTATTATTATTATAAAATTATTTTAATTAATAAACTGTACATTTATCTGTGATTCCAATTTATTTCAAAAATGAGTTCCGAGTTCCGACGAAGGGGACGTATTTAAAGTACAAACCATGTACAAACAGATATGAAATAATCAAGAAAAAAAGACGGGTTGCACTCCGGGAGTGCCGGCAGAAGTGAAAACTTGATTATTAACGTTGTGCATTATTTTTTTTAACCCATTTTTTATGAAAATCGATTTAAAAACGAATAATAATAATAATAAAAAAACGATCATTTTAATTAATTAATCGAAACCCTTACAATCGATTAAATATCGACAATCGAAAAAAAACAATCGATTGTTCTATTAATCGATTTCGATGTTACAACACTACTCTCCAACCGTCCTACATTTTTTCCTTGGTTTTTCGATCAGCATGAGAATCTGACGCGAGTTTCACAGTTTTTACCCATCCCACAAAAGTGCTCAACGCCGCTAAAGAAGTTTTCACTTCAATAATCAAAACATAACCTAACTTTTGAGTAAACCACAGATGACAGAATACAAAACACACAAACTATGACGTTTCCAATACCATAATCTGTGACGATTCCCCTCCCCGCAGGCGAATACGGGGGATGTTTTCCATTTGTATCGGCAAACATGTTTTGTGTTTTTGCTAACAAAAACTGTTAAGCCACGCCCCTATTCTGTTTTGCAAACATGTTATGATGTTTGCAATCACGAAAACACGGCGCAGCGGACCCGGCTTAAGGCCCGTATTTTTGGTCAGTACTCAAGATGCATCTCAAGATGTTCAGGCTCTGTGATTGGTTAGCTGTCAAAATTTGGACCAATCACAGAGCCGAACCGTGTCTTGAGACCGGGTCGCATCTTAAGTACTGACCAAAAATACGGGCCTTAGTACCATGTCTCTGATGACTGATTTATCTGATCTTAGTTCATACCGTCCGCGTCATAATATACAGTTTATAATTTAATCCTCTTTGGTTCATACTATTAACTATTAAGTCGTGTTCGTTTGGTTTTTCAATGCACATTGCGCATGCGCAATAAATTGGTGTCAGTGTGAGTGTCATGTTCTAAAATACCTGACATAACATGACCACAGATTAAGGATAGGTACTCACACTGACACCAATATATAACTGCGCATGCGCAATGTGCATTGAAAAACCAAACGAACACGACTTAGGGCGAAGCCAAACGTTTTGTGACTCATGTGAGTCGTGAGCCGTAAAATTATTTCTGCCGCGCAGAATTTTTTTCATACGAATGACAACTCATTTTGAGTTGTCGTGTGAATCAAACATAACTTTTGTATGATACCACTATGAAACTGAATGCAGCAGAATTCTGCCAAGACTAAAGTCTTTTTCTTTTTTTTCTCTTTTGACAGAGGACATTAACGTTATGATTTAACGTTATTAATCTAGACTCTAGCTAGAGCATCTTGTCTGCATCACAATTTAAGACGTGTAGGTACTCGACAGCGCGTATTGAATTACCTAAGCTGCGCAGTGTCGTTTGACAAACCGTTCAAACCGACATACTTCGAAAGGTTGCATCAAACACGTAAGGTTTGAATTAAACTGTTGTTGTTGTTGTTATAGCGGCAACAGATATGTAAGACAAGAAAATTTCAGAAGTCTAGCTATAGCGGTTCTTGAGATACAGCCTGGAGACAGACAGACGGACAGACAACGAAGGCTTAGTAATAGGGTCCCGTTTTTACCCTTTGGCCATGGCCGCATTTGGGTACGGAACCCTAAAAAATAGCCCATACATTTTTTTTGTCCATCATCATAATTATTTTGTGCTTAATCTGTGCCAGTGACGATGAACCAATTTTGACAGTTTATCAGTTTGACATTGACAATGACAGCAGGAAATTGCTAGCCGCTAGGTACCTTTTGTTGAGGTATGTGATAAATGTCATAAGAATAATAATTAATAGTGATATGTTTTTGTATCTACTCATTATCAGTGATGTGTGATTAGTCATATTTTCGTATGTTTTTGAGTATAGTTACACAAATATCGCGTAATAGTCGGTGTTGTAGTCTGTGAGCTCGCAGTTTCGATGTGTGCTGGCACCATGGCTGTAGAAGGTCGGTGAAAGTGTCTGTAGAGCGACCGTGAGGCAGGTGCTCCGTGCAGATAGTGGGCGAGGATGGGCGTGGGCCTGCAGCCGCTGGAGTTCACCGAGTGTCTCGCAGACAGCCCGCACTTCCGTGAAAATCTCCAGCGCCACGAGAAGGAGCTCGAGCGTACGAGCCAGCAGATCAAGAGACTCATCAAGGAAGTCAAGGATGTCGTGCAGGCGGCTAAACGTGAGTTCACTTCGTTGGCTTAAAATAATATTATGACCTTTATTGCACGAAGTAGTTTCCATGCTCTAATATTGTGTCGCGTTTACGTGCGCGAGCCTTACGGTCGCTCGAGGGCGGAGCTGACGGCTCTCGCGGTTGTATAACTGCTGCGCTGATAACAATGAGTGCACAGTGTTTGTTGTGTGACATCATGTGGCCGGCGATAGCCTCACAATAGCCATCACCCTTGATAGTTGAAGCATTGTCTAATATGTTCATGGCCTGTTTACACAAACAAAAATCATATTTTTATGAGTTTCAAATGAAATCTGGCACTTATTTAGTAACAAAAGGTGTGTTATTGAGGAAAATATTTTAAAGCGAGATAACAAACACTATATGGTATCTGTTAATATGATAAGCTTAATCAAGAAAGTAAGTTTATGGCCTAAATTTATTGATAAACAAGTTTTGCAGTATTAAAATATAAATAAAGACTTTTTTAAATAATAATAGTCAATACTCAATATAATATCATTGTGTTTATGTGCTTGTTTCTTGTGCTGCCAGAGTCCAGATGCTTAATTCATGAAGCCCCAAGCGGCCACATCCGGCCGCGATAACAATGAAAAAGCTATTGTGTCTCGTTTTGCCACGATCGATGGGTTAAATTAATCCTTCGATCGGAGGTTCTAGGAATTCCCATTGTATTCTTTTGTTCTTGCGACCACCGGTGCTCGCGCGGGGCCTGAAGGATTAATATATAATTCTGCAGGATCATAATGATTTAAATAAACTAAAGTAATCCTACATTGTAAACAATAAGTATTGTAAAAATATAATATAATAATGAACCACCAAGTACACCACCAGTAAAGTAAAACAGAAAAACACGTAGTTTGATTAATTAGTAATTACCAATGTCAATGAAAATGTTGTAGGTACTATTACAATAACATACAGTTTGTATAATCTACCCACGATCAGAATGGGATTGGAATGACAGTTTTTTTTGCTAATGAAGTAGCGTTAGCAAAAATATTTTGAATATTGAATAGAATATATCTATGGACGCTTCACACCACGTCAGTCTGGCCCCGTGCTAAGTACCTGAAGGACTTGTGTTACAGGTACCAGACAACGGAAATATATTTAATACTTTTATACTATACATATATTTAAGATTTTTATTATATCATACACATATTTAATACACATCCAGACCCGGGAACATTGAAAACTTTTTGTTCCGTCGGCGGGATTTGAACCCGCGACCCCCGGCTTGAGCGTCCAACGCGCTTACCACTGAGCCACAGAGGTCGTCAAACATTAATTTATAGGTTGAAACTTGAAAGAGATGTACGGGAACAAAAACATCATTTTGTTAGCCGACCCTACGGCTGGCCAACTGTCAGCGTTCGTCTCAGTTCCAAAAGGGCGAATCCCAAACTTATAGCATGCGTATAATATATTGGTGAATAATAAGCTTATTTAAGCTTATTGTTACCAACTGTCACTAACAAAAAGAAAATTGACAAAATTAGTCTGTATAGCCGGCTGTACACTCTCGCCGAGACACAGCGAGGCGGCCCGAGTGCAAGAGTGTAAATGGGTGCGCTCGCCTCGTCTCGCCTGTCTCGGACCCTCTCGGTCCGTTGTCGGTATTTTGCGCCCGAGACAAAGGGTCTCGCGAGGAAAACGAGCGCACTACTGTACACTCTCGCGTCTTTCAGTACTAGTCCCGCCATTGGACAGTGTAGAACAGAAAACTAACAATAATAAACATCATTATCAGTCATTATAATATATGTGAGAAATAAAATTAAATATGATTTTGAAAAATCAACCATCTTCTCTGAGTTCATAACTGCGATTGAATTAAGCGAGAATGTACATGATCGCACTCGGGCAATGGGCTCTCGCACGAGACTCGCCCGAGAGCTCTCGGCGAGAGTGTACAGCGGGCATAATAGTTAAATATTAGATGAGCGTTTCTCAAAAAATTTGAACCATTTTTTTAGAAAATATTATGATAAAATAAAAATTTGTTCAAATATTACAATTTTTTTTTATTTTAAGATATGGGTAAATGTCTATAAAATTTGAAATAGGGGTTGTTTTCACATATAAAATGTTCATAAATAGCAAAATCTATTATTAACTATTATACTATTCCCTATTTTGTTACCTTTACTAGATTACGTAAATTCAATGTTAATTGTGTTATTAGAAATTTTATTTGATTAAATGGGATTATAAAACAAAATTTAATTTGTTTTTAAAATATATGTTACCACTCAAAAGTAACAAAAAAGGAAGTAACAAAAAAAGTTAAATAAACTTTTCAACTTGTATATGCATACAACTAAAACTAATACTCGTTTATGATTTGACTTACGAAATCAAAATTGGGATCTTTAATAGATCTAAAGGCGAAATAATAATAATATTAGAGCTTACCTGCGTTTCTTGGGTAACAAAGACTGGAAATTTTTTGGACCACTACGCTAATAGACAACCTTCTGTTCGTGCATGTTAAACGTAAAAGAAATATCAAAACGAAAATAAGATGGATACAGAGCTTAACAATTTTGCCACTATACTAAAACATATTTATACCAAAATAGACTCCAAAATTTTAAAAAATATGGTCACAAAAAAGGAATTTCAAAGAGGAACTTTTTCCGCGATACAATAAAAACATTATTTATTAAATAAATTTGTTCTAATACGACCAAATATTCTTTTTAAATGATTTATGGTCTTGCAGCCCTAAATAAATACATAAGTTGTTTCAAAAATTTCCGCAAGGCCTTACAAATACAATCAATTGTTTGGGAAGGTATGAAATTGGGACACTTCACTTTTCATAGAGATCAACTACGATAACATGGCGCGCCCCTCCAAAGGACTGTTTCAATGTGTGCAGTCACATCCTTATGAAAGAGTTTGTATGTAGTAAGTATTCAACCAATCACAGTACACATAATATTATTTCACTTAATGTCACTTATTACCAATATTCGTTGGTCAACTAATCATAACTAGCCGACCGCGCAAGACAACGCACTTGAAACGTTTTGACAACGCACTTAAAACGTTTTGAATTTTGGAGGGGCGCGCCATGTTATCGTAGTTGTTCTCTACAACTAGATTAGACCGATTTTCAAAATATTTTTATAGTGAATAATTTATTAATATAATTCTAATTTGTAGATGTTTTTTACTGAATTTATTTAACTTACTACGTATACAATTTAATAGAAATGGGTAATGGTCTATGTTATTTATAGAAAAAAATATTTTAAAATGTGGGACAAAGATTTAGATAGTAAGTACAAATTTTTTGAGAAACGCTCAGATATTATTTATTTATACACATATTTTGAATGTTTATGAGTAATAAATAATATTACATAATAGAGAAGATACAACAAAAAAAAATTAAGTATTACACTAGATTGAAAAGACAAAAATTGCCAAATTTAATAACATAATGTAAAAAAGGAAGTTGCATGTTGCATATGAGCATAGGTTTATAATATTATGTTTTAAATAACACAGCAAAATAGAAATCTCCTTGTACGTAACACAAAATATTGTAAAACAGTTAGTGCAACATGTTTGTGTAGTGACATCAGTCCCAGGCCTCCATATCAACCGCCAACTCACAACAGGCACAACAACACATTACCAAAACTCTGTCTTTGTGGGCTTTATCAAATAAAAGGTCATTTGTTTGCATTGTCATTAACACCGGCCAAACTGCACTAAATTATAAAATTTATGTTCATATTGTTAAAATGTATCGGTCAAAATGAATACTGTATAGTGTATAGGTATATGATTTATTTGCTTAAAAACCATTGATATTATATTTCATACTAGTGGACCCAACCGACTTTGTTCCTTTACTCATGTCTTAAATCAGGTGTTACATAATATTACGTATGTGGTGAAGAGTACTTGTCATTTTATACAATGCATGGTAAAAGTATATAAAATTTGAAAAGAGTTTGTCTGACTCACCCGGGCTCCAAGGATTACTGGGAACAAAATCGGTTCAGCGGTTTGGGCGTAAAGAGGTAACAGACAGACAGAGTGTTTGGCGTCTGTAAGGGTGTCAGTATTTTTTTTTTATAAAAAAAGGGGGCAAACGAGCAAACGGGTCACATCAATAACAGTAGTACTGTTATTAATACTCTAAGGGGTCACCTGATGGAAAGCAACTTCCTTCACCCATGGACACTCGCAGCATCAGAAGAGCTGCAGGTGCGTTGCCGGCCTTTTACGAGGGAATAGGGTAATAGGGTAGGGGAGGGTCGGGAAGGGAATAGGGGAGGGTAGGGAAGGAAAAGGGTAGGGGATTGGGCCTCCGGTAAACTCACTCACTCGGCGAAACAGCGCAAGCGCTGTTTTACGCCGGTTTTCTGTGAGCCCGGTCGAGCCGGCCCATTCGGGCCGAAGCATATGGCTCTCCCACGTATATAACGTAGTCGGGCGGGCGCAGGGCTGGGCGCGGCGCAGCTGGCGCTGGCGGCCAGCATGGAGCAGTTCGAGTTCGCGTGCATCGGCGCCTCCATGACGGACGACGAGCGCGTCATCGGCCGCTCGCTGCACCACTTCGCGCACCTCATACGCACCATCGAGGACGAGCGCGACAGGATGGTGAGTCCTACAGGCCCTGCAGCCTACTGATATGAGCTCTTCGTTTGTTTAATAAATATTAAGGGTGGATTGCACCAACTTACTTAAACTATAACTGTAACTTTAACTATAACTATAGTTCGAAATGTCAAATCTTTGGTTAAAGTTAAATGTGGTGTCCACGGACGCCATATTTAACCGTAACCATAACTTTAACTTTAACCACGCCTCTGGTGCAACCCACCCTTAATAGACATGATGCATAATATTAAACATACAACGAATACAAGACGTTACACGATGTAGGCTTCGAAGTTATAGTAGGGGAGCCCAAGAGGGGATTTCGTGACATGCTAGAGCGTGTCAGATTAAGCTTGTATAGGCTTTCCACATGTGTCTAGCCATCATGATATAGAAATCAGATTTCTCACGTGGTGGATTTAATCCTTCGATCCCGGATTCTTGGAAATCTATTGTTATTCTATTGTTGTCGCGATCACCGGTGCTCTTATGGGGCTTGATAGGTTAAAAAAATTCAAGTATTGAAATGTCATCGGATCTGTCAGATTAAGATAGAGGATGTTTAGTATACCTAACGTGACCATACGTCCCGCTTTGGGCGGGACAGTCCCGCTTTCAGGCAGTGTGTCCCGCTGTCCCCCGCGAGGCCGAAATTGTCCCGCTTTTGCAAACAGACCAAACGACAATAATTTCAAAGTATTTTTATATTTGAAATGGCTGTGCAATGCCTGGAAGTAACGCATACATACAACAAACGTGATTATTCTGCCATATTATGCCAAATAACATAGAAGTTGCTCCAGTAATTCGTGAGAAAAGCCCTTTCAAATATTTTTTCCCGTTTTATCTACATTTTCTTCTATTTCTTCGCTCCTATTAGTCTTGGCTTGATACTATAATAACATAGATATACTATTATATATAGATATATAAATATATACTATTATAATGAAGTTAATAATATTATAATTAATGTAAGGTAGGCACTTTGAAATACATAATTATTAATTATTCATAAATAATTGGGTTTCTCGTCTTTTTTAAAATGTTACCAGAGTTGAGAGGCCGCTCTCGCATTTACAAGTGGTAGCTAACGGTACCAATATTTTCAGATCTCTGTCTGCAATGATAGGGTTAATTCTGTAGCTGTTTTTATCCAAAATGTAGTTTATAATTTTTTTCTGCCTATTTATTTATTTTAGGTACCACCTCTGTTACCCCTTCAGAATAGCTATTTTACCCCCGCGGGGTAAAATAGCTATTCTGATTGTAATTACTGTAATTACCCACTGGTTGGGAACCACCGGTCTAAAGGATCTACAGGACGATTTTTGCAAGTTGGGAAAGGAGAAGCGCTCTTTTAAATAGGAAGGGGATGTAGGACTAAATAAAATGTTAAATAGGAAACACAGTAAACGGTAATTTCTACGCAAGCGAATAGGGAGCCACTGCAATTGCTTTCTATTCTGACACGTGATCATACTTCTTAAGGCCAATAATAAAACGTATCGAAAGATTTTGCAGTCTTTCTAATTTGTTTAAAATATTATCTTCATTCGCGTCTAAGTAATAAACATCTGCATAATCGATAATGGGCTGGATAAGGGCCTGCGCTAATAAGAATGCATTTTAAAATATAAAAAAAGACGGGTTGCACTCCGGGAGTGCCGGCAGAAGTGAAAACTTGATTATTAACGTTGTGCATTATTTTTTTTACCTATTTTTTATGTAAATCGATTTAAAAAAAATAATAAAAGAAATAAAAAAAATAAGTAATAAAAAAAATAAAAATAAAAAAAAAACAAAAAAATAAAATAAAAAAAGAAACGATCGTTTTAATTAATTAATCGAAACCCTTACAATCGATTAAAAAATATCGTCAATCGAAAAAAAACAATCGATTGTTCGATTAATCGATTTCGATGTTACAACACTACTCTCCAACCGTCCTACGTTTTTTCCTTGGTTTTTCGATCAGCATGAGAATCTGACGCGAGTTTCACAGTTTTTACCCATCCCACAAATTAAGTGCTCAACGCCGCTAAAGAAGTTTTCACTTCAATAAAGCTTCATATTTTCGTAACTAAGCTTTCCAGATATTTTATACTGCACTAAACTACATAATAGTCCTTGTTGTCTAAAATGTTGTTATAATTTACCTAAAGAAGCAATTTTCTGAATATATTTCCTTTTTCATAATTTTAAAATGGCTGCAGTTTCTGAACTCATCGCTAAAATAAAAGACACTCTTATTATTTTTTTAACAGTTTTACCTAATCTACAAAACCTACTAGATCTCCATGACGCTCGATAACTACACAAATAGCACTCTGGGCTCCCCTACTATTAGATAACTTGATGGATCCCAATTCTACCCGCCTCAAATCCAAGTACCATAGTCCTTGCGTTGAGTAGGCCAATGTGCGATAAAAACCCTACTAAAATATATGAAAAATCGGCCAAGCGCGAGTCGGATTCGCGCACTAAAGTTTTTGTACAAATTTTATTATTATCGAGCAAAACATAAAAAAAAAAAAAACTAATATCTATGGGATTCACCCTTGAATTATAAATATGTATTTATTTTATGTTTATTGTTTACTGTACATTTTTTCGGGATAAAAGGTATCCTAATATGTCCTTTCCCGGGACTCAAAGTATCGCCATACCAAACAGCAAAATCGGTCCAGCGGCTTGGGCGTGAAAAGCTATAACAATCAAAGGGACTTTCGCATTTATGATATTAGTAGGATTAAGTAAAAGTGTAAAAACTAAGTCTTTTTTGAACATTTCAAGTGCATACTCGTTGTCATTAATGATATCTAGAAAAAAAGGAAAAAAAAACATGTTTGTTGTATGGGAACCTTCGATCGGGGATTCTGGGAAATGCTATTGTATTCTATCGATGTCGCGATAACCGATGCTCGTATAGGGCTTGAAGGGTTTAATATTTTATTTATTTAGTTTTTAGTATTAAATTTTCGAAGAATTTTCTGTATGGCTGTTTTGTTTTGTGATTTGAACGGAAATAAGGACTAGGAGTCCTAATTATTATTAGGATTTAGGATCTAGTGCAAACAAAATATAGGAGCATTTTCAAGTGTGTTTAACTTTCTGTGCGCGCGTCGCCCGCTCGCGGCATGCATGACAAAATATTCAGAGGTAGCGGCAGGCAGCGTATCGTGATTCGTGACGTCATAGCTCGCTTTTGAGTTGTGAGTTGTGACGTAGTCAAGGCTGGCGCGTGTCTCATGTCTGCGAACCCGCCGCGCCGGGACGTGCCACACGTACGTAATGCGCCGCGCCGCGCCGGCCTCCAGACACGCGCAACACACTGTTAGTACAGTGGTGCTCAACCTTTTTTTATACGGGCGACAAACACGTTGTGGTCTTGGTGACGCGGGCCCCAACCAAAATTTTTAAGATAAAAAATAATTACGTTCTTCAAAATTAGCGATTTAACCTATCAACTCCCAAGCGGTCGAATTCGACCGCGATAACAATATTTTTCCAAGAATCGGCGATGGAGGGTCGAGGGATTAAAGAGTAACTATAAACATTTTCACGACTCTCACCACGACTGCATTAAGCGTCTCCCAGACAGACGCGGCCTGCGGTGGATGGCGGTGGCGGTGGCGGTCAGTTGGATGACTTGGCCGCGTGGCCGCGTGTGTCTGTGTCGTTCCTAGAACTCTCAAGTCATCCAACTGACCGCCACCGCCACCGCCACCGCAGGCCGCGTCTGTCTGGGAGACGCTTTATTTTGCTGGCGGGCGATTTTCAAAACGCTTTCAACTTTTTTTCAAGAGCGAGCTGTCAAATTTTGCTGTGTTTTCTAATAAGTGTTCCCGATCCCGGAAGACGATTGACTTAAATGAAATTGAGATTTATTTATAGTAGGGGAGGGGAAGGTGCTAATTTTGTAGTCACTCGAGCGCGATGGAGACCTAGTAGGTTTTGTACATTAGGTAAAACTGATACAAAAATAAAAAGAACTTTTTTTGTTTTAGCGGTGGGTTCAGAAACTGCGGCCATTTTAAAGTTTTGAAAAAGAAAATATATTCAGAAAATTGCTTTTTTCGGTCAGACAGATATTATTATATTTTAGACAACAAGGATTAAATCATTTAGTTTAGTGCAAAATAAAATATCTGCGAAGTTTAGTTAGGAAAATATGGAGGTTTATTTTTTTATATTTTAAAATGTTCCTACAGGCTTACCTTATCTTTGAATCGTCAGTGCTTTTTATGGAAGCTTCTTTGGGGTATACTAAACATCCCCTATCTTAATCTGACAGATCGGATGACATTTCAATATTAAAAAAAAAAAAAAATTAACCCACCATGTGAGAAATCTGATTTCTATACCATGATAACTAGACACATGTCGGAAGCCTATACAAGCTTAATCTGACACGCTCGAGCTACTCCCAAAATCCCCTCTTCCCCTCCTCTACTATTAATCATTGTAATTCGACTGCCCCTAAGTATACTGAGTCAACTAACAAATTGCAAACTTTACAGGAGAGCGTTTGCAAGAACGAAACGTTATATTTTTAACGTCGTTAAAATTACGGAAAAATAAATGATCATAGATAATTACCTATTAAAAGGCCCTTCAACAGGGCAAAATAAAAAATTATTTTTACTGAGATAATGTAGATATACTAGTATACGTCGATTATCTGTAAGTTGAAATTGGATCAACTACCACTTATATTTTTATACGTCGTATCATTAAATCTACGTATACGTTCGACAGTTCTAAACCTAAAATATGATAAAACTATATTTCATTTAGAGTTTTCTTTCGTTCGGTATCGTCATTTTGCTCTCATAATTCGTTTTTAAATAAATCTTGGCAGTTGACTCACTGTACATGGATATAAAGTTAAAAGCATGTTATTTTTGTTGGTGAGTCAACTGTCACAATGTAAGTAAAATAATAAAAACATCTTTTATTTCTTAAATTTTTATTATAATAATCGTTTCCATTCATAAATTAAATATTTTGTTATTGAAATTTCTTTATTTTTATAAAATTAACTAGCTTAACATCTGTAGCTAAGACTTAGGTTTCAAGTAACAAAACACAAAATATTTAATAATGTCTATTACGTATTTCTTATTAAGTATTAAAATTTGATTAATTACTAAATAGCAATCATTTTAGAACTCTCAGTTTTAAAAATTTACTAAGGCACATTGAAACCGAACAAAAAGGGGAAAAATTATGTTTTCTGTATGGGAGACTTCCTTAAATATTTATTTTATGTATTTTGTTTTTAATATTTGTTGTTGCAGCGGAAAGTAGCAACAGAAATATGTACATAATTTGTGAAAATTTCAATTGTCTAGCTACAGCGATTCTCGAGATACAGCTTGGTGACAGACAAATGATCATATTGACCGACACCGAAATCTTTGTAATAGAGTCCCGTTTTTACCCTTTGGGTACGGTTCCCATAGTAGAGGAGCCCAAAAGGGGATTTTGAGCCATGCCCGATATGTCAGGTTAAGCTTGTATAAGCTTCCCAAATGTCTCTAGTTAGCATGGTACAAAAATCTGATTTCCCAGTTGGCGGATTAAAAAAGTTTTTTTTCCAAGTGTTGAAATATCAACATTTGTAAGATTAAGATAGGAAATGTTAAGTATACTCCAAAGTATCTACCACGTAAAGAACTGGTGATTTAAAGGTAAACTAAGCCTGTAGGGACATTTTAAAATTAAATAAAAAAATAACTTTATTTTTAAGAAAATAAGCTTTACAGATGGTTTATGTTGCACTCTATTAAATTTGTATAGTCCTTGTTGTCTAAAATCTTATAAAGTATTACCAAATATAATAATTGTTTTAAATATTTTCATAGCTGTAAACTGGCTGTAGCCTCTCAACTCAACGCGAAAATAAAAAAGCTCATATACATTTTTTTATCCGTTTTATACCTAGTCTACAAAACCCACTAGGCTTCACAATACTCTACTAACTACATAGAAAGCACTTTGGGCTCCCCAACTACTTTAAATTAGTGGTTTTTTGGTCTTTTCACTCCGCGCTGACCATATGAATACTGAGTCAACTTTCAATTTGAACCAAAATGCCCGCGATCGCGTCCCGCGTATACTGGTAGAATATAACTTGACTCAGTATTCAATGCGCAAATTTAAATAAGTCAGTAGATGACTCTGTATACGTCATTTTATTTCCGGCATTAATAAAGATACAAACTTTTTTTTAAAGCCAGCAGGTAGAATATGACCTAATTAGTGTAAATATACCAAAAAATGCAATTTGGAAAATTTGTTAGTTGACTCAGTATACTTAGGGGCAGTCGGTATATTTATCTGATACTAGCCTAACGGAAAACACGATTCACTTATTTTGACTCGATAGTTTTATTTTTCGAAATTATGAATATTTCTGGGCTTTTCAACAAATATCTGTTACACTTATTGAGTTACTATCATGAAATAACTTGCACTACTACAATCACACACTTTATAAAATAATGGCTAAAGGAAATATTAGTATTGTATTTAATTTTTAAGTAATCATCAAAAATATTTTTGGGACTTACGACCTTTACTTTCGTGCTATAATGCGGGAACCGTTGTTACGCGATATTGTTCACTATTAGCTGCAGCGCAAAGTACAATTCATGCGGGCACGATTCATGGAATCATTATATCACGATTGGAGGATAGCGGGGTGTTTAGGCGGGGCTAGGGTGGTTTGATATTTTTGGCAGCCCGGTCTTAACCTGAGACCCGCCTTTATCAGTGGCCCCAATGATATTAAATAAAACACTCAAAGCAGATAATATGTTACTACCACGCGCGTTGTGAAGATTCAAATACGACCCAATTGGGTCGTCTTTTATTTAGTATTTTAGTCTGTGTCTTTTATGGCATTTCGTATCTTTTGTTTCACTTATCTGTCAAATTTGTCAATGTTGTTCAGAAGAGATTTAAGCCGCAAAACAGTATGAACGTAACAGGTCTGTATATAAGTAGAATATCATTGAGTGGCCCACTGATGGCGCCCGGCGCCCGGCGGGCCGCAGGTCGATACGTCCTCGTATAGAGCTCACTGTAAAAGTAGCAGAGGCCAGAGCTGAAAGACTCAATTTTGACTTCTATATTTTTATGAGGAACGTCCGAACGTCATGAATTTGCCTACACAAAAATTTAAAACTAACCTCATTCAGCACTGCACTTTCACAGTGAACTCTATACAAGGAACATAATATACCTACATAGTACACACCCTAAAGTATTATCCCTCTGTTTTGTTACACCCTGTATACGTATCGCCTGAGGTAAGTGTGGTTGAATGATAAATAACGTGGTCGCGCGTGTGTTGCAGCTAGGGCGCGCGCACGAGCAGATCATCCAGCCGCTGGAGCGGTTCCGCAAGGAGCACATCGGCGCCGTCAAGGTACCGCCCCCACACTGCACCCCGCCGCACCTCCCCGCCCGGCACCGTCTTAAAGCTTCTTACAGACGAACGGCACGTGTCGGCGGCACGCGTCGGCGGCAGTCGACGGCACGTGTCCGCAGCAGTCGACGGCAGCCGTTGACAGCTTATGACGCTTGCAGGGGTCCTGCCACGATCTTTCCTAAAACTATCATGTTTCCAGAACACTTTGTTGTATGATTACAATCACATTACTTTGATTCGCACTATGAGCTTCTTATAGTGTATGAAAACAATATTGTTTTATTCCTGCTTAGGGATGGGATAGAACGAACGATATCAAATTATTTGTTCATATTTTGCTATGGGTGGAAGCGAAATAGCAGCTATAAAGCGCTTCGTCCCTCTCGCACGAATGTGTTTAAACAAATGAATTGTCTAAACTCTAAAGTCTAAACAAATTCAGAAAAAACTTACTAAAGAATTTGAAAGGTTTTATGCTACACCTTATAATATTTCAATAAAATAACTCTAGCAGCGTTAAATTGTTTGACAATAAGAATAGGCAGAGTTGACTATTTTTTTTTTCTTATTGGTAAGTAATGGATCTCTCAAAAATAGGAACATCAGTGAAAGAATGACTCTGAATGTCGTAGTCGTACTCACTTTTCAAATATAATTTTACTAAAAAAACAGTAAATAATGCAAAACAATGTTAAATCCGCTGTGAAATATCAACTTTTTTAAGATCGCTAGTTTGACGTAAAAAGTTAATTTAAAAGTAATATTGCTCATCTGTCAAACGGTGTCAAAATGAAGCTCATGGTACGCTGAGAGCGAATGAAATGGGATGACGTCACAAAACGTCTTGATAAAACAATCTTAATAGTAGGGGAGGGGAAGGTGCTAATTTTGTAGTCACTCGAGCGCTATGGAGACCTAGTAGGTTTTTACATTAGGTAAAACTGATAAAAAAATAATAAGAGCGTTTTTTATTTTAGCGGTGGGTTCAGAAACTGCGGCCATTTTAAAGTTTTGAAAAAGAAAATATATTCAGAAAATTGCTTTTTTCGGTCAGTTATTATTATATTTTAGATAACAAGGACTAAATCATTTAGTTTAGTGCAAAATAAAATATCTGCGAAGTTTAGTTAGGAAAATATGAAGGTTTATTTTTTTATATTTTAAAATGTTCCTTCAGGCTTACCTTATCTTTGAATCGTCAGTGCTTTTTATGGAAGCTTCTTTGGGGTATACTAAACATCCCCTATCTTAATCTGACAGATCGGATGACATTTCAATAAAAAAAAAAAAAATTAACCCACCACGTGAGAAATCTGATTTCTATACCATGATAACTAGACACATGTCGGAAGCCTATACAAGCTTAATCTGACACGCTCGAGCTACTCCCAAAATCCCCTTTTCCCCTCCTCTACTATAAAGTAATCTTACTTTTAAGAGGTGGTGGTATAAAATTTCGAAGTAAATTTAAAATAATACTGCTTTTAGAGGTGGTGGTGGGCCCCAGTTGTGACGTACCGCCCAAAGGTAAACGTCCACAGGTCGGTATCGTACGCACGTCTAGCATCAAACGGATATTTTTTTCACAGTAGGTCCTCTGAATCGGCAGCGTACGGATTACCGACTGTGACGTACTGTGAAAAAATTATCCGTTTGATGCGAGACGTCCGTTGCGTACGATACCGACCTGTGGACGCTTTACGCGGTACGTCACAACTGCAAGCGTGATAAACTGTCGACGGCTGCCGTCGCCGGCCGTCGACTACCACCGACGCCGGCCGTCGACTGCCGCCCACGCGTGCCGCCGAGTCGCCGCGTCTGTAAGGCTGCGTTTCCACTGAAGCGGAGCGGAGCTTAGCGGTGCCGAATTGACCAATCACCGTGCTCGAAATTTTCGCTGTCATTCCGCTGGAATAGCACGATTGGTCAATTCGGGCACCGCTAAGCTCCGCTCCGCTCCGCTTCAGTGGAAACACAGCCTAATCGCTCTAACTTGTGCCGCCGGTGCCGGACGATGGAAACATATAATATTATATTTTAATACTTGTATTATATTATTAAGTTTAAGATTTTTATCATAATCTTGTATCTTTAAACGAGCAATTCTTGTATATATAAAAGTGACATCCAAAAAAAATAATTAGATAGCTTATATACAAATAGAAAATACAAATACAAATATCTTTATTGCAGACTAATTTGGTATGGCTAATATGTCCAGGGGTATCCGAATTACCCCCATTAGCCCGGTCTAATTAGACGCAAAAAAATCGTAACCTCGGAATGATTCGCATAGAGCTGAAAATTGGTAGAGACGTTACGAGGGCTGCTACGAGTATTTATGTATCCGGAATTAAAAAAAGAAACAAACATATATCATTTAATATGGTTTTATTGCTTTTTCATAGCACTTTTTCCATTCTGATTGAGGTATCTCCAAAACGTGCATTTTGAACGCATCAACAGCCTCTTCGCGGCTCGAAAAACGTTGACCACGTAATTTGTTCTTCGCGTATGGAAATAAAAAGAAATCGTTAGGTGCCAATCAGGGCTGTACGGCGGATGACCAGTCAATTCGATCTTTTGACCCTCCAAAAACTGAGTTGTTTCAGCTGAGGTGTGACAGCTAGCATTGTCGTGATGTAATATGATTCTGCGTTGTCGGTTGTCCTTTCTTATTTCTTCAAAGACTTCTGGTAAACAAATGGTCGTATACCATTCAGAATTAACCGTTTTACGATTCTCTAATGGCACTGTAGCCACATGTCCATTAATTCCAAAAAAACAGGCGACCATTTGCTTCAAAGTACTTTTTGCACGAGTAACTTTTGTTGGTTTCGGCTCATCTTGGAACACCCACACCGTTGACTGTTGTTTAGTTTCGGGGTCATATGCATAGATCCAAGATTCATCACCTGTGTAGATATTATAAACGGCTTTTGACGTACCACGGTTGTATTTTTTTATCATTTTTTTGCACCAATCGACACGAGCCCGTTTTTGATCGATTGTCAAGTTGTGCGGAATCCAACGCGAACATATTTTTTACAGCTAAATGTTCATGTAATATCTTATGTATGCTCGTCATACTTATGCCTAAGGACGCCTCTATCTCGCGATATGTAACATGACGATCACACATTATTAGTTCCCGCACAGCATCTATATTTTGTGGGACAACAGCTGTTTTTGGGTGACCTTCTTTATTTTCATCCGTGAGCATAGACCGCCCACGATTAAACTCACTGTACCAGTGATAAACAGTGGTTTTTGATGGTGCTTCATCTCCAAAAGTTGCGGTGAGTTGAATAAAGCACTGTTGTTGATTTAGCCCACGCCGAAAATCGTAGTAAATCATTGCACGAAAATGTTCACGCGTTAAATCCATGGCAAATGAAGACACGCAATTTTCAAAATGACGCCACAATGGAAAAATAATTGACAGTCACATGAAACAAAATGTATTCTTCAACCAAAGAGTTCTATTTTCAAATGTTGTAATTACTTTTTAAATATTGTTCTTGTAAGTGGCCAGTTCCGGATACATAAATAGCAGCCCTCGTAAATACACCATTACAAATAAAACCTCAAAAGTCCCCGGTGATCCTCCTTGTGCAAAAAATTTTATTCAAGGTCAAAGGTATGAAAATGAGGTTTTCCTGTATTTTTTCCAAACTGTACATTTATCACAAAAATAGGTAGGGTAAGAGTGTAGATCATAGAATTTTCTACAAAAAATATTCAGACACTTTTTTCATACGACTTAACATTCCTTATATATGGTGGGCTTAAAGTTTATCTAATACTTATATTATAAAGCTAAAGAATTTGTGGAGCTACTGCTTTGAATTGAAAAATTCGTTTTTAGTTGGATAGTCTTATTTATCGAGGCAGACTTGAGCTATATAACATCACGTTGGCACCAATAAGAGCAAAGAAACAGAGGAAAATGGGGGAAAACGGGGAAAATTATTTGAAAGAGCTTATCTCACAAACGGCTGAAGCATCTTTTATGTTATTTGGCACAGATATAAAGTAGACCACGAGGAAGGACATAGGCTATTTTGTTTCTCGGGAAAATGTACGGTTTCCGTGAAATACATAATTAACAGGGTGGAGCGGAACTTCTTGTACTACAGCAAACGAGGGCTGTTCACAGCCAAACATACTTCTGTGTGACTTATTACCGTTACCTAATCTAAACTTTTCGAGTCGCGAAGAGCAACAGTACGCTTGCAAGTAACGCACAAGTATGTCAGGCCGAGAACATTTCAATTTTTTCAAACAACCCTAGTATGTAGTACTAGATGTTAAGCGTGGCTCCGCCCGGCCGCGTTAATTATAAATTTCACGCAAGCCGTAAATTTTCCTGAAAAACAAAATAGCCTATATCCCTCCACGTGGCCTATTCTATATCTGTGCCAAATACCATAGAAATTGCTTCAGCCGTTTGTGAGATGAGCTCCTTCAAATAATTTTCCCCGTTCTTCCCCATTTTCCTCTGTTTCTATGCTCCTATTGGTGGCAACGTGATGTTATATAGCTCAAGTCTTCCTCGATAAATAGTGTCCGACCGAAGCTTCGGCTTCGGTTTCGGCCGCCTTCGGCCGAAAAAAACACCTTCGGCGAAGCCTTCGGCTTCGGCCTAAAACCCGGCCGAAGCCGAAGCTTTGCCGAAGGTCCGAGCAACCGTCGAAATTGAACGAACTGTTAACTGTTACGAAAGACTGAGTGAGTCGTGAGAGAGCGACGGACCGGTCGTGTACATAGGCTGCTATTTATGTATCCGGAACTGGCCACTTACAAGAACAATATTTAAAAAGTAATTACAACATTTGAAAATAGAACTCTTTGGTTGAAGAATACATTTTGTTTCATGTGACTGTCAATTATTTTTCCATTGTGGCGTCATTTTGAAAATTGCGTGTCTTCATTTGCCATGGATTTAACGCGTGAACATTTTCGTGCAATGATTTACTACGATTTTCGGCGTGGGCTAAATCAACAACAGTGCTTTATTCAACTCACCGCAACTTTTGGAGATGAAGCACCATCAAAAACCACTGTTTATCACTGGTACAGTGAGTTTAATCGTGGGCGGTCTATGCTCACGGATGAAAATAAAGAAGGTCGCCCAAAAACAGCTGTTGTCCCACAAAATATACTCGTAGATGCTGTGCGGGAACTAATAATGCGTGATCGTCATGTTACATATCGCGAGATAGAGGCGTCCTTAGGCATAAGTATGACGAGCATACATAAGATATTACACGAACATTTGGCTGTAAAAAAAATATGTTCGCGTTGGATTCCGCACAACTTGACAATCGATCAAAAACGGGCTCGTGTCGATTGGTGCAAAAAAATGATAAAAAAATACAACCGTGGTACGTCAAAAGCCGTTTATAATATCTACACAGGTGATGAATCTTGGATCTATGCAAATGACCCCGAAACTAAACAACAGTCAACGGTGTGGGTGTTCCAAGATGAGCCGAAACCAACAAAAGTTACTCGTGCAAAAAGTACTTTGAAGCAAATGGTCGCCTGTTTTTTTGGAATTAATGGACATGTGGCTACAGTGCCATTAGAGAATCGTAAAACGGTTAATTCTGAATGGTATACGACCATTTGTTTACCAGAAGTCTTTGAAGAAATAAGAAAGGACAACCGACAACGCAGAATCATATTACATCACGACAATGCTAGCTGTCACACCTCAGCTGAAACAACTCAGTTTTTGGAGGGTCAAAAGATCGAATTGACTGGTCATCCGCCGTACAGCCCTGATTTGGCACCTAACGATTTCTTTTTATTTCCATACGTGAAGAACAAATTACGTGGTCAACGTTTTTCGAGCCGCGAAGAGGCTGTTGATGCGTTCAAAATGCACGTTTTGGAGATACCTAATCAGAATGGAAAAAGTGCTATGAAAATTGGTTCCAGCGTATGCAAAAGTGTGTCGATCATCGCGGCGAATATTTTGAAAAGCAATAAAACCATATTAAATGATATATGTTTGTTTCTTTTTTTAATTCCGGATACATAAATAGCAGCCCTCGTATGCAGAGGCCGGTGGGAGTCACTGTCAAATACAATAAACAAACACTAACTTCATAATAAATCATTTAATTATTTATTAAGAAGTTAGTATTTGTTTATTTTATTTATTAGTCTAGTTTCGGTCTAGTCGAGTAAAACAAAGACTGATTGATTGGTCTAATTATTGTTATTTGTGAAATATTAAAGAAATGATGATTTTTTTACAATAGTTCAGTCAATAAACTAGTTGTAGAATGTGTGAGCGGGAACCTAAGAGATTTCTGCAGGAACTTATTTAGGGTGCTTAGGGATAAAACATACTAAAAGCCCTGAAGTCTAGGAGGTGAGCCGGAGTGAGGGAAGAGTGCCAAGTCTCAATTTTTGGTTTTTTTGGCTAATCACTAAAAAACGATGCGTTGTAGCAAAAAATATTCTACGATGAAAAAAAAAACTTATTAAATTCTCTATAATTTTCACAGAACAATAAAAACAGTAGAAATGGTAAGTGGGCGGGGCACGCGTGTCACTAGCTTGCGTTGTAACGCCAGCTCGCTAAGTACTTACGCAAACTCGACATCAGTCGAGTCATTTGTTTGTACGCGGCAACACGTGTAGTACGATTGTAAAAATTCAAACCTAAAACAATCTTATTACCTTAGAAATAAAGCATAATTTTGTGGTAAACATTTGATGAAAATTGTTTTCCGTTAAAATACTGACATCTAGCGTGAAGTAACTAAACTTTTTAGTAAATGCACAATATGTAGAAAAATTCAAACCAAAAACAATCTTATTACCTGAGAAATAAAGCATATTTTTGAAGTAAACCTATTTGGATGAAAATTATTTGCGCTTATAATACTGACATCTAGCGTGAAGTAACTAAACTTTTTAGTAAATGCACAATATGTAGAAAAATTAAAACCAAAAAACAATTTTATTGCCTGAGAAATAAAGCATAATTTTGAAGTAAACATTTTAATACTGACATCTAGTGTGAAGTAGCTAAACTTTTTAGTAAATGCACAATAAACTGATTCTTGAATACGAATGTCTTAAGTGTCTGTTTTGTTTATTGCATAGCAAACTCTATTATAAAGGAGTGAAGGTGTGTTTTTGTTTTCAGTTTTAATAAATTTAGGCTTATTTGGGTTTAGAATTACGCGTCCAATCAAAACATTTGTTTGTTAGTAGTGCAACGATCTATTCTCTGTTTGTTTGTATGAGTTTGGCGACAGTGGTTCTGGTAAACAAATCGTGTTATGTCATTTCCACTGTTTTTATTGTTCTGTGATAATTTTGATTCTATACACTTTTTCCGAATTCTCATCCGTTTTCGAACTACACATTTGAGTCATTTCTTAAACTTAATTAATTATTTGAAGACCACAAATTATTAAGTAATAAATAAATCACGAAATCTCCAACTTTGATTACCATCAGCTCTAAATCAACTTCTCTATGAGACAGTCAATATAGAGGTAAACCTTCAATATTGAAGTTTTGAAATACTTAATTTTAATATTAATTGTAGCTTGTAGACAATATTGAACATAACTGTATTTAATAAAAAAAGATAAAACCGACTCCAAAATTATACGTAATTGAGAATTAAAACTCCGTATCTCTAAAACTACTGAACCGATTTTGTTGAAACTTGCACTATTCCCTAAGTTGAACAGTACCTAGTACAACAAAAAAAGATTTACTGAAATCCGAATGGTAGTTCCAGAGATATGCGAACACAAACATAAAAACATACATACATACACTTGTAATTTGGCACATTTGTTCAGACGCTGATACAGATTAGACGCTGAGACTGATACAGTCGAATTGATAACCTCATTTTTTTTAAGTCGGTTAAAAATTAATTGCTGCGAGTCAAGCGATTAAGATTATAAACCTTCGGCTTCGGCTTCGGCCGAAGGTAGTGGCGATTGCCGATTAATCGGCTTCGGCTTCGGCCAAAAATAGACCTTCGGTCGGACACTATCGATAAATAAGACTATCCAACAAAAAACGAATTCTTCAATTCAAAGCAGTAGTTCCACATATTCTTTAGCTTTTTAATATAAGCATATATATGATTTTCCCAAACTTTAAGCCCGCCATGTATAAGGGATGGTAAGTCGTATGAAAAAAGTGTCTGAATATTTTTTGTAGAGAATTCTATTATCTGCACTCTTGCCCTACCTATTTTTGTGATAAAATTTACAGTTTGGAAAAAAAACAAGAAAAACCTCATTTTCATACCTTTGACCTTGAATAAAATTTTTTGCACAAGGAGGATCGCCGGGGACTTTTGAGGTTTTATTTGTAATGGTGTATTTAACGTCTCTACCAATTTTCAGCTTTATGCGAACTATACCGAGGTCGAATGTTTAATTTTCCCGGAGTACATGTATGTTCCGCGATTTTTTGTCATTTTCGAGTTACGAATTTTTTAATGATTTTCAGAAAAAAGACGGCCGGGTGAGTTTAATGTACTTATTTTATTTTATGATTTTAGTGAGTTTCTGTAAATATTTTTTTTGTATTTTCAAGCTCATTCATTGTAATTTTTGACCGAATTCCAAAAAGGAGGAGGTAATACGTTCGGCTGTATTTTTTTTTGTATGTTCAACGATTACTCAGCCGTTCGTGGTCCGATTTTCAAAATTCTTTTTGTGTTCTATAGGGTTTAACTCGAATTTGGTACCATGTTCACAAAAGTTGTGATCTGATGATGGGATCCTTGAGGAATCGAGGGGACTCCTTGAAATTTGTATGGAAACATATAGTGATTTCGATTTTTTCTGAAGCATTCGAGGTAAATGCTACCAAAAAGTAAGACTTCGCACCAGGTTATACCCTGGATCCGAAGGTACCTAACAGAACTTTTGAATGCTTATAGGTACAGGTTCGGGGATTTCGGCGTTGTTTTAACAACTGAAAGCATAAGCCAACACATCAATTTGATTGATCATCATCATCTCAACCATAATAATTATACCATGGGTCATCACATTATGACCCAATTATTGGTACTTTTCGTGATATTTTGCATCAGATGTTGATGATGATTTCGCTGTTTGTGGGCCGATTTTCAAAATTCTCGTGTTGTTGTATAGGATATAATCTTCATTTTGTATATAACAATTACGAAAGTGGATGCTGATGATGGGATCTATGAGCAATCGTGGGAAATCCTTGAAATTTATCAAAACACTCATAGTGGTTAAATTGTTTCTAGTAAGTTAAACATATGTTACGAATAAAAGAAATTTCATACGAAGGTGTCTCTTGGTCCAAAGGCACTGAACAGAAATCCCGAACCTTTAAAGATAAAAGTTTGGAAAGGATAAGGTCCAAATTGGGCTAATTTTAAAAGTGCCGGCCAACGCAAATAAACCCATTATTTAAATAGAACATAATCTAAGGAATAATTTTTATTATTACACCAAAGTTCTAAGTCAAGTCTCCGAGTTGTTATTCAAGGTCAAACTTTTTTTATAACATATGTAATAAAACTTATTTTATTAATTAAAAGCAATAAGTAATCGATCCCAACGTCCCTATCCGAGTCATAGAACAGATTAGAAGCCAAATACCTACAAATGATTTGGAAAAATTCAAAGGAGAGGGAACCTCTACGTGCTTGGGGCTTGCAGGGCACTACTCATTGCTTACTTGGAATACTAGGCAAATGCCGTGCGTACCCCAAGCACGTAGAGTATCCCCCTTCCTTTGAATTTTTCCAAATCATTTGTAGGTATTTGGCTTCTAATCTGTTCTACGACTATGACTCGGAAAGGGACGTTGGGATCGATTACTTACTCGTATTGCTTTTAATTTATAAAATAAGTTTTATTACATGTTATAAAAAAGTTTGACCTTGAATAACAACTCGGAGACTTGACTTAGAACTTTGGTGTAATAATAAAAATTATTCCTTAGATTATGTTCTATTTAAATAATGGGTTTATTTGCGTTGGCCGGCACTTTTAAAATTAGCCCAAAATTGTATGGACGTTGGATCTTGTCCTTTCAGCATCGCTTAGATAACTGCAAGCATTTACCATAATTTCGCTTACAGTAACATAATATGATAATGTGAATAGTTAACATTCGTATTGGTTATTTACGCATAAAGCCTTATTTTGTAGACTAGCTGTTGCCCGCGACTTCGTACGCGTTAACATAGTATAATAACAAAGATGGATAGCTTTCCCCTTTTTGTGGTTCCTTATACAAAGGGTAAAAACGGGACCCTATTTAAACAAACGTCAAACGCAAACGTCAAAAACTTTCATGTTTCTAACTCAAGAAATGATGGACTTTCATTGAATCTTTCTACCCCAATTTCACCCCCTTGGGGGTAGAATTACCAGAAACGCTTAAATACGTATCCATTCATTTTTAATCAGTAGCACAAAAATAAAGTTTCATGTTTCTAACTCAAGAAATGACGGACTTTCATTCAAACTTTCAACCCCAGTTTCACCCCCTTGGGGGTAGAATTTCCAAAAACGCTTAAATACCTATCCATTCATTTTTAATCAGCAGTCCAAAAATAAACTTTCATGTTCCTAACTTGAGAAATGACGGACTTTCATTTAAACTTTCAACCCCTATTTCACCCCCTTGGAGGTAGAATTTCCAAAAACGCTTAAGCACGTATTCAATCATTTTTAATCAGTAGCCCAAACCTAAAATTTCAAGTTTCTAACTTAAGAAATAACGGAATTTCAATCAAACTTTCAACCCCAATTTCACCCCTTTGGGGGTAGAATTCCCAAAAACGCTTAAATACCTATCCATTCATTTTTAATCAGCAGTCCAAAAATAAACTTTCATGTTCCTAACTTAAGAAATGACGGACTTTCATTTAAACTTTCAACCCCTATTTCACCCCCTTGGGGGTAGAATTTCCAAAAACGCTTAAATACCTATCCATTCATTTTTAATCAGCAGTCCAAAAATAAACTTTCATGTTCCTAACTTAAGAAATGACGGACTTTCATTTAAACTTTCAACCCCTATTTCACCCCCTTGGAGGTAGAATTTCCAAAAACGCTTAAATACCTATCCATTCATTTTTAATCAGCAGTCCAAAAATAAACTTTCATGTTCCTAATTTAAGAAATGACGGACTTTCATTTAAACTTTCAACCCCTATTTCACCCCCTTGGGGGTAGAATTTACAAAAACGCTTAAGCACGTATCCAATCATTTTTAATCAGTAGCCCAAACATAAAATTTCAAGTTTCTAACTTAAGAAATAACGAAATTTCATTCAAACTTTCAACCCCAATTTCACCCCCTTGGGGGTAGAATTTTCAAAAACGCTTAAATACGTATCCATTCATTTTTAATCAGTAACCCAAAAATAAAGTTTCTTGTTTCTAACTCAAGAAATGACGGACTTTCATTCAAACTTTCAACCCCGAGTTCACCCCCTTGGGGGTAGAATTTCCAAAAACGCTTAAATACGTATCCATTCATTTTTAATCAGTAACCCAAAAATAAAGTTTTATGTTTCTAACTCAAGAAATGACGGACTTTCATTCAAACGTTCAACTTTAACAGTTTTTGCTCAGCGATGATGAATCAGTCAGTCAGTCAGTCAGTCAGTCAGTCAGTCAGGACATGTAATTTTATAAGTATAGATAACTAAAAAGAGTGAAATTATTATTTTTAACAAAAAAATTAAAACCGACTTCCAAGGTAAAAACTAAAAACAATAGTAATATGAATTAAAAAGTATTAAATAACTCTTACTCTTTAATAGTGCCTTTTTCAGAATTCGTCTAAATCTCAACTATTTCTGTACATACTACAGTCTTCATTACTTTGAAGTCGGTACCAGTCCCAAAAGTTTCAGATACTCTGGCATTACTGAACTCACGATTAAATTAGCTGGTACCGACTTCAAAATAATGAAGACTGTAGTATGTACAGAAATAGTTGAGATTTAGACGAATTCTGAAAAAGGCACTATTAAAGAGTAAGAATTATATACATAAAAAAATCAGCTTCCTAACATAAAGGCAAGTAACAAAAAAATTGTCGAATGTGATAAATTTTCTTCCAGATATTTTTTTAAATCAATTTACTGATTTAGAAAATTTCCACCTCAGTGCCTTTGAGGGCGGTCCGTGGTTTTGCTCAGAAACTATAGGACCTACAAAGCTGTAATTTGGCATGAATGCACATAATAATGATGCCGACAAAATGGTACATGAAATCTTAAAAAAAAATTTTTTTTTGGTACCTTCCCTACACATCAAGCGGGAATGAATTTTTTTTTCGTGTCAACCCCATCGTGTGGGGTGTCGTTGGATAGGTTTTTAAAAAATATTACGAGTATAATCATAGATCATTTTGACCCGTTTGTGAAATATTAAGTTTTAAAGTGGAAAAATCGTTAGAGTCCAGTGTCCCTTCTACCAGCTAAGCGGTTGCTTCTGAAAATGTGAAAAAATTCACGGGGGTAGGAAATATGCTGAATTTAAAAGGAAAACTATCACGGCTAAGAAGACTTCATAAGTTATTGAGTAATAGTCGATCAACTAAAAAAAAATGTATTCGGCGAAGTATAAAGGAATTTTTCATTTAAATTCCTTTGAAAGTAACTGTCAAGATGATGATGTTAGTAGTGTAAAACGCGTTATAAATGTACACATTCATTGACCATACAAAAATTAAAAAAAAAACTAGCGGTACTACGGAACCCCATAATGCGCGTGGCCCGACACGCACTTGGCCGGTTTTTTTTTAAATTAAAAGTGAGCAAAACGGGGCAAACGAGCAGCGACTGCCGTCGCCCATGGACACTGTCACGACACTGTGGACTTCTAATGTTGCGAGTGTCCAGTGCGTAGCGGGCCTTTTAAGAGGATCTTGAAGGTTAGCAGGTCGTAATGGTCCAGAAATATTATAGGCGACGGTTAGTTCAGAGTTTAGTAAGAGATTTAGACCCGCGACCTCCGCCTGAGCGTCGACGGGCTGACCGACTCGGACTCTAAGGCCCGTATTTTTGGTCAGTACTCAAGATGCATCTCGGTCTCAAGACACAGTTCAGGCTCTGTGATTGGTTGGTTGTCAAAATTTGGACCAATCACAGAGCCGAACCGCGTCTTGAGACCGGGTCGCATCTTAAGTACTGACCAAAAATACGGGCCTAAGGCTGGTATAAATAGTCATGTACTCAAGATGCATCTCGGTCTCAAGACACGGTTCAGGCTCTGTGATTGGTTGGCTGTCAAAATTTGGACCAATCACAGAGGCGAACCGCGTCTTGTGACCGGGTAGCATCTTAAGTACTGACTATTTATACCAGCCTAAGGGTCACAATTTCAAGTTGGCTGACTATCGTACAACTAAATTGCGTAGTTTCACTTTTTAATTTTCAGGTAATCGAAAAGGAATCGCGGTTCCTATACGATCGGTGTCCAATTATTTAGTTGTACAATTTAGTTGGATGCAATGTGTGAGCTCTCATAAGTCGCTATAGCTATTGGTATACTATGCGATTTAGTTGGCCAACTTGAAATTGTAAGTCTGCGGTCGCTCTAAGTCGCCATGTTGATCGCTCGCTGTAATTAAGCTGCATGTTACAAAGTTGATGATGATGCGTTTGTACTATTTTGAACTTGTACGGTCGCACTGTACTGTTTTGAACTTGTACGGTCGCACTGTAGCGACTTATTTAGTAGTTACAACTTACATTCTTAATTCTTACTCGGTGATCTTAGATATAAACCGTCGAAATACTACTATATTATATTTTTTTAACATTTCAGGAAGGAAAAAAGAAATTCGACAAGAAGACTGCTAAATTTTGCCAGAGCCAGGAGCGCACCCTTTCCCTTTCTACGAAAAAACCAGAGACCGTTTTCCAGGAGGTATGTTCGCTGCGAGCTATGAAAGGGGAAAATACAGTAATATATATACTTAATATAAAGCGGAAGAATTTGTTTCTTTGTTTGAACGCGCTAATCTCAGGAACTACTGGTCCGAATTGAAAAATTCTTTCAGTGTTAGATAACCCATTTCTTGAGGAATTCTATACAAAACAAATATAAATATTGCAGAATTTTACGCCTCTTGTACACCGACGCTGCAAACTGCGAAACAGCGGCGAACCGAACGCGAAAAATCTGCGAAACAGGAATAGAGCGAGATGCAATATAAGCCATTGTCGTGTGGCGGGTGAGATAGTAAATCGGTTCGCCGCTGTTTCGCAGTTCGCAGCGTCGGTGTACTAGAGGCGTGGAGGTTTCAAACTGCTTGTTTAAATTTCGAAATAATGTACGAGTATGTGACTACGTCACTCTTGCATTATTGTTTAAAAATTCAAAAAAAAAAAAAAAGAATTCAGCAATGTACAATGCTCCCAAAGTGATAATGCGCATATAAATTTTCGTCATTGTTCGCCAACGATCGTTTTCCCCGAGCGTCGGAAGACGATGCCACAAAACCTTTTATTGCGCATGTCCAAATCATATCATGCCATGGCAACGTCAACTGTTTACGACTTGACCGTAAAAGGGCCCATTCACTATCCTGCATGGCAATCCGCCGTGCAGGACTGTGAAGCTGGACATAGCTCACACATTATACTGCTTAGCCGTCCATCATCAGTACTGTTGCATACATCTTTAATGTTGGTATTCTTGCAATGATGTTCCGCGCTATTTCTAAAAAAAAGAAAATAGCTATTCTGCTATGTTTTTTTCTGTTATTAGATAAAAAATAATTTTTGGAACGAAGTTCCTTATCGCGCGTTGCGAATGGGGGCTAGACGGAAGAGTTGTAACGACACATTTTTATTTGTTCCTGCGCTGTAGGGGCAGAGGGCGTTGATAGTACGTCAACTAGATGGCGTTATCAGCAATATAAATTATATATAATATAATATATAATTTATATTGCTGATTATTATATATATAATATAATAATCAGCAATATAAATAAATAAATAAATAAACGTTTATTCCCCTTTTTTAACCATTACACCACAAGACATTATAACTAAAAAAATATATATGACAATAATAATAAAACTAAAAAACCAAAGAAGTAGAACGTACAAGGTTACAACTTACAAACAATTTTGACAAATGGTACAATTTACAAAACAATCCACAATAAATATGTAATTACAAAGTATCTATACGAATAAAACAATATCTACCGGACGTTTAAATCAATTTTATTACAATTCCACAAAAGTGATGTTCTTGTTATTCCTGGGCGTCAACTAGATGGCGTCTTTTTTTTTTAATTTCGTTCCATCCGAGTGTCCCTTGACACCTCTCAAGTTTTTTTTTGCTTATTTCTATAGTTTGGGGATTTTTGGTCCCACAAACATCGATTTTCTTTTTTGGCGGATTGCCATGCAGGATAGTGAATGGGCCCTTTCCAAATATAAGCAACTTGTTGGTGGCGTTGCCATGGCATGACATGATTTGGAGATGCGCAATAAAAGGTTTTGTGGCGCATGCGCCAAAAATAGAGACAATGACGGACCGGCGACAGCCACCGAGTACCGACTATAATATGATATTTACTTATATTTCTTTCGAACAAGGTGCAAAATGCAATTAAAGCATTGTTTGAGGCTCTTAGAGCGCTTACAGACGAACGGCACGTGTCGGCGGCACGCGTCGGCGGCAGTCGACGGCAGACGACGGCACGTGTCGACGGCAGTCGACGGCAGTCGGCGGCACGTGTCGGTGGCAGTCAGCGGCAGTTGAGTTTTTTACAGTACGTCTCACTGTATCGGCTGCGTACGGATTACCGACTAGCTAGTATGTTTATTTTTAAATTAGTCCAAACAAAGTTCCTAAGTCAAAATTTCTGCTTTCGACTTTTCCATCCATACCCCCCTTTTGAGCATTCATTTACTAGGCTAAACAGTAATCCGTACACTGCCGATTCAGCGGACGTACTGTGAAAAAAATATCCGTTTGATGCGAGATGTCCGTTGCGTACGATACCGACCTGTGGACGCTTACCTTGCGGGGGTGCGTCACAACTGGGGGCCTACCACCACCTCTACTAGTCGACATCGTTTGACAGATAAGAATTTATTACTTTAACGTCAAGCTAGCGATCTTAAAAAAGTTGATTTCACAGCGGATTTAACATTGTTTTGCATTTTTTACTGTTTTTTAGTAAAATTATATTTAAAAAGTGAGTACGGTAATGTTGTTGTAATCTTACAACAAAGTGTTCTGGAAACATGATAGTTTTAGGAAAGGTCGTGGTAGGCGGGGCAAGCGTCATAAACTGTCAAAGGCTGCCGTCGGCTGACGTCGACTGCCGCCGACACGTGCCGTCGTCTGCCGTCGACTGCCGCCGACGCGGGCCGCCGACTGCCGTCGACTGCTACCGACACGTGCCGCCGACACGTGCTGTTCGTCTGTAAGAAGCCTTACGTTTCATAGAATCGGGTGTTTCCGTGATTACGACAATTAGCGAAGATTTTCATGCGCATTATTAATTTGGGAGTACTGTACCTACTACCAAAACAAGTTGGACATCACTTTGTGTTATAAAAAAGTTCCGATCCACGTTTTTTAAACGCTTATTTTTATTAAAAACTAGTGGTTGCCCGCGGCTCCGCTCACGTGGATGTCTGTTACCGATGTAAAAAGTCTACCTAGGAAAGACCTGGTCAAAATAATTCCCAGGTCAATTGACAGACACCGACACTAAGGGCCATTCCACACGACGTATTTTTTGCGCTTTTTAATCGCGTTTTGGCAGATATAAAGTTTAAAACTTTAGGCTTCCTTGCTTTTGCTGAGCGTTCAACTTGCGTTTGTACCCTTGCCCATACTAAAAATTATTACTCCTAAAATATTATAAATAAAATTGTAAACAGTGAAAATGAATTATTTAAATATTGTCATGTTATGAGAGTATACGATAAAATTAAATTTCAAATTTTAACAGTATCTTACAATCTTGATTGTCTAATAGAAAAACAGTATCCTTTTTTAATAAATATGTATTGCCAAAGCTTAACAATGTTTATGGTCAAAACTTCAGATTATCTAATACCACATTATGCTAATGAACTACCAAATGACCTACAAACATTGTATAAAGACAACAACAACAAGTCTAATGTCAAGAATTTGTATCATAATTCATAAGTTAAAACGGTACTACTTACCTAATGTTAAAAATAATATCTAATAATATAATGTTGTTGTACTCTAAGTAATAACTGCACTACATTTACCTAAATAACACTACTAACAATCTATGTCATAGCGACTCGCTGGAGCCCAGATAAACCCTGCGTGGTTTCCGTGGTACGGCACTTTGTTAAATATTGTATTTGTTTAGATAAGTAAATAAACGATTAAAAAAAACTACATATTATACAAACGACTCAATCGAGCGTAAAAATAATCGGCCAAGTGCGAGTCGGACTCGCGCACGAAGGGTTCCGTACCATTATAGAGCAAAATTAGGCCAAAAATTGTGTTTTTTGTATGGGAGCCCCCCTTAATTTTTTTATTTTATTTTAATATTATTATTAAATATCAAAGCATACATTATAATTTATAACTAAGGATTTTGTGAAAAAATTAAGTACCTACCTGTTGCCATTATTGATATAGAGCAAAAAAGACAAAAAAAATCACGTTTGTTGTATGGGAGCCCCCCTTAAATATTTTTTTTTAGTATTTGTTTTTAAAGCGGCAAAAAATATATACAATCTGTGAAAATTTCAACTTTCTAGCTATTACCGTTCTCGAGTTACAGCCTGGTGACAGACAGACGGACAGACGGACAGAAAACGAAGTCTTAGTAATAGGGTCCCGTTTTTATTTTGAGTACGGAACCCTAAAAAACCTCGTGTGGAAACCGCACCCCCGCCTTGGTGACGACTTTGCAGCGGGCCGTGCAGCAGAAAATGTAATATTTTAATTTCGCCATAACTTCAAAACCAAACGTCCAATCAGGGACTGAAAGCGGTACCACAGAATATATTATATTAGTTGTACCAACAGAATTCCCACTAGCGAAACCCGTTTAAAGAATTAACGACTCATGCTACGGATACTATAAAGTTCAAATTCCGACCGCGCAGTGCTAGGTGCCTACAATTATATTTGCCTACATCTCCGCTCTCTTTCTATCGCATAACTCGTATCTTTTCTGAAGAAATTAGGGTTGTCTCTTTTTAAAAATAATATTATAATCTTTATATTTAATGAACTACATTTTATTTAACTCAAAATAATCTAAGATAGTATGTCTTAGAGTACTAAGAGCAGTTACACGCAAATTTATAATAATTAAATCTACGTAGTAACGTAGATTTAATTATCATAAATTTGCGTGTAACTAGTTACGCGTACTTAGATTCGATAAGTACCGTTACTTATTCTTAATCTTAATTATTCTTAATAATTGAAACCGGTCTTATATTACCAACTTAAAGTGTTTGTATAACTTAGTTAAGCTTAAAACAAACCTACGCGTCAGTGACAGGGGACGCGGTACGCGAATCGGGAGCGTCTGCAACGCAAAACTTGGCGTGCACACCTGCGCGACTACTAATATCATGATCATAGAGAAAAATAATACATCGGGCAATTTGATTCATGACACAATCTATCAAAACGTAAACAAATCAAGAAATCATAAACTAAAGAGTAGTACAAAATAATATAAAAAAGGTTTTAAAAAAGAAGTCTAGTTATGTAAACTTCAAAACACGCGTCTGACAACTTGACGCGCACGTTCCGCTTGCCGACGCGAACATCTCGCGTCGCGGTCGTGCAGGTGTGCACAGCGCCATAAGATTACATGGGCAGCGTCCGCCGCGCGGTAGACGCTACCGCTTCGCAGTCGCTTTGGTCGCGTAGGTTTGCGCTAAGCTTTATTATTGTAAACAAATGAGGTTTTGAATAGTACACCTACGATGCTTACTATTATTAATAACTTATAACCTTATTAATGTGTTTTTTTTGACAATGAAATACCTTTATTAATTATACGTCTACTAATAAAGGTAGGTACCTACTACTAGGTAACCCAACTAATATATTCTACTTCAACTAGTATTTAAAACTATTTAAATCACAAGTAATCGTAATTTTACTCTATAATAAATTGTACAAAATTTTAATCTATAATAAATAATAATAATAACAATTTAAAAAAGTTCTTACGGAGCTTAAAGTTCCGTGTTAAGACAATTAAACACTGCACAATATTTCTTTGCCCTTTTTTATTGTCCATTGTGATCTGATTAATTTATCAATTCTGTGACAGCGAATGAATAAGCACGCAGGTAGGCATGCAACGATCAACTAAAAACTCGTGCGCGCGCGTCACCGCTCGCCTGTGAGTCCCTACTCCCTACTGAAGTGCCCCCCTAGAGGGGTACTTACAGTTCGATGCCTACAGGCGCGAGTGGGACAGGCCTGGCGGTACCGTTAGAAAGGGTATATACCGGTATAAAATTACGGTATTGCTTTGATTTAAAGGTTGAGTCAAAACGGTTGAACTTCACCATTGCGGTACCGCAAAATAACGAAATATACCTTTATTTTTACGGTACCGATATATCTCTTTATTTTATCGGTACCCCAACCGAAATCATTTCGGTACCGAAAAAATGCAAGGGCGCGAGCGCGGCGTTGCCAATTTTCGAATTGGCAACGCCGCAATTTGTCATGTCAAGACTTGGACAGTCGGGGATAAGTTGCATTCATCCCAGCCTCCTACAATATTAATATTTAATTCGCTCGCTTATTGAGTTGTAGTTTTAATATGTTCAGAATATTTTATATTTGGTGTTTTCTTAAGCAGCTTCCAAAAAAGGTAAGGTCATACGTTTGGCTGTATACATAACATATTTTTTTTATGTATACAGGTTTTTAGGTTTAACACCGTTATCCTTAAAACCATCAAATAAGCCCATTTGATAGTTTTAAGGATAACGGTGTTAAACCTAACACCCTGTATATTATATTCTATTATATAATATATTAAAAAATTACAATTAATAACATTGTATTTAAATTATCCTTGGTGCGAAAAACCTATGTACAAAGATAGTAAAAAAAGGATATGGGCGAACAGCCCATGACGGCCCCAAATTACATTTAAAAAATTATTTTTTTAATTTAACGATTACTCAGACATTTGTCCGAATTCTTTTTTTTTTAACAATGGTGTAATGGTTTTCACAAAAAATGGTGACATGATATTCATGAGAAATCAAAGAAACATATTAATATGTTGATTTAAACTTTTTATGAAGTAATCTAAGCAAACGCTACCAAAAAGTAAGATTTTGCACCAAGATATTGAGACGTTGGTTCCGAATGGACCGATAGACCGCTAAAGTCCTTGTAGTTGTCATGTTTGGGGATTTCAGCGTTGTTTAAATAACTACAAGTATATGCTACTACGTAAATTACATTAATCATCATCATCACCACCTTTGTTACACCATACATTATCATTCATCACGCTTTGACTCTATTATTGGTATTTCTCATGGTCCAACAATACGGATGAAGTTAAAAATATGGCCTCCATGCTGGTAAATGGGACAAACTAGGTAGGCCCTCATGAACCAATTCGGCTCAATTGTCATGGCAAATCAATTAATAGGCGCCAACGACGTTATCCTCATTGAAGATATTAACCAACTTCCTTTCATAGAGCGCGCAAGCCTCTTTAAACTCCAAACCTTGTAAACAGTATCACCCAGGAGTTATCTTGTACACACAGGAGCCTTAGGGATGTGGCTTACGAGTTATGCCCTAAGCATGGTCTACAGTAACATCTATTCATCGAAGGAAGGAGTGCGATTCCTAAAGCTAAAGAAATATAAACAGGAGGATAAATGAATATCTAAAACCGATCTAAATACCTGTATCTCGTACACACACAAGAGGAGAAAGTAGTTATAATTAGTATAGGCTATGGATCGAGAACGAGCTCTCGCGTCCTCACAATTCACGAAGCTCAGGGATTAACGAGCCCTTAAGTGATCATCGTTCAGACCAAAACCCAAAAACTGTGGAATTCATGATAGCTTGTCTTATGCAGTGGTAGCTATATCTCAGCACACTAACACTTGTGTCTATTACACTGACACTGATGGGGACGCTGTGGCCAGCTTTATAAAAAGATCCTTGGAGGTGTCAACCAATTTTATAATATAATATAACATCAAAATGGCCAGCAAGGACAGAAACCAGCAGTGTCTGCTCGGGATTTAAATACCAGCACATATAAAAAGGAGTACAACCTTGCCTCTAGGTCCCTCAAGAAAGATATTACGCGGACAAAGCAACAGCACGTCAACAGAATTGGCAAGAGACTTGAGCGCCTCCCCTCGGAAACCCGTGCATTCTGGTCTCTGGCCAAAGCTATTGAAGGAAATTTCTGCAAGCCAACCCTACCATCCCTACACGTAGGAAATGGATCGTTGGCCCAGGACGCAAAAGACAAAGCCGATCTTCTGGGCAAGCTCTTTGCGTCAAACTCGACCCTGGATGACGGGGGGCAGAAACCGCCGACCATACCGCGATGCACGAGCATCATGTCGGATATTCGGTTTCATCAGCGCTCAGTGCGAAAAGCCCTCCGTTCCCTTGATATCCAAAAGTCGAGTGGGCCTGACGGAATCCCGCCTATTGTGTTGAAAAAGTGTGCTCCAGAGTTGGCTCCGGTCTTGACGCGTCTTTTTCGGCTCTCCTATTCCACTGGCATCGTCCCGGCTTCCTGGAAGACAGCCTTGGTGCACCCGATCCCCAAAAAAGGTGATCGCTCAAATCTTTCCAACTACAGACCAATCGCTATAACCTCTCTCTTCTCGAATATAATGGAATCCATTATCAATAGCCAGCTTCTTCGATACTTGGACGGCCAGGGATTACTAAGCGACAAACAATACGGGTTCCGTAAGGGTCGCTCGGCTGGTGATCTCTTGGCGTACCTGACTCATCGTTGGGCTCAGGCAATTGAGTCGAAGGGAGAGGCATTGGCTGTTAGTTTGGACATTGCGAAGGCCTTTGATCGGGTTTGGCATAAAGCGCTGCTATCAAAGCTTCCATCATACGGGCTGCCCGAGAAATTATGTAAGTGGGTCACTGGTTTCTTAGCAGACAGAAGCATAAAGGTCGTAGTTGACGGCGAATGTTCGGAAACTCAGTCTGTTGATGCTGGTGTCCCTCAGGGCTGTGTGCTATCGCCTACTCTATTCATACTGCATATCACTGACATGTTGCAGACCAGCGGCATTCATTGCTATGCGGATGATAGTACAGGTGATGCTGTATATACCGGCTCCCTCAATATTTCTCGGCAAAATGTCACTGAGAGTCGAAACGAACTTGTGTCTAAGGTGGAGAATTCATTGGAGAAGGTCTCTGAATGGGGTAGACGTAACTTGGTCCAATTCAACCCCGTCAAGACACAAGTCTGCGCGTTCACCACTAAAAAGTCACCAATGGTCGTATATCCTCGTTTCGAGGGCACATCTTTAACCATCTCCCCTAGCATTGAGATACTTGGCGTCAACATATCGAGCGAAGTCCAGTTCCGATATCATCTAGAGGGTAAGGCCAAATTAGCCTCGAAGAAGCTTGGTGTTCTCAACAGAGCGAGACAGTACTTCAGTCCGGACCAACGCCTACAACTCTAAAAGGCGAAGGTTCGGCCTCATATGGAAATACCAGCACATATAAAAAGGATCTCTTTTTTATATGTGCTGGTATTTTATATGTGCTGGATTCTCATCTCTGGGCAGGGGCGCCAAAATACCAACTGCTCCCTCTGGGTCGTATCCAACGAAGGGCCGCTCGAATTGTTGACTGCCATAGTATTTCAAACAGCTTGGATCCCTTGGAATTACGCCGAGATGTAGCTTCACTCTGGATCCTCTATCGGTTGTATCACGGGGAGTGCAGAGCACTCCCCGTGATTGTTCCCCGGAATTGTTCGGAATCATACCACCTGCAACTTTTCGCCATCGTCCCACGCGAAAAACATACCATCCTCATCACCTTGATGAGTGGCAGTCTTCCACAGTGCGTCTTCGCGTAACTTTCTGCCGCGCACTGTAAAACTCTGAAACGAACTGTCACTAGCAGTATTTCCGGACCTATACGACCTGCAAACCTTCAAGATCTTTTCTTGAGTATAAGAGTAACATAGAGTTTATTACTACCTTTAATACTATAACATCAGTGTATGTTATAATTTAAGTGTAGAACCCAGACAGGTCGACGAAGTTGACAGGCCATGTCCCCCAATAATATCCCCTGACTTTTTACACATGGCAACTTAATGAAGGACATGGGTTTGGTGACCCCACTGGCTGGCAGCTGGTAGGTCCGTCACAGAACAATATCTTCTTAACATCTTTGAAACTCGACCCAGCTTGATTGACCCTCTCCACCAAGCCTATGCCACAACATCTAAAGGAAAAGGATAGAGCATCATACCCGAATAAAACGGAAGATGTCGCATCTACTGGCTACCATGCTGGGACCACACACGCCCCTTCAGGGTATCTATCAAACATTTCAAAATAGTGATAAATATAGTGACAAAAAAAAATTCAATACCACCTATAGGTGACTCAAATTATTATTATTACTTTTGATAAAAAAATATGGATGTCTTTGATTACTATTCCTTTGTCAGTTTTTATAGGATATAATTTGAACTTATTCTTACGACCAACAATGTTGAAATATCATGATATGGGATCCATGAGATATCAAAGGAACACTTACTTTATTGGGAAACATGTAGTGACAATGGTGTTGTTTTGGTGTTGGTTTGTTGACACACACACACACGATTTTCGATGTTGCTCTGTCTGTCTGTCTGTCTGTTTGTTTCCAGGCTTAAACGGTACGGAACCCTTAGTAAGCGAGTCCGACTCGCACTTGATCGATTATTTTTATTTAGTAATAAATGTTATTATATTTTTTGTGGTTCCTAGTTTAACAATATTAGATTATCGTCCATACATTTAGTAGTTTGTGTAGCTCAATGTAGTCGCTTCGTCGGCGTAGGTCTCCCTATACTCCATTTTTCCATGACTTCCTCTGTTTGCCTTCACTTGCCGTGTTGGGTCACAATATTGTTTGAATATGTCATCTCCATCTTACTCTTGAACGTCTTTTTCTCATTGTTCATTCTATTTTTCTTTGTGTATATCTATTGTCTTTTCGTCTGCAAATATGGCCAGTCCAATTCCATTTTATCATACGAATTCTTTATATTACATATTTTAGTCTTCTCTCCAATTTTATTATTTTATTGGGTACCTTGTGTCTTAGTTTTATCCCTAACATGAAGTATGATATCCAGTTTTCTTTGTTGTATGACACAGTGCTTTGGTGCTTTTCATCTTCTTTAAGCACCTAGGTAACCGTACATTAAGTATGACAGTAAATTAGATTCGTAAAGTTTCCTTTTGACATTAAGTTTTCATTATTTACGTTAAGTTTCAGTATTTTTTCCAGCACTACTCTCAGTTTTATCGCTTTTTCAGTTTGATTTTGGAAGTATATTAATTCTTTCATATATTCCAATATTCCACATCTTCTTCGTCTATTTCAATTTCATTATCCATTAGTTATGACTTATGGCCTATGATTTTTGTCTTTGTAGCGTTAAGCAGCTGTAGTCCTACTTTCTGGCTCCTGTAACATATGGTTTAGTTCCTTTGAGTTTTCATCAAAAACCGCAACGTCGTTTGCAAACCTCAAATGATTTAGGCGCTCTCAGTCTATATTAAGGACCTTTTCTTCCCAATATAAAAATAAATATATTTCTTCCTGCACCGAAAATCGCTTGGGAGGCAAGGGGTCACCCTGTCTGACTCCTCTCTTAACACGAAATTCGGGATCTTCTCGTTCTAATTAACTTTGACATTCTAAATTTTGACCTTTGCTAAGCATTCAGAGTATATCATGCTGTGTAATATTTTGATATACGGTATTCTTATGCCCTTCAATCAACGGTCTCCAACATTGGTCTGTGGATGATAAAATCAAAGGCTTTTATAAAATCGATAAAGCCAATGTACGAATTTAGAAATACAAAGTTTCCTATTGATTTAAGCATTAGGTATTAATAATAATATTTACATAATTTTACCTAGAGCTCAGATCTAGTCTTTGTTTATCGAGTGACTTTAGCAACATATCATATAAAGCCATCTCGAAAATCAACGGTGTGTCTGGACACATTGTATATAGTCTATATACAACGTGTCCAAACACACCGGTGTTCCGATCCATTAAAAAATTTAATAATAATACATACATACATACAGGACTATGTGGAAACATGTTTGGTACAAACTGCTATAACACTTATGTAAAGATAAATAGTATTTTCTTACTTTTTACATCTTGGTGTCTGTCTATTTATTATTTTAAACGAAGCTAGCGCTAATTATTATTGGCTACCTACGCGGCGCATCGTTACAGGCAGGACACGAGTGTCAGTAAAATCCAATCAAGATTCAGCCGACTTAAGTAATTTAGGCTTGATATTCCGGCGGACAGCGGGGTGCAAACAAAACCTTTATTTTTTTAGGTAAAGATACCTAAAAAAATATCGATACCGTAATTTTTCAATACTTGTATATAACGGTACCGTTATTTAAAGGTTACCATAATTTAAAGGTATGACGTCATACCGCTAAATTTCTCTACCGTTATTTTCCGGTTATTCAGTCCCTGCGTCCAATTTCAATCATTCAAAGACTAAATATTATGTACATGAATTGTACTTAGTGATGAAATTGAAATTATTGAACCTTATTTTTTCCAAAATAAATCTGTCCAGTAGTTTTTGAGCCTATTCATTACAATTAAACAAACAAAGTTTTCCTCTTAATCAGTGTAGATTAACAACAACTATCTTCCCTTATACAGGTATACTGTATAAGTGGCTACTGACTAGGTACGAAGCCGCTCAAAAAGCTAACGTATTATTTCGTATCGGTTAAAAAATAATTGTCGACTTGTGCAGGCGGACGCGGCTATGGACATGGCGGAGCGCGACTTCTGCCAGGCGTCGCTGGAGTACGTGTTCCAGCTGCAGGCGGTGCAGGAGCGCAAGAAGTTCGAGCTGGTGGAGACGCTGCTGGGCTTCGTGTTCGGCTGGTGGACCTTCCACCACACCGCGCACGACGTGCACGCCGACAGCGAGCCGCTCGTGCGCGACCTACAGCTGCGCATCCAGCGGGTGAGCACGCTGCGCCACCCCGCTGCACTCCGCCCCACCCCGCCACACCCCCCACCACACCGCGCACGACGTGCACGCCGACAGCGAGCACGCCGCACCCCGCCACACCTCGCCACACCCCGCCACACCCTGCCACACCCCGCCACACCCCGTCACACCACGGCCGAGCGACACTCTCGCCGCCGTACTTTTATTTATTTATTTAGGCAACAAACAGTCTTTAACCAATATTTATAAATGTTTTAACTACAACTAGACGTAAAGTACCATAACATCAATACAAAATATTAACATTCAAAAAATACAACTAATACATTATTATTTTTATACATATATACATAATATAATATATAATAATATAAGTACTACTTTACATATAAATATATCCTAGAACCTATACACAAATAGAATGATAATACATAAATAAACTTATTAATAAGTATTTTATGAACCAAATATTACCTCATTTAATACTTTTTTGTATTGTCTTAAATTTTTTGCAAAAATATCAACAGAATTCAGATCACTATTGTAGCAGGAACATGATCGCCTGAAGAAGGTATTTCTCGCGTAGTTTGTATGATAGGGCGGGACATACAACGTCTCCTGGTTACTACGTGAAGTTGGTCGCGGAACTTTTAAATAAATTTTGCTTAAGAGATTTGACGAATTAATGGAACTATGTAGAATTTTGAAAAGAAACACACTATCTAGATATTTACGCCTTTAGTCTAATCGTTGAATATTATGTCTTGCTGCAATCTCAAGATGGTCAGTAGACCGTGAGCCAGACCTAAAATCTAGTGTTTTCAAAAATGTATGTACATTTATTTTCGGTCTCATGTGCATTTTTGTGGATCGCAGATGATCGGTGGAGGGGAAAACCGGCTCCCAGTGCTCCCGCTCGGCCTCCCCCGAGGTGACGGAGTTATGTGCGATTTTGTAACGGATTTACTAACGTTTTTGTGAGGCCATTTTAACAAGTAACAAAACACGATTTGTCGGCCGAGGGTCTAAGCTCGTTGGAGTAAGCGAGCGTGACCTGCGAGCGGTGTTGCCAACCCCATAAAAACAGCAGATCATCATTGAAAAACAGGTGGAATAAAAGGCTCACTCTAAAGTCACACATCTTCTACAATGTTACAGGATTCACACACATTTTAATTTAAGTATTGTGTTTATAATATACTAGACCATAGATGGTACCCGTAACTCCGTTGCGTCAAAATATGTTTATCGAGCAGTAATCGTAAATTTCTCCTTGATAAAAAGTATGTCTTCCCGGGACTGGTGGACAGTAGACCACTGTTCTACTGCTAAAACAGTAGAGTTGGCAACACTGACTGCGAGTGTGGAGTACGCTTATACTCGTGCATGGCGTGTGCGAGTGGTGCGTGTGCGAGTGTGTGTATTTCTGCGTGCGCATGACCGCGTGGGGCGTGAGCGCGTCCGACGAATTTAATTTGTTTCAGACGCGAAGTAACTTCGAGGAGACGAGCAAACAGACCGAGTCGCTCATGAAAAAGATGATGGAGATGCGACAAATGGTAAGCTGTCATTTACACCTCTTTTCGAACTACCCGGACGATTCATTTTATTGTCCCCCGCACAGCTCCATATTAGTATTTTTGTAACAATAAAATAACGCTAAGGCGGCCCCTAGGGCCTAGACATCACTTGTGTTGTCAATATTGCACGCTTCAATTTTATTGAACAGTTTGTTTGACACTTAAATTGAAGAAGCGCGATGTTCAATATCAACCCTAGACGGTCAATAATATTACGCCATACATAATATTACGCAATAAAATTGCTCGTTAGGGGCCCGCTAAGTGAATATACGGAAGCTTAGATAAAGCGAATATTTATACTATCGTTTGGTCGTAGAGCAAGGAGGAGGAGTGCGGCGAGGACGGGGGCGGCGTGGCAGGCGGGGCGGGGAGCGGCGCGGGGGGTGTGGCGCGAGCCGGATATCTGTTCCTCATGGAGAAAAGTGAGTGACACGTTTATTGACATTTAAATTCAAACCCTTATTCAGATACATTATGTAACCTTCTATAATTCCCCTGGCATGAAACTCGTAAGCAAGAGTCGTATCAATTAAAACATGGATTCGATGCCTCCGGCAGAATTAGGTCTTGTTTCGTTCTTTTTAGTTAATTTTTTTTGCAGTCGGGTTTTTTTATTTTTACCCGACTGCCGGGAGGGTTATTTTATTATTTTATTTTATTTTAATGCGTACCTTGTATGTATGTAATATTCTTTATTACCTTGTATCTCCAGAACCGCTAAACGGATTTTCACATTTGAGGTATCGTTAGATTTGTCTTAATAGCCCAAGTGTTTTTAGATAGGTGACATTTAAAAAAATGGCGGATGTTTGATGTCACATTGTGAGGTAAAAAAAAAAAATACCAAGCATATCGAGTGGCATGGACGTGCGTACCATAAAGGCATAAAAGCACTGCTTACCTAATGATAAATACTTGCTATACACATATTTTAATTTAACTTTCGTACGTTTTAGATGACTTTAATTATTATTAATAGTAAACATATGAATACACATTAACGCCTACATTTATAAAATAGCACTAATTGATTTGCAAAACTACATAAACATAAGTCGGTAAGTGGTAACTAGGCGCGCCGCGCGAAGGTACGCACCAATATTATACTACATATCTGTGGTTACAGGCACTTGATGTCTCGCAGACCCCGCCTATATGTGTGAGTTAAGATTTTCGTATTCGTACACTGTTCGCAAACGTGTGTGCGTGTGCGATTTACTTGGCCAGGTCCTGCGGCAGGGTTTCCGAGCTTAGCCGAGCGCCGGCGTAATGGCGCGTTCGGAAGTAATCGGATATGTTCGTTGCCTATAATCCGAGTAAAAATAATAGACGGAAATCTAATTAATCACATATGCACATAATGCATTTTTGTTTAGTACGGTTTATATTTGTTTACATTACAGAAGTGTTTTGTATTTTGGGAGGCCATTTTTTCATGTGATGAGCACTGTAATATATTATTTTTGTTTGCGCCAGTATATTTATAGTTTTCTTAGAAGATTTTTATTATTTTAACATTTAAAAGTTTGTACATTTAACAGTTTATTAGATATTAGTTATTACTGAGTTTCTAATTTCTATATTAAGTGCGTTTTTTGATTTCTTAAAAATGTTATTTGACTGTGAGGTTTGTGTTGAAAATGTGTGTTTATTAAAAATTAAAAAAAAACAAGTTTTCACAATTGTCATTCAGTGAAAAGATTCTAATTGTGATTTGTGTCGAAAGGTAGGTACGTGTACCTGAGTTACAACAATTAAACCAGCAACAAAAATGAAATGTAAGTCACTCGAAAGTTTCATGTTATTCATATTCATGTACTTATTTATTTTATCATTTTATAATATTATATACTATATATTAAATGCGAAATTATCTCTGTCTGTCTGTCTCGCTTTCACGCCAAAACTAAGGAACCGATTGTAATAAAATTTTGTACACAGTTAGTCTAGAGCCTGAGAAAGGACATAGGCTACATTTTTATAAGACAAAAATATACTATGTATCTAATTTCCATGGAAATATCGATGAAAATGAATTCACATTGCATTTCTAATATATAACAATCTATATTACGCCATACGCCATACGCCATCTATGGCATTTTTATTTATTTTAGCTAAGCACACATGTGAACGCAAATGAACTTTCATTGTAGTTCCAACACGTGACAACAGATGGCGTTTTTTTGTTTCTTCATAACAGAACGTACTCATATATTATAATAGTTTAGAAAACATAGTTTTTAATTTATATCTACACTAATATTACAATTTATGCGAAAATATCTCTTTTTGTCCGTTTGTCTGTCTGTTTTGCTTTCACGCCAAAACTACTAAACCGATACCGCTGCTTACCCCATGTCAAAAACCTCTGCACGCCTCTGTCGAGTGGGGTATCAAAATAAAGGATTTTAAACACTGATTCTATATAATTATGTACTAGCTGTCCCGGCAAACGTTGCTTTGCCATAATATAAAGTATTTCGTCCATATTATTTTATTGAAGTGACTAATTAAGTATGTCGCCATGGCAACGTCGATCGCTATCTCGTCGCACAAACAATGGTCGCCGTCAGTCTCAGGTTGTAATAATTTACTATCATTTATTCAACAAATGCACTTATCTATACTTATAAAATTACATGTCCTGACTGACTGACTCACTGATTCATCATCGCTGAGCAAAAACTGTTAAAGTTACAGCCACGAAATTTGGTGAGTAGGGTTGTTTTATTAAGTAGACACGCATTTAGGAAGGAATTTAGAAAATTTTACCCCGAAGGGGATGAAATAGGGGTTGAAAGTTTGAATGAAAGTCCGTCATTTCTTGAGTAAGAAACATGAAACTTTATTTTTGGGTTACTGATAAAAAATGAATGGATACGTATTTAAGCGTTTTTGGAAATTCTACCCCCAAGGGGGTGAAATTAGGGTTGAAAGTTTGAATAAAAGTCCGTTATTTCTTAAGTTAGAAACTTGAAATTTTATGTATGGGCTACTGATTAAAAATGATTGGATACAAGTTTAAGCGTTTTTGGAAAATCTACCCCCAAGGGGGTGAAATAGGGGTTGAAAGTTTAAATGGAAGTCCGTCATTTCTTGAGTTAGAAACATGAAACTTTATTTTTGTGCTACTGATTAAAAATAAATGGATACGTATTTTAACGTTTCTGGTAGTTCTAACCCCAAGGGGTAAAAAATTAAGGTAGAAAGTTTCAATTAATTCAATTAGTTAGAAACATGAAAGTTTATTGACGTTTGCGTTTGACGTTTGCTTAAATAGGGTCTTGTTTTTACCCTTTGTATAAGGAACCACAAAAAGGGGAAAACTATCCATCTTTGTTATTATACTATGTTAACGCGGACGAAGTCGCGGGCAACAGCTAGTCAATATATAAAGTAGCCAGTAGCCGATTCTCAGACCGACAGATACTGAATATGCATATAAAATTTGGTAAAAATCAGTAAAGCCGTTTCGGAGGAGTTCGTGGACTAACATTGTGACACGAGAATTTTATATATCTATCTATACTAGAGATGTGCCGATCATGACTTTGGCCGACTAGCCGACTAGCCGACTAGTCGGCTGCAAAGAAGCCGACTAATCGGCCGACTAGTCGGCCAAGCCGATCATGGTTTCGGAAGTTTCCGTAATGCTTTTTTACTGCTGTTTGCGCACATGCCGCCTGCAAACGTGTCGAATTGTCTTTTGTAGGTATGTTTACTTCGCGTACATTACTTTATTTTGTTTCTATAATACACTTGATGGTTTTCATTAAATATTTCATGTACATGAAATCTCGATTTAATCTATATTGAGTCTCGGGAAAGGACAAGGGATACTTTTTGTCCCGGAAAATGTACGGTTCCCGCACAATAAACTTTTATGATTTTCGCCTACACTATTCAATCTATTTTGATGAAATTTGGTATGGAGATACTTTGAGTCTTGGGAAAGGACAAGGGATACTTTTTGTCCCGGAAAATGTACAGTTCCCGCACAATAAACTTTTATGATTTTCGGGATAGTTTGGGATGAGTGCACGATGGCACTCAAAAATATATACACTTTTTTATTAATTATACCAATTCGAATTAAATAATCACCGTTGAGACAGGACAACGTCTGTCGGGTCAGCTAGTATTATATAAAAGAAAGTGGTGTTAGTTACACTACTTATAACTCAAGAACGGATGAACCGATTTGCCTGAAAATAGGTGGCTTAGAACCAGGAGACAGACATAGGATATTTTTATTCTGTTCCACCGCGTTTCCGTGAAGTCAGTATAAAATCTTATATATAAAATTCTCGTGTCACAATGTTAGTTACCGTACTCCTGTCTCCTCCGAAACCTTTACCAAATTTTATATGCGTAGGTATTCAGTAGGTCTGCGAATTGGATACTGGCTACTTTTAATATTGATAAGTGCATTTTGTTGAATAAACAATTGTAATCTATTACAACTCGAGACTGACGGCGACCATATTATGTTAAAATAATTACATTAATTACAAAAGTAATTTCTTTACTAGCAAGTAAATTCAGAAACACTTCATTTAATTTTAAAATGTGTAACACTGACTGAGTGTACACATTATAAATATTAATCAAGGTTTTTCTTTAATGTAATTTCAATAATAGTAAAAAAGTAAAAAGCCGACTAGTCGGCGCTTTTTGCCGACTATTCGCCGACTAGTCGCCGACTACAAAAGTGGCCGGATAGTCGGCTTTACCGACTAGTCGGCGACTAGTCGGCACATCTCTAATCTATACTTATTAAAAAACAAAGTCGCTTTTTTCCCTCATGTCCCTTTGTTCCCTTTAATCTTTAAAACTACGCAACGGATTTTGATGATTCTTTCAGTGTTAGATAGCCCATTTATCGAGGAAGGCTATAGGCTATATTTTATCACGCTAAGACTAATAGGAGCGAAGAAATAGAGGAAAATGTGGAAAAAACGGGGAAAATTATTTGAAAGGGCTAACTTGAACGCGCTAATCTCAGGAACTACTGGTCCGATTTGAAAAATTTTTTCAGTGTTAGATAGCCCATTTATTGAGGAAGGCTATAGGATATATTTTATCAGTTGTCACGCTAAGACTAATAGGAGAATGTGGAAAAAACGGGGGAAATTATTTGAAAGGGCTTATCTCGCGAACTACTGGAGCAATGTTTATGTTATTTGGCGCAGATAAGAAGTAGACCACGTGAAGGATCATAGGCTACCGATTTTAATAATTTTTTCAGTGGGTATATATTTTATACCCGTGCGACGCCGGGGCGGGTCGCTAGTACTTATTATAAAACAAAGTCGCTTTTTTTCCCTCATGTCCCTTTGTTCCCTTTAATATTTAAAACTACGCAACGGATTTTGATGATTCTTTCAGTGTTAGATAGCCCATTTATCGAGGATGGTTATAGGCTATATTTTATCACGATAAGACTAATAGGAGCGAAGAAATAGAGGAAAATGTGGAAAAAACGGGGAAAATTATTTGAAAGGGCTAACTTGAACGCGTTAATCTCAGGAACTACTGGTCCGATTTGAAAAATTCTTTTAGTGTTAGATAGCCCATTTATTAAGGAAGGCTATAAGCTATATTTTATCACGCTAAGACTAATAGGAGAATGTGGAAAAAACGTGGGAAATTATTCGAAAGGGCTTATCTCGCGAACTACTGGAGCAATTTTTATATAATTTGGCACAGATAAGAAGTAGACCACGTGAAGGATCATAGGCTATCGATTTTAATCATTTTTTCAGTGGCTATATTATATTTTATACCCGTGCGACGCCGGGGCGGGTCGCTAGTCAACTGAAATTACTGAAACAAGATGAAAATTCAATTACAAAGTATTAAAAAAACAATGATTAGGTACTTAAAACCAGAAACATAAATTGAAACAGTACCAAACCTATGTACCTACGTCTTGTAGGTACACTTAGTAATATCAGCACGGTAGTTTTAAAACTTTTTATTAGATTGATTGTCGAAATGGTTATCTAACCAGTCTATCTAGTATCTGACTACAACTAAAAAGTCACAAATAAAATAAATTAATAAAAAATCGAAAAACCCGACTGCAAAAAAATGTTAACTAAAAAGAACGAAACAAGACCTAATTCTGCGGGAGGCGTCGAATCCATGTTTTAATTGATACGACTCTTGCTTACGAGTTTCATGCCAGGATGAATAGAAGGTTACATAGAAAAATGTAGAAGAAGAAAGTGGATTATAAAATGCATAATATTTTATGATTTAAGAATAAATGTTAAGGGGCAGGGTACCCTTGGAATTTCACATACAAACGTAATTCCAAAATCATTTTCTCATACGAAAATATTCAACATGTTTGAGTTATTTTTCAGTTTAAGATAGTAATTACCTAGGTTCCTACACAAAAATTTACTTCAAAATATTCAAACAAAAAAAAATTTTTTTTGTTTTAATTTTTTTAAGTAGTAAATTTACTAAAAAAAATTAAAACAAAAAATTTTTTTTAAAATATTTTGAAGTAAATTTTTGTATAGGAACCTAGGTAATTACTATCTTAAACTGAAAAATAACTCAAACATGTTAAATATTTTCGTATGAGAAAATGATTTTGGAATTACGTTTGTATGAGAAATTCCAAGGGAACCCGGCCTCTTAAACTTGGTGCGACATGCCTCCGACTGCATTTTGTAGTCCACTTTCTTCTTCTACATTTTTCTATTCATCCTGGCATGAAACTCGTAAGCAAGAGTCTTATCAATTAAAACATGGATTCGATGCCTCCGGCAGAATTAGGTCTTGTTTCGTTCTTTTTAGTTAACATTTTTTTTGCAGTCGGGTTTTTTTACAAACCTAACGAGGATAGCTATAATTCAAGCGGTGTTTTTTTTAATATTGTGTCGGTATAGATTTTTCCGCAAACGATCGGTCGTCGTCGAATGTCCTGTGCTAACCCGGCCGCTGTTACAGAGGCGTTCGGCACGGCGTGGAGCAAGCACTACTGCACGTACGAGCAGGACTCCCGGCTGCTGTCGCTGATGCCCTACAACCAGATCAACGTCAAAACGGTGCCCGCTCTATTTATTATGGTTAACGACTAACGTAATTTTTTCATCGATCGATTTTGATATTTCATTAAAATAGGAATTCGAAGAAACGTGGATCGGAAAGTGACGTCACTCCGGTTTTGGCGGGACGTCCGCGTCGCTGCGATTTTTTTCGAAGAAATGATTTCGATTTTTTCGAAGAAGAAGACTCGAGTGACGTGACCTTCCATTTTCGCTTCGTAATTAAACGGGCAGGGTCGAACCCCAAAATTTTGCACTATCTAAAATCTAAATAAAATTATATAATTATAAAACTGCAGGGATCTTCTCTGACATGACATTATTTAAATTTCATTTAATGTATTACGAACCGAAATTCTAAATAAATAAACAATTGTTGCTATTATTTCCTACTGAAAGCGATCGAAAGTTAACGACGTGACGTGTCAGGTGGGCGCCAGCGACAGCGTGTGCGTGTCGGGCGCGCGCGAGGCCAACGAGGCGGAGCGGCGGTTCTGCTGGGAGGCGCTGGCGGGCGAGCGGCCGCCGCTGCTGCTGCAGTCGCTGGGCGAGCGCGACCGCGCCGCCTGGCTCCGAGCGCTGCACGCCTCCGCCGCCGACCCGCCCCCGCCCCCGCCCGCCGCCGCCGCCGCCGCCGCCGCCGCCCTCGCGCCCGCGCCCTGGCCGCTCGACGACGCCGGGGCGGCCTTCGTGCGCCGCCTGATAGCCGCGATCGAGGCGCGCGGCCTCGAGGAGCAGGGTCTCTACAGGTGGGCCATAAAATATCACAGTCCGAGACCGTTCCGGGGCGTTGTCGATGCGAGCGCCGCTTTCGACTTAGTGTGCGCGAGTCGACGAATACTTTTTTCTTGTGCCTGTTGCCGATTGTTTGTATCGAAAACGAACCAGAAACACAATTTTTTAGGAATTTTCAGACGACGCGATTTATGTAGTTTAAAATGTTAAAAATTAAAATGTCTCCCGAAATGTGTAAAAGTAAACGAGATTATTTTTTTTATATTATGCGGAGAATTCATTAAAATAAGAGCTTAAACGTTACACGTATCGACAAATAAAATGTTTTTGAAGCTCACGAAATATAGGTAGGCCGTTCGTGCCGGTTTCGGCACCATGGAGTATTGAGAAAGAGTTTAAAGTAAAAACCCAAGCCGTGGCTATTAACGGATTCACTTCTAGGTGGATATTCGTATCATCTGGTGTTCCTCAGGGCTCCTTGTTGGGACCTTTACTTTTTGCTATATTCGTCAATGACATTTCCTCATGTTTTTGTCACTCTCACTTCTTTTTGTACGCCGATGACACAAAAATATTGAAAACTATAGCTTCACTTAATGACTGTCGTCTTTTACAAGAAGACTTAAATAGATTTAGTGACTACTGCTGGGCTATTATGACCATTCACGGAAAGTGAATTGTTCCAGGCAAAAACCGGCCAACTTATTATTTTTCTGACTGGATTTACACGTAGTGATTATATTCTCTTTGTAGATTTATCCAGTTTGGTTGTCTATGAATGGATTATATTTTTTAAACGTCAGACGAGCATGTAGGTGACATTAGGAAACGTCAAAGTTTTTTTTTAATTCGTCCCGGTCGGGACAGGTAAAGGGAGCGTTGCCCATACAGCCATTTCTATGTTTTCTCTATATTTTAATGAATGATAGTGAAGGCCGAAGCCAATTCTTTTATATTAAAAACGTCAAAGTTTAAACTTGACGTAACGATTTTTTTTTAAGGAATGCCAATGACGAACGGAAAAATTGTACCGCATTGCAATATGTAAAAATATAATTATTATACACATTATAATATATGGTATTTATTTTTTTACTGTATAATAACATAGCCGTATTCGTTCGTCCTTTAAATTTTAAATATTTATGGGTACATAATAAATAGATTGTTTAATTGCAAAGGCGCCCGGAAAATGTAAATATTTTTAATGTTGCAACACTGTCTAACCGGGCGATTATAAACTTGGAGAAATAATAATTATTTAAAATTTGTTTTTAAATACATAAGTTCTATGCACTTAATAAAAAAGACGGGTTGCAGTGCCGGCAAAAGTGAAAACTTGATTATTAACGTTGTGCATTATTTTTTTAACCCATTTTTTATGAAAATCGATTTAAAAAAAATAATAAAAAAACGATCGTTTTAATTAATTAATCGAAACCCTACAATCGATTAAAAAATATCGACAATCGAAAAAAAAGCTGCTGTCAGACAGACTGTCAGACACTTCTCGCGACTGTTGTCTTGCAGGTGGAAATACAGCCTTAATCAGCGCGTCTGCTAAAGAACTGGAAATGTCCCCGACTGTACATTTCTGCCAGAGATGGGCAAAAAGTAATTAGATTAGCAATTACAGAATTACAAATACATTGTAATTGTTAATCAGATTAAAAATGAATCCGATTGATGAAGAATTGTGCACCTGAAATTACGCGTAAGTTGATTAGGATGTATTTAGACTCAAATGTATTCTAATTAGTTATTCTAATTAGTTTGCAATTAGATTAAATTTAATTAGATTAACGAGTATTTTAATTATGCCCAATTACAATGTCCAATGCTGGTAATTATAATAAATAAAAAGCTTCAACACCGATTTCGGTTGCGGCGGCCGGTTTCAATAAAACCAGGCCAGTTACGCAGGAGTAATTTTATGGCGCCCAAGTGTGTGCGCAATACACAAGAGCACTCTGGTTTCAATGAAACCAGGCCAGTTGAGCAGAAGTAATTTCATAGTGCCCAAGTGTGTGCGCAATACAAAAGAGCGCTCTGGTTTCAATGAAGCCAGGCCAATTACGCAGGAGTAATTTTATAGTATATATATAGTATACGATGAGATCTACAACTTGGCCCCAACAGAATTTTCCGAGTTTTTTTTCTCAATTTTGAGGCCAGGGTCGTATAGAGGGGAAAAATCCAGGAAGAACAAGCCGAAGAACCCCATATCCAGGACAAACAGTTGCCGAGTTATAAGCACTCAAACTTTGACATTGACAGCTCGGCAACTGTCAAACGTCGAACAAAAGCGGCTATAACTCCGCTCCCAATAGGCCTAGAGGAACGGGGTTTCTTCTAACTTCAAAGGCAACATCTCGGCTACCCCCTCCCCGAATTTGAACTAAATCGGAGGCATGAATTTTTTTTTCTCAGTTCTGAGGCCAGGATCGAATAGAGGAGAAAAATCCAGATAGAACAAGCCGAAGAACCACATATCCAGGACAAATAGTTGCCGAGTTACAATTATTCAAACTTTGACATTGACAGCTCGGCAACTGTCAAACGTCTTACAAAAGTAGCCATAACTCCCCTCCCAATAGGCCTAGAGGAACGGGGTTTCTTCCAACATCAAAGGCAATACCTCGGCTACCCCCTCCCTGAATCTGGACTAAATCGGAGACAACAAATTGGGGGGGGGGTAAAACCAGGGTGCTCTTGTGTATTGCGCACACACTTGGGCACTATAAAATTACTCCTGCTCTATTGGTATGGTTTCATTGAAACCAGAGTGCTTTTGTGTATTGCGCACACACTTGGGCACTATAAAATTACTCCTGCGTAATTGGCCTGGCTTCATTGAAACCCAGAGTGCTGTTGTGTATTGCGCACACACTTGGGCACTATGAAATTACTTCTGCTCAACTGGCCTGGTTTCATTGAAACCAGAGTGCTCTTGTGTATTGCGCACACACTTGGGCACTATGACATTACTCCTGCTTAACTGGCCTAGTTTCAATGAAACCAGGCCAGTTACGCAATATCCTTTTCCGGGACTCTAAAGTATCTAACTATCTCTATACCAAAATTCAGCGTAATTGGTTCTGTGGTTTAGGCGTGAAGAGTTAACAAAGAGACAGATAGATAAAAGACAGACAGACACACTTTCGAAATTTAAATTTCGTAAACTATGGATAATCATTAATCAGTAAGGATGCTACTATGAAGTCGCCATTGCTTTTGTCCGACGATAAATTTTATCAATTTATGTGTTTTTAACTCCTGACACTGTAATATTACATGAGTCGAAAGTCGAATCCAATTACAAACAAAAATTAATTAGATTTATTTGAAATTGGAATACTTAGGAATCGATTGCTTTGTGTAATCTCTATAACCACAATTATGAAGTAATTCAACTACAATGTACTCAGATTAAAATGTATTCTAATTAGTTTGCAATTAGATTAGTAATTAGATTAACAAGTATTTCAATTATGCCCAACTCTGATTTCTGTTAAACAACTCATTTCCCCGACTGTACATTTCTACTTAGCACAATTTTCCCCGACTGTACATTTCTGCTAAACAACTCATTTCCCCGACTGTACATTTCTGCTAAACAACTCATTTCCCCGACTGTACATTTCGTTCGAGTTCGACAAAAACACTACTCTGCAACCGTCTTACGCTTTTTCTATGGTTTTTCGATCAACACGAAAATCTGATGCGAGTTTCACAGTTTTCACCCATCCCACAAAAGTGCTCAACGCCGCTAAAGAAGTTTTCACTTCAAAAAATTACAAAACTGTAAACCATTCAGTAAAAACTAATATTGTTTGGCGTTTATTGAATTGCTGTTTTTGACGTAAGAGCAAGCCAGCTTATGTCAGATAACAGAGGCGTGCACAGGTTTTTGACATGGGGTAAGCAGCGGTATCGGTTTAGTAGTTTCGGCGTGAAAGCAAAACAGACAGACAAACGGACAAAAAGAGATATTTTCGCATAAATTGTAATATTAGTGTGGATATAAATTAAAAACTATGTTTTCTAAACTATTATAATATAACTAGCTGTCCCGGCAAACGTTTCTTTGCCATATTATAATATAAAGTATATCGCCCGTATTATTTTATTGAATTAGTGAATAAATAAGTATGTCACCATGGCAACGTCCATCGCTCCCGTGACCCGCGTCGTATAAACAATGGTCGCTCTTTATAGACAAATAATTTGCAATAAAATAAAATTGCGACTATAATTAAAGATCTAAGCTATCCTATCTCTCAAGTTGGAAAAAAACACACATTTAAAAAAAAAACATTAAAATCGGTTAAGTAGTTTAGGAATCCATCGCGGACAAACATCGTGACAGGAGATTTATATATTATATTAGATTAGATATGAGTACGTTCTGTTATGAAGAAACAAAAAAACGCCATCTGTTGTCACGTGTTGGAACTACAATGAAAGTTCATTTGCGTTCACATGTGTGCTAAGCTAAAATAAATAAAAACGCCATCTATTGTTATATATTAGAAATGCAATGTAAATTCATTTTCATCGATATTTTCAGGGAAATTAGATACATAATATATTTTTGTCTTATAAAAATGTAGCCTATGTCCTTTCTCAGGCTCTAGACTAACTGTGTACAAAATTTTATTACAATCGGTTCATTAGTTTTGGCGTGAAAGCTAGACAGACAGACAGAGATACTTTCGCATTTAATATAAAGTATATAATATTATAAAATGATAAAATAAATTAGTACATGAATATGAATAACATGAAACTTTCGAGTTACTTACATTTCATTTTTGTTGCTGGTTTAATTGTTGTAACTCAGGTACACGTACCTACCTTTCGACACAAATCACAATTAGAATCTTTTCACTGAATGACAATTGTGAAAACTTGTTATTTTTAATTTTAAATAAACACACATTTTCAACACAAACCTCACAGTCAAATAACATTTTTAAGAAATCAAAAAACGCACTTAATATAGAAATTAGAAACTCAGTAATAACTAATATCTAATAAACTGTTAAATGTACAAACTTTTAAATGTTAAAATAATAAAAATCTTCTAAGAAAACTATAAATATACTGGCGCAAAAAAAAATAATATGTTACAGTGCTCATCACATGAAGAAAGAAAATGGCGTTCCAAAAATACTAAACATTAATGTAATGTAAATAAATATAACCCTTACTAAACAAAAATGCATTATACATGCATACGCGTAATTAGATTTCCGTCCATTATTTTTACTCGGATTATAATAGGCAACGAAGTGTGAAGTGCAGCGAACCCGAACCGAACGCCGCGTCGGAGGCGCTCGGATAAGTTCGGAAATCGGAAGACCTGCCGGCTGCCGCAGTCCTTGAAGCTACTTGCCCGTACTAGGTAAATGAGATATTCATGTCTGTGTGCGTTTGCAATCTGTGCACCGATACAAAAATCTCATCGCACACATATGCCCGAGGTATGCGAGGCATCAAATGCATATATCTCCGCTCGGCGCGCCGCTATGATTAAATAATAATGTTTTTATGAAGTTTTGCAAATTAGTTTTTGCTATTTTATAAATTTAGGCTTTTTAAGTGTATTCATTTTTTACTTTATATAATAACTAACGTCATCTAAAACGTGCGAAAGTTAAATTAAAATATGTGTATAGCAAGTATTTATCATTAGGTAAGCAGTGCTTTTATGCCTTCATGGTACGCACGCCCATGTCAGATAATGTTGTTATTACTCTGTGGTACTCATAATTGCTCATTGTTTGATTTTTAGTAAAATTATATTTAAAACGTGAGTACGGTAATGTTATTGTAATCTTACAACAAAGTGTTCTGGAAACATGATAGTTTTAGGAAAGGTCGTGGTAGGCCCCCTGCAAGCGTCATAAACTGTCAACGGCTGCCGTCGGCTGCCGCCGACACGTGCCGCCGACTGCCGTCGACTGCCGCTGACACGTGCCGTCGACACGTGCCGTTCGTCTGTAAGAAGCCTAAATGTATCGAAATGTTTTGTCGTCAACTTTAGTCGTAAATTAAATTTAATTATACAGGATTATGAACTTCAGAATAAGGTCCTTGCTATCAAGAAATCTATAAGAGATCTTGGAGTAATTGTAGACTCAAATTGATCTTTGATGAGCACATTGACTACATCTATACTAATACAGTAGGGCCTCGTTAATCCGGAGAAGCAAAAACACGACCCTTTTCGAATTATCGAGGCGTCCGGATTATAGTATGCAATATTTAATGTTAATAAAACACCTTATGAAATGAAAATGAGTTAACTTAGTTTCTTTAATCAATTTTTAAAATTTTATATCATAAAGACAAATTAATGTTCATGTTCATAATAATTAAAACCATGTATTAGAAATCAGTAAGTTTAAATAAAACATTAGTTAGGTAGATAATTCCTTTTGAAAAAGTCTGTAATACTCTTTTGTTTATGATTTTCGTACTTAATTTCGAAAGCTCGGTTTCTACTCTCCAAGTTGACGGAGAAACATAACTTCGTGGCTATCAAATTCATTATCTTCAGCCCATTTTAAAGCAATGTTTAAAGCTCCGGCCGGCCGGATTACAGCGATCACCGAACAAGCGGGAGTCCGGATTACCGAGGCCCTACTGTATTATAAATGCGAAAGTATATCTGTCTGTCTGTCTGTCTGTCTGTCTCGCTTTCACGCCAAAACTACTGAACCGATTGTAATTAAATTTTGTACACAGATAGTCTAAAGCCTGAGAAAGGACATAGGCTACTTTTTAACTGAAAAAAGGGGATGTAAGGGGGTGAAAATGCGTAAATTTGTTCAAATTAAGTTAGTTCCAAAAATTCATAACAGATGGCGCTAAGAGTCGCCTACATCTCGCTATCGCTTGCTCATAAGTCTTTCTATAAGAGGTGGCACCATATCGTGTTAGGTTTTTTCGATTCTTTCGATTGTTATACACGTTATTAAATAACTCACTACTCAGTACTTTATTTATGCAGTGACGTAACCTTAAACCTACCAATGATAAATAGTTTATGGGTAAAGCTAAAGTTGTGTAATGGGGGGCTAAATAAGCTTTAAATTTGGTATAAATAAAGTTTACTTAATTTAAAAAATGAAATATTATGTGCACACTGCACAGCTGTTTTTGGATATTTTGATTTAAGGGGTACCAGGGTTTTAAAAAGCTTTTAAATTTGACACCAATTTTGTTGACACCGCGCGCTATAAACTGAAGTCCACGTGGACGAAGTCGCGGGCAACAGCTAGTTATTAATAAAGCCTCAAAAGCCCTTGGATTTGTTATTAGGTCGTGTAAAAATTTTCAATGTGTCAAAGTAGTTAAAATCCTTTAGGGCGCATTTTCATTAGTCGTTAATTCGTACGGTATACAGCATGCGGGGAGTCTATGACAACTAATTGACAACTAATGGCGCATTGTCATTGGTCGTGGCATGCGTTTCAGAAATCTCCCGCACCCCGCATGCGGGCCCTATCGACCAGTGAAAATGCGCCATTATTGTGCGTATGTTCGAAGTATCTTAGAGTATTGTTCTGAGTTGTGGAACCCTGCTTATGACGTATATATTGATAGAATTGAATCCATACAAAAACGGTTTCTCAGATTTATTCAATTTAAATGCAACCATTTTCTAAGTGATTATGATGCCAGGTGCAAAAAGTTCCACTTTCTTCCTTTGTACCACCGGAGACATAGCTGACCTAACTTATACATGTAAAGTCCTAAATAATAAAATAGATTCACCTGAATTACTTAACAGATTTAATATTAATATTCTACGTAGAAATTTTCGTTATTTTATTTTATGCCCCTTTTGTTCCACCTTACAATACGTACTACTGTAGAAATTCTTTAATACTTAGGTCTAGTTCACAGACCTCTATCTAGTTAGATGGGCCATGTGTATGTACTTCGCGTGCCATCGCGTTCCCAAAAGGTGCTATTCAATCTTTCGAAAGTCTGTTCTTTAGTCTGCGCTCCACCGTTATCGGAATCGGACGTCAATCGGAATTCTTAAAATGCCTCATTGTGCCGTATTGGGCTGTGGAAATTCGCATAGAAACGTTGCTATAAATAGTGGATACATTTCTTACCATCGGTAAGTAATTTTGTTATTAAATCATGTGTCCTTTATTTTAAAATCAATTATTTAATGTTAATCGTGGATGGCTGTGGTTTTTACCATGAAATCTACGTAACTGCGTGTGTACCGCATGATTCATAACAGGGCTCGAAAACGTTATTTTAAATAACGGTTTTGATTCGTTCGGAACGGTTCATTGCAATAACGTTTTCGGGAACAAAAACGTATTTGAGAACGTTTTGAAAACCGAAATAAAACGGTTAAATCCACACAGCGGGACATAGGGCAGTCAGTAAACGTTTTCACCACCGATTTTGTTGAACCTCAATCGATTTTCTTTGGTGAGTATAAGGGGATAACTTAAGAAATAAAAGTGGTATTACTACCTACTTGCGCTTTTGCCCTGGGGGTGAACGCAACCCCGTCTCGGGGATGAATTTTTTAAATAAAAAGCCCCAGAAATCAATAGACACACAAAAATAATTTGTTATGTACAATTTTATTGATAATTCAATAATTAAATGAGTTATAGGTAATTAAAGATCAAAGATTTTGCGAGAGAAAAATACTTATTGTCTTAAAGTTGTTTTTCATAATTAACTAAAAACTTATAAGTCTTACGAAAAATAATATGTTATTAGTTATTACTTATTAGTATTACCAAGGAAGTCAATAAAAAAAAAAACAAATTACTACTCTGAAATACCTTCTAATATTATTTCAAATTAGTGAGCTATAGATGAATACGTATTTTGTTTTTAGGCAAGTAATTAATATACAAAAAATTGGCGAAGTGCAAGCAGAACTCGTGCACGAAGGGTTCCGAGTTCCGTACCATTAGGTACAGAGCAAAAATAGGCCAAAAATTGTGTTTTGTGTATGGGAGTCCCCCTTAAATATTTATATTATTTTAATTTTAAATGTTTTTTAAAATGTTTTTCACTCTTTTTCGATTAAAATTTCCCTGAGCTTTTTTTATAAAAATAAGTTTTTTTTATATAAATTAATAAAGTTTATTCGTGATGAAGTAGAAACACTATATGGCAAAAACAACATATTTTGTCGAGAAAGCTAGTAGTTATAATTATAATAAAAAAACATAAATACAAATATTAAAAACATTTTTTTGCCTAATTAAACACAATTAGTTAAGCCAGAATGGTTAAAACAAGAGGGGTAAAAAAATCCATCCCTAAAAGCGCAATTACGTAGTATGACAATTTTAAATTAAAGGGTAAAACGTAATCGATCCCAAATTTTTATTTAAATATATGCTGTACCTGATTTTTAGGGTTCCGTACCCAAAGGGTAAAATCGGGACCCTATTACTGAGACTTCGAAGGCTGTCCGTCTGTGCAACCGCTAATATAGCTGGACTTGATTTGATTTTGAATATCTGTTGCCGCTATAACAACAAATACTAAATAATCGGCCAAGTGCGAGTCGGACTCGCGCACGAAGGGTTCCGTACCGTTATATAGAGCAAAGATAGGCCAAAAATTGTGTTTTTTGTATGGGAGCCCCCCTTAAATTTTCATTTTAATTAAATATATTATCATTAATTATTAAAGTACACATATAAGTAAGGCTTTTGTGAAAATTTCAAGTACCTACTTGTTGTCATCATTGATACCAAGCAAAAAATGATTGAATAATCACGTTTGTTGTATGAGAGTAAATATTTAATTTATTTTAAAAATTTCAACTCTCTAGCTATTACCGTTCTTGAGTTACAGCCTGGAGATAGACAGACAGACGGACAGACATCGAAGTCTCAGTAATAGGGTCCCGTTTTTACCCTTTGGGTACGGAACCCTAAAAACAAGATATATTTCATATATTTTAAGGTGGGCTCCCATACAACAACCGTAATTTTTTGGCCTTTTTTGCTCGATATCAATAACGATAATAGGTAGGCTCTTGAAATTTTCATAGAGTCCTTGACTATATGAGTTCTTTATTAATTAATAAAACTACTAAAAAATTAATAAAATTAATCCCATACAAAAAACACAATTATTGACCTTATTTTGCTCTGTAACGGTACGGAACCCTCCATGAGCGAGTCCGACTCGCACTTGGCCTATTATTGCCTCGCCGTGCTCGCCGCAAACGAATGCCCGAAAAATAATAGTTTTTGTTATATATTTAACTTTTCATCGAGGAAACGGGAAAAACCGTTTAAAACCGTTATATGGATCAAAAACGAAAAAATCATTACGTTCTCAAAAAATGTTCCGAATAGCGTTCCGTTCCGAACGAAACCGAAATGAAACGTTCTTTAGGTATTTAAGGCGATAACGTTTCGAAAAATATAACGTTTTTCGAGCCCTGATTCATAAGACATTGCCGCTTTAGTTAGAAAATTATAGAGCCCGTTCTGTTTGTCCGCTATTGAGCGCGCAATGGAAATAAAACAATTGATACTTTCACTCATCGCTTAGTTTCGAGGTACAGTCAATATTCTAATTTTTCTGTCAAATGAAGCAAATAGTGTTGTACATATTCTCGATTCTAATTAATCGATTTTCGAAACAGACGTGAAACAGAGGAATGATAATGTTCGCTTTGGGATATTTTGTGACTCGGTAATTATATTTCTAATAATAATAATAATAATAACGTCGACTGGCGTCATTCCCAAAACCCTCGCTGCTGCTCTGAAATCACTTGACCTCAACAAAAATACGTACATCCACTTACAGAAATCCGTCGTCATTGATACCTGCTCCATCGTTCGCCGCTTCCTAAACCCATCATCATCTTTTACTTCATCACAATCTTAACACTTTTCATTATGAATCAGAATGCTTGGCACAAGCCCGTACCTGAGTCATTTCCCCGGCAAACAGCCGAGACACTAACTTTTTTAAACAATAATAATAAAAACTTTATTACTAACTATTTCTATTTCTATACATTTTCTACACATACAATAAAACTGTAGAAATAAAAATTCTGTACATTAAAGGCATTAAAAAAATAATAAGCGGGGGGTGTCACTACATCGCTATAGAAGCCAATACTGTAGTTAGTTTTTTGTCTGTCTGTCTGTCTGTCTGTCTGTCTGTCTGTCTGTATGTTTGTTCCACTATCACACGAAAACTACTGATCCGATTTGAATGCGGTTTTCGCAGATATATTTGTCTTCTTCCAACTTAACATCTCGTGTATAAAAAAATTCCCCCCACCCCTCTAAGGGGACCAAAGAGGGGGTCAGATTTTGTATCAAACATTTTTCTTTAATGGACTTACTTTATATTATTAACTGTTTTTTCCAACTTAACATCTGGTGTATAAAATTGTTCCCCCCACCCCTCTTAGGGGACAAAAGAGTACTTCAGCAGTTGATACAAAATCTTACCCGATTTTGTATCAACTGATCAAGTACAAATACTTTAAATGGCAAAACAACCTGCCGGGACAGCTAGTTATGTAATATGTATTTATGTTTCTTTAGTGATTTAGTTTAGAATAATATAATATATTACTAGCTGTCCTGACAAGCACGTATCTTAAGATTTATCATTCCTCTGTCTATGAAGTCGAATAATAATCGATTAAAAAATCGATATACCTATTAAAATGGCAAAAGAGGCGGGGCGCGGCGATTCCTTTGAATCGATTCCGCGCGTACGGGTATTCCCATCACTTAAGCGCTCTTGTGACGTCACAGTAGGTATGAAAAAAGTGACACGCTCGTGTTCATACAAATGGAGCGACATGGCGCTTCTATCTAGATCTTATTTCTGTGGTCTAGTTCATTTTTTAATAGATTTTTAATTGCCCATCCACTCGAAGACATGTTCTCCCTAAAACCAAACAAAATTAGAAAAACTATGACTGATACGTTTTTTAACTAAAATAAACATAATTTTAGTATTGCATTACTTCTAATGATTTTCTTCATGAAATTTAAATGATCGTGCCATCTGCTGTGTGTAAATTTATTTATTTAAGTACTGTTAGCTTCATTATCTCACAATTTTAAATCCCTCACCCATTTCTTGTGATATAATAAAATTAATATAATTTGTAGTTTGCCTAAAATAATTTATACTTTCAATATTTTTTAGATTTCCATAGGTCATGTGTTATGTGTCTTGTCAGGACTTTGGTAATTTTAGCTCAAATTTATTATTTATTTACTAGTGAATACTTGTTATTGGCATGTCGTTACTTGATATGTATTATCACTGTTACAGTTAAATGCTGTTAGTTTTCCTAATAAAATAAAATAAATAAAATAATGTGTATTGTGTTAAGTATAATTTACACAGAGCCAGTACTGGCTGCCAATAAGACTGGCAGCCAGTATTGGCTTGGCATATGCCGCGTGTGAACAGTTTGGCCTGGCTTGAAAAACTGTTCACACGCAGCATATACCAAGCCAATACTGGCTGCCAGTCTTATTGGCAGCCAGTACTGGCTCTGTGTAAATTATACTTTAGAGTTATAGTCCGCGCGGAACTAGTTGGCCGCGCCTTAGGTATGTGAGCGGTGGGACGGAGAAGCGGGGGCGCTTGATTTTGACAGTTCTGGCTAGTTTAGACAAAAAGCACAAGAGATGGCAATAGCAAGATAAGTCCGCCGATAAAAAGACAATCTAAGGAAATAATATTTAAAATGCAAAGGTTTTTAAAAAAGAAATTATTGACATCGTCAATAATTTAGAATATAAAACTGGATTAATTGTCTTTAATTTATTCTTTTCAATAATTAAATAATATTATTGTTCACGATATCGCGAGATTGGTCGTCACTGTCTAATCTCATGTGCGTTGCGAGCAGCAAGCAACCCGCCCCCTCACCCCTGTCCCTACCTAAGGCGCGGCCAACTAGTTCCGCGCGGACTATAATTGTGTTATAACGATGGCCCCAACGAATAAACGTGCAAGAGCTCTTACCCAATTTTTTTTTTATTTTTCGTTTGCATGGACTATGATACACCTATGTAAATTTTTTGGAATTTTTTTGACTTAAAATAACGATTTTATAGCAATGTAAATCTTTATTGTACGGAAAAAATAATAACATACATCACATTAATAATAAAACATGCGCTTATTGCAGATTATTTGTTTATTTGAGTTCACCAGAATAAACGTGTTAAAACAATCTGGCGCTCGTGTCTATCTTTTCCTTTGGGTTGGGTTGTCTGTAGTTGGAAGGATTTGAGCGGTCACCTTTTTTTGGGGATCGAGTACACTAAGGCTGTCTTCTAAGAAACCGGGACAATGCCAGAAGAGTAGGAGAACCAAAAACGACGCGTTAAGACCGGAGCCAACTCTGGAGCACACTTTTTCAACACAATAGGAGGGATTCCGTCAGGCCCACTCGACTTTTGGATATCAAGGGCACGCAGGGCTATTCAAACTGAGCGCTGATGTAACCTTATATCCGACATGATGCCCCTACATCGTGGTATGGTCGGCGGTTTTTATCCCAAGGTCATCAAGGGTCGAGTTGGACGCAAGGAGCTCACCCAGAAGATCGTCTTTGTATTTTGCGTCGTGGGCTAACAATCCATTTCCTACTTGTAGGGATGGTAGGATGGCTTTCAAAAATACCCTTCAATAGCCTAGGCCAGAAACCAAAATTCACGGGTTCCCAAAGAAAGGCACTCGAGTCTCTCACCGATACTATTGACGTGCTGTTTCTTTGCCCGATTGATCTCTCTCTTGAAGGATCTATTAGCAAGGTTGTACTCCATTTTATATGTATGTGTCCACGCATAAACGCGAGGTAGGTCAATATTTATCAACAACAATAGGTCAACAATATTTTTTACTGAACCGTCAACAAGAAAATATTAGCTAACTAGACTTTTCACGCGACCTCGCCCGCATAAATGAGAAATTTTGCGGAAACCGTACATTTTCTCGCAAAAAATAGCCTATGTTCTTTCACATCATGGTCTACTCTACATCTGTGCCAAATAACTTAAAAATTCATCCAGTAGATCTCGAGATAAGCGCCTTCAAATAATTTTCCCGGTTTTTTCTACATTTTTCTATGTTTCTTCGCTTCTATTCGTCTTAGAGTGATAATTTATAGTTCATAGCCTTCCTCGATAAATAAACCATCTAACGACGAAAGAATTTTTCAAATCGGACCAGTAGTTCCTGAGATTGGCGCGTTCAAACAAACTCTTCTACTTTATAATATTAGTATAGATTTACATTTTATACCATACACTAATAAGGTCGTATTACATAAATAATGAATCAACTTCTTAACACTAATATACGGGCTTTTATCTTTACAAACATGTGAAAGCAACAAAATGTACAAGAATAAGCGTGTAAATGACCAGAGCATGGCTCAGGAGGAAAAAAATATACGTGGAATAACCATGCAACATTTCACTGCACTTGTTAAAACTTCATTTATGACACGAATAAACGTGCATTGATACAATAGTGTTAACAAGTCTCATATTGGTCACTAGAATAATAATTTAATATGGTTTTTCTTAAATATGTAGTAAACCGTTAATATTTGATCTATACATATAATAAAACTGTAGAAAAGAAAATTCTGTACATTAAAGATATTAAAAAAATAATAAGCGGGGGGTATTACTACATCGCTATAGAAGCCAAAAATGTGGTTAGTTTTTTTGTCTGTCTGTCTGTCTGTATGTTTGTTCCACTATCACACGAAAACTACTGATCCGATTTGAATGCAGTTTTCACAGATATATTTGCCTTCTTCCAACTTAACATCTGGTCTATAAAAAAAATTCCCCCCACCCTTCTAAAGGGACGAAAGAGGGGGTCAGATTTTGTATAAGACTTTTGCTTTAACACGAAAACTACTGATCCGATTTGCATACGGTTTTCGCAGATATATTTGTCTTCTTCCAACTCAAAATCTGGTGTATAAAAATCACCCCCTCCCCCCACCCCTCTAAGGAGAGCAAAGAGGGGGTCAGATTTTGTATCAAACTTTTTTCTTTAATGGACTTACTTCACATTATTAACTGTTTTTTCCAACTTAACATCTGGTGTATAAAATTTTTCCCCCACCGCTCTTAGGGAACAAAAGAGGGGGTAAGATTTTGTATCAACTGATGAAGTAGAAATACTTTAAATGGCAAAACAACGTTTGCCGGGACAGCTAGTTTTTAATAAATATATGAGCTGAAAGATAATTTTTTTTTATCTTTAATTTGATTATACATTATATTTGTCTATTTATTATGTAGTCAAAGTTATGTGGTTCTAAACGTTTTTTTTGTCTTCCTGAAAAGTTGTCTTTTTTCGATTGCACGTTTATTCGTTGGGGCCATCGATAAGAGTTTAAGAGTTACAGAGTTAATATGAGTAAAGGTAAATAAAGAATATTAAAAGAAAAATAAGTGTTTTCTAAAAAGAGTATTTTGAGTTTGAGCTAACTGAGATTTCGTTCATGGTACCTATGAAGAGAAATAGACGTGTTTTCAATAATAGTATTTTGAGTTAGAGTATAACTGAGCTACTTTCGCGACATGGTGTGTTCGTGATATATAGATATTATGTGGCGCCAAAAGTTTCAAATAATATATACATATTTGAAACTTTTGGCGCCACATATCTCTCGTAGTGACCGCCGATCTACTAATATATTACGTGGTGGTGGTGTGTCAGGGTGGCGGGCGTGGCGTCGAAGGTGTCGCGGCTGGTGGGGTTGGGGCGTGCGGGGCGGCTCGGCGGCGCGGCGCTGGCGGACCCGCTGGAGTGGGACACGCGCACGCTCACGTCCGCGCTCAAGGCGTACCTGCGCGCCCTGCCCGAGCCGCTGCTCACGCGCCGCCTGCACGCGCAGTTCCTCGCCGCCGCCAGTGAGTGCATCGTCTGATTACTTTTTGTATAAATCGCACGTTCATACTTTTATTTATCACGACAGCACTTTTCGTGTATTTTAGTTATTTTTGTAGCATTCCTGACGTTATAGTGATATTATAAACGTTTATATAAAATATGTAAATTTAAAAATAAAGCAATTTTTTAGGTTATGATTTTTTACTAGCCTATACTATCCGCCTGCTGGGCAAAGGCCTCCCCCGAGTTCTTCCATCTGTCTCGCTCCAACGCCACCGCGGGCCAGCCTGGCTTGTAGGCATCCAGTTCATCTCGTCATCTTTTTCGAGGCCGTCCACGGCGGCGTCGTCCGTCCTCTGGTACCCACTCTGTGGTGACCTTCGCACGACGGTCAGGATGCATGCGGCTGGTACGACCCCGGACCCGCCAAGTCCCATTTTAATTTAGCAGCTTTCATGCCGACGTCTTTAAAACCTGTTTTGGAGCGCAGCGTGCTATTTTTTATTCGGTCAGCTAGTCATACATCTATATATAGGTTATTATGGCCGGTTCAAAATTAGCCTCAGCCGGGGGCTAAGTAGTCGAAGTACAAGCGATCTATTGGGTCGTTAGATTAGCCAACTTTTTAGCCGGCTAAATCGTACAATTCTAGACGTCAGTTATTTAGCTGTGGTTCGCTTGCGCAGAATGTGAGCGGCGGGAGGAGCGTCTGTGCGCATTGCACGCGCTGGTGCGCGCGCTGCCCCCCGCCAACCGCGAGCTGCTGAGAGCCGTACTGACGCACCTGCGCAGGTGAGTGTCCCGCCCCGCGCCTGCCCCGCTGCCGCCCCGCGCCCCCGTCCCGCTCGCACTGACCGCCCGTGTGTCCGCAGCGTGGCCGCGCGCAGCGACCGCAACCTCATGACGGTGTCCAACCTGGCGGTGTGCTTCGGGCCGACGCTGATGCGCGCCGAGCGCGAGACCGTCGCCTCCATCCTGGAGCTGAAGTTCTACAACGTGCTGGTGGAGGCGCTGCTGGAGCACCTGGAGGTGGTGTTCGCCGCGGAGCCGCCGCCGCCGCCCGCCGCACCCCCCGCACCCCCCGCACCCATCCATCCGCGCTCGGTCAACGGCATCATGGGGTGAGTGCTGCCGCCTTACTAATAATCGAGAAGTCGAGACGAAATCTCCGTAGCACGTACATATAAATGGGCGTTTTCACACTGCGACGGTAACGACACGACACAATACCACAGAATAGATAAGGGCCACCGCACATATAATGCAATTTCAAGTTGGCCGACTATCGTACAAACTAAATTGCGTAGTGTCACAATTTAATTGGACAACTTCATCGTGTACGCTGCCAGCTGCAGACTTTTAGATTTAGTTGGTAACGGTGTTGCTAGCCTAGCGACGTGCGTGTTAAAATGCGTAAAAAGCACGCTTTTATTGTGGCACTAATAAAACGAAGGCGAAAAGAAAGGAGAATATTTTGGGTGCATTCAATACTAAGTGACAGAATATTAGAATTAGTACGATAGTCAGTTTGTACGATAGTCGGCCAACTTGAAATTGTATAATATGTGCGGTGGCACTCTATTCTGTGGTATCGTGTCGTGTCGTTATTGTGCAGTGTGCAAACGCCCAATGTCGTCAGGGTCGCGGCCGGCCGCCACCGGTGGCTCGCACGCCGCACGCGTAGTGCTCTGTAGTAGCCCGACGTGTCATTATTACATATTTGATATTTCAACATAATATTGGATTTTTTTTCACTCGTCGATTCATAGAAGCCTGAAGCCTCTAATGGCAATGCTAGATACTCGTTATCTATCTAAGCGTTCAAATGACAATTCCAAAATTCATACAGCCTTCGGCCAGCTGTTGGACTCTAACTGCCGCACTCAGAAATGAATATTAATCAATTCATTGCTACGAATAATAGAAACTAAGGAAACGTAACTCCCATATTATTTCAACCGTTTTGAATTTGGTTCCTTTTCGCACATTAAAATATGACAATAGCTACGAAACACTAAGAGCGCTTACAGACGAACGGCACGTGTCGGCGGCACGCGTCGGCGGCAGTCGCAGCAGATTTTTTGGTATTGTATTAAGCAAACCATTTGAGATAGCGTATTTTTCACAACCACCGAGTGAAGTTCTTAATGCACCGACAGAGGGCGCCAGCAGTACCATGTCGTCCGATTAGCTAATATTATCGACGCGCACGTTTCCGATATGGCAACCGACACGAGTACCGCTGAGCTCCCGTATCACACAAGATGTCGTACGAGATGAGATCGAAAGCCTTGCTCAGGTCGAGGAAACAGGCGTACACAGGTGTGTACGCCTGCTCGTGTAATATTTGACGGTGTGCTTTAGACTCTTTATTGCGGTCTCCGTTGAAGAATGTAAGTAAATGAATGCTCAAAAGAGGGGTGTGGATGGAAAAGTAGAATGCAGAATTTTTGACTTAGGAACTTTGTTTGGACTAATTACGAGATAATCATACTGGCTAGTCGTTAATCCGTACGATGCCGACACAGTGGACATACTGTGAAAAAATTATCAGTTTGATGCGAGATGTCCGTTGCGTACGATACCGAACTGTGGATGCTAACCTTTACGCGGTACGTCACAACTGGGGTTCTACCACCACTTACAGTAACCTTCTACTAGTTCTACTACCACCAATGACAGTAATAATCACAGAGGTAATAAACCAGGTAATAAAAGGTTGTGGGGGCGTGGCCGGTGTAAGTGAAACATGAGCAAAACAGGCGAAAGTTGTGAAAACACAATTAGTCGTTACGTGATTGTCTAAGCGCGTACTACGGGAGAGTTTTTTTAAAATGCCTACCTGTTCAGTGGTTGTATGCAAGAATCGAAGTGACCATAAACTTAAGGGGGTCACTTTTCATAGATAAGTACAAAAACAATTTTATATTTCCAGTATTTTTTACCAAAATTACATTTTTTTCGTTAAAATAATTGCACTAGTCGGGTACTGAGAGAAATAATATGTAACCTAACGATCCAATACATTGCTCGCTAAGTGTAGCGAGCCTGGTGTTGAAAACAGTCTGACCGAGTAATGAAAATTGCGCTTATTGAATCGGTCGCTTCACGTGCATGGCCGCCACCGCCGCTGATAAGCGTCGTGAGATAGTGATGTACCTGTCGTTTCTTGTTGTCGATACATCACGTTGCCGCGATTAGTACTTACGAGTAATAACTAATATTAAACTGTAGATGATTTTGATAGTTTAATAAACATTTATAATTATGTAAAACAATCTATTGAATTACTTTATAATCTTCTTTTTTTACCCGACTGCCGGGAGGGTTATTTATTTTTTTATTATTAAATTAGTGTAACAAAGTACCCAAATGGATGTAGGTAGATGTGCGAATGGATGTGAGTAAATTCGCCTTTCGTGATTTTTGTTTTTCCTATTAATGAAAAATATTTTTACTGTACTATAAAGTAGTAACCTACTTTGTGTCATCGAGTCCGGGTCCGGGTTCGATTCCTGGCCGGAGTAGATATTTCAATGACGAGTTTGAATATCTATTTTCGGATCTGAGTATTATTTATGTATGTCTCTGTGTGTGTCCATGGTACCCCGCCACAGGAAATCCTAGTATATGAGTGTGATACTGTATCTTCCAAAGTTTTAGTTCAAAAGCATGAAATAAAATTAAATTAAGTATTTTTAGTTTTGTGTTTGGGCTCATATTAACGGCCGCATCGAAAAGGACATATTATTTTATAAATGGTAATCATGATGTTATTTTATGACCCTGTTGATAGGAGTTATTCTGCACCATAACCTAGTTTAAAAAGCATGAAATAAAATTAAATAACGAAATTTAAAAAAAAAAACCCCCGCCAAACATGAAACAACTTTAAAAAGTAATAAAATAATAATTTACTGACTTTAAGTTTAAATAATTCCAAGTGTAAAGTTTAAATAATTAAAAGTGTAAAGTTATATTGTAGTCCATAATTAGGTATTGTCAAGGTGTTTCGGGGGACCGCTAATGTAGATGTTTGATTTCACATAACATAGTTTAAGAGTCAGTTCACAGCGAACCGAATCGAGACAACCAGCGACTTGGCGATACAAAATGCAAAAGTCGCCGACAATAAATATTATGGACTAGAATATTACTTTACACTTCGGAATTGTTAAAACTTAAAGTCAGTAAATTATTATTTCATTACTTAATACTTTTTAAAGTTGTTTGGCGGGGGTTTTAAAAAAATTCTTAACCCTTCAAGAAAAATTGAAACAATCTTTTAATTTTGATCTCATGACTTTGCATTACACTGTCTGTGATCAACTTTACATGTTAAAAAGTAGGGTAGATTTTAAGTTTGCAAGATTTAACTACAGAGAAGATGAATCTAAATAAAAAAACTTGCTTTTTTATATTGTTACGTGCTAGGGTTCGAGGATTCGGAGAGAAAGACCTGGTGACACTCTCGAAGACTTTATTCACTAGCTCACACAAATCACTAATGTTGATGCTGCGAGGGTATGTAGATTGTGCCTTGACAAGGTCTGATAAATACGATAGGGTCGTTAAGGGGTGGGGCGGGGCTTTCCGAAACGCGAGCAAAGCTTGACACTCTTTTTTTACATATTTCGACCAAATTTAGCACGAATAATGACATAAAAAATTGAAAAGCTACGATGAAAACATATTTGATTCACAAAACTAAATCCATAAAATAGATACTGAATACTGGGATGTCAATGTCATATTATAATCTTATGTTTTGTGTAACAGGCAAACACTAAGCACTAGATCCAAATCACTGAGCACTATCACTGTCCTAGGTCGTAGCCGAGTCACTATCACAATCACAATCACTCACTATTGATCACTTGTTTTCACTTCGAAGTCGCCTCGAAGATCGCTCAGACTAAACTGAATTGCCGGCTTGTTTACCTGCGGCTATTTATACGGGTCGAGGCGAGCCGTAGACTGTACGAGAACATTCCACGATTCGCATAAACACGTAAACAACACTTGTTTACGTAAACATGTGTGGAACGTTCGAGCATGCAATCGTACACCTCACGCCATCTAGTATCGATTAGGGGATTCGTATGCGTTTTCTCGACATGTTGCGCTAGCTTGACGCTAGATGGCACTATGTGTCCTTTTTCGTAACACTACTCCCCTCTTAGAGATGCTCGTCCCGAGCATCGTTGTTACTGCCATGGTAACGTGCCAGACGGTCTATGTGTACCACTTTGAATGTCCCCCTTGGTTGCTTTTGGATCCTGTAAGTCACATCATTCAATTGGGTAACCACTTTGTATGGGCCGTCCCACTTGGTCTGCAACTTTGGAGATTTCCCTTTTCGGCGAGTTGGGTTATGCAGCCACACCAGTGGCTTCGAAACTTCGAAACCGCTCGTGTTCGCTTTCCGGTCGTATCTGGTCTTCATTTTCTCACTTGACTGTAACTCATTTTCCCGAACCGTGGCGTGTATATAGCGCATCTTTTCCCTTAAATCGCAGACATAGTCTTGTACGGTCTTCGGTTCCTCCGGTGACCCTCCTGTCAAGAGGTCTACTGGTACTCGCAGTTCTCTACCGTAATTGACATACGCCGGGGTAGCTTTTATGCTCTCATGCTCGGCGGTACGGTACGACAGAAGGAAGAGCGGTATATACTTGTCCCAATCCTTTTGTTTGTCATCTACCAGTTTCGCCAAATGCCTCTCAAGGGTCTGGTTAAATCTCTCAACCATTCCATCAGACTGTGGATGGTAAGCGGTGGTTCTCGTTTTATGCATTCCCAAAATTCTGCACACTTCCTGGAAGACCTGCGATTCGAAATTCCTGCCCTGATCGGAATGGATTTCTAGAGACACACCAAAGCGAGATATCACTTCTTCGACTAGCTTAGAAGCCACTGTTCCTGGTTTGTTATGGCGAACACTTCGGGCCATTTGGTGAAGTAATCCATGACAACCATAAAATACTTGTTTCCCGATTCCGTTACAGGAAATGGCCCAGCTACGTCAACTGCAATTCGTTCCCACGGTGCGCCAACGTTATACAAACGCAGGTTCCCACGGCTCCTTGTCTGTGGTCCCTTCACTGCAGCGCAAGTAGTACATTTGCGGCACCAATCTTGTACATCATCTCGACAATGCAGCCAGTAGAATCGTTCTCGCACTTTTGTTAACGTCCTCTTGACACCTAGATGACCTCCTGATACACCATCGTGTATTTCACGGAGAACATCTGGTACTCTCGTCCTTGAGACAACTATCTGAAGATGGAACTCTCTGACGTTAGTCTTCTCCCATTTCCGGTAAAGTATTCCATTTTGAAGTATAAGACTGTCCCATTGCGCCCAGTACGCCTTAGTGACAGCGCCAGTGGGTGCAACCTCACTCCAGATTGGTTTTACGTCACCGCGTTTCTTCCATGTGATGATGTGCCGAAGGTCGTCATCTGTTTCTTGAGCCTTCCTCATAGCATCATTCTCCCATGGACCCAAGGGACTTGTTCTTGTTAACTTTAAGGTTATTTCATTAGATTCCTGCTTAACACAATGTTTGCAGTCCTCTGAACACGGCCTTCGTGAAAGTGCGTCGGCATTCCCATGCGCCTTTCCGCTGCGGTGTTCTGTCTTGAAGTCATACTCCTGAAGTTGTTCAATCCATCGAGCTACTTGGCCTTCTGGGTTCTTGAATTGCAGTAGCCACTTCAAAGCTGCGTGATCAGTTCGCAGTAAAAACTGTCTGCGGATGAGATATTTGATGAAATGTTGTAGCGTCTTTACAACAGCCAAGAGTTCTCTTCTTGTCACACAGTAGTTTCTCTCGGGCTTAGATAAAGATTTGCTGAAATATGCAATTACAACTTCTCTTTTGAGATAACACCCCTCCAATGGCCGTATTGCTTGCGTCCGTGTCGACTATAAACTGACCTTCAGGTTGTGGTTACCCCAGGATTGGTGTTTCACACAGATGTTTCTTCAGTTTCTGAAAAGAATCTTCAGAAGTCTCGTCCCAAATAAACTGTCGTTTATCTTCTGTCAGCCGATGTAATGGCTTGGCTATCTCCGAGAATCCCTTAATAAAACGCCTGTAGTAGGAGCATAGGCCGAGAAATGCCCGCACTTCGGTTTTGTTCTTAGGGGTTGGCCAATTTTGAACTGCTTCCAGTTTCTCCGGGTCCGTCTGGATTCCATCACTGGAGATAACATGGCCGAGATAATTGACCTTACTCCTGAATAAACGACACTTTTTCGGATTCAACTTTAACTTGGCCCCCTCTATTTTGGCGAAAACTCGTTCTAAGTTTCGCAAATGGTCCTCGAAGTCGCGGCCAACAATGATGACGTCGTCCAAGTAGATTAAGCAAGCCTCTCCAACTAAGCCTGCCAGTACACACTCCATGAGTCGCTCAAATGTGGCAGGTGCGTTGCACAATCCAAAGGGCATGACGTTAAACTGCCATAAACCTTTACCGGTGGAGAAAGCTGTCTTCTCCTTGTCTTTTGGATGAATTTCCACCTGCCAGTATCCCGATTTCAGGTCCAGGGTCGAGAACCATTTCATGCCACTCAAGGTATCCAGAGTGTCGTCGATTCGAGGTAATGGATAGCTGTCCTTCTTAGTGACATCATTGAGACGCCTGTAGTCCACACAAAATCTTGTGCTGCCATCTTTCTTCTTCACTAACACAATAGGTGAGCACCACGGACTTGCAGACGGTTCAATAATCTTATGCCTTCTCATGTCCTCCAAAAGGCCTTCAACTTCTTTTTCCTTTGCAATGGGTATCCGTCTTGCTCGTTGACGAATTGGGTTCTCGCTTTCGGTATCTATCCTATGCTGAACCATCGACGTTCTTCCAAGGTCGCCTTCCTGACTGGAGAAGATATTCGCGTGGCGTTGTAAAAAGTTCTTAGCTTTCATGCTCTGCGAATAAGTCAGGTTACTCTTGCAGTCATCGAGTAGCTCAGTCACTATTCCATAGTTGCTGCTGTTTGCTGAGCCTGTGATCGAACTACACTTTCTCATCCAGACTACTTCCTCGCACTTTCCAATGACGTCACCTTTGTTCAAGCAGATCTCGCGATCACCAAGATTCAAAACCCTGACCACAGCGTTACTGCTTCCACTAACAAGGGTTCTCGCCGTTATCAGTTTTTGCGCTGATGTCTTGGTAGGTGTGTCTTCGATCAACACGCATCTGTTTGACTTTTTCTTTCCAGCTGGCGGTAGTTTCACCAGCACCCGAGCTTCCGCTCGTCCAGGTATAATGACTTCCTTTACACATGCGACTTTCCCGCAGGTGCCTCCAAGGATGAAAATTTCTTCTTCACCACACTTGAAATCTCCGTCAGCGACATTAATTCTGCAGTTGTGCTTCTTCATGAAATCCAAACCCAAGATGCAATCATCCACAATCTCAGCCACGATAACGTCATGAGGGTATAAGGACCCCCCTACATTCATCGCAACTGACATTTCTCCCAGGACGGGTATTGGGTGACCGGAGGCAGTAAGAAGCCGACAGTTAATTCTCCTCTTGTGCCTCCTTGCGGCTTTTACCAAATTTGGGTTCACTATTGTTCTAGAGGCTCTTGTGTCTAGAGTCATTTTGCAATCCGTCCCGTTAATAGTCCCCTGAATCACAAGACTATTCCCGCTGCTTGCCTGGGAGACAACAGTTATTGGGGCTTCCTCCGCGTCAGCCAATACTCGCCCCTTAGTCCTGGCTTTTATTCGTTTCCCTGATCCCGGGCAGGGGATGAAGCTCGTTGCTTCTTCAGCTCCTCTATTTGTTCCATGCGTTCCTCAAGCCTTTTCATCCTTGCCAGATGGGTCTCCTTCTGAGGGCAGTTGAGCTGAAGATGGCCCCTCTCACCGCACTTGTAGCACATGGCTCCAAAACTTTTCTTTATAGGAGCCTTAACCTCCTTGACTTCTTCAGGCACCTCGCGGATCTTATAGGTCTGCCGAATGTCACGCCGAACAGCCTCGACCTCTAAAGCATGCGCCAATGCTTCCTTTAGCGAGGTGTGGTGACGTAGCCTTACTGCAGCTCTGACTTCCAGGTCCCTGATTCCGTCGACAAATCCTTGCACAATATTCGTGTCGACCATTTTGGTGTCAGCTCCTGGGTGTGCCTTCTTGACGAGTTTTTCAATTTCCAACGCCCATTGTTGTAGTCCCTCTCCTGAGCGTTGGACTCTGTCACGAAGTTGAGCACGGAACACGTGCTCCAGGTGTCGCTCCCCGTATCTGGATTCAAGGGCCTCCATCAGGTCTTGGAACCCATTTCCAGTATGTGCTTCTAGGACCGACAAAGCTTGCCCTCTGAGCGCAACAGTGAGAGCGGTCAGGCATTGTTCGTCAGTCCATCCGTTGGCAGAAGCAACCGTCTGGAATTGCTGACGATAAGCGTTCCAAGAAGTAGTACCGTCGTATGGTGGCACTTTAACTCTTGGTCCATGTGCCACCCCGGAAGTTCCACTACACGTCGCGACTCCTGTGGTTTCCAGGCGTACTACTTTCTTCTGTAGTTCAGTAAGGCCAGTTTTCACATTTTCCACGTCAACTCCTAACCCGGTAACTCGTTCATCTATTACGTCGACATCTTTACGAAGCTTTGTCACTGTGTTACTGACGTCTTTAATAGCCAGAAGCGCCTTTTCTTGAAGGTCCTTTTGTTGCTCTTGTGACTCTTGCAAAGCGCCGAGTTTGCGGTCTTGTGACTCCCTCATTGCCTGAATTTCAGCCCTTTGAAAATCTTGCAACGCGCCGAGCTTGCGGTCTTGTGACTCCTGCAAAGCCTGAAGTAATTCAATTAGGCTTTCTAATTGAAGAGCCACTTGAGGGGCTGCAGGAGCTGTAGGCGATACATGGTGGCTGGAGCCAGTAGGCAGGGGTTGAGCAGACGGAGCCCTGTGGGCGGGGCCAGTGGGCGTGGCCACGCCCAAAGTGGGCGGAGCCTGGGGGGCGTGACCAGTGGGTGGGTCCTGGTGGGCGGGGCCAGTGGGCGTGGCTTCACCCGAAGTGGGTGGAGCCTGGTGGGCGTGGCCAGTGGGCGGAGCCTGGTGGGTGGGGCCTGTCCCTCAGTGGGCGGAGCTTGGTCCCCAGTGGGTGTGGCCTCCGCAGCTCCACCTCCAACTCCTCTTTCGAAGTCAATGGCAGCAGCTCGCTGCGCCCTTGTCCTGACACTCCCCTTGAAGTCCTCTCTCGGAGTCAATGGCATCTTCCAAATCTCACTTCCGACACCAGTTGTTACGTGCTAGGGTTCGAGGATTCGGAGAGAAAGACCTGGTGACTCTCTCGAAGACTTTATTCACTAGCTCACACAAATCACTAAGTCCAAACACTAAGCACTAGATCCAAATCACTGAGCACTATCACTGTCCTAGGTCGTAGCCGAGTCACTATCACAATCACAATCACTCACTATTGATCACTTGTTTTCACTTCGAAGTCGCCTCGAAGATCGCTCAGACTAAACTGAATTGCCGGCTTGTTTACCTGCGGCTATTTATACGGGTAGAGGCGAGCCGTAGACTGTACGAGAACATTCCACGATTCGCATAAACACGTAAACAACACTTGTTTACGTAAACATGTGTGGAACGTTCGAGCATGCAATTGTACACCTCACGCCATCTAGTATCGATTAGGGGATTCGTCTGCGTTTTCTCGACATGTCGCGCTAGCTTGACGCTAGATGGCACTATGTGTCCTTTTTCGTAACAATATCTATGGACGCTTCACACCACGTCAGTCTGGCCCTGTATATACCTACCCTATAGCGGCAACTGTCTATGTTATCTATACTTATTATAAAACAAAGTCGCTTTTTTCCCTCATGTCCCTTTGTTCCCTTTAATCTTTAAAACTACGCAACGGATTTTGGTGATTCTTTCAGTGTTAGATAGCCCATTTATCAACGACGGCTATAGGCTATATTTTATTACGTTAAGACTAATAGGAGCGAAGAAATAGAAGAAAATGTGGAAAAAACGGGGAAAAATATTTGGAAGGGCTAACTTGAACGCGCTAATCTCAGGAACTACTGGTCCGATTTGAAAAATTATTTCAATGTTAGATAGCCCATTTATTGAGAAAGGCTATAGGCTGTGTTTTATCACGCTAAGACTAATTATAGGAGAATGTGAAAAAAAACGGGGGAAATTATTTGAAAGGGCTTATCTCGCGAACTATTGGAGCAATTTTTATGTTATTTGGCACAGATAAGAAGTAGACCACGTGAAGGATCATAGGCTATAGATTTTAATCATTTTTTTTAGTGGCTATATATTTTATACCCGTGCGACGCCGGGGCGGGTCGCTAGTATTATAACAAATAGTAAAAACAAAATAAAGTTAATATATGAAGGAGGCTCGAAGGAGCCAAATTCATTCATTTTTAATCAGTAACCCAAAAAGAAAGTTTCAATAACGGACTTTCATTCAAACTTTCAACCCCTATTTCACCCCCTTCGGGGCAAAATTTTCAAAATTCCTTCCTTAGTGGGTGTCTAGGGGCGTCGCAGGGACCTCGCTCCGCAGACGCAACTCGGGTACATAGGGTGCGGTGCCGCGATGGTTGCGGGCGGCGGGCTTCTTCTTCCTCCTGTCTACCAGTATGAAGCCCTCCTCATCGCACCCCCTGCTCTCGTCCTTGCCAGGTCGAGAAGACTTGGCCTTGCAGCTCTTCGAAGCCTTGCGGCTCTCCGTAGACTTGCGATTCTCCGAAGCCTTACGGCTCTCATTCACCCCATTTTTATTCGTCCGCGGGGGAGGCGCGGGGCGACCAGCAACAGTCGCGTAGTTTTGCTGAGTCGCCCGTGGACTCGGCGTCGGCGCAACCGGGAGGGGAGCTCGGGCGGGGGACGCAGCGGCGGTGTTCGTTGACCCGTCCGATAATGCTGACGGGCTAAACGTGGCCGCCTGGGCGCCTCTACGGCAGTTAACGTATGCGGCGTCAGGTGACCTACATAATGAATTATTAAAATTATTAAAAACTAAAAATCACGGCGTGATGTTCTATAGCCTTCCTCGATAAATGGGCTATCTAACACTGAAAGAATTTTTCAAATCGGACCAGTAGTTCCTGAGATTAGCGCGTTCAAACAAACAAACAAACAAACAAACTCTTTATAATATTAAGTATAGATTTGATGGTCCTAAAATATGGATTGTTCTATTTGTAGGACAATGGTACTCTTAAATTATATAACTATTAACCTACAAATACACAAAAAATCAGCTGGCTAGGGTTCCGTTTTAGGGTACCGCAGTCAACCAAGTTTTGTTGATTACAGAACCCTAAAACGGAACCCTAACCAGCAGATTTTTTTTGTATATTGGTAGGTTAATAGTTATATAATTTAATAGTAACATTGTCCTACAAATAGAACAATCCATATTTAGGACCATCAAATCAAAGCATGAAAGCCTTTCTATCTCTGTTAGCTTTCAAGATTTTTCGCAGATAAAAAAGTTGTTTGTCTTATCAAAATGAAGCTACTCACAAAAAAATTGCTTGTTAGTAATCACAAAAAAATTTGTTCTAGGCCGGAGTACCTACTATAATATTTTACGAAAGGTTAAATTTGGCATCAGTTTTTAATCCCCGAAGCAAAAGGAGGGGTGTTATAAGTTAGACGTGTCTGTCTGTCTGTAAACATTGAAGTTTGAAGTAAGCGTACCGCGGAAGCAACTTTGTCGTGGAAATTTTGCAGTAATGAAGCCTACATGGAAACGGGAACCACGCTCCAACGGGAAGCTGAAGTCCACGCGGACGAAGTCGCTGGCAACAGCTAGTACATAATATAGAAAAAAATGTATTTTTTTGTATGGGACCAACTCTAATATAATATTAGCATATTAAAAAACAAAACATTTCATTAGGTACACTTTATTGGAACATTGGCAGCCGTACTAGTAATAACTGTAAATAAATAAATATGTATTTATTTATTTTATTTTGTTTATAGTATGTACTTATTTGTTGTAAAAGCGGCAACAAAAATACATTGTTTGTGAATACTTCTTGAGAAAAAGTTCTCCAAATGCAGCCTGGTGATAAACGGACGGACGGATGGGCAGCGAAGTCTCAGTAATACGTTTTTAGTTTTTACGGCTCCGTAGTACCTACGAGGGACCCCCATATAAGTCCGTCTTATGGGGGTCCCTCATCGGTACTACCTATATAAAAAACTTTTATTGCGCATGTCCAAAATATGTCATGTCTTCGCCACGAACAAAGTTGTTTTTTAGGGTTCCGTACCCAAAGGGTAAAAACGGGACCCTATTACTGAGACTTCGATGTCTGTCCGTCTGTCTGTCTCCAGGCTGTATCTCAAAAACTGCTATAGCTAGACTTCTGAAATTTTCACAGATTGTGTATTTCTGTTGCCGCTATAACAACAAGTACGAGTACTAAAAACAAAATAAAATTAATAATTAAGGGGGGCTCCCATACAACAAACGTGATTTTTTTTCTATTTTTTGCTCTTAATCAATAACGGCAAAACATAGGCAATTGAAATGTTCACAAAATACTTAATTGTATTGGTACTTTAATAATTAATAATAAAATTTTAATAATTGAAATAATTAAGGGGGGCTCCCATACAAAAAATATAATTTTTAGCCTATTTTTGCTTTGCAGTGGTACGGAACCCTTCGTGCTCGAGTCCAACTCGCACTTGGCCGATTTTTTATATACTTAGTTACCTGTCAACTACCACAGCCGTCAACTGTCATTTTGTCCTTATCTCCTGTTCACGAGTGAACAAGTTAAAAATTAACTTGTGAATTTTTTACCAGTTATCGGTACACTTCTATTTAAGTTTAGCTTTAACAAGGTATGATGTCAATAACTGCGTGGGATTTAGGTATATAGTCGAGTTTGGTATCGTTTTCGATTGAATCGAATGTTTAAATGCCAATTTTGGAATAATATTTAGATAAAAGATTGTAAAAATAAAATAAAATAAAAAATTTAGAATATATGATTTTCAACCAACGAAAACGCTGTTGACAGGGCTTAATTAATATAAGGAGGCTGATAGCCGCATTATTCTGCATGCCAAAGACATGGTGATGAATGGAGCAATAAACATATTAATAATACTAGACGTTCCGCGCGGCTTCGTCCGCGTAAATTTGAAATTTCACGGAAACCGTATATTTTTCACAAATTAATAACCCATGTCTCACGTAGTCTACTATATATTCGTGTCAAATAACATAAAAATTGCTCTAGTAGTTTGTGAGATATTAGCCCTTTCAAATAATTTTCCCCGTTTTTTTACATTTTCCTCTGTATCTTTGCTCTTATTGGTCTTAGCGTGATAAAATATAGTTTATAGCCTTCCTCGATAAATAGGCTATCAAACACTGAAAGATTTTTTCAAATCGGGCCAGTACTTCTTGAGATTAGCGCGTTCAAACAAACAAACTGACCAACAATCTCTTCAGCTTTATTTTCACATTTTCCCTTGTATCTTTGCTCCTATTGGTCTTAGCGTGATAAAATATAGGCTATAGCCTTCCTTGATAAATAGGCTATCAAATACTGAAAGATTCTTTCAAATCGGATGAGTAGCTCCTGAGATTAGCTCGTTCAAACAAACAAACTCTTCAGCTCTATAATATTACTAGACGTTCCGCGCTGCTTCGCCCGCGTAAATTAGATATTTTACAGACAAATTAGTCCACAATAAATAGCCTAAGATCCTTCACGTTCCTACTTTTTATCTGTGCCAAATAACAGAAAAATTACTCCAGTAGTTCGTGAAATAAGCCCTTTCAAATAATTTCCCTCGTTTTTTCCACATTTTCCTCTATTTCTTCGCTTATATTAGTCCTAGCGTAATAAAATATAGCCTATAGCCTTCCTTGATAAACGGGCTATCTAACACTGAAAGAATTTTTCAAATCGGACCAGTAATTACTGACTCATACTAAGATTAGCGCGTTTAAATAATGCTTCTTCTTCTTCTTCTTTTTAAGTTGTTTAACATCTTTATCGCGCAAATATGAGTCCTAATAGACTACAGGCCCACGTCGAAAATGGATGGGTCATATGAACCACCTGGGAACGTATATAGGACGATATTAGAGCATAAAATAATAAGATTTAGCACTATGCCGTGATTTGAATCAACATAAAATTAATTAATTTTGAAAGTATCTAACGCATAGATAATATTTTATAACATGCCGTACATTTTCGTTAGTCCAAAGGTTTGTAGGAGAAAAAAAAAACTCAAGCAAATATCCATAGAACGAAATGTAAGAAAAGTCCATACAACGAAATATATCGATTTTTTTCTAAAAAATAGTTGTTTTATTAGGGTTCCGTACCCAAAGGGTGAAAACGGATACCTTTTACTAAGACTTCGATGTCTGTCTGTCTTCAGGCTGTAACTCAAGAACGGTTATAGCTAGAGATTTGAAATTTTCAGAGATTATGTATTTCTGTTGCCACTATAACAACAAATACTAAAAACAAAATAAAATAAATATTTAAGGGGGGCTCCCATACAACAAACGTGATTTTTTTTCAATTTTTTGCTCGATATCAATAATGGCAACAGGTAGACACTTGAAATGTTCACAAAATACTCAATTTTATTTTTAATTTAAAAATCAATAATAAGATTTTTAAAAAAGAAATAATTATAATCCCATACAAAAAAAACACAATTTTGATCTATAATGGTACGGAACTTTACTTACTCTGCATTAAAATGTACGGCATAATTTTTTCCTAATTTATTTATCTTAATACTATTTAAGACGAAGGAAAAATGTAGAAAATTGCTTTGTTTATTAATCTATGAATATTTAAAATTTCAGATTTTGTATTTCTGTTATTTTTTTTAGAACAGTTTCTTTTCAACGGCAATACTCTATAACAATTGTATTTTACAATATCATATTAAAAATAAAGTCGCCGTACAGAATCAAATAATTTTACAGCTTAAAAAATCAAGTTTACCATGTAATTAAGATTATTATTAAAATGGACAAAAATTTTTTGACGGCATTATTTTTAATAGTACTTTTGAGTGCTAAAATAATGTTTGGAACCGAAGCCGTACTGTTTCAGATGACCCCCCGGACCCCTGAAAAACGGGCTTATAACCCTCGATTTTTTTCTGTTGTCGCATTATTTTTGTACGGCGTTGCGGAATAATTGATTCGAAGCTGTATCCAAACAGTATGAAACGTATGCCGTATAGAATCAAATGACCAAATTTACCATGGAAATTGGCTGAAAATAAAATAAAAATACCGACTCGTTGGCGCATCATTTTTGTACGGCACTGCGGGCTTTCTTATTATTTGTACAGGATCATAATATGACCAAAATGTACTCACCCTACATGCACTTTTGAATTCTCACCAGCACTCAGTTGGACAGCTTACAAGTGACGGCATAGTGCTAAATCTTATTATAGTCCGCGCGGAACTAGTTGGCCGCGCCTTAGGTAGGGACAGGGGTGAGGGGGTGGGTTGCTTGCTGCTCTACGCACATGAGATTAGACAGTGACGACCAATCTCGGGATATCGTGAACAATAATATTATTTAATTATTGAAAAGAATAAATTAAAGACAATTGATCAGTTTTATATTCTAAATTATTGACATTGGCTTTCTGTTTTTTAAAAACCTAGGTATGCACTTTAAATATTATTTCATTAGATTGTCTTTTTATCGGCGTACTCATCTTGCTATTGCAATCTCTTGTGCGTTTTGTCTAAACTAGCCAGAACTGTCAAAATCAAGCGCCCCCGCCTCTCCGTCCCACCGCTCACATACCTAAGGCGCGGCCAACTAGTACTGCGCGGACTATATTTTATGCTCTAATATCGTCCTATATACGTCCCCAGGTGGTTCATATGACCCATCCATTTTCGACGTGGGCCTGTAGTCTATAAAATGAATTAAGCATTCTTAAGTCATCCGAATATGGTACCGAACTTGGAATGGTACCATAATTAATGCCTCTATACAGATTCAGACTCTATTTTTCTCCAGAGCAGAAGCTGCTAAAATTTTAAAAAATTAACATTAAAAATCGCGGTGGCTCCACATCTTAAATCCATCGTTGGGCCATAAGGACCAATCCTACCAAAGGAAATCTTTGGTTCAGCAATAGCCGTATAATTTACCGTACACACGCAACTAGATTAGTATGAGAGCCAGATAAAAAAAAATTAGAAAAAGAAAAATTTTTAGAGTCAATTTTTCAACAAAATATGCCATACATCATACTCGTATTAACATTACAAGATCGGACACTAGTGTTGGGACACATTGTATACCGACGCACTTAGAAAACTTCGATAGCGCGATGCAGGAATTTGGCACTAATTGTGGGAACCGCTACAAAATTGTTCGTGCTGATTGATCTTCCTAAAAACGGTCGAGGAAAATTATTTTGAAGAAAATCGGACTGCATTTGAGTAATAAAACAATAACAAATGTATGGCCAAGGTCGTTTGCTCGGGGGACGGCCTTCCCCCGAGCAAACGACCTTGGCCATACATTTGCCGCGTTGCCGAGAGCGCACCAAAACCCTATTTTTTTACTTATCTTAGTTCAAAATTGACCTAAAAAAAATTTAAAACGGGGAATATGTAGTTTTTGATATTGTCGATCTATTGGCGTGTGTTTCAAATAAAAGTAATTTGTAAATCCTAAGGAGAGAATTGGTTTTACTTTGGAAGCTGATGTCATGAGTATAATAAACAAAAATAGAAAATTTAAAACGGGGAAAGGAATGTCGATATACTGAAGATTATTGCTGTATTTTTATTATAACTTTGTAGCTTTCAAATTATGAGTTTATAGGGCTTGAAATACGGTAAATTACGGTATCTCCGGAAGGAACGCCCTAAAGAGCATGTCAGGTCAGGGTCCGATCTAGCTATTTAGCCGCTCCGGGAAAAGATCATTTTCGCCGCCCTTTATATCGTCGTCGCTCAACGTCCAACTAGTTAGCGATTTGTAACATAGCCCTTTGAAGATAGCGGACATGAAATCAGTCAGGTAATTTAACGTATTTCATTTTTCCCCACTGCGGCGCTATTAGTCACTAAAACAAATATGGCATCAAACAGCTCGCACAGCTGATAGCACTGTGTTGATATTTTGTCGATTAAATTTACTTTAAAGTTTAAAGTGCTTTATTTGTAATAAAATAATATAACAGCTTGGATTTACCTATAACTCAACGGCTACTTAAAATAATTATAGCATCCCATTTAACGACTTCACTACTTATATGACTTTTAGTCAAGACGTTAAACGTCACAGTCAACGTCTTGACGAGTTGTCCTTTAGTCATTCGATTGAATGGTGTCATTCAATAAATGCGCTAGTCATTCAATCGAATCGCAGATTAAACCAGTTGACTGCGACATATACAAAAAACCATAAAATTCATGGGCTACTTTTGTTTAGAGATAGGAGGGGAATACATACATATTATTTAAGGTCTGACCACTGAAATAGGTCGGAGGGTGAAATTCTCTAACTTAGGTGGTGAATGGCTAATGGCACGTTGGGGTTACATGAAAAGTAAATCATCCTTACACACACACACACACACACACACACAATGCAAAATTTGTCAATATCTTCCACTCTTTTGAAAACCATGGCCTACGCCCTACGCGATTTTGTGATGTCTTCTGTTAAAAGCCAACTCAATTGGCAGTAGGCTAGGTTAGGACTGCCTTTGGGTACAGAACTCTACCGTGGCACACACACATTTTTTTTTCTTTAAAATATTTACCTTTTTTTTGTTATCGTTTATTTACTTATCTAAACAAATACAATATTTAACAAAGTGCTGTGCCACGGAAACCACGCAGGGTTTATCTGTGCTCCAGCGAGTCGCTAATTACACAATAAGTAGATTGTTATTTAAGTAAATGTAGTGCAGTTGTTACTTAGCGTACATTACACACAAAAACATAATATTATTAGATATTATTTTTAACATTTGGTAAGTAGTACCGTTTTAACTTATGATATAAATTCTTAGCATTATACTTGTTGGTTTTATCTATGGCTTTATACAATTTTTGTAGGTCATTTGGTAGTTCATTAGCATAATGAGGTATTAGATAATCTGAAGTTCTTTGACCATAAACATTGTTAAACTTTGGCAATACATATTTATTAAAATAGGATACTGTTCTTAAGTTTGAAGGTCTCTGTTTTTCTATTAGACAATCTATATTGTAAGAAACTGTTAGAATTTGAAATTTAATTTTATCATATACACTCATAACATGACAATATTTAAATAATTCATTTTCACTGTTTAGAATTTTCTTTATAATATTCTTAGGCTTAATAATTTTTAGCATTTTTATTTGTAATTTGTAGATAGCTTCTAGGTATGTTTTATAGGTTCTACCGTAGGTACTTATACCATAGGTAATAATCGAGTCAGCTAAAGCCAGGTAAAGTAACCTTAGTATTTTAAAGGGTTCAAGACGTACAACTTACTTGTTAGTGATCTTAATTTATTACATACGTAATTAATGTGAGGGCCCCAACAAAATCGGCTATCGATTATGAGACCGATGTACTTATGTTTGTCAACTACTTCAAGAGAGGGACACTGGCACGAGATGTTCGTAGGCGAGTGCAGGCAGTTGTGTTCGTGGGCTATCACAGTGGGTGCGATCTGGGTTTTATTGTTTGATGAACGAATGTGTACTATTTTAGTTTTTTGTGAGTTTATTACCAGACCGAGATCGTGCGCCCATTTGCACATTTTATTGAAATTGTGTTGGAGCAATTTTTGCGCTTCACAAAGGTTTTTATGCGCCACTAGTGAAGTGAGCACGGTCCTCGCGTCGTTGCGAGGTGAATCGCTTGCCCAACTTTCTTGTTTTGAAGGTGCGAAGGAGAAAATGATAAAATAGCACACTCGATATTCCAGTTGAATTATTATAATCTCATGACAAAATCTATCAAAAAGTAAACAAGTCAAAATACCATAAACTAAAGAGTACAAAATAATATAAAAAAGGTTTTTATAAAAGAAATTTAGATATGTACACTACATCACCCCCCTCCAGAGACCGTCAAGGGCGATAATAGTCCGGAAATTTTACATGACGGCCTGACCTCGTCGTTCTAATGATGTTATCATCAGCGGGTTGTAAGTCGCAGTTATCCGCAGGAGTGTAGTGATGGGTGTTACTGTTGAGTAGTGAGTGTGGAGTGTCTTGGCGCGTGTTAGTATTATGTTGTGAGTATGGTGTGATGGTAGGGTCACTCAGTATGAAGGCCGGCTTGATCCGGTCAATTGATACGGTAACCTGCTTACCATTTACTAAAATTTTGAAAACTTTGTCCCCTGGGTGACTAAGAGAATGCAGGCTGTTGAAAATAGCTTTGCGTAACTCTTGTGGCACATAAGGTCTAGGCGTAGCGGTGCTAATGTCACAGTAGAGCTGGCTACCCGAACCTGGAATCTTAAGACGCTGTAAGCGTAGTGAGGTAGCGTCATCGAAAAAGATGCTTCAGTTCGGGGTCCTCAACCTGAGCAGCTGCGATTATTTCAGCGGACACAGGCTGAGAAATCTCCTCTACACGTGAAAGTGTATCCGCCACAACATTATCCTTTCCGGATATATGCCGGATATCTGTGGTAAATTGAGCGATCAGATCTAGGTGCCTGAACTGCCTTGGGGAACAGTTTTCTTTCCGGTTTCGAAAGGCGAATGTCAGTGGCTTGTGATCTGTATAGACCACAAAGTCACGTCCCTCGACCATATGCCTAAAGTATTTTACGCTCTCATATATTGCCAGCAGCTCTCGGTCATATGGTGAGTATTTTTTTTGAGTTGGACTTAGCTTGTGTGAGAAGAAGGCGAGGGGTTGCCAGGCATCCCCATCGTGTTGCTGGAGGACACTACCTATAGCGTTGTCGGATGCGTCCGTCACCAACGACAGTTTGGCATCGCACCGGGGATGGGCCAGCAAGGCGGCCTGACATAGACCTTCTTTGCAAGCCTCAAAGGCCTTTGATGCTTCGCCTGTTATGTCCACTGGATGAGAACCCTTGACCGAACCCGTAAGCAACTCGTTAAGTGGAGCTTGATGCTGGGCAGCTTTGGGAATGAAGCGCCTGTAAAAGTTTACCATTCCCAAAAACCTGCGTAACTCCCTTACAGTCTTCGGCTTTGGGAAGTTTTTAATAGCCTCTACTTTTTCTGGAAGAGGTGTAGCTCCTGCGCCCGAGATTTGATACCCTAAAAATTTTACCTCCGCAACTCCAAAAAGACACTTGGAAACGTTTATGACCATGCCATATTCACGTAACCTAGCAAAAAGTTGACGGAGATGCTCTTCGTGAGTTTTTTGGTCCTTCGAGAACACCAAAAAGTCATCCAAGTACGCGTACGTGAAATCGAGTCCCCGCAGCATCTCGTCCACGAAACGCTGAAACGTCTGAGCGGCGTTACGAAGCCCGAACATCATGTACGGGAATTCGTATAGGCCGAACGGCGTTGTTATAGCGGTCTTCGGAATATCATCTGGGTGGACTGGAATTTGGTTATAGGCTTTAACCAGGTCAATGGTGGAAAATATGGTGCTCCCTGCTAATGTATGGGTGAAATCATGAATGTGCTTGATGGGATAGCGATCGGGAATCGTGCGGGAGTTGAGCATACGGTAATCACCACAGGGACGCCAGCCGTTGTCCTTTTTCGGAGTCAGATGGAGCGGCGATGCCCATGATGACTCTGAAGGGCGACACGTACCTGCCTGTAACATGGCGTCAAACTCAGCTTTCGCAATTTTCCACTTTTCAGGTGCTAACCGTCGCGGTGTACACGATACAGGCTGTCCAGGTGTAGTTCGTATATGATGTACTGTATTGTGTTTCGGAGTGCGGTGTACTCCAGGTGGACGTGTAATGTCGGGGAATTCCTGTAGTATGTGTGTATATGCGGAATCACCAAGACTCACCTTCACCGAAGACACATCACCACAATGACGGGCAGGCGACGCCGGGGCGGAAAGGCTTGTATAGTTATCGATGAGGCATTGATTCCTGCAATCAACAACTAAATTGTAAAAAGATAAAAAATCTACGCCTATTATCGCCCTTGTAACGTCGGCAACTATAAATCGCCAAGAAAATTCACGGCGTAAACCTAGATTTAAATTTAAATTAATAAACCCGTATGTAGGTATCACACGTCACACAAAACGTAGGTGGTCTTCTCCAGTCGCCTAGGGATCGCCGATCGGGGGTAGACACAGAGGTCGCTTCCGGTGTCGACCAAGAACTGCCCCTTCGACCTTCGATCGGTGACAAATATGCGACCGGTATTCGGGCAATCCTCGGCCGCCATTACAGATTGCCCCGTGAGTTTTCCGACTTGTGGTAGTCGCACGGCTTCACAATGAAGTGAGCACGGTTTCACACACTTCCGGGCACGGTCTGCGAATTTCTGATGGTACCAGCATAGTGGGAACCTTCGATAGCTAGATTCCGACCTGATTGAAAGGGACCGCTGACGGGTGCGACTGCGACTGCTAGAACGTCCTCTGGGGCGGGACAGTCGTTCCACTTGGCTTGTCAGCTTTTGTACCTGCTCGGTCAGCACGGCAATCTCAGGGTGGGCACTCGAAGACGGTGGTGGAGCAGCTACAGCAGAAGACGACGGCATCCGGAGACCGACCACGTCGTGGATCCTGTCGGCTAGTTCCGCCAACTCAGGGAGACCAGTCTTGGACTGCGAGGCTACGATGGCTTGGGTGCCTGCAGGAAGACTACTGCTCCAGATGCTCCGCAGGAACTCTTCGGGTACTCCCGGGCCAGCAAGATTAAGTAGATGGCGGTAGAACTGCGAAGGCTTTCTGTCGCCGAGCTCCTCATGCATAAGAAGTTGTCTTATTTTCTTTTCCCGCGATGCCGAAAGTCGTTTAACTAGTTCGCTTTTCAATCTTTCGTACTTAGCCGTTGGTGGAGGGTTAGCTATTATATCTTCTACCTCAGCCGCGTACTGCGAGTCCAAGTTGCCGGTGACGTAGTAAAATTTAGTCTCGTCAGATTTTATGCCAGATAATATGAACTGCGCCTCCATCTGCGCAAACCATAACCCGGGTTTTTCAGGGTAAAACGGGGGAATACGTACGCCAACGCGAAATGTTTCTCCCGCCGCGCCGTCCCTTTGTTCGCTGGTTACATTCTCGTTCAGATTCTCCATCATGTGTTCCTTCCGGGGTCACCAATGAAGTGAGCACGGTCCTCGCGTCGTTGCGAGGTGAATCGCTTGCCCAACTTTCTTGATTTGAAGGTGCGAAGGAGAAAATGATAAAATAGCACACTCGATATTCCAGTTGAATTATTATAATCTCATGACAAAATCTATCAAAAAGTAAACAAGTCAAAATACCATAAACTAAAGAGTACAAAATAATATAAAAAAGGTTTTTATAAAAGAAATTTAGATATGTACACTACACTAGTAAGCAAGTATCATCAGCAAACTGGAATACTGACCCAAAATCTATTACTTTGCTCATATCGTTTACGTAAAGGAGATATTCAGTACTGCCGATGATCGAACCCTGAGCTGTGCCTTTTGTAGTCGGATGCTTTGCGCTAAAGTGTCCGTCGACTTTGACGGTCGTATATCTGTTGCTATGATAGTTAATAAGTAGCTTTAAAAGGTGACCCTGTACTCCATTTTGTGACAGTTTTTGAAATAGTGTTTGATAATTAAGCATATCAAAAGCCTTGCTAAAATCAACAAAAAGAGCAAGAACATGCATTTTTTTATTAAGACATTCGTTAACTTTATCAGAGAATTTGTTCAGCAGTTGTGAAGTACTTTTATGTTTTTGAAAACCATATTGATTTTCACTGATTATGCTATTTGCTATTAGGTATTTATTTAGTTGGTCGCTTAAGAACCTCTCTATAATTTTATCTAAAATAGACAGTATCGTAATCGGACGATAATTATTATAGTCGGTTACTTTGCCTTTCTTATATATAGGTCTTACTACGCCAATTTTCAGTAAATCGTGGTTTTAAGACAACAATTTATGAGATGAGTTAATACAGGGACAATATGATGCGATACAAGTTTGATGTCCTTTGCCCGTATACCGTCATATCCAGGCCTTTTTTTGTCGTTGAGATTTTTTTATAATCGCATGAATATGTTTTTCTCGTGCACTCTCAACACGCATCGATCTATCAGGAACTAATTCATATGATTTTCTATCTAACAATTTTTTATCACAAAAGTTGCAAATGCTATTGGTATTATTTTTAAATTCCTTAGCAAAATTATGTGCTATCAACTTTGGGCAAGTTGAGAAGTTTTTTATAAGTATTGCATCAACACAGTTCGTTATTCTACCGGTTAGCCTATTTATAATTTCCCAAACTTTTTTAGTATTCTTAAAATTTTTGTTTATGTTATTATGAATCTGTTTGTTTTTTATATAAGTAGCATATTTGTTTGTTTTATTTCTAAATTTATTGTAAATTAATCTCTTTTCCGAATTTTGTTTGTCTTTTAGCCAATCCTCATATAACTTGTCACGTTTTTTACACATTTTACTTAACTTCATATTTGCCCACGTACAAGCCTTTCTCTTGCTAGTGTTATTAATTTCAATTGTATATTTGCATTTACTGTAAGCATCGCTGAAATTATTATATATGTAGCTTACAATATCGTTAGGGTTACTGTACTGCAAAGGCACAGTCCAGTCCATGCTATTTAATTCATTTTGCAATTTTATCTCATCTATCTTATTTACAATCTTAATAGGAGGTAAGTAATAAGGCCCGATAACGCCCGTTACGGCGCAACCGGTTATATGATGATCGGCGAGAATAGTGTTTACTACTGATGTGTAAATATCGCGTGAATCCGAGTTCCTCATAAACACATGGTCGATGCATGTTTTAGTTGTAATGTCACCATATTATTCAATGCGTGTATATGAGGACACGCCACTATTGAAACCTAATTCGCACAATGAATCCAAGTACAGTTTACTTTTCGGGCTAGATTCACACAATATGTCGATATTCATATCGCCTATCAATAAGTAATTGTCTTTACGATTTATACAGTTACTTAACAGGTTACACAATTCTACGATAAATTTATCTTTTGATGTATTTGGAGGGCGGTATACAGCACATATTTTTACATTATATTTATTCACACATATCTCACCATTAATACATTCGAATTCATGCATGCTGGAAATGTTAAATCTATTAAATGATACAGATTTATGCACAAATAATAATAAACCGCCTCCTTTTCTGTTACATCTTAATTGCGAGTGTACATTATAATCTCGTAAATGAAATAGTTGCACCTGGTCATCGTTTATATTTGCTTCAGTTAATAATATGAAATGTACAATTCGTTTAGAGTTTAGTATTAAGAATTCCAGTTGTGCAAAATTTTTCTTAATAGATCGTATGTTCGTATGAAAGAAGTACATAGGATGTGACGAGTTGGGCACGAGATTAACAAAATCATTCCATGTCTGGCATTTACTTTCAATGAAATTATCATTATTTATTATGTTAGCAATTATTATATGCAAGTATTCAATTATGTAAATTTCGTTTGTGAACATTAGGAAGCTAGCGACTCTATCGCTCCGTTTTTAATTTTCATATTATTTGCGATCTTATTAAAATACGATTTGCTAAAACATGAGAGCCACCAGGTCGCCGCATAATATTTGTGGATTAATTTTCTAAATAATTAAAATTCGATCGCATGATACTAATAATAAAAATATTTTGAAACAAAATACTTTCTCTCGGTGTGAGCTGTGTTTCTGCTACGCGGCTATAACAGAATAGACTAAAAACGGATTTTATTGTATATTATATTTATATAGATTACAGAATGTAATAAAACAAAATGATTATTATTTATTACTTTATTCATAGGGTGTGTTATATATTTTTTTTGACGGGCAAAAGGCCAACCACACATTCCCACGACTACAACTCCTGTGTCGCCAGGATCAACAGCGGTAACCATTAACTAACCATGAAAACCCTTTGATATGATCTCTCATCTCAGGAATGAAGAGGGACAAGCTAAATCTGTCTTGGATGTGTGTTATATATTATATCCCTCATATTATAGACTTCACTGTGGAAGTAGCAGCGCTGAAAGAGTCACTTTTTAAAAATGTTTGTTAAGCCAAATAACGTTGGGGCATTATCACAGAAACGTAGAAGTCCATGTATAAGATAAACAATAAACATACATACCCTAGACCTTAAAGTATTATCTGGGGGTAGATACGTAGTGGAGGCAATGAAAGTCTTCATCCTCCGATTTCGTCGAACCTTCATCGATTTTCTCAAACCGCTGAACCGATTTTGCTGAAATTTGGCATGGAGATACTTTGAGTCCCGGGAAAGGACAACAACGGAGTTGCGGGCATCGTCTAGTAATATAATAATTAAATGCGCAAATTATAATACATATTTCATATCCATAATATCGATGGTGGCTTGCATATATAGTTAAATATAGGAAAGTATCGAAAACATGCGGGCCTTTAGCCCGGTCGAACGCGCGGGGCCGGGCGCGCCTCCTGACAGTCCTCACAGGTGTCCAAGAGCCAACAAGTTTTTGCTCTCGTCGCCCGCGCCAGGTGGCCGGCGAGGCGCAGGCGACTGTCGCCCGTATGGCTGCGGCGCACGGACTATTTTAGCGGGTACCGCTCCCGGCCATCTGGTCCGCAGTCCGCACTATTCTCCTTCGAGGATTTTATCTTTCCAATAGTTGAAGCTACTATTGTATTGCGTATTTTATACCACGAGCGCATAAGGCCTCGCGGCTGCGAATCGTTTCTGTCAGTAGGAAGTAGTAATAATAATACTAATGGCCGAGTATACAGCTACAAAGGAATAGCTATGTAGAAATCTTATACTTACAATAAAATTCACGTGTCACAATGTTAGTTACATTCCTCCTGCTCCGAAACGGCTTGACTGATTTTTATACACCTATGCATATTCAGTAGGTCTAAAAATCGGCTACTGTCTATGTTTTATATTAATAAGTGCATATTTTGTTGAATAAATAATAGTTAATTATTAAGCTTAGTTTACAAATAAATAACTACATTAGGTACACCTACAAATAATTTATATGGGAAAACAACATTGCCGGCCGTGGGCCACGAGTGCGAACTGCGAGATCTTCCGCTTTTGTGGGTGACGAGCTAAGGTAACGAGTGACAACAGCGCACAGAGAGGAAATAAAAAAGCCTATCAGAAATGTATCTCTGATCAGAGATACACACATAGGAACATTTTTAATTTCCTATGTATTGTTATAAAGCTCACATTCACATTACATTACTTTTTCGTGTGATGCAACCCGCCGCAGTTAAACTCAAATTTTTGAAGCAAATTCCATGCGGACGTTTAGAATTAGCGTAAAAATTTTTGATTCGGCTGTAAAAAGTAGATATTATGATTTTCAGCACGTAGAACAGTAGAGTCTACTAGAGTATAAGACCCTCGCAAGGGAGTAGAGGTACGCTGTATGTTTTATTTGTGATCGCTCGTGCTATTCCTTCGCCGCAGCCCACAACCGCACTGTCCGCATCTCGATCATTAAACATCTGTGATCAGCTTTTGTTAAGATTCGGGATATTCTTAGAGCGGTACCTGCGCGGTGGGGCGGGGCGGGGCGGGGCGAGGCGGCAGGTGCGCGCGCAGCTGCCGCCGCCGCCGAGCATCTCCGCGCCTTCTGCCAGCTGGCCGTCAGCTGCTCATCTGCGACACACGCATTATCTATTCATCATTCTTTTGGTATTTTATTCACCGTTCATGCAAAGGCATTAAAAGAAGGAAAAAATCCTTAATCTCCTTCGTATAAGCAGGAGTATTATGCCTAAATGATGCTGACAGAGAGTGGATATTTAAAGTAAACTCTCCTTACATTTTAGGGAATGGTCCTGTGACTAGACTGAAAATCTTATACTCGGCGGCGAGATCGGTCCAAGAATTGACACGTTCGATTTAAATTTTAAAATTGAACCGAATGCAGAAGTCACAAATATCAGTAGCGGTTGGTTTGATAATTGGTTTGATACGACTTAAATTGTTGAGAAATATAAAATGCCTCTGACTTTTCTGCAAATCCATCGGTGTTATCATGCCAAAGCCAGCGGCCATTTGTCCCCTTGTCATAATAATTATTGTACGGTTGGAACTTGGAATGTAACATAATATCTAGTAGGTAGCACACATCATGTATCACTGTATATTTTGTTGCACACTTAAATTATTTACGTCTTTGCTAGGGTTCCGTGGTCAACAAGGAACCCTTATAGTTTCGGTTTGTCCGTCCGTCTGTCTGTCTGTCTGTCCCTCTGTCTGTCCGCGGTTTTGCTCAGAGACTATAGGACCTACAAAGCTGTAATTTGGTATGAATGCACATATTAATGATGCCGACAAAATGGAACATAAAATCTTAATTATTTTTATGGTACCCACTACACATCAAGCGGGGATAATTTTTTTTCGTGTCCGGGGAGGATCGTGTAGTGTGTCGTTGGATAGGTTTGTTTAAAATATTATGAGTATTCGAAGATCATTTTCAGAGAGAACCTTAGCCATCTTTATCCATCTCCCCTAGCATTGAGATACTTGGTGTCAACATATCGAGCGAAGTCCAGTTCCGATATCATCTAGAGGGTAAGGCCAAATTAGCCTCGAAGAAGCTTGGTGTTCTTAACAGAGCGAGACAGTACTTCAGTCCGGACCAACGCCTACAACTCGACAAGGCGCAGGTTCGGCCTCATATGGAATATTGTTCTCATCTCTGGGCAGGGGCGCCAAAATACCAACTGCTCCCTCTGGATCGTATCCAACGAAGGGCCGCTCGAATTATTGTTGACTGCCATAGTGTTTCAAACAGCTTGGACCCCTTGGAATTACGCCGAGATGTAGCTTCACTCTGGATCCTCTATCGGTTGTATCGCGGGGGATATCAGGGGGGGGGGGGGGGGGGGTTGTATCTGAGGAATTGTTCGGAATCATACCACCTGCAACTTTTCGCCATCGTCCCACGCGAAAAACATACCATCCTCATCACCTTGATGAGTGGCAGTTTTCCACAGTGCTTTCTGCCGCGCACTGTAAAACTCTGGAACGAACTGTCACCAGCAGTATTTCCGGAGTCCAGACCTATACGACCAGCCGGCCTAAGATGCGCAAACGAGAAAATCTCGAGATATCTCACTCTCGTCTGTAGTTCTTCTTCTTCTTTTTAATGGCTGACTCGGTGAGTTGCCAGTGTCAGAGTTTTTTGAAAAGACTTTGCTCTATACTGAAGTGAGGTCTGGTGAAGTAACAAGGGTACGGTTACAAAAAGAATTGCATATTTACAGGAGTTGATTCACCTAAAATAAAACAAACACAATTGTTAGTAAAAACGTCACAATCTAATATTGTTATCACGAATATATGCACATAAAATTTCAATAAAAGGGGTATTTACATAGGATAAAACCGATTTAAAATTGATAGGGCGAGGAATGGAATTGGGAAGACAGTCATATAAGGACGATTGGTTTCTCGGACAAGAAAAGAAGATGTGATCTAAGGTACCCTCATCTAGACCACACTCGCAGAGAGAATGATCCTTGACTCTAATTTTAGCAAGGAACACTGGTGAGCAGCAATGACCAAGTCTAACACGGCAGATTGTTGAGCATGTTGGTTTACTACACTGTGAATATCTAAAAAACCATGGTCTTACTGGTACACTACTTTGAATATCATGGTAGTGCTTGCCTTTGATGGTACTTGAGCCGTCCCATAGTGTATTCCATTTGCTAGAAAGCTGAGATTTTGCAAGTGGAATTAAGTCCTGACAATAGAGTTGGTATTGACTGAGTCCACCTGATGTTATGGCGGCTTTAGCATATGTATCCACACTCTCATTACCAGTAATTCCACTGTGGCCAGGTATCCACGCTAGCACAACATGGATACTGCGGACACGGCACCTAAGGAGAAGCTGTCTTATCTTAAGGATTAAAGGAAATCTAGACTTAGAGCGGAACTGGTTAGTCGATATACCCTCCAAAACGCTCCTGGAGTCCGAAAGTATAAGCGATCTACTAAGATTATGAGACTCAATAAATGAGATGGCCTCATATATAGCGAGGGCCTCCCCTGTAAATACAGAGGAGTTAGGAGGCAATTTAAAATTTAGAATCACATTTACTCTCGGAATCCAGACAGCTGCACCCACATAACCATCCACCGAAAGTTTAGATGCATCCGTAAAGATAAGCATCCAATCCCTATAGTGCTCATGTATAATCTGATTAAATTGAGTATTTGCTAGAGGGGAACCTTTATCGATAGGGAAATTAAGGATGATGTTGGGAGTGAATGTCAGTGCTTCGTAAGAGGTGGAAAATAGAGGGTTGAGTCTGCACTGGACAATAGGACAAGGAAGTTGGGTTATCTTATGGTAACTGATCAGGAGACAAGGGAGATCTTTATGTCGCCAGTAAGCAGATGTTGATGTCAATTGGGATAATTTGTGTAGTTTGCCTAATAGTGGGTGTGAGGAGTTCTGAAATGCCTTAAATAAAAACCTATCCGCAAGATACTGGCGTCGAATGTTAAGAGGCGGATCAACACATTCAACTTGTAGGGCGTTGATTGGAGAAGATTTCATTGCCCCAACTATGATCCTAAGAGATTTTGCCTGAATTTTGTCCAGATCTTTTAATGGAACCTTATGACAAGGTTCCAATAAAAATGATCCATAATCCATATGGCTGCGGATAAGAGCATTATAAAGCAATTTTTGGGTATAAGGGTGAGAGCCCCACCATACACCACTAACCGATCTTAAAACATTAATATTCTTCTCGCATTTTTTGACAATATGCCTAATATGGTAAGCGCCAATTAGCCTGGAATCAAGGTAGACTCCAAGAAACTTGACATTATCTCTAACCGGGAAAACTTGTTGATTATGTTGAATTTTAACTACAGGCGTAATTTTAGACCGAGAAAAAACTACAACAGAACTCTTCGGAACTGAAATATTGAGGCCATGTCGGTCCATCCACTCCATGAGGTATCTAATTGCAGTGTTAAGGCGTTCGGAACATACTGAAATATCCTTAGAGGCAATGTACAATGTCAAATCATCGGCATACTGAGAAATCTCACAAAAACTACTGACGGAAAGATCTAAATCAAAGGTATAAATGTCGTAAAGGACAGGACTAAGAGGCTTGCCTTGAGGGAGACCTTTATAAACAATGAGAGGAGGGAGGGTTAAATTTTGGGTGGATACGGTAACTAAACGACAGGAAAGGGAATTTATTATGTAATTGATCATCTTCACTGGGACTCTCAGATGTTGCAGTTTCTGCCTGAGAACCGGAAGAAGAACGTTGTCATATGCCGATGAAATGTCAAGGAACACACCTACCACATGTTCGCCTTTCGAAAAGGCAATGCGCACGTCAGTCACGAAAGACCCGAGACCGTCCATAGTGCTAAAGCCCTTCCGAAAACCGAACTGTGTTTTGGATATTATACCATTGTTCTCCATAAACCACTCCAATCTATTCTTGATTGAGAGAGCGATAGGTCTATAATTAGACGGATCACCACTAAGTTTTCCAGGTTTGAGTAGCGGCAAAATAATCTGTGTTCGCCATTCCTCCGGGGGCATTTCAGATTGGAAAATATCATTTAAAACCTTTAGGCACACATCTTGGGTAACGGGGCCACTGTTTACTATAAATGAGTACGGTAATCCATCACTGCCAGGAGCGGTATCCTTTAATGAATTTAAGACCAATTGAAACTCCTCCGGAGAAAAGGGACCGTCTGAGTAACCTGTAGAAGGACCAGGAGAAACATAATTGTGACACTCATCAAAAGTTGGCACAGACGGAGGTGCCACCCTTTGAGAGAAAGCATATATCCACTCAGATGTGTCATTGGACGGATGGTAATTACTAACTAAAGAACCGCGGAATCTTTTTATATTTTTCCAGACTAGCGAAGGACGAGATGATGGTGAAAGACTGAGGCAAAACTGACGCCAACCATTTTTTTTCTTATTGGACAATAAGAGTCTAACCTCAGCTGCTACTTTTTTATAGTTTAAATAGTTTTCTAAGGTCATAGCCCTAGAAAACAGTCTTTCTGCATCCTTGCGGCGCTTACAAGCCCCAGTGCACTCGGTGTCCCACCAGGGAGGAGACAAAATTCTCCGATCTCCTGTGGATTTAAGTGGAATGCACCTATCCGCAGCCAAAAGAAGGAAATTTTTTAAATTTTGATAAACAGAGAGTGTGTCATTGTTCTCGGAGGGTAACAGAAGGCTAATTTCAGAATCTGTCACATCAGCGAATTGGGACCAATCCGCATTAGCTGTTTTATATTTAAGCCGAGGAGGAGACGATGGCAATGTCTGTCTAGTCTGTGAATGATTGTAATTAGGATTGGGAAATGATCACTACCATAAGAGTTGGGAATGACTGTCCAGGTACATGAAGGAGCGAGCGAGCGAACCATACTCCTCGGGTTCTGCAGAGGAGAGACCCGACGAGTTGGGGTTCCATCATTAAGGACTACTAGGTTATTACTATCAAATATATCAATCAGGATGGGGGAATTTAGATCATTGGAATGGGAGCCCCAAGATGTATTGTGGGTGTTAAAATCACCCAACATAACCAAGGGGGAAGGAACTGAGGAGAAAATAGAGGACAGTTCGGAAAAAATTGTTGGGTTGGGGTGGGGGACATACACAGACAAATAAATAACACCTAAGACACGTACAGCTACAATATTAAAACTACTACTATGTACAGGGAGGTTATATATAGAATATGTACAATGGCTGGAGACCAAAATGGCTGCTCCAGCCTTGCCATCAGACCTGTCGTCCCGGAAACAGGCATAACCAGGGACTCGCAAACGAGACCCCGGCGCCAGCCATGTTTCCTGGACGGCAAGAATTGATGGCTTATGTAAATTAATTAAACTACAAAGGTCTGGTTTTTTATTCCTGATGCTCCGGCTGTTCCACTGTATCACAGTGTGAGCCATTATTGGGCAACAGTTTAACGAGGTGGGTGAGGTTGGAAAGAGTTTTGTTCGGTAGGGAGTCGCCAAATCTAGAAATTAAATCAATAAAGAAGTAAGATAAATTGTCCACCATATTGTCATTATGTGAAACGGGAGCCTTTTCGCTGGGAGAGGGATACGCACATCCATTAGGAGACTGAATATCTGGTTGTTCAATTAAATTTCTATGTGCCTCATGGTCATACCCAGGGGACATAGGAGCAATGGGACGGCGGGGAATGAATACAGTCTTCCTATAGGATGTGGTAGTGGGAGAATTTGTCAGTCTGTCAGTTTGTCTGTTATTCTGTCTGTCAGTCTGTCTATAAGTTTGTCTAGAAATGTTAACATTTGCAGAAGGAGAAGTCCTAGCAGAATCGGCAAAGGATCGTCTCACACGGGGGAATCGAGCTGACGCCTCCATGTATGAGATACTTTCCCGACTCATTACAAACTTTATTTCTTTTTGCCTGATATATTCAGGGCAAGAAACATCATTTGCTGCATGCGGACCACTACAGTGCATGCAAGTGAAAGATGTTGCAGTGCATGTTGCTCCTTCGTGCTTATGTGAACACTTATAGCAACGGGGTTCAGACCTACACTGTGCCTTAACGTGACCAAATCGGCAACATTTGTTACACTGTATAGTGGGTAATTTGTATGTCTCAACCGGTAGTGAGTTGTAGTAACAGTAGACATGGGAAGGTAATTTTTGTCCTGTGATTGTAAGAACCACAGATTGGGTAGGTAGCCAAACAGGGGAGTTTTGCTCATTCATAGACTTGCGACTCAACCTACGTGCTCTAACCACTTTACCATTACCTGATGGAACTTGCATATTTTCTACTAACTCCTCCATAGACCAGTCTACCGGGACATTGCGGACAATTCCCATGGGTGATACTTATAAGATGGTATTATTGCAATATATCCTGCTCTAGATAAGGCAGGCAAATCGATGAAAGAGTTAGCATGATCTGGAGATTTAAATTCAATTGATACGCGATTACGGCCTATCTTCTTAATTCCATTCATTTTAATATTCTGTACATCACTTTTAAATACAAACTGCCCAAACTGAATGGGATTAAGGACAGGACCCCTTTCGGTCTCAGGTTTCGTGACATGGACAATATAAGGCGCAGCATCATCGGCATTGTATACCTTTTTGTTCGCAAAATCCGGATTTACATAGTGCAACTGAATCGAAGGCACCGAGTGTGTACCATTTGTTGCCTTTTTTGCTGAAGGCTCAATATTGTCTTGATTAGTTCGCTTCCTACTATTTACATCACCACCTCCGGGGTCCGGAGGGTCAGTGTCTATCTCCATGTCATTTACAAACTATACAACCGGCTTAACCTAAAAACAACACACCTTACAAATACTACGTACTTACGACAAGGACAACACAAATTATAACACCAAACACCAGATAAGTCTAAGATAAATCAACCGAAATTGAAAAAACTTAATAAAATGATTTATAAACACCTCCAAAACTAAATAACAAAAAGGACGCTTGTTGACGGCACTCAACCAAAGAGCAAAGTCGCGTCTGTAGTTATATTGTCGAGAACGACATAACGTCAAAATATTTTTTTGACATTATGTCGATAGCTTTTGACGACAGATCTACACGAGAAAAAATAAAAGTCATGTTAGGGTCAATAGAGATGAAGAGAAAAGCCATCAAACATCGAGAAAACGTGTAGACAACATTTTCTCGTTGGCGTATGCTAGAGGGGCTGCAAACCTTCAAGAAAAGAGCGTATTCCCTCTTAAAAGGCCGGCAACGCACCTGCAGCTCTTCTGATGTTGCGAGTGTCCATGGGCGACGGTAGTTTATTTATTTTATTTTCTTTATTAGGAACAATAAACAGTTACATGCTAAAACTTAGTTATTACAATTGCTTATAGTTAGAAGTGGTAAACACATAACCCACACCATTGTTCACAGATTAAAAACGGAAAGTACAGCTAGAGATCAACTACGATAACATGGCGCGCCCCTCCAAAATTCAAAACGTTTGAAGTGCGTTGTCAAAACGTTTGAAGTGCGTGTTGTCTTGCGCGGTCGGCGTGACATTAAGTGAAATATTATGCCCGCTGTACACTCTCGCCGAGAGCTCTCGGGCGAGAGTCTCGTGCGAGAGCCCCTTGCCCGAGTGCGATCATGTACATTCTCGCTTAGTTCAATCACATTTTAGAACTCAGAGAAGATGGACGAAAACGACCATTCACCATTCACCATGCATCGAAAGATATCATTGTAATCCAAAGATTTATAATCATATTTAATTTTATTTCTCACAGATAATGACTGATAATGACGTTTATTATTGTTATTTTTCTGTTCTACACTGTCCAACGGCGGGACTAGTACTGAAAGACGCGAGAGTGTACAGTAGTGTGCTCGTTTTCCTCGCGAGACCCTTTGTCCCGGGCGCAAAATACCGACAACGGACCGAAAGGGTCCGAGACAGGCGAGACGAGGCGAGCGCACCCATTTACACTCTCGCACTCGGACCGCCTCGCTGTGTCTCGGCGAGAGTGTACAGCCGGCTTTACGTGCACTGTGATTGGTTGAATACTTACTACATACAAACTCTTTCATAAGGATGTGACTACACACATTGAAACACTCATTTGGAGGGGCGCGCCATGTTATCGTAGTTGATCTCTAATTCAATATGGATAAAAAATATATAACAGTGAGGCTAGACACAAAATAGCAATAACATAATATTTTTGAAGAATTGGAAAAAAATAAAGTTAATAAAAAGAATTAAAACAAAGGATATTTTCAATGTAAAGTTAAAAAGAGTATAACAGAGGATTAAAATCTACGTTGTAAAAAAAAAATAAAAGCTACAATGTAAAATAAAACAAAAATTTCAATAAATAATTAAGTTAGAGTTCATTATCAGATGCTAATTTGATCAGAGTTTCTATCAGCGGAGTAGCTACTAAGGGGCTAGGCGGGGCAGTGCCCCGGGGCCCTCAAGCCCAGGGGGCCCTCGAATCCTTACCAGAAATCTCGATCGAACTGAACTTTTGGAAATTTCTCTTTCTTCTTCATGCACAGTGTAATGTGTATTGAACGACATCAATTATTAGCTATCCAAAACTTTACAAAAATGCGACATTAATTTTGGAGAGGCAAGAACATTTTTAGAAGAGGCCAAACCAAAGTTGCCAATGTAAGTATAGAAATGATCTCGAATTATTCAAGTGCAAAGGCAGTGTAACTGCATGAAAGTATAGTATGGATACCCATTTTCAAGAAGAAAGCCAAAGAAAAGTTTGAAAAACATTTTGATTTTTGATGAATTAGCTGCTGATCACCGATTTTCAAACCAAGAAAAATATCTAAAATTGAGCTTTTAAATAATGTACAAGGTAACTAGACACACTAATATCTTAATTTTCCAAGTATTTGTATATTTCATATTTTTATTAAAAATAAAAACTTGAGAGGTGTCAAGGGACACCCGAATGGAACGAAGTTATTTCTTATGTTCAAAAAACCTGTAAACATAACTTGAGCTACGTCATTAAACCTACGTGGTTTTTCTGTTCGTACTAAATTATGTAATTTTTTTTCATCTTGTTGTATTCATAAATACTACTTAAATTAAACATATTATACACTCAAAAAATTATTTAAAAATGCCATCTATTGACGCCCAGCAATACTATCAACGCCCTACCATGCAGGTACTAATAAAAAGTGTCGAGTTCAAATATCGTTCTGTCTAGCCCCTATTACGCCGAACGCGCCATAAGGAACTTCGTTCCAAAGCCTAATCAGTTTACATAGCAGTGGGGCCCCATTTTTCAATTTGCCCCAGGGCCCTTGGTTACCTAGCTACGCCTCTGGTTTCCATGGCTTGTTTTTTAAATTTTTTACCATCAGGGCGAAAATATAAATATTAACAAAGTAATTGTTGTAGGTATCAACAAGACGGCGTAGGGGGACGCGGAGACCAGCACTAGTCTTGCACGTTTTGGTAAAGAATAAGTGAAATTGTCGCGCTTTTCTCTGATAAATTGTTCTCGGCACCGAGTAGCAGATCTGATTGGTGATGGCAGAGCAGTCATATTTATTATTACATAAACCATGTAGCATCATGATATCAAGAAGCATACGTCTGGATTTTAGGCTTAAAAGTTTGAAATGGTCTAACAGCTCATTATATGGCAATTTAGATTGTTTACATTTAAAAAATATGGTGCGCAGGCATTTTTTCTGTACCGACAACTCTATTTTATCAGAGTTGCTACCTGATGGTAGTTGCTTACCATCAGGTGACCCGTTTGCTCGTTTGCCCCCTTATTTAATAAAAAAAAATAGATTTAGGGATCCATTTGTGAAATATGAAGTTTTAAAGTGGAAAAAATCTTTAGAGTCCAGTGTCTCCCCCCCCCCCTCTTTTTTTTAATATTTTTTATTATAATATTTTCCCCCGTACATGATACAGGCCAATTTCTACAATGTTTTGCCAACAATGTTTTTTACATAATGATATTATGATGTCTATTTTTACAAATTTTAGTTTACATTAATATTTACTTGTTCTATTACTTGATTTACGTTATACATTCTTTCCTTTGAAAATCTAGGGTATTTTGGTAATTATTATTATTATTATTTTACTTCATTATAGTTTAGTCATACCCAGTTACAAATTACAATGCATGTTCACATTCCGTACTTATATTACACTAGCTGTTGCCCGCGACTTCGTCCGCGTTAACATAGTATAATAACAAAGATGGATATTTTCCCCCTTTTTGTGGTTCCTTATACAAAGGGTAAAAACGGGACCCTATTTAAGCAAACGTCAAACGCAAACGTCAATAAACTTTCATTTTCTAACTCAAGAAATGACGGACTTTCATTCAAACATTCAACCCCAATTTCACCCCCTTGGGGGTAGAATTTACAAAAACGCTTAAATACCTATCCATTCATTTCAATCAGCAGTCCAAAAATAAACTTTCATGTTTCTAACTTAAGAAATTACAGACTTCATTTAAACTTTTAACCCTTTTTCACCCCCTTGGGGGTAGAATTTCCAAAAACGCTTAGACACATATCCAATCATTTTTAATCAGTAGCCCAAACATAAAATTCCATGTTTCTAACTCAAGAAATAACGGACTTTCATTCAAACTTTCAACCCCTATTTCACCCCCTTCGGGGTAAAATTTTCAAAATTCCTTCCTTAGTGGGTGTCTACTCAATACGAGTAAAACAACCCTACTCACCAAATTTCGTGGCTGTAACTTTAACAGTTTTTGCTCAGCGATGATGAATCAGTCAGTCAGTCAGTCAGGACATGTAATTTTATAAGTATAGATAATGTTTTATTCCACATGTCCTATTACAAAAAACAATAAACTTTACATAATATTTTACATGACATAGCACAAGTATATATTATATTATATAATAGCATAGTCGCAAGTGTCCGATTCGAGTCTGGTTATAGTACTTTATAATTATACAAAACTAGCTGTTGCCCGCGACTTCGTCCGCTTTAGCATAGTTAATAGTAGATCACGTCCCAAGTATTACCTATTGACTATTGTACAAAAATATTCAATGTACAGAATTGACCTTCCTAGTTCCTACGATTTTATTATATGTAGATGTTCCGTGCGGCTTCGCCCGCGTAATTTAGGAATTTCACGCAACCGTACATTTTTCCGCAAAAAAAAATAGCATATGTCCCTTCACGTGGTCTATTCTTCATATTTGCCAAATAACATAAATATTGCTCCAGTAGTTCTTAAGATAATAAGCAATTTCATATAAGTTCGCCCGTTTTTTCCACATTTTCCTCTATTTCTTCGCTCCTATTAGTCTTAGCGTATTAAATATAGCTTATAGCCTTCCTCAATAAGTGGGCTATCTAACACTGAAAGAATTTTTCAAATCGGACCAGTAGTTCCTGAGATTAGTGCGTTCTAATAAGCCCTTTCAAATAATTTACCCCGTTTTTCCACACTTTTCTCTATTCCTTTGCTCCTATTAGTATTAGCGTGATAAAATATAACCTATAGCCTTCCTCGATAAATGGGCTATCTAACACTGAAAAAATTTTTCAAATCGGACCAGTAGTTCTTGAGATTAGCGCGTTCAAATAAGCCCTTTCACATAATTTCCCCCGTTTTTTCCACATTTTCCTCTATTTCTTCGCTCTTATAAGTCTTAGCGTGATAAAATATAGCCTAAAGCCTTCCTCGATAAATAGGCTATCTAACACTGAAAGAATTTTTCAAATCGGACCAGTAGTTCCTGAGATTAGCGCGTTCAAACTATTACTAAATAAGCATTTCATATAATTTTCCCCGTTTTTTTCCACATTTTCCTCTATTTCTTCGCTCCTATTAGTTTTAGCGTGATAAAATATAGCCTATAGCCTTCCTCGATAAATGGGATATCTAACACTGAAAGAGTTTTTCAAATCGGACCTATCACGGCTAAGAAGACTTCATAAGTTATTGAGTAATAGTCGATCAACTAAAAAAAATGTTTTCGGTGAAGTATAAAGGAACTTTTTGTTCAGAAAATTCATTTGTACGGAACTGCGATGATGTTGTTAGTAGTGTACATAAATGTGTTAATGTGTACATCACAGATCTCTATCTAGTCTACATCTTATTTCTGTGGTGTACATTCATTGACCATACAACACCACACAAAAAAGCGTCCGTGGCCTAAATTGAGTAAAAATTTTTGCATGATTTTTTAATTATGTACTTGTACTTATTTAATAATCTCAGTAAGTAAGACTTCCTCATTTAATTTCCTTCTAGTCGCATCTACGTTGTTTTTAGCGGCAGGTTTTCGGTCGGGTGTTATTTATCAATTATCACGCCTTCGGTATCACAGATACGAGCTTCCAGTACGAAGAATGAGTAATGACGTATTCTCTAGACTCTTTTCGGACTCTCCATATTTAAATCGAATCAACTTTTGAACGCCATGAAATTCCAAATCGCCGGTCGGCCACCGCGGGCGGGCGGCAGGTGCGCGAGTGACCCGCTACGAAATGTGAAAGTTTTTTTGCGGACGATCCGATCGTGCCTCGTGGCCTCAGGGGGTGTCAGGGGGGTGTGCGGGCGGACGGGATGACATCCCGCGCGAGCGGCAGGTGCGCGCCGCGCTTATATAGCGCGCGCGGCCGTCGCTACACCAGTTCGCTCCGCCCGCTCTCTCGCGCCGTTCGTCGCCCAGTGCTGTGCTAGTTCTCGCTGCAGGTTCCGTGTGCGTGCGATTGTTCACTCGCAAGATGATCATCTGTCTATCTGGATTCGTGATTGCCGGGTCGGTACCACTCTGTCCGCTGCGTCGTTCGCGTCTTGTATTCCTGTCCCAGTGTGTGATTAGTCTGTTTACTGATTATACAGGGTTTAACAAAATAGAATGATAAAACTTTCGAGGCTGTGCTCACATGTATAGAGATCACTGTCAAAGTAGCAGCGCTGAAAGACCGATTATTTTTTGTGATTTGTATGAAATTGTATTGGCAAGCGCCCTAGCGTCATGAGTTTTCCAATACGAAAGGATGAAAAAAGTTACTCTTTTAGCGCTAGTCACTGACCTCCATTATACAAGTACGCTGGACATAAGATACCCAGCTGTTTTTTTTTGTGCGTATTTGAAGCGGAATCAGCGCCCTTAATCTGGGGGAAGAGAACTAAATCTGACGTAACTTGCAAATGGTCGCTCAATCGCTATTGGCTGTAGATACCAAAGAGAATATAATCACTACGGTGGTAGAAACTAGTATTAGTTCCAAGTACCTTCCAACCAGTTCCAACTACTGCTATCAGCGCCAATATAGCGACTTAAACGTCATGTTTACGTCAGATTTAGTTCTCTTCCCCCGCATTGGGGCGCTGATTCCGCTTCAAATAGGCACAAAAAACTGCTGTCATTTCAAAGGGATCATTGGTCCAGCGTACTTGTATAATGGAGGTCAGTGGCGTTAGTACTACTTTGACAGTAAACTCCATACGGACCACGGGGAGTCATAAACACCCTCAAGTATTATCACTCTGGGCTCTGTTTTGTTACACCCAGTAGGCATTGTTTTTATCGTAGTCGTACAAAAATGCTTGATTCCATGCCTAGTACATATAATGCACGAATATCTCGTGTGAAAACGGGAAGATTATAGTAGGAATGACATGTTATTTTTTTTTTAGTCATACTGCATGTATTCGAGTGATAGTCATACAGCAGACTGCAACTGTTACAATCCACCGTTATTAATAATGCTTATCGGAGTCGAACTTAATTTAATACCGAGGCTGTAATCCTTCCAATTATTATGCAGCTTAAAACCTGTCCGAACTTACACTATACACATTCTTTACACACTGCATAATGCTGGAATTGCTGCTCAAAAAATTTTGTTTGAATGTTGTAGGCTCAAACGCCTGATTTATGTAGGTTAGTATAAAAAGTAGTGACCGACCGAACTTTCGGTTTCGGTTTCGGCCAGTTTCGGCCAAAATATAGCCGAAACTAGTGTTCTTGTATCGTTCGGTAAACTCGTGCTTCCTCGTCGGCGAGACCCGGGCTCATCTCGCCACCGTCCATATTTTAATCGTGTTTTGAGGTTATGTCTTGCAAATTACTGCCAAATTACTAAGTATTTATTTTATTTTTCTTAGTACTTCGTTTTATTTTCAGCAAATTGTCTAAACTTATTCTTATCGAACATGAGAGGTTTGAATTTTATTTTTAAACGACAAACGCACTTTGGTGAATTACGTGCTATGTTCTTATTTTAACAATGTTTCCCAAACAAAGGATTAAGTAAATAAAATAAATTGATTAAATTGTGTGTGAACTTTGTTTACTAAATAATTTTGTTTGACAATGAGATAATAGGAGGATAAAGCTTGCGAGATTTATCTAGTCGATCATCTCGCCTCATTCTTTTATTTTTACCACACGTTTTATTTATATTTTAAATAATTAGGTAACCTTTAACTAAAATTTATATTTAAAATAATTGGGTAACCTTTATGGCGTATTTTCACTGGTCGATAGGGCCCGCATGCGGGGTCCGGGAGATTTCTGAAACGCATGCCACGACCAATGACAATGCGCCATTAGTTGTCAATTAGTTGTCAGAGACCCCCCGCATGCTGTATACCGTACGAGCTAACGACTAATGAAAATGCGCCCTTAAAGAGGCATGCTACAAGCTATCACCTAAATACAAAAATATCAAATTTTAAACCTAATTTATATTTTTTTTTCCTTCTAATTCTGGTTTTACTTCTGTTAAATTGCAAGTTTACTTAGTAATTTCGTTTTGAACTTCGACCGCGGTCTGTGAGACTGCATGTCCGTGTTTCCCATACCAAGAATATGACTGCAATTGATTGTTTTTCAATAGTAAATGCCTTGAAATAAATTCAGCTCGTGTTTTTAAGGTTATCCTTCGTTCTAATTACATTACATTAAGGGAGATCGCAGACTCGACCTCCCTAAAACTTGGAATCGTATAAAAAAACGGAATATGATACTGAAAAGTTTCTAGGAAACATAATATTCGAGTCTAAGATTAATAATTATATATTTATTTTAACCAATGTCACAAAAAGTAAAAAAATCCAATTTGGAACTTTTTCTTATGTGTTAACAAATGTTACAGAATAGTAAATTTCAGTAAATAATCGTCATTTTAAATGTTTTATTAAGTTTCGGTTTCGGCCGAAACTGAGAGCAAGGCCGAAAGTTCGGTTTCGGTTTCGGCTGAAAAATGAGTTTCGGTCGGACACTAATAAAAAGGTATTGAACCGCAACGACAAGATATTATGTATCGAACTGTCTATCGCTCAGTAAACGAGCGACGCTTAAATCGGTAGCATTGTATTCTATTGTTATTTTTTGTTTACGATTAAATATTTTAATTAAATTTTATCAGCGATTATTGATTAAGTCGTAGCGAGGTTGGTAGTTGGTAGTTGGTACACCGCAAGTAACGTCGACCTCGTCTGTTACAGAGCCGCAGCCGCGCCCGCTCCCGCCTCCGTCATGAGCCGCAACGACATCGTGAGTACCACCGTCCACCGGCCACCGTCCACCGCTCGCCACCCTCATACTTTTGTCCATAAAGAACAATGGCCAAATCGTACCAGATGATAAATGGCGTCCCGATATGCCATTGGTAGCAAAAATTCTCTAATATTTTAAGGCATCGAAAAATATTAGAAATGTGTCTGTAAATAGCCACAAAAAAGATCAATATATTTTAGTTTCTTTATGTTCTGACAGCCGGCGATTATTCGCATTCGTTCTATTTTTTGGGTAATACTCTAAGAAAAATTGAAATAATTAGAAACGAGATCGCCGAATAAACACTTGTAGGCTACACCGCAGTCGGGAAAAAGGTAGTTCTTAAGTCTAACCTCAAAATAATTGTTAACGTTATTAATTATTGTAAAAACCGTGGCTATTTAGACATAATTCTTAAACATAACTCTACAAGGCGCAGGTTCGGCCTCATATGGAATATTGTTGCAACTGCTCCCTCTGGATCGCATCCAACGAAGGGCCGCTCGAATTGTTGATTGCCATAGTGATTCAAACAGCTTGGACCCCTTGGAATTACGCCGAGATGTAGCTTCACTCTGCATCCTCTATCGGTTGTATCACGGGGAGTGCTCTGAGGAATTGTTCGGAATCAACACCTGCAACTTTTCGCCATCGTCCCACGCGAAAAACTTACCATCCTCATCAAAAAGACTACTTATGAAATGAGCCAATTAAAAGTTTTCACTAATAGTAGTGGTTTACATAATGTGAGTATGCTTATAACATCAATTGTATTGAAAGGGTCCAATTAAAATTTTTGAAAACACATTTTAGGTCTGGCTCACGGTCTACTGACCATCTTGAGAGTGCAGCAAGACATAAACATAATATTCGACAATTAGACTTAAGGCGTAAATAAAAAGTGTTTCTTTTCAAAATTCTACATACTTAGTTCCATTAATTCCTCAAATCTCTTAAGCAAAATTTGTTTAAAAGTTTCGCGACCAACTTCACGTAGTATCCAGGACACGTTTTATGTCCCGCCCTATCATACAAACTACGCGAGAAATACCTTCTTCAGGCGATCATGTTCCTGCTACAATAGTAATCTGAATTCTGTTGATATTTTTTCAAAAAATTTAAGACAATACAAAAGAGAATTAAATGATGTAATATTTGGTTCAGCCAATACTTTTTAATAAGTTTATTTATGTATTATCATTGTATATGTGTATAGGTTAAAGGATACATTTATATGCAAAGTAGTACTTATTTAAAAAACAAAAAAAGATTGCAAGTAGTTGTATTTTTTTAATGTTAATATTTTGTATTTTTAATTTTTTAAAATATTTTTATAAATATTTGTTAGAGACTGTTTGTTATCTAAATAAATCAATAAACAATATTATAAATTATAATGTCTCAAATGAGCAACTACCGACCAGAACTCAGAAAATTCGAGCTCAAAGTACAGCTACTGGCTCGTCAGAAGACCTCGACTCCTCCAAGTTCCCGGATGTGCCTTTGAGTAAAGTGTAAACTAATGGAGTAATACTAGGATCAAGTATGCTCTGGATTTACCAGGCGCGTACACCCGAAAGGGACAGAAGGAAGAGGCTCGGTACGGCTTTTACAGCCGGTTATATTATAACATTTATAACAAATAACCATGTTCAGTTTATGCAACACTCAACTACGTCTTTGTTTCACCACATAAATAACTGTAAATCACATAAATCATATAAATAAACAAAGTAAATATCGGTCGCAACTGATTTGTTGGTCGTAAGTTTTCCTTGTGACAGTTGTGACCAACAGAAATTCTGACAAAGACAAAAAATGTTGTTTCCGTCCTTTTCATTCCTTACTGTTTTCGTATGTTGTGATTTCGTTCACACAAGGTAATAATAATTACGTAGCACATCCAGAGCATACTTCATCCTAGGAGTAATATTAATTTGAATATTACTAATACTATGTAGATTCTACCGATGATAGACCTACAATTTTGTTGTTTTTTTTTTCATCCAAGTGCGTCTTTTCGATATCGCTTAGGTATATTAAGTCATATATACAAATACCTAGTCACGAAAACTTTTTACTGGCTTTAGTATCGTTATTTCACTTATCTATAGTCTGTCAAGAAAGTCATGACAGGCGGGAAATTTTTTAAATGAAATAAAAATATGAGAACTTTATTAATTCGAGATAAAAATGTGCAAGGTGACAATATTTAAAATGTAATAACTAATAAGAGTTGTCTGTGAAAATACAAAGAAAAAAAATACACCTTTTAAGCGTGATTACGTTTAGAAAATTTTCCCGCCTGTCATGACTTTCTTGACAGACTATAAACGCGTACTAGGCGTAAGTTTCCTTCCGAAATTAAATATTTATTTATATCATTGGTGCTACTCTTTTCGCCGTAGTGTAGTAGTTGACGTGTCGTGTCGCATGTCGCAGGTGTCGTGCGCCACGTACGCGCCGCAGCACCAGCAGCTGCTGCAGCAGTTCGGCGGCCGCGGGCGCTGCAGCTCCAGCTCCGAGTCCGTGTCCAGCCACAGCGCGTCGCCCCCGCCCCGCGCGCCGCGCCCCCTGCGGGTGCGCACGCTCTACGCCTGCCTCGGCGAGAGCGAGGGCGAGCTGTCGTTCGAGCCGAACCAGATCATCACGGACGTGACTCCGTCGCCGGAGCCGGGCTGGCTGCGCGGCACGCTGCACGGCCGCAGCGGCCTCGTCCCCGAGAACTATGTGGAGCCGCTGCCGTAGCCCCCGCCGCCGGCCCCCCGGCCCCCGCCTGACCGCCGCGCCGGCCCCCCGGCCCCCGCCTGACGCCGCGCCGGCCCCGCCCCGTGCGCGCCCCGCCGCCGCCCCGCCGCCGCCTCGCCGCCGCCCCGCCGGCTGACGATCGACGTGTATAATGTATATTTTGTACGATATGTATAGTGCTCGTTATCTTTTTTAACTATTTATATTATGCTATACTTGTGAGTTTTGTACCAAATATACTGTATTGTATGTGGATTTGTATCATACGAAATAGAACATTCGTTGTTTCATTTACTCTGAATGTCCCATTCGTAGCGGGCCCCTAGACGATCAATTTTATCGTGCAATATCAAGTATTGTGCAATTTAATAATATTGCACAATACGTGATATTGCACAATAAAATTGATCGTGAATCCGGAATTGTCTAGGGGCCCGCTTATATAACCGATTTTCCTTGTACCTATCTATGGATACATTTAAACTGCGTATACGTGGACCTGGCAGCCATTTAGCTAAATTGAAAGGTATTATCCCGGAAAATGTACAGTTCCCGCGTGATAACCGAATTTTAGCGCAACGGAGTTGCGGGCGTCATCTAAGCGAGTCCCTAGGGCCTAGGCACTAGACGATCAATTCCATTGTGCAATATCACGTATTGTGTAACGCCTCCGTGGTCTAGTGGTAGAGAGCGCGGCTCTTGACTCGGAGGTCGTGGGTTCGATTCCCGCGTTGGATACATGTTATTTCCAAGTTTGGATAGGACAATGCAGGCTGATCACCTGATTGTCTGACAAGTAAGATGCGTCGGCCACCGTCACCGAACCCGGTGTGGGAGCTATTATTATTATTATTGTGCAATTTTATTGACCGTCTAGGGTTGATATTGAACGTACCCGCCTTTCAATCTTATTGTCAAATACATTATTCAATAATACAGCGGTCGGCAACCTTTTGGCAGGCAAGGGCCACAAGGTGGCAAAACAAACTTAAGGCGGGCCGCAGGCATATTACTCATATTAACCCTAGAAGCCCAATCTACGCATAATAGGGTTTCTCTAGACCACAATTTAAAAAAAGTTTCAACATCTCTAATGTATGGCACTAGTAAAAAGTGTGCTGTCAAAATTTGTAAGAGAGAGTAATATTATAATATTATAAGTATTATAAGGGGATTCAGAAAATAAACAAAGTTTTTAATACAAAATGACACAAAACAGCTACGTTTTTAAGTTGCGATAACGATGGCAATATTAGAAAATATTGCTTTTAGGGTTCCGTAGTCAACAAGGAACCCTTATAGTTTCGGTCTGTCCGTCCGTCTGTCCATCTGTCTGTCTGTCTGTCTGCGGTTTTGCTCAGAGACTATAGGACCTACAAAGCTGTAATTTGGCATGAATGCACTTATTAATGCTGCCGACAAAATGGTACATGAAATCTTAAAAAAATATATTTTTTATAGTAGCTCCCCTACGAAAATATTACGACTTACGAGTATTCATAGATCATCTTCCGATTTAGGGATCCGTTTGTGAAATATTAAGTTTTAAAGTGGAAAAAATCGTTAGAGTCCAGTGTCCCCCCCTTCTACCAGCTAAACGGTTGCTTCTGGAAATGTGAAAAAATTCACGGGAGTAGGAAATATGCTGAATTTAAAAGTAAAACTATCACGGCTAAGAAGGCTTCATAAGTTATTGAGTAATAGTCGATCAACTAAAAAAAATGTATTCGGCGAAGTATAAAGGAACTTTTCGTTCAAATTCCTTTAAAAGTAACCGAGATGATGTTGTTAGTAGTGTAAAATACGTTATAAATGTACATTCATTGACCATACATAAATTAAAAAAAAACTAGCGGTACTACGGAACCCTATATTGCGCGTGGCCCGACACGCACTTGGCCGGTTTTAATTTCTTTTTGATACTTATAAGTTATAACTTATTCTCAAAACATTCACAGGCCGCAAGTAAAACGTGCGTTGCCGACCGCTGGTCTAGAGTTTAGACCCGCTATCCCCAACCCGGCAGCCCGCCGGGACTTTATTTGTGGCCCGCGTGATGTTAAACAATTTTGGAATTCACGCCCACCGGGCATATCTGTACTGGTCAATTCTTATCAATTTTCTTCCTTCGACTGAACTTTATAATCATTTTGCTGCTTATTAAAATTAGTACCAAGTATGTGCTGAATGATTATATAAAGACGTACTTTTTTGTAATAAAATTGGTCTTTCTATGTTGTCCCCAACTTTGACGAAGAGATTTATAAGGATCTAAGGAAATAGACCGATAGGACTAGGTTTTTTGGTTTCAAAAATTCTAAAGTTTCTAATTTTTTGCGTATAGTTTTGGGACCACTAGGTAAACCTTAATAAATGATTTTGTGTCATTTTGGTCCACAGCTTCCAGAGATATTTAGGGATTTTCATTTTTTGTCGCTATAGGCTGAAAAAAATATTAAAGTTTAAAATTTAGATTTTGGGATATTGCTAGGGCAGTAACTGATGTGCAGACAAGTTTTGTGTCAGATTCATCCACGGGTTTCCCAGTAATTAGCAAATATTAGAAACGTCGCCTAATTGCGTCGAAAAAATATTAGAGTTTGTAAAAACGGTATAATATGGTTTAGTTTGTTGATGTCTGATACTGTTAAAGTTTTGTGTCATCTTCATCCACGGGTTTTGAAGAAATTTATATTTTTGCTTTCAACATCCCGTAAAAGCTACAAAAAGTAATTAAAGTTTTTAGAGTTTACATATTTACAATTAAAAGGTCTATGCAAACCACTTTTCAAAATTTAGTTCCATTTCAGCCCCGATTTTAAGAGAAATTGACGGATCAAGTAAAGCGAAATTGATTTTTATACTTGTTATTAGGCCACAAACTATTTTATTTTTAAACATAGATACAACATCATATCTTGAAGGGCCTGTGTAAGAGAAAATACGATATTTTATAATTTTTTGATGGAAAAGAAATAAAAAAAAATTGCATCTTATTTTCACAAATAGGTATTCAACTTAATTTCGAAACTTACAGCTTAGTCAATATTTTAATACTTACTAAAATTTCTACCATTATGATTTATTTTAATTACAGCAGATTTTAAAAAGTTTATGTATTATTTTAAGTTGTTGAAGAAAAACTACTTAATAAATAGTCGTGTGCGTACAAGACAAAAAACGAGGAATACGGCTTTTGCTGAACCAAAGATTTCCTTTGGTAGGATTGATCTTTATATCCCTAAGATAGGTTTACGATGTGGAGCCACCGTAATATTTCATGCAGGTGGGGGAGGGGGGGGTTTTAGCTTTAACTAGGCATGAGGTCAATAACTGCGTGGGATTTAGGTATATAGGCGAGTTTGGTATCATTTTCGATTGAATCGAATGTTTAAATGCCAGTTTTTGAATAATATTTAGATAAAATATAGTTATAATAAAATAAAATATTTTGAATATATGATTTTCAACCAACGAAAACGCTGTTGACAGGGCTTAATTAATATAAGGAGGCTGATAGCCGCATTATTCTGCATGCCAAAGACATGGTGATGAATGGAGCAATAAACATATTAATATTACTAGACGTACCGCGCGGCTTCGTCCGCGTAAATCTGAAATTTCACGGAAACCGTATATTTTTCACAAACTAATAACCCATATCGTATATATTCGTGTCAAATAACATAAAAATTGCTCCAGTAGTCTGTGAGATATTAGCCCTTTCAAATAATTTTCCCCGTTTTTTTACATTTTCCTCTGTATCTTTGCTCTTATTGGTCTTAGCGTGATAAAATATAGCTTATAGCCTTCCTCTATAAATAGGCTATCAAACACTGAAAGATTTTTTCAAATCGGACCAGTAGTTCTTGAGATTAGCGCGTTCAAACAAACAAACTAACAAACAAACTCTTCAGCTTTATTTTCACATATTCCTCTGTATCTTTGCTCCTATTGGTCTTAGCGTGATAAATATAGGCTATAGCCTTCCTCGATAAATAGGCTATCAAACACTGAAAGATTCTTTTAAATCGGATGAGTAGCTCATGAGATTAGCGATTAGGATCCATACATCGAAAAAACCCGGACAAATATTCATTTCACAGGTGAATTATTCTACATCGACAGGACCTAGTTTTAAGTTTATTTTTGCCAATTCCCTACGAGTTATTGGTATTGATTTTCATAATTCACTTCTTTAAATATTTATTTATATGGAAAACATAACTTGACTAGCCATGGTGCACAATTTAAGGATATTTTGTGTAAACAATTTTCATATATTTTACACTAGGGCTGCATCAAGTTATCGATAAGTAGTATCGATATGAAAATATTTTTTAGTTAAGTATACTAATTATCTACGAATGTTGAAATGATAACATAGTCATCCGTAGTTTATAATTAGTTTAAGTATATTAATATACTATTATACATAATTTATCGTTTTTAAGGGTCCGCACCCAAAGGGTAAAACGTCCTAGTAGTCGGGTCCCGCTCTACTATTAAGACTTCGTTGCCTGTCCGTCTGTCCATCCGTCCGTCCGTCTGTCTGTCTCCAGGCTGTATAACAAGAACCGCTATAGTAATAGACTTCTGAAATTTCCACAGATGTAATGTCATTCTACATCCAATATGGCTGCTCATCCAAGATAGGGGAATAGTTTTAAAAAGCACTTCTGCAAGATGGGCATCAAATAAAAGGGCTCATTGAGAGTGAATTGAAAATTAATAGGGTCTAGTGAAGTCGTGTCGTGTCGTGTACTGATGTGACGTGACGTGACGTAACCTGTCGTGTCGAATCGTGTCAAGACATGTCGTGTCGTATCGTGCCGGGTTTTAGAAAATGCCCGGTTGAAACCGGTCGCCCTTCATGCGCGAGTCCGACTCACACTTGGCCAATTTTTCAGATTTCCTGCTGACCTGGATACCAGAAATTCATGGCTTAAAATAATTAACCGTCCAAACTGGACTCCGAAGAAAAATTCATGCATATAATTAATTATGCAGCAAGCATTTTGAAGAAAAGTCATATTTTACTTCAAAATTACAATTTTTATTATACCTATCTATGCAGTTTTATTTTATCCCATTCTGTTTTTACAATCTTACAATTATTATTCCATGATCGATATTTTGTCGAATTACAAGATGTTTGTACATCACTGACACGCACACGTAAACATAATTGTACACAGATGTAAATAAAATTTTGGTTAAGCTTGACAGCTCGGGATTGTTTCTCTATTCCGATAGGTATATTACCTTTATGGTTTGACCTAAGAAACAGACATGTCGCTACTAACTACCTGTTACGAAAAAAACGATCTGCCATTTTTTCTCTGCCAAAAAATTTAAAAAATTGGGAATACGAAGGAGTTTTTGGACTTTCTTGGATTACGTATAGTAATTTAGTGATAAAAGTAATTACCGGCCTATATCGCTGGCCACCGTAATAGCTAAGGTGTTTGACGGAGTGCTTAATGCTCAGTTAAACAAGTACATCACTCTGCACGATAACCAGTTCGGTTTTAGGCCGAAACTTTCCACAGAAAGTGCCATACTGAGCCTTAAGCACACCGTCCGCTATTATACTGACCGCTCGACCCCCGTTTACGCCTGTTTTCTCGATTTGTCCAAGGCCTTCGACATGGTATCATACGACATCCTCTGGAATAAGATGAAAAAGGCCAAAGTACCTCCTCTATTCATAGACATATTCAAGTTTTGGTACAGAAATCAAATGAATCATGTCAACTGGGCGGGGACATTGTCAGAGTCCTACAGGCTGGAATGTGGCTTGAGGCAGGGGGGGCTGACCTCGCCCACCCTTTTCAATTTGTACATAGACTCACTGATCGAAGAACTCAGCAAACAGCATGTAGGTTGTCATATAGACGGCATATGCCTAAATAACCTAAGCTACGCCGATGACATGGCTTTTCAGCCCCTCGATCTGTGGTCTAAGAAAGCTACTTAGGATTTGTGAGGAGTATGCTTGTAGACACGGGCTTAAATATAATGTTAATAAGTCTCAATACATGGTCTTTCATGCCGCCGGTGGTAGAACCCCAAAACAGGTACCCGAAATTCTCCTGAACGGAATCGCTCTCAGTAGAGTCGAGGAGTTCAAGTACCTGGGGCATATAGTCACCGTCGACCTCAGAGACGATAAAGATATCGAGCGGGAGAGGAGGGCGTTGTCCAAAAGAGCTAATATGTTGGCTCGCAGGTTTGCGAGGTGTTCAGTTGAGGTGAAATTAACACTCTACAGAGCTTTCTGCACCTCACTATATACGTGCGCCCTGTGGGCCAAATATTACAAAAAAGGTTACAACGCCCTCACTGTCCAATACAACAATTCGTTCCGGGCGATGCTGGGGCTGCCCCGCTACTGCAGCGCCTCCGGGATGTTCGCTGCGACGCGCACCGACGGCTTTCAGGCGACTATTCGCAAGAGGTGCGCCGCGTGCGGGACAGCTCCAACACCGTCCTGGCGATGATAGCATCACGAGTAGACTGCCCCTTTGTCTACCACTGCTACAGTATGCATGTTACGCGCAGTGCATAACATAATACATTAGGCCACAATATAAAAAATATAAATAAAATAATATATAACTTTTAGTTCATAAGTTTTTAATATAAATTTTTTAATAGTAATTTATTACACACAATGATCTTAAATTAATTTATACAAAGATGTGATTAACTGTGATTTTGATTAATTTTATTTTATCTATTTTGACATTTTTTTTTATTAAGTATATTATTTTATTTATACCTACATGATTTTAATTTTACACTTTTAATTTCATTTTTATTGCTAAATGTCTATTAGTTCATAGTTTTTTTTTAAATTTTTTATTTAACTTTTAATAGTAATTTATTGCATACAATGATTTTAAATTTATTTATACAAAGATATTGTGATTAACTGTGATTGTGATTAATTTTTATTTTATATTGTATTTTTGACAAATTTTTATCATATTATTTTATTTAAATGTATTGCAATTCTAATGTAATTACTATAATGATAATGTAACGAAATTTTCAAATGGTTTATGGGTCGCAGAGGCCTGAAATAAATGATTTTATTTTATTTATTTACTTATTTATTTACTTATTACTGGTGTTCAATTCGTTAATATCGCTTTAATTTCGTTATTATCACCTACAACACATGTCTAACCTAAAATTGCAATAATTGGGAAGTCCGTCTAGTTTGCATAAGGAAAGGCCGTCATATGCCGGTCTTGCCTCGAATCAGATATTGTCAACCTTTTCAAACCTACATGTATTTATTGTTTAATTGCATAAAAAATAGGACTGCTAGATCATAGCATTGCCCAAATTTTACTGCACGAAAAGAGTGTACTCCGTTTTAAAAAGTGGGCAGCGCACTCCCCTGGTGTTACAGGTGTCCAAGGGCGACGGTAGTTCACTTAGTGTCAGGGGATCCGTTTCCTCGTCTGCCCCCTTTATCGTAAACAAAAAAACTTGTAAAAATAACTTCTTTTTATAATGCCGTAACTATTCGTTTCAGATTTATACACGAACCCTTATAATTTTAATTGAGCGACAAAAATAATGGTAAAAACGCGTAACTTTCCCGTGCATGGCCCCAATCTGCCACGTGAACCAAAAAGTTATTTTAACTGAGTAAATATTAATAAAGGAATAAAAAAAAATTGGGTACTAAGTAGACATAATATTATCAATAAACAATAATCAAATCAAAATTAACTAGGGTAGTATGTTAAAAAATGTCTTATCCCATAAATGATAACGAAGCAAAGTTTTTGATTTTGCCGGCACTAATAATTTTTATTATTTTGAATTTGTAATAAACATTATTTTATGTTTATACTTAGTGTTTAATTTTTAACCAACTTCCAAAAAGGAGGAGATTATATGTTCGTCTGTTTTTTTTTTGTATGTTGAACCATAACTTCGCCGTTTATGGACCGATTTTCATGATTCTTTTGTTGTTGTACAGGGTTGAATCCGAGGTTGGTACCATGTTCACAAAAGTGGTGATCTGATGATGGGATCCATGAGGAATCGAGGGGACTCCTTGAAATTTATATGGGAACATATGGTGATTTCGATTTTTTCTGAAGTATTTCAGGCATATACTACCAAAAAGTAAGATTTTGCACCAGGATATACCCTGGTTCTGAAGGTACCCAACAGAACTTTTGAATCCTTATAGATACAAGTTTGAGGATTTTGGCTTTATTTAAGCTACTCCAAGCAAATCCTACATTATTTCTGCTGAACATAGGCTAAATTTTATTTTGGACAAAATAGGGTTTCGTTAGATATTTGGGTTTTTCGGACGCCAGGTGAAAAAATCAACCAGAAAAGTTACTTATTTTGCGTACGCTGCCGAAACTATAAAAGATAGAACCATAGAATGTTCTGAGTATTGTAGATCTTATAAATATCTACAAAAAAGTCCGCGACACACTATACTTATCTATGTCGAGTGAGGCACAATAACCATTTTTTTATTTAAAAATCTTGAATTTTTTTGGACAACATTTAAACGCGTTTATTTTACTCATGCCATTAATCCTTATCAAAATAAATTATTTTATCACTAAGTACAGTTTATGTAGATAAAATTTGGTCTTTGAATGATTAAAATTGGACGTTTGGTTTTGAAATTATGGCGAAATTAAAATATTACGATAGTGGGCGTCACCAAGCGGGATGCGCTTGCGGGAGGAAGACAATCTGTGCAGTGTGCACTGTACAGTGTACACCCTTCGATGCGCGTCCGCGTCGTCGATGTCAGTGTCGGAGTCTGTGAATTGACCTGGGAATCATTTTGCTGACCGAGTCTTTCCTGGGTAGGCTTTTTGCAGCCGTAACCGACATCTACGCGGGCGGAACCGCGGGCGACCGCGGGCGAACTCTAAGACAACAAGCTATAATATTATAGCCTTGTCGTCTCATATTATGTAACTAAAAAGGGTAAAATTGTTATTTTTAACAAAAAATTAAAACCGACTTCCAAGGTAAAAACAAAAGTAATACTTATTCTAAAAAGAATCAAATAATTCTTATTCCTTATTATAGTGGCGTCTTCAGACTTCACCTAAACCTCAACTATTTCTGTACTCAATCTACATGCTTTTGAAGTCGGTACCAGCTTACCTTAGCGTAATTGCTACGTCAAGGATCTCAGAACTTTTCCGGGCTGGTACCGACTTCAAAAGTACGAAGATTGAATACAGAAATAGTTGAGGTTTAGGCGAAGTCTGAAGACGCCACTATAATAAGGAATAAGAATTATTTGATTCTTTTTAGAATAAGTAGTACTTTTGTTTTTACCTTGGAAGTCGGTTTTAATTTTTTGTTAAAAATAATAATTCAAAAAATGTTTGCAACCACTTAGACTTATGATATGCCGGACTTGCCTTAAAATGTTATAAAATGAATTTTCTCTGGAATGCGAACCTTATTACCGACACCTTAAACACATATTTGAATGGCCGTTTTGCGGCTCTGCTAGAAACCGTTGCCATGCATATTACTTCACAGGTTACGGCTATATTGGTACTAGACGGACTTACCTCAAACTGTAAGGGAAGTCCGTCTACACGCCGAGTTTTTAAAAAATAGCACGTTAATAAAAAAATACTGCAATTAAGACTATTTTTAGATCATTATAGGTCTAATTAATATAATATAGCCTATAATTTCCAATGACACAAGTTACTTTAAAAAGCGAATCTCAAGTGAATAAAGTATGTTAAACTTTAATTTGAGAAAAGTATGCCGGACTTCGACACATTGACCTTATATTAATTAACATTCCTATCCCCGTTTTAAATTTTCTGTTTTTGTTTATTATACTCATGATATCAGCTTCCAAAGTGATACCAATTTATTAAAATTCAAGCATACATTCAGAATCTCCTTAGCATTTACAAATTATTTTTATTCTCAAATAAAAATAATTGTAAATGGAATGTGTAGTTTATGATATTGTCGATCTATTGGCATGAGTCTCATGCCAATAGATCGACAATATCATAAACTACATATTCCCCGTTTTAAATTTTTTTTAGGACAATTTTTGAACTAAGATAAGTAAAAATAATAGGGTTTTGGCGCGATCTCGGCAACGCGGCAAATGTATGGCCAAGGTCGTTTGCTCGGGGGACGGCCTTAAAGCGGCAACAGAAATACACAATCTGTGAAAATTTTAGATGTCTAGCGGCTCTTGAGATACAGCCTGAAGACAGACAGACGGACAGACATCTAAGTTTTAGTAGTTAATAGGGTTTCGTTTTAACCCTTTGGGTACGGAACCCTAAAAATACTTTTGATTTCCTAAACACGTTACCTATTTGCTGCTGCGGAACCCTTCATGGGCGAGTCCAACTCGCACTTGGCCGTTTTTTACGTTAGGGACCCCCCCCCCCCCCCCCCCTTATCAAAGCTACGCCCGTGGTTAATATGAGTAATATGCCTGCGGCCCGCCTTAAGTTTGTTTTGCCACCTTGTGGCCCTTGCCTGCCAAAAGGTTGCCGACCGCTGTATTATTGAATAATGTATTTGACAATAAGATTGAAAGGCGGGTACGTTCAATATCAACCCTAGACGGTCAATAAAATTGCACAATAATAATAATAATAGCTCCCACACCGGGTTCGGTGACGGTGGCCGATTTCATTGAAACCAGGCCAGCTACGCAGGAGTAATTTTATAGTGCCCAAGTTTGTGCGTAGTACACAAGAGCACTCTCTATTCCTTTACTCTCATAACCCAGTGGGACGGACGACCGACACGACCGGCGAGAGATCAGGCGCAGGACCGACTTTCTACATACCCATCCGACGCATGGATCATCTTGCTTGTCAGACAATCGGGTGATCAGCCTGCATTGTCCTATCCAAACTTGGAAATAACATGTTTCCAACGCGGGAATCGAACCCACGACCTCCGAGTCAAGAGCCGCGCTCTCTACCACTAGACCACGGAGGCGTTACACAATACGTGATATTGCACAATGGAATTGATCGTCTAGTGCCTAGGCCCTAGGGACTCGCTTAGATGACGCCCGCAACTCCGTTGCGCTAAAATATGGTTATCACGCGGGAACGGCGCGATGCAGAATGTATGTGCGCCGCAGACTCGATCACACAAAAAGTGTGCCGTCTGCGATCTCCCTAAAGGTACAAGTTGGAACCGAGCGACACGCGACAACTGCAGACGACGTGTCGTCACGACACTACTGGTTTCTATGTATTTCTATGAATAAGTGTCGCTAGCTTCGTGTCGCTAGCTGCGGAGCTGCTTCATAGAAATACATAGAAACCAGTAGTGTCGCGACGACACGTCGTCTGAAGTTGTCGCGTGTCGCTCGGTTCCAACTCGTACCTTAAATCAGAAACTGTCAAAATATAAGAGAATATAACACTTTCAAATATTTTACAATCTTTATTTCACATCGATGACGCAGTCAAATTAATACGAATAGTAGATACATGATAATATAACACGTGTATTGACATAACGATAAGACGCTACAGCTGTGAGGACCGCAAATTATTTACAATATTTATACAATATAATAATATGTCATACTTAAATAAAGCACATCATCGGAACTCTCAGCGTTCTCGCGCGCGGTCTCGCCCGCTCCAACGCCCCCTCGCCTACCCGCGCTCCGGCTCCTGCGGCAGGCGCGCCCCGCCCACCCCCGCCCCCGCCCCCGCCCCCGCGTCCGCCAGTCGCTCCAGCTTGTAGCTCTCCGCGGCGCGCACCACGCGCATCAGCGCCGAGTACTTGTCCTGCAGCGCGCGCAGCTCCGCGGCGTGCTCGGCGGCCGCGTGCCGCGCCGCGCGCTTCAGCTCCCCCACGGTGGCGTCGCGCGCCGCCACCTGCGCCTCCAGGTCGTGCGCGCGGGCCGTGGCCGCGTCCGCCCGCCCCGCCGCCGCCTCCGCCTCGCCCTCCGCTCTCGCCAGCGCCGCCCGCAGAGCGCGCTCCTCGCCGGCTGCGGCCGCGGCGGCGGCGGCGGGCGCGGCGGCGCACCGCGCGCGCACGCAGTCCCGCAGCCGCGCCTCGCGCTCGGCGAGCAGGAGCAGCTCACGCCGGAGGCGGCGGACGTGCTCGGCGCGGCGCTCGGCGGCGAGGGCCGCCCGCGCCAGCGCCTCCACGTGTCGGCTCGCTTCGAATTGCTCGCCGCGAGTGCGCCGCAGTTCGGCGGCGTCGGCGGATCGCTGGGCCTCCGCCTCGCGCAGCGCCGCCTCGGCTCGCAGTCGCGCGGCGCTTTCCGCTTCCAACGCGGCCTCGAGCGCGCGTTCGCGGTCGGCGGCGGCCGGCGGCGGCGGGGGGGGAGGGGCGGGGCGGGCGCGCGGCTCGGCGGCGGCGCACTCGGCGGCGCGCAGCCGGTCGCGCAGGGCGTCGTTCTGCAGCTTGAGAGCGCGCGCCTCGCGACAGCGGCCCAGGAGGCGGCGGTTGCGCTCGGCGTGCGCCTCGCGCCGCCACCGCTCGAACATGAGTTGCGCGTGTGTGAGCGCCAGCTGCTCGGCGAGTGGGGAGGCGTCGGCTCGCGCGCGGCCTCCGTACAGGTCGGCGAGGTAGGCGTCGAGACGCTCGCACGGCCGCACGGCCTCCTCGTCCTTGTCGTCGGTGGTCTGGGGGCGAAAGGTGTCTTTATATTTTATTACGTATTTATTATTCTACTGGGGCAGAATTCAGTAGTCGTCCTCTTTTTGAGTCGAGTTACTCGCTCGCACGAAACACGTAGGAGTTTAGATGTTGACCAGTGGCGTAACTATAACATCCGGGGCTTGTGGCAAATTGATGGGGCCCTATCAGTAATAATCGTCACGTTAATAATAAAACAATGTATAAAAAATTCTGACCTCACAGCCTCTTGGGCCGGAGCCCTTTAGGGTCGGGGGCCTGTACGGTGTCATATAAATCACACCGTAACATTTTACCGTCAGTTATAGTCAGTACGCGTTTAGAACCGCTAAGCACTGCGCGTGCTCCCTAGCACCTTTATAGCAAGCATATTATATCAATCTTATGTGGGATAATCAATAAATCTTATGCTCGGGAACATTTTGGTTTCATTAGCCAAACCCCCACATAATATGGTCCTTCGAGCTTTGAGACCTTCCGCGATTTGGCCAAAGCAGGATCATTCGCGAGTGAGGACTATCAGTGACAGAAAAACAGTTCACTAAATCAGCATTCAGCAGACAGTACAGTAGTGGTGTAGTGGTAAAAAGCAGTGTAGCATATCAGTGTAGTGGTGAAGTGGAATAGCATATTAGTGTAGCAGAATAGTGTAGCAGAACAGCAGTGTAACAGAACAGCAGTATAGTGGAGTAACATAGCAGTGTAGCAGGACGGTGGACTAGTGATATAGCAAAACAGTTTCCCGCGAATCAGTGTTGTGGCAGTGGGAGACGAGCATCAGCAGTAGCAGTATTCAGCATAGCAGTGTGGTTCCTGTCTGCAAGCAGCAGACAGCAGCATCAGCATTAGCATCGCTTCAGCGTCTCATCAGCAGAGCATCACGCTCTCCAGAGCGTGAGCAGCAGCAGCAGCAGAAAGGTTCCCGAGCAATCAAGTAAGATCTTTCCATTTTTTTACTTTGAGCAATAAGTTACCAAAATGGAGGATATTTACGAAAATCAAAAGCAGTTAGTAGGTGCGATAGAGCAGTTGCATGCGTCTTTCAATAAGACGGGGCGAGATCGTAGGACAGTAGATTACGTTAAGCGGAAGTTACAAACCCTTGACGAATATTGGGAAGAATTCAAGCAGAATCGACAGCAACTAGCAGGATACGTAGACGAAAATTCTGAGCCCATAAAAAGTCTCAATTAACGGGCTACCAGAAACTACGAGATTACGAAGTCAACTTTGCAGCAGTGTCTCACGCAGGTGACTTCACCAGCAGTACATACATTTTACATACGAGTACGTTTTGATTTGTATTCAAACTAAAAATAAGCAAATACCTACTCAATGTTAAGAATAGCGACAATAATTAAAAGTTATTTAATTAATTAGGTATTATTAAAGTATTTTCATTGCGTACGTAGACGCGCATAACGCGTGCCATGGCTTATTAATCACTTTATCACGGTAATGTCGGTATCGAAATTATCGAATGCAACTTGACTATGTATCCCGATAAAAACTTTCTGAATTTATAACCTCTTAATAGAGTTAATTTTAAAAATGAGAATAGTAGACCTACTAAATAATAGTTATAATTTTTATTATTTAATGGTAATTTAAATATCGACTGAAATAAACAGTTTTGAATTTTAAATAGGGTACAACACTTAGATTGTCCTTGAAATGGATTAGCGACACGTGCGTTGTGCTAGGCAGAGCGGCGGCGCTTTGTCGGGTCCGCATACCGAAAGTCGATACATGTTTTTAAAGACGATTTTCGCATAATTAGACTTTAGTTCCAATTTGCATCTTGAGGTTGCAGGTTGTCCGTTGAGTTATGTTTAATTAATAAGCGTATTACGATCTTTTTAAAACGTATTATTGTGATAACTAAATGTGTAAAATGTAAATTAATTAACTATTATTTCTTATTTGTTTGCGTTAAAAAAATAAGACGTGTCGTGTAAGATATCGTGTAAAAAGAGATGTGTTGTTATTGGTGGTGTTATTGATTGGTGATATGGACTATTTTCAAAATGCATAGAGAGCACATTCAAAAATCAGAATTCAACATTTTTCACGTAAGTAATTAATTGCTAGTTTTTTCATACTGTATCGTCTGTAGTAGATAAAAAGCGATAATTGCAGATCTAGGTACTGTCCATCCACAATCATCGTTCTGCATAACACGGAAAATGTGTTATTATTTTTTTGTTTAAACTTTGTGTTGTGTTAGATTTCGTGTAAGAAACGTGTTGTTGTTGGTGGTATTATTGCTTAGTGCTAAAGAATACTTACAAAATGCATAGTCTAGAGAAATAAGAACACTTTAAGAACTTAACATTTTACACGTAAGTTTATTACCATAGTTTTACGTACGGAAGTTTTCATGCATCGTCTGTAATTTCGATACAAAGCCTGACTCCTGAGATTGCGGAAGACGGTGCATCCGCATATCACACAAAATCGGTTTTGTTCCTTACGAATAACTTTTTAACTAATCGATAAATAAGTTGTTACTCATGCTCAGAAAGTTACTTACAGTTTTGTACATGAGTTAGGATTAAAGTTTTAACCCATTAAGGCCCATACGAGTACCGGTGATCGAGACAACTCTAGAATACAATAGCATTTCCAAGAATCCGCGATCGAAGGATTAAATTAGCCTAGGTAAGAGATCATAGGTCAAAGTTCTGAGTTACTTGAGAGAGTTGAATGTCATGGTTCTTGATAGGTTGGAAAGAGCACAAGGTTAAAAACTGCCGCGACCGTACAGTATGGTCGTTTACGACCTTATGTTATTAAGCGCGCTACATTTGATATCAATGACTCGCGTCTTTTACATTACCTATCGGGATAAAAAAAATAAAAGTAAAAAAAATATTTTAAATATTTTTTGTAAATGGTTTATCGTTTTGTCTAAAGGTTATTTATTTTAAAAAATATATTAAAAAAGATTTAAAAACAAAAAAATACATTTTTGTAATCAGAAAATGTAGTATAATAATACCCCAAAGTTATCGGAAGTGGTCTTTTTACACCCTGTATATGTATGTATGTATGTATGTATGTATGTATGTATGTATGTATGTATGTACGTATGTATGTATGTAATATGTATATTATGTTACCGTTAATTTGCGTAAACCAGTTAGCTGTTAGAGTGCAGATTGACGCGGTATTCTGCAGATTATCTGGGTGAGTCAGTTAAAATGCAAAAATTTAAATTCTATTCTTACATTACTAGATAATCTGCAGAATATCTAGGTAACCTGCAGACTACCGACCATGCATACGGTAAATTGCATAAAACAGGTTCTTGTTTGAATAAGTCATATTATTTAGTTGCAGGGATAGGGATTATTGAATATAGTTTTTAGAACATTAACAAAGGAATAAAATATTAAAATTTAAGTAACTAAAATATTACTGCACTGATAAAATATAACAGATCAAATCAACTAGAAAAAAAAAAACAATAAAAAAACAATTAAAAACAGTCTAATGTTAGCCATACACGCAACCGTCTACCGGAGAGGTCTACTTGTGTAGGTATGCCTGCGCAAGTAAATCGGAATGTGTGTGGGAATAGACCTGTGCAGTTGCTTGGACCTCCGCAGGCGACCGGAGCAAAATCGAAAATCAATTCTTTCCAGTGACACCTGCGCAGGCATACCTGCAGGTGACCTCGCCGGTAGACCGTAGCGTGTGTGGTAGCCATAAGGTTAATATGCTTCAGTCAATCTTTTTAGGACATAAACGAAGGAAGAGTTTAGCCGAGAATGTGAAAGAGTGGCGTTGTGTTTTGTATTATGTAATTTCCTAAGATTGTTCTGGGTTTTTAATGTGTTTTATTGATAGAATATTAACCATTAGATATTGGTTATCATGCACAAGTGTAGACCAGTGATACAACTTCCAGAAACGTGCCTTTTGTGTTCTCTCCTAAACTCCATCGAAAGTTTTAGTAAATCGTCTACTATTTTACTGAATCGACCGACTTGAGTCCTTGACTGCATTGACTTTTACTTAGACTTTTACTAGACTTTGGACTTTACCAAATAGAAAATCGATGCTAAAAATTGTTACAAGAACATAGATTTCCCGCCACTTATTTTGGCCATGGTTATATATAGCCGAAGCGCCATAATAAAAAAAAAGAAACAAAATATGATAAAATATTCAATATTAACTTCAATGTTGTTGTTGTTGATGTTACTCAATAATCAATATACAATAAACTTAATAACAAAAAAAATCTTAATTTGTAATAGATAAAAAAATCTTAATTTGTAATAGATAAAAAAATCTTAATTTGTAATAGATAAAAAAATCTTAATTTGTAATTTTATGCAGTCAGTACTTGCGGGCGTTTGTACCAGTCTTTCGGGGAGTTACGCTTGCGTTCGGTATGACGAATGCCATAGGCCTGCATCCTTGTCACTCTTGTTACAAACTAATATTGCCATCTCGCACTTGACTACGTAGAACTTATAGTTTGTGTGTGTGTGTAATGTTTTGAGTGTATTGTTTTAGGATTGCTTTTCAAATGACATTTCGTAGAGTACGGCACGTCTACCTCAGTTTAAATAGAAGTTTTTGCCTTTAACCAACAATTTTGTAAAATGGTTTAGTTTTTTATATATTATTATACTAGCGACCGCGGCGTCTTTTTAGGGTTCCGTACCCAAAGGGTAAAAACGGGGCCCTATTACTGAGACTTCGATGTCTGTCCGTCTGTCTGTCTGTCTCCAGGCTGTAACTCAAGAACGGTAATAGGTAGAGAGTTGAAATTTTCACAGTTTGTGTACCTATATCTGTTGCCGCTATAATAACAAATACTAAAAACAAAATAAAATTAATATTCAAGGGGGGCTCCCATACAACAAACGTGATTTTTTTGGCCTTTTTGGCTCTATATCAATAATGGCAACAGGTAGGTACTTGGATTTTTCTCAAGGTCCTTAGTTTTATGTGCACTTTAATATTTAATAATAATATCCCATACAAAAAGACAATTTTTGGGCTAATTTTGCTCTATAATGGTACGGAACCCTTAGTGCGCGAGTCAGACTCGCACTTGGCCGATTATTTTTTTCGAATGGGTCTACGCTAGCGGCCCTGTGTGAGAAGGCCGTGTTAGCTATTCATCGGTTAGGAGACTGCCGTTTAGCAGTCTTGTGGATTTGGTTCGAAAGGGATCAGGAGACCCCACGTCGCCCCCCAGTGGGCGACGTATGTCCGGATATTGGGGAATAATGGTTAGTCCTGGCGTCGCACGGGTATAAAATATATAGCCACTGAAAAAATGATTAAAATCGATAGCCGATCCTTCACGTGGTTTACTTCTTATATGTGCCAAATAAGATAAAAATTGCTCCAGTAGTTCGCGAGATAAGCCCTTTCAAATAATTTCCCCCGTTTTTTCCACATTCTCCTGTTAGTCTTCGCGTGATAAAATATAGCCTATAGCCTTCCTCAATAAATGGGTTATCTAACACTGAAAGAATTTTTTACCCATATATCTTAGTGGCGACGAGGATGGGATGGAGGCAGCTCAGGAAAAGTAAATTGAGTCCGCCGGGGGTCAAGCGCGAGCTTTTCGGGTTGGAGAGGACGTGGTGGTGCGCAATTACGCGCAGGGCGAAAAATGGGTGCAAGGGAGAGTAGAGGAAGAAGTAGGTTCTCGGCACTACGTGGTAAGAACGGATCTAGGGCCCCTAAAACGGCACGTGGACCAAATTAAGCCGTGGGCAATACCGTATGAGCCGCCGGATGCACCGGGAACCTCAAGCAGTAGCTCCTTTGCTCATCCAGCTGCGGGCGAGAGGGGCGCCCCTGGAGTAGCAGGATTACCACCCCCAAGCGACGTTCCCTTGGTGGCGGAACCGCCTCCCTCTGTTCCTCCTGTACGCTTACACCGACCCAGACGCCTTACGAAGCCCATAGACAGGTTGGGCTATTAGTTGTCTACCAGAGTAATTAAGTGCTTAGGCTAGTTATTATTATTAATGTGGTATCTTGTAATTTAGTGTGAGGGTGTGATGTTTGTATTATAACCTTTTTATGATTTTACCTTTTTGATAAGTATTGTCTTTTAAATGTCAAGTTGTCAACGTCATTCTGTAAATAAATATTTTTTCGTTATCATGTCCATATTTGTATTATTACTAAAATACCCAATGATATTTTAATAAAGATGGCGTATTGTTCATACAAAATGGTCCTCAGATTTTGTTCCTATACGACATATACGTACTTACTTTTGTCATATCTAAAGGTTACAACAATGAATGTGACAGACAATACATAACGAATGGTATAGAAAAGGATAACCATATGTTTTGAGATGGTTTTGAGTTGCACTTGTCAAGTGCATCGGCGCGCATGCGCGACAAAGATCAAGAGAATATCAATGTTATTGTTGAACAGAAGAGACATTGAATAAAACTAATTGTTTGTTAGTTTATTTTTTATTTATCTATACTGTATAATATATATTATAATAAAATCGTAGGAAAGACAAAAGTGTTCATTGAATAATATTGTGATCAACAATCTATATCGAACCCAAAAATACAGCTTTTAGGATTTTTGTCTGTTTGTCTGTATGTATTTCCGGGCTAGACTCGTAAAGTACTGCATGCCTTTTTTAAATATAAAATAAGGGGCAAACGAGCAAACGGGTCACATTACCATATCAAAAAAAAAAATCAATCAAATAATGAAAAAATCACCCCTGCATAAATATATAAATTAAACTCGTTTGAGCCTATGATTCAGAGTAGGCATTTGATTTATAGAATATTCGAATAAATTAACAAGTTTAATATACTGGATTGATATTATTTTTTTAAATTGTAAGTATATTGTAATCGATGAAAGTCTTGAGAGTGACCGAAAAATGGGCCGTCCATTTCAATGAATTTTTTGATACTTTTTTCCGATTCTAAGGAAACTAAAAAAACATTGGGAGAAGCAAAACATAAGCCTCCCTCCCATACAGGGTGTAAAAAGACCACTTCCGATAACTTTGGGGTATTATTATACTACATTTTCTGATTACAAAAATGTATTTTTTTTTTTTTTTTTCAAAAAAAAATTTTTTTTAATATATTTTTTATAATAAATAACCTTTAGACAAAACGATAAACCATTTACAAAAAATATTTAAAATATTTTTTTTACTTTTATTTTTTTTATCCCGATACGTAATGCAAAAGACGCGAGTCATTGATATCAAATGTAGCGCGCTTAATAACATAAGGTCGTAAACGACCATACTGTACGGTCTCGGCAGTTTTTAACCTTATGCTCTTTCCAACCTATCAAGAACCATGACATTCAACTCTCTCAAGTAACTCAGAACTTTGACCTATGATCTCTTACCTAGGCTAATTTAATCCTTCGATCGCGGATTCTTGGAAATGCTATTGTATTCTAGAGTTGTCTCGATCACCGGTACTCGTATGGGCCTTAATGGGTTAAAACTTTAATCCTAACTCATATACAAAACTGTAAGTAGCTTTCTGAGCATGAGTAACAACTTATTTATCGATTAGTTAAAAAGTTATTCGTAAGGAACAAAACCGATTTTGTGTGATATGCGGATGCACCGTCTTCCGCAATCTCAGGAGTCAGGCTTTCTATCGAAATTACAGACGATGCATGAAAACTTCCGTACGTAAAACTATGGTAATAAACTTACGTGTAAAATGTTAAGTTCTTAAAGTGTTCTTATTTCTCTAGACTCTATGCATTTTGTAAGTATTCTTTAGCACTAAGCAATAATACCACCAACAACAACACGTTTCTTACACGAAATCTAACACAACACAAAGTTTAAACAAAAAAATAATAACACATTTTCCGTGTTATGCAGAACGATGATTGTGGATGGACAGTACCTAGATCTGCAATTATCGCTTTTTATCTACTACAGACGATACAGTATGAAAAAACTAGCAATTAATTACTTATGTGAAAAATGTTGAATTCTGATTTTTGAATGTGCTCTCTATGCATTTTGAAAATAGTCCATATCACCAATCAATAACACCACCAATAACAACACATCTCTTTTTACACGATATCTTACACGACACGTCTTATTTTTTTTAACGCAAACAAATAAGAAATAATAGTTAATTAATTTACATTTTACACATTTAGTTATCACAATAATACGTTTTAAAAAGATCGTAATACGCTTATTAATTAAACATAACTCACGGACAACATTCAACCTCAAGATGCAAATTGGAACTAAAGTCTAATTATGCGAAAATCGTCTTTAAAAACATTTATCGACTTTCGGTAAATTCAAAGATACCGACGGGACGACCAGACCGCTTGGCGGCAACGTCAAAGGCGCCGGCCGCTCTGTAGGTGTACGACGCACGTGTCGCTAATCCATTTCAAGGACAATCTAAGTGTTGTACCCTATAAATTCAAAACTATGTAGTCGATATTTAAATTACCATTAAATAATAAAAATTATAACTATTATTTAGTAGGTCTACTATTCTCATTTTTAAAATTAACTCTATTAAGAGGTTATAAATTCAGAAAGTTTTTATCGGGATACATAGTCAAGTTGCATTCGATAATTTCGATACCGACATTACCGTGATAAAGTGATTGATAAGCCATGGCACGCGTTATGCGCGTCTACGTACGCAATGAAAATACTTTAATAATACCTAATTAATTAAATAACTTTTAATTATTGTCGCTATTCTTAACATTGAGTAGGTATTTGCTTATTTTTAGTTTGACTACAAATCAAAACGTACTCGTATGTAAAACAATACGATTTATCGATAAAAATTAGCGATAACTCAAAATATGCACAGGGATACATCCCTATTATTTTACAAAGTTTTTTATTCAATTTTGTTCAGTCGGCTGTAAACACGCGCCGCGCTGTGTACTGTGACGTTTTTGTTTAAGTTTTGTAATTTTATGGATGTTTGTAATTAATATTTTTTCTATGTTTGTAATTAATAACGGGCCGTGACATGATACGTGTCCGATGAATGTGCGATGAAATGTGAATGAACTTTTAATACTCGTAAACCTTTATGGAACGGGGGTGAACATCGCGTCGTCGTCGATAGACGATAGTGCGGTTTAAACAGTGCAGTAAAAAGTGTTTAAAGAATTGGAATGTCTCCTGTTTACTTTTGTTTCGTGTTGAAAAACTCTGCAATCTACATTGAGTTAGATGGAGCACAGCTCGAACTGCATTTCATAAAAGCAGACAGCTGATCACAGGTCAGTGAACATGTTATCAAGTATTTTTTTCCATAGATAGGTGTAAGTAACTGTGTATTGTATTTTTACAACCTGATTCGGATGTGAATTATGATTTCTTTTCCTTTTTGGCCGGAAGTAAAAACTGAGTATTTTTGAGTAATAAACTAATAACCTAAGAAACGGTAATTAATAAATTCTAACATTATGTTATCTAATAATTATTACAATATTGGTGGTTTATTCACTACCTACGGGCTAGGGCCTAGGGCACACCACGATCAGCTGTTTTGTCTAGCGCAGGGCCGCGCGCGCGGGACTTGGCGCGGGCGGCGCGGGGGGGGGGGGGGGGGGGGGGGGCTGGCGCAGTCCGGGGCCGGCGGGGCTCCACTGGCGCGCGATATTATCGCGCATTTACATCAGCATTATACATTGCGTGTTGAAAATTTTGACTATTTTAAAAACTGGCGATTTAAAGAAAATTACTTGCACCAATGGATATATCTCATGCCCTATAATAACCCCACGAAGTTATCGGAAGCGGTCTTTTGACACCCTGTATATCTTTCAAAGTGACCAGTTTGTGAAATCACAATTTTTCGTCGGTGAACAAACATGAACGACACGTTTCACATTTTAAACGTTCGCAAAGTTTTTTGGGCACCTACTTTTTGTAGGCATCCAGTTATGCTCACCCCTTTCTACCCGCACTTTGCCGACCTATTTATGGCTTATGAGCGCTTCACTCGGAAACCTGCAAATCATCAGTGCGAGCGAAGCGAGCCCTAGTATATCCAACAACTTGAGCACTTTTGTGGTACACTTTACGAAAAAACTATTACGCCTAAGATTTGTACTATAACATAGTAATTTTTATTTATATAATATGTAGATGTGTTATCATCGGTCATTCAAGGTTTAATTACTAAATATTTAAAAAAAAACTGCCTTATAGATTAACACCACATAGAAAAACGACGCGAGCCCTCACAAAGCTCAGCTAGTAGCTAGTAATCCCACCAAAAACATACCTGTTAAAATGGGGCCAAGTTCCTATCGACAAATTTTTGGTTTAAAAAAGAGTTGAAATCCAATCCAATGCCAAGTTTAGATGCACTTCATCGATCGTTATCATTTTCATCAACAGCCTGATCCATAATACTTCTAATTTGAACATGGCAGGTTAATTTAATTATATTATTATCTAATTATACAATTAATCAAGAGTTACGTATAGCACGAAAACCTGCCAAGTTCAAATTTAGAAGTATTATGGATCAGGCTGTTGATGAAAATGATAACGATCGATGAAGTGCATCTAAACTTGGCATTGGATTGGATTTCAACTCTTTTTTAAACCAAAAATTTGTCGATAGGAACTTGGCCCCATTTTAACAGGTATGTTTTTGGTGGGATTTCAATACGTTTTTTTCCAGAAATTATACCTATTTTTTTTTTTGTATCACACCCGACTTAAACAATACCTTCGATATATGGCGCTAGTTGTATTTGTTAAACTATCAATAGGAGCAAAATTTTCAAGTAAACAGTATTTATTTAACCTATATCAACTCCCAAGCGGTCGAATTCGACCGCGTAAACAATAGATTTCCAAGAATCCGCGATCGAAGGATTAATAAGCTATACAGTATGCCATTATACATGATGAAAATATTTTAAACCAATCCTCCTCCTCCCCCCCATCCTCCCACCCTCCTCATCGTATTCTCATTGTATCACTGCAGGAGTATAAGAATTTTTACCTATAGTTCGTAGAGGAGCCGACTCACGCTTGACCGATTTCTTCTTAATTTTTTTATTAATCACATATTATAACACACGACCTGAGTGACCACTTCCAATTTTCCTAACGTAATGAAATTTCATTACGTTAGGAAAATTGGAAGTGGTATCTAAAGTTCGTAGATGAACCGACTCACGCTTGACCGATTTCTCAAATTTCTCAATATTTTTTAATCAACATACCTATATAAAATACATATAACACACGACCAAAATGCCAAATTTCATAATGCTAGGACAATCGGAAGTGGCCTCTAAGGTGTGTAGGTTAACCGACTCACGCTTGACCGATTTCTTAAATTTCTCAATTTTTTGTTAATCTACTTATAACACGACCTGCGTGCCAAATTTCATAACGCTAGGACAATCGGAAGTAGCCTCTAAGGTTTGAAGGTGAACCGACTCACGCTTGACCAATTTCTTAAATTTCTCAATTTTTTGTTAATATACATATAACTCACGATCTGGGTGCCAAATTTCATAACGCTAGGACAATTAGAAGTGGCCTAGAGGTTTTGATTACCGGTCAGTGAGTGAGAGAGTGCCAAAATTAGCTATTTTCACAGGGAGATATTTCAGGATCTACCGAAGCTATATCTATGAAATTTGGTATACTGCGTAAGTACTAGTACATAATTACGTAGGTATAATTTTATCTTTGCACTCGCAATAGGCACTGAGCTACAGGGGGGTCAAAAGTGCGTCGACACGGTTCGTGTAAATAGTGCACGGCATGCGCGCGGCCTGCTGGAACTTGGCCGCGCACTCCGTGCGCTTTGATATTTACAGGGCTACTTATTTATAAAGGCATACTTTGTTATAACGTAAAAGAAGCCAATACTCATATCCAAATAATATTCTAATTACGTTTAAGGTGGTTTAAGACTGGAGTTTGAAACTAGAATTAGTTTTCTAGCAGTCAGCGGGGCGGGAGCGGCGCGGCGCATGGCTATGACTGTATAGATTTATATATATTGTGGACAGGCCCCGAAAACCGAGGGGCACGTGGCGTACTACACAGCTTATCCATTTTTTTTATTTCTAAAATTAGTATATGGTTTTGGTTTTGGGTAGAAAGTTAAAAAGGCGCACGCATGTTTGAAATAATTAAAAAATATTAAAAAGAAAACATGTAATTTACAGCAATTAGTTTATGCCTACGTGTTGATGCCTACGTAATCGCTTCTGAATACTTCAATTGATTATTCTATGGCACGCGACTATCTGTCCTTATCTCGCTACAGTTGTCGTCCGTATTCTCTATCCTTTTTCAGTATAACATAAAACATTAAACAATTTTTCAAAAATTTTGGAAAATATTCACATAAAATGTAAATTTCTAGATGTTTTCATGTAATTCCGTGTGGTACGGAACTCCTTCATCCTTTTTTACCTATGTATTATAATTTTTGCATTTTCTGAATACACGGTTTGGCATTTCAATCAAAAACGTCACTCGTCGTCACTCGCTCGCTGCCAACATGCAACTATTTCGTAAAGACACTAATTAGGTTGATTTGCCTGCCCCCGATTCTACGCGCTAGTGCGATATCTACCTTTTTTTTATATTATATCATAGAAAATACCCATATATCTTAGAAGACTGTAGTATGTACAGTAAAAGTTGAGATTTAGACGAATTCTGATAATCGGCCAAGTGCGAGTCGGACTCGCGCACGAAGGGTTCTGTACCATTATAGAGCAAAATTAGGCAAAAAATTGTGTTTTTTCGCATGGGGGCCCCCATTAATTTTTATTTTATTATTATTATTAAATATTGAAGTACATACATACGTAAGGACTGAGAAAAATTCAAGTACCTACCTGTTGCCATTATTGATATAGAGCAAAAAAGGCCAAAAAAATCAAGTTTGTTGTATGGGAGTCCCTCTTAAATATTAATTTTATTTTGTTTTTAGTATTTGTTGTTATAGCGGCAACAGATATATTGTACCGTTCAAAAGTTTTTGCCCACCCTATATTTTGCGCGTAACATATAAGTAAATTAGTCTGCAATGGTTCCATATTAAAAATTTTAATTTATTCATATTACCTTCTTTTGCTTTTATTAATCCTTTGCACAATCTTGGCATTCTTAGTAACATTTCGACAAACAATCGATTTCTATTTGGTCCCATTCAATTTTTCAGGATATTTTAAAGGTGTGTTGTCATAATAGGAGTGTCCTATTTTCTTCTTTCTGACATCCCTGTCCCATTTATCCCACAACAATTCAATCGGATTGAGGTTGGGCGACCGTAGTGACCAAATCATTACGTTCAGTACATTCTTCCTTTCCAATTCTTCTAAATGCTGTTTGTACAGCTTCAAGGAATACTTGGGATCGATGTCATGCTGGAAAATAAAATTTCTACCGATCACGCTTTGACTAGGCTGTACATTTTTATTTAATATTTTTATTTCTTCCTTCTTTCAACAAAATCATCATCGAGCCTCCACAATGTTTTACATTCTGGATTACACATTAATTTAGCATCCGTTCTCCCTTTGACCTGCGTACGAAGATTCTTCTCTTAAGCCCAAAAACCTCAAACTTTGACTCATCACTCCATAAAACTCTCTCCCACTGATCATGCGTCCAATTTTTACGTCCTTTAGCCCACTGCAACCTCTTTACGTTATTTTGACGCCTTAAAGAGGTTTCTTCACTCCTACTCTTCCAAAAAGGCCAGCTTCTCTCAATCTCATTTTCACTGTTGTAAAAGTACTCAAAGGATAATCTCTAGTTTCTTTGATCTAAGCTGCAATCTCTAGACCGTGAGTCGTCGATCACGTTTACTGATCGATGTTGTGACTTTGCGAGGCCGTTCTGAACCTTTGCTATCGCTAAAACTCCTGGTGGATGCATATTTTTTCACGATGTAATCCACGATTTTTCGGCGTATTTTTAATTTGACGGCAATGTTAGGGTTCCTTTTGCTAGAGTTATGTAGACTAACGATAACGATAACGTTCCTTGGTTGTACTTGTTTTAAAGCTTATGTGTCTGAATTTTCGAAAACAAAAACAATTAATATTATAACTGCACAAAAGAGTGTCTTGGTGCACAAAGTATAAATAAAAGCTTGATTCCTGCGACTCACAGAGCTTAATGGAACTAAACTCCAATCATAAACATGGAAGGAACAATTCACAATTAAAGAATATTAAACAAATCAGCCATACTTGCAAATTTTAATTTCTCGCACTCACCTACAAAATGTAAACATGCGCTCGTATAAAAGTATACAAATAATGGACACAATTATTTTTGGTTTTAAAAAACATCGTTTTAACCTTCGTTTGACAATACAAAAGGACAATTTGCTAATTCGTATATTTTTTTAATAAAATAAATGAATTATGTTGTGGGCAAAAACTTTTGACCGGTAGTGTACATAATCTGTGAAAATTTCAACTCTCTAGCTATTACTGTTCTTGAGTTACAGCCTAGACAGATGGACGGACATCGAAGTCTCAGTAATAGAGTCCCGTTTTTACCCTTTGGGTACGGAACCCTAAAAAAGGCACTATTAAAGAGTAAGAGTTAATTAATACTTTTTAATTCATATTATTTACTATTGTTTTTACCTTGGAAGTCGGTTTAAATTTTTTTGTTAAAAATAATAATTAACAGTTTATTCAGTCCGCAGATCGAGGCGCTGAGCAGCACCAAATCGTCTGCGTAACTTAAATTATTAATCTCAACTATTATTGTACATACTACAGTCTTCATTATTTTGAAGTCGGTACCAGCTAATTTAATCGTGAGTTCAGTAATGTCAGAATAGATATTCTCTTATCTGAAACTTTTGGGACTGGTACCAACTTCAAAGTAATGAAGACTGTAGTATGTACAGAAATAGTTGAGATTTAGACGAATTCTGAAAAAGGCACTAATAAAGAGTAAGAGTTATTTAATACTTTTTAGTTCATATTAGGTACTATTGTTTTTACCTTGGAAGTCGGTTTACATTTTTTTGTTAAAAATGTTTGTTTTGTTAATAATTACTTATCAGTTAATAATTTTTGTTAATAATTACTTATCAGTTTATTCAGTCCGCAGATCGAGGCGCTGAGCAGCACCAAATCGTCTGCGCAACTTAAATTATTAACATTAACTCCATCAATATGGCAGCCGACATGGGTACTACTCAGCTCCTCGATCAGGGAGTCCACATACAGGTTAAAGCTTAGCGCAAACCTACGCGACCAAAGCGACTGCGAAGTGGTAGCGTCTACCGCGCGGCGGACGCTGCCCATGTAATCTTATGGCGCTGTGCACACCTGCACGACCGCGACGCGAAATGTTCGCGTCGGCAAGCGGAACGTGCGCGTCAAGTTGTCAGACGCGTGTTTTGAAGTTTACATAACTAGACTTCTTTTTTAAAACCTTTTTTATATTATTTTGTACTACTCTTTAGTTTATGATTTCTTGATTTGTTTACGTTTTGATAGATTGTGTCATGAATCAAATTGCCCGATGTATTATTTTTCTCTATGATCATGATATTAGTAGTCGCGCAGGTGTGCACGCCAAGTTTCGCGTTGCAGACGCTCCCGATTCGCGTACCGCGTCCCCTGTCACTAAAGCGTAGGTTTGTTTTAAGCTTGAACATACTTTTTTTTTACATGGGGAAATGCTTTACGCATCCCCGGCAAATTAATTAAATTTCGGCTAGGGGCATTTGGATCGATTACTTATTGCTTTTAATTAATAAAATAAGTTTTATTACATAAGCCACAAATGTCACTTTTTATAAAAAAAAAACAATAAAAACGTGACTTCTGTGTGAAATAAAGTAGGGAGTGCCTCCGCTGCCGGCGCCGGTTGCCGAAATGGCTGCCGGCGCCGGTTGCTGAAATGGCTGCCGGCACCGTTTTCCGAACTCCGAAGTTTGCCGAAGTCACGCTATGTTTGCCGAATAGGCTGCCGGCGCCTATTCGGCAAACATCGCTTGTCAAATGACAGAATAATGATCAAAAACATCAGTCTTGAGCTAAAGGACTGTGAAAAGTACAAATAATAAGGTCATAAATAGTCATATTATTGTAAGGACGCATATTTGAATCCTTCGATCGGGGATTCTTGGAAATGCTATTGTATTCTATTGTTGTCGCGATCACCGGTGCTCGTATGGGGCTTGAATCTTGATGGGTTAATGATGGTGATGATGATGCTGATAAATGTGATCTGGATAGTAGCATAATACAATATCTTTGCTTCTTTAAACAACGCTGTAACTCTCTAACATATTGTTACATAAGAAATCTGAAGTTCTGTTCAGTACCTTCGGAAGTGTACCACAGGGTTTATAACTGAAGCTGTGGTGCAAAATCATACTTTTTGGTAGCTGAAAAAAGGTACCTAAGGTAAAGCTAAGCTAAGAAAATGCATCACAAAAAACTAAAATATCCACAGCCGAACAAATAACCTAACCTAACCTTCACCTTTGGAAGTCGGTAAATATTTTTTTAATCGTCCCGGTCGGGACAGGCAAAGGGAGCGTTGCCCATATAGCCATTTCTATGTTTTCTCTATTAAATGAATGATAGTGAAGGCCGAAGCCAATTCTTTTATATTAACCATCTGAAATAGAGTTTTCATCAGGCCGAAGCCAATTCTTTGATATCAATAATATGAAATGAGTTTTTTCATCAGGCCGAAGCCATTTCTCATGTTTTGATAGTATTTTACTGTCCCTTCTTCAATTTGACTCTTGACATATGCCTAAAAAGTCTACAAATAAACAGTTCAAAGTTATGTACAATAATTAAATAATATTTTATTACTAAAACTAAGAAAAACGAGATGAAAAGCAAATATAAAAGAGAATTATTTACAACCACAAAGTACTTATATATAATTAGGAAATTTACAATACATAACCGTTACAGAGAATTATCTCTGTGTTACTATATACAATCTCAAGGTATATAGGTAATGACTGGTAAGTATTTATTTATATATCACCAATGGTAGAAAGGACGTACTCATATATTGGCTTATAACAATCGGGTGTTTTCAGAAGCTGCTGAAGGGAGTGCGGGATGGCTTCAACAGTTTTAAAGATATCCATCAAGTGATTAATAAAAATAAATCTTTGAAGAGTAAAACTGTTACAAGTAAAGAAAATGTGATCCAAGGTTTGTTCAGAATGATTACAGTAATTACAGACGGGTGAAGACAACATATTCAATCTGTGAAGATGAGCATTAAATCGACAGTGACCAAGTCTAAGACGGCAAATAGTAGAATAAAATTTCCTGTCATGAAATGAAACACCTTTAGTAAACCATGGGACTGACAACTCCTGTTTAATTTTAGAATACCATTTTCCTTTGGTTTCCATGGTCTGTTTCCAAAAATTCGTAAATTCGATTTTAAAGGTTTCTTTTATTTTGACTAAAACATCAGATTCTGGAAGGCATATGTTTTTAATACAATGCTCCTGAGAACAAGTGGTTATAGCTCTTGCTAGAAAATCAGCCTGTTCATTTCCCTTAACACCAATATGTGACGGTGACTAGACTAAAACTATATTTCTTTTGTTTAATGTTGTTAATTTTGTATATTTTTCTCTAATATCATGGATAATAAAGTTAGTTGTAGCACAAAATTTGGGGTTATTTAAGCTTTGAAAAACGCTAAGACTATCAGACACTATAATCCATTCATCATAAACTTGAGTTTAGATATACTCTAATGCAGACAGAACTGCTAAACACTCAGCAGTAAAAATACTTGTTAAATTTGGAAGTCTAATACCATATCCTTTCTTATCCTGTTTAATATATATATATATATATATATATATATATATATATATATATATATATATATATATATATAGGGTGTCAAAAGACCGCTTCCGATAACTTCCTGGGGTTATTATAGGGCATGAGATATATCCATTGGTGCAAGTAATTTTCTTTAAATCGCCAGTTTTTAAAATAGTCAAAATTTTCAACACGCAATGTATAATGCTGATGTAAATGCGCGATAATATCGCGCGCCAGTGGAGCCCCGCCGGCCCCGGACTGCGCCAGCCCCCCCCCCCCCCCCCCCGCGCCGCCCGCGCCAAGTCCCGCGCGCGCGGCCCTGCGCTAGACAAAACAGCTGATCGTGGTGTGCCCTAGGCCCTAGCCCGTAGGTAGTGAATAAACCACCAATATTGTAATGATTATTAAATTACAATTGTTTTCACGATTTAATAAAATGTTAGAATTTATTAATTACCGTTTCTTAGGTTTATTACTCAAAAATACTCAGTTTTTACTTCCGGCCAAAAAGGAAAAGTAATCATAATTCACATCCGAATCAGGTTGTAAAAATACAATACACAGTTACTATGGAAAAAAATACTTGATAACATGTTCACTGACCTGTGATCAGCTGTCTGCTTTTATGAAATGCAGTTCGAGCTGTGCTCCATCTAACTCAATGTAGATTGCAGAGTTTTTCAACACGAAACAAAAGTAAACAGGAGACATTCCAATTCTTATAAAAACACTTTTTACTGCACTGTTTAAACCGCACTATCGTCTATCGACGACGATGTTCACCCTCGTTCCATAAAGGTTTACGAGTATTAAAAGTTCATTCACATTTCATCGCACATTCTTCGGACGTATCACGTGAAAAAATAGTTAAGAATGTCACAAAACAAGCAATAAGACCAGAACATCCGTAAAATTACAAAACTTAAACAAAAACTTCACAGTACACCAGCGCGGCGCGTGTTTACAGCAGACTAAATAAAATTAAAGAAAAAACTTTGTTAAATAATAGGGATGTATCCCTCTGCATATTTTGAGTTATCGATAATTTTTTATCGATAAATCGTTATTAATTGTTTTACATACGAGTAAGTATTGATTACAGTCAAACTAAAAAAAACAAATACCTACTCAATGTTAAGAATAGCGACAATAATAATTAAAAGTTATTTAAAATTAAATAGGTATTATTAAAGTATTTTCATTGCATGCGTAAACGCGTATACGCGCATACGTATAACGCATAACGCGTACCATAGTATAACAATCACTTTATCACGGTAATGTAGGTATCGAAATTATCGAATGCAACTTGACTATGTATCCCGATAAAATTTTCTGAATTTATAACCTTTTAATAGAGTTCATTTTAAAAATGAGATTACATCTACTAAATAATAGTTATAATTTTTATTATTTAATGGTAATTTAAATATCGACTGAAATAAATAGTTTTGAATTTTAAATAGGGTACAACACTTAGATTGTCCTTGAAATGGATTAGCGACACGTGCGTTGTGCTAGGCAGAGCGGCGGCGCTTTGTCGGGTCCGCATACCGAAAGTCGATACATGTTTTTAAAGACGATTTTCGCATAATTAGACTTTAGTTCCAATTTGCATCTTGAGGTTGCAGGTTGTCCGTTGAGTTATGTTTAATTAATAAGCGTATAACGATCTTTTTAAAACGTATTATTGTGATAACTAAATGTGTAAAATGTAAATTAATTAACTATTATTTCTTATTTGTTTGCGTTAAAAAAATAAGACGTGTCGTGTAAGATATCGTGTAAAAAGAGATGTGTTGTTATTGGTGGTGTTATTGATTGGTGATATGGACTATTTTCAAAATGCATAGAGAGCACATTCAAAAATCAGAATTCAACATTTTTCACGTAAGTAATTAATTGCTAGTTTTTTCATACTGTATCGTCTGTAGTAGATAAAAAGCGATAATTGCAGATCTAGGTACCTACTGTCCATCCACAATCATCGTTCTGCATAACACGGAAAATGTGTTATTATTTTTTTGTTTAAACTTTGTGTTGTGTTAGATTTCGTGTAAGAAACGTGTTGTTGTTGGTGGTATTATTGCTTAGTGCTAAAGAATACTTACAAAATGCATAGTCTAGAGAAATAAGAACACTTTAAGAACTTAACATTTTACACGTATGTTTATTACCATAGTTTTACGTACGGAAGTTTTCATGCATCGTCTGTAATTTCGATAGAAAGCCTGACTCCTGAGATCCGCATTCGCATATCACACAAAATCGGTTTTGTTCCTTACGAATAACTTTTTAACTAATCGATAAATAAGTTGTTACTCATGCTCAGAAAGTTACTTACAGTTTTGTACATGAGTTAGAATTAAAGTTTTAACCCATTAAGGCCCATACAAGTACCGGTGATCGAGACAACTCTAGAATACAATAGCATTTCCAAGAATCCGCGATCGAAGGATTAAATTAGCCTAGGTAAGAGATCATAGGTCAAAGTTCTGAGTTACTTGAGAGAGTTGAATGTCATGGTTCTTGATAGGTTGGAAAGAGCATAAGGTTAAAAACTGCCGCGACCGTACAGTATGGTCGTTTACGACCTTATGTTATTAAGCGCGCTACATTTGATATCAATGACTCGCGTCTTTTAGATTACGTATCGGGATAAAAAAAATAAAAGTAAAAAAAATATTTTAAATATTTTTTGTAAATGGTTTATGGTTTTGTCTGAAGGTTATTTATTATAAAAAATATATTAAAAAAAATTTTTTTAGAAAAAAAAAAAATTAAAAAAAAAAAACATATTTGTAATCAGAAAATGTAGTATAATAATACCCCAAAGTTATCGGAAGTGGTCTTTTTACACCCTGTATATATATATATATATATATATATATATATATATATATATATGGCTGCTGATACCGCCTGAGAAGTCTTTGAATCATCAGTATAGACTTGTTGATAACCAACTAGGTTACTTAGTAGAAGGTAGACATCTTCTTTGCACTTCAAAGAATTATCAATTACAATTTTTAGTGGAAAGTATTTAGAACTAAATGTGCTCATATAGCAAGGTCATAAGTCACTTTCATATAAGTTATAGTCTTGCTTTATTTTTACAATTTCAGGTAGGTAATGCAATAAAATAGAGGAAGAAGAACTACTCTGCAATTTTACAAGAAGAGGATGATTTTTAATGGATAAAATTCTCAACAAAAACCTGTACATTAAATATTTAAAGCGAATTTTCAAAGGAAGGATGTTACATTCAACCTGCATTGATATTATGGGTGTGGAACACATCGCACCAAGCACAATCCGTAAGCACCTATTTTGAACTTTATCTAGTCTATCAACAAAATGTGGAATAGAAGCAAAGCATACATAACCATATTCAAAATGGCTTCTTACAATAGCCTTGTAAAGAATTAATAAAATTTTTGGATCAGCTCCCCAATATGTGCCTGCTAAAGACTTTAATATATTGCAAGCCTTTAAAGCCCTGTTTGCTAAGTAATCAATATATTTATTAAATTTGAAGGAGTTCTGAAAAATCACACCTAAGAATCTAACAGTTTTGTCAACTGCTAACTTACTATCTCCATATCGTAGGACAATGTTTGTTGTTTTGCTATGTTTTTTTGAAAAAACTAAAACTTTGCTTTTTTCAGAACTTATATCCAAGCCCAGATCATCATAATAGGCCTTAAGGCCGAGGAGAGCAACTCTGAGATTTTCAATAGCTGCAGGCAACTTGTCTGCAGTACAATATATAGTTAAGTCATCTACAAACTGTAGGTTAGTAATGTTTTGACCTAAGACAATATTTAACTTATGTATATACAAAATAAATAGTAAAGGACTGAGAATTCCACCTTGACTTATTCCTATGTAGGAGTACCTTGGACCAATCAGTTTATTTACAAATTTCACAAATAATTTACGACCACTAAGAAAATGATACACCCAATTTACCAATTTTTCAGGTAATTGTAAAGAAGTTAAAATAGTTGAAAGTTTTTCCAAATTGACATTATTATATGCGCCAACAACATCAAAGAAAATACCAACCAATATTGAATTACAAGACAGAGCACTGTGAATGTCCAAACAAAAATGACTCAAGCTCTCTCTAGCCGAACGGCCACGCCGAAAACCGAACTGATTACTAGGTAAAATATGATTTCTTTCTATAAAAAATTCCAATCGCTGTTTAATAAGCTGTTCAAATATTTTGCCAACACAAGAACTTAAAGTTATAGGTCTATATGAATCTGCAACATTTATATCCTTTCCGGGTTTTAATATTGGAACGAGACAATCTGTTTTCCACTGTTCAGGAATCATGGAATGGCACCACAATGAATTTAATAGATTAAGGAACAACTTCATATTTTTGGTGTCTAACAATTTAAACATTTTGTAAGATAAACAATCTAGACCACAAGCAGAATCTTCACGAGATTTTATGGCTGCTTTCAGCTCTTCAAATGTAAAACTCTCTACTAAAAAAGAATTTGGAGATGTTGTCACATTGGAATTACTGTTCTTATAATTATTTGGTGCTTGTATCTGGAGTATATTTATTTAAAAACTGTAATATCCATTCACTATCAATGAAACTACTTCTAGGTGTATAACTTCGGTTGAATTTTTTAATTTTCATCCAAATTTGGCTCACATTAATCTACTAACAGATTTACAAAAGTTTTCCCAAGAAAGTCTTCGCTCTTGTTTCAATACGCGTTTTTTATGCGCCTGAAGACGCTTAAATTCAACAAAAGTTTCAATACAAGAATTAGCTTTAAACCGCGCATAGGCTTGACGACAATCATGTACAGCCTTGGAACATTTTTCATTCCACCATACTAATGGAATTTTAACTTTTTTTTTACTGTTACTACAGGCAGAATTTTGAGAAACAGGATTAGCAGTTGGGGTGCAGAACTTAGGCTTATTCAAACCGTTGATAAATGCGCCACATTTATCAACAGTTTGAATTATAAGCGCACAGAATCTATTATAACTGTCGATTAAATCGCATGTTTCAATTTGAATTTTTTTTAATTTCTGATTAACAGTTTTTTCATACAAATCCCAATTTACTGTTTTCAGGTTCGTGTGAAGAGGAAAACTTTCAAATGTCTGTGACAAGTTACTATGGGAAGAGAATGATGGAGAAAGATTCAATGTTGTCAGAGTTGGTAAATGATAACTACCTAATGAGTCTGAAGAAACTTGCCATTCACAAAATAATGCTAACGACGCCGAAACAAAAGTCAAATCTAGTGCATTTGGCTTCCATCTATGCGACCCTACAGTGGTTGGACGTCCATCATTCAAGAGAACCAAATCATTCTCATCAGCGACATCAACAATATCTCTCCCTCGCGCGTCAACTTTGCCGCAACCCCATAAAGTATGATGCGCGTTAAAGTCTCCAGCAAAAATTATCGGTTTCGGAATTGTCTGTATTAAATTTTTTTCTTATTAAATTCAGGAGTACAGCTTCCTGGGCTGTAAAAACTTACAATCGAAATTTGTTTCTGAAAAATTTGAATCTGAACAACAATATTTTGTAAAGAATCATCATAAAATGTATTAATTTTGTTATAGACTATAGTGTTATGAATTAATATGGCTACTCCATTGTGATTATTAGCACAGTCATTTCTCACAATAGAGTATCCTTTCATGTTAAATGTGATATGTGGTTTGAGCCACGTTTCACTAATTATACAAATGTGGATGGAATTATCTAATAGAAATTTTTGTAGTTCATATTTATTACTTGGCAAGCTTTGACTGTTCCATTGCATAATATTCACTTGGGCAGAGAATGTGAAAGATTGTTATTTTTTTCTTTTATATTTTCTTTTATTGCTTCTGAAAGAAGCTGTGAGTTTATGCTTGCATTTTGAGTCTTGTTCAGAGTAATAGCTTTAATTAAACCTTCTGTGAGTAACGTAAGTGCGTTTTTATTTGAGAGAAGTACATTTAATAAGTCTTTACTATTTGTGTTTTCATTTAATGAAGGGGTTTGTAATTTATTATTAAAAAGGTCTGCATATGATGTAGTTGTATACTTTTTTTTTTATTTTCTTCTATTTTCATTTTCTTAACTCTACATTCTCCAGATATAGATAAATGGCTACCTTTGCAATGTACGCAAACAGCTTTATCTGGGCTTTGGGTACAGTTTTTATAATTGTGAGCCTCGGCACAGATCGAGCAACGCTCTGCATTCTTACAAAACTTTGCTAAATGTCCGTATCTTAAGCATTTATAACACTGTTTCACTGGTGGAATATGTCGTATAAACAGGAAATCGCCACATATTTATTAAAGCATATTCAGGAAATGATGTAGAGCACGAAAATGTAATTGCCACTGATTGCGTTGGTTGCAGCGCAAAGCTGTTGTTAACCTTAGCTTTTCTCATTATTCTACGTACACATATTACCCTTTTTGTACTACTCGAAATTGCTTTATAAATTTTTTGATTGGACATTTCGGTCGGTACGGAGTTGATGACACCAGTCAACTCCATGCTACCAGCTGGAATGCTTGCTTTTAAATTTTGGTCTCGTAAAAAAGTAGTATTTTCAAGAAATGCGTTAGCTAAGTTCGGCCGATTAAAATAGACTCCAACTTTGAATTTATTAATTTTTCTCAAGAAAGATATTCCCTTAATCGATTGTTGGAAAATACGACTTAAACCCATGAGGTCGCGAGTACCAATAGGAGTTTCACCTGTGCTTTCCACAAAAACTACAAATTCAAATCCAGCTGCGCTGTCCTCTGGATAGCGACGGCTGTAATCATTGACTCTATAAGGAGCATATTTGTTAGATTCCTCTGTGGGCTCAGACTGTTCAGAGCTACTCGACTCAGCCTGATCATCCACCGGACTAGACGATATTATTATAGTCTCTTCTTCTTCCGTTTGGACGGCCGCTGAGACATCGCGGCGCGCCTGGTCCCGTGAAGGGACTTTTATATAATTAAAAAACATACCAACAGAACGAAGAAATAATAATATACAATTAAAAATATATACAATACGACAAATATTCTACAATTATACAACTTTTTACAATAAAAATCAAATTAAATTTTCAGTGCAGAAAAATTTTCAACTTTTCCCGCCACTCCCGAAAATTCGTCCGGAAGTCGGTAAAGTCGAATATATTATTTGAGATTATAATTATTTATTTTTAAAATTTGTGTATCGGCACTGGAAACTAGCGCTTTACGCATTATCACCGGCTCCCATTTTGAGTGCCAGCGCCGGCAGCCGTTGTTTTATATCTCGGCTGCCGGCAGTATACTTACCGCCGGTTCCCGTTACTGATATTTTTGGGAGCCGGCGCCGGCAGCGGAGGCACTCCCAACAAAGTATTATAAATATATTTCGCGGGAATGGTATTGCAAAATAAATAGATGTGCATATAAAATGTAGTAATAGTATGAAATTAGCTAATTAATGTCGATTGTTTTTTTTGTATGGGAAACGAACCACCTTAATATTTTGTTGTATTAAATTGTTTGACCTTGAATAACAACTCGGAGACTTGACTTAGAACTTTGGTGTAAGTAATAATAAAAATTATTCCTCAGATCTATTAAAATAATGGGTTTATTTGTGTTGGCCGGCACTTTTAAAATTAGCCCAATTTGGACCTTTAAATCCTTGTATTAAAAGAACAAATCAGAATTTTATAGCAAAATAGGCTGAAAATAAAGATTATTCCAAAAAACATAAAACGCCGATCACTCGAAACTAGTTCGATGTGGGATAGTACACCAATGCTTAACAGCATCCATTTATGCTAGGGCAGGGGTCGGCAGACTTACCAATCAGATGAGCCAAATATCAAGTTTGTAGATTTTCCCATACCTTCAAAGAGCCGCTACATAAATTTTAAAAGTCTAATAATAATAATTAGAGTCTAATTTGCTTCACACTACAAATTTTAGTTTTAGATGGAACGGTGTCCTTGCATTGCTTTCGACAACTTGCCTATGTCTGGCAAGTAATTACTATCGTTTTTATTAATTTAAGGCACGACTGAAAATTGTCATCGGTTAATTTACTTCTTAATTTACTTTTAATCTGATTCATACATGAAAATGTTTGCTCACATGAATATGTAGAGCCGAAGATAGAATATATACCTTATAGCAAATGCTGTTTTTTTTTGTCGTTTCATATGTTGCAGGAAATTCCATGTATCAAACAGGATTTGCATTACTTTAGGTAAAATATCGCAAGTTGACGGAGAATTCAGTTGTTTCATATTGTTTAGGTGTTTTATTTATGCTAAAGCGATACAGTTAGGCAGTGAGTGAGTGTAAGAAGACTCTTCTTAGAAGAGCGGAGAGCCATATTAATCCTATGGAAGAGCCGCATTCGGCTCGCGAGCCGCGGTCTGCCGACCCCTCTAGGGGAACAGAAAATGTTTTAAAAAGGAAATTAGATGAGGCTACATTATTGAAAAATCAATTCGATCAATGTATTAATGTACTGTCAGATCAAATTGCTAAGAAAAAATTTAGTTCTGATGTCTTGCAAGATATCCAAACGTACTGCGACTAGATTAAAATTTAGATTTTTATAGAGATAGAGAATTTTTGTTTAAAATCTTATAATACTTCTGAGTATTCTGGTGGCGAGTGTACGGCCAGTAAACAAAAAGAAGCAACGATGGAGTCGTTTAATTAGAAGCTGTCGCTTTACTACCGGTAATGAACGGTGATAAAAATGTCACCAAATCTTTAATACACGCCATCGAATTGTATAATTCGTCGCTCACTGCTGACGGTAAGATGCTTATTAGTTTTATTTTAAAGACGGGGCTACACGAAAATGCAAAATTACGGATGTCGACCTCGTATGATAGTTGCAAATCGCTCATTCGAGATCTTCTCACCAAAAATTCGAGCACTGCTATTCACAAGGAATTGTCACTCATTAAGGGGCTTAGAAGAGCTAATCGAAATTGACCGAAAATTGCATACATTAACGGCGTTCCCTACGGAGATTCCGTAATTTACCGTATTTAGGGGCTTATAAACTCATAATTTGAAAGCTACAAAGTTATAATAAAAATACAGAAATAATCTTCAGCATATCAACATTCCTTTCCACGTTTTAAATTTTCTATTTTTGTTTATTATACTAATGTAAAGAAAAATGTATTTTTCTTTATTTGCATTTTGCCGCCATTTAGATGATTATTTGACAGATCCTTCTGCTCTACGACGTCTATGTAATCTATGAAAAGAAAAGATGGCCGAATGGACTAAAAACTAAAAAGTATTATCATTGATTTCGGCGATTGTTAATTTAACCCATCAGTCGTGGCAAAACGAGACACAATAGGTTTTTCATTGTTATCGCGGCCGTATGTGGCCGCTTGGGGCTTGATGAATTAATAACACTAAATGTCGTTTCTTTGTTTTTTCCAGGTAAGATTTTGTTATAATTTAAATGTAATAATTAAAGCTTTTAGTCCTGGAGATAGTGACACAAAATTCTTCGTCATTTGTGCCAGTATGGCGGTTTTACAGGGGTATAATTACGTAAAGGCAAAAAGGAAAATGATGGTCATAGCGCTCGCACTGGCAGCCCAAACGCGTGGGCGCTAATCGAACGTGTCGGATAAATAACGAGTGTCGAACGATTTGTTCCACAAAAATGCTTGTATTTTCAGATAGTAAAAAAAAAATAAGTAGGCGAAAGCGTATTGCCATACTTGTCGGGTGCGGCTTACAGCCCGCCATACCGACGCGAATACGTTAATTTTAATAAAAAAATTGAACCATTTGTACCAGGCTAATTTTTGCATAGCTAATCATCGTCGAGTAGCCATTCACGAAAATCACCTTGCCATACTTTTCCGACAGCTCCCAATAGCCGCCATACCACTGCAAAGGTGTAAGTTTTTTTTTCGCCAAACGATTTGTACCACCCTGAAACTTTTTTTAATAGTTACCTGTATGATCATAAATAGGAGTCTGATAATGCCATACCTGTGGGAGGCGGCGAATATGAACAATATTATTTCAAAATCCTAAGATTTTATTCGTAATTTCAAACGATTTTTCAAGTATGGCGCCACTTTTTCCGTCTACTACAAGTATGGCAAATATAATAACGGTCACATTGAATCGTATAATTTCCAAAAATCCAAATGCCATACTGGTACAAATCGTCCAATTTTTATCACTTTTTTGCTCAAGTCCGATAGTCATCCCGGCCCATGGTTACAATCTGTAATAATTTTTTTTGGTACAATTGTCAAATGACGAGAATACAATGATGCCATGATGTAAAAAATGATTTTACGTATTTGAAATACTTATTTATTTGACACTTTTAAAAATACGACTATTCGTATTTTTAAAACGTGTCAAATAAATAAGTATTTCAAGTATGGCAGCACTTTTTCCCCTACTAGAAGTATGGGAAAAATAATAACGGTCATATTGTGTCAAATACTTTCCAAAAATTTAAATGCCATACTGGTAAAAATCGTTTGGCGAAAAAAAAAACTTACACCTTTGCAGTGGTATGGCGGCCATTGGGAGCTGTCGGAAAAGTATGGAAAGGTGATTTTCGTGAATGGCTACTCGACGATGATTAGCTATGCAAAAATTAGCCTGGTACAAATGGTTCAATTTTTTATTAAAATTAACGTATTCGCGTCGGTATGGCGGGCTGTAAGCCGCACCCGACAAGTATGGCATTACGCTTTCGCCTACTTATTTTTTTTTTCGACTATCTGAAAATACAAGCATTTTTGTGGAACAAATCGTTCGACACTCGTTATTTTTCCGACACGTTCGATTAACGCCCACGCGTTTGGGCTGCCAGTGCGAGCGCTATGACCATCATTTTCCTTTTTGCCTTTACGTAATTATACCCCTGTAAAACCGCCATACTGGCACAAATGACCAAGAATTTTGTGTCACTATCTCCAGGCCTATTTATGTTATGTGGATCCACATATTTTGATTAAAATAAAAACTTTGTTTTTTCCAGAAACCCAATTGTGTTATTATTTAATACGTAATCGTCAAAAATCCTAAGAAATAACCTTATAAAACGACATTTATTGTCAAGAAAAGAAAATATGGAAAGATTGAAATTCGCATTCCAAGTAAAACCAACATCAGACGGAAAGTCGAACCACATTGCCATAACCTCAATCAGTACACAAGATGACAAGATTTTTCTAATTCCTGAAGAATATCAAGCAATGTCACTCCACAAACATATACAAGCCAGTAAAACCTTTAGTACAGTGAAAAATACACTGAAAAAAAAGACACCAATCCAGAAATGTCTGGATAAAAACTACGGAGGACATTTTAAAAACTTATGTGGATGAGGATAACAATATGATTTTCCAGGACCAATTGCTCCAGGAGATAAGTCAAGAACAATTCGCTAAAACCAATACAAAAGTTACAGAAGTCGACCCAATTGTAAAGATTTTGGAAAAATTGATTGAAAGTCAAGAAAGAAAAGAGAAACAAAGTATGAAAAAACTGGCTGACAAATTCGTTATTGAAAAGTTTGATGGACGGAATACAATTAGTGCATCATATTGGATGGAGACATTTGAAAAGGAATGTGAAAGGTTTGGAATAGTAAACGAAGATGAAAAAATTGAAATTTTCAGATTATTTCTTGAAAAATCTTGCACAGATTGGTATGCCGCCATGATGATTAAACATAGCTTACAATCAGAGTGGTCCGAATGGAAATCAAGTTTTTTACAAACCTATGCCATTAAGAGGCCGGGTACACTTGGAATTTCTCATACATACGTAATTCCAAAATCATTTTCTCATACGAAAATATTTAACATGTTTGAGTTGTTTTTCAGTTTAAAATAGTAATTACCTAGGTTCCTTCACAAAAATTTACTTCAAAATATTTAAACACAATTTTTTTTTTTGCTTAAAATTTTTTTTAGTAAATTTACTACTAAATATTTAAACACTAAAAAATAGAGTAAAACACTAAAAAATATATAAATAAATAGTTAATTTACTACAAAATATTTAAACTAAAAAATATATTTTTGTATTTAAATATTTTGTAGTAAATTTACTATTTTTTTATATATTTTTTAGTGTTTTACTCTATTTTTTAGTGTTTAAATATTAAGTACTAAATTTACTAAAAAAAATTAAAAACAAAAAATTTTTTTTAATGTTTAAATATTTTGAAGTAAATTTTTGTGCAGAAACCTAGATAATTACTATTTTAAACTGAAAAACAACTCAAACATGTTAAATATTTTCGTATGAGAAAATGATTTTGGAATTACGTATGTATGAGAATTTCGAGGGTACCCAGCCCCTTAAAGGATGGTCAACAAGCAAGTATGCATTGTCTTTTAAGTATCAATCAGGCTCTTTGTTGGACTATGCTGTAAGAAACGAAAATCTATTGCTAGAAGTAAGAAAAACAATTGATGAAGGGACATTAATTGATATAATAGCTGCGGGCTTGCCAGACTTTATAACAGACAGAATTAACAAGGAGGAAGTTGTGTATGTAAAAGATTTATTCAATGAACTAAGAAAGTTAGAGCATCTGGTTTTAAAAAGAAGAATTTTCAAAAAGAGAGAAGATACTAAACCAAATATAATAATCGGCTAAGTGCGAGTCGGACTCGCGCACGAAGGGTTCCGTACCATTGTAGAGCAAAATTAGGCCAAAAATTGTTTTTTGTATGGGAGCCCCCCTTAATTTTTTATTTTATTTTAATATTATTATTAAATATTAAAGTACACATACAACTAAGGATTTTGTGAAAAAGTCAAGTAACTACCTGTTGCCATTATTGATATAGAGCAAAAAAGGCCAAAAAATCAGGTTTGTTGTATGGGAGCCCCCCTTAAATATTAATTTTATTTTGTTTTTAGTATTTGTTGTTATAGCGGAAACAGATTTACACATTCTGTGAAAATTTCAACTCTCTAGCTATTACCGTTCTCGAGTTACAGCCTGGTGACAGACAGACGGACAGACGGACAGACAACGAAGTCTTAGTAATAGGGTCCCGTTTTTACCCTTTGGGTACGGAACCCTAATAAAAGAAAAGTGTAGCATTTGTGAAAAATTAAAAAAAGGTGTACGTTACCACTCGGAAGATTTATGTTGGTTTAATCCTAAGATAAATAATGAAAAGGACAAAAAGCAAATAAAACTCATCAATAATTCAGAGCTAGAATGTGAACTACAGTGTGAAGATCAAAAAACTAACTGTGCCGCCATTAATTAAAGTAAAATTATTTCTTAATAACAATATTGAGATATTTGGAATCTACGACTCTGGTTCTAATGTTTCAATTCAAAGTTATTAAAGATAAATAATAAAGATCCTAACTTTAGTAACATTGCTAATTTGAAAACAATTAATGGCGTTAAAAAAGCGAACGGCATAATCAAAGTTAGTATAAACATTTTTGATATGGAAAAGGAAATGAATGTTTTTGTGATAGACAGAAAGAATTTTGACTATGACTTTTTAATAGGACTAGACTGCATAAAAGAATTTTACTTGTGTCAAGATGAAAATTTGAAAGTACATCATAAACTGTCTGGTTCAAAAATGCAACGGTTTTTAGAAGAAAAAAATAATTCAAATATATTAAACTTTAATGAACACTTATGTGAAGAAAACTTTCAAATTTATATAAATCATCTTGATTTCAAGGATCAAGCACAGATTGAGGAGTTGATATCAAAATATAAATCTGTATTTGCAAAAGATAAATATGACATAGGAAGAGTAACGGGTTATGAGGCACACATTGATTTACAAGTGGAAAAATATTGCAGTAAAAGACCATATCGTTGCACTATTCAAGATAAGAAGGAAATAGAAAAACAGGTTGCAAAGTTATTGGAAAAAAATATAATCGAGGAATCATATAGCCCTTTTTCAGCACCTGTTACACTCGCTTACAAAAGAGATGAAAATAAAAAGTCCAGATTATGCATAGATTTCCGAGAACTTAATAAGATAGTTGTTCCGCAATCGCAACCATTCCCTCTTATTGAAGACCTTATAGTGAAAACAAGAGACTGCAAATTTTTCTCTACGCTAGATTTGAACTCCGCTTTTTGGTCCATACCATTGCGTGTTACTGACTGTTAAATTATTTATTAATTGCAACATGATGCCATAGATAAATGTCTCAATTGTCATATTTGATCTGTCAACGTCATTGTCAATTGTCATTGCCCTTGTCCTCGTAGTGATTATATTCTCTTTGGTCCTTTCTCCTTTTGTATCTGCCATTCTGAATATAGTTTTGTGCTCGTATGTTTTCTCGTTTAATTTCCAAATCCAAACGCTATTAGTTAAAATAACAGTAATTTTCATTAGGTTATGGGCCCAGTCCGCGTTAAATAAAATAAATTCAGTGTTTTGATCAGTAATTTCGGTGATTAAAATAGATAAAAAAATTGTAACCTCCGGACCTCGCCGGCCGTGTGGCGATCTCTTTGTTCTTTAAGCAAATCTTTCAGCTATCACAAAATGGCTTCACAAATATCAATGGGAACGATAGAAAAACTCGTTGGGAGAGAAAATTATCAATCCTGGAAGTTCGCTGTCAAAAATTACTTGGAACATGAAGAGTTATGGGAAGAAATTGAATCGAAGCCGGGTTACATTTCAGATGAAAAGAAAAATACGAAAGCACGGTCAAAAATCATTTTATTGATAGACCCAGTGAACTATGTCCATGTTCAGGAAGCGACTTCAGCTAAGCAGGTATGGGCAAAGTTAGAAAAAGTCTTCGATGACTCCGGGCTAAGCAGGAAAGTAGGATTACTGCGTGACTTGGTAACAACAACGTTGGATAACTGTTCTGGTGTTGAGGACTATGTTAATAAGGTAATGACAACAGCTCATAAATTACATAATATAAATTTTGTAGTAGGAGACGAGTGGCTTGGTACGTTGCTACTCGCTGGCCTCCCTGATTACTACAAACCGATGATAATGGCCTTAGAGAGCCCAGGTGTGTCTATTACTGCAGATAATGTTAAAACTAAGTTGTTACAGGAGATAAAAGTATCAGATTCAGTGGCCTACTATGCTAAGTCATCAAATAAAAATATTATGTCTAAGTCACATAAAAATTCACATGAGAAAAAGCAGCCTAAAGGCCCACGGTGCTTTGTATGTAATAAGTATGGGCATATTAGCAAAAAAATTCCGTCCTCTGTAGTGCCAACTGGCGGCAGATTTCGTCCCTGGTTTGGTTCATCCCCCAAAAAAGCTTCTCGCCGGAAGCAGGAGGCTTACCAATCCTGGGCCAACGCAGTGTTGTGCTCGGGATTTCAATACCAGCACGTATAAAAAGGAGTACAACCTTGCCTCCAGGTCCCTCAAGAAAGAGATTACTCGGGCAAAGCAACAGCACGTCAATAGAATTGGCAAGAGACTTGAGCGCCTCCCCTCGGGAACCCGTGCATTCTGGTCTCTGGCCAAAGCTATTGAAGGAAATTTCTGCAAGCCAACCCTACCATCCCTACACGTAGGAAATGGATCATTGGCCCAGGACGCAAAATACAAAGCCCATCTTCTGGGCAAGCTCTTTGCGTCAAACTCGACCCTGGATGACGGGGGGCAGAAACCACCGACCATACCGCGATGCACGAGCATCATGTCGGATATTCGGTTTCATCAGCGCTCAGTGCGAAAAGCCCTCCGTTCCCTTGATATCCAAAAGTCGAGTAGGCCTGACGGAATCCCGCCTATTGTGTTGAAAAAGTGTGCTCCAGAGTTGGCTCCGGTCTAGATGCGTCTTTTTCGGCTCTCCTATTCCACTGGCATCGTCCCGGCTTCCTGGAAGACAGCCTTGGTGCACCCGATCCCCAAAAAAGGTGATCGCTCAAATCCTTCCAACTACAGACCAATCGCTATAACCTCTCTCTTCTCGAAGATAATGGAATCCATTATCAAAAGCCAGCTTCTTCGATACTTGGACGGCCAGGGATTACTTAGCGACAAACAATACAGGTTCCGTAAGGGTCGCTCGGCTGGTGATCTCTTGGCGTACCTGACTCATCGTTGGGCTCAGGCAATTGACTCGAAGGGAGAGGCATTGGCTGTTAGTTTGGACATTGCGAAGGCCTTTGATCGGTTTTGGCATAAAGCGCTGCTATCAAAGCTTCCATCATACGGGCTGCCCGAGAAATTATGTAAGTGGGTCACTAGTTTCTTAGCAGACAGAAGCATTAAGATCGTAGTTGACGGCGAATGCTCGGAAACTCAGTCTGTTGATGCTGGTGTCTCTCAGGGCTGTGTGCTATCGCCTACTCTATTCATACTGCATATCAATGACATGTTACAGACCAACGGCATTCATTGCTATGCGGATGATAGTACAGGTGATGCTGTATATACCGGCTCCCCCAATATTTCTCGGCAAAATGTCACTGAGAGTCGAAACGAACTTGTGTCTAAGGTGGAGAATTCATTGGAGAAGGTCTCTGAATGGGGTAGACGTAATTTGGTCCAATTCAACCCCGCCAAGACGCAGGTCTGCGCGTTCACCACTAAAAAGTCACCAATGGTCGTATATCCTCGTTTCGAGGGCATCTTTAACCATCTCCCCTAGCATTGAGATACTTGGCGTCAACATATCGAGCGAAGTCCAGTTCCGATATCATCTAGAGGGTAAGGCCAAATTAGCCTCGAAGAAACTTGGTGTTCTTAACAGAGCGAGACAGTACTTCAGTCCGGACCAACGCTTACAACTCTACAAGGCGCAGGTTCGGCCTCATATGGAATATTGTTCTCATCTCTGGACAGGGGCGCCTAAATACCAACTGCTCCCTCTGGATCGTATCCAACGAAGGGCCGCTCGAATTGTTGACTGCCATAGTGTTTCAAACAGCTTGGACCCCTTGGAATTACGCCGAGATGTAGCTTCACTCTGCATCCTCTATCGGTTGTATCACGGGGAGTGCTCTGAGGAATTGTTCGGAATCATACCACCGGCAACTTTTCGCCATCGTCCCACGCGAAAAACATACCATTCTCATCACCTTGATGAGTGGCAGTCTTCCACAGTGCGTTTTTCGCGTAACTTTCTGCCGCGCACTGTAAAACTCTGGAACGAACTGTCACCAGCAGTATTTCCGGACCTATACGACCTGCAAACCTTCAAGAAAAGAGCGTATTCCCTCTTAAAAGGCCGGCAACGCACCTGCAGCTCTTCTGATGTTGCGAGTGTCCATGGGCGACGGTAGTTGCTTACCATCAGGTGACCCGTTTGCTCGTTTGCCCCCTTATTAAAAAAAATGATATTTTAAAGATAAAAAGGCATGTAAAACAACATCAGATAACTCTAAAAATGTTTATTATGCTGCATCTCCAGTTGCTGCCGAGTTGGATGAAAATTGCTGGTATGTCGACTCTGGAGCGTCTCTGCACATGTGTCGGGACAAGAGATGGATGTACAATGTTTCACCTTCTACAATAAATAATATCAAAGATAACAAAACGGTGGCAGTGAAGGGTTGTGGCAATGTGGATTTTAATATTAAGTACTCAGATGGCATAATACGCAAAATACAGGTCAGAAATGTCTTGTTTGTACCTTCTCTGACAACAAATTTACTATCTGTAAGTCAAATGGTAAATAATGGCTGTGAAGTAAAATTTGAGAAAGATGGTTGTAAAATATATCAAAATAAAAAGTTGATTCTGACAGCTATGCATCGCAATAACATGTATTTATTAAATAATGTTACCGAAGCACCGGCATTGCTATCTACAGTTGATGAGAGCGATATAAAGGTTAGGACATCTAAATTTTGCAGACTTGCAGAAAATAACAGAATGTGCAGAAGGAATTAACTTATCTAAAAAAGGTAATCAAATTTGTACTACTTGTTTAGAAGGTAAAATGAGTAGACAACCATTTAAAAATATTGGAACTAGAGCTTCTGAATTACTTCAATTAATCCACTCAGATTTATGTGGTCCGATGGAGACAAGTTCGATAGGAGGGGCTAAAAATTATTTTACTTTTATTGATGATTATAGTAGAAAAGTATTTGTATATTTTCTCAAAAGTAAGTCTGAGGCTTTAGATAGATTTAAAGATTTTAAGAGTTTAGTTGAGGATGAAACTAGTAAAAAAATTAAAATTATACGTACAGATAATGGAAAACAATATTTGAATAATGAATTTAATAATTTTCTGATCAAATCTGGTATCCAGCATCAAACCACAAATCCTTACACGCCAGAGCAGAACGGCTTGGCGGAGCGAATGAATCGCACACTGGTTGAAAGGGCTAAATGTTTAATTTTGAATTCCAGACTTCTGGGCAGAAGCAGTTTCTACAGCCGCATATATTGTAAATCGCTCGCCGACGAAAGCCTTGGATTTCAAAACACCTTATGGAATGTGGACGGGTAAGAAACCAAACTTAAATAATATGAGAATTTTCGGTTGTCCTATAATGGTACATGTACCAAAAGAAAAGAGGCAAAAATGGGACTCGAAAGCAATAAGAATGATATTTGTTGGTTACTGTGATTATACAAAAGGATACAGACTGTACGATGTGAATAAAAAGCAAATATACAAAGTAGAGATGTCATTTTCTTAGAACATGTAGTTAAAAATAATTGTGTTATAATGCCACTTACCACTTTGCAGCAACAAGAAAATCAAGAATCTCATACAGACTCTGATACTTCATATAAAACTGTAGTGAATACAAGCTCAGGAGATGAATTACAGTCATTGAACGCCATCAGTGATGAAATGAAAACAGAGTTAGATGATTCAGAATATATATCTGATGTGGAGATATCTGACGAAGATACTATGCCGTACCGCAATACAACTCTGAGGCCGAGAAATAAACTTACTACATATTTATGTCATGAGGAGAGTCCAAAGTTCAAGCAATCGACAGTATTAAAGAACCGGAGACAGTTGAAGAAGCTCTTTCAGGCCCAAAAGCAAAAGAATGGAAAGATGCTATGAACAGTGAGTTTGAGTCGCTCCTTCAGATTAATACATGGACATAAGTAAATCTTCCGGAGAATAAAAGAGTTATCCCGTATAAATGGATTTTTAGAATTAAAACTGATTCTAATGGAGAAGTTGTACGTTATAAAGCAAGGTTGGTGATAAAAGGCTTCATTCAAAAGAAAGGTACCGAATATAATGAAATATTTGCTCCAGTTGTTAGACACACATCAATCAGATATTTATTTGCTTTAGCAGTTAAATATAATTTGCATATAGAACAGATGGATGCTATCACAGCTTTCTTGCAAGGTGATATAGATACAGAAATTTATATGAATCAACCACCTTCGTATGAACATGGACAAGAAGTATGCAAATTAAACAAATCTATTTATGGCTTAAAACAAGCTAGTCGTCAATGGAATTTGAAACTTACATCTGTGTTAAAAAATCTAGGAATGAAAAGTACATCTGTGGACCCATGTGTGTATTATAAAAATGAAGCTGGAAGCGTTGTTTACATATTGATATATGTCGATGACTTATTAATATTTTACAACGATATTCAAAAAGGAGAAGAAATAAAACAACAACTCAAAAGTAAATTTAATATGAAGATACTTGGACCTGTGAATCATTTCATTGGTTGGAGGATAAAACAAAACGAGACGAGAGATGAAATTGATCAGACTGCCTATATTGAGAAGATCTTGCAGCGCTTTTAAATGTCAGAATGTAATCCAGTTTATTTACCATGTGATATAAGTACTAAGTTAATCAGTACAGGAGAGGAAAATATATTAAAAGATATTCCTTATCAGGAAGCAATTGGAAGTTTGCTTTATTTATCTCAAGGGACAAGACCGGACATATGCTTTGCCGTAAACAAATTGAGTAGTTTTAACAACAAACCAGAATTACAACACTGGCTGGCAGTCAAGAGAATATTGCGCTATTTAAAAGGTTCTCAGTATTACAAATTGAAATTAAAAAAAAACACAGAAGAAGAAAGGGTGTTTGGCTATTGTGATTCTGATTGGGCTTCGGATATTAACAGTCGGAGATCCTGTTCCGGCTACATTTTTTTGTTTCAGGGTGCTTCAATTTCATAGTGCTCAAAACGTCAAAGCACTGTTGCATTATCCACGATGGAAGCAGAGTATATGGCATTAGCTACTGCTACTTAAGAGGCAATGTGGCTGAGAAATTTGGAATCAGAATTGCATTTCAACTTAACAGTTGAAGCTACTGTTTAAATTGTGATAATCAAAGTGCGATTAAATTTGCAGGCAATGACTGAAACACATTGACATACGCTATCAATTTCTTCGAGAAAAGGTTTCCAATAATGAAATTGAATTAAACTACATTGGGACACCAGTACCACAAAAGAAAACTGATGACTGTACCAGGGCCATGGGTTTGGTGTTTAAAAGAGGATAAATTTCAAGCTTAATTTTTAATTTATGTTAGCAATTAAGAAGAGGATGTTAAATTATTTATTAATTGCAACACGATGCCAAAGATAAATGTCTCAATTGTCATATTTGATCTGTCAACGTCATTGTCAATTGTCATTGCCCTTGTCCTGTCTCTTTTTGTATCTGCCATTCTGAATATAGTTTTGTGCTCGTATGTTTTCTCGTTTAATTTCCAAATCCAAACGCTATTAGTTAAAATAACAGTAATTTTCATTACTGACAGATACAAAACTGCATTCCTCACACAGAAGGGCCACTACCAATGGACCTGTTTGCCGTTTGGTCTAAAGACAGCACCAGCCATTTTTCAAAGAATAATGTGTAACATTATACGAAAAAAATCGGTTGTCTGTAAAGTCAGTTTACTGACGATAGTTGAACATGACAACGTCATAGCCTTAACCCCTCAATTCCAGGAAAAATCTATGCAAAAAAGTTGGCAGGTCAATGTGCAAAAAAAATGGCGCCCGGCCTACCCTCTTTGTAAAATTAATGTAATATCCTTACATACAATCCATATTTTATGTTTGTGTGAACTACATTATAATATATGTTAAATTTTCTATCTATCAAGCCATCATAATATAGTATTTAGTCCGATGTGATATTAGTTTCTCAATTATAAACTTTCGAAACTATAATTAGTGACTTGTTCAGAAGAAATAAACGAATACTTTATTCTTCATATATTAAGTCATACCTTGACACGTAGGAAATAGAGCACAATTTTGAATAGCCGAAATAATACTAATAGCTCACAGATTGTTTATTTATTTTTCATTCAGAGTGTGGTCAATGTATCAAAGGTCATAACTAACCAAACTTCTTCATACAAAAGTATTCTCTAAACTCTAAAGTCTAAGTCATCGAAATACGTAATATAATCGAAACAAAGAGCGCGGCCCAGGTGGGCCTTACGGTTGTTGAGAGACTTGAGAGTGTAAATGGAACGCCTCAGAGCTGTCAGCGAGGTAACGCCGCATGAACTGTCATGTTTTTCGGGCGCGCACCCCATATCGAATTATAATACGTTATCACGTCAAAATAAGCTAGGAGAATTTGCAGTAAGTTTCATGGACGACTTATTAGTATTTTCAAAAACATTTTTAGACCATATAAGACACCTAAAACAATTATTTGAAGCCATAAAAAATGAAGGCCTGAAACTCAAATTTTCTAAATGTATGTTTGCAGCACAATCAGTCAAATACTTGGGTCATATGACCACTGAAGGATAATTTGATATCAATACAAAATTTCCCAATTCCAAAAACACAGAAACAGGTAAGACAATTTTTAGGGAAAATAAACTTTTACCATAAGTATGTGCCAAATATAGCAATAAAACTAGAGCCTTTGCATAATCTTTTAAGAAAAGGACAAATATTTAACTGGACTGAAAAATGTCAACAGTCATTCGATGAAATGAAACAAATTTTATGTTCTCAACCAATATTAACAATCTTTGATCCTAATCTGCCTATTCACATATATACAGATGCCAGTATACAGGGACTGGGAGCAGTCTTGAAGCAGCCACAAGACAATAATGAAGAAAAACCTGTTGCATACTTCTCTAAAAAGCTAAATGAAGTTCAAAAAAGGAAGAAAGCAATATATCTGGAATGCCTGGCGATTAAGGAATGTGTTAAGTATTGGCAGCATTTATTGATAGGTAGAAAATTTACTGTATTTACTGACCACAAACCGTTAGAAACTATGAACATTAAATCAAGGACAGATGAGGAATTGGGTGAACTTACATTCTATCTGTCACAATATGATTTCCAAATTAAGTACTCGCCCGGCAGATATAACATTGAAGCTGATTGTCTGAGTAGAAACCCTGTCCTTGAACCTAATGAAAATCAAGACGAACAATTAAAAATAGTAAACACAATAAAACTACAAAAAATCTTAGAAGATCAAGAAAAAAATGAAAATATACAGTGCAAGAAAGATAAATTAATATCAAAAGACAACATTTATTATAAGAGAGTAAAGAACAAAGACAAAATAATTTTATCTGAAAAATTTTGCATACAATTCATAAATAAAATACATAAAGACATGGGTCACTTAGGAATTAGGCAGATGCAAAGAATGATTAGTTCATTGTATACAGCGGAGAACATCACAAAGAACATAAAAAGAATTTGTGAAAATTGCTTAGTGTGTATAAAAACAAATCAAGAGGACAGAACAAATATGGATTAATGTCACATTTGGGACCTGCCACAAAACCGTTTCAAATATGTTCTATTGATACAATTGGAGGCTTTGGAGGTACACGGTCGACGAAGAAGTATTTACATCTGCTAGTGGACAATTTTACTAGGTATGCATATATTTTAACTTCAAGTACACTCGAGGAAGTTGATTCCTGTGCAAGTGGCAGGTTTTTTAGTTAGGTCCGGTTACGTTGATCGGCAAAGAGAGTATAACAGAATTATATTTCCATCTTGGTCATTTTGTGTTTGCCAAAATATTATCATTTATCAACATAGCGATCCCTTAGCAACGATAGGTTTATTGGTCGCTATCTGTCGGCTATGCTCGTTCACGATAGAATCGTAATTTTATTGGTCGCATTGCTTTTGACAAATAATCTACTTAGCAACGAAAGTATTTACATTTTGAAGTTTTTGACACAATCATCTTTTTGCAAATATTATGTATTCGGAACATTGAGATGTATTCGGAATTGATTTTTATTTTATTTCTCTAATCCGAACTCACTGGCTTATTTTATCCAATATGTGCTACAAAAACAATGGATTTATTAACAGCAAATCGTTCAGCAGATCAAAGTGGCCAACCTAATTCTACTCCTAATATCTTCGTCGAATATTATAACTTGGTTAGTTGGAAAAGGCTACCCAGAACTCAGAAGGATTAAGTAACACATATGTTATGTTTTTGAATTATAGGTATTCACATTGCTGATCATTATAACAACCCAGAGTTCAAAATAATACCACAAAAAGAAAGTTCATAATAATTTTATAAGTTTTAAGTTTTATGATATTGTTTTAATGCTCAAATAAAATATTATCACTGATATTATACTTGTGTTGTGATTTTTATAAAAGGTTCTTGTAGATTAGAAAGATGACAATCTTTAGAGCGTTTTTACATTACGCAAAACATAAAAATGAATAGTAGTACACATAGATTAATTATTGGTCTCGCTCGCGCTTCGACTAGATCCCGTCGGAGTACTTGAAAAATGCGGCAACAAATCATACGCCATATATGGCGTAACCGCGCCAGTCACGCCGCAAGCTTCGGGTGAGCTACATGTGTTGATAATTTTCGAAATTTTAAGTTACGTCCGTAGCAAAATGCCAGTTTGCGTATTGAGACTATGCAATAATAACACTACAAGAAACAAGAAAGATACTGGCATCACATACCACCAGTAAGTATTATATAAATCGTCATAAACACAGAAAAATAATATAAACCAGAAAATTCGGATCGGAGTACTGCTTGATGTTCAGTGTTGCCATTTGCCATAAACTAAAAATTCCCAAATTTTTCTGAGATTGTGATTTTTATTTATTTATTTATTTTATGTTATTTTTATTGATAAGTATATACATAGTGGCTGAGTGGATGAGCGCATTAGAATCTCTAATCGAAAGGGTCGCTGGTTCGAATCCCGCCGACGGAACAAAAAGTTTTCAAAGTTCCAGGATTATTGTGTATTAATAATAAAATATATGAATTATAAGTATCATATTATAATAAAAATCTTAAATACAGTTTATATTTTATGTACATATACAGTAACAAATGAGAAAACAAATTACAAATTTAACATCTGCTATAATTTAACATCTGCTTTTTATGACTCATTCTTAACTTAGTTAGTCGTTAAACTTCCTACCATTGTTTTGTATTGTTTTTTCATCAATATTGTACCCATTATATTTCGTTGACCTAAAAAACGTTGTTATTTTATCGCATTCTTTTCGAATGGACTTACTCAGTTTATAGTTAATAATAAGTATTATCATATTTTGTTTGGTTGGTGCAGGTTTCCTGCTGATCCTATTATCTGTGATCGTTGGACTGCTGTAGTGCGACTTAATAGAGAAGAAACATGGTGGAAACCAGCAAAACGTAGTATTATATGTTCTGTTCATTTTAATGACAGCGACTTCTACTTTACAAAATGTGGTTATAAAAGATTGCTTAAGGGTGCTGTTCCACAGAATGCGTTATTTTTGTCATCAATCCCACCGAATAGTATCTGTAATCAACCTAGCACATCAACATCAGTTGTAAATTGTAATACAAGTGCAGTACCCGCTGAACCCAACACACCAGCTTCAGTCATCGAAGAAGCAATAGATAAGGAAACTCCACCATTAGACGATTTCCCCGACATCAATTATATTTTTGATACGCCAAGAAAAATAAAGCTCAAAAAAGATCTTGATAGGAAAACGGCTTTACAAAAAAAACATGGGAGAATAATTAAAACTTTGCGTGAAAAGACTCGTCGATTAAAAAAAGCTAATTGTAATTTAAAGAGTATAATTAAAATTTTGAAGCAAGAACGGTTTATTAACAATGATATATATAATATTCTTAGTAAAAATGTTGTCGCAGCGGATTTGTTTAATAATATATATAAAAAACATGCAAACACCAAGAAAGTTATACCAAAATATTCCAATGAACTCAAGAAATTCTGCTTAACTTTAAACTTTTATTCCCCATCGGCATATAATTACGTGAGGAGTAAATTTAGCACATGCTTGCCACATGCCAAGACTTTAGGAAATTGGTATCGTAGCATCGATGGGTCTCCAGGCTTTACTGAAGAAGCGTTTGCTTTATTAAAACTAAAGTGTGATAGAGGTGATGTTGTTTGTGCACTAATTGCAGATGAAATGGCTATACGCCAGCAAAGTATGTGGGACCGCAATCAAAATTACGGCTATGTTGACATGGGCACTGGTGTAAATGATACTTCTGTATTAGCTTCAGAGGCATATGTCTTCCTATTAGTATGCTTGACTGAGCAATGGAAACTGCCGATAGGGTACTTTTTAGTGCATGGCCTTACAGGATCTCAAAAAGCTAATTTAATATCTCTATGTCTAAGTAAATGTCATGAAGTGGGCGTACGTGTCGTATCGATTACATTTGATGGGCATCCATCAAATACGTCCGCAATGGAAATATTAGGTTGTCGCTTAAAAGATCCCAAAAAATTGAAGACTACCTTCAAACACCCCTCTTCTAATTACGACGTGGCTGTTTTTCTTGATCCAGTCCATATGTGCAAATTGATCCGAAATCATTTTGAGAGCAAAAAAACTTTTCTTGATGACGAAGAAAATGAAATTAATTGGAGTTTTCTAGAAAAATTACATGAGTTGCAAGATAAAGAAGGCCTTAATTTGGCTAACAAATTATCAAAGCGTCATTTAGAGTTTCGCAATAATATAATGAAAGTAAAATTTGCAACCCAATTGCTCAGCAGAAGCGTAGCAATTGCCCTTAAATTTTGCAGAGAAGATTTATATCTTAATGAATTTAAAAATAGTGAGGCAACTGAAAAGTTCATTTTACTTTGGAATAATTTATTTGACATATTTAATACCAGAGACTTAAAACAACATGGGTTTAATCATCCCATATTTAATGGAAATAAAGCCCATATCCTTGGTTACTTAGAACAAGCACAACAATACATTTTAAAGTTAAATATAAAAACAACAAGAAAACGTTCTTTTAAAGAACATAACCAACAGAAGAAAATCATTCTTAAAAGTTTTACGCCTGTTTTAAATACCCAAGCAAACACTGGATTTTTAGGAATGTTAGTGTGTATTGAAAGTCTGAAACACCTAACTACTTGCTTGGATGAAAATTTGCTTAAATTTATTTCAACTTATAAATTTACTCAAGATCATATAGAGCTATTATTTGGTGCAATAAGGATGCATGGAGGTTTCAATGATAACCCCAACACCAAACAATTTAAAGGTATATATAGAAAGCTCTTATGTCACTTAGAACTCAAAACGAGCGATACAGGTAATTGTATCCCATTACAACATATTGCTGTATTAAACTGCTCTTCATCTCTTAAATGCATAAATAGAACAACAACTTGTCAACGTTTCGAAGAAGAGGATTCGGAATTTTTATATGCTATAGAAACTATTAAAGATGATTTCCACGAGATAACAGAATTCTTGGATGTGCCATATATGTCAAATTTTAAAAATCATGTCGTTGCATATATTGCCGGATTTGTCGTCAAGTCTTTGTCAAAAAAATTGAAATGCTTTTATTGTATTGACAATTTAACTGCTAATAATCGTAGTTGGTTTCATAAATTTGTAACTTTAAAAGATAGAGGTGAATTACACTATGCCTCTGAAGATGTATATTTAATATGTTTGGTTGCCGAATCCGTTATTCATAAAATAGATAAAGTTTCCCACATAAAGTCTAATGTAATTTACAAAAAAAATGTCATAGATGTCATGAAAAAATTCATTGGTTAGTAGTAGTTCTAGACAATATTTTAATTTCGACATAAGTCATGTTAATGGTGCTATACATCAAATAAATTTGATGAGACTAGTAGTTGAAAAATATATACAAATTCGGCTTCATTATATAGCAAAGAGAGAAAATTTAGAGAGATTTGTAGGGTCAAAAAGGCAAGTGTATCGTAAACTTGTTCAAAGTAGTGGAATGTAGTTCTTAATAATTTCTTTTAAAATAATATTTTATTGTCATTTTGTATTTTTGTAACAAACTGTAACGACAAGATGTTCAAATAAAAACCTTATTGAAATACGCCTAATAAATATATGTATATAATTTAATAATCCCTATACCTCAATAAAAATAATTATGATTTCATATTAACCCATTAATCCCCAAGCGGCACCCGGCTGTCGCATAACAATTGAAAATCTATTGTGTATCTGCGACTCCCACGATCGAGGTCTTAAAAGACTTTTTGATTTAGGGCCGATTTTTCAATCGTCGGATGACACAGACATTTTTTGCATATAAAATCTGTCAAAATGCCAAATTTATTCCAATGGTAAATTTTATCTGATGATTGAAAAATCAGCACTTACTATACAATATAATAAATTACAAGACCACAGCAACTAATTTTTTCCCATTGATTGGGCACCAGTCACGTATCTGGCAACCCGATTATCGACGCACACAACAATATTTGTGCATTGTTTTACACACACTACAATATTGAGTTGCCGCATTCAGGAATCTGTTTTTTCTATAGAGCGCGCAATCTAGTCGAAGCGCGAGCGAGACCAATAATTAATCTATGGTAGTACAGATTCCCTAGATTCTAGAAAATTGATTACATTTACTATCAAGCAAATTTTTCGTGAGTAGCTTCATTTTGATAAGACCAAGAAGCTTATACTCGTATATTATAAGACAAACAACAATCTCCTGTGCGAAAATTCTCGCAAGTTCATATTTCGATTTGATGGTCCTAAATATGTATTGTTCTATTTGTAGAAAAATGTTACTGTTAAATTATATAACTAGCTATTAACCTATCAGTATACAAAAAATCTGCTGGTTAGGGTTCCGTTTTTGGGTTCCATAGACTACGAGGACTTGTTAATTACAGAACCCTAAAATGGGTGACAGACGTGCGTAGAAGTACGCGGACTTATGGCTCGACGATCTTTTTCGCCTGTGTGTCACCTTAAAAGTACGCGTTGATCGTCCAGCCAAAAAACAATTTAAAGGTGAGCGCACATTTATCAGCAACTTACGGGCCGCAGGCGCCAGATTTTAAAATTCGTTGTATGAATAATGACGTGAAACCTCGCTTATTCATCTGCAGTCCGCACCATTATGTCCGCACCGTACGCGTCGCATTTCGTGTATTTATGCGTTGCGAGTGAATGTGCGAGGTTTACAACAAACGAGGCATGAAACTAATTTTAAGCCCGGCCGCACATTGTCCGAAATTTCTGATACGAAACATTTGAAGGTCGGCCGGACCGCCACACCGCACACTATCCGAAATTTCCTTCCGGCGAGTTCGAGCTCACTCGGCTCAGTACAAAATGTAAGAGAGAGCGCGATCCGGTTTTCTGATCAGAAACATTTGAACTGCTACCAATCGACGTCATCTGACGTAAAATTTCGGACGCCCGCCGGAAAACAATTAAGAATTTCTGCCATCCGATAGACGGCATCTGACAACTCATCCGGGCCGGACGTCAGATACAAAATATATGAGCAGAGTGCGGAACGGCGGGCGTCTGACATTATTTGTCAGATGACGTCGATCGGATGAGTTCTCTGTTGTTTCGTCCCAAGGTTTTTAGGCCCAGTGGGCCCAATGACCAGATATGATTTTTAACATTTTTTTATCTGGCGATTGGTCCCACTTTTATGATCCATTGTTTTCTAGCAAGAAATTTTGAAGTAGGGTTGGCACAAAAATAATCAGTTATAACCATAGTCCAATACAAACAAAACAATATTTTGTTTTGTACATTTAATCCTTCGATCGCTTAAATGTACAAAACAATATTTTGTTTTGTACATTTAATCCTTCGATCGCGGATTCTTGGAAATCTATTGTTATTCTATTGTTGTCGCGGTCGCCGGTGTCCTTATAGGGGTTGATAGGTTAAAACATATCTAACACTATCACCTTAAAATTTATATTATTATTATTAATACCTAAACATACTGCGTCGAATCAAGTTTAACAAAAATACCTGCTATATAGGTACTGCGTGAAATTTTAATTCCCACAGTAAAATGATTCTATCTTAGTAGTACGATAGACTTGGGAAGTTTTTCTTTTATTCAAATCATAAATAAGATTCGGCCGGGTTATAGCTGCTCGCGCCTATCGGCATAAAGTTGCCATAGTACGTCATACAAAATATTATTCATTTTCAAATTCAAATGCCTTTATTGCCAGAATGTTGTTGATATAAAGGTGTTATTAACTGCTTAAGCTACGTTTAGACCAAACGAGCGAATGCTCATTCTAGTAAAGCTCTTTTGATGTAAACAAACAACGAGCATTCTTTCGTTGTTCTAGTGTGTTCGCCACGTGTTCGGCGGTAAATAGGTAGAATGCTCCAAGAATGCTCGCTCGTTTGGTGTAACCGACGCAAGAGCGCTCGAGCAGTTGCCTAGAGCGTTCTTTCATGTTCGGACGTGCTCGTTCTTCGAGGCGGTCATTTCCAAGGGATTCTAGTGTTCTTGAAAATTTTGACTTTTTGGCGGGTTTTTTAAATTATCGAGTCTTCTTCTTTGTATTAAATTTGTTCCCCACCAACCACTCTTTCTTTATTTTTTATTTCTCATTAATTGCGTTATAATTATAACAATAAATGCAGCACTTGAAATCACAATATCGCTATCACAGTCAGACATAGTGTAGTGTGAACCCTACTACTTATCGTTTGACGAATGTGCAATGAGCATTCGCTCGTTTGGTCTAAATGATTCTCATCTATACAGCAAAAATTCTTATTCTTGATGTTCTTGTTGGTTAGATTGGTGTAAACGATCTAAAGTATGTTGTAACGAATTATAGTTTACACTAAACGAATACGAAATAATGTTCTTGTGCAGTTCTTGCTCTATGTTCTTTTGGTTTAAACCCACCTTTATAGTTCTAACATTCTGCCATAACAATGGCGCGCAATTGAATGAAACTTACTTATATAAAATTAATTAATTAATTAGTCGTTATCTTACAAAGAATTTTATATATAATGTGCCAGTTAAAGAAATATATATAAGCTTTATTTAAAAATAATAATTATAAATAAATTTTAAACTGAAACAACTATACAATAATAATATAATTAGATTATTTAGAAAATAAAATATACTTTTGTTAGTATTTATGTCATATGAGATTTTAATTTATTATACACGAGCTTTTGCCCGCCTTTCATCCCCTATTTTAACCCCTTGGAGGTAGAATTGATTAAAATCCTTTCTTAGCGGATGCCACATCATAACATCTACCTGCATGCCAAATTTCAGTCCGATCGGTCCAGTGGTTTGGGCTGTGCGTTGATAGATCACCATGTCAGTCAGTCACCTTTGAGTTTTATATAATATACTTATATAGATATATAGATATAGATGTCCATTGAATTATTTTTCTTTAAATATCATTTATTCATTCAGTGTGTAATAAATGTTTTCATACAAAATAATTAGTTTGTTTTTTATTCAAATTACTTTTTCTTAAAGATCTATACGCTAAAAGACGAAACAAGAATATTGCAGAAGTCCCAAAATATAGACATGCCTTTTTTAATAGATACTACTGTTTCCTAGGTCTATTCCTATGTAATAAAATAAATAAAGAAGTAAATATACACCCTTTAAGCAAATCAAGATGTAAACAAAAAAAATTTAAATACCTACACCAACTAACGTATGATGAGACTGAACAACTGCTATTAAGTAAGAAATAACATATGGATATTTTTTTTTTTTTGTATACTAAAGCTAAGTACATGTTTTTGTCAATTTATACTACTCTCCAATGTTTGTATAATTAATTCTGTATTCTGATAATTTATAATGCTTTATTTTAAGTCCTTTATTTTGTAAAATGAAATACCTAGTATGATCCTGAAATTTAAGTAATGATAAGTTATAATATGCATAATAATATATTTAATTATATTGTTGTAATATTTTAGTAAATTTATTTAATTACTGTAAAATGAGTCGAAATAACGTAGCTTACAACTTGTTTCTACTAAATTATAGAGCCATTGCAAACTGAAGAGCACTGTGGTGCGAAATACAGACTTGATCTAGTTCGGACACAGATGACTTACCTTAAGTGTACATTTTTGAATATCAAAATTATTATAATGTCAAACTTTTACTGGTAAGTGTTTTCTATGTGCTATATATGTAATTAATTTTGATGAGTCAATAAATTATTATTATTATTATTAATCTGCAACTTTTTTACTAGCCCTACAGACATAAGCCCAAAAGTCATAAAAATAATTACTTGGGAGCAATCGCCACATGAAAAAATTTTAAAAATTCATAATATCTGGTCATTGGGCCCACTGGGCCCAAAAACCTTGGGACGAAACACCAGAGTACTCTGGCAGTTCAAATGTTTCGTATCAGAAATTTTGGACAATGTGCGGCCGGGCTAAGATGCGGGCTAACAAATGTGCGGTCACCTTTAGAAAGTTATAGGTAGGATCTGAGCTCAAATTACGACAATATTTTTACAGTTATTATTATTATTGGTTTGGAATTGTTTGCATCCAAGTATCTGTGAAAATGATCTTTAAGACGTGGCCAATAAGGTGTGACCTTTATTACCACGTATTAAAGTAATAATTTTTGGTAGAACAAATTGCAACAAACTGAGGTGTCAATTTTTGAGTTCGAATTCAAAATGAAAAATATCAAACAAGAAACAATGATTTCGAAAGTAAGGGCGGGGCATCTGGAAACAATTAAGTACGAAAACGAGTAAACATTGTGAATTCTAAAAACTTATTTAAGGCCGAATACTATATAGCGTCACTTAGGTTTTAATCGCCTACTATGTGTGTAAATAACTCATATTAATCCTTCAAGCCCCATAAGAGCATGATCGGTGATCGCGACAACAATAGAATACAATAGAATTTCCAATAATCCTCGATCGAAGGTATATGCTAAGTACCAAAAATTTAGTTAGCGCTTAGATTTCAAGTGATGTAAGTATTATTATCATATTTTATCATTAACAATTTAAACGCCGATTTCAAAATCGACCGTAAGTCTTGTCACTACTGAGAGCAGTGTAGCCATAAATATTATTTTTAAGATCTTGTGGACCTTAGACTTCTGATAGAGTTGTTCCATTCGGGCAAACACTAGATTTTTTTAAAATATGTAGGTAAGACCTGTCCTGTAAGCACAATATTGTAGATACAATAATTTTACGTACTTTGCAATGCGACGTTGCCAGCTCAAACGTCACAATATGTACCGTGCGAAGAGGCAACAGCGCGCATATGTCGCTGCAGCGTACTGTATGCGACATATGAAAATGATTGAATATCAATTAAAATACTACTTTATGACCGATGCTATAGGTTTTATTTTGCTCTTCTCAAAGCAGCAGCGGCATGGGTCGCTAGACCAATGTCGTTAAAAAATGAAACCTACATAGTATGTTATAAAGGGGCATTTTATTTGTTTTTTTTTTCGGTCGCGACCGCTTGTGGCAAGAATCAAAAAGTCACCTAGGCCTGATTTATATCATATATTATGAGTGCGCCCGATCGCGCGGTTTTGTGGCTACACCGCGAAACAAGCAAAATTTGTCGATTTAAATAGCGGCGCGGCCGCGCTACCATTTGCGTATATTGGCTTGCAATGTAGCAATATTGATATAGCCGCTAAACCACGAGTTCGGGCGAATACTTTATTTAAAAAATGTTATGTCCTTTGCGAACTGCAACATGAATTAACCCAACAGAATTCGGTATCCTTTTTCCACTCTTTACAATTTCAGGCATTTTTGAGTTCTCAATTTTGAAGCGAACTGAATTAATTATATTATTGTAGCCGCCAAATTCATCATTCAGTGAAAAAATTGCGTTGAGACTTCATGTATACCTAAACTTTATCACGAATAGCACTTTTGGACTTTTGACATGTTGAAAATTTTCTGAAAATATGCCTGACCATTAAACTATTATTTAATATGCGATACACACGATATAAACTTTATGTTTACAATCATTAATTTTCTTGACAAAATGTAAATAACTTCGTTGCTAACGCGGTTGCTATGTTTTTGGCAAACACGAAATGACCAAGATGGATATATAATTCTGTTATACCCTCTTTGCCGATCAACGTAACAGGACCAAACTAAAAAACCTGCCACATGCATAGGAATCAACTTCCTCGAGTGTATACAAAACTCAAATGATTTCATTAAACTCATAAAAAACTGTGGAGAAATTCATAATATTGAATTGATTCTATCGGATCAGTATCCAGGTATTAATTCTAAAGAATTTAAAGGATTTTCGGACCAGGAAAATATCTGTAAAATCTTTACAGCAGTTAACTCGCCTTACTCAAATGGTCTAAATGAAAGACTTAATCAGACATTAGTCAACAAAATCCGATGCAAAGCAAATGAAAATGTTAAAAAAGTTGCATGGACAACCATTGCTCAAAACTGTGTAAAAAACTATAATGAGACGAAACACTCGGTTACTGGATATGCTCCAAAGAACCTACTATATGACACAGATGTATCTCTTTTGCCGAATGAGATGAAGCTGAAAAAGACTGAGAATGATTTAATAAAAGACAGGCAAAAAGCTTTAGAAAACACAATAAAATCACATTATTACAACAAAGAAATCTATGATAAGAATCGAATATGCATAGACTTTAAAGTTGGTGATATTGTCTTTGTGGAGAATGGTAACAGACTTAACAGAAAAAAACTGGATGAATTGAAACTCGGACCTTATCAAATTATAGAAAAAATATCAAATACAATCTACAAGATAAATACTGTTACGTGCTAGGGTTCGAGGATTCGGAGAGAAAGATCTGGTGACTCTCTTGAAGACTTTATTCACAAACACTAGCTCACACAAATCACTAAGTCCAAACACTAAGCACTAGATCCAAATCACTGAGCACTATCACTGTCCTAGGTCGTAGCTGAGTCACTGGTTCACTATCACAATCACTCACTTGTTTTCACTTTGAAGTCGCCTGTAAGATCGCTCAGACGAAACTGAACTGCCGGCTTGTTTACCTGCGGCTATTTATACGGGTCGAGCCGAGCCGTAGACTGTACGAGAACATTCCACGATTCGCATAAACACGTAAACAACACTTGTTTACTTAAACATGTGTGGAACGTTCGAGCATGCAATCGTACACCTCACGCCATCTAGTATCGATTAGGGGATTCGTCTGCGTTTTCTCGACATGTCGCGCTAGCTTGACGCTAGATGGCACTATGTGTCCTTTTTCGTAACACTACTCCCCTCTTAGAGATGCTCGTCCCGAGCATCGTTGTTACTGCCATGGTAACGCGCCAGACGGTCTATGTGTACCACTTTGAATGTCCCTCTTGGTTGCTTTTGGATCCTGTAAGTCACATCATTCAATCGGGTAACCACTTTGTATGGGCCCGCCCACTTGGTCTGCAACTTTGGAGATTTCCCTTTTCGGCGAGTTGGGTTATGCAGCCACACCAGTGACCCTTCTTCGAAACCGCTCGTGTTCGCTTTCCGGTCGTATCTGGTCTTCATTTTCTCACTTGACTGTAACCCATTTTCCCGAACCGTGGCGTGTATATAGCGAATCTTTTCGCTTAAATCGCAGACATAGTCTTGTACGGTCTTCGGTTCCTCCGGTGACCCTCCTGTCAAGAGGTCTACTGGTACTCGCAGTTCTCTACGGTAATTGACATACGCCGGGGTAGCTTTTATGCTCTCATGCTCGGCGGTACGGTACGACAGAAGGAAGCGCGGTAATATGCCGCGCTTCCTTCTGTCGTAAACAAAAGGATTGGGACAAGTATATACTTGTCCCAATCCTTTTGTTTGTCATCTACCAGTTTCGCCAAATGCCTCTCAAGGGTCTGGTTAAATCTCTCAACCATTCCATCAGACTGTGGATGGTACGCGGTGGTCCTCGTTTTATGCATTCCCAAAATTCTGCACACTTCCTGGAAGACCTGCGATTCGAAATTCCTGCCCTGATCGGAATGGATTTCTAGAGGCACACCAAAGCGAGATATCACTTCTTCGACTATCTTAGAAGCAACTGTTGTAGCTTCCTGGTTTGGTATGGCGAACACTTCGGGCCATTTGGTGAAGTAATCCATGACAACCATAAAATACTTGTTTCCCGATTCCGTTACAGGAAATGGCCCAGCTACGTCAACTGCAATTCGTTCCCACGGTGCGCCAACGTTAAACAAACGCAGGTTCCCACGGCTCCTTGTCTGTAGTCCCTTCACTGCAGCGCAAGTAGTACATTTGCGGCACCAATCTTGTACATCATCTCGACATGCAATCGTTCTCGCACTTTTGTTAACGTCCTCTTGACACCTAGATGACCTCCTGATACGCCATCGTGTATTTCACGGAGAACATCTGGTACTCTCGTCCTTGGAACAACTATCTGAAGATGGAACTCTCTGCCGTTAGTCTTCTCCCATTTCCGGTAAAGTCCATTCCATTTTGAAGTATCAGGCTGTCCCATTGCGCCCAGTACGCCTTAGTGACAACGCCAGTGGGTGCAACCTCACTCCAGATTGGTTTTACGTCACCGCGTTTCTTCCATGTGATGATGTGCCGAAGGTCGTCATCTGTTTCTTGAGCCTCCCTCATGGCATCATTCTCCCATGGACCCAAGGGACTTGTTCTTGTTAACTTTAAGGTTATTTCATTAGATTCCTGCTTAACACAATGTTTGCAGTCCTCTGAACACGGCCTTCGTGAAAAGGCGTCGGCATTCCCATGCGCCTTTCCGCTGCGGTGTTCCGTCTTGAAGTCATACTCCTGAAGTTGTTCAATCCATCGAGCTACTTGGCCTTCTGGGTTCTTGAATTGCAGTAGCCACTTCAAGGCTGCGTGATCAGTTCGCAGTAAAAACTGTCTGCCGATGAGATATTTGCTGAAATGTTGTAGCGTCTTTACAACAGCCAAGAGTTCTCTTCTTGTCACACAGTAGTTTCTCTCTGGCTTAGATAAAGATTTGCTGAAATATGCAATTACAACTTCTCTTTCACCCTGTTTTTGAGATAACACCCCTCCAATGGCCGTGTTGCTTGCGTCCGTGTCGACTATAAACTGACCTTCAGGTTGTGGATACCCCAGGATTGGTGTTTCACACAGATGTTTCTTCAGTTTCTGAAAAGAATCTTCAGAAGTCTCGTCCCAAATAAACTGTCGTTTATCTTCTGTTAGCCGATGTAAAGGCTTGGCTATCTCCGAGAATCCCTTAACAAAACGCCTGTAGTAGGAGCATAGGCCGAGAAACGCCCGCACTTCGGTTTTGTTCTTAGGGGTTGGCCAATTTTGAACTGCTTCCAGTTTCTCCGGGTCCGTCTGGATTCCATCACTGGAGATAACATGGCCGAGATAATTGACCTTACTCCTGAATAAACGACACTTTTTCGGATTCAACTTTAACTTGGCCCCCTCTATTTTGGCGAAAACTCGTTCTAAGTTCCGCAAATAGTCCTCGAAATCGCGGCCAACAATGATGACGTCATCCAAGTAGACTAAGCAAGCCTCTCCAACTAAGCCTGCCAGTACACACTCCATGAGTCGCTCAAATGTGGCAGGTGCGTTGCACAATCCAAAGGGCATGACGTTAAACTGCCATAAACCTTTACCGGTGGAGAAAGCTGTCTTCTCCTTGTCTTTTGGATGAATTTCCACCTGCCAGTGTCCAGATTTCAGGTCCAGGGTCGAGAACCATTTCATGCCACTCAAGGTATCCAGAGTGTCGTCGATTCGAGGTAATGGATAGCTGTCCTTCTTAGTGACATCATTGAGACGCCTGTAGTCTACACAAAATCTTGTGCTGCCATCTTTCTTCTTCACTAACACAACAGGTGAGCACCACGGACTTGCAGACGGTTCAATTATCTTATGCCTTCTCATGTCCTCCAAAAGGCCTTCAACTTCTTTTTCCTTTGCAATGGGTATCCGTCTTGCTCGTTGACGAATTGGGTTCTCGCTTCCGGTATCTATCCTGTGCTGAACCATCGACGTTCTTCCAAGGTCGCCTTCCTGACTGCAGAAGATATTCGCGTGGCGTTGTAAAAACTTCTTAGCTTTCATGCTCTGCGAATAAGCCAGATTACTCTTGCAGTCATCGAGTAGCTCAGTCACTATTCCATAGTTGCTGCTGTTTGCTGAGTCTGAGCCTGTGATCGAACTACACATTCTCATCCAGACAACTTCCTCGCACTTTCCAATGACGTCACCTTTGTTCAAGCAAATCTCGCGATCACCAAGATTCAAAACCCTGACCACAGCGTTACTGCTTCCTCTAACAAGGGTTCTCGCCGTCATCAGTTTTTGCGCTGATGTCTTGGTAGGTGTGTCTTCGATCAACACGCATCTGTTTGACTTCTTTCCAGCTGGTGGTAGTTTCACCAGCACTCTAGCTTCCGCTCGTCCAGGTATAATGACTTCCTTTACACATGCGACTTTCCTGCAGGCGCCTCCAAGGATGAAAATTTCTTCTTCGCCACACTTGAAAACTCCGTCGGCGACATTAATTCTGCAGTTGTGCTTCTTCATAAAATCCAAACCCAAGATGCAATCATCCATAATTTCAGCCACGATAACGTCATGAGGGTATGAGTAACCCCCTACATTAATCGTAACTGACATTTCTCCCAGGAAGGGTATTGGTTGACCGGAGGCAGTAAGAAGCCGACAGTTAATTCTCCTCTTGTGCCTCCTTGCGGCTTTTACCAAATTTGGGTTCACTATTGTTCTAGAGGCTCCTGTGTCTAGAGTCATTTTGTAATCCGCCCCGTTAATAGCCCCCAGAATCACAAGACTATTCCCGCTGCTTGCTTGGGAGACAACAGTTATTGGGGCTTCCTCCGCGTCAGCCGGTACTCGCACCTTAGTCCTGGCTGAAGCCCCCTGCTTCTTCAGCTCCTCTATTTGTTCAATGCGTTCCTCGAGTCTTTTCATTCTTGCCATCTCCTTCTGCGGGCAGTTGAGCTGAAGATGGCCCCTCTCACCGCACTCATAGCACATGGCTTCAAATATTTTCCTTGCAGGAGCCTTAACTTCCTTGACTTCTTCGGGGGCCTTGCGGATCTTATGGGTCTGCTGTACTTCATGGCGAACAGCCTCGATCTCCAAAGCATGCGCCAACGCTTTCTTTAGCGAGGTGTGGTGACGTAGCCTCACTGCAGCTCTGACCTCCAGATCCCTGATTCCGTCGACAAACGCTTGCACAATATTCGTGTCGACCATCTTGGAATCGGCTCCAGGGTGTGCCTTCTTGACGAGTTTTTAAATTTCCAACGCCCATTGTTGTAGTCCCTCTCCTGAGCGTTCGGACTCTGTCACGAAGTTGAGCACGGAACACGTGCTCCAGGTGTCGCTCCCCGTATCTGGATTCAAGGGCCTCCATCAGGTCTTGGAACCCATTTCCTGTATGTGCTTCTAGGACCGACAAAGCTTGCCCTCTGAGCGCAACAGTGAGAGCGGTCAGGCATTGATCGTCAGTCCATCCGTTGGCAGAAGCAACCGTCTGGAATTGCTGACGATAAGCGTTCCAAGAAGTAGTACCGTCGTATGGTGGCACTTTAACTCTTGGGCCTTGTACCACTACTCCGGTAGTTCCGCTAGACGTCGCGATCCTGTGGTTTCTAGGCGGACTTTCCACTTCTGTAGTTCTGCGAGGCTGGTTTTCACATTTTCCATATCCACTCCTAGCCCCGTAACTCGTTCGTCCATTACGTCGTTACTTTTCGAAGCTTAACCACCGTGTCACTGACATCCTTTATAGCTCCAAGCGCTTTTTCTTGGAGGTCTTTTTGTTGCTCTTGTGATTCTCGAATCGCTCTGATTTCAGTACCGAGCTTGCGTTCTTGTGACTGTTGCAAAGCGCCGAGCTTGCGGTCTTGTGATTCCATCATTGCCCTTTGAGAATCTTGCAAAGCCTGAATTAATCCAATTATGCTTTCCAATTGAGGAGCCATTTGAGGGGCCGTAGAAACTACGGTCGTGGAAGGATGGATGGAGCTAGTCGAGGGGGCCTGAGCAGGCGGGGCCCAGTGGGCGTGGCCTGAGTGGGCGTGGCCTGGTGGGCGGAGCCAGTGGGCGTGGCCATGTCCAGAGTGGGCGGGGGCATGGGGGGCGTGGTCAGTGGGCGGGTCCCGGTGGGCGGAGTCAGTGGGAGTGGCTTCACCCGAAGTGGGTGGAGCCTGGGGGCGTGGTCAGTGGGCGGGGCCAGCGGGTGGGACCTGACCCGCAGTGGGCGGAGCTTGGTCCCCAGTAGGTGTGGCCTCCGCAGCCCCACCTCCAACTCCTCTCTCGAAGTCAATGGCAGCAGCTCGCTGCGCCCTTGTCCTGACACTCCCCTTGAAGTCGTCTCTCGGAGTCAATGGCATTCACTGACACCAGTTGTTACGTGCTAGGGTTCGAGGATTCGGAGAGAAAGATCTGGTGACTCTCTTGAAGACTTTATTCACAAACACTAGCTCACACAAATCACTAAGTCCAAACACTAAGCACTAGATCCAAATTACTGAGCACTATCACTGTCCTAGGTCGTAGCTGAGTCACTGGTTCACTATCACAATCACTCACTTGTTTTCACTTTGAAGTCGCCTGTAAGATCGCTCAGACGAAACTGAACTGCCGGCTTGTTTACCTGCGGCTATTTATACGGGTCGAGGCGAGCCGTAGACTGTACGAGAACATTCCACGATTCGCATAAACACGTAAACAACACTTGTTTACGTAAACATGTGTGGAACGTTCGAGCATGCAATCGTACACCTCACGCCATCTAGTATCGATTAGGGGATTCGTCTGCGTTTTCTCGACATGTCGCGCTAGCTTGACGCTAGATGGCACTATGTGTCCTTTTTCGTAACAATACTGATCATAAGAAGTCGGAGTCAAATTTTTTTCACATCTCGAAACTAACCCCAGCTCCGGCATCTAGTCTGAGAGTTTGCGTGACTAAACACCTGATTATATTTTCTTTTGAGGGGGAGATGTAAAGAAAAATGTATTTTTCTTTATTTGCATTTTGCCGCCATTTAGATGATTATTTGACAGATCCTTCTGCTCTACGACGTCTATGTAATCTATGAAAAGAAAAGATGGCCGAATGGACTAAAAACTAAAAAGTATTATCATTGATTTCGGAGATTGTTAATTTAATAACACTAAATGTCGTTTCTTTGTTTTTTCCAGGTAAGATTTTGTTATAATTTAAATGTAATAATTAAAGCTTTATGTTATGTGGATCCACATAATATTTTGATTAAAATAAAAACTTTGTTTTTTCCAGAAACCCAATTGTGTTATTATTTACTACGTAATCGTCGAAAATCCTAAGAAATAACCTTATACTAATGATATCAGCTTCCAAAGTAAAACCGATTTATTAAAATTCAAGCATACATTCAGCATCTCCTTAGTATTTACAAATTTCTGTTATTTGAAACACACGCCAATAGATCGACAATATCATAAACTACATATTCCAAGTTTTTTTAGGTCAATTTTGAACTAAGATAAGTAAAAAAAAATAGGGTTTTGGTGCGATCTCGGCGACGCACAGTGGATCGAAAATCGAGTTTCATAGACATAGGAACTTGAGTTTCCAGATGTCATTTTTTTGGGCTGAAATATATTCTCCTAGTTGTTATTACATAACAAAATGTAAAAAGACTCAGCTACGTGTCATAATAAGGGACCTATAATTTTTTAAAGAAATTTTTGTATGGAGCCGACAGGAAAAATGAGCATATCTCTGGAATCGCATGGTTGGCCGTTATATCCTCACACATTATTATAGTACTAATTATTACTCACATTTTTGCATATTTTATATTACGGCACCATTTGCGATTTTTTTTTCTAAAATTCGTCAAAATTTAAAATATTTATTCTATTTGTATTTGTTGCAAAAGTTTATGTTGTGGTTAAATGAGGTCTCTTTCATAATATTTTAATAGCATAGGATCACATAATTGGCCAAGTGCGAGTCGGACTCGCGTACGAAGGGTTCCGTGCCAGTATAAAGCAAAATTAGGCCATAAATTGTATATTTTCTATGAGAGTCCCACTTCATTTTATATTTTAGTGTAATATTATAATTAAATATTAAAGTACACATATAACTAAGGATTGTGTTAAAAAATTCAACAATCTATCTGTTGCCATTATTGATATCTAAGAGCAAAAAGCCCAAAAAATCACGTTTGTTGTATGGGAGCCTCCCTTAAATATTAATTTTATTTTGTTTCTAGGGTTCCGTAGTCAACAAGGAACCCTTATAGTTTCAGTCTGTCCGTCTGTCTATCCGTCTGTTTGTCTTTCTGTCCGCCCTTTTGCTCAGAGACTATAGGGACTACCGTTTTTTTAGTTACCGCTTAGTATAGCTATTAAAGTCGACTTTATAATAATCTAGAATCCCATTTATTTTAAATAATGTCTCATTTACTTTTGCAATTTTTTTTAATAACCGAATATTTTTTATAAGATTATTATTTCTTTTCTTAATTTCACTCTCAAAGCATTTACATTGATCGCAAAATAACACTTTTTGGGAAATTTTACGAAGGAGATCGCTTTTCAACAGGTAAATTGCATAAAATGTAATAATTTATGTCACGAAAACCGCTAAAACTAGTACAAAATAGACGTTTTTGGACCTCGCGCGATACTAGTGCCTCTAGCGGAAATTTCACACGCGGTAGCCCCCATTTGGCATGAATGCACATTGCACATATTGATGATGCCGACAAAATAGTACATGAAATCTTAAAAAAATATTTTTTATGGTACCTTCCCTACACATCAAGCGGGGATGAATTTTTTTTTCGCGTCCACTCTATCGTGTGGAGTGTCGTTGGATAGGTTTTTTTTTTTAATATAATGAAATTTATAGATCATTTTCCGATTTAGGGATCCATTTGTGAAATATTAAGTTTTAAAGTAGAAAAAAAAGTTAAGAGTCCTGTGTCCCCCTTCTACCAGCTAAACTAAACGGTTGCTTCTGGAAATGTGAAAAAATTTACGGGAGTAGGAAATATGCTGAATTTAAAAGGAAAACTATCACGGCTAAGAATACTTCATAAGTTATTGAATAGGTAATAGCCGATCAACTAAAAAAAAGGTATTCGGCGAAGTATAAATGAACTTTTCGTTCAAATTCTTTTGAAAGTAACTGAGATGATGTTGTTAGTAGTGTAAAACACGTTATTAATATACGTTCATTGACCATACAAACATTTTCAAAAATTAGCGGTACTACGGAACACTATTTTGCGCGTGGCCCGACACGCACTTGGCCGGTTTTTTCTGTTTTGATTGTTCTGTGGGTTATTTAGTATATTTTGTTGGTGTAACGGAAATAGATATTACATAATCTGCGTCCTGCGAAAATTTCAACTATCCAGCTACATTACCGTTCTTGAGTTACAGAGTCAGACAGACGGACAGAGAACGAAGTCTTAGTAATAGGGTCCCGTTTTTACACTTTGGGCACGGAACCACAATAAATAGTTTAAGCGATCAAAAACACTACTTAGCTTTCTTAATCATCTACTCTTTGAGTGTAATAATATAGCTAGATAGTTGAAATTTCGCAGGACGCAGATTATGTAATATCTATTTCCACTACAACAAGTACTAAAACAAAATAAAATTAATATTTAACTCCCTCCCATGCAACAAACGCGATTTTTTGGGCTTTTTTGCTCTTAGATATCAATAATGGCAACAGATAGGTTCTTGAATTTTTTACACAATCCTTAGTTATATGTGTACTTTAATATTTAATTATAATATTACAGTAAAATATAAAATTAAGTGGGACTCTCATAGAAAATACACCATTTATGGTCTAATTTTGCTTTATACCTACTAGTACGGAACCCTTCGTGCGCGAGTCCGACTCGCACTTGGCCAATTATGTGATCCTATGGTATTAAAATATTATGAAAGAGACCTCATTTAACCACAACATAAACTTTTGCAACAAATACAAATAGAATAAACATTTTAAATTTTGATGAATTTTAGAAAAAAAATCGCAAATGGTGCCGTAATATAAAATATGGCAAAATGTGAGTAATAATTAGTACCATAATAGTGTGTGAGGATATAACGGCCTAACATGCGATTCCAGAGATATGCTCATTTTTCCTGTCGGCTCCATACAAAAATTTCTTTAAAAAATTATAGGTCCCTTATTATGACACGTAGCTGAGTCTTTTTACATTTTGTTATGTAGTAACAACTAGGAGAATATATTTCAGCCCAAAAAAATGACATCTGGAAACTCAAGTTCCTATGTCTATGAAACTCGATTTTCGATCCACTGTGCGACGCGGCAAATGTATGGCCAAGGTCGTTTGCTCGGGTGATGGCCTTAACAACGCACACGCGTACGGATATGTCTACTCTGATAGTGGAAAATACTTGATTACTGCTAATTAAGGATTTATTTAAAAAAAAAAAAACACTACAGCAGTAGCACACTGGTAGTCAAATATTGTCCATAAATTAGATAATTATTGAGTGCAATTTACTACACTGTACACATACCGAGCATTTTAAGATTTTATTAGAGGTATGTTTGCGTTTTTTTTTTTTCTATCGAGAAAAATAAGTTGCATCGTGTTTTGAAAGCACTATAGAACTAGCTTATATTCTGAATAATATTATATATCTTTCTCAATACGAGTACCCCATTCTATACCTACAGACATTCCTCTTCGAAATCTCGCATTTAGTGTTCTAAGCCCCTTAACCAAAACGGTTTAACCTTAGACAAGTATGGGTCTAAAGTAGAGCAGCTTTTTGTCGACTTGACGGTCGCTATAGCTGATGGCGATCAAAACGCTTATAAAATATTTGAAGCAATCTCCATGTTTGCTGACGATACGAAGATTTTTGCCAATCCCGATACACACTACCAAAAATTACAAAATGATTTGAATTCTATAATGTCTTGGATAGAACAATGGTTACTCAGGTTACTTAGGAAAAAAATCCCCATAGGACATACTTTATTGGACAGCAACAACTAGCGTCAGTTGTGACCCAAAACGATTTAGGTGTCACTATTAAGCACGGATTTGAAATGGGAAACATGTAATATGTTACATTAATTGCTAAAAAAGCCAACTCGCTCCTCTTTTTGGTTCGTAAATCTTTCAAACATCTCACACCCGAAACATTCTTGTTGTTATTTAAAACTTACATTCGACCTCTATTGGAGTATGCGTTTGTGGTTTGGAATCCATACTTTAAAAGAGATATCCAACTACTCGAAAAAGTTCAGAGACGAGCTACAAAGTTGGTCATAGGCATTAGAAACCTAGAGTATGAAGAACGGTTAAAGTATCTCGGACTTACCACATTGGAAGAGCGTAGGATGAGAGGCAGCCTTATAGAAACATTCAAAATACTTACTGTTACTACAATGTCGATGGAATTGAGAATTTGTTCGTCTTGAATGAAAATAACCATTTTTTTTTTCACTCTTTGAAGTCAATTACGTGGCAAACATAAAAAAATATATTTCTTAGGGCTAAGAGCCTAGCGCTTCAAAATCTTAATACTCGTATATAAAAATAAGTGGCATTTTTCGTTGTCACTTTATAACTCAAGAACGGGCCCACCTATCCAAACCAAATTTTCAGGGTTTGTTTGGACTGTTTAGTAGATGGTTTATGTGAAGTTTACACAAAATCGGTTGAGTGGTTCTTCATTTATCACATTTTTTGTAACAAATGATTAATGTACGAGGTAAACCTAGAGAATTGCTGCTAGATGATAAAACTATAGATAGATAATAAAACTATAGTTGCTGATAAGTTGTATATTGCTGTTTGCTATGCTAAGATGCTAATGCTAGTTACAGTGGTCCGCAAGGCGCGACGGTTTTGCGTCAACTGTGTTTAAAACTAGTTTAAAACTAAATTATTATTAAAATGAGAGCGATGTGAAATTAACAAATTGATGATTATGTGAATTGATAAAATGGACTTTGTACGGTTGCACCGTACAATTAAGTGAATTCAATAAGTGGCGGGTCATTTTGTTAATGGAGATTTTTTAGACGGGGAAATTTTTGTTTTGTTGTATAGTATGATCGTGGATTGGTACCATGTTCATAAAAGTGGTGATCTGATGATAATATAAACATAATATTTTGGTTTCATATGAAGTATTTTGGGCAAATGTTACCAAAAAGTCAGATTTTGCACCAAGATATGCCATGGTTCGAAAGGTGGTGAACATAGCTCCAACCTCCTTGAGGATACATGTTTCGGGATTTCGGTGTTGTTTTAAGAACTGAAAGCATATGCTACTAAGTATATTTGATTATTTGTCATCATCATCACTTCCCTCACACCACGCAAAACGTGTGATCGTATTTTGATCCTATTTAGAGTATTTAGTACTTTTCATAGTATTTTAGGTTGAGACAGATGCCTTTGGTCAATACACTGTCGTTTGATGAGTGATTTTTTGAAAATCCTTTTGGTATTTTAAAATATTATTTCAATTTACATTAAAACCGACTTCCAAGTAAAAACAAGAAAATTACTTATTATTAAATGAACTAAAAAGAGTTAAATAATTATTCTTACTTTTTAATAGTGCATCTTTCAGAATTTGCCTGAACCTCAACTCAACTATTTCTGTACAAAATCTTCATAAATTTGAAGTCGGTACCAGTCCCAAAATATTTTGTCATGAAATTCACGATTCTGAGCTAGTACCGACTTCAAAATAATGAAGATTGTATACAGAAATAGTTGAGGTTTAGGAAAATTCTGAAAGATGCACTACTAAAGAGTAAGAATTATTTAATTCTTTTAGTTCATTTAATAATAAGTAATGTTATTGTTTTTACTTGGGAGTCAGTTTTAATTTTTTGTTAAAAATAATTGAAACAAATGAGTACCTTAATGAGTTGGAAATCCGTTGATAGTGATCGAGTCGAAGCGAAGAAATAAGCCCGGCATGTGTTGTGCTAATATGGCAAAGTTAGATTGCCAGCATTAGAAATTCCACCCGAACCATTATATTATTCGATAGTTTTAAAAATTCTTATCCAACAACCTAAAATTGCATACATGTTACAGATTCAGGGCCAGATTTATCATCAAGTTGGTTCGTTATTGCTGTACCCCAACGCTGATCATCAATTTTTGCAAATTTATTTTATTGATGATGAAAGTCGTGAATTGGATCAACGTTGTGCAATTATTTATAATACAAGACGAGAAATTATTCGTGAGCGTTTAAAATTAAAACGTTTAAAATTATCTGTTCAATAGTTTAAAATTTTGATAATCACAAAAACGTCTGTGGTGTGAATTTGGAATAATCATGTTTTTCACATGGCCTACTTTATGTTACCTGTTCCAGAGTCAGGCCGTTTGTTAATTCACACTCAAAATGGAAATACAAAAAATATTTAAAAATCTATTAAAAAACTTAATCCAAAACATTTGGATAACCAAATGTTTTGGATTAAGTTAATCCATAAATTACCAAAACATTTGGTTATCCAAATGTTTTGGATTAAGTTTTTAAAAACTTAATCCAAAACATTTGGTTATCCATTAAGTTTTTAAATAGCTAGCAATTAAGTAATATACTTTTTTAAGAAATGTATCGATGTTCTAACAAATTTTTGTATTATTTCACTTTATACGTAGCGAAGCACGTACCGGGCCGCTAGTATTTAAATAACGACTGCTGGCTCCAAAAATAAAGTAATACAAAATAGACGTACCCGTATTCGGTCCTCCTCCGGGAGCGCTCGGTAGAAATCGGCGATCAGAAACTCGTACGGCTCCGGCCACGCGTCCTCCGTCTGCACAGCGACGCTGCTGCTGCTGCTGCCTCCCGCGCGGCCCGGACACGACGCCCCGCGACGCGCCGGCGGCCCGCGCCGCGCCCGCCGCCGCCCACCCTCCCCCTCCCCCACAGGCGCCCCCCACGCCGCGCGAGGGTCGCGCACGTGCGGCTCCTCCGCGCTCCCCGCCCAGCGCAGGTCGCGCGCGCGCTCCGTCAGCATCAGCACCTCGCGGTCCTCGACGTTCAGCGGCTGCGGCGCCCGGGGCTCCGGACGACGCGCCCCCGCCGGCGGCGCCCCGCCGAAAGGCACCGGAGACTCCGCCGCGCGCCGCTCGGCCGCCACGCGCGCCACGCGCCCGGCCAGCGCGTCCGCCGGCGGAGACGTGTCCTTCCGCAGCGGGGACGGCGGCTGCGAGCGCCGCCCGATGGCGCGAACCGCGGCCGACTCGCCGGGGAAGCGAAAGTGCGCCCGCGCGTCCTTGGCGGGCGTGTTCTCCGGCGTCGCCTCCACCGCGGCCTCGGGCGGCTCGGTCGCGTCGCTCGGCTCGGCCGGCAGCGGCGTGTGCGGGGCGGAGTCGGCGCCGCAGCGGTCCGCCAGCGCGAACCACGGCTCGGCGCCCGGCCGCAGCGCCGACGCCGCGCGGGTGGCGAGCGCCGCCGACCCGGCCGCGGGCTCCGGCGGCGCGGGCGGCGCGGGCGGCTCCGGCGCGGGAGGCGTCGGCCCCAGGGACGCGGGGCCGGCGCGGTCGGGGGCAAAGCGCCGCGTGTCGGCGAGCACGTCGAGCAGGTCGCGGCCGGCCCGGCGGGCGGCGTCGGCCTCGCGCTGCCGGGAGCCTGTGACCAGGGCCGGGTGCAGGCGCACGGAGCGCAGCAGCGGCGCGAGCGCCCGCTCCCAGGCGTCGCGGGCGGGCGGCGCGGCGCACTCGGCGCGAAGGGTCTCGATCAGCGTGCACGGGTGCGTGGCGTACAGCGCGTGGAACAGGGCGAGCTGCGCCAGCAGGAGGTGGTCGCGGGCGGGCGGCGGCGGCTGCAGCGTCGCCGGGCGCAGCAGCGCGTCGGCCAGGTCGGGCCAGTTGGCGGCGGCGAGCGCGGGCTCGGCGGGCAGCAGCGCGGCGAGCGCCAGCAGCGCGTGGAGGAGCGGCACGGGATCGCGCTCGGTGCGGGCGGCGCGCAGCAGGGCGGCCGCGAGCGGGTGGGCGGCCAGGCGTCGCAGCCAGGCGGGGCGGCGCGCCACGAGCGCGGCGAGGGCGGCGAGCGCGTGGTGGCGCGCGGGCCGCTCGGCGCGCAGCTGGTCGTGGAGCGCATCCAGCAGGAAGCGCGCGTGCGCGTCGGGGGCGCGCGCCAGCAGCTCGAGCGAGCGCGCGGAGCCGGTGCGCGCGTGGTACATCAGGAGCGCGCGCGTGAGCCACGGCTCCCGCACGGTGTTGTACAGGGCGGCGAAGTTGTCGATGGCATCTCGCGCCTCCAGGAGAGCGAACACTTCCCCCGATTCGGCCGCCGCCAGCATCTCCGACCACCTGGGGGTACGAAGCATTTGAAACTCTGGGTGCCATTTGCGAGGCCCCGATATAGTCTAGACTTTATTTGTGGCCCGCGTGATGTTAAACCATTTTAAAATTAACGCCCGCCGGCAAAATAATGTCGTGTAAGTCATTATGGTGTTCATTCTTTAAAATATTATTATTATTATAGGCCAAAGAGAAAATATTTTGCAAAGTCTGGACGTTGACATATTTATTATAAAGTTCAGTAAAATTACATGCAGACTTACATTTTAACAAAGTGTTGAGAATCATATATTTTTGTTGGTTAGGTTTAAGTACAAAGATAAAAATATAACAACAACAAGGTGACAGTAACGAACATAGCAGTCATTCAATTTTAAGTAAATCTGATACGCTGGAGATACGTATAATATTTGATTTCTCATTCTTATGGACTAGGATCTTACAATCTCTCACCCACAAATAGGCATACTGTTTTTCGTGTTTTAGCTCCCGGGCACGTTTTAGGAGAAGTTCAGAATGTAGGGTGTGAGATGGTCAGATACGTAGACGGCGGGGGCCGGCCCCTGTAGGCTCAGGTCGGCGGTGGGGAGAGTTCTCCGTTGCGCATCGGTATTCCCAATATTTTGATTTTATTTAATATGGAGAATTGGTATTGCGTATTATTATTCTGCTCGAGTGCGGAAATAATTTCGTTCGCCTTCTTCGAATCCTTTTGCAGAGCAGTTATACTGGACACTTTATCTTTGAACCCGTTCAATCTACCTTCGATATCGACAAATCTTTGCTGTATATCGCTCCACTTCATATCCGGTCCAACATACATTGTTTAGTGCTAGATATATCAGATTTTATATCATTCAGGTCAGTTTTCATTGTATTGAAATTGGTACGTAGATTTTTAATTTGGGGTAAAATGTCAGCCAGAGAGATAGTGTTCGCGGGGTCCGAGGATTGCACTTGCGCGGCACGGTATACATCTCCGGGCAGATTTCTTCTCTTGTCCCAGTTGTCCCTTGTCACTTACGCGTTCACGCGCGAGACTGAGACATCTAAGGGGATAATATATAACCTATAGCCTTCCTCGATAAATGAGCTATCTAACACTGAAAGAATTTTTCAAATCGAACCAGTAGTTCCTGAGATTAGCGTGTTCAAACTCTTCATCTTTATAATATTAGTATAGAATGTAGATTATGCAAGCAGTTGTATGCAGCGTAGTTTCTTCGTTCGACTTTCAAAAAGTGTATCATGATACCCATTTTGAATAAAAAGATATTTATTTATTTATATATATTTATATTGAGACAAAATTATATATTAAATCGCCTCCCACCACGGCTGGTCCCCGAGGGAGGAAGCGTAAACTTTAATATTTATGTTATCAGCTACACATTCCTTTTTTTTCTTTTCAATTTTCATCCACTATTGCAAAAATCGGAGGTTTGCACGATTTTTACGCTCTGGGAACTCCACTAAACTAAGCAAATCGAAAACTGATTGCTCGATTTAAAAAGTCAATGCTTTATTTGAGTAAAGTAAAAAGTCACTTAACAACATCTGCTCTGGGCTCTGACCGAATAGTTTATAGTACACACACATTCGTTATAATAATACTATATATATATATATATATATATATAATATAAAATATCATTTGTTCGATAATATTAGTAGTCCTCACAAAAAGTACATACTGTTGTAAGGTTACCCAATACATACTTAGAATTAATTACCAAAATACAAAATTATATAGCTAGAATAAAGCCAAAATTACAATGTTTTACATTTACAGGTAACCTGCATTTTAGGATAGGTACGTTTTAGCCGTTAAATATGTATGTATGTTGAATAATTTACCAGTTAGCAGGCCGGAGAGAAGATGAATCTTTTATCGCAGCTGGAGGAATTTTGATGACACTTTTTAGTCTGTATTAGAAAATATTTTCTCCGATAATACATAAGTTTGATGCTTCAATGTTGAATTGTTTTATATTGTTAAGTATTATGTTATCAATAAATAGGTTCAATGATTAGAAACAAAAAGAGAATTGCTAAAAAAATATTTTACGAATCCAACCGAGATTCAAGATTTGAAGCTGACAAGTGACAAGTGACATTAGACAATTCACATATAAAGAGGCTGACAGCTGACTTTGACAAATATGTCATTATGAATTTAATTTTTTATGGGGCGTTAATGGCACAAAGCCATTGCCAGTGTCCATGGTTTTAACCTTTAGTAATTGGTTTTTATTTAACCAAGAAGCTTTTAAATGACTAGCTGTTGCCCGCGACTTCGTCCGCGTGGACTTCAGTTTATAGCGCGCGACGTCAACAAAATTGGTGTCAAAATCTTTTAGAAAAACTGTATTTTATAAAGATATAAAACCGACTTCAAAATCGTATTGTACGTAATTGAGAATTAAAACTCCCTATCTCCAAAACTACTGAACCGATTTTGATGAAACTTACACTATTCCCTAAGTTGAACAATACCTAGTACAACAAAAAAAAGAATTACTGAAATCGGAATGGTAATTCCAGAGATATGCGAACACAAACATAAAAACATACATACATACATACATACACTTTTGAAATTTGGCACATTAATTGTTCAGACGCTGATTAGACTACATAATAATTTCGCCCCCCAATTACACAACTTTACCCATAAACTATTTATCATTGATAGGTTTAAGGTTACGTCACTGTAATCTGCATAGATAAAGTACTGAGTTATTTAATAACGTAAAAAAGAAATAACAATCGAAAAACCGAATTTATGATGATACCACCTCTTATAGAAAGACGTTTAAGCAAGCGTCAGCGCGATGTAGGGGACGCACGGCGCCATCTATTATGAATTTTTGGAACTAACTTAATTTGAACAAATTTACGCATTTTCACCCCCTTACAACACCTTTGTCCAGTTAAAAAGTAGCCTATGTCCTTTCTCAGACTTTAGACTATCTGTGTACAAAATTTCATTATAATCGGTTCAGTAGTTTTGGCGTGAAAGCGAGACAGACAGACAGACAGAGATACTTTCGCATTTATAATATTAGTATAGATGCAGGCACTTCACGTGGCTATTTGTGTTTGCGTATTTGATGTATTCGCCAAACAATCACCATGTGTAGACGGTATGTTTGACAAGTATTGGCCTTATTTGCCTATTCGACAAATATGACCAATACCAAATACACGTATCCTTACCTTTGTCGGTTTTTGACGCACATCAAAAGAGTCAAATAGGCAAGCACAACCACAGACTAATAAGAGATACTACGGATAGTACAGCTCGACAAGGCTTTAAATGAATATGGCGAAAAAAGGAACTATAACGCACAGTGTGATAAAAACCTCGATTTTGTTTCACCGCGTTTTTCTTTCAAAATACTATAGTTGATAGCTATATAAACATTACATAGTCCATCGAATAAAGGTGAACGCAGATTCTTTATATGAAGTTATAGGCAAGCTCGCATACCTACCTACCCGCGCCGCAGTCTTCGCAACTTCGCGAATGCGGCGACTGCGGTGCGTACGGTGCGGCCAAATCTGCGTTCACCTTTAAGCAATTCTAGAGTGCGTGAGCGGGATCGAGAGATTTTTTTTGGAAACGTGTACAGAGTAACTAGTTCATAAACATACTAAAAGTCCTGGACACTAGGGGTACTGGCGGAGTGGGGGGAGGGGGGAAAAGGGCCCATTTTTGTGTTTTTCGCTTATATCTCAAAATTGATGCGTTCTAGAGAAAAACTTTCAAAGAGTAGTTGAAAGACCATTAAATTATCTACAAATTGCACCTAAAACATTTTTAAAATGTCCTACCGTTTTTGAGTTACACCTTTTCGAAAAGTAGGGGTAAAATGGGGAAAATGCCCATTTTTGTGTTTTTCAGTCATATCTCAAAATTGGTGCATTCTAGAGAAAAACTTTCAAAGAATAGTTGAAAGACCATTAAATTATCTACAAATTGCATCTAAAACATTTTAAAAATATTCTACCGTTTTCGAGTTACACCGTTTCGAAAATGAGTTTTTGTTAACTTATTGACTGCTACTTTATATCTTTATATTATTAGCTGACCCAGCAGACGTCATCCTGCCAAGTAAATACGCCCTAAACACCCTAACCCTACCATACATACCTCTACCCAACCTACTCACCTACAAAAAAAACCTATGTTCTTCTTTTTCTAAGCTACCCCCAACAATTTCCAGCCAAATCGGGGACGCCGTTATTGAGTTATTTTTATAACTAACAATACTTTCTTTTAAATATAGAAGATAAAACATTTTATCACAAACTGCTGGCAATCAGGCTCTTTAGTTCAACGAATTAGGTAGTAAATCGTTGCTTTAGTTGCTTACTACTAAAACTGTCAACTCAATAAAAACATAAGCTGGGAGTGCCTCCTCGTGGCGAAGGCGGAAACAGTATAAGATTGCATTTTCAATATCAGTGGGCATTGGTAAAGATCTGAAAATAATTTCCATATCTTTTAGATGCCCATTGCCGTAACAATGCGACCTTACTGGCAACCTGCTGGTGACCTCAATCATTACCGCTTCCAGTGCTTTATGAGGTTAGTGGCAAAATTAAAGCCAGACATTAGCTCACTCCCAACTGAAAGTGCAGCTAAACAACATTCCCGGCGCACCTACTACCAAGTGCAGCAGTGGCTCGGAAACGAGCTGCCTCCAGAAATGTGGGGATGGAAATCTACACAAAACATACTTGAACCCATAAAAACTGAAGACGCATCAGCCCCCGAGACACTACTACGAACAATATTTTGCCGCTGCACAAAAGACTGTAGCAGTGGCAAATGTGGGTGCAGAAAAGCAATGCTCAATTGTTCAGCGGTATGCCTTCATTGTGAAGGAAAATGCCTCAACGGCGTATCTTTTAATGAAGAAGACGATAATGATGATGAAGAGCTTTAAGAAACGCCTACCAATGAGGATGAACAAATGACAGAGGAAGAACCAGGACCCTCCCAAGCTAAGAGAATGAAAAAGTCATGCTAAAAGAATGAAAAAAATCATGTGAGACACCGAATTTATAAAGAACCCGATGATCAGATGTTAAGTCAGATGTAGATTAAAGTGTCAAAGTCCAGGTGTAGGGTAGGGTAGGGATAGGGCAGGAATAGAATAGGGATAGGGTAGGTGTATTTACTGGTCAGGATGACGTATGCCGGGCCAGCTAATAAGTTATAGACCAGCAGCTAATAAGATTTAAAAAAATCATTTTCGAAATGGTGTAACTCGAAAACGGTAGGACATTTTAAAAATGTTTTAGATGCGATTTGTAGATAATTTAATGGTCTTTCAACTATTATTTGAAAGTTTTTCTTTAGAATGCACTAATTTTGAGATATGACTGAAAAACACAAAAATGGGCATTTTCCCCATTTTACCCCTACTTTTCAAAAAGGTGTAACTCGAAAACGGTAGGACATTTTAAAAATGTTTTAGATGCAATTTGTAGATAATTTAATGGTCTTTCAACTATTCTTTGAAAGTTTTTCTCTAGAACGCACCGATTTTGAGATATAAGCGAAAAACACAAAAATGGGCCCTTTCCCCCCCTCCCCCCACTCCGCCAGTACCCCTAGTGTCCAGGACTTTTAGTATGTTTATGAACTAGTTAGTCTGTACACGTTTCCAAAAAAAAATCTCACGATCCCGCTCACGCACTCTAGACCCCCCTTTGAGCGATTCATTCAATGGACTATACAGTAAAACTCCGAGATCGATATTCTTTGTAGTTATTTTTTTAAATAGTGTCAACTAAATGTCTCTTGTTTGATTTATCCGGTTGATACGCAAATTCGCAATCGATATCCTATACGAAAAATATCAAGATCACGTTTAGGTAGGTCTAATAATAAAAAATCTAATAAATTAATTAAAAATCAAAAAACCCAACTGCAAAAAATGTTAAGTTGTTAACTAAAAAGAACGAAACAAGACCTAATTCTGCCGGAGGCATCGAATCCATGTTTTAATTGATACGACTCTTGCTTACGAATTTCATGCCAGGATAAATAGAAGGTTACATAGAAAAATGTAGAAGAAGAAAGTGGATAATAAAATGCAGTTGGAGGCATGTCGCACCAAGTTTAACATTAATTCATAAATCATAAAATATTATGCCTCCGACATGAACGTAGAAATCCGACTATATAGACTATAAAAGAAGATCACTATAAAACTCCAATTACCTAGATGGTCAATAAATCGTACTATGCCTGATTAAGGGTTAAATTTCCGTCGACGATAACGTTATAATGTGCACGTTAAATGTCTTGTTTAGGGTTCCGTAGTCAACAAGAAACCATTATAGTTTCAGTATGTCTGTCCGTCTGTCTGTCTTTCCGACTATAGGGCCTACAAAGCCGTAATTCGGCATGAATTCATACTTATAATATTCTTAAAAATATAAAGGGTGTAACAAAAATAAGTGATAACTGATAATACTTTAGGGTGTGTATGTGTTGTAGAGAGTTCACTGTGAAAGTAGCAGCGCTGAAAGACCAATTTTTTTTCATTTTTGTATGGGAAAACTCGTGACGCTTGGGCGCTTGCCCAGACAAAAGTGAAAAAAAAAATTGGTCTTTCAGCGCTGCTACTTTCGCAGTGAACTCTCTATAAGGAACACATACACACCCTAATGGCGCATTTTCATTAGTCGTTAACTCGTGCGGTATACAGCATACGGGGAGTCTATGACAACTAATGGCGCATTTTGATTGGTCGAGACATGCGTTTTAGAAATCTCCCGCACCCCGCATGCATATCGACCAGTGACAATGCGCCCTAAAGTACTATCACTTATTTTTGTTACACCCTATAATACTAGCTGTTGCCCGTGACTTCGTCCGCGTCAACACAGTATAATAACAAAGATGGATTGTCCGCAAACAAATATGGAAAAAGTAAAATAAAACCTCCTCCTTTTTGGAAGTTCGTTAAAAAGTAGCCTAAGTTACACCTTACTACATCAGCTATCTACCAAAAAAGTTCCGACAAATTAGCTCCAGCCGTTTTAGAGATTAGCTGGAACAAACAGACAGACAGACAGACAGACATACAGACAAAAATTGTAAAATTATCGTATATTATATAGATTCATATGCATAATATTAAAGTAAAAAACGGTTCTTTCAATATTACAAACAGACACTCCAATTTTATTTATTTGTATAGAGTACCTATAGAATATATGTATAGATGTATATGGTGCCTACCCTACGTATCGAGTGGGCAAGCTCCATTATTGTTACTATATCATACTATTTAAACGCCATTTTTCGGGTTCCGTAGTTAACATTATTAAAAATTTCATTAAAAAATAACCTTATTACCATTTTACATACAGTATTTGTATGTATGGATGTATGGATTTTTTTCACAAAATCCTTAATTATATGTTTTCTCTAATATTTAATAATAATATTTATATAAAATAAAAAATTAAGGAGGGCTCCCATACAAAAAAACACATTTTATGGCCTAATTTTGCTTTATAATTATACGGAACCCTTAGTGCACGAGTCCGACTCACACTTGGCCGATTATTTAAATATTGAAGAGCTTTCTCTTCCCCTTCCCCACTATAATATTTATTAAGGTTGCTTAAAAACTGCCTGTTTTTCTTTAAAATCAGGCGTTCTGTTACTTTAAAAATAGTCAGTTTTTAAAGCAACCTTAATAAATTTTGTGTTTTTGTGTTTTTTGCAATGGCTGGCACTGTCCAATCACTAGTCATTTACCCTACTTTATTTTAAATTGAAAACTACTAAATTTAAATTTGTATGTACGGGGAGACATAATGACGTCACATCAACATTTTTGGGGTGGTGGAAACTCCAATATGCAGCATGATTCTTGTCGGACAAGTTGACCACAGTTTTTAAATTATTTTTATTAAACAAATTTGAAAAAATTAAAGTTGTATGTACGAAGAGCCATAGTGACGTAATAGCGACATGTTTGGGGTGTCGGACACTCCAAACGCTGCGTGATTCTTGTCGGATAAGTTGACCACAGTTTTTAAATTAACTTTATTAAACAAATTCCAAAAAATGAAAGTTGTATGTACAAAGAGCCATGGTGACGTCATAGCGACATGTTTGGGGTGTCGGACACTCCAAACGCTGCGTGATTCTTGTCGGACAAGTTGACCACAGTTTTTAAATTAACTTTATTAAACAAATTCCAAAAAATGAGAGTTGTATGTACGAAGAGCCATGGTGACGTCATATCGACAATTCCAGGAGTCAAGCATTCGAAAACGCAGCAGCGCCGAAATTTTTCGCATAGAAAAGTTTCTTGGACTCATCGTAAACAAGGCACTCACAAAGTGGTAAATTTTTATCAGAAAAAAGTTAGTTCCTCGTACTGGGGACTATATATGTCGTAGGATGATTTGATAAATCGAATTATCGCGAAATTTCTAGGGACTTCGCGAAAACACGGATAATTAGACAATGGCGATTACATTTTTCAAACTTACTGACAAAAGGTAGTGTTGGGAGTTTTGCCGGGAATGTAAAAGGGTGCTGTTGTGTTTTTATATTATTTTCCTAAAATTGTGTTAACTGGGTTTTTAGTGTGCAATATTGGTAGAATATTAACCATTAGATATTCGTGTTCATGCACAAGTGTAGGAAAGTGATGTAATATCCAGAAACATGCTATTTTGTGTTCCGTCCAAAACTCCATCGAAAGTTTCAGTAAAGCACTTTACTGAATCGACCGACTTGACTCCTTGACTGTATTGACTTTTACTTAGACTTTGACTAGACTTAAGATCTGACGATACATGAAAACGATGATGAAAATTATAATAGGAGGAATATGGTTTTCCCGCCATATTCCTTACCTTTTTACCTTGTCTGTGGCACAACATACACATCCTTTGTGTCAAGTTGCCAAAAAAGAAGAAAAAAAAAAAAAAACGGTAGTGTTTTCGCGAATACACGACTTGCCTTAGTAACATTGCACATTCTTAACGCTGATTGGCTTGATTTTTACTTACTGGCCAACTCTAAGGCCCGATTCACACCGGAATGGCAGCGGCGAGGCGAGCAGTTTCAGTGTCATATGATTTTAAACTTTATCTTCATTATTGTAATACATAGTATCGCTTGAGAAATCAACGGCCGCCCGTGGACGCTCGTGGCCGCTCGTGGCCTCTTGTGGCGTCGATTTCTCAAGCGATACTATGTATTACAATAATGAAGATAAAGTTTAAAATCATATGACACTGAAACTGCTCGCCTCGCCTCTGCCATTCCGGTGTGAATCGGCCCTTATCCTGCGATTGGTTACTATCTTTCCCTATGTATCTTTGAGGTATTACACCATAGACTTATAAAGGGTAAGAAATGACAATGCCTGTTCATAGGAACTTTACTTTTTATTTAACCTTTTTCTTGAGTAAATATCTATCACAGCAAAGTTACTAGTCATAATAATAACATATTATACTTAATAAAATAACACTTGTTGTTGTGGCTAGGAGTTGATTGTAGGTCGATCAAATTCACTTACCCACGTCTGTTAAAGTCTTGAGAAATTATGAGGCGGACAACAATTCCTGTTTTGGGACAACTTTTTTATTTAAACAGATCTTGCATAAATTGAGGAATATTGAAATAACCGGGACTGGTATTAAATATTTCTGTTTTAGGAAATATATAATTTTATCTCGACCGCCATGTCCCGTAGCTAAGTGTGCTTGGTTAATAATGTCATAGTACTCACTAGATCAGTGGTTCCCAACCTGGGGGTAATTACCCCCACGGGGGTAAAATAGCTATTCTAAAGGGGTAACAGAGGTGGTACCCAAAATAAATTAACTGGCAGAAAAAAATATAAACTGTACATTTTGGAGAAAAACAGCTACAGAATACCCTATCATTGCAGACAGAGATCTGAAAATGTTAGTACCATTAGCTACCACTTGTAAATGCGAGAGCGGCCTCTCAACTCTAGTAACATTTTAAATAATCGGCCAAGTGCGAGTCGGACTCGCACACTAAGGGTTCCGTACCATTATAGAGCAAAATTAGCCCAAAAATTGTGCTTTTTGTATGGGAGCCCCCCTTAATTTTTTTATTTTATTATAATATTATTATTAAATATTAAAGTGCACATAAAACTAAGGACCTTGAGTAAAATTCAAGTACCTTTTGCCATTATTGATATAGAGCCAAAAAGGCCAAAAAAATCACGTTTGTTGTATGGGAGCCCCCCTTAAATATTAATTTTATTTTGTTTTTGGTATTTGTTGTTATAGCGGCAGCAGATATACACAATCTGTGAAAATTTCAACTTTCTAGCTATTACCGTTCTTGAGTTACAGCCTGGAGACAGACAGACAGACGGACAGACATCGAAGTCTCAGTAATAGGGTCCCGTTTTTACCCTTTGGGTACGGAACCCTAAAAAGGCAAGAAACCGTCTGAACGTGGAGCATGATATGAGATGCGCGTTAAGTGTAACTGAAGTCTGAACCTAATTATATTAAAAAACTTGCGAATGTATCAATACAAATTTATAAAGTTGTTTTTAATTGGGGAGGGAGGGGTAAAATTAGTTTCTCTAACAGGCCATAGGGGTAACAGCTCTAAAAAGGTTGGGAACCACTGCACTAGATGAAGGTACTTGAATGACAGGAGAGTTAATATGCTGTCTTAATAATAAGATTTTTTTATCTCCTTTTTTTATCCTCCTTTTTACCTCCTCCCCCCGCGGCCTCCGTACAGTTAACATCGTCTGACGTGCGCTCCGGGATTAAAAATTATATTCGGTGGTTTTAAATCGGTAAATTCGTGCTGAGTGTGTGTAATTAGCTAGGTAACGGTGTAATCTACGTGTACCTACTGTAAGTTTTTTAACACATTTGCTCGTACTTTATTGGATTTAACTCAGTAAGTAAATTTCTTTGTTCACTTTTATCAGTAGGGAATTGTAGGTAGGTAAAATATTGTGTGTGTCGGTACCACTCGCGCGGCGCCGGCCGGCCTTGCGATCAGCTGACTGTGATTATTAAGCTAAACTTTTGTTTCATTATAATTTAAATTCAATAAGTGTAATTGGTACATTCAAATTTTATATTAACTCACAATGTCGAGCCAAAATAATATGCCGCCAGATAAAGATACAAACCCGTTTAATAGAAGCGATAAAACTCCTCGTTCTCCGACATTCTCGTCCGGTAAACGTTTGTTGTCGGAATTATCTCCTTCCTCCTTGTCACCTGTGGAGAAGCGTCACCAACCCACTAGGGACGAGCCTCTGCTGTCCCCCGTTACGTCATTATTAGACACAAGCCGCGCATCTGACGATGCTTGCAATTATTACGAGCTCATCCGCGAAGCTAGCTCGTACTTAGCCAAAATAAACGAGTTCGCAAACGACACCGTGTCTCGCCGTAATAATTTTGAAAAAATAACTACGATCGTCTCACTTCTCGCCATAAAGAACTCCTCCTTGGAAACCAAGGTCGCTAATATGGAACGCGAATTGTTAGCTGCCAAAACTAATCCCGTCGTACAAACAGTTGCCGCCGCGCCTTCTACCTCCTACTCGGACGCGCTTAAGGTGACGCAGAGTTAAAGTAAGAAACCGTGTTGGATATGTTTTAGATTGCTTGTTTTCTATGAGAGGCCGGCCCGGCCTCTCATAGAAAACAAGCAATGGAACAGCAAAAAATGGAAAGGGCGTAAGCGACAAAATGGTTTTTGTCGCATAATTTAAAAACCATAAATACATTTCATATAAGCTATGCACAAATTAAAGTGCATGCTTGAACCAATTTATGTACAAATTTTGGAACCTTAAATCACTCTCCTCTGTTGGAAAAATAGGAATCCCTTTTTTTACAGAGGTATTTTCGATTGATTATTCTGTGCTATAAAAGTTGTCCAATCGTGTTATGCTATGGGCAATTCAAAGACAAAGATACGATGAATACTGACAATGAACTTCAATTTCTTAGCTTTAGTCATTGCTGAGAAAAATCGGCATCGCTACAGCCAAATTATCAAGGCGTCGCCTTAAACTAAGACTTGCGAAGTCAGTGCCGCCAGTCGAGACCCGAAAACCGCTTCTCTGCGTTATTGCCTATCCGACACAAGAAAAATCGGGGGAATTAAAATCATCGTCGGAGACAAAACAAGCTCTGATGAAAGTCATCAACCCGGCCGACGGTTTTCAATTTCACGGCGTCAAAAAAACAGCTAATTCGGGTGTGATCTTGCGACTAACTAGCGAGTCGCAAGTTAATAAACTTAAATCCGTGAAAGCGCTTAAATCGGCCGGTCTGCGACTCGAGTCGCCTAAAGGACGTAACCCACGTATTCTCATAAAAGATGTACCGCAACATATGACGGATGATAATTTCCTTCTCGCACTTTTTAATCAAAATATTAATGGCGAAATGAATATGTCTCAAGAACAATTTTTGCGTTCAACAAAAATAGTAAGACGTCGTAATTTAAATAAAGATTACAACAACAGGAAATGGATAGGTATCGAATTAGACCCCGCTGTGCGTAAACACCTGATCAATTCAAAAGAAAAACTGTTTATCGATTGGGCGATGTGTCGCTTCGTGGACGACGTTGAGCTGGTCCGCCTGCGGCAACTGCCAACAGTTTGGGCACGTCGCTAAATTCTGTCGCGATCCTAATCCTTGCTGCTATCACTGTGCCGAAAAACACAGCTCGTTGTCGTGCCCCAACAAAGATAAAGAAAATTTTAAGCCAGTTTGTGGTAGTTGCCAACGTTATAAAAAATCTTCCGACCACCCCACGGGCTCCCTAGACTGTCCAACATATAAAAGCAAAATGGAGCAACTTATTTTAACTACTAGGTATGGATAGTTTAAATATAGGACAGTTAAACCTCCATAATAACAAGCACGCGACTTTAGAATTAGAAAAGTTAGTGTCTGACCACAATTTAGACTTAGTACTTGTTCAAGAACAATATCAACTCGCGTCGTTTCGGTCGAAAATGATACAAATTAATAACTTAGCTCGCGCGGGTATATACACACCTCAGTCTAGATTTTCAGTCACGGCCTTAACTAACCTTTCGACGTCGCACTGTGCGGTAGCCGAGGTATCGTGTCCTCAGTTTAGACTATACGTTGTAAGCTGCTACTTTCAGTACGCGGATACCGTAGGCCCACATTTACATCAACTCCGCCGCGTATTACAATCTCTCGCGGGTGATAAAATTATTATTGGCGCCGACGTCAATGCATCCTCGCCCTTGAAGTGAGCACGGTCCTCGCGTCGTTGCGAGGTGAATCGCTTGCCCGACTTTCAGTTTAGAAGGTGCAAAGGAGAATCTTGTAAAATAACGCACTCGATGTTCAAGATGAATTATTATAATCTCATGACAAAATCTATCAAAAAGTAAACAAGTCAAAATACCATAAACTAAAGAGTACAAAATAATATAAAAAAGGTTTTTATAAAAGAAATTTAGATATGTACACTACATCACCCCCCTCCAGAGACCGTCAAGGGCGATAATAGTCCGGAAATTTTACATGACGGAAGGTAGAATCTTTAAGTCTTGTCGCTTAAGTCGCCAGAGTTCCTGTGAGTCGGAACTGTTGCAGTGAGTCCCAGTGAGTCGGAACTGTAAGCTGCTGCACGGGATCCAGTGAGTCGGATAGCTGCCGTGCGGGGCCGATGCTACGTGCTGACCAGGAGAGATGTGCTCTGCTTTGCTGACCGGTCGGTGTAGTGAGAAAGCCCGTTGATGCCGATGCGGAGTCGTCCAGGACGCGGTACATTGCGGCTAGTGGACGAGATACCCGATGAGGCGATGCTGGCTGACGCGGTGCGAAGGGGCGGGGAGTGATGGTGATGGAGATGGCGTGTATGGTCACCGATGTCTTGCGCCGTCTCCTTGTTCGCTGGTTACATTCTCCTTCAGATTCTCCATCCTGTGTTCCTTCCGGGGTCACCAATGAAGTGAGCACGGTCCTCGCGTCGTTGCGAGGTGAATCGCTTGCCCGACTTTCAGTTTAGAAGGTGCAAAGGAGAATCTTGTAAAATAACGCACTCGATGTTCAAGATGAATTATTATAATCTCATGACAAAATCTATCAAAAAGTAAACAAGTCAAAATACCATAAACTAAAGAGTACAAAATAATATAAAAAAGGTTTTTATAAAAGAAATTTAGATATGTACACTACACCCTTATGGCACGGCCAGCTTAGGTACACTGACCGCGACCGTCGTACCGCTGTAGAAGACTTTATTGCGGATTTTAACCTCCAAATTCACAACACCCCCGATGCACCACCTACCTATAGTAGCCCAACGGGCGAATCGTCGATTGACGTCACGCTATCCAGCGCGTACGTCCAGATTAGGCATTGGCGTGTCCTTCCTGATGCGTCATGTAGTGATCACCGCTTATTGGTGTACGAGTTTTCTCGTGCGGTCCCGAGTGATACCGTAGTCAATTCTAATGACTATAAATACAACGTAAAGAACGGCGATTGGAATTTATTCCGCTCATTACCGCTCATGCCGGAGACTTCACTCGGCCGGATTTAAACGTCGATGAGTGCGCGGAAATTATGACAAACACATTTGTTTACTGTGCCGATGTAGCCTTGGGTCGTAGACCTCTTAAAAAAGATCACAACTGTAAATGGTGGAACAGTAACCTTCTTAATCTTCGTCGGGAATTTAGAAGGGCCAGGCGCAAAATCAATAATCTTCGTAAATCTGGCCACGATCGTTCGGATAATAATTACATAATTAGTTTGAATAACCTACGCATTTCAAGGTCACGCTATCGCGCCGCCGTTATGTTAGCGAAAAATAATATGTTGAAGAATGCCGCGAATAGACTGGATAAAGAGGGCTCCTGGTCCTCTTTATACCACGAGCTTAAACCCGGTAGTAGTAATGAGCCAAGCTTTTTCTCAAATATTAAAATTAACAACTCTTACACTTGTAGCTTAGACGAAACGGCGAAGGCATATCTAAACGTTCTCATCCCAGACGACGAGCCCTCCTTGGATGATGAACACCACCGCGACATTAGGAGTAGAATGCTAGACCCCATTCATACACCGGCCTCAGATTTACCAACTTCGGAGGAGTTTAGTAAAATAGTAAACCTTTTGCCTATAAAAAAATCTGCGGGCGAGGATAAAATATCGAATATTATGATAAAACAAGCGTGCTTAGCGGCCAGTTCATCGATTCTACATGTTTACAACAGATGTATCGCAGAAGGTATATTTCCAAAAATTTGGCGCACCGGTTGCTTAAAATTAATACCTAAAGCGGGAAACAAACCTCCTGACGACCCAAAATCTTACCGTCCGATAACGTTACTGCCTTGCTTAGATAAATTACTAGAACGTCTCATCGTACCTCGCCTGCTACCCGGTGGCCCTAAATTTCATAGTCATCAGTTCGGTTTCACCGCCGGGAAATCGACTGTTGACGCGGCTATGGAAGTTAGAAAAATAGTAAATCTTTCGGAATCTAAATACGTGGTCGCCATTTCATTAGATATCTCCGGCGCGTTCGATCATGCTTGGTGGCCGATGTTATTATTAAAACTATAAAATCGAGGTTGCTACTCTAATATTTATGCCATAATACGTTCTTATTTTTTTAACGGTCAAACTAAGCTTCGACTTGGCCATTGTACACACGCCAAAGATTTAACATGCTGCTGCCCTCAGGGCTCTGTTATCTCGCCAAAACTATGGAATTTCGGATTTGATGATTTATTAAGTCGTCCTCTACCACCGCTGTGCGTACTAGTTGGCTACGCCGATGACGGTTTTCTCATCGTTCATGCAAATTCACGTTCCGAAATTGAATCTAAAGCCAATGATAGTCTTAATTTAATATCGAGCTGGGGTAAACGTAATCGCCTGAAATTCGCCGTGCATAAAACTTACCAAATTCTTTTAAAAGGGTCCCTTATATCTTCCCCTAGCATTAAACTTGACAATATTAACGTTAAACGCAAACAGTCACTCTGTTATCTTGGTTTTTACTTGGAAAATAAATTTACATTTTTAGAACATATAATTCAAACCGGTGAGAAAGCGAAGCGCAATTTTTACTCCTTTTCCAAAATATCTACGTCGACATGGGGCCTCTCCTTCAAAACCCTAAAATTAATTTACACTGCTACTTACCTAGGCAGCATTTGCTACGGGGCCCCCGTGTGGGCCGACAGAGCAACAATCGGCGCGGCTCGTCGCAAGTTGCTACAAAGCCAACGTCTTGCTCTTATATTCTTATGTAAAGCTTACAGGACCACAAGCACCGAAGCCTTACCTGCGTTAGCCGGAGTTTTACCCGTTGACCTTGAGATTCAGCGTCGTGCGACAATGTACTATCATAAAAAAAAAACATTGACAACCCGTTCTTTTTAAGCGCTCGCGATAAAATTAAAATAGCAAGACTGTTTGAACCTTTAGAAAACTCTGTGCAAAGCCTAATCTCCGAATGGCAGTCACGATGGGACTGTTCCACCAAAGGGCGACACCTTTATAATTTTTCCCTAATATTCGTGAACGGCTATCCAAACATTGGATGGATATTGATCACTGCGTTTCTCAATTCCTGACCGGTCATGGAAATTTTAAGGCCAAACTTTACGGATTTAAACTAGTAGCATCACCCATGTGCGAGTGCTCGACCGAAGGCAACAGGTTTGAACAAACCGCGCATCATGTTCTCTGGGAGTGCAGTCTCTGGCAGGACGAAAGAACTACTATGCTAAACAACCTATTCTGTACATCTGGAGTAGCATACTACGGTGATCTCGTAGACAGCGCTAGGAACTTCCGTGCCTTCAAGCGTTTTTGCCACAATTATTATTGGCAACAGTCAAACACAATAAACTCCAATATTAACTTAGCTTTAGCTTAGGAGTCACAATTATTAACCTTATTTACGTGGTGCTCCCCCTTAAGTTCTTTGACTTTCGGTCATTGCAACTTTGTGCTGTCTCCCGCTTTTATGGGGAGGGAAATTTGAATCTTCCTACTCCTCCTATTTTCTTCTGATTAATTTCGTTGCGGGTCCCAAGACAGTATTAGCATGTCCCTCGGGCTCCCTGAGATCATATCAAAGGGTTTTCGTGGTTGGATACCGCTGTCGATCCTGGCGACACAGGAGATACAGTGGTGGGAATGTGTGGTGGGCCAAAGCCCGTTTAAAAAAAAAAGATTTTTTTATCTCCTACGCTGATTACGTCGTATTTTTTTTTGCATTTCTATACTGTTGTTGTGTTTTTGGTTGTTTAAGTACATTAGCAGAGTTGAATCCTTCAATTGAAGGGTAATTCCTGACAAACATGCAATTTTGATGAAAATGTAAAAAAAATAAAAATTCATTATTTTGTATTTTTATACAGGATTATGTCAGGTTGTTATGTCGATATGAAGTTTATTCTTGAGGCCCTCTTTTATCCTAATAACCTAAATAGCTGTACTCCCTCAAAGTTTAGGAGACATGGTAATGATCATTTGAAGCACGGTAATGACAATTTACAGCAAAGTGGTCAGTTTTATGTGTCTTGCCATCTTAAATCTGCGAACAATATACAATTTTGATATAAAATAATATGTTAGTTTATGTTCATCCCCTCCTATATAAAATCCAAAATAAATATTACGTCATTACTGTGTAAGATTGCTCATTACCGTGGTTAAAAATACCAAAAAATACACGGTAAAACATGGTAATTACGAACATGGTAATGACGAATGCCATGTTTATCCGGATTGTATATGAAACGAAACACTTTTCTGGAACAATATTTCATTCGAGGACTCTTTAAACCATCATTCTTTTATTATAAACCAAATACGTTATGATTACGTCAATACTTACTGAGTACTGAGATCCAGGTAGATGACGCGTCTCCGTGACAAACACCAAAACTCAAACAGAAAACAATATTTAATTATTTTTCTGGCGCTAACAGGTGACTCGTGTAAACTCCGATAGATCGATTAAGGCTGCCACAATACGGGGGACGTACATCAATATATGCAAAGTGTATCTAATGAGTTATACACATCGCGACATGTCATGACACGGTAATGATGTTTTTTTCTTGGGACACAGTTTAAAATTATTTTCTGTGTTATTTAATTCATTAAAATATGTAAGATTGACTTATTTAGGTAGATCAAGTATTGAAGTTTGCTAGTATTATGTTAAACTGGGCGTAAAAGATGTGATTTTTTTAAATCTTATTATAATGGTTCATTTTCGGGTTTTGGGACACCCACGATAATGTCGTTACGGCACTTTTAAATTTAATTTTATCTTTTAAATTATCCTTAAAATACAACAATTAAATTCGTTATAGCTATAAAAAGAAAAAGACGACGTTAATACAATAAATCCTTGAAAAGCACTTAAATGCTTTAGATTTATTAATTTATTTCTTCGGACATCAAAATTGCATGTTTGTCAGGAATTACCCTGAAGCTATTACAATATTTATTCGTTCTTTAGTCCATTCAGGTTTAGTACATCCGTCCTGTCTATTAGCGTAAAACTTTCTTAGCTCTATGTCGAATCTTTCTTTATCGGACATAACCTCAGAATTAGTTTCTGGTTCTGTTGAACTTTCAGCACTAATTTCACTTGTATCAGTCATTTTGTATTTACAGACACACTTTTAGATAAATTTTTGCACTATTTTTCAAATCCAACTGCAATTTTAAACATATTAAATATTGAAAACTGCTAGTTCGCTTACAAAAACAACCACAAACAAAACAACGCGTGACAATCAATTGACATTCAAAATGTCAACTCTTCAACCAATCAGAGAAGATGTTGTTGTGGGGCGCTTAAGCCGACCAATCAGTGATTTTTTTCGATAATAACTAACGATTCGTTTCGCAATCTTACTAAGGCGACTCGTGTTTTCGCAAAAACACTACCTTTTGTGAGTAAGTTTGAAAAATGTAATCACCATTGTCTAATTATCCGTGTTTTCACAATGTCCCTAGGATTTTCGCGATAATTCGATTTATCAAATAATCCTACGACATATACGTCAATAATTTTGCCAAATGCAACAAATAGCCAATAGCAAATACAAATAGCCATATAAAGTGCCTCCATAACGTCGTATCCTACGAATAAGGGCGCCCTGGTCACTATGGCTTTTTATTTTTATTGCAAAATCGAAATCGGCAGCTCATTATCTATAACCTTCAGTGTAAAAAATAGTAAAAAGTTAATTTTAATAACCAGTAAATTAAAAAATTTTAAAAAATGCCACATTTGTTAGCTCTTAAATTCCCCGGTGAAAAAAGCAACAAAGGCTTCAGTGACCGTTTTCTTGGAGTGCGTGAAAGGACGCTCGGGGCGGGGACTTACTCCGCGAACTCGCATATGCGTCATTGCACTGTTTCTTGTTTAAATTACTTTGTGTTAATTAGACGTTTCCTTTAAATTACAATGAAACGGAGAGGACAGAAATTAGCCATGCCTAAAATGAAGCAGGTTGTGATGAAAAACCGTTAAAAGGAACACCTAGTAAGTATAAAAAATGTTTTATATTCTTAAAAGCAATTACCTTGAAAAAAGACACTATTGTGTCTGTGGCCTTTTTCCACGGAATCGTCTCTTAGTACTAATACTAGGGAACTGTTTGCCCTAATGGCTTTTGTGGCCTTTTTCTATGTACGAAATTTATTTCTTTAATTTTTCTTTAGTTAAACAGTTGTTATTGGCAAAATTATTATACGAATTTGCCTTTTATTTATTAACCGTTTCGAAAAGTATATCATTGAAAGTTTATAACGTTTTGTTACAAATTTTAATAAAAAGCCGCAGTAAGCTTTGTGGCTTTTTGCGTAGTATAGAAAAATAGTTAAAGGTTGTGTCTGCTACAAGAATCTCAGGAACTACTGGTCCGATTTGAAAAATTCTTTCAGTGTTAGATAGATCAATTATCGAGGAAGGCTATAGGCTATATTAATTTATGCCGCTAAAACTAATAGGAGCAAAGAAATAGAGGAAAATGTGGAAAAAACGGGGGAAATTATTTGAAAGGGCTTATTTGAACGCGCTAATCTCAGGAACTACTGGTCCGATTTGAAAATTTCTTTCAGTGTTATATAGCCCAATTATCGAGAAAGGCTATAGGCTATATTTTATCACGCTAAGACTAATAGAAGCAAAAAAATAGAGGAAAATGTGGGAAAAAACGGGGGAAATTATTTGAAAGGGCTTATCTCACGAACTACTAGAGCATTTTTTCTGTTATTTGGGTCAGATAAGAAGTACACCACGTGAAGCATCATAGGCTTTTTTGTGGACTAATACGAGATTAATATCTAATTTACGCGGGTTAAGCCGCGCGAAACGTCTAGTATTCAATTATAAAATAATATTCCACAGTATAATTTGAGCTTTTTTTGCATTTTTAGGTTCTACAAAATGAAAACAGTCCCCGGTGCTTAAAGAAAATGAAAAAAAAGTTTTGTTTTTATTAAAACATTTAGGAAAAGAGCTTTTGGTGTGTTGAGAGTGAGTGTATCGAAACTGTTTTTAATACACTAAATTTTTTGCTTTATTGGACGAACTGTTAGTAACTGAACGTGCCCAAAATTGAGTACATATTATCTTTTGCTGTGCTGATGCACAGCACAAGAGATGTAAGTACTTAAAATTTTGTACAAAATAATCTTAGGTAAAAAATGACCGATGATACATCTGCATCATAATGTATCATCAGTCATCAGTCATCACACTCTAGCAAAAGCGACACGAGGGATGTCGTATATCGTCTTATTTGAAAGCATTTCATTTCAAATACAAAATATTAGCGTTATCATGCTAAGCTGATGTTGGAGTAGAATAGGCACTGCTCCGTCATATTATAACTACTCATACAGCTAAACCAAGAGCCAGTGACAGCCAGACTTTCGGCATTTTATAAAAGTTTTTCTGCACCTATATAACACCAATATGTTATATTATTTATAACCTATACTTATATTATAAATGGGAAAGTATGTTTGTTTGTCCTTCCTTCACGCCTTAGCGAAGCAACTCATTGACATGATTTTTGGCATAGACTTAGTTAAAAGAATGAAGAGTAGCATAGGCTACTTTTGGTCTTGGAAAAACATCATGTTCCTAAAATATTCGTATTTTTACGCGATTTTCGAAGTCCACGCGACTGAAGCGCCGGGGGGGGGGCAAAAGCTAGTAACTCCTATAGAGGTAAGAACGGCAAGCAACTATAGAGCTTCGGTCGCGGATACTTTAGGGGGTATCCAGTTTTGAAAGTCTACCGCACCTTCGATAAAATTTAAGGCAATTTTTTTTCCTAGGGATAACTGTGTGAATCTCGTCTCCCACTACCGGGCCCTTATGATAGTTGCTCCCTACTACCAGACAACTTATGCCAGTTACTTCCCACTGCCATACCACCTTTAAGTGTAAGTAATACTTTTGGCATTTCAGGGAATAATTAAGGGTGTCTGATAGTTTATAGTAAGTGTCAAAAATGCCCGACACTTTAAGATGAGATTCCTATATTGTTTCCGTGAGACTTTAAAGTTGAGCCCAATGCTGAGCGTCGATTGCTGCCCACCTCATCTGCAACTGCTGCAACGTGTCTTCGAACTGCCACTTTTCTGTTAATGCTTTCAGGTCAATGTTGCTTACCGTTCGTGAAAATGCTTTAAAGTTCGTCATCTGCTTACGTAACATTTCTGCTGTTTTGCTGTCGACTCCTTGGGAGACTGTCCTTGACACCCGTTCTGCTGATGCTGCTGTTGATGGACCAGGGATAGGTAACGGGCTTGCTCCATGACTTGGGACCTCAAGTACCTTACCCTCTGGTTGTGCTACTGCTGGTGAAGTCACCTGCGTGAGACACTGCTGCAAAGTTGACTTCGTGATCTCGTAGTTTCTGGTAGCCCGTTCATTGAGACTTTTTATGGGCTCAGAATTTTCGTCTACGTATCTGTCGATTCTGCTTAAATTCTTCCCAATATTCGTCAAGGGTTTGTAACTTCCGCTTAACGTAATCTACTGTCCTACGATCTCGCCCCGTCTTCTTGAAAGACGCATGCAACTGCTCTATCGCACCTACTAACTGCTCTTGATTTTCGTAAATATCCTCCATTTTGGTAACTTATTGCTCAAAGTAAAAAAATTGAAAGATCTTACTTGATTTGCTCGGGAACTTCTCTGCTGCTGCTGCTCACGCTCTGAACAGCGTGATGATTTGCTGATGAGATGCTGAAGCGATGCTAATGCTGATGCTGCTGTCTGCTGCTTGCAGACAGGAACCACACTGCTATGCTGAATACTGCTGCTGCTGATGCTCGTCTCCCACTACTACAACACTGATTCGCGGGAAACTGTTTTGCTATATCACTAGTCCACCGTCCTGCTACACTGCTATGTTACTCCACTATACTGCTGTTCTGTTACACTGCTGTTCTGCTACACTATTCTGCTACACTAATATGCTATTCCACTTCACCACTACACTGATATGCTACACTGCTTTTTACCACTACACCACTACTGTACTGTCTGCTGAATGCTGATTTAGTGAACTGTTTTTCTGTCACTGATAGTCCTCACTCGCGAATGATCCTGCTTTGGCCAAATCGCGGAAGGTCTCAAAGCTCGAAGGACCATATTATGTGGGGGTTTGGCTAATGAAACCAAAATGTTCCCGAGTATAGATTTTATTAATTGTCCCACATAAGATTGATATAATATGCTTGCTATAAAGGTGCTAGGGAGCACGCGCGGTGCTTAGCGGTTCTAAACGCGTACTGACTATAACTGACGGTAAAATGTTACGGTGTGATTTGTGATTTATATGACACCGTACACACCTACTCCTACATTTCCTGTTTCTTGTAACTTAGAAGAGTCAGTAAACATATGATGCCAATTACTGTATTGGGTATTTATAAAATTATTAATGTTATCTTTAGTTAATAAATCATATTTTACATCAGGTTCAATCAACAGACTTTCAAAATTATATGAGAACAAAGGTAGTACATCAGATTGATAAATAGGAGCAGATATAGAAAGAAGTTTACGGTAACTTACAATAAGGCATGGCAAATATCTTTTATAAAAGGGACGTGACTCTAAAACGCTATTCAGTTGAGCTAGTTTTTCTAGTAATGGATGGAATTTATATTGTTTCAAACGAAAAACAAATCTATCACTTAAATATTGTCTCCTTAGACTCAAGGGTGGCTCAGTGCATTCTACCTGTAAGGCATTAATGGGGCTTGACTTCATAGCTCCACCTATTATTCGGAGAGCTTTAGACTGAATTTTATCTAATTTTTTCATAACACACAAATTATCACCTACTAATAAAAATATACCGTAGTCTAAGACACTTCTAATAACAACATTATAAATGAATTTTAAACAAAACGGATGAGCTCCCCACCAAACTCCCGCAAGACATCGCAGCATATTCAAGTTACGTTCACATTTAGAAATTGCATATTCAATTTGAGAGTTACCATTTAACTTGTTATCAAGATGTACACCTAAGAATTTTGCGCTTGTAGTAACTGGAATTGATTTATTATCATAAGAGATGCTTACATTTGGAACAGAAACCTTTTTAGTAAATACTACTACACTACTTTTCTCCACTGTTAAATCTAACCCATTATGGAAAAGCCATTGTTTCAGGACAGCAAGACTTTGATTTAATAAATTACAAGCGACATTAATGTCTGCATTAATAGCATAAATTGTTAGGTCATCCGCGTATTGCAATTTCTTAACAAATTTTGCAATTAGGGGGGCCAAATCGTATGTATAAATGTCATAAAGTAGTGGGCTTAAAACTGACCCTTGTAGCAATCCTTTAAATACAGCACGGAGAAAATATTCAATGTCATTAACAAATACATAAATTAGTCTTTCTTTAATTAAATTGATAATGAACCTGATAAGAATGGGGGGAACATTTAATTTGTGCATTTTTTTCTCTAAAATTGATATTAAAACATTATCATAGGCAGACTTAATATCTAAAAAGGCAGCCACAACGTACTGTTTGTTTATAAAAGCTAAACGAATATCTGTAGTAAATATGCTTAAATTATCCATAGTGGATTTACCTTTTCTAAAACCGAATTGACTGTTTGACAATAATTTATGATGCTCAAGGAACCATTCCAATCTATTTTTAATTAAATTTTTTTCAGCCACTTTGATTAAAACTGATGATAGAGCTATTGGTCTATAAGAAGTAATTTCGTCAGCGGGCTTATTAGGTTTCAATATTGGTATTACTTCCTGTGATTTCCACGAGTCAGGAATGTTTCCAGAAATCATGACCGTGAAGTGAGCACGGTCCTCGCGTCGTTGCGAGGTGAATCGCTTGCCCAACTTTCTTGTTTTGAAGGTGCGAAGGAGAAAATGATAAAATAGCACACTCGATATTCCAGTTGAATTATTATCATCTTATGACAAAATCTATCAAAAAGTAAACAAGTCAAAATACCATAAACTAAAGAGTACAAAATAATATAAAAAAGGTTTTTATAAAAGAAATTTAGATATGTACACTACATCACCCCCCTCCAGAGACCGTCAAGGGCGATAATAGTCCGGAAATTTTACATGACGGCCTGACCTCGTCGTTCTAATGATGTTATCATCAGCGGGTTGCAAGTCGCAGTTATCCGCAGGAGTGTAGTGATGGGTGTTACTGTTGAGTAGTGAGTGTGGAGTGTCTTGGCGCGTGTTAGTATTATGTTGTGAGTATGGTGTGATGGTAGGGTCACTCAGTATGAAGGCCGGCTTGATCCGGTCAATTGATACGGTAACCTGCTTACCATTTACTAAAATTTTGAAAACTTTGTCCCCTCTTTCCACAACCTTATGCGGGCCAGAGTATGCTGGCTTTAAACCACCGCCAGTACAGTCCCTCAAGAAAATATGAGTTGAGGAAGATAAATCCTTATGAACAAAAGTTTTGAATTTGCTGTTGTGCCTAGCCGCAGGTGATGGGCGGAGTTTCCTGACAATACTTCGAAGTTTTGACAAGTACTCCGTCATATCGCTAGTCTCATCAGCCTGAGGGTCAAAGAACTCACCCGGAAGCCGTATCGGTTGACCGTACACCAGTTCGGCTGCTGAAGCCTGAACATCCTCTTTGAAAGATCCGCGAATGCCTAACAGTACTAATGGGAGGGATTCCACCCAACTGTCATTTGCATGGCATATGATTGCGGCTTTGAGTTGACGGTGAAATCTCTCCACCAGTCCATTGCAGGCAGGATGGTATGCAGTGGTTCTGCGGTGTTGAAAGCCAGCGATCGTAGATAAGCTCTTAAATAATGCCGATTCGAACTGCCTACCTCTATCTGTAACGATATCAGATGGGCAGCCGAATCGAGCGATCCAACCACTCAGTAGGGCCTTTGCCACCATTTCTGCAGTTATGTCAGCAAGCGGTATTGCCTCAGGCCATCGCGTAAAACGGTCGACGGCAGTGAGACAATAGCGGAAACCTTGGCACAGTGGCAAAGGACCCACGAGATCAATATGAATAAAAGCAAATCTCGATGAGGGCAGTTTAAAGTTACCCACCGGAGAGTACACATGCCTAGTGATCTTCGATCGCTGACAAGCCGAACATGATCGAACCCACTCGCGACAATCCTTCCGAATACTAGGCCAAACATATTGCTTGGAAACTAGTCTTATGGAAGCCTTTGCCCCTGGGTGACTAAGAGAATGCAGGCTGTTGAAAATAGCTTTGCGTAACTCTTGTGGCACATAAGGTCTAGGCGTAGCGGTGCTAATGTCACAGTAGAGCTGGCTACCCGAACCCGGAATCTTAAGACGCTGTAAGCGTAGTGAGGTAGCGTCATCTAAAAGATGCTTCAGTTCGGGGTCCTCAACCTGAGCAGCTGCGATTATTTCAGCGGACACAGGCTGAGAAATCTCCTCTACACGTGAAAGTATATCCGCCACAACATTATCCTTTCCGGATATATGCCGGATATCTGTGGTAAATTGAGCGATCAGATCTAGGTGCCTGAACTGCCTTGGGGAACAGTTTTCTTTCCGGTTTCGAAAGGCGAATGTCAGTGGCTTGTGATCTGTATAGACCACAAAGTCACGTCCCTCGACCATATGCCTAAAGTATTTTACGCTCTCATATATTGCCAGCAGCTCTCGGTCATATGGTGAGTATTTTTTTTGAGTTGGACTTAGCTTGTGTGAGAAGAAGGCGAGGGGTTGCCAGGCATCCCCATCGTGTTGCTGGAGGACACTACCTATAGCGTTGTCGGATGCGTCCGTCACCAACGACAGTTTGGCATCGCACCGGGGATGGGCCAGCAAGGCGGCCTGACATAGACCTTCTTTGCAAGCCACAAAGGCCTTTGATGCTTCGCCTGTTATGTCCACTGGATGGGAACCCTTGACCGAACCCGTAAGCAACTCGTTAAGTGGAGCTTGATGCTGGGCAGCTTTGGGAATGAAGCGCCTGTAAAAGTTTACCATTCCCAAAAACCTGCGTAACTCCCTTACAGTCTTCGGCTTTGGGAAGTTTTTAATAGCCTCTACTTTTTCTGGAAGAGGTGTAGCTCCTGCGCCCGAGATTTGATACCCTAAAAATTTTACCTCCGCAACTCCAAAAAGACACTTGGAAACGTTTATGACCATGCCATATTCACGTAACCTAGCAAAAAGTTGACGGAGATGCTCTTCGTGAGTTTTTTGGTCCTTCGAGAACACCAAAAAGTCATCCAAGTACGCGTACGTGAAATCGAGTCCCCGCAGCATCTCGTCCACGAAACGCTGAAACGTCTGAGCGGCGTTACGAAGCCCGAACATCATGTACGGGAATTCGTATAGGCCGAACGGCGTTGTTATAGCGGTCTTCGGAATATCATCTGGGTGGACTGGAATTTGGTTATAGGCTTTAACCAGGTCAATGGTGGAAAATATGGTGCTCCCTGCTAATGTATGGGTGAAATCATGAATGTGCTTGATGGGATAGCGATCGGGAATCGTGCGGGAGTTGAGCATACGGTAATCGCCACAGGGACGCCAGCCGTTGTCCTTTTTCGGAGTCAGATGGAGCGGCGATGCCCATGATGACTCTGAAGGGCGACACGTACCTGCCTGTAACATGGCGTCAAACTCAGCTTTCGCAATTTTCCACTTTTCAGGTGCTAACCGTCGCGGTGTACACGATACAGGCTGTCCAGGTGTAGTTCGTATATGATGTACTGTATTGTGTTTCGGAGTGCGGTGTACTCCAGGTGGACGTGTAATGTCGGGGAATTCCTGTAGTATGTGTGTATATGCGGAATCACCAAGACTCACCTTCACCGAAGACACATCACCACAATGACGGGCAGGCGACGCCGGGGCGGAAAGGCTTGTATAGTTATCGATGAGGCATTGATTCCTGCAATCAACAACTAAATTGTAAAAAGATAAAAAATCTACGCCTATAATCGCCCTTGTAACGTCGGCAACTATAAATCGCCAAGAAAATTCACGGCGTAAACCTAGATTTAAATTTAAATTAATAAACCCGTATGTAGGTATCGGTGTCCCATTGGCCGCACACAAAACGTAGGTGGTCTTCTCCAGTCGCCTAGGGATCGCCGATCGGGGGTAGACACAGAGGTCGCTTCCGGTGTCGACCAAGAACTGCCCCTTCGACCTTCGATCGGTGACAAATATGCGACCGGTATTCGGGCAATCCTCGGCCGCCATTACAGATTGCCCCGTGAGTTTTCCGACTTGTGGTAGTCGCACGGCTTCACACACTTCCGGGCTTCGGCCTGAAGTGATGTCGGACCGCTGACGGGTGCGACTGCGACTGCTAGAACGTCCTCGGGGGGGGGTCAGTCGTTCCACTTGGCTTGTCAGCTTTTGTACCTGCTCGGTCAGCACGGCAATCTCAGGGTGGGCACTCGAAGACGGTGGTGGAGCAGCTACAGCAGAAGACGACGGCATCCGGAGACCGACCACGTCGTGGATCCTGTCGGCTAGTTCCGCCAACTCAGGGAGACCAGTCTTGGACTGCGAGGCTACGATGGCTTGGGTGCCTGCAGGAAGACTACTGCTCCAGATGCTCCGCAGGAACTCTTCGGGTACTCCCGGGCCAGCAAGATTAAGTAGATGGCGGTAGAACTGCGAAGGCTTTCTGTCGCCGAGCTCCTCATGCATAAGAAGTTGTCTTATTTTCTTTTCCCGCGATGCCGAAAGTCGTTTAACTAGTTCGCTTTTCAATCTTTCGTACTTAGCCGTTGGTGGAGGGTTAGCTATTATATCTTCTACCTCAGCCGCGTACTGCGAGTCCAAGTTGCCGGTGACGTAGTAAAATTTAGTCTCGTCAGATTTTATGCCAGATAATATGAACTGCGCCTCCATCTGCGCAAACCATAACCCGGGTTTTTCAGGGTAAAACGGGGGAATACGTACGCCAACGCGAAATGTTTCTCCCGCCGCGCCGTCCCTTTGTTCGCTGGTTACATTCTCGTTCAGATTCTCCATCATGTATCACGTCGGGGTCACCAATGAAGTGAGCACGGTCCTCGCGTCGTTGCGAGGTGAATCGCTTGCCCAACTTTCTTGTTTTGAAGGTGCGAAGGAGAAAATGATAAAATAGCACACTCGATATTCCAGTTGAATTATTATCATCTTATGACAAAATCTATCAAAAAGTAAACAAGTCAAAATACCATAAACTAAAGAGTACAAAATAATATAAAAAAGGTTTTTATAAAAGAAATTTAGATATGTACACTACAACCGTATTAATAAGATTTAGGTAGTAACCTAACGCTTTATCCCCTAAGTTCGATAAAAAAGAATACGGAATACTGTCCATACCTGGAGTAGAATTATGTACACTTGATAAGACACCTTTTAGCTCAACCATTGTGAAAGGAGAATCTATTGCGGAATACGAATGTTCTCTTATGTAACAAGTTGGAGAGGATACCGGGAAAAATTCTGCTACTGAAGATGGAGCTAACCGATCAATATAACTACTTAAAAATTCTTTAGGAAGTACCATAGTCTGTTCTTTAAAACCGGATCTGAATCTTTTTATGCTTTTCCACACCTCAGATGGACATGTGGATGGAGATAGAGATGAACAGAAATTTTTCCAACCCTGTTGCTTTTTTTGTTTTAAAAAGATCCGAGTGGATTTATTGATTTGCGTTAATTTATCAAAATTTTTACTAGACATATTGTCAGCATATTCCCTTTCAATAACTTTTCTTTTTTTAACTGCTTCCGAACATTCGGAGTCCCACCACGGAGGGAACGGGACTTTTGTTCCCATTGCTTTTTTTGTGGGGAATTGCTTCTCAGCAACTTCAATAATTGTCTTAGCTAATTTATAATATAATAATTCAGAAGCAGTTATTTCATTACCTAATCTAATTTCAGGAAGATAATTGATTTGACATTCTATTTCATTTTTGAACTTACTCCAATCAACTTTATCTAATTTATATCTATTTCTTATTCTTTTTTTATTTATGTTGTTATTTTTGTAAGCCAAAGATAAACATATGGGATAGTGATCACTGCCGTATGAAGAAGACAAAGTTTGCCAAGATATAGTCCGTCAAAAAATTCACGACATTAATAGAGTCGCCACTTGTTTCCGGTGTGGCCTATTATGGCCACACTGTATCCAGTCACTATAAAAGATTTTGATACTTTATATTAAATACAGTTTTAAAAACACGTTGTAAATATTATAATTTATATATATTATTATGTAGTTAAGAAAATTTGAAATAATTATGATGTAGTTATATTGTGTGTTTAATTTACGATATTACAAGAAACAATCTAATGTATATAAAGCAGGGCTCGAAAAACGTTATATTTTTCGAAACGTTATCGCCTTGAATACTTAAAGAACGTTTCATTTCGGTTTCGTTCGGAACGGAACGTTATTCGGAACATTTTTTGAGAACGTAATGATTTTTTTGTTTTTGATCCTTAAAACGGTTTTAAACGGTTTTTCCCGTTTCCTCGGTGAAAAGTTAAATATATATAGTCCGCGCGGAACTAGTTGGCCGCGCTTTAGGTAGGGACGGGGGTGAGGGGGCGGGTTGCTTGCTGCTCGCAATGCACATGAGATTAGACAGTGACGACCAATCTCAGATATCGGGAACAATAATATTATTTAATTATTGGAAAGAATAAATTAAAGGCATTAGACAATTGATCAGTTTTATATTCTAAACCCGCTATCCCCAACCCGCGGCCCGCGGGCCGCATGCGGCCCGCCGGGACTTTATATTTTGTGGCCCGCGTGATGTTAAACAATTTTGAAATTCACGCCCACCGGCAAAATAACGTAAAGTCTAAATATCATTAATAATATTATTAAATCTATACATATAATAAATCTGTAGAAATGTCAATTCTGTACATTAAAGATATTCAAAAAATAATAAGCGGAGGGTGTCACAATATCGCTATAGAAGCCGAAAAGTTAGTTAGTTTTTTTGTCTGTCTGTCTGTCTGTCTGTCTGTATGTCTGTCTGTATGTTTGTTCCAGCATCACACAAAAACTACTGATCCGATTTGAATGCGGTTTTCGCAGATATATTTGTCTTCTTCCAACTTAACATCTGGTGTATAAAAATTTCCCTCCCCACCCCTCTAAGGGGACAAAAGAGGGGGTCAGATTTTGTATCAAACTTTTTTCTTTAACACGAAAACTACCGATTTGATTTGGATACGGTTTTCGCAGATATATTTGTCTTCTTCCAACTTAATATCTGGTGTATTAAATTTTTCCCCCCATCCCTCTAAAGGTACGAAAGAGGGGGTCATATTTTGTATAAGACTTTTGCTGTAACACGAAAACTACTGATCCGATTTGTATACGGTTTTCGCAGATATATTTGCCTTCTTCCAACTCAACATCTGGTGTATAAAAATCACCCCCCCCCCCACCCCTCTAAGGGGACCAAAAAGGGGGTCAGATTTTGTATCAAACTTTTTTCTTTAATGGACTTACTTCATATTATTAACTGTTTTTCCAACTTAACATCTGGTGTATAAAATTTTTCCCCCCACCCCTCTTAGGGGACAAAAGAGGGGGTAAGATTTTGTGTCAACTGATGAAGTAGAAATACTTTAAATGGCAAAACAACGTTTGTCGGGACAGCTAGTATAATATTAAATCTTTAATTTTGAAGAAAGTTATTTTTTAACCCTAAAAAATTTTTGTTGCGGCCCGCAATTCGCGACACCAAGACCAAAACATGTTTGTGGCCCGCATGAAAAAAAGGTTGGGGACCACTGTTCTAAACTATTGACATCGGCTTTCCGTTTTTTAAAAAACGTATGCACTTTAAATATTATTTCCTTAGACTGTCTTTTTATCGGCGGACTCATCTTGCTATTGCAATCTCTTGTGCGAAGCGCCCCTGCCTCTCCGTCCCACCGCTTACATACCTCAGGCGCGGCCAACTAGTTCCGCGCGGACTATAACAAAAACTATTATTTTTCGGGCATTCGTTTGCGGCGAGCACGGCGAGGCAATAATAGGCCAAGTGCGTGTCGGACTCGCTCATGGAGGGTTCCGTACCGTTACAGAGCAAAATAAGGTCAATAATTGTGTTTTTTGTATGGGATTAATTTTATTATTTTTTTTTAGTTTTATTAATTAACTAGCTGTCCCGGTAAACGTTGTTTTGCCATTAAAGTATTTCTAGTTCATCAGTTGATACAAAATCTGACCCCCTGTTTGGTCCCCTTAGAGGGGTGGCGGGGATTTTTTTACACCAGATATTGAGTTGGAAGAATACAAATATATCTGCGAAAACCGTATGCAAATCGGATCAGTAGTTTTTGAGTTATAGAAAAAAGTTTGATACAAAATCTGACCCCTCTTTCGTCCCCTTAGAGGGGTGGGGGGAAACATTTTTATACACCAGATGTTAAGTTGGAAGAAGACAAATATATCTGCGAAAACCGCATTCAAATCGGATCAGTAGTTTTCGTGTGATGCTGGAACAAACATACAGACAGACAGACAGACAGACAGACAGACAGACAGACAGACAGACAGACAAAAAAACTAACGACAGTTTTGGCTTCTATAGCGACGTAGTAACACCCCCCGCTTATTATTTTTTGAATATCTTTAATGTACAGAATTTTCATTTCTACAGTTTTATTATATGTATAGATAAAGAACTTATATAGTCAAGGACTCGATTAAAATTTCAAGAGCCTCCCTATTATCGTTATTGATATCGAGCAAAAAAGGCCAAAAAATTACGGTTGTTGTATGGGATATGAAATATATATATATATATATATATATATATATATATATATATATATATATATATATATATATATATATATATATATATATATATATATATATATATATATATATATATATATATATATATATATATATATATATATATATATATATATATATATATATATATATATATATATATATATATATATATATATATATATATATAATATCGAGCAAAAAAGGCCAAAAAATTACGGTTGTTGTATGGGATATGAAATATATATATATATATATATATATATATATATATATATATATATATATATATATATATATATATATATATATATATATATATATATATATATATATATATATATATATATATATATATATTTCATATCCCATACAACAACCGTAATTTTTTGGCCTTTTTTGCTCGATATCAATAACGATAATAGGGAGGCTCTTGAAATTTTAATCGAGTCCTTGACTATATAAGTTCTTTATCTATACATATAATAAAACTGTAGAAATGAAAATTCTGTACATTAAAGATATTCAAAAAATAATAAGCGGGGGGTGTTACTACGTCGCTATAGAAGCCAAAACTGTCGTTAGTTTTTTTGTCTGTCTATCTTATATATATATATATATATATATATATATATATCTTGTTTTTTAGTATTTGTTGTTATAGCGGCAACAGATATACACAATCAAATCAAGTCCAGCTATATTAGCGGTCGCACAGACGGACAGCCTTCGAAGTCTCAGTAATAGGGTCCCGATTTTACCCTTTGGGTACGGAACCCTAAAAATCTGGTACAGCATAGATTTAAATAAAAATTTGGGATCGATTACCCTTTAATTTAATATTGTCATACAACGTAATTGCGCTTTTAGGGATGGATTTTTTTACCCCCCTTTTTTTAATTTTTTTTACCCCTTTTCCTAAAAATGCAGATTTAACCATTCTGGCTTAACTAATTGTGTTTAATTAGGTAAAAAAATATGTTTTTAATATTTGTATTTATGATTTTTTATTATATATAACTACTAGCTTTCTCGACAAAATATGTTGTTTTGCCCTTTATAGTGTTTCTACTTCATCACGAATAAACTTTATTAATATAAATAAAAAACTTATTTTTATAAAAAAAGCTCAGGGAAATTTTAATCGAAATAGAGTGAAAAACATTTAAAAAAACATTTAAAATTAAAATAATATAAATATTTGACTCCCATACACAAAACACAATTTTTGGCATATTTTTGCTCTGTACCTAATGGTATGGAACTCGGAACCCTTCGTGCACAAGTTCTGCTTGCACTTTGCCAATTTTTTGTATATTAATGAATGTACATTTAAAAAAATGAAGGGTTGCTTACAAAAAAAAATAAAAATTGACCAAAAATAAAAAATAAATGTTAAGGGTGAACACTGAACAACCCTTACCACTAAGGGGTATGAAAAATAGATAGTAGCCAATGCTCAGACCAGTAGGCCTAAGAATCGTCTGCTATCTATTTTAATCCTTCAGGCCCCGCGCGAGCACCGGTGATCGCGAGAACAAAAGATTACAATGGGAATTCCTAGAACCTCCGATCGATAGATTAAACTGTAACGGCTTTACTGATTTTTACCTTTTAATTAATATGCATATACAAAAATATGTGCACATAGGTAAAAAATCAGTAAAGGCGTTAGGGTTCCCTAGAAGTTAGAACATTTTTTTATTACTATCAAGCTAATTTTTGTGAGCAGCTTCATTTTGATAAGACGAACAACATTTTTGTTTGCGAAAAATCTTGATAATGGTAGCTAACAGAGATAGAAAGGAATTCATACTTTAATTTGATGGTCCTAACTATTGATTGTTCTATTTGTAGGACGATGTTACTCTTAAATTCACTTTCAATTTTTAACTGCCGTTTATTTTCTCAATTTTAAAAAGACACATACTTACATGACGTGTATTTACTATTTACTAAGGACTAGATGACGCCCGTACATTTTTTCGGGATAAAAAGTATCCTAATATGTTCTTTCCCGAGCCTCAAAAGTATCTTCATACTCAGTAAACCAGTTGAGTTGTTTGGGCGTGAAGAGGTAAGAGATAGACAAAAACACCTTCGCATTTATAATATTATGTTAGAAAACGTATTGACACGTTTTGATACAATATTTGCATCCCAATTCTCTGCTTCAAATTTAAAAAAATCGTTTTATCACAATGGCTCTGATAATTTTTAACTTATCGGGTTCATTTAAAAAGCATTTCAAAGGTTATTTCAAGTGCCAGATTGTTTTAAAAAATATTTTTAAAGCCCTTACTTTATAAAAGAAACGGGTTCAAAAGGTCCCGGTTGCATGGTTCTCGCAGTAAAAGTCAGGCTCTACCTTGTTTTTTTTTTATCTTATAGATATAAAAAAGAAACCAAAATATTTTTCAGAAAAAGAACTCAAACTCCCTTAGTCATTTTTTACGAATACCTATTCAATGTTTATGAATTAGTTATTTTCAAAACAAAATGATAATAAGGGAATAATTTCTTTTTTAAACTAAGAGAGACTAATTGATGATAACCATAAATTAGAATTATTGTAATAATAGTAAAGGTTTTATTTTTTGTTTTTGCCAAAAAAATTCCAAGTTATCATCCTATTTTTACCATAACTTGCACAATTTTCATGCTATCAACTTTCTATATTGCTCATTCGAAAGGTATTTCTGAGCACTTTAAAAAGTGTTGTGTTTACCGTTATTTAAGTTTGAATACTTAGATTTAATTACTTGCCTAAAAACAAAATACGTATTCACCTATAGCTCACTAATTTGAAATAATATTAGAAGGAATTTCAGAGTAGTAAGTAATTTGTTTTTTTTATTGACTTCTTTGGTAATACTAATAAGTAATAACTAATAACATATTATTTTTCGTAAAAACTTATAGTTTTTTAGTTAATTATGAAAAACAACTTTAAGACAATAAGTATTTTTCTCAGGCAAAATCTTTGATCTATAATTACCTATAACTCATTTAATTATTGAATTATCAAAAAAATTGTACATTAACAAATTATTTTTGTGTGTCTATTGATTTCTGGGGCTTTTTTATTTAAAAAATTCACCCCCGAGACGGGGTTGCATTCACTCCCAGGGCAAAAGCGCAAGTAGGTAGTATGCCACTTTTATTTCTTAAGTTATCGGAAAAACTGTACTTTGAAGGACGCGGTTTAGGGGGGGGGTGGGGGGTGGGGGGAGGGGGGAAGGGGGGTACCCCCTGATACCCCCCCCTCTTGAAGCAAGCTCTTGGTTTCTGAGATATTCATGATTGAAGTTTGAGGTTATAACTGCACTAAAAGTGTTGAAATTCAGTTTCGGATCATCAAATTAAGGGGTGGAGGGCGGTTAAAAGGAGGAGTGGAGGGGGGAGTTGCCTATTTCCTACAAAATTGCCTTTCAGGGGTATAAAGAGATTACTGTTGTCTGTTAAAAAAAAATAACAACAAAATTTCTAACCTATCACGTGACCTACAGGACTTTGGCAAACTAAATAAAATAAAAAAAATTAGTTGACAATCATTTTAATTAATTTGTATTGTCCACATACATTTTTTTTAATTCTTTAATAATTCTTCAAATGGATCGGTATGGTTGACCCTTATTTTTCGCCTCCATATATATTCGCATAGCCAATCCGTGAAATCTGCTTTATTTTGTTCCTGCCTGAATTGTTTTTTCAGTCTCCTCCACTGGCTCTCAATGCGCTGCGTGTGTGTCCCATCTGGTGCCACAAATTTGTTTGTGGGATCACTGTGATTCACCCTCATAAGTGTATAAATTAAAAATTTTGCGGAGAGTTTTGGCGGGCATGTGAAAGAGTGCTGTTGTGTTTTTGTATTATTTTCCTAAAATTGTGTTAGCTGGGTTTTTAATGTGTAATATTGGTAGAATATTAACCATTAGATATTCGTGTTCATTCACAAGTGTAGGAAAGTGATGAAATATCCAGAAACGTGCTATTTTGTGTTCCCTCCAAAACTCCATCGAAAGTTTCAGTAAAGCGTCTACCACTTTACTGAATCGACCGACTTGACTCCTGTGACTGTATTGACTTTTACTTAGACTTTGACTAGACTTTAGACCTGACGATACATGAAAACGATGATGAAAATTATAATAGGAGGAATATGGTTTTCCCGCCATATTCCTTACCTTTTTCCTTGTCTCTGGCACAACATACACATCCTTTGTGTCAAGTTGCCAAAAAAGAAGAAAAAGAAAGAAAGAAGAAGAAATTTTGCGGAGAAACGTCGGAGTTTTGGCGGGCATGTGAAAGAGTGCTGTTGTGCTTTTGTATTATTTTCCTAAAATTGTGTTAGCTGGGTTTTTAATGTGTAATATTGGTAGAATATTAACCATTAGATATTCGTGTTCATGCACAAGTGTAGGTTAGTGATGTAATATCCAGAAACGTGCTATTTTGTGTTCCCTCCAAAACTCCATCGAAAGTTTCAGTAAAGCGTCTACCACTTTACTGAATCGACCGACTTGACTCCTGTGACTGTATTGACTTTTACTTAGACTTTGACTAGACTTCAGACCTGACGATACATGAAAACGATGATGAAAATTATAATAGGAGGAATATGGTTTTCCCGCCATATTCCTTACCTATTTACCTTGTCTGTGGCACAACATACACATCCTTTGTGTCAAGTTGCCAAAAAAGAAGAAAAAAAAAATTTGCTCCGGAGTTTTGGCGGGCATGTGAAAGAGTGCTGTTGTGTTTTTGTATTATTTTCCTAAAATTGTGTTAGCTGGGTTTTTAATGTGTAATATTGGTAGAATATTAACCATTAGATATTCGTGTTCATGCACAAGTGTAGGAAAGTGATGTAATATCCAGAAACGTGCTATTTTGTGTTCCCTCCAAAACTCCATCGAAAGTTTCAGTAAAGCGTCTATCACTTTACTGAATCGACCGACTTGACTCCTGTGACTGTATTGACTTTTACTTAGACTTTGACTAGACTTTAGACCTGACGATACATGAAAACGATGATGAAAATTATAATAGGAGGAATATGGTTTTCCCGCCATATTCCTTACCTTTTTACCTTCTCTGTGGCACACATACACATCCTTTGTGTCAAGTTGCCAAAAAAGAAGAAAAAGAAAGAAAGAAAATTTTGCGCCTATTAGAGAAGTGTTTTAGGATTTTTCATAGGTTTTCTACAATAATACAACTAAGAAAAATAGGAACGAGATTAGGAAAATGATTCATCTTTAATTAATAGGTTGAATGGAAACTAAGTTGATGGTATTTTATATAAAATTAAATCATTAACAGTAATTCTCATCGAAATGCTACGAACATTAGCCAAAGTGTGCGCGGAGAAACAATATTTTATAGGATCAAAGGATGTTTTTGGTGTATTATGTAAGTTATAACTTGATTATAATAAAATGCTGCCAATTTACAGTAACTGACAATAAATACTTTCGTGTCTGTACTACTTTACGGTAAGTAGTTAAAAGAAGGTTATAATTCTATGGTAAAAAGTCATTGTCTCATGGAGTATAATAATTGAAAAGTTCCTTACGAAAGAAACAAAATATAGAGACTTTTTATGTCTTAGTACTGCTGCAGCTGTATGCTCTCTAAACTACTAACTTATTGCTTTGTTTCCACTGTTATTTTTATCCATTAAAGGTACTCTCCGCTACCAAAATATATCCTATCTCCTTTCCCATCTCTCAAAATATTTCAATACCTAAGTGTGAAGAGGTTACAGACAGACACATCTTCCCAATAATAATATTAAAGTCAGGATTGTTAAACTGTTGCAGATGTTAGAACACAGTCACAAGCCACTTCCATCAGGGACCACGTATGTACCTTCTTTTTTTACGTTATCTGCAATATCTTAAGTTGACGCTGTGTTAAAGTAAAAAACCGTGTTGGATATGTTTTAGATTGCTTGTTTTCTATGAGACGCTGGCCCAGCCTCTCATAGAAAACAAGAAATGGAACAACGTGGACTGTAAAGGTCGTACTTAGCGACAAAATGGTTTTTGTCGCGTAATTTAAAAACCATAAATATATTTCATATAAGCTATGGGCAAATTAAAGTGTATGCTTGAATTGATCTATGTACAAATTTTGGAAGCTTAAATCACTCTCCTCTGTTGGCAAAATTAGAATCCCTTTTTTTGGGGTCCGTACCCAAAGGGTAAAAACGGGACCCTATTACTGAGACTTCGATGTCTGCCTGTCTGTCCGTCTGTCTGTCTGTCTGTCTGTCTGTCCGTCTGTCTCCAGGCTGTAACTCAAGAACGGTAATAGCTAGAGAGTTGAAATTTTCACAGATTATGTATTTCTGTTGCCGCTATAACAACAAATACTAAAAACAAAATAAATTAAATATTTAAGGGAGGCTCCCATACAACAAACATGATTTTTCAAACATTTTTTGGGTCATTTTCATTTACACATGTAAAAGTGTGATAGCATGATAATTTTTTTTTCGTTATAATTGAAAGTCACAAAATATTATTATATGATGGTATTCGACTAAATTTACCCCAGTAAGCATGTTTTACATTATTATTTAATCACCACAATATTTTTTAAGGTTTATGTAACCAAATGTCACGCAACGTGGTGTGTGCGAAACCCAGATTTACGCATTTTCGACCTTGTATCTTTGTAACATACGGTTTACGGGTACTTTTGTTACTTTTTTCATCTTCTTAGATACTTATTTTGTCTAAAAAAAGTATCATATCAATTTCAAAACAAATAATTTTATTATGATGGACTTGCAAATTTTGTGATTGTCTTTGGGGGTCACAAACGTGGCCGTTTTTGTTTTCCCCATAACTTTAGTAAATTTTTTTTTTCTATTAGCAGCACTTCTCTGAACGTTATTTGACGGCTATTTATAACCGGCCTTTTTCATTGGAGCTAACGTTTTTGCATGAAGCTAAGATTATTTAATTTCTGTGTTTGCTTCAACTTTGTAAAGCAAAACGCGTCAACGACGTGTTTATAATCATGAAGTGATGGTGTACGATATCGATCTCGATTTTTAATATAAAGTTTGGTATAGTAATCAATATGCCTCTTTATAGATATCAACAGTCATGGATGTATTTTAGGTAATGTTTAGCTAGACATGTTCAAATAATATCACAGACGTGGTGTTCCTAAACGTGGCTCGGTCTGTCTGTCTCCAGGCTTTATCTCAAGAACTGCTGTAGCTAGACTTCTGAATTTTTTACAGGTTATGTATTTATGTTGCTGCTATAACAACAAATACTAAAAACAAAATTAAATTATTATTTAAGTGGGGCTCCAATACAACAAACGTGATTTTTTTGTCCTTTTTGTTCGATATCAAAAATGGCAACAGGTAGGCACATGGAATTTTCACAAAGTCCTCAATTATATGTGTACTTTAATAATTAATAATATCATTAAAATAAAATAAGATTTTAAGGGGGGCTCTCATACAAAAAACACAATTTTTAGCTTATTTTCGCTCTATTATGGTACGGAACCCTTTGTGCGCAAGTCCGACTCGTACTTGGCCGATTTTTTAAATAAAAGTTTAATAATATTATATAATAATATACATTTGTTTAATTTTATCTACATTTACTACAGTAGTTTCACAGAAAATGTCACAAACATGGATATAATTATCCCTTGTTTGTGATATAAGTATGCACTTGTAAGCTTGACCACTCATACTTAAATACTTCAAATTAACCCCTTAACATATTTCAACCATAAAACATATAAAATTTAAAATCAGTCATTTTAACACATAAAATGAAAATGACCCTTTTGCTCGGTATCAATGATGACAACAGGTAGGTACTTGAAATTTTCACAAAGGCCTTAATTATATGTGTTCTTTAATAATTAGTAATAATATTTAAATAAAATAAAAATTTAAGGGGGGCTCCCATACAAAAAACACAATTTTTGGCCTATTTTTGCTCTATAACGGTATGGAACCCTTCGTGCGCGAGTCCGACTCGCACTTGACCGATTATTTACAGAGGTCTTTTTGATTGATTATTCTGTGTAATAAAAGTTGACCAATCGTGTTATGCTATGGGTAATTCAAAGACAAAGACATGATGAGTACTGACAATGAACTTTAATTTCTTAGCTTTAGTCATTGCTGAGAAAAATATCGATATCGCTATAGCCAAATTATCAAGGCGTTACGTTAAACTACTCAGAACAGGGAGGCCAAATGGATATAAAAATAGTTCAATAATAGGGATGATGACAAGGTCAAAGATTAGCAAATATTGTTAATAAAATAAAGAAAGCACGGTAAAAAATAAGCGTTACCAAAATTTCAGCTCGATAGCATTTGTATTTTTTTTGCTAGGCGCCTTCAAAATAATCAAGTCGATTTTTTTTTCAATTAAATTTCTTAATATTTGTATATCATTCGATAACTTACCTATGCAATTAAAAGCTTTTGGTATGAAACCACTTTCATAAACGCAATATTTAATATACCTATCGAACAAAGTTCTCTCCCGATCCGTACAAACTACGAAAGACTGACGTCAGTCTTTCGTAGCACTTTGTATGGAGCGTTTCGGGCAGGTCTATTTTATGAGATGTTTGAATTGTTCATATCTTGGTGAATTTTTAAGCTATGAGAGTCATTCTTTCAGCGATGTTTCTATTTTTTAGGGGTCTTTAAATTACCAATAAGAAAAAAAATTAGTCATCAAGCCTATTTACACCTCCCTATCATAAGCCATGACATATAAAAATTTGTTATTTTTTATGTTTGGCTGTTGGTAGAATTGGTAGCAAAGATGTTTTTAAATAAAAAACAATGAAAAGTTTTTGCTCAACAAAAATTATTTTGGCTTCTGTTGCTAGTGTCAAATGATACTAAAATAATTTTAATATTTTTTAAAAGCCTATGCTGTCCCACTGCTGGGCAAAGGCCTCCCCCAAAGTCTTCAACTCCTCTCCAACACAGCTGTAGGCCAGCCTGGCTTGTATTGGTCTAGACTCTATATAATTGCTCCATCTTTTTCGAGATCGGCCATGGCGTCATAGTCCAACATCTGGTACCCATTCTGTGGTGATCTTTGCCCAGCGATGGATGAATTTCATTTAGCTTACTTTTATTTTATATTATAACAATCAATAATAAATATTTGTAATATTTCAAGCGTACAAAGAAACTGAGGAAATACAAGACGGTAAAGTGATGAAAGTTTGCTGATTATCTTAATGTAGATAGTATTAAAAATACTCTCATATTATAATTTATGCCTTTCTGGTACCTGAATGAAATAAAATAATTACTGAATTAGAGATTTGAAAAGTAGGTAGACAATATGTCCAATAATATTGACTGTTATTATACATTGGATGCAGTCCCTGGAATCAATCCTATATAACTGCTAAATATGTCTTTTATAGGTGTTTAAAAATATTGAAATCTATTCAGGATTCATTATGTTAATAGGATACCAATTAAATATCTTCTTGCGCCGTGCGCACTGCGCGTGTTAAAGAGACACCAGGTTAAGGTCGATGACTGTATTCTCCTCACTCATTTGAGGGACTAAACCATGCTAATATGATGTGACGACCTCTCTCATGACTCATGACTCGTGGCGCAGTGGATGAGCGCGTTGGTAGCTCAAGCAGGGTTGCGGGTTCGAATCCCGACAATGGAACAAAAAGTTTTCAAAGTTTCTGGATCATGGATGTGTATTAAATACGTGTATCTTATAAAAAAATCCTAAATAATGTTATTTCAGATTTTTAAATAATATATTACATTATAATAATATTATAAAAGTATTAATTATAATATTTCCATTGTCAGGTACCTGTAACACAAGTAATGCCGTAGTAAATCACCCCATGCTCAGTATCCTTCAGATACGGGGCCAGACTGACGTGGTGTGAAGCGTCCTTAGATATATTATAATATCATTGTAATTTAAACTTCTATTCTATTTTGCTAATGGCTGTTGCAGACTGTGATAACTTCAAAAGAAACAAGACCTCAAAATGTTGAACAATCGGCCGCCGCACACGACGGGCGTTGCGCCCCCCCGCCCCCGCCCCCCCCGCCGCCTCCGCCGCCGAAGTCGCCGCGCAGCTGGGCCGCCGTCGCCGCCCTCACCGTGTCGGCCGCGCTCGGGGGAGGGGTACGAAAAATTGTGAATCACTTTGTTGTACGTTAATACTAGTCGATTGAGACTGCTCAAGACATATTAATATTTTTCAGGTATATTTCTACAAGAAATATCTAGAGAGTGCACCATCTGGCGGACGACTGAATGGTATATATATATTTTTTTTGCAATTTTTACAAATAGCACTTAGCATGGTATGACATAAAAATCAGCAAAAATTAGCAACCTGCGATGCATTTAAAGTGTTGTATAATTTTATTCGTCGATAAATCGGTATATCGTCGTCGGGTCGGACAGAGTCTAGTTCGGGCGGCGCGAGCGCGGAGGAGCGGGCGGAGCGGGCGGAGCCGGCCAGCGGCGCGGGGCTGCCGACGCACGCGCAGTTCTTGGTGCTGGGCGGCGGCACCGCGGCGTTCGCGGCCATGCGCGCCATCCGCAGCGCGCGGCCCGAGGCGCAGGTGCTGCTGGTGTCGGAGGAGCGCGCGCTGCCCTACATGCGGCCGCCGCTCAGCAAGGAGGTGTGGCGCGAGGCGGGGCTGGCGCGCGCCGCCGGCCCAGACGCGCTCACCTTCCGCCAGTGGAACGGCCGGCGCCGGCCGCTGCTGTACGAGCCGGCGGCGTTCTACGCGGCGCCGGAGCGGCTGCGCGCGGGCGGCGCGGGCGCGGGGGTGGCGCGCGGCTGGCGGGCGCTGCGCCTCGACGTGGAGCGGCGCGAGGCGCTGCTGGCGTCGCCGCGCGGCGACACGCACACCCTCACCTACGACAACTGCCTCATCGCCACCGGTCAGTCTCTGTCCTGCACGTTCCATCGTTTCGTACATCGTAGATTACGTCCGGTAGGGAAATTTCTTACTGAGTAAACCTCTTTCTGACTAAGATTTGGATGGAATGAAAGTGAGTTTGCGCAAGACGAAACTTGAATATACATAGCACGATGAACTCAATGTCAACAGTATAACACACGAATGAAATACGAGCCAATAACTGGAGAATTCTGGAGGATGCTGCAGAAGTTCAATTTTTTCGCTCGTATTTAATATGTGTGGTATACTGTTCATATAAAGTTCATTGTGCCGTGTACAGTTTCGTTGCTAAAAGTAGCTTCCGTTCTATTCCGGTATACATTGAGCTTTATGGTTCCGCAGTAACACCGAGAAACTCTTATAATTTCGGTCCGTCCAGTGTAACTTCGGTAATGATGAATACAAAAAATATACGTATTTTTCTTTTATAATCACGGGAATTAAGGACGTAGGAGTAATGCTGAAGTGGGATTGGGCGGGACACGTAAGCCGCATGCATTCCGACCGCTGGGCATAGATCTCAACAGTCTCACATATAAAAAAAATATTAAAAAAACGTAATTTAGATTTAGTGACATACTAAAAGAGAGTCACTCGCTACTAGAGAGAGATAAATGAAATATTAGATCAATTAACAAGTTTATTGTTATAAATATTTAACGCTCAAAGGTAATTTAAAAGAGAGTGGGAGACTCATTAATATTATAATACTAATCAATAGGGGATAGTGGGTTCGTGCTACACAAGTTTTAGCAGTCTGTGTACTCGCAGGGTATGGGGGACGTCTAGGACCACATGGCACTTAGCTCAGAGACTGGAGGATAGCTAGCCGGTGAGAAGAGCTCCAGCCCCTTCACGTCGTCCAGAGGTGGTCACTGGTGTTCGGACGTCCCGATGTGTACAGCAGACAGTGCACGCGGATGTTCAGGTGGTAGGGCGGCCCGGGGCGGTGGCCATCCGCAGCCCGAGACAGGATCAGATGTTCAAAAGCTCCATGATCATGGGGTTGAGCGGGTTATTAAGCTGATCCTCTATTCCATAAGTGGGTACATCTTCAACCCGAGTACGGGTTTAACCCGAGTATGGGTCGAGCAGCAAAGCAGAAGTTATTAAACTACATTTTATGTATTTGAAATGTAGAAAAAGCAGACGACATTTCAGTCTCGTCTTTTATACCCAAAGAGTTTTTTTTATAAGTCAAAAGTCAAAACTAAGAAGTAAAGAGCGCGAATTTCAAAAATTAAATTTGATAAAAAGAAAAATATGAATATATTGTTATTTAAAATATTTAAATATAGTACAATTTAAATTGTTTTAATGTTAAAAACAGATAATTATTTCCTAAAAATCGATCAATAAGGAAACTTTAATTCAAATTTATGTCAATAGATGGCGCTGATAGTACAGTCTTTATATAATTTAGTAAGTAATTAAGAAATTCACTACGTTACAACAGTGGGCACCAGAAGGGCGCATTTTCATTAGTCGTTAACTCGTACGGTATACAGCATGCGGGGAGTCTATGACAACTAATTGACAACTAATGGCGCAATGTTATTGGTCGTGGCATGCGTTTCAGAAATCTCCCGCACCCCGCATGCGGGCCCTATCGACCAATGAAATTGCGCCAGAAGATGGACGCCGCCGCCGTGGCCGGCCTAGAAAAAGATGGCGCAATGAGCTGGATTCATACCAGCCAGGCTGGTCAACAGTGGTGCAGGAGCGAGCACAATGGGAGACCTTGGGGGAGGCTTTTGCCAAGCAGTGGGACAGCATAGGCTAGGAAAAAAAGACGGGTTGCACTCCGGGAGTGCCGGCAGAAGTGAAAACTTGATTATTAACGTTGTGCATTTTTTAACCCATTTTTTATGAAAATCGATTATTAAAAAATCGATTTTTTAATTAATCGAAACCCTTACAATCAATTAAATTTTTAACCCATTTTTTATGAAAACGATTTTTAAAAAATCGATTTTTTTTATTAATCGAAATCCTTACAATTCGAGTTCGAGTTTTCGAGTTCGAGTTCGACACAAAACACTACTCTCCAACCGTCTTACGGTTTTTCTATGGCTTTTCGATCAAACCGAAAATCTGACGCGAGTTTCACAGTTTTTACCCATCCCACAAAAGTGCTCAACGCCGCTAAAGAAGTTTTCACTTCCAAAATCACTCAGTACTAAAATATTGAGAAATAGCTTCCGAAAGTTGTCCTACAAAACACCACAAAATATCAGGGGCGTGCACTCCTTGAAGGCAGAAATGCAGTGCATTACTTGACATTCACAGATATTTTATTTTACTTTCGTTCGTTTAAGATGACTTTAATTATCTTATATATAATTAAGAAATTTAAAAAAAACCCCCGCCAAACAACTTTAAAAAGTTATGAAATAATATATTTTACTGACTGATTAAGTTTAAATAATTCCTAAGTGTAAAGTGATATTTTAGTCCATAATTGTTGTCACGGTGTGTCGGGGGACCGCCAACAGCGTCTTTTGCATTTTGTATCGCCATGTGACTGATTGTCTCGATTCGGTTCGCTGTGAACTGACCCTTAAACTATTATGTTATGTGAAATCAAACGTCTACATTAGCGGTCCCCCGACATACCTTGACAACATTCATTCCATCGGTAAATGGTTTCGCGTTGCGTTGCGTTTTGATCCTCCTTTTTTAGGATAATTCGTCGTTTGATTAATACGCGGCTTTGCCCCCGGCCCGTCAACATTCACCGTTGTATCGTATGTGTTCTACCTACAATAAAATCTGTAACGAAATAGATATATTTCATGCAACCATCTACTCTTTGAAAACTTTGTTACTTAAAAAATTTGTAGCTAAATAATAATATTATTGTTTATGTTAATTATAAGTGTCTGGCAGGTTTAGTGAACCTTAATAAAAAAAATAGTAATAATATAATAAATAAGCCAATTCAAAGTTTTCACTAATTAGTAATAGGTTATATATTTTTTTTATAAAATAAGAGGACAAACGAGCAAACGGGTCACCTGATGGAAAGCAACTACCGTCGCCCATGGACACTCGCAACATCAGAAGAGCTGCAGATGCGTTGCCGGCCTTTTAAGAGGGAAAACGCTCTTTTCTTGAAGGTTTGCAGGTCGTATAGGTCCGGAAATACTGCTGGTGACAGTTCGTTCCAGAGTTTTACAGTGCGCGGCAGAAAGTTACGCGAAAAACGCACTGTGGAAAACTGCCACTCATCAAGGTGATGAGGATGGTATGTTTTTCGCGTGGGACGATGGCGAAAAGTTGCCGGTGGTATGATTCCGAACAATTCCTCAGAGCACTCCCCGTGATACAACCGATAGAGGATGCAGAGTGAAGCTACATCTCGGCGTAATTCCAAGGGGTCCAAGCTGTTTGAAACACTATGGCAGTCAACAATTCGAGCGGCCCTTCGTTGGATACGATCCAGAGGGAGCAGTTGGTATTTAGGCGCCCCTGCCCAGAGATGAGAACAATATTCCATATGAGGCCGAACCTGCGCCTTGTAGAGTTGTAAGCGTTGGTCCGGACTGAAGTACTGTCTCGCTCTGTTAAGAACACCAAGTTTCTTCGAGGCTAATTTGGCCTTACCCTCTAGAATCTAGATGATATCGGAACTGGACTTCGCTCGATATGTTAACGCCAAGTATTTCAATGCTAGAGGAGATGGTTAAAGATGTGCCCGTTTAGAGGGCTTGAACGGGGTTGGTGGCGGGGTTGAATCGGACTAAGTTACGTCTGCCCCATTCAGAGACTTTCTCCAATGAATTCTCTATTTTAGACACAAGTTCGTTTCGACTCTCAATGACATTTAGGCCCGATTCGACCAAACTTGAAGTTCCACGAGTGTAACTATACTGAGAATAATTTTACTCCTTCAATTTACTATAGGATATCTTCGTTTGCGTTTTTCCACGTAACTCGAAGAGTATACAATGCTCGGTATTATTACTCATAGGTTTAAAATGAACAATGAACGAATGTATAAACCGACAAAAATGCATGTGCTATTGTTTGTATTAGAATGACTTGTACGCCTTAACAATTTAATTTCGTAGAGTAATACAGTAAAATGTCAATGTCAAATGCATGGACGTTGACGTGCAATGCATAATCCTTATGTTTATTTTTCCCTATGGCATAAGTTCAAAGTAAAAATTTTTAAAAATCCGTTATTTTTCATAGGTTGTGTTTGTTTTGTTCGATTTTTACGCTGACCTCAGTGTATTACGTAGTACGTACATATTTTAATATATACAGGTAATAAAGATGAGCAACGAAAAAAGAAAACGAAGTCCAAATTGGCTTCCATCAAAAAGATAACTTTTAATACATCTGGTAGAAAAGCATATTTTTAATATTATACTTAATTGAAAATTAAAAAAAAAACGGATGGCGTTACGATCAAATTCAAACTCGCGGAATGGCAAATAATATCCATAGAATACAACAGCCGTTTTAATACAATAATTAAACGTACCATTGCGTCGAATTTTTAGGAACAATTAAAATTAAATATAAAATATAACACTTCTTTTTTTTTAAATGACCCATCACAAATCACAATGACACCGGTCACCGACCGTAACAGTTGGATTCTTATTTAAAGGTTAACACCACAGATGTTGACACCCTGCTGTGCAACTATTCTCAGTTTAATATTTACTCCATCAAAATCGGCCGTGTAATATTTACTGCCGTGTAACTACTTTACTCTTGGATTACAAGTTGGAAAAACGCAAAACCAGCTTACTCTTAGATTAGGAGACAGTTAAACTCGAGTAAAATTTTACTCCAGTTTGGTCGAATCCGCCCTTAGCCGAGAAATATTGTGGGAGCCGGTATATACCGCATCACCTGTACTATCATCTGCATAGCAATGAATGCCGTTGGTCTTTAACATATCATTGATATGCAGTATTAATAAGGTAGACGATAGCACACAGCCCTGAGGAACACCAGCATCAACAGACTGAGTTTCCGAGCATTCGCCGTCAACTAAGACTTTTATGCTTCTATCTGCTAAGAAACTTGTGACCCACTTGCATAATTTCTCAGGCAGCCCGTATGATGGAAGCTTTGAAAGCAGCTTATAATTATGTAGAGGTTACATAATACGAATTTCTCCCCGAATCGAGTCACGTGTGCCACTGAAAAATGACGCTCGCGGTATGTGGTCAGGGGCCCGAGCCGTGCGCGTGCCGGAGTTGGCCGCGGCGGCGGCGGCGGGGCGCTCGCTGGCGCTCCGCACGGTGGCGGACGCGGCGCGCCTGGCCGAGCTGCTGGAGCGGCCCGACACGCGCGACGTGCTGCTCGTGGGCGCCGGCCCGCTCGGCGTGGAGCTCGCCGCGGCCCTCGCTGAACGCCTGGGCGAGAGGGTGCGCGTGACGCTCGCGTACCGCGGCGCGACGCCGCTGGAGCGCTCGCTGCCGGCGTACCTGGGCGCGGAGGTGGCGCGGCGGCTGGCGGAGGCGGGCGTGGCGCTGCTCCCGCGCGCGGCCGTGGCGGGCGGTGCGGTGGAGGCGGGGCGCGTGCGCGTGGCGCTGGTGGGCGGCGGCGCGGCGCTGGCAGACGTGGTGGTGGAGTGCGCGGGCGCAGAGCCGGCGGCGGAGCTGGCGGCGGCGTCGGGGCTGGAGCTGCACGAGGGCGCGGTGCTGGTGAACGCGGAGCTGCAGGCGCGCGCGGGCGTCTGGGCGGCGGGCGACGCGGCGAGCGTGTGGTCGGCGGCACTGGGGCGGCGGCGCGGCGAGCACCACGACCACGCCGTGCTGTCGGGCCGCCGCGCCGGCGAGAACATGTTGGGCGCCGCGCGCGTCTACGACCACCTGCCCATGTACTGGAGCGACGTCGGCCCGCGCCTCGGCTACGAGGTATGCGCCCGATTTCTTCAAATTAGTTAATTTTACAAATATTTTTACTCGTTACCCGCGTTTTTTAAGTGAAATATATTAATAGACTATTTATGGTAATTTTAGCATGCTTAATAAATTAAAATAATGTTGCGAGTGTCCATAGGCGACGATAGTTGCTTTCCAGCAGGACGTACACTGTTATGCTGATTACTTATAATAAGCTGTTACTGTGTATTAGACAGTTTAGGTAATCATTAAAAAAATCGCGTATTCGATATTGTTTTTTTACATAAATTAACTAACGAGAATTTAGACAGCACCCCACTTCTAAATAAGTGTTTAGAATGTTTTGCCACTAATATGTATTTAAAAAAAAAGTTTTTGACTTTGACACATGACATTCCCGGTTACCCGTTTTTTTTCTCTCTGGCCGCCGCCGCCCTACCTAATATTACGAAAAGTGTAAAAGTTAACTAAAAACCAGTGTAAAATTTGTGAAAGTGAGGCAAATAAATCAAAACTTAACGCAACTCTCTACTGTTTTATTCAATAAGATTAATTTATCAGTTCCTCGACCGGGCTGCCGTATTAGAAACAAAAAACTTTTGACATACCCGTACACCGGACAAATTATGTACAAAACTCTCCATTGTACCGAATGTGTGCCTTATACAATAAGACCTGCAGAGAAAATGATATCTTTGGTACTTCTGTTTCACTATTTAAACAAAAGTTATATATAAAATTGTAAACAGAAATTAATCATTACATATTAACAAGAGTTTAGCACTATGTAACTTATGATAAACTTGTATTTAGAAATAAGTTCTTAATGTGTATTATCTAGTTTAGTGAATCAATAAAATTAATATATTAAGTATATATATTATTATCGCGTTAAATTACTTATACCATCGGTATAACAGGGCCATTAACGAATGTATTATTACAATGATTATGATGTATGCAGGCGGTGGGCGTCACTGACTCCAGTCTCCGCACGGTCGGCGTGTTCTCTTCGCACGCCGTAACGACGACGGCGGGCGAGGAGGGCGCGGCTGTGGAAGGGGGCGCGGTGGAGGGGGGCGCGGCGGCGGAGGGGGCGGAGGGGGCGCGGCGCTACGAGCGCGGCGTGGTGTTCTACCTGCGCGGGGAGCGCGTGGTGGGAGTACTGCTGTGGAATCTGTTCAACCGCATACAGCTCGCCAGACAGGTGACCGCAGCGTTCTTGTCTATTACAGTAAATCGCCGAAAACTAAATTTAAGGAAATAAAAAACATGAGAGGTGTCAAGGGACACCCGAATGGAACCAAGATTCTTTCGATTAATTAGTGAAGGAATTGTAATTTTTTTTATTACATGTTTCGTTAACGTCCGAGGTACTTCATGAGAGTACACCGTTGTTTTCGCGAACTGCCGCTAGATATCGCTATCCGTTACGTCCTGACTGATCCCAGTTATGGACGGTCACGTGGTCTCGCTGCAAATTACAGAAAATTTCAAGCCGCCATCTTGATCATTGTTGCATCGTTTTTCAAATCGAGCAGCCGCTCTAGATTCAAATTTTCAATTTTAAGTATTCTTATTTCTTTTATTATAAACTTTTACTTTATTTTAAAACGTTTTAAATAACGCCGCTATTCTGTTACAGTTAGTTTAAAATTAGTTTTAATAATAATCTGTGTTCGTCGGGTACGCGTAAATCATGCGACCGTAAAGGCGACAAAAATTCGGGAAATTCTTCATCCAACATTTTACAGTCAGTACGCGTTCATAATCAGTAAGCACCGCGCGTGCTCCCCAGCACCTTTATAGCAAGCATATATCAATCTTATGTGGGACAATCATATTAATCTTATGTTCGGGAACACATTTGGTTTCATTAGCCAAAACCCCCACATAATGTGGTCCTTCGAGCCGGATTTGAACCAGCGACCTATGGATACCTCAAAAAAAAAACCTCGTCGGCAGCGGCGCGACCAGGCCGGCAGAGTCGGCTCGCGTCGCCGCCGGCGGCAGCTGACGGCCGCGCGCCACCTCTGGAGCCTACGTGCCTTTCACAGTTTAGATTCTACATACGCGCGCGGCACCTCGCGGTCCCTCGCGGGGACGCGCGCGGACGCAGGCAGCCGCGAGCGCTTTCCGCCGACAGAAGCGCGGCGCTGCGCGACCTTTTTGAAGTTTTCAAGCGATACTAGTAGTTATAAGCATGTAGGTAAATAAAGTTTAAATTATTTCACACTGAAAGTGCTCGCCGCGCCGCTGCCGGCCGCTGCCATTCCGGTGTTGCGCGGCCCATAGTCTATGTCATAAAGTGGCATTTTATTATTATTATTTAATATAATACCTAATTTACAAAGCAGAATATGTTTGTTTCAGGTCGTGTCACAGGGCACATTTGATGACTTGTTCGAGGTTGCGAAGTTGTTTGCTCTGCATGAGGAAGAGTAACATGTCAATGTGATCCAAAGCATTTACTTGCACTGTGTACATAACTACATACTGTTGATTAAAATATGTAATATATTATTTTGCACTCGCTGTTTTTCTCTACTTAGACTCACCCCTTTTTATAATCTGCGCGCGACCTGAATGGGATCGAAATGATAAGGGAATGACAGTTTTGTTTGCTAATGAAGTAGCGTTAAAAAATATTGTGAACATTTATCTTATAGGTTAATACATAAAAAAAAACTAAAATTGTCATGAAAGAGATTTATTTAAAATCCTGATAAAATATTTCCTTTTATGATCACCACAAAAAATAATTGAAAACTTGAATGTACGCGAACAGAAACGAAAAAATGTACGCCATTTTGTTGGCCGTCTGTCTGTCTGTCTGTATGTCTGTCTGTCTGTCTGTCTGTCTGTATGTCTGTCTGTCTGTCTGTCTGTATGTATGTCTGTCAGTTTGTCTGTCTGTCACTTTTTTAGTTTTTTTTTATCTGTAACATTGTTTTTTTCACAGATTTTGTGAGAACAGCTGTTACAAAAAAAAAAATATATATATATATATATATATATATATATATATATATATATATATATATATATATATATATATATATATATATATATATATATAACAGCGCGCTATCAGAATGGAATGCGTCTGACACACGCGCTGACAGCTGGCCAGCCCATGGTGAATTGGCTCATATACCAAGAATACCAATGATCCCTACTGATTTGCCTATACCCTTCAAAAGGCTCCAATTTCCTGTAAAAAAATATTTTGCACTAACGATAAATATTATGTAAATCCCAGGGCCAAACATTCAAATTAGTAGGAATAGATTTATGAAAAGAATGTTTTGCTCTATCACGAGTCGGGGATCCCGACCATCAGTATATTTTGTTACCTGAAAATAACTTAACGTCAGTTAATGTTGTTTATAGAAAAGCTCTACAATAATCGCTTTAGTTATCTATCCTAAAACAACGGGTTGCACTCCGGGACTACCGTCAGAGGTGAAAACTTATTAATAATTACATTTAAATATTCTCATCATTAACAACTTTAACATCCACAGAAAGACAATCTGTGTAGCCGAAGCGTCGCGCGTCAGACAGACAGACAGGTTAGGTTGGGTTCGGTTCGGTTCGGTTCGGTTCGGCTCGGCTCGGTTCGGGTTGGGTTGGGGTAGGCTAGGCTAGGCTAGGTTAGGTTAGGTTGCTGACCTCTAACGGGGTGGGGAGTAATCTGTAAAGTTGACAGCAAGCACGTAGTTCCACGAATTATTAAATTTTAAATATTTAAAGGCGTCATATAATCAGTTTTAATTACTTAAAATACATATTGTAGTATAATATAGTGAAAATAAGTTTAAAAAAGTAAAATCTGGTGTGCAAAAGTGGGAAAAAGTGGTTTGACGGACGCGATCTACAATCAGCTGTTCCACAACTACCTACGGTAACAAAGTACTACCATAAGTTACGGTGCCAATAAACACAATTAACTTGTTTTTAGGCATAAAAATATAAAAAACATACCTCAGTATGCCCAATTTTAAGTGTTCACACTGTGGAAGATTCCTGAGTGTAGCTGATGGGATCAAATGCAATAAGTGCACGGGAGTGTACCACCCTCAATGCGCTAAGGGCCTGGCATTTGACCCAAAAACCGCTTCAAAATGGTCTTGCCGTTCATGCAGAGCTTCTCCCACAACACCTGCCTCTGAGGGCTTAACGTCACCACAAGACACTTTCGCCGACGCGAGTTTCTCGCCTAACCCCTTGGCGGACGAAATAAGACTCCTGAGGGAAGTTGTTATGTCTGTACGATACGAAATGCAATCCTTCTGTCAGGAGATCTCTAAACTCAACACGACTATGGCAGAGATCAATAATCGTCTGGAAGGGCTCGAGAAACGAATGACCGCAGCAGAGCAGCGTATCGATGCGCACGCGCGCACCCCCTGCCAGGACCCGGCGGTCACTAACGCGATAGATAAATTAGAATATCGACTAAATCAACGGGAACAGGATTACCTACGTAATGACATACAAGTCACAGGCGTACACGAATGCAGCGGTGAAAATGTACAGCATCTTGTAAATTTAGTCGCGAAAAAAGTTGGTGTTGAGCTTGATGAGCGAGATATTGTTAGTGCTGAGCGGAGGGGTCCGAGGCGATCAGGAGCCGAAGGGGACCAGCGCCAGAACCCGCGGCCTATTATTGTTCGCTTTTCCCGTAGGATCGTGCGTGACAATGTACTTAAAGCGGCTCGAGTTCGCCGTGGCGTCGACACCACCGGTATCACAGAAGGCCGAGCGACTCGTATCTACATCAATGAGTATCTTACCAAGCTCAATCGCGCGCTGTTTTATAAAGCTCGCGAGGAAGGTCGCCGCAATAACTGGCGATATGTATGGACTCGTGGTGGACATATCTTCGCTCGTCGTGATCCCGACTCCCCTGTACAGCGTATCACTTCAGATAGTGATCTCTCTCGCATTTTTTGTACTGCTTAAATTGGTTCATTATTATTAACTTTAAAAGTTACTTATTGTGCAGGAAATTGCGAGTCTATATTTTATCATATTGTTATAAAATCTGTGTGTTACCTACTAGTATGTTATATTGTATTATTTCTGTTTGTTAGTTTTGATGTTATTTTATATTATAATTGTTTTTTACCTTTAAAAATGTTGCACAATATCTTTGTTACATTTAAAACTCGGTTTAAGTTTAAAACAATTTTGTTCTCGATAGGCTGTGCGATACCTAAATTATGTTTTGTGAACTTATATACTATTTTTCTATGTAAAACCAACTTACTGTATACCAACGATACATTTTTATATCGGCCTTATTTCACTAAGATACTGGTACATATGGACGGCTGTGTAATACCTAAGTCAATACCCACATTACAGTTTACAGAAAAGGACGCAAAGATAATGTTACACATATTATATTTTTTATACAGCTGTGTGTTCATTATGCCTAACAAATTATATTATATTGTCACTTTTTACAACCTTTATGTATATATTAAACTATCTCATATTAGGAATATGATAATAATGTTATTATACATACTTACAGAAAACTGTTTAAATTATTTAGTTATGGTTATTATATATTTACATAATATTATACTCGTATATTTTATATTGCTGTTGGTTTATTATTTTGAAAAAATCATATTTATTAATTTTTTAAATTTTTTACTGTTTACTCAACCATTTTATACTGGGAATGCAATATTATTAATACAAAACATTACATGCATTATGCAATTTACATACGATATTATACCTTTCTTTAATTACTTACATACATTTAATCTACTAAGATGATCAATCTAAAAAAAATTAAAATTGGGTTCTTAAATCCCGGTTCACTTGGATCTAAACACGACGAGTTTTTGCTAGCTATGGATAAACATGACTGCGACATAGTTGGTATCAATGAAACTTGGTTGAGACAGGGTGAAGATAATCGCGCTCCAAAAGTGCCCAATTACAGACTCGTCCACATTCCTAGACCTGATCATGTGCGATCTCGTGGGGGTGGGGTTGGCTTCTACATCAAACGAGGCTTAAACATTCATACACACACTCACCGCATAGAGTCTGCTCTCGTCGAGCAAATGTGGCTTACTTTCAAGGTTAATGGCAAAATCATTTATTTAGGTACGGTCTATCGGCCACCCTGGCAATCGGCAAATAATATATTCCTAGATGTTCTCAGTGATATAATCACTAGCTTACCCTACTATGACCACCTATATTTGACCGGTGATTTTAACATAAACTTTTTAAATACTAGCAGCAATCAGTACAAAATGCTAGCAGACTTCTTGTCCGTACATAACTTGCGTCAATTTACCTCCGAAGTGACTCACTTCAGTAACGATAGTGAGACTCTTCTCGACCTTGTCTGCGCCAACGAAGGAATAGATCAAGTTTGCGTCGATTACATTCCTGACCTTAGCCACCATGCTTTCATATATTTTTATATAAACGTACCTAAACTTAAACCTGTGGCTAAAACGATATCTTTTAGGTCCATTAAAGATATCGAGGTTACTGATTTCAAACATGCCATGAACATGATTGACTGGTCCCACTTGACACAGGTTGCAGATATTGATGACTTGGTGCAAGACTTTAACTCTAACATACTCTGTGTCTTTAACCAGGTAGCTCCTATTAAAACAATAGTTATGAAAGAGAAACAATACCCTTGGTTTACGTATAATATAAAACTTTTGATAAAGCAAAGGGATGCAGCGCACAGAAAGGCGCGAAAATCTAAAAATATGTCACATCTTACTTTCTACAGGGAATTAAAGCATGAGGTATCACGTGCTATTGAGAGGGAGAAGGTAGCTTATTTTAATACCCATATTAATAATAATCTCAAAAATTCTAAATTATTGTGGCAAAACCTTAAAAAGCAAATTATTACAAGCAAGGATAAATCGGATCCGGTACTTCCACCACACTTGTGTGACCCATCTTTAATTAATACTCACTTTCTAAATGTCCCTGGTCCTGATGTCGTACCACAATCAACTATATCCTTCTTTGAATCACATAGATTTTGTTCCTCGACCTTTAGTTTTTCAACTGTAACCGATGCAGATGTGTTACGAGTTTTAAAGTCGCTGCATTCTAACGCGATAGGAACTGACGGTATTTCCCTGGATATGCTTCTTATGGCTTGTCAATAAATCGCTTGAAACTGGTTCATTTCCCAGACTTTGGCAAAGGGCTATTGTTAAGCCCCCTACCTAAAAAGAGTACTGTTGCTGATCTAAATGACTTGAGGCCTATCAGTATCCTACCATGCATGTCAAAGATTTTGGAGAGGGTTGTTTGCATGCAAGTAACTTCCTATTTGGAAAAAAATAAAATATTACCTGCCGTCCAATCAGGTTTTCGCAGACGAGCCGGTACGGCCAGCGCTCTTATGGACGTTATTGACAATATTCTTTGTGCTCAAGATACTGGTGAGGGGACCATAGTTGTCTTTCTCGATTATTCACGTGCATTTGATTCACTTAACATATCCTTGCTAGTTTCCAAACTGAGATACTATGGTTTTGATGACAATGCAATCGCCTGGTTCTCAAACTACTTGAACAATCGTTCTCAGATTGTAGAGGTAGTCAATACAACTGGCAACATATCACGATCCGACCCAAGTGATGTTGATAAGGGCGTGCCACAGGGTTCTGTCATTGGACCACCTATGTTCAGCTTGTACGGTGCAGATATTACAAAGCATATAAAACACTGCAAATTTCACATATATGCAGATGACATTCAATTGTATATATCGTTTAAGCCCGGTCATCTACAGGAGGCATTAACCAACTTAAACGAAGACTTAGCAAAAATATCTAAGTGGTCTGAAGACAATGCTTTAGTTCTCAACCCAACTAAAACCAAGTACATGGTGGTAGGCACCTTGCACCAGGTTAAAAAAATATGTGACGCTGAGCCACACATAAGAGTCATGGGTCAAAAAATCGAAAGGGTAACTGAAGTAAAAAATTTAGGGGTTTTAATGGACGAGAGATTGAGGTTTGAGAAACATGTAATTAATACAGCTAGGAACTGTTTTTATAGACTCAAACTACTATACAAAATTCGAAATTTTTTGACTAAAGAATTACGTGTAAATTTATGCGAGTCGCTAGTCCTTTCAAAATTAAATTACGCTGATTCCGTTATAGGCCCCTGTTTGCTGTCTAGGTCAAAGAAACTCATACAGAGGGTGCAAAATGCATGCGCCAGGTTCTGTTGTTCAATCCCTCCACGCGCTCACGTAACACCGTACATCAACGGCTTACGCTGGCTAAGTATGGACTACCGTAGACAACTGCATTTTGCTACTCTTTTGTTTAATGTAGTCAAACTCAAAGTTCCACCTTACCTTTACAGTAAACTGCAGTGGGCAAATGAGAAGCAGTCAAGTGTAACTACTAGGGGGTCGAGTTACTTGATGATTTCTCAACTACCGCTGCCTTCAGAGGAAGTTTTAGGTATGTCGCGAGTAAAGTTTGGAACAACTTGCCCCCACCACTGAGATCGTTGAAGAATAGTTTTAACTTTAAAAATAAATATAAATTACACTTACTTAAGCAACAACTCTCTGACATAGTATCGTAGCATTCACGAAAAAAATATGTTAGTCCTTTTTCATACATACAATATATAAAACATATATAAATATAAAATATATTATATTACCTCTATATAATTACCGGTATACTTAAAAATACACAACACATGCAATATAATGGTATATCTATGAAAATGTGACAAGTGACAATGTATCTATTGTAATCTGTATTTGTATTCTTTCATTAGTTTAATGTTACGAGTATTTATTTTATTGTTATGTTATTAGTTTATTGTTATTTTCAACACTATATTATGCCTACGTCTTTAATATAATATCAATATTATAAGTATTATAATTTTAAAATATAGCTTCCGTCTGCTGTCCTCTGCCCGAAATAAGGGGTCCACGGAAGATCAGGTACGACTGTTCGGTCGTCTTAACCTGAGTGGTCTCCGTTTCTGCACACTTGGGTGTTACACTGCCTTGCTATAATTGTGCTATCAATACATTAATTGTTTTTTTTCTTTTCTTTAATGTTTACCTCTGATAGCTTTTATGTATGATTTAGCTGTAGAATAGGTAAAATAGGTTAATTTTTTAATTTTGTTCTTGTTGATAGTTCTGTATATTATGTCATAATATGTGTAACATTTAATGGTGGCAGAATAAACGTTTATTTATTTATTTATTTTGAGACCGTCTTTGGCCGTCCGATTCGCGACTCTACCGACTATGACAGCGAGGTCTCCTACTCAGCGTCCGGCAGCAATATGTCACTGGACGCCGTGGGACTGCCCGCGCCTACCGGACGGACGACGCCTATCAAGAGGCGACTACTGGAAGAAGACAAAGCAGGGTCGTCTGCTAGTAAGGAGACGGCACCTCAACCTAAAAGGGGACGTGGCCGGCCACCAACAACCGGCCAGTACGTCGGCCACGCTAAGGCGCAGGCCGAGTACAACAAACAGAAGGAGGAGGCCCTCAGGCTTGAAGCCGAGGAAGAGGTTGCCGAATCAGCGCGAAGGGCTAGGAGGACGTGGAAGACCACTAGCTCCGCCCTCGCCGCGCTTCCCACTTCATCTCCTGCGCGAGAAGAGGCGTTGGAGAAGACGGGCGCTGACATGGCCAAAATCGTGGAGCAGGCGTTGGAGACCATTGAGATGGTCGGCAAGAAATCCGCCAACCTCAAGGGAACATTCCAAAAGTACCTGAGGGAGTCGGTGTCGACCATCGCAGAGGTCTTCGACGAGATGAGGAGATGTTTCTCATCAGAGGAGATACGAAGGCTCGAGGCCCGGAACGCGCGTCTCGAAAAGCAAATGGCGAACCTTCGCCAGGAGCTGGACGAGATGCGCGAACAGAGCTCGAAGCCTACTGGAGAAGAAAACCTGTGCGAGCTGTTAGCCGAGGTCTCCCGTGCGAACGTGGAGACAACATGCTCAACGCCAGGCTCGCCGGACTTGAAGACCGACTCCTGCCGGAGCCGAGGCGAAGGCCACCGCTGGCGTCGGACGGGACTGTGGGTGAAGATATCCTGCCCGCCCCCGCAAGCGTTGATGTGCCGATGGATGGAGAAGTGCCGGGACCCCCTCTGCCAAAGGCGAAAGGGAAACTGGCCAAGGCGAAGAAGGCTCAGCCGCCTGTCGCTGCGGCGGCCCCGCAAGGGGCCCCTGCCGCGTCGACGGCGCCCAAGGGCAAAAAGGCCCGAAAAAAGAAGAAGCGGCCGTCAATGGCCGCTCAGGAGGCGGCGCAGGGGGGGCAGAACACCGACGCCCCTCCCGCCGAGGACCCGTGGACCACCGTTGGCCCGCGTAGGCCTAAGAAGAAGAAAGGGGCGGCTACACCATCTACAGCCGCCCCGAAGAGGAGAAAGAAGCCGAGGCTCCGCGTCCCCGCCACTGCGGCCGTCGCTTTCACTATCGAGAAGACGGCCGAGTGTGAGTGAGTGAATGTTCTCGGGGCGCAGCCTCGCGCTCCTACTCCTACCAGACTTGACAAAGAGGTCGGTTCGGGGTTGACGCGCTTACCTCGCGTCGATCTGCGCGACGTGATGCGCGAATCCTTCTTGCCGCCGTGGAGGAAAGGACGTGACATTTCCACTGGACGTGTCAGTGAGGACTGGCCCGAGGACTCCGACGATACTGTCTCAGACATGTCGATGGACTCTGAGGGCATGCCCACAATACCGGATAGGACTCGCTTGAAAAGGCGAAACTCGGATGAAGACTTGGGGCCGCCCATCAGTAAAGGAGCGGTGCCCAAAGCAAAGAAGGGACGAGGACGGCCACCAACAACCGGCCAGTACGTCGGCTACGCTAAGGCGCAGGCCGAGTACAATAAACAAAAGGAGGAGGCCCTCAGGCTTGAAGCCGAGGAAGAGGTTGCCGAATCAGCGCGAAGGGCTAGGAGGACGTGGAAGACCACTAGCTCCGCCCTCGCCGCGCTTCCCACTTCATCTCCTGCGCGAGAAGAGGCGTTGGAGAAGACGGGCGCTGACATGGCCAAAACCGTGGAGCAGGCGTTGGAGACCATTGAGATGGTCGGCAAGAAGTCCGCCAACCTCAAGGGAACATTCCAAAAGTACCTGAGGGAGTCGGTGTCGACCATCGCAGAGGTCTTCGACGAGATGAGGAGATGTTCCTCATCAGAGGAGATACGAAGGCTCGAGGCCCGGAACGCGCGTCTCGAAAAGCAAATGGCGAACCTTCGCCAGGAGCTGGACGAGATGCGCAAACAGAGCTCGAAGCCTACTGGAGAGGAAAACCTGCGCGAGCTGTTAGCCGAGGTCTCCCGTGCGAACGTGGAGACCTTCGGCAACATGCTCAACGCCGGACTTGAAGACCGACTCCTGCCGGAGCCGAAGCGAAGGCCACCGCTGGCGTCGGACGGGACTGTGGGTGAAGATATCCTGCCCGCCCCCGCAAGCGTTGATGTGCCGATGGATAGAGAAGTGCCGGGACCCCCTCTGCCAAAGGCGAAAGGGAAACCGGCCAAGGCGAAGAAGGCTCAGCCGCCCGTCGCTGCGGCGGCCCCGCAAGGGGCCCCTGCCGCGTCGACGGCGCCCAAGGGCAAAAAGCCCCGAAAAAAGAAGAAGCGGCCGTCAATGGCCGCTCAGGAGGCGGCGCAGGGGGGGCAGAACACCGACGCCCCTCCCGCCGAGGACCCGCGGACCACCGTTGGCCCGCGTAGGCCTAAGAAGAAGAAAGGGGCGGCTACACCATCTACAGCCGCCCCGAAGAGGAGAAAGAAGCCGAGGCTCCGCGTCCCCGCCACTGCGGCCGTCGCTCTCACTATCGAGAAGACGGCCGATCAGGCGGGTATGACGTACGCCAAGGCGATAGAGACGGCCACGACGGTGAACATTGTGGAACTGGACATTCAATGTGAGCTTCCGCAGCTGAGCTGCCCGAACCGGAGGGTGCCTCCTAACCATCGCTGGTCAGGACGCCGGGAAGAAGGCGGACGCCTTTGCCGCGAGGCTTAGGGCGGTCCTGCCTGCCGAGGTGAAGATCGGGCGGCTGGCTGCTTGCGCGGAGTTACGCATCGCCGGCCTCGACGTTTCTGTGACGGCCGCCGAAGTCCTGGAAGCGGTCGTACTGGACGGAGAGTGCCTGGCCGGCGATGTCCGGGTCGGGCAGATTAGAGAGGGGCCACGGGGGGACGGATCGTGCTGGGTCCGCCTATACACGCACTATGTGAATTTGCGGCCCATCATTACTTATATTACTGTGATACGTGTACTGGCATGTTAAAAAGTTGTTTATTTAATTTAATTCCAACAATTATCGCGATCCGTTTATGAGCAAAAAGGTCAGGTTTTTCCCTTAAACCTAAAGTTAGATAATGAAATCTACTGAATAAAAAAATCTAGGTACTATTTATTACTTTATTTTTAGACCGTGATTGGACCATAATGACATCTAAACCTAACGTAATTACGATTTTAAATTGTAATTATTTAATTAAAGTTGCGATTGTAAAATAAAATGCCATCAAGCATATGACAATATGAAAAGTACGGTTTCTCAAGACAGTTATAATTATAGTTTGCTTTCTATTCCAATTTCATTTAAGTATAGGGTTTAAATAAAAAAGTGTTTATATGTATAAATTAGATAATATTATATCCAGGCATGAAACATTGATGTTTGCAACAGTACCCATTATTAAGTTATTATTTTCCTATTATCACATTAAGCGAAAATTATAAATAGTTGGCCAACTTAGTATTACATAAAGTCACAAACCATTACTCACTTTCCTATTAAACGACAATTTTTACTGGAAATTCATATCCATACTCCTATTATAAATGTGAAAAAGTGCCTGTACCTTTGTTAGCTCCTCACCCCTTTATTACCTATTGAAACTAATCAGATAAAATTATTTTTAAGTAAGGTATACGTAAAAATGGTGCTTTCGGAAAGGACATTTTTTGGGCTAAAAACACGGAGAATGCACGGTTCCGCGCGAATTCCGAATTCCGGCACACCGAAGTTGCGGTAACATAATTTTTTATTGTATTATTAAAACAGTCATAAATCGAAATTCATCAATATCAGTTAAAAGATTTTATCTTGAGCAGATGACAGACAGACAAACAGTCAACAGATACACTTTCGCATTTATCCATTTTATCTATACTTATAAAATTACATGTTCTGACTTCATCATCGCTGAGCAAAAACTGTTAAAGTTACAGCCACGAAACTTGGTGAGTAGGGTTGTTTTATTAAGTAGACACCCACTAAGGAAGGAATTTTGAAAATTTTACCCCGAAGGGGGTGAAATAGGGGTTGAAAGTTTGAATGAAAGTCCGTCATTTCTTGAGTTAGAAACATGAAACTTTACTTTTGGGTTACTGATTAAAAATTAATGGATACGTATTTCAGCGTTTTTGGAAATTCTACCCCCAAGGGGGTGAAATAGGGGTTGAAAGTTTAAATGAAAGTCCATCATTTCTTAAGTTAGAAACATGAAAGTTTATTTTTGGACTGCTGATTAAAAATGAATGCATAGGTATTTAAGCGTCCCGTTTTTACCCTTTGTATAAGGAACCACAAAAAGGGGAAAACTATCCTTCTTTGTTATTATACTATGTTAACGCGGACGAAGTCGCGGGCAACAGCTAGTAATATTATATTATTAGTTTCTATCAATCACTATGACCTTCTGATAAGAGTTTCCAGAAAGTGTGCCATAGTCCAAGGTTCTTGTGCCAGAATATAGGTCAGTCAACAGGAAAGGAATGACAAACTAGGTGACAAGCTAAACGTTAACTGTTTTCACTACAATGAAGCTATAATAGAAAATTCATTTTTAGTAATTTAAGTTCTCGAACGAAGCCTACGCTAGACCATTCCTGAAATTTTTAGTCTCTTTTTTATTATTAAATAAGGGGGCAAACGAGCAAACGGGTCACCTGATGGTAAGCAACTACCGTCGCCCATGGACACTCGCAACATCAGAAGAGCTGCAGGTGCGTTGCCGGCCTTTTAAGAGGGAATATGCTCTCTTTCTTGAAGGTTTGCAGGTCGTATAGGTCCGGAAATACTGCTGGTGACAGTTCGTTCCAGAGTTTTACAGCGCGCGTGTCTCTAAGCAATTTGGATACAAACTAGTTTTCATTTTCACATTGCTGGAAAAGACACTAAAAGGCTAGAAGAATTTACTTGTTAGTGGTAAAAAAAATAATCTCTACTGTAAAGGACATTGAATCTAAATATTCAAAAAGATTCTCGTCCCGTTTGGTATGACTTTAATATCCACTTTTTGGTTCCTCATATTTTAACAGAAGCTGCAACGACTGCTGAATGTTATATAAATTTTTATGTGATATCCATCTACAAAATTCGATAAAGATATCACATTTTTCTCAAACCCAGCACAAGTTAAGCTGAGACCGGCAATACTGTAAATTGAATTCGTCTCCAACTACAAAGTTGGGAATTGATAAATTTATTTTGTATTTCTCGCAGGATATGTCTGGAAATAGGGTTCCCAGACGTCCGGATAAAGCCGGACACAGTCAGGTTTTATGAATGTGTGTCCGGTCTAAATTACAGGGAGTCCGGCTTTTCTAGAGCTTTGAATCTATAATTTAATATGAAAATCATACTTACACGGTTCTATACCTGACAAGAAGGAAAATTTTATCTATTTAATGTTTTAATAAAGCAGAAAATTTGTACACGCCCTGCCGAATGTGTATTGCTATACTGAGAGTGTCGAGTTTAAAGAGTTTCGTTGTTTTTTTATACAAATGTCCGGACTCCGGCAAAGCTGCTGCTTTGTCCGGCTTTTCCGTTTGGCAACCCTATCTGGAAATATCTACAACTATTTTTATACTTCGATTAGCGAATTACACTTTGTTTTATTGTAGGTTTCTAGTGACACTGTGTGGCTAGTTCTGTCTTTGTATATTTAGAATTTTGTTGCAGGTAAACTTTTACGTATTTTAGTTTTGCGGTATTTCGTATAATGGCTGCTTTGCAACATAATATATACGTACTGGCAAAAATAACGATTTGAATAATATGGTAAGGAAAAACTTAACTTTTTTGCATCTTGATTCTTGACTCTTCAGCGTAATCAAACAAAACATTAAATTATTAATTTTTCAACGAGTGTAGTATGAGTTTATATTTTTTATGTTTTTTAAGTGAATTATTAAAGTTTTCCCATCTGACTACCTATATCCAAACATAATGGTAAAAATAAATCATTGTAACGATATAATAGTTATGCGATGATTGATGGACGATTGTAGCCTCAAATATTGGAATTGCATGCTCACTATGCATAAAAATTGTTTATTTATTGCTATTTAATATGAATGATAACAAAATATAATATTATTGCGTACTAGTTGACCCTGTGAACTTCGTATCACTTTCCTCTTTTTTAGGGTTCCGTATTTATTTCAATTCTTTATTTCAAGACTAAAGTTAGTCGAATTGGTTCCGCCTAAACTGATTTGTTTAATTATGACTTAAACAAGGTGTAACAAATAGTCATAATACTATAGGGTGTGTATCCCATCAAGCCCCACGAGCACCGGTGATCGCGACAACAATAGAATACAATAGCATTTCCAAGAATCCCCGATCGAAGCATTAAGATAGTCTTCTATATAGAGTTCACTGTAAAGGTAGCAGCACTGAATGAGTATTTTTTTTAACTTTTGCATGGGCAAACTCATGACGCTTGCCTGTACAAATGGCAAATTGATCTTTCAGCGCTGCTAATTTCACAGTGTTTATACAAAACACGTCATTCACACCCTAAAGTATTATCACTTAGTTTTGTGCACCCTGTAATCTGTATAGAGTATACTTAACATTAAGGCGATTAGAAATAAGTAATTGTATGTAATCAAGAACCAATTTTAATAGACCATTTCTAAAATCTCATCATATTAAATTTTTTATTTTTGTCACATTATTTGAGCATTTTTTCTACGCCATTCATAAGAATTCGACACCGTTTTCAACGGTGAAAACATTTCAGCTGACTCAAGTATTTTATAACTCAAATGAAAACTGCCCAGCCCTTATAATTAATTAAGCAAATTATGTTTTCATTTTTAATTAATTACTCAAGACGTCTCCAGTTTCAAAGACTTTTATTTATTCACCATTTATTTAGAAGCGAAGTTCATGATTTTTTACCAAGTTTTACTGTTTTAACCCTTCATTTTGTACATATTTTAAGGCCTTAGAAAACTTTTTTCATAATAATTAAATAACCTATTTATGATTCATGCTATTTAAATGATTAACGGTGTAAACGAAAACAAATTGGTGGTCGGTGGTTGTTGAAGCCTGACTTCAACATGATTAGAACCAGCAGCGAGCAATTGCCATATAACTTCTGTCAGGCGCTCGAATAAAAGAGCGACGAGCCCACTGCCACCTGACGTCACGAGCTACGTCATCGAGGACGGAGGAGGGGGCTCGACTTGGCAAGAACCCGCTCTCTGTCGCCCTGCAATCGCCCGTAGCCTAGCACCGTTCCACCTTTTTTTAATCCTCTAATATCTTCGCAATCTGTAATCGATCCCTGTTCATAATTGTACTCGTACAGAATAAATTTGTTATTTTGTACGAAGTTGTTTCAGTAACAATTTCCAAGAATTTTCTTGTTTCTCACAAGAAAAAGTGGCGACCGTGACAGGACACTTAACTGGATTGCTTTTGTTCTCGGGATATCATCGCCGCCGGTGAGAGGTCTTCGCCGCAGCAGCGCAGCCCGAGGAATCTCCAGCAGCATCATCAGCCGTCGTGAGGTCTGCAGCGATCGCAGACGACTCATCAATTCCTAGCGGCAGGTGGCACAGCTTCTGGAACCACGCCGGTCAGCTCTTCGCGCCGCAGCGTCAGCCAACCAGCTAAGTGTCCCTATTTCCTTTTCTTATTTATTCCTTTGTTCCAAAATCCCGTTTTTCTAGTAGTTTCATACCTGTGTGGATAGCGGTAGTGCAAATAACGTGGATCATTATCTATCGATATCTAAGATCATTTCACAAGGGATCGATTCACGCAACTCAAGTTTTAGCTATTTACATACAAATAACAAGATTTAAGCTAAATCTAAACGTTTATTTCTATAATTTAGGCTTAAAGTTAGCTTTAGTCTACCCACCAAACTTCGTACGTAATTTACCGAAGCTATTTGGTGCCATTATCCTAGCTATTTTTGTCTAATCTATTTACAAATCAAATTATATTAAGTTTTGTGTGTTCTAAGGTTCAAATTAAACAATATTTTACATTTTACAAATTATATTTACAAGAATTAACTATATACAATACTATTTAGAAAACTTAACTAACTTAACTATATACAAATACTTAAACTAAAATTACTATTTACAATAATCGCAGTTTTCAATTATTTATATTATTTCCTACGATTCACATTATTTTAACTGCGAATTTCAGGAACTTCGGTGGACTTGATATCAGCTGACCACGTAGGTAATCTGCGCGTCGCGTCGCCGGCCTGGCTCGCGTGGTAAACCGGTTGCATACGTTGGAGTGGCGTAAGATTGCAACATTCATTCACTGTTTCTTATCTATTTTTTCAATTAACTTTCTTATCAATTGGTGATTCATAAACATGTCCGAAGCTAAGTTAAAGGAACTTTACGCTTAACGTAGCTTAATAAAGGGTCGTTTAACTAAGTTTAAAAAATATTTAGCTTCATTCGAGAAAGATAACGTTTTAGATGAGCTCGAAATATCTAAGCTTAACATTCAATTACCTAAAATTGAGAGCTTATCTAGTGCGTTCGAAGATTTGCAGATTCAGATAGAAGTGTTAAATTCGACAGACATAGATAGTGAGTTAGAGGAGCGCGATGTAATTGAGCAGGAGTTTGCACATTTAATTGCTTTAGCCCATCAGCACCAAAATAGGTACAACGGTAGCAAGACGCCTCCTCTCTGTGATGCTCAAAGCACGTCTTCATGCTGTCATGAGCGCCCAGGTTTAGGTTTTAATCCTCCTACACTACAAATAGGCAAGTTTGACGGAAGTTATTACAAGTGGCTTGAGTTTCGCGACCTATATTGTTCTCTCGTTCACGAAAACAAGCACATTCCTATTCCGATTAAATTTTGCTACTTAAATTCATACTTAGAGGGTGAGGCCGCTCGTGTGATTAGCAATTTAGAGGTCACAGAGTCCAACTATAATAAAGCGTGGGACTTGCTACACGAGCGCTATGACAATAAGCGATTACTAATTAAAAATCACTTAAATGCGTTATTAAATTTCGACGTTAAGTCTAATGAAAGCGCATCTATGCTAAGGTCTATAATCGATAACACAAATAAAAATCTTCGCGCCCTATCTAGCTTAGGTGAACCGACCTCACACTGGGACTCAATCATAGTACATATTAATTCCTCAAAATTAGGTAGCAAAACCAGTATGAAGTGGGAGGAATATAGAAATACTCTCTCAGGGTCACCTTCACTTGAGGAATTTAATTCATTTTTAAAGCAGCGGGCTGATATTCTAGAAACTTATAATCATAGCCGAAGTTTCGAGGACAAATTAAATTTAAGTAATAATAAATCTAGTAATAATAATAAAAAACGACTAGGTTCAATGTCAAATAATAATAGTTCCTTTACAGCACAATTTTCTAGCGTAGGTAACAATAATACTTCCAAAAATTGTGTTGTTTGCGACAAACCACATCGTATTTACGATTGCGACAAATTCAGGGCAAAATACTTGCACTTTGTTGTCTACGGCTATGGTGTTGGCGATTAATCCGTGCAATAATAAGAGAAATTGTCCGTGTACTACTCGACTGCGGCAGTCAGTGCAGCCTAGCTTCTAAGCGTCTGAGGGACAAGTTAGGTTTACGATCACGGCCCGCGAGCTCGATCAACGTTGTAGGCATAGGCAATTCAACTTCACACTGGGTAAACGAATTTTGCGAATTTAAATTAAAATCATTACACAGTGATTATACTATTACAACTTACTTGCCCAGTGCTATCTGATCTGACTGGCGAAATTCCTAAGTTTACTATGGACCCTGTTGGCGACGCGACCGCCACCGTACTGCACCTTGCCACATTTTAGATAGGTAAAAAAGTTAATGTTTATGTTTCTCAGGAAAAGGAAGTTATGTTTTTTGTCTATGGCGAAGCGACGCCGCGAAGTGCAATTGTTTTTTGTTCAGTTGTTTTAAAAAATAAGAGGAATGTCGGCGGATAGTTTTAGTTTATAAAAAGTGTATTTTGATGGAAAAGCGCGGGAACTTCCAAAGGGCGGACGCGGTATTTTTTTGGAAAATTTTAAAATTCTTTTTATATCTATAATTAGTTAATTAAATAGTGTAGTTTTAGTTTTAATTTTCTTTCTTGTTGTATATATTAATTTTATTTGGTAAGTTTTTATTTATATATCGTAGTTCATAAGAATATTATGGAGGAGCCCGACCCGGGGGGACCTGGTCCCCCCGTTGGTCTTTATGTTACTGTATCGAATGATTCGAGCATGGACACTGACACCTCATGCTCAGTAAATACTAGAAAACGTCCAGCGATTCCTAGGAGGCGTTGCAAAAAGTGCCAGAAAAAAATTAAAAAAGACCCTAATAAGGCCAAGCCTGATATCAATTGCATGTGTCTTAGCGATACCGAAAACCATAATGTTCTTAAACAAGACGTTATACTTGAAACTCAACCAAATGTGAACACAACTGAAAAATCCCAGGGCTTAGTTTCACGGGTCGGTAGGATGCTGTATAAAGATACAGACTCCTCTCCGTATATTGTCCATATACAAAAGGTACCAAAGTCACCTAATGAAAACATAAACTTTCACCCCATAGTGTTTGGCCATTACTTGAAAACAAATAACATTAAAAATATTGTAGATGGTAGTATTAAGAAAATAGCCAGAAACCGATTATCTGTAGCCTTTTCTTCATATAATGAAGCCAATAGTTTTATAAGTAACCTTAAATTTAACTCAGAACAATTTAAATCTTTTATTCCAACCTTTCAGGTAAGTAGAATAGGATTAGTTAGAGGTATACCTGCTGATTGGTCCGATGATGATGTTATTAATAATATTACTTTACCAATTGGATGTGGTGAAATATTAAAAATCAGAAGGTTAAAGAAAAAAACAATAGTGAATGGAATCGCTCAATTTAATCCTTCGATCGGAGGTTCTAGGAATTCCCATTGTATTCTTTTGTTCTCGCGATCACCGGTGCTCGCGCGGGGCCTGAAAGATTAATAACACCGAATCTGTCGTAATAACATTTGATGGACAGACATTACCAAAGAGAGTCTTCATGTGCTATAATGCACTTCCTGTAGACTTATATATATTCCCTACAATACAGTGCTTCAATTGCTGTAGATACGGACATGTCAAAAACCAATGTCGGTCAACACCTAGATGTTTTAGGTGTGGCCAAGGGCATGCTGGTGATAGTTGCTCAGTTGAAGAGGAGTCTATTTATTGTTGTATTTGCCACGGTTCGCACATTGCAACTGATAAAAAATGCCCAGAATTCCAACGCCAAAAATCAATTAAGGAGTCAATGGCTCATAATTGTCTATCCTACTCAGAAGCTTCGAAGTTACATCCTCCCATTTCAAAATTATATTCTGACGTATTAATGTCATCTACTTCTTCATCATCATCACCTGTAAATACACAAAAATCATTTTTCAACAACAATAATAATAAACAGAATTTGAATTTAATGCAACGGTCATATAAAAAAACTGTTTTCAAACAACCAAAACTGCCACAGAAACAACAAAATGGGTATGACAGACAAACACATAATAGTTTAATAAAAGATTATAATCCTCCAGTAGGAGATAATGGATCTGCATATCCAGCTCCCGGTATTAACATGGATTCAATACATGAAACAATTTTAGCATTAAACAAACTGATTACATCATTATCATCTTTATCACCGTCCAACGCTGCCATATTCACCACTGAATCACAAATTAATACCACTTTCAACAATGGACAACATAGTCCAGTGGAACTGCCGCAGTGTGGTTAGTAAAAAACACGAAATTATTTTTTTAATTAATAAATACAAACCTATCGTCTTTTCCTTACAAGAGACATGGCTCAAGCCGGAATCACTTTTTAGGATTTCTGGCTACACTTGTCTCAGGGAAGACAGATCAGATGGGTATGGTGGTACAGCCATGCTCATCAAACACCATCAATCATTTCATCATATACCTCTTCCTTCACATAACTCTGATTTTTCAATCATTGCTGCATCTGTAAATAACACATGTTTTGTTTCACTGTATATACCTCATCCTTCATACTGCATTTTCTCTGAAATAAAAAGTATTATTAGTCAATTACCACAACCAGTGGTAATACTAGGAGACTTCAATGCCCAGCACCAGTCATGGGGGAGTCACAAAGACAATCAATGGGGTTACGAAGTTTTAGACTTAATAGATTATAATAAACTGTGTATTCTTAATTCTGGCCAACCGACTCGTCGCACTGCTCCTCATGAAGGTTGTAGTGTACCAGATTTGTCAATATGTTCACCTAATCTATCATCTGTTTTTCATTGGTACGTGTTGGAGTCAAGTCATGGCAGTGATCATTTTCCTATAATTCTATCATTTCCAGGTAAAGATAAAAGTAAATCAAATCAGTCTGCATCAATAAAATATCATATTAACAGTAATTCTAACTGGGATAAATTTCAAACTTTACTCAGAAATCAGTTATCTTTTCTTCCCGAAATATCATCAGAAAATGAATCACTATGTGCTGAGGCTTTGACTTCAGCATTTATTAAAGCTGCTGATGAATCATTTCCAAGAAAAAATACTTCACACCATCATACACCATCTCCACCTTGGTGGGATCAAGAATGCACAGTTGCCATTAAGAATAGGAAAGAGATTGAAAAACAATATAATTTAAATCCAAACATAGCCAACTACCAGCTGTAACTTGATTGTCTTAAAGATACTAAGAAATTATTTAGGAAAAAGAAGATACTAAGTTGGAGAAATTTTTGTTTATCATTAAATCCAGGTATTCATCCTACTATAGTATGGAAAAACATAAGACGGTATAGATCTGCATTCACTACTCCTTCTCACCCTATATCTGATTCTTTAGCTTCTGAGTTTCTAGACAATTTAGCTCCTCCTACTATTTCTAACGAACCACCTCATCCTTTACAAAATGTTAATTCTGAAGAACTAGATTCACTCTTTACAATAGAAGAGTTAAAAGGGGTAGTACAAAACTTGAAAGATTCTTCTCCCGGATTGGATGGCATTCCATATTCCTTCTTTCAACATGCTGATGAAGAAATTTTACAGTACTACCTCAAGTTAATTAACCAAATTTTATTAACTGGTAATTTACCTGCTGCATGGAAAAAACAAAAAGTTATCCCAGTTCCAAAACCCAACAAACCCCCATCTTTGGCTACATCATATCGCCCCATTGTGCTCTCCTCTGTTTTATTAAAGATTGCAGAACATTTAGCTAAAAACAGACTAGAATGGCTTATAGAAAAACATAACCTCCTTTCGAATACACAATTTGGATTCCGTAAAGGTAGAGGTACCATAGATAATATTGCCATATTAACCACAGATATACGCACAGCATTCACAGAAAATAAATCTGTCGTTGCGTCTTTTTTGGATATAAATTCTGCATATGATAATATTGTCATAAGTATCTTAAAAGAAAAGCTAATACAATTTGGTTTGCCTTTAATTTTAGTTAATTTCATTATTAATATTTTAATAGAAAGAATAATAGTTTTAAACAACTCTTTGGAAACTAGAACTATTCGGAAAGGTATTCCTCAGGGGTCAGTTTTAAGTCCATTACTTTACGATATTTACACATCCGACTTAGAAAATTGTCTAGATTTAAGTATAATAAAATTACTTCAATATGCAGATGACAAGGCTATTTATGTAATCAATAGTTCTATAAATATTGCTTGTAGAGATCTTATTAATGCTTTGAAACAGTTAAAATCTTGGATGGACAAGCATGGTTTAGACTTATCGATCAACAAAAGTTCCGTCGTCTTATTTACCCGAATGCGTATGCCTCCCCCGATAACTATTATTTATGATGGTGCGCCGATTCCTGTTAAAGACAAAGTCAAATTTTTAGGGCTATATTTGGATGGAAAATTAAATGGCAACGCACACATCGATTACATCTGTGCCAAATGTGAGCGGCTTCTAAATATGTTAAGGTGTTTATCTGGTGTTTGGTGGGGATCACACCAATTTACTATGAAATTAATTTACAATGCAATAATTAGAAGTGTCCTAGATTATGGCACTTTTCTTTTAGAGCCGTGTAGCGTAACTGGTTTACAAAAAATTGACAAAATACAAGCGAAAGCCTAGCGTATAATCTGCGGAGCTATGAGATCATCTCCCATAAACGCACTTCAGTTAGAATGTTGCGAACCTCCTCTTCAACTCCGTCGACAATATCTGGCGGATAAATATTTTGTTCGTTGTTACCAATTTAAAAATCACCCCTTAATTCCCAAACTTAGAACCTTATTTCATTTGTGTCATAGTAATAATAAATACTGGCATCATAAATCTCATCCCTTACTTCTCACTAGCTATCGTAAATTCTTAGTCATTGACGCCCCCACTTTTCGTTCTCAAACTTTTCCATTATTTGATTCAGCATATGAAGCACTAACGCTTGTGCCAGATATTAGATTAGACATTGGCATTTAAAAAACTGATACATATTTCGCTAACAATATATTTAAGTACATCACGAATAACAATTGGCAGGGCTACCACCACATATATACAGATGCATCGAAGAATACTACAGATAGTTGTGTTGGAGTTGGCGTCTACCATTTACAGTATAATATTGTACAAAAAGTAAAGTTTCCGCCTGAAACATCTGTTTTTACAGGAGAGTGTTACGGCCTTTTTAAGGCTGTTGAGTATATTTTACTTGGCAGGCTTAAAGAGACACTAATATTTACAGATTCTTTAAGCGCTCTTCAATCCCTGATTAAATTTCCTTTTAAATCAAAAAATTGTTATCCAATTATTGTCCAAGTTAGAAACCTTCTATGTCAATGTAAACTTCAAGGCTTTTCAATAACATTTATATGGATACCGAGCCATTGCGGCATTGTTGGCAATGAAATTGCTGACAAATTGGCAAAAGAGGCTGTTTTTAGTGGTGATTTGTTCCCTTTTAATAATTATGCGCATGATTTGGCTTCTCTGGCACGGGGTTCCCTATTGAAATCTTGGAATAAGTTATGGGCCTTGAGCAGTCAAACAAAAGCTATACAGTATCGTAAAATTCAACCAGAGATCCCTACTAAGCCCTGGTTTTCTAATATTTTCCTTTCTAAAAATATAACAACGTCAATTATTCGGATGAGACTTGGTCATATGTGCATTCCAACGCATCTTAGGAGAATTGGCGTCAGAGATGATGATTTGTGCGACTGTGGAGATGTAGGTGACTTGAACCACATTATCCTTTCATGTTCCCTCCATGATCATTCCCAATTGTATCATAACTTGTCTTTAATCCCTATTCCATTTCCTACTTCTGTAAATATACTTCTTAGTTCTAATGATAAATGTGTATATAGTTGTATATCTAATTACTTAACATTAAATAATATTAATATCTAGAATAAGTATGTTTATTTTATTTAGTTTATAGAATTTAATTTACCGCATTGATTTAATTAACTTTCTTCCAAATTCCGTTATCTTTTATTCCTTCCGCCGTTCCTTACCTTTTTACCTTGTCTGTGGCACAACATACGCATCTCTGTGTCAAGTTGCCAAAAAAAGAAGAAAAAGAAAGAAAGTGTATTTTGAGTTTTCCGTGAATATATGGACTTTCTCGTGCATCAAGAATTTTATTCTGAAAATTCCTCCTTCTGTAGCCTACAAAGGCTGGTCTTCGAGCCGCATCGTCTACTTTTTCGTCGTTTAACCAGCACGCGATGTCCAATCCTCCGCCACACGATATGGTACTTACTCGTGGCGCGAGGCAGAGGATGTTGCAGAGTCAATCGGCACGGGAGGAACCTTATGGGGATGTACGAACTACTGGGGACCGCGGCAACAGTCACAGGTCGGAGCCTGTCTGCCGTGGATCCGTAAAGTCCGAACGGAAGACTCACAGTAAGTCGTCTAAAATGTCTAGAAATGTCGAGTTCGAGGCGCAAAAGAAGCTCATCGAGCTGGAGGCTGCAGAGGCTGCAGAAGCCCTCGCGAAGGCGCAACACGAAGCCGCAGAAGCCCTCGCGAAGGCGCAACAAGAAGTCATGGAAAGAAAAATGGCGGCGAGTATTGCTGCGCTTGAAGAGCAATATTCACACAGAAGTCACAGAAGTGCAAGCTCAGAATGCTCGTCAGTGCTACCAAACAAGGTCGAAGAATGGCTTGAAAACGGCGAACGAAATGTCGATGTTATTGTAAATAATAATTGTGTAAATAGAAATAATGATTTTCATCAAACGTGGACGCCATTTTGTCCACCGCGCATGCGCGGAGCGAGCCGGCCGCCGCACAGTGGATCGAATCGAGGATTTCGGGGACATAGGGACCGACTTTTGTTTTTCAAATTTTTGTTTGTGCCAATGGATAGAGCTAATTAATGTTAACAAAAGTTATTCTTTGCAATTTTTTCTTAGGCTTATTATTTAGGTAGAAAAAACATATTTTTAAATTTCTTGTATGGAAAAACATATATAATCCCAAATTTTTGCCAAGTCCTGATAGATCCCGCGTTCAAACCTTTTTTTTCTTATATTTTGGCTACATTGCTAGTATTACGTACCATAAATGTGTGCTTAAAGTTGCAACTTTGCCAGAAATAGAGGTAAGAAAATTACAAAAGATTTTATTAGTAACTAATGACTTTTCTAGTTCCCAAAACTATTCTAGGAATATTTAATGCAAAATAATTATTATGCTAGTAAAACAATACTTATAATTACTAAAAATTAGAAAAAAAAAAACAAAAAAATCTCGATTTCATGTGAATAGATCGAACATTAACTTGTAACTAATCCGTTTGACAATAGTAAATAATAATCCTTTGTAATGTGTATTTTCTAACAATCGTTCAAAATAAAGAGCTTAAGTAATTGCATAAGTGCTTATATTATTTTAAAAAATAATGGCTCATTAGCCATTATTTTTTTCCAGCCATCAGTTAATTAGGGTGTCATGGAACATAATAATATTATCTTTGTTAATTGTTAGGTCTGGAAAATTATAAAAGGACCGTAATAGATATTTCAAAATTAGTTATTGCTTAAACGTGCTACTACATACATCATTTCACAGTGTTTAATATTCTTTATTTTGGTATAATGGACGGTCTTGTGAATAATATAGATTTATTTATGGTATTAAGAGACCAACTGAAAAGTTTGTCAGATAGTAAAAAACTATTTGATCTACAATCGAAAATAAATGTGACTGAAGAAAATAGTGCTGTGCTTAGAAAGTTCTGTACGCGTTTTTGTTCTAATGTATGTGCCAGATGGGAAAAATGCAGCCGAGTATTAGCTAACTTTATTTAAAAAAATGGTGATTGGTTAGAATCGTCAATAAATTGGCCCCAAGAAATTAATTTTGATGTTGTCAATACTAAACCAATAGAACTCGAGGCTTATGATAATACTGAGAATATACCACCAGCACTTTCCACTTCGGACGCTTCCACATCTATCTTTACTCCGAGGAAACCTTTTGAAGATTTAAGTGATCGACAAAAACGGAGACGTTTAGACGAAATAAATAAAAATCTTTCATTTCCTCCGGAAGAAATGTCTGCCATATCAACAAGGAATTTAAAAAACAGTGGAAATGAAGAAATTTCAAAAATAATGAACCATTTACTCAATCAACCAGAAGATTTAAATAAAGTCAAGGCATGCTTAAGCAACGAGAAGGTTAAGAGTGATACGTATTCACCTGATAAGGCACTAGCTTTATTAGTTTCGCTAAAGTTATCAAAGTGGCAATATATAAACTTAAGAGAGTCTGCGAGTGAAAATGGTTCAGAGTTATATCCATCCTATTACAAATTGCAACAAGCTAAATTGAATTGTTATCCAGATAAAAAGGATATAAGTATTACTGAGGATGGGGCTTCAATTAATCTGCAAGCTTTACTCAACTTGACTGTATCAAGACTTTTGGATGCAATCTCTATGGATTTGGACGCAACAAAAAATTTTGAGCTTGTAAGTAAATGGGGTTTTGACGGAGCTTCCGGCCAAAGTGTGTACAAACAAAAAGTAAACAAAGAATTTGAAGACTCCAGTATTTTTATGGCCAGTCTAGTGCCAGTTAGGCTTCAACAATCGGATGGAACTATTGTTTGGGAAAACGAAAGACCATCATCCAGGTTTTACTGTCGTCCGTTAATGTTCCAATTTACGAAAGAAACCCAGTCCACTATTATGTCAATTAAAAACAGAATAACAGAAGAAATAAAAGCGCTTCAGCCATCAAGACTGAATCAAATTGAAGTGTCTCACCAGATACTTTTGACGATGGTTGACGGAAAAATAACGTCATATTTATCAGATACGTCGACAGCCGTTTGCGATATTTGCAAAGCAAAGCCATCGGAAATGAACAATATTGAACTGCTTGACCAAAAACACAAGAATGAAGAAATTCACCAGTACGGACTGTCATCTTTACACTGCTGGATCAGGTGTATGGAGTGCTTTCTTCACATAGGTAACAATAATTATTCTTATTTATCATACCTTAGCTAATAATTACTTTTACAGCTGCGAGTCATTGATATTTTACAAAATATACATTTTCATTATTAGTAATATCCCATTTTTCTTACGCAGCATATCGTATGGATTTTAAAAAATGGAGTGGCAGGCAGTGGCGTGGGGTGAAAAAAAATAAAGGTAAAGCCGGACCAAAAAACGGCTAACTCGTGAATAAGCAAAATTCCAATTCTTGTAAAAAAAACGTGCAATAAATTACATACCTGTATTAAGTGTGTTAGTTTACCTTTTCCATAACTACTAGGGTGCTTTGCTTGCATTGTGTGCGTTGCATGCAGTGTTAGTGTTGTTAGTATTCACCACCTTCACCATACATGACATCACTGGTATTATATGAACAGTGCATGTCGAGTATGATAAAAGTGGCTTTAAAAAAAGCCGTTTTAAGCACACGTCACTCACACTCACACACCAAAAATAAGTGAATCCTGACTTGCCAGTGTAGATGTTTGTTACTCAATCATGCAAAAACTGGATTTAGATGAAATTTTGCATGCATCCCATGTCAAACATGGAAAGGAACATAGGCTACCTGTCTGAAGTCCACGCAGACGAAATCGCGGGCAAAAGCTAGTAGCAAAGAAATATCAGCAGAAATACGTACCTAAATGTTTAATTTTGTTATTTGTCGTCTGTCGTCGTTATTTAATATTATTATAAAATATAATAGGTAATCCGTAAGACAACAGTCAATTTGTACTAATGCTGCCATTTCTCGCCTAACCGTGTCACGACAAATTACAAAGTAAGTAAAACAAACCAACCTTTACGATGTAACAAACAAAAACACAACACAACACTTGGCAAGTAAAATTTCACTACTTTCGATTCTTTTAAACTATATAATATTACAATCAAGCTAGCCCACTAACTTAATAAACATGCATATTACAATAATAACAGTACAAAATGAGTGCAAATGAGCGCGTAATATAATTGTTAGTAATATAATTTAGCTTAAAATGAAAAAATGACAGCACGCGCCGGTCGGCCGCTGCAATTAGCTCTGTTGTGATTGGACGAAATCTTTTAAAGCGAAACATGCGAAACTAAACCTTAACACATGACAAATAAAGACTAGGTAGGCTATGTGGGATCGGCTTGTTGTTCGACAATATCGACGAGTCGTTTGCATGTAGTAGTAATGTGTATGTGTGCGTGAATTTCATACATTTCAAATGTTTGGATTCCCGATGTTTTGAGCGAGTTCCCCGGCCACCGCCGCCGCACACTATGGAGCAGTACGTACGCGTTCTGAGTGCGATCGTAAAAACGGGTATGTGTGCGTTTGCGTGATTTTAAATACATGGCGAATTATTTTTATGAAATTGTAGGAAGCGGGGTAAGCTATAATTATTAATAATAAAAAATGTATATATTAAAATTGGCCAAGGTAAGCCGGTAGGAATCGTGTTCTATGGAGGCTTCGCCACTGGTGGCAGGGGTGAAAATCAACAAAAAATTAAGTTAAGAAAGTCCGAAATACAGCGAGCGTTTAGAGAAGATTGCGGCTTACTAATAGACCAGGTGAAACAAGGAGAGGGAACCACTAATGATCGCAATACTGCCCGAAGATTTTTCAGGGATGCAGACACTGCAGCCCGTATTACTGGTATAAGCAAAGAATTAATAGAAAGGTTACATGTAATACTCCAGACTATATCATCTGGAGAGTGCGTCAACCTTTCTAAATTCTATTTATTCTGTAGAGAGACTGCAGAACTCTACATAAATTTATATCCCTGGTATTATATGCCTTCTAGTTTGCACAAATTGCTAATACATGGCACTGATATTATTCAGCATTTTGGTACTATACCTATCGGCAATCTGTCAGAAGAAGCAGCAGAAGCTCGTAACAAAGATTTTCGCAAATTCAGAGAGAGCTATTCCAGAAAATTAAGTAGAAAAGCCACAAATGAGGATATTTTACATAATCTTTTGACATCGTTAGATCCAAAGATCACAAGTCTTAGACCAAGACTATCAAAGCTCAACAAAAAGCTCTCTCTTCACGGGCTAAAGAGCTTCTGTTGAATTTGCCGACTGACTCTGAGATAGAGTTTATTGACGTTAACAAATTACAGGATAACGATTCTGATAGTGAGTAAGCTTTTTAAAGAGTTTTTTAAAAATCTTACTCACGTTAAAGGTTATATGTACATATTTAGAAAAAAAAAAAATGTATAGTAAGTATAGTAATTTTTATGTACTCACTACTTTTTATTTTTCAATTTTATTATTAGTAGGGAATATGTACGTGATGCTAAAATGGATAAAATATTATTATTTGTAATCTTTATTGTTAAAAAACCATACTGATGCTATTTTTAAATGTTTTCTTCGATACATAATAATAAAATTTAAGTATTAAATATTGGATTTTTTTTAATTCCTTCGCAAAATTTTAAAACACAATGCTATTAGCAAAACAATACAAGATTTTATTATTTTCTAGACCTAACAAAGATAATATATTCCATGCCACACTAATGACTATATTAATGATTGGCTAATAAGGGTATACAGGGTGTAACAAAAACAAGTGACAATACTTTAAGGTGTGTACGTGTTCCCTGTAGAGAGTTCACTATGAAAGTAACAGCGCTGAAAGATCAAAAAAAATTTACACTTTTGTATGGGCAAGGGCCCGAGCGTCACGAGTTTCCCCATACAAAAGTTAAAAAAAATTTTCGTAATTCAGCGCTGCTACTTTCACAGTGAACTCTCTACAGGGAACACGTACACACCTTAAAGTATTATCACTTGTTTTTGTTACACCCTGTATAGCATAAGCACTTATGCAATTACTTAAGCTCTTTATTTTGAATGCTGTTCGGTTCATTGTCATTAAGCGATTGTTAGAAAATACACATTACAAAGGATTATTGACTATTATCAAACGCTAATACGTTAACGCTAAACGCTAATGCGCTAACCAATGTTACAAGTTAATATTCGATCTTATATAATATTGACATGGAATCGAGTTTCTTCAAAAAAAAAAATATTTTAAGTAATTATAAGCATTATTTCACTAGAATAAATATTTTTATGCATGTAAAGTTCCTACAATAGTTTTAGAAACTAGAAAAGTCAATAGTTACTAATTTTTTTTTGTTGTAATTTTCTTACCTCTATTTCTGGCGAAGTTGCAACTTTAAGCACATATTTATGGTACATAATACTAGCAATGTAGCCAAAATATAAGAAAAAAAAGGTTTGAACGCGGGATCTATCAGGACTTGGCAAAAATTTGGGATTATATATGTTTTTCCATACAAGAAATTTAAAAATATGTTTTTTTCTACCTAAATAATAAGCCTAAGAAAAAATTGCAAAGAATAACTTTTGATCACATTAATTAGCTCTATCCATTGGCACAAAGAAAAATTTGAAAAACAAAAGTCGGTCTCTATGTCCCCGAAATCTTCGATTCGATCCACTGTGCGCCGCCGCCGCCCGCGCCGAGCCGATCGAAGTCGCGCGCTCGCCAATCGACGACGCGAATACACAATTCAGTAAGTTAGCAGAAGCGCTAAAGGAAGTAGCTGTGGCCGCTACTACTAATTCCGCGAACGTGGGAATGGTTAGCCGATTGTGTACCCCGAAGGAGCTACCCACATACTTCGGCGACCCGATGAAGTGGCTCGCCTTCAAACAGGCGTACGAGGAGTCGACGGAGGTCTGCCAGTTTACCGCCAAAGAGAACATGTGGCGCCTGCGAAAGTGCCTCAGAGGAGCGGCTCGAGAGTCCGTCACCGCCCTCCTCATCAGCGCCGCCGACCCCGAGGCCGTCATGTCAACGTTGGAGCTGCAGTTCGGCCAGCCGGACGTCATCTTGCCTAGGATACTGAACGAGATACGGAAGCTGCACCCTGTGGGCCCGGAGTACCACCGAGACATCGTCAGCTTCTCGATCAAGGTGAAGAACTACGTGGCTGCAGTCAGGTGTCTGTCCCAGGAGGAGTACCTACGTGGAGTCAACATAACGTCCCTAGTGTTGTCCAAATTGCCCCCCATACTATTGTCTAAGTGGAGTGACTACAGTTATCCCATTATAAGTCTAAATAGCTCCATGTGTCGACTCGAAATTCTCTCTAATTTCCTAAGTGAAGAGGCCCTCAAAGTGTCCAAAACCTCAGTGTCCCTCTGTGTGTCAAATTGTGTGTGTCTAGTGACTCTAAAAATGTAATGTTTGTGCATAGCAAAGTAGGTAATAATAGTAGGTCTAAGTGTAAATATTGTAATATAGGTGTACATTGTTTACCGGAGTGTAAAAAGTTTTGTAGGTCGCTGCGCAAAGACAGGTGGGACTTTGTGAAACGTCAAGGTTTGTGCTACAAGTGTCTGAACGGCCGCCACAACCGGGAGACCTGCCCAGCAGCAGCGTGTGACGTCGACGGCTGCAACCAGTCGCATCACAGGTTGTTGCACTTCACCTTGCCGCAGAATAATGTAAGTACTGCACAGTTGTCTAATGTAGGGTCTCAGGTACAAGATGTCGAAAATATAAACACCTGTAGATCTGAACAAAGTGTACATAGTGTAAATACAAACAGTACGTCGCAGGAACTAAATGTGTCTAATGTAAATACCTGCAGTACAACACAATGTCTGTTAAAAGTCGTCCGTGTAAATATTCACGGCCCTAATGGTGTCATAAATTGTATAGCCATGTTAGACGATGGCTCTAGTGTTTCTTTAATAAGTAGTGAGTTGTCTAATAGGTTAGGTTTATGTGGAGATAAACAAACTTTGCGTGTATGCGGCGCGTGGAATAACACCGCGCTAGAATGTAACAGTACGGTGGTACGGTCGTGTATCTCGAACGCTGACGGACAGAAGTTTGAATTTACCGCGCGCAGTATAGACGAGTTAAAATTACCGGTGCAAAACTTAACGTCTGTAGATTTCTGTAAATATAAACATTTAAGTCAAGTTCATAATAATTTTGCTACCGGAATGTGTAAACCTGATATTTTGATAGGTCAGGATAATTATCATTTGATTTTGCCGCTAAAAATTATTAGGGGCAAACCTAACGAGCCTTATGCGACACTGACCCCACTAGGTTGGTGCATCCATGGTTTTGTGTCGAACTTACCTCACGTGCCCCACTCGGCGCTGCTCATCTGCGATGACCTTGCTGTCCCCTCGGCTGCCGAACTTACCTTGCGCGAGATCCAGGAAGACGTCCGTCGTTCTTTCACTTTAGAGTCAATGGGAATCGGTACTAAACCGCGAGAGAACGCCGAGGACGCCCGTGCAGTCGCCCACCTGGAGCAGACGGCCACGCTCATAGACGGGACACCTCCCTACCCTCCTCACGGCAGCCCTACGTACCACCGTACGTAGGGCTGCCGTGGAAAAATGTACATAGTAGGATGCCGGAGTCGCTTCCGCACGCTGTAAATAGGTTAGTTAATGTCGAAAAGAAAATGAATAATAATGCTGAATTCGCTGCTAGGTATACTGATAGGATTCAGCACCTGCTGGATAACGATTTTGCAGAGGAATTGCCGACGGATAGGCCGGCACGACGGACGTGGTACCCACCACATTTTGGGGTCGACAACCCTAATAAAAAGAAGCTGCGCTTAGTGTTCGATGCAGCCGCTAAAAGTCACGGTGTTTGTCTCAATGACTACCTACTACAGGGGCCGGACCTCCTTATGTCGTTATTCGGTATTATGTTACGGTTTAGGGAAAAGAAAGTTGCTATGTCAGCTGATATTAAAGATCAGTTTCTTAGAGTAAAAATTATACGCGAAGATCAAGACGCGCTACGGTTTATATGGCGAGATCCCGTAACTAAATGTATAAAAACTCTCGTCATGACGTCCTTGCATTTCGGCGCGAATTGTTCACCATTTATAGCTCAATTTATTAAAAATAGAAACGCAATAAGATTTCAGTCTACCATGCCGGACGTCGTTTACGCGATATGTAAGCAACATTACGCAGACGACTACATAGATAGCGTAGAAGACGAGGACACGGCGATTGAACTCGCAAAAAACATAATCCATGTTCATAGTCAAGGTGGTTTCGAAATTAGGAACTGGACTAGTAATAGCGCCGCGGTACTAGACAGTCTACCTACCGAGTCGCTCGGTGCGTCTGCGGTAAAGTTCAATCTGGATCATATGGACGAAGGTGAACGAACTTTAGGTTTAATATGGCACCCGAAGGAGGATAGTTTAGGTTTCGATGTTTCTTTTAAACGTATACCGGTTAATATTATAAACGGGATTAAAACTCCTACAAAACGCGAAATGTTACGCGTTGTTATGTCCATTTTCGATATATACGGTTTTCTGTCGCCTTTTACAATAAAAGGTAAAATATTACTTCAAGATACGTGGCGAAGTAATATTCAATGGGATAAGGAAATTCCTCAATTAATTAATATTAATATTAAGTGGAACGAGTGGTTGCAAATTTTAAAACGCGTCGAAACGATACGTTTGCCGCGTTATTTTCAAAATGTAAATAGTCCTAGGAATGTACTCGATGCACCGAATAGCGAGTGCCCCCCGCCTCCCCGCGCGTCCCTCGCTTCCCCGCGTGCGCCCGCGCGCGCCCCGTCGCCCGGGTCGCCCGGGTCAAGGACACGAACAGCTGACGCGTGTACTTATGTTTCGGGCGGTTACAATAATTTAGAATTGCATTTATTTTGCGACGCGTCTACTAAGGCTATGTGTGCTGTCGCTTACTGGCGCTGGATGTCTAATAATAATATTCGCGTTGCGTTTATTGCCAGTAAGTGTCGAGTGGCTCCCTTAAAACTTACGTCGGTGCCACGCTTGGAACTACAAGCTGCGCTTCTCGCGGCTCGGCTCGCCGACACTATTGGAAAGGAGCACACTATGAAACCTGTAAATAGATATTTTTGGTGTGATTCTAGTACGGTTCTACATTGGATTAGGAACGACGCGCGCTGTTATAAAGCTTTTATTGCTCATCGTCTAGGGGAGATAGATGAACTAACAAATATTAACGAGTGGAGGTATGTACCTACCAAATTAAATGTCGCAGATTTGGCCACAAGAGATTCTTGTGATTTTTCCGTTTTTAACGTCGATAGCGAGTGGTTCCGTGGCCCGAATTTTTTGTATAGTGATGAGTCGTTATGGCCAGCGGATTTCTTGGAACTGAAGGTCAATAAGGTAGATCTAGAGTTTGTAAATACAGTCCACATAGTCGAAAACAATCTACCTGCTGTGCCCGATCCGCTGCGTTTCTCATCGTGGCTACGGTTACTTAGGTCTACTTGTATAGTTATTTCGTTTGTAAATATTAAATGTAAGAAGCTTACCGGTACTATCGACGGTGACTTAATGTCTAGGGCGGAACAGCTGTTAGTTAAATATGCGCAGCTACAGAGTTTTCCCGAAGATGTACATAGTCTGAAAAATAATAATTTTGTAAATAAGAAAAGTAGGTTACTTACCTTGTCTCCGTTTCTCGACGAGCACGGAATCCTGCGCGCCGGTGGCCGCATCGACGCGGCGCGCGACGTCCCGGTCAGTGTGAAACATCCCATCATACTCGACGGCAGGCACCACGTCGCGCGCCTTATTGTCAAACATTTTCATGTTCGTGCTGCCCATGGTAACCATGAGACAGTAGTCAACGATTTGAAGCAGAAATATTGGATTCTGCATATTAGGCCGACCGTAAGACGTGTAGCTATCGAATGTATGCTTTGTAGGATTAGGAAAGCGCAACCCAAACCACCAAGAATGGGTGATCTACCGGAGGCACGCTTGGCGCATCACCAAAGACCGTTTAGTTACTGCGGGCTCGATTTATTCGGTCCTATCGAAATTGCAATCGGTAGAAGAAGGGAAAAACGATACGGTGTATTATTTACTTGTTTAACTGTCAGAGCCATTCATATTGAAATCGTATCGTCTCTAACAACGGACTCGTTGATAATGGCTCTCCGTAGGATGGCGGCTAGACGAGGATGGCCGCTACACTTGTATTCTGATAACGGTACGAATTTGCGAGGTGCCGATACCGAAATTAGAAAGTCTATTCGAAATTTAAGTCCCAACACATTACAGTCGACCGCGATTAATTACGGCACAACCTGGACCTTCATACCTCCCTCCAGTCCGCACTGGGGTGGGGCATGGGAGCGTCTCATTCGAACTGTCAAAAGTTCACTTAAAGTTATATTAAATGAGCGCACCCCCCGTGAGGAAGTTCTACTCACACTGATGGCTGAGGTCGAACAGATAGTGAACGGTCGTCCGTTAACACATGTGAGCGTGGAGCCAGGGTCGGAGGAGGCCCTCACGCGGCTGAGGTCGAACAGATAGTGAACGGTCGTCCGTTAACACATGTGAGCGTGGAGCCAGGGTCGGAGGAGGCCCTCACGCGGCTGAGGTCGAACAGATAGTGAACGGTCGTCCGTTAACACATGTGAGCGTGGAGCCAGGGTCGGAGGAGGCCCTCACGCGGCTGAGGTCGAACAGATAGTGAACGGTCGTCCGTTAACACATGTGAGCGTGGAGCCAGGGTCGGAGGAGGCCCTCACGCGGCTGAGGTCGAACAGATAGTGAACGGTCGTCCGTTAACACATGTGAGCGTGGAGCCAGGGTCGGAGGAGGCCCTCACGCGGCTGAGGTCGAACAGATAGTGAACGGTCGTCCGTTAACACATGTGAGCGTGGAGCCAGGGTCGGAGGAGGCCCTCACGCGGCTGAGGTCGAACAGATAGTGAACGGTCGTCCGTTAACACATGTGAGCGTGGAGCCAGGGTCGGAGGAGGCCCTCACGCGGCTGAGGTCGAACAGATAGTGAACGGTCGTCCGTTAACACATGTGAGCGTGGAGCCAGGGTCGGAGGAGGCCCTCACGCGGCTGAGGTCGAACAGATAGTGAACGGTCGTCCGTTAACACACGTGAGCGTGGAGCCAGGGTCGGAGGAGGCCCTCACGCGGCTGAGGTCGAACAGATAGTGAACGGTCGTCCGTTAACACATGTGAGCGTGGAGCCAGGGTCGGAGGAGGCCCTCACGCGGCTGAGGTCGAACAGATAGTGAACGGTCGTCCGTTAACACATGTGAGCGTGGAGCCAGGGTCGGAGGAGGCCCTCACGCGGCTGAGGTCGAACAGATAGTGTACGGTCGTCCGTTAACACATGTGAGCGTGGAGCCAGGGTCGGAGGAGGCCCTCACGCGGCTGAGGTCGAACAGATAGTGAACGGTCGTCCGTTAACACATGTGAGCGTGGAGCCAGGGTCGGAGGAGGCCCTCACGCGGCTGAGGTCGAACAGATAGTGAACGGTCGTCCGTTAACACATGTGAGCGTGGAGCCAGGGTCGGAGGAGGCCCTCACGCGGCTGAGGTCGAACAGATAGTGAACGGTCGTCCGTTAACACATGTGAGCGTGGAGCCAGGGTCGGAGGAGGCCCTCACGCCTAATCATTTTCTTTTAGGTTCGTCGTCAAATTTACCGGTGTTAGGGGAGTTCGACGACTCCGATTTATTTTTACGTAAGCAATGGCGTATAGCGCAACGCCTTGCCGATATGTTTTGGTCTCGCTGGGTAAAGGAGATGCTGCCGCAGCTGATCCCTAGGAGCAAATGGACCCAGGAAGAGCCACCTCTGAAAGTAGGGGATTTTGTTATTATCGTGGACCCAAATTCTCCACGAAACTGTTGGTTGCGAGGTACAGTAGAGGCGGTCATGCCAGGGAAAGATGAGCGCGTTAGAGTGGTGGACATTCGCACTAGGGCTGGAATATTAAGACGCTCTGCGGCCCGCGTCGCACGTGTGCCTATGGGCTAGGAGTGCAGCTGTTCCAGCACTGGGGTGGGGAATGTTGGCGACGCGACCGCCACCGTACTGCACCTTGCCACATTTTAGATATGTAAAAAAGTGAATGTTTATGTTTCTCAGGAAAAGGAAGTTATGTTTTTTGTCTATGGCGAAGCGACGCCGCGAAGTGCAATTGTCTTTTGTTCAGTTGTTTTAAAATAAGAGGAATGTCGGCGGATAGTTTTAGTTTATAAAAAGTGTATTTTGAGTTTTCCGTGAATATATGAACTTTCTCGTGCATCAAGAATTTTATTCTGAAAATTCCTCCTCCTGTAGCCTACAGACCCTAAGCTAATTAACATACCTACGGATGTTCAGCTAGCCGATCCTAGCTTTTATAGGCCTTCTCCAATAGATGTGCTGGTCGGCGCTGATCTATTTTGGAGCATCGTAGGTAGTGAGCGACAATCGCTCGGTTCCAAACAACCTAGTCTTATCAATTCGGAGTTTGGCTGGATTCTTTCCGGTCCTATTTATTTAAACTCGCGAATTTCGAATTTTAGTTGCAATTTTTCTAAGGCGCAGTCAGATAACTTCAATAATCTTCTGAGTCGATTTTGGGAGCTAGAAGAGCTGCCGCCAAGGTCAATTTTAAGCGACGACGAGAAAGCATGTGAGCAGCATTTTAAGACTCACACTTCTCGCGATTCGTCCGGCAGGTTCTGTGTGCGTTTACCTCTCAAAGACTCACCTAATTGCTTAGGTAATTCATACTTTCTAGCTAAAAAAAGGTTTTTTAATTTAGAAAAGCGATTTAGAACTAATCCCGAGCTTAAATCCCAATACGTTAATTTTACTAACGAATACATTAGTCTAGGTCATTGTTCCATTCTAACAAATAATTATAAGCCGAACCCGTGCTATTTTTTGTGTCATCACGCGGTTTTCAAACAAAATAGCGAGTCGACTAAGCTACGAGTGGTATTCGACGGATCCGCTCGCACCTCATCGGGCTTATCAATTGTAACGATTTACAACGAATAGGTCCTACTGTACAAGATTCACTCTTTTCTATATTACTACGTTTTCGTCAGTACCTATACGTTCTTACAGGAGATGTCGAAAAATTCTTTAGGCAAGTTAATCTCCACGAAGACGATCGTGACCTTCAATTAATACTATGGAGGGACGACGAATCAAAGCCTATTCAAGTACTAAGACTCAATACCGTCACTTATGGTTTTGCTAGTGCTAGTTATCTTAGTACGAAGTGCATTTGGCAGTTAGGACAGGAATGCCCCGATGAGTTAATCCGTACGGTAATCCAGCATGATCTGTACCTAGACGATTTAATTACTGGCGCTAATTCCATAAATGAATTACTTACGTCATTTTTTAAACTCTGTTGTTTCCGTTTTGCGTTCAGGCTGTTTTCCACTTAGAAAATTTAAATCTAATGTGCCATCTATTTTTGAAAACACGCTAATCAATCCTCTCGAAACCTTAACCTTAAGCGAATCGTCTAATACTTTAGGTTTACAGTGGAAGCCGCCATCCGACACATTACATGTTTCGTTGTACACTCCCAACAATAAAAACGAACAAACAACGAAACGCTCGATTTTGTCTAACATGTTTAAAACTTTCGATCCACTCGGTTTAATTTCTCCTTGCACTATTCGTTTAAAGTTATTGATGCATGAGTTGTGGCGTCGAAATATTGACTGGGACGAGCCAGTACCTTCTGACATTCGACTATACTGGCACGAATTGGTTCAGGAATTCAAAAATGTACCATCGGTCACTGTACCTAGGTTAGTTTTATGCGATTCCCCGGTCAGTATTGAGCTACACTCATTTTGCGACGCGTCAATGTCGGCTCACGGCGCTTGCGTTTATTTACGATCCGTGGACTCAGCCGGTCGTGTAGTAGTCAATTTACTATGCGCTAAGTCTAAGGTGAATCCTAGTAAGCCTATTACCATACCGAGACTGGAGCTCATGGGAGCCTTGCTAGTCGCTAGGCTGTGCAAGTCAGTTCTCGAGTCTTTGCGATGCAATATTTCTCGTTGCACTCACTGGAGTGACTCGAGCGTCGTTTTAGGGTGGCTACACACTTCTCCGAGCAAATTAAAAACGTTCGTCGCGAATAGGATAGTCGAGATTTGCGAAACTACTTCGGCTACAAATTGGCGTCATGTACCTACAGATGCTAATCCCGGAGATCTAATCTCACGCGGTACCCAGGTACATACACTACAGCAATCTAAAATCTGGTGGTCGGGTCCGGAATTTCTATTAAAATCGGAGTCGGAATGGCCTATGCTAAACGTCAATTCACAGCTCGTAGACTTACCAGAAATAAAGTGCAATATTGTGCAGAGTTTCGAGCCAGTTATAAATTTCTCACGGTTTTCTAATTTTATGCGGCTAAAACGTTCATTCGCCTATGTTTTACGTTTTATACATAACGCTAGGTTTCCTAAAACTAAGATAAGCGGAGCCCTAACCGTGAAAGAGTTGTCTAAATCATTTAATTTTCTATGTAAATTTTCTCAATTGCAATCATTTTCTCTCGAGTATGATGTCTTAAGTAAAAACAAATCTATTTCTTTTAAAAGTAATTTACTATCACTTAGTCCTTTTCTAGATAAGGATTGCGTAATGCGTGTTGGTGGCAGACTAGCCCACTCGGACTACAGTTACGACAAGCGGCATCCCGTCATATTGCATTCCAAACATCATTTTATTACCCTTATTTTACTTTGCTGGTCCTTTCACTATTTTAAATAAAAAGGGTCGCGGTGCTAAAACTCTAAAATGCTACCTATGTCTGTTCGTGTGCTTTCGTTTCAAGTGTGTTCACTTGGAGGCGGTAACAGAATTGTCTAAGGACGCGTTCATAATGACTTTACGTCGATTTATTTCTAGACGCGGAAAGCCATTAGAAATTTATTCTGACAATGGCCGTAATTTTGTCGCCGCCGCCAAAGACATTGGTAATTTTTTAAAAGACAACTCAAACACTATATCTGAGTTTGCCGCGAATGAAGGGATCAAGTTTAATTTCATACCTTCTTACGCCCCTCACTTCGGCGGTCTATGGGAAGCTGGTATCAAGTCTGCGAAGCACCATATAAAAAAGATGATGGCCAATTTAAATTTAACGTATGAAGGTCTACTCTGTTCGCACAGGTGGAGGCTATTTTGAATAGCCGCCCCTTGTGTCCTATCTCTTCCTCTCCTCACGACTTCAAATCTCTCTCTCCAGGGCATTTTCTGGTTGGTCGGCCGCTGACATCGCTGCCGGATCCAGCCCACGACGACGGCAGCTCCAGCTTCAAGCGTTACTCCCGCATCGAACAGGCTCGAAGACACTTCTGGAGTCGGTGGCAGCGGGAGTACGTCAACGAGCTTCAACAGCGTGTCAAGTGGCGAGATAGCAAAGGCAACCTCAGCGTAGGAGACCTCGTCCTTCTTCAAGAAGACAACAGCCCTCCACTACACTGGCGCCTGGGTCGTGTTCGCGAGTTTCACCCCGGTGTCGACGGAGTTGTGAGAGTGGCCGATGTCGCCACTCAGAGAGGAGTCGTGCGGAGGACACTCACACGATTGTGCCTCCTGCTACCAGCTGATCCAGGGACTGAAACACCCGCAGGGATTTCAGGGGGGGAGTTATGTTGAAGCCTGACTTCAACATGATTAGAACCAGCAGCGAGCAATTGCCATATAACTTCTGTCAGGCGCTCGAATAAAAGAGCGACGAGCCCACTGCCACCTGACGTCACGAGCTACGTCATCGAGGACGGAGGAGGGGGCTCGACTTGGCAAGAACCCGCTCTCTGTCGCCCTGCAATCGCCCGTAGCCTAGCAACGTTCCATCTTTTTTTAAATCCTCTAATATCTTCGCAATCTGTAATCGATCCCTGTTCATAATTGTACAGAATAAATTTGTTATTTTGTACGAAGTTGTTTCAGTAACAATTTCCAAGAATTTTCTTGTTTCTAACAGTGGTTATATAGGGATTTTTCATACATTAGGCGGTTATTGGCCTGGCTTTCTGTAAACATCCTTATATTGTACAGACTTTAAGTAAACTAGCCACATGTGACTCAGGAATTAGGCAGGTAAGCCCCACTCTGTCATCGGCAAATCCGTGCGCACATCAAAAAGAAGAAGCGACGTCATATTTTAAACAGCATTGGTACGAGACCCTCCACAGCCTTTCATCTGTAAGGATTTGCTTAAACTGTACAAATAGACTAAAACAACTTTAAACTCTAAGCCGTACGACATAAAAACTAAACTCGCTCGATTATATCGGTCATTTTAACTAGACGCGTTTTGTTTATACCGTGGTTCATGCAGTGAATTCAAATGGCGGAGTTTTATAAAATATGCAAGGGATATCACTCGGTATTATTTAGATTCAGCCCGGGACATGTTTGCAATAACTTTTTAAATCATATTTTTACAACCAGTGTATTCGTTTTACATTTTGTGTGCGCTGTTTGCATGAAATTATGAGCGTAATTTGATTTATATAGCCTTTGATACAGTGCCACTGGGTTGGTACAGTTTTTACTCTATATTTTTGAGTTTTTAGTGTTGTTGGTTAGTCCACTTGAAACATTGAAACATTGTATGTTTCATTTTATAGTTAGTTAAAGCTTGTCTGACTTAAATTGACGCGTCCCACTACTTCAATTGGGAAATTCTGAACTGAAAATAAGAGAGGTGCGTCATTTTAAGTTGGACAAGCTCTACTAATGTTACTTAATTATTATAGATGATTTTAAAGTATAGTTTGAAGTTTCTGATCCGAAAGGAAATAAGTATTTGTGTAGCGAGTAGGCAAGTGGCAACCCAGTCGGGTGACAGTTACTAGGCAACCGACTGTTAGGGATAGAGGCTCGGATCTTGCAATTGTATTGTAACAGTTTCTAATTTGTATTTTGTGGTCACGGACGTAAAAAAAATACGGACGTAACCTTGTCTATTTCACGAGTGAAGCATAGTAATGGCCGCCCGTGTAGGATGTGTGCGTGTCATTGGCGCCGTCACTCATTGTACAATGACAGCGGGTTGTTGTACCTAGTTGCGTGTGTGAGTGTCGGTCATGTGTACAAATACAGTACAGTAAACGAAATTGTCGTACCTTGCATGCTTCACCTCTTTATAGTGTAATGCTCCGTCCGTATTTTTTTACGTCCGTGTTTGTGGTAATAAGGATTGTACTGTGTTTTAAATTTTTGCAGGTTATTTTAGTTTAAAAAGGATCAACGCATCATAAAGCAACAAGACACCTATTTCCACCTACATTACTCGTGGAATATTGTAAGATGTACGGTAATGCTCGTTGTGTGGGATGGTAGGGCTCCCCGGGGGCTCCTTCCGGTGAAATATAACCCCCAGTTAAGTCATGTCCGCAACTTCCACTATAATAATTAATCTATACACAAACTTCCTAATGTTACTTGGACAGTTGGGCAATTTCGTTACAATGTGGCCAATAAAATGTATATTAATAGTTCTAGGCACATAAGTCTTTGGTTCCTAAATCTGATGTATCAATTTACTAATTAATATTCTAAAATAAGAGCGCAATAAAACAAAAAAAAATCTAAAGAGTTATACAATTACATTTAAATTTTATATATAACCTAAACAAGTAATAATTGATAAGTCCTCTAAAATGTCTTCACTCTTCTCCTATAGTAAATAAGTCTTAATCCATACTTTCATACTAAGGCCCGATTTCATCAACGCCTGTTAGTGTTAACAGATTGTTAAAATGTCATGTCTTCTCTTTCATTCATATGAAAAACGAAGGAGGTAACGTGATACTAATTTGAGAATTAACTTTAACAGTCGTTGATAAAATTGTACCTTAATATTATAAATGCGAAAGTGTGTCTGTCTGTTACCTTTTCACGCTTAAACCGCTGAACCGATTTTGACGAAATCTGATATGGAGATATTTTGAATCCTGGGAAAGGACAAAGGATATTTTAAGCTTGAAAAACTATACGGTTCTCGCGCGATAAACGAACTTTGGCGTAATAGAGTTGCAGGCCAGGCGACATCTAGTAAATAAATAAATATTTATTTTTTTGTGCATGCAAGGTAAGTAAAGTAAGGTATACTAAAATACTGCAAAAAAAAACGGTTGTCTGTAAAGTCGGTTTACTGACGATAGTTGAACGTGACAACGTGCCTCTTTGTCGCTCGTTCCGCGCTCTCGCTTGCATTTCAAGCCTTAGATGGAACGCCTCAGAGCGAGGTAACGCCGCATGAGTCATATTTTTTCGTGCGTGCAGCCGGCTCCATCGAATTATAAGACGTCACGTCAAAACTCATTTCCCCGACTGTACATTTCTGCTTAGCACAATTTTCCCCGACTGTACATTTCTGCTAAGCAACTCATTTCCCCGACTGTACATTTCTGCTTAGCACAATTTTCCCCGACTGTACATTTCTGCTAAACAACTCATTTCTCCGACTGTACATTTCTGCTTAGCACAATTTTCCCCGACTGTACATTTCTGCTGAACAACTCATTTCCCCGACTGTACATTTCTGCTAAACAGCTCATTTCCCCGACTGTACATTTCTGTCTAGCACAATTGTCCCCGACTGTACATTTCTGCTTAGCACAATTTTCCCCGACTACATTTCTGCTAAACAACTCATTTCCCCGACTGTACATTTATGCTAAACAGCTCATTTCCCCGACTGTACATTTCTGCTTAGCACAATTTTCCCCGACTGTACATTTCTGCTAAACAACTCATTTCCCCGACTGTACATTTCTGCTAAACAACTCATTTCCCCGACTGTACAGTTCTGCTAAACAACTCATTCCTCCGACTGTACATTTCTGCTTAGCACAATTTTCCCCGACTGTACATTTCTGCTAAACAACTCAAATGGAACGCCTCAGAGCGAGGTAACGCCGCATATAGCGTCATGTTTTTTGATTTTTCGTGCGCGCAGCCCATATCGAATTAAAAGACGTTGTCACGTCAATAATACAGATCACGACAATCTTGTTTAATAAAAGACTAGCTATTTGACCGAGCTTTGCTCGGTATTCGATAAAACACGAATAAAATAACATTTTCTAAAAATGATTCCTAGCTAGATCGATTTATCGCCCCCGAAACCCCCTATAAACTAAATTTCATGAAAATCGTTGGAGCCAATTCCGAGAATCTAATTAAATTATATATACAAGAATTGCTCGTTTAAAGATATGAGATAATAAAATGTTCTAGAGATTTCCGTTTATCAAAGCGTGACTCTTCAGCCCTTTATAAACAAAATATAATGAAAACGGTAAAATTCAGTCCCTTTTACAATCGAATGATACCTCTGAGAGTTGTTTTCATGATATTTTCAACACCTCCCAAATCCCCTATACAAGGCAAAGCGGTCAAATCCGAGGGTAGCTATAAAAGTACCCATAATATACAACGGTTGTAAAAACATTTCAGCAACTTTATGCACAAGATTTATTGCCTAAGCATACTAATAAATGCGAAAGTGTGTCTGTCTGTTACCTCTTCTCGCCCAAACCACTGAATCGATTTTGCTGTTTATGAAGATACTTTGAGTCCCGGGATAGGACATAGGATACCTTTAATATTTTTTTTATATCTATGGACGCTTCACACCACGTCTGTCTGGCCCCGTGCTAAGTACCTGAAGAACTTGTGTTACAGGTACCAGACAACGGAAATATATTTCATACTTTTATACTATACATACATATATTTAAGATTTTTATTATATAATACACATATTTAATACACATCCATGACCCAGGAACATTGAAAAACTTTTTGTTCCGTCGGCGGGATTCGAACCCGCGACCCCCGGCTTGAGCTGCCAACAGCCCACCCACTGAGCCACAGAGGTCGTCAAATGTAGGTAATGCCGGAAAAATGTACGGTTCCTGTGCGATGGACGATTTTTTGGCGCTACAGAGTTTCCGGCGTCATCTAGTTACGTCAGTATTATTTCTACTGGGTGTAACAAAACTAAGTGATAATACTTTAGGGTATGTATGGGCCCCGTGTATAGAGTTCACTGTAAAAGTAGAAGCACTGAAAGAGCAATTTTTTCTTTACTTTTGTTTGGAAAACAAAAGTTGACGTGACGCTGGGGCGCTTGCTCATACATGATACATATCACAAAATTTTTATCTTGCAGCGCTGCTACCTTCACAGTGAACTCAATATACGGAGCACATACACACCCTAAAGTAATTATCACTTAGTTTTGTTACACTCTGTACAAAGCTTTGATATCATCAGTATCAGTTCTATACAGAAACGATCGTAAACCAATCATTTGCCTAAATTGTACACTTCAAATGGCAGTAATTATAACGTATTGAATTGAAATTGAATTGCAACTTCAATCAGAGTTCTCTTGTGCGAGTGAAACCGAACCGAAACTGGCCACGGTAACCGAAACCTTTAATGGAATCACGTAGTACTGAAGTTGGAATCAATAGCTTCAATAGTGAAGTAATGCTAATGCCTGAGCATGTTTAACCTGCTTTTGCTAATATTATAAAGGAAATGTATGTTAATGTATGTTGGGTACTATTTGACACAAAGACTACGGAACGGATTTAAATTTGGCATATTATAATAATTATTATACTATGTGAAACTGATTGATATTATTAAAAATCAATTTTATACCGACATAAAAAAACTTTACACCTTTTGGTATATTTTTTATACGATTAGAAAAATAATGAGGGTTTTTCACCTAGGCAGCAAGCATCTGAATTCTGAAGATAGTTGCTAGGTATGTCTTGTCACTTGAACGCACATGAGATGATGATGGCTATACAATGGTTGTAATGCATTTACACGATGGCCGCGTTCAGTTGTGATCTAAACGTCTTTCAAGATGGACATGTAAGCATTAGCAAATCTTACTTGTTGTTAGCATATAATTATGCTTAGAATACTTCCCACGAAATCGACGTCACCACATGTTTCCATATAAATTTTGAGGAGTCCCCTCGATTACTAATAGATTCCTTCATGTGGTCACGATTTTTGTGAACATGGTACCAAATTATGATGATACCCTATAAACCAAAAGAAAAATTTTGAAAATTGGTTCACAAACGGCGGAGTAATCATTGAACACAAAACAGACGGACAGATATCGAAGTATCAGTGGGTCCCGTTTTTACCCTTTGGGTATTTGGGTACGGAACCCTAAAAACGAACATAACAGTCATAACACCTCCTTCATTTTGAAAGTCGGATAAAATTTTAGCCTATGTGTATTCTGATGTATAAGCTATATCATTCTCTCCCCCCGCGGCCTCCGTACGGTTAACATCGTCTGACGTGCGCTCCGGGATTAAAAATTATTTTCGGTGGTTTTAAATCGGTAAATTCGTGCTGAGTGTGTGTAATTAGCTAGGTAACGGTGTAATCTACGTGTACTGTAAGTTTTTTAACACATTTGCTCGTAATTTATTGGATTTAACTCGGTAAGTAAATTTCTTTGTTCACTTTTATCAGTAGGGAATTGTAGGTAGGTAAAATATTGTGTGTGTCGGTACCGCTCGCGCGGCGCCTGCCGGCCTTGCGATCAGCTGACTGTGATTATTAAGCTAAACTTTTGTTTCATTCTAATTTAAATTAAATAAGTGTAATTGGTACATTCAAATTTTATATTAACTCACAATGTCGAGCCAAAATAATATGCCGCCAGATAAAGATACAAACCCGTTTAATAGAAGCGATAAAACTCCTCGTTCTCCGACATTCTCGTCCGGTAAACGTTTGTTGTCGGAATTATCTCCTTCCTCCTTGTCACCTGTGGAGAAGCGTCACCAACCCACTAGGGACGAGCCTCTGCTGTCCCCCGTTACGTCATTATTAGACACAAGCCGCGCATCCGACGATGCTTGCAATTATTACGAGCTCGTCCGCGAAGCTAGCTCGTACTTAGCCAAAATAAACGAGTTCGCAAACGACACCGTGTCTCGCCGTAATAATTTTGCCAACAAGTCCGATATTATGAGTATGACTCAAAAAATAACTACGATCGTCTCACTTCTCGCCATAAAGAACTCCTCCTTGGAAACCAAGGTCGCTAATATGGAACGCGAATTGTTAGCTGCCAAAACTAATCCCGTCGTACAAACAGTTGCCGCCGCGCCTTCTACCTCCTACTCGGACGCGCTTAAACTAAGACTTGCGAAGTCAGTGCCGCCAGTCGAGACCCGAAAACCGCTTCCCTGCGTTATTGCCTATCCGACACAAGAAAAATCGAGGGGAATTAAAATCATCGTCGGAGACAAAACAAGCTCTGATGAAAGTCATCAACCCGGCCGACGGTTTTCAATTTCACGGCGTCAAAAAAACAGCTAATTCGGGTGTGATCTTGCGACTAACTAGCGAGTCGCAAGTTAATAAACTTCAATCCGTGGAAGCGCTTAAATCGGCCGGTCTGCGACTCGAGTCGCCTAAAGGACGTAACCCACGTATTCTCATAAAAGATGTACCGCAACATATGACGGATGATAATTTCCTTCTCGCACTTTTTAATCAAATTATTAATGGCGAAATGAATATGTCTCAAGAACAATTTTTGCGTTCAACAAAAATAGTAAGACGTCGTAATTTAAATAAAGATTACAACAACAGGAAATGGATAGGTATCGAATTAGACCCCGCTGTGCGTAAACACCTGATCAATTCAAAAGAAAAACTGTTTATCGATTGGGCGATGTGTCGCTTCGTGGACGACGTTGAGCTGGTCCGCTGCGGCAACTGCCAACAGTTTGGGCACGTCGCTAAATTCTGTCGCGATCCTAATCCTTGCTGCTATCACTGTGCCGAAAAACACAGCTCGTTGTCGTGCCCCAACAAAGATAAAGAAAATTTTAAGCCAGTTTGTGGTAGTTGCCAACGTTATAAAAAACCTTCCGACCACCCCACGGGCTCCCCAGACTGTCCAACATATAAAAGCAAAATGGAGCAACTTATTTTAACTACTAGGTATGGATAGTTTAAATATAGGACAGTTAAACCTCCATAATAACAAGCACGTGACTTTAGAATTAGAAAAGTTAGTGTCTGACCACAATTTAGACTTAGTACTTGTCCAAGAACAATATCAACTCGCGTCGTTTCGGTCGAAAATGATACAAATTAATAACTTAGCTCGCGCGGGTATATACACACCTCAGTCTAGATTTTCAGTCACGGCCTTAACTAACCTTTCGACGTCGCATTGTGCGGTAGCCGAGGTATCGTGTCCTCAGTTTAGACTATACGTTGTAAGCTGCTACTTTCAGTACGCGGATACCGTAGGCCCACATTTACATCAACTCCGCCGCGTATTACAATCTCTCGCGGGTGATAAAATTATTATTGGCGCCGACGTCAATGCATCCTCGCCCTTATGGCACGGCCAGCTTAGGTACACTGACCGCGACCGTCGTACCGCTGTAGAAGACTTTATTGCGGAGTTTAACCTCCAAATTCACAACACCCCCGATGCACCACCTACCTATAGTAGCCCAACGGGCGAATCGTCGATTGACGTCACGCTATCCAGCGCGTACGTCCAGATTAGGCATTGGCGTGTCCTTCCTGATGCGTCATGTAGTGATCACCGCTTATTGGTGTACGAGTTTTCTCGTGCGGTCCCGAGTGATACCGTAGTCAATTCTAATGACTATAAATACAACGTAAAGAACGGCGATTGGAATTTATTCCGCTCCCTCATTACCGCTCATGCCGGAGACTTCACTCGGCCGGATTTAAACGTCGATGAGTGCGCGGAAATTATGACAAACATTTGTTTACTGTGCCGATGTAGCCTTGGGTCGTAGACCTCTTAAAAAAGATCACAACTGTAAATGGTGGAACAGTAACCTTCTTAATCTTCGTCGGGAATTTAGAAGGGCCAGGCGCAAAATCAATAATCTTCGTAAATCTGGCCACGATCGTTCGAATTATAATTACATAATTAGTTTGAATAACCTACGCATTTCAAGGTCACGCTATCGCGCCGCCGTTACGTTAGCGAAAAATAATATGTTGAAGAATGCCGCGAATAGACTGGATAAAGAGGGCCCCTGGTCCTCTTTATACCACGAGCTTAAACCCGGTAGTAGTAATGAGCCAAGCTTTTTCTCAAATATTAAAATTAACAACTCTTACACTTGTAGCTTAGACGAAACGGCGAAGGCATATCTAAACGTTCTCATCCCAGACGACGAGCCCTCCTTGGATGATGAACACCATCGCGACATTAGGAGTAGAATGCTAGACCCCATACATACACCGGCCTCAGATTTACCAACTTCGGAGGAGTTTAGTAAAATAGTAAACCTTTTGCCTATAAAAAAATCTGCGGGCGAGGATAAAATATCGAATATTATGATAAAACAAGCGTGCTTAGCGGACAGTTCATCGATTCTACATGTTTACAACAGATGTATCGCAGAAGGTATATTTCCAAAAATTTGGCGCACCGGTTGCTTAAAATTAATACCTAAAGCGGGAAACAAACCTCCTGACGACCCAAAATCTTACCGTCCGATAACGTTACTGCCTTGCTTAGGTAAATTACTAGAACGTCTCATCGTACCTCGCCTGCTACCCGGTGGCCCTAAATTTCATAGTCATCAGTTCGGTTTCACCGCCGGGAAATCGACTGTTGACGCAGCTATGGAAGTTAGAAAAATAGTAAATCTTTCGGAATCTAAATACGTGGTCGCCATTTCATTAGATATCTCCGGCGCGTTCGATCATGCTTGGTGGCCGATGTTATTATTAAAACTAAAAAATCGAGGTTGCTACTCTAATATTTATGCCATAATACGTTCTTATTTTTTTAACGGTCAAACTAAGCTTCGACTTGGCCATTGTACACACGCCAAAGATTTAACATGCGGCTGCCCTCAGGGCTCTGTTATCTCGCCAAAACTATGGAATTTCGGATTTGATGATTTATTAAGTCTTCCCCTACCACCGCTGTGCGTACTAGTTGGCTACGCCGATAACGGTTTTCTCATCGTTCATGCAAATTCACGTTCCGAAATTGAATCTAAAGCCAATGATAGTCTTAATTTAATATCGAGCTGGGGTAAACGTAATCGCCTGAAATTCGCCGTGCATAAAACTTACCAAAAAGGGTCCCTTATATCTTCCCCTAGCATTAAACTTGACAATATTAACGTTAAACGCAAACAGTCACTCTGTTATCTTGGTTTTTACTTGGAAAATAAATTTACATTTTTAGAACATATAATTCAAACCGGTGAGACAGCGAAGCGCAATTTTTACTCCTTTACCAAAATATCTACGTCGACATGGGGCCTCTCCTTCAAAACCCTAAAATTAATTTACACTGCTACTTACCTAGGCAGCATTTGCTACGGGGCCCCCGTGTGGGCCGACAGAGCAACAATCGGCGCGGCTCGTCGCAAGTTGCTACAAAGCCAACGTCTTGCTCTTATATTCTTATGCAAAGCTTACAGGACCACAAGCACCGAAGCCTTACCTGTGTTAGCCGGAGTTTTACCCGTTGACCTTGAGATTCAGCGTCGTGCGACAATGTACTATCATAAAAAAAAAACATTGACAACCCGTTCTTTTTAAGCGCTCGCGATAAAATTAAAATAGCAAGACTGTTTGAACCTTTAGAAAACTCTGTGCAAAGCCTAATCTCCGAATGGCAGTCACGATGGGACTGTTCCACCAAAGGGCGACACCTTTATAATTTTTTCCCTAATATTCGTGAACGGCTATCCAAACATTGGATGGATATTGATCACTGCGTTTCTCAATTCCTGACCGGTCATGGAAATTTTAAGGCCAAACTTTACGGATTTAAACTAGTAGCATCACCCATGTGCGAGTGCTCGACCGAAGGCAACATGTTTGAACAAACCGCGCATCATGTTCTCTGGGAGTGCAGTCTCTGGCAGGACGAAAGAACTACTATGCTAAACAACCTATTCTGTACATCTGGAGTAGCATACTACGGTGATCTCGTGGACAGCGCTAGGAACTTCCGTGCCTTCAAGCGTTTTTGCCACAATTATTATTGGCAACAGTCAAACACAATAAACTCCAATATTAACTTAGCTTTAGCTTAGGAGTCACAATTATTAACCTTATTTCCGTGGTGCTCCCCCTTAAGTTCTTTGACTTTCGGTCATTGCAACTTTGTGCTGTCTCCCGCTTTTATGGGGAGGGAAATTGGAATCTTCCTACTCTTCCTATTTTCTTCTGATTAATTTCGTTGCGGGTCCCAAGACAGTATTAGCATGTCCCTCGGGCTCCCTGAGATCATATCAAAGGGTTTTCGTGGTTGGATGCCGCTGTCGATCCTGGCGACACAGGAGATACAGTGGTGGGAATGTGTGGTGGGCCAAAGCCCGTTAAAAAAAAAAGCTATATCATTGTAAAATTTATTAAAATCCGTTCAGTAGTTTTTGAGTAAAAGAGTAACAAATATCTATACAAACTTTCGCCGTTATAATATTAAAATATTTAAACTTCATTCATTAGGTATGAGAGTTGAGACCACGTACTCGTCATTTTGAATGAAATTCGAAAAATTCTGCGACGTCCTCACTCGACCGCGTTCGGGCACTGCAGACTGTGGTATGATGGGCCACGTGTAGATGCGTACCGCCATCGCTAAGCCATTCTCTTTGATGTGTGGCCGAAAAACTGACAGCGACGCCATTCCACGAGCATCGCTCGCGCCATCGGCCTCCAACACCACTACGTCCTCCACACGCTGGACCTTCATGATGGTCCACTACGACGGGCCATCGTGTAGAGGCGCGCGTGGTAATAGTACCATAATAACGAGTTCGTTCTTACTGAATACTGATTCATTGAATCTTATTCCAGATATGAAAATTGTATTTCAGAGTGGAAGACGCTGGGAGCTGTGTCACAGTCTTAACTTGACTTTGTATTGAATGATTTACTTATTTCGTATTGAAATTATGTTAAATATACCTTATTTATAAGCTTTTGAGTGTATATGATTTGAAAAAAAAAATCTTTCCTCTCGCTCGGCGCGCCGCTGCTTTTTCGCGGCGGCGGCGGCGCGGAGGAATTGGTGTGTGTGTGTGTGTGTGTGTGTGTGTGTGTGTGTGTGTGTGTGTGTGCGTGTGTGTGTGTGTGTGTGCGTGTGTGTGCGCGTGATGTGCGTGCGTGTGCGCGTGGTGTACGCGTGGTGTGTGTGTGTGTGTGTGTCACGCACACACACACACACCCCACGCACACCACGCGCACACGCACACACACACCAATTCCTCCGCGCCGCCGCCGCCGCGAAAAAGCAGCGACGCGCCGAGCGAGAGGAAAGATTTTTTTTTCAAATCATATACACTCAAAAGCTTATAAATAAGGTATATTTAAGATAATTTCAATACGAAATAAGTAAATCATTCAATACAAAGTCAAGTTAAGACTGTGACACAGCTCCCAGCGTCTTCCACTCTGAAATACAATTTTCATATCTGGAATAAGATTCAATGAATCAGTATTCAGTAAGAACGAACTCGTTATTATGGTACTATTACCACGCGCGCCTCTACACGATGGCCCGTCGTAGTGGACCATCATGAAGGTCCAGCGTGTGGAGGACGTAGTGGTGTTGGAGGCCGATGGCGCGAGCGATGCTCGTGGAATGGCGTCGCTGTCAGTTTTTCGGCCACACATCAAAGAGAATGGCTTAGCGATGGCGGTACGCATCTACACGTGGCCCATCATACCACAGTCTGCAGTGCCCGAACGCGGTCGAGTGAGGACGTCGCAGAATTTTTCGAATTTCATTCAAAATGACGAGTACGTGGTCTCAACTCTCATACCTAATGAATGAAGTTTAAATATTTTAATATTATAACGGCGAAAGTTTGTATAGATATTTGTTACTCTTTTACTCAAAAACTACTAAACGGATTTTAATAAATTTTACAATGATATAGCTTATACATCAGAATACACATAGGCTAAAATTTTATCCGACTTTCAAAATGAAGGAGGTGTTATGACTGTTATGTTCGTTTTTAGGGTTCCGTACCCAAATACCCAAAGAGTAAAAACGGGACCTACTGATACTTCGATATCTGTCCGTCTGTTTTGTGTTCAATGATTACTCCGCCGTTTGTGAACCAATTTTCAAAATTTTTCTTTTGGTTTATAGGGTATCATCCTAATTTGGTACCATGTTCACAAAAATCGTGACCTCATGAAGGAATCTATAAGTAATCGAGGGGACTCCTCAAAATTTATATGGAAACATGTGGTGACGTTGATTTCGTGGGAAGTATTCTAAGCATAATTATATGCTAACAACAAGTAAGATTTTGCACTGAGGTGTACCTATCTGGTATACCAATGTTTGGAAGGCATTGAGAGAACTTCTGACTCTTTAAAGATACAAGTTTGGGAGTTTCAGCGTTGTTTTAAGAACGGAAAACATATGATGCTATTATTACATTCATAATTATTATCATCATTAACCTAATATATTATAGAATAAATCATTATTCTAATTTTAGTCTCGAAATAATTATTCGTAGAAGTTCAGGGAAGGTTCATATTAGGAGGGAAAGTGATACGAAGATTACTAGGTTATCTGGTGAAGTTAGAATTTTTTTTAAAATGTGCGTTTTGCATTGCCGCAATTGCTAATGCTTACATGTCCATCTTGAAAGACGTTTAGATCACAACTGAACGCGGCCATCGTGTAAATGCATTACAACCATTGTATAGCCATCGCATGCGCCATATTTTGATGGGCCAGCGATGGTACATTGTGTAGAGGAGCAATATACGCTTGCATCAAAATGGCGTCTTTGTCGTCGTCATTAGAAGAACAAAATGTTCGCTGTGTCATGCACGAAGGATTCCGTACCAATATAGAGAGCAAAAATATGCTGAAAATTGGGTTTTTGTATAGGAGCCACGCTTAATTGTTTAATTTAGTTAACGAAGTCTAAGTAATAGGGTCCCGTTTTTACCCTTTGGGTATGGAACCTTAAAAACAGATGAAAGTCGCATTTGAGGCACGCCGCCGACGGCACCGCCGCCGCCGACCACAAAAAGTCGGCGCGCCGCCGCCGCGCCGGCCGTTTACCCATCGGCGCTCATATCTACTTTGAAGTCGGTACCAGTCCCAAAAGTTTCTTATATTCTGACATTGACTGATTAATTACTCACGATTAAATTAGCTGGTACCGACTTCAAAATAATGAAGACTATATAGTATGTACATTGTACAGAAATAGTTGAGATTTAGATGAATTCTGAAAGAGGCACTATTAAAGCGTAAGAATTATTTAATACTTTTTAGTTCATATTATTACTTATTGTTTTTACCTTGGAAGTCGGTTTTAATTTTTTGTTAAAAATAATAATGACTTCAATGTTTCTATGACAAATGCCCTGACCCTAAAATATTTTCACTTTATTTCATTACACCTTGTATAATAACATATTTTTGTGTCACACTGTTGACTGTTGTACCAGGCTTCAAGGAGAAACTGGATTTTTAGGACATACCTGAAATTACCCTGATTTATTTTTATTACCTCAGTAGTATAAAATAGTCTCTTAAAAAGTTGTGAGATAAAACAAAGATATTGAGTTGATCGAGTCAGCAGCCTGGAGTGTTCTCGTGTCACGGCCAAGAGTTCTCCGCAGATCATCTTCAGATAACCATTGAGATTCATGACTTTGTGGGATGCCGAATTACCGGTATTTTACTAGTCTAATAAAATAATTCTATTTTAGATATAATAGTATAATCTTATATATAAAATTCTCGTTATTTATATAATTATTCCGATACAATAATATATTGGGCAAAGGCCTTTCTTATTTAACCTATCAAGCCCCGTAAGGACACCGGTGACCGCAACAACAATAGATTTCCAAGAATCCGCGATCGACGGAGTGAAGGCCCAATATAATATTATTAACAGCCTCTTAAAATTAAATATACTAAATGGCATCGCCCTTTAAAAATATAAGTCAAAAGTAGCCAGCAACTTTGTTAAGCCAAAATTCGTTTATGCTGCGACAATCGCTCATTTTCCAAGCTTAAAATTTCATATCTAATCATGTCATTTACCGGGATTCGAAGTAACTCCATTAAAATCGATTCAACGATTTAGACGTAAGCACCATGAGTCCCGGTGATGGAAAAAGGAAAGTGTACGGTTTCCGCGTTAAACGAAATGCGCATCAAAATTCCTGACAATATCTAGTAATACTTTGATGCCCCTGTGGCAGTTACTAGTTCATAGTGATGAATAAACAAGAATTATATCATCAAAAAATTCTCCAACACAAAACCACAAAATTATACACAAAAATAATTAATATCAAAAAATTGTCCAACACAAAAACAAAAAGTATTTATTGCATTTCACAAACAAAACATTAGAGTTACCCGTAAAAAGTACGCAACGTAAATTCTAAATAATTTGCATACCACGTTTCGTAATAAACTGAGCAGGGGCTCGATTCTCAAGCCTCGAATCACGCTTCGATTGTAGGCGCGCGTGTTGTCTAACAAGCGAGACAGGCTTTTTTTTTTAATGTTACCCATTACCGACAGCCTGGGGAAAGAACGCCGGGATATGTGGGACTCCACAGGAGCTGCGGTAAGGAGGAGCACCCAGTCTAAAACCCATCGTGACTCCTCTGCACAATATGTTGTTGAGCCTGGAGGTCCACCGAGATGATAACTACTGTAACGGCTTTGTTAGGACAAACGGCTTTGTCAGTACTTTGTTTCCCAGCAAACTCTTCGCGCGGCGTTAGCCACGTACGAGACAGCCTGCAATCGAAACGACATTCTAGACTGGAGAATTGGACCCCTGAATTTACCATAGAAATCGTTTTATTAGCCATTCAAATATGTTGCACATACAGAATCTCGTCCGCATTACCATATTTACCGAAGCTGAGGTATTTAGATAACATTTTTTTGTTTTTATTCACACATCCTCTTTAAAAAATCCAAAATATGGATACGCTTAATTTTTGTCAGGGTAAGTTAACTTTTTCATGCTTATTTGCACTTTGTATTTACAGTAACATGATTTGGTATCATCTAGGTCTGTTTGAAAATTGTTTCTATCCTGAGTTTTAAAATCTTAGGTTTTCAGTCAATGTGGTGTTTAATACGAGCGGTGTTTAGTGAACAAACATTTGGTGTCGGACTCTACAGTACAGTGTACAGAGTAGTGTGTACAATTGTGCAGATTGAACAGTCTGAAGAGTTTGTACAAACGTTTCAACATGACTTGAGAACTTTGATTTGATATAGATAAAAAATAGTAATAACGATAATATAGCTTTAAAATAAATTTTAAAGTTAATAAAAACTATAACCCAACTACTCTTAAGTCTTAATACAGCTTGGTACAGAGCTACTTGAGTCTCGAAAATGATATATGTACGACAGTTTTAAGTGTGATATAGGACAACAAATGACTCCTTATTATTCGTTAAAGCAAAAGTGGAAGTAAAAACATACCAAATACCCATATTATGCCTACATGAAGCACGACTGCTAAAATCATTTCCGTAACTTTTCCGTAGTCAGAGAAAAATCGATCCAAGTTGAAGACTCGAGTGAGGGGCAGCAAGTGTATAGAAATTGTGGGAAAAGCGTTATTATAGCGCGAAGCGCTAAAGTGCCCCCCGCTCCGTCTCGCACCCCCTCACATATACCGATCCGCCGATCGAGCCGGGAGAGGAAACCGCCGCGGCGTGCTTACGATTGACCAATCCGCGCCGAGTATTATTCTCAGTTGCGCGCGCATGTCAAGCGCATCACACACGGTGAAGATAATATAATATTTTATCTTAAGATGCCCAAATATAAAATATTATAGTATCTTAAGCTATCACACACGGCTAAGATACGATAATATTAAAAATCTGTTCATTTCCTTACGAGTCTGCGTTGGTGCCACACGTATTCCTTGTTAGAGTTCTATATACAGGGTGATTGACTATGAGTGATAACTGATAACTAATAACTGATACTGCCTTACTTCTTGATTTGTTAGACAGCTCTTCAGACGATGATTCTGATATAGAATGTGAAATGCAGATTGCAGTAGCACATTCCAAAAGGAGAAACATTTGGATAGAGCCTCACATAAAAAAGAGAAAAACCTGCGGCGAATTTAACCTTTATCAATATCTGTCAACGAAGAAGTTTCAGGAGTATTTTAGAAATTCAAGAGAAACATTCATTTCGATTCATGAGCTTTTTAAGCAATAATAATAATAAAGCAATAAATTATAAGTCAATTTTATTTAAAATTATCCGAAATGTTACTTTTTCCCTCAAAATGTTACTTTTCGAATGAGAGTAGGTATGTAACTTTCTAACATACAGCACTGGTAACACTGCGTCCACTAGTGCGTCCGATCACTGATGAGCCCGCTGCTCGACACAAAAACACCCTGTACCTATTCATAAGATATATTTCGCATCTTAAGATAACATATTAAGATACGAAATATATATTTCGTATCTTAAGATAAAATATTAAGATATGAAATATATATTTCCATATCGCTCGGTATCTTAAGATACAAAATATAAAATATAAATTAACTTCGTCGTGTGTGATGGTTCATAGGATTTGTATGGTGAGCGATATTCTAAAATATGCTCTAAGATAATATATATTTTATATTATCTTCACCGTCTGTGATGCGCTTTAGGCGCCCGCGTCGAGGTATTGCGTCAGCCGACACGAGGCAGTTGCGTTCGCGCCATTCTATCTGTAACACGTACTATCCTCTCGCAGCCCGAAGTCGGTCTTATTGTAATAATAATAGGTAAAATAGTTTTCATAAGTGTTGAACTCTTTGTAAATGTTCAATAAAACTATTTCTGCCGCTATATTATGCCATTTACTGGAAGTAATGAAGGTAAGTCGGAGAAAATATTTTTTGAACCGTTAGCCGAACTGTTGCAATTCCCATTTCTTTTTATTACCACGTGTTCATTACGCTGCATGTTGCGTGGAAACTGTGCATTTTCTTCGATGAATTTATTCTAAGATTTTATCGTACTTTTCCGGGACCCAAAGTATCTATCTATCGTATTACAAAAAATCTCAAATTTTCAAAATCTTAACAACGGTTAAGATATACACATACAGACTTTCACATACCTAACAGTATGTATTGTTTTCAGATATAGCAGAGGAAGGTTGGTTGGCGCTGGTCATTCGCACCAAGAGTCGACAGAAGATAGTGTGTTACGCAACCATCGTGCACCCAAGGGCTGCTGTTACTGCTGCTGACTGCGTTGTTGGGTGAGTTTTGTTGAAATGTTGATTTATCCCAATTCCCAATACTTTGCGGCAATTAATGTTACCTACCACATTCTTCAGTTATTCTTGAGCAGTGCTTTTCAAACTTTTTCATGATGCCCAAACCCAACAAAGCCCCAACATTATCTAATTCTTCTAATTCTAATTCTTTATTCACAGAATATAGTATTACAATGTACATGTAGGTGGTAAGGTAGTATATTTAGTTCTTACATTCTACCATGATTTTGCATGGTGTGTGAAGTTCTATAAGTAGGTAGTTATAATATTAATATTTAATACATTATATTTAAAGAAGCCAATTTTACACAATTACTATTGTCCTCATAAACTTAGGTATTATTAAGTCACAACATTATTTAAATTAAGAGTTCATATTTTGCTGCAGCTAATCAATGTTAATAATAGTAATTAATAATAACCCTATTTGATAAAATCAATGCATCAGTAAATTTAAAGATAAGTACCTAATCATACAATTTAGTCCGGGTCTAATGTCACAATAAAATAATTTTATTTATCATTGTCAAAATAATAATAATAAAAATATATAAGTATGCAAAAATGTAATTTATATAGTTCTAGTTTTATATAATTATTATAACAATATACAGTCACACATGAGTAATTGAAGTGACAAATAGTATTCAATATTCATAATAATGTCCATACAGTCAAAAAGAATCGTTTAGGAATTCTTGAATGGAGTAATAACACTTTTCTGTCAACAGTTTTACTAGATTTTTTTAAAATGTTTGAAGTGGTTTATCTTTTATGCTGCTGGGGATTTTATTATACACAGTTGGTGCCATGCAAAGAATGCTCTTTTTTAGCAGAGAGGTTTTGTATCCCCCAGTACCTCTCAGTATCTAGTATACCTATATCTCTTTTGTTAAAATTCTCCTATTAACCCATCAAGCCTTATGGGGCTTAGATTTAGATATATATTAGATTATAATAGATTTCCAAGAATCCACGATCGAAGGATTAATAATTATTATGACAATCTTTTCATCTTTATGGTAATTTAGTGAAATCTTCTCTCGACCTCTGGCAACCCCTACAGCAGCACACAGCAGCATACAGCAGCTAGTGGCAGCTTCTGCCACTTGTCTTCGACCCACAGATTGAAAAACACTGATCTAGAGCCCAGTACAATAATACGGGCCCAGACTAATTGATTGATCGCGGGTAAAATCATGGTAACTCTGTTTAAAAACAGATTAGATTAGATATGGATAATAATGTTATGTATAAACAAAAAATTATAAAATAAATAAATATAATTAAAATTCGACTAAATCAATATGCTACTGTACTTCTTTTGCATGTTTAGGCCCAATTTCACCAACGACTGTTAAAGTTAACGCTCGAATTAGTATCACGTTTAAGCTCTTTCGTCTTTCATGTGAACGAAAGAGAAGAAGCGACATTTTAACAAGCTGTTAACACTAACAGAGGTTGGTTAAATTGGACCTTAATATTATTTTATCTAGCCTCTAAATGTACCTTAAGAAGATACCTTTGTATAAACAACATTCTGGCAATATATTTGTACCACAGATTTATACTTACCCACTTGTTCTTGTAAATTGTATATACTACTATGTTTACACTTAAGAATCGCAACTGAGACTTATCAGTTTGTATTTCATTAACAAGGTCTAAACCTGGCGAGCTCAGTATCATCACCGGCGTCTGGGAGTTGAGGAGCCAGTCCTCGTCTCAACAGCGCTTGTGCACCGTCCACGCGCACTCACAATACAATGGAGAACTTGACAATAACATCGCACTGCTGGTAAGTACTTACCACATTATAGTACTAAGGGCCTTGTTATACCTACCTTATACCGGCCTACCGAGTAGAGTGGCGACTGGTGAGACAGTGCTCTCGGCCAATTTGATTGGCAAGGCTATTGCTATACTGTGGACAAGGCCCTTATGACACATAATTTATATACTAAGAGTGGGTAGCACCAGAGCTGAGGCGTGGTTATAGTTATAGTTATGGTCAAAGTTATGGTTAAGGCTAACTTAACTTTAACCTTAAGTTTGACCACAGAATTTGACACATGTCTGTTGCGTTTATTTTTTTATTAAAGCTACAGTTAATGGGATTGAGAGTATAAAAAATTTAATTATCCGTAAAAATTGACAGGAAAAATATTTGTTATAACAACACTTTGAGCCATAGTAAATTTTTACGAAAAAAATTCGATATAAGTATGAGATGGTTATCTATATTAAAGTTACAGTAAGTGTCTAAACACACTAGGCCGAAGTTACGCGGCGTAAATAAATTCCGCATGATTCCGCCTGCAATGTATTTTAAATTACCGACGACACACTATTCCGTCGCGTTCCGTCCGTATTTTGTATATAATATTATATTATTATTGTAGCAGTACCTACAAAGTACCTACACGTTCGTCGTGGAAGATTGAAACATAGAAGAAAATCGTTCTGCCAAGAACGTACGTTCGAAATGACGAGAGAAACCGTCCGTGTATATTAAGTGCATTTGCACCGGACATGAAGTAGCCCTGAAAAGGACTTTTTCTAATAAGAGTTCTTCACAACACAACACTACGCATCGAGGCTACGTCGAGCGAGGGATATTCGCAGCATAGCTACGATCTTCATGGCGTTTGCAGAGCTTCACAAAATTGCGGCACAGCTACTCGCGACGGCGCGGCAGCGAGCGACCGGGAGACGATGTCGGTATGCCGAGCTCGGGCTCACTGAACTCGCGGACCGCGGGAGCCCATATTTATACTCGGGCGATTCCAGCGCCACGAACCGCGGTACGGCCGAATCTCCCGCGCGGATAATTTCTCAATCTTGTAAATATTTTTATCTCACTCATTATGTCTCTTTCTGTTTTGCAATAGCCAATCAAAATTAATCTTTTCAGTTTCTGTACAGTTTGTAATAATAATAATTAACTCATTTTTTTGTATATAAGCAGCGCATTTTTGTAAATAAAGCACTTCAGTTCACCACAGTAAATCGAGTTTTACTCTTTACTCCTCCGACCTCTAGTGAACTCTTAGAGAGACCAACCGGTCCTCTAAACTGGTGACCCCGTGAACAACAAGCAATCTCTGCAAGAAGAAACTCTGCCAAGAGGAAACTCTGCCCGAGGAAATTCTGCTCGACGACGCTGCACCACGAAACGCTGCCCGACGAAACGCTGCTCGAAACGCTGCTCGACGAAATTCTGCAAATCTCTCCACGCAATGGAATCCAGAGGCGAATCCCTGCCCGAAACCTCGGCAGTCACCAGCAACCCGGCTACGTCACCGTCATCACAAGGAATCGCCGGAATTGCCCTGTCAATGCGAATTCCGCCTTTCTGGAGGGACAAACCCAGGCTCTGGTTTGTCACGTTCGAGGCAGCCACCAGCAGTCTGCAGAAAAACCAAAGCCAGCTGTCCCAAATGGTCATCGCTCGCCTAGAAAAGGAGGACATCGAGCAAATCGCCGACCTGCTGTACAACCCACCAGAGACGAATGAATATCAAACCCTGAAGGACCGGCTCATCTCCGCATACGAGGAGTCTGACAGCCGGCAATTTCAACAGCTGCTGTCGGACATGGAATTGGGAGACCAGAAACCATCACAGTTACTCCGACGTATGCGAAACCTGGCTCGCAACAAGGTCCCCGATTCCACCCTACAGCTCATGTGGGCCAATCTCCTCCCGACAAATATTCGCTCCGTCCTGGCCGTCAGCGAAACATTCCAGTCGAAAACCACACTCGATGAACAAGCAGCGCTAGCCGACAAGATCATCGAGCAGTCAACTGTAAATAATGTACATAGCATCGCATCCAGTCATCGTGTAAATAGCTCCGCATCACCATCATCGAACGTCGAGTGCCTTCTCATCGAAGAAATCCGCAAGCTATCCCTAGAGGTCGCCGAGTTGAAAAAACAACAATACAACAACAATAATTATAGAAGAGAAAATTACTATCAACGGTCAAGGTCAAGACACAGATCATCGTCAAGATTCCGGCAACGTTCAACATCACGGCCACGATCTTCATCACCATCGCCATTCTGTTACTACCACAACAGATTCGGCAAAGAAGCGCGAAAATGTACGCAACCGTGTACATTCAACAACCCGGAAAACTAGACAGAACGTTGGCAGCAGCGGAATCCGGCGTTCACAACAAACAATACCGCCTATTCGTCACGGACAAGACTACGAATCTCACTTTTTTGGTAGACACGGGTGCCAATATATCCGTCATACCAAAAAAGAAAGGCCTTCATCTCCAGCCGCTACCTTTTCAACTCTACGCCGCCAACAACACCGTCATACCTACATACGGCGAGAAGACTAGGACTTAACCTCGGACTTCGCCGACCGTACAAATGGAAGTTTATCGTCGCTGCAGTATCAAAACCAATCCTCGGCGCCGACTTCCTACAACATCATGAACTCATAGTCGACTTGAAGAACAGAAGACTCATCGACGGGAGAACGAGTCTGCACATCAACGCACCTGGACGCTACACGGACGTACCTACAGTCCGTAGTGTCGACAGCACGCAGTCATATCACGACATCCTGGCAGACTTCCCCGGCATCACGAGATTGACAGCAATGAATATTACACCGAAGCACAGTGTCGAACACTTCATCGAGACGTCTGGGCCACCACTACACTGTGGCGCCCGACCACTGCAACCACATCGCTACAATCAAGTCAAGAAAGAATTCGAGAATATGATGCAACAAGGTCTCTGTCGTCCCAGCAAGAGCGCCTGGTCTTCTCCGCTTCACGTCGTACCAAAGAAGAACGGCGACATAAGGGTGTGCGGCGACTACCGACGACTCAACGCAGTAACGAAGCCCGACCGCTACCCTATACCACGACTTCGTGATTTCACTTCCCAACTCGCCGGAAAAACTATCTTCTCGACGATCGACTTGAACCGAGCCTACCAACAATTACCAGTCCATAAAGAAGATATAGAGAAGACAGCAATCATCACACCATTCGGATTATTCGAGTTCCCGAGAATGTGTCCCGGCCTTAGAAACGCAGGCCAAACATTTCAACGTTTTATACACGAAATACTGCAAGGATACGATTTCGTGTTTTCCTTCATCGACGACTTGTTAATAGCATCCAGCAGCGAAGAAGAACATCGCCAACATCTACGGTGTGTTCTTCAACGCCTAGAAGAAAACGGAATCACAATCAACCCAGCTAAATGTGTACTCGGCAAGCAAGAAGTCAAATTCCTCGGCTTCAGCGTAAACAGCAACGGAATCAAGCCGCCACAAGATAAATTACAAGCCATAGAAGAATTCCCGCTACCGAAGAACATAGAAGAACTACGTCGTTTCCTCGGCATGCTAAACTTCTACCGAGACAGCATTCCGAACGCTGCCACAATTCAAGCCCCGCTACACGCATACCTACATAATGCGAAAAAGCGAGACAAGACACCGATCGAGTGGAACGAGACATCAAAAGAAGCATTCACGGCTTGCAAAAATAGCATTAAAAACGCTGTTTTGCTCGCCCACCCGAATCACAAAGCACCGATCGCTATTTTCTCCGACGCCTCGGACACCGCAGCGGGAGATTCGGCCGTACCGCGGTTCGTGGCGCTGGAATCGCCCGAGTATAAATATGGGCTCCCGCGGTCCGCGAGTTCAGTGAGCCCGAGCTCGGCATACCGACATCGTCTCCCGGTCGCTCGCTGCCGCGCCGTCGCGAGTAGCTGTGCCGCCATTTTGTGAAGCTCTGCAAACGCCATGAAGATCGTAGCTATGCTGCGAATATCCCTCGCTCGACGTAGCCTCGATGCGTAGTGTTGTGAAGAACTCTTATTAGAAAAAGTCCTTTTCAGGGCTACTTCATGTCCGGTGCAAATGCACTTAATATACACGGACGGTTTCTCTCGTCATTTCGAACGTACGTTCTTGGCAGAACGATTTTCTTCTATGTTTCAATCTTCCACGACGAACGTGTAGGTACTTTGTAGGTACTGCTACAGTAATACAACAATACTACAATAACAAATGGCAACCACTCGGCTACTTCTCGAAGAAATTTACTACAGCGCAAACGAAGTACAGCACCTACGATCGCGAACTTCAAGCTATCTACATGTCAGTAAAATACTTCATAAAAATATTCGAAGGCCGAGAACTCATTATATTCACCGACCACAAGCCACTGACATTCGCCCTACAGAAGAAAACATCGACATCGGAAACTCCAAGAAGAACTCGGCAACTACTTTTCATCTCCGAGTTCACGCACGACATTCGTCATATCAGCGGAAAAGATAATATCGTCGCAGACACATTCAGCCGCATAGAAACAATCAACACGCCGTCAGCTGTAAACTACGAAGAGTTAGCTCGCGCGCGAGAGCGAGATAGCACGCTACCCACACTGTACGGTCAAGAAAACTTAAGTTTCAAAACAACAACGCTACCTAACTCCGATATCAAGATTGTATGCGAAACATCAACAAAATACGTTCGCCCGTACATTCCGCAAGACTTTCGACGCGCCATTTTCGACTCTATTCACAACATAAGCCATCCTGGAACAAAAACATCAAGAAAACTCATCGCGCAAAAATTCTTCTGGCCGTCAATGAACTCCGACATTAGTGAATGGACGAAAACCTGCATACAATGTCAGCGAAGCAAAATACAACGACATACATCGAGCGCCGTGTCGACATTTCCACAAGTCGATAGATTTCAACATACGCACATCGACATAATCGGACCGCTAAGTACAACAGCGAGTGGTCATAGATACCTACTTACTATGATCGATCGCTCGACAAAATGGCCTGAAGCTGTACCGCTCACCGAGATCACCGCCGAAACCGTCGCAAGAGTATTCTACGAACAATGGATAGCAAGATTCGGGTGTCCTACTACAATAACAACCGATCAAGGACGCCAGTTCGAGAGTCAGCTGTTCGTCAACTTAACACGTTGTATGGGAATCGATAAAACCCGTACAACGCCGTATCACCCGCAATCAAACGGGATGATTGAACGCTGGCATCGAAGTCTCAAGAATTCACTGAAAACAAGACTCATCAATAGTAATACATCGTGGATCGACGAGCTACCTACAGTTTTACTCGGACTACGCGCCGCAATACGAGAGGACACCGGAGTCAGCGCCGCCGAATTAACCTACGGCCGTAACCTACGCTTACCGGCCGACTTCTTCGAAACAACATCATCATCGAGCCTAGATCATACCTACATTGAGCAACTCAGGAAAAACATCGATTCTCTCAAGCCGAAAAACAATGTACATCGCCACGGTAATCAACGCAACATCTTCATACATCGTGATCTACTTACGTGCAAATACGTATTTCTACGAATAGACGCCGTTCGAAAACCACTTCAAAGTCCGTATGATGGGCCGTACAAAGTTCTTCGACGAGAAGAAAAATACTACGTGATACAACTACCCGATCGCACAGCAACAGTATCCATCGATCGTTTAAAACCCGCCTACATACTAAGTGAAGATTACCTCGGCGAGTCAACGAGCAATGTACAACAGTCACCGGTAATTACCAACTTACCTAATACCAATGTACCTGTTACCTTACCTTCACATACCAATAATTTACCTCAAAATACCTCATTACCTTTACCCGTTACCTCATTACCTTTACCTATTACCTCACAACCATTACCAAGAGCATCACCGATCAAGCAGAAGACACCAGCAAGTCCAGCACAGAAGACAACAAGAACGGGCCGTGCCGTCAGACTGCCGGTGCGCTTCGTTTGAGGGGGAGCACTGTAGCAGTACCTACAAAGTACCTACACGTTCGTCGTGTAAGATTGAAACATAGAAGAAAATCGTTCTGCCAAGAACGTACGTTCGAAATGACGAGAGAAACCGTCCGTGTATATTAAGTGCATTTGCACCGGACATGAAGTAGCCCTGAAAAGGACTTTTTCTAATAAGAGTTCTTCACAACACAACACTACGCATCGAGGCTACGTCGAGCGAGGGATATTCGCAGCATAGCTACGATCTTCATGGCGTTTGCAGAGCTTCACAAAATTGCGGCACAGCTACTCGCGACGGCGCGGCAGCGAGCGACCGGGAGACGATGTCGGTATGCCGAGCTCGGGCTCACTGAACTCGCGGACCGCGGGAGCCCATATTTATACTCGGGCTCGATTCCAGCGCCACGAACCGCGGTACGGCCGAATCTCCCGCGCGGATAATTTCTCAATTATCTATTAATATGCGTTTGACATTGCGGACGTAATCATGCGGAATTTACGCCGCATAACTTCGGCCTAGTGTGTTTGGACACTTATAGTTATAGTAAGTTGGTGCAACCCACCCTAAGGACAATAGAAATGTACGTTATCTAAATGAAACACAAACACACTACACTACACTTCCAAACTTAGTTGTGCAGGAAAAGAATAAAGGGTAGGTTAGGTTAGGTCAAAATTCACTTATTCAATTCAAATATGCTTTATTGTGCACACAATACAGAATACATATATCTTTAAATACATATATCTTTAAATAAATACACTTATCTTTGGGAATCGAATATTTCTCGGCAACAAGAACTATCCTATGTCCATCACCGTCTCTCTACATATCTGCATACCCATCTAAAACGGTTCAGCCGTTTAAGCGCAAATGATTTGTTATCGCGCGTACTTTTTTCGGTCTCAAGTCTCAACGTTTCTACATAGCAAACACCAAAACCTTTAGCGATATAAGCGTGAAAGACAGACACACTTTCGCATTTATAACATTAGTATGGATGTGTTTTCAGAGCTGGAAGCGGCCACTCAAGCTGGAGGCGAGCGTGCAGCCGGCGTGCGTGGCCGACCCCCACGTCGCACACTGGTCCCAAAGTAAAATAAATGGGACATTAAGAATTTTCGGATCGAAGGTCAACGGATCAGGCTGATTATTTTTTTTGTAGACAGCTGATGCAATTACAAGTCACTTTTATAGATGTCGTTTTTTTCAAATATGCCGTATCTACAGAGATAAAAAATAATTAAAAAAAAATTGTATGGACGAAATCATAATTTTGTCATTTTAATCCAAGATTCAAACGTATTCAAAATAAATCATAGCACAGCTTATAGAGGGACTCTTGTCGTACATTTTTGTCATAGACACTCAACTGCGATTTTTGCGCCTTTTAGAGCTACAGGCACTTTAATTTTTTTTTGTCAGCGGATGAGGCTGATTTTTTTTTGTAGCATCTGATGCAATTACAAGTTACTTTTATAGATGTTGTTTTTTTCAAATATGCCTTATCTACAGAGAAAAAAAAATATGAATTATTTTTTGTATGGATGAAATCATAATTTTGTAATTTTCTTCCAAGATTCAAACGTATTCAACATAAATCATAGCACAGCTTATAGAGGGACTCTTGTCGTACATTTTTGTCATAGACACTCAACTGCGATTTTTGCGCCTTTTAGAGCTACAGGCACTTTAATTTTTTTTGTCAGCGGATGAGGCTGATTTTTTTTGTAGCATCTGATACAATTACAAGTTACTTTTATAGATGTTGTTTTTTTCAAATATGCCTTATGTACAGAGAAAAAAATATATGAATTATTTTTTGTATGGACGAAGTCATAATTTTGTAATTTTCTTCCAAGATTCAAACGTATTCAAAATAAATCATTGCACAGTTTTGTTATAGACACTTAACTGCGATTTTTGTGCCTTTAGGAGCTACAGGTACTTTAATTTTTATTGTTTTGTATAATTCATTTCTGAGTATTTCATATAGTTTTTAATAAATATTGTTAAGGATAGACAAATAATAATGTTTTCTTTATTGACAAGTAACTCTTTCTAATGTCTTATTCATAAAAAAGCCTATATATACTAAAACTAAACAAAATAAAGTAGAAATCTCAAAACATGTACGTACAGGTAAATTATTTTATGACTCATCCAGTTTGCAAATTTTGTTTGGTAATGACTCATTGCCTAATTAGTAATTACCTCTTTACTTGGATTTTGTGCTCTGTTTTGTTATTCAGCGCTAGCGAACGCTTCGAAAACGCTAAATAATATATAGGCACATAGATTGCCATTCAAATTTTCCCTTCGTACTTTTACGGGCTTAGGACCGTCAAAATACAAACTTGTATGATTATATAGGTTTGTTTGTACATGTAAATTATTCCTTCGATCGTGGAAAAACGAGACACAATAAGGCTATTGTGAAAACCGATCATGAAAGCCTCATATTACTTCAAGTAGTGGGGGTAATTAGACAATGAGTTATAAAAAATGCTTGCAATACGGATGACTCACGCAATAATCCTTCGAGCCCCAAGCGGTCGCATGCGACCGCGATTACAATAGTAGGCTTCTATTGTTATCGCGGTCGCATGCGACCGCTTGGGGCTCGAAGCCCGGGCCTTTCTATTGTTATGCGATAAAAATAGTAAGGCTTCTATTGTTATCGCGGTCGAATGCGACCGCTTGGGGCTCGAAGGATTATTGCGCGAATCATCCGTATTGCAAGCATTTTTTTATAACTCATTGTCTAATTACCCCCACTACTTGAAGTAATATGAGGCTTTCATGATCGGTTTTCACAATAGCCTTATTGTGTCTCGTTTTTCCACGATCGAAGGAATAATTTACATGTACAAACACGTTTTGAGATTTCCACTATTGTTAATACATTACCTATAATTATAATCATACAAGTTTGTATTTTGACGGTCCTAAGCCCGTAAAAGTACGAAGGGAAAATTTGAATGGCAATCTATGTGCCTATATATTATTTAGCGTTTTCGAAGCGTTCGCTAGCGCTGAATAACAAAACAGAGCACAAAATCCAAGTAAAGAGGTAATTACTAATTAGGCAATGAGTCATTACCAAACAAAATTTGCAAACTGGATGAGTCATAAAATAATTTACCTGTACGTACATGTTTTGAGATTTCTACTTTATTTTGTTTAGTTTTAGTATATATAGGCTTTTTTATGAATAAGACATTAGAAAGAGTTACTTGTCAATAAAGAAAACATTATTATTTGTCTATCCTTAACAATATTTATTAAAAACTGTATGAAATACTCAGAAGTGAATTATACAAAACAATAAAAATTAAAGTACCTGTAGCTCCTAAAGGCACAAAAATCGCAGTTAAGTGTCTATGACAAAACTGTGCAATGATTTATTTTGAATACGTTTGAATCTTGGAATAAAATGACAAAATTATGATTTCGTCCATACAAAAAATAATTTATATTTTTTTCTCTGTAGATAAGGTATATTTGAAAAAAACAACATCTATAAAAGTAACTTGTAATTGCATCAGATGCTACAAAAAAAAATCAGCCTCATCAGCTGACAAAAAAAAATAAAGTGCCTGTAGCTCTAAAAGGCGCAAAAATCGCAGTTGAGCAACATGACAAAAATGTACGACAAGAGTCCTTCTATAAGCTGTGCTATGATTTATGTTGAATACGTTTGAATCTTGGAAGAAAATTACAAAATTATGATTTCGTCCATACAAAAAATAATTCATATTTTTTTTTCTCTGTAGATAAGGCATATTTGAAAAAAACAACATCTATAAAAGTAACTTGTAATTGCATCAGATGTTACAAAAAAAAATCAGCCTCATCCGCTGACAAAAAAAATTAAAGTGCCTGTAGCTCTAAAAGGCGCAAAAATCGCAGTTGAGTGTCTATGACAAAAATGTACGACAAGAGTCCCTCTATAAGCTGTGCTATGATTTATTTTGAATACGTTTGAATCTTGGATTAAAATGACAAAATTATGATTTCGTCCATACAAATTTTTTAAAATTATTTTTTATCTCTGTAGATACGGCATATTTGAAAAAAACGACATTTATAAAAGTGACTTGTAATTGCATCAGCTGTCTACAAAAAAAAATCAGCCTGATCCGTTGACCTTCGATCCGAAAATTTTTAATGTCCCATTTATTTTACTTTGGGACCAGTGTGCGTCGGTGACCACTGCTACTTCGTCGGCTGGGCGGGATACGACCAAGGTATGAGCTGTACACACTGACCTCTATTATACAAGTACGCTGGACTAATGATACCCAGCTGTATTTTGTGCCTATTTGAAGCGGAATCAGCTCCCCCAATGCGAGGGAAGAGAACTAAATCTGACGTAACTTGCAAATGGCTGCACAATCGCTATTGGTTGTGGAAACCACAGATTAATAGTAACTTAATAGTACCTCCATGATAGAAACTAGTATTAGTTCCAAGTACTCCCACTACTGCTATCAGCTGCAGTGCTGCTACTGCTATGGCGACTTTCAAACATCATTTTTACGTCAAATTTAGTTCCTATCCCTCGCATTGGAGGAGCTGATTCCGCTTCAAATAGGCACAAAAAATAGCTGTCATTTCAAAGGGTATCATTAGTCCAGCGTACTTGTATAATGGAGGTCAGTGGCTGTACATAACTTGATCCTTATCATTCTTGCCTAATGCTGCTAAAGCCAACGAATCACGAGAATGATGCCTGTTTTTACCAACCGCCCCTGGCGATAAGTAGGTCCCCTAGCGGTATTTTAGGGTCACGTTTTTCTTAATACAAATACGTTTTTAAAAACCCTTATGTTTTACCAATATTCTAAGGGCCTAAGCCTGCCCTAAGGACGTAGGTGACACATAAACAATAATTAAATCTTCGAAGACAGGTACACTTAATGGCCGCTTAGTGCTAGATGTATTAATAACCCTGGAACATACTCGTAGTCTATATAATTTGCATACTTAATCAGATTTTCATTTTAAGTGTCAATATTCTAACATTTGATATGGTCATTGAACTGCACGTTGTTGCATAATGCCTGTGACCCACATGACCATTTACATAATAGCTCCAATCATTTCCGTCGCATTGTGCCTCTGCGTTATGAAATTACAATTATTTTCGCATAACGCACATCGTTATACTCTGTAATTCCCTGGCATGTGCGAATAATTACATCGGATTTCGAGACTATTTGAAAGTTCACCCCAGCAAAACCTATACCATAGAGTAACAAATATGGTCTCTGCCTATACTTAGTGATAACCAGGTGATAACTAAGTATAGGTTTTGCTGGGGTGAACTACTTTACTCATAAGTGATAACTTATCACAGAATATTTTTCTGAAGTAAAAAGTAGCCTAGATGTGTAAATGCAGAGCTTAGGTAAACTATTACCATGCTAAATTAAATTTAAATCAGTTAGTAGTTTTAGCGTAAAAAAGAAACAAACATGCAGCGACAAAGCCTTCAATAAACTTTTAACGAAATGGAAATAGCAGCTTTTTATAAAGCCAAGCATTGAACAATGAACATAATATTTTTTCTAATTTCTCCTTCTCTATAATTATATACTTACCGAAACATATTAACCCATCAAGCCCAATTAGAACACCGGTGACCGCGACAACAATAGAATAACAATAGATTTCCAAGAATCCGCGATCGAAGGATTAATCATTAAACTAATCAACTATGTATCTAATCTCTCAACTAAAATCACTCTCCAAACTCTACAAGAGCTAACGGCTAGCCTCTTTAGTTGGGACGGCGACTTAGACGCTACAGATTCTACTTTCATCCCCTATAAAATGTCATTTTCTCATTTCAGCAATGGAGGCCACGGCACGTCGACAAAAGGCCACGATACTGACACCGCGACAGTGTGCGGAGCGGATCGCTGCCGAGAGACGCCTTCTGTGCGGCCGTGAAATCGCGAGGCACTGTGGTAAGTGTCTACATTATTTTAATACTAAATTTATTTATAGGCAGATGACGGACGTTATTTGGTCGGGTTACGTCAAGCCTAGATGAAGCCTAGCTTACGCTTCATTAGTCATAACTAACATTGACTTGAATTTCCACTATGCCATTTCAACAATCTGCCTGTGAAGGTGATCGCACATATTTTATCAGGACGCACGCGCCAAATGTACCGCATTTTAGAATTCGTTGTATGAAATCGTATTAGTAATTCGTAGATCAAGCTTTTAAATCAATTTCTCTGATAGTACAAAATTGAACTGCCCCGGCCCTGTTACTAATTCATGTTCATGTTATACTATGATCGTTTCAGACCGGTGTAGGCGGACCGCTGCTATGTCGGCACGGTGATCGCACGTCGCTAGTGTGGTTAGCTGTATGGCGAGAAGACGTCGTGGTGTTGTTGCCCGTCATGCAATTTGTCGCCGCGACACTGCCTGATGTCGCGCACGATTGATGTGAGTATCCTTATTATATTCCTTTTGTTCAGAGTAAAAAATTTAGTTATAAATGTCAGACCGTACTATGCGTTACCACACTGCATGCAGCAGCGATGCGACACTTGTCATAGTAATTGAAATACGGTATAGTTTCTCTGCCACATAATGCGGTTCTGTTCATTTGACGTCTTAACATAAAGAGGCTGCGTTTCCACTGAAGCGGAGCGGAGCTTAGCGGTGCCCGAATAGGCTACTTGACCTATATTCAATTTCATTGAACAAATGCATATTTCTAGTAGAACTTGGCTTGAAAGAAAGGAAACCATATTTCACCCTTATCATCAAATAAAAGCTTATGATTGATAAATAAAGTCGATTTGAAAATATGATTTTATGAAAATAGGATTTGTACTGACGAAAACGCTTTTGCGGTACTTCCGATTTGGATGTGACGTCATCCTCATAGTAATTTTATATCTTTTATTTATCGCGCTCGTTATATGTAAGTTTATCTGTACATAAATAATAAGAATAAGCCTAGAAAAATTTGTAAAATATATTTTATTGAATAATTCGCTTAAAACATCAGTTTTATATATTATCTCTATTTATTGTAGACGGGAAATGAAATGGCCAAAACTTTTCTACAAAAGTTTTCAACATTACAAATGATTTCTAATTTCTTATTTAATTCTTTTATAATTTTTGGGCACTTTTAGACTCGTACATTTAGCACATAAAAAAATGTTCAATAAAGAGAGTTTAAAATACAAAGCGTATGACGTCACACTATGGCGGACAGTGTTTTCGGCGCCATTTAAGAGGCGTATTCTTCAATAAACATTTTTATGGGTTTCTACTGTGTAAAATATTAAAATATTAGTTTTTTTTTGTGAAAATGAATGATTAAGAAGCGATTAGCATGAAGAAAAAAAGTAGGTCAAGTAGCCTAATCGTGCTATTCCAGCGGAATGACAGCGCAGATTTCGAGCACCGAGATTGGTCAATTCGGCACCGCTAAGCTCCGCTCCGCTTCAGTGGAAACACAGCCATGAATGTCGCTACGCTGCAGCGTAGTTGCTTAGTCCGCTCTCTTTTAGCCAATTTGCTTGCCATAGCCAATTGCGAAGCTTAGAAACAACAATTATATTATATTATGGGTTAAACTAGAACAAATAATGTCTTGTTCATTACTGCAATTAAATTGCATCAAGTCTGAAAACAGAGTGCATCATTAATTTACTTAAATATAATATAACAATAAAACACCGAAATATTTCGAATCATACTTTATTCAATTTATCAATACAGAGTATCCGTTTAAAAAAACTAAATAAATAAACACCATAAGAATTTTTAAATAAAAATTTTATCGTTTTACAAAACAATACGGCTACTAGGAAAATTAGGCTGGATTAATATGCGTCCGCTCATACGCGCGGTTTGGCGGCTACACCGCGAATTACAAGAAAGTATGTAAATGACAGCGTGACCGCGTCGCTATTTAATCCTTCGATCGCGGGTTCTTGGAAATGCTATTGTATTATATTGTTGTCGCGATCACCGGTGCTCTTATGGGGCTTGAAGGATTCAATAAATCGTTACATACATTTGCTTGTAGTCTTAGGGTCAATTCAGACCGCATCGCGACGCGTAGATGCATTTCTAAATTTGCATGGATTTGACAGATTTGCAAGACGTCTCACGCTCACGAAATCTGTCAATCCTCCAAATTCACAACACCCCCGATGCACCACCTACCTATAGTAGCCCAACGGGCGAATCGTCGATTGACGTCACGCTATCCAGCGCGTACGTCCAGATTAGGCATTGGCGTGTCCTACCTGATGCGTCATGTAGTGATCACCGCTTATTGGTGTACGAGTTTTCTCGTGCGGTCCCGAGTGATACCGTAGTCAATTCTAATGACTATAAATACAACGTAAAGAACGGCGATTGGAATTTATTCCGCTCCCTCATTACCGCTCATGCCGGAGACTTCACTCGGCCGGATTTAAACGTCGATGAGTGCGCGGAAATTATGACAAACACATTGTTTACTGTGCCGATGTAGCCTTGGGTCGTAGACCTCTTAAAAAAGATCACAACTGTAAATGGTGGAACAGTAACCTTCTTAATCTTCGTCGGGAATTTAGAAGGGCCAGGCGCAAAATCAATAATCTTCGTAAATCTGGCCACGATCGTTCGAATTATAATTACATAATTAGTTTGAATAACCTACGCATTTCGAGGTCACGCTATCGCGCCGCCGTTACGTTAGCGAAAAATAATATGTTGAAGAATGCCGCGAATAGACTGGATAAGGAGGGCCCCTGGTCCTCTTTATACCACGAGCTTAAACCCGGTAGTAGTAATGAGCCAAGCTTTTTCTCAAATATTAAAATTAACAACTCTTACACTTGTAGCTTAGACGAAACGGCGAAGGCATATCTAAACGTTCTCATCCCAGACGACGAGCCCTCCTTGGATGATGAACACCACCGCGACATTAGGAGTAGAATGCTAGACCCCATACTTACACCGGCCTCAGATTTACCAACTTCGGAGGAGTTTAGTAAAATAGTAAACCTTTTGCCTATAAAAAAATCTGCGGGCGAGGATAAAATATCGAATATTATGATAAAACAAGCGTGCTTAGCGGCTAGTTCATCGATTCTACATGTTTACAACAGATGTATCGCAGAAGGTATATTTCCAAAAATTTGGCGCACCGGTTGCTTAAAATTAATACCTAAAGCGGGAAACAAACCTCCTGACGACCCAAAATCTTACCGTCCGATAACGTTACTGCCTTGCTTAGGTAAATTACTAGAACGTCTCATCGTACCTCGCCTGCTACCCGGTGGCCCTAAATTTCATAGTCATCAGTTCGGTTTCACCGCCGGGAAATCGACTGTTGACGCGGCTATGGAAGTTAGAAAAATAGTAAATCTTTCGGAATCTAAATACGTGGTCGCCATTTCATTAGATATCTCCGGCGCGTTCGATCATGCTTGGTGGCCGATGTTATTATTAAAACTAAAAAATCGAGGTTGCTACTCTAATATTTATGCCATAATACGTTCTTATTTTTTTAACGGTCAAACTAAGCTTCGACTTGGCCATTGTACACACGCCAAAGATTTAACATGCGGCTGCCCTCAGGGCTCTGTTATCTCGCCAAAACTATGGAATTTCGGATTTGATGATTTATTAAGTCTTCCCCTACCACCGCTGTGCGTACTAGTTGGCTACGCCGATGACGGTTTTCTCATCGTTCATGCAAATTCACGTTCCGAAATTGAATCTAAAGCCAATGATAGTCTTAATTTAATATCGAGCTGGGGTAAACGTAATCGCCTGAAATTCGCCGCGCATAAAACTTACCAAATTCTTTTAAAAGGGTCCCTTATATCTTCCCCTAGCATTAAACTTGACAATATTAACGTTAAACGCAAACAGTCACTCTGTTATCTTGGTTTTTACTTGGAAAATAAATTTACATTTTTAGAACATATAATTCAAACCGGTGAGACAGCGAAGCGCAATTTTTACTCCTTTACCAAAATATCTACGTCGACATGGGGCCTCTCCTTCAAAACCCTAAAATTAATTTACACTGCTACTTACCTAGGCAGCATTTGCTACGGGGCCCCCGTGTGGGCCGACAGAGCAACAATCGGCGCGGCTCGTCGCAAGTTGCTACAAAGCCAACGTCTTGCTCTTATATTCTTATGCAAAGCTTACAGGACCACATGCACCGAAGCCTTACCTGTGTTAGCCGGAGTTTTACCCGTTGACCTTGAGATTCAGCGTCGTGCGACAATGTACTATCATAAAAAAAAAACATTGACAACCCGTTCTTTTTAAGCGCTCGCGATAAAATTAAAATAGCAAGACTGTTTGAACCTTTAGAAAACTCTGTGCAAAGCCTAATCTCCGAATGGCAGTCACGATGGGACTGTTCCACCAAAGGGCGACACCTTTATAATTTTTTCCCTAATATTCGTGAACGGCTATCCAAACATTGGATGGATATTGATCACTGCGTTTCTCAATTCCTGACCGGTCATGGAAATTTTAAGGCCAAACTTTACGGATTTAAACTAGTAGCATCACCCATGTGCGAGTGCTCGACCGAAGGCAACATGTTTGAACAAACCGCGCATCATGTTCTCTGGGAGTGCAGTCTCTGGCAGGACGAAAGAACTACTATGCTAAACAACCTATTCTGTACATCTGGAGTAGCATACTACGGTGATCTCGTGGACAGCGCTAGGAACTTCCGTGCCTTCAAGCGTTTTTGCCACAATTATTATTGGCAACAGTCAAACACAATAAACTCCAATATTAACTTAGCTTTATCTTAGGAGTCACAATTATTAACCTTATTTCCGTGGTGCTCCCCCTTAAGTTCTTTGACTTTCGGTCATTGCAACTTTGTGCTGTCTCCCGCTTGTATGGGGAGGGAAATTGGAATCTTCCTACTCCTCCTATTTTCTTCTGATTAATTTCGTTGCGGGTCCCAAGACAGTATTAGCATGTCCCTCGGGCTCCCTGAGATCATATCAAAGGGTTTTCGTGGTTGGATGCCGCTGTCGATCCTGGCGACACAGGAGATACAGTGGTGGGAATGTGTGGTGGGCCAAAGCCCGTAAAAAAAAAAATCTGTCAATTCAGTACAAAATATTTAGAATTAATGCATCTACGCGTCACGTTGCGGTCTGAATTGACCCTAAGACACAGGTTAGACCCGCTATCGCCAAACCGCGGCCCGCGGGCCGCAATGCGGCCCGCCGGGACTTTATTTGTGGCCCGCGTGATGTTAAACAATTTTGGAATTCACGCCCACCGGCAAAATAACGTAAAGTCTACGTGATAGACGTTAATTTTTTTCCACTTTTAAATCGTTAATTTTGAAGAATGTTATTTTTTAACCCTACAAAATTTTTGTTGCGGCCCGCGACACCAAGACCAAAACATGTTTGTGGCCCGCATGAAAAAAAGGTTGGGGACCACTGGGTTAGACGGTCAAATTTTCAACAATCTGATACATCAATCCGGTAAAGATTGACGAAAATTTGATCGTCTAACCCACGGATTGATGGATTGATCGTATTTTTAATATGAACTTTTTATAAAATCAAAAAAATCAAAATCAAAATAATTTATTCATATAGGTCACGCGGTAACACTTATGAACGTCAAGATTCTTAAATATTACAAAATAAACATCTCATTCTTAGATACATTAATACATAGTAATTATCACAATTATTTGACTTAAGTACATAAATTACTAACAAATTCCATTTTTTGAAAATAAAAATATGCATATAATTCAAAAAGAAATAGTTTCATGTACATTTTATGGAAAACAAAATGTCAATATAATTTTTAAATATTTTAAATTATTAAAATTATGTCAATTCAATAAGTCAATTCAAGTAATATAAAATCATGTCCATACAATAATTATTATTATGATAAGTTATTTTTATACTTATAGAAAAAAAGACATAGTTAATTACATATTATTATTAATATTGTCACACTTATTCCCATGGATGAATGTCATCAAAATAGTCATTTATTCTGTAGTAGCCCTTACAAATCAATTTCTTTTTGATACATTCCTTAAATTTGTTGAAGGGCAAGGCTAAAATGTCATCAGGTAGTCTGTTATAGAAACGTATACCGAGTCCCACAAATGAGTTTTGAACCTTATGAAGACGTGAATAATTGACTGCTAGTTTATTTTTGTTCCGTGTATTAAAAGAATGCGTATCGGATTTTTTATCATAATATTGGATGTTCTTTCGAATATATATAACATTGTCAAAAATATATTGAGATGGTACGGTCAGGATATTTATCTCTTTAAACGTTTCCTTTAGGGAGCACCTTGATCCTAGTCTGTATATAGAGCGAACAGCCCGTTTTTGCAATAAAAATATTGTTTGAATATCTGCAGCACTTCCCCACAGTAGTAATCCATAAGATAAGATACTGTGGAAATAGCTGTAGTAAACGGTACGAGCTGTTTCTTCATTAGTCAGTTGTCTTACTTTTCTAATCGCGCAAAGACTGCTGAACTTAGCTTTTTTGCTACATTTGAAATGTGAGCTCCCCATTGAAGCTTAGAGTCAAGAGTGAGGCCTAAAAATATTGTAGAATCATCGAAATCCAGATTGACATCACCAATTTTTAGGTTAATTTCAGTGTTTGCTTTCACGTTAGGCATTCTGAAAATGACACACTTTGTTTTATTAGGATTGAGTAAAAGATTGTTGGAAGAGAACCATTCTAATATAAGAGCTAGTATTTTATTAGCACCATTGAAATCTGGATTTTTTCGTTTCAATTTAAACAGGAGGGATGTATCATCTGCGAATAAGATAATTTCGCAAAAGAATCGTATGAAAAAAGGCAAATCGTTTACATATATTAAAAAAAGAAAAGGTCCCAAAATAGAACCCTGTGGTACTCCTATTTTTATTGGTAATCCCGTGGATTTATGACCATTTACATCAACGAACTGAATTCTGTCTGTCAGGTAATCTGTCATAAGGTCAAGTGCGGTGCCTTCAATGCCATAGTGCTTAAGCTTTTGAATCAGTATACTATGATCCACGCAATCGAACGCCTTCGATAGATCACAAAAAACACCAATGACATCATTATGGTCTTCCCAAGCTTTAAAAATGTATTTTATTAAAGTAACACCCGCATCTATAGTTGAAACACCCTTGGTAAATCCATATTGGTGACTATGCAATAAATTGTTAATATAAAAGTAACTCTGAAGTTGATTGAGGATTTCCTTCTCAAATATTTTGCTGATAGCTGGTAAAATAGAGATAGGTCTAAAATTACTCGGGTCACTTTTTGAGCCCTTTTTAAACAAAGGAATAATTCTAGACTGTTTCATAAGACAAGGGAATACGCCAGCATCAACACAACGATTAAAAATAGCAGCTAGGTATGGTGATAATTCGGAAATAATATTTTTAAGTAATTTTACTGATATACCCCACAAGTCTACTGATTTTTTAAGGCTAAGAGAGTTAAAAGTCTTTATGATATCTTGCGGGTGTATGTGTCTAAAACTGAACAGTACCTTGCTTCCCTTTACATTTGTTTTAAGTAGCATGCTCGCTTTTAACGGACAGGAGTCAAGGGAACGAGTTGTCTTTTCAGTGATATTTACAAAGAATTTATTAAAGAATTGAGCTAATTCTAAATTGTCAGAAATTGTCAGACCGTCTATATTTAATTTTATTTTATTGTCATATCTTTTAAAACGTCCTATTTCATTATTAATTATGTCCCAAGTACCACGAATTTTATTGTGAGAGTTATTTATTTTGTTACTTAAGTATAAAGCTTTAGCAGCGAGGCATATCTTCTTGAACATTTTAGAATAATTTCTCACATACTGAATAAACAATGGATGAAAGTTATATTTTTTAAGGTCATATAAATTATATAGTTTGTTCCTACTGATATATATACCAGGTGTCGCCCAATCACAAAATTTTAATTTTTTATGAACATTAAATGTTTTGTTTTTAAATATAATGTCATGTTCTGATTTAATAATATTGTGTAATTTTTCATATAATATATGTGGGTCTTGTTGGTTTAAATCTATATTTGTAATTTTATTTGCTATATTTTTCTTAAGCATACTAATTTTACTCGAAGTGATTGGTCTGCAAGTTATTTTTTCAGTATAAGAAATGGTTTTAGTTGGAAATACAGCCATTTGCCCTAAATGATCAGATGTCAAATCACTAAATAAACACATTTTTGTGCAATGGCAGTTACAAAAAATATTATCTAGGCAAGTTGCCGAATGTGAAGTGATCCTAGTGGGCTCTAAAAATAAATACTTAAGGTCAAATGTTTCAAACAAATTCAAGAATCTATCACATCTGGAAGATTTTTCCATAATGTTAACGTTAAAGTCACCACATAAAATGACATATTTTTTTGTAACTAAACGGTTTAATACATTTTCTATTATTACGTCGAAAGAATCAAAATCACTCTGTGGGGGTCGGTACACACATATGATAATATATTCCTCAAGCTCCACGCAGGATATTTCTGCTGTGCATTCAGATGAGAGGGTTACAATGTCTTTGCGTTCTTTACATTTGATAACATTTTGTACGTATATAAGAGAACCCCCGCGTATGGCGCCCTTCCTTATGAACGCACTGGCAATGCTATAAAATTCATTATTGATAATATTAATTTGTTCATCTTTAACCAGTGCTCAGTAACACAAAAAACATGAATGTTACGGCTTTTTAAAAATAGGTCTACTTCTAATTCTTTGCCATGTATCCCCTGAATGTTTTGATGAGCTATAATTAGACTATTGGCTACGCTGTCCTCGAAAAAAATCATTATCATTTTTTACATTGCTATTATTTAATGGATTTGAATATATTTTATTAAAATAATAAGGGATTGTCCCTCTTTTATGACTTACTACATGATTTTTTTGTACAGAGTTTTTCTTACTTTGATTTGTGTTTGGTAATATGGAAAAATAATAGGGTATGGTTCCCTTAATGTTGTTGTTTGAATACAATTTATCTACAAATTTGTTAAAATAATACTTATCATAATTAATGCTATCAATTTCTAAATTACATTTAAAACATAAATAATTACATAATGGTTTATATCTATAATAGTCAGATTGAAACTTTTGTTTTGGATTAATATATTTACAGTTTGGAAAATTTCTAATTAATTGTTCAATATTATAATTCAATAGATTCGTGTTTAGAAACGGGTTATGATTTATTCCTATAACAAAAACATGACATTTTTTCAAAGCTTCAAGTGTGTGGCACAGATCTGAGTACAATGAATAAGGATTTTTTTCGTTAGTCCCGACACTTATAATTACAATATCGTCATTACATATATTTTCACTAAGATTACGACAATTTTCAAGTATAGTAGAAGCAGCAGCAAATGGTTTTATTAGACCATTTATATTATATATGTCATTCCAATTATTAAGTCTCGTTTTATGTATTTCCACAGAAAAGTTTTTTAACTGTTGGTCACCCAAAATGAATATGTCATTTTTCTTCATACTACCCGCATTTTTCTGTTTTCGAATGTCATTTGCACTTGACGCTGTCATCTGTGACGTTTGACATAACGTCGTATTGATGTTTCGATCACGCTTAGGATTTCCTAGGTTATTATGAACATTCTGAGTTCCAAGTTTTTGTAATAAGCTAACATCTCCGTGACATTGCGACAGTGGGGAATTGCGACTTGTTAATATCAAAGACTTTCGTATTTTTTTAGCGATCGGTGTACAATATGTTTTCTTCGGAGTTAGTGATATAAGTGTGGTGTCTTCTGATAACCATTTAAGAAGAGATATAGTTTTATTTTTGGAGTCTAACTCTCGTTTTAAGGACGTAACTTCTAGATTAAGGTGTGCAATTTCTTCATGGGCGCTGGTAAGTTCGATTTGCAATTTTTCAATATGGGACTTTAAGCAAATGATATCTGTATCTATTTCCGAGTCGATGGGTTGGCTAGATGATGAAATGTTTATTATGTGTGATTCATCATCTGACATTAATGCAATATTAGTCTCAGAACTGGCTTTTAAGATTTTCCTTCTGAATGTTATATTTTACATGGTACAAGATACTTAGTAAGTGTTTTTGTTGATTTCTGCTAGATGGCGCTAATTGTCGTAAGCGATTTATTCAAAATCAGCTGTTACAAAATTTGAAATCTAGTAGAATAATTTTCTTATTTCTGAATATAACATTTAAATTCTGTTCAGAAAGTAACTTCTTCTGTTCATGCAGAGTTAAAGTTGATGCAGAATGTTATAATATCTGCACTATATATTATTTTTGTAAGAAATAAAGGTCTGAAGTCCACTTACTACTTTTCTTGTATTTACGATTTATCTGCTGAATGTAGCACTTCACTAACAATTTCGCGGATGTATCCAGAGTTATACTGTATAATTATCAACTTTTACTGTCAATTAATCAAAAATTGAATTTTTTGGAAATTATTTATACGGAGCTAGTCGTTGCAACTGACAGCTGTCATTTATATACTGCTGTCATATAACCATCAATATTCCGTCAATCAGATTGATGGATCAGATTGATGAAAATTGACCGTCTAACCTGTGTCTTATAGCCGCCAAAGCGCGCGTACAGTAGACGCATATAAACCCAGCCTTAGGAACTAAATCTACGAGTCTAAAGTAATTTCTAAACATTGGGAATGTCGAGATCCGCCAAGGCCAGCTCCACAAGATTACATTATATCACTTGTACTTACACTATCTTTGGTGTGGACCGCGAGATAGTTGTCTTACAAACCAGTAGCAAAGGGGCTTTAGCAAAATATAAAGTAGTATAATTAACGACCTTCTGATCAAAATTTGACTTTTGCCGCGAAGAAATATCATGCGCAAAAAAGTAAACTTTTTATAGGCCATTTTGTGTTTTACGTTTTCAATCATACACGAGATGATTGTTATTTTTAGAGAGACAATATTTTTTCTACATAAAACGTTTTAACATTGATTTTACCATGTTTTTGTCAATTCTTAGATAATTTTTCTGCTTTATCATCCCTTTGCATCTGATTAATATGACCATTTTGTTGTAAAACTAAATGCTAGACCGTCGTGAAGTTGCAGTACTTGCAGCCAATGATCAACTGCTTATAACTTTTAAAATTATTTAAACTTTGACTAGTTCCTTTTAAAATAATCATAGTATATTAGTTTTTTACAACAAAATGGCCTTGTACTTAGTCTTACGTATTACAGCCCATTGGTAAACAAAATATATCTCCTATAGCCAGCGTCGCTGAGATATTCCTTACTTTATACAGTATCAGTCTATGAAACCTTGTAATTTTGACTGGCATAAGTTTCGTAGAATCACCGTGTGAGCAAAACATTATAACATAATAATACGCGTAATACTTTTATATTTCACAATTAAATTATAATGAAATAACGACAACCACATTTAAAAATTAATGACAAATGCTAACAATACAACGCTTGGCTGGAAAACACATTCACGTAAAATTATATAAAAAATAAACACTGGATTTTAAAATAAAGACATTCTGAGCTCTCCTAGCCTTAGGGTCTACACAGACGGACTGCATTTCAACTGCAATCCAACCGCAAATTGCAGTTGAAGTGCAGTTTGAATGCAGTTGACACGACTGCAATACGACTGCAATAGAACTGCAAACCAAACAGTTCACACGACTACACGCCGACTGCAACTGAACTGCAATCCGACTGCGCGTTTGGTTTGCAGTTCTATTGCAGTCGTGTCAACTGCATTCAAACTGCACTTGAACTGCAATTTGCGGTTGGATTGCAGTTGAAATGCGGTCCGTCTGTGTAGACCCTTAATGTTTTGTTTATCGCTTCTTTATAGAATCACCGATTAAAATTTATGAAATTGACAAGCGTTTGGCAAAGTAAATTCGACAATCGACTCATGTTACGTCAATTCCATACATTTTGATCGGCGATTCTATAAAGAAGCGATGCAGAAAACGTCTTGGCTAGGGGCAATTTTATACAGTTAAATTAAAATATAACATAAAATCTAATTTACTTTATTTAGGCAAGTTGGCAAGGATATGACATTAACACTCTGAAATTAGCTGTTTCGCAATAAACGATTTGGTGAAAAATCGATTGCGCAAACAGCTGCAACTTCAGTTTGGATACATATTATTGTGTTTTTCAGCCATTGCAAATGAGTCAAGATTGGCGGAGCGATAGCAAAGCGATGAAAAATAAGCAAAATTAACACAAAAATAATTTCTCTCTTAAACTAATTCGGGAGTGTTTCCTACTTTAATCCGATAAAAAAAATCATAAGCATAGCATAAGAACGTTTAAATCATAATACACTTCCTATAGTGACGTGTGTATTTCAGTCACTATTAATAAACAAAACTATTAGTATGGGAGGTAAAACAAAAATTTACTCGCTATCCGCTTCGCTCATCGCTCCGCCACTTTCAGCTCGCGGTATTAAGGGGCCGGGTACCCTCGAAATTCTCATACATACGTAATTCCAAAATCATTTTCTCATACGAAAATATTTAACATGTTTGAGTTTTTTTTCAGTTTAAAATAGTAATTGTAGTGTTTCTACAGATAGATAGGGATGGGATGTAACAACCAAACCCAACGAGTGCTGTTCTTATACTGATTTATTAAATAAAATGTTGACGTTAATGAATGCAATTTGCTGACACAAAGCTCTCACTCAGCAGTTAACCTAATACATAATTATTGTACTTTGTACATCCTGGGATTCAGGGAAAAGGATGCTGAATGATGTAAGGAACTAAAACTTAATGTCCATACGTAACTTAATGTCTCTAAATGTTTGTCCTATACTACTTTATGTCACAGTTAAAATTAATAATCACTTATTTCACTTTCACTTATTTTTGGAACCGACAATCGCACAGATTTTTTACACTTGCCACTTGTTTTCACACATGACTGCGTACTGGTGCTCGGAGGAACCACCCCCGATGATGATGATGATGACGGCTGCTTTGTAGGCAGCTGCGAGAGTTCCACGTTAGTGGCCTCCACCGCCCGGAGAACCACCGGGGCAGTGACAGCTGGAGACACTCGAAATTGTTGTTGGCTCGTCTTACGAACACGACGAACGACGTAAATGCATCCCACTAATATCAGCAGTGTCAGCGTGGCGTAGATTGCAGTATAGTGATGTACATCGTGTACACTGACGGGAGAGTAAACCACATCAGCTTCCTTTTTGATGTTGTCCAATTGCATCTTCATCTGATCCCAAGTATGACTGTTATTGTCCAGTATGAAACTTTCAGGTAGTGTAGAATTCAGAATATGTTTGAGGACAGAAAATTCTGGTACTGGAGCTATGTCTGGCTTTGTAGATAGTTTTGTAAGATAGTGTGTCCGTAAATTGTTACAGATTTACTCTTTAAAACACATCCCGACGCTATGTCCATGAGTCCGTTTCCTTGTAAGGTAATCATTTCTATTGTGTCCGAGCAGAAAAGTCGCGCTTGGCAATTTTCGCAGCACGAGAACAACCACCTGTTATTAGCACGTAATTTGATCCACCGCTCTTCGCACTTAATTGTTTTAGTTGTACATAATGTTTTATTGTTTGTATGTAGATTACAGAAAGAATGATTAATTTGTTGCTCGTAAATTGGTCTATCGAAGGCACACAAAACTTTTCCTGAGGATAAATGCATACAAAAATGAGTATCTTCTTCTGTCAGTAAAATAAATATTTCCTTTTGTAAATTAAAAGCTATGTAAGGTGTGAAAGTTTCAATAATAAGATTACTATTTAAAGGTATACTGTATATTTTGTCTAGTTCGAATGATTCCTTAGCAATTAAAGGTATTTTTATCTCTATGACTAGAAATGATCTTCAGACTTTTGAGTTAACTTTCATAACCTTGTATAATTCCTGTAAGTCTTCTTCACTAATAGGTAAAGTTAGGTCTCCTCTTAATTGATTCGAAATTATGTGCATCTGTTCTTGTAGCTGTTCTGAAGGTATTAAATGTGCGTCCAAATGTCCATGAGACAAGTCAGTTACTGTATTGACTAAATTATCTTGTATACGTCGAAGATTCGATATTAAAATCTGTGCCGACAAAATTGATGATATAGTATTAAGTTGATGTTCACTGTCCGACTGTACTCGATTTAAAATATTTGTAAAGTTTTGTAAATGTGACTGTACCATGCTGAATTGCTTATACATAATATCTTCATTTCTGCGTAATATGTTCGACTGGGCCTCAATAATGCTAGTTTGATTTTTCAGAAGGCTTCGTAAGTGATTGGAGTCGTACGAAATTTTCTCAATGTCTTTTTCATATTGTTTCAGAAACCTGTCGTCCAGAACTCCGAATAATGCGTTAGCTACATAACCCACACCATTAATTATGCCTCTCTTCTGTCGTTTGTTAGTTTTATATTGCAGCAATACATTATAATGTTGAAGTTCCGATAGTTCATGTTGTAATTGTTCTGCTATGCTTATATACTGCGGTGAAAGTTGTGAATTATCCTTCTGTATATGTTTAACATACTTCTGTAAATATGAAAGACTCGTCCAATACGTTGACATATTATAGTAAACAACTAATTTCCACTCATCCCTGATCAAGTTAATATCGAACTGTTTGTCGAAATACAAACTTTGACTCGAGTTGAAATTAGATATATTGTAGGTTCCCTGTGTGGGTGCAATTGTAAATAAAAACATAAAAAGTAAAATAAATATAAAATTACATAAATTATTTCTTCGGGGTCGACGTCTAGATGGCGGTAGCTGGTCTGTTTGGCTTTCTGGTTGTACCCTGCTCGTTGTTCCAGGGATCACGGCATGTCGATCATGATCACTAGAGCTGTTGTTCCCCTGTAGGGTATCGCTCTCCTGGACTAGAAGCCGTGAAAGTTTTAAAATTGGCCTTTTCAATATACCATTCTTGGTTTTAACCGATACCACTCTCACGTACCCATCCTTGCCTGGATGAACCTCGACTATCCTGCCTAAAGCCCATTTCCCGGGAGGTAAATTGTCTTCCTTCACCAGAACTATGTCGTCCACTTCGAAGTTCCTCGATGAACTCTGCCATTTAGATCGCGTTTGGAGCTGTTGAAGGTACTCCGAAGACCACTTCTTCCAAAAGTTCCTGTTCATGGCTTGGACCATGTGCCATCTGGTGTTAAGATTGAGATGTTCTGGTTCAGCCTGTGGACGAGACAGCAAAGGTCCCCCTACAAGGAAATTTCCAGGGGTCAGGTAATCATCATCAGGATTCTCCGTCAACGCAACCAATGGTCACGACCATTGGTTGCGTTGACGGAAATTAAGGCAGGCCTCTATCTGCTGTAGCAGGGTGTTAAATTCTTCATAGGTAAGTCGTTGCTCGCCTATCACTCGTCGAAGATGATATTTCATAGATTTGACGGCGGCCTCCCACAGACCTCCTGCAGATGGAAATGACGGTGCGTTGAAAGTCCACTTGATAATTTAGCTGTATATGTTCGCGAAGAAATTCCTGTCGATTGTTGCCAAAATCTCTTTGTACTCCTTAGTCAGCAATCTGTTAGCGCCTTTAAAATTTGTCCCATTGTCACTGTACATATGACTTGGGGTGCCTCGCCGAGCACAAAACCGACGAAAGGCTGCAAGAAATCCAGTGTGGGGTTATATCGGCGCAGAGTCTACAGATTTTGCGGTCGAGAAGATGTCTCTCCACACGATTCTCTGAAGATGCTGGTCACATTCTCTGACAAAGAACTGACGAAACATCTTTTCTAAATCCGCTGTAATGACGATTTTATGTTTACGCCACGATAAAATTAAACTATGTAAATCGCTTTGTAGATTTGGGCCTCGAAGCATCAAATCGTTCAAACTATACCCTGTAGAAGTTTTTGCTGAGGCGTTAAATACGATTCTCAGTTTAGTTGTTGAGTCAGCTTTTAAAACACCATGGTGCGGTAGATAGTACGACGGCTCCACCTTTTTTGTTACAGGTTTCATATGTCCTAAACTTAGATATTCCCTCATAAACTGTGTGTAACTCTCTGAGAATTCTGTATTTTTTGTCATTTTACGTTCTAAATTATATAATTGTGCTATCGCCTTCGGTCTAGAAGTTCCCAGATGCTTCTCGAAGTCCTGTTTCATCGGAATCGCAACTTCATATTTGCCGTTCTGTAATCGTCTCGTGGTCGACTGGTACAGCTGTTCGCAGTACTCATCTTCCTCCGAGCGCGCAGTCGAGTAGCTCTGAACCTCCTCGAGCTCCCAATACTGCGAAATATCGGCTAGATTGTTCAGCACGACGCAGCAGTTAAAAGTCCTCACATCCCCTGACAAGATCCAACCTACCCTAGTCTGTTGTGCCATGGGCGCCTTGTTAGGACCCTTGATGAGGCCATCCATCAGGATGTCGGAATACACACTCGCATCCAGTAGCATGTCAATAGGTCTGGAGATGTTGATGTCGGGATCCGCAAGTTTAATGTTTTGAAGGTGTGACCACGGCTGTTTGTTAAATGTTCCGTTGGGCAAATTGTTAATGACTTTATTTATAACAATAGCCTGAGTTGAAAATGTGTAGTCATCGTAAATCGACATACAATTCAATGTAACGAACTCCCTTTCCTTGTTTGGAGCCATATCCTATTCCAGAAAAAGAAGCGGTATGATGTTGTCTAGGAAGACCTAGCAGCTGGGCGGCGCGCTCCGAAACTAACGAAATTTGAGAGCCTTGGTCTAAAAGGGCTCTTAAAACTAACCGTTGGAGGCTTGTATTTTTAATAGTAATGTAGTTAATAATATCTCCTCATTATCCGTAGCTACGTAGTTAACATTATGATTTTTATTAGTATTGTAATTAGGTGTAAAGTTAGCATTAGTTAAGTTAGATGTAGGCATGTAACTCGACGACGGAGCTGTTGTGACGACGGGCTGTGCTTGCGTAATCGATGACGTCGAGTATGTCGTATGAGGTAAGGATTTGTGGGCTTTGAAAACGGCATAATATCCATCGTGTAGAATGGTATTGTGATCACCATGACAATGTTTGCAACGTTTTGCAGAAGTACAACCATTCGCATCGTGAATGTAAAGACAATTTTGACAAATATGCAATTTTAGTACCGTTCTCATTTTTTCCTCGGCCGATAACTTAGCGAACTTACTGCATTTAAATAAAATATGATTTTGCTGACATAGCGGACAGTTCCACATGCGAGTTGCTGTCGCCTGATAATGTGGTTTTGCAATATATTTGCCTTTAGCATATTTTGTGTTATATTGCGTATTAATTGAATGAGACGAAGAGGGCTTTGGTGTGAAAGTTTGAGCCTTTCTTTTTTGTATGGGCTCTAAAGCTGTAAATTTATTTTCTAGAAAATTCATGAGCTCATCCAGCGTGGGTAGCTCCCGTGGATTTTTACGATTTTCCTGGTAGTCACTGTACGTGTCAGAGTCCAATTTTTTCGTAATCAGATGCACGAGTAGCGGGTTCCACGAGGAAGTGTTTATGCTGAGATTTTGTATGGCATTAATACACTCCATGGACGTATCATAGAGACGCCTTAATTCATACGCCGACTGTTTGTAAGAAGCTGGCTGATTTAAAAATATCTCTACTTGTTTTGTAAATAGCAACTGACGATTGTTATACCGATGAGAGAGAAGTTCCCATGCGGTATCGTAATTTTCAGCGGAAATATGTAGATGTTGTATAAGACGCTCAGCTTCTCCTCGAAGTTTGCCCTTAAGGTATTGCATTTTTTGACCCTTTGTGAGCAAGTTATTGTTATGTATGCTTTCGGAAAATAAATCATAAAACGTGGGCCACTGTGTGTATTTGCCTGTAAACACGGGGATATCTATTTGAGGTGTAACTTGTTGAATGTGAGCCGCGGATGCTAATTTCTTGTTAAGTGAGCGTTTGATGTCCTTATAGCAATTTTCGTGGTAAGAAAATTCATTATCGTAATCCGCGTCATCTCCTTGTAAAATATTGTCAATCTCTAAGTGTAAGGAATCAATGTTATTCCAGCGAGACTGAACACTACGCAGCTCGTCTTCTAACTCCCATTTATCGCCTATTTTGTCTATGTTAATGTTATTAATTAGCCTAGCGATTGACCTAAAATTAGTACGTTGTAGCGATAAAAGTTTTTCAATATCTGTGTGTGCCTGTTGCGGCGGTGCTGGCGGTGCCTGTGCTGGCGGTGCCTGTGCTGGCGGTGCCTGTGCTGGCGGTGCCTGTGCTGGCCGTGCCTGTGCTGGCGGTGCCTGTGCTGGCGGTGCCTGTGCTGGCGGTGCCTGTGCTGGCGGTGCCTGTGCTGGCGGTGCCTGTGCTGGCCGTGCCTGTGCTGGCGGTGCCTGTGCTGGCGGTGCCTGTGCTGGCGGTGCCTGTGCTGGCGGTGCCTGTGCTGGCGGTGCCTGTGCTGGCCGTGCCTGTGCTGGCGGTGCCTGTGCTGGCGGTGCCTGTGCTGGCGGTGCCTGTGCTGGCGGTGCCTGTGCTGGCGGTGCCTGTGCTGGCGGTGCCTGTGCTGGCGGTGCCTGTGCTGGCCGTGCCTGTGCTGGCGGTGCCTGTGCTGGCGGTGCCTGTGCTGGCGGTGCCTGTGCTGGCGGTGCCTGTGCTGGCGGTGCCTGCTCGCGAGATGGTGACGGTGTTGTAGTCTGTTTTCTGACGGACAAACTAGTACCTGTCTGGTCTGTTTTCGTAGTAGATGGATAAGAAGAAATCCTATAACGGACATTATTGTAAAATTCGCGTGCCTCTTCGTACTGATTTTCGACGAAATATGGAGCATCAGGTTGACCGCACAGACTGAGCCTATCGTTGTTCGCATTAAACTCAGCCCAGAGCCTGTCTAAATTAGCGAGTCTCTCGTCGAGATATTCGCGCGTCTTACGGGATGGTGAATCCTTCCTAAAATTAGTCTCTATACGCTTAATCTCTTCTAGGATCGCGTTCTGCTGCTGAATTAGCTTGTCCATCGTGTAAAGAAAATATGGAAAGATCTTACTTGGTTCTGTGGTTTACTCTCCTGCAGGACTGCTCTCGATGCTGTCGATGATGTGGGCGCTGTGGCTGTCGCTGCTACAGAAACCTCACGGGAGAGAGTCCACTGAACACTTCACTAAATAGTTCTGACTGTACGTCACTGCAAGCAACTGTTCGTCACAGGTATAACACTGTGTGGTAAAGTCACTGGTGTCCTCACAACGCGGCGCGGATGTAAAGTATGTTACACACGACGCGAGAGCAAGGTCCTGAAGGAACGAAGGACCAAAAAGATCTGTAGTGTTTCTACAGATAGATAGGGATGGGATGTAACAACCAAACCCAACGAGTGCTGTTCTTACACTGATTTATTAAATAAAATGTTACAACGTTAATGAATGCAATTTGCTGACACAAAGCTCTCACTCAGCAGTTAACCTAATACATAATTATTGTACTTTGTACAGTAATTATCTAGGTTCCTGCACAAAAATTTACTTCAAAATATTTAAACATTAAAAAAAAATTGTTTTTATTTTTTTTTTAGTAAATTTAGTACTTAATATTTAAACACTAAAAAATAGAGTAAAACACTAAAAATATATAAATAAATAGTAAATTTTCTACAAAATATTTAAATACTAAAAAATATTTTTTAGAGTTTAAATATTTTGTAGTAAATGAACTATTTATTTATATATTTTTAGTGTTTAACTCTATTTTTTAGTGTTTAAATATTTAGTAGTAAATTTACTAAAAAAAAATTTAAAGCAAAAAAAAATTGTTTTAAAATATTTTGAAGTAAATTTTTGTGCAGGAACCTAGGTAATTACTATTTTAAACTGAAAAACAACTCAAACATGTTAAATATTTTCGTAAAAAAAAATGATTTTGGAATTACGTATGTATGAGAAATTCCAAGTGTACCCGGCCTCTTAAAAACAATACTATTTTCGTTTGCAGGTCTACGCGATCACCAGCGGCTCGTCGTCAGAAAACCCGTGAATTGGAGGCACGTCGTCGTCGTCTGAAAAGCAGTTTTAGCGTTTAGAGGTAAGAAGTTTAAGGGTTAATTTACTTTGCAACGTGGAGTGGCGTTTGGATAGTTTTTGAGGAGATTCCTTTTTCTGGGAGATTCAAATTAGGCTAATTTATATTGCAACGTTGCGTCGATGCATTGCGATGCATATAAATGAGCTATTCAAAACTGATCTTTATTTACTACCCAAGTAGATACATTTTAAATTTACAGACTTGCCGCCCGTGGTGTTGGGCTACTTGTCCCAAATCGTTGCTGTTAAGCATTTGTTTACTAAACCCACACTTTTTTGTTGAGTTATAAATGCAGTATTGTTCTAAAATCTAAATGATCTAAAGCAGGGGTTCCCAAACTGTGCGCCGCGGCGCCCTGGTGCGCCGTGGAAAGACAAGAGGGGCGCCGCGAGTCGATCCTCCATCATTATCATTAATCAATAACCACAAATATTATAAAATAAAATTATACCTAATATGAACAATTATACCTAATTATACCTAATACAAAGCAGGCAGACGATTAAATAATTATTATTTACTTGCTTAACCTAAGTTCCTAACTATAATCATTAAAGGTTTATTATAAGTATCTCTTTGTAATAGCTAGGTAGAGTAGAGGGCGCCGTGACAAAATATAAAGGACATGACTGCGTTCATAACTCAATAGGTAATTTTTTGTGGGATGATACACAAATGCTTAACAGCGTTCAAATATGAATGGCACATTTAGGGTCCTTATCATACTGGCGGTTGCAGGCGGAGCGGTTGAGTGGCGACGCCGCGTCTTGCCGTGGTCAAACCGTCAGTTTGATAAGGCCCTAAAAAGCCATTCAATGAGCGTTTTTGATATTCTAGTTGCCACCAGGTGCCGCTATGTAGACTTAGGGTATATCGTGTCAAACTGCTGATTATGTCACGATATAGATGACATTTGTCACGATTTTAAGACAATTTGACACGATAGACCCTAAGGCTACATAGCGGCACCTGGTGGCAAATAAAATATCAATAACCCTCATTTTGCAACAAGTACCCATTACCCAAACACCGCAGACAGCAAGTCTGTGAATTCAATATGTGTCTTGTGATAGCAAAAAGCTAAACAAAGTTAAGTTTTGAATGGCTCATTTAAAAATTCATCGGATCGCATCGAAGTGTAATGTGCAATGTGAATCAGCCAATAAGCCAAATAAGGTTGAATCTCCTAGAAAAGTGGATCTTCTCAAAAAGCATCCCAATGCCACCCGAAGTTGCAATGTGAATGCAATACCCTGAGACAAGAGGTCACACAGCGGGTGTCGCAAACCCAAAAAGGTGACCTCTTGGGGGTTTCAACACCCCCTGTGTGACCTCTTGGGGGTTACAATACCCCTGGTGTACTTCTTGGGAGTCGCTTGCGACCTCTTGGTGTTTGAGGGGGCTACACACAGATAGTATTGCGACCCCCAAAAGGTCACACAAGGGGTGTTGCAACACCCCAAGGGTCACCTTTGGGTTTGTAAGACCCCATATTATTGTTTCTGGGGGTGTGCCGCACCCTCTTGCCTTGAATTTCGCGGCGAGCGACACGCGCAGGCGGTCGATAAAGTCGCCGCTTAAAAACGGCTATTGCTTATTTTTAAGCGGCGACTGTATTATCGACTACATCCGCGCTACCGCTGTCGCTAGTCGTAAACAGGCCCTTAATAATAAAATATGTGGATAAACGGTAGATATTCAAACATTTTCTTTGGGCTTTTATGAGTAACAATTTGTTATTTTATCGTTCTTCAACCAATTTTTATTCTTATGGCTTTCCATTGTGTACGGAGGTGCCGGGATATCAGAAATTCTGTTTTCTTTAGTTCTATAATATGGGCTTTAAAATTACGAATGCAAAACAGTAGAACACTCGCGTGTCTCTTTGCTTTAGATAATGCTACGCGTTACCAAAGTTCAACCAGTCTTTCTGGCTCAGTAACAAAAAATAATATTTTCTGAAATTTTCGCGTAATCATTATAATCTTATATTGCACATAATAGCAGACTTATTAAGGTACACGAACATTTCAGATATATATAATATAATATATTTTTCGTTACCAAGCCACAAAAAAAGCTGAGCTTTGGTAACGCGTAGCATGCAAACTATAGCAAAGTAGCATATGCGTGTTCTACTCTTTTGCATTCATAATTTTAATCCCCATTTAGAACTGAAGAAAACAGAAAATTGTTGATCTCCCGGCTCATCCGTACGCAATTTAAAGGCATAAGAATAAAAATTGGTTGTGAGATGATGAAATGCCAAGCTAGTAGCCCAAAAATCCTAAACAAAATGTTTGAATATTTACCGTTTATCCACACATTGTATTTTAAGGGTCTCCAAAAGGCCTCTTTACGAGTAGCGACAGAGGTAGCGCGCATATAGTCGATACTATAGTCGCCGCTTGAAAATAGTCGTCTTGAAGCGGCTACTTTATCGACCGCCTGTGCGTGTCGCTAGCCGCGAAATTATTGCAGGGCTTCAATCTCGAAATCAGCGGACAGCGGGACGGAACCGGCGGCGGCGCATGGATAAGCAGTCTAGCGGCGAAAAGCGCTTATCCATATAAATCTAGCATTGTCACGCGCCGCCACCGCTCCCGCCCTGCCCGCCAATTTCCAGACTGAAGTACTTAGACAGACTTAGAGGGTACGGCACACCCCCAGAGACAATATGTGGTCTTGCAAACCCAAAAGGTAACCTCTTAGGAGTTGCAACACCCCCTGTGTGACCTCTTGAGGTTCGCAATACTCCCTGTGTGACCTCTTGGGGGTCGCAACATCCCCTGTGTGAATCTATTTACTATTTTTGCCTGCTAAGCAGGGGACTTTGCAAGCGCCAAGAGGTCACACAGGGGGAGTTGCAACCCCCAAGAAACTACACCTGTCAGGGTGTATTACAATCCCTCAGAGGCCTTCTAGGGAATAACGAAATCCTCTCAAATAGATGTGTTAAAAGCTCTTTTGCTTCGAGACGAGAATTGTGGCGTAAAAATGTATTATTGATGTATTATTTAGTATTAACTGTATGTTTTTTAAGTGTTTTTTCTTTAAATAAAATAGATAGATAGATAGATAGATAGATAACTCTTTAATGCTCACAAATTGGAACTTTAACTAGTTCGACTAACTTAACAATATATTTACAGTAAAATGTGGGCAAGGGCGGCCTTATCGCTTTAAGCGATCTCTTCCAGGCAACCCTGCGGCTATAGAGATATTACATATTTATAAGCAGGGTAATATAAAAGTCGACAAACAGTTAAAACAGTTAGCAGATGCTAGAGAAAAACATAATATCTAATATATTTAAATGCTACAGATTATTTAGTGAGCTACTCTGTTCAAAAGATGGTTATGCAGCTTAGTTTTAAAAATAGCTAGTGAACTTGACTCTCGAATGTCACATGGTAAATTGTTCCACAAGTGTGCAGCTCTCACAATGAAAGAACCCCTGAAATAGTCAGTTTTAGTGAAGGGCACAAGGAGTTTCCTACTATAAACAGAACGCAGCGAACGACTTTGGTCATCGTCCCGAAATTGGAAGCACTCTTTCAAATAGGGAGGACAGCGAGGATCGCACAGAACATTGTACAGTAATCCGAGGACATGCTCATCCCGACGGAGTCTGATGGGCAGCCAACCAAGTCGTTTACGATATTCTGAGACGTGATCGAACTTGCGCAGTCCATACACGTACCTAATACAAACATTTTGTAGTCTCTCCAACTTATTGAGATATTCCTCATTAAGATCTGTCATGCAGATATCAGCATAGTCTAATATAGGTAGGAGTAAAGACTGCGCAAGCTCGACTTTAGTTTTTACAGGAAGTAGGTTCTTCCAGCGCCTAAGCGATCCCAATGCAGCAAAAATTTTACGACTGGTTTCAGTAATGTGGTGAGACCACTTAAATGTAGAATCAAAATACACTCCAAGATTTTTAACCACATTACTGAAAGGCAAAGTGACATTGTCAAATTTTACACTCGGCATAAGATCGTAATTCAGCCGGTTAATTTGTTTAGTCCCACCGATAACTATGATTTGCGACTTTTCAGGATTGACCTTTAAGCCATGGCATTGACTCCATTGAAGGATAGTCGCAAGATCTTTATTAATTGCCAGAATTGCGTCATCGATGTCATTAGCAGAGGCATGAGTGTAGACCTGAAGATCATCCGCATAAAGATGGAACAAACAGGATAGGAGCGGGGTAAGGAAGTTAATGAAAATGGAGAAGAGGAGAGGGGACAAAACACCACCCTGCGGTACACCAGCAGATATATTACAGAACTTAGATGTGCGATCATTGGCCCTAATGCATTGTTGCCTCCCAAAAAGATAGTCCCGAAACCATTCAAGCACAGGATCTGAGATGTGTAGCGCGCCCAGCATAGCAATCAGGATATCATATTCTACGGTGTTGAATGCATTGCTAAAATCTAATAAGGCTAACACTGTAAGTTGTTGACAGGACATAGCCAGGCGCACATCATCAGCAACTTTGGTTAAGGCTGTGACAGTACTATGGCCGGGGCGAAAACCTGATTGGTATTGACTAAGAAAATTGTTGGTGTTAATGAATGAACTAAGTTGATGGTATACAATGCGCTCAAGGACTTTAGATAGGAATGGGAGAATGGAGATAGGTCGGAAGTGAGAGGGCAGTGTAGGACATTTGACTTTGGGTAAAGGGATAACCGCAGCTTTACGCCAACAGCTGGGAAAGGTACCGGAATTAAGGGAAAAATTGAAGATATGACAAATGACAGGAAGAACCACTGGTGAGCTTAGGGTAATCATTCTACGATTAATGCCATCAACACCCTCGGCATTGGACTTAATAGCCGCAATTGTTTTCTCTACTTCCTGCACAGAGATGGATCTGAAGGTAAAAGGAGATATTGAGGAATCGGATGAAGTAGACTGCAAAATATCTTGTAAGGTCTGCTTTTTGACAGAGGCTGGGATGTTGTACGTTGTGGTGAGGTGTTGGTTGAGGGCGTCAAGGTCAAAATTAGGAGAAACGGAGGTCTTCGTTTTGCCAATACCTAGTCTGTTAAGAAATGACCACACCTTAGCCGGATTGCCATTGCTAACAGACGAGTGAATGTGGCGACGCTGTGCGTCCCTACACATTCTACTGCATTTGTTACGGAGCTCTTTATATTTTTCGCGGTTTAAGTCAGACGGATTTTTTCTAAGCCTAACTTTTGCTGCGTTTCTTTTGTTCATAATAGCCCTAATATCATCAGTGAGCCACGGCGCCGGCAGGTGCTTTAATTTAATGGGTCGAAGAGGAGCATGACGGTCGAATACTTGTACTATGATTGTGTTGAACGCGTCCATCTTCTCATCTACAGTCGGAGCACAATATACAGCATCCCAATTAATAGAACAGAGATCATCTTTAAACAAATCCGTATCTATTGAGTTAAAATTACGCTGCATTACGATACGTGGTTTTGGTTTGGGACATCGAATTTTGTAAGAGAGGAAGACTAGGTCGTGATAAGAAAACGCTTCGGCATTGAATTGGCCGTGTGCGGTAACGTGATCAGGAGAGGAAACAATTATAAGGTCTAATAGGGAAGGTGCGCAATTTGGGAAGTAATGAGTTGGATCAAGGGGAAGGATATTAAGATTGAGGGAATTTATTATGGAGCGGAGTTTGTTGGCACGAGATGAGTGTAAATAATCATTGTTTAATAAACAAGTATTAAAATCGCCCACAATTATTGTGTGGTCTACGGTCGTGGCATATTTTTCTAATAATACTTCAAAATCATGAAAATAATCTATGTGTATCGAAGGACTGTAGAACACACCTAGCAGTAACTTTGAAGAACCAAATAAAATTTCAACTAGTAGGTGTTCTAAAGATCCAGAATAATCTGAAGGAGAGTTACTAAGGATGTTATAGGGAAGGTGATTCCTAAGATATATTGCCACACCACCACCTCCCTTTCCAGTTCTGTCATTTCGGATCAGGATAAGCCCAGGTAAGGAGTAGGAAGTTGAAGGAAGACAGGGCTTAAGGAAGGATTCAGATATGAGTATTGCATGGACATTAGGGTTATTTGAAAATGTGGCTAGGAGATCAGAGTAGTGCGCAGGGATGCTCTGAGCATTGATATGTACAGCATTGAAGTTACGGGGAACTGACGCAAATGCATTCTCGACAGATACATCAAGGGGAAGTGAAAGACTGCGAAAACTGCCACTCGAGGAACGTGACGATGAAGTCAACGAGAGGAAGTCAGCATCACCACTATCCGACATACCATCATCGCTAATGTTAACTAGCATTAACTAACTACTTAAAAAGTGTAACAAAAAACAAAAAATAATAATAATAATTAATCCTAAACCAAAAAATATATGTCTTATAATTTTTACTCTGCCTGCCTGCAGTGCTTAAAAATAACTACAAATTACAGACTTAAATAGCACACCACTATCTATATACAGATTACTAGGAAAAAAAATAATAAAAAGAAGAAAAAAAATAAAAATAAACAGATAAAACAACTGGATTACTATTTCATTCAAATCAATTAATGATAATATATATATATATATATATATATATATATATATATATATATATATATATATATATATATATAAGGAAACATAAAAATAAACTTAATATTTTACTCACCAAAAATTAATAAATAATATACACGTCTTGGAACTCTCAATAAAATTACTAGTTTTTTACATTCTATTCGAAATTCGAAACAAATCAAAAACCTTAATCTGTGGCTCATTCTCTTTGGCTCTGTCAAACGTCAATATGTCAATTGAATTGACAGCTGACACTTGTCAGAGGTACATTGTTGAATGTTGATATTAAGATTAAAAATATTTACTTTTATGATAATAAATGAAGGTACAAGTGCACAAGTAAAAAAAAAAGGGTATTCAGTTAAACTTAAAAAGACCTACAAAGCTTAAAATAAAGACAATAGTTGATAAAACTTACAGTGAATGTGAAAGATCAATTACAAACGGAACTATGACAGAACTATGCTTTATGATATTTACACTGTAATTTCTGAAGTTCGTCCAACGTCTCAATTTTATGCCTAGAGCTATCAGGACTTTTTATATAGATACTGCCGTCCCGGGTCCAACATGATGAGACACCAAAATGAGCTCTGGCTGCCATGAACGCGATGTGACGCGGCTTAGTCAGGAACTCTGACAATGTAATTTTGGTTCCTTTGAGATTCTTTTTAGAGTGCCAAACTCGGTCACGGAGTGCTGCTTCCGAAAATTTTATAAGAATTGGCCTAGACTTATGATTAGGATCATTATCCTTCGGCTTCCCCATACGATGACATGTACGGAATTTTTCAGGCGTAAGTCCAGGAAGATATTTTGTGGACAATATTTCCAAAATAGCACTGATGGTGTTCTCGTCTTTGCTCTCAGGAACACCATGGACAAGCAACATTTTACGACGTGACCGTGTTTCCATGCGGTCGAGGCCTCTTGCCAATGCATCCACCTCAGCACGTAAAATATTCAGTGCACCACAAACAAAAGATTTAAAGGCTTGGAATTCAGTGTTTAGTGCTGCTATTGTATTAGGTGGCTTACGTGTGTTGGCTTGTTGGAGATCCGCTTGAAACTCTGCCATCTTCGAGTTAAACATCTTTATCATGTCCTCCATATTAGATTGCACTTGTGTAAGATCCATGGCGAATGTTATTTACAACAAGTATGCTTTAGTGTCACAAGATAAACACTGCAGGCAAGTTTAATTATTTATGCATATAAAATTAACATATGAATTTAGTTGAAATATACGCAGTAAATATTTTTAATTTGGAAAAATACGAGAGCTATTAATTATAACTGTTTACTTTTCAACTACCCGCAATTTATTGTATATATTATATATTACTATTTACAATATGTATATACATTGTATATTACATATTGTAAATAGTGTAAACTAATAAATTTTCTTTGCTATCTCCATTCCTACTCTAACTTAGAACCCTACAACGGTTACGGTTATGTACGGTTATACTAACCCAGGCAGTTGAGCCTTAGGACGTTCGCTGCGTTGAGCGTGTGCCCGCCGTCGCGGGCGCCCGCGCCGTGCGCTCGCCATAGTAATCGTGTCAGCCGTCGCACGTTGAGGCGGGTCAGCCGTCGCATGATTACTATGGCGAGCGCACGGCGCGGGCGCCCGCGACGGGCAGCCGCGGCGGGCACACGCTCAACGCAGCGAACGCCCTAAGGGTCTTATCATACTGGCGATTAGCGAGCGATTTGAAAGCGACGCAATTGAGCAGTATACAAAATACGAGTGTACAAAATGGCGTCCACTCGCTAATCGCCAGTGTGATAAGACCCTTAGGGTCGCCTTTCGACGACGAACTTTAAGGTCGCCAGCGCGGCGCAGAGTCGAAGCGACGCGCCGCGTCGCGTCATAATGTCATCGTAATGTCATTTGTCGCAGATATTTGCGATGCGATGCAAATTCGCAGTTATGTGTGGAAGCCCTAAACTGTTCACCTTCAGCATATTCATCTCTATTGATCTACTCTACACAATAGAGATGAATATGCAGGTGAAAAGTTTTATAACGCGTCGCGTCGCTTCGACTCTGCGCCAGTGTGAGCTGAGCCTGTGAACTCACCGTGCATAGTAGCCTGTCCGCGGCGGCTGTCGTACCGCGGCGCGGCAGTCGACGCTGGCGCAGCGCGAGGTGCACCAGCACGCCCGCTACCACCAGCCCCGCCCCGCCAGCCCACCACCAATAGCTGCTACCACCGCCGCCGGACATCACGAGACCCTCTGAAATGTTGAAATAGATATATACAACGTGTATAGATGCTGCTGCGATCTGGTGTCGGCAAACCGAAATATAAAATTAATTAAAGACATGAGTGGAAGAATCGAACAAGTAACATTTCGAATTTCGAGTAAATCACGTTCAAAGTTTTGAAAAAACTTTTTATGATTTCTCATCACAAATCAAGTAATGGCTTTTGTTAATTGTATCAGGAGGTGTAAATATCTTCCGTTTTTAATATTATGTTAAAAAATATATAAAAAATTCTCCATTCTAGGATAAATTAAGAAAAATGTGAAGTTATTCGGTTCCACACTTTTATATGCAACAAAATCTGTAAAGACTGTCATGCATGAAGTAAACAATAAACATAAATCACTTTTTTTTATTGAGATGAAACAAAACTCAATTGAAAAGACAAGAAAGTCACGGCCAAACAGACAGGCCAAAAAGAAATTTGGATTATACTTTGGAAATTTAATTGGTATCCATTACTCAGTAAACGATTAATGTGTAATGTGTGGTCCTCCATTACACATTAAAAAAAGTAATTAGTAATGTGAATATTCACATTACTCATTACAAAAAAAAATAGTAATGGAGTATCTTACATTGACTAAATAATGAGCCATTATCGGACCTTCATTGTCCATTAAATGCAAAGAATGAGTATTGTAAAATTTGTCCATTACATTACTATTAAAAGTATTGTAAGTATAGTGGAAGACATCTAATTATGTCAATAAAAAATTTATTAGGATGATATAGTTAAGGAGTTTTTTTTTTTTTTAATTTTGATGAGTATACAAACTATTACCGAGTAATAAGGTAATAAGGGCGACAACTATTTTCATATTCAGGAGAACAGCGAGGGTACCGCACAAGTACCTTCGGGCAAGCAAACTTTCAAGACTTCACCAACATCACTCTCGTGAAACTTGCCCTCCCCCCCCCCTGGAAGAAAACCCCACGGCTCATAACCCTGGTCCTGGACCCCCCGAGTGAGGGCTCATTTAAGGAATTTTCCGAAAAAAATTCTCAATTTTGAGGCCAGGATCGTATAGAGGGGAAAAATCCAGGAAGAACAAGCCGAAGAACCCCATATCCAGGACAAACAGTTGCCAAGTTATAAGCACTCAAACTTTGACATTGACAGCTCGGCAACTGTCAAACGTCGAACAAAAGCGGCCATAACTCCGCTTCCAATAGGCCTAGAGGAACGGGGTTTCTTCTAACATCAAAGGCAACACCTCGGCTACCCTCTCCCTGAATTTGAACAAAATCAGAGACATCAATATTTTTTTTCTCAATTCTTAGGCCAGAATCGAATAGAGGAGAAAAGTCCAGGAAGATCAAGCCGAAGAAACCCATATCCAGGACAAATAGTTGCCGAGTTACAAGCATTCAAACTTTGACATTGACAACTCGGCAACTGTCAAACGTCTTACTAAAGTAGCCATAACTCCGCTCCCAATAGGCCTAGAGGAACGGGGTTTCTTCTAACATCAAAGGCAACACCTCGGCTACCCCCTCCCCGAATTTGAACTAATCAACTACTCTACTACTTTTTTATCTGAATAATGTGTACATTCTATATGTATACCTAATATTTACCCGGGAATACCCACTCTTTAAACTTTAAAGGATTGTGCATTCAAATCTTGTTAAAAAATACAGTTGTACTTAGTAAGTACTTTTTTATCTGAATAATGTGTACATCTATCTATAAATATATATAAAACTCAAAGGTGACTGACTGACATGGTGATCTATCAACGCACAGCCCAAACCACTGGACGGATCGGGCTGAAATTTGGCATGCAGGTAGATGTTATGACGTAGGCATCCGCTAAGAAAGAATTTTTATCAATTTTACCTCCAAGGGGTTAAAATACGGGATCAAAGTTTGTATATAATAATATTAATAATACATTTTAAGGCGACGTCTTGATAATTTGGCTGTAGCGATGCCGATTTTTCTCAGCAATGACTAAAGCTAAGAAATTGAAGTTCATTGTCAGTATTCATCATGTCTTTGTCTTTGAATTGCCCATAGCATAACACGATTGGACCACTTTTATAGCACAGAATAATCAATCGAAAAGACCTCTGTAAAAAAAGGGATTCCTATTTTTCCAACAGAGGAGAGTCATTTAAGGTTCCAAAATTTGTACATAAATTGGTTCAAGCATGCACTTTAATTTGTGCATAGCTTATATGAAATGTATTTATGGTTTTTAAATTATGCGACAAAAACCATTTTGTCGCTTACGCCCTTTCCATTTTTTGCTGTTCCATTGCTTGTTTTCTATGAGAGGCCGGGCCGGCCTCTCATAGAAAAAAACAAGCAATCTAAAACATATCCAACACGGTTTCTTACTTTAGCGCTGCGTCACCTTAACGCGAGCGAAGCCGCAGGAAAAAGCTAGTTCTATATAATATCCTATGCCTTTGACCACCTTGGACCAATAGAATAAAAAAAAAGTCGACATATTGCTTAAAAAAGTAAAATATTCAAGCGATCTCCCGTAATACAACACATAATATAATGGCTGTTACCCGCTTCTTGCATAATCATTTGGACGAACCTTGTAACTTACCTGCTTCATCATCTGGCTAACTTTGTAAGTATACGTAAAATTCATTTTTTTTGTTGCAAATCATTTTCCAAGTCCTAAAAGCTACATTTATGCAAAAAAACGTAAATTTTCAAAAATGTTACATAACTCATTCTTTCAATCACCTCTTCATTATTATCACTTATAAAGGCTGTTTCTCAAGCAATATTAATTGACAATATGGTATCGTTAATTTAGAATACAGCCACGCTCTAAAACAAACAGTAGGACGGAAGAAAGACGCGACTGGCGAGAGAGGCGCAGGACCGACTTTTTACATGCCAATCATGGATCACCTTACGTGTCAGACAATCAGGCCTGCAATTGTCCTAGACAAACTTGGAAATAACATGTTTCCAAAGCGGAAATCGAACCCACGACCTCCGAGTCAAGAGCCGCGCTCTACACCATTGGACCACGGAGGCGTTAACTACTCTCTATAAGGCTTTAGAAGTCACTCACCTTGCACAGTCAGCGCATGCACCTCGCTGAGGTCGCTGTAGTAGCCGCGCGTGTTGCGTGCGCGCACGCCGACGTACGCCCGCCCCGTGCGCGTCGCCGCCACGGCCAGCGGCGAAAACTCCGCCTCAACCACCTCCATGTCTTCCGTGGGTTAGAGGAGTTCTTCAGGCATCTCCTTGTCCGATATCAGGATTTGGTATTTGTATCTGGAAATTACAATTTTAGCAAGACCGTTACTATATTACATATAAAGTAATCTATGACAGGAGAAAGCTTATACAAACTGTACCGCGTACCAATAATGTTGAAATACGAGAGACAGATTTAAGGATAAAATTACATATTTCCAAAGCATATCTTTCATTGTCTATTCTTTGCCTTTTCCTGTACCTTTCTGGCCTTAGACCTAAGAATAACTTAGCCTTTGTTGGCAGTTCCATGCTAGGAAGCTGTTAGAAATACGGTTTCGAATTCGGTTATAAGTGTAAGAGCAGTAGTGTAACAACTAACATGGACTGCGAGTTGTTGTCGTTCTCGTGCAGCCAGGACACGAGCAGCCGGCCATCGGGCGCCTGCCAGGCCATCACGCCGCGCGGCACCTCCACCGCGCCGGACCGCACCAGCTGACACGTGCGGCCCGCGCCCAGGGCTGACGTCTGTATGTAACAGTACTCACTTGGACTGCGAGTTGTTGTCGTCCTCGTGCAGCCAGGACACGAGCAGCCGGCCGTCGGGCGCCTGCCAGGCCATCACGCCGCGCGGCACCTCCACCGCGCCGGACCGCACCAGCTGACACGTGCGGCCCGCGCCCGGGGCCGACTTCTGTATACAAAATGGTGGACTATGAAATACACTGTCTAAGACCGCGTCCGCATCGAACAAGGCGAGGCGTCGTCACCGTGCCACGACACGACGCCGCCACCGGAGCGGCGCTGCACCGTGCCACGGTGCCGCAAACGGTGCCCCTATTCAGTTTAATAATAATATTTGAAATCTGACAATATTTGCATTACGCAACTTTGATAGGTCTTTTCATATACCTCGTTTAAGATTGGAACGCATTTTTGTTCGGAATTTCACCCTGAATAGGGGCGCGCGGTGCATCGTGTCACAGTAATGGGGACGCGCTATAAGGTCTTTCATAGATAAGGTGAAGTAGTGTTGCCTGTCTTGTTAATTTTTAAAATCAGTCAAAATGAACGCACTGAGTCTCTCTCAAGGTTTAATCCTTCGATCGCGGATTCTTGGAAATCTATTGTTATTCTATTGTTATCGCGGTCACCGGTGCCCTAATGGGGCTTGATGGGTTAATATTGAAAATCGAACAAAATTTTAGATTTAATAAGCTTGTAACAACTAACGTAACTGTAAAACAACAAGTTTAAATAGGGACACTTTGTGTATCTACATGCTTCTACAACTACATCTAACTAGCTCTATGCCTATGTTTATCTCTTTCTCACGTTCAACTACAAAATATTTATTTTATATCTAAATAAATTTTGTAATATTATCACAACTCACATAAACACAGATGTTGTATCGGCCGCCAACGGGAACTTTCTCGAAAACGTGTATCAGCGTGACGTTGGTGGTTGCTTTCAGCTCGTAACGACTCACTTCGTCCTTCGTCAACTCCGTCACTTCTACCTGTAAATGAAGTTTAAAATAATGATTACTATATAAATGATTTCCACTTTTATTAATCCTAAATGGTTTGCAATTCAAAAAACTCGAAAGCTTTAGTGAATATGAGAAATTTGGGTAAAATCACAGGCAAAATATTGTCACTATATTATATTTTATAGTAGATTTGTTAGGAATAAGCGTGTTCTGGCCCAGAACTTCTGGGGGAAATTTTCAAGTTATCGAAGGTAGGAAAAACACAAGTAATTAAATATACAGGTTATTAATATGATAAAGAAAAGAGAAAGAATTGAACGCCTCGGACAAGTAAATGTGTAGTCCATTCGGAATTTATAGACACAATAACTTTATTAACTTACTAATGAGTAATGGACTTACCATATAGGTGACGGGGTCTCGTATGACGTCACAGTTAGCGAGCCAGTTTATACGCAGCTCAGCGTTTTTCTCGTCAAACACGCAGTGCAGGCCTTTCACAGGAGCCCTACGTACAAAAAATAAGCGTATTAAACACTACATCCAAATCCACAATACCTGTAATGGAACTTTGTATGTATAGTGTGTCAATATGAAGATTTGTGTCTCGTCTCACGGTTTTGTCAGATATTCAGTAACATCTAGATGTTGTCTGCCTATATACCTAGAGTTTAAATCGAGAGTTAATATCGTATATGTTCCATACCAAGTTAAAAAAAACTCGTCAGTTGTATGAAAGTCTTACTTAAATATAAATTTTATTGCACTATTTGTTGTTATATCGGGAACATAAAAAATATGACTTTGTTAGAGTAACTAGCTATCAAATATAGTGTTTTAGTGTCTAAGCACAATAGGCCGAAAATACGCGGCCGAAGTTCAGCATGATTACGCCAGCAATGCGCTACGCTTACAATATAACGCGACGTGATTTCGGCATGGTGTGTCATCGGTAATTTAAAATACATTGCAAGCGTAATCATGCCGAATTTTCGGCCTTAGGTGTTTAGACACCTATTCTTAGAATATATATTATACCATATATATACCATACACAAAGCACACAGTAAACACTGCCTTGTGTACCGTTACACAAGGCACACAAGGTAGTGTTTACTGTTTAGTTAAAAACAAATAACAATATTAAACTTACGTAGCATTCTCCCTAGTGAGGATCTGTTTGAACGGGCTATGCGGACCACCAACCAGTCCCACAGTGAAGATGTACCACTGACAACTCGTCAGATTCTCTATAACGAGGCTCGTGTTCTTCGTTATTATCTTCGTGTCTGTAAATACATTTTAAATAAATGAGACTTCAATTGCAGGCGGAGAGGTATTTATAAATTACAAAAGTGAAATGAAAGTTATTAAGTTTATTTATTTAAAAAAAACCGCGGCCGGTCCGGATGCAGGATGGCGTTATCACTGTGTATTGTTTGCAGCATTTTCACACTTTCACATTATGTATAATATCTTTTTATTATACAGTGTGTTTGTGTAAACACCGTTATCCTTGAAACCGTATGGGTATGAAGACGGCATTTTTTTTTGAGTTCCCAGCATTGTTCTCATAGAAAAAGTTGTTCATTTTGACGGGCTCATTGGATGGTTTCAAGGACAACGGTGTTTACACAAACATCTTGTATTATTTAGTATCCCTAGTGCAATTTGTTATTGTCTATGTATTTATTTTTAACTGATATATATTTATTTGCTTCACAATTACACGCACACACACGCACACGCGCGCGCCCACGCACGCCCACGCACGCACGCACGCACGCACCACGCGCACACCACGCGCACACGCGCACCCACACACCCACACGGAAACACACGCCGGAAACTCTGTAGCGCCAAAAAATCGTCCATCGCACAGGAACCGTACATTTTTCCGGCATTACCTACATTTGACGACCTCTGTGGCTCAGTGGGTGGGCTGTTGGCAGCTCAAGCCGGGGGTCGCGGGTTCGAATCCCGCCGACGGAACAAAAAGTTTTTCAATGTTCCTGGGTCATGGATGTGTATTAAATATGTGTATTATATAATAAAAATCTTAAATATATGTATGTATAGTATAAAAGTATTAAATATATTTCCGTTGTCTGGTACCTGTAACACAAGTTCTTCAGGTACTTAGCACGGGGCCAGACAGACGTGGTGTGAAGCGTCCATAGATATAAAAAAAATATTAAAGGTATCCTATGTCCTATCCCGGGACTCAAAGTATCTTCATAAGCAGCAAAATCGATTCAGTGGTTTGGGCGAGAAGAGGTAACAGACAGACACACTTTCGCATTTATTAGTATGCTTAGGCAATAAATCTTGTGCATAAAGTTGCTGAATGTTTTTACAAACGTTGTATACTCGTATTATGGGTTCTTTTATAGCTACCCTCGGATTTGACCGCTTTGCCTTGTATAGGGGATTTGGGAGGTGTTGAAAATATCATGAAAACAACTCTCAGAGGTATCATTCGATTGTAAAAGGGACTGAATTTTACCGTTTTCATTATATTTTGTTTATAAAGGGCTGAAGAGTCACGCTTTGATAAACGGAAATCTCTAGAACATTTTATTATCTCATATCTTTAAACGAGCAATTCTTGTATATATAATTTAATTAGATTCTCGGAATTGGCTCCAACGATTTTCATGAAATTTAGTTTATAGGGGGTTTCGGGGGCGATAAATCGATCTAGCTAGGAATCATTTTTAGAAAATGTTATTTTATTCGTGTTTTATCGAATACCGAGCAAAGCTCGGTCAAATAGCTAGTCTTTTATTAAACAAGATTGTCGTGATCTGTATTATTGACGTGACAACGTCTTATAATTCGATATGGGCTGCGCGCACGAAAAATCAAAAAACATGACGCAATATGCGGCGTTACCTCGCTCTGAGGCGTTCCGTTTGAGTTGTTTAGCAGAAATGTACAGTCGGGGAAAATTGTGCTAAGCAGAAATGTACAGTCGGAGGAATGAGTTGCTTAGCAGAACTGTACAGTCGGGGAAATGAATTGTTTAGCAGAAATGTACAGTCGGGGAAAATTGTGCTAAGCAGAAATGTACAGTCGGGGAAATGAGTTGTTTAACAGAAATGTACAGTCGGGGAAAATTGTGCTAAGCAGAAATGTACAGTCGGGGAAATGAGTTGTTTAGCAGAAATGTACAGTCGGGGAAATGAGTTGTTTAGCAGAAATGTACAGTCGGGGAAAATTGTGCTAAGCAGAAATGTACAGTCGGGGACAATTGTGCTAAGCAGAAATGTACAGTCGGGGAAATGAGTTGTTCAGCAGAAATGTACAGTCGGGGAAATGAGTTGTTTAGCAGAAATGTACAGTCGGGGAAATGAGTTGTTTAGCAGAAATGTACAGTCAGGGAAAATTGTGCTAAGCAGAAATGTACAGTCGGGGAAATGAGTTGTTTAGCAGAAATGTACAGTCGGGGAAAATTGTGCTAGGCAGAAATGTACAGTCGGGGAAATGAGTTGTTTAGCAGAAATGTACAGTCGGGGAAATGAGTTGTTTAGCAGAAATGCACAGTCGGGGAAAATTGTGCTAAGCAGAAATGTACAGTCGGGGAAATTAGTTGTTTAGCAGAAATGTGCAGTCGGGGAAAATTGTGCTAAGCAGAAATGTACAGTCGGAGAAATGAGTTGTTTAGCAGAAATGTACAGTCGGGGAAAATTGTGCTAAGCAGAAATGTACAGTCGGGGAAATGAGTTGTTTAGCAGAAATGTACAGTCTGGGAAATGAGTTGTTTAGCAGAAATGTACAGTCGGGGAAAATTGTGCTAGGCAGAAATGTACAGTCGGGGAAATGAGTTGTTTAGCAGAAATGTACAGTCGGGGAAATGAGTTGTTTAGCAGAAATGCACAGTCGGGGAAAATTGTGCTAAGCAGAAATGTACAGTCGGGGAAATTAGTTGTTTAGCAGAAATGTACAGTCGGGGAAAATTGTGCTAAGCAGAAATGTACAGTCGGGGAAATGAGTTGTTTAGCAGAAATGTACAGTCGGGGAAAATTGTGCTAAGCAGAAATGTACAGTCGGGGAAATGAGTTGTTTAGCAGAAATGTACAGTCGGGGAAAATTGTGCTAAGCAGAAATGTACAGTCGGGGAAATGAGTTGTTTAGCAGAAATGTACAGTCGGGGAAAATTGTGCTAAGCAGAAATGTACAGTCGGGGAAATGAGTTGTTTTGCAGAAATGTACAGTCGGGGAATATAGTGCTAAGCAGAAATGTACAGTCAGGGAAATGAGTTGTTTAGCAGAAATGTACAGTCGGGGAAAGGAGTTGTTTAGCAGAAATGTACAGTCGGGGAAAATTGTGCTAAGCAGAAATGTACAGTCGGGGAAATGAGTTTTGACGTGACAACGTCTTATAATTCGATGGAGCCGGCTGCACGCACGAAAAAACATGACTCATGCGGCGTTACCTCGCTCTGAGGCGTTCCATTTAAGGCTTGAAGTGCAAGCGAGAGCGCGGAACGAGCGACAAAGAGGCACGTTGTCACGTTCAACTATCGTCAGTAAACCGACTTTACAGACAACCATTTTTTTGCAGTATTTTAGTATACCTTACTTTACTTACCTTGCATGCACAAAAAAATAAATATTTATTTATTTACTAGATGTCGCCTGGCCTGCAACTCTATTGCGCCAAAGTTCGTTTATCGCGCGAGAACCGTATAGTTTTTCAAGCTAAAAATATCCTTTGTCCTTTCCCAGGATTCAAAATATCTCCATATCAGATTTCGTCAAAATCGGTTCAGCGGTTTAAGCGTGAAAAGGTAACAGACAGACACACTTTCGCATTTATAATATTAAGGTACAATTTCATCAACGACTGTTAAAGTTAATTCTCAAATTAGTATCACGTTACCTCCTTCGTTTTTCATATGAATGAAAGAGAAGACATGACATTTTAACAATCTGTTAACACTAACAGGCGTTGATGAAATCGGGCCTTAGTATGAAAGTATGGATTAAGACTTATTTACTATAGGAGAAGAGTGAAGACATTTTAGAGGACTTATCAATTATTACTTGTTTAGTTTATATATAAAATTTAAATGTTATTGTATAACTCTTTAGATTTTTTTTTTTGTTTTATTGCGCTCTTATTTTAGAATAAGAATTAGTAAATTGATACATCAGATTTTTTATTTTTGTCACATTATTTGAGCATTTTTTCTACGCCATTCATAAGAATTCGACACCGTTTTCAACGGTGAAAACATTTCAGCTGACTCAAGTATTTTATAACTCAAATGAAAACTGCCCAGCCCTTATAATTAATTAAGCAAATTATATTATATTTTTAATTAATTACTCAAGACGTCTCCAGTTTCAAAGACTTTTATTTATTCACCATTTATTTAGAAGCGAAGTTCATGATTTTTTACCAAGTTTTACTGTTTTAACCCTTCATTTTGTACATATTTTAAGGCCTTTGACTTTTTGAATGATTAACGGTGTAAACGAAAACAAATTGGTGGTCGGTGGTTATATAGGGATTTTTCATACATTAGGCGGTTATTGGCCTGGCTTTCTGTAAACATCCTTATATTGTACAGACTTTAAGTAAACTAGCCACATGTGACTCAGGAATTAGGCAGGTAAGCCCCACTCTGTCATCTGCAAATCCGTGCGCACATCAAAAAGAAAAAGCGACGTCATATTTTAAACAGCATTGGTACGAGACCCTCCACAGCCTTTCATCTGTAAGGATTTGCTTAAACTGTACATTTACTCCGTCTCCGCCTCCGCCTCCGCCTCCGCCTTCGCCTAAATAACAATATTCGCCTTCGACAAAATAAAATTATAATATGAATTATTATACAAAGCAGGCAGATGATTAAATATTTGTTTATTATTTATTAATTACTTGCTTAACTTAACTATAATTAATAACTATTAAAGGTGTTTATTAATGTATATATTTTTGTAATAGCTAGATAGAGTAGGGCGCCGTGACAAAATATTGACTTATAAGTGCGCCGCAGGCTGAAAAAGATTGGGAACCCCTGCTCTACAGGATTATCGAAAATCTCCTCATATTGTAATATTGTGTCTGCTACCTGCAGTAATAAGAAACAAGTTGACAAAACCCTCATGAAAAATAGATAAAAAAAGAAACAAGTGTGTGTGTACTCTGTACAGTGCGACAAGGCTTTAAATGAACGCGGGTGGTGGCGCTGCTCGTAAAGGAGAACTGTCAAAAACTGTCAAAAATGACGTTTTTATATAATGGCAGCGTTAGTTCCTTTTTTCGCCACGTTCCTTTAAAGCCTTGTCGAGCTGTAACAAGTAACTAACCTGTCAAGGAAGTAAGCGACGACGTCGGGTCTGTACGTGATGCAGTCGCGGATGTATCGCTGGTCGTTGGTGAGCGCGCGCCGGTATGCCAGCCCGCGCCACGCCGCGCCGTGACTCGCGCCCGCCACTAGACCCTCCATGAAACTGCAACGAACAGTATACAGTCAAAAATATGCAAAGGAGACAAAAATTGATTCTCTGAAAGAGTCTCTGATTTGTGCGTAAAAATGTCTAACATACGTGCTCTTTCTTACTATTTGAAAAGGTTCATATTTTTGTTATTTTCAGTTCTTCCCACAAGGTAAATAAATTTGATGATTAATGTAAATCAAGATAGATTTTTCAATAGTTCAAAATTTTGTCCATATTATAATATTTTATTATTCATATAATCCGACAACAACCATCGGAGCAGACACTTCAAACAGATTGGCGCGAATTAAAATATAAATATTAACTGAACCATGCGCTTCGAGTTAAAAAATACTTGTTACGTCACACACTAGTAAGATGATTATAGAAGCATTAAATAATACCTTCAATATTCACTAATCAGGGTATATAGCTGTCCCGTCGTCCTGTTCAATATGAGTCTCGTTGGAGACGCGTTTAGTAGCGACATTTGTAGAACGATCTGCTGCGCTAGCATCGCCATTTCGCCCGCGAAGCCCGTACAACCACCTGTAGATACAACTCCGCCGCATCAGTTCAGTGGTTTAACGCAGTCTCTAGCAGCGTTCGCGTTGGCACATTATCGTGTATCTGTAGCCAGACCGGCTGATTAGATTTCTTCGGCGACGCCTTTTCCCCGGCCATCTTTTCTAAGTCATTAATCAGAGCTAGCGCTTGCTTCTTGACGTTAGCGGCTTCGGCGTACATGTTGAAGTGTAGGGCGACCATGATGTATGTGTCCGTGTCGCCCGGACAGTGCGTCTTCAGGAAGTCTAGAAGGCCGTGCTTGAACTCCGTGATCTTGTCCTGTTGCTGCCCCAACATGTAGTCGAACTGGCCGAGTAGAAACTCGAATTGGTGATTCTCACGGAGCGCCTGAAATTAATGAAATTGTCTCTTATTAAGGCGACGCCTTGATAATAATTTGGCTGTAGCGATGCCGATTTTTCTCAGCAATGATTAAAGCTAAGAAATTGAAGTTCATTGTCAGTATTCATCATGCCTTTGTCTTTGAATTGCCCATAGCATAACACGATTGGACAACTTTTATAGCACAGAATAATCAATCGAAAAGACCTCTGTAAAAAAAGGGATTCCTATTTTTCCAACAGACAGTGATTTAAGGTTCCAAAATGTGTACATAAATTGGTTCAAGCATGCACTTTAATTTGTGCATAGCTTATATGAAATGTATTTATGGTTTTTAAATTATGCGACAAAAACCATTTTGTCGCTTACGCCCTTTCCATTTTTTGCTGTTCCATTGCTTGTTTTCTATGAGAGGCCGGGCCGGCCTCTCATAGAAAACAAGCAATCTAAAACATATCCAACACGGTTTCTTACTTTAACGCTGCGTCACCTTAATGAGAAATGTTATTAGAATATAATACATTAGATATGAAAATAAATATCGTCCACATATTGTGTACTAATAGGTAAAATTTTGCCAAAACTAAATTTTGAAACTCATGCGAGTGTCAAATGAATGTACGGTTAATACCACTATTTTAACATCTATATAAAAGCGTCTAGTTTTACATTTGGGATAGTCGATTGTTGTCTATAGTCTAGTAAGTCTACCCATACTCCATCTAACGACCACGTGGGACTTTTACTTGACAATGAAAAAGAAAACGTTTTATTGACAAATCGTAATAAATTGAACTTCGATAGCAGCTATGCTAATTCTTCTTCAATGATATTTTGAAAACCTGCAGACTATTACGAAGAAACAATTATTATTTAATCCATAACATAAATGTAGTAGAATTTGGCAATCTTAAAAGTAAAATATTTTACCCTTAAGCTTCTTAATAAACCGTTCATAGTTCGAAGTAGATTTAAGGAAATATAAATTAAAGGATCGAACATACTTAGTAATTATTCACAGCAGTATTGTCTTATCTCATTATTACCGTATTATTCGCACTCGTAAGAATTTAAAGTTTTTGAAAGAGCTATCCTACAAACCTCTATAGGTACGATTTTATTATAACTAGCGAATACAAGCCAACGGTTTAGTTTTAACAAGAACAGCAATACTACATTAGTGTGATTTAATCTATCGATGACAGGAATCTTGTAGCATTTCTGGATAATACTATGATAAAAACACTTAACTTTGTAGATCGTAAAACTATTATTTTCAAGCTTGATACTACCGTTTCGAGGTAAACCAAAGAGTTGTAGGCTGTAGCTTAAAAATTGTTCATCCAATCGTCTACAATGTGTAGAAATAATATCTAAAATTCAAAAAAGTTCCGAAAGAGTTCGATTATAATTTATTCTTAAGACCGGGCTGCCAAAAATCAAACCACGCTAGCCCCGCCTACACACCTCACTATACTCCAATCGTGATATTATAATGATTCCATGAATCGTGCCCACATGAATTCCCACGGTTCCCGCATTATAGGCAGCATGAAAGTAAAGGTCGCAAGTCCCAAAAATGTTTTTGATGATTACTTAAAAATTAAATTTCCTTTAGCCATTATTTTATAAAGTGTGTGATTGTAGTAGTGCAAGGTATTTAATAATAGTAACTCAATAAGCGTAACATATTCGTTGAAATTAGCTCAGAAATATGCATAATTTCGAAAAATTCTTATAAGTACCTAACTATCAAATAAAAATGAATCATGTTTTCCGTTAATAACAGATAAATATAAAAATATGATTAAATAAATCTCAATTTCGTTTAAGTCAATCGTCTTTCGGGAATCGGGATCGTAATACTTAGGTATTAGAAAACACAGCAAAATTTGGCAGTTCGCTCTTAACCCATTAAGTCCCGTACGAGCACCGGTGATCGCGACAACAATAGAATACAATAGCATTTCCGAGAATCCCCGATCGAAGGATTCATGCGTTTAGCGTAAGGAGCATCTCTCTCTTTCAGCTGTGCTTAAACTTGATCTCGTACAATTTTGACATGGGTTAGTAATATTAGTTAATCGCTGTAAGTGAAGATTTACACATAGAACATGTATGCAGTAGGTATGCTAATTTGCGGTAACTCGGTTGAGATTCACTAAGTGAAAATGCACGAGCCGCCCGGCCCTACTGAAAATTAAATTCAAATTATTTATGCCGCAGTGTAAACTTAAAGAACGAATTTAAGAACCAGTAGCCAAGAGGTTCTCTTTATCACTTCCTTATAGAAAGTCAATTATCAAAAACACAATGTTAGGAAACACGAGTCGAATGTCGGCTTATTATAAACTATTGCAGTTTTGAAACCAGTTTGGAATTATGTGCATAGTGGAAAATACTATCTTTTAAATTACAAAGAATGTATAACTCTCGTATTACGACAATATGAGATGCTGTTCTACTAACTTTAGAAATTTTGATTTCCAAATAATTTTTACCTTTGCTCGCCACTAATAAGGCAAAATGTTTATGTATCTTATTTCATTTAATCTAAAATTCCATTTTAATCTTAAATTCCATTTCAATCTTAAATTCCATTTCAATCTTAAATTCCATTTCAATCTTAAATTCCATTTCAATCTTAAATTCCATTACAATCTTAAATTCCATTACAATCTTAAATTCCATTTCAATTTATTTCAAAAAGTTTAAATCTATTTCAATAAGTTTAATTTATGGCTGGTTTACACGTATTAAGTAGATAAGTAGTTAACTAAATTTTAACTTAATTTTAAGTTACTTAATTGCATGTAAACACACAATTTAGTAGCAAGTAGCAAGTTGCAACTAAATTTTAACTTGCTACTTGCTACTAAATTGTGTTTACATGCAATTATTAACTTAAAATTTAGTTAAAATTTAGTTAACTACTTATCAACTTAATACGTGTAAACCAGCCCTTAGGGAGTGCCTCCGCTGCCGGCGCCGGCTGCCGAAATGGCTGCCGGCGCCGGTTGCTGAAGTGGCTGCCGGCGCCGTTCTGCGAACTCCGAAGTTTGCCGAAGTCACGCGATGTTTGCCGAATAGGCTGCCGGCGCCCATTCGGCAAACATCGCTTGTCAAATGACAGAATAATGATCAAAAACATCATTCTTGAGCTAAAGGACTATGAAAAGTACAAACTATAATAGGGAGTGCCTCCGCTGCCGGCGCCGGCTCCCAAAAATATCAGTAATGGGAACCGGCGGTAAGTATACTGCCGGCAGCCGAGATATAAAACAACGGCTGCCGGCGCTGGCACTCAAAATGGGAGCCGGTGATAACGCGTAAAGCGCTAGGTTCCAGTGCCGATACACAAATTTTAAAAAGAAATAATTATAATCTCAAATATATTCGACTTTACCGACTTCAAAGGGTGAAGGTTAGGTACCTATTTGTTCGGCTGTGGATATTTTAGTTTTTTGTGATGCATTATCTTAGCTTAGCTTTACCTTAGCTACCTTTTTTCAGCTACCAAAAAGTAAGATTTTGCACCACAGCTACAGTTATAAGCCCCGTGGTATACTTCCGAAGGTACTGAACAGAACTTCAGATTCCTTATACATGTTAGAGAATTTCAGCGTTGTTTAAAGAAGCAAAGATATTGTATTATGCTACTATGCAGATCACATTTATCAGCATCATCATCATCACCACCATTAACCCATCAAGATTCAAGCCCCATACGAGCACCGCGACAACAATAGAATACAATAGCATTTCCAATAGAATCCCTATTATATTTTAAATTTAATTTAAATGGAGAATGCCCAAGGTCGGTACCATTAATTCTCATGCGCTTTGATGAAAATAATACAGTAATTATTTTTAGAATTTTTTACGTAATTACACGCCCAGAATCCAATTTTTAAACCCGGGATTTAAATTAACCCATCGATCGTGGCAAAACGAGACACAATAGCTTTTTCATTGTTATCGCGGCCGGATGTGGCCGCTTGGGGCTTCATGAATTAAAGAATAAAAGTTACTAAATTACTCCCTCCACATTCGGTTACAACAACTTACAACAAAGAATAAAAGTTACTAAATTACTCCCTCCACATTCGGTTAGTGATGTAGTGCATTATTAGAAATACATCAAACAATATATTGTAACAATATCGATTCATTCGACTCAAGCAGTAATCGCAATCGTTATTCCAGTTTTTATAAATATTACTTGCTTTAATAACTATTTCCGAATGATAATATTATTTATTGATATCATGTATTAGCTTCTCTATATTATGTATGTTAAATAATAGTAAATGAAGCTAATCCATTACACTTATGACTTAATCGATTCTGTGCTGCTATTAAATATAAAATCGATTTTTTTCATAGACTTCGATTTATCGACTGACATCACTAACTGCCACCGCATTTTTTCTGACATCTGTCATTCCGACATTTGCATATACGTAGAGATAAAGATATTGTACCTCTAGATTGATAGCGATGACGTCACGAATTGTTAGAAAGTGATAGCTCAATACAAATCAGCTAATGTATGAAAGAGATGCATGTCTTTTATTTGTCCCTTTCGGCATGGCCACTTTTTTTGTTTGGCAACTATGTCTATTTGACAATTAGTTGCCAAACAAACAGACGCGCTGTAATTTTCAATTGTTTTTTTGTGTTAAAGTGAAAAAGGAGCAATAAAAGAGTTATTAAATTAAGTGGCCAGAAAAACTCTTTCGATTGTGATGGCAGGGTGTTCCATTGTTGGCTGTAAAAGCCGTAGCGAACAACAAATACCTGGATTAACATTTCATGCGTAAGTACCGCTATAAAATGTTGCTTTTCTCTAAGTTTCACGTAGGAATTAGAATGAAAGTATTTATTTAGTTTCTGACAACTCCTTACAAAAATTCACACAAGGTCTGCTTTAATTTCGGAAATAGATCATTTAACATAACCTCAAACCGCGTATCTCTGTATTGCCATGTCGACAAAATTATCTCCCGGATCAATTAAAAATATTGTGTTGTGTCGTCTTTGTTATTATTATTGAGGTAGGTATTGTGTACCTATTACCTAACATCGTGGATAGATCATGAACCAAAAAATCCGTATAGCGCCATGTAGGGAACATATTTATTTATTTAATTTATTTGTTTAATTTTGTTATATAATCCAAGTAAATGGTGGACTGATATTCAATATATTTTTGAGTTGTGTGAAATTCCCTCATTAATTATAACAACTGGCCAAGATTTAGGAAAAAAAATCTCTATACTAGACACTTAGTTATTATTAGTAAAAAAGTGTCTAGAAATTCTATTATATCTATTATATTTTTAAAATATAGTAGATATAATAGAATGGAGATATTTGAAATTAACATTAAAATAATAGTTAATTTTTTTTTTTGTTTTCCCACCGAACCCAATTCACGGACTGTATTACCTCTAAAATGAGAAAATATTTAAAACCTGGAACTATACCTAAAAACAAATTCATGTAAGCACTCAATTTGATTTCAAAGTGATGAGTGAAATAGTGTGGTGGTGGCATCTTTGTTTAAAAAAATATTAATTTTGTTTGTTTTTATTAACATTTAGCATAATAAGCTAATTAATAATATGGCGTGTTACGTGCTGTCTCGAACCGCATGATTGTTTATTGTATTAATTGATGCTAATGACATGCCAACCACATGCTGTACATTGATTGACAATTTGTTTAATTTTTCTGTCACGTTAATGTTGCTGCAATTACCGTTTATGGAGCGTATTAGAGATCAGATGTTTTTTTTTTTGTTTTGCTCTTTTTTTTGACTCCATGTTTTTTATGTTTTAGAAGCTGGTATCAACAAAACCACAAAGTTGTCTCGAGACGAAAAAGTGTGATGTTGAGCGCCAGTTGAGAGATGTTCAACCTAAGGTGATTGAATTAAAAACTTGATAATCAAGTCTTATAAATAAAAAATGATAATGTATTGTGGTGTAATAATTGCCATTTATTTTCAGCTAGAAAGGCAAACAAAGATTTCGGCGACACGGTTGAAGAAATTGCGTGCAAGTCGAGAGTCGCGGAGAAGACTGCTGAAGAAGGTTGCAGTTTTGGAAAATATTCTGGTTGAATTAAAAGCCAAAATGCCGATAGAATGCGAACTACACGAACAACTGGAGTCATTAAAAGCTTTAAGAAAAATAATGAGAATTTTTGTCCGAAACAGCGACGGACATCTAGAACATGAAATGTGAAAATAATAATTAATAAATCTTTACTGTTTACATGGGTTTTGTTTCATTTTTTAGAAATAATTCATAATAAATATATATTACTAGCTGTCCCGGCAAACGTTGTTTTGCCTGTTTCCCCTGTTTTCCTGCTTTTCTCTTAAAGTTTTTTCTGATATATTTTTTTCTATAAACTTTACGGAGCCCGAGACCTTTCCAACGGATGCAAAACCGTGGAATTTTAAAATTTAAAATTTATGTTTCAGAGTAATTAATAATAATATATTAAACCGTATTTTATGTTTGTACAATATCTTGAACGCAATAAAGTATATTCTATTCTATATTAATTCTTTTTCTAATATTTAAATGAATTACAATTTCATGAATCTATTTTGAATTATCGGCAGAATTTACCCTAGACTTAGGGAAATATTTTTAAGGTAGCAACACAGTAGAGTTGAAGCGAGAAGCACTGAAGTGGTCACGCTATCACACTATCTAGAGGTACAATATCTTTGCGTAGAGATCACAGAGTACTTTTTTATATATATAAGAATAGAGGTACAACTCGACGGCCAAATTGGGTAAGACAAGTGGCGCTCTCTGGATGTAGGTTTTGGCAACTTTTTGTCAATATATATACCTACATAATATAGCAGTGGTTACTGGGTTTAGGTTGCTTTTTTGTTTCTTTTATAAAGGATGTTTTTCAATAAATAAAACACTGAAAACCGTTGATATAATTTATTTTTTTCTTTTAAAACATTTCATATATAATTTTTTCGCTTTCAGCATAAACAAATCCGTATCATCATCACACTCTCTCCTATTCATTAATATTCTATATTTTATATTCTTACAGTAATTGTAAATGAAGAATCTGCAGGATATGTTGATTAAAAAATCGATTAATTTTTCTTTATGCAGTTCACATTTTATGAAATCAAATTGTATGTGAATAAATAACACTGTTTTAATTAAATTTTTTAAATATTTTTTATCTAAGCACTTTTTAATTATTGCGTAATTTATATCCTGCAGATTCGAAACACAATTCAAGAGAGTCGCTGGGACTGCAAAGCCATTTTTTATTAGCGTACTCTCTATGTTTTACATACTCTTGTTCCTGATCGGACATTAAGTTTTTATTTTACATTGACTACAACCCTTGAAGACTTTCTTCTTAGCGGTTTTAACAAAATAACCGCTAACATATTGTAGCCCCCCAACTATTCGGGGGTCACTTTTGTCTTCAAGGGGTGTAAATTCTATGTCCGGAATCTTAGACAGCTCGCAATTTATTTGTTCTTTGCAGGCCCCGCTTGTGATGAGAACTTCATGCATGCCACCTCACAATTTGCCCCAGGGGCATGGACACTAGATAGGCTGTTTATCAACAAGCTGCTAAATGCTGCTTCAAACCCATCTGGAGTAGGGTTTACGTTCCGGCATCCTTGGCTCCTTATCGATCCGAAAAAAATTTCTATTGGATCCTGGTTCAGATGCCGCAACCAAACCGATGTCACTCCGTACTTTGCAGCAATTTTTTTTTATAGTAGTTCTATTCCTTCTAGTGTCCATACCCAGTTATTTAAAGTGGGAACATGCTCCACATTTAAGGTTTTTACATTCACAAACTTCATATTTTTTAAAAATATTTTAGCCTCCATTGATGTTTTGTGATGTGGCGAGTTAGGCGTCGCAGGTCCTAGAAGAGGTTTACTGTGCTTCTTCCTTTTTCCGAAGCTTCCATTAATTGAGTCAAAAAGCTGGTCAAAAAATAAGATGACGTCTGCAGTGTTTTGGGCATCTTGGGAGATTATTCCTTTTTCTGCAAAAATAAGATAAGAATAAATTATGAATAATATTCCTCACACATTCTCACAACGCAATCTTGTCCCAAACAAAGCATTCCTTGCTTGTAATTTGGGTACCGCAGACAACAAACCTATATTAATAACATAACACCTACAAATGATTGACTTACGCGGGAATCGAACCCGCGATCTCCTAAGCAGGCAGATACACTGGCTACTATGGCATCCCACATCTGGTCATCAGTAAGACTTGGTATTATTATATCTGAATTGAGAGTGGTTTTTAATTTGTGAAAACTTTTACTATACAAGCGCTTATACTAATACTTCGCGCACCCAGATTAAAAGTCACATATAGTCTTTCTTAATAAATGAGTAATAGCTAACAGTGAAAGATAATTTCAAATTAGACCGGGAGATCGACCTTGTTGATTGGATTGATTCTTTAAATTAGCATGGTCAAGAAAACATACAGACAAACAAAATCTTCAGCTTTATAAATATTAGTAATAAAATGATAAAATAATGCAATGTGAAAACATTATATAATAAAGTTCATTTACCTGCTAGGTAGCCCATATTTGATGCTACAGTTTGGCTGAACAGTTGCGTAGCAAATTTCACCTTCATCTTTGGAATTTTACTGGGAATGCAATGGGAGTCTGTCAATTTTGGCACCAGTCTTATGCCTTTGTAGCCTGGGTTTTCTTGGTGCAGTGCAGTTATGTGTTCCCACTTTGCCATAAGAATTTTGTTTTCCTTTTTATACTGTAGATTTTTTGTAATTAAATTATTTCTTATACATTTTATAAAGTGAGGTGGGTCGTATAAGGGAATGATCTCCTGGTCATTTATTAAAATAATATTTCCCACAGGTTCTTCAAATTTTCGTAAGAGAATACCTCTTGTTTCTTGCAACAGGTATTTAATGCAGTGTACATTATTTGTACCTTGATCGCACACTGTTGCTACCACATTAAGACCAGCATTTTGTAGTTCTGTGACAACAGCCTTTAATTGTTTTGCCAGTTCTGGTCCCTTCGTGGCAGACTGAGAAAAGGTGTACGCTACAGGTTGCTTATAATTTTTTATAAGCCCTCTTATCATAAATACCTGCGCATGATCTGCATACTCAGGCAGTGTCTCTTGCCCACTCACTTTGTCTTTTCTTTCATTGTATGCCACATTTGGTTTTAGTGACATTTCGTCAAAAAGAACCCAAAATAAACCTTTGAAGAAAGATTGCTTCTTTGGCACCTTGAGCAAGAGCAACATATTCTGCCTCTGTAGATGACAAACAAACACAAGTCTGTTTCTTAGATTCATACGACACTACATTATTTCCAAGTTTAAAAACTTGACCAGAATATGATCTCCTGTCATCAGAGTTAGCCCAATCCGAATCAACATATCCATATAAATTAAAAACATTAGACTTGCTATATACCATACATATGTCAATTGTACCCTTGAGATATCTCAGAACTCTCTTTGTACATACAAAATGTTCATAAGAATAACAATTATTAAATTGTGACAGGAAACAAACTGCATACAATATATCAGGTCTAGTATTAATAGCAATATACATCAGACTGCCAATGAGATTTTGATATGGAATCTTTGGATCAACAAAACCATTATTTTTATTTAACTTTAAGCCTTGTACCATAGGTGATCCAGCTGGTTTGCAATCTGACATACAATATTTTTCTAAAACCTTTTCTATATAACTTCTTTGATTTACAAACATTTTATCTTTTTCCCTTCTAAATTTCAAACTTAACGCATGTTCAATAGGACCCAAATCCTTTAATTTAAATTTACTCTTTAGTATGGAAAATACTTTAAGTTTCATATCTAAATTATTATAAAACAAAAAAATGTCATCGACATAAATAGCCAATATCAAATACAAATTATTCTCTTTCAAAATGTACACACATGTTTCAAAGTCAGACTGTTTAAAACCAATATTTATTAATTCTTTGTGAATCTCTTGATTCCAACTAGATGCAGCCTGTTTGAGCCCATACAACGCTTTATTCAATTTAACTACCTTTTTTAAGTCATTAGTTTTATCTGTATTTTCTAAATTCAAGCCCTTGGGTAAGTACATATATACATCTTCATAAAGTGTACCATGGAGAAAGGCAGTGACAACATCCCAGTGACTTATGGACCAATCAAACTGTACAGCAATAGAAAACAAAATTCTCATAACACTTGTACGGACTACAGGAGAATATGTGTCAAAATAATCAATTCCAAATTTTTGATTATATCCCCTAGCCACTAAACGAGCCTTATATTTAACAATGTTGCCGTCACTATCTCTCTTTATTTTAAATACCCATTTACTATCTATAGGTGAAACATTTTTAGGCAAATCAACAACAGTCCAAGTATTATTGTCTTTTATGGAAGTAAGTTCCTCATAGACTGCAGACTTCCAATAATCTGGCAAACTATTAATGTCAGTAAAATTTGAATATGACTCAGATTCATCAATACAAGCATACACATAATAGTCTTTAAAGTCTTTCTTTTTCCTATCACGTGAGGAATATTTGTGAGCACTTATATTGTCACCACTAATACCACTAGATTGACTTTCATTTTTAACGGGACACACTACACTTTGATCACAAATGTCTTTATCAACATCAGTAGCAGGATAAAATTGTTCAGAATTACCTGTATTGTCAGCATCCTCACACTCTGCAGGCAGGTGCTCCTCTGGTACATGCTCCTCAGATGCACTAGCATGAGACACATCAGGACAAACTTCTAGACCAATTTCAGGTTCAGGTATGGTAAGCTCTGCCTGTTCAACATCCTTAAAATTGTCAAACAAATGTTCATTAGCAAAGATATCAGTGCATGTTATTTCAGGCAAAAATTTTACATCTCTTGACAAAATGAGTCTCTTGACTTCTGTCCAAATTCTATAACCATCTTTATCATGAACATAACCCACTAAATACGAGTAGCCCTTAATTGCTTTCTTATCTAATTTTCTTCTTTTCTGATCTGGCACATGCACATAACATTTAGTACCAAAAATCTTAAGATGACTGATATCTGGTTCTCTTCCAAACCACAAACTAAAAGGAGTAGATTAATTATTTATTCCAGTGGGGCCAGTTCTATTCAAAACATATGCTGCAGTATTCACCGCTTCAGCCCAAAGATATTTTTTAAAACTGTTTGCAAATAACATACTTCTGGCAGCTTCAATAAGTATGCGATTCTCTCTTTCAGCAGCACCATTTTGCTGCGGGCTGTAAGGAACTGTAATTCTATGATTAGCCCCAAAAAATCTTAATATTTTATCCATTTCTTGATTAACAAACTCCTTCCCACCATCAGTAAGTAGTTCCTTCACTAAATGACCAGTATTTTTAGCTTCCTGTAAATATTGTCTTGTGGTATTAGACACTTCAGATTTTCTTTTAGAAAATAGACTTTTCTGTACTTTGTGTAATCATCTTTATAACAAACAAAGTACCTGGATCCATTAATAGATTTCACAGGTAACGGACCACAAACATCCGCATGAACAATTTCACCAGCAGATGTTGCTCTAATTTCTCTTGTATGAAAAGGTAATCATGTCATTTTTCCATACATACAACCACTACAAGTTTTGTGTGAAAGTGTGACATTAATGCCTCTTTTCTTTAACACACTTTGAACATGACAAATATTTTGATGACAAAATCTCTCATGCCATATTTGTATATCAATTTCCTTTGCTAGCATGCATGAGTTTACTGGCATGACAATTCTCAATAGTAAATTATATAACATACCTTTTCCTTTAATTCCAACTGCCTTAATATCACCATATTTATTCTTAAAAACTCGCTTGTTCGAATCAGCAATTTCAATTAAACCATTTTCTAATGCAGATCCTGAGGAAAATAAAATTTGCTTGCATTCAGGCACATACCATGTATCTTTTAAGTAAGCATTTTCCCAGTTGCCATTGATTAACATTTGAACTTTAATTTTTCCAACTCCAAAAGCATGCATTTGCCTACCATCACTGAGATTCAGGGGTACAGGTTTTTCAAAACCTACAAATTCAGTAAACCACTCTCGGTGTCTTGTCAAATGGTGAGACGCTCCTGAGTCTATAACCCAATGTTCATATTTTATGCTATTATGACTATTTACAATAAGTGCTTGCCCTTCACCAGCGTTATCAACACCTTTACTTCTGTTTTTCAATTTATAGCAATATTTCTTTACATGACCTTTCTTTTTACAGTAGTGGCATGTAGGCAAAGTCTTCTTGTCAAACTTTTTCTCAGCATTATTAGCCACAACCAAAGCCACATCAGACACTTCCTGCGAATGGGTCTCCAGGAGTCTTTGCTCATGCAAGCGAAGCCGCTCCATCAAAACTGTAACATTTCTGTCAATATTCAGCACTGACTCCCAGGCATTCCTGAATTCTAAATAATTGCTAGGAAGAGTATTTAAAATGCGGTTAAGTAGTATGGAAGTTGGTAAAGTGCAATTTTCCTCTTTCAATTCATTATTTAGTTGGCTAAATAATCTTTGAAGCTTTGATACATGCATAGCAATATTATCAGATGCATATTTTTTATATGTGAACAATTCGCAATAGAGAAGATCCAAACGCCTATCATTTTTCTGTTCATAGACAGAATGTAACACATCCCACATTTCCTTTGCAGTTTTACAGTTTAGTAGATGTTGTTTTGGATCATGATTTACAGTGGACCCAATTAAGTACCTGGCTATTGCCTCCTTCTCATTGTATTCCTTTAATAACTTAGCGTCTTTAGGTATCTCAATATTACCAGTGACATGGTCGGAAACTTTGTGCAGAGTTAGCTGCAGGTCTATATCAAATTTCCACGAAATCCAATTGGAATCCCCTTCCAACTTTTCCACTGTTACTTTGTCCAATTTGAGCGACATTGCTATAATATATTCTCAAACTCAAAGCAATAATTAATGCCCAATTCCACTCACCAAAGAGGTATTTGCCGGTAACCTCACAACGCACGCGACGCGAATTTCTGCTCCCGCAAACGAAAATACCTTCTGTAATATTCGGCAAAAAGTATTTTTAGACGAAACTCTGGGCCCAAAACCTATTGAAATATATGTAGAGTTTTGCAGATGGGAGCAGAAAATAAAATAGTATGGAATTTTAACGTGACGTTTTATTCACCTAAAGGGACTTGGCTTTTGTCAGTATAGGTCTTCATTTTAAAATGCTAGTTCAAGACAGTGGCGTGGGAGACGGGCGAGGGAGAATAGTACGAAATACACCTTATAATCCCTCTATTGTAATTCTTATTGAGCTTCCACTATTAGAGATACGAGATAGAACTAACGACAATTAGTCGTAATAATTTCCAATTGAAACTATGGCGTCCGCCAAACACTTGAATGCGAGCGCCTCCAACACTTTTCTTTTCTTTCTTTCTTTTTCTTCTTTTTTTGGCAACTTGACACAGAGATGCGTATGTTGTGCCACAGACAAGGTAAAAAGGTAAGGAACGGCGGAAGGAATAAAAGATAACGGAATTTGGAAGAAAGTTAATTAAATCAATGCGGTAAATTAAATTCTATAAACTAAATAAAATAAACATACTTATTCTAGATATTAATATTATTTAATGTTAAGTAATTAGATATACAACTATATACACATTTATCATTAGAACTAAGAAGTATATTTACAGAAGTAGGAAATGGAATAGGGATTAAAGACAAGTTATGATACAATTGGGAATGATCATGGAGGGAACATGAAAGGATAATGTGGTTCAAGTCACCTACATCTCCACAGTCGCACAAATCATCATCTCTGACGCCAATTCTCCTAAGATGCGTTGGAATGCACATATGACCAAGTCTCATCCGAATAATTGACGTTGTTATATTTTTAGAAAGGAAAATATTAGAAAACCAGGGCTTAGTAGGGATCTCTGGTTGAATTTTACGATACTGTATAGCTTTTGTTTGACTGCTCAAGGCCCATAACTTATTCCAAGATTTCAATAGGGAACCCCGTGCCAGAGAAGCCAAATCATGCGCATAATTATTAAAAAGGAACAAATCACCACTAAAAACAGCCTCTTTTGCCAATTTGTCAGCAATTTCATTGCCAACAATGCCGCAATGGCTCGGTATCCATATAAATGTTATTGAAAAGCCTTGAAGTTTACATTGATATAGAAGGTTTCTAACTTGGACAATAATTGGATAACAATTTTTTGATTTAAAAGGAAATTTAATCAGGGATTGAAGAGCGCTTAAAGAATCTGTAAATATTAGTGTCTCTTTAAGCCTGCCAAGTAAAATATACTCAACAGCCTTAAAAAGGCCGTAACACTCTCCTGTAAAAACAGATGTTTCAGGCGGAAACTTTACTTTTTGTACAATATTATACTGTAAATGGTAGACGCCAACTCCAACACAACTATCTGTAGTATTCTTCGATGCATCTGTATATATGTGGTGGTAGCCCTGCCAATTGTTATTCGTGATGTACTTAAATATATTGTTAGCGAAATATGTATCAGTTTTTTTAATGCCAATGTCTAATCTAATATCTGGCACAAGCGTTAGTGCTTCATATGCTGAATCAAATAATGGAAAAGTTTGAGAACGAAAAGTGGGGGGGGGGTCAATGACTAAGAATTTACGATAGCTAGTGAGAAGTAAGGGATGAGATTTATGATGCCAGTATTTATTATTACTATGACACAAATGAAATAAGGTTCTAAGTTTGGGAATTAAGGGGTGATTTTTAAATTGGTAACAACGAACAAAATATTTATCCGCCAGATATTGTCGACGGAGTTGAAGAGGAGGTTCGCAACATTCTAACTGAAGTGCGTTTATGGGAGATGATCTCATAGCTCCGCAGATTATACGCAAGGCTTTCGCTTGTATTTTGTCAATTTTTTGTAAACCAGTTACGCTACACGGCTCTAAAAGAAAAGTGCCATAATCTAGGACACTTCTAATTATTGCATTGTAAATTAATTTCATAGTAAATGGGTGTGATCCCCACCAAACACCAGATAAACACCTTAACATATTTAGAAGCCGCTCACATTTGGCACAGATGTAATCGATGTGTGCGTTGCTATTTAATTTTCCATCCAAATATAGCCCTAAAAATTTGACTTTGTCTTTAACAGGAATCGGCGCACCATCATAAATAATAGTTATCGGGGGAGGCATACGCATTCGGGTAAATAAGACGACGGAACTTTTGTTGATCGATAAGTCTAAACCATGCTTGTCCATCCAAGATTTTAACTGTTTCAAAGCATTAATAAGATCTCTAGCAATATTTATAGAACTATTGATTACATAAATAGCCTTGTCATCTGCATATTGAAGTAATTTTATTATACTTAAATCTAGACAATTTTCTAAGTCGGATGTGTAAATATCGTAAAGTAATGGACTTAAAACTGACCCCTGAGGAATACCTTTCCGAATAGTTCTAGTTTCCAAAGAGTTGTTTAAAACTATTATTCTTTCTATTAAAATATTAATAATGAAATTAACTAAAATTAAAGGCAAACCAAATTGTATTAGCTTTTCTTTTAAGATACTTATGATAATATTATCATATGCAGAATTTATATCCAAAAAAGACGCAACGACAGATTTATTTTCTGTGAATGCTGTGCGTACATCTGTGGTTAATATGGCAATATTATCTATGGTACCGGAGTTTGGCGGGAGCGCGGTCACAACATTTTGTGGGGGCTTTTGAAAATTTTAATTATTTCAAGTAATTTTATTGTATTATTTGTAAATATTGGTTATTTTTTCTGTAAATAACTTAAATTTAGGTTGTACATAAGTGTTTTTGTGGAAAGATGGGGAAGAAACGTAAGAAAAAGGATGAGGGTGAGTCTCCGCCTTCCAGTACCAGTAGCGATTCTGATTGTGAGGACTCGCAAGTATTGCAGGATGCAGATCCCTTCGCTCCTTTTAGGGTCGCTGATTACTCTCGGCGATATCCTGAAGATGCGGAGGCCAAATATGAATTTATTGTATTTGTTGAAAGTACGAATGAAGTTCCACTAGGTAATAGGGATATGATGTCGCTCAGTACTTGTTTTACTAGGTTTGTGAAAGGCGTACAATACTTAAAAAAGATTAATAAATATAAGGTTGGCGTTGTTTTTCAGCGTGCGAATTTTGCAAATGCCTTTCTAGATAATAACACATTTTTAAAGGAACAACGCATTAAAGCTACAATACCAGCAGGGGCCACTGAACTTGCGGGAGTTATCTCTTCGGTGCCCACCCATCTGTCTAATCAAAAAATATACAAAGCTATTACTAGTACAAAAAAAGTAATTTCTGTCCGACGCATAATGCGTAAAGTCAAACAAGAAAATAATACCTTTATCTTGCAGCCTACTCAGAGTGTAGTTATAACGTTTGCGTCAGCCACGTCACTGCCGGACTATGTTCATATTAAGATGTGGCGCCTGCCCGTCTCAACATACATCCCTCCAATAAAACAGTGTTTCAAATGTTTACGTTATGATCATCTGGCTAAGTATTGTAAAAACTCACCACGATGCTCCATATGCACAGAGGGGCATTCTTTTAAAGAGTGTAAAGTTCAAATTGAGAAAGCTAAGTGTATTAACTGCAATGGCAATCACATTGCCATCTCTGGACAGTGCCCCATTAGGCAAAAGAAAATTGCAGATAGTAAATCTAAATCATATGCTGGTACATTAAAAAATTCATTAAATTTTCCTTCATTAAATAAAAAATTGAATACTCAAGAAGTAATTCAAGCCATCTTATCAAACTCGGAAGCTATGACTCTACTAACAGAATCTATAGTAAAAGTAATAACTTTAAATAAAACTCAAAATGTCAGTATTAGTTCACAATTTATTAGCTCAGCAATTAAAGAAACTATTCAGGATAAAAATAGTAAACCGTCACATTCAATCATCAAGTCTTAAATATTGTACAGTGGAATGCTCAAAGTCTGTTGAGTAACAGACTTGAGTTCCAAAATTTTTTATACCAAAATAATATACATGTTGCACTTATTTCAGAAACTTGGCTTAAGCCAAGCATTCAATTTAATATTCGTGGTTATTCCACTATTAGGAATGACTGTGGTAATGATCATAATGGCGTAGCAATATTTATTAAAAATGGTATACATTTCTCTAAACTAGATACTTTTTATGATGATTCGTTACAAAATGTAGTGATTGTTATTAAACTGAAACATAAATCCATTTCTTTGGTTAGTTTTTACAGTCCTGGTAATAGTGTTTCTGTTTTTGAAAAGGCGAAGTTAGATCGTTTATTGCAAACTATTCCGAAACCGTTAATAATTGCAGGCGATTTTAACGCACATCATACCTTCTGGGGTTGTAGTCGTATAGATTCTCGGGGCAGAGCTATTATGGATTTTTTGGATGATAATGACTTAATGCTTTTAAATAATGGACAACCAACAACAGTAGGCTCTCATATTTGGGAACCAAACGGTTTAGATTTAACAATAGTGTCTTCTTCATTGTTTCTTTCTTGTGAATGGCAAGTTCATCAGGACTCTTTAGGCAGTTATCATCTTCCAACTATCACAAAATTTATTCTCGTAAGAGACGAGCATGAACCTTCTATTTCCTCGAACATACCTTTTCATAGCAACCTGAAATTAGTAAATTGGGATTGGTATGAAAAAGTTGTTAATGAAATGTTAATAAATTTTAAAGTTGACAAATGTGATCTGCTTGCTTCATACAGAAAGTTTTGCGCCATTATTCTTATGGCAATTGAAATTTCTGGACCTAGTTTAAATCATAATGCATCTGATTATATTGATAATCGTCCTAGAAAGCGGCGTCAAGTACCTTGGTGGAATGATATATGCTCATTGGTAGTAGATGATTGTAAGAATGCCTACATTCATTTCAAAGCTAATCCTAACAGTCAAAATTATATCAAGTTTAAACGGGCTCAAGCTATCAAAAAACGCACTTTAAGAGAAGAACGTCGTAAAAGTTGGATTGAATTTTGCACATCAATAAATCGCTTAACACCAATAAGTCGCATTTGGGCTAAAATGAGAAAATTCAAAAATAACTCTTCAAGTGCTAATCCATTTTCTGACCTTAATTGGGTTCAGACATTTTTATACAAATACACACCTGATACTGTTTCACAACAGACAAGTATAGATAATGCTCTTGGTGTAAATAGCGATAACTTGTACATGATTAGTTGTTTTACTTTGCAAGAGTTAAAATCTGCTTTGGCCTCTAGAAAAGATTCTGCATGTGGCCTGGATTGGCTTTCCTACAGAATGTTTAAACTTTTGAATTCTCAGACTCTATCTATTTTCTTAAGTTTGTTAAATAGCCTATGGTCGTCTTCCATTATCCCAGAGGATTGGAAAACTGATTGTATAGTACCAATATTAAAGCCTGGCAAAGACTCGAATTCTGCTGATTCTTATCGTCCCATTACGCTTAGTTCATGTGTTGGTAAAATTTTTGAACAACTAATAAAACAGAGATTAATTTTTCACATAGAAAGTAATAACCTTTTACCGTATAATCAGTTCGGCTTTCGTTGTGGACGTTCTGCTTCTGAGAGTCTACGTCATTTTTGTATGGATATTCATGATTCTCGTTTCGAAAATAAAATGTTAGTTGCAGTTTTTCTTGATATTGTAGGGGCTTTTAATAATGTAGATCTGAAAAAATTATCTTCAATTCTTTTATCACTAAAGGTACCTGGAAAAGTTGTAAATTGGATTTTTAATTATTTTATCTATAGGAAGGTGTTTGTTAAGGTTAACAATCAGCTATTTGGTCCAAGGTATTCTTGTAGGGGTATATCACAGGGTGGTGTACTGAGCCCCCTGCTTTTTATTTTATTTATACATGAGCTAAATTCGATTCTGGGTTGTGAAGTTTCTAATCTGCAGTTTGCAGATGATTTAGTTGTTTATTTTTCTGATACTTGTTTATTACGTGCACAGTCAGTCCTCAATGCTGCTCTCCAGAAATTAAAGGACTATTTTGAAAGTCTTGGGCTGGAGGTGAGCATTGACAAAAGTAAAGTTGTTGTCTTCGCAAAAAATGCTATTAGAAATAGGAATGTAAATATTTTGTTCAATAATAATGTATTGTCTGTAGATAGTTCTGTAAAATTTTTAGGCGTTATTTTTTCGAACAATTCTAGATGGAACAAGTATGCTGAAATTCTTGAAAGTCGTGCTTTGAATGCTTGCAATGTTTTGAAATCTTTGGCCGGTACATACTGGGGTGCTGATCCAAGGATTTTATTAACACTGTATAAGTCATTAGTAAGGAGTCATTTTGAATATGCATTCTTTTGTTTTGCAGGAGTAGGAACTATTGTGGATAAATTGGAAAAGATACAAAACAAATGTTTGCGTATTATAATGGGTGCGATGCGAACTACTCCTATAGTGTCAATGCAGGTGGAATGTAATATACCTCCATTGGCACTTAGGTTTAAATACTTACAATCAAAATTTTTTGTAAGGTTGCTCTCCATAAGTAATCATCCTCTTCTTGTTAAATTGCGGGGCAGGACTGTTAACAATCATTCATATTTATTGCAAGGTTTCTCTGAAACAGAACAATTTTTTAATGAACACAACATTTATTCTAGCAAATTATGGCCTTGTTATTCTGGGTCATATGAGTCTAAGTTTACTCAGATTAAAATTGTAGTTAAAAAACTTTCAAAGTATAAGGAAGATATTTATAGGGAACTTGATAGGTGGCAGGGATATCGACAGATATATACAGATGGGTCTAAGAACAACGAAGCAGTCTCTATGGCTGTCTATGATAGTCATGTCAAAAGTGGATTTGGTCATAGACTGAATCCACTCACAAGCATATACTCCGCTGAATCCATAGCTGTGTATGCAGCTATGGAGCACATTCAAACACAGTCTCATCAAAAGTGGATTATAATAACTGACAGTTTAAGTTTATTGATGGCACTACAAAGTCCACAATTAAATTTGAAAACCAGCTATATAATATATAAAATAAGGGAGTTGTATTACCTCCTGTCACAAACAAAACACATAGTCCTCTTCTGGACACCAGCTCACATTGGTGTACATGGTAATGAGCAAGCAGACTATTTAGCTAAATTTATTACTAATTCAGTCCACAATCGATTGAGTCATAGCTTTTTAAATCTCTCAATTCCTTCATCAGACGCTCTATCTCTTTTCAAACTCACATTAGAGGAAGAATTTTACGACTTATGGCAGCAGGTCGTCCAGACAAAAGGAAAATGGCTAGCTGTAATAAAGAAAAAGATCTCTCCCCCTTGGTTTACTCGAGGTGGTGACTATCTCAATAGAAAGTATTACACTACAATCTGTCGTTTGCGTCTAGGTCATTGTAGATTTGGTGCTCACCTTTTTAGGATTGGTGTTTTTGATTCTGCAACTTGTAGATATTGCAATAGTGCTGATGAAACCCTCGATCATATATTTTTACACTGTCCGCAGTTTTGTTTTCAAAGGATGGTCCTTGTAGACCAACTTTTAAGTATTTTTAAGACTGCTGAGGATATCCCGCGCTCTCTTCAGCAGATACTTAGCAATCAAGAATGCTTTTCGCCAGTCTATGGGTTTATTGTTTCTACAGTTAATGAAATCTAATTATTGCTGTTTGTAAATATGTAAATAATACTAATATGTTTCTTTTGGTTGAGTTGTTTCAGCTAATTTCAGGATTTGACCAATGATCGTTATTTTAATATTGATTTTGACAGTGAAAGATACCAAAAATGACTTTACATCAAGGATTCGATATTGAAAAGAAAAAATACAAGATTAATTGACAAGAAATATACTTGAACAAAAGACATGGCTTTGGCCTTATAAATAAAATAAAAAATAATTATGAGGAAAATATTGGGAAAATAAAAGAAGACAAGGCTTCGGCCTGTTAAATAAAAAGGATTTAAGACAATAGTACTACAAAAGACATGGCTGTATGGGCTTTGTTCCCTTTGCCTGTCCTGAATGGGACGAATCAAACCAAAAAAAAATATCTATGGTACCTCTACCTTTACGGAATCCAAATTGTGTATTCGAAAGGAGGTTATGTTTTTCTATAAACCATTCTAGTCTGTTTTTAGCTAAATGTTCTGCAATCTTTAATAAAACAGAGGAGAGCACAATGGGGCGATATGATGTAGCCAAAGATGGGGGTTTGTTGGGTTTTGGAACTGGGATAACTTTTTGTTTTTTCCATGCAGCAGGTAAATTACCAGTTAATAAAATTTGGTTAATTAACTTGAGGTAGTACTGTAAAATTTCTTCATCAGCATGTTGAAAGAAGGAATATGGAATGCCATCCAATCCGGGAGAAGAATCTTTCAAGTTTTGTACTACCCCTTTTAACTCTTCTATTGTAAAGAGTGAATCTAGTTCTTCAGAATTAACATTTTGTAAAGGAGGAGGTGGTTCGTTAGAAATAGTAGGAGGAGCTAAATTGTCTAGAAACTCAGAAGCTAAAGAATCAGATATAGGGTGAGAAGGAGTAGTGAATGCAGATCTATACCGTCTTATGTTTTTCCATACTATAGTAGGATGAATACCTGGATTTAATGATAAACAAAAATTTCTCCAACTTAGTATCTTCTTTTTCCTAAATAATTTCTTAGTATCTTTAAGACAATCAAGATACAGCTGGTAGTTGGCTATGTTTGGATTTAAATTATATTGTTTTTCAATCTCTTTCCTATTCTTAATGGCAACTGTGCATTCTTGATCCCACCAAGGTGGAGATGGTGTATGATGGTGTGAAGTATTTTTTTTTGGAAATGATTCATCAGCAGCTTTAATAAATGCTGAAGTCAAAGCCTCAGCACATAGTGATTCATTTTCTGATGATATTTCGGGAAGAAAAGATAACTGATTTCTGAGTAAAGTTTGAAATTTATCCCAGTTAGAATTACTGTTAATATGATATTTTATTGATGCAGACTGATTTGATTTACTTTTATCTTTACCTGGAAATGATAGAATTATAGGAAAATGATCACTGCCATGACTTGACTCCAACACGTACCAATGAAAAACAGATGATAGATTAGGTGAACATATTGACAAATCTGGTACACTACAACCTTCATGAGGAGCAGTGCGACGAGTCAGTTGGCCAGAATTAAGAATACACAGTTTATTATAATCTATTAAGTCTAAAACTTCGTAACCCCATTGACTGTCTTTGTGACTCCCCCATGACTGGTGCTGGGCATTGAAGTCTCCTAGTATTACCACTGGTTGTGGTAATTGACTAATAATACTTTTTATTTCAGAGAAAATGCAGTATGAAGGATGAGGTATATACAGTGAAACAAAACATGTGTTATTTACAGATGCAGCAATGATTGAAAAATCAGAGTTATGTGAAGGAAGAGGTATATGATGAAATGATTGATGGTGTTTGATGAGCATGGCTGTACCACCATACCCATCTGATCTGTCTTCCCTGAGACAAGTGTAGCCAGAAATCCTAAAAAGTGATTCCGGCTTGAGCCATGTCTCTTGTAAGGAAAAGACGATAGGTTTGTATTTATTAATTAAAAAAATAATTTCGTGTTTTTTACTAACCACACTGCGGCAGTTCCACTGGACTATGTTGTCCATTGTTGAAAGTGGTATTAATTTGTGATTCAGTGGTGAATATGGCAGCGTTGGACGGTGATAAAGATGATAATGATGTAATCAGTTTGTTTAATGCTAAAATTGTTTCATGTATTGAATCCATGTTAATACCGGGAGCTGGATATGCAGATCCATTATCTCCTACTGGAGGATTATAATCTTTTATTAAACTATTATGTGTTTGTCTGTCATACCCATTTTGTTGTTTCTGTGGCAGTTTTGGTTGTTTGAAAACAGTTTTTTTATATGACCGTTGCATTAAATTCAAATTCTGTTTATTATTATTGTTGTTGAAAAATGATTTTTGTGTATTTACAGGTGATGATGATGAAGAAGTAGATGACATTAATATGTCAGAATATAATTTTGAAATGGGAGGATGTAACTTCGAAGCTTCTGAGTAGGATAGACAATTATGAGCCATTGACTCCTTAATTGATTTTTGGCGTTGGAATTCTGGGCATTTTTTATCAGTTGCAATGTGCGAACCGTGGCAAATACAACAATAAATAGACTCCTCTTCAACTGAGCAACTATCACCAGCATGCCCTTGGCCACACCTAAAACATCTAGGTGTTGACCGACATTGGTTTTTGACATGTCCGTATCTACAGCAATTGAAGCACTGTATTGTAGGGAATATATATAAGTCTACAGGAAGTGTATTATAGCACATGAAGACTCTTTGGTAATGTCTGTCCGTCAAATGTTATTACGACAGATTCGGTGTTATTAAATTGAGCGATTCCATTCACTATTGTTTTTTTCTTTAACCTTCTGATTTTTAATATTTCACCACATCCAATTGGTAAAGTAATATTATTAATAACATCATCATCGGACCAATCAGCAGGTATACCTCTAACTAATCCTATTCTACTTACCTGAAAGGTTGGAATAAAAGATTTAAATTGTTCTGAGTTAAATTTAAGGTTACTTATAAAACTATTGGCTTCATTATATGAAGAAAAGGCTACAGATAATCGGTTTCTGGCTATTTTCTTAATACTACCATCTACAATATTTTTAATGTTATTTGTTTTCAAGTAATGGCCAAACACTATGGGGTGAAAGTTTATGTTTTCATTAGGTGACTTTGGTACCTTTTGTATATGGACAATATACGGAGAGGAGTCTGTATCTTTATACAGCATCCTACCGACCCGTGAAACTAAGCCCTGGGATTTTTCAGTTGTGTTCACATTTGGTTGAGTTTCAAGTATAACGTCTTGTTTAAGAACATTATGGTTTTCGGTATCGCTAAGACACATGCAATTGATATCAGGCTTGGCCTTATTAGGGTCTTTTTTAATTTTTTTCTGGCACTTTTTGCAACGCCTCCTAGGAATCGCTGGACGTTTTCTAGTATTTACTGAGCATGAGGTGTCAGTGTCCATGCTCGAATCATTCGATACAGTAACATAAAGACCAACGGGGGGACCAGGTCCCCCCGGGTCGGGCTCCTCCATAATATTCTTATGAACTACGATATATAAATAAAAACTTACCAAATAAAATTAATATATACAACAAGAAAGAAAATTAAAACTAAAACTACACTATTTAATTAACTAATTATAGATATAAAAAGAAATTTTAAAATTTTCCAAAAAAATACCGCGTCCGCCCTTTGGAAGTTCCCGCGCTTTTTTGAGCCTCCAACACGGAATCTAATCTAGAACCCATTTTCTTCTTCTCCTTCTTTTTTTATCCATAGACAATAAACCATAGTTTTGCCATATTCGGCCAGTACCATTTTAATTGGCCGCCTATTCAGTGTTTAGCGTTACGTCAGAGCGATAACTCTATTTCGTTTGGAAATTACCAATTACAATATTAATCTAAGTACCAAAAAATCATATTTGAAGTACAACTATTTCGGCAGCGCCGTTACAGCCAACCCTGACAGTCGCGCGTCCTCGCGCGTTGTGTGACTCATGGTTTTACTCTTCAGTACCAGCAAAACAGACATGGCAATTGCTAATACCCGCTCGGGCATTATTCCTGACATATTATGCGAAATAGATGAAAGCTTTTGCCTTTCTTGAGGCAAATGCTGACTGGACACACTAGGCCCTTTTGTCTTATGTCATAACTCATTATGTCTCTTAGCTCATACGCTGTAGACCGGGCATACTAGGCCCCTTTATCCCATTCTGCGGACCGGGCATACTAGGCCCTTTCATCCAACCACCATTACCAAGACATACCTGTCGTGTAGACCGGGCGTAGCGCCCTGGCCCTTTCATCTAGTAACCAATGAATGAAACAAAACTCAGCTGGCCCGGGCGCGAAGCCCCTTCAACCAGGCGTAACCAAAACTTAGCTGGCCCGGGCGCGAAGCCCCCTCAACCAGGCGTAATCAAAACTCAGCTGGCCCGGGCGCGAAGCCCCCTCAACCAGGCGTAACCATAACTTAGCTGGCCCGGGCGCGAAGCCACTACAACCAGGAGAAACCAAAACTCAGCTGGCCCGGGCGCGAAGCCACTACAACCAGGAGTAACCAAAACTCAGCTGGCCCGGGCGCGAAGCCACTACAACCAGGAGTAACTAAAACTCAGCTGGCCCGGGCGCGAAGCCACTACAACCAGGAGTAACCAAAACTCAGCTGGCCCGGGCGCGAAGCCACTACAACCAGGAGTAACCAAAACTCCACTGGCCCGGGCGCGAAGCCACTACAACCAGGAGTAACCAGAACACAGCTGGCCCGGGCGCGGAGCCACTTCAACCAGTAAACCAAGACTCGACTGGCCCGGGCGCGAAGCCACTTCAACCAGTAAACCAAAACTCAACTGGTCCGGGCGCGAAGCCACTTCAACCAGTCAATCAAAACTCAACTGGTCCGGGCGCGAAGCCACTTCAACCAGTATGACAAATAACAAAATGTGGATGGGGCGTAGTAGGTTCACCTACAAACACACCTTTAACAACAAGAGCTGAGTATGAATCTCACTTACTTATTCACCACGACCTGGTAAGTGCCCTCGTGAATGTTATTATCTGATATCAAGCTAAAGTCTAAAGATGCGGTTAAGGTGACAACGCGCTAAAGCAAAAAAAAAAAACATGTTGGACATGCTTCCGACCGCCTGCCCTCCACGAGAGGCCGGCCCGGCCCCTCACAGAAAACAAGAAATGGAAAAGGCGCAAGCGACAAAATGGCTTCCGCCGCGCAATCCAAAAACCATAGATACACCTCATACAAGCCATGGGCAAATCACAGAGCATGCCCGAACCAATCCATGCACAAACCCCGGAACCCCAAATCACTCTCCCCTTCCGGCAAAATCAGAATCCCCTTCCTTACAGAGGTCCCTCCGACCGACCACGCTGCGCTACAAAAGTTGACCAACCGTGCCACGCCATGGGCAATCCAAAGACAAAGACACGACGAACACTGACAATGAACTTCAACTTCCCAGCCCCAGCCACCGCGCCGCCGAGAAAAATCGACATCGCCACTGCCAAACCATCAAGGCGTCGCCCTAACGTGTGTGCACGAGACTGGTAGCGTTTCATTATCAGTAAAATCTTCCTGACGGATGACCGAATGACCGCCGTCTCGGCCCAGTTTGTTTCAAATGCATTTCAGAATCATCTTCTTAATCTCGATTAATAAATCAGATTTTACACAAAGTTTCGCGACAATTTTACACGTTTTCCTAATTTCTGAACCATGTAACGTAATACCTTATCAACAAAATAGCAAGAAACGATACGCAAAGCAACCAACTGTTACATTTTTATGTTTTTTTTTTAATCCGCCATGACAGGACTTGAATGGATTTCATGAAGTTAAATCTCGAACATTGAGTGTTCAAAAGATAAAGTTCGGATTAGCTGTGAACTCGTTTAGTTTATGTTGGTGAAATGCAATTCATTGTTATAAAACGCGTTTATACGTTAAAACCCGGTTTAGTGCGCACTAAGCGCGTTTTTTTTTTAAATTATGCTTAGGTAAAGTTCTTGTATTTTTTCCGACCCAAAAACATGCCCAAAAAGATGGTTTATTTAAGTTGGATGCCAGGGTATTTGCGTAAAATTAAGCTGGTCTCTTTGTGTTTGTCTTATTAAGTTTACATGTTATATAATAATATAATTACAAAATTTTTACAAAGTCGCCATGGACCGTGTTATGCAAGATGTAACAATTTAATCATAAACGAGGGTCTGACTGACATCAGTATGGAGTATCTTATTTTTATAATGCCGTTCGTACTTCGTTTAGTTAGAAACGAACCGAATTGGATGCCGAGCCAGATTACTCGTTTATGTAGCATTCACTTTAATAGTCATGATATATTTTGTATGAGTAATGACCGAAAATTAAAGAGATTACGAAAGTGTGCATTGCCTATTTGCACCGTAAGTTTTTTATTTCAATTCTGTAATAAAGCACATAGATTTTTGTAATCTGAAAACGTCTTGTCTAGGTGCTCTGGATAGTTTTAAATTCGTCCGAGTCGTACAAGGTTTGTTCAAAATTATTATATATTATTATTATCGATGACTTAAGGATCAGAGGAAAATGTTTGATTTTAAAATAATTATTATGTGCTCCTTTCTTCGTGATAGTAGATATGTTTGGTGTATACTGCATAATGCCATCCGCTTTTGACAATTATTGTCCACGGCTTTGTTTCATAACTGTGACAGTGACAATAACCGCGCAGGCTGTCGTCCAGCGCGCAATATTATTATGATACGTTACCTGGGAAACGACCTTGGCGAGAATCTGAATTGTCATATTTTAGTGTTCGAAAAGGAGCCAAATTTAAAACGGTTGAAGTATGGGAGTTACGTTTCCTGTATTTTTGTTATTCGTAGGGCTTAAGGCGGGATTATAGGCAACTGACATTTTAGATTTTGCGGAAAACAAGCTCAATAGATGGCGCTCGATAGGTACATTTTTAGTTTTTAAGCCGTCGTTGATTTCAATAATTTTCAGAAATAATGTGATCACGTGGTAAACTCGACATACAGACTAATGATTAACAGAGAGGTCATGTTCACAACTTAATAAACGAAATCTTTAATGAATTTTGTATTATAATAAAATTATGTATTATTTTAATATGTTTGTTCTGTACTCACGAACATGAGAAAAAAGTATTTCCTCAATAATACATGATATTATTGATTGTACAATGTATAACAAAATAAAATATTACTCATAATATGCATTGCTTAAACTTATGCATGGAAAAATATAGCTATCTTAGGTACAATAATTCATCATCGTCAGCTCGCTCACTGCTGAGGTTATTTTATGACTTTATAATATGGTTCAAATATTTTTTGTGCTTGGGTTTATTGCAATACCTTTAATAAATAGGATGTAGACCCATGATGGTTACTTGTACCTGACGCTGCAGCATCCTCTGGAATCTATATAACACCCTCCACAAGTTCAAAAACTCTTGCAATACAGGTAACGTTTTTGACCCGCTTGACAAGTTTTTAATGAATAGTAGATTATATTCATTATTGTTATGCAGATCATAATATTCATATTTTCTTTGTCGTTTTTAAGGAATCTGTTCCCAAAAGAGACCCTTGGCCCAGTAATAGGCCTGGAGATAGTGACACAAAATTCTTGGTGATTTGTGCCAGTATGGCGGTTTTACAGGGGTATAATTACGTAAAGGCAAAAAGGAAAATGATGGTCATAGCGCTCGCACTGGCAGCCCAAACGCGTGGGCGTTAACCGAACGTGTCGGATAAATAACGAGTGTCGAACGATTTGTTCCACAAAAATGCTTGTATTTTCAAATAGTCGAAAAAAAATAAGTAGGCGAAAGCGTAATGCCATACTTGTCGGGTGCGGCTTACAGCCCGCCATACCGACGCGAATACGTTAATTTTAATAAAAAAATGGAACCATTTGTACCAGGCTAATTTTTGCATAGCTAATCATCGTCGAGTAGCCATTCACGAAAATCACCTTGCCATACTTTTCCGACAGCGCTCAATGGCCGCCATACCAGTGCAAAGGTGTAAGTTTTTTTTTTTCGCCAAACGATTTGTACCACCCTGAAACTTTTTTTTAACAGTTCCCTGTATGATCATAAATAGGAGTCTGATAATGCCATACCTGTGGGAGGCAGCGAATGTGAATAATATTTTTTTCAAAATCCTAAGATTTCATACGTAATTCAAACGGTTTTTCAAGTATGGCGCCACTTTTTCCGTCTACTACAAGTATGACAAATATAATAATGGTCACATTGTATCGTATAATTTCCAAAAATCCAAATGCCATACTGGTACAAATCGTCCAATTTTTATCACTTTTTTGCTCAAGTCCGATAGTCATCCCGCCCCATGGTTACAATCTGTAACAATTTTTTTTGGTACAATTGTCAAATGACGAGACTACAATGATGCCATGATGTAAAAAATGATTTTACGTATCTTATAGTCGTATTTTTAAAACGTGTCAAATAAATAAGTATTTCAAGTATGGCAGCACTTTTTCCCCCTACTAGAAGTATGGGAAAAATAATAACGGTCATATTTTGTCAAATACTTTCCAAAAATTTTAATGCCATACTGGCACAAATCGTTTGGCGAAAAAAAAATCTTACACCTTTGCAGTGGTATGGCGGCCATTGGGCGCTGTCGGAAAAGTATGGCAAGGTGATTTTCGTGAATGGCTACTCGACGATGATTAGCTATGCAAAAATTAGCCTGGTACAAATGGTTCCATTTTTTTATTAAAATTAACGTATTCGCGTCGGTATGGCGGGCTGTAAGCCGCACCCGAAAAGTATGGCATTACGCTTTCGCCTACTTATTTTTTTTCGACTATCTGAAAATACAAGCATTTTTGTGGAACAAATCGTTCGACACTCGTTATTTATCCGACACGTTCGATTACCGCCCACGCGTTTGGGCTGCCAGTGCGACCGTTATGACCATCATTTTCCTTTTTGCCTTTACGTAATTATACCCCTGTAAAACCGCCATACTGGCACAAATCACCAAGAATTTTGTGTCACTATCTCCAGGCCTATAAGTCTTAGCTTCGCTGTCTATCCGTCTGTCTGTCTCCAGGCTGTATATCAAGTAACGCGCTAGCTAGAGAGCTCAAATTTTCAATTATGTATTTATGTTGTCACCATAACAACAAATAGAAACAAAATAAAATAAATATGTTAAGAGGTCTGAAATATTCAAAACAAAAACGCGGTTTTTAGGCCTTTTCTGCTCGACATCAATAATGGCAACCGGTAAGTGTTTGAAATATTTACGAAATTATAAATAAAAAATATTTAAACTTTAACAATATTAATACTTATTCGAATAGTCTATCTGTCATTTCATGCTTAAGCTACTGAACCATTTTTTATAAAATTTGGTGAAGAAAGGACAAAGGATACTTTTTATCCTGAAAAAATTAACGGTTCCCACGCCATGAACGATTTTTTGAAGAATTTGCATCGAGATAGTGGCTATTAATTTGCTCTAGTAGCTGTTTGACACGACATTTGACACGAAAGACCCTGCGGGTATATAGCGTCAAACATTTAATAAAGAATTTGAAAGATAAAATATATGGGGTTTATGTCTAAATCTTCATTTATGATACATTGAAGTTATAAATATTCATCTCTGTGTACGGCAGTTACAATATTATTTATCTCCTTTTGTTGAAAAATGAAAAATGGTAGTGAACAAGACTTATATTTTGCCAACTTTCCAATAAACCAGTACATTACACCAGATTGTCGTGAGTAAAAAATTAATAATTGCATAAAATGTAATTTCTTTTCTCTCTACTTTTAAGTGTCGTCGTGATTTTTATTATATTATTTTATAATGTTTTGTATATTATGTTTTTGATAAAATCAAATAAGGTTTAAAGGTTTTTCATTTCGATCAATATTATTTTTTGTGTAAAGAATGGAATTCACATGTTCGATAAAATTGTAGTTTCATCAAGCCCCAAGCGGCCACATCCGGCCGCGATAACAATGAAAAAGCTATTGTGTCTCGTTTTGCCACGATTGATGGGTTAACATAATATCGTATCAAAATCATGGTGTATCTATGAATTTGGATCTATCCGCTTGATAATATTATTTTTACGATTTTACTCCAGTGCTAATAGTCAGGGAGCCCTAGAACAATTTTTTTTTATTACTAACAAGCAAATTTTTGTGAGTAGCTTCATTTTGATAAGACAACTTTTTTATCTGCGAAAAATCTTCCGTTTTAGGGTACCGTAGTCAACCAAGTTTTGTTGATTCAGAACCCTGAAACGGAACCCTAACCAGCAGATTTTTTTGTATATTGGTAGGTTAATAGTTATATAATTTAAGAGTAACATTGTTGTACAAATTGAACAATCCATATTTTAGGACCTTCAAATCAAATTATGAAATCCTTTCTATCTCTGTTAGCTACCACTTTCAAGTTTTTTGCGCAGATAAAAAAGTTGTTTGTCTTATCAAAATAAAGCTGCTCACAAAAAATTAGCTTGTTAGCAATAAAAAAATGTTCTAGGGCTCCCTGACTATAAGATGTTATATCTTTCCATTGCTATGGATTGGACATGTTCGATAAAATTGTTGTTTAACATAATAATATCATTATCATTTTACAATGTTTTAACACATCCCTCAAAATGTGTGTGTGTCCTCTGTGTTGAGGCACTCTGTTCATTATTATCCGACTGAGCTGTGATATTTGCATTTATGACTTTCAAACCTACCAAAACATATAAATGATCGTTTGGCGAATGTAAATTATCAAATATATATCAATAAGATACCTAATAAGGTAGTCTCTCACCAACTATTAGGTTACAAAACAATATTGTAATATTTGTAAACCAAACACATTGCCTATGTTCTGAAATAAAACCCAGTTTACTTACCAGTGATCAAGACGTCATCTTACGATGCCGCACTGTATTGTACTGGTATTCCACTAGTAAGACAAGTGTAACGTATTATAATCACATCACAATAAACACATTTAAGTATACGACAATGCACTGGCAAATATTTCGAAACGAATCAACAGTATGGGACCACGGCGATTCTAGGCCTGAGGAGCTCTGGCCAGTATACTGGGATATATTTGTGATCATACTGAAGTTTTTCTGTAATAGACAATCAGTCACTGAAAGACAGATTTCAATGATGTTTTAGAGGACCCGTTGGTCTCTCTAAGAGTTCACTAGAGGTCGGAGGAGTAAAGAGTAAAACTCGATTTACTGTGGTGAACTGGGGTGCTTTATTTACAAAAATGCGCTGCTTATATACAAAAAAATGAGTTAATTATTATTATTACAAACTGTACAGAAACTGAAAAGATTAATTTTGATTGGCTATTGCAAAACAGAAAGAGACATAATGAGTGAGATAAAAATATTTACAAACAAGAAAGAGAAAAAAATCGAATAGGAAATATTTACAAGATTGAGAAATTATCCGCGCGGGAGATTCGGCCGCACCGCGGTTCGTGGCGCTGGTATCGCCCGAGTATAAATATGGGCTCCCGCGGTCCGCGAGTTCAGTGAGCCCGAGCTCGGCTTACCGACATCGTCTCCCGGTCGCTCGCTGCCGCGCCGTCGCGAGTAGCTGTGCCGCCATTTTGTGAAGCTCTGCAAACGCCATGAAGATCGTAGCTATGCTGCGAATATCCCTCGCTCGACGTAGCCGCGATGCGTAGTGTTGTGTTGTGAAGAACTCTTATTAGAAAAAGTCCTCTTCAGGGCTACTTCATGTCCGGTGCAAATGCACTTAATATACACGGACGGTTTCTCTCGTCATTTCGAACGTACGTTCTTGGCAGAACGATTTTCTTCTATGTTTCAATCTTCCACGACGAACGTGTAGGTACTTTGTAGGTACTGCTACAATGTCATTCAATTATTATCCATCAAAACGCCTGTGGAATTATTATGGCAAATATTGAAAGCAGGCGTTGCATTCGAAAATCAATAAATCTTTCGAATTTGTGATCAAAACGATTTATCTTTATTATTGTTATTATATATCAAAAACGAAGCTAACCCTAACCTTCGAAATCATAATTTAAACATTTTTGTATAAAAATATTTTTTCCTGCGTTTATTTTCGCTGAATTCTAGTCGAAATAAAAATTTGAAAGTAGCATTCTTTATTACTCTTTTTTTAGTGGTAAATGGATTTAAATCAAAATTCTAAGCTGACTGGGACCTTGGTAAGGAACGTAACAAACCTACAAAAAATGTTTAAATGCTTGTAATTACTTCTGGTCAAAGTTCTAGTGAAAATAAAAACATGAAATTTCACTAGTCCTCGTTGTATTCGGCCTTAACGCAAGTTTTACGCGATAACCAAAAATGAGATTTTCCGCTATCGCGTTAAATTTTTTGTCAAAAAAAAATGCTAAGCGTTCAAAGCTCTTTTGTCTTAAAAATAAACTTCAAAAAAGTATAATTGTCATGTTAGCATTGCTGTCATTTGCCAGGCGCTTGTCAGTGTCAAAATCCAAATAAAAATATTTCAAATTTTTTGTTTGCAATGCTATTTCCTTCATCGGCAAAAATTGCTAAAGTTAGTTTGCTAAGTTGTAACAATTTAAATCTTCGCTTAACAAGAATGGCATCCAATCAAAAGTGGAGTGTTGAGAAAAGCCGTATTCTTGGCTTACCGACAGAAGAAAAAAGAAAACTCTACAAGTCTGATTTTATTACGCTCGACAAAGTTGAAACTTGGTCACAATATTTTGATTTAAACAAGGGCATTGCGGACAAAAAACCGACGGACGATGATCTCATCGAGTTCAGGAAGATAACCCTAGATTCGGCAAAAAACAAGGAGCTTAGTGAGAAAGTGTCTATATTCAAAGGAGACATCACAAAGTTAGAAGTAAGTAACACAGTTTCATTACATCTTTACTTTTCATCGTGGATAGATATCTGATTGTTAAAATATTACGTCTCGTTAGATGTAAAACCGTCTGAAATTAGTAGAATTTTCATATAAAATTATAGATTCAAAGCTCTACAAAAGCCGGACACCTATTAATTTTGGCCGGACAAGCAACCAAAAAGCCTGACTGTGTCCGGCTTTATCCGGACGCCTGGCAACCCTAATTGTGGACTGTGCAGTTCCCGCGCAATAATCGAAGATTCTATGATATTATTCCCAAACTAAATAAATAAGCTTTTCAATGTTGCTTTAATCTTTTAATGTTATTGGTTGTAGGTTGATGCTATAGTAAATGCTGCGAATTCTCGGCTGAAAGCTGGTGGGGGTGTGGATGGAGCAATACACAGGGCTGCCGGGCCACTGCTACAGGTATAATCTCAATATATAAAACCATAAGATTAAACGTAGAATTTGAAACAATATTCTCTACACTATTCGGTTTCACATTGACTCATAGGCAGATTGCGGATGGTTATATGGTTGCGTTAGTGGGCCCCTAGACGAGCAATTTTATTATGCAATATCATTGAACAATATTTAGTATTGCAAAATTTATTTGACAATAAGATTGAAAGACGAGCACATTCAGTATCAACCCTAGACGGTCAATAATATATGCACAATAAAATGAATTGTCTAGGGGCCGCTTATAGTCAAGTCAATGTTAGTCACAATCTGACAGCAGGGCCTGATGGAACCCAACCCAATTATGTAGGTCCACCATCTGAGGTTTCTCTGATAGAAATTTTGACCATAGATTTTCATTACTCTGATAGCTGTACCATACCCAAAAAAATAATTTTCTATATTTCACTTAAACTTTTTCTTTTGCCAATGTTTAACTAGTAGAATATACATTTGACTTAAATGTTTTAGTTGATACTGCTAGGTAAATAATATCCAAGTCTTTTGTGTTTCTTTTATTGATTCAGGTTTCTTATAAGAATTGTGGTTTCTAGGATGAATGCAACTCCATTGGTGGTTGTCCTACAGGGGAAGCAAGGATTACTGGAGCATACAATTTGCCAGCAAAATGTAATTTATTGTTTTTTTTTTTTTATTATTTTTTGTTAAAGAATTACACAATGCCTGCAACTCCATTGCACCAAAATTTGTTTATCCTGTGCTAAATGTTCATTTTCCGTGATAAAAAGTATCTGTTAACCTTTCCCTGTACTTAAAGTATCTTTATATCAAACTTCAGCAAAATCGGTTCAGTACTGGCCACTAAGAGGTAATCCATAGTCAGACACACTTTTGCATTTATTATATTAAGATGGATTTTTGATTAATTTTGCAAATGTAATGTTTCAGATGTCATTCACACAGTCGGACCTCAAAATGGTTCTGCGCCAAACCTGAAATCCTGCTATGAGAACAGTTTGGCTCTTCAAAAGGAAAACAAGCTCAAATCTATCGCTTTCCCTTGCATTTCTACGGGAATTTATGGTTTTCCTAATCGCCTAGCAGCACACATTGCATTGCAATCAGCCAGGAAATATTTGGAAAATAATGATTTAGACAGAATCATCTTCTGTACTTTTATGCCTGTTGATGTCGATATCTATGAAACGTTAATGCAAATATACTTTCCTACTAACTAATGAATCAGTAAAATGTAAGACATACTCTGGTTGTAAGTTTTGTTTAGTTTTGTAATAATATATAAGTACCTTAGTTTGATAATACTAATTTTATTCAAGGACTTTTGTAATTAAGCAATAAATCCTTTAACACTTTCACTGCTAACCTATTATCAAACAAAGCCCGCTGTGCTAAATTTGACCCACCTGGCGGCTTCTGCGCACTGGCGTCTATCTCGGATCCGATAGCGCTAGGCGTGTGCGCCCGGACACGCTTGGCGCGATCGGCGCTACGCAACACAGCCGTGCGCGAGTTCCGCCCGGTAGGGACACATTAATTTTTAAATTAAATCAAATAAAACAATAAAAAGAGTTGCATTTTAGAACAATTTAAATGTTTGAATAATAAACGAGTTGTATCTCCTACGACTAATCGATTTTTTTCTTATTTGGCGCTGGTAGACCAATAAAAAAAAAAAAAACTATCAAGAAATGTATCGAAGTAAATTGATCCATTTAACCTTTTTAGAGTTCCGTAGCCAAATGGCAAAAATCGGCCAAGTGCGAGTCTGACTCGCGCACGAAGGGTTCCGTACCGTTATAGAGAAAAAATAGGCCAAAAATTGTGTTTTTTGTATGGGAGCCCCTTGTATATTTATTTTATTATTAATAATTATCAAAGTCCAAATATAATTAAGAATATTTTGAGTATTTCAAGTGCTTCTGCTGCACGGAACCCTTATAGATTCGTCATGTCTCCATGTCATCACAGCCAGTTTTTTCCGAAGCTATAAGAGCTATTCTATTGAAACTTTGTCATTCGATGTAGTCTGTAAACCGCATTAAGATTTTAATACAAAAATGGAAAAAATATTAAAAATTTTAGGGGTACAAAAGTTTTTTTTTCCATAGGTACAACTGAAACCATTTTTTTTTTCATCTAACCCATGCGTGTGAGGTATCAAGTAAATCATTGCGTACTTATAATATGTATATTCTACGCACGGAAATTCTACGTGTCTTGCTCAGACCAAATAAAAACTTTTTATTTGGTCTGAGGTGTCTGAGGTGTTACAATTTGTTTGTATTTTAAAAGTCACACTCACAAAATATAATATGAGGTTGATAATTTTTAATACACTCAAAGAAATCAAACTGAACACGTGTTAGTAATTTAACCACAACGTGACCAAAACACGGCATTGTTTTATACAAACAATCGCTTTGCTCATGCCGACACTTCTTTCTGTTGCCGAAAACCACAAAATAACACCGAATACAAGCCATTGTTTACAACTGGAAATTACTTTTCAAAGGTGCCGAAATGTTTTGCTATTTGGCTAGTTCAATATCTAGCAAAGTGAGGGGCGTAATTGATTATATTTTTGCGAGTGCTTAATTTATGACACCCAAGCGCGCGCAAAAAAGATTTTTTTTGCTCTACACAATAGATTTTCAATTATAAAGCTGGGTCCACATTTGTAGCATTTTTGGCTCGTTTCAATCTCCGTTCCGAGGCTTTGACACTAGCAGCGTATCTTCATACACCTCGTATATACGCGAATTCACGATCGGTGGTATGGACGTATTTTGATACTGCATCAAGATACTGTCTCGCGATATGAACGTGATACACTGCGACCCATCCTGTGTCGGTTTCTTCACGATCATCAAAAGGGTCGATACGCGTCGTATAGAACAACTTTAGACGTGAACGCATTTGATACGCGATTATTTCGAGTATTTCACCTGCCATTGCCCATTGTGGTGTGTATGTCTATCTATACGTCCATGGTAAGCCCGGCCGCACAGTCAAAGTCGATACACCGACATGATACAGTAATTGATAGATAAGTATGGACGCGTTTTTTACAAGACGCCCTAAAAATACGACATGAAATAATTAAAAAAAATACTTTAATGTTACATAATATAAGTAGGCGATACGATTAACGATACGGCTAACATGGCCCCTGATACATGAAGATGCTACAAATGAGGACGCAGCTTTATGCGGCACCCGGGTGCCGCTTGGGTTCGATGGGGATGGAATGCTTGTTTATCAGTCGGCTATCCGAATCACGACAAGACGGACGTTCGTCGATCGTGGCAAAACGTATCACGATAGCTTTTATTAAAGTGCTTCTACCATGTCTACTTGGGATCGCCCCACCATCGATCAGCAACAGCTGGCTGATGTATTTGGTGTAGATATCGAGGAGATTCAGTAAGTATATTGAATTTTATTTCAAATTTTATACGTTACGTTGGCTTTTTTACGTGTAGTGATATAATAATACGTTGGACTCAACGCCCCGAGAGTTAAGCGCTTTTCCACTTGTCCTAATTTAGTGACTAAATCAGTTGTCATTTTTGTCAGACGTCTTCTTAATGGCTCCAGTTCTATCAAAGCAACAAAAAATTGGTCTTCTCATAGGCTTAGCTGTTGGCTCAATGATAATAAAAATAAATAAAAGGCGAAAAAGATGGTTGAAAAAATTTTTGCTCCACGTAAAATTATGAATTATGAACTTTCTGAACTACTTGGAACCAGCAGACTTAAGAAATTACCTACGAATGGATTCCAGATCTTATAACATAATATAAATTGACTACAGATTTAGCAGTTCCCACTACAGATAAAAGGTTGAAACCATCTGGCAATACTGATTTAGTCATTCAGGAGCCACATTTTATTCCGATTTAGGATCCTAGCTAGGATCCTAGCTTTCTAAATGTTATTTCACTTGACTAAATTTTTTAGGATCCTAGCTAGGACTTCCCAAATAGGACAAGTGGAATAAGCGCTTTAGACTGATTTCGATTTAAAATTTTACTGTCAAACTTTTTTATATACCTATAGTGGAACGTGCCTAGAGCGTAAAAATCGTGCAAACCTCCGATTTATGTAATAGTGGATGAAAATTGAAAAGAAAAAAAGGAATGGGTAGCTGATAACATAAATAAAAAAGTTTACCTATTGAAAAGTTGTGCTTTTGAATTTTAAAATTATTCTCTTCCACTTCAAGTAAACTCATAAACTGTAAAATTTTGAAGAAAATCTGCATATTTTTTTCTTTTAGTGTAGCAAAATAATAAAATATATTATTATTTTTTTGATTTGTATCGTTACTTATATTCCAAACAAAAAAAAATAAGTTGAAAAAATATATAATTTAGATTTAAAATTAATATTTTTGTATCTAGATGAGCATACCTCCAAATGAGCTTGTTGTGTGCTTCGGCAGTTAAATGGCGTTCCTATTTTATTTTTTTTGGTTTTAAATAGGAAGTTTTAAATTATTTCTTAGGCTCAACAAAGCCTTTTATTTGTTAATGTATATAACTTTTTAGCTCTTACTTTATTAAATTTTCCGAAAATGTAGCACAAACTTTTCACGTATATTTCGAAGAAAAAACTGTATTTTTAACCCCCGACAAAAAAGAGGGGTGTTATTTTTCTTTTGGTTAAGTTTTAACAGACTAAAATTGATTTTAAATTTATTTTTTTCATTAACTATATTCGCTAAAACATACTTAGAGGAAAAAAGTACAAATTAGGTAAAGAACTGATATTTTTTGTATTCAGGTAAGCATTTTCAATGCGTCTTTAGTATGTACGTGAGATTTGTAGCACCCAACCTTTTTTCTGGCTGTAATAAGGAAGTTTAAATATATTTCAAAGGCTAGAAAAAACCTTTAATTTGTCGATGCATTTAACATTTTAGCTCTTACTTTAATAAATTCTCAACAAATGTAGAAAAAAAAATAAGTCTATTTTACAAATTTTTGGGGATATTAAAACGTTTTAAAGTACTTAAAACTTATCATTTCTTTAAAAATTTAATTTAAATTTAAAAATTTCTTTAACACTGTATAATATAATCAATAATAATATCAATATTAGTGGTTAGGTCAATATTATATTAGTGTACAATTATGACCCACTGATTGTACATTACCATTATAATAATTATAATGATTCATATTATGAACTCTTTGTGATCAACTACAGTTGAACAAATATATCTATCTCACATTTTCTTCAGGATTACAAATACCTAATTTGTATTTTTGTTTTAGTGACCTATTGGGCTCTGCTCCAATAGAACATCATGACGAAGACGGCAGTTCTTCAGCGGAAAGTGAGGACACTTCGGAGGACTCCGGGCCTGAGGACGCAGAGGAATGGAGCGACCAGAACACGTTCCGCGACATCCCTTTTATCAGCAGACCGGTTATCAACGCCGGACCAGCTGAGTCCCCGATAGATTTTTTTAATTTATTATTTAACACCAGTTTTATTACGATTTTAGTCAATAGTGTAAATACCCTTGCTTTGAGGGTTTTACTGGAGGCAACACACAACAGTAGTAGGATTAATAGATGGAAGAACACAAACGTTGAGGAAATGGCAATTTTTTTGGCTTTATTATTCCATATGGGTACGATAAAGTTAAACAGAATTAATGATTACTGGAGCACTCATCCACTTTTTTCATTGTGTTTTAAAAACTATATGAGCTGAGACAGCTTTTTGCTGATTTTGCGTTGCCTTTCATTTCAAAATCATCATCCAATTGCCGACCATAATCCACTCCCAATTACCAACCCGAATCATTATACCAAACCGATCATTGATTATTTTAATAACACAATGCGTGATATTGTTGTTCCATCTAGGAATTTGACTATTGACGAGAGCGTTGTTTTATGGCGGGGTCGTCTTCGACACCGCCAGTATATACAAGGGAAACGTCATAAATATGGTGTTAAAATGTATGTTTTGACTGAGTCCACTGGTATGTGTCTGAAAATGCATATGTACTGTGGTTCTAATGATCCTCTTCTTAGTGGAAGAGGTCATGTTGATCAAGTAGTTCATATGATGCTTACAGACTTACCATTTGGGCTATTCTTTATATGTCGACAATTGAAGAGTGATATTCCATAACGTGCTATGTCCTCATGATGCAACTTTTGGGTATATATTAAAAACTGAATTGTGTTTATTCTCTTACATAATGCATTGTAATTTTATGTTAGTGCACAAATACATTATGATAAAAAGTGTTATTTAGTTAAATAAATATAAAAATTTTACTTATAAGAGGAAAAAATATGTTATTTTTACTGTCCTCCATTTCCAAAATGCACTAAGTCATTAAACATAATGAACTAAGTCATTACTTAGTATGTTTTGAAATAAAATCACAAAGAAAATCGTTTGACTATAGTGAAGTTTTTAGATCTATTTACCTCAATATAATAGTAGTTTGAGCTCAAATTAAATCAGAAAAAAAAACAGTCATTTTATTTATATACTTAATTATTTTATTATAAGGAAGCAAAATTGAAAGTAATGAAATTAGACACATAATCAATAACTATGGAAATGTATAAAAATAGAAGTTACATGGCACATTTAAAAATGTATGGCTTATATAAATGGCTCTTCATCGTCATTTCCGTAGACAGTTTCTTGATTAGGCACAGCACTTGTACAACTTTCAAGTGCTTGGTCATAAAAGGCTTTAGCAGCCGCTGGTACATCACAAATTTTCTTACATCATTCTTTTTCTCTTCTGATATGCAGTTTTCAGCTGGAATACTTTCTATATTATTATAAAATCGATTAGGAACTATGTTTTTCTTGAGAACAGTATTAGTTGAATATTCACCAGTGTAGGTAGTTTTTGTGCCAACGTAATATTTACCTTTAACAAATTTAAATGTTCTTGCATCCTGCATTTTAAAGGGAAATTTTGCTTTAAAAACATTTTTAGCTGCTTGTTTATAGTTTTTAATCTCAAAATCTTGCCCATATTTGAAAAGAGTGCCATGTTCTTCATAAATGTTATAATATTCATCCGGGGAAAGAATAGATTCTTTTTTTCTGAACTGTTTTCAATGCATCCAAATATTCTATCTGGGGGCATATAACTATGGCCTCTAATGGGGAATATGTGTTCTATGCTATTAAAAACTTGAGAGTTCTGTATGAAATGCAGTAAAGCTCCAATCATAGCAGAATTTTTATTCTGTGCAGCACATGCATCTGAAAATATCATTAACTTTTTGTGTCCCCCACCACTAGCTAGTTTTTCTTCTAAAATCTTTAAGAAATGGATTACACATGAAACAATTTCATTTGAACCTCGAGGACCATCTAGTTCCGTCCATGAATAAATAAATGTGTTATTGTTATTTTGATTTGGCTCTATTATTACAACAGTAAAATTGTATATCCATATCTGCCTGGCATAGTATACTTCGCCTATGGACAACTTTGGTAAAGGTTGATTTTGCTGCATGTCGAAACAAATTTTCACAACTTCTTCATCATCATAATTTGGGTTTCGGAGGATTTGATAAAATTTCTTTGCCTCAATTTGTGTAGTCTGTATATTGTAATAAGTTCTTGTTTTTGTTTCAAGTCAGTACATTTTCGAATTTCTATTTTTTTAAGTTCACAGAAAGAACAAATATCTGACCGAGGATTACCAAAGCCCAAATTGAAATTATTGGAAAATATATTATAATATTTTGAAAAACAGCAAACTGGTAAATACTCCCGATTTCTCTGTGCCTTCCACATTCTGTACATTTTTTAGTTGACAATTCAGGTGGGAGATATGATCTGACACTCTTACCTCGACCATAATGGCTCTCTCTACAACGAAAAGACATAATATGCTGTTTTATAGATTCTGTAATTTCTTGATGCTTATAGGAAATTCTTGGACCACCTCTTTTTTCACTTCTGTTTGTACCGTGTTTCATAAAGTGATTAGATATACCGTTTAAACGTCTTCTTTTAATATTAGTTATTGACATAAACATTTTTGCACATACTCTTACTAGCTGCCCAGATACCTTTCTAATAAAGTAGTCTGTTCTAGAACGTGTTCTTGGTGTGGCTGTCCTATGTCTGTGAGACTTGGTTTCTTGTGTTATCATATATTTCAGCAGGAAGGCATCTTGTTCTACTTTCGTTTTATGTGAATATAACTTCTCACGAAAACCTGAAACAAATGACATGTATATTTAATAATTAACAAAATAACTAACCCAGCCAAATATTTTTCTTATATTATTGAAAACTTACTGGTTAAATCCTCTGTTTTTAGCTTTTCTCGAGCTAAACACATGGCCGTTGGTTTAAGGTGTGTACATGTTATTTGTGGAAGTACATTCGGCATACTATATCTTACACGCTTTTCAACAGTTTTCTTCCATTTTTCCTCATTTTTTCTTCGTTTCCGTCCACTTTCAACTATTTTAACGGCACAATTAAACTCTTCAAATTCACTTTCGTCCATTTTTACGTTGACAATGACAGATTGCGTTCCACAGATTATTATTATATATTTGTAGATTGCGTTCCGAAACGTGCTAAGTAAGGAAGTGATTCGTTCCAAAATGAACAAAGTTTCACTAAGTACATTTTGGAATAAATCTGTCATTGACTTAGTACATACTGATTGTGAATCCGTATTTTAAAAGTGAAAAACTGAGGCGACCTAGTACGTTTTGTAAAATTTATTTTGTTCAACACGTAACTGCTGTGCCATAGAGTAAAACGAAACATAAAACTGAAAATTAAAAAAAATATGACTTAGTACGTTTTGGAATATCACTCTTCAATTATTACACAAGCGTTGCTCTTGCACAAAATCTTTTAGATAAGAATACCTATATGACGGGTACTCTTCGAGCTAAACGATCTGGCAATCCTTCGCATGTTAATGAGCCTCTGGCGAGAGGGTCTTGTGTGTCAAAATTTAATTCTACCGGAGTATGTGTGACGAAATATGTAGATAGGAGGCCTGTGTTATTGATATCTACGGAACATACTGCAGATATGATTAATACGACCAATAGACGGAATATAACTTCCAGAAAACCCAACGTTATTGTTGCCTACAACAAAAACATGAAAGGCGTTGATAACAAAGACCAAATGTTATCTTATTATAGCTGTTATAATAAATCAATGCGGTGGTACAAAAAAATTTTGATCCACGTCATGCAAGTCATGATGTTAAATTCATTTTGTCAGTAATAACTAAAATTTTAAATGTTGCTCCGTCACGACGGAGACGAATTCCTTTATTATTAAAAAAAGGAGGAAAGAAATACTCAGGGATGGGTAAGCTACTGAGTATTTACTCGGACCCGAGTAAATACTCAGTAAAAATGAATTTAGACACTCAGTATTTACTTTTAACTGAGTATTTATGTTTTACTAACCAGAATTGAATTATTTAAGGTTTTTCTTTATTTATTATTTATTTGTATGATATTTTTAAGTATAAGCTATTTCTTTTGAAGTATAACCAGTATAAATGAAAATAAAATTACATATTATAATACTATAATATGTAATTCACCACTTCAAAGTTGATATAAATGAAACATTTTTGTACTGTGAATACGAGGGAGGGGCGCGTCATTTCAAATTAGACAAGCTCTACCTCAGCTATGGAATACCTAATTTTGATGATAGACTATCTAATTTTGGTATTTAGGCAGACGATTTTTACAGTGTCGGTGTTATAAAAAAAAAGACATAGCTTATACATATCCTACTAATATTATAAAGGCGAAAGTTTGGATGTATGTGTGGCGAGTCGTCGGGCAAGTTGCAAGGCAAGTTGCAACTTGCATGTAAACGCAGCACAGGAATCACGCCACCCGCTGACGTCACATCGCCTGATTCTCGGGGATGCTACTACGCATCGCGTTAGCTCCGCCCACGGCAATATGGCCGCACGCGTATCGATTGCCTATTTGTCTACGCGTTGCGGCCATGTTCCCGAGCAACCCCGCTCCGACATAAAAATGGTCAAGTGGGAGTCGTAATTATTATTAATTATTTTTGGTTATAAATTGACGAATTTTGTAATGAATTTAGACATTCGCTATTTTTAGGGTTTATTGTTAACTTGGTGTCCGTATCGCGAATTATTGTAAAATAGTGAATATATCGGAGTGTTTGTTTTTCGGCATCTTTTATTTATTTCCTTTTAAATTTAAATTAGTAATTTTGAGTTTTGGCAGTTTTCCTAAAAGTTAAATTAAATTAAAGTAAATAGTAAATTCCTAGTAAATTAATATTAATCGTAGGTAGCTAGGTAGCCCCCCGAGCCACCAGCTGCCTTCACTGGTGACCCCTAGTCAGCACACGCCCCTTCGGTTCATCATCAGCATCAGCCCAGGTGACCCAAATGGCGGACCAAGGTAGGACACTTCCGGCTGCACCAACCGCTGCACCAGCCGCTGCACCTGCCGCTGGACCAGCCTCCGCGCCTGCGAGTGAAGTTGCACCTGCCAAGGACGTTCTGCAAGAAGCATGCCGTGTTCCAACACGGCATGCTTCTTGCAGAACCACAGTACGGACACCTACTTTCAACTCAGAAGACCCAATGCTATGGTTTGCACAGTTGGAAGGTCAGTTTCTTTTATCTAATATTACGGCGGACACCACCAAGTTCTACTTCGTACTGTCTCAACTGGACCCCCAGCATACCATGGCAGTTCGGGACCTGGTCGTTTCTCCACCAGCTTCAGGCAAGTATGAGAAGCTGAAGAGCGAGCTGATCAAGAGATTGTCAGTATCACAGGAGCGGAAGCTAAAGCAGTTCGTCTTGCATGAGGAGTTGGGCGATAGAAAACCCTCGCAGTTTCTCCGCTACCTGCAGCAACTGGCCGGTCCCACCGTATCTGAGGATCTCATACGTACTATATGGTCCAGTAGACTACCAACCAACTTGCAAACCGTAGTCGCATCGCAGGTGAATATGAGCCTCGAGAACGTAGCTGAATTGGCGGACAGGATCAACGACATCGTTACAGTGAACGGGCAAGTAGCTGGCGCCAGTGCACCCCCGATGCCACCGATGGTTGATTTTTCACCTGCTTCAACTTCTACTCAGCAATCAATCGAGATGTTGACCCGGACGGTAACCGACTTGAGCAGAAGGTTGGAGACAATGAGCATGGAGCTCCGTGAACGCCATCGCTCCCGATCCAGAGGTCCATCATGGAGATCCCGTTTTCGTTCCCGCTCTCGTTCCCAGTCCAGAGATCGCTCCTTCTGCTGGTACCACCATCGGTTTGGCGACCGGGCTCTAAAATGCATCCAGCCCTGCACCTGCAAGAAGAAGCCTGGTAGTTCGGGAAACACCTTGGGCAGCCATTAGTGGCGGCGAACGACTGCCTAGCTATTTCGAGCCGCCTGTTCATCACGGATCGTAAAACTAAGGTACAATACTTAGTAGATACGGGTTCAGACCTGTGTGTATTTCCGCGATCCGCTGTACGGGAGCCACGCATCAAGACCAAGTACGAACTGTTCGCTGCGAATGGAACAGTTATTGCCACTTATGGTTATTTGCCGCTTACATTGGACTTAGGCCTGCGTCGCGCATTCACTTGGCGATTTATAGTTGCAGACGTCTCCAAGCCCATCATCGGCGTCGATTTTCTAGGTTTCTACAACCTACTTGTCGACTGCCGCAACCAACGCTTGATCGACGGTGTCACATCCATCACAGTTGCCGCACCTCGCGTCAAGGCTGCTGAAAATATTTCATCAGTCCGCACAACCGATCCGACTGCTGAGAGAGTTCCCCGAAATTACGCGCCCTGCTGGTAGACCAGGTACTCCCAAGCACAACACAGTGCATCATATTCGCACTACTCCAGGTCCTCCAACGTCCAGCTGCCCTCGTCGTCTTGATCCTGCGCGGATGAAAATCGCAGAACAGGAATTCGACGAGATGCTGCTGAGTGGTACAGCGTGCAGATCAGAGAGCGCTTGGTCTTCGCCTCTTCACCTAGTCCGCAAGAAGGATGACAGCTGGAGACCCTGTGGGGACTACAGAGCGCTGAACGCTCGCACAGTTCCAGACAGATACCCCATCAGGCACGTTCAGGATTTCGCTGACCAGCTGGTAGGTAGCACCATGTTTTCCACCGTGGACTTGATCAAGGCCTACAACCAGATCCCTGTTGCTGAGGAGGATATACCCAAGACTGCCATCACGACACCCTTCGGATTATACGAATTCCCGTATATGACATTCGGGCTTCGTAACGCTGCGCAAACCTTCCAGCGTTTTATGGACGAGGTTCTCCGAGGGTTGGACTTTTGCTATGGGTACCTGGACGATATTCTGGTTTTCAGCCGAGATGATGAGGAGCATCAGGAGCACTTAAAGACTCTTTTCAGAAGGCTAGCAGAGTATGGAGTCCTGATCAACACCAACAAATGCTATTTCGGCCAGTCTGAGGTGAAGTTTCTGGGCTACAGAGTTTCTGCCGCAGGTATTCGACCTCTTGAGTCCAAAGTGCAAGCAATCCTGGACTTCCCAGCACCCAAGACAATTAAGGATTTAAGGCGTTTCCTGGGAATGATTAATTTCTATCGTCGATTCTTACCTTCCGCAGCTTCCTTGCAGGCACCCCTCAACAACCTTTTGACGGGACCGAAAGTCAAAGGTTCTCATCCAGTCACCATGACGCCGGAGCTGCAAGAAGCTTTTAATAAATGTAAGCAGAGTCTTTCACAGGCAGTACTCTTGGTTCACCCAGACCCTCAGGCCGAGCTTGCAATCCAGACCGATGCTTCTGACTCAGCGATCGGAGCTGTTCTGCAGCAGAGGAAGGACAAAGACTGGCAGCCGCTCGCTTTCTTCTCCAGGAAGCTCAGGCCATCCCAGAGGAAGTACAGCCCTTATGATCGAGAGCTCCTGGCTATTTACGAAGCGATCAGGTATTTCCGATACATGGTTGAAGCAAGAACCTTCTCGGTAATTACTGACCACAAGCCACTAACATTTGCTTTTGCCTCACCTCGAGAGAACTGTTCACCTCGTCAGTTCCGATATTTAGATTTCATCAGCCAGTTCACTACTGACATCAGATTCGTGGCTGGTAAGGACAACGTTGTAGCTAATACCTTGTCACGCATTAATGAAGTTCGTTTGCCCCTAGATTACCATTCCCTGGCCCGCGAACAAGCAACGGACTCCCGAGTTGCAGGATTTGCTCCAGAATGGCTCGAGTCTCAAGTTGGAGAAGCTGAGGATGCCAGAGTCAGGTGTCGAGGTATATTGCGACACCGCTGCAGGTACACGACCTTTTATAACGAGATCTTTTCGCAGGCAAGTTTTTGACTCTCTTCATGGCCTGAGCCATCCAGGCGTGAAGGGAACAGTTCGCCTTGTATCAGAAAGGTTCGTCTGGCCTGGAATACGCAGGGAATGTCGACAGTGGGCTAAGGAGTGTCAAGCATGTCAGAGAAGCAAAGTGACGAGGCATACGACAGCACCTTTGTCAGCATGTAAGACTCCATCAGCACGCTTTCGCCACATCCATCTCGATATTATTGGTCCCTTACCTTTATCTTCTGGCTTCAGGTGCTGCCTCACAGTCGTCGATCGCGTCACCCGTTGGCCTGAGGCGTACCCGCTCCAGGACATCACTGCCGAGACCTGCGCAGCCGCCCTGACCTCTGGGTGGATCGCGCGGTTCGGCTGCCCCAAGCACATCACCACCGACCGTGGCAGGCAGTTCGAGTGCCACACCTTCAAGGAACTCGCTGCCCTGGTCGGGGCCTCTCACCACCTGACCACCTCCTACCATCCTGCTGCCAACGGCCTGGTTGAGCGTTTGCATCGCCAGCTCAAGGCCGCCATCACCTGCCACGCTACTACGAGCTGGACCGAGGTGCTGCCCTGGGTGCTCCTTGGCATCCGAAGCGCGTGGAAAGAAGACCTTCAGGCATCGGCAGCAGAACTAGTCTTCGGCAAACCGCTACGTCTACCTGGCCAGTTCTTCACTTCCACTGTCAACGAGCCGGTAGACATGAGCAGCTTGGTGAGCAGACTTCGTTCCCACATGCAGAAGCTGACACCTCAACCCACGTCTTGGCACACTAGCTCCAGTCGACCGTTCTATGTGCCTAAAGACCTGGACAAGGCATCGCACGTCTTCCTCCACCAGGGTCCTGCACGAAGACCACTTGAAGCCCCGTACCTTGGACCATACAAGGTGCTCCAGCGTGACGAGAAGACGATGGACTTAGAGGTCAAAGGGAAGACGCAGAAGGTCACGATAGACCGCGTGAAACCAGCTTTCGTCGCGAGAGAGACGCTTTCATCAACCCTGGACAGTCCACCGGCCGAAGACCAGACTGCGGTCAAGAAGACGAGGAGTGGACGCACGGTCCGGTTTCCCGATTTTTTCCGCCCGTAGTCACGGTCTCAGCGGGGGAGTAGTGTGGCGAGTCGTCGGGCAAGTTGCAAGGCAAGTTGCAACTTGCATGTAAACGCAGCACAGGAATCACGCCACCCGCTGACGTCACATCGCCTGATTCTCGGGGATGCTACTACGCATCGCGTTAGCTCCGCCCACGGCAATATGGCCGCACGCGTATCGATTGCCTATTTGTCTACGCGTTGCGGCCATGTTCCCGAGCAACCCCGCTCCGACATAAAAATGGTCAAGTGGGAGTCGTAATTATTATTAATTATTTTTGGTTATAAATTGACGAATTTTGTAATGAATTTAGACATTCGCTATTTTTAGGGTTTATTGTTAACTTGGTGTCCGTATCGCGAATTATTGTAAAATAGTGAATATATCGGAGTGTTTGTTTTTCGGCATCTTTTATTTATTTCCTTTTAAATTTAAATTAGTAATTTTGAGTTTTGGCAGTTTTCCTAAAAGTTAAATTAAATTAAAGTAAATAGTAAATTCCTAGTAAATTAATATTAATCGTAGGTAGCTAGGTAGCCCCCCGAGCCACCAGCTGCCTTCACTGTTTATGTTATGGATGTGAAAGAGTATTTCACGCAAAAACTACTGAACGGATTTTAATGAAACTTTACAATAATATAGCTTACAATTTTAACCAACTTTCAAAATGGAGGAGGTGTTATGTTCGTTTTGTATGTGCAACGATTACTCCGCCGTTTGTGAACCGATTTTCAATTTTTTTTCTTTTGGTGTAAACAGTAAAGGTTATCATCCCAATTTTGTACCGTATATGAAAAAGTGGTGACCTGATGAAGGGATCCATAAGAAATCGAGGGAATTCCTCAAAATTTACATGGAAACATGTGGAAACAGTAAAGGTTATCATCCCAATTTTGTACCGTATATGAAAAAGTGGTGACCTGATGAAGGGATTCATAAGAAATCGAGGAAATTCCTCAAAATTTACATGGAAACATGTGGTGACTTCGGTTTCGTGAGCAGTATTCTAAGCATATTGTTACGTGCTAGGGTTCGAGGATTCGGAGAGAAAGACCTGGTGACTCTCTGGAAGACTTTATTCACTGACACTAGCTCACACAAATCACTAAGTCCAAACACTAAGCACTAGATCCAAATCACTGAGCACTATCACTGTCCTAGGTCCTAGCCGAGTCGTAGGTTCACTATCACAATCACTCACTATTGATCACTTGTTTTCACTTCGAAGTCGCCTCGAAGATCGCTCAGATAAAACTGAATGCCGGGCCGTCCACCTGCGCCTATTTATATGGGCGACTCGAATTCTAGAAAGTTCCTTACTCGATTCACGTAAACAAGTAAACACGTAAACAAGTAAACAACGGTCGGAACTTTCTAGGAGATTCGAGCATGTACCAACTAGCGTCATCTAGTTTCGAGTAGGGGATTTATGTGTAGTGTCCCCTAGTTTTGCCGGTTCGACGCTAGATGGCTCTGTGTGTCCGTATCCGTAACACTACTCCCCTCTTAGAGATGCTCGTCCCGAGCATCATTATTACTGCCATGGTAATGCGCCAGACGGTCTATGTGTACCACTTTGAATGTCCTTCTTGGTTGCTTTTGAATCCTGTAAGTCACATCATTCAATCGGGTAACCACTTTGTATGGGCCGTCCCACTTGGTCTGCAACTTTGGAGATTTCCCTTTTCGCCGAGTTGGGTTATGCAACCACACCAGTGACCCTTCTTCGAAGCCGCTCGTGTTCGATTTCCGGTCGTATCTGGTCTTCATGTTCTCACTTGACTGCAACCCATTTTCCCGAACCATGGCGTGTATATAGCGCATCTTTTCCCTTAAATCGCAGACATAGTCTTGTACGGTCTTCGGTTCCTCCGGTGACCCTCCTGTCAAGAGGTCTACTGGTACTCGCAGTTCTCTACCGTAATTGACATACGCCGGGGTAGCTTTTATGCTCTCATGCTCGGCGGTACGGTACGACAGAAGGAAGAGCGGTATATACCTGTCCCAATCCTTTTGTTTGTCATCTACCAGTTTCGCCAAATGCCTCTCAAGGGTCTGGTTAAATCTCTCAACCATTCCATCAGACTGAGGATGGTACGCGGTGGTCCTCGTTTTATGCATTCCCAAAATTCTGCACACTTCCTGGAAGACCTGCGATTCGAAATTCCTGCCCTGATCGGAATGGATTTCTAGAGGCACACCAAAGCGTGATATTACTTCTTCGACTAGCTTAGAAGCAACTGTTGTAGCTTCCTGGTTTGGTATGGCGAACACTTCGGGCCATTTGGTGAAGTAATCCATGACCACCATAAAATACTTGTTTCCCGATTCCGTTACAGGAAATGGCCCAGCTACGTCAACTGCAATTCGTTCCCACGGTGCGCCAACGTTATACAAGCGCAGGTTCCCACGGCTCCTTGTTTGTGGTCCCTTCACTGCAGCGCAAGTAGTACATTTGCGGCACCAATCCTGCACATCATCTCGACAATGCAACCAGTAGAATCGTTCTCGCACTTTTGTTAATGTCCTCTTGACACCTAGATGACCTCCTGATACGCCATCGTGTATTTCACGGAGAACATCTGGTACTCTCGTCCTTGGGACAACTATCTGAAGATGGAACTCTCTGCCGTTAGTCTTCTCCCATTTCCGGTAAAGTATTCCATTTTGAAGTATCAGACTGTCCCATTGCGCCCAGTACGCCTTAGTGACAGCGCCAGTGGGTGCAACCTCACTCCAGATTGGTTTTACGTCACCGCGTTTCTTCCATGTGATGATATGCCGAAGGTCGTCATCTCTTTCCTGAGCCGCTCTCATAGCATCATTCTCCCAGAGACCCAAGGGACTTGTTCTAGTTAACTTTAATGTTATTTCATTAGATTCCTGCTTAACACAGTGTTTGCAGTCCTCTGAACACGGCCTTCGTGAAAGTGCGTCGGCATTCCCATGCGCCTTTCCGCTGCGGTGTTCCGTCTTGAAGTCATACTCCTGTAGTTGTTCAATCCATCGAGCTACTTGGCCTTCTGGGTTCTTGAATTGCAGTAGCCACTTCAAGGCTGCGTGATCAGTTCGCAGTAAAAACTGTCTGCCGATGAGATATTTGCTGAAATGTTGTAGCGTCTTTACAACAGCCAAGAGTTCTCTTCTTGTCACACAGTAGTTTCTCTCTGGCTTAGATAAAGATTTGCTGAAATATGCAATTACAACTTCTCTTTCACCCTGTTTTTGAGATAACACCCCTCCAATGGACGTGTTGCTTGCGTCCGTGTCGACTATAAACTGACCTGCAGGTTGTGGATACCCCAGGATTGGTGTTTCACACAGATGTTTCTTCAGTTTCTGAAAAGAATCTTCAGAAGTCTCGTCCCAAATAAACTGTCGTTTATCCTCTGTCAGCCGATGTAATGGCTTGGCTATCTCCGAGAATCCCTTAACAAAACGCCTGTAGTAGGAGCATAGGCCGAGAAATGCCCGCACTTCGGTTTTGTTCTTAGGGGTTGGCCAATTTTGAACTGCTTCCAGTTTCTCCGGGTCCGTCTGGATTCCATCACTGGAGATGACATGGCCGAGATAATTGACCTTACTCCTGAATAAACGACATTTTTTCGGATTCAACTTTAACTTGGCCCCCTCTATTTTGGCGAAAACACGTTCTAAGTTTCGCAAATGGTCCTCGAAGTCGCGGCCAACAATGATGACGTCGTCCAAGTAGACTAAGCAAGCCTCTCCAACTAAGCCTGCCAGTACACACTCCATGAGTCGCTCAAATGTGGCAGGTGCGTTGCACAATCCAAAGGGCATGACGTTAAACTGCCATAAACCTTTACCGGTGGAGAAAGCTGTCTTCTCCTTGTCTTTTGGGTGAATTTCCACCTGCCAGTATCCAGATTTCAGGTCCAGGGTCGAGAACCATTTCATGCCACTCAAGGTATCCAGAGTGTCGTCAATTCGAGGTAATGGATAGCTGTCCTTCTTAGTGACATCATTGAGACGCCTGTAGTCCACACAAAATCTTGTGCTGCCATCTTTCTTCTTCACTAACACAACAGGTGAGCACCACGGACTTGCAGACGGTTCAATAATCGTATGCCTTCTCATGTCCTCCAAAAGGCTTTCAACTTCTTTTTCCTTTGCAATGGGTATCCGTCTTGCTCGTTGACGAATTGGGTTCTCGCTTCCGGTATCTATCCTGTGCTGAACCATCGACGTTCTTCCAAGGTCGCCTTCCTGACTGGAGAAGATATTCGCGTGGCGTTGTAAAAACTTCTTAGCTTTCATGCTCTGCGAATAAGTCAGATTACGCTTGCAGTCATCGAGTAGCTCAGTCACTATTCCATAGTTGCTGCTGTTGGCTGAGTCTGAGCCTGTGATCGAACTACACTTTCTCATCCAGACAACTTCCTTGCACTTTCCAATGACGTCACCTTTGTTCAAGCAGATCTCGCGATCACCAAGATTCAAAACCTTGACCACAGCGTTACTGCTTCCACTAACAAGGGTTCTCGCCGTCATCAGTTTTTGCGCTGATGTCTTGGTAGGTGTGTCTTCGATCAACACACATCTGTTTGACTTCTTCTTTCCAGCTGGCGGTAGTTTCACCAGCACTCTAGCTTCCGCTCGTCCAGGTATAATGACTTCCTTTACACATGCGACTTTCCCGCAGACGCCTCCAAGGATGAAAATTTCTTCTTCGCCACACTTGAAAACTCCGTCAGCGACATTAATTCCGCAGTTATGCTTCTTCATGAAATCCAAACCCAAGATGCAATCATCCACAATCTCAGCCACGATAACGTCATGAGGGTAAGAGGACCCCCCTACATTCATCATAACTGACATTTCTCCCAGGACGGGTATTGGCTGACCGGAGGCAGTAAGAAGCCGACAGTTAATTCTCCTCCTGTGCCTCCTTGCGGCTTTTACCAAATTTGGGTTCACTATTGTTCTAGAGGCTCCTGTGTCTAGAGTCATTTTGCAATCCGTCCCGTTAATAGTCCCCTGGATCACAAGACTATTCCCGCTGCTTGCTTGGGAAACAACAGTTATTGGGGCTTCCTCCGCGTCAGCCAGCACTCGCCCCTTAGTCCTGGCTTTTATTCGTTTCCCTGCTCCCGGGCGGGGGGACGAAGCCCCTTGCTTCATCAGCTCCTCCATTTGTTCCTCGAGCCTTTTCATTCTTGCCATCTGAGTCTCCTTCTGCGGGCAGTTGAGCTGAAGATGGCCCCTCTCACCGCACTTGTAGCACATGGCTCCAAAACTTCTCTTCGTGGGAGCCTTGACCTCCTTAACATCCTCAGAGACCTCATGGATCTTATGGGTCTGTCGTATGTCACGGCGAACAACCTCGACCTCCAAAGCATGCGCCAATGCTTCCTTTAGCGAGGTGTGGTGACGTAGCCTCACTGCAGCTCTGACCTCGAGGTCCCTGATTCCGTCGACAAATGCTTGCACAATATTCGTGTCGATCATCTTGGAATCGGCTCCTGGGTGTGCCTTCTTGACAAGTTTTTCAATTTCCAACGCCCATTGCTGTAGTCCCTCTCCTGAGCATTGGACTCTGTCACGAAGTTGAGCACGGAACACGTGCTCCAGGTGTCGCTCCCCGTATCTGGATTCAAGGGCCTCCATCAGGTCTTGGAACCCCTTCCCTGTATGTGCTTCTAGGACCGACAAAGCTTGCCCTCTGAGCGCAACAGTGAGAGCGGTCAGGCATTGTTCGTCAGTCCATCCGTTGGCAGAAGCAACCGTCTGGAATTGCTGACGATAAGCGTTCCAAGAAGTAGTACCGTCGTATGGTGGCACTTTAACTCTTGGTCCTTGTACCACTACTCCGGTAATTCCACTAGACGTCGCGACTCCTGTAGTTTCCAGGCGCACTTTCCACTTCTGTAGTTCTGTGAGGCCGGTTTTCACATTTTCCATATCCACTCCTAGCCCGGTAACTCGTTCTTCCATAACATCGACATCTTTCCGAAGCTTAGTCACCGTGTCACTAACATCCTTTATAGCCAATAGCGCTTTTTCTTGGAGGTTCTTTTGTTGCTCTTGAGACTCCTGCAAAGCGCCGAGCTTGCGGTCTTGTGATTCCATCATTGCCCGAATTTCAGCCCTTTGAGAATCTTGCAAAGCCTGACTTTCAGCTCTTTGAGACTGAATTAACTCAATTATGCTTTTCAATTGAAGAGCCATTTGAGGGGCCGTAGAAACTACGGGCGTGGCAGGATGGATGGAGCTAGTCGACGGAGCCTGAGCAGGCGGGGCCAAGTGGGCGGAGCCAGTGGGCGTGGCCTGAGTAGGCGTGGCCTGGTGGGCGGAGCTAGTGGGCGTGGCCATGTCCAGAGTGGGCGGGGCCTGAGGGGCGTGGTCGGTGGGCGGATCCCGGTGGGCGGAACCAGTGGGCGTGGTTTTACCCAAAGTGGGTGGAGCCTGGGGGGCGTGGTCAGTGGGCGGAGCCTGGTGGGCGGGGCCAGCGGGTGGGACCTGCCCCGCAGTGGGCGGAGCTTGGTCCCCAGTGGGTGTGGCCTCCGCAGCTCCACCTCCAACTCCTCTCTCGGAGTCAATGGCAGCAGCTCGCTGCGCCCTTGTCCTGACACTCCCCTTGAAGTCCTCTCTCGGAGTCAATGGCATCTCCAAATCTCACTTCCGACACCAGTTGGTTCGTGCTAGGGTTCGAGGATTCGGAGAGAAAGACCTGGTGACTCTCTGGAAGACTTTATTCACTGACACTAGCTCACACAAATCACTAAGTCCAAACACTAAGCACTAGATCCAAATCACTGAGCACTATCACTGTCCTAGGTCCTAGCCGAGTCGTAGGTTCACTATCACAATCACTCACTATTGATCACTTGTTTTCACTTCGAAGTCGCCTCGAAGATCGCTCAGATAAAACTGAATGCCGGGCCGTCCACCTGCGCCTATTTATATGGGCGACTCGAATTCTAGAAAGTTCCTTACTCGATTCACGTAAACAAGTAAACACGTAAACAAGTAAACAACGGTCGGAACTTTCTAGGAGATTCGAGCATGTACCAACTAGCGTCATCTAGTTTCGAGTAGGGGATTTATGTGTAGTGTGTCCCCTAGTTTTGCCGGTTCGACGCTAGATGGCTCTGTGTGTCCGTATCCGTAACAATATTATTATGCTACCAACAAGTAAGATTTAGAGTAAGAAGAGAAGCACAGGGTATAGGTTCGGAAGGTGCTGAGAGAACTCCTGACTCTTTATAGATACACGTTTGGGAGTTTCGATGTTATTTTAAGAACGGAAAGCATAATATGCTACTACGCAAATTACATTCATCATCATCATCATCAATCACTACCATTAACCATTAAAGAACCATGTATCGTCCCGTTTTGACCCTATTATTGGTACTTTTCAAAGTTTTTTTATTACATATCACTTAAACCGCGAGTAACACCGCAGGGCACAGCTAGTAGGTTATAAATTAAACAAGATTATATTATTTAAATGTGATAATATTGTTAACATCAAACATTGGAAAAAATATTATATACTTGGATAAAATTTTTAATTTAACAACTATCCAAAAAAAAACTTGAGAGATGTCAAGGGACACCCGAATGGAACGGAGTTATTTCTTATATTCAAAAAATCTGTACATAATACATATACTCAAAAAAATTATTAAAACAAAAAACTGGTTGCACTCCGGGAGTGCCGGCAGAAGTGAAAATTTGATTATTAACGTTGTGCATTTTTTAAACCCATTTTTGATGAAAATCGATTTTTAAAAAATCGTCAATCAAGTTGTTTCGATCAAGGTTTCGATCAAGTTTCGATCAAGTTTTGAACAAGTGTCGATCAAGTTTCGATAAAGGTTTCGATCAAGGTTTTGATCAAGTTTCGATCAAGGTTTCGATCAAGGTTTCGATCAGGTTTCGATCAAGTTTCGATCAGGTTTCGATTTTTAAAAAATCGTCAATCAAGTTGTTTCGATCAAGGTTTTGATCAAGTTTCGATCAAGTTTTGAACAAGTTTCGATCAAGTTTCGATAAAGGTTTCGATCAAGGTTTCGATCAAGTTTCGATCAAGTTTCGATCAAGATTTCGATCAAGGTTTCGATCAAGTTTCGATCAAATTTCGATCAAGTTTCGATCAAGTTTCGATCAGGTTTCGATCAAGGTTTCGATCAAGTTTCGATCAAATTTCGATTAAGTTTCGATCAAGGTTTCGATCAAGTTTCGATCAAGGTTTCGATCAAGTTTCGATCAAGTTTCGATAAAGTTTCGATCAAGTTTCGATCAAGTTTCGATCAAGGTTTCGATCAAGTTTCGATCAAGGTTTCGATCAAGTTTCGATCAAGTTTCAATCAAGTTTCGATCAAGTTTCAAATTCGAGTTCGAGTTCGACACAAAACACTACTCTCCAACCGTCTTACGCGTTTTGTATGGTTTTTCGATCAACACGAAAATCTATCGCGAGTTTCACAGTTTTTACCCATCCCACAAGTGCTCAACGCCGCTAAAGAAGTTTTCACTTCAAAAAACGCCATCTATTGACGCCCAGGAATACTAACAACGCGTCGATGTTCATTCTCAAAAAACGCCATCTAGTTGACGCACAGGAATACTATCAACGCCCTCTGCCCCTACCATGCAGGTACTAATAAGAAAACGCCATCTATTGACGCCCAGGAATACTAACAACGCGTCGCTATTTATTCTCAAAAAACGCCATCTACTTGAGGCATAGGAATACTATCAACGCGCAACGCCCTCTGCCCCTAACATGCAGGTATTAATAAAAAAGTGTCGTTACAATTTTTTTGGCCTAGCCTCCTTTCGCAACGCGCGAAAAGGAACTCCATTCCCAAAAATGATTAATCTGAATTAGACCCAGATTCTGTAAAATCTAGTTCAGATATCACTTGTAGAGGGCTCATTGTTATTTAATGGATCTGATTCGGCGATTTTTGACGTGACAACGTCTTATAATTCGATGCAGCCGGCTGCACGCACGAAAAAACATGACTCATGCGGCGTTACCTCGCTCTGAGGCGTTCCATTTAGGGCTTGAAGTGCAAGCGAGAGCGCGAAACGAGCGACAAAGAGGCACGTTTTCACGTTCAACTCTCGTCAGTAAACCAACTTTTCAGACAACCGTTTTTTTTTGCGATTAACTTGTCACCGAATCTTTTTGGCCATGAAACTCAATGCCCAGATGATTTACCCACATAAATAATCAAAGAAACCTCTATAAAAGAAGAAAACTTGAGAGGTGTCAAGGGACACCCGAATGGAACGAAGTTATTCATTTATGTTCAAAAAACCTGTATACATATACAGATACACTCAAAAAAATTATTAAAAAAACGCCATCTATTGACGCACAGGAATACTTACTATCAACGCCAACAACGCCATATCTGCCCCTAACATGCAGGTACTAATAAAAAGTGTCGAGGTCATAATATCAAGGTCAAGTTCAGTCTAGCCTTCAGATTTACGCCGAACGCGGGATAAGGAACTTCGTTCCAAAAGTCGAGTACTGAATGTTCATTATAATATTATAGAGATGACAAGAGAAACGAATTGTTCGGTCAATTGGTTGCTGAAGAATTTAAATACATACTGCCATAATATTATGTGCGCGCACAAGGTGCCATGAAGAAATTTTATGATAATATGAGAAGCGGAGGGTCGACATATTGACAACCTTCAATATGAAAATACATTGTCTTATGTAGTAATTTTACTTAAAATTATGAATCTGTTAAAATACTTATATATGTCGTATTTTTTATTAATCTGTAATGTTCTTGATTTGTTTAAGTGTATAATTAGAACCTATAATATTGAATAAATCGTTTTTACTGTGTCCAGTGAGTAAATACTCATACAATAAAGTAAATACTCAGTATTTACTGAGTTTGAGTTTTTACTCTGACTCAGTTTTTACTGCCTTACCCATTCTTAGAAATACTTTGCTAAAAGTTTTAGCAAAATATTTCTTTCCTACGTTTTTTAATTTATTTATTTTTTAATTTATTCGTGACCATGGATACAAGTCCTTCAGCCGTAAAAACAAATAAATTATAAAATTAATTAGAATACATAACATTAGAAACATATAACGTTACAACTTACAAGACATTACATAGGTATTTAGTGAGTAACAAAATATTTAAATACTTAAATTAAACAAACTTATGACATTTATAAATACGAATGAGACATGAGTCATGACATTTCAAATATAAACTTAAAAAAAAAACAATTAGGTACATAAATTTAACAAACATAACCTAGAAATTAGAGCTCTAAATTTCTTATTAGGTACTAAATTTTTCCTATAGTATTTACAATATACTTATAAATAGGGTGAAAGTAAATAGTGTTTCCTAATAGATCTTGACTGAGGCGGGGGACACTTAAAGAGTTCTGTTCAGCTATTTCTTTGATCATGTCAACAAATATAGATCTCTGTATGGCAAAGACTGGACACTTAAAAAGCATGTGATCGATGTCTGCGTTTTCTTCAGAGCAATGTGTACAGTTACTATTATTTACTATGTTCATTCTGCTGAGATGTGAGGGAATTAGGCAATGTCCAAAACGCAAACGATTAATACTAGTCACAAACTTTCTATCCACATAACCAAGCCTACTGTACCATGGTGATATCGGTAAGTCTCTTTGTATTTCCGAATACCATTTTCCTTTAGTTTCTGTTATTTTCTTCCAATATTCTATCCATAAACTTTTTACTGAGCTTTTAATTTGTGAATAGAAATCCGTGAATGGGACTTTAAAAGTTCCTGAAATGTCCACATCATGTTCCCTACGAGTCACTTGGTCAACAATTTCATTGCCTAATATGCCACTGTGGGAGGGAACCCACACTAATTCTATATTCTTTTCAATCAATTTTCTAAAAAAATATCTTATTCTAAATATAATATAATTTTGTTTATAACACAAACTTTGGTTACAAATAGAATTTAGTACACTTTTTGAATCACTAATAATTAAAATATTTACATTATTTACATTAGTATAAACATATGTCAAAGCAGCTAATATTGCCCAAGCCTCTGCTGTGAAAATACTGCAACTTTGTGGCATTTTAAAACATTTGCTCAGTTTAATTTGTGGGTCATAGTATGCAGCTTTAACTTCATGACTTTTGGAACCATCTGTATATATTGTGTAAAAATCTCTTTTATCCTGTAAAAATTGTACAAAGTCAAATTTATTTGCAACGGAGTTTAAATGACACTTAATAGTAAAATAGTTAATTGTAATCTCATAAGGATACTGATAAATTGGCCACTTATTACTCGTATACATATTTTTAGCACATTTTTTTGTTAAAAACATAATTGTTGGTATTTCAGGTAAAGAAGCAGAAATGAGATTATTACATGTAATAATTGGTGAAGCTGACCCTACAATTTCTACAGGATGCAACAATTGGTTCACTATAAAATTGTTATCACAGGATAACTGTTTAAGACAAAATCTCTCAGCCAATTGTAAACGGCGCAGAGACAATGGAGGTATACAATTTTCTATTTCCATAGACACAATAGGGGTAGTGCGCATGGCACCACTTATTATTCTTAAACCCATATTCTGTATAACATCTAATTTCCTTAGTAATGTTATATTTGCATTCATATAAGCTAATGAACTATAATCAAAATGACTTCTGACTATGCTTTTGTACAACATGTTAAGAGTTTTTGGGTCTGAACCCCAAAATGTTCCTGCCAAACTTCTCATTACATTTATGCTTCTCATAGCATTCTGGCATACATAGTTTATATGTTTATCAAATTTAAGTTTATCATCAATAATAACTCCTAAAAATCTGTGTTGATTCACAACGGGAATTCTGTCATTATTATAAGTTATATTTACAGACTGTGCAGGTACATCTTTACTAAATATTAACACCGAACTTTTTTCTGAACTAATTTCTAATTTTAAAATATCCTTGTAATAATTTTGTAATTGAGCTAATGCCCTATTTATAAGAATGATAGCTGTATTTAAGTTTTTATTTACACAGTACAAAAGCAAGTCATCAGCAAATTGCAAAACTTTTACTCCAAGTATATTTACAAATTTAAATATTTGAGATGTATAAAAGTTATATAGAGATGGTGATGTCGTAGCACCTTGCATTGTGCCTTTATTGACCTTTTGTGGCCCATGCAATTTATTATTGAATTTGACATAGACTTTTCTGTCATATAAAAATTTGTATATCCATTTTAAAGTTTTTACCGGAAATCCTAGTTCTTGTAAAACTTTTATTAACACTTCAATGTTAACACTATCAAAAGCAGCTTTTACAACTAAAAATACACACACAGCACTACAGTGACTTAGTTTTGCCTTTTTTAAATCCTCTATAAATGATACAAAGCTTCCAGAACAACTTTTTCCTTTCCTAAATCCGAATTGAATATCCGGTAAAAAGTTTTGTGATTCAGCAAAGTAATCTAATCTTAGTTTTAACATGTTTTCAAAGAGCTTACCTAAACATGATGATAGGGAAATGGGCCTGTAGGAAGTTGGATTACCAGCAGGTTTATTTGGTTTTAAAATAGGAATGACACATTGAGTTTTCCATGACTCTGGTATTACTAAACTATCCCATAATCTATTATAAATATTTAAAAGTATTTCTATGGCATTAGGGTGTAGTTTCTTAATTAAAATATATGGTATACTATCCAAGCCTGGTGTTGTGTCTTTTCTACTTTTTAAAGATATGTACAATTCGCTTAGTGTAAATGGCTTATTAAGAAATGAATTACTTTCATCTTCAACGGCTTGATCAAAAATAGTTTTTAAATTACTTTCATTTATCTGAGACTGATCTGTGATTTTGTTCAAAAAGGATGGTACCCAATTATCATTTAAATACCTATTATGGGAGGTACCTATTCTCCTAAATCTTTTAATGTATCCCCATATTCTAGATACTGGTGTCATTCTATTAAAACTACTACACAAGTCATGCCATGATTTAACCCTTTCCTCCCTTAATATTCTTTTCTTTTGAGCATCTAACTTTTTATAAGTAATAAAATTGTCAATACTGGGTGAAGATCGATAATTTATTAAAGCTTCCTTGGACTTTCGAACTGCATCTTCACATTTTTGGTTCCACCAAGGAGCTGGTTTTCTCAATGGCTTTGAAATTGGCTTTATATTTTGTTTTGGTACTGTTACTGATCTTAGATTACTTAAAATACTGACAAAACTATTGTATAACTGAAGTGGTTCTAAATTATTATTATCTACATTTAATTCTGAAAAATATGTCTCTGATAACTTAAAATATTTATTCCAATCTGTTTTACTGTAAATATATTTTTCTTCCACAGGACGAACTTCATATATTGAGGGCTGTACATTAATAGTTACCTGAGTTGGATAGTGGTAGCTGCCCATTGGATCACTGTGGACAAGCCATTCGCAAAGAGGAGCTAAAGAAGGACTAACAAGAGTTAAATCAATTGCAGATGGATTTCTATTTGGTGCCTGAACTGTTGTGACACTGCCATCGTTCAATATACACATGTCAAATTCATCTATGATGTTAAACAAACTGTTACCTCTGTTATTGTTTGAGTGGCATCCGAATAAAATGTGGTGTGCGTTAAAGTCTCCCATGATGAGAAATGGCTTAGGAGTTTCAAGTAATACTTTTTTTAATTTATTTGTATCAAACCTGTTATTAGATGGGCAGTACACACATAAAATGTGTATTGTTCCTATTGTAGTTTCTAATGATATACAAATATTTTGAATACTTTCGTAAAAAGTTGTATTTACAATTTTATATTTGAGGTTTTGTTTAATGAGTATACCTACTCCATTATGTGAATTTAATGAATCTTTACGTATGAAATTATAAGGTGTAAAATCTGGAATTATACTTGAACTCCTAAGCCATGTCTCATTTAACAGACATATGTCTATATTGTGATCAAAAAGAAATGTTTTTAATAAGGCTCTTTTATTCTGCAAGCTTTGTATATTAAATTGTGCTATATTTAAATATGTATCCATTATGTGATTAAATTAGATAATAGTATATCTTTAATTCTTTTATTCGTGACTGGAGTATTGTTATTACCGAGGATTACAAGAGACTTAACTAAGGCATTCATTATAATGTCATTATTCAAAATTTGTTCTACATCGAAATTTGTTTTAGTGTTACCAACAGTATTTACATTAATAGGTTTAGAAATAGCTGGAAAAGATTTAGGGTCAGTGAGCAACGGAACACTACTCACCACAGTGGCATAGCTACGGTTAACATTCTGATATTTGGACTTCTTTTCCTGCATTTTCTTCTGTTTCACTGGACAGTCTCGTGAGATGGCCAAATGATTTCCGCTACAGTTGAGGCATACAATTTCTTCTACATCACATTCTTTGTATGAGTGCCGTCCAGCACATGAGGAGCACATTTGCTCTCCTCGGCAAACTTTGGCAGAGTGGTTGAACTTGAGGCATTTGAAGCATTGCAATAATGGTGGTATGTATAAATGTACTGGATACCTGAACATTTGTATGTAGGCGTATTGAGGTAAAATTGTACCAGTGAAGGTAACTGCTATTGTACCCAATGGAGTAAGTTTCCCTTCAACTTTCTTAAAAAATCTTTTAATTGAAATCACTTCTGTGTCGCATGCAATGTTTTTGTATATAACTTCATTGGACAGATCCTTAGGCACATATTTTATAACACCAGTAATTTCCGACTGGTGGGCCGGTACAAAGGCTTTCAGTTTATTTTTTGTTAAAAAATGATCCATTTTTAAGAAGTTATTCGCAGGAGCGGGCTTCTTAAAGGTGACACCAACTTTATGAGCGTTAACTCTATGAACTCCTATGATGCCCTTAACATTTTCCGTGAATAGTTTGGTCAAAGCAATGGGATTTTTGTTTCCCAATTTTTCATTGTTTATCGATTCTACATACACAACGCAATCGCTACTATAGTTCTCCGGGAATTGCCTTTTATAATTTGTTTTTGTAAACATTCTATAATCCACTGTACAGCTATCGATAGCATCCAATTTTCTTTTCTTAGAAGTATCTGTGGGGGCCGGACCCCCGTCGCTATCTACACTCATCTTATTTTTAAATTATTTAACACTATTGAAAAAGTACTATTTACAACTATATTACAGTAATATTACTGGAAAATTATTTTTTATAAAGCAGAGAAAATTTTGAACACCCGCTCTTTTCGGCTTCCCGCCAAAAACCTACGTTTTTTTAATTTACTACAAAGTTGCCACATGCAAAGAAAGAAGACGTAGAATATTATGACATTTCTCAATTCATAGATGACAGTGAGATTTTGTCAACAAAAATAATGGGATTTGGTTTCGATCTGCCCGTGATCTGTCCCATTTTATTTTATTTCTATTGTGAAAATAAACAAATTGATCTATTTACTATTAATATCATAATGTTAAAAACCTCTTACAAAAAAGGATCACAGTGAATGCAAATATTGAAAGATTAAGTTGACGGTGAACAAACAGTGTTGAAATGTCCGCAAATGATTTGGAAGGCAACGAAGATTTAGATCATGTTACCTTGGTGCGAATGTCGGACGTCCAACCTGATAAAACGGAGCTGTATTTGGACGACGACATGATAGAAAACTTGGAGTACGACAACGAATGCGTGATAGATGATCGTAACGAGGACTGCACTATTGGGAGTATGGTCCCTATAAAGTGGGAAGAAGTGGAAGACTCTCAGAGTACTGACACAGATTGCGCCAGCGAGCAGGGAAAGTCGGAGAGCGCGGACGACAGTAATGATACTTCCGAGTATATTATACCGGATATCACAAGATCCAATGTTGAAACTAAGGTAAGGTCGCCGTGTTCTAGTGCAGTGCTTCCCAACCTGTGGTCCGCGGACCCCTGGGGGTCCGCGAGTATATTATGTATGGGGGTCCGCAATGTCATCTCTGGACCATACATAAATGCTAATGTCTTGTGATCAACAATAACATCAACCTTCACTACTATTCTAGTGTAAAGCTTTGCAGATGTCGTATGATATTCTCGAGGACCAACAAAATTTTTCTTTTGTTAGGACAAGGTATCACTTGATTGTCTAACAAGTAGGGATAGAAAAGTCAGTTTGTGTATTATCTCTTGTTAGATTGTCTCTCCCACTGGTTTTAAGAGTAAAGAAAGTTAACAGAGCTCAGCATGAGCTACTATAAAGCTAATAATTTAAATATCACTTATTCACCGAGTAAAAGCTGTACGGCACATTATTAAGCTGTTTACTTTATTTGTTTACATTCAGAGCACAATGAATTGAAATAGTAGATTATAATATTATGTAAATTCCTAACATTGTTTTCAAATAAACAAACACACACAATTAATATTTCAGGAGAAAGTAACAGAAATATCAAACCAATCACCGAGCAGTTGGCCGACCTTAGAAATTCTGCCAGGTGGCGTCATCAAAGACGCTGACAAATACGAGGACATGTATTCCGACAAGAACCGATTAAAGAATAATGAGATGGTGTACGCGTGTGCAAAATGTTCCCAGAAGTACAAACATTTGTATTGCCTAGTGCGACATGTAAAGTGGCATGAAGATGAAGAGAAAAAACTGAAAAATTCAATCACAACTACTGTGACACCAACAAGTAAGTATTTAAACCAATAGAATATGTTACTCCTTAGAATATGAATATATTACTCCAATAGAATATGTTACTCCAATAGAATATGTTACTCCAATAGAATATGTTACTCCAATAGAATATGTTACTCCAATGTTTTCATACTAGAGACAGCATCAGCATAGACAGTAAATAAACATCTATACTAATATTATAAAGCTGAAGAGTTTGGTTGTAAGCGCTAATCTCAGGTAAGTACTACTGATCCAATTCAATCACAACTACTGTGACACCAACAAGTAAGTATTTAAACCAATAGAATATGTTACTCCAATGTTTTCATACTAGAGACAGCATCAGCATAGACAGTAAATAAACATCTATACTAATATTATAAAGCTGAAGAGTTTGGTTGTAAGCGCTAATCTCAGGTAAGTACTACTGATCCAATTCAATCACAACTACTGTGACACCAACAAGTAAGTATTTAAACCAATAGAATATGTTACTCCAATGTTTTCATACTAGAGACAGCCTCAGTATAGACAGTAAATAAACATCTATACTAATATTATAAAGTTAAAGAGTTTGGTTGTAAGCGCTAATCTCAGGTAAGTACTACTGATCCAATTTGAAAAATTCTTTCAGTGTTAGATAGCCCATTTATCGAGGAAGGCTATATTATATTATCACGCTAAGACTAATAGGAGCAAAGAAACAAAGGAAAATGTGGAAAAAACGGGAAAAATTATTTGAAAGGACTTATCTCACAAACTACTGGAGCAATTTTATTAATACATTTTAAAAATATTGTATACATTTTTGTAAAATGATCAGACAAAGAAAAGTAGATCTTGTAATTTTTTTATACTGTAATAGCTTTTCACTATAATTTCTCCTTTACTTCTTACTATATCAATAATAATAATAATAATTACAGCAATAATATAATAAAATATTATTTTTTTCAGGAAGTTTATTGAAACCCATAAAAAATGCTGTTCAGCCGAAGAAAGAAGAGGGTGTCGTGAAAAAAGTAATATACAAGTTGAAGTGTGAGAAAAATACAAAAATACAAAAATTTCCAAAGCGCACCAAACGTAAAAGTAATTGTTCATAGTATATTATGTTTACTTGTTAGATGTTTGTAGATTATGTACAATGGGGAATATGCACATACTTTTTGGTTATAAAAAAATCGGCCAAGTACGAGTTGTACTCGCGCACAAAGGGTTCCGTACCACTAAAGAGCAAAAATAGGCTAAAAATGGTATTTTTTGTATGGGAGCCCTTAATTATTTAATTTATTTAAATTTTATTATTAATTATTAAAGTACAAATACAATTAAGTATTTTGTGAACATTTCAATTGTCTATGTGTTGCCGTTATTGATAAAGAGAAAAAAACTATGTTTGTTATATGGGAGCCCCCCTTAAATATTTGATTTATTTTGTTTTTAGTATTTGTTGTTATAGCGGCAACAGATATACACAATCTGTGAAAATTTCAGAAGTCTAGCTATAGCGGTTCTTGAGTTACAGCCTGGTGATAGACAGACGGACAGACATCGAAGTCTCAGTAATAGGGTCTCGTTTTTACCCTTTGGTTACGGAACCCTAAAAAATATGCTTCTGTGGGCATTCATAGCAAAATCAGTTTATGAATATCACTGAAAAGAACAATTTTACTTGCTTTTAAAGTCTTAAAATCAAGTATGTTGTTAAATGCATTGTATAAAAAAATATATATAATTTAGTTTTTCTAATATTGGCTGAAGTGGAACACGCACATGTTTTTTAAATTCTGCTTTCCATTTGGAATTTTAAAAAAATGTTTTCATGAATATTCCCAGTAACAGCGTAAGGGGGGTGGTCGCCCAGGGTGCCGAATAAAAAGGGGCACCGAGGGCCAACAAAAAGTGTGCTGGTAGCGCTAAAACACAATTTTTTATCACTGCATATTCCCTACTGTTAGTTTAGTTCTAGGTGAAGAAAGAGATGCATATATATTGTTGAATGATGCCAATTTGGCCACCAAAAATTCAAAAATTTTATTTCAAAAGCACTATTTTAGTGTTTTTATCTATACTAATATTATAAAGAGGTAAACTTTGTTTGTTTGTTTGTTTGTTTAATTGTAATGAATAGGCTCAAAAACTACTGGACCGATTTTAAAAATTCTTTCACCATTCGAAAGCTACTTTATTTACGAGTAACATAGGCTACTTTTTATTGTAGAAAATATAGGGTTCCGTAAGATATTTGGGTTTTTCTGACACAAGGTGAAAAAAATCAACCAGAAAAGTTACTTATTTTGCGTACGCTGCCTAAACTATAAAAGATAGAACCATACAATGTTCTAAGTAAATGTAGATCTTATAAATATCTACAAAAATGTCTGCAACACACTATACCTATCTAAGTCAAATGAGGCACAGCACCCATTTTTTTATTTAAAAATCTTGATTTTTTTGGACTACATTTAAACGCATTTATTTTACTCATGCTGATAATCCTTATTAAAATTAATTATTTCATCACTAAGTACAGTTTATGTAGATAATATTTGGTGTTTGAATGATTAAAATTGGACGTTTGGTTTAGAAGTTATGGTGAAATTAAAAATTGCGATTTATGCCCGTTTCGAAGTGGGCGCTACCAACTTACCAAGGCGGGGGTGCGCAGTAACGAAGATTATTACCGGCCCTGCAGCTGGTGAATTAGTTCATATACCGAGAATACCAATGATCCCTACTGATTTTCCTATACCCTGCAAAAGGCTCCAATTTCCTGTGAGACGTAGCTTTTGCGGCGGTACCGATCAATGCGGGCCACGGGTAGTATTAAATGAATATAAAACTGCTGAATCAATCAATTTTAATCATTTCTTCAGTGGCTATATATTTTATACCCGTGCGAAGCCGGGGCGGGTCGCTAGTGTTAAATATGACTTAATATTGGTATACCCTGGTTTTCGAACTTGAAGAAATTTGGCCATTGACATATCGCTACTTGTCTTTTTCATACGCGAACATATTATTATTGCTATCGCGCTCTGTAGCGTACTTTTGGAATCAAGATATCTAGATTATGACCCTCTAACTCAGCGGTTCTCAAACTTTTTTGGTGGCTGAACCCTTTTCGATAAGTCATATTTTTTTTAAATAAGAATGTTTTGTCTTTAAATGAATTTCAATTTCAGTAAACAATTTGTGTTTCGCTTGCTGAGCCCTTATAGTCTAAGATCCCACTGCAGAATTGTGCAGGTATCGAGTACACGCTTAAAACCACATTCTTACAAATATTTATGATAAGGAGAACATATTTCTACTGGGGTGCCAGTCCAAGTGTGGCCGCAACTATTTAAAAAAAAAAATTAAAAATTGAGTTTGCGGGATAAAATGTTTTCATCGGGTATTGAAAGCAAACATGGTTCATTTCACGGCAATGAGTATAGAGATTTAGAAAAATCCGGTGTGCCATTGGGCACCCGGCCGCAACTCTATTGTAACCAGGCGTGAACAGGTACGATTCCGATATATTTTTGCATCCATAACGTATATTGATCTTTTATATATCATATGGAAGCTTATTTTCCTCTTATTATTATAATATAGGTGTGCCTAATTAAATCTGGCCGCAAATAAGGGGTGCCGGCTGTCAAAGATGGCAAACTATCGAAGGTTGAGGGAAAGGGAGCTAGCGCGTAACATTACGGGTCTAACGAGGATAGTGATTGTACGTCATGTTAGTGTACTTAACCATCGGTTAAGTACACTTACATGAAGGCCGCCCTTATTTTTTAATTTTACTTTAATTTTATTATTAGTGATTAAATTACACATTTAATTGAAGATTTCATAAAATTTTAAAGTGCCTATCCATTACCGACTTAGAGCGAAAAAGGCCAAAAAATCACTTAGTATTTTGTTGTTATAGCAGAAACAGATATTATACACAATCTGTGAAAATTTCAGAAATCTAGCTATAGCGGTTTTTGAGATACAGCCTGGAGACAGACAGACAGACAGACAAACAGACAGACAGACGGACAGACAACGAAGTCTCAAAACTCAAACAAACTCAAGTTTTTTTTTATTCAGAATAAATTTTTGCAAATATATTCTGAACGTCTACATCAGGGGTCGGCAAGTAATTTTAGGTGCGGTCCGGATACTGTGCAAATTTTTTAACGAGATCTAGAAAAAACACTTGTCTTATGTAGCTTGAAAATATTATTTTAATTTAAATAAAGGTATAACGAATAACATATCTATGTATTAATTGATACTTGGTATAAAATGCATTACAATATTTTACGGTCTAAGATTCGACCTTTCGCGGTTTTGCGGCCCGCCTGTTGCCTACCGTTGCAGTTGGTCTACAATCTACATGATGCCTACCACTGGTTCGGGAACTAACCCGGCGAGAAGAACCGGCTCTCTCAGTAATAGGGTCCCGTTTTTACCCTTTGGGTACGGAACCCTAATAAGAAGATTTTATTGTAAATTAAATATATTCAATTAAAAAACTTGAGAGGTGTCAAGGGACACCCGAATGGAACGAAGTTATTTCTTTTAAATTTAAACCAAAAAAAAAACTGTAAACTCCATCTATTGTCGCCCAGGAATACCAACAACGCGTTGCTGTTTAATTAAAAAAATGCCATCTAATTGACGCACAGAAATACTAACTAATAACGCCCTCTGCCCCTAACATGCAGGTACACTAATAAAATGGCCTTTTTCGCTCTATGTCGATACTTTAACAGACAGCCACTTTAACATTTTTCGAAATCTTCAATTAAATGTGCAATTTAATTACTTACTAATAAAAAAATTAAAATATAAGGGCGGCCCCCATATAAACACACAAATTTTGGCCTAATTTTGCTCTATAATAGTACGGAACCCTTCGTGCGCGATTCCGACTCGCACTTGGCCGATTATTACTATTGTTTGAACAGATGGTTAAGTACACTAACATGATGTACAATCACTATCCTCGTTAGACCCGTAATGTTACGCACTATCTCCCTTTCCCTCAACCTTCGATAGTTTGCCATCTTTGACAGCCGGCACCCCTTATTTGCGGCCAGATTTAATTAGGCACACCTATCTTGTAATAATAAGAGGAAAATAAGCTTCCATTTGATATATAAAAGATCAATATACGTTATGGATGCAAAAATGTATCGGAATCGTACCTGTTCATACCTGATTACAATAGAGTTGCGGCCGGGTGCCCAACGGCACACCAGATTTTTCGAAATCTCTATACTCATTGCCGTGAAATGAACCATGTTTGCTTTCAATACCTGATGAAAACATTTATCCCGCAAACTCAATTTTTTAATTTTTTTTTTAAATAGTTGCGGCCACATTTGGACTGGCACCCCAGCAGAAATATGTTCTCCTAATCATAAATATTAGTAAAAAGGTGGTTTTAAGCGTGTACTCGATACCTGCACAGTTCTGCAGTCGTATCTCGTACTATTACAAGGCCTTTGCAGAGCAAACTTTAAGACTGGTACAAATAGTCAGTACTCAAGATGCATCTCGGTCTCAACACACGGTTCAGGCTCTGTGATTGGTTGGCTGTCAAAATTTGGACCAATCACAGAGCCTGAACCGCGTCTTGAGACCGAGATGCATCTTGAGTACTGACTATTTATACCGGCCTAAGAATGGTTTCTCTGACTAAAATATTTATACAGCTATAATACAGGGTGCAATTAAGCATTCCTGCCAAATTTTTTCCAGGGCTTAGGTATCATTACGAGAGTCCATTTAACCAAAAAAAATTTAGCGCTATTTTTTTCAATGACATATTTTATCCCATTTAAAATCGTTGCAGAACGGTCACTCGCGGCGCGGGGGATTGAGCGGGGGGAGGCGCGCGCGCGGGGGGACGTCACGCGCTGCCGACGCATCGTGTCCATTAATTGTAGTGTTTTTTAGGATAACTTTCGGAAGCTATTTCTCAACATTTTAGTACTGACAGGCCTGTCCCACTCGCGCGTATAGGCATCGAACTGTAAGTACCACCCGCGGGTGGCAAATCACAAGGGACTCACAAGCGAGCGGTGACGCACGCGCAAGATTTTTCGTCGCGTATCTACTGTATACTGGTCATAGACGAATTTAATACAATATGATACTGATTTAACCGCTGTGACGAAATCGTTATAAATCTTATAAAAATGAACAATTAAAAAAGCCAATGAAATATGTACCTACCTATTATATTTGAATATAAGGTATTTAAATACAAATAGTAGATAAAAAGTAAAAACTATACAAACATAGCAAATAAACCAATTTCATACAAATAAACACACAAACTACACAGAAATAAACACACGTTACTTACTATGTTCAAATTGTAAAAGTTTCCTGCAATATTATAATCCAATATAGAACTACTATAAAATATAGGTTGTTTTACTGAAATTTGATATTACTATAAAAAGGTTTGTTATTCATACCAATAGTAATTTAAAAAAAAATTGTTTTCTAAAAGGCGAAAACCTTGATTTCTTAAGAAAAGGTACGCGTTATGCGATAGAAAGAGAGCGCACTTGTAGGTAAAATGCGCGTCGGAATTTCAACTTTATAGTATCGTAGCTTGCGTCGTTATTTCTTTAAACGGATTTCGGGAGTGAGGAATCTGTTATTAAACTAATATGTATTCTGTGGTACTGAGTGACTATAAAAGAAAAAATACGTGTATTTTTATTTTTAACAAGGATCAATATATCAAAATTTGGCAGGAAGGTTTAATTGCACCCTGTATAACTCGGTCAAGTTAACTCCGCACCTGGTGGCCATGACGTCATATCGACGCTGTGGCTAACGCGGGGAGGTTGCGGGTTAGTGGGGGGCGAACGCGGGGAGGGCTGCGGGTTAGTGGTAGGGGCATCGCATTCCAGCGAGGTGCGGAGTTAACTTGACGGAGTTGTAGTAACTATACAAGGTTGGATTCTCTTTGTCTGACATATTAAAAACGTAACATGATAAAAAAGACAGCAAACCTTGAGTAGTTATACACTGTGTTTTTAACCCCCGACCAAAAAGAGGGGTGTTATAAGTTTGACGTGTCTGTCTGTCGGTCTGTCTGTCTGTGGCATCGTAGCATCCAAACGGGTGGACCGATTTTGATCTAGTTTTTTTTGTTTGAAAGCTGACAGAACTGAGAGTGTTCTTAGCTATAGTTCATCATCATCAGCCTGCTCATTGCTGAAATATCACGGTTTAACTGGTTCGTGATAAAACGATTAGCAACTTGCAGTCGTTTGATGGGTTTTATATTTTGCAATCTGGTTCGTGACACTTATGAATAGGTATATACACATTATTGGAAAGTTGACCTGGTGTACCCAACTCTTTACCAACTTAGAGCAGAGGTTTCGTGTTTGGGCTCATTTTAATTGCGACAACCAGTAAGAGGTAGATAAAGAGTAAATATTTGCATGCTTCTGCTGCAGCATCACCTGGATTCTATAGGAGCCGAGCTCCGTATGAACCCAAAGTGGGGGTTGCATGTTTGGCCTCATATTGACGGCCTCATCCAAGAGGACATATTATATAGGTGGTATTCATTAGGATATGATCCAGTTGATAGGAATTATTCTGCACAAGTTTAAAAAGCATAAAATAAAATAAAATTAAGAAATTTAAAAAAACCCCCGCCAAAAAACTTTAAAAAGTAATGAAATAATATTTACTGAATTCCTAAGAGTAAAGTAATATTTTAGTCCATAAATGTTGTCAAGGTGTGTCGGGGGACCGCTAATGTAGATGTTTGATTTCACATAACATTATAGTTTAAGGGTCAGTTCACAGCGACCCGAATCGAGAGAATCAGTGACTATAATGGCGATACAAAATGCAAAAGTCGCTGTTGTGGTAGTTTACTTGGCGGTCCCCCGACACACCGTGACAACATTTATGGATAAAATATTACTTTACTCTTAGGAATTCAGTAAATATTATTTCATTACTTTTTAAAGTTTTTTGGCGGGGGTTTTTTTAAATTTCTTAATTTTATTTTATTATAATTTTATAAGTAGGAGGGTAATCGTCGTGTGAAAAAGACAAGTAGCAGTTTTTGGTCGAATTTCATCATGTTCTGTGACCTGAGTCCTGAGTACACTAAAATATGTTTCCAAAAATTTTATCAAAAATGCCAATTCAGTTTTTAAATTATATTATTTAAATTTTGTGGGGTAGTAGAAAGTTAATATAACAATAAGTTAAATAGTTAAGTAGTTAAGGTGTGTGGTGTGTTTTTATAAATGAAGTGAACATATTAGGGTTGGGTCACACCGAAATGCGGCTCGGCGTTTTTTAATGCTAACTATGAGATATGCGATTCAAAATAATATCTGCCACATAATATATTCCTAAAAATGTTTCATTGTAATTTGAATTTTGGGCTCTTAGGCGTCGCGTTTTCGTGAAAATTGACCCTGAGTCTACACAGGTATCAATATAACTACACAGTTTCATCATAGTCGATCACATCGAGTCATGGGCGCCGGCAGGGGGGTGCCAGGGGGTGCACATGCACCCCTTGGGAATCTCAGGATCAACAGGAATTATTGAAATAACCCTATTGTACCTCCTATTTGTAACCCTATTACCATGCCGTACGAAGGTAGCTCTTAATGATTCGGCACTAAATGTATTCTGTTGACGTAAATAGACAGTCACTGTTGTTCGTAAAAAGTAAAAAGAAAGAAAAGAAAGAAAACTAAAATCTGCACCCCTTGGAAATTATTTCTGCCGGCGCCCATGCATCGAGTAAAATCTGAATGTGCATGCCCTCATCCGATTTAGAAGTCAAGGTTAATCTGGAGTCGGGAAAGGATTATTGTTAAGTAAAAATGTACGGTTCCGGCTCATTAAATGAATTTTGGCGCAACGGATTTGAGGGCGTCGTCTATGTAATATACTGTGCATAAAACGCCGTAGCATTCTCAATGTGAACCAACTGTACTTGAGGGCGTCATCTATGTAATATACTGTGCATAAAACGCCGTAGCATTCTCAATGTGAACCAACTGTACTTGAGGGCGTCATCTATGTAATATACTGTGCATAAAACGCCGTAGCATTCTCAATGTGAACCAACTGTACTTGAGGGCGTCATCTATGTAATATACTGTGCATAAAACGCCGTAGCATTCTCAATGTGAACCAACTGTACTTGAGGGCGTCATCTATGTAATATACTGTGCATAAAACGCCGTAGCATTCTCAATGTGAACCAACTGTACTTGAGGGCGTCATCTATGTAATATACTGTGCATAAAACGCCGTAGCATTCTCAATGTGAACCAACTGTACTTGAGGGCGTCATCTATGTAATATACTGTGCATAAAACGCCGTAGCATTCTCAATGTGAACCAACTGTACTTGAGGGCGTCATCTATGTAATATACTGTGCATAAAACGCCGTAGCATTCTCAATGTGAACCAACTGTACTTGAGGGCGTCATCTATGTAATATACTGTGCATAAAACGCCGTAGCATTCTCAATGTGAACCAACTGTACTTGAGGGCGTCATCTATGTAATATACTGTGCATAAAACGCCGTAGCATTCTCAATGTGAACCAACTGTACTTGAGGGCGTCATCTATGTAATATACTGTGCATAAAACGCCGTAGCATTCTCAATGTGAACCAACTGTACAGTTACATTGTTACTGTTTTAGAAATGTATGTATGTATAACAAAGGTTATCGTGTACATATTTTATTATTTTCAAAATTTAATCAAAAAAGTTGTGTTATGTGATATTGTTTATTTTTAAATTTTAAGACTGTTTTAAAACATTTTGTAGTAATATTGTTTGTCTCGCTCTGTACACTTATCATGGAAAAGGATAGCATGATCATAAAAATTATTTATAAATCTGTTTTAGTTTAAATGTCAACATACAACTGCTTCCAGAATATCAAGAAAGAAAATAATATAATTTTAGTATTAATTTTATTATGATTGAGTTTATTAAATTAAAATTATTGTTTAAAAGTCTTTAATTTATTTAGTAATTAATTAAAATATGTGTTAATTAAAATATACTGTGGAGTCCTTTTAAATCTATCTTAATCTATTTTGTATGATGTGTTCTTATAGATTTTATGAAAAGTGGTCCAGTTGTTTCTTGGGATTTTCCATAAAAACAAAAATCTATATAATATTTTCTCTTTATTAACATAAAATACAGCTTACAACATTAAGTTTATCAGTCAAAAATAATCTAAATTAATCTTTGTAATCGTTTTAACTCTTCTTGTTTTTCTAATAGCCTTTCTGTATCTAAATTCTGATCATTTTCAGCTACTGAACTTAAATATTTATCACTCGTCATTCTATCTTTTAATTTCTCTATACTCTCTTCAATTTTTTTCACTCTCTTACTAATTCTAGCTTTTGCAGCCGTTAGAATATTGTCAATATCATCCCCTTCTATCTCAATTCTTATTTCTGTATCTTTATCTAAAGGTGCAGAAATGGTATTCTTATTATTCACTTCTTCAAACTTTATATCACTGCTTCTAGATAGATTTAATACAATTTTCGAATTGCGTTTTATATTTTCTAATAATTCATCATCTTTGCTTGTTATGTATACTGATGGTTTCAATTTGTTTGATATATTGTAAAGTCCTTTTACCTCTCGTATTAGGTATATCGTATTTAATAATTTGTCTGCTTGTATCTCCAGATTTTTGTTGCGCCATATTCTAAAATCTGCACCTTTTGGCAATTCTAAATATTTGTCTGTGTCGTTAAAATTGTGTACTATGTTAGTTTCAAAGGCTGGTATTTTAGTTATTAGCTCTTCAGTTATGTAAATCATGAATGGAGCTAAGCATCTGAGAGAGGTATTTAAAACTGCAGAAAGGCAGTGCGCGTGCGCATAACCAATTTTAAAATTGTCATCTTCGAAACCGGGTTTTGTAGCCTCTAAGTATACATCACAGAATTCATTATATATCATAGTTCTCAATGATTTGACTGCTGTATGAAACTGATAACCATCCATTGCTTTTTCAACTGTTTCAACCATATCAGCTAGTCTACTTAGAATCCATTTGTCGAAGAACGTTAGGTCATCAAGAGTGATTCTATCGTTTACAGTTTTAAGTTTGTCAAACGAAAGTTGAGTATATTTAACGCTTTGCCATATTTTATTGCAGAATAGTTTGTTGGCGTGGCACTGATTGACATCAAAGTTGACGAAATGTGACCCAATATCTTGGGATAAAAGCGTAAAACGCAATGCATCTACACCACATTGCGGAATACCGTTTGTGGTAGAAAAGTTTGACTTATGATACGCTACTGCTTTCTTCAATTCATCTTTGTTCAAAATTCCTTCTTTATGCATACTCACTGCCTTTTCTTTTAGCTTATCTAATGTTATACCATCAATAACATCTATGGGGTCTATAACATTGCCTCTGCTTTTAGACATTTTAGCACCTTTATTATCACAAATTACTCCATGTAGTAGTACATTATTGAAAGGTAGTTTATCTGTCATTTTAAGACCTAATATAACCATTCTATGAACCCAAAAACCTAGAATATCATGACCAGTAACCATAAGGTCTACTGGATAAAAACTTTTTAAATCTTTACTATTTTCAGGCCAGCCTAGAGCTGCAAATGGATATATACCTGATGAAAACCAAGTATCAAGAACATCTGTGTCTCTTTCTGCTGTGATATCGTCGGGTATTATTCTCAGAAATTTAGAAGCTTGTAGCTTTGCTGTCTTTTCGTCAGTCGCCGCTGTCCAAATTAAATCTTTACCAACGCTGCATTTGTACGCTGGTATCTGATGACCCCACCACAGCTGTCTAGATATACACCAATCTCTATCATCATTGGTCCAATCTAACCAATTCTTGACAAACTTTTCTGGTTCTATCTTCAATTTACCCTCTTTTACAGCTTGTGTAGCTAATTTATTTAGTTCACTACAAGATAGGAACCACTGCTCTTTAGGTAAATATTCAATAACGTCGCCAGTTCGGCTGCATATCGGTAGACTCATGTTGTGTGCCTCTACTGACTTCAGAAGTCCAATATCATTTAATTCTTCTACTATCTTCTTTCTGCATTCATACTTATCGAGGCCATTGAATTTGTTTGCGTTTATTATTTTACCCTCTTCATTTATAACTGTCTGTAGTGGTAAATTATGGTGTTTGGCAACTGTGTAATCAATTTTACTGTGTGCTGGAGTTATTTTAACAGCTCCTGTTCCGAATTTCATATCGACCATCGTATCGTGGATTATAGGTATCGCTTCTTCTCTGAATGGGTGTACTGCAAGGGCGCCTTTTAAATGTTTGTACCTGAAAATTCGTTTTTGATTAAGTTCATTATTTTCTATTGTGCTGTTATTATAGCTTCTTAAATTAAAAGTCTTCAAAAGGCTGCTTAAATGCTATCTATTCTTTTCAAATGTTATAATTATTTAATTGTCTATCAGGTGTCCTTAATATTACGACAAAATTAATATTATAATAAGTTTCCTTTACTATTTAGATTTTATAAAGTTCCAATTTTACTAACACTTGTTAAAGTATTCAATATTCATTGTGTAATATGTTTTCCCCCATTCTTTATATTCATGACAGGTATGATATTTACACGATCAATTTTATCTTCAGTTCTATTCTTACCTCTCATCATCTGGATGCACTGCTATGGCCGTGTCACCCAACATGGTCTCTGGTAAAGTCGTAGACACAAACACCTCTTCATCGCTAAACAGTATTTTATACGCAAATGTATACAATTGTCCAAACTTAACAGGACTTTTCTGTCCTGGCAACATTATTTCCGTAGGTCCATTTATAGCCAAGTTTTCTACTTCTATATCTGAGACGGTAGACTTTAGGGCACTACACCAGTTGACTAAAGCTTTCTTTCTATAAATGTAACCTTTTTCGAATAGTTTTATGAATGCTGTGTTGACAGCGTGCGTGTGTTTCGGACTCATCGTAAAAACCTCTCTGGACCAATCCAAAGAACAGCCGAGTGTTCTTAGTTGCTTGGTGATAGTGTTGCCATGTTTTTCCTTCCATTTCCATACTTCTTCACAGAATTTTTCCCTGCCTAGTGTATGTCGATCCAGGCCTTTGGTACTTTTTATGTATTTTTCTACTACACCCTGTAAAAAATTAAAATCTCTTTTATGGAATGCATAATATCTTTGTTCATTTCAATATTTTATAATATAATATTTTTACTCTCTTTTTAAATGTTTACTGTAGACACAATTCAGATGAACTACAACTTTTACTAAAGAGACAAAAGTTTTGAAAGAGTATGCTAAAGCCCTAATGGAAGCACTTCACATGGCTAAATTATTGACGAATACACAAACAAGAAAATATAGGCAAATACGGCCCTCCACACATGGATGTCAAATACCAAACTTTTACTTGATTTTCTTTACTTGCCTATTTGACTCCTTTGATGTGTGTCAAAAACCGACAAAGGTACGGATACATGTATTTGGTATTGGTCATATTTGTCAAATAGGCAATTAAGGCCAATATTTGTCAAACATACCCTCTACACATGGTGATTGTTTGGCGAATACGCAAATACAAATAGCCATGTGAAGTGTCTCCATAAAGAAGTGACACATAGCCAACACAAAGTTTGTGTTGTAGATATTTAAAAAAAATACCTGTGTAGCAATCCCTGCATGATCAGTACCGGGTAGCCAAAGCACATTGTATCCTAATGATTGTTTCCTTCGTGCAATCACATCTTGAATTGTGCAGGACAGCGCATGACCTGTAAATGATGATAGTGAATATATAAGGCCTCCCTCAATGGTTTTAGGAACACTGTCCTATTATACATGCAAGAGAAATTGTAAAGCGGTGTGTGCGCAATACATAGGAGCACTCCCTTTTCTTTTAGACTTTGTTACCTAGTGATAAGGCGAGAGATAAGGTGCAGTACTGACTATTTACGTGCCTATCCAGCCCGTTCCGGGCGCGTAAATTCTGACCAACATATAAAACGATTGTTTTCTATAGCAGATGATAATTGGTTTAATTCAGATTAAATTTTATTAGCAATTTTCAAAATATTATAACCTCACCTAGATGTAACTTTCCGGTGATGTTTGGCGGTGGTAAAACCATAGTAAAGCGCGGTTTCTTACTGTCGGGCTCAGGTTCGAATAACCCTTTAGCTTCCCATGTATTATATTTGTCCTTTTCAACAATTTCGGGCTTGTATGCTGCAGCCGAAAGATTCTCTCTAGGTTTCACGATAACAGTACTCGATTTATATCTTCTAGGGATCGTTATGTAGGAAACAACAAAAGATCTTTTAAATCTCATCATATTTAATATAAACTAATATTGAATTTGGCTTTTAAAAACAAAATAATAAAAAAAATATTTGTAAGCATTAAACGTTCTCCTTCCTCTTCTTTGACAGATGTCATTGAGAGGTGACCGTGACGTTTTTTTTTTTTTTTATTCTTTTTTGGCAACTTGACAAAGAATGTGTATGTTGTGCCACAGACAAGGTAAAAAGGTAAAGAATATGGCGGGAAAACCATATTCCTCCTATTATAATTGTCATCATCGTTTTCATGTATCGTCAGGTCTAAAGTCTAGTCAAAATCTAAGTAAAAGTCAATACAGTCACAGGAGTCAAGTCGGTCGATTCAGAAAAGTGGTAGACGCTTTACTGAAACTTTCGATGGAGTTTTGGAGGGAACACAAAATAGCACGTTTCTGGATATTACATCACTTTCCTACACTTGTGCATGAACACGAATATCTAATGGTTATTATTCTACCAATATTACACATTAAAAACCCAGCTAACACAATTTTAGGAAAATAATACAAAAACACAATAGCACTCTTTCACATGCCCGCCAAAACTCCTACCGTGACGTTGTCATTTGTAAATATTTTTTATTTCTTTTGAGGTTGGGCAAAGATACAAATATTTTTCAGTTCTGGTTTTTTGCTGCATGAAGTGAAAGTGTGAAAAAAATGGGTTATCGGTGTGTCAAAAATCAAAATTTTGTTTTGATTTAAAAAAAAACTGTCAAAAAGTGATAAAAATTTTAATTTCTCTAACGAAATATCAAATAACTCGAAGATAAAAGGTTAAAACATCGTAAAACTTATCAATATATACTATCAGCGTATTGTTATCAATGAATCCGTTTCCTTGACCGGTGAATTGTTACTTGAAAGATAAAGTCTGAAAAACCGGATCTCCATCCATCATGGATTTGGTGCAATATATAAACCCATTTATAGTGTTTCGGCAGTTTATTCGGCACCCCATTGAATCCTTTTTAAGTGACCAGTACACGGGCTACAAGAGGAAGACCAACGAAGGCATAACTAGCATAAAAGAACTTCTATATAGGGTTGGTGTTATAACGGTGTTTTTATCGGCTATTTTGTGGATCTCAATATTTATGTACATCATATTTTACTACTTTTACATGCCGAACGTGACGCACACAAGGCCAGTTCATCTGCAGTTCAAGTAAGTGCAATTCAGTGCTATCAATCCTACTACTAAAGCTATTGCAGCTCATAATCTATTCGGAGTCCGCTATCTTTGTATCAATCTTTGCCTAACACATTTTCAAATATGCTAGAGAAACTTGCTGCATAAATTATTTTATTAATACCTCGATCATGGGAATTGCAGACACAATCGATTTTCAATTGTTATGCGACAGCATTGGGGATTTATGGGTAAATATTTGAATACTAAAAATACAGGCACAGTAGTAAAATTCTGTTGAAGAAGAAGGTAAAATTATATTTAAGATACAGAATCTAAATATAAAAGCTTAATTATTTTAATTTTATGATATTGGTCTAACATAAAATGAAAAACCAATCTGTCTTGCTAACATGTATGAAATTAAGAGCACCAGTGGGCTCTGATGCTGGAATATCACTGACAATTTAACACTGAATAGCAAAATGTGGTCCCTTTTTAAACATAACATAGTGTTTACTAGTCTCAATTTAAAAGTTATTCAATAAATCATACTATTCTATTCAATTTTAATAAATGCTATTTTAGCATTTAGCATTCTATGTGTGTATGTTTGTTCTATCATATCACCCAAAATACTCTTTATTTCTGGTATATTTTTATTTATGCCTACAGTCTATGTAACATAAGCTATACCAGGGGTTCCCAATCTTTTACAGCCTGCGGCGCAGTTGCCCCTCAATATTTTGTCACGGCGCCCTACTCTACCTAGCTATTAGAAAAAGCTACTTAACCCATCGTTCGTGGCAAAACGAGACACAATAGCTTTTTCATTGTTATTGTGGCCGGATGTGGCCGCTTGGGGCTTCATGAAATAATTAAACACCTTTAATGATTATTATAGTTAGTTAGGTTATGCAGGTAAATAATAATAATAAACAAATATTTAATCATCTACCTGCTCCACCTAATTAATATTATACATATTATTTTTTTATATTTGTGGTTTCGGATAAGGATGGAGGATCGACTCACGGCGCCCCTCTTGCCTTTCCACGGCGCACAGTTTGGGAACCCCTGAGCTATACATTACTATACAAGCTACATACTTGCTTTCAGGTCATGTGATCAAAACATGGGCATATGCTCATACCCATCAGCTCACGTCCAGCTGACTCGGCGCAGCAGCATGCTGATGCCGTCGCAGCCGTATCGGATACGACTGGCCTTGGAGATGCCAGAGTCACCCGTTAATAAAGATCTAGGTAAGAACTATGTACTTGGTTTTTTGTCCTGAAAGCAGGTCATTGTAGATTTGTAGCCCTGACGTCATTACGACCCTAGACTAGAGGATCTATTGTGACTTCTTCGCATTAATGTACTTGGATTACTTAGTGTGTACCGTAGAGGAAATTAATTCCTAGGCAGTTGACAGACCATCGTCATTTGGTCAATTTAGTGTCAACTGTAAATGCGTGTGTGTCAAGTGTAGATTTGACACACACGCATCAGCTTAATGGCTGCTAGTGTGGTTACACAAATAATAATAATAATAATATACAGGATTCTAGCCACTTGATCATAGTTCAATGAAATGAATAATTAAGATAAGAGATTAAAGTGCAAGCCTGGAATTTAACTAAGTTATTTAATAAATAATAATTTTGATTTTATTTTGTGCATATTTCAGGGATGTTCATGATATGCGCTGAGATGCGAGCATCAGGTGGGGCCTTGGTCAGGTCATCCTGCAGATCTGCCATGCTTAAACACAGGTTGGTTTAATTCATGAAGCCCCAAGCGGCCACATCCGGCCGCAATAACAATGAAAAAGCTATTGTGTCTCGTTTTGCCACGACTGATGGGTTAAGCAATATATATAGCATTTATCCCCATCCTGTCAATGTATAGGCTTAGCATGGCCACCATAGAAATGGATTAACAAAGAAAATATGTCAGTTTGCCTGCAAAATCTGTCAGTGTTTCTATTCTTTCGCATTTATACTGTGGCCTTGCTAAGCCTGCACTGTATCATGATTCATAACGTTATCAAATTAACAGCAGATGCATTTTGACTGAAGGTTGTTTTGCATAATGCCTCCCATTTTTTATTTTTAAAAATCCTTGTTGTAGGCTTAAGCACAACCACATTAGAATACAAAAGAGTAGAAATACTGACAGATATAATAAAATAAAACGACACAATATTTCCTCTTATATTTTTTATAGAAAAATGTGTGGCTCTCGGGGACTGTCACGGTAAAGCTATTGCATAGCATTTTTTATCAACTTATGCAATTATAATGCACATACTCAGGGCCCCCGCTACCATTTGTGCAATGTGTGCAATGCACACGGGCGCCATCCTCTAGGGGCGCCAAATCGCCATCTTTAGGGGCGCCAAAACCAAGGACCCAAAACATTTGCCTAAAGGGGCGCCAAAATCCTTTTTTTGCACACAGGCGATGGTAGTCCTTACGGGGGCCCTGTCCTGAATAGAAAATACTTTATTTGTACAACTTAAAACTAAACTTAAACTTAATAAACACAATAGAGGAAAACTATGTACAAATAGGCGGTGTTACTGCTAATAGCAGTTTCTGCCAGACAACCTTTAAGAATACAATAAAAAATAAGAGTATAGTTAATATTATGACTAATAAATAATAATAAATATATACTACATATAAAACATGTTATGATACATAAAAAATATTTATATAATACTAGCTGTTGCCCGCGACTTCGTCCGCGTGGACTTCAGTTTATAGCGCGCGGTGTAACAAAATTGGTGTCAAATTTAAAAGCTTTGAAAATCCTGGTGGCTGGTACCCCTTAAATCAAAATACCCAAAAACAGCTGTGCAGTGTGCACATAATATTTCATTTTTTTTAATTAAACTTTATTTATACCAAATAAAGCTTATTTAGCCATTACACAACTTTAGCTTTACCCATAAACTATTTATCAGTTACAGTAGGTTTAAGATTACGTCACTGCATAAAATATAAAGTACTAAGTAGTGACTAGTGAGTTATTTAATAACGTGTATAACAATCGAAAGAATCGAAAAATGTAATTATACATGGTACCACCTCTTATAGAAAGATATATGAGCAAGCGATAGCGAGATGTAGGCGACTCTTAGCGCCATCTGTTAAACATTTTTGGAACTAACTTAATTTGTACAAATTTACGCATTTTTACCCACTTACAACCCTTTTTTCCAGTTAAAAAGTAGCCTATGTCCTTTCTCAGGCTTTAGACTATCTGTGTACAAAATTTCATTACAATCGGTTCGGTAGTTTTGGCGTGAAAGCGAGACAGACAGACAGACAGAGATACTTTCGCATTTATAATATTAGTATAGATAAACTACATAAAATTATACTGCATGCATCCTTCTAGTCGCACGCCGTGCTGAAGTCTGCCGAACTGAAACGACGTTAGACAATGCACAGCTTTCAACACAGCACCGCTGTGCCGTTTGGAGTGGGGTTTTTTTTCGTTACGGAATTTCTTGATTCGGTCGCCGCGCTCAAACCCTGCAATAGCTTAACATAATTCCTTACTCTTGTTATTGCTGTTATTGTATGCATTTCAGGTCTCTATTGCACTACGTAATGAGGACTCTAGTGTACGCACCGCTGCTTGTTATGGGGTTTAATGAAGAAAAACAGAATCTTATTGTTGAGCTCTTCACCGATTTTGAAGATGATGAGGTAAATACATAATACTAGACTTTGCCTGCAACTTTGGCGCATTAATTATTCTATGTCCTTTCCAAGTATTTTGCTCCAAATATCATCAAAAATTCATGACGCTGGGGCGTTTGGCCAATGGCCATACTAATCACGAAAAAAATTTTGCTCTTTCAGCGCTGCTCCTTCAGCAGTGAACTCTATAAGAGACACATAGTGTCTAAACTCACTAGGCTGAATTACGCCGGCGTAAATTCCTCCGCGTTTACGCCGCGTTTCAAAATTTCATACAAAATACGGACGGAGCGCGACGGAATAGTGTGTCACCCACAGAAATAAATCAAGATAGAACGGCGACGCGCGTGCGTTGCTAAGGAATCGCGCGTGTCAATTTTTGCTTTGCTTTTAGTTAGAACAAATAACTTACACGTGGAAAGAAATACCTCCTTTTGACCGATTCACTTTCGTACTTCTGTTTTTAGTATTAGACACTGCACAATGAGGCATTTTTGCACAACCACTCCGGTGTAATCAAGTCGAGACGTGCGCGCTGACTGAACGAACGTTCAACGAATCTTGCTCACTTGTGCAAGATTGAAACACGCGTACTCCACCCGCTTAGCCGTTCTATCTTGATTTATTTCTGTGGTGTCACCCCTCGCGTTCTGACCGTATTTTGTATCTATTTGAAACGCGGCGGAATTTACGCCGGCGTAATTCAGCCTAGTGTGTTTCGACACATACACACCCAAATACTAATGTATTTGGGTGTGTATGTGTCTCTTATAGAGTTCATAGAGTATGATCAGTAAGTTTTGTTACATCCTGTAAAAGTTTTTTTTGTTAGAAAGAAGATATTTAAGAAGTGATTCCCATGATAAAAAAATATTGTTTAGTTTTTTTTTGTTAAAAATTATATTTTTTTTCCAGAACCAACCAGTAACAGATGCCTACGTGGAGCTCCAGTCGCGGTTTGCACAGGTGCACTCCTGTGAGCTACAGATACAAGCACATTTCACCGGTCTCCGATATATCATGTACTACTGGCCTAAGACGTCAGCTCTTGTTGGTGAGTACTGCTGGCTACAAATTATAAAAACTAAGGAAACGTAACTCCCGTACTTCAACCGTTTTGAATTTGGTTCCTTTTCGCACACTAAAATATAGCAATACTACGAAACACTAAGGACCTTATCACACTGGCGATTAGCGAGCGATTTGAAAGCGACGCGACTGCGCAGCGCACATTTTGTACACTCGTCTAGGGAGTATACAAAATACATTTTGTACACTCGTCTAGGGATGTGACGTCAGAATCCATTTTGCTACTGAGTGTCCAAAACGCGGAAGGCAAGCTGCGTGCACGCCGCGCAATCGCGGCATCATCGCGGCGTGTGCGCTGCGCAGTCGCGTCGCTTTCAAATCGCTCGCTAATCGCCAGTGTGATAAGGCCCTAACACTCAAATTTATTAGATAAAGCCATTGACAATAATTGTCACTTCTATAATACACAATATTTTGTACCAAACACATGCATGAAGTATGCATTTATTCGGTACTCATTTTGTAGACTCATGGAACAAATTTTTTGACACAGTTACCCTTCCCTAGTTTTTATTATATTTTGTAGACTGCAGCTGGTTATTTTAAATATGATGCCCACATTTTTCAGGGATAAAAAGTGCCCTATGTCCATTCCCGGGACTTAAAGTATCCCCATGCCAAATTTCAGCAAAATCCGTTAAGCGGTTTGAGCGTGAAGAGGTAACGGACAGACACACTTTCACATTTATAATATTAGTATGGACGTCATCTATACTAATATAACTAATATTACAAAGCTGAAGTGTTTGTTTGAACGTGCTAATCTCAATAATTAATGGTTCGAAATAAAATAAAAAATTTGAGTTGATTAGCCCATTTATCGAGGAAGGCTGTAATACCGCGATCGTGGGAATCGCAGACACAATAGATTTTCAATTGTTATGCGACAGCCGGGTGCCACTTGGGGATTGATGGGCTTATGTTTATGGATTTTAAAAAAAACCTATTAATTTAGTATGCGCTTTACAAAGGCATTTAAAACTAACCCACATGTTTATGAGTGACAATAATATTATATTTCTTGTTTTATTTCAGGTATAAGTTCCAATTTATTCTTCGTGTCGCTGATCTTCATATTGAGCTGGTATCACCTACAAGATGGTTTCCCGGATTTCCTCAAGGTATTCATTATGAATTACTTACTACCGCACTCAGAGTCGACCCTTAACTACTAACTGTAATTAAACGAACATTTCGAAATGAGTCCCATATTATCTATCTAATTCTTCATTAAATTAAAGTTAAATCATCATTAAAATATGTCTCTGAATCTGTTTATAACAAACTTGAAAACGGCATTGTTCTAAATTTAAAAAATGTAAACAATTATTTTTTTCAGGAAAAGTTGGGAATATCCATAAAAAAAGAAGAGGAAGAAGGAAAGTTTACAGGGAAGATAAAATTGGAAAGAGAAGGTACAATCTATTGTGTTATTATTATAATATAGTTAATATATATTTTAGGGTCAGTTTACAATGAAACGAGATGAAACGAGGCACGACGAAACGTTGCATATAAAATTGCGAGGGGCGACAGGATATTGTATATTTTTTGTATTGTTTTTGCATCGCCAATTCGCACCTCTATATATGGCGCATTTTCATTAATCGTTAACTCGTGCGGTATACAGCATACGGGGAGTCTATGGGCCGATTCACACCGGAACGGCAGCGGCCGGCAGCGGCGCGAAGAGCACTTTTAGTGTGAAATAATTTTAAACTTTACTTACATTCTTATAACTACTAGCCCTTCAACCATGGCAATTATCTAAGGAAAATCCTTGAATTAGGTGTGAAAAAAAAAATGGCGGACGGCCTACCCCTCTTTGTACAAATAATGTAATAACTTTACAACCTTACTATATTTTATGTTTCTGTGAAAAATATTATATATATGTTAAATTTTCTATCTATCAAGCCATCATAATATAGTATTTAGTCCGATGTGATATTCCTATCACATCGATAAACTTTTAAAAGTGTGTATACTGACTGTTACTGTACTGTAACTTAGTACATTGTTCTTATCTCATTAACACAGAGCTATACAAACAATTATTGTAAACAAATCCATTCAAGCACTCGAGTTGTATAATAAATCTCTCACTTGAGTTGGAGGGTAAAAAAACGTTTCGTATTACCCACAAGCAAACTTCGTCTTTAGTGCTACACAAACAAAGTTCAAAGTGGCCCGTGGCCGGCCGAGAGCCGTTAAAAATCTCATATTTCATTTGCTGATTACAATGAAATGACGGAGATAAATATTTGTGTAGACATTTCACACTAATTATAATAACTTCTATGAGCGTATTACGGAATATAATTTACAAATATATTACGCCATCACGTAAAAACTACCTTAAAAAAATCAAACTTTTCGAGTGTAACCTACAAATTATTACGATGTATTTCTTTCAAATGATAATCTAAACATAATTATAATAACTAGATAATCTTATTTATTACTATTAAACAGTACTTACATTCGAATATAACACAAAAATCCACAAAAACACTCAACAACACGCGCGCCGAATCACGATTTTCCATAGACTGAAATCAGATGTTCGCCCACAGAGTAAAGTATTTTTTATTCATTAAGAATGTGGCTCATGTATCAAAGAACGTAACTAACCAAACTTCTTCATACAAAAGTAGTCTCTAAATCAGCGAAATTAGAGCGATCACCGGTGATCGCGAGCCCGAGCACCGGTGCTCGCGCGGGGTTTGACGGAAGTGTGCTGTCACGTGACCCCGAGCACCTAGACTTCAAAAAGGGCTCGAGGTACCGCGAGGCGCCGCGCGTCCGTCGGCGGAAAGTGCTCGAGGCGCCGCGAGGTGCCGCGCGCTCCTTGCGTTGGCTCCCCCCGCCGCACGCGCTAGTTTTCTGTGTTCTAGCGACATGATACGACGTTGTGTCAGAAATTATATTAATTAAACGAAAATATCGTATTGCAAACAAAAAATGGAAACTGAGGAGAAACCGAATGTAGAATCTAAACTGAAAGGCACGCGTGCTCTGGAGGTGGCGCGCGACCGCCAGCGGCCACGAGCGTCCACAAGCGGCCGCAAGCGTCCACAAGCGGCCGCGAGCGTCCACAAGCGGCCGCGAGCGTCCACAAGCGGTCGCGAGCGTCCGCCCGCGGCGACGCGAGCCGCCTCTGCCGGCCTCGCCGCGCCTCGCCGCGCCGCTGCCGGCTGCTGCCGATCCGGTGTGAATCGGCCCTATGACAACTAATGGCGCATTTTGTTTGGTCGAGACATGCGTTTTAGAAATCTCCCGCACCCCGCATGCGGGGTTATTTATTTAATTATTATTTATTATACATTATCGACCAGTGAAAATGCGCCCTATCGTTTTTGTTTTTGATCCTTAAGGTGGCTTTCGGATCTTTGCCGCGAGCGACCGCGACCGACGAAAATTCAAACGAAATGCCACTTTATGACACATAGGCTATAGGTTTCATTTTACTCTACCTACTAGCTTTTATGCTGCCGCTGGCGGCAGCGTGGGTCGCCACGCAAATGATACTTATAGTTTATATCATAAAGTAGCAATTTTATTTGAATTTTTACCGGTCGCAGTCGCTTGCGGCAAAGATCCGAAAGCCACCTTTAGATGCTACTATTTATAACGTCATAGTTTAGATTACGATGAAAATAACTTATAATAATACTAGCTGTTGCCCGCGACTCCGTCCGCGTGGACTTCAGCTTATAGCGCGCGGTAGTTCTCGTCATAGAGTAACTTATATTATATAGTAGGTAGTTCCCGTTGAACCATGTAAGGCTACATTATTGCAAAATTTGCACGACAGAGGTGCTTCCGCGGTACGCTTACTTCAAACTTCAATGTTTACACTTTACAGACAGACAGACACGTCACACATAAAACGCCCCTATTTTTGCGTAGGGGGTTAAAAACTGGGGAGTGGGGTCGAAGTCGAACATCAACTCTTCTTAATACTTCAAAAAAAACGTAAAAAGATTCTTCATCCTTACCACGTAAGTTTGGGACGCTTGTGCGATGCAGGAGACGCACGGCGCCATCTATTATGAATTTTTGGAACTAACTTAATTTGAAGAAATTTACGCATTTTCACCCCCTTACAACCCCTTTTCCAGGTAAAAAGTAGCCTATGTCCTTTCTCAGGCCTTAGACTATCTGTGTACAAAATTTCATTACAATCGGTTCGGTAGTTTTGGCGTGAAAGCGAGACAGACAGACAGACAGAGATACTTTCGCATTTATAATATTAGTATGGATGTACCCTTTTTGGTTTCAAACCTTTTTTTGGATTTGGTTTCAAATTTCAAAATATAACATTCATTCTGACCCTTAATTTGTATTTTTATTTTTTAACAATTTAAATCTTTTGGAGTTTATTTTTTTCAGATTCTTTTCCGTTTATAGAAGAAGAAGCGTTAATGGAAGAATTTGATAAGTTGGAAAAAGAGAAGAAGAAAGCTACCTCAAAAGAATAATAAAGTTTTATATTAAATAATTATAATAATTAATTTTAATTTATCAGGGAATATTCTAGGATAAGTCTAAAAAATTAAGTACAATTAATTAAAAAAAAAACTTTCTGTGAACCACATTTTTTTTTACTTCAGTGATATTTTGTATATTTTCTCGATAAAAAGTGGTACAAACATAATATATTTATTTTTATGACATTTTATTGTAATAATAACATTAACTTAAGATTTTGAATAGACTGAGTATAGTGATATAGATTATGGAATTTAAAATTATGCATTTGTTAATATATTGTAAGTTTTCTGTTGTTATAATTATATTTTATACTGGGATTTTTAATAAAAGTTTTAATCATACTTAGCCTTTGAATTTTCCAATATTCCTGTAAAATCGCTTGTATCTCGAGAATTTTTATAAAATTTTTTCGACCCACCCAACACCAATTCTATTTTTATTCGTTTCAAACTATGAAGTACCAGGAGCGCATAACGTATGAAGAGGTGTTTCCGTTCAATTTTTTCGACCTGCCCACTAATTCTTATATTTTTCTTGCGGCTACCCCCAATATTTTGTTTTTAAAATTCTTGTTTATTGACAAAGTTATAAGGGTAGCTCATTTGTTTTAAACTATAAAGTAACCAGGAGCGCATAACGTATGAAGAGGTGTTTGTTTACGTTCAATTTTTTCGGCCTGCCCACTAATTCGAATATTTTTGTTGTGACTACCCCCAATATTTTGTTTCAATTCTTGTGAATAATAGAGGTGTTTGCATTCAATTTTTTCGACCTACCCACTAATTCTAATATTTTTCTTGTGACTACCCCCAATATTTTGTTTCAATTCTTGTGAATAATACATTGACTTTTATAGAGTGGACTCGGCATAATGGTCTGTATAAATAAAATAAACTGTGGCCGGTCCGCCATTTTATGTTCCGGTTGATTTTATGTTGATTGGTTGACGTTTAGTGATGTACTTTTTTATCGAACTTAAAAAATATAAGGTGAAGAATCTGCTCATATAATATTTTAAAGATTTTAACCTTAATCCGCCTCGTTATCTGTTTGATAATACATAATCATAACAAAATCAATGTCATTTCAATAGTCACTTTGTTTTCATTCTAATAATAATAATTTTACTCATTATGTAAACATCAAACTTCTATAACCCAAATTAAAAGTGATAAGACGTACATCAGTTTATTAAAAGCATCGCTGTACTATAGTGTTTGATGTTAATTACACTTAAAACATCTTAGTTTATCGATATCCTCGACAAATATCAACCGAGTGTCCCATCACTATAGACCGCCATGTTTAGTTCCAGGCAATATGGCGCCGGCCACACTTTTTTGTAGTTATGTCACTTCCATGTTTTCTTATTCATTGGAATAATAGAGGTGTTTGCGTTCAATTTTTTCGACCTACCCACTAATTCTAATATATTTTTTCTTGTGACTACCCCCAATATTTTGGGTAGGTTACCCACTAATTCTTATATTTTTCTTGTGACTACCCCCATTTTTTTTTAATTCTTGTGAATTGGCTAATTAATTCATGAAGCCCCAAGCGGCCACATCCGGCCGCGATAACAATGAAAAAGCTATTGTGTCTCGTTTTGCCACGACTGATGGGTTAATAGGGGTAGCCCATATTTTCTTTTAAACTATGAAGTTTTATCATAATACTATAATTGTAAATATATTTTTTTGGGAAGTTTACACAGAAACGAGACGAAACGAGGCACAACGAAACCCAGCAGTTAAAATTGAAATTTCATTTACTTTCTGTTTTGATCCATAACGGGCCCCTACACTTACAATAATATTTTTAGATGATTCTTACAGATATTGACGTGTAAAATAAAACTATGAAATATTTTCAATAAAATATATTTACATAATGAGCAATAATTAAAACAATCTTAACAACTTTGAAAATACATTGATATGTAGATCAATAACAAAACAACAATATTTAAACTATTATGTTGAAAACCAACCATGGCTTGAAGTTTTCAATTGTGGCGAAAAGGAAGTGAAAAAATACCTTTTTAGAATTATTATTGACATTGTCAAAAACGGCTCTAAAACATTTTGTGCATTTTCTTGAGTTTAAATTTAAACATGCCTGATAAACTACAATAACATGGCGCGCCCCTCCAAATTACTGTTTCAATGTGTGTAGTCACATCTATATGAAAGAGTTTGTATGTAGTAAGTATTCAACCAATCAACCAGTACTCGTAATATTTCACTTAATGTCACTTATTACCAAGATTTGTTGGTCAACTAATCATCTAAACTAGCCGACCGCGCAAGACAACGCACTTCAAACGTTTTGACAACGCACTTCAAACGTTTTGAATTTTGGAGGGGCGCGCCATGTTATCGTAGTTTATCTCTAATCGACCGAAATTCCGCATGATTACGTCAGCAATGTAATAAAATACAAAACGCATACAATATAACGCGACGAAATTTCGGCGTGGTGTGTCATCGGTAATTTAAAATACATTGCAGGCGTAATCATGCCGAACTTCGACCGCGTTTATTCGGCCTAGTGTGTTTAGTCACTAAAAAATAAAGCCCCTTACTAATAAAACGATTCACACCTGATGCTGGCACTTCACATGGCTATTTGTATTTGCGTATTTGATGTATTCGCCAAACAATCACCATGTGTAGACGGTATGTTTGACAAGTATTGGCCTTATTTGCCTATTTGACAAATATGACCAATACCAAATACTCGTATCCGTACCTTTGTCGGTTTTTGACGCACATCAAAAGAGTCAAATAGGCAAGTACAGCCACAGACTAGAGATACTACGGATAGTACAGTTCGACAAGGCTTTAAATGAACGTGGCGACCACGTGGCCACCACCCACGTTCATTTAAAACCTTGTCGCACTGTAAACAAAATTAAGTAAAAGTTTGGTATTTGACGTCCATGTATGGAAGGTCGTATTTGCCTTTATTTGCTTGTTTGTGTATACGTCAATAATTTTGCCAAATGCAACAAATAGCCAATACCAAATACAAATAGCCATATGAAGTGCCTCCATTACAAAGTTTTTTGCCGTGGTCTGTTAGAAAAGTAGCTTAACAGACAAGGGACAAAACGTTATCAAATAATACACAGAATATTTTGACCCTCATGCCAATAAAAAAAATTAGCATGAGGGTCAAAATATTATATTTATATTATTATACCGTTTGCAAAATTAACCACAAAATATACACGTGTTAACTGCTTAAGATTTCAAGAATTTTTGGCAGTAAAGTATGAACGAGTCTTAAGATTTAAAATATAACTCACAACTGATTTTAAAATCCAAGATATTAGAAAGAACATCTAAATATATAAAACTCAAAGGTGACTGACTGACATGGTTATTTATCAACGCACAGCCCAAACCACTGGACGGATCGGGCTGAAATTTGGCATGCAGGTAGATGTTATGATGTAGGCATCCGCTAAGAAAGGATTTTGATCAATTCTACCCCCAAGGGGTTAAAATAGGGGATGAAAGTTTGTATAATATAATAATACTTCTTAACGCGAGCAATACCGCGGGCAATAGCTCGTATTTTATAAATCAGCTGTTTCAAAGTTTAAACTTGTCAATAGCTTACATAGCGATGTATGTTTATTTATTAGATTTTGTTTTGGAATTTCCAAAGTATTTTTTGCCTTAACTTGTTTACTCAATATAAGCAGAGTAATATTATAAGACAGTAATTTATATTATTAAGTTTATGTTACTGATTTTACAATTTAAATGTTATATTATTTTAAACAAATTATACTGTTACAATTTTTTAAATTAGCACCACACCAACATACACACCAAATCCTACTTTGAAACCAACAATTTAAACTATTTCATTAACATGAAAATGAAGACAAAATATGATAGCACAAAATGGTGCTATCGTATTTTTTGCCTATTAATGTTTATATCTAAAAAAACGTCATTATACAATTATTGTATTCCACTTACAGTTCGACAAGGCTTTATATAGCTTTGTCCACATTGTGCCTTTTTCTGTTCGTCAAGGGCATGCGTTATAGCGCAGTCAACGGCGAACGTGAGGCATGCCCGCGACGCATGCCCTCTGACCGTATCCAAAACTTCAAAAATCAATGTTGGCGTTGCGTTAGTTGATGCATTGAATTATTGAATGCGCCAAAACGAAAGTTGAATGAAAGAAGATGACGAAAATTGAAAACGAAAGCGCCTAGTGTGGACATAGCTAATGAATATGTCAATGATGTCAATGGCCAATGGGCGCTGCTGGTAAAGGAGAACTGTCAAAAATGACGTTTTTGTGATAGAAGCGTTAGTTCCTTTTCTCGCCACGTTCATAAACAGCCTTGTCGAACTGTAACATGTCATTTGTTTGAATTCCATTCAACAAAATTCTCAATGTCTTAAAAGTAAACATTTTTAAACATCTGTTTACAAAATAATTGTTTATTATAAACATAATATTATTGTCTAAATAATTACAAAAAAGGAATTAAAAATTAACCTCGTTCCTAGTAAGATATTCTTTTAAGTATTAACCCATCAAGCCCCATAAGGTAACCGGTGACGGGAACAACAATATAATAACAATAGATTTCCAAGAATCCGCGATCGAAGGACTAATGTTTAATTCTTCTTCAACATAATATATTTCATTGATTCATTCAAACAAAAGTTTGGCAGTTTGTTTCATTAATTATTACATTTCAAATACAGTGCGTTTTGCCACACTCACTATATATTTTTCTCTAATTATTATTCTTTTCTATGTAGGCTAGTATATAATACAGAAAGTTTTCCTAATATTCTTACCACAGAAATAAATCAAGATAGAACGGCGACGCGCGTGCGTTGCTAAGGAATCGCGCGTGTCAATTTTTGCTTTGCTTTTAGTTAGAACAAATAACTTACACGTGGAAAGAAATACCTCCTTTTGACCGATTCACTTTCGTACTTCTGTTTTTAGTATTAGACACTGCACAATGAGGCATTTTTGCACAACCACTTCGGTGTAATCAAGTCGAGACGTGCGCGCTGACTGAATGAACGTTCAACGAATCTTGCCCACTTGTGCAAGATTGAAACACGCGTACTCCACCCGCTTAGCCGTTCTATCTTGATTTATTTCTGTGATTCTTACTAATAAAACTATTTATACAGCGAGTAACTAACTATACAGGATCTTCTGTCTCTGTCTGACATATTAGAAAAGTCACATGTCAGAAAAAGACAGCGGTCCGTTGTATAAATATACGCTGCTTTATTATCTGTATTAGTATGATGGTATATATAAACAGAAGATTTTTAGTTAGTACTTACTTGATTTCAATTTTTTTTAAAACATCTACGCCAAATATTCTTCCTTCTCTTTCTAGTAATAATTGTTAATTTTTCATTTTTTTTTCAATCTTTTAATTAAGGTCTCAAAGATAACATTGTTTATTTAAAAATGTCAGTCTTTCGTTAGTTATATTCATTGTCTTTAAAGAGAAATTGTGTCTTTATTTACTTAAATGTTGATTTTATTGCCAGAAAAAACTTTGATGTCGTTGCCAGAAAAAAAATCTAAACTATTCCCAAAAACTATGATATTTTTAAGACAAAATGTGTAAAGCAGGTACTATATTTTTTATGTTAGTATTTTGTATTATTTGTAATAACAAAATTTGAATTAAAAAGAAAAATAATTCTAAAAAACTAACTGTCAAGTAATTTGGCGCCAAAGCTCTCCTTCTTTCAAAATCCCACTTCAAACTGATTTGCCATATTTGTAACTTAGGAACGAATGTTGCCATCACAAAAACAGTTTTATATTCAGCTTGCAGTTGATGCGTATCTCGACAGCTCTGGTAAGGCCATTCCGATAACCTAGAAACAAAATAAATCATTTAAATAACAATATTATTATGAATAAAAAAATGCTTGTTTGTCTGTTAAATTTTAAATTACTCGCTCTTGAAAAAAAAACTTAAAAATCTTAAGATGTTGCCAACTTTTTTTTAAATTATTAAGTTGGCTAATTCATGACGTTGGGGCATTTCTTATAGACTATAAAATAACTTTTGCAGCGCTGCTACTTTTACTGTAAACTCTATACAAGGGGCACATGCACACCCATATTATCATTTTGTTTGATAACCCTGTATAATGCACCTAGAAAATGTCGATAGCGCGATGTAGGATTGTGGCGCTAGTTTTTCTGCCACAATGTCAAGACTGTCTAGCACGTAATTCATTGTTAAAGGTCGGCAAGGCTTTAAATGAACGTGGGCGATGCTGGTAAAGAAGAACTGTCAAAAATGACGTTTTTGTATGATGGCAGCCTTAGTTTCTTTTTTTGGCAACATTCATTTAAAGCCTTGTCGAGCTGTAGTTGCGACCTGTCGGCTGGGTCATGGGTGTTATACAGGGTGCAATTAAACCTTCCTGCCAAATTTTGATACATTAATCCTTGTTAAAAATAAAAATACACGTATTTTTTCTTTTGTAATCACTCAGTACTAAAATGTTGAGAAGTAGCTTCCGAAAGTTATCCTAAAAATCACTACAATTAATGCACACGACGCGTCGCCCGCGCGTGGCGCGCGCCTCATCCCGCGTCACCCCCGCTTATACCCTCCGCCGTGAGTGACCATTCTGCAACGATTTTAAATGGGATAAAATATGTCATTAAAAAAAATAACACATAATTTTTTTTGTTTAACGGACTCTTCTAATGATACCCTAAGCCCTGGAAAAAATTTATCAGGAAGGTTATTTTGCACCCTGTATAACGCGACCAAGTTAGTAGCTAGGTGGGCCTACGTAACTTGGTCTGCCTACATCGTCGTTACGTCGTACTCACGTCGTCGTCGGCTCTCTCGTCGTCGTCGCTGTGGTAGTGCACGTCGAGCTCGGCGCTGTCGACGCTGTTCTCCCAGTCCTCCGACGACACCGACGACACCTCCATGTCCACGTCTGGAAGATGTTTAGTATTTTTAAGGCAAATTAAGTTGAAATTTTATATGCTTTATTGGAACGAAGTTCCTTATCGCGCGTTGCGAAAGGAGGCTAGACGGAATGACACTTGACCTAGACACTTTTTTAGTAACTGCGAGGGGCAGATGGCGTTGATAAGTAAATTGAGTGCTTCCTCTTATAAGTCTGTGATTGAGTGGTACTTAGTATTCCTGTGCGTCAACTAGATGGCGTTTTTGAAAATAAACAGCGACATCTACCGGACGTTGAAATAAATTTTATTACGATTCCACAAAAGTATCGTTGTGAGTATTCCTGGGCGTCAATAGATGGCATTTTTATAACTTCGTTCCATCCGGGTGTCCCTTGATACAGGCAGGATTTCTAAGGGTGGTTTTATCGTTAAACGCTTAACGGTAAAACTGAATGCTTTCCGATCCTTGCGGCAAGCAACTGCGACCGACGAAAATTAAAATAAAATTTCACTTTATGACTAAGACTAAAGGTTTAATTTTGCTATTCGCCAAACAAACCGTACTACTCACCGTACAACATCGGATCAGGCAATCTCGGAGCGGGCGCAGCCGGCAGCCTCAACACTGTGGCATTATCCGCGAGCGCCTAAGCGCCATGGTGGTGACTCGATGATGGTTGTGTATCGTCCGTGTAGCGTATGACTGGGTTTTAGTCTTATTGCTGTAGCGTTTGCTACTAAATCACTTTGAAGAGCTACTTTTAGCACCACTTTTGAAGGCCATAGCGTCAGCGTTTGCTACTAAAGCTCTTATATCGCCAGTGTTATCCAACACTCACCGTATAACACCGGATCAGGCAACCTCGGCGCGGGCGCAGCCGGCAGCCTCAACGCTGTGGCGTTCACCGCGAGCGCCTGAGCCCCATGGTGATGACTCGATGATGCCTGTGTATCTGTGTCCGTGTAGCGTATTACTGGATGCTCCTGAAAGATAAACATACTAATATTATACAACGTTCCTCCGCCCGCGTAAATAAAGTCTTTTGCGGGAACCGTAGATATTCCCGCAAAATCAAAATAATTTTTATTCAGACTAGTGTTTTTACAAAAAAAAATCCGAACGTCGATACTAAGGTGCCTACCACCGGTTCGGGAACTAACCCGGCGAGAAGAACCGGCGTAAGAAACTCTCATGGGGCCATATTTTACTAAAAAGATGGAAAATTACAATTTAATACAATAAAACAATATTCCCTCCCCCCTCCTCCCGCGGCCTCCGTACGGTTAACATCGTCTGACGTGCGCTCCGGGATTAAAAATTATTTTCGGTGGTTTTAAATCGGTAAATTCGTGCTGAGTGTGTTTAATTAGCTAGGTAACGGTGTAATCTACGTGTACTGTAAGTTTTTTAACACATTTGCTCGTACTTTATTGGATTTAACTCGGTAAGTAAATTTCTTTGTTCACTTTTATCAGTAGGGAATTGTAGGTAGGTAAAATATTGTGTGTGTCGGTACCGCTCGCGCGGCGCCGGCCGGCCTTGCGATCAGCTGACTGTGATTATTAAGCTAAACTTTTGTTTCATTCTAATTTAAATTAAATAAGTGTCATTGGTACATTCAAATTTTATATTAACTCACAATGTCGAGCCAAAATAATATGCCGCCAGATAAAGATACAAACCCGTTTAATAGAAGCGATAAAACTCCTCGTTCTCCGACATTCTCGTCCGGTAAACGTTTGTTGTCGGAATTTTCTCCTTCCTCCTTGTCACCTGTGGAGAAGCGTCACCAACCCACTAGGGACGAGCCTCTGCTGTCCCCCGTTACGTCATTATTAGACACAAGCCGCGCATCCGACGATGCTTGCAATTATTACGAGCTCGTCCGCGAAGCTAGCTCGTACTTAGCCAAAATAAACGAGTTCGCAAACGACACCGTGTCTCGCCGTAATAATTTTGCCAACAAGTCCGATATTATGAGTATGACTCAAAAAATAACTACGATCGTCTCACTTCTCGCCATAAAGAACTCCTCCTTGGAAACCAAGGTCGCTAATATGGAACGCGAATTGTTAGCTGCCAAAACTAATCCCGTCGTACAAACAGTTGCCGCCGCGCCTTCTACCTCCTACTCGGACGCGCTTAAACTAAGACTTGCGAAGTCAGTGCCGCCAGTCGAGACCCGAAAACCGCTTCCCTGCGTTATTGCCTATCCGACACAAGAAAAATCGGGGGAATTAAAATCACCGTCGGAGACAAAACAAGCTCTGATGAAAGTCATCAACCCGGCCGACGGTTTTCAATTTCACGGCGTCAAAAAAACAGCTAATTCGGGTGTGATCTTGCGACTAACTAGCGAGTCGCAAGTTAATAAACTTAAATCCGTGGAAGCGCTTAAATCGGCCGGTCTGCGACTCGAGTCGCCTAAAGGACGTAACCCACGTATTCTCATAAAAGATGTACCGCAACATATGACGGATGATAATTTCCTTCTCGCACTTTTTAATCAAAATATTAATGGCGAAATGAATATGTCTCAAGAACAATTTTTGCGTTCAACAAAAATAGTAAGACGTCGTAATTTAAATAAAGATTACAACAACAGGAAATGGATAGGTATCGAATTAGACCCCGCTGTGCGTAAACACCTGATCAATTCAAAAGAAAAACTGTTTATCGATTGGGCGATGTGTCGCTTCGTGGACGACGTTGAGCTGGTCCGCTGCGGCAACTGCCAACAGTTTGGGCACGTCGCTAAATTCTGTCGCGATCCTAATCCTTGCTGCTAAACACAGCTCGTTGTCGTGCCCCAACAAAGATAAAGAAAATTTTAAGCCAGTTTGTGGTAGTTGCCAACGTTATAAAAAACCTTCTGACCACCCCACGGGCTCCCCAGACTGTCCAACATATAAAAGCAAAATGGAGCAACTTATTTTAACTACTAGGTATGGATAGTTTAAATATAGGACAGTTAAACCTCCATAATAACAAGCACGCGACTTTAGAATTAGAAAAGTTAGTTTCTGATCACAATTTAGACTTAGTACTTGTTCAAGAACAATATCAACTCGCGTCGTTTCGATCGAAAATTATACAAATTAATAACTTAGCTCGCGCGGGTATATACACACCTCAGTCTAGATTTTCAGTCACGGCCTTAACTAACCTTTCGACGTCGCATTGTGCGGTAGCCGAGGTATCGTGTCCTCAGTTTAGACTATACGTTGTAAGCTGCTACTTTCAGTACGCGGATACCGTAGGCCCACATTTACATCAACTCCGCCGCGTATTACAATCTCTCGCGGGTGATAAAATTATTATTGGCGCCGACGTCAATGCATCCTCGCCCTTATGGCACGGCCAGCTTAGGTACACTGACCGCGACCGTCGTACCGCTGTAGAAGACTTTATTGCGGAGTTTAACCTCCAAATTCACAACACCCCCGATGCACCACCTACCTATAGTAGCCCAACGGGCGAATCGTCGATTGACGTCACGCTATCCAGCGCGTACGTCCAGATTAGGCATTGGCGTGTCCTACCTGATGCGTCATGTAGTGATCACCGCTTATTGGTGTACGAGTTTTCTCGTGCGGTCCCGAGTGATACCGTAGTCAATTCTAATGACTATAAATACAACGTAAAGAACGGCGATTGGAATTTATTCCGCTCCCTCATTACCGCTCATGCCGGAGACTTCACTCGGCCGGATTTAAACGTCGATGAGTGCGCGGAAATTATGACAAACACATTTGTTTACTGTGCCGATGTAGCCTTGGGTCGTAGACCTCTTAAAAAAGATCACAACTGTAAATGGTGGAACAGTAACCTTCTTAATCTTCGTCGGGAATTTAGAAGGGCCAGGCGCAAAATCAATAATCTTCGTAAATCTGGCCACGATCGTTCGAATTATAATTACATAATTAGTTTGAATAACCTACGCATTTCAAGGTCACGCTATCGCGCCGCCGTTACGTTAGCGAAAAATAATATGTTGAAGAATGCCGCGAATAGACTGGATAAAGAGGGCCCCTGGTCTTCTTTATACCACGAGCTTAAACCCGGTAGTAGTAATGAGCCAAGCTTTTTCTCAAATATTAAAATTAACAACTCTTACACTTGTAGCTTAGACGAAACGGCGAAGGCATATCTAAACGTTCTCATCCCAGACGACGAGCCCTCCTTGGATGATGAACACCACCGCGACATTAGGAGTAGAATGCTAGACCCCATACATACACCGGCCTCAGATTTACCAACTTCGGAGGAGTTTAGTAAAATAGTAAACCTTTTGCCTATAAAAAAATCTGCGGGCGAGGATAAAATATCGAATATTATGATAAAACAAGCGTGCTTAGCGGCCAGTTCATCGATTCTACATGTTTACAACAGATGTATCGCAGAAGGTATATTTCCAAAAATTTGGCGCACCGGTTGCTTAAAATTAATACCTAAAGCGGGAAACAAACCTCCTGACGACCCAAAATCTTACCGTCCGATAACGTTACTGCCTTGCTTAGGTAAATTACTAGAACGTCTCATCGTACCTCGCCTGCTACCCGGTGGCCCTAAATTTCATAGTCATCAGTTCGGTTTCACCGCCGGGAAATCGACTGTTGACGCGGCTATGGAAGTTAGAAAAATAGTAAATCTTTCAGAATCTAAATACGTGGTCGCCATTTCATTAGATATCTCCGGCGCTTTCGATCATGCTTGGTGGCCGATGTTATTATTAAAACTAAAAAATCGAGGTTGCTACTCTAATATTTATGCCATAATACGTTCTTATTTTTTTAACGGTCAAACTAAGCTTCGACTTGGCCATTGTACACACGCCAAAGATTTAACATGCGGCTGCCCTCAGGGCTCTGTTATCTCGCCAAAACTATGGAATTTCGGATTTGATGATTTATTAAGTCTTCCCCTACCACCGCTGTGCGTGCTAGTTGGCTACGCCGATGACGGTTTTCTCATCGTTCATGCAAATTCACGTTCCGAAATTGAATCTAAAGCCAATGATAGTCTTAATTTAATATCGAGCTGGGGTAAACGTAATCGCCTGAAATTCGCCGCGCATAAAACTTACCAAATTCTTTTAAAAGGGTCCCTTATATCTTCCCCTAGCATTAAACTTGACAATATTAACGTTAAACGCAAACAGTCACTCTGTTATCTTGGTTTTTACTTGGAAAATAAATTTACATTTTTAGAACATATAATTCAAACCGGTGAGACAGCGAAGCGCAATTTTTACTCCTTTACCAAAATATCTACGTCGACATGGGGCCTCTCCTTCAAAACCCTAAAATTAATTTACACTGCTACTTACCTAGGCAGCATTTGCTACGGGGCCCCCGTGTGGGCCGACAGAGCAACAATCGGCGCGGCTCGTCGCAAGTTGCTACAAAGCCAACGTCTTGCTCTTATATTCTTATGCAAAGCTTACAGGACCACAAGCACCGAAGCCTTACCTGTGTTAGCCGGAGTTTTACCCGTTGACCTTGAGATTCAGCGTCGTGCGACAATGTACTATCATAAAAAAAACATTGACAACCCGTTCTTTTTAAGCGCTCGCGATAAAATTAAAATAGCAAGACTGTTTGAACCTTTAGAAAACTCTGTGCAAAGCCTAATCTTCGAATGGCAGTCACGATGGGACTGTTCCACCAAAGGGCGACACCTTTATAATTTTTTCCCCAATATTCGTGAACGGCTATCCAAACATTGGATGGATATTGATCACTGCGTTTCTCAATTCCTGACCGGTCATGGAAATTTTAAGGCCAAACTGTACGGATTTAAACTAGTAGCATCACCCATGTGCGAGTGCTCGACCGAAGGCAACATGTTTGAACAAACCGCGCATCATGTTCTCTGGGAGTGCAGTCTCTGGCAGGACGAAAGAACTACTATGCTAAACAACCTATTCTGTACATCTGGAGTAGCATACTACGGTGATCTCGTGGACAGCGCTAGGAACTTCCGTGCCTTCAAGCGTTTTTGCCACAATTATTATTGGCAACAGTCAAACACAATAAACTCCAATATTAACTTAGCTTTATCTTAGGAGTCACAATTATTAACCTTATTTCCGTGGTGCTCCCCCTTAAGTTCTTTGACTTTCGGTCATTGCAACTTTGTGCTGTCTCCCGCTTGTATGGGGAGGGAAATTGGAATCTTCCTACTCCTCCTATTTTCTTCTGATTAATTTCGTTGCGGGTCCCAAGACAGTGTTAGCATGTCCCTCGGGCTCCCTGAGATCATATCAAAGGGTTTTCGTGGTTGGATGCCGCTGTCGATCCTGGCGACACAGGAGATACAGTGGTGGGAATGTGTGGTGGGCCAAAGCCCGTTTATAAATAAAACAATATCACAGAGTACTATAATAGGTACTGGCATAGTGGGCATTGTCCAAAAAAAATCACATGTACTTTTTATTTTTTTTTTTTCGTTAAAATAGGGTATTTTAAGAATATAAATTAAATAATTTTGAAATTCATTGGCTAGTTTTTTCTCAATAAATTTTTAAAGTTTCGCTCTGACGTCATCATCGGCGGCCAATTGACCTCTGCAGTATGTTTTTTTTTCCTTTCAATCTTATTTATAATGGCTGGTTCGTCAAATGCAAGTTCTCATTATGTGAAAGCTGATACGAGAAGCTTACCAAAAGTTCGAAACGTAATGTTGGTCGAATTTATTGCTAATTTAACGCCATTGAAGGTCAAACTAAGGTTAAACATATTTGTTCAAAAATATAAGTAACTAATGGGTATTTTTTTCGTTTATATACAGAAAAACGATCACTGACCTTATTCCTCGAAATGTTTTTGTAATGAGCAAAATTTAAAAAAAATGGACAATCCCCATTGGACAATATTATTACAGCTATTTACAATAGAAAATATAAAAAACTAGATGATGCCCGCAACTCCGTTGCGCCAAAATTCGTTTATCGCGCGGGAACCGTACATTTTTCCGGGATAAAAAGTATCCTATGTCCCTTCCCGGGACTTAAAGTATCTCCATGCCAAATTTCAGGAAAATAAGTTCAGCCGTTTAAGCGTGAAGAGGTAACAGACAGACAGACAGACACACTTTCGCATTTATAATATTACTAGACTAAATGATGCCCGCAACTCCGTTGCGCCAAAATTCGATTATCGCGCGGGAACCGTACATTTTTCCGGGATAAAAAGTATCCTATGTCCTTTCCCGGGACACAAATTATCTCCATATCAAATATCAACCAAATTGGTTCAGCGGTTCGGGCGTGAAGAGGTAACAGACAGACAGACAGACAGACAGACAGACAGACAGACACACTTTCGCATTTATAATATTAGTATGGATAATAAGGATAATGATGTTCTAGTAGCCTGTAAGAACCACCCTATTCCCAAGATGTGTCGTCGCCTATGAAATCATTGATTTTATTATTAGTACATACAAACGTTATTTTACTACTACTGCAGTCGCCAGAGGTTTTAACCTCCGAAAATTGTAATAGTGAATGGATTTTTGTTTTTGAGGTGTCATTTTCTTTTTACACTATAACTTGCAAGGTTTACCAAAAAATTTTTTGTGCTTCTAATTTTTTAGTTACTTAATTAAAAATTAATATTTCACCATATAAAACCGGTCCCGAAAAAAATTTTTTTTCTTGTTCCTGTTATTTAATGACTCTAAACCGATTGCTTACGTTGAAAATTAACCAAATACACCATTTTTAAAAAAGAAAGTTTGCTTTGCTAAGCTAAATACAACTATAAGGTTTTTGCAAAGTTTTTAGAGATTAACGCTCGTCGTAACCAAGATAAAAGAGTTTGGGTGGATTTAAGGGTTGTAACGAAAAGTGTGTTAAACTTACTTGTTGTGCGTATTTAATTTTTAGAGAAATGATAACTTTTAAGTACTTAAAAACGTTTAAATATCTCCAAAAATGTGTAAAATAGACCGAAAATATTTTTCTATATTTGTTGAGAATTTATTTAAGTGAGAGCTAAAACATTAAATGCATCGACAAATTAAAGACTTTTTCTAGTCTTTGAAATATATTTAAGCTTCCTACTTAAAGCCAGAAAAAAAATTGGGTGCTACAAATCTCACGTACATACTAAAGACGCATGCTGCGACCTATGTTTGGAAAATGCTTACCTGAATGCAAAAAATATCAGTTCTTAACCTAATTTGTATTTTTTTCCTTTAAGTATGTTTTAGCAAATATAATTAATGAAAAAAATAAATAAAAAATAAATTTTATTCTGTAAAAACCAAACCAAAATAAATAAAATACAGATTTTCTTCGAAATATCCGTGAAAAGTTTGTGCTACATTTTCAGAAAATTTAATAAAATAGGAGCTAAAAAGTTATACACATTAAGAAATAGAAGGCTTTGTTAAGCCAAAAAAATAATTTTAAACTTCCTATTTATAACCAAAGAAAAATTGGAACGCCATTTACCTGGCGAGGCACACAACAAGCACATTTGGAGGTATACTACATACAAAAATATTAATTTGAAATATAAATTATATATTTTTTCAACTTATTTTCTTTCTTTGGAATATAAGAAATGATACAAAACAAAAAAATAAAGATATATTTTATTATTTTGCTATTTATTTAAAAGAAAGAAATATGCAAATTTTCTTCAAAATTTCACAGTTTATGAGTTTACTTGAAGTGGAAGAGAATAATTTAAAAATCAAAAGCACAACTTTTCAATAGGTAAACTTTATTATTTATGTTATCAGATACACATTCCTTTTTTCTTTTCAATTTTCACCCACTATTGCAAAAATCGGAGGTTTGCACGATTTTTACGCTCTGGGAACTCCACTATACTTATTTGAATTTATTGATAGATAGTATATCAAAAAAGTATCAATATGTATATCTGAGCCGAATATCATTAAAATCAGTCCAGTAGTTCGTAAGATAAGCGCGATTCTAATAATAATTTTCCGAGTTTTTTCCACACTTTCCTCTGATTCTTCGCTCTTATTGGATGCAGCATGATGTTATATTAAAGATTAAACTTTAAAGCCTTCATAAATGGAATCTAACACAAAAATAATGTTTCAATCCGCATCAGTAGTTCCAGAGATTAGCAAATTCAAACGAACTTACAAAAAAATATTAGTATAGATGCGAAAGTGTGTCTGTCTGTCTGTTACGACAATTTAAATGGTTATGGAGATACTTCGAGAAACGGGAAAAGATGCAATATTGTCAGTTGAATCATTGTGAATTATATTCATGTTTGGAAAGAATGTGTTTGATAAGACAAAATTTTACTATCGCGGTTTATTTACCGCGATAGAACAACTAAATATTTTTAACATATTAAGTAATTACTAGCTGTCCCGGTGAACTTCGTGTCACTTTAAAACCTTCCCTGGACTTCTACGAATATTTTAAGACTAAAATCAGCCCAATCCGTTCAGCCGTTTTCGAGTTTTAGCGCGACTAACACATTTGAAAATCCATTTTTATATATAAGACTAGCGTCCCGCCCCGGCGTCGCAGGGGTATCAAATATATAGCCACTGAAAAAATGATTGAAATCGATAGCCTATGATCCTTCACGTGGTCTACTTCTTATCTGTGCCAAATAACATAAAAATTGCTCCAGTAGTTCGCGAGATAAGCCCTTTCAAATAATTTCCTCCGTTTTTTCCACATTCTCCTATTAGTCTTAGCGTGATAAAATATAGCCTATAAGCCTTCCTCAATAAATGGGCTATCTATAACACGTCTGAAAGAATTTTTCAAATCGGACCAGTAGTTCCTGAGATTAGCGCGTTCAAATAATTTTCCCCGTTTTTCCTCATTTTCCTCTATTTCTTCGCTCCTATTAGTCTTAGCGTGATAAAATATAGCCTATAGCCTTCCTCGATAAATGGGCTCTCTAACGCTGAAAGAATCATCAAAATCCGTTGCGTAGTTTTAAAGATTAAAGGGAACAAAGGGACATGAGGGAAAAAAAAGCGACTTTGTTTTATAATATGTATAGATTATAATTTTTATATTTTAACACCAACCAGGCCCAATTTCACCAACGACTGTTAAAGTTAATGTGCAAATTAGTATCGCGTTATCTCTTTCGTTTTTCATATAAATGAAAGAGAAGATATGACATTTTAACAAGTTAACACTAACAGATGTTGGTGAAATTGCGCCTAATTATTAAAATTCTGAAATATTGGAATGTTTGTCACTGAATAATGTACGATTCCGAAAAGAAAGTAGTTTTTTTTTGCGAAAAGCCTGCACTCAAAGTGACATCTAAGTCATGAGAATAGCCAAGTTAATTTCCTGAGGGACCATTGAAAAAAATCATAGACAGTGAAAGTACGACACTTCGGTTTCGGTCGGGTTATATCAATTCAATGTTAGGGCCTATCACACTGGCGATTAGCGAGCGATTTGAAATCGACGCGTGTGCGCAGCTTGCCTTCCGCGTTTTGGACACTCAGTAGCAAAATGGATTCTGACGTCACATGCCTAGACGGGTGTACGAAATGGCGTCCACGCCACGCCGCGACGACGCTGCTCTGTCGCGGCGTGTGCGCTGCGCAGTCGCGTCGATTTCAAATCGCTCGCTAATCGCCAGTGTGATAAGGCCCTTAGTCCTGCCCTAGTAGACAAGTGGCAAGCGATTGTCGTAAACGCTAACGCTAACGCTACAAAATGTATGCGATTTGACATAAGTCATCGCTTCGCTAGCGAATACTAATGTCAAATCCCATACATTTGTTGGCGTTAGCGTTGGCGTTTACGATAATCGCTTACCGCTTGTCAAGTGGGGCTGATCTGTTGGCTGGGTTTAACATAACGCGCCCAAATGATCTAGGTCCATTAACTGCCCATGAGTCAATGTGACATCGAATACTTACAGGATGTGAGAGCTCGCAGACGGGGTTCAGTCGGATGTCAATCATCTCCATAACCTGCAGTGTGTTGTAGTCGAACTCGCGCGGCATCGTTGAGATCTGGAATTCACAGAATAGAGGGTGATTTTTAAGCTATTGCATTGCTTTTATGGTGGGTTTTAAGCAAAAACAAACCTAAAACCACAGACATAGATCAAGATAGATACCGCATGTGTATGTACTTCGCGTGCCATATCGCGTTCCCAAATGACGAGCAATGCTCGTCTTTCAAATGTCTGTTCTTTAGTCTGCTATCGGAATCGGACGTCAATCGGAATTTTAAAAATGCCTAATTGTGCCGTATTGAGGTGTAGAAATTCGAATAGAAATGTTGTTCTAGATAATGGACATGTTTCTTATCATTGGTACGTCACAGTAGGTAGGAAAAAAGTGGCATGCTCATTTTCATACAAATGGAGGGACATGCAGTGTCTATCTTGATCTATGTCTGTGCCCAAAACTCTAACGTCGTTTCAGTTCGGGAGACTTCGACATGGTGTTGTAGACTAGCTGCTATAGCTTTCAAACTATGTCTCATATTCTTTTCAACTTATGCATGAGTGATTGGGCAGACTGCTTACCTTATTAAGCAGTCTGTTTCTTTTTGTCAATTAGCATTAATCTCTCGATCGCGGATTCTTGGAAATCTATTGTTATTCTATTGTTGTCGCGATCTCCGGTGCTCTTATGGGGCTTGAAGGATTAGATTTTAGAGAAAAGATTTCTTAGAGGAAAATGCTGTTCAATGTTATGGGGGCATTCATGAATAATTAACCTTTTAAAAGGTTTAATAAATATAATTAATAATATCTAGTAAAGTCTCAACACATCTTACTTGGGCAGGACAAGAATAGGGTCTCAACAAGTTGGAAAAAATAATCTATCACATAGTTTTTTCCAGTCCAAATTGTTTTAAAGCAAAAGGGGATGTGCACATCATAAAAATTGACATGCAATTTATGGATGCTGTCTAATGCCAACTGGCAAACACTATTGATTTAGTATAGAGAATGTTTTTGATCATTTATACTTTACCTCATTATTATTTAGCTGTAGAAACATAAGCTCCGGACACCTCAGTACAGAGGTCGGGAACTCTTTTAGCCTGTTATTCTTTAGGTTACAATGTATAAGTCCCTCCATACGGTCCATACAATTTGGTAAAGTTTCTATTTGGTTTCGGTCCAATGTCAACCATCTGAAAGAAGTCATTGTTCATGATCATGACAAAAAAAGTTACTGGCAAAAACTTTGTCACATTGTTTGAAATAAAAAAAAAACACCTTGACCTTTTTAGCTGATTAGTACAAGTATTATAATAAATTGAATAAACACAATAGCCGACCTTGTACTTAACAGTAAACAATGATATTGAAATGGCAAATCATGATGTAGATAAAATCTTTGAAAGATGCTGCAAGTTATGAAAATACTAGTTATTGCCTGTGGCTCTGCACTCTTATAAACAGTATCCCACAATAATGTTCTATATTTTCAGGACAAAGAAGAGCCAGACTAGCAAGTTTTATAAAATTCTGTTCATAAATTTTTGCGCAAGAATGCATCTAAAGATATTATGTTTTGATACTTATGATTTGCAGAGTAGAACACTGCTGTGGTCACTTAATTTTGAATGCATAGTGAATCAAATAGTGTACCTCAATGCAACAAATTTTAGCCAATAATAAGATTCTGATAAGACTGTATTTGATGAATAACCCAGTAAATGGACAAGCTTTTGAATAATCCAAGATTGTACAACAGGTTTATCATCCAAAATAATTAACTAAGTACCTTAGTTTTGTCAATTTTGTCATTTCTTCAGGAATGGTTTTGAGTTCGTTGCCTCGCGCGCCGAAGGTATCCAACTTCGATAGCTTACCAATCTCCTTAGGTATTTCTTCTAAACCTATTTTGTTACACCAAAAAGCTTCTAGGTTCTCCAAATCGCCAATTTCTGGTATCAACACTTTCAACGGATTGTAACTGACATTTAAATTCACTAAATTTTTCAAGTTCCCGATCTCGGATGGTAATGCACTAATGTTATTGTAATCTAGAGTCAATGTAGTTAAATTTAGTAGCTGTGTTATTTGCACAGGTACATTTGTTATGTTATTAAGATGTAAATAAAGATGTTCGACGTCTAAACATGTATAGAGTAATGCTGGTATTTCGGTTATTTCGTACGAATTTAAACTGATACGGGACTTCTTCTTGGCGACAGCGTGTTCTATTATTGCCAAAATATGATTTTCACGTATAAATTTTAATATAGCACTCATTTTGGACCGATTTCTGATTACATTTCCGTGAAATATTTTTGCGTAGGAATTTCGTGGTCGTTTGGTTGACACTTGATAAATGACAACTGACAAGTGTGAAGTGACAACTGACATGTTGCCACATATTAAAATGAAATTTACAAAAAATCTACTTGTAATAAGATTTTCTAAAAGCTATTCTATTATTTACGCTATAATAATTAATGTTGTGCAGTTTTAAACAAAATTATTGTCTCAAAAATATTTTTATCCAAAACTATTTAATTATGAACATAAAATTTAACTACTTCCTAGAAGACCGGCGCGCACAGCTCTTGAAGATTTATTGATTTTGTAAAATTGACTTCACAACTCCACGGTAATAAACAGTGGATTAATTATTCATATCAATTAGCTTAGGCACAACGCGATTTGATTTTGTAAATGGGGAAGAGGACCGCTCAGTATTAACATGTTCCACAAACTAGTGTTTTCTGTTTTGTATACAATTGTTTTTATACTGTGTTTATTAGAAACTACTGAATGTACGTATAATTATACGAAATAATATACAACTAAGTTTACCATAGTGTAATAAACATCATGAATTTCAGGTTTCCAACAAAACAAAACTTTACACCACACTCGAAAGGCCAGTTTAGAGAATAATGTTTTTAAAAGGCAGAAATTAGCCTATCGATCCTTCCAGCCTGTTGCTCCGAAGGTCCGAAAAAATTTCTACCCAAGAATAGAAGAAAGAAACGATTACGACCTTAATGCTTACGATACCGAGTATGGTGGAGTTGTTTCCAATTTCACATCCTCGATATATGATGACAATCCGCCTTTATATCCGAATCCTGAAACCATATCAAAACACAATAAAGGTACGTGAAGCGCATATTTTCTTACTCATCACTTACGCTTTATGACAAAAACACTACTTCTCGCCCCCTTAATATATAATTGAGGCACTGTTTAGTTAAACAAGGTCCACTGTCTTTGTCCGTCACGTGACGTTACCAATATTGCAGACAAAGCCAAGCAGACATTGTATTCGTTATTTCTTATAGGATCGAATAACAAACAGATTGAAAAGAAGATTCAGGAACCTGAAGTTGAATTACCAGATGATTCGCTGGCTGACGCTGACCTGAAAGAACACAACATGATTGATAGTATCACCTACCTGTACGGATTTAATAATTGCCACGGAGGTCGAAATGAATGGATGATATTGGTAAGTTTATTAAATAGTAAATACTAACCCTATCATTTCCATTTTCCATCCATGCGTAAATATCTGACTAATAATATGGTATCTACGCGTATAACTTATCTAAGGTTTGCTGTTCTTGTCTGGCAAATGGCATATTAGAAGTGTCACATGCCAGACATAGACAGCAAAACTAAATCATTATATGTATTATGTAAATAATATAATACATTATTAATAATTTTAATATTAAAATTACTATGGGGCATCAAATCAGGTGATTTGAATGTAGTAAATAACAAATTTTCATATTTATTAATTTCCAGATTGGCTTACGATTTTTCTTACGCCATTACGTAGCGATTAATGTTTATAACGTTTTTAAGTAATTTTAAAATGTTATTTTTTTAGATTTTTATAGCAAGTGGGCTTTCTGTGATATGTCCAGTAGTTACTCTACTATGGCTTATGTATAACAAAACTGCCTCAGAATTTCGAAGCTCGAGCAAAATTTACCCCATCATAACAAATCTATGCTGCTGCCTTATCACTTGTGCAATCATTTATATACAAGCAATAATGGTAAGTTATACTTAGCTTCAATTACTATTGTCTTCTTGTATAAGCACCCTCGAATATGTACCGTATGTGTAAATGGATAGCCTGACTCATGACTGCAAGCATTTATTATGTCCTGTACTATTAGTTTGCTGTCAAGAAAACAACGCCTGAGTGAAAATAATAGCCATCTGAATGAAAGCTGCGCTCTAGAATTTCTTGATGTTTTAGGCAGGTAAGTCAGATGTAACCTTATCACAAAAAAATCGGAAAAGTGCGAGTCGGACTCACGCACGAAGGGATCCGTACCGTTATAGAGCAAAAATAGGCCAAAAATTTGGTTTTTTGTATGGGAGCCCCCCTTAAATAATTATTTTATTTTTAGTGTTTGTTGTTATAGCGGCAACAGACACAATCTGTGAAAATTTCAGAAGTCTAGCTATAGCGGTTCTTGAGATACAGCCTGGAGACAGACGGACAGACATCGAAGTCTTAGTAATAGGGTCCCGTTTTTACCCTTTGGGTACGGAACCCTAAAAATATCCATAGCCGAACACATAACCTCCTCCTTATTGGAAGTCGGTTAAAAAGTAGGATGTACGGTATTGAAAAGTTGTATTTTATTATTTTAGGGCTCGTCTTCACCAACGCGATGCGAGAGGATAGCTCTGGTGTTGCACTACACACATATCTCGTGTTCTATGTGGATAGTGGCTCTGGCTGCCGCGGTCGCAGAGTATAGCCTGTACGAGTCAGTCTTACCCCTGAAATACAATTATTTATTGGCCTACGGTGTACCAGCTGTAATTGTCATGGTAAGATTGAGATTTAAAGTAAGAACGTATAATGAAAGAGAAGAACTTATGGTTCTACTAGATGACGCCCGCAACTCCATTGCGGCAGAAATAGCTTTATCGCGCGGGATAAAAGTATCCTATGTCCTTTCCCGGGACTCGAAGTATCACCATATAAAATTTCAGCTAAATCCATTCAGTGGTTTGGCCGTGAACAGGTAACAGACGGACAGACACACTTTTACATCTATAATATCAGTATGGAAGTATGGATAATGGATGTAGGTAATAATAATTTTTCTATTCCAGTTCTCCTATGCCCTGTCTTTGGAACATTACGAGATAAAGAACTACTGCTGGATGTCAATTGAGAAAGGCATGGTGATGGGTTTCATGATACCGGCCATGATACTGATCGTAATAAACACAGGAATCGTGATAGTCGGATTGCAGAGTGTGAATAGGAAACACACAGAAATGCTAGCGTCTAAGATACAGGAGCTTGTCGATCATCATGTGGCCAACTGGCCCAAGGATCAGAACGAAAACGACGAGAATATTGAGCATAATTTCTCGCCGAGTACCAGTAGGAAGAACACAGATAGTACAGACACATTGGATAAAGAGTATGATGAGGATGACTGCCAGTACCCGGAAACTAGTGATGGTGGAAACGACAATAATTTAAAAGAGGTAAATAACTTTATACATAGGTAATTAGAATATAAGATGTCACTTAAATCCTTTTTTTTATAAATGTAAAATTCAGATTTAAGGCCAGGTATAACCAAGCAGCCCATGTCATTAATCCTAGAAAAATATGAAAGCATGGGTATGTACACGTCTAGAAAGTTAGCTTTCAAACCTGAATATGATATCCTTAACGAATTATATCAAAGAACGTTTGTAGCCCAGCTAATAAGCAACTACTTTCAGATTAACGACTATTTGAAAACATTACACGACAAAGGCTTCCTGAACATGCTTTACATGGATAACCTATCGTTCAAATGGAGTTGGAATACTGAGGGAAATCAATTGAAAACGTACTTGAACTTGTGTCTGGTATTGGAGCCGTTCTTCGCGATAAACTGGGTGATGGGTGTAGTGGCTATTGAGAACGCCAACCATTGGTCCACGCCGGGAATCTACTTGATTCTGGTTTTGTCGATGGTGGGTAAACGACTCTGAAACTACAAAATTATTTGCTACTTGGATGAATTGGACTTGGTCCTACAGGCTACTTAAAGTGAGGTCCAAAGATATTCTGTCCACGTAGTAATAATATACGATCATCATAAAAGTGCAGTAAAAAAGGCATAGAATTACATAATATAGATTTACGTAGGTACATATAATTTTAATTTTATACATTCGTATACATTTTCAGCACATATATTTAGCAGCTACTGTGATGACTACGTTACCGATAGTCCAGAATAAAAATACGGAATGTTGTGAAGATGTCGTCATTGAACAATCACTGCCTCGGTCCAGGTTCGTAGCATTTCTATATGTCACTAAGCATTGTATTTATTTGCGCTGAAACTATAACCCCATAAAAAATAATTCAAAAATATATTTACACAGCCTATCCCTATAATTATTTCGCTATATCTTCTTTGTAACTTTTCCAATGTTCTTGATGAAGGAAAGCAGGCCTTGTATAGTTATGTGCTGTACAATTATTTTTGTTAGTAAGTGCATACTATCGAAATAAAAAAAAAACTAAATAAACGTGTTAAATTACTATAATTATTTTATGCTATTTCAATAAAAATGTTTGCAGGACCACCGACGACATACCACTTTTGGACCCGACTGTACAGCAACCGAGCGTTACCCTTGCACCGGCAGACACTATAAGTACCATAAGTATATAAACTAGTATCTAATTTCGCAATTAAAATATGGATTTAATAAAATAATCGACTGTCTTCAAGTAGTAGAATAGTCCAACGTTTAATGGTAATATAAATTAGGGAAAAAACACTAAATATAAATTAGGGAAAAAATCTTCTGCCGAAATGTCTCAGAAGTTTTTTTTTTTTTTAAACGAATACGACGTACCGAGGGATTGAATTTTGTAAATAATTTCGTATCGAAATTATTATGGTAAATTGTATGCAAAATCTAAAATGAGTTTGAAATGTGTTCTAAATTTTTATCTATTTATCTCCTAAAGTTATAATAAAACTGTAGATTTCTTATTACTAATAAGCAGTTTAAATACGATACAATATAATACAAAATAAGTACGATTAGAAAACTATTGCCGTAAAAATTCTAAGCCAGATTATAGCCCAAACAGTAAAATAGAATGACAATCAAAACAAGTCAGTGCTATTTTAATTCAATTTTGATATTTGGTGGCGGATGCACGCACATTGCACAGTTGAGTAAATTGAGTGTTTAGCAGATTCCACAATCTTCACTGAAATAATGGCCTAATTTTTAAACGAATTATTTACAAATTACAAGTCATTAATACTTAATTGGACTTGATATAGGTATTATCTGAGAGCTAAATATTTATATTTTTCAAACATAAATGAATTTATAAAGTTATAAACTAGAGATGAAACGGATAGTAGTTTGGCCGGATACCAGATACCGGATATTCGGCCAACCACATGGCTGGATAGCCGGATATCCGGTCGCCGAATATCCGGCGGAACTTAGCCGTTTGGTGCAAAGCACACATACTTGCGTAGGCGGCGCGCGAACGATCTTCAACACCGGCTAAAAAAAAGAGTAGAGGAGGGGAGACTGAGTCAGATGTATCTCCCCAAGCTTTATGCGAGTACGTTTTGGGATTGCTTTGATGAGGTAGCAAATGAAAACAATACTGGCCAGGTTCAACGCGAAGAAATAAGCCTGTGAGCTGGATTTTTATCTCAAGTCAGTGCGAATTGATCGCAATCTTGACCCTTAGGGCCGATTCACACCGGATCGGCAGCGGCCGGCAGCGGCGCGAAGAGCACTTTTAGTGTGAAATAATTTTAAACTTTATTTATATACCTACTTATAACTACTAGTATCGCTTGAAAACTTCTAAAAGGGCTGGAGGCGCCGCTGGCGGCCGCCTGCGGCGCCTCGAGCCCTTTTAGAAGTTTTCAAGCGATACTAGTAGTTATAAGTATGTAAATAAAGTTTAAAATTATTTCACACTAAAAGTGCTCTTCGCGCCGCTGCCGATCGCACCTCTGCCGACCGCTGCCGATCCGGTGTGAATCGGCCCTTATTCTTGGGCAGCTATGGCCAACAATACCCAAATTTAACAAAGTTTGCCAAAATCTATCTTTCAGCACCTTGTAGCTGTGTGTACAGCGAAATACTTTTTTCTGAAGCTGGCCTTATTTATAAAGAGAAGCGAAACCACCAGCTGCTACCTCTCAATGCAGAGAAGTTGGTTTTTATTCACCATAATTTGCCCTTAGCGCATTATGAGTACTAATTAATTCATTTTCTACTTTAAACTAAAACTACTTATATATCTAAATAAGGTAAATAATTACTTAAAAATATTTGTTTATCTGGATCTTTTTTTTAATTCGGCCGGATGCCTATCTGGCCGAATAGCAGTTATCCGGTATTCGGCCGGATAGTATTAAAGCCGCCGGATAAGCCGGATACCGGATAGTTGCCGGATATCCGTTTCATCTCTATTATAAACCCTATAGTTAACCTACCTATTTTACTCAAACATTTTTTATATTTACAAAAATCGAAGAGAATATAATAATAAAACTCTAAATACAAGATGCTCTTTTATCTATGGTTGTTTTTGCGTTTATTTTCTAGTGGCTCCCATTGGAACCTAGAAAATGATGAAATGGATTCTTTCTGTAAAGTATCTTTATGGATTTAATATATTTTATAATGGGCCTTAGCCTCTGGCAAATATTCTTAAAATTTTAATTAGGATTAAGGTTTTAAAAGGTATTGATATGGATATAAAGGAAACTTCGTAATACCACACTAAATTGAACACCAAAGATGTTTTGGCGCGTTGATTTGCGAGTTGTGAACTTGTGACATTAATTTATTAATATGGCGACGTAGTCCTGATTTTAGCCACGCGCCAAAACAGTCTTGTTGTCTGTATGACGTTGTAAAAACTGATTTACATAGATAGTATGTATGAATATTTCATTCCAGTAAATTATTTTATAACCCTTCAGGGGTGTTACACAACATGCCCTAGTGTTCTGTTTTGAGAATTTATTTAAAACTTTATTGTTAGTCAAAGAATACCTCCCTACTTATTTAATAGTCTTTTACTATAAGGAATTTCTAATGTAATAAGTCCGTTCATAAGTTTTTTTTATCTAAATTTCCATGATGATCGACTTTGAACGGACTATGGACATACATAAGACTAAGTATAGACCTGCAAGGATGATTTGTCATTGGGACGGTGTGACTCATCAGTCATCAGTATGTAATATAATTAATGTAAGGCCAAGATAAGCTCTACCATATTTCGAAATAACATTCGCGAGTTCCGAAATACATCCCAGTATTCTGGCCAGTCCTCATGACGTCATACTGTTGATTCTTTCCGAAATATAAAACTTATCCTTTATAATTAGAGTCAGCCACATGCGAAAGTGATGCTCATGTAAGCCATACACGCTGAGTTCTACCGGAGAGGTCACCTGTGCAGTTATGCCTGCGCAGGTGTCTGTCACTCGAAAGAATTGATTTTCGATTTTGCGCCGGTCGCCAACACAGGCTCAAAAAACTGCACAGGTCAATTCCTGCACACATTCCGGTATACCTGCACAGTTAGACCTCTCCGATAGACCGTAGCATGTATGGCAGCCATTAGTGGCAGTTAAATGGGTTGGAGCATGGACGTATAAAAAAAGGCGGACGGAGTCCCACCATACACAAAACCGTGTCCTTCAGAGTCGGCCAGCTGACTGCATGTACACGGTCCGCACGCACACATTGTTACGTTAGTCCATACCATTTGACAGGCGTAAGAATATGTGCGTGGCCGACTCTGAAGACACAGTTCTGTGTATAATAAGACTCCATCCGCCTTTTTTTCTACGTTCATGGGTTGGAGTCACATGTGACACTTTGCAAGATGGCGTCGTTGTTTTTCCATCCTTGTAGGAATGTAAGACTATGTAGTATTACCTTTACCGTCATATGACGGTAAAGGTAATCTACACTACTACTAAAAGATAGAGGATATCCTCTATCTTTTACTCTACCCCTCGCGGACTCCTATTTTAAAATAAAACTTCACGTTTACAATTGTATGTTCGCAATTTTGATTAGTGCTGTGATAGCAAGATGTTAATGGTTTATTAAATGTTTTAATATTGTACTGTTGTTTTATTTCCATTGAATTAATTAAAGAAAAACTAGTACAAAATACTTTTTTTGGACCTTGCGCAACACTAGCGCCTCTAGTGGCAAATTTGCACGCGGTAGCAACCATTACATCACAAGCATAATCCCATTAAAGTGAAGGGGAGAGAAATATCTTTACCTCACCTCTTTTTCTTAAGATTGTCCCTATTTTTCGTGCAAAAATTACTATTGCTGCCAATTCTAAGCGGGCCCCTAGACGAGCAATTTCATTGCGCAATATCACGTATTGCGTAATATTATTGACCGTCTCTAGACGCGTAGAGCGCGATGTTCAATATCAACCCTAGGGTTGATATTGAACATCGCGCTCCTTCAATCTTGTCAAATAAACTGTTTAATAAAATTGAAGCGTGATATTGACAATACAATTGATCGTCTAGGGGCCGGCTAAGACGATATTAGCACAATAGACAGTGTTATTAGTAATTATTAATAATAATACCGTCATCGTAAAACTGCAAGTCATAACACTGTCTTCAGATTTCTGAAATCTGAAGACACAGTGCCAAGTTTAGCATAAGTCTGGGACATAGTTATAAAAAAAACTGGACTGTAAAAATAAAACGACTAATTCACTTATATCGAGTGTATTTCAGAATAAAATGGTTACAAAATACTTAGTACACGCCCTTACGGCGTAAGCTTACCGCATAGCAATTTGAATCTCGTGAAAACCGCGTTACAAAAACTGTATTACAAAAACTAAATACACTAGAAAGCCGAACGCTTGAAACCTGTTTTGTTTGAGCTTAAAATAACTTTAGTTTATAGGAAAAATATATATATAAAGTATAATTTAAATTAAATTTAGATTCATATTCGCTATTCAGTAATATTCTCACCGACTCAACCGCCAAAGCTTGAAGAAATTATCACTCGGGGCTAACTATACAGTTGCACAACGGATATCCCAATATTAAATGCATATCAAAAAGTGACGATATCACATATAAACCTCCTTTTTGGAAGTCGATTAAAAAGGGTCAAATTCTGTCACCTCATGCGACTAGTCTGAGGTCGAATGCACCTCGTAAAATTGAGGTCAAACCTGTACTGTTACTTCTAATTTTGTCCTCGGTCAAGTCACAGACTCCTTCAAGATAAGTGGCATCAGCGGTCAGATGACCGTCAGTCAAATGACCGTGGGTCAGGTGACCGCGGTCAAATGACCTCGTGCAACTGCTGTAGACGGCCCCGTACGTCGGTCTTAGCGAAGTTAAATGCAGATTATTGGCGGTCCGTGGCGCGTAGCTTCTCCTCGACAGCCTCTTGGGAAGATTCCGAAAGGTCGGTCGCCTGGATGTACTTCTGTACGCCGACTAGCGACTTCTTCAGCGCGTCGAAAGAGCTGGAATGAAACAAAACATTCATAATTAAAAAAAATACTATTATGGGCTTGAACACAGTGATATTATGCTCTCCTATCTATGCCAAAGGTTGCTTAGAAATTGCTCCATAGCGATAAAGCCGCCTTTATGTTTGCCTTTTTTGTCTATGTATGAAATTATTCTACAACTTAATATAATATTTTTTTTTTTACTATTCATTTTTTTATGAAATAGTTCTCTTAACCTCTGGCGCCCACCCCTACAGAGGCCTCACTACGCCCCAGGGGGTCACGATCACAGGTTGAAAAAACAGCAATAAAGTATACTCTATTCTAATGATATTTATATTGTATATAATATCTGTTCCGGAGTTCTCACCTGGAGTACAACATCTTCTTCTTGACCTTAGCGGTGTCTGGGCACCAGGACATGAGGAACAGCTTCTGTTTCTTGCTAGCCTCCGACGTGCCCTGGCACTGGTGGGTGTACTCGAAGTCGAAGAGGCCATATCTGAAACGTGAAGGGAATAATAAGCATTTGTATTTAATCAACCTGAAGTACTGAGTACGCGACTAGCCTATGCTAATAAGATACTTTTATTGCAGTGAAATAAATGTTTGATGTAAACATACACACAGATTTAACCAAGATCTTTACTCATTTAGCTTCCTATTAGTTACATAAAAATCAACTACCATAAAATGTGAATTTGGTTAATATCTCCCACAAGTAACGTAGGTTGCAATTTGCAGTACATTTAGCTAGTTCAAGAATAGTATTTCAAGATGCTGATCAAATGATTGCGGCTCAGGAGACCGCTAGGTCAAATGACCGCAGGGTCAAATGACCGCTAAGGTAAAATGACCGCCGGGTCAAATGACCGCGTTATCTACCTGCACTCCCCGGTGCCGCCCTTCTGCAGGTCCTCGAGGAACTGGTCGTACTCGGCGTTCCTCTCCCCTACCGTCTCGACGTCTATCTGTTTCTCGTCCCGAATGTAGAAAACGACGTAGCGGTGCTTCTTGTCCTTCTTAATCTCCTCGTACGTCGTCTTGCAAGCGTCCGACACTGTCACACCTGACGCCTGGAAAGAGAGAGAATGGACATTAATTTTATGTATCAATGTGTCAATAATGTAACAGAAGTTGGAGATTATTTTTTGGAAATTAAAAGCTGTGTGAATATTATGTAACGTTATTCAAATCTTATGCTAATATTATAATAATTTACATAAGAGTGTCTAAAACAGTTTAACCAATTTAGATCAGGGACCCTGATCTAAATTGGTTAAACTGTTTTACCTACCCTGATTCAGGGTGGCACTCTTTTCCACCAGCTATTTTACTATTTTATCTCAGCTATTTTTTATGAAAGTATTATCAGAAGACAATTCTGTAATTTTCTCCTTTAAATCTGTCGTTCTACTGTGCTCATGCTAAGCTGGTTCACAAAGATAGACTTTGCCCATAATAGATACGTTTATTTTCAAGTACAGTAACATAACAATTGACAGATAAAGTGTTGATAATGATAAGATAACAAATACTTACGTTTTGTTAACACTTTATAATCAGAATAGGGATGATGACAAGGTCAAAGATTAGCGAATTTTATTAATAAAATAAAGAAATCACGGTAAAAAATAAGTGTTCCCAAAATTTCAGCTCGATAGCATTTGTATTTTTTTTTGCTATGCGCCTTCAAAGTTGGATAATCAAGTCGAATTTTTTTTCAATTAAATTTCATAATATTTGTATACCATTCGATAACTTATGCAATTAGAAGCAACTTTTGTTATGAAACCACTTTCATAAACGCAATATTTAATATACCTATCGAACAAAGTTCTCTCCCGATCCGTACAAACTACGAAAGAGTGACGTCAGTCTTTCGTAGCACTTTGTATGGAGCGTTTCGGGCAGGTCTATTTTATGAGATGTTTGAATTGTCACATCTTGGTGAATTTTTAAGCTATCAGAGTAATTCTTTCAGCGATGTTTCCATTTTTGAAGGGTCTTTCAATTACCAATAAGAAAAAAAATTGTCATCAAGCCTATTAGCTTATCTACATTTAAGTCAAAATGCCCCACCCAGAGATAATCATTAGAAATCATTATTTTTGACTAAAATAAAAAACGTTACTAAATACTGTAAACCAGGGGTTCCCAAACTGTGAGCCGCGGCGCCCTGGTGCGCCGTGAGTCGATCCTCCATCATTATCCATAACCACAAATATTATAAACTATGTATATAAAACTATAATACGAATTATACAAAGCAGGCAGATGATTAAATATTTGTTTATTATTATTTACTTGCTTAACCTAACTATAATCATTGAAGGTGTTTATTTGTGTATCTTTTTGTAATAGCTAGGTAAAGTAGGGCGCCGTGGCCCGTGACAAAATATTTATTTGTAAATGCGCCGCAGGCTGAAAAAGATTGGGAACCCCTGCTGTAAACTGTAAATCTAAAGAGTTTTTTTGAACGCGCTAATCTCACAAAGTACTGGAAAGTTTTTATTGTAACTTGGCTAAGATAAAGAGTGGACCAAGAAGGACACAGGCTGCTTTTGCGTGGAAAATGTAATGTTCCCGCGGAATGTCAAGTTTGCGCGAATTCAAGTCTTTTAACAGGGATTGCCAACATTTCATGGCCCTCACCTTAAAATTTTCATATCATGACAACAAGCGATATTTTTTAATTTTTTTTATAAACAACTACGTTAGTATTGTACAAACGTTTGCTATAACATTCACAAACAGCTGCGTGGCAGTCACGTCTATTTTCTACACGCCTATTAATATTTAACAACTAATGAATGTACTTTACGTAACATAAACAATTATGAGGCTAGTACACGGTCGAATTCTCAAAGGATACTTAAAATAGGATTCCTAAATCAGACGCCTGCAAGCTTAGCATGATCACCGGTAGAAGAGGGCTTTTTATATAGAAGAATAGACAAAAAGACAGAATAGATAGTGACAGATTCGCAACAAACCGATGAAAATGCATTTTTACCCGACTGCCAGGAGGGTTATGTGTTTAGCGCGTATCTTCTATGTATGTAATATTCTTTATTGCCTCGTATCTTCAGAACGGCTAAACGGATTTTCACATTTGAGGTATCGTTAGATTTGTCTTAATAGCCCGAGTGTTCTTAGATAGGTGACATTAAGAAAAAACCAAAATGGCGGATGTTTGACGCCATATCGTGAGGTAAACAAAAATAAAAATTTACCAAGCATATCGAGTGGGGTATCAAAATAAAAGATTTTAAACACAGATTCTAAATATGTATATAACTTACAGTTTTAATATTAAATAGAACAATAAAGAACAATAAATCTACACTAATATTATTAAGAGGAAAGATTTGATTTTTTGTTTGTTTGGCTCCGAAACTATTGGACCGATTTGAAAAATTCTTTTACCATTGGAATTCTACATTATTTTTGCCGAACATAGGCTGAATTTTATTTTGGAAAAAAATAGGGTACCGTAAGATATTTGGGTTCTTCGGACGCAAGGTGTAAAAAATCAACCAGAAAAGTTACTTATTTTACGTACGCTGCCTAAACTATAAAAGATAGAACCATAAAATTCTAAGTAATTGTAGAACTTACAAATATCTACAAAAAAGTCCGCGACACACTATACCTATCTATGTCGAGTGAGGCACAATAACCATTTTTTTATTTAAAAATCTTGATTTTTTTTTGGACTACATTTAAACGCGTTTATTTTACTCATTCTTTTAATCCTTATCAAAATAAATTATTCCATACTAAGTACAGTTTATGTAGATAATATTTGGTCTTTGAATGAATAAAATTGGACATTTGGTTTTGAAATTATGGCGAAATTAAAATATTACGATATTTGGCGTCACCAAGACGGACGTGCGCGTTGCGGGAGAAGACAATAATAATTGCAGGGTGCAGCCTGCGTATAATGACTGCATCGTCGATGTTAGTGTCGGAGTCTGTGAATTGACCTGGGAATCATTTTGCTGACCGAGTCTTTCCTGGATATGCTTTTTGCAGAGCTCACCGACATCCACGCGGGCGGAGCCGCGGCCGACCGCTCGCGCTAGTAATAAAATAAGAAAAATCCAAAATCCGCCTGTATGGATAAATCCAATATTAATTAAAAATTAACTGACATTACTGAAACAAGATGAAAATTCAACGACAAAGTATTAAAAAAAAAACATTGATTTGGTACTTAAAACTAGAATAACGTATTGTAGGTAGGTACACTTTTCTAAGTGTACCTACGATAATATGGTTATAGAAGCACGGTAGTTTTTCAATTTTTTATTAGATTGATTGTCGAAATGGTTAGATGACTACAACCAATGATATTATATAAAAAAACTCATTTAGCAGATAATTTATGTTACTGCGTGCGTTGTGAAAATTCAAATACGACCCAATTGGGTCGTCTTTTATTTAGTCTGTCTCTTTTATGTAAATGGCATTTCGTATCTTTTCTTTCACTTATCTGTCAAATTTGTCAATGTTGTTCGGAAGAGATTTAAGCCGGAAAATAGTATGAACGTAACAGATCTGTATAAGTAGAATATCATTGACTACAACTAAAAAGTCGCAAATAAAATTAATTAAAAATCAAAAAACCCGACTGCAAAAAATGTTAAATAAAAAGAACGAAACAAGACCTAGGTAATTCTGCTGGAGTCATCGAATCCATGTTTTAATTGATACGACTCTTGCTTACGAGTTTCATGCCAGGATAAATAGAAGGTTACATAAAAAAATCTAGAAGAAGAAAGTGGATAATAAAATGCAGTCGGAGGCATAATATTTTATGATTTATGAATTAATGTTAAACTTGGTGCGATATGCCTCCTAACTGCATTTTATTATCCACTTTCTTCTTCTAGATTTTTTTATGTAGATGTTCTATTTATCCTGGCATGAAACTCGTAAGCAAGAGTCGTATTAATTAAAACATGGATTCGATGCCTCCAGCAGAATTACCTAGGTCTTGTTTCGTTCTTTTTAGTTACCATTTTTTGCAGTCGGGTTTTTTGATTTTTAATTAATTTATTTTTTTTACAACTATCCGTTTCACAATAATTGCACCTCAAGGGGTCTGAAATCTGAATTTTTCAAAATTCTCCCCCTTGAGGTGGAATTTTGAAAAATCCTGTTTCAGTATATCCCGTCGATCGTGGCAAAACGAGACACAATAACTTTTCTATTGTTATCGCGGCCGGATGTGGCTGCTTGGGGCTTGATGAAATATTAAACGTTTTTATCATAGAGAAATGTTATGTCATATTCCAAGTTTCTAAGCCCTATGTGACTACGATATTTCCCGCAAGCGACCAACATTCAAATAAAATTCCACATTGTGAACTAGACTATAAGTTTCATTTTCGACCTACATTGGTCTAGCGACCCATGACGCCGCTGCTTTGTAGTGGCGTAAAGCAAAATGAAACCTACAACCTAGGTCTTAAAGTTGTATTTTATTTGAATTTTTGTCAGTCGCTTGCTGCGTTGATCGGAACGTTAATGGTTTGGCCTGTACGTTGATCTATCAATCAGCTGAAAATAGATTAAAGAATTATTGCCGATTAGTCTCTCGGTTCTGTCTCATTGATTTATAATATCTACATTCCTGAGATTGTCGCGATTCACAAACGAAGGAGAAGGCAAACCATAATAAAGTAGACAATGTTTATAAGGAAAAACTAGGCCTTTGCATCCGTTGTGGATGATTTATACAGTACTTTCAGAGCGAAGCAACCACTCCTCAAATAGTGCAGTGCCTGGGACAAGATTTTTAAATGACCGTATGGTTGCCCAAGCACATGCGACATTCTCACAACATAGTCGGCCTAGTCCAGAGGAAAGAACTAGTCAATACGTCTGGGACCAACTATGTGCGGGTTTCCTCACGATGTTTTCCTTCGCCGTATGAGCGTCCGTATTATGTACTTGAGATCAGAAAATGTCTCATTGGTACACGCCTCCACCCGGGATCGAACCTGCACCCTCTACGAGTGCGAACCAAAGGTCTACCTATTAGGCCACGGACGCTCTTCATAAGGAAAAGTAGAGTAAAAAATTATAGCAAAACATGCAGAATCACAACTTACACGCGTAAAACCTAGTCTCACTTGAAAATTAAATTTTTGACGTACAGTTTGTAATAAAGTTAATAATTTCACTTAAAAGGACTTTCTCAAAGTTTTACGTTTTGGATAGAAGTATAGAAACACTGACAGATTTTCATCATCACCCGCATAGTATATTTATAGACAGAAGACATTGGCCAGTCTATATATAAATTGAACTCGGCTGGTGAAAGCCAGACGCGTTGACGTGTCGCTTCCATTGAACCTTTGAAACGCACCGGTTATAACGGGCAAATGGCCCATCAAACATTCCCACCACTGCAACTCCTGTGTCGCCAGGATCAACAGCGGTAACCAACCACGAAAACTCTTATCAAAGAGTTACTGCCCCTCCACCCCTGATTGATATCCCCTGATATCAATCAGGGGTGTCCGAGGGACAAGCTAAATCAGGGCAGGGGCAGTACCACGAAACTGTTTTGAAACTCAAACAATCGGACGAAAATGCCGCGTCCTACTACTCTAACAAACGTGAAATGACGTTGTTAAAGCAGGACGCGGCATTCTCGTTCAATTGTTTGAGTCTCAAAACAGTTTCGTGGTGGCAGGAGTAGGAGATATCGAATTTTCCACCCCTTGAGCAAAGCGGAAGACAACCAATTTTTTTTAACAAACATTAATGTCCGAAGTCCGAACAAGAGGGGAAGCACCACAATGGGTATAAGTTATAACGGAGTTTTGAGGTCCATTACAACGACTGAGCGTCCGTGTGGTCTAGTCTAGTGGGTAGACCTTTGGTTCGCACTCGAGAGGGTATAGGTTCGATCCCGGGTGGACGCATTTTGAGATCTCAAGTACATAATACGGACGAACTCGTACGGTGAAGGAAAATATCGTGAGGAAACCCGCACATGGTTTCAGAGTCCAGACGTATTGACCTGTTCATTCCTCTGGAGTTCTGGACTAGGCAGCCTAATCTAGGCTGACTATGTAGTATTTTGCGAGAATGCCGTATGTGCTTGGGCAACCAACAAACACTTATGAGTTATGACCATATTCTTATGGAATAGAAATTCATACTAATATTATAAATGCGAAAGTGTATCTGTCTATCTGTTACCTCTTCACAGTTCACGCCTAAACCGCTGAATAGATTTTTCTAAAACTTGGTTATGGAGATATGACTTTGGAGTTCCGGGAAATGACATAGGATACTTTTTATCAGGAAAATGTACGGTTCCCGCGCGCTAAACGAATTTTGGCACAACGGAGTAGTGGGCATCTAGTACTAACTAATAACTATATTTGGATTTTCGACTTGAGACTAGAGTACTATGCAAAGCCGCAGTCCGCGGTACAAAATACTGCATAGCGCATTCCAATTTACCAAGTTCAATCAATTTTCGGGGTTGCGTACCCGAAGGGTAAAAGAACCCTAACCCTATTACTAAAACTTCGCTGTATATCCGTCTGTCTGACCCCAGGCCGTATCTCAAGAACCGCTATAGCTAGGCACCTTCAGATCGTGTTTCCTTGTACAGTACGTACAATGGCTGGACAAAGTAAATTAACACAGATTACTGTATATAACTAAGAACTACTCAGGCGGCTGGTGAAGAAGAAGTGATCGTCACTCTGAAGTCTGAAGTCGAGCGACCACTCTAACTATCCCCCACTACCTACCTGGTAGGCGTGTCCATCTTTATTCAGGCCGTCCCCCGAGCAAACGACCTTGACCATACATTTGCCGCGTTGCCGAGATTGCACCAAAACCCTATTTTTTCACTTATCTTAGTTCAAAATTGTCCTAAAAAAAATTAAAACGGGGAATATGTAGTTTATGATATTGTCGATCTATTGGCGTGTGTTTCAAATAAAAGTAATTTGTAAATTCTAAGGAGATGCTGAATGTATGCTTGAATTTTAATAAATTGGTTTTACTTTGGAAGCTGATATCATGAGTATAATAAACAAAAATAGAAAATTTAAAACGGGGAATTGCTGTATTTTTATTATAACTTTGTAGCTTTCAAATTATGAGTTTATAAGGCTTTAAATACGGTAAATTACGGAATCTCCGGAGGGGAAGGCCCTTAATCAGTACACTACATTTTTGATGGCCTATTTTTTTGTTTTTCCAACATAGGAATCATCTCAACTCCTTTAGAGGTAAATTATCTCTGAACGGACTCCCATTTTATCAATGTAATCTTCAGTGATTTTACATGGTGCCGTAGGCGGTTCTTGCGTCACGTCGCTAATATTAAAACCATTATTTCATAAGCTATTTCAAACGTTTGAGTATATTAGATTTGTTGGAACGGAGCCCGTCTTTGTGTGTGACACTGGACAAAGTATTCCAATAAATGTCTAAAGTCTAAACATTGAAGTAATACTAAATATTAAAATCAGATTTGAAGAAATGAGTGGATGGAGCGGGAAACTAACATTTTACAACAAAGAGGAATTACTCATTCTTTGCTCCCAATTCGAAGGAAATTTATAATGCAAAAAAGTACATAATTCTAACGTTATAAAATTGGACTCCAAATCCTTATATCCGAGAACACAACTCACGACAGTTCCTAGCTTTCTCTCTATACTAATATCAAATATTATGTCCTTTACTGTGAGACGTAAGAGTTAATTATAAAATTAACAGTTGCATGAAATTGTGTGACTTCTCTTGTGGAATATACTATAATGTTGGTAAAACCCACATACATACAATTTAATCATGACCTTGCCTCTATTAAATAGTTTATTTACTTGATTTGTTATTAGACTTTTGACCTCTTAATTGATACTGTGTGATAATTTTGTTAAACAAACGTGAACTTGACATTGTAAAAACGTATATTCAACTTTTTGGTATCATTCATAAATTCATTACTTCATTTTTAGGGTCCCGTACCCGGGTAAAAACGGGACCCTATTATTACTAAGACTTCGTTGTCAGTCTGTCTCCAGGCTGTATCTCAAGAACCGCTATACGTCTAGGCTTCAGAAATTTTCACTGATTGTGTATTTCTGTTGCCGTTATAACAACAAATACTTAAAAGCTTAAAACAATAAACACTTTGCAAGGCTCCCATACAAAAAACAATTTTTTGCCTACTTTCGCTCTATAATGGTGCGGAACCCGACTCGCACTTGGCCGATTCTTTCTCTACTGTAGTTTATTCAGTAGCGCATTTTATGGGCTAACGGCTATAATTAAAAACATTAACCAATTAACATTAAGTCCAATTAAAAACTAATGTTATGCGCCAAATGCAGGCATTTAACCTTGACAACAGCTGTGTGAAATTTGAAGCCAATATGAATAGTTTGTACATTATCTTAGGTCATTAACCCCGAACGGGTCACAGGTCAAGGTCTTATTAAAATACTAAATATTTTAGTGTAGTCGAAGACACAATCATTTTTGAGCCTTATTTCCATGTATTATGGTCGAAATGGGCTTAATTCAACCTGGTTTAATTATATGCTAAAATATTATAGCGGAAATTTTCGTTTGCATCGAATAGGTTCCGAAATTCCTGAGCCAATTTTGATGAAATCTCGCACAGATTTACAGTAGACCACACAGGACTTTTTATCACAGGAAAATGTACGATTACTGCGGAATTAGAAGCATTTAAGTGAACAGATGAACATACAGGTCAAATTCATAACCCTCCTTTTCCTCGTCGTAGTCGGGTAAAAATGTATGCTCGTGGTTGTAATTGTCATCTAAACATGCTCTTAAGGCCGTCCCCCGAGCAAACGACCTTGACCATACATTTGACGCGTTGCCGAGATCGCACAAAATCCTATTTTTTTACTTACCTTGGCGCATTTTCATTGGTCGATAGGGCTCGCATGCGGGGTGCGGGAGATTTCTGAAACGCATGCCTCGACCAATCAAAATGCGCCATTAGTTGTCATAGACTCCCCGTATGCTGTATACCGCACGAGTTAACGACTAATGAAAATGCGCCCTTAGTTCAAAATTGATCTAAAAAAAAATTAAAACGGGGAATATAATATAGTTAATGAAATTGTCTATCTATTGTCGTGTGTTTCAAATAAACGTAATTTGTAAATACTAGAGAGATGCTGCAAGTATGCTTCAATTTTAATAAATTGGTTTTACTTTGGAAGCTGATATCATGAGTATAATAAACAAAACTAGAACATTTAAAACGTGGAAAGGAATGTTGATATACTGAAGATTATTGCTGTATTTTTATTATAACTCTGTAGCTTTCAAATTATGAGTTTATAAGGCTCTAAATACGGTAAATTACGGAATCTCCGTAGGGAAAGGCCCTTATGTATAGAATAGAGATCAGTCTCGTTGCGGGGGACCTCGACGGCTGATTTCAGGGGTAGCGGGTTCATTGACCTTGTGACATCACCGCGTGACTCAATATCGATTGCTACTTATCCGGTCAAGATGCGACGTCTAGTCATGTTTAGTCATGGGAGCCAATAGCTCAGTAGTTAAGGTCATAGTGTTAGAACTTTAGAAGACACACATTTGAGGCCCTGATCAATGTACTTATAGGCCTAACCATCCATACTAACATTATAAATGCGAAAGTGTGTCTGTCTTTCTGTCTGTGACCTCCTCATGAGTCACGCCTAAACCGCTGAACCGATTTTGCTTTTGGTATGAAGATACTTTGAGTTCCGGGAAAGGACATACGATACTTTTTATCATCGTCATCTAGTAATAATGCACTAAATGTCTCTTAAGACAACAAATCACGCCAATATTCTAATGATCACTTACTAATAGGCATTGGGCTATCTAAAAATCTACATGCTACTGTTTAACCTAGAACAAGATCCAGTAGACCTTGACAGGTAACACCTTGGGAAACTGTAATAAGAACCATCTGATCGTAAACTTGATATGGCTGATGTCTATACATGCTTACTAATATTATAATGCGATTGTGTGTCTGTCTGTTACATCTTTACGCTTCGACAGAGTCGATTTAAACGAATTTTGGTATTGAGAAACTACGAGAGACGGTAAGGCACAGCGCAGACGACAGAGTATCCGTGACGCACTTTTTAGTCTGTGGGAAATAGAACCTCTGCAACTATGTGCAGTAACGCACACGACGCGCAAAAAGTCCGCATATAATTGCATAGGTTCTATTTCCACAGACAAAAAGTGCGTCACGGATAGTCTGTCGTCTGCGCTGCGCCTTAGGGACATAGCCTGACATAGGATAGTTGTTGCCGAAAAATGTACGGTTTCCGCGCGGTAACCGATTTTCGGCGCTACGGAGCTGAAGAGAACTTGCCTCATTTAATGGATGTTTCCCACAACTTCGTATATCGTAGTGGAATTTTACATTTTTCCTACAGATCCGATAGTACTTAAAGTGTACTTAATTTCATCTGCATATATACCTCACTAAAACTGGTCCAGAAGGTTGGAGCAAGACATAGCTTTAGTATCTCTATTGTTTTAACCCATCAATACTCAAGCGGCACCACATAACAATTGAAAATCTACTGTGTCTGCAACTCCCACGATCGAGGTATTAATTAATTTCAACTGTAAGCAATTTAATGACGAAAATAATACTACAGTGGCAGGAAAAACATTATTATAGCCTGTTTATTTAGTTAACGGACCATCAGAACACAATAATATTAACCAGGAAAATTGGTCATTAATATATCACAATTTCAAATAATGCGATTGAAGTTTCCTTAAAAGGTACTACACAATGTGTAGTATAGTCATATGAACATAGTTTTCCTTTAGAAACTTAGTACACAATAGTATAGTATGTGTATCTTTTTAATGCTTCAACTCCCAAGCAGCCACATGCAGCTGCGATAACAATAGATAAGCTATTGTGTCTGGTTTTTCCACGATCAAGGTATTAAACTATAGGGAACTCAAAGAAAGAAAGACAGATAAAGTAACATCCACACTTATTATAAGTCCAAGTGTTTTTAACTATTACTTTTTTCTGTTAAACTGGTGAGCCAATCAACATAAAAGTTTGGTATAGAGTTACTTGGGAGGCTTGTTAAATTACATACAATTGTTTTAATTAAAAAAAAAATATATTTTGTATGAACAAACTTGCAGACAATGCCTAGTCATTTAGAGATGATGATGATTATGGAAAGATGATTAGACAGATGATAAATTAACACTATTAATAGTATCTACGAGGTGTGATGATTCAGATAATGTTTACTGTAATGATTGAAATGATGAAGATTCTAGGAAAATATCAACAGAATCATTATTCATTAGACACCTATCCATACTAATATTATAAATGCGAAAGTGTGTCTGTCTGTCTGTTACCTGATCACGCTTGAACCGCTGACCCGGTTTTGCTGAAATTTGGCATGGAGATACTTTGAGTCCCGAAAAAGGACATAGGATAGTTTTTATCCCGGAAAAATGTACGCCTCCCGCGCGATAAACGAATTTTGGCGCAACGTAAACGTTAAAATATAAATTCTATACATTATAATATGATTCAGAAAGTTGAATGTTTATCAGTGTTTCAAGGTGGTAAATTACAGATTACTATAGAATTATAACCACACTAGATGACACACGCAACTCCGATGAGCCAAAAGGACATCAGGCATTCTGGTCTTAATATGGACAGCTAGGTCATATTTAAGACCAGAATGCCAAAATGAATTTTAAATAATCCTAGGCCTGGCCGAGCTTTTTTTAGACCAACATTGTAAGGAAATTGCCTGATGTCCTTTGTTTATCCCAAGGAAACAGGAAATTTTTCTTGGATAAAGTATCCTATTATTTTTCCCGGGACTCAACTACATGTTAAAATTTCAGCAAAATTCAGAAGTTTGGGTGTACAGAGGTAACAGACAGACAAACTTTCGCATTAATTATATTAGTACTAGATGACGCCCGCAACTCCGTTGCGCCAAAATTCGTTTATCTCGGCGGACCCGTACATTTTTTCGGGACAAAAAGTATCCTATGTCCTTTCTCGGGTCTCAAAGTATCCCCCTACCAAATTTTATCCAAATCGGTTCAGCGGTTTGGGCGTGAAGAGGTAACAGACAGACAGACAGACAGACAGACAGACAGACAGACAGACGGACAGACAGACGGACAGACAGACACACTTTCGCATTCATAATATTATATATTAGTATGGATAACTACGGTCTATGCATAGAATTTGTATAACAGTACTTGTAATTTGACGTATCTCTACTAATTGTATACATCATTATTTTGTTCTGGTCTATGAGTAATGTTGGTTCATGAATACAGAAGTATAATGGATAGGCCTTACCCTAACCGTTAGGGTAAATCTATATTTAGTGGTTTGATCATCTTAATGCTTCAAGCCCCAAGCAGTCACCGGCGACCCCAATAACAATAGAAAGGCTATTGTGTCTCTTTTTCCACAATCAAAGGATTGATAATAAGTCCAGATTAATAGGTTTTTGACTGGCATTGTGAGATAGGGATGTCAGATGATATCACACTTATAAACTAAAAAAAAAAATACCATAGAAAGGTTTCATGGTGGCTCTTATGGCTGGTTTACACATATTAAGTAGATAAGTAGTAACTAAATTTTAACTTAATTTGAAGTGCCTGCCCGAAATGTGTCAAGTGACAAGCCCCGCCTGCTAACTTATCAGAAAATAGTCAAAATTCTAATTTCCTTGTTTAGTACTTAACTAAATTTTAACTTGCTACTTACTACTAAATTTTGTGTTTACATGCAATAAGTAACTTAAAATTAAGTTAAAATTTAGTTAACTACTTATCTACTTAATATGTGTAAACCAGCCCTTAGGGAATAGACAAAGTGACAGTTTGGCAAAGCTTATCTTTTATTTTGTCCCTAAATCTGTCAGTCTTTCTATTCATTTGCATTTCCAGTGTGGCCACACTACCATAGAGTATAATTTATTTAAAAGAAACTTAGGTTTAGCATTTTATACTGCTAAGCTATTGGGTGTTTTCTAATCAGAGTGTTATGTGGCATAATGCTTAACGTTGAATGTTTCAACAATAACATCGCTTTGCACAATCAAGCACCATCAAAAGTTGTACGCTTGATCCGGGCAATGGATACTAACTGTGAGAGAAAAGTAGTTTCAGCATTTGGCATTGTGAGCCACTGAGTCGCATTATGCTCTCTAATTGGAAAACTAGGATAACTTGTGTTAAGTAACCCACTAAATTTTGCTAACAACTTTAAACAGGAATGCATTTATCACACAGTAACCATACATTTTGTAGAAATACAAACTATCCTATATTATTTTCAGGGCTTTGGAGATTTCCATACAAAGTTTCATTCAGATTGGTCCAGCAGTTTAAGCATACCATTAAGGGCCTGTTTCGCCACTTCCAGATAAGGCTATCTACCACTTAACTTGACAGATAGAGTAAGGAATCTGTCAAATAAGCCTATCCGGCACCTTATCAGGAAATGGTGAAACAGGCTCTTAATGTTTTAACTTTGCAGGCAGAGACTTCGTAAGTCAAAAATTGAGTATGAATTATGTTGTGTAGTGCCAAGAAAACATGTTCAAAGATATAAGTTTTTGAATTTTACATAATATTTTTATGTCAATTGATGAAAGTAATTATCATCATCATGACAATATAGAAAAAGTTTCATTTATAGAAGCCTGTCTTTGTAATACAGATAAGCCTCTAACATAGATTTCTACACAATTTTACACAAAATCATATTCGATCAGTACAGTTTTATGAATGATTTGTGCAATATTCAAGCCATTTTCTCAGTAGTACACATAACCTAACATTTAGCGATTTATAAATAGCTTCCCAGTTATGAAAGTGTTTAAATACGATGATGAACTTGTGAATAATAAATCATGAATGAATCATAATGAGTCATGTGTCAATACCGTTGAATAAGGGTTTCTGAAAGCTGAACTTGACTTTGGCCGTACTTTACGTACCCGTGGGGCATTTTAAACAGAAATAGAATTAAAATGGAGGAACAGAATGCTACACCATATAAGGTGAAGCGCTGCGGCGACTGCGCGACGCAGTCCTGCCAAGTTCGATGCCCCCAAATGACTGATAACTGGTATATCACAAATTCACCGCATACGCGCGACCGACATAAAAGGAGAAGGCAACCTTTGCATGAAATTTAACACCGACGGAATACATATACCACACCTTTCACTGGTTTGTTATATGCCGCGGCAATTAGGTTTTATAGTTCACAACACGTGGCATAAAATCACTGAACGATGACAAGTAATTCGACGAAAAGGCGTGCGAAGTCGGCAAATGGTTGTGCGAAATATGGCCGATACGGCGCCGGTCGGTTTGTCGAAACGCGTGGAAATAACGCATTTTCGTCGAAGAATAGCACAGTTTATGACGATTTATCGTAACACAGATTTATAACACTGCAATTTATAGTAACACTTACCATTTTTTGATATTATTCACGTAAAAATTCCACCACTCACTTCACCAACTCCACGACAACCGGAACAACACTGAATCAGACAGTTGGCTAAACGTTATTATGCGTCGACCAATGAGCGCATGTGTCAAAATTATCCACGAAGTCAATTAACAATCTTTTTATTATAAAACGAGTTAATTAAAACAAATATGAATTAAATAAATATTATTTTAATTTAAATTTACCTTTTAATATTTTAAAACTTAATAAAATATATCACAGTTCAATATTTAACAAAAAGTATTTTTTTATTTTTTTAAATCTAATCAAAATAGTTTGACACAAGGTGACAACTTTTTAAAATTTTGCGGCTTTCAAAAATTCAAAACACTCTGTAGACCGTAGTCCGTACCTATTGCTACTGTTGGTAGTTGGTACTGCAGAAATACTCTGGTTATTTTATATTTATTACGGGTTTAAACTGTACGATAAAATCAACGATAAGATTGCTTTACAATGAAGAGCTGTTATTACTAAGCTACGTAATAACAAGTCGTGTCTCTGCTGATAGCTCCACTTCGTGAGTCATTGATGACGATACGACATTAACCAATCAGTGACGAGGATTCAATAAATGTCCTTATATGGATAGACGGATACTCGACGAAACCGTGACATTGCAATTCAAAATTCTGGCGGGAATTTCTCCAATTCAAAGAAACTTTAATAAAAATTATAAATTATTAATAGGTAAGCGTCTAATAATAACTTGTTGTATTTTATAAATTTTATAATGATGACTATAATAGGTCTACAAACCTACGTAGTGTATTTAATTTAAAAAGCCTGGTTATACACAGATCGCAATACAGATTTGTTTCTGTGATTTATTCTTGAAACTTAAATGGTTGAATCTGGTAATGCTAAGCACGCGCGCGTTTAAAAAATAAATAAAATATTAAATTAATCACTTATTGTTTAAGTTTTATTTATAAACTAGAATTAGGTGATCGAAACAGACCATCACGAATCTTATAAGAATGAAAGGAGACAGCAACAGGTGAAAGAGAGAGGTATACATTATGTCAGCAAGATATGCCCAAATATGGGAATACATTTTAATGTAAGACCATGCAACTTTGTTTCGTAACTTTTTCCATTGAATGATTTAGCACAAAATATCTATCTACAGGAATGTAAAAATAAGATTTTAACACATTTTTATCTTTGTTTTGTATTTTGTATAGGTAAATACAAGAAAATAAAAAGTAGTGGCGCTACAAATAAAGCGCTTTTCTTAGATTTTAGGATAACAAAAAATAAAACTATGTATACAAATTTATTTACAATGTTTATTTAAGAAGCTTATGACACCATACTGGTAAGGTTTGTTACTTCTTACTACGAGAGTAATCTTTAAATACAAATTGTAGGTATTTTCTTTACGGTGAGTAATTACAATAAGTGAAACTGAGCACCAAAAACAGCATTAAAATGGCCAACATAAAGATAGTGTCTTTCTTTCTGGTTTGTTTTACGAATTCCCAACATACTTATGGTATCGTTTATACATAGTGTACATGTTTGTCATTGTCATTTGTCCTATGGAACCGGCTAAAGCTCTTCTCAAGAAGGCCACAGCATATGTAGAGTCTGACACTTGTATGAGAAGCGCTATGGAACTTTCTAGATGTTGTCGGATGATCTTCGGAGGTGGACTCTTTTCGATCCATGTGCAGATGTCTGCTACGGTGTATGCTGAGATTTTGGACACGTGAGCCTTGCGTTTGCATATAGATTGTGTTAACCTGAAACATAAAATTCGTATTTGTAGTTGGGATAACAAACTTTATTTTTTTTTTAAACTTGGTTTATTAAATGGGCAAATATTATTATATAACGAGCTTTTGCCCGCGGCTTCGCTCGCGTTAAGAAGTATTATTATATATAAACTTTTATCCCCTATTTTAACCCCTTGGGGGTAGAATTGATCAAAATCCTTTCTTAGCGGATGCCTACGTCATAACATCTACCTGCATGCCAAATTTCAGCCCGATCCGTCCAGTGGTTTGGGCTGTGCGTTGATAGATCAACATGTCAGTCAGTCACCTTTGAGTTTTATATATATAGGTGGGTGGTTATACTATGGTAGACGAATGTAGGAGAAAATTTCGTGGAAACTGTTCATTTTGCCATATTAAAATAGCATATTATGTACTATCAGAGAAGTTGATTCCTAGGCAGACGGCGGACCTAAGAAATTTGGTCGCGTTAAGTCAAACCCATCCGACGGATTACAGCCATTGAATTGACATAAGCTGACCAAATGACGCAGGTAAGTCAACTGCCTAGGAATCAATTTCCTCGATGGTACATCTATCTCCATACTACTAGCTATGTTTTTTTAGCCCATACATTTCAACGAAAATGCTTGCAGCCATTAGGTACTGAGAAATCAAGTATTACATTATGAGCTTGATGAAATTGTTTCATATAAGATTTTCCTCAAAACGCCCTCAATGCTTTCAATTCGTGGAGCTAAATCTATTGCTAAAAAACCTAATACACATACACAAGATTTTCTCATATTAGTCCAACTTACTTCTCAACGGAGTATCCACACTCGGCAATCTTATGTTCAATATCTCTGTCTGCTGTTACTTGAGTATCCAAATCCACGGTCCGTTCACATAGACATTGTATTAGTGTTTTGTAACACTGGATGTAGCAGGGCCACCTGTAATGAAGCATACGATTTTAAAGCGAAAGAAACTACAGTATTTTTTGGGGAATAGTACATTACGCACCTAGGGCAGGAAAATAAGAAATGTCTCAGATCACATGAAATGGTCAACAAACATGTGATATGAGGCTTTCTTATTTACTGCCCATGGTGCGTATACTATTTTTCTCATCGACGGAGGCGGAAAACGGCAACATCGGTGAGCGCAGCGGGAAGAAAGTTGACGTTTTCCGCCCGGAGATGAGAAAAATCCTATGTCCTTGCCAGGGACCCAAAGTACTATCGGAGAAGTTGATTTCTAGGCAGATGGCGGACCTACGTAATTTGGCAGCGTTATCAAACCCATCCGACAGATCACAGCTAACATTGAATTGACATATTAAGCCAACCAAACGCACTTAGCCCGTCAACTGCCTAGGAATCAACTTCCTTGGACCTCGATGGTACATAGTCGTAATAGTACTTTGAGTCCCTGGTAAGGCAAGGTTTATCTGCCTGTGGAAATTTGGTATACACACAGACATAGATTAAGATAGATACCGCATGTGTATGTATTTCGCGTGCCTTATCGCGTTCCCAAACGACGAGCAATGCTCGTCTTTCGAAATTCTGTTCTTTAGTCTGCTATCGGAATCGGACGTCAATCGGAATTTTAAAAATGCCTTAATGCCTAAAAGTGCCGTATTGAGCAGTAGAAATTCAAATAGAAACGTTGGCCTTGATAATGGACACGTTTCTTATCATCGGTACGTCACAGTGGTAGGAAAAAAGTGACACGCTCGTTTTTATACAAATGGAGCGACATGCGGTATCTATTTTGATCTATGTCTGTGTGTAAAGTGGTAAACAACTGTTGTATACCACGACAGGCAGATACAAACTTTTACATTTATAATATTAGTATTTTTGTTGCTTGATTATGAGCATCTTCATGATAGTATCTTTCACTTACCTATCTTCTAACAACTCTTCTCTAGACAACAGAAGATTGTTTAGTATCATTGAGTACCCGTCGAAAAGGGTGAAAAACGCTTGCCAAGATATTATACACTTTCTGTCCACGACCTTTGAGCCTAATATGTAATGTATCACATGGAGCAACTCGAATATTGCATCCACAAACTTATAGTCCAGTGGTATCTGAAATAAGAACAATTAAAAAAGTTAAATTTGGTATGAAAAAGAAAAAAAAATCATGTTTCAATAGGTATATCACAGAGTAAGGATTTGAAGCAATGAGAGAGTTTTAATATACTATGATGTCTAATGTCCTCAGTTATAAATTATAATATTACTAGCAACCCGCCCCGGCGTCGCACGGATATAAAATATATAGCCACCAGTATAGCCACTGAAAAAATGATAAAAATCGATAGCCTATGATCCTTCACGTGGTCTACTTCTTATCTGTGCCAAATAACATAAAAATTGCTCCAGTAGTTCGCGAGATAAGCCCTTTCAAATAATTTACCCCGTTTTTTCCACATTCTCCTATTAGTCTTAGCGTGATAAAATATAGCCTATTATAGCCTTCCTCAATAAATGAGCTATCTAACACTAAAATAATTTTTCAAATCGGACCAGTAGTTCCTCAGATTAGCGCGTTCAAGTTAGCCCTTTCAAATAATTTCCCTCGTTTTTTCCACATTTTCCTCTATTTCTTCCGTCCTATTAGCATGATAAAATATAGCCTATAGCTTTCCTCGATAAATGGGCTATTTAACACTGAAAGAATCATCAAAATCCGTTGCGTAGTTTTAAAGATTAAAGGGAACAAAGGGACATGAGGGAAAAAAAGCGACTTTGTTTTATAATATGTATAGATATCTGGTCTTGGACTTCAATTTCAAAACGTTGGGATTACGACTATTAGCATTATAAAATATGCTAGCGACATTTCCGGATGTGTATATCTAACGGAAATGTCTCTGGCAGTAAAGGTATAGTAATAATTATTTTATGTTGATTTTAAACTAATTCTATTTATAATATGTAATACAGGTATTAAAAATATGAATTAATTAATTTTGCAAAGATTTATAATAATTACAATGTATTTGTTTAATTTCCGGTTACTGATTGTTATTAAGATTTATCATTGCAAATATTTAAAAATGTAATAATGTATTAGATTTTCATTAAATTATTTGGCTAATATTATAATAATATTGATTAGATTATTAAATAATTGTATTAATTTTATGAATTTATTATTTTTATAAGATATCCGGTGCCGCCCACTCTACTCTTCCGGTACATTGTAAGAGAGGTGGCAGTTGCTTTATAAGATGATGTCTGATTATTTTGTGGCAATTGCCGACTGAGCACGGAAGTGTAAAGAATAGGGGTGGGCCGAAATTCGTTTTACATTCGGTTTAACCGAACTTCGGCAGCTTGAACCGAACTTCGTCATTCGGCCGAATTTCGGTTAAAATGCCGAACATTCGGCACTAAATATACTTGCACTATCATAATAGGAATTAATGAAAAAAACATATCTGTAGTAACAGTGACATAAAATAAGTCTAATACAAGAACTATATACTCATTCATAGTTATTTACTTATTTGAATTAGAAAAAGTAATCATACGTGATAAACAAAAAACTTAAATTGGTCTTTCTAACGACCAGTCACAGAAATTTTTGGTTACTTAAACAAACAAAAACACAAAATTAAACCGCTTTTCTTACTAACCAAACCAGCCTTAGACATCTTTCTTACTTAATCAAAAAAAAAAAAATTACTGCCCTTCTCAACAAGTCTAAGAAATCTCTCTTACTTAATCAAAAAACAAAAATTTTGACTTTACTTTTACTTTACAAATGACTAGCTGGCTGACGGCCTCGTGGGGAAGCGCGGAGTGCGGGCGTGGCACATCTAGCAATATTTGCAGCAAGTGCATAAACAAGTCACAACGCGAAAAAGCGCGGCGAAATTGAACCGAAGTTCGGCCGAACTTCGGCCGAATTTTTCATTTTTACCGAATGTTCGGCCGAAGTTCGTATTCGGTTCAAACCACATTCGGCCCATCACTAGTAAAGAACTTGTAACTAGAGTGTACTGGTGAATAAATAAAGTGTTTAACAAGTTATAGGTGTGTTTGATATTTGGCATTCGCCAGTATAAATAAGTTGGCTTTTTAGAAATTGGACTCCAAAACTGTCAAAAAGCGAAGAAGCAAAGATATATTTTTCTCTTTCACTCCATGTCTTTGAGGTTTAGTGAAAAAATTGATAGCTACCAGTTTAGTATCACTTCTATGATTTTTTACTGTTATTAGTACGAAGCATCTTAAACCATTACCTTTTTCGCTGCCAAAATAACTTCTGACAACACATCCAAATCATACTTTATCAATTCACAAATCGAATCTTCGACATTCACAATAACGTCGCCATCTTGAATTCCGCCATTTTGGTGTCTGCCATCTTGTTCCACCTCGTAGTGTTGCTGTATCCAAAAACATAAATTCTTTGTTGCTTTATAAATAAGTTTTGTGAGGGCAACACATTTTGGTGCGATTATATTCGCTTTTAGACACTGTAGCCATAAATATTTAGATACTTTTCGCGACGATATCTCTGAGTTTGTGGATTCTTCGTCTTTGAGAATTAACGATGGTTTCTGAAATGTTAAAATTGGAAATTAAAATGTTGTGTGTAAAATGAACAAGCCGATTAGAAAGAGAAATTTTATGGAGATACTATAGACTATAGAGTCTTGGCGAAAGGACATAGGACAGATTTTTTCGCAGATAATGTATGGTACCTCTGCAGTGAGCAATATAATAAAGCCAGAGAGTAAAGTCCGGTCTCGAAGCACATACAATTTGTACCACCGAGGAAATTGATTCCTAGGCAGTTAACGGACCTACGTCACGTGGTCGGCTTATGTCAATTCAATGTTAGTTGTAATCACTGACCTATATTATACAAGTATGCTGGACATAAGATATCCAGCTGTTTTTTGTGCCTATTTGAAGCGGAATCAGCGCCCCCAATGCGGAGGAAGAGAACTAAATCTGACGTAACTTGCAAATGGCCGCTCAATCGCTATTGGTTGTAGAAACCAAAGAGAATATAATGACTACGGTGGTAGAAACTAGTATTAGTTCCAAGTAGTTATTCCCTCTTAAAAGGCCGGCAACGCACCTGCAGCTCTTCTGATGTTGCGAGTGTCCATGGGCGACGGTAGTTGCTTACCATCAGGTGACCCGTTTGCTCGTTTGCCCCCTTATTTAATAAAAAAAAAACGTAGTCCCACTACTGCTATTAGCGCCAATATGGCGACTTTTAAACGTCATGTTTACGTCAGATTTAGTTCTCTTACTCCGCATTGGGGCGCTGATTCCGCTTCAAATAGGCATAAAAAACAGCTGTCATTTCAAAGGGTATCATAGGTCCAGCGTACTTGTATAATGGTCTAATGGAGGTCAGTGGCTGTAATTGATCGGATGGGTTTGGCGTAAAACGACCAAATTCCTACAACTGCCTAGGAATCAACTTCTCTGATAGTACATTGTCTTTTCACATATGGCATATGCACGAAAACATTACAATCGCACTCCAGGAGCGATTCTATAGTTATAACAGTATCAACAAAAAAAAAAACGCTACCGAATTCTAGCGACTACAACAAAAACATAATTTATTTGAAAGATGCATATACATATAGGTACATTATACCAGCGACGTCAATACGTATAGCAAGGTTATCTATACTAATATTATAAAGCGGAAGAGTTTGTTAGTTTGTTTGTTTGAACGCGCTAATCTCAGGAACTACTGGTCCGATTTGAAAAATTCTTTCAGTGTTAGATAGTCCATTTATCGAGAAAGGCTAAAGGCTATATTTTATTACGCTAAGACTAATAGGAGCGAAGAAATAGAGGAAAATGTGGAAAAAGCGGGGGAAATAATTTGAAAGGGCTTATCTCACGATTCACGAACTACTAGAGCATTTTTTCTGTTATTTAGATCAGATAAGAAGTAGACAACGCGAAGGATCGTAGGTTTTTTTTGTGGACTAATTTTTCTGTGAAGTATCTAATTTACGCGGGCGAAGCCGCGCGGAACGTCTAGTAACTTATAATTCTATGTATTATACAAACTGTCTGTCTGATTTCTTTATGATTAAACGGCAAAATCTTAAATATGTTACTTATTTAAGAAAAATGAACGAATTTCAGTGCAACGGAGTAGCGGGCGTCGTTGAGCATAAAATAAAACATACCTTCAAAACAGCAAAATTACTCAGATCTCCAACAAAACGCGTCCCGAAGCATTCCACAGACGACAATTCAGCCAAAAATTTCAATGTCACAGAAATTTCCTCCAAAATATTACTCTTTCTTTCCTTCTGATTGTACAATATTAATCTAGTCTTGATACTTGTCCATATCTTTTGGAACAACTCATCTTTTTTCTCAAAAACTTTGTGGGATTCCAGTTTTTTTATATACCTCAATGTAACGTTTAGAAGTTGCAGTGATGTGTCTATGTGTTGAATTTTTGTATCTGGGCTTTCTATGGCTTGAATCTGAAATTAAATAAAATAATAGTATTTAAATACTGAAACTTCTTTAGGTTGAGGTTGAGGTAGGTCTGTTTTGACTAAGAAATAACTATACAATAGCGGTTCTCAATTTTTTATACTGGGGCACAAACATGTTTTAGTTTTGGTGTCGCGGACCGCAACCAAAATTATTTAGGGGTAAAAAAATAATGTTCAAAATTATCGATTTACGCAAGCCACTGGGGCCGTACCACGAAACCGTTTTGAGACTCAAAGAATCCACTGAAGCGGAGCGGAGCTTAACGGTGCCGAATTGACCAATCACCATGCTCGAAATCTTCGCTCCGCTTCGCTGTCATTCCGCTGGAATAGCACGATTGGTCAATTCGGGCACCGCTAAGCTCCGCTTCAGTGAAAACGCGGGCTTAGAGTAGGACGCTGCATTTTCTTCCGATTATTTGAGTCTCAAAACGATTTCATGGTAGGCCTCCTGATACGGGGCTGACGGGCCGCAGGTTGAGCTACTATACAAAGTCTGCTTGTCTACGTCTAGCACATCAGAAAAGTTATATTACAGAGAAAGACAAAAAAAATAAATAACCTTGAATAGTTATTTACTTTATAATTTTTATGAAATGGGTTAGGCTAGTCTTTATCTCAAAAGAGTGTAAGGATTTAAATAGGATACTTTTGCTCTAGGAAAAAAAAGCTGGTATAAAATTAAAAGACATTGAAAAATACTTACAGCATTATTGACAAAGAAATCCAAGCCAGACCACAGACAATCTAAGCTTTTAATTTCTTCAGCCTCGGTGCTTTCACAACATTTCAGCAAAGTCAATGTATAAGCGCCCATAGCGTTCAGTATTGCCACTCCAGTATCTGTGTTACCAGGTTCAATATTAATTTGTGAAAAATCTATGTTTTTAAATGATTTTAGCATAGCGTTGTTTAGTTTCTCTTGGAGATTTGCTAAAATAGACCTAAATGCACTTGTGGTTATGGCCCGTTTTTCCTTAGCAATCAACGGCAAAACTGTACAACTTATTTGAAATACGCTATTGTTAAATAGTTCTATATCTTTGCTTTTTGTCTTGTGGCTCTTAAGAAGAATATCTACAGTACTTTTGATAATATCAGAATCAGTTTTCACCTTCTTCACTGCTGATTCTAAAATGCATTTGATTATAAACATATTATTTGACGCTTTATTAGATAAAGTAAATAATTCTAAAATTATATTGTCTTCGAAATCAAAAATTGCTTCAACAGAGAATAATTTATAAATGTCTGGATACTTCGGACTCAATTCAAAAATTCCATGTATTATGTTATCTATGGTACGTTTATGTTTTGTCGTCTGGCAACATTTCTTTACCATCATTAAGACCAAGATGGCCGCCAGTTGAAAACTCTCATCCAAATATGGAATTTGAATTTTCTGTACTATGTCCAGATATTTCAATAATTCAACATCATTCTCCATAGTTACATTATGTATTGTTTGTTTCAAATCATTTTCTTTCCCCAAAGATGTTATATCACTCACATATTTATTTATAGGTTTTGCTATTGTAACATTTTCCATAGATTTCATTAGAACCTTCGAAGTTTCTATAGCGATAGCTTGAAGCAATTCTTTATTTGAAATTGTTCCAAATTCAAATATTTCACTGGAAAATTCTTTAACTATAATTTTAGCAAGATCTTTCAATTGAGTCTTGTGAATATCTGTAAATATTTCCTTCAGAAAATAATATTTATCTACTCTGTTTATATGTTTGGATATTTGTTTTTTTAAATGTGATTTTGTGTTACTAATAGATTGTAGAATGTTATCATTAGTTGGCATTATCTTGAATGCCATAGCTTTTATAAGAAGAAGATTGTCCTGAAAACAGTAATATAGTAAAGTGATATTTATAAAATATACTTAGTTACAACATGGTTACAACTAAGATTTTTAGGGCCATTATTGTTATGACGTGTGTACTTCTTTTCAGTTCTAACAGTGTTAATAATAATAATAAAAGAATAAAAGAATGTTTACTACTACACAAAAATATAATATGTTCACTAACCCATATCAAAACAGCATTATCTTCTTGAATTTTAGATTCCAAAGACTTCCATTGCCTTTTCTTCAAACAAGGTAGAATAATACTCAAATCTGAGACTTCCAAAATATCTGTCACTTCTGGTACATTTAGTTTAGTGTTGCTATACTTAAAATTTAATAATTTTAGTTGGGCAAAACCAAGACATAGTTGCAGAAATGCAATGATAAGTTGTGGATTCTGAAAATAAATTAACAGATTTAAAAAAATGTTATGGTTATCACATTTTTCAATTATTTTTCACATTCATTGAAGGGCTCAATATAGTAATACTCTATTAAGTTCACAGCTTGTAGCACCTCCATCGTGGGTATCGCAGACACAATTTTTTTCAATTGCTATGCGGCAGCCGGCTGCCGCTAGGGGATTGATAGGTTAAAGTAACAATGGAAATAAATGATAAAAGTCCTCACATAATTCAGTTTTAGAACACACTCCCCGAATTTCTGCAAACATTCATTTTCGGCTTTTTGAAATATCGACCAGAATTCCTCGGCAATATTTAAAGGTACCGTGTGGTCCGCCATTTTGCTGTGACGCAGAAAACTCGACAAGATGGCCGACAGCACTTCTGTCAAGGTTATGATTGATGGACCTGTAAATACATGAGATTTGTTTATGCATTTTTAAGTAAAATGAAAAATACAAGGGTCCTAACATAAATTTTTCATCCAACAAAATTGGCGTTCCAAGGAACCATTCCTTTATTTAAGTTTATAGGTTAGGTTAGTCAACTATCTTCTTGCTAACAGAAAGATCCACACTGTGTACAGATATTATAGTTAAGCAATATTTTATTTCTGTCAAGCAAGTTTACTCAGCTATACTAATAATATTATAAAGCGGAAGAGTTTGTTAGTTTGTTTGAACGCGCTAATCTCAGGAACTACTGGTCCGATTTGAAAAATTATTTCAGTGTTAGATAGTTCATTTACCGAGGAAGGCTATAGGCTATATTATATCACGCTAAGACTAATAAGAGCGAAGAAAGAGAGGAAAATGTGGAAAAAACGGGGAAAATTATTTGAAAGAGCTTATTTGAACGCGTTAATCTCAGGAACTACTGGTCTGATTTGAAAAATCTTTCAGTGTTAGATAGCCCAGTTATCGAGGAAGGCTATAAGACTATATTTTATCACACTTAGACTAATAGGAGCAAAGAAATAAAGGAAAATGTGAAAAAAAACGGGGCAAATTATTTGAAAGGGCTTATCTCACGAACTACTAGAGCATTTTTTCTGTTATTTGGATCAGATAAGAAGTAGACCACGTGAAGGATGATAGGCTTTTTTTTGTGGACAAATTTTTCTGTGAAATATCTAATTTACGCGGGCGAAGCCGCGCGGAACGTCTAGTAATTATTTTATGAGACAAAAATTGTAATCCCTAGCTAATAGTGTGGATCACTTAGTACTTAGGGGAAAATTGTTTAATGCAGTTTATTACAATAAAATATATGAAAGAAAACAACACTCACTGACAAAACCTTCCTCTAACATCATAATACAATTTTCTTCTAAATCTTTCTGTAGGGATATAAGAAGCTCTTTATTTTGTCTGAACATCAATTCAGAAGTTAACTGTCCATACATTTCTACACATTCTGGTGGCAATATATCATTCCCAGTAATAATTTTACTATTCAATTTGCCACAGTTTTCTCCCAGTTCCATAGACTTATTAAGTTTCTGTTTAATCTCAAACTGACTAACGTTAGAACCTTCCAGAAACAATTTCAAATGCGGAACCATTTTGCTAACAAAATCCACTCCTCGGCTTAATTTAAACAAAACTTCCAACAAACTGTTCATTGTTTCCATATAAACATTCATAGTTGAATTGTTTTTCTTCGTAGTCATAATATACGGTAGTATTTTGTCCATTTTCTGTTCAACTATGCTGGGATCTAGTTTAAAAGAAACATTTATAATCTGTAGTGATGTTTTATCAATTTTTCCTTCCATTTTCAATACACCCATCATGGTCGCTTGTAGGAATGTCATAAAAGTTTTTTTCACTTCTACTTTAGCTATTTTTTCTCCTAATGTATCAGTTAGTCTGACACTTATGTCTATTTCATTATGTAGTAACACCTCCAACATGTTTAGAAAGAGATTTCTTTTAATTTTATCATCATTATCTTCAAATAATATCAGTGGCATTTTCGTAGCTGGATTCATGTAACTTTGTTGGATGTTTAGCGCTTTTGTTGCCATGATATAGAAAGCAAATATGAGTTGACTTTCATGTTTATAACAGGTAACAAATATATCAATGAAGTCAGAAAGAAATTGAGCATCTTTCTTAGATCTTCCATTTGGAAATGTGAAGAAAGCACTCATAATTTTGAGCACCGATTGTATATTTTCACCCTTTTCGGCTATCAGCTCATCTATGTTGTCTTTACGTATCAAATTTGTAAGAAAACTTGCAAATACAGGTCTCTTTATCATTGGAAACAAAACACTTTGACAAAGACTAATGACGGATTCACGATTTGTACGTAAATATTGGAATATTGTTTCTAAATTTTCTCCGTCTAAAAACTTTACTATAAACTCCAGTTTCTTTTTAGATTCCTTATAATATTTTGTTATACAGCTAAATATACGCTGTTGGAGCTGTTTATTTTCGTCATAATTTAAATGGTCCAGTAAATTTATTGCAATGAAGAGAAAATCATCTATCTGTGTTGAAAGTTGTGTTGAAATTTTTGGGTTTTCTATAAACGCTGTGACAAGCTGAACATCATCATTGCTTAAAGCTTCACTGTGGAGGTATTGAGAAACAACCTGAAATTTATGAGATGAAATATTATTATAAATATTTGAAAACAGTTAAACAAATCCTTACTAATATTATAAATGTGAAAGTATGTCTCAGACATCTTCACGCTTAAACCGCTGAACCGATTTTGATTAAATTTGGTATGGAAATACTTTGAGTACCGGGAAAGGAAATAAGATACTTTTCATTGCAGAAAAATTTACGGTTTCTGGACGATAAACGAATTTTGGCGCAAAAGAGTTGCGGGCTTTAAATCAAGTCTACAGTAATTTGTTTATGACACTACCATGTTGTGTTTTACTACACAGCGCATGCATCAAAGCCATAATATTAAAGCAGTATTGTTGGATTAGAACAGCTAAATTACAATGCACATTTTAACCTATATAGAAAATGGTTTCGAACAAAGCATGGGCGCCGGCAGAAATAATTTCCAAGGGGTGCAGATTTTAGTTTTCTCTCTTTTCTTTTTGATTTTTACCAACAACAGTGACTATCTATTTACGTCAACAGAATACATTTAGTGCTGAAACATTACGAACTATCTTTGTAAATTGTACATGGTAATAGGGTTACAAAATGTTCCACTGGCATGCGGTTGACAGTACTAATAACTACCTAATCTTGGCTCGAAATTGATTTCCAATAGACGGCTTTTTATTTAAATAATAATTGTGCAAGTGCACCACCTCGCACCCCCCTGCCGGCGCCCATGAAACAAAGTTTGAATAATCTAAAAATGCCGTAAATGCCTGCACACAAAGAGTTATGTTTCAGTAAGTTTTTATCAAAGTAAAAGTATAGTTAAAATAAAGTTACCTTTATAAGTTTACATTTCAAATCACTGGTCAAAGATTCTGCATTATTCGTCCAATTCAATATTTCCTTTATTTCTCGGCTCCTGATCTTCCTATTCTCTATGAGACTGCTCAGCCATTCTCCGATGATTCTCTCTTTCGGTGCAGTGGCAAAATGTTGTGAATTAACAACGTTTTTCGCCAGCTTTAACCGTTTCGGCAATGATATACTTTCATCCTCAAGTTTGCGTTTTAAAGCTGAAATTGCGTCAAATTAGAATCAACTGGCACACAAGTATAATAAAATAATGTTAATATTTATAAATGATCGAAATTAGAACGAAGCAAAATATCAAAAGGAAAAACGATGTTTCTCAAATATTTGAGAGAGGTTAGGAAGAAAAAAATAAAGAATCATACCTTGTAATGGATATTGCGTCATCGTTATTATCTTCTAAACAACTATTTATTTCTAGTTATTAATGTTTAAAAACAATAGGTAATTAATTAGTTGAACACGGGAAACAAGATGCAAAGCATGTTCGTGTTTATTGTACTTCTTCTTCTTGGTAAATTGATGACAGATGACACTTTTTTTTTTCTTCTTTTTTGGCAACTTGACACAAAGGATGTGTATGTTGTGCCACAGACAAGGTAAAAAGGTAAGGAATATGGCGGGAAAACCATATTCCTCCTATTATAATTTTCATCATCGTTTTCATGTATCGTCAGGTCTAAAGTCTAATCAAAGTCTAAGTAAAAGTCAATACAGTCACAGGAGTCAAGTCGGTCGATTCAGTAAAGTGGTAGACGCTTTACTGAAACTTTCGATGGAGTTTTGGAGGGAACACAAAATAGTACGTTTCTGGATATTACATCACTTTCCTACACTTGTGCATGAACACGAATATCTAATGGTTAATATTCTACCAATATTAAATGTTAAAAACCCAGATAACGCAATTTTAGGAAAATAATACAAAAACACAACAGCACTCTTTCACATGCCCGCCAAAACTCAGATGACACTTGACAGATCTGAAAAATTATGACAGTATGTTTTTTTATTGCACGTCTTTTATTACCTTTGACTTTCAATCTTACATTCGAACAAAATAAGGCTAATATTGCGGGCGGATTGTGCTCTACCCAAAAATTTCTTTGAACCTAGGAATCCGTTTTTTTTAGGCCTGAATAATATTTTTTTCTTAAGGCGGGATTATAGGCAACGGACATTTTTGATTGCATCATGCACATTTTGCATTTGACATGCAGAATTTGCAGAAAACAAGCTCAATAGATGGCGCTCGATAGGTACATATTTAGTTTTCAAGCCGTCGTTGATTTCAATAATTTTCAGAAATAATGTGATCACGTGGTAAACTCGACATACAGACTAATGATTAACAGAGAGGCCATGTTCACAACTTAATAAACGAAATCTTTAATGAATTTTGTATTATAATAAAATTATGTATTATTTTAATATGTTTGTTCTCTACTCACGAACATGAAAAAAAGTATTTCCTCAATAAAACATGATATAATTGATTATACAATGTATAACAAAATAAAGTATTACTCATATGCATTGCATATACTTAAGCATGGAAAAATATAGCTATCTTAGGTACAATAATTCATCATCGTCAGCTCGCTCACTGCTGAGGTTATTTTATGACTTTATAACTTTATAACTTTATTTAACTGTAATGTTTCAAATATTTTTTGTGCTTGGGTTTATTGTAATACCTTTAATAAATAGGATGTAGACCCATGACAATTACTTGTACCTGACGCTGCAGCATCCTCTGGAATCTATATTATAACACCCTCCACAAGTTCAATTATTATTTTTAACAAAAAATTAAAACCGACTTCCAAGGTGATAACAATAGTAATATGAACTAAAAAGTATTAAATAACTCTTACTCTTTAATAGTGCCTTTTTCAGAATTCGTCTAAATCTCAACTATTTCTGTACATACCTACTACAGTCTTCATTATTTTGAAGTCGGTTTTCATTTCATGCTTAAACTAGTGAACCATTTTTTATAAAATTTGGTGAAGAAAGGACAAAGGATACTTTTTATCCTGAAAAAATTAACGGTTCCCACGCCATGAACGATTTTTTGAAGAATTTGCATCGAGATAGTGGCTATCAATTTGTTCTAGTAGCTGTTTGACACGAAAGTCTCTGCGACTACATAGCGTCAAACATTTAATAAAGAATTTGAAAGATAAAATATATGGGGTTTATGTCAAAATCTTCATTTATGATATATTGAAGTTATAAATATTCATCTCTGTGTACGGCAGTTACAATATTATTTTTTTCATGTTTATTTTTGCTATGGGTCCCAACAAAATTAGAATGAAAAATAGTAGTGAACAAGACTTATATTATGCCAACTTTCCAATAAACCAGTACATTACACCAGATTGTCGTGAGTAAAAAATTAATAATTGCATAAAATGTAAAATTTCTTTGCTCTCTACTTTTAAGTGTCGTCGTGATTTTTATTCACAAAATATCATGTTTTGATAAAATCAAATAAGGTTTAAAGGTTTTTCATTTCGATTAATATTATTTTTTTGTGTAAAGAATGGAATTCACATGTTCGATAAAATTGTAGTTTAACATAATATCGTATCAAAATCATGGTGTATCTATGAATTTGGATCTATCCGCTTGATAATATTATTTTTACGATTTTACTCCAGTGCTAATAGTCAGGGAGGCCTAGAATATTTTTTTTTACTACTAACAAGCTAATTCTTGTGAGTAGCTTCATTTTGATAAGACAAACAACTTTTTTATCTGTGAAAAATCTTCCGTTTTAGGGTACCGTAGTCAACCAAGTTTTGTTGATTTCAGAACCCTAAAACGGAACCCTAACCAGCTGATTTTTTGTATATTGGTAGGTTAATAGTTATATAATTTAAGAGTAAGATTGTTCTATAAATTGAACAATCCATAATTTAGGACCATCAAATCAAATTATGAAATCCTTTCTATCTCTGTTAGCTACCACTTTCAAGATTTTTTCGCAGATAAAAAAGTTGTTTGTCTTATCAAAATAAAGCTACTCACAAAAAATCGGTTGTCTGTAAAGTCGGTTTACTGACGATAGTTGAACGTCACAACGTCATAGCCTTAACCCCCCAGTTCCGGGAAAAATCTATGCAAAAAAGTTGGCAGGTCAAAGAGCAAAAAAAAATGGCGCCCGGCCTACCCTCTTTGTAAAATTAATGATATATCACAAAGAGGGTAGGCCGGGCCTTTGTAAAATTAATATAATACAATCCATATTTTATGTTTGTGTGAACTACATTATAATATATGTTAAATTTTCTATCTATCAAGCCATCATAATACAGTATTTAGTCCGATGTGATATTAGTTTCTCAATTATAAACTTTCGAAACTATAATTATTGACTTGTTCAGAAGAAATAAACGAATACTTTATTCTTCATATATTAAGTCATACCTTGACACGTAAGAAATAGAGCACAATTTTGAATAGTCGAAATAATACTAATATCTCACAGATTGTTTATTTATTTTTCATTCAGAGTGTGGTCAATGTATCAAAGGTCATAACTAACCAAACTTCTTCATACAAAAGTATTCTCTAAGTCATCGAAATACGTAATATAATCGAAACAAAGAGCGCGGCCCAGGTGGGCCTTACGGTTGTTGAGAGACTTGAAAGTGTAAATGGAACGCCTCAGAGCTGTCAGCGAGGTAACGCCGCATGAACTGTCATGTTTTTCGAGCGCGCAGCCCATATCGAATTATAAGACGTTATCACGTCAAAAATTAGCTTGTTAGTAATAAAAAAAAAATGTTCTAGGGCTCCTTGACTATAAGATGTTATATCTTTCTATTGCTATGGATTGGACATGTTCGATAAAATTGTTGTTTAACATAATAATATCATTATCATTTTACAATGTTTTAACACATTCCTCAAAGTGTGTCTCTGTGTTGAGGCACTCTGTTCATGCTCTGTTCATTATTATACGACTTAGCTGTGATATTTGCACTTATGACTTTCAAACCTACCAAAAACGTATAAATGATCGTTTGGCGAATGTAAATTATCAAATATATATCAATAAGATACCTAATAAGGTAGTCTCTCACCAAATATTAGGTTACAAAACAATATTGTAATATTTGTAAACCAAACATATTGCCTATGTTCTGAAATAAAACCCAGTTTACTTACCAGTGATCAAGGCGTCATCTTACGACGCCGCAATGTATTGTACTGGTATTCCACTAGTAAGACAAGTGTAACGTATTGTAATCACATCACAATAAACACGTTTAAGTACGACAATGCACTGGCAAATATTTCGAAACGAATCAATAGTATGGGATCACGGCGATTCTAGGCCTAAGGAGCTCTGGCCAGTATACTGGGATATATTTGTGAACATACTCTAGTTTTTCTGTAATAGACAATCAGTCAGGAGTTTTGGCGGGCATGTGAAAGAGTGCTGTTGTGTTTTTGTATTATTTTCCTAAAATTGTGTTAGCTGGGTTTTTAATGTGTAATATTGGTAGAATATTAACCATTAGATATTCGTGTTCATGCACAAGTGTAGGAAAGTGATGTAATATCCAGAAACGTGCTATTTTGTGTTCCCTCCAAAACTCCATCGAAAGTTTCAGTAAAGCGTCTACCACTTTACTGAATCGACCGACTTGACTCCTGTGACTGTATTGACTTTTACTTAGACTTTGACTAGACTTTAGACCTGACGATACATGAAAACGATGATGAAAATTATAATAGGAGGAATATGGTTTTCCCGCCATATTCCTTACCTTTTTACCTTGTTTGTGGCACAACATACACATCCTTTGTGCCAAGTTGCCAAAAAAGAAGAAAAAGAAAGAAAGAATCAGTCACTGAAAGACAGATTTCACTGATGTCATTCAATTATTATCCATCAAAACGCCTGTGGAATTGTTGTGGCAAATATTGAAAGCAGGCGTTGCATTCGAAAATCAATAAATCGTTCGAATTTGTGATCAAAACGATTTATATTTATTATTGTTATTATATATCAAAAACGAAGCTGACCCTAACCTTCGAAATCATAATTTAAACATTTTTGTATAAAAATATTTTTTCCTGCGTTTATTTTCGCTGAATTCTAGTCGAAATAAAATTTTGAAAGGAGCATTCTTTATTACTCTTTTTTTAATGGTAAATGGATTTAAATCAAAATTCTGACTGGGGCCTTGGTAAGGAATGTAACAAACCTACAAAAAATGTTTAAATGCTTATAATTACTTCTGGTCAAAGTTCTAGTGAAAATAAAAACATGAAATTTCACTAGTCCTCGTTATATGCGGCCTTAATAAATTATGTATGTACATATAGGTATATAGCGACTAGCATAGCGTTGTGTATCTTTGGCTTTGGGTAATTATTAGGTGCTTTATTACTCATAAAGCTATCACACTCGTGAAATCAATATTTAACTTTTGAACAATAAATGTGTATACCTACCTACAAAATATTTTAATTATTTTTGTGGCAGGATTTATATTTTGTCATTGTTATAACTTGTAAGCTGTAGCCTTGTAGCTTACAGTAAGCTTACAACTAATATTATCATACACATAATATAGACGTATAATATTTAATACGTGACATCCATGGACCATGACCCAGGAACATTGAAAAACTTTTTTGTTCCGTCGCGTCGCGTCGGTGGAATTCGAAGTTCGAACCCGCGACCCCCGGCTTGAGCTGCCACAGTCCACACACTCTACCCATTGAGCCACAGAGGTCGTCAAACATCAGGGCCCCCGCTACCATATGTGCAACGTGTGCAATGCACACGGGCGCCATCCTCTATGGGGCGCCAAATCGTCATCTTTAGGGGGGCGCCAAAACCAAGGCGCCAGTAGCCCTTACGGGGGCTCTGTCAAACATTACAATTATCATTATTTTTATAGTGTCCAAGTGTGTGCGCAATGCCCAAGGACACTTGTGTTACTTTATTCTCTGCCAACGGGAAACATCGCGTAGGCGGAATCGAACCCACGAACAACGAATTGAGAGAACATAGATACTAAGGCCCATTTTTAGGGTTCCGTACCCAAAGGGTAAAAACGAGACCCTATTCATGAGACTTCGATGTCTGTCTGTCCGTCTGTCTGTCCGTCTGTCTGTCTCCAGACTTTATCTCAAGAACCGTTATAGCTAGAGTTCTGAAATTTTCACAGATTGTGTATTTCCGGTGCCGCTATAACAACAAATACTAAAATAAAATTTTTAGTATTTGTTGTTATTGTTGTTTTGTTCTGTTTTGGTACAAAACATCATTTATACTAAAACTGAACAAAACGTATGTATTTTGATTTGAGTTAATTTTTTCTCTCTTAAGCTTTCTTTAATAATAAAATCGGCCAAGTGCGAGTCGGACTCGCCCACGAAGGTTTCCAAACCGCTCTTTTTGTATAGGAGGGGCTCTCGAATCGAATTTTGGCGTATAGTAACGGAGTTGCGACTTGCGGGCGTCATCCAGTCTTAACAGCCCCCGTAGACAAGTGGCAAAATGCTAACGCTAACGATAACGCTAGCGCTACAAAATGTATGGATTTGACATTAGTATTCGCTAGCGAAGCGATGACTTATGTCAAATCGCATACATTTTGTAACTCTAGCGTTAGCGTTTTGCCACTTGTCTACGGGGGCAGGTCTTACCAAATTTCGGATGCGGATAACATTGAGATAAAGCCCTGACCGGAATAGCTTAGAACTTCGGCCCTGGCAAGTGGAAGGCCTCCGAATATATTTTACAGATGACGGCCGCAACTCCGTTGCGCACAAATTCGCTTGGCGTTCACAAATTACGTGAGGTGTTTTTTTGAATTTTTTGACCCCCCCCCCCCCTCCCCCCTGGTAAGATTTCGTGAGATTTTTCAAAATGTGCTTTTCTTAAGTAAAAGTTTGGTTTGACAGACAATAGATGCTAGATTTTCTTTCGAACGAATTTGTGAATGATCTTAACCGTATAACGATTACACTTACGATTAAATCTTAAGCATACGTACAATCTGGATGAAATGGACCAAAACAGTATTACTTTGTTGAAAAAAAATTACGTGAGATTTGCCGTGACCCCCAACGTGAGATTAGGTGAGATTTGACTCGACCCCCTCTCTCCCCCTCACGTAATTTGTGGACGCCCCCTTATCGCGCGGAAACCGTCCATTTATCCGAGATGAAAAGCATCCTAATTCCTATGTCCTTTCCCGGGACTCAAAGTATCTCCATAACAAACAGCGAAAACACGCTTTCGCATATTTATAATATTAGTATAATATTATTATAATATTATTATAATATTATAATAATATTATAATAATATTATTATAATATTATTATAGTCCTTCAACTAAAATATAGAAAAATAAATCAAGAAATTCCGTAACGAAAAAAAAACCTAACGCCCCCACTCTGACCGGCACAGCGGCACAGCGCAGCTATGCAATAGCTTTACCGCGGCAGTCTCCGAGTGTCATAGTTTTTGAAGTGAAAACTTCTTTAGCGGCGTTGAGCACTTTTGTGGGATCATGGGATGGGTAAAAACTGTGAAACTCGCGTCAGATTCTCGTGCTGATCGAAAACCTTGGAAAAACCGTAAGACGGTTGGAGAGTAGTGTTTTGTGTCGAATTCGAACTCGAACTCGAACTCGAACTCGAATTGATTGTAAGGGTATCGATTAATTACAAAAAAAACGATTTTTTAAAAATCGATTTTCATAAAAAATGGGTTAAAAATTTAATCGATTGTAAGGGTTTCGATTAATAAAAAAAATCGATTTTTTAATAATCGATTTTCATAAAAAAATGGGTTAAAAGAAATGCACAACGTTAATAAACAAGTTTTCACTTCTGCCGGCACTCCCGGAGTGCAACCCGTCTTTTTTTTTAAGAATTATAATGTTGGACTGGTAGAGTTGATAGAAATATACAAACCTTTTTGCATTCCGTAGAACTTTCGCCCTTTCAGTTGGTTGTAAAACTCGGGTCAGTCATACATACTCAAAGTGTTCTCATATCAAATGTTATAAAAATTAGATTAGTGACTTTAACGGAAAGAAGTAACCGACAGAAAGACTCAATTTCGCATTTATAATATTAGTATGGATACGGAATTTAACCCGCAACTTAGGGTCTATACAGACGGACTGCATTTCAACTGCAATTCAACTGCAAATTTCAGTTGGATTGCAGTTTGAATGCAGTTGACACGACTGCAATACGACTGCAATAGAACTGCAAGCCAAACGCGCAGTCGGATTGCAGTTCAGTTGCAGTCGGCGTGCAGTCGTGTGAACTGTTTGGTTTGCAGTTCTATTGCAGTCGTATTGCAGTCGTGTCAACTGCATTCAAACTGCACTTGAACTGCAATTTGCGGTTGGATTGCAGTTGAAATGCGGTCCGTCTGTATAGACTCTTAATATACAGGCTGTATATTAAGGGACACATACACAATTACATACCCTAAATAATTATCATGTATCAATTAGTTTTGTTACAACCTGTATAAGGGACACATACACACCCAAAATTATGATCACTTTGTTTTTGTACACCTGTATAAGTAGCTATCATTGACTTGGTCGTTTGACGTCAATTTTGGTTTACAATGCCGTCATTATGGTGTAATTATGGTCTCAAAATAGCTAACCTCAAGCTAAGGCCGACTAAGAATAGGTATATAGTGGAACGATACTATAATTATGAATGGTCTAGCGATAAGTTCGCATATCAGTGAATCAATCGTCCGTGCATAATATTACATGTATACGAGTAATATGTTTAGTAGAAGTTTTTTAATAATAATTTAATAGTCAATTTTAAGATTTGTACTGATGATTTACTGCGAACCGGTTTCAACAACCTATGCAGGGTGCACGTTATGTCAGATTGTGTCAGAATCAATCACTGGATTTCATGCAGTGTTCAAAATTGAAACCCTTACTTCCATACTGTAATGCGAAAGTGTGTCTTTCTGTCTATCTGTTACCTATTCAGTATTCACGCCCAAACCGCTGAACCGATTTCGCTGAAATTTCGTATGGAGTTAAACTAATAGTCAGTGATTATGATGCGATTTTGAAATCTTTATTATCTACAACGGATAACTTATTACTAAAACAAACGAATCAAAAATAAAATATATCGATACACAAACGAAACACAATATTACTTGCACTTTTTCCACTATATTGTGGAAAAAGTGCAAGTAATATTGTGTTTCATTTGTGTATAAAATGAATTTCCACCAAGAACCGGTCCAGTACAATCAATTATATATAAAATATATCGACGTAATTATTTTGTGTACCATAATATAGGTTATTTAATATTCATAGACCAAATATGATGAATAATTAGATAGTCGTACTATTCTTAGCTAAGCCTAATCCAAAAAATTAATCCATAAACTGAGCTATCAGTAGAATGATTAGTAGAAATGGTAAAAATAACAGTTTCTACTTAATAGAAAAGTTGGAAAAACTCCACCGGCGAATGGCAATATGCATTCCAAATTTAAACTTGATTGAGTAAAAGGTTCATTCATAAAAATGGTCTTATTCGGTATAAAATTATTATCACGGTCACTTAAATAGGCCAAGGAGATAGTTGGAGCATGCGCAAGAATATTGATCGTAACAGTCTGGTAACGCTTCAGTATAAAACAAACATACAGACAACACGTTATGGGAAAGTGACGAAAGTATTTATGATAGCTAGTGACGGCCATTTTCCCGTGTTCTTCCAAGCTCACCATGTTTTTCCTCGCGAAAATATCTTGTTTATGTGAGTATTAGACTATAAGTCCAATTTATAATTTTTTAAAATTTTAACTCGGAGTGTGGCAACCTAGCAACGCCTTCGCGTCGGTCGATCAGTAAAAAAATTATAATTTAAAAATCGAACGTCACGTTATTATTTTTTAAATGTTTTTATTTTACTTACATTTTTAAAATTTATTTTTTTCTACATCATTTTTTTTGCTCAATTTATATTATTTTTTGTGCAAAACAATAATTTATTTTTGCTACCCTTCACATAGCTCATATAAACAAATTATATTATAATTTTACAAAATATCCAAATTACACAACATAATAATAAATGTATCAATTTAAATGTTATTATTTTGTCTATTTGTACAGATCTCGGGTACAGTTTTGCTTTCAGAAGCCATTTTAACCTAAACTAGGAAGCTTTGTTTTAATTTTTATTAAGTATTAGGTAACAATGATAATTGAAATTAATTGAATACAATATACTATAGCACCTAAATAAAAAAAAAATGATGGCCGGCTTACATTATATCCATCCAGTGTTCTTTTTAGTAAAATTGCATTCCAGTGCCCATTTAAACATTATTCAAATAGTAGTCCAGTGTTGGTTTGGATCACTGGATTGAAACAATCTAAATTCTAAACCATTAAGCTGTAAGACTTTTTATTTTAGGAATTTAGACTTTCTTTTCTCATAGCATATTGTATGGTATTGTATAGTTTTCTCATAGCATATCATATGAAATTGCCGACAATATCTAGGAGCCTACATTTCGGTTCATATTTCTTCTTTCTCTCACAGGGCCTTAATTCCATCACATAGAGGTCACTTTCACAGAAAGTTAGATTTATTATCATACATATTATATTTTTAATTTTTTGAAAGCGGTTAATCATGAGTGCACGTATCAAAATTGATCATCAAACATAGACGTCCAAATTATGACTAGACATATCGAGGCAAAGAATGTGTCAAAAAATATAATTTAGTTTCTGAACATCTTTAGTATTTTTTGTAGTAACATTTTTTTTTGTAAAATGATATATTATCCTGGGCAAATATATCCCATATTTTCCTGAGCAAAAATATCCTAAGTATGTCCTTTCCCGGACTTCAAAATATCTCTTTACCAAATTTCATCAAAATCGGTTGAGCAGGTTGGGTGTGAAGGGATCGTATTTATATTATTAGTATAGATACATAGAGTAGACACATCTGCCAGAGCAGATAGCCGATAGACAGACAGACACACTCTCGCATTTATACTATTAGTATGGATCAATAGCATCTAGAGTAGACATTGTGGTTCAGCGGTAATTAACATGAATTAGTTTGACAGCATTAATTATTGTAATTGAAAAAACCTTCAGAATTAATATCACACCTCGTTTGGAGTTGTGGTGTTAGTTTGTTGGCATTTATAAAAAAATACATTTGGCACTCGGGGACTGCCGCGATAAAGCTATTGCATAGCATTTTTTATCAACTTATGCGATTATAATTCGCATACGTCTAGTCGTATGCACATAAGCACCATGCCAAAGTCTGCCGAAATGAAACGACGATGCACGGTAACGCCGCACCGCTGTGCCGGTCGGTGTGGGGGTGTTAGGTTTCTTTCGTTACGGAATTTCTTGATTCTTATGATAGCTTAAAAAATGTCAACTGCTTGCGAACAAGACGAATCTAAAGGGTAAAGCCAAACGAGCGTAATTTGTGAGTTGTGAGTCGCAGAATTTCGGCTGGCAGAAATTCTGCTGCATTCAGTTTCATACAAAAGTCCTGTTTGTGTCGAAACACACTAGGCTGAATTACGCCGGCGTAAATTCCGCCGCGTTTACGCCGCGTTTCAAACACATACAAAATACGGGCGGAACGCGAGGGGTGGCACACTATTCCGTCGCGTTCCGTCCATATTTTGTATGAAATTTTGAAACGCGGCGTAAACGCGGCGGAATTTATGCCGGCGGAATTCAGCCTAGTGTGTTTTTTGTGAGTGATGATTTGTATGAAAAGACATTTACGCGATGGAAATTCTGCCACTTACAACTCACAAATTACGCTCGTTTGGTTTTACCCTAAAACTTCTAGCTGAAATTCTAGAATCTAGTTAGAGCATTACAAAAATACATAAGTACACTTAAAAACATTACCTTGGCAATGTCGGATATAACATACAAGAACTTTAATCCTTTTATTATAAAAAAAGTATTATAAAGTTAAAAAGTAAGAAAAACCCAAAAAGTGCTACGCCGCGGCGCCATAGCGCCTACGCCGTAGCACTTCGTAGCACCTCGTAGGATGTAGATTCGTAGAGCAAGTTTTTTGTGTGGGTATTTCTAAGATTTTGTTAGGGTTGTCACAAAAATAAAATAATGACGTGTCACGTGTGTATTATCTATTATACATATCGACGCCCCCAAGCAAAAAGTCGGTAACTGAAAAATCCAAATTTTACAGGAGCGATGATTTACTGTTTTTTGTGTATATTTTGGCAACGCGGGGAAATATTTAAAACATTGATTTATGAAATAAAATCTAATTTTTTGGTGCATGTAATTGTTTAATCAGTATGCAAATATGTTTAATCATAAGCTAGTAATCTGTGAAAATAAATAATACAGGACAAGTCATGAGTAAAAAATTACGCTATTAACACTTACACGGTTTTTGCAGTAACTTTACAAAAAACTACCATCCGTAACATTATATTATGGACTTTTATAACGTAATTTATAATGTCAAAAAGGGCGCGTATGTTAATATTACGATGTTATTGCGGTTATATAATATTTATGCAGAAACTGTATTGCTAAATTACATTTGTTTTAATAAAAAATTTAATACAGTGTTAGCACTAATACCGATATTTATTCGACAAATTTATTAATTGTAATATTACAAGGTTTGAAGGAAACACACAGAATATTGTGTACAAATAAGGTTTATTCATATCAAAACAAATTATTGTACTCTCAAATCAGTTTTATGAAAAACACAAAGTAATTAAAGGGGTCTAGGTCAAGAAACGGACGATTTTCAAGATTTAAACAGGGGACAGGAGACATAACAATATAATAATTTAAATTATGAAAAAAATATATGTGTTAGTTAAGGATCTAACACATTGAAATTCATATTCCATTACACAATATCATGAACTTCACTCGATAGAAAAAAAACCCAAAGTTACATCTTCTTTTAACGAAATTGCCATACTACTTACGTCCAAATTGGAATTTTCAGATATTTTTTTATGAATTAAAGACAAAGAATATATCTAGTTAGTATCGTTTATTTGACTCAATTTAATTGATGTATAAAATAACGACGATCAAAAAACTATAAAATTGGTTCGGCTGGTGCTTTCAGTCACACACTTTGCGCCTGCAATTTTATAGATTTTTGATCGTCGTTATTTTATACATCAATTAAATCGAGTCAAATAAACGATACTACCTAGATATATTCTTTCTTTTTAATTCATTACAAAAATTATCTGAAAATTCCAAACAATTTGGACATAGTACTATGGCAATTTCGTTAAAAGAAGATGTATGTAACCTTGGGATTTTTTTCTATCGAGTGAAGTTCATGATATTGTGTAATGGAATATGAATTCCAATATGTTAGATACTTAACTAACACATATTTTTTCATAATTTAAATTTCTATATATTTTGTCTCCTGTCCCCCGTTTAAATCTTGAAAATCGTCCGCTTCTTGACCTAGACCCCCTCAATTACTTTGTGTTTTTTATAAAACTGATTTGAGAGTTCAATAATTTGTTTTAATAAACCTTACACAATATTCTGTGTGTTTCCTTCAACACAACAATATTTTATTCTTTAGATTTTTTTCTATACAAGCATGCATAGAATCCCCCTCGTTTTGACAATGGCCTGTTTCAAAAAATCTATGAGTTATAGAAATCGCAAGAAGTTTAGCAGCATAAATAAATAGCGCAAAAATATAACGATTTTTGTTTTGTCCATACCATCCATCTGAATATAGTAAAAAGTTTATAAAAACCTCTCTCTTTTTCACTTTTGAAAAATAAAAATAAGGCACTTCCTATTTCTGTGCTACCTCTTTTGGCTATTTGATAATGCCACACATAACAATATCCTATTTTCCGAATAGCATTGTAAACAGTAAAATTGTAGCAAGGATATTTCCGTTTATAATGGAACGCTGACACTTCAGATTGAGGTATACTCAATACCTTTTGCATAGCAATTAGCATTTACCAAAACCATAATGAATTTATTTTATGGCAATAATCCGGTAAACAGGTGTTACCAAAATAAGATGAGAAATATTTATTTGTAAGATTGGGTTACAGTACTTTTGCTCGTAAAGTTTTATAATTTATATCCGTGCAATAAACATATATTTCATTATATCTTCATAAATATCACTAAGAAAAATCCAGAAAAAATTCACAAGGTGTATTTCAGTCTTCTGATTACGAATTTCACATAACAGGAAAAAGTCCATAATAACACATTACGGACTTTTTGCTTGGGGGCGTCGATATTATAAAACATAGTCGCTTTTTTCCCTCATTTCCCTTTGTTCCCTTTAATCTTTAAAACTACGCAACGGATTTTGATGATTCATTCAGTGTTAGATATCCCATTTATCGAGAAAGGCTATAGGCTATATTTTATCACGCTGAGACTAATTGGAGCGAAGAAATAGAGGAAAATATTGAAAAAAAAACGGGGAAAATTATTTGAAAGGGCTAACTTGAACTCGCTAATCTCAGGAACTTCTGGTCCGATTTGAACAATTCTTTCAGTGTTAGGTAGCCCATTTATTGAGGAAGGCTATAGGCTATATTTTATCACGCTAAGGAGAATGTGGAAATACGGAGGAAGTTATTTGAAAGGGCTTATCTCGCGAACTACTGGAGTAATTTTTATGTTATGTGGCATAGAATATAAGAAGTAGACCACGTGAAGGATCATAAGCTATCGATTTTAATCAATTTTTCAGTGGCTATATTATATTTTATACCCGTGCGACGCCGGGGCGGGTCGCTAGTTATATGATAAAAAATAAAAAGTGATACAATAATTTAGGTATATCGGTCCTTGTATAGAGTTTACCATAAAAGTAGCAGTGCTGAAAGAGTTTTTTTTTTAAGTGAAAACTTCTTTAGCGGCGTTGAGCACTTTTGTGGGATGGGTAAAAACTGTGAAACTCGCGTCAGATTCTCGTGCTGATCGAAAAACCTTGGAAAAACCGTAAGACGGTTGGAGAGTAGTGTTTTGTGTCGAACTCGAACTCGAACTCGAATTGATTGTAAGGGTTTCGATTAATTAAAAAAATCGATTTTTTTTAAATCCATTTTCATAAAAAATGGGTTAAAAATTTAATCGATTGTGAGGGTTTCGATTAATTAAAAAAATCGATTTTCATAAAAAATGGGTTAAAAAATGCACAACGTTAATAATCTGCAAGTTTTCACTTCTGCCGGCACTCCCGGAGTGCAACCCGTCTTTTTTTTTGTATTGTTTTATAGGCACATTCGTGTCACTGGGGCATTTCATATAGAAACATAGTGAAAAGAAACTCCAAAAGAAGTTGTTACTGTCGTAGGTAAAGTCAACAAAATTACATAAGACAATATTGATAGTGTAACGTTTGTTAGCACTAAGTTTTTTGTAGCGTTTTCATACACAGGGATAAAAAGCTAGGTAAATATTGTAAAGGCGCTCCCTCACCGGAAGCATTCACGTGTAATGTAACATTATAGATTCGTTTTTGAACATTACATTACAAAAACACCTTTTTTAATTATTTTTTTTTATTTTAACCCGTCACGGGTCCCCCGGGTTGGGGATGTGCCTCAGTTAAATTACAAAAATACCTCCCTGACCGACGAGCATTCACGTGTAATGTAATACACATGTAATATGCATGCAATGTTAAAGATTCGACTTTGAACAATATTACATTACAATACTGCCTCCCTGATTGACGAGCATTTGCGTGTAATGTAACATTCGACTTTGAGCAATCCATAGCTAGTTGATGTTACAAGTGAGTCAAGATATTACATACTGTATCATTACAAAGTGCGCATTGCATTGCTCGGCTCTCCTCCCTCACTGATGTAATGCTCGACTCTGTAACGTTACATTACAAGCGAATGCTCCCGGTGAGGGAGCACATATTATGTAGATTGTATGTAATTTCAAATTTGTGTTACACATCATAAATATACACAGTAATTGCTAGGGTTAGCAACAATAAAAATATAAAATAACAATAAACATATTATTATATAATATGTACTGACTACTGAATATTATTTTAAAGAGTATAAGTTTTTTGTTTGCTCTAAAACTGCTGATCCGATTTTGATGAAATTTAGCGTAGACCAAGGAGAAGGACATAGAGCACTTTTTATTGTGGAAAAATGTTCTTTTACCACAGGATACTGTTTTGACACGGAAGCCAGCGCAACTTCTTTTAACAAAATATAAGAAAATTTAAAAATTATATAAAATCAGTTTAACGTGTACTTAATTTTTAACCTTTTCTTAATTCATACCTTTAAAGTTTAAACTAATTTACTAATTGCTTTACCTTTACTTAACACATCTGTGGGCTGAGCTGACATTAAGCTCACAGAGCAAAAGTTCACATAGGTCACACAGCATCCTACACACTTAAGTTCTTGTTAGTTACTTATATAAAACTTTTAAATACATAAGTTATTTAAAAATTAAAATAAATATTTGCTAGGAAATGTATTTAATAATTAGATGACCCGGTAAACTTTGTATGAGTTTCCTCCTAATAGTAATAACTTCCACGACCTCTACGAATATTTCAAGACTAAAATTAGCCAAATCGGTTCAGCCGTTTTCGAGCTATGGCGACACAAATAAAATTGGAAATAGATTTGTTAAATATAAATTTGGTAACCCAAATTTAGTACATACCAAATATCTATTGGTATGAAGATACTTTGGAGTTAATTGGTTCAGCGGTTTAGGTGTGAAGAGATAACAGACAGACATTCACGCAATTATATTAATACTAGCTATGACGTCAGCAATTGGCTACTAGATGACGCCCGCAACTCCGTTGCGCCAAAACTCATTTATCGCGCGGGAACCGTACATTTTTCCGGGACAAAAGTATCGTATGTCCTTTCCCGGGAGTCAGAGTATCTCCATGTCAAATTTCAGCAAAATCGGTTCAGCGGTTTGGGCGTTAAGAGGTAACAGACAGACAGACAGACAGACAGACAGACAGACAGATAGACAGACAGACAAACACACATTCGCATTTATAATATTAGTATGGATGGATGGTATATGGATGAGTAAAGATTTCTAACCCTCCTTCAAAATCTCGTTCGTTAAGGTTGGCGTCCGGCTGATGATGATAAAAGTATTTTCTAGAACCGAAACTGAAATAAAACAGCTGCTTCGGTCATTCATACTGTATTTAAACTCCCACACAGATTTCAAATAGCTACAAATGAAACCCACACGAAAACCTTTGTAGAACCTGCCAAATACGGAAAAAGATATCTGATTTGGTTCCAATTCATTTATAACTTCCGACGAAAGGGGTGTTAGTTTAACGTCTGTCTGTCTATCTCTCTCTCTTTGTGTATGTGTGTGCTCGTATTTAGGTACGTGGTATCAAAGCATCATTTCATTTATACGTGGTATCATATAGTTTTTTTTCTTTTGTTCTTAACCATAATTTATCATCAACATTTCGTTCACTGCTAAAAAATTAAGGGTTTTTAAAAATTATTTAATTTATTCTTATGACGCAAAGACCTTTAAACCTATTCTGAAATTTAGAATGTAGAAATGAAACTCGACAAAATTATCGTGTCTTTAGCCGGTCCTTAAACAATCAATTGTATTGTGCAATATCACGCTTCAATTTTATTGAATAGTTTATTTGACAATTAGATTGTAGGCGATCAACCCTAGACGGTCAATGACGGTCGGTTATGCAATACGTGGCATTAAATTATATATTGCGCAATAAAATTGCTCGTCTACATTTGAATTGCATTATGTCATCTCTTCATTTCGAAACGAATTGAAACGTATTCTGAAACTCCTCACGATCTGGAATCTACATAAATCTGGATTCTGGAATCTACATGCCCTACTTCTGTAAACTAGTTCCCTGCGAGACTGGAATAAAAGTTGAATGAGTTGAGATAAAAATCCATGGACCAGATAACTTTTTCTAGATACTGTTCTAGTTTTTTACTGGCTTTATGTCATAGACATGGAGCGGATTGGCTCTAAAATGTTTTATTTATTTCCATATTTTAATCTAGAAATAGTTTTGTCCTAGTTTTGAAGTTTTGTTTCAAACGAAACAGATTATTGAGAAAATATCGGAATAACTCTGGACTCTACAGGATGTAACCAGACTAATAATACTTTTGGGTGTGTGTATCCCTTGTATAGAGATTCACTATAAAAGTAGCAGCGCTGAAAGAGTTTATCCCACCAAAACATGAAATGTAAAAGGAGCCAAGCAAAATAATGCATAGCTATTCAATATTTCTGTCGTAAAAAGTTTTCAGATCACATTCAAGCCAAGCCTTCAACTTATTTTGTAATTTAAATCAACATTCAGTAAATGTTTCAATAGATTTCTTTATTTTATAATTATTATAGTGGTTTGGCAATGAACACAAGAGAAACAAATATAAACTGCATATTTGGAGGAGTTCATACTTATACAAACGGCAAGCGTAGTGTTTTTATATTATGTAACGACGCATCATGTGGCCGATGGTACCCAATAAATCCAATTGGTCGCTGATTATTTCTCTAGTGCTTCAGCTTACTTAATATTAGCATACTTAATATTATTTTTAGTTTTTAGGTTTTCCTGACCAAGGGATGAAAACGGGACCCTATTATTAATAAATCTTCGCTGTCTGTCCGTCGTCCATCCGTATGTCACCAGGCTGGATCTCGAGAACCGCAATAGCTAGATAGTTGCAATTTTCACAAATTATGTATTTCTGGTGTCGTTATAAAAGCTAATAGTCCAATTAAAATAAAATAAATTATTAATGGGGGGCCTCATACAACAAACACGATTTTTTCCCCTTTTTTGCTCTACATCCATAATGCTAACAGTAAGGTTTTTGAAAATTTCAGAAAATACTCAATTGTACTTTAACTTTAATATTTAGTAATAAAAACTAAATAAACATAATATTTAAGGGGGGTCCCATATAAATTTACGGTACGGAACTCTATGTACGTCAGTCCGACTCGCACTTGGCTGGTTTCATAATTTTTCCTTTCATTGTGAATAAAGACCTATCCGGGTACCAAATTTCAAGGTTCTAAGTCTGCTAGAAGTACCTTAGAATTTTGATGATCTGTCAGTCAGTGACAAAATGTAGTAACTTTGACCATCCGTAACTATTAAACTATTTATCGGAATTTCATGTTATTTGGAGGTTAAGCTAGTTTTAATACTTGCTCCTAGTGACCGAAATTTTAAATCTATTATTTAATCTAATAGCTTTGTTAACATCGAAGATAAAGGGGGTGTGAAATAGCCGCGAACCGCTTCGGGAAAAGTATGGTACGGCCGTGCCTTTGCTAAAAAGCTTGGCTGGGGCACTGCCGTGCCCCCAGATACCTTAGGTATTAATATTCTAATAAAAATATAGAAGTCAATACTCTACATGAAAGTCACATACGTCATACACACCCTAATCACTAGGTTTTGTTACGCAATATTTATCAAAATGTATAGAATATGACGTAATGAAATCTCTGCGAAAGGTCACCAAACGTAATATGACGTCATTGAAGCGTAACACCTAAAATTGACACGAAGATAGGGCTGTCACAAAGGAGAAATTTATAGACTTTTGAAGTGAAAACTTCTTTAGCGGCGTTGAGCACTTTTGTGGGATGGGTAAAAACTGTGAAACTCGCGTCAGATTTTCGTGTTGATCGAAAAACCATACAAAACGCGTAAGACGGTTGGAGAGTAGTGTTTTGTGTCGAACTCGAACGAAATGTACAGTCGGGGAAATGAGTTGTTTAGCAGAAATGTACAGTCGGGGAAAATTGTGCTAAGCAGAAATGTACAGTCGGGGAAATGAGTTGTTTAGCAGAAATGTACAGTCGGGGAAATGAGTTGCTTAGCAGAAATGTACAGTCGGGGAAAATTGTGCTAAGCAGAAATGTACAGTCGGGGAAATGAGTTCTTTAGCAGACGCGCTGATTAAGGCCGCGTTTCCACCTGCAAGACAACTGTCGCGAGAAGTGTCTGACAGTCTGTCTGACAGCAGCTTTTTTTTCGGTTGTTGATATTTTTTAATCGAAACCCTTACGGTTTCGATTAATTAATTAAAACGATCGTTTTTTTTTAATCGATTTAAAAAAAAAATGGGTTAAAAAAATAATGCACAACGTTAATAATCAAGTTTTCACTTCTGCCGGCACTCCCGGAGTGCAACCCGTCTTTTTTTTTATAAATGTTATTTTCTATCTAAATTATGTAGTTAGGCAGAAATTGACGAATGAATATGACGTAATTACAGCTCTGTGAAAGGTGGCCAAAAGAAATATGACGTCACTACTGAATAATTGATTGATTTTATAAATAAATGTCAATTTGAATTTCTACCTAGGTAGCCGTAGATAGGTGAAGTATTACGTGAATACTGAACAAAACGTGCTAAAAGTTAACAAACTTTTTATGATGTCATACCTGTGATTAGCACATCAAGCTAGGGTTGCTACTAACGAGAAAATTATAGAATTTTTAGTAAAATGTTATTTTTTCCTAGTTAATATTGGTAAAGCTTGTCTTCCTTAAAATGACGCGGCCAACTTTACTTTTATGGTTTTCAATTTATGTGAATTTTACTGTGAATGGACGCTGATAAGGAAAAGTATGTTAACCCGCAAAAAATGTGTCATGTTCTATGTTATGATTTAAAGACCAAGACTAAATTTATAACTTAACACCTGATTTCTTTGTGGGCTTACGTACTATTGTAACTAGCGTCATTAGAGAAGGGCGCGTCATTTTAAGTCGGACAAGCTCTAGTTAGAAATCACGGTAAGTACACATTACACTAGCTTTTTTTTTTACATTGGGAAATGCTTTACGCATCCCCGGCAAATTGGGGATATCGGCCGGGGTATGTGGGACTCCTGCGTAGTCTACCCACTAAAACCCCATGGTGCTCCACTCATCGCTTAAGGCAGAGTTGCGGGTACGATAGAATCTACCGCCACTACACTACACCACACCAACTAGTGCGAATTAATCGTAGCTTCGTTACACGCGCCATTGGAGCGTAACTTCTGAGATTGGCATGCCCAGGGCTGGCAGTTACTATAATTAGCTGGTCAGGCAGGCCAATTTGAGTGGAAATTAAGCGGGACATATTCGTATTGGCATTAACAGGGAACTTATTGAGATTAGCATGCCCAGTAAGCCCCTAGTAGGCAGTAACGTGCCAAACTACAATTAGCTGGACAGATAGGCCAATTTGACTGGAAATTAAGCCGGACATATTCCTATTGGCATTAACAGTGAACTAATTGAGATTAGCATGCCCAGTAAGCCCCTAGTAGGCAGTAACGTGCCAAACTACAATTAGCTGGACAGATAGGCCAATTTGACTGGAAATTAAGCCGGACATATTCCTATTGGCATTAACAGGGAACTAATTGAGATTAGCATGCCCAGTAAGCCCCTAGTAGGCAGTAACGTGCCAAACTACAATTAGCTGGACAGATAGGCCAATTTGACTCGAAATTAAGCCGGACATATTCCTATTGGCATTAAAAGGGACCTAATTGAGATTAGCATGCCCAGTAAGCCCCTAGTAGGCAGTAACGTGCCAAACTACAATTAGCTGGACAGATAGGCCAATTTGACTGGAAATTAAGCCGGACATATTCCTATTGGCATTAACAGGGAACTAATTGAGATTAGCATGCCCAGTAAGCCCCTAGTAGGCAGTAACGTGCCAAACTACAATTAGCTGGACAGATAGGCCTATTTTGCAGGAAATTATGCCGGACATCCTATTGGCATTGATAGGGAACTAATTGAGATTAGCATGCCCATGCCTGACAATGACAGGCCAATGATAAAGCTTCCGTAAATACCCGAATTTGGGATTGTCCTCCAAATTGAGTATATTTACGGCTTTAGTCGTGGAGCACTTTTCATAAACTGATGTTTCGGTCCTGGTCTGTCATAAATTCATAAGTGTTGATTGATTTTATGTACCTCAGTACATAAGAATCTACGGCCGTTGAAAAGCATCCAAAACATAGGGCATAAGAAAAGTGCAACAAAAAAAGGCATAACATAAAAAGCTCAACTCGGCATATTTATTATCCTGAATATAAACTAGCTTTTACATTATCGGTAGCAGGTGCAAGTGGAAGCGCTAGTGCATATCCCAATTCTGAAGCCCAGGTTCCGACAGGTGTTTTGACACATGTGATTCATGCAGAAGCCAACTCCGATGCTGCTTCTACCATCCTGGGGTACTGGTAAGATGAGGGTGTTGCCAAGGCCATCGTCTGGAAAGATATGAACAATATATTTATTGATTCTTATAGTTCAATACTAATATTATAAGTGCGAAAGTGTGTCTGTCTGTCTGTCTGTTACCTCTTCAAACCCAAACCGCAGAACTGATTTTGCTAAAATTTGATATGAAGATATTTTGAGTCCCGGGAAAGGATATAGGAAACTTTTTATATCTTGCTCTAAAAACGTAAAAAAAACCTTCGAAAACTGTTGAAGGAACCATGCATTTTGCCAAAATGAAGCCTATATCCTGGTCTGGTCTGCGACAAATTTTGTCAAAATTGTTCCAGTATTTTACTCGCAGTTTTCCTATGTTTCTCTTTACAAACCTTCCCTGCACTTCCACGAATATTTCAAGACTAAATTTTGCAAAATTGGTTCAGTCGTGTTTTAGCGAGAGAAATAAAATTGAAAATCGGTTTTTAGGGTTCCGTACCCAAACGGGACCTATTACTAATTATTATTTATACAGAAGGTTACTTACCAATAGGCGTGCCCTGCACAAAAGCTGCTAAAAGCAGAAAGGCTGAGCAAAAAACGATGGTTTTCATGTTGATTGTTGTCGAAGTTCCAAAACTTGAATATAATTTAGTACAACATTCATTGTTTATATATTAAAAACTTTATCTTTATCATCTAGATTCTAATTTCTAGACTAAGGAAAATAATCTTATATTAAAAGATAGTAGAAATAATTAAGATAATAGATTTAAAGATAAGGGACTTCCCGCAAATCTGTAAAGAACCGAAATTTTAGATCGTAATCTCGGGAAAAACAATTTAGGATTTTAACTGATTGCGTCGGAAGGAGAGCTATGTTCTAAGTACCTATTTCTGTAGGACGGTGTAGAACTTAAGTCCTTAGAGCCTAAACTAAGTATTTAAGCTTGAAATCACTGCAATATGCTTAAATCCTTGCGTGAAAATTGAAATAGAATTCAATTTTTTAAGCATAGCGGGCTGATGACATTGAAATATTAATAAGAACACTTTCAATTATATCAGCTTTCCAACAAAAGAAATAAAATCAAAATCGGTCCACCCGTTTGGATGCTATGAGTCCACGAACAAATTCACATACAGCTGTACACGTCACGTCGGACGACAGGTTTCCGTCGGGGTTAAAAATTAATATTTTATTAGATTTTTATAAAAATGTAGGTTAAGATAATATTTTTTTGCCCCCAGGGGGATTTTTTTTTAGTACCAAACATTCATCAAAGTATTGTTCAACCCTAGAACTAGTAATTAAAAGTTGTCGAATAAAACTCCCTTTGTGCTTTTATAGGAGCGAGTATTCTTTTTTTTTATACTAATAAACATTTTTACACAGGAAATAACTATACAAGGTCTGCTTTCTTGCATCAAAATTTGTTCTGTACTTAAAAACTATCCTGGTATGTTTTTTGCCGACTCGGCTAGCTGCTTGGTAAAGAGATAATCGGGAGATAGACAAACACACTTTTGCATTTAATATAATACTAGCAATTTGACCGAGCTTTGCTCGGTATTCGATAAAACACGAATAAAATGACATTTTATAAAAATGATTCCTAGCTAGAACGATTTATCGCCCCCGAAACCCCCTATATACTAAATTTCATGAAAATCGTTGGAGCCGATTCCGAGTTTCCAATTATATACATAAATACATAATACAAGAATTGCTCGTTTAAAGATATAATATGATATAATATAAGATTACTAGTATAGATAGTAGATACCTAACTATAATTGGCGCCTATAATTCCGATGCGGAGAAATTCGTTTATCGCACGGGAACCATACATTTTTGTGGGATGAAAAGTATCCTATGTCAATTCCCGGGACTCCAAGTATCTACATACCAAATTTCATCAAAATCGGTACAGCGGTTTAAGCGTGAAGAGGTAACAGGCAGAGAGACAGACAAAATTTCGCATTTAGGTACTACATTAATAATAAAGTTTGCTTAGCTTATAAAATTAATTATTTTTTATAATTCTCTCAGTGATAATATTGTCGAACTCAAACTTTCTCCCTCGACGAAAACTTAAATTAAGTGTTATAATTAATTTGTTTTATGTTTATACTTCTGTGATTAAAACTCTTGGTTGAGTCGTAACAATTTTATATCTTGGCTCTGGATGTGGTTTATGAATTCGCGCCCGCAACGCCATTGCGCCAAAATTAGTTTATCGCGTGGGAACCGTACATTTTCCGGGACTAAATCTACCTATGTTCTTTCCCGGGATTCAAAATATCTCCATACAAAATTTTAGCAAAATCGGTTTAGTGGTTTGGGTGTGAAGAGATTACTGAGAGATTACAGACTGTGATTAATTTTGATGTAAATGTTTACAAAGTATAATGCTACCAATTTTAAAGACACGATCTTTTACTCTCATAACCCAGTGGGACGGCAGACCGACACGACCGGCGAGAGATCAGGCGCAGGACCGACTTTTATATGCCCATCCGACGCATGGATCATCTTACTTGTCAGACAATCAGGTGATCAGCCTGCATTGTCCTAACCAAATCATTTGACAAGGACGATTCATGCGTCGGAAGGGCATGTAAAAAGTCGGTCCACGGCCTGATCTCTTGCCACGGCAATCCCTGAGTGCCAGTTGCCGTATTTTTAAGACCGTGATGATGTCATCATCACATGATGATGAACTCATGAACTCATCATCATGATGATGATGACATCATCATCATCATGATGATGAGTTTAGGTCTCAAACACAATATAGAACGCATAATACATTCGCACAATCGCGACCCGTATTTTTCCGACTCTAATAAAAATAGTGATGTCACCATTTTTGTTAGTATCGATAAAATCATCTAGTCTAAATATATCGATAAAATTTAAGCAAATTAAATTTTATCGATATATTTAGACTAGATGACGCCCGCAACTCAGTCGCTCTAAAATTCGTTCACCGTGTGGGAATCGTACATTAATAATTGTCCGTGATAATGATCGTATATCCTTTCCCGGGACTCAAAGTGTCTCCATATTATATGGAAATATAGATTTTTGTAAATATCTGCACAAGTATCAAAAACTTTTTTCCGTCTCTAATGATATTAGTGATGTTCCATTTTGATAGTGTCGTTAAAATGAAAATTGGCTGATTAGTGACTTATTTCAGTTTTATTATCACCAATATTGTAAATATAGCTCTAAGTTTTGTAGTTATTACCAAAATTACATTTTCATATTACGTAATACGTGATGCTATTAAATCTATACTTATTATAAAACAAAGTCGCTTTTTTTCCCTGATGTCCTTTTGTTCCCTTTAATCTTTAAAACTACGCAACGGATTTTGGTGATTCTTTCAGTGTTAGATAGCCCATTTATCGAGGAAGGTTATAGGCTATATTTAATCACGCTAAGACTAATAGAAGCGAAGAAATAGAGGAAAATGTGGAAAAAACGGGGAAAATTATTTGAAAGGGCTAACTTGAATGCGCTAATCTCAGGAACTACTGGTCCGATTTGAAAAATTCTTTCAGCGTTAGATAGCCAATTAATTGAGGAAGGCTATAGGCTATATTTTATCACGCTAAGACTAATAGGAGAATTTGGAAAAAACGGGGGAAATTGTTTGAAAGGGCTTATCTCGCGAACTACTGGAGCAATTTTTATGTTATTTGGCACAGATAAGAAGTAGACCACGTGAAGGATCATAGGCTATCGATTTTTTCAGTGGCTATTTTATACCCGTGTGTCGCCGGGGCGGGTCGCTAGTTCTAAATAAATTCCAATTGCCCAATTATTAGAATGTATCACATATTGGATATTACTTGGTCTACGATCGAATCTTATTACAATTTTTATTACATTGGTCTCATTTTAACAGATTTGACCCAAAGTAATATCTTACAATTTAAGATAGGGATTTGGGATACAGGCAACCTTTTTACTACATATTTTAGTAAAGAATTGCATTATTAGTTAGATATCATCAGTTGTTTCGATTTAGTTTTAAATTGGCTTTATCATTGTAAGATAATAAAAAAAGATGGGTTGCACTCCGGGAGTGCCGGCAGAAGTAAAAACTTGATTATTAACGTTGTGCATTATTTTTTTAACCCATTTTTTATTTTATTAAAAAAAAAACGATCGTTTTAATTAATTAATCGAAACCCTTACAATCGATTAAATTTTTAGCCCATTTTTTATGAAAATCGATTTTAAAAAATCGATTTTTTTAACTAATCGAAACCCTTACAATCGATTAATAAATATCGACAATCGAAAAAGAAACAATCGATTGTTCGATTAATCGATTTCGATGTTACAACACTACTCTCCAACTGTCCTACGTTTTTTCCTTGGTTTCGATCAGCATGAGAATCTGACGCGAGTTTCACAGTTTTTACCCATCCCACAAAAGTGCTCAACGCCGCTATTAAGAAGTTTTCACTTCAAAAAATATTATAATATTATTATTTAAAAAGTAAAAAGACTGACAAATCAGACAGAAATACGTACGCAGTTAAATAATATTAAGTAACAAATGAACTAATTTCAAATTTTTTATCGACATCAACGGTCATATTATCACATCACTAAAGTAATCACCGTTTTGAGTGCAGACAATCTGAGACGTTTATAGGCCACTCTTACAAACGCTTTGTTAAAAATTCTTTCATTTTATTTCTTTTTTCCGTTTATTCTGTTTTATTTAAGTTCTATTAACCTTAATAATTTCTATCATAAATTAATCTTAGTCAAATTTTATTTCTATAATTATTTGTGTTATTTTCAAGATCGTGCCTTCTAAAAACTACGGTTTATTTTACTTTTTTTTTAATTTTGTCGACTACAATCTAGTTTCTCCGTGATGGTGGTGTTATATTGACATATGTGGTGTGTGTTGGCAGTTCTGGTGTTATGTTCGGTCCAAAGTCTTCAGTTGGAGAGCCAGGCGTCGACGAGAAAGCCCAGAGTCACCAAGTATAGCAAAACGACTATCATGCCTGGAGGGTCCACGGTTAGTATTTTGTAGTTACTATAATTATATTTAAAGTGTTAAATCAACAACATTTAGCCACACGATCTACAGCATTAGTCTGATAGAAATTTTAACCTTGAAAAAAATATTATAGGGAGGGAGCTTCCACCGAGCGATGAAGTTTTATTCTAAGTAGATAGTACTTTTTTAGGGTGTCGTACCCAAAGGGTAAAAACGGGACCCTATTACTAAGACTTCGATGTCTGTCTGTCTGTCCGTCTGTCCGTCTGTCTGTCACCAGGCTGTAACACAAGAACCGCTATAGCTAGACTTCTGAAATTTTCACAGATCGTGTATATTTGTTGCCGCTATAACAACAAATACTAAAAACAAAATAAATTAAATATTTAAGGGGTGCTCCCATACAACAAACGTGATTTTTTTGCTATTTTTTGCTCTTAATCAATAACGACAACACATAGGCAATTGAAATGTTCACAAAATACTTAATTGTATTTGTACTTTAATAATTAATAATAAAATTTAAATAAATTTAATAATTAAGGGGGGCTCCCATACAAAAAATACAATTTTTAGCCTATTTTTGCTCTGTAGTGGTACGGAACCCTTCGTGAGCGAGTCCGACTCGCACTTGGCCGATTTTTTTTACATGAACGTCTATACTTAAGCAGTACATCGTATTCTCAAAATATTCGCATTTTGACTAATAAAACGGAGATGAATTATATATTTGATTAGATAACGATCTGACTATTAGGTCCACTTGGTAATTTTCGATTGTGATTTTTTTTTTCAATTTCGTCAGTTTCTTTACATTTTAACCGAGGATGATGAGGACGGGCGCAGTTCAGCCTTGTGTATTTTGAGCCGTCTTTAAAATAATTAGGTATGTTTCGATTGTCGTCCACTGCACCCATTTAAGAGAGTTAAACAGATTGGACTAATCAATGGATGAAGAATCTATACTAATATTATAATTGGGAAGAGTTTGTTTGTTTGTTTATTTGTTTGTTTGATCGCGCTAATCTCAGGAACTACTGGTCCGATTTGAAAAAATCTTTCAGTGTTAGATAGCCCATTTATCGAGGAAGGCTATATTTTATTACACTAATACTAATAGGAGCGAAGAAATAGAGGAAAGTGTGGAAAAAACGGGGGGAAATTATTTGAAAGGGCTTATTTGAACGCGCTAATCTCAGGAACTACTGGTCCGATTTGAAAAATTCTTTCGGTGTTAGATAGCCTATTTATCGATGAAGGCTATAAGCTATATTTTATTACGCTAAGACTAATAGGAGCGAAGTAATAGAGGAAAGTGTGGAAAAAACGGAAGAAATTATTTGAAGTGGCTTATTTGAACGCGCTTATCTCAGAAGCTACTGGTCCGATTTGAAAAATTATTTCAGTGTTAGATAGCCTATTTATCAAGAAAGGCTAAAGGCTATATTTTATCACGCTAAGAGTAATAGGAGCGAAGAAATAGAGGAAAGTGTGGAAAAAACGGGGGAAATTATTTGAAAGGACTTATTTGAACGTACTGGAGCAATTTTTATGTTATTTGGCACACATAAAGAATAGACCACGTGAAAGGACATAGGTTTCTTTTTTTGCTGATAAATGTACGGTTTTCGTGACATTCCTAAATTACGCGGGCGAAGCCGCGTGGAACATCTAGTATAAAATACTAGATGACGCCCGCAACTCCGTTGCGCCAAAACTCGTTTATCGCGCTGGAACCCTACATTTTTCCGGGACAAAAAGTATCCTATGTCCTTTCCCGGGACTCAAAGTATCTTCATGCGAAATTTCAGCAAAATCGGTTGAGCGGTTTTAACGTGAAGAGGTAACAGACAGACAGACACACTTTCGCATTTATAATATTAGTATGGAAGTATGGATTGAACTTATCAAATCATTACAAGTTACAACCTTTCACGAAATAGTTGAAATAGTTAAACTAAAATTTTCCAGCAGTAAGCGGCTTAATGATGATGAATCAAAATAATTTTCATTGTTTGGGTGCTATGATGCCACCCACATATACAGATAGACAGAAAGACACGTTAAACTTACAACACCCCCTTTTTGTCAGTGGCCTAAAAAAGCATACTAAGGGCTATGTTTCACCACTTCCTGATAAAGTGCCAGATAGGCTTATTTGACAGATTCTCCATACTCTATCTGTCAAGTTAAATGGTGGATAGCCTTATCAGGAAGTGGTGAAACAGGCCCTAAAATAAATTGGCTGATAGCACTGTCTCCCCAGTCGCCACTCCACTCGGTAGGTATAATGAAGCCCTAACTCATTATCTAATAACTCATTTTAATAACTCATTATCTAATAACTAATTTTAATAACTCTCACGCTCTTTCTCGTCTTCCAGGAACCAGCAACCGAGCGGAGTCTCATGACGGCCACCTACCGGCTGCTGGGTGGCGGGGGGGAGACCTGCATACTGTTCACTGTCGACGCCCTCCTCGATATATCCTACCTCACTAAGCTAAATGAGAGAGCGGTAAGTGGTTATTCAAATGTTAGATGACGCTCCGTTGCGCCAAAATTCGTTTATCGAACGGTAACATTTTTCCGGGATAAAAAACATCCTATGCCCTTTTCTGAGACTCAAAGTATCTCCATACGACACTTCAGCAAAATAGGTTCAGCGGTTTGGGCGTGAAGAGCTGGTAACAGACAGATAGACAGATAGCTGATAGACACACTTTTGCATGTATGTATAATGATAGTTTTTGTTGACGCCTCCGTGGCCCAGTGTCCTCATGAGTTTGAGGATGTGGGTGCGATTCCCACGTTGGAAATATGTTGTTCCCAAGTTTGGCTAAGCATTGCTAATCACCTGATTGTCTGGCAGATGATCACAATATATGGACATATTTTGGGTCACCGTTCAACTCAAAGCTTAGTTCACACCAATTTAAAATTCAAGGCTGCGGTCGGCTTTATTTAGATAACGATTAACAATTCTTTCTTGATAATAATTATAATAATTTATTATTACTTACTTATTAAACCTATTACTTTTTTTAAATAATTTTTAAACCTATACCCTATCGATGGCAGTCACCTTATGAGTGCCATTAACAGGACATTCCGTAGTACTAACACTTAAAGGAACCAATTAAGATATGTGATTTTTTTTATTTCAGGACGCTAACACATTCGTGCCGAACAATGCAAACGTCGCCGGGGCGTGTAAAGAGAGCGACTTGGAGGTGCTAGTGCTGTCCTTCAAGGAGTTTTCACTAGAGATCACATTCGCTAAGGTAAATTGTCGATATCGATATCGTGATGGCACATCACTAGAGAAAAGGAAACCTTATTGCCTGAAAACTTTTGTGCATTAGGTTGTGGATTTTTTGTGGATTTTATTATTTCCAAATAAAATAACTTGATACCTTTAAGCTTAAAACAAACCTACGCGTCAGTGACAGGGGACGCGGTACGCGAATCAGGAGCGTCTGCAACGCGAAACTTGGCGTGCACACCTGCGCGACTACTAATATCATGATCATAGAGAAAAATAATACATCGAGCAATTTGATTCATGACACAATCTATCAAAACGTAAACAAATCAAGAAATCATAAACTAAAGAGTAGTACAAAATAATATAAAAAAGGTTTTAAAAAAGAAGTCTAGTTATGTAAACTTCAAAACACGCGTCTGACAACTAGACGCGCACGTTCCGCTTGCCGACGAACTTGACGCGAACATTTCGCGTCGCGGTCGTGCAGGTGTGTACAGCGCCATAAGATTACATGGGCAGCGTCCGCCGCGCGGTAGACGCTACCGCTTCGCAGTCGCTTTGGTCGCGTAGGTTTGCGCTAAGCTTAATTCTTTAGGTTCTCCACTTTTAAATGTGTTTAAAGTCTGAAAGTGGGAATTTCCCAGAATCCAACGATCGAAAATTGGACGAAGCATATTTTTAAGCAACAAGAGGATGAAGAAAGAAGTGTTCTACAATGTGCTTGGCCTCGCAAGACCACCGATAGTTTCAGTGGCATTTTGCAACTTTTGGTGGACTAGCAAGGCCCGGTACATAAAATCATCGGAACTATTGGATTATATGGAGATTGTATGGAGGCCACGAGGGAAGATCTGCTAACCGAGCGAGATGGTATGCCCGGTCAGGCCAAAACCCACTTGATTTCATCTCTCGTATATAGGGTGTAACAAAAGTAAGTGATAATGCTTTAGGGTATGTATGTGTCTTTCACAGTGAACTATATGTAAGGGACACACACCCTGAACTATTATCACTTAATTTTGTAACATCTTGTATATACTGACGCACTTAGAAAACTTCGATAGCGCGATGCAGGATTGTGGCAATATTTGTACCGCCATTTCATGAATTAATCAATTGATTAGGAATTCAAGAAGAGAGAATGGAAAAGATCGTATCTACTTTATTTATCCTTTTGTCCATCTCTTTTTACTTTACCCGATAAAACTCTTATTAGAAAGCCAACTATTAATTATTTGTCCATACAACATAATATAGCAAATTATTATTTTATTTAAGTTTATGTAGATTATTGTTATTGTAAAATTTTTATTCTGAATATGTTACCTAAATTATATTGAAATGCACAAGCATGTTACAATAAATTCAGAATACTGTTAGATTGTATGAAATAAACCGTTTCATTAAAACAAGTGCTCAAATTAACTCCAGCTGAGTTCACATTTAAAATATGTTATATGTTATAACTTATAACAAACAAAATTATTTCCAATTATTAAATAACCCAATCATGTATAGCAAATCTGATTGGACTGATTAAAAATTACGACTACAACTGAACATCCTTCTTTACGTGTCTCATTCAAACGTCCTCTCCCTCATCTCTCAAGTCTCAGCTCAACCATCTCTCTCTCACTCTCTTTCTCTCTTCCAGACCCCAGGCGGCGAACGCTGGTATGCCGACAACATCCGTCTCACCTACAACTCGAGTGCGCGTATCTTGGAGCACGCAGCCAAGCAGGGCCGGAAAGTTACCCTGACTACTGGTCCCAGGGCTCTGCTGTTCCCGACACCAGTGGGGAAATCCTTCTTCTGTCCAGAGGAGACGGTCATTGAGCTGGCTGAGGAGGATAACAGGTGAGGATGTGGTAATAAAATGTTGGAAAATCCTTTGATTTTTATAAAATTAGGGGCAAATGATCAAACGGGTCATATGACGGAAAGCAACTACCATCGTCCATGGACACTCGCAATATTAAGACTTGCTGGTGCGTGGCCGGCCTTTTAAGAGGGAATACTCTCTCTTTGAAGGTTTGCTGGTCGTATTAGTCCGGCAATACTGCTGGTGACAGTTCGTTCCAGAGTTTTACTGATTCATTCTCATGACAAAGTTAGGAAGTGTTTGCGTATATTAGGTATGTGTGTTTGTGTGTCTTAATTACGTTCTAGTGTGTGTTGTACAGCTTCACTTATTCTATGTGCTTATCAAAAGAATTTCTGTAGTTACAGAATATTTAATGCTGCAGGGCTGAATTTGATAAACATAGATCAAGTAGAGATCCTATAGCGGAGTACTAATTATATATTCTGTGCCTATAGTGGAAAAAGTACGGTTCCTATGGTATTTTCTAGTATGATCAACAGTACGTTAGAATTGGCAGACGATATATCAGATTAAATTGTTTTTTTGTCACATGTTTCAATCTTATATTAAGTAATAGTAGCAAGAACATCTTGGGTGGTCCAATTTAATATGAAACCAAATCAAACAGTGCCGAAAATGGTTTTGCTCGTGTTACAATCAATGCAATTATGTCGTAGTATGTAGTGCAATCTTTTAATCACTGATAATGTTTTATCGATAGTAATATTAGCTTTAATTGGTTCGCTTATCTTTATCCGTGGTATCGTTAAAAATTGCTTCTAGGCCATTGAGATATAAGATGTTCTAGGCTTTGGAGTTTGGTCTGAAAGATTAACTAGACGCCAGTGGATGGTATGTCACAGCATTAAACAAATTAAAAAACATAAACCCATAATTGTAACGCAATCAGCGTACTGATTGATGAAAAATAATATTAGAATAATAAATAGTAGCTAAAGGAACTCTCAAAATTGGTTTGAAAATTACATCTGTAGTGTCTACAGTAGGGGTCGGCAAGTAATTTTAGGTGGGGTCCGGATACGGTGGGAAAATTTTAACGAGGTCCAGAAAAAAAACACACCTGTCTTGAGTGTCTTGTCCTATGTAGATTAAAATATTATTTTAATTAAAAAAGGTATACGTATACCTTATCTATGTGTTAATAATTGATACTTGGTATAAAATACATTACAATATTTCGCGGTCCGAGATTCGACCTGTCGCGGTCCGCCTGTAATTGCCTACCGCTGGTCTATAACTTTCTTCATTTTTATTCTGCTCCCTTACACAGGTTTGGTCAGGTTAGGTTATCGCTCTAGTTCAATTCTAAAAACGAAGGAAGTAACGTACCTAAACTCGTGTAATAGTTTTACCCTAGATATAGGTAAGCAAGTGGGGCTTAGGAGTCTAACATTAAAACATGCCTTATTAAACTTAAAACATACCTTTTTTCAGCAACACCAACATAGCTCATCGCGCAAAGCTCTATCTCCGTCAGATGCGCCTCCAAGCCTTCATGTTCAAGAGAGACGGAGAATTCGGGCCACCCTGGCACTGTTCCGACTCTGCCAGAGCGAGATCTGAAACGGCACCGGTGGCAGTTGGCGCGGCGTTGGCAATTGCCACCGCTGGCACGCTAGTTGGGTACGCTGTCTGGCGCTACCTGAAAGTCAAGAAAGTACAATACGACACCATGGAATGAGGAGGTTAAGCGTTCTGAATTTGAAAATTTAAAATTTTATTTTTTTTTTGGACGAAGAGAATAGAGGCCAGAGATTGGCACCAAAAATACCAATCAGCCAATAAGTAATTATTAAAAAAGTTTTTTTTAATTACAATTTTATTTTGTTTTTTTTTTATTCCAATCAGAATGTTCTCTATTTTCTTTGTCTCTTATGGATTTAGCAAATTGCTTAAAAAGTGAATCATAAAATGGTTCGATTCAAAATATTTTTTAGCTTGATATGGGTATTGGGTACCAAAGTAGGTTGGTGGTGAAATTGTTAAAAAGGCGATACCTGGTTAAGATAAATATTTTGGCATGTAGAAACGTTATGGAAGCATTATAATAATCGATCGGATAGTAAATGAGACAAAGCAAGTGAATTATGATATAATTATAATGTATTCGTTTGTCTAAGGAACGCGTAAAATGTATTGATTTGGAAATGTGCCATATTATTCAGTGACATTATATTTTGCATAACATTGCATAAAATCAATATAATTTATTTTAATTTATGATATTTTAAATTGATCTAATAATTCAGAACGCAAAGTGTAAGTGATTGACGAGTGAAAACTCGTATGTGATGTTTTTTAATTTCTAAATTATTGTAAGGGTTCTTTAGTGGTTCAAAGTAGTAGAAAAAACTAGTAACGTTTGCAGTGTGGCAAAATTATCATCTCTTTACTTAACTTAAGATTAAAATTATTCCTATTTTGAGTAATAATTTATCAAACAATAAAATATTGTTTGTTCCAAAAATTTACATTATGTCGGTAGTCGATACATTACTAGAACAACATTAGGAGCATGAAAAGAACAAATAAAATTACAATTAATTAAAAAAATATCGATATCGACAAGTAAACTGAACAACACTATTTTATTTCTAAATGTCAACTGTCATTTACTTTTTACTTCTTGTTCGACTTTTTTTTAAACTTTCTGCGAGATGCCAAAACATGTTATGCCCAGAATCTTAAAAAAATGCCGCACTGATATTCATTTAAAATTAGTTTAAAAATCAATTTGTAAAATAAACTTCATAATATTATGTATTTATAAGAACCTAAAAGGTCTGTCCAAAATTGTTTCTCCCGTTAACTTTTTGTGAAAATTAGCTAGAATACCATATAATATTTTAGGTTAGTCCCATTATTCGGTAGATTATGAAAAAAATAATAATATCGAAAAAGATAGAAATATGCATCTGTCAGTTCTAAGAGGTAAACCAGATACTCCCAAACTTTTTGCTAATGTCTATGTTCAAGTTATAAGATTAGTATCTATTGTTAAAGTAGGTATAGATTATTATTATTATTATTATTATTATTATTGTGTAAGTAAAATGGTTACATTACAATTTACAACATACCATTTTTTATAGTTAATATTATATTATTATTTTGCTACGATTATTGAGTCAAGACTTAGAGCGACCGCAGACTTATAATTTCAAATTGGTCAACTAAATCGGACAGTATACCAATAGCTATGGCGACTTATGAGAAGCTCGCACATTGCATCCAACTAAATCATCAGAATCAGAAATCAGAAAAAAAACATCAGAACCGCGATTCCCATCTGATTACCCACAATTAAAAAGTTGTCCAATTAAATAATTGTGAAATGTCCAATTAGTTGTACGATAGTCGGCCAACTTGAAATTGTATATCTGTGGTGACCCGAAGAAACATGATGTAATTTTTAATTTATTTTTGGTAGGTACCTACATTTCATATATATATGTATTTCATGACAATGCCTAATTTTTTAAAGGATTTTACTAAAATGTAACAGAAAACTATATCTCTAAGAAATAAAAAAATGTTACAATCACTCCTGTAGATTATTGTATAACATTATTTAAAATATAATAATTGTTGATGGTTGATAATAAATAATATGAAATAAGTGCATGTATATCCAAGATAATATAACAAGTTCTAATATTATTATAATTTAATTAAGTCAATTTGTAAGGTCAGTTCGCATTCAATTTAATTATTATGCTGAATCATTTTGAATTTTTCTTCAACTATATTTTTTTCATTTAATTATTAGTTTTTATTATATTTTAATTTATTATTTATTGATAGCATTTTTTTTGTATTTTTATTTTTTTAATATTTCAACGCTCACATCTGATTTATTACAATTTTGCTGTTCAAATTAAATATTGTCATGTGTTAAGTAAGTACCGTATTATAAGAGTTGTTATAAGCCATTTGGCTTTAGATATTATCTACTTTTGTATAATCACAACTTCCCTACTAACTGTCGCACTCAGAGACAAATAATAATTATTTATGTATAATTAAATGAAGATTTTGACATAAGCCCCATACGTTATCTGTCAAACTCTTTATTAAATTTTCATTAATATCTGAGTGCGGCGGCTCTAAAGATATTTATGCAGCGTATAATTAATAATTATTCAAGCTTTGCTGTCTTGTTCTTTTCTTGTTCTCTTCTTTTCTCGACTTTTCCAATGTCTCAATCAGAACAAGCAGATTTTGTATAGTTAAGCGCTGTGTAAATATTTTTGTTAGTGTGTTAATATTTGTGATTATTCATAAGTTGTATGTGAGAATGTTGCTCGTTTCTAATACATATCGAATGATAATAATTTACCACTCATACCAATGTAGTATTCGACCGAAAAGAGCGCATAATATAGATTTTTATAAAGAGGTGTTCCCCCTGGGGTCATGGAAGCAACTTTGAGAATATCTGAACTTTGAAGTGTCATCAGAGCGAATAAAGATGATTCGTCATTTTTGGCGTTTGCACTAACGTAAATGCTAAACATAATGTTTACGCATTGTTTAAAAGCATTTTTTCACTTTGTGTCACAGAAATGACGCTACATAAAGCCGATTATAACCGAACATCTCTCTTTAACAGGCCGATGTGCGTTTTCTTCGGCCGATGCTATATGTAAATTTGTATGTAATTATAATATAATTTATTTTTAATAGTTTGCGGTGGCGGATAAGTATGATATTACGTGTACAAGCAATAACTATGTTTTTATTCGCCGTCGTAGAGACGATCATGGCAATTTGGTGTTGTATTGTGAATGGATTTGGTGAAAAGTGTCTTGATTTTTTTTCCTTAATTTTTTTTTATTTCAAGCCTACGTTCGGTAAAGGGTCTTGAAATTAAAAAGCGTAGAGTTACATACTCGTATTATATTACATTCGAAAACCAAACTGTGGTTTTCAATCTGTGGGGGGAGGGGGGGGGGGGGGGTCTTGAATAATTGATGGGTCTTTAATTAACAGTTTCTGCATTTATTTTACACAGTTCAAGTGTTAAATTGTTTTAGCACATAAGTTTAAGCCATTGTATGGTATATATTATATATTTTTTATAAGACACTTTTGACCTAAATCAACATATTTGGCGTGTGTAAGCTTATAAGTGAGGCTTGTGGTTTATTTCAAATATACCTATACTCAATTATATAACATATCGTTACTATGTAATTCGTAAGTTGTGTGACGCCTTTTGTGATGTTTGGACTTTATTTGTATGCAGTTAAAGTTGGATTTAGCGTGTAATCATTTTGTAAATGCTTCTAGCTGTATATAGCTTTGTTTTCGTCGTACCGTCTCCTCTATTGGTTTGTCGATTTTTGGAATTTTTCGATCAATTTTAACGATAACGCTTTCTAATGTAAATATTTCGACGCCATCTCTTGCACTTTTATTGCGACGCACGTTTAACTTCTTAGCGACCGAATGATACATTTCTGATGTTTTTACTAATAGACAATATTGAAATTCTATTTTCCTAATATTTTGTACTTCGTAGTTCCTTTCCTCAATAGTTTTATTAGCGTACGATCATCGGTGCATTTATATTAAATAATATTAAACTATAATATTGTATGCCATACGATTTGTCTTCCAGTAATATTGATCTTGTAACAATAGAATAAAATATTAGCTTATTATATTGTATTAGTGTTAAAGTGGTGTAGTTATTAAAATGAGTGACAAAATGTTTTATGCGTGATTTTTGTCTTGTACACGCTTTTTCTTATTGCTCTTTGAATGCGACGAAAAGCATTAACCCCAAATTGTAATACTCAAAAATCTTATATCGTAACTGTCATTACCAACCTTTGTTAAAAAAAATTGCCAATAAAAGAAAAGAAAGCAGAATATTTACATGATACTGAAGTTGCAACAATAGACGTTGGTTAAATTGGCACAATATCTGCGATAAAGACAGAGATATAGAATTTTGAAGCTGAATTATAAATATTTCCAAATAAAAATCCATCTAAAAAGATGATTTTCTTCAATGTGTGGTCAGCACAGTTATTTTAAAATTAAGACACTATGAATCTGTAAAATCTTTTAAAAATATTTTGTAACTTAAACTTAGAGACAAAGATGAGTCTTTCATACTCATTTCGTGGTGTTTAAACACCAATAAATGGATAATTTTATATGGAATCCAAGAAGATTTCGCTATTATTTTTCTAATTTTACTATATATTATAAAAACAACTGCTTGTTATATTTTAAGCATAATAAATTCAAAATAAATACAGGAAAAATAGTTCTGGTGAATCATGAAATTGTGAAAGTTGCAAAAGTTGTATATTTTGAATAATATTGCATGGTTTGCCTAAAAATACGGACGCAGGTTTTTTTTTGTAAATTAAAAATGAAACATTGATCTCAACCGGAGGTATAACATACACCACTATGTAATATCTAAGACATATCTCAAATTATTGTATTTTAGTGCGTTCGTTTACTAAAATTGTCTTTATGAATAAATGACATAAAAAAAGAAATGATTTTTATTCTGTCACTTATCCCAAAGTTTGAGGAGCACTGAGTTACTTGAAGTTCCTTGGTTTTATTTTTTTAATCATTTGAGGACGAAGTTCTGATGATAATATTATAAAAATAAATTAAAACTAATTGCTTCTTTGAACTGATAGCATAATATCTGGCCATTCTGAGTTTTGGTCAGCCAGGCTTCAACATTTAACAGATATTGAAAAAAGAAAAAGACCAATTTTTATGTTTGTCTTGTTCACGGAGCTAAAACAAAGTTCTCGCTACACTAGGCTACAATATTGTGTGTTTTCAAAATGTAAAGGGCAATTCCATGTAAAAGTCTACCATAAACTAAGAAAATAAATACCTGATTTTGGTATTAAAAATACTTAATTATAGTGACAACATTATGGTACTAGTAAGATTTTATAGAAGCAACAATTTCTAAACATTACTTTCTTGCAAATCCGCCATTTATGAGATGATGGTGCGAGCTCGGCTGAGTGTGGTTTTGTGTGATGAAAGTTCTGACTTAGTTTTCACGTTATGTATTTTAAATTCTTGTCATATTTTATTACACACTGATTGTTCAAACAAATAAATACCGATATAGCTTTTGAGATTCGAGAAAACTCATTTTATAAAGATATAATAGGCCTGTAAGATCACAGTGTCGAGTTGTAGTGTCGGTCACATAAAAAACATTACTTTTGTCTTTAACTACAGTAAAATTACTTTTACATCAATAAAATTATAAACTTTCCTACGTGACGGCGTTACTCAAATGACGCCGGCATTAAAAATTTGTCATCTTTTTTTATAACACCTAAACTCTAAAAAACATTCTTGTAGTGTCAGTCACATTATAGAGTCGATCACGCCTAAAAGTAGCGTTTTGTTTGTTATTTTTGCTGATAGATGGCGAAAATAGCTATAGAAAGCAGAGAGAGAAGCAGATTTAGCTAAATTATTATTTTAAGAACCTGCCAGACCAACTCAAAGTCAAATAAAATCTAAAATTTAGCGATGTTTGGAAATGGGAAGCAATTGTCACAAAAATCTGGAAATAGAATATGAGATTCTTACAGATATCACAAGAAAATAAGATAAAATTATTGATCTTTAAACTATATTGAAGGTCTACCTGTCAAAGTATTTCATGTTCTAGTACTCGACGAAACATTGCGGTAGCGGTCATTGACTCCCTGTCAAAAACTTGTCATTTTCTATACAAAACCGCGATTGACAACATCTGACACTTCATTGTCAATCGCGTTTTATATAGAAAATGACAAGTTTTTGACAGGGAGACAATGACCGCTACTGCCATGTTTCGTCGAGTACTAGAACATGAAATACTTTGACAGTGTTTAATGGCGCGATGCCTTGCTGTAGTTGTAACATCCGACGCTGAGCATTATGCCGCTTATTGCGCTCTATATGTAGTGCTGTCATTGGAAAACATACATGATACACCAATGCCGTTTGTGCACTGCCACCGTCACCGGGACGTCACCGACAAAAATTCAAATAAAATGCCACTTTATATGACCTAGGCCAGTGTTTTCCTACCTTTTTCAGCCACGGACCCCACGGAAGTCAAGCACAGTTTTCACGGAACCCCTTAATAAAATAAACAACAAAAAAATCGAATTATGTATGGTCCACAGATGACCTCATACATATATTCGCGGAGCCCCAGGGGTCCGCGGACCACAGGTTGGGGAACGCTGACCTAGGCTATACAGGTTTAATATTTTTCCGACATTGATCTAGCGACCCATGCCGCCGCTGCTTTGAATGTGGCGTAGAGCAAGATGAAGACTATAGCCTTGGACAAAATCTAGATCATAAGTCATAACTCATAACTCATAAAGTGGCATTTTATTTAAATTTTTATCGGTGACGTCCCGGTGACAAATGGCCTTACACCAACACTCTATCTATAGTATCGCCCTATCATGCCATATGACACCTCAGACAATAAGTGTCATGTATCCCCAGCTAATAAATTTAATGAGGCCCCAACAGAGATGTACCCTGTCCTCCGCTATTTTGGGGGCAATTTTACACCCTTTTAATGGTAAAACCTTAATTGCTGTGATAATTCCTTGATTCATAAAATAAAAAGGTGTTTAAATTTTTTGTCTGCTTCTGCATTGTCAATGCTTTTATTATAAACTTTGTGACGCCAGCAAATCCGTTGCTCCAAAATTCGTTTATCACGTGGGAGCCGTTTTCGGGATCAAAAGTATCCTATGTCCTTTCCTGGGACTCAAAGTATCTCCATTCTAAATTTCCCCACAATCAGTTCAGTGGTTTTTGCGTGAAGAGGTAACAGACAGAGAGACAGACATACAGATTAACGGACGGGCAGACACACTTTCGCAATTAAAATGAAAGCAGATGTTTACCTTATTAAAGTTTTACAAAAGTGACAAAGGGCTAATAAAGGTACCGTATCAAAAGATAATTGTTGTGATTTTCCGCGTGATTTGCAATTCGGCGCCCTGCAGGGCCGCTAGGGACAAGGGCGCAACTGTACCCTCCGTAGCAAATTGCTTGTTGCTTTATTAATTTAATTGAGGAGTTTATTCAGTGAGGTGGTGAAAAGGGAATCGAGTATCTGTTAAAAAAAAATATCTGTTTCCGAGTCCATAATTTTTTTGTTTAAAGAAAAAACAAAGTTACATATATAATAAGATTTTTCCTGATGATAGCCCCTGGGATGGACAATGTAGTATCACTTGCCTCCTAATATAAACCTTCTGTGGACTTCCACGAATATTTCAACACTAAAGTTAGCCAAATCGGTTCAGTCGTTCTTAAGTTTTAGCGAGATTAACAAATAATTTATATTTGTAGCAAAACAATGCAGAAACTTATCACGTCTAAATTTTATATAATCAAACTTCCCTGGACTACCACGAATATTTCAACACTAAAGTTAGCCAAATTCGTTCAGCCGTTCTTAAGTTTTAGCGAGATTAACAATTATAGATTAGTAGCAATTAGCAAAAAATCACGTCTTAAATAATCAAAATTCAAAATTGATCCATTCCAAACCAAACTTTTTGTACTTCTTTTTATGAAAGCTACCGGTTGACAAAAACGGTTGAAAAAAAACAAACCACATTGACTTATTAGCCAAAACTAAATCCAAAAATGCGAATTATGCATAACAGCGACAGCCGTAGGAAAATAAAAAAAGTAAAAAAAATACCTCGTGGTTTTTGGCGTGAAAGATATTTTTGTATTTTGTGAATGTTGTTGTTACTTGACACCTAATTATGAGAATAATTTTTGAAACTGTGGGTTGATATTTTGAAGACATACCTTGATACCTTGTCTATAATAAAATAAAAACAATTAAGGGAAAAGACCTAATGCTAGACACTGAACTAATAGATGACACTTATGACAAAAATACCATAAAAATAAGAATTACTCTAATTATTTCTCACCACTGTAAATTTTATAAGCTTTTCAAGCTATCTGTTGAATTGAAAAAATATATTAGAGACGCCTTCGGGAACAAAATTTTAAAATGGGATCAGTTTTCGTAAATAATATGACCGCGTCAACACGCGCTCGGCAATTTCTTAGAGAATAGGTTAAGGAAGGCGAAATTTTGCACGTAAGTTTTGAATACATTTATTTGATTTTTTGTAATTTCTATTGATTTCATTGGATTAATGGTCATGTTGTATACATTAAATAATGTTTATTTAAGATTTTTTATCCATTTTCCCTAACAATATAAAGGGTGTCTACTATTAGTTCTTGAAAATGTAAAAAACCTTATAGATGACATGGATCTCATCTTTGAGTTTTGCAATACATACTAATGTTATTTTGTACTTTATTCTACTGCAAAAATCATCACTATTCTCTGAAAATATAATTCTATTAACAATCTAAGAACTTAGAACTACTGCACCTAAAAATGGACATGGTGTCTAATATTAGTCCTTGTACTGATCTAAAAATTGATTGCTTTAGTTTTTTAGCAGTAAAAAGAAGAAAAAGGAGAGCTGAGAAAAGAAAGAAGAAAAAAGAAGAGGCAAAAGAAGCATGGAGACTAAAGACTGAAAATAAATTTGCTAGGAAAAAAATATGAAAAATAAAAATAAAAGGAAATATAGTTTCAGCATGGTAGAAGAATGAATAGAATCTGGAGACAACGTGGATAATATTTCTGATGCATGTAGTTACTATGATGAAGTAAATGAAATCTTTTGAAAAATGGCAAACAAAGACCTAATAATAGGAAAAATGTAAAATGTAATGTAATATTTAGATGTCAACTATTAGTTCATATTGGTGTCTACTATTAGTGATGTTCGTTTTATGTGATGTCATCTATTAGTACTTATGACTAAGTTTACAAAAAGACCAATAATATGTTTTTTAATTGATTTGTCAGAGAATAATTATAATAGTTTTATTTTGTAAGAGTTACTGAAGACATGGAAGAAGTTATCAATCCTTTATTTTCATAAATATATATTTTATAACATTCAAATGTTTCATGTTTCCTTAAAGTGTATGCCATTAGGTCTTTTCCATTATAAAAAAATATGTATATATATATATATCTGCTTTATTTTTTTTGTTTTTATGTGATTTAAGTATTAATATTATGTTATTATTACAATTAATTGCAAATATACATATTTATAAAATTATTATAATTGTTACTTACATCTTTTTGAGTAGATAATATAAGTACAAAGATTTCGATCGAGGGGGGCCAAAGTGTTATAATTACCATTCTAGGGGGTTCCAGAAAAAAGTTTGGAAAACTCTGATTTTGAAATGACAACCGATATTTTATTTGTCAAAAAATAATAAATTGTGTTTTTTTGAATTTCATTTTCTTTATCGCCTATTAATTATTTTTTTACCGACTTTAAGAATGGAGAATGTTCTATGTTCGGCTGTAGATATTTTTTTGTTAAGGAACATCCATACTACTACAACGTACAAACTAGACATTTTTTGTGCTAATAAATCTGTCAATAGGGCAACTCCGGGATACTTCATTAGTGTTTTACCAATTAAACTCATTACTAGCCTTTTTATAATGTTGGAAGATAGATATAAAGGTACGTGCACATTATGACGGAGTGGCTGAAGTATTATGCATTTTTTATAACTTATACGATCCATACTAATATTATAAATGCGAAAGTGTGTTTGTCTGTCTGTCTGTTACCTCTTCACGCCCAAACTGCTGAAATTTTTTTGACCCGGGAAAGGACATAGGATACTTTTCATCTCGAATAAATGTACGGTTCCCGCGCGAACGAATTTTGGCGAAACGGAGTTCCAGGCGTTATCTAATATTAATTAATTATTCTCTCATACTGATGATGATGAATGTGTTTGACACTTGACAAACTATGACACAGACAAACTGACATTCGTATTTCACGCCCCGTCTGTAGTATGAAGCGTAACGCCGGACGATTGTATTAGTTATTAGTATGTAGATGAAACTCGATCATCATCATCAAACGAGACGACCTCTGTGGCTCAATTGGTTGAGTGTGTGGCAGCTCAAGCCGGGGGTCGCGGGTTCGAATCCCGCCGATGCGACGGAACAAAAAGTTTTCAATCTTCCCGGGTCTGGATGTGTCAATAATAATAAATATAATATGTCAATTTAATTAAGTTACATTTATAAATAACATGTGTATAATAATATAATAAAAATCTTAAATATATGTTAAGTAAATACTGATATTGTAAAATATGTGAAAGTGTGAATACTGTGATTTGATATGCAGATTGCAGATACCTCGAGTTCCCGGAACAGACATACGACAGTTTTTACTTTTTATCGCTGCAAACTGTATGGTTATCTACATTCTACAGTGCGAATAATGTTTTTTTGTGCAATGGGATTGCGGGCCAAATCTACTCCAAATATAAATCGAAATAGCCTTAAGGCGCTATATTGAAAAAACTGTCCTTTTTGACGTAATATTTGTTAAACTAATAGGTGGTAATACTATAGGACCCTCAGAAATGTTACAAATCTGGTAATGAGATATACATATCTTCATAGCCTTATCTAGGTTTGAGAAGAACTAGAAACACGATTAATGTATTTTGCCTCGATACATTTAATCCTGCTTTTTTGTTGGTAAAAAGGTTGAGCATCTCAGTCACTAAATTCTTCAAAAGTTTGGCGACCCCTGCAGCGTCACATTACGGAATGCCAAGCACCGACAGCTGTCGCTAACTCATGTGAGGGCCAGGCCTCAACACTGCATTCGCAAAAACAATCTTTGAAAAGCAATGTATGTATTTTTTTGCGACGCGACGACGCGCGGCGGCGCCGCAACCTATGCAGCAACGCTGTGTCATTATACTATGGCAGTGTTGTGACTTGTGGCCAGGACCCTTACACCGAAAATCTAAATTATTGTAGACATTACTGCTGGGTATTATTTTACGTCAAAAGGTTGACCACTCCTACACAATTACAGTCTACACACAGCCTTACAAAAAGTTTGCCATCCCTGTATTGATTTGAATCACGTCAAAAGGTTGACTACTCCTGCACTATACGCAGTTTAGTAAAAAGTTGGCGATCCCTTTAAATATTATGTCGTCCAATAATAGCAATAGAACCACTCGCAAATCGCCAAAAGGTTGGCCACCGCCGTCACTAGCCTTCAAAAGGTTGGCGACCCCTGCAGCGTCACATTACGGAATGCAAAGCACCGACAGTTACTAACTCCTGTTACATCTTGAATGTCGGAATTGTAGACATTACTGCTGGGTACTTAGACAAGTTGCATTCGATAGTTTCAGCGAAAGTACATGTTAAAATATGACATAAGTCATAACGCGTAGCTTTTTGCGCTTACAATGTCAAATCCATACAACTTTCTCATTTCTATCCTGTCGATAATGTCGGGTGTAATTTGAGTGCCTTTGTTTATAATAATAATGCCTGCAATTTTTACGCGTGAGAACTGAGAACACACGTCTTGCTGGAGTAAGAAGTAGGTCTCAGAAGTATCCTATAATTTATTGATACTTATTGTAAACTTTGGTAAGGTAAAAAAAAGTATTTCAATTTTTACGTTGGACTATGATGGAAAACTATGATTGCGTAGCTATAGCAAGCACAATCAACGTCGATCATAGCCGAATATGCCCCTCTACACGTTTGTAGCTTGTATTGGCCCTTTATACATGAAGAGGTTGCATATAACATTATTCAGTATCTTAACTCGTATCGTAAGTGAATCTTATCAAAAGGTAATCCCACACATAGGGTAATCCATACGTAATCCATAGAATTATAAAATGACAAAGCAGGCAAAAGATCACTCGATTATGAATACTTTACTACATTCTGGAAAAAAAAAGAAAAAAAAAAACAAATTGTACGCCAAATTTCACTCTAATCCGCAGATTATCCAGAAACAGAAAAAAATTACGCAACACCTCTTAATCCTAGTATTGTTGTATAGAGAGATGTATTATGAACTTAATGGTTGTAGTGACAGAGTCGAATTTGAATGCTTATTGGATTTTGTAGTGTCGCTTCACACTTAATGAGTTTGATAGAGCTGTAAAATTAACGAACATTATTATTTTTAACAAAAAATTAAAACCGACTTCCAAGGTAAAAACAATAGTAATATGAACTAAAAAGTATTAAATAACTCTTACCCTTTAATAGTGCCTTTTTCAGAATTCGTCTAAATCTCAACTATTTCTGTACTGTATACTACAGTCTTCATTATTTTGAAGTCGGTACCAGCTAATTTAATCGTGAGTTCAGTAATGTCAGATTATCTGAAACTTTTGGGACTGATACCGACTTCAAAGTAATGAAGATTGTAGTATACAGTACAGAAATAGTTGAGATTTAGACGAATTCTGAAAAAGGCACTATTAAAGAGTAAGAGTTATTTAATACTTTTTAGTTCATATTACTATTGTTTTTACCTTGGAAGTGGGTTTTAATTTTTTGTTAAAAATAATAATTTCACTCTTTTTAGTTAAGTATCTACAAAATTAGGCTTTATGCGTAAATAACCAATACGAATGTCAACTATTCACATTATGTCACTGTAAGCGAAATTGTGGTAAATGCTTGCAGTTATCTAAGCGATGCTGCAATTTCCATACTTTTATCTTTAAAGATTCAGGAGTTCTGTTCAGTGCCTTTGGACCAAGAGACACCTTCGTATAAAATTTCTCTTATTCGTAACATATTATGTTTAACTTACTAGAAACAACATTTTAACCACTATGAGTGTTTTGATAAAATTCAAGGATTTTCCACGATTGCTCATAGATCCCATCATCAGCTCACCACTTTCGTAATTGTTATACAAAATTAAGATTATATTCTATACAACAACACGAGAATTTTGAAAATCGGTCCACAAACAGCAAAATCATTATTAAAAACGTCTGCTTCGATGCAAAATATCACGAAAAGTACCAATAATTGGGTCATAGTGTGATGACCCATGGCATAATGATGGTTGTGATGATGATGATTAATCAAATTGATGTATTAGCTTATGCTTTCAGTTGTTTAAACAACGCCGAAATCCCCGAACCTGTACCTATAAGCATTCAAAAGTTCTGTTCGGTACCTTCGGATCCAGGGTATAACCTGGTGCGAAATCTTATTTTTTGGTATCATTTACCTCGAATGCTTCAGAAAAAAATCGAAATCACTATATGTTTCCATACAAATTTCAAGAAGTCCCCTCGATTCCTCAAGGATCCCATCATCAGATCACCACTTTTGTGAACATGGTACCAAATTCAAGTTAAACCCTATACAACACAAAAAGAATTTTGAAAATCGGACCACAAACGGCTGAGTAATCGTGGAACATACAAAAAAAAAAAGATACATACAGCCGAACATATTACCTCCTCCTTTTTGGAAGTCGGTCAAAAATCGTGTAGTTATATTTTGGTGTTCTTTATTTGTATTTTTATTAACCATTTGATATAACTTTAAATACTTTAAAGGCAACAAAAAAAAGGTAAAGAAATACAATCACAATTCTATCAACAGTCATTATTAAAATTAATTTTACAAAGACTCTTTGAGCGCAGTCAATTTAAACCCTCGTAAACTAAAGAGAAACAATAATTTATGTTAAAAAGCGTGGACTTCAGTTTATAGCGCGCGGTGTCAACAAAATTGGTGTCAAATTTAATAGCTTTTTAAAACCCTGGTAACCCTTAAATCAAAATACCCAAACAGCTGTGCAGTGTGAACATAATATTTCATTTTTATCTAAAATAACCGATTATATTGTACCTCGATTAATCAACAATTTGGACCAAACAATTGTAAACCAGATTACTGAAAATAATATTAAAAATAAACTAAAAACATATTATTTAAATAAACTGTTAGATGAGCATGACTAAGAGGATAATATGATATACTTGTTACTTTTGTGTTAAGTAAAGTATTTCTGTTACTTTTGTGTTCTCAAAAATATAGAGTACAATTTTACCTAAAATAACGAACAATACAGGCTGTAATACCCTAACTACGATTTTTTGCCAGCGTTTTCAAAAACGCACCCTCGCAGCCCGCAGGCATTATGAATTGCCAGTATTTGATCCCTAAATCCCAGTAAAGGACACAGTACCCATTGTGTGCCACTTCATATAGTTTGTACAATATTAAACCCATTGTAACCGTACACTCTTGACACTTATTGATCAGTGTGAAAGGGCCCTTGAAATTCGAAATGATTATGAATTATTTTACGTGATATGCTAATAAATATTGTACTTTATGAAATGAAACGAAGAACTGTTTATTGAACGGGAACCATACATTTTCTATGTTGATAATTCACAGTGATAATTATTATTCTACATCACTAGATCTTATTTCTGTGTCTACATCCTTTCTTCATCCTTTCTGCGACTGGACTGCGCATAAATTAAAACCAAATAGCCACCGAATGGAGACCGAATTGCTACTGAATTGTGACTTCAGCTCAGCATGGTGTTTGTGTGCGTACGACTAGATGTATCTAAAAATGCTATCCAATAGCTTAAAGCTGGGAACAGATTATCGGACGTTTATGTTTTCTGGCTAGCCGGATGTTTTTGCATCCGCGGACGTCCGCGGATGAACCGTGCACAGTGTCCATCAGACGCAGTGAATATTTATGTTTTCAACCCCTATATTATGTACCCTAATACCTCTTTGATCAGACGCGACTTATGAAATCGTCCGATGATTTCGTTTCGTCGTCGTTTCTAGCTTTACCGCGGCAGTCTCCGAGTGCCACACCTTTTTTTATTTTTTAACTAAATACTGTATTAATAATAATATGATGTAAACTACGAATTCATGCCGGAAGGGGCGTAGCTACCCCCGCTGCGAGTGGGCAAATGCGCAACACATGCCCCATTGTGTTTGCTAGCTATTGTCAAGTTTTGCGCTATCCAATTTATGGTTTCACACTTTTGTCCATAATAATATTAATGTGTCTGTCTGTTAACTCTTCACGCTTTAAACCGCTGAACAAATTTAGCTGGGTACGGAGATACTTTGTGTCCCGGGAAAGGACACAGGATAGTTTTTATCCCGAAAAAATGGACGGTTCCCGAGCGATAAACGATTTTTTGCGCAAAAGAGTTGCGGGCATCTAGTATTTTTACCCGACTGCCAGGAGGGTTATGTGTTTAGCGGGTATCTTCTATGTATGTAATATTCTTTATTACCTCGTATCTTCAGAACGGCTAAACGGATTTTCACATTTGAGGTATCGTTAGATTTGTCTTAATAGCCCGAGTGTTCTTAGATAGGTGACATTAAGAAAAAACCAAAATGGCGGATGTTTGACGCCATATCGTGAGGTAAAAAAAAAAAAAAATTTACCAAGCATATCGAGTGGGGTATCAAAATAAAGGATTTTAAACACTGATTCTAAATATGTATATAACTTACAGTTTTAATATTAAATAAAACAATAAATCTACACTAATATTATAAAGAGGAAAGATTTGATTTTTTAAATAGTTAATGGAATCAGGCGTTACTTTGCGGAAATCCATAGCTTAAAATTTAGTTTGTTATTATTTTTAGCAATATTCCGCGAAATAAACTTCCACCTTTAAGTAAATGAGTGAGTGCACGCATAGGCATGCGTACAGCACCTCCCTCCTCCCACACTGCCTATGCGTACACTCGCATGCAAGAACTTGCAAACACCACCACCACACAAGCAATAATGTTGGCAAATCCGTGCAAGGCCCCTCACCACCATGCAGGTTGAAAACCTCGACGCGCGGTTCGCTCCAACACCGGAGCATCCTCAGGATGTGGACTCTACGAACAACGTCCGTCAAGTGCCGCCACCGGCCAAAACACCGCCTTTTATACCCTATCGAGCCCCGCTACTACCCCCACTACCCTCACCAGTACCCCCGAACATATTAATAAGCGGTGACGTAGTCAAGCAAGTTTGGTCATTCAACAATGCAAATCTGTTATTTTTCTTTTCTTTTATGATCTCTAATTGTTCCAACACGCTCAGCCGAAAGCCTTTATCGCATTTATGTAAAACTTTATAGGAATGGCCATCGGGCACGGTATGATTACTATCTAAAAGATGTTTAGCAAAATGTGACTTATCAGGATGACCATTCCTATAAGCCGCGATATGTTCTTTATACCGAGTCTCAAAGTTGCGTCCAGTTTGACCCACATATACACTATCGCATTCAGGACAATCAATCTTATAGACACCGGACTGATATTTTTCATCAATCCGGTCTTTGTTGTGACATAAATGATGTTTTAAAGTATTATTTGTCCTGAATGCGACATGCATATCGTTGTTTTTCATTATTTTGGATAAGCGTGCAGATACCTCTCCCATGTAGGTCAAACTGGACTTATATCTAACTACCTCCTTATCAATAGGACCTGCGTACAAAAACTTAACCAGTTCTTTCTTGTTTTTATTTTTCAAAATATTATTAATAATTTTTGGACTATATCCGTTGGATATCGCAATTTGGAAAATGATATTAAGCTCATTTTGATAATTATCTTTACTAAGAGGGATCGATAATAATCTATGAATGTAACTTTGTTTGTTTGGCTCCGAAACTACTGGACTGATTAGAAAAAATTTTTTACCATTGGAATTCTACATTATTTTTGCTGAACATAGGCTGTATTTTATTTTGGAAAAAAATTGGGTACCGTAAGATATTTGGGTTCTTCGGACGCAAGGTGTAAAAAATCAACCAGAAAAGTTACTTATTTTACGTACGCTGCCTAAACTATGAAAGATAGAACCATAAAATTCTAAGTAATTGTAGAACTTACAAATATCTACAAAAAAGTCCGCGACACACTATACCTATCTATGTCGAGTGAGGCACAATAACCATTTTTTTATTTAAAAATCTTGAATTTTTTTTGACTACATTTAAACGCGTTTATTTTACTCATTCTTTTAATCCTTATCAAAATAAATTATTCCATTACTAAGTACAGCTTATGTAGATAATATTTGGTCTTTGAATGAATAAAATTGGACGTTTGGTTTTGAAATTATGGCGAAATTAAAATATTACGATATTTGGCGTCACCAAGACGGACGTGCGCGTGCGGGAGGAAGACAATAATACTCGTAGTAGAGGATCCTTATTAAAATCGTCCTTCACCGAACTCCTTACCAGACAAAAATGATGTTTTAGAGAACAAGATGATTTTTTAAATATGTTTAGATTAGGCAACCCCTTTGGAAATTGTCATTATTATTTAAAATAATAAAAATATAAATAATAAAAAGTATATAATGTATACAATATGCTACACCTCAGTTGCAGACCTTTTTTTGTCCCTATTACCTGGTTGCTGTGTTTAAACAGGTAAATTGATATTAGTAATTGCGCTTTATTGTTTACCAATTGAAACCAGTCTCAAAATGTAAGCAATTTAATTAGAAATAACGTAGTATAAAGTTGCTTGAGAAAATTCAGTCGTAAATGCGGGTTGCAAGGGTTTAAAGTTAAAAAATTCGGGGCGAGCAAAATCCGGCGATTATGAAACGTATTTCGTTGAATTACAGTCTACTTTTGTATGAAGATGTTTGATTAGTTACGACCTTTGATACATTGCCCACATTCTCAATGAAAAATAATACTTTATTCTGTGGACTCTATGGGCTCTCAATAAAAAAAAATCCTATTTTCCTACTAAACATGAATTAATATTTTTTTTAAGAATATTGTTCTTTGATTTGTTTTAAAAACGTGCTTCTCTACTAGTTTCATATATGCCAAGCTATTCAAAATCATTTTATTGAATTTAAGGCCCTATAGACCCGAAAATTAGCAGGTCGATGTCTGTCAGTACGAATATCGACGTAAAGGACATTAAAATAACATTCATATCAGCGCGCCTTGTACAGTGGCGGTTACGACGCTCGCCGCGTACTTGATAGGGCGAAATAGGAGAAAAAAACCTTTTTTCTTTGATAATTAAACCAAAATGCAAAACGTAACCACAAATTATTCTTCTTCAAGTTATGAGCTTTTCGTAGATATGATTTTTGAAAGTAAAACTATCACAAGCTTCATGAAAAATAAGAAAAATATCACAAAATATTCGAATTTAGCCTCCTCTTAGGAGTTATTTTTGATCGAGTGAAGTTTTCAATATTATGTTTCGAACCACAAATTGTCAAAGTACATTAAGTAAACAACAATGTGTATTTTTTTTTGGCTTTTAAAAGTCACTATTTGTTTGTTTATTATTGATTCAAAGTCACGTAAAATTGGGTCTATAGGGCCTTAATAAAAATAATTTTATCCACTCCAAAACACTACACTATAGTACCTATTAACTACACTATAGTACCTATTAAATAGGTACTATAGTGTAGTGTTTTGGAGTGGATAAAATTATTTTTTATTAAATTCAATTAAATGATTTTTGAATAGCTTGGCATATATGAAACTTTCTGTTTTTAAAACAAATCAAAGAACAATATTCTTAAAAAAATTAGCTTACGAGTTTCATGCCAGGATAAATAGAAGGTTACATAGAAAAATCTAGAAGAAGAAAGTGGATAGTAAAATGCAGTCGGAGGCATAATATTTTATGATTTATGAATTAATGTTAAACTTGGTGCGACATGCCTCCGACTGCATTTTATTATCCACTTTCTTCTTCTAGATTTTTCTATGTAACCTTCTATTTATCCTGGCATGAAACTCGTAAGCAAGAGTCGTATCAATTAAAACATGGATTCGATGACTCCAGCAGAATTACCTAGGTCTTGTTTCGTTCTTTTTAGTTAACATTTTTTGCAGTCGAGTTTTTTAATTTTTAATTAATTTATTTTATATAAGATGACGCCATCAACTGAGTTGCGCCATAATTCGTTTATCGCGCGGTAGCTTTTTCGCAACAAAACAAACAACTAATCTACAAGCTGAATGTCAGAAGGTCTTCACTCTTCACTCATAACCATAAAGTTAACTAGCTGTCCCGGCAAACGTTGTTTTGCCATTTAAAGTATTTCTACTTCATCAGTTGATACAAAACCTTACCCCCTCTTTTGTCCCCTAAGAGGGGTGGGGGGAAAAATTTTATGCACCAGATGTTAAGTTGAAAAAACAGTTAATAATATGAAGTAAGTCCATTAATAGAAAAAAGTTTGATACAAAATCTGACCCCCTCTTTGCTCCTCTTAGAGGGGGGGGGGGGTGATTTTTGTACACCAGACGTTGAGTTGGAAGAAGGCAAATATATATCTGCGAAAACCGTATGCAAATCGGATCAGTAGTTTTCGTGTTAAAGCAAAAGTCTTATACAAAATCTGACCCCCTCTTTCGTCCCTTTAGAGGGGTGGGGGAATTTTTGTATACACCAGATGTTATGTCGGAAGAAGACAAATATACCTGCGAAAACCGCATTCAAATCGGATCAGTAGTTTTCGTGTTAAAGCAAAAGTCTATTACAAAATCTGACCCCTCTTTCGTCCCTTTAGAGGGGTGGGGGGAATTTTTTTTATACACCAGTTGTTAAGTTGGAAGAAGACAAATATATCTGCGAAAACCGCATTCAAATCGGATCAGTAGTTTTCGTGTGATAGTGGAACAAACATACAGACAGACAGACAGACAGACAGACAGACAGACAGACAAAAAAACTGACCACATTTTTGGCTTCTAAAGCGATGTAGTGACATACTCCGCTTATTATTTTTTGAATATCTTTAATGTACAGAATCATCATTTCTACAGTTTTATTATATGTATAGATATACCTATCGGAATAGAGAAACAAAGGCCTGAGTAAGCGAGATGTCACTATCAGTAACACTGCGTGGTAGAAAGAGAAGCGTGATTTGAGGTTGCATAGCTTTTTTTTCATCTGTTTGACAGTCTGTCTGCCCCTGAGCCGTTCGTTGTCAATTTGGGCTCTCAGAAAAATTGTGATTTTAAGTTAAATAATGAATAATTTTTAGAAATACTGCTCTAGAAACATGGTTAAATGTTTGTGGAATGATTGTGGATCCACACATCGAAAAAACCCGGACAAATATTCATTTCACAGGTGAATTATTCTACATCGACAGGACCTAGTTTTAAGTTTATTTTTGCCAATTCCATACGAGTTATTGGTATTGATTTTCATAATTCACTTCTTTAAATATTTATTTATATGGAAAACATAACTTGACTAGCCATGGTGCACAATTTAAGGATATTTTGTGTAAACAATTTTTATATTAATTTTTATATTTATATATATAAAAGTTATCGATAAGTAGTATCGATATGAAAATATTTTTTAGTTAAGTATACTAATTATCTACGAATGTTGAAATGATAACATACTCATCCGTAGTTTATAATTAGTTTAAGTATATTAATATACTATCATACATAATTTATCGTTTTTAAGGGTCCGCACCCAAAGGGTAAAACGTCCTAGTAGTCGGGTCCCGCTCTACTACTAAGATTTCGTTGCCTGTCCGTCTGTCCATCCGTCCTTCTGTCTGTCTCCAGGCTGTATAACAAGAACCGCTATAGTAATAGACTTCTGAAATTTCAACATATGTAATGTCATTCTACATCCAATATGGCTGCTCATCCAAGATAGGGGAATAGTTTTAAAAAGCACTTCTGCAAGATGGGCATCAAATAAAAGGGCTCATTGAGAGTGAATTGAAAATTAATAGGGTCTAGTGAAGTCGTGTACTGATGTGACGTGACGTGACGTAACCTGTCGTGTCGAATCGTGTCATGACATGTCGTGTCGTATCGTGCCGGGTTTTAGAAAATGCCCGGTTGAAACCGGTCACCCTTTATGCGCGAGTCCGACTCACACTTGGCCAATTTTTCAGATTTCCTGCTGACCTGGATACCAGAAATTCATGGCTTAAAATAATTAACCGTCCAAACTGGACTCCGAAGAAAAATTCATGCATATACTTAATTATGCAGCAAGCATTTTGAAGAAAAGTCATATTTTACTTCAAAATTACAATTTTTATTATACCTATCTAGGTATGCAGTTTTATTTTATCCCATTCTGTTTTTACAATCTTACAATTATTATTCCATGATCGATATTTTGTCGAATTACAAGATGTTTGTACATCACTGACACGCACACGTAAACATAATTGTATACACAGATGTAAATCAAATTTTGGTTAAGCTTGACAGCTCGGGATTGTTTCTCTATTCCGATAGGTATATTACCTTTATGCTCATAACCGAATAAGTACCAATAAAAAAAAACAAAAAAAAAAAACTTGACACATCCGCAAATAACGCGAATTTTGAATTAGGAATACAAAAATGGCGGCAAAAAATCGGCTACCGTAGATAGGAAAAGAATGACGCGTGCGATAAATGGATTTATAACCCAAAATATGTCAACAAGGTAGCATTCCCACGTTTTTGGAGATCTAGAGATATAGTTCAGGTGCAGATTGTATGGGACATTAAGTTAAGTATCTAAAATCTAAATGGTTAGAGTTTGTGGTGAATTTGTAAGGACTTAAGGAGTACCAAATGTTATCATGTTATTTCATAACTGAGTTTAAAATTTAGTGAAAATTAAAATTATAAATGCGAAAGTGTGTCTGTCCGTCTCTCTGTTACTTCCTCACGCCCAAACCGCTGAACCGATTATGCTGAAATTTGGTACGGACATACTTTTTAGTCCCGGGAAATTACTAGGATACTTTTTATCTCCAAGAAATGTACGGTTCCCATGCGATATACGAATTTTTGCTTGAATAATTGTACTGAAAAATCAACAAAAATAATGCATCATTTGCGCTGTGAAAACACATTCCTTTCTCGATTTATCAAAAAATCTCAAACATTAAAAAAATACTGGCCACTTTAAAAAACAATATTCTAACACCTGACGCGCTCTGATTGGTCGCCAGTATACTGGGGTGAGGTATCTCGTCTCTGATTGGCTGTTGGGCCGAGGGGATGAGCGGTTTCCAATTACGCTTGTTAAATCCAGCAATTTGGTAACATGACACTGCTTGGATAAACTCAAACTGATGATGGGATGGAGAATGTTTTGAGTTGAAAATCACTATTCACTTTATACAAGGTGTAACAAAACTAAGTGAAAATACTTTAGGATGCCCCTCATATAGAGTTCACTGTAAAAGTAGTAGCGTTGAAACATCAATTTCTTTTTGTTATTTGTATGGGCAGGCGCCATGAATTTTTCCTTACAAAGGCGGAAGAAATAACTCATTCAGCGTTGCTACATTCACAGCTAACTCCTTATAGGGAACACATCGTCACTGGAATGGAAAAGTCGCTAACCTCCATATAGGCAACTTTAGGAGAGAGCGTTTTAAAGTTTTAATTTTTGGAAAAAAAATCATATCTTTGCAACCCTTTAACCGATTTTGGAAATTCCAAAACCTATTGTATGGATGATTTTATTATCATTTTTTGAAGCTAATACCCAATCTTATATCGCATTAGTTTGGAAGATAAGTGGCGCTTCAGCGAATATCAGTACTAACTTTAAAAATTTAGAGCCTGGAAAAGTCGCTAACCTCCAAAAAAGAAAAATTCTATTTTGCTGAACTACCATCACTTTATATATTTCTTAACAGTGATTTTTGCTTACCACCCATTACTGTCTCTTATCAGCTGGTATTTTATTCTTAACGTCCAAAATGAACCAACATGATCTGGTTAAATTAGCTAAAGTGTTTTAAGATATTTTAAAATGTAGTAATCGAATACTAAAGTACAAGCAATTCAATTAAATAACCGTATATATTTGTATATTTTATTTTAGTTTGTGTTTATAGTAATGAATTTGTGATATTAAATAACTGTTTCTTTTCTAAGCGACCTGAAAACAAATGAAATTTTTGACGTATAATTTCCTGTTTTAGTCTTGTCGTCATCAACACATTTCTCGTCAACTGATTCGTTAATAGTGCTTTTTGTAATATGCTTAGGTGACGATGGTTTTGAAGGGGTAGATGATTGATTCGCAGATGTTTCAGGTGACAATATTTTAGCATTACCACAAATCTTCTCATTTGACTCTTCATAGGCAGCTATAGTACTTTCTTTTGGTACATGACTCTGTCCTTTGGTAACTATTTTTTCAGAAAGTAAAAAAAACACGCTATTATACCTTATAATATAATTTATTAAGTCATACTTTTTTAGTCAAAGAAATTTTTGAGAACATTATAAAATTTTTGTAAAACATGTTTATTTATAATTTTACCTAAGGTTTGTCTTTGTTATCATTGTAAGAGTGGAACCTTCTGAAACAAAGCTTGCGAGAAGGCTCCAGTTGTAATAGTTTAGAAAACCTTTATGCTTGGTTAATAAAAATATTTAAATTTTTTATCTATTATACTACATATACTCATATTAAGATATTTAGTTAACCATTTTTAAGTAATTTATTAAAAAAACTAACCTTCTGTCCCTGCGTCACCCGGAAAAAATATATTTTCCCTTTGGAAAAGCTATTTTCTGGCGGTAAAAAGTAGTCTTTGTTACTCAGGGATAATGTAGCAATCTAATGGTGAAATATGTAACTTTAAAGTCGGTTTTGTAGTTTTTGAGTTTATTCGTTACAAAAATACAAACACAAAAATACAAAGGTTTCCTCTATTTTTTATGTTATTTGTATAGACTACAGGACGCCCGCAACTCCTTTCCCAAGACTCAAGGTATCTCTATGACAAATTTTAGCAAAATCGGTTCAGCGTTTTAAGCGTGAAGAGGTAACAGACAGACAGACACATTTTTCATTTATAATATTAGTAACTTATTAAGTAATAAGTAAAGTAAGTATAGTAAGCATGGAAGTATGAAAGTATGGACAGAATATTCATTTAATGTTACGTACCTATCCTTTTCTAATTAATGAAAAAAAAATAGTGCTTATATTTACTATAGCAACCTACTGCAGACTACATTAATACAATTAGGTGTTAATTTAAATAAACAGTACTACAGTGTAGATTAAAATATTTCGGTTATATTATAATAATAACAACAACTACTATAACTATCAACTAAGAATCAGTATTTCCTTAACTTTTTGTAGGAATTTTTTAATTTGAAATGAGGTTTCGATTTTTTACTTTCAGATACTTTTTTTGTTGTGATGAGAGATGCCGTCAAATGTATGAAAACGATAAGACGTAGTAAACACAGAAATAAAGTCTTAAGAATCATGTTGTTCATGGGCCAGGACTATAACGGGCTAGTAAACGTTTATAACCACGGAAAAGGGCCCATTTTATACGCATACTTTTGCTAATAATACACTCATTAAAGTAGACTTGCCTAGCACTACTTAGACTAATAATACACTTATTGTTGGACGACGCAGAACTATTTGCTCCCGTGAAATTCACTGAGCATTTAATAGAACCAGGCAGGCTTTACGTACTCCATGCTTCTATCAATAGCTACTTACTTTAGACATTTGTGAATTGTATTGTGAGGTTGATGAAAAAAATAAAAAATAAATGAAAGGTAAGTTAATCTATATTAAATGTACACGCAATATACGTATTAAGTAATACGTAGCAAGTAAGTATTTCGCACGTGTACATGCATACATGTTTGAATGGCAAACGCGCAAGTATTTCCGTTGAAGTATATTGTGTTTTACATCTCAATTTTTGTTCGCCCATTGAACACGGCGTATTTACTAAGTTGTGCTTAAAAATAATATTAGTCCTAACAGCATTCAAAATGGCCTTGAAGGTGCAATAATTTTTTTAAAGCCCAGATGGACATCACGAAGAATACTTTGGACACTAATAAATAGTTTTCAAGAAACCTTTATATAGTAATTAAGACTATAACAACATTCGAGAGCCCGCAATAATACCAAAACTACTGTAGGACTAAGTAATTCACTTATAATTGGCACATCAATCATCAAGTAACAAGGTCAAATGGTACTAAATGCATTTCGTTCTATAAATTACTATTACTGGCGTATGACCTTATAGCGGATTTAAAATTACTTCTTGTAGTCTATTACAAGTGTAACTGACTGGAGCAAGTCTTCTCAAGTACCTATATTTACACCGGTGAAACACTTGTATAGGCCATCTTAGCCTTTACTGCGCCTATAATATCGTTCTAGAACAGGTCTACTACAAACCCAAACAAACTCCGTGTAACCTGTTATAAGCTTAGTAGTAAAACCTGGAACCATTAAGAAAGAGTTACAAGTGCTGCAAGCCTATAAACTGTGCACTATAGGAGAACTTTGTTACTTGGGTGATACAGTAATCAATGTCTGAAGTCCATTTATAAAGTCTTGAATTTACATTATTTTCGCTATTGTCACTTTGATTAAACAATCTTTATTCGATTAAAATATCTGACATTACAGAAACTATAAAAAATATATAGGTAAAAATGATTAAAACGCAGCATTTTCCTCTTATCAGTAGACACTTTTGACTTAACAATATCTTTATTAAAATGACTAGAGGACCTTTTCGCTTAACCGCCATAGCTTAACTTTTTAGAGTAAGCAAATATTGCTGATGCGCCATAGTAAACAATATGAGCTAATGGAATAATCGCTAAAGTGTTATTCATGCTCCAAATAAGTAATGGAAAAATAACTTAAGCAACATAGGTGTAAAAAAGACCGTTTTGAGCGTCGTTCAGCGAAAAGATTTATAAAATAATGCCAATTTTCATTTTGCTAACTGACCACAAAATTACTCTGATTGCTTTGAAACCCCGATCATTCGACGCAGAAAAATCTGCTGATTCCAAATATATGTATAACTCAATATGAGCAAAATGGCGCTTCAGCGATTTTTCCATTCCAGTGACGACATACACATTACACACCCTAAGTATTATCACTTAGTTTTGTTACACCCTGTATAGATGACAGTGATGTTCAATATGCATACTGTCATGCAAAGTCTGTATGTTACGTTTTTTTTACAATCAAACCACTGAACTGATTTAAATAATTTTAAAGTTGTTTTATTTATGGTAGAGATTGACTCTACTTTCCAAAATATCCAATTATTTTTTTTAGGGTTCCGTACCCAGTCAGGGTAAAAACGGGACACTATAGTATAATATTAAATTATAACTGAGACTTTGACGTCTGTCTGCCTGTCCGTTTGTCTGTCTCCAGGCTGTAGGTATCTCAAGAACCGTTAGACTTCTGAAATTTTCACAGATTGTGTATTTTTGTTGCCGCTATAACAACAAATACTAAAAACAAAATATTGTTTAATTGACCATACAACAAACTTTTGGCTTTTTGACCTAGCATTTGGCCGATTATTTTCTGCTTGCGGGCATCACCTTGGTTGGTGGTTTTGGTATTGGTTCTATAAGCTTCTACTGTTCTAACAATCATGAAATTCCTACAGGCGAGGCGCCGTACCATAGAGCTATTAGCTATGAAATCAATATGTAATATTGCACCTATGTTTGCATGTTTGTCTGTATGTTTATATTGCGGTAGCTTTGTTCGCACTGGGTGGTATAACACCTAGCTTTTGATACACCGAAGAGGACCTCCGACTACTTTAATAACGGCCAAGCGCGAGTTGGAATGATTTTCTGAATGAAAACTGTCCTATCCCGGGACTCAAAGTATCTTCGTACCAAACTTCATTAAAATGGGTTATTAGTGAGATGAGCAGATAGACAGAAAGACAGATACATATTTTCATTATAATATTAGTAGATATGGGTTGATAATCCAGAATTAAAACAATGTTCTTTCTTTTATGTAAACGAAATAATTGGCCAAGTGCGAGTCGGACTCGCGCACGAAGGGTTCCGTACCGATAAAGAGCAAAAATAGGCAAAAAACCGTGTTTTTTGTATGGGAGCCCCCCTCAATTTTTTATTTTATTTTAATATTATTATGAATTATTAAAGAACACATACAATCAAGGATTTTGTGAAAATTTCAAGTGTCTAATAGTTACCATTATTGAAATCGAGTAAAAAAGGCCAAAAAAATCACATTTGTTGTACGGGAGCCCCCTTAATTATTAATTTTATTTTGTTTTTAGTATTTGTTGTTATAGCGGCAATAGAAAAACACAATCTGTGAAAATTTCAAAAGTCTCGCTGTAGCCGTTTTTGAGATACAGCCTGGAGACAGACAGACGGACAGACAGACGGACAGACATCGAAGTCTCAGTAATAGGGTCCCGTTTTTACCCTTTGGGTACAAAACCCTAAAAAGAGATAGCATGACATTTAACCCAATGTTAACCTTAACCCAGAGTAGCTTAAGCCAGCTAAAAAAATTGATTGTCTTTTTTAGTCCACCCAAACAAACAAATATGTAAGTACTAAGTAAATAAGAAAATACCTAGACTACTGAACTATTGTAAAACATACCTTATTTACATTAATTAAGATTTATAATTGATTAATTTAAAAGTAACTACAGAATGAGTAAATAAAAATTACTTCATATACTAGAAAAATACACCTTATTTAGTTAAGTTATATGGTATGTTTTCGTTTGGAGCATATTATTATCTAGTGTTATAATATAAATCCTGGATCTGCAAAAACACAGGAAATGCCATATTCGTGTGAAGTATCTGTGTGACCTAGATTCAGCTTACACTGTAAAAATATCTAGTGCTTTCACATGGGACCTAGCACAGATAAGAGCGAGTTAAGACCTAAAATGAAATGTATAACATCGTCTATAACCCGACTACGTTAAAAACAATACAAGGTGTATAACAAAACTAAGTGATAATACTTTAGGGTGTGTATGTGTCCCCTGTATAGAGTTCACTGTGAAAGTAGCAGCGCTGCAAGGGCAACTTTTTTGTAACATTTGTATGGGAAAATTCATGACGCTGGGGCGCTTGCCCATACAAATCACAAAAATAGTCTTTCAGTGCTGCTACTTACACATTGAACTCTGAACCTATAAAGAACACATACACACCCTAAAACATTATCACTTAGTTTTGTTACACCCTGTATTAGTATACAGAATGACGTCCACAATTTCATTTATCGCGTAAGTTCCGGGATAAGAAAATAATATATCCTAACTATATGTCATTTCCCGGGACTCAAGTAATAATAATAATATCTATGGACGCTTCACACCACGTCAGTCTGGCCCCATGGTAAGTACCTGAAGGACTTGTGTTACAGCTACCAGACAACGGAAATATATTTAATACTTTTATGATACTATACATATATTTAAGATTTTTATTATACAATACACGTACTTAATTATACACATCCAGACCCGGAAACATTGAAAACTTTTTGTTCCGTCGGCGGGATTCGAACCCGCGACCCCCGGCTTGAGCTGCCACACACGACTCAACCAATTGAGCCACAGAGGTCGTCATTGACAACCTGCGTATAAAAGTATCTCTATGCCGAATTTCAGCAAAATCGGTACAGCGTTTTGGACGTGAAGTAACAGTCAACAGATAGACAGACTTTCGCATTTATAATATTAAGCATGGATTCCGGATGATAAATATATTGCCTGACATACCTAACCATTTCATTTTTTGAAATTAAAGGATATTTGGATGCGACATGGGCTCTAGAAAACGGGCATACAATAACGCTTACCATCAGGCAATTTAAGCTCGTTTGACCTCCTTAAATCCCTTACACATAAAGCGCTTTGATATACGATTCCCATCGCAAAACAAAATGGCGTCAGGTAGACGCTGAGTAGACATTTTGTTGTTTTTTATGACGCGTTTTGTTTACTACTTTATGTTATTTAGGTATTACGAAAGTTGTAGTATTCGGCCTGGGTATAATATATATAAAGCTTCCACACCGGTTTCGGTGACGGTGGCCGGTTTCATTGAAATTAGGCCAGTTACGCAGGAGGATTCAGGAGTAATTTTATAGTGCCCAAGATGCAAAATTGCTCCCGCAGCCCTCGTTTGTGCAGCCCTCTTCCTCTATTTAATTTCATGGCCGACACGATTGGCAAGAAATCACGTGGCCGGCTTATTACATGCCTATCCGACGCATGGATCATCTTACTTGTCAGACAATCAGGCGATCAGCCTGCATTGTCCTAACCAAACTTGGAAATAATATGTTTTCAACACGGGAAACGAACCCACAACTTCCGAGACAAGAGCACACGCTCTAAACCACTAGCAATGATAAGGCCCCAAAGGACCCCAAGATCTTTTAGGGTGCCCGTCAGGCTTTGGCTTGCAACAGTACTGTAGTAACAGTACTGCATTTATTTCAGACTATATGGGGTCCGCAACTCCGTGTTGCCAAAATTCGTTTATTGTGAAGAAACCGTACTTTTTTTCCCCGGATAAATAATAATATCTATGGACGCTTCACACCACGTCAGTCTGGCCCCTTGGTAAGTACCTGAAGGACTTTTGTTACGGATACCACTTACCTACCAGACAACGGAAATATATTTAATACTTTTATACTATAGGTACATATAGGGAGATCGCAGACGACAGACTATCCGTGACGCACTTTTTATTCTGTGGAAATAGAACCTATGCAATTATATGCAGTAACGCACATGACGCGCAATAAGTCCGACGCACAAAAAATTCGTATAATTCTGGTAGACCGCATTGCGCCGCTTCGCGCCGCGCCGCACAAAAAGTGTGCGAAAAAAATAGAACGTTTGCTTCAACACGCGCTAACGCAGACGGCGCATACTTTTAGTCTACAATCTGCATTTATTATTTATATATATTTAATTAACATGGCGCCTCATGTCGATTTAACGGTGTTAAGGGGCCGGGTACCCTCGAAATTCTCATACATACGTAATTCCAAAATCATTTTCTCATACGAAAATATTTAACATGTTTGAGTTGTTTTTCAGTTTAAAATAGTAATTATCTAGGTTCCTGCACAAAAATTTACTTCAAAATATTTAAACATTAAAAAAAAAGATTTTGTTTTTAATTTTTTTTAAGTAAATTTAGTACTTAATATTTAAACACTAAAAAATAGAGTAAAACACTAAGAAATATATAAATAAATAGTAAATTTACTACAAAATATTTAAATACTAAAAAATATTTTTTAGAGTTTAAATATTTTGTAGTAAATTTACTAAAAAAAATTTTAAAGCAAAAAAAAAATTTTTTGTGTTTAAATATTTTGAAGTAAATTTTTGTGCAGGAACCTAGGTAATTACTATTTTAAACTGAAAAACAACTCAAACATGTTAAATATTTTCGTATGAGAAAATGATTTTGGAATTACGTATGTATGAGAAATTCCAAGTGTACCCGGCCTCTTAACTCATGAAATACAAAACAGACCAGTAATTTATGATACCTCTAACAGTGGCGGGGCAAGACCTAAATTTTATGTGGGCAAGATATATCTTGCGAGGCCCCCTAAAATATATTATGCGAGGCCCCCCTGATGGATGACGCTATAGAACGGATTTATTGAGAGAAATAATTTTTTGATAAGTACTTAAAGTTTTATTTATAAACTTTTTATTTATGAATATTTGAGTATCACGTACAACTCGTAAAACCTTTAAAAAAACCTAGTGGTCCAAGGGGCGCGAGGCCCCTAGGACCGCGAGGCCGTGGGCGGTCGCCCACACCGCCCACGCCTTGCACCGCCTCTGACCTCTAAGGCAGAATAATGCAGAATTGAATGTTTAATATGGAACTGTCCCTTCAATAATCTGTCCGAAATTATAGGATGTACCCAAAATTTTCTATTTTTTCTTCTTTTTCTGTACTTCAAGTACAAAATAATACTTCGCGATCTTTGCACGATTTCCATAGCGTCTACGTCCCTACAGTTCAGCGGACAGAATGATCGAAGATGTGCGTCGTGTGCGTTAAGTCTGTGAAAAATCCGCGAACGACATTTGTGCGCCTTTTGTGCGCCGCAGACTCGATCACACAAAAAGTGTGACGTGTGCGATGATTTAAGATTTTTATATGATACACATATTTAATACACACCCATGACCCAGGAACTTTGAAATTTCGCGTTATGTCAAACCCAGCCGACAGGTCCCAATTCATATCAAATCATAATAATATGATCCGACCAAATGACGTGGGTCTGTCAACCGCCTACAAAGGATAAGGTATCAATTTCCTCGATGGTATAACATAGTTTGCTACGTTATTTCTTGTTGTACTATTAATTAGAAAAGCCACAGAACTTTCTAACTACTGTGCCTTTTCTCATTGTTTCAGCGTTTTCCAAGTAAACCCGGTATCCACAACCAGTATATTCACAGTACAGTGTAACATTCTCACGGAGTTCCGGGTAAGACACACGACGAACCGTTTGTTACCCGATAAAAATGGAATATGACACGTTGCTAACTTGATGCTGGTAAGAAAAAATATCTGAAGTCCTCCTTGTTTTAGAAGTCGGTTAAAAATGTCATATTTTACGATACGAATGTTAAGATTGACTTTGTTTAATACAGTTATTCAGATTTCAGCGATACTAGATTTTTTTATAAAATAAGTGGGCAAACGAGCAAACGGGTCACCTTATGGTAAGCAACTACCGTCGCCCATGGACACTCGCAACATCAGAAGAGCTGCAGGTGTGCTTCCAGCCCTTTAACATGGAATACGCTCTCTTCTTGAAGGCTTGCGGGTCGTATAGGTCCAAAAATAACTGTTCGTTCCAGAGTTTTACAATGCGCGGCGGATACCTTTTTGGAAGTCGGTTAAAAATAGAAAATGTTGATAGAACCCTTATATTTTCGACAGAAGTTAAAAAGTCGCTTAAATCACACGCCATCACTCATGTATTGACAACTCATATTTTGTTATCAAAATAGGTCTAGCAGTTTGGCCGCTACGGGTCACACCAGTGTTGCCAGTGATGTATGTTCGAAAGTTACCTAATGTCATGCGAAAAGGATCCATTATGCACTGTGATTTTTTAGGGTTCCGTACCCTTTTCAAACTTCGATGTACATCATGGAATCTCGGAATCGGCTGCAACGATTTTCATGAAATTTAGTATAGAGGGGGTTTCGGGGGCGATAAATCGATCTAGCTAGGAATCATTTTCATAAAATGTCATTTTATGTGTGTTTTTTGAATTTTTTGAATACCGAGCGAAGCTCGGTCATATAGCTAGTAATCATTACCTAAATGTGTTTATTTGTGTATCTTTTTGTAATAGCTAGGTAAAGTAGGGCGCCGTGACAAAATTTGGACTTGTAACTTGTAAGTGCGCCGCAGGCTGAAAAAGATTGGGAACCCCTGATGTACATATTATATTGTACGTACGTCTGTCCGTGTGTCTGCCTCCAGGCTGTATCGCAAGAACCGCTATAGAGCCTAGACTTAAAAACTTGACATGACATTTTCACAGTATTTCTGTTCCTTAAAATTATTATTTTAACTATTGTTAAAGGAGCTCCTATACAACAAACTTGATTTTTTGGCATTTTTTGCTGGATATCAATAGGTAGGCACTTGAAATTTCCACAAAATCGTTAATAAATTATAAAATATTAAAATGAAATAATAAACTAAGGATTATAAGAGCTCCTTATAAAAAAAAAACACAATTTTTGGCCTACTTTTGCTCTATCACGGTACGGAATTCTTTATGAGCGAGTCAGACTCACACTTGGCCGATTATATTTTATTTTTACGAAGGGATTTTATTTTGTTTAGCTCCAAGTCTACAAACATGACGGTCTAAACTAAAACTAAAACTCAACAAAACTTAGGCCCGTATTTTTGGTCAGTACTCAAGATGCATCTCGGTCTCAAGACACGGTTCAGTAGGCCTACTACGAAACAGTTTTGAGACTCAAACAATCGGACGAAAATGCCGAGTCCCACTCTAACAACGTCATTTTACGTTTGTTAGAGTAGGACGCTGCATTCTCGTACGATTGTTTGAGTCTCAAAACTGTTTCGTGGTATGGCCCCTGGCTCTGTGGACTGTGATTGGTTGGCTGTCAAAATTTGGACCAATCACAGAGCCGAACGGCGTCTTGAGACCGGGTCGCATCTTAAGTACTGACCAAAAATACGGGCCTGTGCGTTTCGTTTCCACATTTATATTATAATATAAAGGATAAATTTACCTACAAGTGCGCTCTCTTTCTATCGCATAACGCGTACCTTTTCTTAAGAAATCAAGGTTTTCGCCTTTTAGGAAACAAAATATTTTTTTTAAATTACTATTGGTATGAATAACAAACCTTTTTATAGTAATATCAAATTTCAGTAAAACAACCTATATTTTATAGTAGTTCTATATTGGATTATAATATTGCAGGAAACTTTTACAATTTAAACATAGTAACTTGTGTTTATTTCTGTGTAGTTTGTGTGTTTCTTTGTATGAAATTGGATTATTTGCTATGTTTGTATAGTTTTTATCTACTATTTGTATTTAAATACCTTATTCAAATATAATAGGTACATATTTCATTGGCTTTTTTAATTGTTCATTTTTATAAGATTTATAACGATTTCGTCACAGCGGTTAAATCAGTATCATATTGTATTAAATTCGTCTATGACCAGTATACAGTAGATACGCGACGAAAAATCTTGCGCGTGCGTCACCGCTCGCTTGTGAGTCCCTTGTGATTTGCCACCCGCGGGTGGTACTTACAGTTCGATGCCTATACGCGCGAGTGGGCCTGCCGTAGATAAAAATGTCAAAGTTAACCATATTAATGAAGTTATGAAACTGAGCATACACATGCAATGTCGGATCAGACAAAGACAAAACTTTTTATACCTTAAACTTAAACTATAACATCTAGCATAGATGAATACTCATTATTTGGGCATGCTATTAGACATGCTTCGCAAATCACAATCATGGCTATAGATTTAAAGTTAATAATATCTCTTCATGCTCAAGTCGCTGAAACGATTTGAATAAAAGGTAAAGATCGCGATTCAAAATTTCATACAATATAGAGTTACGATAGGTAGGTAGGTACTTGGTGGCACGAGACAGAACTTAGGATGATGGCACTGAGATGTAAGTACTACATGGTACTACGTAGTACGTACTTATTATCTCAATGGATGATGGTATATTCTATACATATTACCTACCTATTATAAAACAAAGTCGCTTTTTTCCCCTCATGTCCCTTTGTTCCCTTTCAAGATTTTGATGATTCTTTCAGTGTTAGATAGCTCATTTATCGAGGAAGGCTATAGGCTATATTTCATCACGCTAAGACTAACAGGAGCGAAGAAATAGAGGAAAATGTGGGAAAAATGGGGAAAATTCCTACTGAACACGCTAATCTCAGGAACTACTGGTCCGATTTGAAAAATTCTTTCAGTGTTAGATAGCCCATTTATTGAGAAAGGCTTATAGGCTTTATTTTATCACGCTAAGACTAATAGGAGAATGTGGAAAAAACGGGGGAAATTATTTGAAAGGGCTTATCTCGCAAACTACTGGAGCAATTTTTATGTTATTTGGCACAGATAAGAAGTAGACTACGTGAAGGATCATAGGCTATCGATTTTAATCATTTTTTCAGTGGCTATATATTTTATACCCGTGCGACGCCGGGGCGGGTCGCTAGTTGATTTATAAGCTGTATAACCTAGCAAAATGAAAACTGTAACTAGGTATATAAGGATAAAAATATGAGCATTTAATTTACACATATCAGCGAATGAGAGAAACACTGTTACTCCTGTACTTTTTTTCATTTTATTAGAGTTAAAATAGTTTACTAGCTAAACGTTATCAACTTATCACTTATCGGAATGTAGGCTGTCTGTAGGTATGCAATAATGTACGGTTCCAGCTGGATTTTGAAACGCGTCAGATAAAAGTATAAAGGTGGTAAAGTGTTGATCTTTTTAGCGCCAGAATTTCAGAACCAAATTCTGCAGAGTGTAGACGTAGACCATAGCCCGCCTGGCAAAAAAACTTAAATAATCGGCCAAGTGCAAGTCGGACTCGCGCACTAAGGGTTCCGTACCATTATAGAGCAAAATTAGCCCAAAAATTGTGTTTTTTGTATGGGAGCCCCTCTTAATTTTTTATTTTATTTTAATATTATTATTTAATATTAAAGTGCACATAAAACTTAGGACCTTGAGTAAAATTCAAGTACCTACCTGTTGCCATTATTGATATAGAGCCAAAAAGGACAAAAAAATCACGTTTGTTGTATGGGAGCCCCCCTTAAATATTAATTTTATTTTGTTTTTACTATTTGTTGTTATAGCGGCAATAGATATACACAATCTGTGAAAATTTCAACTTTCTAGCTATTACCGTTCTTGAGTTACAGCCTGAAGACAGACAGACGGACAGACATCGAAGTCTCAGTAATAGGGTCCCGTTTTTACCCTTTGGGTACGGAACCCTAAAAATAACACCTGGCAAAAAGGCGTGACGATCAAAATAAAAAAGTCGTAGCCCCGCCCTCTCTCTATCTCTTTCGCACGTTCCTCTCGCTCTGGCGCTTTGAAACGAAATCTTTTTGTTATTCGATCCCGTGACGCCGTGTGAGGGTGTTGTGATTTAGTGCAATATTAATGGTAAGTGGAATTTTTTAATATTTTCAACCTTTTCGGTGACAAAAATTAGTTTTCGATTTTTAAAAATTACTTTGAATTTTGGTGATTTAGAGTTTTTTCACACCCTTATTTTTGAAAATACACCCGAAACTCCCTTGCGAAGAAATTCGTTTATTGCGCCGGAGCCGTGCATTTTTCCGGTATAAGAATTATCCTATGTCCTTTGGACTTAGGATAATTCTTATACCTTATGGACTCAAGGTATCTAGTATATTTTTCATCAAAATCCGTTCGGCGGAAAAGATAACAGACAGACACACTTTCGCATTTATAATATTAGTATGGACGTGAAAGTATGTCTGTGTGCTACCTCGTCACGCCCAAACCGCTGAACCTATTTTGCAAAATTTTGTCTGGAGATTCTTTGAGTCCTGAGAAAGGAAATAGAATACTTTTTATCCCGGAAAAAATTACGGTTTCTGGCACAACGGACACGAATTTTGGCGCAACGGAGTTGCAGGCTTCATCTAGCTTTTTAATATTTTTAATTTTTTTTGGGTGACTAAAATTCGTTTTCGATGTTTTTAAATTGGCTTCAATTGGCTGTACAATAGTAATTTTATTAAAAAGATTTTGATTTTTTAAGCGCTATAGTCGCTACGAATTCGAGGATAAAAACAGTAAATTAATATTGTGATTAGTGATTCAATTGTTTAAAACCAGCCTTAATAAGGGTTCACGTTAAGTAAAATGTTCAGGTAAAATTATTTCGAAAGACAAATTGACTAATTTCAGGAAATTGACCAAAAAACAATGTGTTTTTTGGAAATTTCCCCAATCATAAAGTTTTGATGAATTTTATTTTTTGAAGATTAATATAACTCCCTATTAAAGTTAAGTAATTATTAAAAGTATCCGAGTGCGAGCTAGTAAAGCTTGATAGAAAACATCGCCGAATGTAAAATACATATTATAGCAAACTAGATGACGCCCGCAACTTCGTTGCGTTTAAATTCAATTATCGCGCCTGAACCGTACATTTTTCCGGGATAAAAAGTATCCTATATCCTTTCCTGGGACTCAAAGCATCTCTATGCCAAATTCCAGCAAAATCTGTTCAGTAGTTTGGGCGTGAAGAGATAACAGACAGACAGACACACTTTCGCATTTCTAATAATTTATTTTAGTAAGTAAGTACGGATCTCAAAATATCTAAATATTTGCTTGAATTGTTACACATAATTTCATAGCAGAAGAACAAACTAGGTATTTAAATTTAAGTTTGAAAATTTATTGCTACCTGTTGCTACTATACTAGCTACCTAGTATAGTAAATTATAACCCGACAGAACTTTGGAAGGTGTTATAATAATGTTTATAAACATCCGTTTAAAAAGCTGATTAGAAATGTTGGAGTACTGTTACAAAGACGACGGCGCCGCCTTAACACCGATAACACAAGAGAACTACGAGTAATATTTTAAATAATGAGTGTGTCTGTCTTTCTTTCTAGTTAAAATAATGTGTATAGACTAGAGAACCAATTTATACTAATATCACGGTAATAATACTCGTATAATATCTTGACCATGCTAATATAATAAATGCAAAAGTGTAGCTTCTTAAAATAACGTGTTACTTGACAGAGAAACAATTTAAAAAAAGTGTGTATGTTTGTGACCTCTTTACGCCTAAACCGCTGAATCGATTTTGATGAAAGATGTAGATATACACTCTGAGTCCCGCGAAAGGACAGCTTTTTTCTCGGAAATATAACTGCACATTTTTTCTACGTGATAAACGGCAAGTGAAGTGAGAAATTACGTAGTTGTACATAAATTAAAATTAGATCATATTAATTGGTTTATCATTTATAAGCTAGACAGACAGACAGACACTTCAAAGCGATATAACTCTGTTAATTCTAGGACTCTACTTTAATTCCCAATTCAATTTACTTTTTTTATTATTAAATAAGCCGGCAAACGAGCAAACGGGTCACCTGATGGAAAGCAATCATCTCGCAACATCAGAAGAGCTGCAGGTGCGTTGCCGGCCTTTTAAGAGGGAATAGGGTAATAGGGGAGGGTAGGGATGGGAAGGGAAGGGAATAGGGGAGGGTAGGGAAGGGAATAGGGTAGGGGATTGGGCCTCCGGTAAACTCACTCACTCGGCGAAACACAGCGCAAACACTGTTTCACGCCGGTTTTCTGTGAGAACGTGGTATTTCTCCGGTCGAGCCGGCCCATTCGTGCCGAAACATGGCTCTCCCACGTAAATTTACTACCTTATTTTAAACCCCCAACCAAATTTACCCCTTCATAATATAACCTTCTTTTCGCAGTCGGTTAAAAGTATTATATGAACGATCCAATGTGTATTACAAGATAGGATGTTATGAAAACTCGGAAAATATTTTCAATTTTCATGAAAAACTCAATTCAAAGAATTATAGTTGCAAAGGTTATACGTTTATTTTATTGTAGTCCCTAAACCACTGATGCAGTTACAATAAATCCGATGTCAATAGATTAGTGCGTAACAAAATATGCCAAATAAGTATCAGTCCACTCTAATCTTTCACTTTAATGAGACAATGTTGTACAAATATATTTAATTAAGATGGTTAATAAAATTCGTTGAGTTATATTTTATTAGTGTAGCTGCAATAGCCGCAAATATTTCCATGACTATGTACCATCGAGGAAATTGATTCCTAGGCAGTTGGTGGACCTAAGTAATTTGGTCGCGTTAAGTCAAACCCATCCAACAGATCACAATTAAACATTCAATTGACATGATCCGGCCAAATGACGTTGGTCTGTCAACTGCCTAGGAATCAATTTCCTCGCTGGTACCTACATAGAAAGTTTTGAGAGAGAAAAATTGGGTAGGCATTCTTGGCAAATTATTCAGTTTTGAATTACCTATTTATAATTCCAATTTCTTTGAATAAATAGTTTCTTATTTCTTAATGTTATAATTTGTATAATTGAGTTATAGTTTTTACTCTACAATTACTCGACATCGACCGTTTTAACCAACATTCGTTAACGTTAATTGTTGATTAAGTATCGCGTTATTTCTTTCGCTCCTGTAATTTAGTGAAAAAAATTAGAATGAATTACTAGAATGTTTTTTTTTCTTTTAGAGTCTAAAATGAAGTCAACGACCATGGAGTCCTGTTCAGACCGGCTGAGTCCTTCCAGCGATTTGACAACAGAGTCAGAAACGTCCCTTCCATTCCCCTACGAACAAAACGGCTTCTACAACGAAGTAAACGACAAACAATTCTTCTCCTGCAAACAAAAATCCCCCAGAAACGAGGAGAGAGCCACAGACGTCAAAAACTTCGAATGCTACCTGTCACCTGTCAAAAACAAGAAATATTTGAATGTGGAAATAAAACTCCCGCCGATAGCGGATAATTTTTTTTCTGCGATCGAAGGCGAAGACCGCATGCGTTACGAGTTAAAAAGTTGCGAGCAAAATCAGATTGAGATGAATAATTTTGAGATACCGATGAGGGAGAATTGTTTCGAGAATGAGAATGTGAGGAGGAATTTGAATTTTAATTCTGAACAAGTGCAGTGTCTTTGTGAGGCGTTACAACAGAAGGGAGATATTGAGACCTTGGCGGCGTTTCTATGGAGTCTCCCGCCTAGCGAGCTGCTAAGAGGAAATGAAACTGTCTTGAGGTAAGGATTCTTGGCATAGTCAAAAATGTGTGACCACTTTTCAGTTTTATAAGCGTGTGAAAATATAAAATATGTAATCCATACTTCCATGCTTAATATTATAAATGCGAAAGTGTGTCTGTCTGTCTGTCTGCTACCTCTTCACGCTCAAACCGCTGGACCGATTTTGCTGAAATTTGGCATGGAGATACTTTGAGTTTCGGGGAAAGGATACTTTTTATCCCAGTACGGTGCCCGCGCGATAAACTAATTTTGGCGTTAAAGTTAAAGTAGCAGGCGTCATCTAGTTAAAGCTGATAAAAGGGTATAAATAAAAATAAAACAGGGTTAAAAAGAAAGTCCTTTCCCGAAAGGACATAGGATACTTTTTGTTCCCGAAAAATGTACGGTCCCCGCGTGGTAAACGAGTTTGAGCGCAACGGAGTTGCGGCTATCATCTAGTAAATAATAAGGGGCTGTTTCATCACTTACAGATAAGTGCCGGGCTATTCACAACTTATCTGACACATACTCCATACTCTATCTGTCATATAAGTTGTGGATAACCTATCCGGAATTTATCAGTAAGTGGTGAAACAGGCCCTTAGAGTTTTAAAATGTTCTGTTCCTGTCTGATACGTTACAAATGTAGTTTGACTGACAATATCTGTACAGAGTGTATCAATCTTATTACTTGTGCGAAATATTGTGACTAGCCTCGTTTGAAACAGACTAACATCTCATACTCTTCTTTTTAACCCTGTTTTTTTGGAAGTGAAAACTTCTTTAGCGGCGTTGAGCACTTTTGTGGGATGGGTAAAAACTGTGAAACTCGCGTCAGATTCTCGTGCTGATCGAAAAACCTTGGAAAAACCGTAAGACGGTTGGAGAGTAGTGTTTTGTGTCGAACTCGAACTCGAACTCGAATTGATTGTAAGGGTTTCGATTAATTAAAAAATCGATTTTTTAAAAATAGATTTTCATAAAAAATGGGTCAAAAATTTAATCGATTGTAAGGGGTTCGATTAATTAAAAAAATCGATTTTTTAAAAATCGATTTTCATAAAAAATGGGTCAAAAATTTAATCGATTGTAAGGGGTTCGATTAATTAAAAAAATCGATTTTTTAATAATCGATTTTCATAAAAAAATGGGTTAAAAAAATGCACAACGTTAATAATCGAGTTTTCACTTCTGCCGGCACTCCCGGAGTGCAACCCGTCTTTTTTTATTTATACCTTTTTATCAGCTATAACTAGATGATGCCTGCTACTTTAACGCCAAATTTAAGTTTATCGCGCGGGCACCGTACATTTTTCTGGGATAAAAAGTATCTTTTCTCCGGAACTCAAAGTATCTCCACAGCAATTTTCAGCAAAATCGGTTTAGCGGTTTGGGCGCCAAGAGGTAACAGACAGACAGATAGACAGACAAACAGACAGACAGACACACTTCCGCATTTATATCTTGGTATGGATGTTATGTTCAAGGACTCAAAGTACCTCCTTACCAAATTTCATCAAAACCGGTTACCTACTTATGTGGTTTAGGCGTGAAGATGGTAACAGACAGACAGACAGACACTCTTCCGTATTTAAAACAGATCAGTTTTTTGCCATAGCTCTTCTTCAGATAAAAGCCTTTTACCACAGATAAGTTACACCGAAGTTAATACTACGTAAGTTTTCCGTATTACTTAAGGCCGTCCCCCGAGCAAACAACCTTGGCCATACATTTGCCGCGTTGCCGAGATCGCACCAAAACCCTATTTTTTTACTCATCTTAGTTAAAAATTGTCCTAAAAAAAATTTAAAACGGGGAATATGTCGTTTATGATATTGTCGATCTATTGGCGTGTGTTTCAAATAAAAGTAATAATTTGTAAAACATAAGGTGATGCTAAATGTATGCTTGACTTTTAATAAATTGGTTTTACTTTGGAAGCTGATATCATGAGCATAATAATCAAAAATAGAAAATTTAAAACGGGGAAAGAAATGTTGATGTACTGAAGATTATTGCTGTATTTTTATTATAACTTTGTAGCTTTCAAATTATGAGTTTATAAGGCTTGAAATACGGTAAATTACGGTATCTCCGTAAGGAACGCCATTAATCCAAGTCTATTTCCAGGGCGCGCGCTCTCGTGGCCTACCATCGAGGTGTCTTCCAGGAGCTATACGCGATACTGGAGACCCACACCTTCCCACCACGTCACCACACCGACCTGCAGAATCTGTGGTTTCGAGCGCACTATAAGGAGGCGGAGAAGGTTAGGGGGAGGGCTCTAGGTGAGTTGTTTCGAGCGCACTATAAGGAGGCGGAGAAGGTTAGGGGAGGGCTCTAGGTGAGTTGTTTCGAGCGCACTATAAGGAGGCGGAGAAGGTTAGGGGGAGGGCTTTAGGTGAGTTGTTTCGAGCGCACTATAAGGAGGCGGAGAAGGTTAGGGGGAGGGCTCTAGGTGAGTTGTTTCGAGCGCACTATAAGGAGGCGGAGAAGGTTAGGGGGAGGGCTCTAGGTGAGTTGTTTCGAGCGCACTATAAGGAGGCGGAGAAGGTTAGGGGGAGGGCTCTAGGTGAGTTGTTTCGAGCGCACTATAAGGAGGCGGAGAAGGTTAGGGGGAGGGCTCTAGGTGAGTTGTTTCGAGCGCACTATAAGGAGGCGGAGAAGGTTAGGGGGAGGGCTCTAGGTGAGTTGTTTCGAGCGCACTATAAGGAGGCGGAGAAGGTTAGGGGGAGGGCTCTAGGTGAGTTGTTTCGAGCGCACTATAAGGAGGCGGAGAAGGTTAGGGGGAGGGCTCTAGGTGAGTTGTTTCGAGCGCACTATAAGGAGGCGGAGAAGGTTAGGGGGAGGGCTTTAGGTGAGTTGTTTCGAGCGCACTATAAGGAGGCGGAGAAGGTTAGGGGGAGGGCTCTAGGTGAGTTGTTTCGAGCGCACTATAAGGAGGCGGAGAAGGTTAGGGGGAGGGCTCTAGGTGAGTTGTTTCGAGCGCACTATAAGGAGGCGGAGAAGGTTAGGGGGAGGGCTCTAGGTGAGTTGTTTCGAGCGCACTATAAGGAGGCGGAGAAGGTTAGGGGGAGGGCTTTAGGTGAGTTGTTTCGAGCGCACTATAAGGAGGCGGAGAAGGTTAGGGGGAGGGCTCTAGGTGAGTTGTTTCGAGCGCACTATAAGGAGGCGGAGAAGGTTAGGGGGAGGGCTCTAGGTGAGTTGTTTCGAGCGCACTATAAGGAGGCGGAGAAGGTTAGGGGGAGGGCTCTAGGTGAGTTGTTTCGAGCGCACTATAAGGAGGCGGAGAAGGTTAGGGGGAGGGCTCTAGGTGAGTTGTTTCGAGCGCACTATAAGGAGGCGGAGAAGGTTAGGGGGAGGGCTCTAGGTGAGTTGTTTCGAGCGCACTATAAGGAGGCGGAGAAGGTTAGGGGGAGGGCTCTAGGTGAGTTGTTTCGAGCGCACTATAAGGAGGCGGAGAAGGTTAGGGGGAGGGCTCTAGGTGAGTTGTTTCGAGCGCACTATAAGGAGGCGGAGAAGGTTAGGGGGAGGGCTCTAGGTGAGTTGTTTCGAGCGCACTATAAGGAGGCGGAGAAGGTTAGGGGGAGGGCTCTAGGTGAGTTGTTTCGAGCGCACTATAAGGAGGCGGAGAAGGTTAGGGGGACGGCTCTAGGTGAGTTGTTTCGAGCGCACTATAAGGAGGCGAAGAAGGTTAGGGGGAGGGCTCTAGGTGAGTTGTTTCGAGCGCACTATAAGGAGGCGGAGAAGGTTAGGGGGAGGGCTCTAGGTGAGTTGTTTCGAGCGCACTATAAGGAGGCGGAGAAGGTTAGGGGGAGGGCTCTAGGTGAGTTGTTTCGAGCGCACTATAAGGAGGCGGAGAAGGTTAGGGGGAGGGCTCTAGGTGAGTTGTTTCGAGCGCACTATAAGGAGGCGGAGAAGGTTAGGGGGAGGGCTCTAGGTGAGTTGTTTCGAGCGCACTATAAGGAGGCGGAGAAGGTTAGGGGGAGGGCTCTAGGTGAGTTGTTTCGAGCGCACTATAAGGAGGCGGAGAAGGTTAGGGGGAGGGCTCTAGGTGAGTTGTTTCGAGCGCACTATAAGGAGGCGGAGAAGGTTAGGGGGAGGGCTCTAGGTGAGTTGTTTCGAGCGCACTATAAGGAGGCGGAGAAGGTTAGGGGGAGGGCTCTAGGTGAGTTGTTTCGAGCGCACTATAAGGAGGCGGAGAAGGTTAGGGGGAGGGCTCTAGGTGAGTTGTTTCGAGCGCACTATAAGGAGGCGGAGAAGGTTAGGGGGAGGGCTCTAGGTGAGTTGTTTCGAGCGCACTATAAGGAGGCGGAGAAGGTTAGGGGGAGGGCTCTAGGTGAGTTGTTTCGAGCGCACTATAAGGAGGCGGAGAAGGTTAGGGGGAGGGCTCTAGGTGAGTTGTTTCGAGCGCACTATAAGGAGGCGGAGAAGGTTAGGGGGAGGGCTCTAGGTGAGTTGTTTCGAGCGCACTATAAGGAGGCGGAGAAGGTTAGGGGGAGGGCTCTAGGTGAGTTGTTTCGAGCGCACTATAAGGAGGCGGAGAAGGTTAGGGGGAGGGCTCTAGGTGAGTTGTTTCGAGCGCACTATAAGGAGGCGGAGAAGGTTAGGGGGAGGGCTCTAGGTGAGTTGTTTCGAGCGCACTATAAGGAGGCGGAGAAGGTTAGGGGGAGGGCTCTAGGTGAGTTGTTTCGAGCGCACTATAAGGAGGCGGAGAAGGTTAGGGGGAGGGCTCTAGGTGAGTTGTTTCGAGCGCACTATAAGGAGGCGGAGAAGGTTAGGGGGAGGGCTCTAGGTGAGTTGTTTCGAGCGCACTATAAGGAGGCGAAGAAGGTTAGGGGGAGGGCTCTAGGTGAGTTGTTTCGAGCGCACTATAAGGAGGCGGAGAAGGTTAGGGGGAGGGCTCTAGGTGAGTTGTTTCGAGCGCACTATAAGGAGGCGGAGAAGGTTAGGGGGAGGGCTCTAGGTGAGTTGTTTCGAGCGCACTATAAGGAGGCGGAGAAGGTTAGGGGGAGGGCTCTAGGTGAGTTGTTTCGAGCGCACTATAAGGAGGCGGAGAAGGTTAGGGGGAGGGCTCTAGGTGAGTTGTTTCGAGCGCACTATAAGGAGGCGGAGAAGGTTAGGGGGAGGGCTCTAGGTGAGTTGTTTCGAGCGCACTATAAGGAGGCGGAGAAGGTTAGGGGGAGGGCTCTAGGTGAGTTGTTTCGAGCGCACTATAAGGAGGCGGAGAAGGTTAGGGGGAGGGCTCTAGGTGAGTTGTTTCGAGCGCACTATAAGGAGGCGGAGAAGGTTAGGGGGAGGGCTCTAGGTGAGTTGTTTCGAGCGCACTATAAGGAGGCGGAGAAGGTTAGGGGGAGGGCTCTAGGTGAGTTGTTTCGAGCGCACTATAAGGAGGCGGAGAAGGTTAGGGGGAGGGCTCTAGGTGAGTTGTTTTTTTACCCGACTACGAAAAAAAAGGTTATGATTTTGACTACGTTGCTTTGTGGCATCTGTTCCTGAACTTTTAAGGAGTCTAGACCAGTGGCGTAACTATGACATCCGGTGCCCGTGGCAAATTGATGGGGCCCTATCAGTAGAATCTTTACGTTAATAATAAAACAATGTTTAAAAAAAATCTGACCTCACGGCCTTTTGGGCCGGGGCCCTTTTGGGTCGGGGGCCCGTTTTGCCAGCCCTGCGCCACCCTATAGTCATCTATAGTTACGCCACAGCTGGTCTAGACACGCGGAGTGTGGCAGCCATTATTTTTAATCGACTACTCCGAAGCAAACCCTTCTTGTTGGTTATCATTTTGACTAGTGTGTGCTATGGATGTTCATTGTTCATCTTTTAACTCATTACTATCTTCTACTTATCACAATTAGGGCCTGTTTCACCACATGATGATAAAGTGCCGGATAGGCTATATCCACAACTTTTTTTAAAGATTCACCATACATCTGTCAAGTGGAGGATAGCCTATCCTGCACTTATCAGGAAGTAGTGAAATAGGCCCTTAGACAAATAAGGTGTCGTTGGAAGCCATTTGACCCTCCTTTGGTTGTAGGTTACATTACGTCACATTAAAATGGCTGCTCTGTAGGCCCTAGGCCTAGGGAATTAATAAGTAAAGAAAAAAAATCTTGGCGGTGTTGTGTGGGGTATCAATTGAAAGAGCTGTGTTAACATATTTGAAATATTATGCGTTTTTACGTAGTCGGGTATTAAATTTTTAAAATAATTAACTGTCGAGTTTAGTTAATTTAATTCTCTTTCCATTTTTGCTACCCTAATGCTTCTTTAAACAAAGCGTTTCTCCTTACCAACGACACGACGCAATGCAACACATTAGGTACACAACAGTGCGCTTTTCGCGTCTTTCTGCCGCGCACGTAAAACTCTGGAACGAACTGTCACCAGCAGTATTTCCGGACCTATACGACCTGCAAACCTTCAAGAATAGAGCGTATTCCCTCTTAAAAGGCCGGCAACGCACCTTTTTTTTTATCGTTGGGGGAATGCATTTACGCATCCCCGGGGCCTGGGGAGGACCACCGAGGTATGTGGGACTGCCCGGGGCGGACGTAGAATCCGCACCCGGGACTACCCACTAAAACCCCAACGGTGTTCCTGCTCCTGAAGGTGGGACTACGGGAAACGCGTGATACACGACCGCAGCCCCACCACCTCTGCCTCTTTGGGCTCTACTCGTGGAAACACCACATTCCACACCACTCCGCGACGATGCGCTGGAACACCTAGCGCATCGTGGCCTACCCGGGACTCGTTGTTAAACCCCATTTTAGGCTGGGTCGACCTTGTGCCCTAGTGGCCTGAACTCACCGAGTGACCATGCAGCCTATCACCGGGCACAAAAGCTTAGGCTTCGGGGCCCACAGGCCCATCCATCTCACATGCACACACAGAATTACACACACAAACACGCATACCGGCGTTCAGCCACCCCTCCCGTGTCACCAAGAAAACGCTCACGATGGCACGGGGGAGGTGCCCAGGGACACGACGTGGACGGACCGGTATCGCCCCCCCGTCAACGCACCTGCAGCTCTTCTAATGTTGCGAGTGTCCATGGGCAACGGTAGTTAATGCTTTCCATCAGACCCGTTTGCCCGTTTTTCCCCTTAATATTTTATTAAAAAAAAAACAACGAAAAGCTTCTCAGGGAGATTTTTCATCCAGGTGCGGTAGACAAATACAGACTCCGCAAGAAGTATCCTCTGCCGAAGACCATCTGGGACGGAGAAGAAACGGTCTACTGCTTCAAGGAGAAGAGTAGAAACGCACTTAAAGACTGCTACTATAGGAACAGGTATGTGTTTAGTGTTACTAAATTTTTTCTTTGTAGTTTCCACAAACTGTAACATACCTATTTCATCATCTAGCTATTATATTTGACTATACATACAATTCACATACTTTTAAAGCTATTGCATAGCTTGAAAAAATGTGGATCAAACGGGCTTTGCGAGGCGACTGAATCAAGAAATTCCGTAACGCAAAATACCTAACAACCGCTCCGAACGGCATAGCGGTGTTGCCGTGCATCGTGTATTACCACAGAATACATACTTATTAGTTTTTTTTATATTATTATTAAATAAAGGGGCAAACGAGCAAACAGGTCACCTGATGGTAAGCAACTACCGTCGCCCATGGACACTAGCAACATCAGAAGAGCTGCAGGTGCGTTGCCGGCCTTTTAAGAGGGAATACGCTCTCTTCTTGAAGGTTTGCAGGTCGTATAGGTCCGGAAATACTGCTGGTGACAGTTCGTTTAACAAGTATTACTAAGCGGGCCCCTAGAGTCTAGAGTCTAGAATTCTAGACGATCAATTTTACTGTGCAATATCACGTATTATTGACCATAATATTATAGAGTTGATATTGAACGCGCCCGCCTTTCAATCTTATTCTTCAATAAAATTGAAGCGTGATATTGCACCATTCTAGCAAATGTCACACATTGGGGCCGGCTTAGAGTTTAGACTAGACGTATGCGAATTATAATTATTACAGAAGCATATAAAAATAATGCTATGCAATAGTAATTATACCGCGGCAGTCCTCGAGTGTCACACGTATTTTTTCCCTTAAGATTTGAACAAACCTTGTAAGTTGTACCCTTCATCATCAATTTCCCTACAGGTACCCAACTCCTGACGAGAAGCGGGCCCTAGCCAAGAAGACAGGACTGACTCTTACCCAGGTGTCCAACTGGTTCAAGAACAGACGCCAGAGGGACAGGACACCACAGCAGCCAAGTAGATCGTGAGTAGACCAGACTTTTAAGCCGACTTCCAAAAAGGAGGAGGAAATATTTTCGGCTGTGGATATTTTTAGAGTTACGAACGTAAAATATGTCTCATACTCTGAGACATAATATTTTAATACATCATTATTATTTGATGTTAAGAAGTTATTTACTAGCTAGTAGCTGTGCCCCGCGGTGTTACCTACGGTTTATTAGGGTAAACAAATTGTGACATATTCCCGCAGTCAAACGCTAATCACTTATCCATGGCACTCACACAACTCCATACAGTATTAAAATACCTACAGCCAGACAGACAGAAAAACTTTCGCATTTACATAAATTAAACGGAAAATATACTTTTTTGTAGTATCCGTACTAATATTATAAATGCGAAAGTGTATCTGTCTGTCTGTCTGTCTGTCTGTCTGTCAGCTGTCTGTCTGTCTGTCTGTCTGTTACCTCTTCACGCTTGAACCGCTGACCCGATTTTGCTGAAATTTGGCATGGAGATACTTTGAGTCTCGAGAAAGAACACAAGCCCATAGGATAGTTTTTGTCCCGGAAAAATGGAGCCCGCAACTCCATTCTTCCGTCATCTAGTTTTCTATAATTAAGGGAGATCGCAGACGTCACACTTTTTGTGTGATCGAGTCTGCGGCTTACATACAGTCCGCATGGCGCGCGCCATCAGACTGTATGTAATGTCGGCACTACATATAGGCGAACGCGTTGGCCTACGCGTTGGCCAACGCGTCGGCACAATGTGTAGAACGGGCGACTCGCGCGTTGGCGGTAGGTATTTATTTAGGTGTTTATTTGCAAGTTGCCTAATGCCTTTGCTGTCTTATTTTATAATGCCTGCTTTTCAAATCCACTGCTTTATATTATTATGCTGGGTAGTATTATAAATGTAGGTAATTTCACCCGCATTATATTTATTTCTCATTTTGTTTTGCTGACATTGTCAAACAAATCACTGCTTGAAATAATTTTGTCTCTGACGGCTGACAGTGACAGTGACAACCTATGACAAATGTCAGTATAATGCATTCCGTTTTACATTATGAACAATTTTATAGTGTTTTGATTTTGTACTTTTTGTAATTTTTTTTTTCTTTTCTTTTTTATATTATTACTTTTTGATCTGACTAGCGCATGTTTAAATATACATATATAAATTTTAATGTAAATCATGATACATTACACTGTAGTATGTATAAGGTGTTTTTAAGCAGAGTAATTTTTAAGGAGCTTTATAATTCTATATTAAGTATTATTGTAAAGTGTTATATCATTTGTATTTATTATATTATAATATATTATTGAGTACTTTATTAATATTTTAGCTATTTATAATAATATATTTTATTTATTTAACATACTTCTAAACTGCCATGAACAACAGTTCGGACACATCCTTAGATGAGTTTTTTTCTGCTTCCTCATTATGTAGCAACGACAGTTTCAGTGATTCGTTTACTCCACTAAGGGATACCATTTTAAATAATTTTGCTACAGTCAAAAATTGTTTCAAGGCCGTACATATTAATGCACAAAGCATTCCAGCTCATTACTCAGATATGCTGGCCTCCTTTGATCAAGTTGATGTTGATGCCATCTTGGTGTCGGAGACGTGGCTTAAACCATGCTTGCCATCCACCTGTTACAGTCTGCCAGGTTATAAATTAATTCGCAACGATCGCGTCGGAAGGGGTGGGGGTGGGGTTGCGATCTATTTACGTTCCGACATTCCTTTTACAGTTATCAGTTCGTCAGCCCAGCCTCCGCCACTAGATGCATTAGAATATTTAGTTGTTGCGGTTGAAATATCCTTCAGCACTAAAATACTTCTGGGCGTGTTCTACTGTCCATCAATGCATCACAACTACTTTGCATCCCTTGAGAACTTACTTGAATCATACAAACCCGACTACACAAATTCTATTATAATGGGTGACTTTAATACTTGTATGGTGAAAGATGACAGTAGATCAAAAACCCTCAAGTCTATTTTAGACTCCTTTGACCTGAGTTTATTGCCACTCAATCCAACACACTGTTCTCCAGGTTGCCGCCCTTCCTTGTTGGATCTCATCATCGTATCATCGCCAAATTCTGTAACTAAACATGGCCAGAGTTCAGCTGAAATGTTCTCTTACCACGACTTAATTTATGTTGCTTTTAACGTTCGTGTACCTAAACCTAGACGCAAAGTGCTTTTTCAACGTAACTTTTCCTCGTTAAATATTGACAGTTTGAGAGAAGACACACTCAACGTTGATTGGTCAGCACTGTATGCAACGGAATCGGCTGATACGAAGGTGGAAATGTTTAATAGCCTTCTTAAATCGTTATACGACAAACACGCTCCTATAAAACCAGTTAGGATTAAGCATCTCCCGGCTCCTTGGTTGACCGATGGTATTAGGTCTCTTATTAACGCCAAACATGCTGCTAAAGCGAAGTACAAAAAAACTAATACCATTGAGCATCGCGATCGGTATATCAAATTGCGAAACAAGTGCAATACTATGTGTCGCGATGCTCAGCGTCGACATATACACTCATCCATCGAGAATGGCGACCCCGCGAAAACGTGGAAGTTTCTGAAGTCCCTCGGCATCGGCAAAAGTCACAACTCTGATAACTCGTGTAATATTGACATTAACTTAATTAATAAACATTTCTCTTGTACTTCTAATTTAGACCCGGACGTTAAAGTGCAAACCTTAAATAAAATTTCTCATATGCCGATTTCGATCTCCGATCAGTTCTGTTTTGTTCCATTTACAGAGTGCGAGGTTAAGAGACACGTCATGGCGATAGCTTCGAACTCCGTTGGTGATGATGGCATCAGTCGCAGAATGATTGTCCCGATCCTTGACCTAATTTCACCCGTCCTTTTGCATATTTTCAATCATTGTATATCCACTTGCTCCTTTCCTGATACTTGGAAATCTGCCCACATTATTCCCTTACCAAAATCCATTCGTCCTAAAGTTGCTTCTGATTTCCGTCCAATATCAATCCTCCCTTTCCTATCAAAAGTACTAGAGCGACTCATATATCACCAACTTACAAAACACGTTACCGATAATAACCTCCTTAGCGCCTATCAGTCCGGATTTCGTAAAGGCCATAGTACCACTTCGGCCCTGGTTAAGGTGGCAGACGATATTCGATCTGGTATGGATAATAAGAAGCTTACCATTCTTACTTTACTTGATTTCAGTAACGCGTTCAATTCTATCGACCATGATATACTTGTTGGTCTGTTAGCGTCTCTTAATCTTTCTCCTTCTGTGATTCAATTACTTCGGAGCTACCTTGGGGGTCGTCGGCAGAGAGTTAAAATTTCGGAATCTTTTTCAGACTGGACCGATACTACTGCCGGTGTTCCTCAGGGTGGCGTCCTTTCTCCATTGCTTTTCGCGCTTTTTATTAATTTTATCACACTAATTATTTCTGTTTATTTTCATTTGTACGCAGATGATCTGCAAATTTATACCCAGTCAACTCTGGATGCATTACCTGCAGCCGTGAATGTTATAAATCGTGACTTATCAGCTATATGTGACTGGAGCAAAGAATATGGACTTCTGATCAACCCCGTTAAGTCGCAGTTAATAATACTGGGCAGTCCAGGGCTTGTATCGAGAATTGACTGGGCCACTCTACCTTCAGTGTCTATGAACGGTATAATAATACCATACAGTAAGATTGTTAAGAATCTTGGCGTTTTCTTTGATGAGCATCTATCCTGGTCATATCAACTGAAGGAGATTAGTAGGAAAGTTTACTCAACGTGGCATTCTCTGAAGCGACTTCGGTATTTACTGCCGGTACCTACTAAAGTAGCCTTGGCAGAATCACTATTTCTGCCCCTTTTCGACTACGCGGATGCTTGCTTCATCAACTTGACCGAAGACCAACTTAACAAACTTGAGCGCCTTCAGAATCTTTCAATTAGGTTTATTTTTGGCTTGCGAAAGTTTGATCGTGTATCTGAGTTCCGCAAGAGACTTAAATGGTTACCCATCCGCCTTCGTCGTAATGCCCGTGCACTCTCCTTCCTTTATAACATCCTATTTGATTCCAACTTTCCTAAATACCTAAAAGAAATCTTCAACTTCCGTTCCCCCGACAGGCATGAGCTGCGTTCCTCAAAAAGACTCCTCCTTGATATCCCTATCCCCCACACCAAGTATTTCCACTCATCCTATTCCGTACAATCCGTCTTACTCTGGAACTCTCTCCCCACCAACATAAGACTATCAAAAACATTAAACACATTCAAGTCATCCCTTAAAGAATACTATCTCAATACCTCTTCGTAATGGCATTACGTTAATTGATTTGGAACTGTGTATAATTTTCAGGTGTTATTATACGTAAATCATATCTAGTATTTATTTTATGTTATCTACAATATTAAATATTAAGTATGTATGTAATAGTATTATTGATAAAATATATTTTATTTTATAATATTTTGTATGTAATATTGCGTTATAATATATTGCGTTATAGTATTTTTTTATTTTATTTTATTATTATAATATATGACCGTATTTATACATATTATATTGTTATTTACAATGTTTAGTTTTAAGCCTTTATTTCTAATATTTTTATACTTTAAGCACAACGCCCTTTTCTCCAGCAATTTGCTTCTTTCTAACAAAGGTTGCCTGGAAGAAATTGCTATGTAGTAATAAGGCCGCCTTTGTGTGCTCTCGCCATTTTATGTCTTTTTATTATGTATGTTGTTATTGTAACTATGATTGTGCACAATAAAGTATTCATTCATTCATTCATTCATTATTTAGACGTTGGCCGACGCGTTTTGTCGGCACTACATATAGGCGAACGCGTTGGCCAACGTGTAGGCCAACGCGTTCGCCTATATGTAGTGCCGACATAAGCCGCAGACTCGATCACACAAAAAGTGTGACGTGTGCGATCTCCCTAAAAGTCGCAACACTGGCAAATTCTTATGCTTTTCAAATTCCCATTAAAAACAAACTCGTTCGATTTTCAAACTGTAACATTATCCCCATAAAACTGCCATAACTGACCTTGAATTGAGAACAAAGGAGTTATACAACAACAATCAGTTTTGTTCAAATATTATATTATTGTGGTAGCTATAAGTTGTATACAGTATACGAGGTAGCTTAATATAGGAATTAAGATGCCGTCGCGGTCTTAACTTTTAACAGCAGCAAGGTTTTATTTCTACGAAAGAATAGACAAAGTGACAGATAGTTGCAGGAAATGTCAGTTTGTCCGAGGTTTGTCCCTAAGATCTGTCAGTATCCCATATCCATACCAATATAATACGCTTCACACCACGTCAGTCTGGCCCCGTGCTAAGTACCTAAAGGACTTGTGTTACAGCTACCAGACAACGGAAATATATTTATCACTTTTATACTATACATATATTTAAGATTTTTTTTTATATCATACACATATTTAATACACATCCAGACCCGGGGACGTTGAAAACTTTTTGTTCCGTCGGCGGGATTCGAACCCGCGACCCCCGGCTTGAGCTACCAACGCGCTCACCACTGAGCCACAGAGGTCGTCAATATTATAAAATATGCGATAGAGCAGGGGGTGCGCCGTGGAAAGGCAAGAGGGGCGCCGTGAGTCGATCCTCCATCATTATCCATAGCAACAAATATTATAAAATTATTATATGAATTATTAAACAAAGCAGGCAGATGATTAAATATTAATTGTTTACTATTATTTACTTGCTTAACGTAATTATGGTTATTATTATTAAGTAAAGGTGTTTATTTATGTATATTTTTGTAATAGCTAGGTAGAGTAGGGCGCCGTGACAAAATATGGACTTGTAAACTTGCGCCGCAGGCTGAAAAAGATTGGGAACCCCTGCGATAGAGTGTCTGTTTGTCTGTTCACGTCTAAACCGCTGATCCGATTTTGCTAAAAGGTATGGAGATACTTTGAGTCCCGGGAGGACATAGGATACTTTTTATCCCGGAAAGATGTACGGTTCCCGATAAACCAATTTTGGTGCCAGGGCCCCCGTAAGGGCTACTGTGGCACCTGTGTGCAAAAAAAGGATTTTGGCGCCCCTTAAGAAGGCGATTTGGCGCCCCTAGAGGATGGCGCCCGTGTGCATTGCACACATAACACATTGCACATAATATGGTAGCGCTGTTTGGCGCAACTGAGTTGCGGGCGTCATCTAGTATTTTTTATTATTATCTTCTTCCCCATACCCACAATATAGACATAATCTGTCTACTCTGCCCATACCTACTGTGATAGTGATAATAAACTATCACAGCAGTTAAATGTAATTAATTCAAAATATTATGTCAATGAATTAATTACATTTAAAAGTAATGAATGTTCCACTCTGAGTGCGGCAAAAAGAGTAGATTATAATAAAATGTATAACGTTGTATAAAGCGTCTCCCAGACAGACGCGGCCGGCAGTGGCGGTGGCGCGGGCGGTCAGTTGGATGACTTGAGAGTTCTAGGAACGACACAGACACACGCGGCCACGCGGCCAAGCCATTCAACTGACCGCCACCGCCACCGCAGGCCGCGTCTGTCTGCAAGACGCTTTATGCAAGTAATTTAAAGTTCAAAGATTTATAATAGGCATTAGGTATGGTCACAATAGACATAACTACGTATGGTCATTATATTCTGACCATTTTTTTATCCTAGCTGACAAAAAAGATAGCCACTTGGCCACTTGTGCGAAATTTGAAAAGCCACCGCTGGTCATTAAACCGTCATTAATCAATTTGAAACAAACAGAAAGTTGCATGTGTGTTATTTTTTTAAGGACATCTTTAGCAAGCAATGAATTTCTGTCCGTTTTTTTTTAGATTTTAGACAAACAAATGTGCGTTTGGTACTCTTAAAATTTTACCGAAAGAGCCAGGGGCAGTTCGTCATTTTATAAAAGCTGAAAGTTTTTCCGCACGTCATGTCCTCTTTATTAGAATTTAGAGGTAAGAACGACCAGTGGTAGTCTACCAGCTTCGATAAAATTTTAAGCTCTATAATTCTTTTCCAATCTTTTATTCGGGATAACTCTAGGAATCTCGACTTCCTTTTACCGTACAATCAAGACAGTTGCTTCCCACTGCCAGACAAAATTTAATCTTCTCCTTAAAGTTAAAACTTTCAGCTTTATTAAAATGACCAAGGTCTTGCTGCCCTGGATTTATTCTTAAAAGTTGTGTCCTATACTTTAATAAAAAAAAAACTATATTTTTTCAGTGACGTCCTCGTCCCAGCACAGTACGTGGGTCCTCAGAGCGGACTCGCCCAGAGCTTCCTCCCAAACGCCTACTACAAGATACAGGATACACACTACCTCCATGGGAATGGATCTTGAATAATGCCATATTGAAAAAAATCATTAGTAGGTGCTTATTCCTGTTTTAAAAGAATTTAATATCTTGTACTTATAAAACTTAAAAGTTATAATATAAAACAAAAATGCTCACCGCATTGATGTCTTTCAGTACTGTATTTTTTCCTAAATCAAATTTTTAGCTTAAAGGTGCGGGTCGCGGGAGCAGGGATCACCGAGAGCATTCGCTTGTAATGTAACGTTACAGAGTCGAGCATTACAATGGTCAATGCGCACCTTGTAATGATACAAAACCGAGCATTACAATGCGCACCTTGTAATGACTAATCTTATATATAAACATGGATTTTCAAATGTGTTAGTCGCGCTAAAACTCGAAAACGGCTGAACGGATTGGGCTGATTTTAGTTTTAAAATATTCGTAGAAGTCCAGGGAAGGTTTTTAAGTGACCTGTGACACGAAGTTCACCGGGACAGCTAGTAAAATATAATAATACAGTGTGTAATATCAAGATCCAAGTACAACTTGTAACATCAACTAACTAGCTAGCTACGGAATGCTCAAAGTCGAATATGTTATATACCAGTAGCGCTAGCACGGCGACCAGCGGAAATGCGAAAGTATAGACAAACCGTGGACATAAACCTAAGGTGCCGTTCCGATCTTTACCGCGGCTAATCGCGACCGACAAAAATTTAATTAAAATGCCACTTTATGACAGACTATAGTATATGTCATAATGTAGGATATTATTCCAATTTTTAGGACTATAGTCTGTCATAAAGTGGCATTTTAATTGAATTTTTCGGAACTAAAAAAGATCGGAACGGCACCTTAAGTTTATCTCCACAGTTTGTAACTATAGTCTGTCATATGGCATTTTAATTGAATTTTTCGGAACGAAAAAAGATCGGAACGGCACCTTAGGTTTATTTCCACAGTTTGTCTATACCTACTTTCGCATTTCCGCTGGTCGCCGTGCTAGCGCTACTGGAGTTAGTATTGTAATGTAATTCTCATTGAAGTAGAAGCTTTAGTGTGCTCAAAAACGAATCTATAATGTTCCGTATTACAAGTAACTGCTCGCGGTGAACCTTAAAATTAAATTTTGGTTTTTCAAATTTGGAAAAAGGTTTTATATTCGATCCGTGGTTTTTTATTGCTTTCTTGGGAATTTGTAAATAATAAAAAGTAAGTCGTAGAAGTTGAAGAAAAAAAGCCATTAATTTGCCATATAGGTACTTAATATACCTACTTAAGTTAGCGTTAGTAGAAATAGTACCTAGCTATAATTGTAGTTAAGGCCGCATATAACGAGGACTAGTGAAATTTCATGTTTTTATTTTCACTAGAACTTTGACCAGAAGTAATTATAAGCATTTTAACATTTTTTGTAGGTTTGTTACGTTCCTTACCAAGGCCCCAGTCATCTTAGAATTTTGATTTAAGACGACGCCTTGATAATTTGGCTGTAGCGATGCCGATTTTTCTCAGCAATGACTAAAGCTAAGAAATTGAAGTTCATTGTCAGTATTCATCATGTCTTTGTCTTTGAATTGCCCATAGCATAACACGATTGGACAACTTTTATAGCACAGAATAATCAATCGAAAAGACCTCTGTAAAAAAAGGGATTCCTATTTTTCCAACGGAGGAGAGTGATTTAAGGTTCCAAAATTTGTACATAAATTGGTTCAAGCATGCACTTTAATTTGTGCATAGCTTATATGAAATGTATTTATGGTTTTTAAATTAAGCGACAAAAACCATTTTGTCGCTCACGCCCTTTCCATTTTTTGCTGTTCCATTGCTTGTTTTCTATGAGAGGCCGGGCCGGCCTCTCATAGAAAACAAGCAATCTAAAACATATCCAACACGGTTTCTTACTTTAACGCTGCGTCACCTTAAATCCATTTACCACTAAAAAAAGAGTAATAAAGAATACTATTTTCAAAATTTTATTTCGACTAGAATTCAGCGAAAATAAACGTAGGAAAAAATATTTTTATACAAAAATGTTTAAATTATGATTTCGAAGGTTAGGGTTAGCTTCGTTTTTGATATATAATAACAATAATAAAGATAAATCGTTTTGATCACAAATTCGAACGATTTATTGATTTTCGAATGCAACGCCTGCTTTCAATATTTGCCATAACAATTCCACAGGCGCTTTGATGGATAATAATTGAATGACATCTGCAGTGAAATCTGTCTTTCAGTGACTGATTGTCTATTACAGAAAAACTAGAGGATGTTCACAAATATATCCCAGTATACTGGCCAGAGCTCTTTAAGCCTAGAATCGTCGTGGTCCCATACTGTTGATTCGTTTCGAAATATTTGCCAGTGCATTGTCGTATACTTAAATGTGTTTATTGTGATGTGATTATAATACGTTACACTTGTCTTACTAGTGGAATACCAGTACAATACAGTGCGGCGTCGTAAGATGACGTCTTGATCACTGGTAAGTAAACTGGGTTTTATTTCAGAACATAGGCAATATGTTTGGTTTACAAATATTACAATGGAGTTTTGGCGGGCATGTGAAAGAGTGCTGTTGTGTTTTTGTATTATTTTCCTAAAATTGTGTTAGCTGGGTTTTTAATGTGTAATATTGGTAGAATATTAACCATTAGATATTCGTGTTCATGCACAAGTGTAGGAAAGTGATGTAATATCCAGAAACGTGCTATTTTGTGTTCCCTCCAAAACTCCATCGAAAGTTTCAGTAAAGCGTCTACCACTTTACTGAATCGACGAACTTGACTCCTGTGACTGTATTGACTTTTACTTAGACTTTGACTAGACTTTAGACCTGACGATACATGAAAACGATGATGAAAATTATAATAGGAGGAATATGGTTTTCCCGCCATATTCCTTACCTTTTTACCTTGTCTGTGGCACAACATACACATCCTTTGTGTCAAGTTGCCAAAAAAGAAGAAAAAAAAAAACAAAAATTACAATATTGTTTTGTAACTTAATATTTGGTGAGAGACTACCTTATTAGGTATCTTATTGATATATATTTGATAATTTACATTCGCCAAACGATCATTTATACGTTTTTGGTAGGTTTTAAAGTCATAAATGCAAAAATCACGGCTAATAATAAACAGAGTGTCTCAACACAGAGACACATTTTGAGGGATGTGTTAAAACATTGTAAAATGATAATGATATTATTATGTTAAACAACAATTTTATCGAACATGTCCAATCCATAGCAATAGAAAGATATATCTAACATCTTATAGTCAAGGAGCCCTAGAACATTTTTTTAATACTAACAAGCAAATTTTTTGTGAGTAGCTTTATTTTGATAAGACAAACAACTTTTTTATCTGCGAAAAAATCTTGAAAGTGGTAGCTAACAGAGATAGAAAGGATTTCATAATTTGATTTGATGGTCCTAAAATATGGATTGTTCAATTTATAGAACAATGTTACTCTTAAATTATATAACAATTAACCTACCAATATACAAAAAATCAGCTGGTTAGGGTTCATTAGGGTTCTGTAATTAACAAAACTTGGTTGACTACGGTACCCTAAAACGGAAGGTTTTTCGCAGATAAAAAAGTTGTTTGTCTTATCAAAATGAAGCTACTCACAAAAATTAGCTTGTTAGTAATAAAAAAAATCGGTTGTCTGTAAAGTCGGTTTACTGACGATAGTTGAACGTGACAACGTATGACGTTGTCACGTTCAACTATCCTTAACCCCTTAACCCTCGCTTCCGAATCTCTATAAATAGAAACAAACTTTTTCGACTGTAACCTAAAGTGATTTCGATGTATTTCTTTCAAATGATTGTCTAAAAATATTTATAATGAGTAAAATAAACTATTCGCAATACAAAACGCTACATACATTCGTGAAATCCAGTAAAATCTTCGAACAAAGCACAAGTCATACCTTGACAAGTAGTAAATAGAGCACAATTTTAAATAGCCGAAATAATACTAATAGCTCACAGATTGTTTATTTATTTTTCATTCAGAGTGTGGTCAATGTATCAAAGGTCATAACTTACCAAACTTCTTCATACAAAAGTATTCTCTAAGTCATCGAAATACGTAATATAATCGAAACAAAGAGCGCGGCCCAGGTGGGTTGAGTACGGTTGCTGAGAGGATAAATGGAACGCCTCACAGCTGTCAGCGAGGCAACGCCGCATGAACTGTCATGTTTTTTGGGCGCGCACCCCATATCGAATTATAAGACGTTATCACGTCAAAAGATTGTTCTAGGGCTCCCTAACTATTAGCACTGGAGTAAAATCGTAAAAATAATATTATCAAGCGGATAGATCCAAATTCATTGATACACTATGATTTTGATACGATATTATGTTAAACTACAATTTTATCGAACATGTGAATTCCATTCTTTACACAAAAAATAATATTGATCGAAATGAAAAACCTTTAAACGTTATTTGATTTTATCAAAAATATAATATTTTGTGAATAAAACTCACGACGACACTTAAAAGTAGAGAGCAAAGAAATTACATTTTATGCAATTATTAATTTTTTACTCACGACAATCTGGTGTAATGTACTGGTTTATTGGAAAGTTGGAATAATATAAGTCTTGTTCACTACCATTTTTCATTCTAATTATGTTAGCAAAAATAAACAGGAGAAAAATAATATTGTAACTGCCGTACTCAGAGATGAACATTTATAACTTCAATGTATCATAAATGAAGATTTTGGCATAAATACCATATATTTTATCTTTCTAATTCTTTATTAAAATTCTTTATTAAATGTTTGACGCTATGTAGCCGCAGGGTCTTTCGTGTCAAATGTCGTGTCAAACAGCTACTAGAACAAATTGATAGCCACTATCTCGATGCAAATTCTTCAAAAAATCGTTCATGGCGTGGGAACCGTTAATTTTTTCAGGATAAAAAGTATCCTTTGTCCTTTCTTCACCAAATTTTATAAAAAATGGTTCAGTAGTTTAAGCATGACATGACAGACAGACTATTCTAATCTAAGTATTAAACTTTGACAAATCTAAGTATTAGTTTTGTTAAAGTTTAAATAATATTATAATGAGGTATTTCGTAAATATGTTAAACATTTACCGGTTGCCATTATAGATGTCGAGCAGAATAGGCCTAAAAATCGCGTTTTTGTTTTGAATATTTCAGACCTCTTAACATATTTATTTTATTTTGTTTCTATTTGTTGTTATGGTGACAACATAAATACATAATTGAAAATTTGAGCTCTCTTTAGCTACCGCGTTACTATTATATTTATAAAAAACTAAATATGTACCTATCGAGCGCCATCTATTGAGCTTGTTTTCCGCAAATTCTAAAATGTCAGTTGCCTATAATCCCGCCTTAAGTGTTTCTGATTTAAAAAGACATATATTTTAACAGATTTTTAAATGAGTAGGTTGCTTTGTAAATATTAAATTGTAATAAAACTTACATTTCGTTGATTTATTAATAATATAAAATCTTTACTGATATTTTTGTTTTATTTTCACCCTCCCTGTTAGCTAGTGCTGAGTGCGACTTGCGAGTTTAGTTTAGTGCAGGGGTTCCCAATCTTTTTCAGCCTGCGGCGCACTTACAAGTCAATATTTTGTCACGGCGCCCTACTTTACCTAGCTATTACAAAAAAAGATACATAAATAAACACCTTTAATGATTATAGTTAGGTTAAGCAAGTAAATAATAAGTTTAATAATAAACAAATATTTAATCATCTGCCTGCTTTGTATAATTCACATTGTAATTTTATTTTGTGATATTTGTGGTTATGGATAATGATGGAGGATCGACTCACGGCGCCCCTCTTGCCTCTCCGCGGCGCACCAGGGCACCGCGGCGCACAGTTTGGGGACCCCTGGTTTAGTGCTTGGTGTAAAGAAGTTATTTAACATCGCAGACTTTATAGAAGAATCAATGTAAGTTTCGGACTCTATTGGCAAAAATGTTAATTCATTGCCATTTAACTTCTTCAAGGTGAGACCTAAAAAAATCGGCCAAGTGCGAGTCGGACTCGCGCACGAAGGGTTCCGTACCGTTCGCGTTATAGAGGAAAAATAGGCCAAAAATCGGTTGTCTGTAAAGTCGGTACTGACGATAGTTGAACGTGACAACGTCATAGCCTTAACCCCTCAGTTCCGGGAAAAATCTATGCAAAAAAGTTGGCAGGTCAATGTGCAAAAAAAAAAAAATGGCGCCCGGCCTACCCTCTTTGTAAAATTAATGTAATATGAAATATCCTTACATATAATCCATATTTTATGTTTGTGTGAACTACATTATAATATATATATATATGTTAAATTTTCTATCTATCAAGCCATCATAATATAGTATTTAGTCCGATGTGATATTAGTTTCTCAATTATAAACTTTCGAAACTATAATTAGTGACTTGTTCAGAAGAAATAAACGAATACTTTATTCTTCATATATTAAGTCATACCTTGACACGTAGGAAATAGAGCACAATTTTGAATAGCCGAAATAATACTAATAGCTCACAGATTATTTATTTTAGTGTGGTCAATGTATCAAAGGTCATAACTAACCAAACTTCTTCATACAAAAGTATTCTCTAAGTCATCGAAATCTATACATATAATAAATGTGGTTAGTTTTTTTGTCTGTCTGTCTGTCTGTCTGTATGTTTGTTCCAGCATCACACGAAAACTACTGATCCGATTTGAATGCGGTTTTCGCAGATATATTTTTCTTCTTCCAACTTAACATCTGGTCTATAAAAAAAATCCCCCCACCCCTCTAAAGGGACGAAAGAGGGGGTCAGATTTTGTATAAGACTTTTGCTTTTACACGAAAACTACCGATCCGATTTGCATACAGATGCAGATGCAGATATATTTGTCTTCTTCCAACTCAAAAGGAGTGACGTCACGGATGTCATGAAGTGACGTCACGGATGTCATTGACCTCGCTAGTGGCTCCGTAATAATTGCTGATTTAAAAATCTTAGAATTATTTTTAATCCAAGTCGAATTAAACTCAGTGTGGCAAACAGTGCCAGGAACGTTATGTATTGTTATCTAGTGTTTATGTGAAGTGCAAGGACAATAAAACCAATTAAAAGTGAACGATTTCTCCATTTTTATCTACAAGTACCCTTTATTAGTTAATAAAAAACAAAAGTGTTACATCAGTGACATTGTGCTTTACGCGAACACCGTTAATACCGGGATTCACAAGTTGATATCTGTTCGCCTCGCCGTACGGCGGGCTTATGGTGCGCAACTCGCAAGTGCTATTAAATTCCCCATTGATAATAATTAATTAATTAGAGCAGCACCAGCGCCATCTGTCTTTTGCCGCGCGAACTTTTTAGTAAGCCCGATAATGACCCGATGCAAGAAGTGTGGTCAATTTGTTGCGCAAATAGATGTCGCTAATTGCGTGCTTTGCTCTGAGAACTATCACAAAAATTGTGTGTGGGACTAACTGCTAAAGCTAAAGTCCCTTCTGAATGGAAATGCCCGAGTTGCGTGAAAGCTTGCTCTACACCAGCTAAGCATAATGATCACGATCTCTCACAAGGGAGCGACCTTAACAACCGTTTCTCAACACCGGTCCAGACCTCGAGAACTGGGGATCTGAAACATAATTTCAAAACGGAGTTGAAATTGGCCACCGATGAGATCATGAGCCACATTAAACGGGAATTTCAACTGCTCCGTGAAGAGCTGGGGGCACGTATTACCAGTCTCGAAAAAAGGGTATCGGCTCTGGAGGACGAGCAGCAGCGTGGACTTCCTTCCTCGGACCTGGAGAGCGTTGTGGAAAAACTAAAAAATGAAATCAACGAAAAAGACCAGGAGATGCTGTCCAATGATGTGGAAATCGGAAACCTGCCCGAGGTAGACAAGGAGAATCCCACCCATTCGGTGCTGCTGGTGGCCGCGAAAATCGGCATGAAGCTGGACGAGCGCGACATTGTCAGCGCGGAGCGCATCGGCGCCCGCCGCATCAATGCTACTGATCCGTCGTCAACTTCTGGCCAGCCCCCCGCCCGCCCGCGCCGGCTCGTCGTGCGGCTGACTCGGCGCGACCTGCGGGACCAGCTACTAGCCTGCGCGAGAGTCCGGCGCGGCGCCACCACCGCTGACCTCGGCATGCCCGGAACGCCGACCCGCTTTTATATTAACGAGCGCCTGACAAAAACGAATAGGCAATTGTTTCATCAAGCGCGCGAGACAGGTAACCGTCTTGGATGGAAATATGTCTGGACTAAGCGTGGTCGTATACTTGCCAGACAAAAAACAGGCGAATCGGTTTCCACCATTCGTAACGAGGAGGACATACGTCGAGTCTTTGGGAGCCTGTAGAATTTATAGAGCAATGTATAAATATTTGTTGCGGCCATTTTTTGCAATAATATCAGACCTTAACATGGATATAGTTTCTATTTTTATAAATGTTACCTTTAAGATTTTAAGATTGTCGGTCTCTTACGTAAAATCGAATTGCTCAAAATTTGTTGTACTTAAACCTCTAGATATTGGCCTCCTAATTTTGTTTCTAAATACTACATTCTATTCCTTTAACTTGATTTGTCATTATGTTTTTAATTTTAGCTTTAAGTTGTGTTTTTGTATTGTACTATGGTTGCCAGACGAATCACTTATCTTTTACTCGGTTTACTATAATTATACTAAATTATTAATAGTACATAAGCGTAAGTCACTGAAACATTACAAACTATCAGAATATTATATCTACACTAGATTTTACATCAGCATTATACAAATGAACCTAATTAAATTCCTAAATCAACAGAAGGTAGTAATTTGCAACAATATTATATTATCAAATACACTGTCATGTTGTGTACTTTATCTCACAATATATATGCAACTTAATTTTTGTTTCATTAAGAGCAACACTTATAAAGGAATACATTGTTTCTCTCAGATAATTCGCATACAGGGTTTCCTAGTCTTAACATTTTTAAATAATGATTTCCAAAAGTCTTAAAGTTGGGTTGTACAATGCAGGCTCGCTAGGTACAAATCATGACAACATTGTCTCAAAGGTAAATTTTCTAGACTTGGACATACTTGCTATTAATGAGACATGGCTAAAACAAGGTGAAGATGGCCGAGCCCCTCACTTGTCTGGTTACCGTCTTGTCCATAAGCCACGTCGACGAGAGGTCCGATCACGTGGTGGAGGGGTCGGATTTTATATCCGTAATGGCCTGTCTGTCACATACCTTGTCAACTCCCACTGATCCAAAGTATTCAAGTGTTGAGCATATGTGGCTTAAGTTATAAATGGAAAAAAACTGATAGTCGGAACTGCTTACCGGCCACCTTGGTTGGATGTTGACATCTTTTTGGATGCTCTTACAGAAGTAGTCAGTGCAATTCCCACTCATGACTATTTAATTTTAACTGGTGACTTTAATATTAATCTTCTTTGTCCTAATACAGTGAACACTAACAAATTGAAAGCTTTTCTGAGTTGTTTTGGTTTACTTCAATTGATTACAACGCCAACACATACTGAGTCTACACAAACTCTGATAGACACTATCAGCTCAAATCTAACAGCAAAAACTATATTTACAGAACACATAGGTTCAATGTATGGGCATTGCTTGATTGGGTGTGAGTTTAACCTAAAAAAAGAAAGGAACAAACCACACACCATTACATTTAGACCAATTAAACATATAGACGTTGAAAACTTTAATATTGACTTACAAGCTATAAACTGGCATAATATTCTTGGTTTAAATGATGTTGATTTGATGGTTGAGTATTTTAATTCACATATTTTAACACTTTTTAATCTACATGCACCCATTAAAACTACTCATATAAAAACATGTTCCCATCCCTGGATCACAGATACCATTAAATTAATGATGAGGCATCGTGACAGGGCACTAGCAGAATATCGCAGATCAAAGTCTGAAAGTAAAAAAGAATATTATAAAAGCTTAAAAACTTTAGTAAATAAGGCATTACACTACGAAAAAGTTGCATATTTTAAACAGAACATAAATAGTAAAATAAACCAACCTAAGAAACTATGGAAAAACATAAAAAATATAATTACACCTAAAACTGAATATGACCTACCCCCACATTTTAATGAACCTAACACTATAAATCAACACTTCCTAAAAATACCCACCGCACCTGTAACTCATCTCTCATACCTAACATATTATGAATTTCACAAATTTAGTGATGCAACATTCCACCTTGAGACTGTATCCATAAGTACTCTGATTCGTATTATAAAAACATTAAAATCTAAAGCAATAGGCAGTGACGGTATTAGCTTAGACATGTTATTTTTATCCCTGCCAAACACTTTAGAAGCAATACTTTGCATTGTTAACATGTCTATAAAAACAGGAACTTATCCTGCGAATTGGAAGCAGGCAGTAGTAAGGCCTCTCCCAAAAACTTCCAACCCCGTTGAGTTAAAGGATCTAAGGCCAATAAGCATTCTGCCATGCCTTTCGAAAATCCTAGAGAGAGTCGTATGTGAGCAGGTTACTGGCTACCTGGAAAAAAATAACATGTTACCAGAGATGCAGTCAGGTTTTAGAAGGGGTCGCAGTACAGTAACAGCATTGCTTGATGTCACGGATAATATCCTTAGTGCACAAGATAATGGTTACTGCACCCTGCTTGTCTTACTAGATTTCTCCCGGGCTTTCGAGACATTAAATATAAATATTTTGCTTGCTAAACTAAGCTATTATGGGTTTGATATCGCTACCATAAAATGGTTTAATAGTTACCTTTCTGGTCGTCGTCAATGTGTTAAACTCTCTGATAGCAGTGGCACCTCTGCATTTTCGGACTTTAGGTTTGTTACAGATGGTGTGCCCCAAGGTTCTATATTAGGCCCCATACTGTTCATTCTATATACAGCTGATGTTGGTAGGTATATTAGGTATTGCAAATTCCATTTTTATGCAGACGACATCCAAATTTATTTGTTCTGCAAGCCAAATGAAGTAGACATTGCAATTAAGCAGCTAAATGAAGACCTGAATAGTATAGCCACATGGGCCCAGAAAAATAGTTTGTGTCTCAATCCAGCAAAATCTAAATACATAATCTGTGGCACTAACAGACAACTCAGTCTTATAAATCCTTCAACTGATGTTATGCTGATGGGTGAGCCTATTGAGCGTACATATGTGGCACGTAACCTTGGTCTGCTTCTTGATTGTAACTTGCGTTTTCACGAGCATGTTACTAACCTAGTCAGTAGTTCATTCTATAAACTAAAAATACTACACAGAATAAGACCATATCTGTCAGAAGAGATGCGTATCAGTCTGGTTGAGTCTCTAGTCATCTCAAAGTTGAACTACACCGATATAGTTTATGGCCCCCGTCTAGTTTCGGGTACCAAAAGACTTATTCAAAGAGTCCAAAATGCTTGTGCTCGATTCTGCTTCAGTATTCCCTCCAGAAGTCATGTAACCCCTTATCTTAATAAGCACTCAATATTAAAAATGAAACACCGACGCAGGCTTCATCTTGCATGTTTACTTTTCGGGGTGCTGAAGTATGAAGAACCCAAGTATCTTTTTAATAAATTATCAAGAACAGCTAGTCTTAGGTCTTGTGGGTCACGGATGTGTTCAGCACAGTTGGCAATTGAAAAACACCGAACAACCTCTTTTAGAGGCAGTTTTCGGTATTCAGAGTCTAAATGCTGGAATAACATCCCGCCTCCCATTAGAAACGCCAAAAGTCTTAAATCATTTAAGAACAAACTGCGGCAGTTTCTTTTGGATCAACAGTTGTCTCATGAAAACCTCGCTCAGGATATATCCGTGATCTAGTCATTGTATTGTTTAAGTTAATTGTATTCATAATTATAATACCTAAAATCCGATAAAATATTAGTTTTAAGAATTAAAAACCGGCTGGCATCCTTATTAATTAAAGTATACTTACGTTTTACGTTTTAAAGTTTTTTCTACGTTCATGTTTTGAAAGAACTTTTGTTTTGTTTTGTTTTGTTTTTGGTTATTAGTTAATGTTAATGGTGTTGGGTACTTTTTTATTCTCTAGTATATATCTTGATTTATCAGTATGTACAACAAAAACATTATTTACTGTATATTTTATTATGTTTTTTTGTTTTTTTTGTTTTGACTTTTGGCTTGGTTTTGACAAGTGACAAATGAAAATCATAGACAATTTGTCTTATTGTGTGTTGCCAATATCATACTTGTGGCGGCGGCGGCGGCGTGCGACAGATGCTTGTCGCGTGTGCAATAGTATCAGCGTGGGCTGTCGCGCTAAATCTTATTTGTCTAGGTCATGTCTATGTATATTAGTTAATTATTTTTATTGTTATTTAAGTTGTTCCTGTTTGTGATTAGTTTATAATGATTTTTGTTATCCATGTCGTCACTTCTGGCTCTCGCGGAAGACCGGCGCTGAATATGCCTTCGGGTGTACCAGCATATGCCGAGCGTGGGCCAATTTGCAACTGCTATCTAGAATTGCTATATATTATAACATTATGTATATATGTACCGTGTTTGTAGTGGCAAATAAAGCTTATTATTATTATTATATTATTATTATTATAAAATCTGGTGTATAAAAATCACCCCCCCACCCCTCTAAGGGGCGCAAAGAGGGGGTCAGATTTTGTATCAAACTTTTTTCTTTAATGGACTTACTTCATATTATTAACTGTTTTTTCCAACATATGGTGTATAAAATTTTTCCCCCCACCCCTCTTAGGGGACAAAATAGGGGGTAAGATTTTGTATCAACTGATGAAGTAGAAATACTTTGAATGGCAAAACAACGTTTGCCGGGACAGCTAGTACGTAATATAATCGAAATAAAGAGCGCGGCCCAGGTGGGCCTTACGGTTGTTGAGAGACTTGAGAGTGTAAATGGAACGCCTCAGAGCTGTCAGCGAGGTAACGCCGCATGAACTGTCATGTTTTTCGGGCGCGCACCCCATATCGAATTATAAGACGTTATTACGTCAAAACACAACATTCGATCACTGGCAACTCGACGTCTCCAGTAGGATCCTTTAGAAAAATTATTTGGCACTATTCGTGCTAATTGTTGTGCAAATTGTAACCCGACATCTTCACAATTTATTGGTGGGCTGAAAACCACCATAATTTCAAATTTAGCCCATATAGAATCAGGAAATAATTGTGAAGACGACAATTACAGTACGATTGTCGATTATGTCGAATTTTAAAGACTTGTTTTCGTCACCACACACCACAAGCCAAGAAAATAGGGAAGATTCACATATTATATCCGACATGCTTGCTTCAGTGGACAACACATTTGAAGCAAGTTTGTCGGACTCTGCGGAAATGCAGGCTTGTGCCTACGTATGTGGGTTTATCCTTAAAAATCTTAAAGTTGTTTGTGGTGATTGTGAAAAATTACTTAAAACCACAAACATTGAAAATGTTCATTCATTTATAGAATTTAAAGAGTATGATTACATCAAGAAGAGATTAATTTACGCGTCTAAATTTAATAACGTGGGTTGAAGAATGCGCCAAAATTTGTAATAGTTTCTTCTTGATGTCATCATCAAATCCTGATTTAAAAAAAACAATAATACAAAAAATGTATAGTGACGTAAATTTTAGATTTTAAGCTAATTGTGAGAAACATGCTCAAACAAATATTAACTTTTTATGTAGTAGTGTTTTTCACATAATATGTGTAAAGAGATTTTGCACCGGTCTTACAAAATCGAAAATATGTAGAGGCCGTCAGTGACCTGTCTTTAAAAAAGAAGACATTTTAAAACATAAGTAAGGTTTACTGTTTCTTTTATTCAATTGTTTATTTTATTTTCTAAATTTCGGTTGCTATTTTATAAATATTATTATGTATATACCTATATAAAATATTATTTAGAAATATTTTTAAAGAACGTAGAGTGAGTTTTACTTATGTTTTAAAATGTCTAGATTCCTAAAAGTATTTGGCTATGTTCGTTATTTTCTCAATTTATTGTATTAACAGGATTAATTAACAGTCTACTTACATTCACTGACTCCACGCACTGTGGTTTCTTATCAGTGGACAGATTACTTATTAATATGTAAACGCAATCTTGTCCACGAATGCATTATAAACGTTTCACTACAATTATTTTTAACAAAAAATTAAAACCGACTTCCAAGGTAAAAACAATAATAACATCCTTATAATATGAACTAAAAAGTATTAAATAATTTTTCCTATCTCATGGTGCCTTTTTCCGAATTCGTCTAAAACTCAACTATTTCTGTAAGTACTCAATCTTCATAATTTTGAAGTCGGTACCAGATATAGCTGAATCCAGATGCCAGAATATTTGAAAAATTTGTAACTGGCACCGACTTCAAAATTATGAAGATTGAGTACTTACAGAAATAGTTGAGTTTTAGCCGAATTCGGAAAAAGGCACCATGAGATAGGAAAAATTATTTAATACTTTTTAGTTCATATTATAAGGATGTTATTATTGTTTTTACCTTGAAAGTCGGTTTTAATTTTTTGTTAAAAATAATAATTTCGCTTTTTTTTAGTTACCTAGTAAAATCATCGCGTACTATACGTATATTAGGGCCGATTAACACCGGAATGGCAGAGGCGAAGCGAGCAGTTTCAGTGTCATATGATTTTAAACTTTATCTTCATTATTGTAATACATAGTATCGCTTGAGAAATCGACGCCGCACACTGGTCCCAAAGTAAAATAAATGGGACATTAAGAATTTTCGGATCGAAGGTCAACGGATCAGGCTGATTTTTTTTTGTAGACAGCTGATGCAATTACAAGTCACTTTTATAGATGTCGTTTTTTCCAAATATACCCATATATCTACAGAGATAAAAAATAATTAAAAAAAAATTGTATGGACGAAATCATAATTTTGTCATTTTAATCCAAGATTCAAACGTATTCAAAATAAATCATAGCACAGCTTATAGAGGGACTCTTGTCGTACATTTTTGTCATAGACACTCAACTGCGATTTTTGCGCCTTTTAGAGCTACAGCCACTTTAATTTTTTTTGTCAGCGGATGAGGCTGATTTTTTTTGTAGCATCTGATGCAATTACAAGTTACTTTCATAGATGTTGTTTTTTTCAAATATGCCTTATCTACAGAGAAAAAAAAATATGAATTATTTTTTGTATGGACGAAATCATAATTTTGTAGTTTTCTTCCAAGATTCAAAAGTATTCAACATAAATCATAGCACATCTTATAGAAGGACTCTTGTCGTACATTTTTGTCATGTTGCTCAACTGCGATTTTTGCGTCTTTTAGAGCTACAGGCACTTTATTTTTTTGTCAGCTGATGAGGCTGATTTTTTTTGTAGCATCTGATGCAATTACAAGTTACTTTTATAGATGTTGTTTTTTCAAATATGCCTTATCTACAGAGAAAAAAAATATAAATTATTTTTTGTATGGACGAAATCATAATTTTGTCATTTTATTCCAAGATTCTAACGTATTCAAAATAAATCATTGCACAGTTTTGTCATAGACACTTAACTGCGATTTTTGTGCCTTTAAGAGCTACAGGTACTTTAATTTTTATTGTTTTGTATAATTCATTTCTGAGTATTTCATATAGTTTTTAATAAATATTGTTAAGGATAGACAAATAATAATGTTTTCTTTATTGACAAGTAGCTCTTTCTAATGTCTTATTCATAAAAAAGCCTATATATATACTAAAACTAAACAAATTAAAGTAGAAATCTCAAAACATGTACGTACAGGTAAATTATTTTATGACTCATCCAGTTTGCAAATTTTGTTTGGTAATGACTCATTGCCTAATTGGTAATTACCTCTATACTTGGAATTTGTGCTCTGTTTTGTTATTCAGCGCTAGCGAACGCTTTGAAAACGCTAAATATAATAGGCACAAGGATTGCAATTCAAATTTTCCCTTCCGAGTACTTTTACGGGCTTAGGACCGTCAAAATACAAACTTGTATGATTATAATTATAGGTAATGTATTAACAATAGTGGAAATCTCAAAACGTGTTTGTACATGTAAATTATTCCTTCGATCGTGGAAAAACGAGACACAATAAGGCTATCGTGAAAACCGATCATGAAAGCCTCATATTACTTCAAGTAGTGGGGGTAATTAGACAATGAGTTATAAAAAAATGCTTGCAATACAGATGACTCGCGCAATAATCCTTCGAGCCCCAAGCGGTCGCATGCGACCGCGATTACAATAGTAAGGCTTCTATTGTTATCGCGGTCGCATGCGACCGCTTGGGGCTCGAAGGATTATTGCGTGAGTCATCCGTATTGCAAGCATTTTTTTATAACTCATTGTCTAATTAAAAAACAATAGAATGGCTTTCTATTGTTATCGCGGTCACATGCGACCGCTTGGGGCTCGAAGCCCGGGCCTTTCTATTGTTATGCGACCGCGATAACAATAGTAAGGCTTCTATTGTTATCGCGGTCGCATGCGACCGCTTGGGGCTCGAAGGATTATTGCACGAGTCATCTGTATTGCAAGCATTTTTTTATAACTCATTGTCAATTTACCCCCACTACTTGAAGTAATATGAGGCTTTCATGATCGGTTTTCACAATAGCCTTATTGTGTCTCGTTTTTCCACGATCGAAGGAATAATTTACATGTACAAACACGTTTTGAGATTTCCACTATTGTTAATACATTACCTATAATTATAATCATACAAGTTTGTATTTGACGGTCCTAAGCCCGTAAAAGTACTCGGAAGGGAAAATTTGAATTGCAATCCTTGTGCCTATTATATTTAGCGTTTTCAAAGCATTCGCTAGCGCTGAATAACAAAACAGAGCACAAATTCCAAGTATAGAGGTAATTACCAATTAGGCAATGAGTCATTACCAAACAAAATTTGCAAACTGGATGAGTCATAAAATAATTTACCTGTACGTACATGTTTTGAGATTTCTACTTTAATTTGTTTAGTTTTAGTATATATAGGCTTTTTTATGAATAAGACATTAGAAAGAGTTACTTGTCAATAAAGAAAACATTATTATTTGTCTATCCTTAACAATATTTATTAAAAACTATATGAAATACTCAGAAATGAATTATACAAAACAATAAAGCTTAAAACAAACCTACGCGTCAGTGACAGGGGACGCGGTACGCGAATCGGGAGCGTCTGCAACGCGAAACTTGGCGTGCACACCTGCGCGACTACTAATATCATGATCATAGAGAAAAATAATACATCGGGCAATTAGATTCATGACACAATCTATCAAAACGTAAACAAATCAAGAAATCATAAACTAAAGAGTAGTACAAAATAATATAAAAAAGGTTTTAAAAAAGAAGTCTAGTTATGTAAACTTCAAAACACGCGTCTGACAACTTGACGCGCACGTTCCGCTTGCCGATGCGAACATTTCGCGTCGCGGTCGTGCAGGTGTGCACAGCGCCATAAGATTACATGGGCAGCGTCCGCCGCGCGGTAGACGCTACCGCTTCGCAGTCGCTTTGGTCGCGTAGGTTTGCACTAAGCTTAAAAATTAAAGTACCTGTAGCTCCTAAAGGCGCAAAAATCGCAGTTAAGTGTCTATAACAAAACTGTGCAATGATTTATTTTGAATACGTTTGAATCTTGGAAGAAAATTACAAAATTATGATTTCGTCCATACAAAAAATAATTCATATTTTTTTTTCTCTGTAGATAAGGCATATTTGAAAAAAACAACATGTAGAAAAGTAACTTGTAATTGCATCAGAAAGCTACAAAAAAAATCAGCCTCATCCGCTGACAAAAAAAATTAAAGTGCCTGTAGCTCTAAAAGGCGCAAAAATCGCAGTTGAGTGTCTATGACAAAAATGTTCGACAAGAGTCCCTCTATAAGCTGTGCTATGATTTATTTTGAATACGTTTGAATCTTGGATTAAAATGACAAAATTATGATTTCGTCCATACAATTTTTTTTTAATTATTTTTTATCTCTGAGAAGTGACTTGTAATTGCATCAGCTGTCTACAAAAAAAATCAGTCTGATCCGTTGACCTTCGATCCGAAAATTCTTAATGTCCCATTTATTTTACTTTGGGACCAGTGTGCGCCGCTGGCGGCCGCAAGAGGCCACGAGCGTCCAGGGGTGGCCATAGATTTCTTAAGCGATACTATGTATTACAACAATGTAGATAAAGTTTAAAATCATATGGCACTGAAACTGCTCGCCTCGCCTCCGCCATTCCGGTGTGAATCGGCCCTACACCTGTATATTACTCTACGTATCTTATTATAATTTGTTAACAGTCACACTTACAAAATATAATATCAGCGGCAGATAATTTTAAACAATACATTTAAAAAAAATCGAAGTGGACACGTGCGAGGGCCGCGCCAAACCGGAATTTTAGCTGCGGCGAGGCTTTCAGTGTCATATGATTTTAAACTTTATCTTTATTATTGTAATACATAGTATCGCTTGAGAAGTCTACGGCCGCCCGTGGCCGCGATTGGTAAGTGTGACAGACGACAGTGCACTAGCATGTTACTTGTATTATCGAAGCAACTTACTTCTCAGAAGTAATGTCAAATGTGTGCCTTACGCTCTGGAGATAAGGTTGAATATTTTGTTATGTTAAATTTTGGTGACATTGGTGACCCTGACGTGGTAATGATGATGATGATGATGAATGTAATTTGTATAGTAGCATATGCTTTCAGTTCTTAAAACAGCGCCTAAGCCCCCAAACTTGTATCTATAAGGAATCCGGAGTTCTCTTAGTATCTTCGGAACCATAGTATACCTTGGTGCAAAATGTTGCGTTTTGGTAGCATATACTTAGGATGCTTCTCATAAAACCAAAATCACCATATGTTTCCATATAAATTTCGAGGAGTTCCCTCGATTACTCATGGATTCCATCATCAAGTCACCACTTTTGTGAACATGGTACTAAATTGGAGTGAAACCTAATACAACAAAATAAAAATTTCGAAAATCGGTTCACAAACGGCGGAGTAATCGTTGAACATACAAAAATAAAAAAAATATATATCCACAGCCGAACATATAACCTCCTCGTTTTTTGGAAGTCGGTTAAAAATGTAATTAAAAATTAAAGCAAATTATAGACAAAAGAAATGTTTCACCCATTGAAACATTTTTGGTGTCTTCCAATCTTGTTGATTTTAAGATAATATTTCATTAGTTTGATAAGTTATTCAGTAATTTATGTAAATAATCAGAAAATATTCAGATAATATAACAAATTAGTGTTAGTTATTCAAGTAGTGTTATTTTTATAGCCCATTTACCCTCCCCATACTTAACCTCTCGAATACCGGGATATCAAAATTCGATTCAGCCGTAAAGCCCGAGTTCTATGGCGCCATTTAAATTTTCGTATTTTTTTTTTCAAATTTTACAAAAATTCGCCAGAATATTTATAGTATCAGAGTCTAACTTTCTTAATGCGATATGTAACAGAATAAAGTCTGTAAGATCCGGAATTTTTAAGTTTTTTAAACCTCTAACGGCAGTAACAAATTTATCCATAAATAAATCATCGTCTAATAATATTATTAGACGATGTGCTAACAATATTTTTGAAATCAAGTAATTGGTCTATATACGAGGAAGCGAGTAAGCGTTTATCATCGTATTTATCGATGAGCGTTTGAAACATTAAGTCATAATTTTCTGCGCACGGCGTTATTCCCGCGCAGGCGGCTTGCGCCTTGCCGGTGATTCTGCCAAGTAAATAATATAATTTTTCGGAATCCGTGAGAGATTGGTTTTCGTGTATGGTCGATCTAAAGCTGGCATAAAACAATGGCCACGATTTTATATCACCATCAAAGGACATTAATTCAATGGGCGGTAAGCTAGGCATAGTTTTGCGCGGCAATGTTTCGTTGACCTTGGGCAAACACTGCGAACTAATATATTTAATACGACCGTACAACTCTTCAAAGGAAACCAAACATTTATAATTAGGTGTTGCTTCGGGATTAATCGTCAATAAGCGGTCATTATAGTGATCTAATAGTTGTGTAAATTCGTTTCGCAATGAGCTTAGCGTTGTAACGGAACTAAGGAAGCCTTCCCTTACGTCCTCGCTCGTGTGTATAATTTTCGAAGTGTCGTAAATACTTTGAACACGTTCGAAAATAATATTACGCTTTGCTTCGAGTAATTTAAGTTCTTTATCGTGGATTACTGTAGATGATCCCTTTTTACTCTTAGATTCTTCCGACATTGTAAAAGAATATTATGCGTACAAAACAAAACTAAATTAAATACTTTATAGGTATGTAAGTATCTAAATCGACAAGCAAACCCGGTTGGCAACGCGAGTGGGTACCTATCTATTCGTATGGTGCGTTACAAGTGTTACAACTTACAAGCAAACGCCAACGGTGCGACAACAACGCGCGGCGGTAACAGATTTTTCTAGAATGCTCGAGTATAGGAATAGGTAGGTACGAAGTACGAACTTATAATCCAAATTTACAACCTTAGATATGTATGAAAATTAAGTTTCAATTAAGAAAGGCAAAATATAATTATTTACTAGTTATTTTAATATTTATTTATGCGGTTATATGGTTATATGGGTAAATTATATATGATATGAAGGTACTTATAATGTTACGAGAATATACTTGGGTAGGTAGTAATATTTAAATACGAATGAAATATACTATTTTTACAATTAAGTAGGTGTTAATAGCTTGTGCAATAAGGGCGGGCGATATTTAATTTAAAGCCGAATTGACCATGTAACATGGTTCAATCATCCGGCTCGAATGGAACCAAAAAAATATGATGGCGCGTGGGGCGGGTGAATCAACAAATGGCCTATAGCTGCTATCCACCTTCGATAGTTAGTGGACTGTATTTTTATAGTCTCACGAATGCTGGAGGTAGGGGCAGATAGTAGGAAGGAGATTTCGTGCACTAACCTTTGGTCTTCGCGTCCACAAACGCAGGCGCTGAACAGCACGTCTGGGGCCCCAGGAAACACTCGCGAAACACTAGATGGTGCGGCACAGATGGAAATCAGCAGCGTACCAGTTCTCCAACGTCCATATATTCTGATAGCGGTCAGCGAGGACTTGACGAAAACGTCTATGTCCGTCTCGTAATGAGTCAAAAATTACACTGGCGAATTCCCGAGCTTCAACGACGATAGGCGACAGTGCACGAAAGGAAAGGGATGGAGATAGGTTAAGGGAAGCGCGTGAGACTATATTAATATTTACTCGGCCTAATTAAAAAAAATTTAATTTGTTATCCTTTATTTATTTATTTATTTATAATACGAAATTTCGCAATATGAAATGTAATAATTTTCATAGTATTCGATGGTTACTTAAAGTTATGCTAGATGGCGTTACCATTAGTAATTATTTTTTTTCACCTTAAAAAATACATTTTTATAAAAAACTTAATAAGGATTTATTGTTATTCCTCTTAAAATCTATCGGATGGTATTTTTTTCCACACCAAAATCGAACTTTTTTGCGAATGTCCACTATTTAGCGATTTCGGACCACTGTGTGCCGGTGGGGTTCAAGAGGTTAATAAGGAAAATTTTAGGAAACTAGAAACGAATCTGCAATACTTTTACTACTACTTTACTAATTCCAGAGAAAATGTATGCGATTTGACATAAGTCATCGCTTCGCTAGCGAATACTAATGTCAATTTTGTAGCGTTAACGTTAGCGTTAGCGTTTTGCCACTTGTCTAGGGGGGCAGGTCGCTGAGGCCAACTAATTCTTCTATGACAGGGGTTCCCAAACTTTTTCAGCCTGCGGCGCACTTACAAGTCAATATATTGTCACGGCGCCTACTCTACCTAGCTATTACAAAAAGATACATAAATAAACACCTTTAATGATTATAGTTAGGTTAAGCAAGTAAATAATAATAAGCAAATATTTAATCATCTGGCACCTGCTTTGTATAATTCACATTATAATTTTATTTTATAATATTTGTGGTTTTGGAAAATGATGGAGGATCGACTCACGGCGCCCCTCTTGCCTTTCCACGGCGCACCAGGGCGCCGCGGCGCACAGTTTGGGAACCCCTGTTCTTATGATATACCTATGTAGGTGCGCGCATTACGCGACCAGCGGGCAGCGGGGCACGCTCTGGTCGCGCCAGCCCCGGATCTTCAATCTTTTTAGGCGGGGCAAAAACTGAAAATTGCCGCCCCGCCTACCTACTAATGTTTATTTTCACCTTTATCATCCATATAATTTCAGCTATCAATATGTAGGATATATACAGGGTGCAATTAAACCTTCCTGTCAATTTTTTTCCAGGGCTTAGTTATCATGAGGGATTTTCTTATGTTTTTAATTTGATTGTCAAACAGTTTCCATTTTAGTAACTAGATGGCGTATGGGTAGACAACTATCGGTAATACCAGGGATTACCATCAATACTTGCTACAAAACTGGGCAAAAGAATGTAAAACTTGATACATTTCAATTTGAAAAAGACGCAATAATATTCCAAATTATAACGATGTTTTAGTTAAAACTCACGGAAGAAATAGCCCTGTTTACCGATATTCACACCAAATGTCACAGGAAATATACATTTTGGTTTTGACAACATCTTACTTGCACTTGTGCAAGATAACGGATACTTAATGGCTAATATTTTACCAATAATGAACATCAAAAACACAAATAACACAATTTGGGAAAAAATAACAAAAACCACACCAACAATAAAAAGTAGAAGAAGTTTTGAAAGTGACATGCCCGCCAAAACTCTCAATCAGTTTTTTTTTTTTTTTTCTTCTTTTTTGGCAACTTGACACAAAGGATGTGTATGTTGTGCCACAGACAAGGTAAAAAGGTAAGGAATATGGCGGGAAAACCATATTCCTCCTATTATAATTTTCATCATCGTTTTCATGTATCGTCAGGTCTAAAGTCTAGTCAAAGTCTAAGTAAAAGTCAATACAGTCAAGGAGTCAAGTCGGTCGATTCAGTAAAGTGGTAGACGCTTTACTGAAACTTTCGATGGAGTTTTGGAGGGAACACAAAATAGCACGTTTCTGGATATTACATCACTTTCCTACACTTGTGCATGAACACGAATATCTAATGGTTAATATTCTACCAATATTACACACTAAAAACCCAGTTAACACAATTTTAGGAAAATAATATAAAAACACAACAGCACCCTTTTACATTCCCGGCAAAACTGACCTCTCAATCAGTTGTCAGTTTTTAGTTTGACAATTTGCATGTTCCTAAACTGTTACCAGTATACTGGCCTAATCGCTTAGGCCAATGATGGCTTAGATTTAAGATATTTTGATTTACGTCACACTTGACAGTACACTGATATTTTTTTGAAACACTACCAATATTTTGTTAGTGATGCCAACCTGCAGATAATTTCAGATGGGTGGGGAACCAATAGAAAATCTAGAAGTGTCTACCGTCGCGCCGTCTGGTGGAGATTTAAAAAAGAAAACTTCCCAGTAGGAAAGTTCTTTTAATAATTTTTTTTGACGTGACAACGTCTTATAATTCGATATGGGCTGCGCGCACGAAAAAACATGACGCAATATGCGGCGTTACCTCGCTCTGAGGCGTTCCACTTAAGGCTATGACGTTGTCACGTTCAACTATCGTCAGTAAACCGACTTTACAGACAACCGAGTTCGAGTCGAGTTCGAGTCCGAGTTCGAGTCCGAGTTCGAGTCCGAGTTCGAGTCCGAGTTCGAGTTCGAGTTCGAGTTCGAGTTCGAGTTCGACACAAAACACTACTCTCAAACCGTCTTTTTTAATGACATATTTTATCCCATTTAAAATCGTTGCAGAACGGTCACTCACGGCGCGGGAGAATGAGCGCGGGTGACGCGGGGGGGAGATGCGCGCGCGGGGGCACGTCACGCGCGGGCGACGCGTCGTGTCCGAGCTAGTACACACTTAATAATTATTGTGGTGTTTTTTAGGATACCTTTCGGAAGATATTTCTCAACATTTTAGTACTGAGTGATTATAAAAGAAAAAATACGTGTATTTTTATTTTTAGCAGGGATCAATATATCAAAATTTGGCAGGAAGGTTTAATTGCACCCTGTATTTAACAGGGTAGGGGATTCCTGCAGGCGAGCGGGAGCCGGGCGCGTATTTTGAACTATGCCATGAAATTGCTGTACTTGTGCTCATGAACGTAGAAAAAAAGGCGGACGGAGTCTTGTTATATACAAAACTGTGTCTTCACTTTTCTTCAGAGTCGGCCACGCACACATTCTGACGCCTGTCAAATGGTTTGGACTAGCGCAAGAATGTGTGCGTGCGGACCGCGTACATACAGCCAGCTGGCCGACTCTGAACGACACAGTTTTGTGTATGGTGGGACTCCGTCCGCCTTTTTTTATACGTCTATGCTTGTGCTATTATTTATTCCGTGGTCAAAGTTAAATAAATGATGAGTTTTCCAATGTCCATTGGTCCGTGAAGTGTGAATTTGGCTGCACCCTGAATTTGCCGCCCGGGGCGTGGCTTGCACAACAAATATCAACATCGCGACACACACGCGGCCAACGAGATACGGGAATTTGTATGAAATTAGTCAGTGTGCGCGCACTGGTCGCCGCGGCCACACGTTTTTTGTATACAGAAAACAAAATAATGTTCAAAGTTTACTCATCAAATCACTACTCATACGAGTGTGGTCGCAGACGTGGCCGCAAAGTGCGCGGGGTGGTCGCAGCGACCTTGCCGCACGACCTGGCCGCCTAATGCGCGAGGGCCCTTCATACCAATTCCCGTATCTCGTTGGCCGCGTGTGTTTTGCGATGTGGGAACAAGAGGTCCCAAGTGAGGGGCCGAAAAAAAAAATTAAAAAATAAAATAAAATAAATTACAAAATGCTCAAAAAAACTTTTTGCGCTCGCGCACAACCAATGTTCATAGAAACAAGGTGTTTTTTTTTTAAGTTTAATAATTCCACTGTGTTTTCACTTCCCACTGTGGGGCGACGGGTGGGCCTGCTCGGTCCACATATCGCCCCGGCCGTGATCGCCGAGCGCTGCCTTCAAGCCGCCTTGAAAGTTGTTGGCCACCCCGATGATCCTTATAAGTGCTTCGTGGCTGCCTTGGGCACTCGCGCCTTCGAACGCTAACCCCTCTCGCGCCGTGCTACGGCCGCGTCGCCAATAGACTGGATCACATGCAGTATATCCATGTGATCCAGTCTATTGGCGAAGCGGCCGTGGCTGGGCGCGAGAGGGGCGGGGGACGCGGGCTCCATCGCTGGACTTGCGGCCTGAAATACACAGAACAATATACTCTCTGAAATACCACCACGCAGTTTTACAATGAACCTGTACTCGAGTCTCGAGAGAGGTGGACAAAACCTACGCGTCAGTGACGCGGCCGGGGAGTCGGGACGCGATGCGGGAGCGTCTGCAACGCGAAACTGGGCGTGCACATCGCGATTACGAGGAAAAATAATATAAAAAAGGTTAAAAAAAGTCTATAGTTACCTACATTTGAAAATATCTGAAGAAAATCAGAGAGCAACGCAGCAAAAGCAGCTTTGAAATTGACCCTATTTATGCAAAATGAGTCCAATCCACACCATTGCCAAAATTGAGTTAATAATGCAGAAGTATTCCAAAATGGACCTTATATCGACCCTATGAAGATCATGCAAATCTAACAATTTTGGCAGAACAAAACATTTACACAACAAAGTTACCAACTAACAAATTTATGAGTATTGTTTTTTTTAAAAGATCCAAGCTGCAATTTTGAATAATAATTTTCCCTTGATTTTTTTTTAAATTAGGCAAGTAGAATCATGCGGCTTGGTTTTCGTTTGCATATTAAAAAAGGCTTGGTTCTTAATTTTTTACAAAGACTCACGTCAGTCACGTGACTGGTTTTTTGTTGATATAAAGGCGACGGGTCATTGTAACACAGGACCGACACGACACAAAATTACTCCTGCGTAACTGGCCTGGTTTTATTGAAACCAGAGTGATCTTGTGTATTGCGCACACACTTGGGCACTATAAAATTACTCCTGCGTAACTGGCCTGGTTTCATTGAAACCAGAGTGGTCGTGTGTATTGCGCACACACGACCGTTACGACACGATCGTATGGAGGGGAAAAATCCAGGAAGAACAAGCCGAAGAACCCCATATCCAGGACAAACAGTTGCCGAGTTATAAGCACTCAAACTTTGACATTGACAGCTCGGCAACATTCAAACGTCGAACAAAAGCGGCCATAACTCCGCTCCCAATAGACCTAGAGGAACGGGGTTTCTTCTAACATCAAAGGCAACACCTCGGCTACCCTCTCCTCGAATTCGAACTAAATCAGAGACATCAAATTTTTTTCTCAATTCTGAGGCCAGGATCGAATAGAAGAGAAAAATCCAGAAAAAACAAGCCGAAGAACCCCATATCCAGGACAAATAGTTGCCGAGTTACAAGCATTCAAACTTTAACATTGACAGCTCGGCAACTTGCAAATGTCTTACAAAAGTAGCCATAACTCCGCTCCCAATAGGCCTAGAGGAACGGGGTTTCTTCCAACCTCAAAGGCAATAACCTCAGCTACCCCCTCCCCGAATCTGGACTAAATCGGAGACATCAACTGCCTTATTCATAAACATTAATTAAATTTAAGCAACACTTTAAATAATATTTAACAAGAAATTGTATTCATAAACGCTATTTAGAGTTAATCATCTACTTAATCTGTTGATTAAATTGTTGTCAGATTAAACACCCTCACACCCTTGTTTAAGAGCTTAAATAGCAAAATGGCGGCCTGGCAAACAGATGTTGTGGCGAGAATGGTCATGAGCAGGTAGACAGTAATTGTAATCTGTACGATTGTGCGTTTTTTTGTTACAAAGAGTCTTTTTGATTTGATTGATTTTACGATGGCCTATTTATTTGATTTTGGTGAAGATATAATATGTCACGTACATGACTTCGAGCGGGATATGTTGGATGTACATTAATTTAATCGAGGGTGAAAGGGTGAAAGTTTATATGCAAAGGTTAGGTCCCATGGTTGTATATTATGATGATGATGCAGAATTTAGAAAAGTACAGATTTTTCAAATAAAATATGTATGTCCGAAATAATCTAAGATCTTGTGAAGGACGAAATTGTTGTTGAATCCAGTTCGAAGATCGGTTTGTTTTAATCATTATGTCCATGTTTAATATAATTTTCAACTACTTTTTTACTTTTAAACCTGTGATGAAAGGTAAGGTTAGGTTAGGTTAGGTTAGGTTAGGTTAGGT